>OY728140.1:1014275338-1019275338 GCA_963277665.1 Viscum album | reverse complement strand
GGAAACACAATTTGGTAGTTCTCTTATGGTTTTTATGTCTTGCCTCCATACACTTGAAAATATTGGATGATGGTCAGGTGATAGGTTTCAATTCTAGTCATTGAGAGTGGTTTTGGAAGTGAGAAAAAAACTAAATATGATAAGGAAGTATCAATACTAAAAATCCATCAAGGAATACCCACAATTCATTCTAAATTTAAATTCCATTATTTTCTTTTTTCACATGAAAATATAATCCTTCATTTAT
Organism: Viscum album; assembly: GCA_963277665.1. Classification (NCBI taxonomy): domain Eukaryota; kingdom Viridiplantae; phylum Streptophyta; class Magnoliopsida; order Santalales; family Viscaceae; genus Viscum; species Viscum album. The sequence goes on along the minus strand of OY728140.1, from coordinate 1,019,275,091 downwards.
AAGATTTCATTATTATAAAAATTGCAAAAACATATTCATATGGGTTAAGAGGATCGTATTGTTTGGGCTCATGAACATGGATAAAAACTCGTAGTCCACTCAATCCTTTGATGGAATTTCATTTCATTACCCATAGGTTACATTTTCGAGGGGGATAGAATCTCGATTGAGTTTATGATAGGCCTAGGGTAAGTCGCAGGGCCATGATGAGTAGTGGGAATCCTATATATGAAATCTTATGTCTTGTATTATAGGCATGGGAGGAATAAGACAATGGAAAATAGGTCGGATGGTCGTATGCCTAATGTATGGATGAGAGTACACCTTTATGGTGGGTAGTTACCTTGGTGCAGTTGGGGAGTAATTTAAATCCTTTTGAAGATTATTATAGTGTTGAATAGAGGGTTTCCTATAGATAATTGGAATGAAATATCTTCTATGGGAGATATGAGATATGACCCATGTGTGGTTATGGGAATTCTATTGATGGTCTTGCAATGAGTTTCCAAAATACCATAAAATAATAAGCTAATCATATTCCATGGGGAATAGTAATGGGATGTTAATTTTATAAATATGAGATGGATTGGACTCAATGTTACACCCCAATCTTCCACAATACATTTCCTTTTGAATAATGCAATAGCCTGCATTGTATGCAACTTCGAATTCTAACACACCGCGACCAATCAAACCAACCATTATGAATAGTAATACCCACATTTTGAAATCTTATAAAATTTATCTATCAAAATGGAATTCATTTTTGGATTAATAATATCAAAATTATCTTAGGGTGAATTTTTGGTATTTTTCTGAACACATTCAATTTTTTATGAATAGTGAAAAACACTGCGTTATTGTTTAAAACCGACTTTTTATTTTAATAAAAAAGTAATTTATTTAAATTTATTTTATGTCAAAATATATACATAATAGCTATATATGTTTAATTTAGTTTATTGGAGTCATTTTTTAATAATATAAGTTATATAAAATTTTATTGGACTTTTCACCGTCTTTTACCCACCTCATAAGAGAATTTGAAAATTTGTATAAAACATAAGTCCTATTTCCATTTGATAAGTGTAATTCGGCCAAAAAACCATAGGAATAAAATATTTTTCTTTTGGTTCACTTGGATTAGATTAGGAAATTTATTATTATTTTATTTAAAGAAGAGTTAAAAGAGTAATATTCAACGTTTAATAACTAAACTATTTTTAATATTGGGATATACATAATATAAATTCGACGATAAATATTAATTAGAAAGCTAAAAAGATTTCATACATAATGATATTTTATTTATAATATTTCGACATTAAATAATTTAATTTATTTTTGACTCAATGATGACACAGTAATTACCTTAATAATGAAATATAAAAATAATTGAAATTATAAATATCCAAATAAATTTAATTTGGAATTTTGATAAATTAAAATAATTTTCTAGGTTTATATGACATTTTAGGATTGAACATATGAATTTAGTTCTAAGTAATAATGTTTTTAGGAATTTAGAAAAAATAATTTATTAAATAATGTCAAAATTGATATAATAGCGTTTTTAAAACAAATACTATATTATTGGTTGATATTATATTTCTATAATTCTAAGGTTCATCCAAATGGCCTTAATAATATTATATATTTAATTTATGAACCTTTTCGGGTTTTCAGGAAGTTTATAGTAAGTTTATTAACCATATAATATAAAAATACAATGAGACGTGGTAAATGCCAAACTATTTAACTAAGAGTTAAATCTAAAATATAAGGTTAATATGGTGACCCAAACATATCTAAAACCTATTGTTTGGGTGGTTTTCAACCTATAATCACCTTATCCTAGAAATAAATCGTTTTGGAGAAATTAAAGAACATAAAATGAGTTTATTATACAATAATATTTCAATCTTTTCCTAAGGTTCCCCACACCCCTCTTATAAAAGATCACTTCTCATTCTCTTAATTTCACACCTACAAAGCCTTTTTTAGGCCAAACCCTACCCATATATCCTCCCAAACTTCTTCAATTCATCCTAGAGGCCTTCCATTAGTCAGAAATCCTACCTAAAGAGCCTTTTTGATCAAATCAAAAGGAAGAATGCAAAGAAGAGGTAAATATTTAATCAATTCTTTCAAGTCATTTTCTTCTTCCACTTCCTCTTTCATTTTTGTTTTAATTATAAAATAATAACTCTAGTATCTTATATATACATTTATGTTATTATAAAAATGGTACAACCATATTCATTATTCTATCCATCCTATAAATTACAAAGTCACCATACAAGCGTTCGTACGGATTATCGTCTCCATGCCATGGTGTAGTTTGTTATTCAAACACTTCACCATTTGGATCAGTATAATAATGAGCATAAATGATGTAAATAATAACTATAACATAATAATTATTCTTTAAATATTATATTCCATCTAATTATATATGATTTTAATATTAAAAGAGTGATATTGTTGCTCGTGTGTACGTATGGATTACCGTCTCCACGAAAGTGATGAGATTCATTCCCCAACTTAATCATTCAAGACTAATTTTCATTTTATAATGTTTAAATACTTAATATAATTATGAATATGAATAAGATTCATCCTATCCATAAAAAACATTACTTATGTAACGAAGCATATAAAGGAAAATGAATCAGTTAACACCCAAAACGATGATACTACTAAAATATCATTAACAAAGCTATATTAAACGATCATATATGATAACATTTTAATATATATAGTTCTTCTATAATATAATGGAAATTATTTCACCATTATACAGGAGGTTAACCTACCCTTGACCAAGAAAAAGTACAAGGTAAGGGTTAATTTCACAATCTCTTTATTATTCGAGGTTGTTTTTACGTAAGTATCTACTGGGACTTCTTTATCATCCACATCCATGTTTCTTAAAAATGTACGCCAAAATATTTTTACTATTTACTAGAATATAGTTTTAAAGTCACATATACCCTTGTGTGACTTTTTATGAATTTTTCTGAAAGGAATCTTTCCGTTATTTTCTATATAAGGTACCTTATGACCTTTTCGAAAAAATTAAGGTAAGAATTTTTTTTAACTTATATGGAAGGTGCGGCTATTTTCTACTATTATAACATCATTGAAGTTTCCCTTAAAATATTATAATAGAATTTTCAAAATAAATGTTTTATTTTATAATTTTATGACTTTTAAATGATTTTAAAATAGAAAGAGATATTTCTCAAAAAACAGTTTTGATTTCATCTATGTCATTATCCTTTGATGGATTGTGATTACATTTGAAGTTGATTTTTTATGATACAAAACATTCATATTGTATTGAAAGTTTTATGATATGTTTGACTGTGGATGTGTTATTTTTATACCATTCATGTTTTATGGATAAAGTATTTACATTTCGTACACTATTTTTAATACGAATGTTTATGTTATGTTTAAAACTTTTCCTATGAGAAAGGCATTGGACTTAGTAAGTGATGGTTGGATCCCACTATAGCTCTTCGATGCATCGGTAGGTATCATGAGACAAAATAGTGTCTTGGCACAAGGCCTTGACAAAATATTATTTATAGTCTTGGTACAGGGCCTTGAATATGTGGCTATGAAGTCTATCATTGTGCATTCCATCATTATGAAAGTGGATACTGATATTACATGTGATTATTCGACTAGTAGAATATCCATGTGAATAAGTAAAGGTAATTATTTGATTTTATCTTTTCCATATTATGATGAAGTTAATGTTTAAATGTCTTTGGTTTTATTCTCACAATGCCTTAAATTTTTATTCTTATTATGAAGGTTTCCGTTATATTGTTATCCTTACTGAGCATCTGAGATCACCCCTCTCTCTATTTTATTTTTCCCAGGATGTGAAGAAGAATATTATGTCTGACCTGAAGGGATAGTCTAAGGGATATGAGTGTGGCCTTTGGAGACGATGTTGTTGAGGTTTTTCATTCTATAATGTAATGAAAATATTATGAATGTTCCCAGTATTTCCAAGGCTACTAAAATAATCGGTCTTTTGAGACATGAACTTTTGTGTTCATTCCAATGTTATTTAATAATGCATAGAATCTGAATAACTAGGGTCGGGGAGTTTTAGTTGGTATTAGAGGAAGTTTAATTCAAACCTTAGAAGCTAGATTTAGAAAAACTCTGATTAGAAAACATTACCCTAACATATACTTTGAGGATTAGTACACAAGAATTTCCTAGAATTTTTTTATTTTAGAGATTTTGTGAGTTTTCGAAGCAATACTTCCCCATCTGGATACGAGCAGGTAGAGGCGGCTCTGTCACAGATGTACCTAGGAGTAAATCCCAAAAAAACAACTTATATCTAGACTTGAACGGGAACAGGTGCACGACAATGGTCATTTTGCACTCTTGGTTATGACATTCATAGGGGATATGCTTTAGATAATTCTCATTTTATTTACAAACCATTATGAAGGGTTTATGAGAATATAATTCCTCAAATAAAACATTTTTATGATTATGGATTATATCAAAAAACTATTCAATTTATTTTTATTGTTTTACAAGTTTGGATTTATGTATTGTGATTCATAAACTAATGTAGTGTATTCCATTGTTTTGAAATGGTGCCTAGTGGAAGGAATGGAAACTGTATCAATGAACGTAATCCATGTAGGGATTTCCCTCATACTCAAGATAATTATAGTGGAGCTGGTGAAGAAAATGGTGTCGATCAGCTTATCATCATACTGGGACAACTCAATCATGTTATGAATAATAACCTTACCCGTATGGAGCACCCTGATCCACAATGCAGAGGACCAATGTTAGAAAAATTCATAAGGAAACCACCACCAATATTAAATGGGAGTACTAATCCATTAGTATCTGAGAAATGGATAAATTCATTATAGATAATATTTCATGCTTTGAGGAGTATCAAAAGGGAAAAACTTGTCATGGCAGTTTATCGCCTCACGGGAGATGTAAATCAATGGTGGTTATTGATTCAAAACCCAAAGAACGATGATGAAGTATAAAATATGGAATGGAGGGAGTTTAAAGAGATTTTCTTAGAAAAATACTTTCCCCATGACCATCGATCAGTTATGGAAAGACAATTTTTGAATCTGAGGCAAAAAGAGAATGAGAATGTAGAAAAATATGATGCTAACTTTACAAGGTTATCAAGGCATGAAATAGATTATATACATAACCCAAGGAGTAAGATTGATCGATTATTTTATGGGTTAAAACCATATCTTTGTTGACCATTAGTCTCACAATCCTTCTCAACATATGAAGATATCGTCTCATGTGCTACCAAGATAGAAAATAAATTATATAGGTCTTATGACTTTAATGAAAAGTAGGAGAAGAATATATCTACTGAACACTCTGGAAATGGAAATAAGGGGAAGAGGAAAAAAGTTGATTATCTATTCTGTAGTAAATGTGGTAAGAAACACCCCAGTACTTTCCTGAAGAGAATGAAAGTCTGTTACAAGTGTGGTGAAAAAGTCCACCATGCTATGGATTGTAGGGGGAAGAATGTGGCTGTCAATGTTGAATGCTACAAGTGTATAGAAAAGGGAAATTATGAAAATGAATTTCCTATGCTCCGAGGGAACTTACCTCAGAAAAGGCCAAGGGAAAAATGAAAAGATTTCACTATCACTGCTGCTGAGGTTGAAGCTCCAAAATACGTGGTGGTATGTAATTTAATGGTTTCCTCAAGTTTAGAAAATGCTTTATTTGATTCGGGATAATAACATTGTTTAATAACATCCTAGTTTTCTGAGAAAATTAAATATTTTAAATTTGACTTAATAAGGGAGTTTTCAGTCAAAACTCATAAGGGAAGTATCATCGCAACAAAGTTTTTTGAATCAGTTCCTATTAGATCATATTAATGTTCTTTATCTACTGATCTCATCATCATACCCATGATTGAATTTGATATAATACTCAGAATGGATTTTCTTTTAGACCATGATGCGAAAATTTATTTTAAGAAGAATGCGGTTACAATTTTCGATGATGATAAGGAGTGCCATATCTTAAGAGAAAAAATGTCACCACCAGATTTTTATCTAGATCCACCCCCATAAGCTCTACTAAGTTCAATTATTGGGGAATAAGAGAATGAAATAACTATAGGAGAGGAAAATAATGTTTTAATAGAGGACGTACCTATTGTGCAAGAATATGTTGATTCGTTTCCATAGGATTTACCTGGACATCCTCCATAATGAGAAATTGAGTTTTCCATTGATTTAATTTCTGGTTCAAGGCCCATATCAAATACCCCAAAGAGAATAGACCCTATGGAATTAGTGGAACTAAACAAACTAATAGAATAAATGATTAATAAGGTATTTATTCACCCACTTGTTTCTCTATGGGTAGCACCTGTACTTTTTGTAAAGAAGAAAAACTGATCTATGAGGTTTTGTATTGACTACTTGGATATCAATGCTATAAAAATAAATAATAAGTATCCCCTACCTCACATTTATGATTTATTCAACCAAATTCATGGAGCCCAATATTTTTCAAATATTGACCTTTAATCTGCATATGATTAGTTGTGTGTGAAGAAGGAAGACATTCTAAAAACAGCATTTTGAACTAGGTACATGCATTATGAGTTTACAGTAAGGCCTTTTAGGCAGACAAATGCACCCTATGTTTTCATTGATCTAATTAATAGATTTTCAAGGAATATCATAATGAATTTGTAGTGGTATTTATTGATGATATCCTGGTATACTCCAGAATCTAAGAAGATCATGAAAATCACTTGCGTACTATTTGGAAAACCCTCAGAAGTAATTAATTATACGGGAAGTTTAGAAAGTGTGAATTATGGCTTCAAGAGATTTATTTTCTTGGCCATATTGTCTCTATGGATGTAATATATATTGATCTTTCAATGACCAATGGAATCCCACAATGGCTAGAACTGATGAGTATAACTGAGGTACGCAGTTTTATTGGTTTAGTAGGTTATTATCAGCATTTTGTCCAGACTTTTTCCCAATTGTCTAACCCATTAACCAAACACACACATAAAAGGGTTAAATTTGCATAGAAAAAAGATTATGAACAATGTTTTGAAGAAATTAAGATAATATTAGTCAATGATCCTATCTTTAATCTACCATCAGGGAACAATGGGTTTGTTATTTATTGACGTGATTCAAATAAAGGACATGGTTGTCTCCTTATATAGAATGATAGATTTATTGTCTATGCATCACTACAGCTAAACAATCATGAGAAAACTATCCTACTCCTGATCTTGAGTTAGCAGCTATAATCTTTGTTCTGAAAATACGAATACACTATCTCTATGGTAAAAAATTTGAGATTTATACTGATCACAAGAGTTTGAAGTATATTTTCTTAGAAAAATAATTCAACATGAGGCAAAGGAGATGGCTAGAACTACTCAAGGATTATGATTTCACAATACACTACCACCTGAGGAAGGAGAATAAGGTGGAAGATTCTTTGAGTAGAAAGGATCATGGAGTTTGGAACAAGATGAGAGTTGAAAGAGATCATATTTTCATGGATCATGTGAAAATGGATATGGGAATAATCATTGAAGGTGAAACATCAATACTTTTTTAAATGGTTTCCAAACCATCTTTACTTGAAAGGATAAGAAGTTCTTAGGTTGATGATGAGGAGTTTCAAAAGGATATTAAAGCTGTGAATGATTGGAGATTAAGTTACTTCATATATAATGATGGGATTCTGAAATTTGGGAAGAAACTTTATGTTATCGATATACTAGATCTAGAAAGGGAATTGTTACATGATGCTCATAGATCCCATTTCCCTATACACCCTGGTAGCACCAAGATGTATATAGATTTGAAAGATCATTTTTGGTGGGACAACATAAATAGGAAGATTCCTGATTTTGTTTCCAGATATATGGTTTTTCAAAAAAGTAAAAACAAGAAGGAAAAATCTTGTAGGAGTCATGCAACCTCTTCCAATACCATAGTGGAAATGGGATAATATTATGATGGACTCTGTCATGGGGCTACCAAAGACTCCTAGAAGTAATGATGAAATATGGGTCATTGTTGATCATTTAACCATGTAAAAACATTTTCTTACTATAAGTGAAGATTTACCACGTAAATTTCTAGCAATACTATATATTAATGAAGTTGTAATACTTCATGGAGTACCCTTATTGATTGTTTATGATCTTGATCCCCATTTTACATCAAGATTCTGGAAAATTCTTTAGAAAGCCCAGGATACTAAACATTCTTTGTGCACTACCTACCACCCTCAAACTGATGGACAATCAGAATGAACTATTCAAACCATAGAAGACATGTTGAGATCTTGATCACATGTCTTTCAAGGTTTGTGGGATTAATATTAACCCATGGTATAATTTTCCTATAAAAATAGCTTTCATTCAAGTATTCAGATAGCACCATATGGAGCGTTATATGGAAAGAGATGTCGCACACCAACTTGTTGGAATGATGTTAGTTAAAAAAACTCATAGGCCTAGAACTTGTTGAGTAAACAATGGAAAAGGTAAAAGTTATCCAAACCCACATCAAAGCAGCCCAAAGTAGGAAAAAGAGCAATGCCGATAACCGAAGGAAGGATTTAGAATTTTAGGTAGGAGATCATGTTTTCTTGAAGGTATCTCCATGGAAGGGTGTTATACGTTCTGGTAAGAAGGGTAAATTGATTCCCAGGTATATTGGACCTTTTGAAATTCTAGAACTAATTATAGTTTTAGCTTATCGTTTGGAAATGCCTTTAAGTATATCCAATGTTCATGATGTGTTCCACGTATCATTGTCGATAAAATACATGTCTGACCCCACACATGTAATCACCTATAATAAAATTGAAATGGAACTCGATTTGTCTTATTGTGAAGAACCTTTCAAAATTATTGATACAAGATAAGAAGTGCTGAGAAACTGGACGACTCGTTTGGAAATAGTTCAATGGAGAAGCCGTAAGATGGAAGAGGCAACGTGGGAACAAGAGGAACTTTTGATGAAGAACCACCCGAAACTTTTTATGCGGTAGTATTATATAAATTTCAAGGATGAAATAATTTGAAGTAGGGAATAATGTAACACCTCAAGCTTCCACAGTACGTTACCCTTTGAATAATTCAATAGCTTGCATTATACGCAACTTCGAGATTCTAACACACCGCGACCAATCAAACTAGACATTATCGATAGTAATACCCACTTTCTGAAATTTTATAAAATTTATCTATAAAAATGGACTTTATTTTTGGATTTTGAAAATCAAAATTATCTTAGGGTAAATTTTTGGTATTTTTCTGGAAACATTCAATTATTGATGAATTATGAAAAACCCGGTGTTATTATTTAAAACCGACTTTTTATTTAAATAATTAGTTATTTTATTTAAATTTATTTTAGTTCAAAATTGATACATAATATTTATATATGTTCAATGTAATTCATTAGAGTCATTTTGTAGTAATATTAGATATATAAAATTTTATTGAACTTTTCACCGTCTTTTACCTGTCTCCTAGGAGAAGTTGTAAACTTGTATAAAAAATTATTTTACCACTTCTGTGAGTGTAATTTCAAAAACCCGAGAGACATGGTTGATATCATTAAGAAAAATTTGGTTCAATAAGATGAAAATAATTTTGGTGAATAGAAACTTTTTACTTTTATTTACCACGATTATAAGTAAATAAGATAATTTAGGGTAAAAATGATATTATTATTACCCTAACACATGTCCAAATTCTATTGGATAAGATTAATTAAACCAAAAACAACCTTAGGAATAAAATATGATCCTTTAGGTCAACTTGGATTAGATTAGAACATTTATTATTATTTTATTTTAAGATGAGTTAAAATAGTTAAATTCAATGTTTAATAACTAAACAATTTTTAATATAAGGTTATACATAATATAAATTCAACTATAAATATTCATTGAAAGATAAAAATATTTTCTACATAAGTATATTTTATTTATAATTTTTATACATCATATAATTTAATTTATTTATAACACAATTTTGATGAAGTAATTACCTTAATAATAAGATATTAAAATAATTGATAATATAAATATCCAAATAAATGTAATTTGATACTTTTGATGAATTAAAATAATTTTATAGGTTAATATGACATGTTAGGATTGAACAATTTAATTTATTTTTAAGTAATAGCATTTTTAGGACTTCATTAAATAATGTCAAAATTGAAAAAATTGAGTTTCTTAAAAAAAATACTATATTATTGGTTAATATAATATTTCTAAAAATCTAAGGTTCGGTCAAAGGGCCTTAATAATATTATATATGTCATTAATGAACCTATTGGGGTTATCTTGTTAGTTTATAGTATATTTATTAACAATATAATATAAAAATACAAAGAAACATGGTAAATGTCAAACTATTTAACTAAGAGTTAAATCTAAAACATATGGTTAATATGGTGACCCTAACCTGTCTAAAACCTATTGTTTGAGTGTTTTTAGACCTATACTCACTTTATCCTTGAAATAAATTATTTTGGACCCATTAGAAACCGAAAAGGATTTTATTATAAAATAATATTTCAATCTTTTCCAAAGGTGCCCCTCACCCCTCTTATAAAAGGGCACTTCCAATTCTTTTAATTTCACACCTTATAATATTTTGGATTGGCCAAACCATGCCCAAATATCCTACCAACCTTACTCCCTTAATCCTAGAGTCCTTTCTTTCATCATAAATCCAACCTAAGGAGCCCTTTTGATCAAATCAAAAGGAAGAACCCGTAGAAGAGGTAAATATTTCATCACCTCTTTCAAGTCCTTTTCTTCTTCCACTTCCTCTTCCTTTGTAGTTTTCATTCTAAAATAATAAATCCATTATATTATATTTATTGTTATGTTATCATAAAAATGGAACAACCATATTCATTATTCTATCTATCCAATAAATGAAAAAGTCATCATATGTGCTTACGTACGGATTACCGTCTCCACGTCGTGGTGTAGTTTGTTATTCAAACACTAAATCATTTTGACGTGTATAATAATGAGTATAAATGATATAAATAATAAATATAACATGATTATGATTCTTTATATATGATATACCATCAAATTATATACGATTTTAATATCAAAAGAATGATATTATCGCTCGTGCGTACGTACGGATTACCATCTCCACAAACGCGATGAGATTCATTGCTCATTGTAATCATTCAAGACTAATTTTCATTTGATAATGTTTAAAGACTTAAAATCATTATGAATATGAATAATATACATCCTATCAATAACAAACATTACTTACGTAATAAATCATTTAAAGGAAAATGAATCAGTTAACACCCGAAACAATGATACTACTGAAATATCATTAACAAAGAAATATTTGAAGATCGTATATGATACCATATTAATATATATGATTCTTTTATAATTTCATAAAAATTATTTAACCATTATACAGGAGTTTAACCTTCCATCAACCAAGGAAAAGTACAAGTAAATGGTTAATTTCACAATCTCTTTATTATCCGAGGTTATTTTTACGTAAGTATCTACAGGGACTTCTTTATCATCCACATCCATGTTTCTTAAAAATGTATTCCAAAACATTTTTACTAGTTACTAGACTTTGGGTTAAAGTAATTTATACCCTTTTTGAATTTTTATAAAATTTTTTGAAACAAATCATTCCGTCATTTTCCAAACAAGGTACCTTGTGACCTTTTTTACAAAATTAAGGTAAGAATGTTTTTTAACTTATACGACAGGTGCGGCTATTTTCCGCCATTATAACATCATTTAAGTTTCCCTTACAAGCTCATAAGAATATTTTCAAAATAAATATTTTCTTTTATAATTATATTAATTTTTAATTATTTAAAAATAGAAAGAGATATTTCTAAAAGAAAAGTTTTGATTTCAACTATGTCAACATTCATTGATGGATTGTGAGTTTATTTGAAGTTGATTTATGATGATAAAAAACATCCATATTATATTAATGGTTTTGTGATATGATTGACTCTGGATGTGTTATTTTTATTCCATTCATGGGTTATGGATAAAGTATTTACATTTCTTATGCTAATTTTAATACTAATGTTTATGTTATGTTTAAACCTTTTCATATGAGGAATGAATTGGACATAGTAAGTGACAGGTGGATCCCACTATAGCTCCTAGAGGCATCAGTACGTCTCATGAGAAAAACTAGTGTCTTGGAATAAGGCCGTGAAAAAATCTGATTTTTAGTCTTGGCACAAGGCCCTGACTATGTGGTTATGAGGTCTGGAATTTTGCATTCCATCATTTTGAATGTGGCTATTGATATTACATGTGATCATTAGACTACTAGAATATCCATGTGATTAAGTAAATGACATTATTTGATTTTATCTTTTCCATATTATGTTGAAGTTCATGTTTAAAAGGCTTTTGTTTTAGTCTTACACTGCCTTAAATGTTTATGCTTATTTATGAATGTTTCCTCTATATTGTTATCCTTACTGAGCATCTGATCTCACCCCTATCTATGTTTTACTTTTCCCCAGATGTGAAGTAGTATATTATGACTGACCTACAGGAATATTCTAAGGGATATGAGTGTGGCCTATGGGGAGTATGTTTTTGTAGTTATGCATTTTATAATGTAATGTAAAACTTATGAAGGTATCTCATATTTCCAAGGATACTAAACTAATTGGTATTTCGAGACTTGACCTTTTGTGATCATGCCAATGTTATCGAATAATGCACCAATTGTGGGTAACTAGGGTCAGGACGTTTCTCTCAACCTTTTAAGGCCCTGGTTAGTAGGGCCTTTGAGTAATGGGATTACTGTGGGATGTTGGATGTGGGTAAGAATTAGTGAGTAGAGACTGGGTTAGGGATAAAAAACTAAGGGTTTCCTACCTCAATAGATATGGGTGTGATAATTTTTTAATTCAAAACATATTTTGTGGTGTGCCTAGTATGGAATGGTTATCCTATGAGGATAGGTTATTCAAGGGAATTATTTAATTCTGGTCAAGTCTAAGATCTTTATGTTTTATCCTCTAAGATTTTTCTTGGTGTGTAATTGTGTTATTATAATGTCTAGTTAATAGTTATTCTCTATTCCATTTGAGTATATGATTAGAGATTGAGTGGTCAACTATGAAAGTAAGTTTGGGTGAAGTGAATATATGGTTATTTGGAATAGTACTCAACCATTAGATGATTCATGTGTTGCATTTGAGAGTTAATGAGATAGGTTATAGGATCACAACCAAATTGATAGGGTAGTGGATAGGATTTGGAACTAGGACTCACTTGATTCAGGAGATAGATTATGAGGTTTGGTATGAGGACATACTCCATGTAAGAAATTGGTGTTCATAGTTTGACAGGACATTCTTACCTTCAATGATAGGGAGTATGTGGTGGTTCAATTGAAGGACATAACATGAAAGATCAGGTTTATGTTGAGGTTATGTTATGACGCCTCGCCCTAAATGATAGTTTAGAGGTATGAGTTGTGGTATGTAAAGTTTGATGATGCCTCACCCTAACTAAGAGGGTTATGGTATGTTACATGGTTGGGGACCTACCTTGAGTGAGAGAGTAGAGGTCATGACGTGGTAAGATGTAGTTTAGGTTTTTTATAACCATTATCTAAGAGATTGGATAAATATTTTTATGTGGTATAACACCCTACCCTATGTTACATGGTATGGGTCATGGTTTGTGGAACAAGGTGAATTATTCAATCAGTTTTAGTCAACATAGGTATTTCCAAGGGTTATGGTGGTATTCTTATCACATAATGACTCAACACTCATAATTCTATGACATATGATTAGCTATTTATTTCCCATGTGAATACATATGTATATGATGGAATATATTAAGGGAACTTGGTAAGAATCTACTTAGTTATATTTTTTACTCCCTGTATGGGAACCCTATTGCATGTAAAAACCTCATGTATACTATCTAAGTTGAGTATATGATATACAATGGATTATGCAAGAGTAGCTCAATAGGGATTTGGATATGGGATTGAAGTTAGGAATAGTGTTTTATTGAGTACTCATTATACTTTTTATTATTATTATTTTCAATGTGTGGTCATCCTAGTTAGTAACCTATTGAGAAGTAGGTTTTGTGTGAGTTCATATTCATTTGTTATAGCATACATGTATGCTGTTTATTATATTTTTATTTCGATATAATATAACACATTTTTACTTAGATTATCTATTATAGATTAATTTTTTGGTAATTTACTATTATTGACAATACTGGTATTGAAAATATAGTCCCATTAATGGTTTTTGTAATCTCTCACTAGTAGTCAGAAACATCTAGCATATAAGGAGGCACAGTTTAAGTATTATTATTCCCCTAGTAAGGGTTTCATTTGTATATATTAGTGAGGATATTAAAAATGTATCCATGGATCACTACCACTTTATATCCTTCCTCTCAATGATTTAATATAAGCACATAAAGAATCAACTAGTCAATAATTAGAGGATATCCCATCTGTGGATTTTATTTTTTATCAATGTACAAGTATTATATAATGATAAGAAGTTATTAATATAATTTCAATAAATATGGAATATATGAGTGATATGTTTCCATAATTAATAGAAAGGTATGTTTGAGCCTGCTACATGTAGTTCTTGTCTAGATAGATTCATTTAACAGCACCATGGTGTGATGATTGATGTGTTGATATTCATAGAAATCATTGACATGTACTGGTGTTTAAAGTATTATATACAAAAGTTACTAGAATTTTGTAGATGATTGTTAATAGTGTATTTTTAATTGGATTTTATTCTTGATAAGGTCACTATTAATGAATGTGTGAATACATGTATGGATCCCTTAATTTTAATAATGTTGTATCGGGTAAAGGAAAACCCATGAATATTTTTTTGAGTTGATATTAAGAGTTTTTAAATCTTAGAGGTGGTTTAAATAATCCCTCAAGTCATACAATATAGAATATTTTTTAGAGTTTAAGAGGATCAACTAATTTAAAACTATTGTGATATGAAGGATATTATAAGACATCAATGCATCTCATATGACTTTTTTTGTAAGAAGTCAAGTAATTTTTATGACTTTGGGGGAACTTTGTATTACTTGGTGAGAATTTCACAAGACTTATATCCAATGTATGTATTTTAAACATTGATCATATGACTTAATTGCATGACTTTAATCTAAGATATATGAATTGAAAACAAATATAATACATCTAATGCATTACTAAAGGAATAGTGTAAGACTTTAGCATATGAATTTAGGATTCTATATGACTTTTAAATCCTTATGAAGAAGAGTTACCCATAATCTAAGCATATGACTTCATAGATCATGTGAATTTGAAATTCATATGAAACAAACCTAAACATGTGTGTGTTCTAGAGTTATATACTATGTAATATAATAAAAATAAGTGATTCACTCATCATTATTAAATGGAAATAAGTATCAAAATTAATGAAAATTATTTTTATTCAAGAGAATTAAATTTTATTAGGAATAATTTAGATACTGAGATGAATCTTATTATATATAAATAAGGTTCCTTTCCCAATGCACTATGATGTGAGTTTTCATACCTATGTGTAATTAATTAAATTTCAGGATCCATTGAAGTAGTTATCAAAATTTTAAGACCATATAATTTTTATAAAGAATAAGATTTCAATTCTAAAATATTGTATTGGAAGTTGGGATTTAAGGAATATTTTAATACCATGACATGATTTGAATAAGAAGATTAAATAATTTCAAATATGATAACAACCTACCATGATTTTAGGAGAATAAAAATATTGATTTTATAAAAAATATCCATTAAATATTGATTAACATATTTTTGAATATATATTTACAAGATAAAAGAATGACACGTTACACCCTAATACTATCTGTGTTGTACATTCTCTATGTTTCGAGATTAGAAAAAAGTTGATGATATTCATCAACACAAGTATGTTGAAGATGAAGAAGAAAGGGAGGGAAAATGGATAAAGTATTATTTATAAATCAAAGAAGAAAAGTGATGGGACAAATTTAATTCTTTATTGAGCATTCCTAGGCGATCTAAGAAACAAAAACAACTCCAAACATGTTTTATTAAAGAGAACAATGATGAAACATTACTACATAATGAGGTAGAGGAGCTTAACTCTGGTACGATTGAGATTTCAGGAATGATACATGTCAAAGACTATACAATGTAGTCATATTCCATTCCTGAGGACTGAGCAATATGAAAAAACAAAGAAGAAACAGTGGGTTGATGGTGTAACACCTAGAGATTTTGTGGAACATTTTTTCTTAATTAACTTAATCTTGTTGATATTTTTCACTTCCCGCAACACTAAATATTGTTTCTTTAATCCCTAAGTTTAGCTAGCGTTATATGAAACACCAGTTTAATCTTGTTCCACATGCAAAACATGGATTTTATTATGATACATGAAACACTATATTCATCCTATATTCCACACAATATCGAGTCCCATATAAATCTGTCATTACATGCAAGTCCTAATTTTACCGAACTACAATATAATTTTAACATGATTATTAAAATATTATTATAGCTATTTCCTGGTTGTTTGGAAAGGAAGTTACGAATAAAATTAAATATTTGTGAAAATATTATTTACACCTATATATAAATTTTTTTTCTTTGGTTATAAATTAGTATAAGTGAATGTTGGAAATATTTTAAAATAAATAAATTACATTTGTAATAAAAATATTTTTCTATGTACAAAAAAATTATCTTAGAAAACTAAAAAAAATTGTATTAATGGTTTAAATAAATTTTTTATATTATATATTAAATATATTTTTTATACTCATCTAATATATTTTACAGGTATAATTTAGAAAAAATACAATTTTATGAATAAAAATATGCATTTTTCTAAATCGAAATTTTAGAACCTTTTAATGGAGAACCCATTTTAGATATGATTTTTTGACACTTTTATAATTATTATTTGAAAATTTAAACTCCATTTTTGGAATAAGAATATAAAAATTTACTTTGGGTAGGTTTGTGGTATTTTTATGAGATGTTTCTATTTTTATGAATAGTGAAAACACTGAATTTTAATTCAAAATTGCTTTTTCATATAATTTATTTATATGGTTAAATTGTTTTTATAATGTTTAATTAGATAAATTTTATCTAAATTAATCCAATTTATTTCATTGAAATCAATTTCACTTAAAAATTTCATATAAAAACTTAGCAAGATTTTGAAAACATTTACTTTAAAACCCTGCTTTGTCGTCTCATCTATGGGATTAAATTTAAATTAATTTCTACCACAAATATGATGGTATTTTAGGAAAAATTGATTCAATATTTGGAATAATAATAATTTATAATTTATAATAAGTTCAAATTAGTTTTTGACCAATAATATTAGTGAAAGTGATTAAAATTATTTAAATCAATTAAGAAAAAAAGTTTCTCAACAAAAGAATAAACCATAAACATAAGGCGCAAAATGACTTCAAAACCTATACAAAAGCAATTGGATATTAATACTTTAACCATATCATCCCTTTGATAGAATTGAGTCCATTATTGGAGTGTCTATACATTCTAAAAAAAATTGGTGGAATTTCATTTTAAAAAATTTACTAGAATGTCACTCCTACTCAATAAAAAGGCACTCACCCCTCCTATTTATTTGCCCATATCAAGCACTTTTCCTCACTCAAAATATGCTCAAATAAGATCCAAAAATCCCTTATTTAATAATTGAACCCTCTATTTTGTAATAAAGTAATCCAAGGAATCCCTTTGGTTCAAACCAAAATTAGTTACCCAGAGAAGACAAGGTTTTAATGTATATGATGAAAGTCAAGACTTATGGTAAGGGAACTTCTTCTCACTTTTAATTTCCATGAGATACATGTCATATTAAACACTATATTATTATTATTTTGAATATACTTCCCTGTTAAATTTTTTATCATAGATTTCACTTATTTAATGAAATTAATATCTTTAATTGAAGTTATTCGTTCATCAGGATCATGATTCAAATGTTACTATAGTATGGGTTTTCTTGACTCACTTTTATTTTCCATGAGACACAAGATATATTCACCACATATTTCTTATAAGGGGTGTGATTAATGACCTGGGATGTATTATGTGACTATTATACTTAAATGTATGGGAATTTACATATCTATTTGATTATATTTCATTCATTTAGGTTTATGTTTCAAATGTTTCCAAATCTATAATGTAATTTGGTCTCAATTTTCCTTCTATGAGACACATGCCATGTTATGCAAAAATATTATTTTAAGAGGATAATATACTACCATTTTAAATTTCATACCTTGAACCTACATATTTTCATGATATTGTATGATTCATGTAATTTCATTTTCTTACATGGGATGTGTAATTAAATGTAACCAAGTGGTAATATTAATTGAAATAATCTCATCATTTATCATAATTGATTATGATTTTTTTCTATTGATGAAACATTACAATCAATCTCTCAATAAATCTCATGAATTTTATTTATAATTTGTTTATTCGTGATATATTAAAGTATTGGTACCATTTTATACTCTTTGGTATATAAGATAATTAATTATATGTTTTTAAGAAAGTTTAACTTTACCTCGCTTTGGTCAAAAATCTCTGTACTTTCGAAACCATTTTATCAAAAAATAAAGTAAATTTTTTTTTCATATTCTCCTATGATTTTTAAATTTAACTTTTAACCATTTTTACCTTTTTCAAAAATGTTTTTAAAATAATATTATTTTATTTTTTAAATCAAGATAATTTATTAAACCTTTTAATCTTCAAAAATGAATGTTTGGAATGTACAAACATACTTGCTACCATAACCATCATTTCCTTGGTACTTACTTTCTAATTTTAGAAGGATCTTTTTCAATAAAATGGGTTTCCTAATATTATTCACATTTTTTATTTTAAAATGGGTTTCCTAGAAAAATGATTTTCAAAAATTGTTTTATGTTTAAAATTTGTTCTAAATTATTTTTAAAACTTCCTTTATATGTTTTCATATTTTTTTTAATTAAAATGATTTAAATCGTTTCAAAGATTATTTTATAAGTTTTAAACAAATTTAAAAATAAAAATGTTTACAAAAAAATCAAACTAATTTTATAAGTTTTCAAGATTTTTTTTTCAAAATGTTTTCAAGCATATTTTTATGTTTTCATGGGTATTATCAAGAAAAATTGTTCTCAAAATATTTTATGTTTTAAATATTTTTTTACAAAGAATAAAATATATGTTCCTTAAAAAAAATTAAATTATTTTTCATGATTTTTTTATATGTTTTCAAAGTGGTTTCATGGAAAAGAATTTTGAAATTGTTATATGTTTTAAAAAGTGATTTTCAAATTAAAGTTATGTTCCTTGTAATCTTTCAAAATACTTCTCCATATAAAATAAAATCATTGGTTATAGTTTATGATTTAATAGGGATATGATCCAAGGGTACAATTCATATTATTTCTATTAATGATCTATGTTTTGATATATTGATATATATGAGACCTGTTTCTCTTCAACGGGTTATACCATGATAAATTCGTATAAAATCTGCTTCCTTTCATAGACTATTCTAGGATAAAATGATTATGAAATCAATATAATTTCCATAGGTTATGATATGAGTAAATATTTATGATACCCATTTCATTTCATGGGTTATAATATAATGTTTATGAAACCCATCTCTTTTTATGGGTCATGATAAGATTAATATTTTATGGAACACATATGTACGATTTCATTATGAGATGGGAGGGACCAATATATAACTATAATGCTTTGGGTAAGGATTTATATCTCATGAGATAATAATGGGAAACATGTTGATGGGAATGATACACAATAGTAGACATGTGTGTCCAAGTGTGTATGAATCCACTATTGGAAATGGGTGTGTCTTGATCCACTTAGGGAAAAAGGTGTTCCATGATCTACTATGTTGATGGTCTTGGTAGTTAACCTGGACACATGGAATTTTTTCCAACATGTATGGTGGTTCCACACTTATATAACAAGGTATTTTGGTTCATGATTAATTTATTATGATTTATAACCCTTATTATTCATGTCTTATGAATCAAAAAAATTTCTGACATGAATCGTGTAAATGATCTTTGATATGTAGGGTATGATCTACAAACATTATTCTCATGTTATTACACACTTATACTTAATTTTATTATTATGTATCTCATGGGTCTACCCTTACTGATCATATGAGATCATCCATTTCTTATATTTCCTTCCCCCGGGTTAAGGATAATTTTTTTATGTAGAGGTTAAAAATGAGAATAACTTTATGGGAAACATTAAAGATCTTTCCCCAAGTTAGAATATATTTTCCCATGTTTTCAAATATACTAAAATGTAAAGTTCATCAGGCAATTAATTTTGTAATTTTCTAAATATTCATCTAAAATTATTTAATATCCATGTATTTTAATCTTTGGCATCTATAGTTTGTATAAAAGGAAAGGGTTATTCAGCCTTTAGAAACTAGAATGATAAATAATTAGTGACACCCAAAAGGATATTTATAATGGAATGAATTAGGATATATATGTAGATAATCCTATGCCTTTATAGATTAAATTATTAGTTTGTATGATTAATACATCACATAAGTAGTTTTTAATGATAGTTTGGTTTTCTTCTATGATAAGGGATACTCGCATGATGCTTGTTAGTTTTAGTCAATGTATGGAACTCAAATTAAATGTGTCAATGCTGAATGAAATGGAAGATGAGATGATTTTCTTCCTAATAAAAATGATATGGGTGAGGGAATGAAAATTATTATTGATATGATTTATAAAATTTCTAATTCTATGAATCATTTTGAACTTCCAAATGAGTAAAGAATGCAATACGGTTATATTGATCCCATCATAAGGAAATGTCCACCTTCTTTTAGTGTTTCCACAGATACACTATCAACTAAGCAATGGATCAGTACAAAAACAAATTTTCCATTGATCAGTGATCAGAGCATAAAAATTTCATTTTGGTTTCTTATCATTTAGAAGTTGAAGAGTATCAATTGTGGACTCTTATTAAGAGCATGTGGGAATGATAATAAATTGAATCTATGGGATTGGAATAGATTTATGGGATTTTTTTAGTAAGTACTTACCTCATGTTCTATGAGCAAATATGGAGAAGGAATTACTTGAGTTAAGAACAAGGGTGATGAATATATTTGTACCTATGAAGCTAATTTTACAATTCATACAAGGTAGGCTTCTTGTTTGATAATTAGCCCTAAAATATTTGATCGATTATATGGAGGCAAAAAACCAAGCCTTCAAAAGGCCCTGGTTATTAGGGAATTTATTAATTATGAAGAAGTGATTTGATGTCCACTAAATGTAGAAATATAAATTGGATATTACCACCATTTTTCTAGTTTGGTAACAAAATTAAGTTTGAGTCTCATTAAAACTTCAATGGTGTAAAAAGATTCTAGAAATTTGTGTTCTAGGAAAATCGGAAGAAAAATCAATGGAATTTATTGAATGGAATTGTGATGTTCTTTAAATTTGTAATATCAGACCATAAAATACATGAATGTGTAAATATGATAAATTGGATAGTAAATGTAATGTAAGAGAAGATAATTCAAACTAATTCACCACCCACACTCCATTTTTTCAATTGTAAGGTGTCTGGTCATTATGTGAATCAATTCCCTAATCCAAGGGATTATAGGAATTGTAAGAAAAAAAACCTCATAAGAAAAAGGTTAAATCAAAATCCAATGGATTCACAATGGATGAATTTAATTGTGATAATTAGTGAACAATTATCAACCCAATTAGGAATTTCATGTTTGATTTGTTTATGAATAATCACTATAAAAAAATTATTGTTCATTTTTAGTGAACTTTCTTATGATTATGTCCATCTATATAGGCTTTGGAATAATAAAATTTCATTTAATATTCTATTGGTACAATAATGAAACTAATTTTCTAATAAAAAATGTTTTTGGAATAAGATAATATATTATTTAAGTAATAGAGGGTGAATTATATTTTGGAAGGTTTATAAGGATAACAATTTATGGAATTTTTTATGTTAAAAATTAGACTGGGATTTATAAATTTATATATTACCCTAACATGGGATAATTTCTGCATATATAATAAATTATGATAAGCTTTTTGTTGTGATAAAGACAGATGGAATGACCTATCATTATATTAATTCTTTCAGAATGACAAATTCACCTTCATTTCTTGGAATAATGGATAAAGTGAAACATGATCAAGGAATAATCAAGGGTAAGGTTTACCTGAAATCATGTAATTATATCATTTCATTAAAATTCATCATCTTTAGGAGAATAGATCTTTAAATATATAGATTTAAAGCTATCATCATTTTTTATAATATCAATGCCCTTTTCAAGACTCTTTGGGTTATAGTATTGTGATTGTTATCTTTTCCCAAACTATGTTCTATATCACTCTCCATAATAAATTGATATTTATATTTATCTTCCATGTCCATGTTTTAAATTTCCACCTATGTTCTCCTCTGTGGAAAACTATTTATGTGTTACTCTAGTTAACTATTATGTTTCCAAATTTTCATTTTAAAATAAGTTTTAGTATTCATTTTTATGATGTAGTTTTCTTTGAAAGGAACATTAAAGTATTAAACCTCTGATAACCTAGATGAATTTTTAGGGAAAAATCATTTTAAAGTGGTATAATGTAACACCTTGAGGTTTTAGAAAATATATTTTTTTCAAATTAATTTTATCTTTTTGATATTTTTCACTTCACACAACATTGAATATTGTTTTTTTAAATCACTTAGTCTACATTGAGTTATACACAAAACCAATTTAATATTTTTTCACACAAAAAAATTAAATTAGCTTATAGTACATGAAAAAAAATGATTGTCTTGTATTAAGCATAATACTGAGTCCCATAAAAAGCTTTTGTTACACAGAATGTTGAGTTTTACCAAACTACAGTATACTATTAACATGATTATTAAAATATTATTATATCTACCACCGAGCCATTGGAAATGAATTATCAAATAATATTAAATAAAATTTTAAAATATTATTTACATATGTATATAAAATTAATCCTTTTGTTCTCAATTAGTATAAGATAATATAAGAACTATTTTAAAATAAAGAAATTACTTTTCTAGGAAAAACTATTTTCTAATGTACAATAAAATTTTAGGTTAATAAATTAAAAATACACACATTATTAATGATTTATATATATATATATATATATTATTTAATCATTGATTTTATACTCATCAAATATATTTTATATGTATAATATAAGAATAAATTTAATTTTATGAATGAAAATATGTGTTTTTCTAAATAGTAATTTTACCTCCTTTTAACATGTTTTTTCAAATATTTAATTTGAAAAAATAAAATATATTTTTGGAATCATAATATCAAAATTTTATTTCGGTGAGTTTTTCTATCTTTCAGAGAAGATTCATGTAATGATAAATAGTGAAAAACACTGAATTTTCATTCAAAACTACTTTTTTCTCTAATTTATTTATAAGGTTAAATTAAATTTTTTATTGGGTATAATGTTTTATTAGTTTAATTTCATAACAATTAAACTAATTTGGGAAATTTTAATTGATTTCAATTTCAAATTGGATAAATAAAACATGGTAAAAATTTCAACATTTTTACATTAAAAATGTTGTTTGTCATCTCGTCTTTGAGATTAAATTTAAATTAATTTATACCAATTCTATGATCCTAATTTGAAAAAATATATTCCATATTTTTAATAATAATATTTTATAATTTATAACAAGTTAATCCTTTATTTTTACAAATAATATTAGTGAAAGTGATTAAAATTATTTACATAAATTATGAGAAAATATAGATTAACAAAGGACTAAACATTAAACATAAAGCCGAAAATGACCTAGAAACTTGTACAAAATACTTTGGTTGTTCATATTTAGACACTATACTCCAATTTATCTAATTTGGATATTTATTTTAGCCACTTATCATGGGAAAAATGTGGGTATAATTCGCTTTTAAAAAATTACAAGAATGGCATTCCTCTTCCACTATAAAAAGGATCTCACACCTCTCAATTATTCCAACATATTAAACCCTTTGGGTTTACCAAATCCAGCTAAAACAAGCTCCCAAAATCCCTCCATTCATCTTAGAAGTCTCACTTTCAGAATAAATCCATCCAACGAATCCCTTTGGTGAAAGACAAAAGGAGTTACTCAGTGAAAAGGATGTTGGAATGTGTACAAAGAAATTCAAGACTTTAGGTAATAGAATTTCATGTCATTTTTTATTTCTATTAGATACATACTATATTCACCACTCAATTAATATTTTTGTGTATATACTTCCCTATTAAATTTTATATCATTAATTTATTTTATTTAATTATATTAAAATACTCAATTGATTTTATGCTTTCATGGGTATCACAATTATAAAGTTACTCAAGTTATAATGTTTTTCTAATCTCACTTTTCTTTTATATGAGACACAATCCATGTCCTCCAACAATTTAATATATATTATGTTTTTACAAAACATGGATGTATTCTATGATTATTATAATTAAATTTAGGGGTATTTAGATATCTATTTTATTATATTTGTTTCATTGGGTTTATGTTTCAAAAGTTACCAAATAGATAAAGTAATTTTGTACAAATTTTCCTTTTTAGAGACACAACCCATTTCATGACCCTATATTCTTTTAATATGTGTATATTATGCCATTTTACATGTTATATCATGAACCTAATTCATTTAATGACATTTTCATCTTCATTTAATCTCATTTTTATACATGGAAAGTATAATTCAAAGTTAATAAGTGGTAAGAGTTATTGAAACAATCTCATCGTTTATTAGGATTGGTTATGATTATGCTTCCATTAATGAAATACTATGATCCATATCTCAATAAATCTCATGAATTTTCTTATTATTTTTTTATTCATTATATATTCATGTAGTGTTCCTATTTTTTCACTCATTGGTACATAATATAGTTAAGAAATTGTTTTTAACAAGGTCTTCATATACCTCTCTCTTCGGTTAGAAGTCTATGTTCTTTCAAAACAGTTTTTTTAAAAAATGATTTAAAAAATGTTTTAATATTATGATATGATGTTTAATGGGCATTCTTACCCTCTATATACCTTTTTGAAAAATGTTTTTAAAAGTAATCTTGTTGTCGTTTTCTGGCCAAGGAATTTTAATATACTTTTAAGGTGAAAAATGAATATTCAGTATGTATGAACTGACACATCATAATTACCATAATTTCCTTGATTATTACTCTTTAATTGTACATGTTTTTGTTTTTAAAGAAATTTTTTTCCATAATATTCTATAAATTCTTTGATTTTAAAATTTTTTTCTAAGGAAAAGTGTTTTAAGAAATTGTTTAATGTTTAAAAAGTGTTTTAAATGACTTTTAAATCTTCCATTATATTTTTTCAAAAGTTTATTTTTAAATAAAATGATATCAATGGTTTAAAATATTCTTTTATAATATTCTTAAATTAATTTTATATAAAAATTATTCTAAAATATTTTCAATATTCTTTTATAATTTTTCAAGTAAAAAGGTTTTCAAAATGATTTCAATACTTTTTATAAGTTTTCAATGTGATTTTCATGGAAAATGGATTTCTAAATGTTTTATGTTTTATAAATTATTTTTTCCAAGAATAAATGATATTTTATTCCAGAAATGTTTTAAAAATATTTTTCAGGATTCCTTTATATATTTTCGAAGTGGTTTCTAGTAAAATTATTTTGAACAAGTTATATGTTTTAAAAATTGATTTTCATTAAGTGATCTTTAAAAATACTCTTCCATATAAGATAAAATACTTGTTTATAGTTAATAATTTACTAGGGATTTGATCCCAAGATACCATTCATATTATTTCTCTAAGGGTTCTATGTTTTAATGGATTGATGTTTATGAAACCTGTTTCTCTTCAACGGGTCATACCATAATAAATTTTTATGATACCTGGTTCCTTTCAAAGATTATTCTAGGATAAAATTATTATGAAACCTATCTATTTTAAATAGATTATTATATTATTAAATTTTTATAATACACATTTCAATTATTAGGTTATGATGTATTGTTTCTAAAACCCATCTCTTTTAATAGTCAATGATAATATGAATGTTTTATAGAACACGTGTGTTTGATTTCATTATGAGATGGGTGGTACCTATATCTCCCTCTAACAGATTGGGTAAATATTTATATCTCATAAGATTGTGATGGGAAACAAGTTGATAGAATTAATCCATAATTAAAAATTGGTGTGTCCTAATACACAAATGGAAAGAGGTGTGTTCTGATCCACTATATTGATGGTATTGGTAGTTCACCTTGAAACATGAAATAGTTTTATAAATGTATAATGGTGACACAATTATATTACATGATCTCAGGGATAATAATTTACTTATGATGATTTATCACCCTTATAATTCATATCCTATGAACAATGGAACTTTATAACATGACTCTTGTATGTGATCTTTTATAGGAAGGGTATGGTATTCAAATGTTATTATCATGTTCTAACACCCTTATGATCATGTTATGGTTATGTATATCCTTTTCTTACCATTAATGAGCATCTTATATCACCCATATTTTGTGTTTCCTTCCCCAATGTTATGAATAAATTTTTTAAGTAGAAGTATAAAACGGGAAGTTCTTTTGGGAACCATTGAAGATATTTAACCAAGTTAGAATATTTTGTTCCTTTTTTACAAATACACTAAACTGTTATATACCTAAAACATGTACTTTTTTAATCTACTGAATATTCATATAAAATGATGTAATATCCATTTAAGATAATCTTGGGTCACTATAGTTGGTAACTATACTATATAGTATAAGGATCCTTTGATGGGACGTCATAGAAAATTGTGGAATTTCATGTTATCATAGAGTAAGTATATATCATTGTAAAGTTTTATGATAATTGTGGAGGAAATGGTAATCAAGGTGCATAAATAATTATAGAATGGTATAGGATTTAAAATGTAAAATAGGTAAATTGGTGTGTCTCATGCCTTTTATTTTCTTTATATTTTGGCGAGGCTTATAGAAGATGAGAAGAAAATATAAATACTTTAATAATAAAATGAATTTTAATTATGTAATAGATTCATAAAAATAAAAAAGGATCACTAATTCACCCATCCACCTTTGAGTTATCTCACTGGATCTTTGATCAACAAGTTGAATCAGAGAAAACCATGATCCAATCTAATAGAGCCAATTTTCCCTCAAAAGGGGTCATAGAGAATCTCAATTATTTTAACATTCAATTTGCACCCATTTTTTGGAGAATAACATTAAAAGAGGGCAAAATAAAATGATTCCATATTTTCTAACATAAGGCTTTGAGGTGAGTGATGTTATATCAGTTGGATTTTATTTTATTAGAAGATATACTCCCATGATATATGTTGATAAGAGGAATTTTTAAATTTTTTTGAAAGATAAGAATATTATTTTGTCATCTCTATCTAAAAAGGATTATAAAAATATATTGGGATTTAAATCCAAAAAAAATAATGTGAGATGAGATTTAGAATATGTATGAGTGTAATGTAAATATTAGGGAGTCCAAACCTCAAATTTAGATATCCAAGTTATAATAAATTCATATTTACGATGTTGAAATAATATATGGGTAATTTACTTAGATTAATGAGATAATAATAAAAATCATAGGTTTTGGTGATACCTTGTAAGATTCAACCATTTTAATGAAGTTGATAAAGAATTTCCCCATTATATTTGATCTAAAGATATAAAACCTTTTATAAATTATAAATATACTATTGATTATAATCATAATAAATTTTTAAATTATGATATAAGGAAATCCTTAGTTTTAAAGAACAAGGAAAATGAAGAAATGGATTTTAAATCCTTAAAAACATATAAATCTAAATATAGAAAAAATTCGGAATCATATGAGTCTAAAAATGATAAACAGTATAAATAATAAAATATATGTAAATTAATTATTTCAATGATGTTAATAAATGGTAGGGGTATGTAAAAGGGAAAACACACATTATGTTTTCATAAATATAAAGGTGTTAGTAATATCATTGTAAATTTCCAAAAGAAGAATAATGATAAATATGAGTTTAAAAGTGAAGAAACATTCAATAGAGGGAAATATTATATAAGAAGATACATCAATATTATTAATGGTGATTTAATAATAAAAATGATATATTTGAGAAAAACGAATAAAATTATGATTAACATTTAAATTTATAAAGATTCCTTAACATGGAGTAAATCCAAGGATTATGCTACTTCTCAAAAACACAAAATCTTATAGATCATGTTGGATGAAATAAAGATACATTAATTAATGACTATTGAGGATAGGATACCTATAATGAGTACCTTATAATATTTTAATGGGAATACTTTCTTAATAAGAACACTAATCTCCAGAAAAGCGTTACAAAACATTAGAAATCATGAATAAAGGTTTCTGAGAAAGTTAGTGAACTCTAAAAATAGATCATGACTTCCATGGAAACTATTAAACAATAAGAAAATATGTTGATGAATCTAATAAAATATGGTTTTAATTGATTTAGAGTTAAAAGATGCATTGCCTATGTAATGCCCTGGCCCGAGAAGCCTGAAGTTGGTGCTTTACATTGTTACATTGGCACGATTATAAGGAATACAATCCCGAAGGAAAAATCAGTTTAGTAGTTTTTGAACACAGGATTTAATACATGATACACAAATTACATTGGGAAATTGAAAATAAAACATGATAAATAATAAATGAAATAAAAAACATCCTTGAAATATTATTAAAAGATTTATTTTTCATAACTTGGGGAAAGGAAACAAATTAATGGTGATATCAAATGTTCAGTAATGGTTAAGTATAGTGGAAGATATAATGAATTAATAATGAATAATAAATATAGAATGGTAAAAACAGAACACACAGTCCATTTAACTAACTGGATAAAGTATAATCAGTCTATAAAGGTACATAATTGTACTCATATGGCATTAAATCAAAAAACTAAGAATGAAAATGAATCCATAGATAATGTCAAACCAAAAATCTCATAGATAATTATAATAACTAAATTCTCAATAAATTCAATTATTAATTATTTTATGTAATTTTTTCTAAGCACATGATACCTTTACCATCAAGATATATTTTCAAGATTGTTTCAAACATAATGGGTAAAAAAACATCTGATTTGTCCAATTGGTTCCTCTCATGAGAATACTGATGCATCCAAGGTATTTTATTAAACGATCCCCAACCTATTTAATTAATTTAAAAATCATTTCTTATATGTCATATAATTTTTTAACTCATAAATAATTCACATTATCAAATATATATTAAGGAAAAGTTATTGATTTATCCATAATTACTCAGTTAACTAAATAACATTCAAATTATACACCCTATGTAAAAATGGTAAATAGTTTAGGGAATAATAATAACCATGATATATGATATGTATATTTAAAATAAATGTTATTTCTATTTAAAAATGATTATCATGGACATATTTTATTTAGAGGAATTTAACAATCACAAAAGAAAGTGAGATTTCATTATAACGTTTACCAGTTAATAATTCTCAAGTTAAAACCCCTTGGATGATATAATTCAATGAAAAAACATAATTAACATGAATATATAAAGACTCATGATACAATATATATATATATATTGTAATTATATATACCCCACAAAATATGAAATCAGTGAATATTTTATTTATCTCACACATGTAAAAAGAGAGATGAAAATGCCTTACCTTACACTTCCATTTGGTTGAATATACATTAACTTTATGTATGATGGATTTAATAATTTTATTTAAATATATAATTAATATAATAATCTTTATAATATCATATATTATCTTACTATAGTATATTACTACCCATTTGATAATAATCCTTTATCATTTTCACTATTTTGTGTGTTAATTGTCTTGTATTTTTAGGATGTTTTGAAATGTTTTTTTTATTAAAATTATATTTATCATCATTTCATCATCCCAAAAATTTAAATCATGATTTAAATATTATATATATTTGGAATATATTAATTTATAATAATCTATACAATTATGACATTAGAAATGGATTGCATTGTTCACAGAGACGGTAGGTCATAAGTACGCATGATCATTGTTTATATTATCTTGTCATATTTAAAAAAGTAAAGGATATATTTATATTTTTATAACATTAAAATAGTATCATATTTTTTTAATATATATCACATATATTTATTAAAACCATCCTTAAAACATTCCATGAAATGTGTGAAATAATCACATTGCTTTGAGGAGGCGGTAGTCCATATGTTCACAAATGATGTTATCGCATTCCCAAAAAATGATAACCCTGAAGGTATATATTATATAAAAAAATAAATAAGAATAAATAAATTATATATATTATATATATTATATAAATATACTATAAATCCATCATCATTTCCTTCATTGAATGGTGGTAATGGGATAACGAATGGCATATGTTCATGAGGCGGTAGTCTGTCGTACACCCGAACAACGATTGAGTACCCCATTTGATTGATGTGTGTGTTATTGTAGGTCATATCTTTGACCTAAAAATTTTACAGTATATTTAGGAAACTGATTTTATTATTTAGTAATGTTTTATAATGAATTTAAGTTGTTGATAAATAAATGACCCAAAAGTGATTATTGAAGAACGTTCCCACTTTTTTGGCTAACTCCTATTGGTTTGTACCAAAATAATTACTTCATTGGTCTTATTAAGATAATTAGTAATATATTATGATATTAGGGATTTTAGTGATATTTTTGGTTTGGGTTGTGATGAATCCAAATTTCTTTTTAGGTTTGAATAATTGAGAGGGTGAAAGTTCCCTTTTATAGTGGTGGAGGGGTGGCATTGTTGTAAATATTAAAAGGTAAACACTGTTGGTATGTCTCTCTTACATCATGTTCTTCAATAATTAACTAAATTAAAACCAAAGTAAGATATGGTATAAATATTTCCATGCAATGGGTTTAAGACATGTTTATAGGTCATTTTGGCGCTTACGATTAAGGATTAGTCCCTTGTTAAACTAGTTCTCCTCTTAATCGTTATAATTAATTTTAATTCATTTTATTACCATTTTTGGTCCAAGATTACGTTGAAAGTATTAAAAAATATAAATTATTCTGATTAAAAATTTTAAATCCATTTTTTTAATTCTAATTATAGAATTGGTAGAAATTAATTTAATATTAATCAGGCAGATGGGACGGCAAATCGGGTTTTTTAAGTGAAAATTTTCAAAAGTTTGAAATGTTTTTATATCTAATTTCAGAGTAAAATTGATTCAAATAACCTAAATTGTATTAATATTTGTATAATTGATCTAATTTAACTTTTAAAATAATTAAAAAAATTATTTAACACTATAAATTATTTAAATGAAAAATAATATTTCAATTAAAATTTATTATTGTTCACTATTCACCAAAATAGGAATCTTCTTAGAATAATATTGAAAATTTATTCTATGATAATTTTTACATTCCACTTTTAAAAATGAAGCTTATTTTCTCATATAATGTTTTTAAATGTGTCAAAATTTAGTTTCGAAATAGGATTTCCATTAAAAGGTGACAAAAATATAGTGTTTTTAAATAATATTATCTTTATTCTTTTATTATGATTATAAAGTATATTTGATGAATATAAAAAATATTTTATTTAACAAATAATCTATTAATATCATTAATATCATTCATTAATAGTAATTAAATTAATTTATTAGTATGATGCACCTTTGTGAGGATGAAAACATTTCCATTACATTCAATTGGTTTTTATTTTTATTTCTAATTAATTAACAACAAATGAATTCATTTTATATTTATGTATTAGATGTGTTTTAAAAATGTATTTAATTATATTCATAACATCTAATTTTGTGGTTATGATTTTATTTTCATTTTAAATAATAATATTAATAGTATTCGACCAAACTCATTGTTGAGTGTAATCCAAGCTAAATTTGAGGTTCTATATAGAGAAACCTTAGAATATTATTTATTTTAAAACGATCCAATATCAATTTTTTGTGTAGAATAAGATTAACATAGTGTTACATATAAAGAAATATAGAAAATAAATTATTCTAAAATTAAAATATTGTAATGTCTTTGATTGTTACATTCTCCCCACATTAAATCAATTGTTTCCTCTAAATTCAAATTTGATCTCGGTAATTGAGGGATTGATATTGGAAAATACTCTTATTTAAAGAACCACTTCTTAATTAGATTTAATAGTGTTCCCTTTTAATAAGAGGTAATGTAAAATTGAAAGGTCACCACAAAACTGGGCATTCTAATTAGAGAACATTAGCGAGAACTAGGACATGGAAGAGAAATCTAACAATCTTGTTATGACGGAGAGAGATAGAGAACATATTCAGATAAAATTTTATAACCACAAATCCTTAAACTATAGATATGAAAATGGTCATTTATGTCATAAAAATGATGATAATAAGGAAATATTTTTATTTCAATGCGTTTTTTTCAATATTTTAGGATTTCATTCTCTCTAAGAATATATATAAAAATATGTTTCTATTTTATAAACACAATATTATATGTTGGTTGTGGCTTAAACTATTTATACTTAATTTCTTAGCATGGTTTTGATTATATTGAGAATTAATACATTAACCTATAAAACCTTGTTCAAATATAAACATATACCATTCCATAAATACTTAATATTTTCAAAATACTATGATCCAAAACATTAGAAACAAGGTCATTGAATTTACAAAATGAATATATCATTATACTTTAAACAACATGAAGTAGCTCTTAATTTTCACATTCTAAACATATGAATACATCCATCATGTATTATCATGAAACATGGTAATAACCTAGGTTACCAATAAAATATTATTGGAAACATGCATTATTCATTATTCCTTAATAAAAACATAGGTTATTAGATATATTCATTAAATCCATAAAATTATGTAAACTCCATCAATTATAGTATAAACCACTTTTTCAACAAATCATTAATATGTTCCAAGGTATTCAGTTCCATCTAATTCACTTTATCTGTATCAATCATTTATTTATCTCAAAATCATTTTCTCAATATTAGGAACATATTATGGATTTTCATTCCCTCATTCATATGGTTTCCAAGAAGTTAAAATCTCCACCAAATCATTTTTCTTGGTAATCAGTAAAGATCAACACATGCTTTCAAATCCATGAGGAAAAAGTAATTTAGTATAGTACATACAAGTTCTATAATACATATAAGTAAGAAATCATTGGTAACATAATCTTACAACATTATTCCATAATCAAAATACAATATAAAATTAATCATTCCAAATCAGATATATTAATATCATAATCTTGACCTTGATCCCTTAGCTTCTTCTAAGGTGTATCCTCTAGAAACATTGGGAATTTGTTCACATATTTCCCCATGACCTTGTATTTATAATAGTGAAAAATTTTCTTTCTATTCTTCCATTTACATTCTTTTACCAAGTGACATTTATCTCCAAACTTATAGAAAACTCATAATCCCTTCAATAATTTCATGAGGTGATTATTTCCACAGTTATCACATATGGGAAAATAATTTATTCCCTTATTTCCTTTATCTATGATTTTTTCTTCCATCCACTTATTCTCTCCTTTCATTTGATTCCATAATATTTTAATAATTATTTCTATATCTTGATATCACATGAAACTATTTCATCATATGAAGGAAAATTTTGGGACATGAGCTCACTTCATATACTTGGAATAACCCATTCAAAGAGATGGTCAATATTTCATTCCATGATTTTTATTAAATCTGTATTATTTCTTTCCATCATTGTAAATGTAGATTCATACTCTGCAACACTTTATTCATCATTTTTCTTAATACTAAATAACTTTCTCTTCATCTCAAATTTTTTATCATGAGGGAAATATTGCTCAAATAATGTATCCTTAAAATTTTTCCTTTCCATATGTTATATTTATTCTTTTTCCCAACTATTCTAGATCAATGACCACCTTTGATCAATATTTACAATAATACAATACACTATATATTTAACCTCTTCCTTTTCACCGCATCATAATTCCATAAAAATCTTTTACAAAGACTAAATCCATTTCTCAGCATCCATTGGATTAGTAGTTCCACTAAATAATGGGGGACTCTATTACATAAAGAGATCCCATATCAGATAATCACCTTTCGATATAGGTTTCTTCATTCAGGAATGGTTATTTTCAAAACATGGTTTCATTGGGATGTTCTTAAATAAAAATCATCAAACAAAATCTTTGGTTTATGTTCTTTAATCTATATTTTCTTTAATATAGTTTCCATGGCTTCTATTAAACTTCATTTGATACCAATTGTAACACCCTAACCCCAGAATCATGGATTTGATTCCTTAGTCTATTACATTGGAACGATTACAAGCAATCAAAAACTAAAGGTCTGATCAGTTTAGAAGTTTTGGAAAATAATATTACATACAGGATACACATTTTACATTGGGAAATATAAGTATTGAAGGACCCCGGGACACCCTGAGAGGGGAGGGGTGAATTAGGGTGACAACTTTTTCTTCTTAAAGATGTGGATCTTGTTCCCACGTTGGTAGGAACTTTTTGAACCTGTAAGATGAAAAAGATAAAAAAGAAAACATGCACATACACAGAGAAGACATAGCCCTTTTTACTTGGTTCACCACTAAGGGCTACGTCTAAGGAGCATACGCCGACAAGTTGTCGGTCGCACCAAAAACCACTAAGCATCACTAGCTGGAGATTACAATTGTTCGGGCACAGTCACTCTGTCCTAGGCTCACTGTCTTTACAAAGGTTATGAGATAGCTCACTGCTTCCCTCGGGTCACTCCCGTTCACTCCCCCTGGATCACTACCGTTGGTGAAGTCACACTCAGTTTATAGACATGAAGTTCTCTTCAATTGATAGTCACGAAGTTCATTGTCTCCTGTTTAGCATGAGACTTTGCTGGAATCAGAGTCCTGTTATTTTTGTAATGCTTTGTTAAGATCCAAATTCCAACCACTGTGGAATACCCACTTTTCCCTTGTCCATAGGGAAAACAAACTTGGGAAAAGGCCTTCGCAAAGTACCCTACTTCGTGAGGCTCCCAATATTGCAAAGCTCAAAAAAGCCTTCACGGAGCCCCTGCCATTTCGCGAAGCTCAATCGCGAAGCACTCTCGCGATGCTCCAGCCTTCGCAATGCTTGGCTCTCGCGAAGCTCCTGCCTCTTCGCAAAGCTCTTTGATCCAACGCGGGGCGCACGTCTTTCGCGGAGCTAGAATAGCCATCGTGAAGCTCCTCTTTTGCGAAGCACACTGCCTTCACGAGAGACCTTTGTGAAACGAGAGAAAAGGACTTTCTCTAAAATTATCTCTACTTCTCTTGAGGGGGTCGGCCTCTATTTATAGGCAATTCCACCGACCCTCGACCCTTCCACGTGAAGTCAACGCCGCGTCATCTCAAATCGAGAAGCTCCAAAGATTCTGCCGGAATTCTGTTCAAACCGCGAAGTACCACGGCACTTTTCCATTCACGAAGCATGACGTAGTCACAAAGAATCACTGTCAACATACCTTCGTGCCTTCTCCGTGAAGCTCCCTCGCGAAGCCCTTCTCTGCCGCGATGCGCTTCAGCCTCTGCCGTTCGCGAAGCTTGACGTACTCGCGAAGACTCACCGCCTCCATTCTTCTGGTCTTCTTGAAATACAGTCCATGCATCCCATCTTCGCAAAACTCATGCCTTTTCCATATTAAATTATGATCTTTCTAGAAATACACTTTTCGCGATGCTCACCAACCTTCAAATTTTGGACCCCAAAAATTTGGCAAACACTGGAAAACGGCACCACCTTCAAAACTGTTGTCAACTTGAATGATATGATCTCTTTGCTAGTACACGATCCAAACTTCCATTGATGATTGACAACAAACACAAACCACACTCCAAATCATGCATAGAATACCATGGTTCCAACAAGTATAACATGATACATAATAAAATGAGATGAACAAAATCCTTGAACGCTTTTTCAAATATTTCTTATTCACAAATTGGGGAGAGGAAACAAAATAGGGGTGATCTCAAATTCTTAGTAAGGGTTAAGTATACATATAGATATCATTAATTAATAATGAATAATCAATATGGAAAGTTAATAACCAAACAAATATTCCATTTAAATAACTAGATAAGTCATAATCTATATATCACGGTAAATAACTAACCACACATGCCATTAAATAAATTAGATGATAACAAAAATGAATCCATATATAATGTCAAAGGAAAAATATCAGGGTTAATAATAATAAATAAATTCTCATTATGGTAAATTCTTAATTATTGAATGGCATGTTTACCAGGAACATTATACCTTTACCATTATGATATATCTTCATGATATTTTAAGACATACTGGGTAAAAATACATCTAATTTGGCCAATTGATTCATCGCATGAGACTAATGATGCATCGAGGGGATTGCATTACCTGGCCTCCCAGCCATGTAGTGAATTTATAAAGAACTACTAATATATTTAATATTCCATTTAACATATAAAAATGTGTAATATCAAATATCCCTATTGAGTAAAGGATATTGATTTATCAATAATTCCCCAATTAATCAAATATATTTCAAAGTTTACACCATGTGTAAAAATAGTATAAAATTTATGAAATAATAATATCCAAGTTATATGATGTGGATATTTAGTAGAAATGTGATTTATAATGAAAAATTATTACAATAGATTGATTTTTTCAATATATAGTTAATAATCAAAAAGGAGATTAAAATTGTAGGATAACTTTTACTAGTTGGTAATTTTCAAGTTAAAACACATTGGATGAGATAAGACAAATTAAAAAAAATAAATACCACTTGTATAAAATTATAAATGATATAATATATCAAAATGGTTTGTATATACAATTCACAAAATAAGTAAGTGGTGACTATGACATTTGTCTCACAGATTAAAAATATGAGATGAAAATCCCTTACCTTACACTTATTTTTGGTTGAATGAGATCTAAATTTATGTATAATGATTTTAAGAATGTTATTAACTTATACCATAACTATATTTATATTTATAATATCATAAATAATCTTATTATAACATATTTTTAAATATTTGTTAATAATCATTTATCATTTTCACTGTTCTGGGTGTTAATTGTCTAGTGTTTCAAGTATGTTTTGACTTGTTTATTTTTGTTCCCTTTAAATAGATCATGATTCAATAATATACAGTATATATATATAATGATCAAAATATGATATATATTTATTATAATTTCATTTAAAGTAGTCCCTAAATTTTTGATATAGGAAATTGAATGAACTATTCGTGGAGATGGTAGGTCTTACGTATGCATGAACATATCTTCTATTTTCATGTCGTATTATAAATGTAACCGGTAAATTTATATATTTATATCAAAATTAATGTATAAAATTCATTTTATTTATATAAAGTATTTTTACTAAAACCATCCTTAATACATTCCATGAAAATTGTGAATTAATCCCATCACATTGAGGAGGTGGTAGTCCACACGTCCACAAACGATGTTTTTGTATTGCCAAAAAATCAAAAGAATGAAGGTATGTGAATTGTAAAAAAAATATAAAAGAATAAATACAATATAATAATTATATATATCATATATAAATTATAAATCCATCATTATATCCAACCTTTAAAGGTGGTAATTGAAGAATGAATGACATCGATTCGGGAGATGATAGTTCACCATACAAACTAAAGATGATATTGTGTCCCATATGATGGAAGTGTGTGTAGGTGTGGTTTATAACCTAGAAATAAAAATATTATTTTATATTTATTATACTCATGTTATTATATATTAATTTTTTAATAATCATTTAATTGGTGGATAAATAAATGAATCAAATAGTGATCACTGAAGAGTGTTACCTTTTTTTCGAGTAACTCATTCGGGTTTATACAAAAAAATTACTTGGGGAGATTTATAAATGATTTTAGGAATCTAGGATTCTAGGAGGTATTTTTTAGAGCTATTTGTGGTAGGTTTTTGATGATCCAAATGTATTGATAGGTGTTAATAAGTGAAGGGGTGACTACCCTTTTATAGTGGAGGAGGAGTTCCATTCTTGTATATATAAAAAGTTAAACACGATTGGGAGGTCACCCTTACATAATGTGACTAAATAATGGAAAATATTATAAAACAAGGAGGATATGGCCTTGATATTTCTTTTAAATGGGTTTTATACGTGTGTCTATATCATTTTGCCCCTTAAGATTAAGGTTTAGTGCTCATTTAATCTAGTTTTTCACCCAATCACTATAATTAAATTTAAATTATTTTACTAATATTTTTTGTCATAAATTAAGTTTAAATTATTATAAATTATAAATTATTCTGATTCCAAATATATAGTCCATTTTTCGAACTTCCAATCACATAATTGGAAGAAATTAATTTAGAATTAATCCTACGTATAGGATGACAAACCGGGTTTTTTAAGTGAAAATGATCAAAAGATTGAAATGTTTTTATATCCAATTTAAATGAGAATTTGATTTCAATGAATTATTTTTGATTAATTGATTTATAATTTATATAATTTACCTTTTAAATCAATTAAAAATAAAATTTAACATTATAATTAATTTAATTGAAAAAGTAGTTTTCAATTGAAATTCAGTATTTTTTACTGTTCGTCAAAAAATGAAACTTCTTATTAAAATAAGAATAACTCAACAAATTCTAAGTTTGATGTCCGAATTCAAAAAATTAATTTTTTTTCATGTAAAAGTTATAAATGAGAAAAAATTAAGTTTTAAAATATGTTCTCTCTTAAAAGACGGCCAAAAATAGTGTTTCTTATTCACAATATGGGGTTTGTTCTTTTTTTATGCTTACCAAATATATTGTATGAATGTAAAAAATATTTGAATTAATATATAATCTATAAATTTTATTAATAAAATTAAAACAATATTAATTTATTTAATTTATTTTCATAAGAAAACCATTATGAGAATAAAAACACTTCCTTTATATTCAATTGGTTTTTATTTACATTTCTAATTAATTGAAAACAAATGAATTAATTTTATATTTTTATAAAACATATATATTAATAAGTTAGTTAATATTATTCATAACTACTAATTTTAGGGTTTTGAGGAAATTATCATTTTAAATAATAAATATTAATAGCATTCGGCAAAAATAATTATTGCATGTAACACAACATAAATTTGAGGTTCCATGTAGAGATAGATAATGATAATGTTGCATGTAAAACAAGATAATCTCAATGTTTCATGTAGCATAATATTAACATGGTGTTGTGTATAAATAAATATATCGAAAAAATAAATTTATTATAAAATGAAAATATTATCATATCTTGGGGTGTTACAGTCTTGGCACCTTAAAGCTGAGTAAAACTTGGAGAAGGTGAAAGAAATTCATAATAAAGAAAAATATTCTCAATTAGATTCATCCAAAAATACTGAGAAGGCAATCCATAATATAATGTTACAAACCATGTCTATTCTTTTGAGTGGCACTTAATATTTTTTTTATATAAATTCTAGAAACAATTTTTAATGTGGTTAAACTAAATAAACATATGGGAAGAAAAATTAAATATCATGGAATATTAGAGTTAATGAGAGGAATAAATACTCCATAATTTTATGGTTAAATAATAAATACAAGATTCCAAGATATAAATAATAATTTATCAGACAAACTCACCAATATGTTGAAAGATCAAGATCTAGGGGTTATTACAATTGTTGTTGGAATTTTGGGTATAAACATTTGGATGTTGGAAAACAATTTCCTTACCATTGAAGTTAAAGAAATCCAGGGGTGTAATCTTGGAAAAATAAAAATTCATTCTATAATAAAAGTAAAAAATATTAGAATATAGAAATATAAAATGGATAATTATTAAAATATTAATTTACCGATTATAAAAATAGATGAAGATCTGATAAGAAAAATGGTATTTGGTAAAGTTAGTTATTGTGAAAATTTAATAGTGAAAGAAGTAGAACAAATTGTTTATGTTGAAATAAATAAATAGTACTCTTAGTAATTGTAATATATTATTGATAAAATTTTATGTGGGAGATTTGGGAGTATTATCCTTCTATTTATGTGTTTTGTGATTATCTTACCAATACTTGAAGAGAATTTAAAAGGGTGGAGAAAAATCCCATTGATTGTATGTGCTTTTGTGGCTCATTCTAAAAGGATATTCCCATATACAGAAAGTGGTGTAAATAATGCAATACCTTAGCTTAGAGGAAGCTCTCAACTTATTCGGAGAAAAAGGTAAATCACCCCCACCCCCACCCCTTCTTATTCCCCATTACATTTTTATGGGTTATAACATACAGATAATTGAATGAAAAAATATAAATGGGTACTTGAATGTGTTCATCACTACAGGAAAATATGGAAAAATTATCCTCATGAAGTGTATAAACTTCTATAATGAAGTTTAAGTGAGTAAATCCCAATAAGGTGAAAAAAATATGATAAAAATACGTTATGGTGTGTTAAATCAAGAGATATATAATTATCCAAATACTATTAAGAGTCTTTAAGAAGAGGTTTTACAGTCACATTTTTTAACCTTATTTTTATAGTAATAAATGTGTTTATAAAGGGGGTGTTGGTTGATAAAAGATCATGGAGAAATGGGGATTTCGATTCCATTAATGATAAGTTTTTTAATGTTTTTAAGAGATGTGGGTAGGATTTACATTTCATGATAAATAAATATGAAATAAACCCAAATAAGAAATTTATAATTGTATCAAAATCAAGGGAATTTATAGACATCCTTGATTTATTAGTGAAGTTACTCTTGTTTTCTACACCATGTTATCCCTTAAAGACTAAGATTAGATTAACTAAAGGATCATGGTTATGTTTTTTGTATTTAAATCTATAAATCACATATGAATTATAATGTAATTCAGATATAATAGGTATAATAAGTTTTAATGAATTATTCATTTTGTAAAGTACAATAAGGATTCAATCAGTAAGGGGAATCCCCTTTATTGATTTTCATTTATTTTTTGTAATGGGAGAATGAAATTTACACATATTAACATGGTGTATTAATAGTATTTATAATAAATAAGTGGGATCATGAAGATAATATGTGTGGATTAAATTTTTAATTAATCAAGAACATTTTTTTGATGATAGTAGGTTTACAATATGTGCTTGAGAAGTATTCAAGAGATGAATGGTCGGCTACCATCATAAATTAAAAATTAATTTTAAAGATACTTCTTTAAGAGATTAGCTAAATTGATTTATTTATCATCCCTATAATGTGATTATTGATGTTTTTAACTTTTTCAAAATCATTAAAAAAAGATGTGCTAAATTTACTATCTAAAATAGTTACTAGAATTTGGTAGTTGCATGAGAATAGAAGAGTTATCATTGGATTCAATTCTTGATATGGTAGTTATTAAAGAGAGTGAGATTTCATCCAAGGACCCCTAAAAATCAATTTTTTGTATTAAGTAAAGAAAAACCCATGGATTTTTTTTGAGGTGATTTGAGGACTTAGGAAAGTATGAGAGTTTTTTGAAGAATCTCAGAAGTTATATGATGTGGTTTAGATTTTTTTTAGTTTAATAAGATAATCATAATTTAAAAATATTATGATATAGAGAATATTGTATGAATTAATTTCATTTTATATGACCTTATTGTAAGACAAAAATTCATTTCATATGAATTAGAAGCTATTTTGTATGACTTGGTGAGCAGTTTTTATGAATTTTTTACAGTTTGGTCATTAAATCTCTAAGTATACAACATCACCATATGACTTTGATTTTCACCATATAAATTCAATGAAATTGTTTTACATCCAAACTCTTATGAAATAAATTGCATATTAATATCATTTCTACCTTAAAAATTCCATACAAATTGTAAATTCATATGAAGTAGAGTCACTCACAGTATAAGAGAAGGACTACACATATCATATTAATTTCAATTTAATAAAAAATTATCATGAAAATTTTTTAGTTCTAGAGTTATATACAGTGAAGGAAAATTAAAAATGGTAATGCATAAAATAATTTTATATTGAAATAAGAATTAGAAACAATGGGAATTATTATGATTCAATATTAGTAAATTGAATAAAAAATAAGATAGATATTGAGGTGAGTCCTAAATTTAAGATGAAAGGTATCACATGAAAAAGAACATGTGTGTGAATTTTAGTTATTATGATCAATTTATTAAAAGTGTAAAATTCATGGATGATTCTAAATTAATTTGAATATAGTGTATTTTTTTGAAATAATAAGATCATAATATTTAATTATTGGGTGGGATCTTTGAATCCGAGTCTTATGTAAGATTTTTATTTCTTGACTTGATCTGAATGAGTGGATTGAATGAGGTAAAATAAGATAATAACCTATTGGAATAAAATTTAAAATATTATGAAACTAATATTCATTAAATATTCCTAAATAACTTTGAAAATATATATTTGTAGGAGAATATAATAAAGAGTTAGACCCATATACTGATATTTTTTAATATTCTATATTTTTCATTATAATAAGAAAACTAATGATATTTAAAAAAACCCTATAAATTGATGAATGATAAGAATAATAATCATATTTCATGCAGAATTTCTTATGTATCAAAGAAGATCAGTGAGAAGTGGAATGTCATTATTCATTAATAAAACACATGTTATCCAAGAAACAAAAACAATGATTGATGTGTGTAATTAAAGAGAACAAGGATGACACACAAATTCAAAAGTATATAGTGAATTCAAAGACCTATTTAAAGGAGACTTGAGGAAGGAACCATTTAAAGGACAGTGTGAGGCACTCAAATACTGGTCATGTGAAAACAGAAATGTGAGATAGTAAATAATAACCATTGGATTGATGGTAACTATGTGATATATTATAATGATCCACTGGTGGGATGTAGAATAATATGATGTGGTGTGATGTGATAATGGTTTGATACTATTCCTTTATAAAAATTTATGTTAATAGTAGATGAATCTACAATTGGGGTGCATGTCCAATTACATCAAGGAGTATACTTTCAAGGAAAAACCTTGTAAATAATTTTGTCTTATGAATTTAATTTTTTTATATTTAGGTATGCACAAGAGAAAATGAGAAGTTTAAATTGAGGGTTTAAATAGGAAAGGTGGTTGATTTAAATAATTGATTTATAAAAATAAAATAGAATCAATGATTCACCCCTCCATTTATCAATGATTTCACCATATCAATTTTTAAAAATTTTAATGAAATAATCAAAGTAAATAAATAAAATAAAATAATATGTGTGTTTTTATAATATTTACCTCCATGGGTTGATAAAAATCTAAAATAACTTTAATGTTCTCTATCCTTGGTATAAGGAATCTCAAAAAGGAAAAAATATTCAAATATTAATGTCTAATGGATTTATGTTCATATCATCTCATTTTATTCATTTTTTTTAACAAAATCTCTTAACTATATCTCCTCCAAAAAATATCTATGATTTCATGTTATATTTCACCTCCAAAATGTTCTTAAAACCCATACATAACAGTCCAATTAAATCAGCAATATATACTTTATGTCATTCCATATTTAAATATAAGAAATATATATATATATATCCAAAAACATGGTGTAATTGTATATATTGTGATGTGTTAATGACTAAGTACTAGATCAAAAAAATTGAATAAAAATGTTATTTTCTAGAAAACTATAGTGAAATTTTTATGTTAGGAAATCCATATGAAAAATTCATTATGGAATGTTTGATAAAACTAAAATGTTTTTCCTTCTTTTTCCTAAACTATAGCTTCCTTATAAGATGTAAATCATGAGATGTGTTTATTATAACAAAATAATTTTCTTTAAGAACATTTTCTAAAAAATCATGAAATTGGATGGTGATGTATTTTTCATAATGTATTTAGTTATGCTACACAATTCCATTAAAAATTATGTGTTTCAAATGTTATCTCCCTATTACACTATAATTAGTTTAGCATGTAAATTATATAATATAACCTTGATTATTTATTGAAAAGTATATATATCATTTTATTTAATTTTTTTTACCTTATCATCTAGAAAATCCACTTAAACTCTACTAAATAACAATAACATTTTTGTACATAACATCACTTAATTATTCCCTAATTTACTAAATCTTCTACAAATATCTAAATATTATCTCTAAACTTTTTATATCCTTCATCATTTTATATTTCCTTAATTAATAAAATTTTAAATAAAATGCATCATAATTTTAATATATTCTAAAATTATCCTCATTTTATCAACTTATGTTCCAATATTCAACCCGTTTTGGTT
This sequence comes from Viscum album, assembly GCA_963277665.1. Lineage (NCBI taxonomy): Eukaryota > Viridiplantae > Streptophyta > Magnoliopsida > Santalales > Viscaceae > Viscum > Viscum album. The sequence goes on along the minus strand of OY728140.1, from coordinate 1,019,230,333 downwards.
TATTTTAAATTCATCATTTTATTATTTATCAAAAAATGTTCTTTATAAATATCATGATCTCAAGAAACTTAAAATATAAGTATAAAATCTCATCTACTACTCTATGTAAATATGAGTTATTCTTGGTTTAAAATGAAATAGTTCTATAAAAGTTTATATATTTAAAAGAACTAGACACTTTATACCTACATGTCGCTTTGTTGGATTTGCTTCCCATATCTTCATGCCAATTATGCCCAAATAATATCACATATGGGGATACATCTCTCTCTTACTATGAGAATACACAATTCTCCCCATTTTAAAATAAACTCAAAACTTTTAATCTATATAACTTTGTCATATGAAAACAACCATGTTTAGTAATAAAAAATTATAGGGAGAATAAATTTTTTGAACCTGCTTATGATTTTGGTGCTGGTTGATGACCAAGATTCAATATATGATTCTAATATACTAGTTTGTAATTTTTTTTTTGAAAAATGATAAATTTTATGTTTATTAATTTTAATGTTCTGTACATTAACAACCTCTTATTTTTTCTATTTCTTTGGTAAAGTGACACTGAATTTCAATATTCATAGTGTGTGAGTGTTGTATTGAATTATTTATTCAATTAATTAGACCTTTTTCTTAGAAAATATCACTATATATATATTCACTTAATATTAAATATATTTTAAATAATATATCCAAATAATTTTGTTACATGCCTTAATTGTTAAAATTTAATTTTCTTCAGTTGTGTTGAATGAAGTACTCCCTTGATGTTTTCTAAGACAACTAATCAACTTCTTCCCAATAAATAACGATCCTTGGTTTTCAAATTTTACAACTACAACCACTCCAACCAAATTTTATTCTAAATATATCACCATATATGTCATTTTTTCCTTCTTCATAACTAAATATATAATCAAGGGTGACTTACACATACCTCATTATATGTTTTATTAAAATAAGATGCACATAATTCCCATTACCATAAAATATTTCCACCCAACATGAATTATATATAATATATCTCTTTTAAATCATAAAATAATTTAATATTCCATGTATTATTGAAAATAATATTATATTAACAAGTTTTACAAACTCATGCTTTATATATTTAGTTCCAAAAATGATTGGAGTTGAAACAAACATACAATTATTATAGAAAATATCACAAAATTGGAAATTACATTTAAAAATATTATTTGAAATTCAAAAATTGAAAAAAATTTACAAAACTAACTAACTGACTACAAATTTGAATCATTTTATTGTAGTAGTTAAAATAATTACTGGAAATAAAATTCAACCGCATAAAGGGTGATGGAAGTGATTTATCCCAAGGGTTTAACTACGAATGAAATCATTATAATATCTAGGGAGATATCCCTCTCTAATGTAAACAATTTATTCCTCTTCATGAAATCCATTGGATTATATTAAATTCACCACAATATTCTCCTCATTTCAATTGTCAAGGATCTCTACTACTTATTGGATCAAGTCTCTATAGGATCTGATATTATATGTAATTCTTCAGTGGAAAGTATGAAACTAGGATGGTTAATTAACAATAAGAGATAAATACACATATATTAGTGATAATAATATATTTTTTAAATTATAATAGAATTAATTTAGTGAATAATACACAATAACTAGTTACAATAGAATTACATTTCCTATAAAAATCAAGTAAATATCGAATCAGGGATCCCATATAGTCCTAAATGAGGCCAACTACTCAAATTATACCATGAAAACTACTTTCATCTAATTTAAGTTGATTTCCTTGATTATTTTCTTATTAATTCACCAAATGACCTATTAATTCCCTAGACCTAGAATCATTCGAATATATAATATAATGAAACCAACTCTTGATGGATGGTGGAATATCATCACTCTTTTATAGTAAGAAGATATATCCAGTAATAAAATTTAAGCACTACTTATAACTTCTTTATATTGTATTGGTATTTTTATAATTAGAATCATTATGAATCTCCCAAATAACCTAGCATATTTCAATAAAAATCAATGTTAATTGAAAAGATAAAGGCTCTCCCGTATTTTACTAAAAATACATAAATGAAATGGTCAATAGAAATAAAATTCATATTTTCCTCCTTATATTATCTAATGTCAAACTAGATATTGAGAGCCCACTCACTTTCACATAAAAGGGGTAATATAGATTAGATTTCAGTACTAACACATCACTTGAATATCAAAACAAAAGTGTACCATTATTCTACACTTAAAAATCCATAGGTAAATTATGAATCAAAATATTCCAAATTTAAAAAAACATCTTTCTATAAATGGTTTTACAATATAACCTACTAGCCCAAATGTCCTCACTATTGTTCTCATGGATTATGCTTCATGTAGTGAAGATACTAAAAAACTAATGGGATATTGAGGCAATAAACAAACTTTGGGATCTTTAGCCAATTGGAAGGAGGAAAAAAATTTATTTCAAACTATATCCAACAAAACATTCATGAATTAAGGATGAAAAATCACTAGACACAAACATATGTTCGGCTCTGGAAAACCTGGTAAGAAAATATAATTACTCATCCAATTATATTTCCAAAATATGATTTCTCCCCTACCAATAATCCATATGGGATTATCTTTCATTATCACAATAGATTCATGGGGAATTTTTCATATATGAGATAACTTAAAATCTTGTCCATGATATCTGACTAGAGAGGATATGTGTTTTTATTGAAGGAATATTTCCTTAAGATAATGATGGGTGATCAAATCCCCCTACTAGTTAAGATTTCAGACTTCATGGTCTCCTTTATTATTTTAAGATTCATTCCACCCTCCTCAAAATCCTTTTATGTCCAAATAGTCAAGTGATGTCTACCCTATTTCTTGGGATCACATATAATACTATTGATAATGAATATGATTCTTCTAATGAAACACTTTGGGGCTCAAATGACAAAGAGGAAATGTGTTGTGATGGAAGAAGAGAAAATATTGAATAGGGTTATCCTACCTCAAACATTTTGGAATTGACTTTTATATTTGGATATTTTTTCCATAATTCTATTTAATATACCTTAATAATGTTTAATGTGGACTCTTATTATTTATAATGGAATGTCAATTTATACATAGGTAGTTTTGATCTATCAATACACAGCCTAACATATATGTACTTAGTTTTTATTATTAAGATTTTTTTGGGTTTCTATAGATTAATCCCCAGACATATTTGAAGAACTAAAAATTTATCACCATAACAGAGATCATAAACTAAGGCCACTTGAAGTAGTGAAAAATGAGGCCACTTTACCACTCATAGAATCCACACCGCCTAAGAAAATTAAGAGTTTAAGGTAATTTTATTCTATTATAGGAGTTCTTAATGTAAATATTGATTATGAAATTAGAACCATCCACTTACCTATCAAAAATAGCTATCATTTCTTGAGAAAATATGATCTCTCAATTGTAACCCCTTTGTTTTAATTCTCACGATTCATGGAAATTTTTTTATTAATTATTTGTATGCTTTATTATAACATTTTACCTTATAAGGCAGTTTGACGAAGTTTTGCTGAGTGTTGGAAAGACCCACCATCAAACATTACTCACCATAAGAACTAAATCACCATTAAAGTTTAGTAACCTCTAAGAAAGACTCGTGATCAAGATGAAAATATGGGTAAGTATGATAAAGACCCACCATCATAGATGAGTCACCATTGTGATGTAAATTTGGAAAACTATTATAAATACTGACCATTATTGAAGAGTAACCATTGAGGATGACCCACCAATAAACATTAACCACCCCACAAGAATTTTTGAAATGTGTCAAGAATAACTACCACCAAAGACAAGTCACGGATGAGCATGACCTACAACAAGATGACCTACTGTCATCCTGACTCACCATTGTCCTCACACACTATAAGATTATGTCACTTCCAAAGTTCTCTTACTACATGAGTTACATACCATCTCTAATATTATTTTTAAATAAATAATTATCATAGATATATTATTCAATTTAATGTTTTTTATTATTTTAATGACTGTTCTTAAATTATTGTAGGGATGCATTAATGTTTATCTCTATCAATCTGGATGAGGAGAAGGAGAATCAGAAGATTATTATTCAAAAGTATACTCCAATAAGTTATATTAAGAACTAGAATCCCTCATGTGATAGTTTTAAAAAAAATTCATTCCAGAATGTGGGCCGAGTGTAATCAGATAAAAAAGTGTTCTATTTAGTGAAGAACTTTACATGATGTGTCTTACTTACACCCAAATGTGGAATATTGAAGCACATCTAAAATTAATACCTTTTCTTATAGTTAGAACAAGAGAGCTTATAATGCTCTTTTTTACTGCACTTTTTAGAGAATCAAATCGATCACCCAAGAAACATCTAAATAGTATCAACAATCTAAATCACTTCATAATAAAAAAAATAAATACTATTTATATACTCTTTTGAAGTTATCTTTCTATTTAAATTCTCTTTACAATGAAGTAGTGTGCGGTTTAACCTATTTTTGAAACATACACTAACTTTTTTGCTTTAACTGGGAGATACAAGATATATTATTACATTAAATTAATAATTATTTACCCACGTGTTTTGGAAGAGTTCCATGTGTGTAATGTCACAACCCGTCCTCAGGGCCCGTGTTGTGACTACCCCAAGCCCGCCTTCCATAGGCCAGGGGCCGGCGACTAGCACCAAAGGCATAAATCCCGATAACTGGGAAGGAATTGCCTTTATAAAAGTAAACAAAACATCCCAGAGTACAAGAGGAAGTAATACACTAAGTACAAAAGAAAGTGCTGAAAAGTAAGTGGGCCAGAATACAAACCCAACTAAAAGTACAGCTACAATTGAACGAAAGTACAACAGAAAAAGAAAAACAGCTGAAAGAATGGAAGGAGCTCCTGGGTCGTCCTCCTCAGATCCTACCTGAAGGGTAGGTACAGATAGTGTAGCACCTGGATCTTCCACCACGGATCCTACCTGAATGGTAGGTGCAGATAGCGCAGCTCCTGGATCGTCCACCACGGATCCTACCTGAAGGGTAGGTACATATAGCCTCCACAACACTCTCGCCCGTCAACCACCTCCGAGTTTTGTCTCATCGTGAAGTCCACCTCCGGATACTGACTCGTCGTGAGGTCCTCCTCCGGGTACCGTACAGTCCTCAAACACTCGGCCTCTATCAGCGTTGCCCATCGTCTGCAACCAACACAACGAGGTGCGGGCATAGCCCGTGAAGGGGTGAGTATACGATACTCAGTAGGGACCCTGAGACCCTCAAGGACTCACTAAATCCAACAAGGATAAAAACAAAGAAGGATCTCAACAGATAACCCTTACATAGGTATAAGCCCATACTTATACCTAAATTATCAAGTAACCCATCTCAATCATGAGTAAAAACAAAGGTTATGAAATCAATGGATAACCACTACCTAGGTATATGCCCATACATATACCTAAGTTATCAAGTGATCCATCTCAATCATGAGGTAAACACAAAGGTCATAGACTCCGCTCAAACTAGGATTTTTCATTAATGAAACCGTAACTGCTGAAGAGCCCCGTCTCTGGAGAGTACAATGATCCTGTCATGACTCTGAGGTACTGCTCACTAACCTAGGACTGCTGAGGTACTCCTCCTGTTGAGTACCTTGGTTCAGCCACCCAAACACAGTAGTGCTTCCCACCGGGGTCTGCCACCCAAACATAGTGGTGCATACCCCCTAATAGCCTGCAGAGGTACTCTCCAGACGAGTATCGCGGGTCTGCACCCAAACTCAGTAGTGCTCCGTCCGCCATGGGTCTGCACCCAAACAATGTAGTGCTCCATCGACTGGGATAGTCGACTCACTCCAAGTCCAGTCGGTCAAGCAGTCATCAGGACTCAGCAGGATACACGGTCTTCATACTCTGTACGCTCATCTCCGGGAGGGTCTGCTCCACGAGCTATAGGTAGATACTCCAAGTATCACAAAGTCCCACTAAAAAGTATCTCAAAGTACCGCCTCGTCATAAGGTTCTCAACGCAACAGACGGTGCGTCAATCGAACGCCCGGTCTGTGAGTTATTAACCTTTTTGTCCCAGGGGCCTAGTTGGTTTTGTGTGCGAACCAACCCGGCCGTATCTCAACTGTACCCCGAACTCTCATAGGGAACGTTTCTCAACATGATCACCAACGCCGCTGACAGTTTTTCAAACGGACGTCCGGTCTGAAAGTTATCATCTTTTCTGTTCCAGGGGCCCAGTTGGATTTCACATTCAATCCAACCCAGCCACTATCCAACTACGTCTAAACCTCAGGCGAAGTATTCCAAAAGTTCAATCTCATTAAGAAGAATCCATCAAAGCCGACGGCACGTCAGTCGGACGTCCGGAGCACAAGTTATAAGCGTTTCCGCTCCGAGGGCCCGGTTGGTTTCATGTTCGAACCAACCCAGCCGAACACAATGTTCTCCGAAACCATGAGTACAATATACTGAAATGACCATCTTGATCCAAGGATCACATCTCAGCTGACGGTGCATCGATCGGAGGTTCGTAGCCCATGTTATGGGCGTTCGAACAAAAACAGTCTGAAAATAGGGGGTTCGGGCCCGGTCTGACCCGGCCCGACCCCCCCCCCCCCCCTGGTCGACCCGAACTGGGTCGACCCGAACCGGGTCCAGGACTGGCCCATTAGGGCACGGCCCGGCCAGCCTGGCGCTGGCGCGGCGCCCGTGTGGCCAGCGGGGTGTGGGGGGGGGTTACAACCCCCCCGCGGTTGACAAACCGGTGCGGCATAAGCCACACCGCCCCAAATCCGGAACGGCCGTAGCCGTTCCGGTTCACCTTCCACCGTTGCGGCTCAGCCGCGGAGGTTTTCTCCAGCGGCGCGCCGCCGCCGCCATCTGCAGACCACCGGACGTGCTCCGGTGGTCCGTTTCTCCTGCCAGCTTCGCCAACGGTCCTCCTGAGACCCGATCCTTACTGCGAAGGGATTCAAATACCATTGTGGCCTGCTTCGTCATCTCCCGTCGATCCGCATGTCAAATAAACAACTGCGGAGTCTTTGATTAACCTCTAAAGCCCCGACTCCGTCCGTGGTTTCGTTCGGCCTCAACGATACGGCGCAATGGCATCGCGCTTCTTCTCTGATGATCCTCCTTGTTTCCGCATGGTGCCATTGCACTGCGCCACCTTTGATCGAGCCGCGACAAAAAAAACAACGAAGGGCGAAGAGCGTCGGTCGTGTTCGTGAGGTCCGACCTCCTCTCGTTAATCCGATATCAAGCAGATTAAGAAAAGTTGATTTTGGACGGTCAAAAAAGATTCATGAACCAAAATCAAACCCCCTACCTCGAAAAGACATCGCATGTCATCGAGCCGCGGAAAGAGCCAAGTGTCACGATGTTTGGTCATCGCGGAAGATCAGTGCCAGTTCCATTGTTGTCGTAGGAAGAGCCGTCGTCGATGGTGACGTTCCCCACGGTGGTGTCTCCTCCCTTAACGCGGAGGAAAAAGAAGAGAACGCACGTCGTTGGTGTCTTCGCGTTCTCCGTCGGAGGCGTTCTTTGTCGAAGAGGCATTCTTCATCGGAAGGTTGGTCTTCTTCGTTGTGAGAAGAACACTCTACACTAATTCCCCAAAGCTCTCTCACCCCAAACCCCTCAACACAACAAAGCCCCAAAAAATAATAGCAAATCCATTATTTTTTATTCACCCATGCCATTCGAAATTCAAATAACTTAATTAATTTAAGAGGTTGTACTCATTAATTAAAATTTGTTGGCATGCACTTAAGAGGCGGAGTGGAATGAGAAGAGTTTTCATTAAAAAGGGGGAGTTGTTCAAGAGTTAAAGAAGGGGAGATTAAATGAGGGGATAAATGAGAGTTATAAGAATGTGAAAGGTTGGGGCTCGTGTGGGCCCCGCCTTTCAAGTATCCACTCATGGGAAGTTGGTTGGTCATGGGCTCCACCAACAACTTCCCATGGGAGAGAATAACTCCCAAAGACATAAAATAAAATTGTTCACACAATTTTATTTATTTTAAACTAAATCTGAAAAAAAAACTCAACCTTCTTAAAACGCAACTGCGGTAAAGGTCCCCTTATGCAATTACCGGCACAGCGAGTTCATCGGTGCTCTCGAATTCTAATTCCAAGCACCGGTTCAAAAGATAGAAAAACCTGCTTGTTCGTTCACTGAACATACCCGAGCTAAACTTCGGAAATTGATTCCGGGTACACCGGGCCTCGGAATTAGGCGCTGTCAGAAACTGTGTACTCCTAAAATTCCAAAGAAATTTAGAAAAAAAATTCCTTGAAATTTCTGGGTCTTTACATGTAATGTGTTTACGTTATCTATGGTTGTTGTGGAAGATGCCCATGTATGGCCTAGGATGTTGGATAGTTGTTCTATATACCTTATCCTAGTTATGGATCAATATTATTTTATATAATATTCTTGGAATAAATTGATTTACATATTTATTGGAGTAGGTCTTAGCTAGAGAAAAAACATCTTGTATTTATTATAAAATGTGTTTTTTTGTTTCAAAGCATTAACCTAATTTTTTTAAACTGTAAACAAAATCACTACTTTGATGGTTAGTATTTACTAGTGTTTATATAAATTTGTATTAAGAATATTGATTTAAAAATTTAAAATAATTTTCATATATTGTTTTAACTAAGACCTAATCACTCTTTGAGAAATATTATAATAGATCAAAACATATAGATATATGTTGTTTTGATTAACTGGTCTAAATAATTTAATTAGGGGTTTTTATTTAAACTTAATATGATATAATATGTTTTTGGTTACATAATTTACCCCCAGATACTAACTCTAAAAAACACTCACCTTGAATGTTACTACCTATTAAAAACCCATTATATTCATATGAAATTTATATACGTAGAGGAATGGATAAAATCTCATTGAGAATCAATTCAAGAACCCCTTACGAAAAATTACACAAGCTGATGGGTCAGAATTCACTAATGCTACTAGGATGGTTCTCCATAGGGATGAGAATAAGGATAGTGGAACTAGTAACCCATGGAAGAGGACCACCCATGAAATAATCCAGGACCACTATAATCATATAAATCTTTTTTTAGTCCCAAGACACAATATATAATGATCTTGGAAAGCCATAAATACATAGATCATTATAATGATTGGTAAATTTAATTTAAATACTTATTTCGTCCTCCTATAGGTTGTCCATCAAAAAATGATTTCCATAATTCTCCACTAATAATGATATTTAATAATAAAATGTGTTATCATTTTCATTATTGAATTCCACTTATCTAACTCTAAGATGGGCACTAACTAAGAAATCAATTAAAAGAGTCTCAACACATGGTCATATGGTTTCAACATTACTACTAGAATAGCCATCTTCAATATGTAGGTTCATCATAATAAAAAATTAATTTTAACTTATTGATGCATGAAAATAAAATATGTTATGATCTCTTTCATCTATCTATCTTATATGGGAGTAGTTTAGATCCTAAAACATTTATTTCAGTTATATTTCTTCCAAGGGTATATTTTTATTGTAAATAAGAATAAATAAATCATTATACTAGTATTACTGAAGACTTCCATCAAGTAAACTGATCATCATGTTCATTTTTTCCAAATAATGGCTGATTGGTGGTTATCCATCCATCCATTCTAGAATTTCACTACTCAATCTATGTATTTTATTAAAAAACACAAAACAGACATTCTCATAACACAATGTTTTCTAGGAATTGCAAACCAATGTATTGAAATATTCATCTTCTATCAAGTCGTTAATTAAATTAAAAAATAAATATAATTTTTAGAACCTTTCATCTATATAATCTATAAAGGGTTATCATATATAGATAAACCCTAGTGTTATATGGATGATCTCATGAAATTTTTAATAGATTAAAATCTAAAAAACACATACCTATATGTATCTATATTTTTCTACCTCCTCTCTTATTGGTGAACTGCATGAATTTTTCTCCACATAATCCTTGGTCCATGATATTAGTTTTTTCCATAAATTCAGGAAAATATTTCATGGAATTTATCATCTAAAATCACCCAATATTATTTTCTGAATGAACCATAACTGTATTTAATCCTCCACCTAAAAACTAGGAATTTTATTCTATGTAAACAGAATATATTCTTTCCAAAACACTTCACTTTCTCCTTATACACATAGGGAATATTTAATAGACATGAAAAATGAGGCTGAATATTCACTAACATTAATAGTGATCCACATATAATAACAACTAATGAATTGAGTAGACATCTATCTATTCCAAAATATAACTATATATTCATTAATTTGGCTTACATGCAAGTGTAATACCATTTACATGTTGGGAAAATAATTTTAATAGTTTCCAACTTATTATTTGGTTACAAAAAAATATGAATTCTTTTTCACTTATACTGTAACATTTTGGATAGATGGGAAAATTTTACTAGGTTCCAATGCCCCTAGACTTTGAGGTCATGGTGTTAATAATGTAAAGAAGACAGATTGGGATCGGATAAATTATAATCCTTGGTTATCGGACGAGCATGAGTCTCAATTCCCCCCAATTATGAGAATATTTTATTTTATTCATAGATTTAGCTCTTGGTGTTGAAGGGAAAGATGTGTCTTCACTAACCAATGTAATAATCTTGAAGGAATTATTAGAAATAAAAATATCTTCTAATGAGGAGGGCATATCTTTCACCTATTTAATCTTGGTAATTATTGAGAACATTTAGTAATGTTAAAGTTTACATAGAGAAATTTTTTTGAGTAAGTTGGTTGTTACTTTGTAAAGAACCATTGAAGTGCCTTTTCCACCAAGAAATCACCAAAAGTAAAGTAATTCAAGAAATCAGGCTGCCCTATGATTTTTCATCTCAAAAATGAAGAAAAGATAAAAAAGGAGGTGGTATTTTACATCACATATAAATTAATAACCGAACAAGGATCATAATAAACTAAACTACAATCATGGTTGATAATTATATGTTTCTCCATATCAATAGATGAAATATTATCCAGAGAATAATTCATGTTTTCATTAGAATCCTCCGAACCCATTTCTAAGTTGGTGGGTATCACATTTGAGATTGATGAAGATGTCAAAGGGTCTGACAGATACATATCTCTAGAATGGTTACATGAAATTTTGGAAGCACTAAACTAGAGATCTTATCGAGTTAGAGGTTCTTTATCAGTTAGATATAGAATGGAATCCTTCCTTTTAGAAGATTAAAAAATAACCTCATACTCCTAATAAATTTAATTTTTGTGCCTATAAATCTTATACTCTGATAATACATGGATCTAAAGATGAAAGTGTGAAAAAATATATGATAGTTTTATAGAAATTAATCATTTTATAGAAATTAATGCTCTAGAAATCGTAAGAAAATTGTATGTTCTAGAAGAGGGGATGTTAAATCAATTTCTATGAAAATTCAATCAACCTTGCTTTTATCCATTTGCATGGTAGATTCGTCCATAAAAATCATGTTTCCATAATCTTTTATAATGGAGTTAATAGTCACTTGGTTTTGAAATGATAAAATAATTCTATAAAGATGAATCTGCAAGATGGTTGAAGGCAAGTCCCATCCCATGTGCATGTCATAAGACCAACAGAATAAACAAAATCATCTCCACTCATAGATTCATGATTCCCTCGCCCATGTTATTATAAATACAATCTTTGAGAAATTATGTATATATAAGGACTTTTGGTTTTATATTGATATCAAATTAGAACTAGAAAGTTTTCAAGATTTTATGATTCACATAAATATAGGAAGGGAAGGGTTATCCAATATTTACTAGGTGACCAGGGACCAATAGTGATATTATTTAATCTCTTTATGGTTTTAACATAAATTTTTTAATCAACTCCTACTATCATAAATTCTAATTTCATTAATCATGAATTAATTCAAACAAACCAATCATGTATCTCTTACATTATACCTTAAATTGCCTTTTTCAAATCAAATATATTTCTTTTTTCATTACCAAGTTGAAAAACTATTGGTAATTCAATGTAGTATTCCTCTTTAATCACTCCATTTAATAATGAATTATTTTCATATATTTATAGATCTTCAATACCCGATAAATTTCCCCTAAAAAAGTTAATTAATGTATTTCTACTAGGCTAAATCTATCCTCTACATTAATTCCATCAGTTTGATCACATCCTTTATAAGTTATCCTTTTATTATTCTAATTTTAATTCCTATGTTTATCATTATTATCTTTTTAAACTTATTTTGTTCCTTTTTTGTTTTTGTTATGAATGCTCGTCTCAGGCTCCTAGGTCTATGTTTTCAATTTTATTGAGTTTTTTATTCATTTATTTAACATATAACTCATCCTTTTACACTTGTTTCGCCAATATAACATCAAACTATAAAAATAAAATAGTATTATTTGACCAAATTATTCATTGAGTTTTTTAAGTCAAATTTTGACACTAATAATATATAATCCATCAATTTCATCCCCTATTTACCACCTTTTAGTTTTTAGTTAACATAGATTAACTCCCTCTTCATTTGATTCAATACTAGAGTCTTCATAATAGGATGTTCATTCAGATTCCCAATAAATTTATTCATGTTCATCCTCTTCATATATCAATTACTCTAGATTTAAACTACATACTATATTTCTAGTTTTTTACTTTGAATTATTTTTTAACACTGATATTAATAATTTTGTAGAGACCCTTGTTAAATAACTTATAATCTTTATTCTTTGTTAAATAGCCAATCAATATGCCTTTATCACCCATAACAATATTTTTTCTATACATTCCATTCTTATTAATGTTGTAAACCATGATTTTGAATACTCTAATATTCATTATAGTTTGTTTTATCATTATTTATATATCATATGGAACAAAATTCATTGAGATATTATTCTAAATAAGTAATAATTTTTCCATGTTATTATCTATGTGCTTCCATCTTTTAACCATGTTATCTTTTTAATGGAGTTCTTAGTGGTGACATAGCAGGATTTATTATATACTTATCTAAGTAATTATCAACATTCTTAGTGATTTATTTTATTCTATTGTACAATAATACAGTTTCAATTTTCCTTTCATTTTCATTTTTAACTTGAGATTGGTATTTTTTTAATACACATTATTGTCTCTATCTTTTATATTAAAATAAGGAACACCATCCAACTGTACTAGTCTAGGAATAAGAAACAATAACTATTTTACCTTGTTCCTATGTCTGTCAATGAACCACATAAATCAGTGTGAATCAAGTCAATAAAATGTGAACCCATCTCTTTATTATTCTTATAGGGATTTCAAACCAGATTTCATCTCACTCATGCCTCACAAGTATTTTTTCTATAAATTTTTAGATTAGGAGTATTAATAACATTTTTAATCTCAGAAATATTTTTAAGGTTTATTGTTGTATATGTTATAATTATCAATTCCATAAGCTGCATTCCTCTACCACTATAAGGAAACATGATATTTTGTTTCTTATCTACTTTTTAAAGAATTATATTTTTTATCATTCTTTCTATCAGGGAATTATTATATTTCCATTTGATCAAGTACCCCATTTAATGAATATAACATAAATCCATATGTTATAAGGTTAAATGAAACTAATGGGATTTGGATGAAGTCCATCCATAAAGAGTATGCCTTTATTTTTTAACTCCTCCCCCACTAACCTCATCATTATAGTATCCTTTATCATTAACATAAATGTTTTTTCAAAAAACAAATTGTTATCCACAAAATTCTTTAAATTACTTAATAAACTTGAATTTCCTATTATGTGTAAGGAACACACTCTATCATGTATCCTATAAAGTTGTTCTTGTAAACATTGAGTAGTATTTCAGATAATATTAACTACTCATTATTTTTCATTTCCTTTAAAAATTGATTTAATAGATATATAAGTTTGTTTTTATTTATTTCTCACAATATGAGCATTAATGTAATCTTATTATTGTTCAAGTGACGTTTACTTGTTAAATTATGGGATAGTGTTCAGCCATTTTCTTTCTACTCACTTTGAGACCTTAATGTATTTTTTTCTCATTTTATTATAATCAAAATATTTTTGGATAAATTTCATGTAGTGAAAACAATACCCATAGAAATAATTTATTCCTTTTAGTATATGATAAGTTATAATTAATTATTTCTTTATCCCAAAATCATATCCTCATAAATAACTTCATTCCTAATTTAAATAGGTTATAATGAAACACAAGTAAACATATAATGAACTATTTATCAATGGTAATCACCTCTTAATCCATGTTTCCATAGAAACAAAAAATATTTTTGGTTCTTTGATAGCTCCCAGTGATTAGTCCAAAGAATTTATTCTTGCCTTTTTCTTTCCTTTAACTATTATAGTCGTATATGACTAAACTTATTATATAAGTCTTATCATACCCATATAATGTAGTCTTTTAACATTAATGAAATTCTCAAAATTTATTATAGCATTTTTGGATGTTTCTTTGACTTTCACATCTAAAAAAATTCCAAATTAAATCTTCTTTAGAGTATTTCTAGATTTAAATTCAACTCATATTTTCATTTTAAATATGCAAAATTATTTTTAATATGAGTTTATCCCTTAGAAAAATTATTTAATTCTTGAATTTAGTTCATCAACCACATTATATTTTTCTTGAAATTTTAATATGAAATATGTTTCTATGTTTTAAATATTTTGTCTAACTATTTTTTCTATCACATCCTCCTATAACCGAGTGATTTTGGATTCATTTTTATTAATAAACTCATAGGATTATTTTAAAAATACACTAATATTAATATTTATCTTTCATCAAATATCTATCTCCCCATGTGATCCTTAATATTCATATTTGAGATCAACTACTCCTTTTTATTGAGAATCCTATTTATTTTGAATTCTGGTATTTTTCAATACCTCCAACATAGAATATTCTTAATCAACTTTTAATTCAGTTTCAATTTAATTAAAAAATCATTATACTATTCCTCCTTACTCACATAGATATTCCATTGAATCACCCTTCCAAATTGGTTTTTGGATTAAATTTTTATGTTTAGGGAAAATTATTTACCAATATTATGATTATTCAATCTCACCATATTTTCTATCTCCCCTTATTGGGTATATCACTACTATATAACCATCTTTACCACATAAGAAGTATTTTGATGATAGTTTTATTTCAAACCCACATTTTACACTTTAATTTTCTATCCATAAGTAAGATGAATTCATCACTCGCATTCTCATCACCATTTTCATAACTGATCACATGATTCTATATTACTTCAAAATATATCTTCATAGATGAATGGTTTTAAATTCCTTCTATTTTCACTATAATCACATATTCCACCAATAGACATTATAGATCATCAAGTGATAACTCCACTAAATTATATTCATTACGTGCTGAAAAATTTTGGTTGTATAAAGTTGAGAGTCTTCACAATGTATCATTTAAAATTTCCATATATTTGATCTCCACAAAATATCCATTATAGATTAAAAACCCATAATTATTTAAGTAAACAGTCCAAACAAATTAATTAAGGTGTGTCTTCAAATTTTAAAACCATTATAAAAAATATGATGTTTTTATTTCATCACATTATTGTTACCCTCGTAGATATTAGAAAATTTGATCGATATTCATTTTATGGATGTTAAATCCTTAATCTTAATATATTTATTTGATTTTGATTTTCTCTTGACAATTAATTTTGTTACTTTGTATTAGTGTCAAGTTTCTTATTGTCTGTTTCATTCAAATATAACTCTATGGGATCCCAAACTTGAATTACATGTATTGTGATACATAATACATCTAAATCAAGATATCTAAGATAATACCTCATGTGATTATTATAAATTTTATTTTTTAATTTATAAAATAATGGAATTATTTTTGGTATATCAATGTTCCCCATGTTAAAACATTATTATAATAGATTGTATAGATAATAAAACTTAAGCTATGATACCACTTGTCGCAACCACAAGGGTCTTAACAACCACAAGAAGGTGGTGAATTGCAATAAGAGTCTTTTTCTCACCAAAACTATCTGGTTCTCTTATTAGATGGGAATCAAAAATAGATTATCCACATCATACCAATCTTTTTATCCAAAAAAAGAAAATAAAGTGACAATTCACATTGATATTTATTGGTTTACTAAAATGGGATAAAAATAAGAGTAATACATCAAATATGTGTTTATGTAAAAATAATTCACTATTATAATTGTATAAAAAATCACCACTATAATTTTTTGGTCTAGAATGTGCCATGGTATACATTGGTACACACAACAACATGGTGAATGTCACCTTGTCATTGGCTTTTTCATTGAAGTTCCATATATTATATGATAGTGAATAGATCATTATTCTTATCCTACCCTAATCTACCATGATTGGTTGATTATAATGTGATAATATTAGGTAGTATTTTCTGAATCATAAACATTTATTTAAATGTTAACCAAACGAATCATAGTGATATGTTTCAATTTATAAATAGTTGTAACTTACAAAAAATTTATGAATTATTTAATTTAATATCAAAACATTTTGAAATCATAATGGTCTCATAGCATAAAGGATATCATAGTATGATAATCATAAAATGATAATCACGGGGCATTGAAATGTCGACAGTACCATGGTCTTGAATCCTAATGGTTTCATTTCATAAATTATAGTGTATATATAAATGATCTCATAGTATGAGAATCACAGGGCATAGAAATGTTGTCAGTTCCATTATCTTGATTCAATCATACCATTAAATTCATGGTTCTACAAAACCATCGCTTGAGAGAGGTTCTTCCTAAGTGTCAAGGGATTACCATAAACCATGAATACTATAAGATGGAGGAGTCTTCTGGTTTATCTTTATTGTTATGAATCAAAATCATGAGATAACATTATATAGATAATATCTACAGTTATAAATTATGTATTTATTTACTTTATTTTATTATTAAATCCAAACATATATAGATATCCAATTTTTTAGATTTTGATGTTGTTTCCACTATGTTTATGATGAGTTTTATTAGTCCAAAACCCTTAAGTGGTATCAAATTTGATCTGTCAATGTTTTGATTGATCCTTGATTGTATGAAGAAATTAGAAAGTTAAGTTATCTAGAAACTATGATATAGATGAAAAAAATGCCCAATTTTTACTTAAAATTTCATAAAATTGTATAAAAATTATCTAAAATGGGATCCATGGTTCATGTTTTAGCCAAACCATGACATAAACAAAATGATTTGTATTTTTTAGGCATCATAAGAAATAATGTGAAAAAATAATGTCTCAATCGTTGTCACAATTGATTGTTCAATAAGTTGCTTCACCAGGGTTTTAGGCATCAAGGTGACTGACCACATCATAGTGAATGTCAACTAGTCTTTTGAGAGCTAATGAAGTCCTACCTAAAATGACCTATAAAAATGGGAAGACCTAAAAAATAACCAAACTATAATATTTTCTATATCAATTGTCTTGTAAAAAGGTTGTAGTGATTCTAATGGAATGATTTTTCACTATGAAAAAGATAATTATGTGGTGTCGGAGTTCATGGGAAGAATTTTAAAAGAAATTTTTTGGATAAAAATATTAAAACCACTCACTAGCATGAGCTAGAAGGGACAATATCAAATCAGATTGTGCGGGCTTTGAACCATACTAAAATCATTTTTTCAGATTTAATCATTGTTTAATGTACACTTACATGGTTAAAATCCCATGAAAAATAAATTATTTATATTAATTTGTGATTTGATCACAAATTTAATTATAAAATATTTATATTAGAAGACATATTTGAAAAAATATATAGTTTAGGTAAATGGTTGAATAATTTATAAAATTATTATTATTTTATAATAAAATTATTCAAAAATGTTACAAATAGGAAGTTCATATTAAAACCATATAATTGATAATATGAATAGCTTTAGTTTATTAACAGTGAATTTTTAATGTTTATAGATTATTTATGAATCCTTCACAAATTATTATATTATGTTTAAATATATGAATTTTTAATTTATTTGTTTCATTTCCTTTTTTATTATTCATAAATATAAATTTTTTATATTATGAATAAATTAATGATTTAGTGTAAGGTGATAAACAGCTTCTTTAAATTACCATACATGCATTTTAGGTGTTTTATTCTAGGTGAGATGATTTTTTTACTATTCTTCTATAATGAATTTAGTTGTTTCATAAGTCAAAAAATGTTTTACATGTCAATATGGTTTCAATATTTCATGTTAATGGAAGGAATGAGGATTACAAAATAATTCATTAAAAGCATATATGCATGTAAATATAATAACATGAGAAAATATTGTGGGTTTAAATCCTATTTGACAATAAAAAATATTAGATTCCTTCCAAAGTGAAAACTTGTAGATACCTCAATCATCAAAATGAGTAGGTCATGCTAATTCTATGTTCCTTTAGATTATTTTGAGTAAATAAAGAAAGTAATGGTTGAACCAAATAGGATTAGGTTATCATTTTAAAAATATTATTTTTCTTACACTTATATAGGAAAATATAATTGGATCATGATACATGAAAAATATAATTTATTTTTTTCCATATTATTGATTGAGAAAATACTTTTCTACACTATTTTTCTGGAGTCGTATATGATATGATTGGCATGATGTCATACCTAAAAATATAAGTGATGGGATAAGTGATAATGAAATATAAATATTAGTGAAATATGAATATTTAACCACTATTTGATATAATGTAAAAATGGTTGTCATCATTTTAGTGGGAGAAAATTTAATAAAAATCCTTACTAAATGAATGTAAAACATGAGAGTCATATAATAAAATATTTTATTTTTGGTAACATCAAATATTTATCATCAAAAAATACTTTTAAATGAATATTTAAAAATAAATTATCAATTTGAGAAACATCTTAGATTGGTATTGAATTCAAAGGATCATTCATAAATAAGAAAGAAAAGAGTTTTTGTTAGAGAAACCTCTTCCTAAGAAATCAGTTTTTAAAGTAATTCCATATGTAAATATATAGGATTATGATAATTATAGATGGATTCACATGAGGTTTCAAATTAATTAAATATTAAACAATAAAAACACTTTATTATATGATCATATATTCAATGTGATTGAGTATGTAAATGAGTTAGAGAGACATGATGTATCTCATTTGTCTTTTTTATATGAAATTAATTCTAGAATTTTTATTATGATGTTTTTTTTACAATATGAATGAGTTCAATATATATATACTTTATCTTCTAAAAGTATTGAGTATAAATGATTGTGATATTTAATTTCTTGGTTTTAGTAATTCTTTGATAGTTATGTGTGTAAAAGTTATGACCAGAAGAAGAAAAGTTATTTAGAATGTCCAAAAATGTTTCTTAGAGTAGGTATTAAAAGTCATTGAAAACTAAAATAGATATTAGTATGGAAGAATAATGTTTCCAGGTAAGAGAATTTTGAATGATACCTGAAGGGGGTTATAAGAATCCATGGATAATCCATGTTAGGTATTGGTATTTTAGAGATCAATTCATCAATTTTAAAGGGTATGATTCCAAATGAATATTTTATAACTATTATAAATATGAATGAGTTAAAAAATATGAATTTTTGAATATTTTTTTCATCTTTGTGATGAAGTTAATGGTTGTTAATTCATGGGTTTGGAATAAAAATGAATATTTCATGATATAATAAATATAAATATGTGATATATATCTTTATATAATTTCTATTATATGGTAAGATAATTTATTTATCAACCAAGAGTTGTTACAAATAAAATGAGATGATATGTTCGGTTTATGATTCATCCAACTCTAAAAAAGGTTTTGAAAATAATATAAATTTAAAATGAGATTTATCTAGGATAAAATAGTTTATTAAAAATAATTTATAAAATATAACAGAAGGAGATACATTATTTACAAATGATATTAAAAGTATTAATTCATTGGAAATTTTTCAAGATGATTATGATGAACTTTTAATGAGTTATAAGTATATAGGAGAAGTCATTAACATTGTAAAATTTGATTTGGTGAAGTAAATAAATTTTAATTCTATGGTAAAAATGTTGAACATTAGAAATATGTTTCTTAATTAACGCCATTATTCGAACCACATTTCATCATATATTTTACTAACTATAAGAGTTTAGTGGGAATTTTTTATCATATAGTCATGTAGATATATGGTAGGAGTTATATATAGATGTAATGAGTTTAAAAAAAACTAAAAGGCACAACAAACATGAGGCCACTCTGGTGGTCTGTCATATGTGATATGATTAGATGGGTTTCAATGTATTGTTTTGTTATTTTCTTTAAATAAATTAGGAATATAAATTATATCATGTTATATAAAAGGTAAATTATTCACTTCATCATTATTTCATGTTAAGTGAATATATTACTAGGGGTAAAATGATAATTGTCTCATAAAGGATTGATTTTGAGTTATCCCTAAAGTATGTTCATCATGGGGTATTATAGTTCATGATGAAATGTTAAGGTCAGAATTGGTAGGATTTCATATAGAGATATGGAATATTCTCATGAGATTCAAAATTGGTACCTTACACTTGATGAACCAACAAGTATACTGTATGGAGTTTCATACACTAAATATTTTGTATAAAATCATTGCATGTTTTATATTTAACCCCAATACCTAAGTTTGGAAAGATACTTAGCCTAATAACCTTAAAACATATATACCACGCTTACCAAATCATTAAGTCTTAGCTAATCAGGTGTGGTTGTATATATTGATGATCATATAATCAATTTATATTTAACCTATATGATATTTTTCTACTTTTATTATGAGTGTTATATATAGGCCCATAATTGTGATAAGCTAAAGAAATGTATCAATATACTTAGATATGGTAAATGTGTTTTTATTATCAACTTAGGTTAAGGTCATGTGATGTACTCATCCACATAGTTGAATTTAAAGTGATATATTCATCATCCTAGTATTCCTGTACTCATATAATTGAAAATATATGACTAGGATAAATTGGATTGATATACTCAGTGTCCCATGGTCACTTGATGATATGGATAAATAGATTATATTATTATGTATTCTTGTATATAATATAGTATGTGGACATAGGTATCAAGATATTTGTGTTTAATAGATATCATTCTAGATCCCGTTTTTGCTTGAGTATCAATAAAACTTTTCTAGAGGATGATCTTTACTTAACTCTATGGAATTGGGGATTTATAATTTTCATCAATGAAATAAAGACAAATTCGGTTACAAATTATTGTTTTAAAATGAGGATCATGATTATGAAGCTTTTTGAGTTACCCCAAAATATTTTGGAGTATATCTGAAAGAATTTCTTGGTGTATTTTTAAAATTTGTTACAAATGATGTAATATGTTGTAAAAATATACGATAGATTATCCAAAACTAGTTTTGGAAATATGGAAAATTAGTTTTAGACATATCCAAAATTAGTTTTAGAAATATCCAAATGTTTTTTGTAAATACCTAAATGTAGTTTTGGATATGATTTCAAAAAATGTCAAATATAATATGACATAAGGTGAAAATGTTTTAATTCTATGAAGGTTTAGTATAGATGGGATATTTTTGGAATTGTTCAATAAATGAAACACCATATAAATTTGGGTTATACTATATTTTGGTCAATCCTAAGATACACCATGGTGTTGTGAGTGTCACCATATCATAGTATTTTTCATGGATGTTTCATGTATTATGTGATAATTCATGGATTAGTATTTTCTCCTATTCCAATATATCATGATCAATTTATTAGCATGTGATGATTGTCTAGACTATTTTGAACAACCCAAATATGTTTATAAACATTAAAGAAATTTTAACAGCCCAAGCTTCCATAGTACGTTTCCCTTTGAATAATGCAATAGCTTGCATTGTACGCAACTTTGAGATTCTAACACACTGTGACCAATCAAACTAACTTTTATGAATAGTAATGCCCAATTTTTGAAATTTTATAAATTTTATTATTCCAAATGGACTTCATTTTTTAATTTGGAATATCTAAATTAGCATCGGGTGTATGTTTTTGGTTTTTTTATGAAAACCTTCGATTTTTGATGAATATTGAAAAACACTGTGCTATTGGATAAAACCTACTTTTTTTAAAATAATTATTTATCTTACATAAAATTATTTTAGGTAAAAATAGATACATAATACCAAATAAGTTAAATGTAATTAATTAGAGTCATTTTATAATAAGTTTAGATATATAAAAATTTTGTTGAACTTTTTACCGTCTTTTACCCACCTCCTATAAGCATTTACAAATTGGAATAAAACATAATTTTAATGCTTCTGTGAGTTGAATTTCAAAAATCCGAGATACACGGTTAATAACATTAAGTAAAATTTTGTTCAATACGATGAAAATAATTTTTTTGAATAGTAACTTTTGACTTTTATTAACCGTAGTTAAAAGTAAATAGGATAATTAAGGGTAAAAATGATATCATAATTACTATAACACAAGTCCAAATTCTCTTGGATAAGTATAATTAGAGAGAAAACCCATAATAATAAAATAGTAACCCCTTTGGTCAATATGAATTAGATTTGGACATTTATTATTATTTTATTTAAAGAAATGTTAATAGAGTTAAATTCAATGTGTAATAACTAAACCATTTTTAATATAGAGTTACACACAATATAAATTCTACTATAAATATTCAATATAAATCTAAAAATATTTACTACATAATGGTATTTTATTTATAATTTTTATACATTAAATAATTTAATTTATTTATGAAACAATGAGGATGCACTAATTACCTTATTAATGAGATATTAAAATAATTGATATTTTAAATATGCAAATAAATGTACATCGAGATTTAGGATGTACTCCCCTAATTTTCTAGGTTAATATTACATGTTAGGGTTGATTAAATAAATTTTAGTCCAAGTGATAATGTTTTATGTATTTCAAAAAAATCAAATACTAAATAGTGTCCAAATTGACATAATTGAGTTTTTAAAACAAATACTATATTATTAATTGATATAATATTAATAAAAATATAAGGTTAGTCCAAAGGACTTATATAAGGTTATATATATTAATAATTAACTACATGGGGTTCTCTTGGCTTGTTATGGTATTTTTATTAACCATATAATATAAAAATACAAAGAGACAGGTTAAATGCCAAACTATTTAACTAAGAGTTAAATATAAAAGATAAGGTTAATATGTTAACCTAAACCTGTCCAAAACATATTGGATGAGAGGTTTTAGACCCATACAAACCTTATCATCAAAATAAATTATTTTTGATCCATTAGAAACCGAAAATAATTTTGTTATAAAATAATATTTCAAGCTTTTCCTAAAGTGACCCTCACCTCTCTTATAAAAGGGTACTTCCCCTTCTCTTAATTTCACACCTCCAAATCCATTTTTCTCAAACAAGCCCTACCCAAATATCCTCAAAACATTCTTTAATTCATCCTAGATTCCTTTATTTGGTCAGAAATCCAACTTAAATATCCCTTTTGATCAAATCAAAAGGAAGAATCGAAAGAAGAGGTAAATATTTCATCACCTCTTTCAAGTTATTTTCTTCTTCCACTTCCTCTTTCTTTGTTGTTTCCATTATAAAATAATAACTGCAGTATATTCTATATAAAATTATGTTATTATAAAAATGGTACAACCATATTCATTATTCTATCCATCATATTAATGACAAAGTCACCGTACATGCGTACGTACGGCTTACCGTCTCCACGTCGTGGTGTAGTTTGTTATTCAGACACTTCATTATTTAGATGGGTATAATAATGAATATAACTAATTTAAATAATAAATATAAAATGTTAATTATTCTGTATATATGATATAACATCCAATTATATACAATTTCACCATCAATATAATGAAATTGTTTCTCCTACATACGTATTGATTACTATCTCCACGAATGCGATGAGATTCATTCCTCATCGTAATCATTCAAGAATAATTATAATTTTATGATTAAAAATAATTTTTATGAGCATAATATCATTTTTTATATGAATCAAATACATCCTATCTATAACAAACATGACTTATGTAACCAAGCATATAAAGGAAAATGAATCAGTTAACACCCAAAATGATGATACTACAAAAATATTATTAACAAACCAATAATATAAATAATAAATGATATCATATTTTATGTATATGATTCTTGTATAATTTAATAACAATGTTTCATCTATTATACAAGAGGTTAACAAACCATCAACTAATTAAAAGTACATGGTAAGGGTTAATGTCATGATCTCTTTATTATCCAAGGTGGTTTTTAAGTATGTATCTACTGGGACCTCTTTATCATCTACATCCGTGTTTTCTTAAAAATGTATTTCAAAACATTATTACTATTTACTAGAATATGGTTTAAATCCATTTATACCCTTATTTGACCTTATATGTTTTGAAAGGAATCTTTCCATCATTTTCCAAACAAAGTAGTTTATAAACTTTACGACAAAATTTAGGTAAGAATGTTTTTTAAATGTATACGGTGGGTGAGGTTATTTTCCTCCATTATAAAATCATCTAAGCTTACCTTACCAGATTATAAAACAAATAACAAATAAATGTTTTCTTTTATAATTATGTGACTCTTAAATGGTTTCAAAATAGAAATATGCATTTCTTTCAAATAGTTTTCATTTCATCTATGTCCACATCCTTTGATGGATTTTAAACATGTTTGAAGTTGATTTGTTATGATACCAATATTCCACATTCTATTGAAGGTTTTTTGATATGTTTGACAGCATTTGTGTTATTTTAATACCATTCATGTTTTATGGTTAAAGTATTGAAATTTCGTATGCTAGTTTTAATATGAATGTTTACGTTATGTTTCAACATTTTCATATGAGGAATGTACTGAACTAATTATGTGATGGGTGGATCCCGCCATAGCTCCTCGGTTCATCGGTAGGTCTCATGACACAATTATATGTGGAATTGTCTGAGTCCTTTCCCAATTATATATATGGTTTTGGGAAAGTCCTAAATCATTTTTAGAAATCTTGGCCGAGGCCTTGACATGATGTTTCAAAATATCCAACATTATACATTTCCTCATTATGAAAATAATAATGATGGTTCATGTGGTTGTTCAACTAGTAGAATACCCATGATTGTGATTTATTATGGAATTATTTACTCATCTCATATTCCTGCCATAAATTTTTCATGTTTATTATTTTTAAAGGCATGTGTTTTTATTTATTCACCATGCCTAATGTTTATGTTATCTTCCATTGTATTGCTTACCCTTACTGAGCATTTTAGCTCACCCCTTTCTTATGTTTCATTTTCCCAAGATATGAAGAAGTTATTTATGAGTGACTTGGAGTCATAATCTAGGAGGATTAGATCTTTCTAAAGGAATAAATTAGTGTTTCTTTTCTTTCAAAGTTGTAATGTTGAACTTATGTATGTATCTGGTTTCCAATAACACTAAACTGATCGATCCTTCGGGACATGATTCCTTGTATCATGCCAATGTTATGTAATAAAGCACTGACTCTAGGTAACTGGGGCCAGGGAGTTATAGTTGGTATGATAGAATGTTTAGTAAAAACCTTGAAAACTAGATTTAGATAAACTCTGATTAGATCTCCTTACCCTAAGATAGACATTGAGGATTGGTACAGAAGAACTTCATAGAATTTTGGAAATGTAGAGTTTTTTTATTTTTTCCAAGAAATACATCCCCATATGGATATGAGAAGGTAGAGGCAGCTCTGGCACAGACGTAACTAGGAGTAAAAACTCCGACAAGGAGTTTTGGGCTTGACCCGGGGTATCCTGGTACACGACAACGGGCCTTGCTGCACTCTTGGTTACGACACTCCCAGGGTATATTCTTTGGATAATTCTCATTTTCATTACAACCCATTTTGAATCATTTATGATTATATACCTCCTTAAAGAAAACATTTTTTATGATTATGGATTATATCCATAAATTGCAAAATTTATGTTATGTTTTTTACAGGTTTGGAATTATGTATTGTGATTCATAAACTAATCCAGTGTATTCCATGGTTTAGAAATAGAACCTAGTTGAAGGAATGGAAATTGTATCAAACCATGTAATCCATGTAGTGATTTCCCTACAACTAAAGATAATTATAGTGGAGCTGGTGATGCAACTAGTGCTGATCAGCTTATCACCATGATGGGACAACGCACTCAGGTTATGAATAATAACCTTAACCGTTTGGAGCACCCAGATCCACAACATGGAGGATCAATGTTAGACCACTTCATGAGGAAACAACCACCAGTATTCAGTGGGTCAACAAATCCATTTGTAGCTAAGCAATGGATAAGTTCCTTAGGGAAAATATTTCAAGATTTGGGGAGTAGCAAAGGGGAAAAAGTTTTCATGGAAGGTTATTACCTCACAGGAGATGCAGATCAATGGTGGTCATTAATTCAAAAAAAAGGAGGATGAAGAAGTATCAAGTATGGAATAGACGGGGTTTAAAGAGATTTTCTTAGAATAATACTTTCCTCGTTACCATTGAGCGGATATGGAAAGGAAATTTTTGAGTCTAAGACAAAAGGAGGGTGAAGAATGTCGCAAATTATAAATCTAATAATTTTACAATGATAGAAAGGCATGCTAAAGATTATATACATAACCTAATAAGTAAGATTGATTATTTTTCTTTGATGGGTTGAAACCATTTCTCCATCGATCATTAGTCTCACAATACTTCTCATCGTATGAAGATGTTGTCTCATGTGTTATCAAGACAGAAAAAGAATTATCAATGTCTTACAACTTTAAAGCAATGCAATAAAATAAGAGATCTGTTGAACACTATAGGAAAGGAAATAAGGAAATAGGGAAGAAGGGAAGAGTTGAATTTCCACCCTGTGATAATTGTGTAAGGAAGCGCCCTTATTCCTGTCTAAAAGGAAAAGGAGTATGCTACAAATGTGGACATAAACTCCATCTTACTGGTGATTGTAAGGGGAATAAAGATGCTACCAATGTTCAATGATACAATTTTATGGAAATGGGACATTATTAAAATGAATTTCCTAAGCTTCCGAGAAACTTACCTCAAAAAAGGCCAAAAGATCAAGGCCAAGCTTATGTGATCACTACTGCTAAGGTTGATGCTCTGAAAGACGTGGTGGCAGGTAATTTAATGGTTTCCTGAAGTTTAGCCAATGATTTATTTGATTCTAGATCATCACATTGTTTCATATATTCCCATTTTTCTAAGAAAATTAGATATTTCAAATTTGATTTAACAAGGGAGTTGTCAGTCAAAAATCCTAAGTGAAGTATTATTGCAACAATGTTTTGTGAATCAGTCCTCATTAAGGCATATAAACGATATTAATCTGCTGATCTAATCATTATACCCATGATTTCATTTTATATTATCACTGATATGGATTGGATTTTGTACCATGATATGAAAATTTATTGTAGGAAGAAGGAGGTTACAATTCCCGACGATGATAAGGAGTACCTTATCTTTAGGGTAGAAACGTCACCATCTGATTCTTATCTAGATCCACCCCTAGAATCTTTAATAAATTCAATTATTTGGGAGGAAGAGAATTTTTTATTATAGGGTCATCTAGAAGCAATGATTATGAAAAATTATTATTCAAAATAAGAACACAAAAGAGGTGAAAGGGGTCAAACAAACAGAATTTCCCTCAGTCAAAAGACTAATAATCATAATATGACATATAATCATAATATGACATGTCATTTCTGTAATCTGAGTCACCAGAAGACTCCCACTCAGATTGATACTTCTCCTAGTTGAACATCTTAAGAAGATTTGAATCCATCTTTTTTGACACCTTTGAAGATGATCTAGTCAACTCGATCTTTGTAAGATGGGAAAAAACCTTGCGAGCTCTCCTCTTTGGTGGAACAGAGGTAAAATCTTCACCATAAAGCATCCTTGCCTCACCACTTAAGACAACATCCTTGAAGGATATAGTTTGAACATGGCCCAGATAATGGGTTCTATTGTTTCCCCTTTCATCATCAGAGACATTCCCCCATTCCCCAAAAACATTTGAAGACTGCAAGAGCTTCTGAATTTCCTGGTGACAATCAGCGTGTTGATGTGTATCAATTTGATTAGAGACATCAACCAGGGATGGCGTAGTAATTATTTCCTCCATTAAGGTAACCTCTTTAACCAAATCATCTTCAATATTAGAAGGGAATCTATGATAGATTTTAGGGGTCGCATCAATCATCAACTCTCTTCCTTTCAAAAGAGAGAGTTGAGAATAAGTCTTCCCCAAATGAAACCCAACAACCACACTAGAAGCTTGTTCATTGGGAGGTTCGCAGTTCTTATTATCATGTTTTGACAAAGTTGAGTCTTTCACATTTGTCTTTCTTCAACAAAGGGTGGTAGGGTTACCTTTTATCCCACACTTCTCACAAGAAACGTTTTTTCAGCATAGCTCCATCGAGTGTCCAATAGCCATACATTCAGAGAAGAAAAGGGGATTTTTTTCATACTCAACATCAATTTGAATTTTATCAGATATAGTAGATAGGGTTACCTTGTCAATTAGTGTGGATATGTGATCAACCTCCACCAACATCCTAGAAAAGTGCCCAAATTGAACATCCTCAGTCTCCTTATCAAGACGAATAGGAGTCTCAATTGCCATGGCAATGTCATGTAGAATCTTCGGATGCCAAAGGACCCAGTTAAGACAATAAAGTAAAATCCAAACCTGAGAAAAATAATTTGTTACAGGAGAGACATTTAAATCTAATGGTCATTCATGTAAATGAGGGCAACTAGGTTTCAAAGATAGTGATCCAATACTCCATGCACGAAGCTTCAAGCCATCTGACGGAAAAAGGCAATGAAAAAACCCAAGACAAAGAGACACACATTTCCAATTGGAAAAACACCACAACTTCGATGTTCGTCAGAACAAGTCATCTAGATTCCATGATTGTGCACCTTTGGGAAAGATAATTCACGCAATCAATGAGTTTCTTCCTATTTCCAATCTCTCAGTAAGGGCTGCAGGATTGGCCTCAACATGCGTAGATGAACCTTTACGAAGAATTATTCCTCAGTGTGAATTTTTTAGTAAAGACCCATCCAAAATCGGCCCAAAAAGTGTATCTTTCATCACATCCACAAAGGATTAGACTCTAGGAAGAGGAGAAACATGTGATGTTCGCGCAACCCGCAAGGACTCCGCAATCCTGAAATCAAGAGAGGACCACTTCCCCTCCACATCAAAACCCGCCTGTCTAGAAGAGATCTGTGTGAAATATGAATCCTTCAAGGAAATGGATATCCTTGCACCGACCATGCTGAGTTGTTGAATCCTAGATCCTGTAATCAGATTTTTTGTAGAGGGAAATCCGGCCTTGCTGTCCGTGTTCACGGTGACCGATGGACCGCAGTGACAAACAGAGCATCATGAATCACATGCAACCTTCTTCGCTGGAGTCACCTTAGTGTCGAGAAGTGCCTTCATGGGAGACTATAATGCAACAACTCTAGAATGAGGGAGGAGATTAAACCCAAGGAAATGGATAATTTCCATCTCCAAGAAACAATAAAATCGGCCACTGTGGGAGAGAATGAAATAATTATTAGGGAGGAAGAGAATGAAATAATTATGGGTGAGGAAAATAATTTTTGAATATAGAACATACCAATTGTAAATAATATATATTGATGTGTTTCCAGAGGATTTACCTGGACATCCTCTATAATGAATATAGATCTATGAGGTTTTGCATTGACTATAGGGAGATCAATGCTATATCAATAAGGAATAAGTATCCCCTAACTCGCATTGATGATTTATTCGACCAACTTCATAGAGCTCAATATTTTTCAAAGATTTACCTTCGATCTGGATAACATCTGTTGTGTGTGGAGAAGGAAGACATTATGAAAACAGTGTTTCGAATGACGTATAGGCATTATGAGTTTACTGTATTGTCTTTTGGATTCACTAATTCACCCTCTATCTTCATGGATCTAATGAATAGTGTTTTCAAGGAATATCTTGATGAAATTTTAGTGGTATTTATTAATGATATCTTGGTATACTCAAAAATATTCAAAGATCATGAAAATAACATGCACACTGTTATGAAAACCCTCAGAAGAAATGAATTATATTGGATGTTTAGCAAGTTTGAATTATGGCTTCAAGAGATTTATTTTCTCGGCCATATTTTCTCTAAGGATGGAATCTTTGTTGATCCTTAAAAGACCAAGGAAATCCAAGAATGTCCATAAACGACAAGTATAACTGAGGTATGTAGTATTATTGGTTTAGCAGGTTATTATAGACATTTCATCCAGAATTTTTCCCGGTTGACTAACCCATTAACAAATCTCACACGTAAAGGGGTTAAATTTGTTTGGACAAAAGTGTGTAAATAATGTTTTGAAGAACTAAAGAGAATATTTTTCAGCAATTCTATCTTGACTCTACCATCAGGGAACAATTGGTTTTGTTATTTATAGTGATTATTCAAATAAGGGACTTGGTTGTGCCAGAATGATAGTGTTATTTCCTATGCATCATGGCAGCTAAATATTCATGAAAAAACTATCCCACTCATGATCTTGAGTTATCAGCTGTATTCTTTTCTCTGAAGATATGGAGACACTATCTCAATGGTGAAAAATGTGAGATTTATACTAATCACAAGAGTTTGAAGTATATTTTCTAATAAAAAGAACTCACCATGAGGCAAAGGAGATGGCTTGATCTACTCAAGGATTATGATTGCACAATACACTTCCACCCAGGGAAGGAAAATTAGGTGGAAGATGCTTTGATTAGAAAGAATAATGGATTTTTGAATATGAGGAGAGTTTAAAGGGATCCTATTTTTGTTGATCTAGTAAATATGGATATGGGAATAACCATAGATGGTGAAACATCAATATTGTTTCCAAACCATCTTTACTAGAATGGAAAAAAAGTTCTCAGACTAATGATAAGGAGTTCCAAAAGAAGATTAAAGTTGTAAAAGATGGGAGATTGAGTGTCTTCATATATGAAGATGGAATTTTGAAATTTTGGAAGAGACTTTGTGTTCCTGATATACCTGATCTAAAAAGAGAATTGTTGTATGATGCTCATAGCTCTAATTTCTCTATACACTCTAGGAGCACCAAGATGTATAGAGATTTTAAGGAACATTTTTTGTGGGACAACATGAAGAGGGAGATTGTTGATTTTGGTTCAAGATGTATGGTTTTTCAATAGGTGAAAGCTGGAAGTCAATACCCTAGATGAGTCATGAAACCTCTTCATATAACTGAGTGGAAATGGGATAATATTACGATGGACTTTATCATGGGGCTACCAAACACTCCAAGAAGGAATGATGCACTATGGGTCATTTTTGATCGTCTAACCAAGCCAATACATTTTCTTTCTATAAGAGAATATTTACCACTTGAACATCTATAAAGAATGTATATTAATGAAGTTGGAAGACTCCATGGTGTTCCCCTATAGATTGTTTCTGATCGTGATATCTGTTTTACATCAAGATTTTGGAAATGTATTCTGAAGGCCTTGGATACTGAAATTTGATTGAGCACTACCTACTATCTTCAAACCGATGGATAATCAGAACAGACTATTCAAACCTTAGAAGACATGTTGAGATCTTGATCACTTAACATTCAAGGTATGTGGGATCAATATTTACCTATGGTATAATTTTCCTATAACAATATCTTCCATTCAAGTATTCAGATGGCACCATAGGAAATGTTATATGGAAAGAGATGTCTCACACCAACTTGTTGGGATGATGTTGGTGAAAAAAACATGTAGGAATAGAACTTGTTGAGTAAAAAATGAAAAAGGTGAAGATTATGAAAACACAGAACAAAGTAGCTCAATGTAGGCAAAAAATCTATGTCGATAACCGAAGGAAGGATTTGGAATTTTTGGTAGGAGATCATATTTTCCGAAAGGTATCTCCATGGAAGGGAGTTATATGATTTATTAAAAAGTGTAAATTAATTCCCATGTATATCATACCTTTCTAAATTCAAGAACTAATTGGGGTTATAGATTACCATTTGGAAATGCCGCTAAGTATCTCCAAAGTTCACGATGTATTCCACATATTAATTTTGATAAAATACATACTAGACCCAACACATGTACTCACCTATGATGAAATTGAACTAGAACATGGTCTGTCTTATTGTGTAGATCCCGTCAAGATTCTTGATACTATAGAACAAGTGTTGAGAAACAGGACGACTCGTCTGGTAAAAGTTCTATGGAGAAACCATAAGATGGAAGAGGAAACGTGGGAACTAGAAGAATTTATGATGAAGAACCACCCGAATCTTTTTGCGTGGTAGTTTTCAAGAAATTTAAAAGAAGAAATTATTTGAAGGAGGGAATAATGTAACACCACAAGCTTCCACAGTACGTTTCCCTTTGAATAATGCAATAACTTGCATTGTACGCAACTTAGAGATTCTAACACACAACGATCAATCAAACTAGATATTATGAATATTAATACCCACTTTTTAAAATTTTATAAATTATATTTCTCAAAATGGACTTCATTTTTGAATTCATAATATCAAAATTATCTTAGGATGAATTTTTGGTATTTTTATGAAAACTTTCAATTTTTTGATTAATATTGAAAAACATTGTGTTATTGGTTAAAACTGAATTTTTATTTAAATAATTATTTATTTTATTTAAATTTATTTTACGCCAAAAAAATAAACAATTCATATATAGTTTTAATGTAATTCATTGGAGTCATTTTATAATAAGTTTATATATATTAAAATTTTATTGAACTTTTTACCATCTTTTACCCACCTCATAGAAGCATTTGCAAATTTCCATAAAACATAATTTTACTACTTCTGTTAGTTGAATTTAAAAAGTACAAGACACACGGTTAATATCATTAATTAAAAGGTGGTTCAATAAGATGAAAATAATATTTGGTGAATAGTAACTTTTCACTTTTATTTACCATGGGTAAAAGTAAATACGGTAATTAAGGGTAAAAATGATATCATAATTACACTAAAACATATAATAATTCTATTGTATATGTATAATTCAATCAAAAACAATCTTAGGAATAAAATATTACCCCATATGGTCCACTTGGATTAGATTAATACATTTATTATTATTTTATTTAAAGAAGAATTAAAAGAGTTAAATTCAAAGTTTAATAAATAAGTCATTTTTAATATAGGGTTACACATAATTTAAATTAGATTATAAATATTCATTATAAATCTAAAAATATTTCCTATATAATGGTATTTTATTTATAGTTTTCATACATTAAATAATTTAATTTATTTATAACACAATGATGATACAGTAATTACCTTATTAATGAAATATGAAAATAATTGATATTATAAATTTCCAAATAAATGAAAATTGAGATTTCTAATTAATTCAACTAATTTTATAGGTTAATATTACATGTTATGTTTGATTAAGTAAATTTTATTCCAAGTGATATAGTTTTTATGACTTTTAGAAAAATCAAATACTAGATAGTGTCAAAATTGACTTAATTGTGTTTTTAAAAACAAATACTATATTATTAATTGATATAATATTCCTAAAAATCTACGGTTCATCCAAAAGACTGTGATAAGGTTTTATATATTAATAATGAACCACATGGGGTTATATTGGCAAGTTATAGTAATTTTATTAACCATACAATATAAAAATACAAAGAGACATGGTAAATGTAAAATTATTTAACTAAGAGTTAAATCTTAAAGATAAGGATTATATGGTGCGCTAAACCTATCAAAAACCTATTTTTTGAGTTGTTTTTTACCCAAACCCACCTTAAACTAGAAATAAATCCTTTTGGTTCCATTATAAAACGAAAATAATTTTTTTATAAAATAATATTTCAAACTTTTCCTAAAGAGACCCTCACCTCTCTTATGAAAGGGTACTTCCCCTTATCTTAATTTCACACCTCCAAATCCTTTTTTCTAATCAAATACCTACCTAAATATCCTCTCAAATATTCTAACATAATCCTACAGGACTTAATTTGGTCAGAAAGCCATCCTAAGGATCCCTTTGGATCAAATCAAAAGGAAGAACCCGAAGAAGAGGTAAATATTCTGTCACCTCTTTCAAGTTCTTTTCATCATCCAATTACTATTTCTTTGTTATTTCCGTTATAAAATAATAACTCCAGTATCTTCTATATACTATGATTTTATTATAAAAATTTTACAATTGTATTCATGATTTTATTCACCAATGAATGACAAAGTCACCATACGTGTGTACGTACGACTTACCGTCTCCGCGTCGTGGTGTAGTTTGTTATTCAAACACTTCATTTTTTGAAATAATCTTTATGGACATAATATAATTATGTATATTAATAAAATAAATCCTATCCATAAAAAACATGACTTATGTAACCAATCATATAAAGGAAAATGAATTAGTTAACACCCGAATCGGTGATACTACTAAAATATTATTAACAAAGAAATATTATAAGATCATATATGATATAATATTTATGTATATGAATCATTTATAATATAATAAAAAAATTAACTATTATTTTGGAGATTAACATACCATCGACTAAGGAAAAGTACAATGTAAGGGTTAATTTCACAATCTATTTATTATTTGAGGTTGTTTTTACGTAAGTATCTATTGGGACCTATTTATCATCCATATCCATGTTTTCATAAAAATGAATTTCAAAACATTTTTACAATTTACTAGAGTATGGGTTAAGGTCATTTATACCCTTATTTGACCTTACATGTTTTGAAAGAAATCTTTTCGTCATTTTCCAAACAATGTACTTTATGACCTTTTCGAAAAAAAATTATGGTAAGCATGTTTTTTTTAACTTATATGATGGGTGTGGCTATTTTATGTCGTTATAACAACATCGAAGCCTCCCTTACAAGATTATAAGAATATTTTCAAAATAAATGTTTTATTTTATAATCATGTGACTCTTAAATGGTTTCCAAATAGAAAGAAGTATTTATTTTGAATAGTTTTCATTTCATCTATGTCAACATCCTTTGATTGATTATAAACTTGTTTGAAGTTTATTTATTGTGATTCAAATCTTCCATATTGTATTTAAGGTTTCATGATATGTTGGACTATGGATGTGATATTTTTATACCATTCCTGGTTTAGGGTTAATGTATTTCCATTTTGTATGCTAGTTTTAATACAAATGTTTATGTTATGTTTCAACATTTTGATATGAGGAATGTATTGGACATAGTATGTGATGGGTGGAGCCCTCTATAGCTCCTCGGTTCATTGATAGATCTCATGAGACAATTAGATGGGGAATTTGTCAAGGCCTTTCCCTATTTGATATATGGATTTGGCCGAGGCCTAAATCATTTTTAGACATCTTGGTCAAAGCCTTGACAAGAAGTTTCAGAATGTATGGTATTATACATTCCCTCATTATGAAAATAATAATGATGGTTCATTTGGTTATTCGACTAGTAGAATATCCATGACTATGTTTTGTTATTAAATTATTTACTCATCTCATATTCGTTCCATTAAGTGTTTGTGTTTATTATTGGTAAAGGCATGGGTTTTTAATTATTCATCATGCCTAATGTTTATGTTATCTTCCACTGTATTTCTTACCCTTACTGAGATTTTGAGCTCACCCATTTCTTATGTTTCATTTTCCTAGGATATGAAGAAGTTAGTTAATTGTGACTTGCAGGCATATTCTAAGAGGCTTGGATCATTCTAGTGGAATAAATTAGTGTTTTATTTCTTTTCAAGTTGTAATGTTGAACTTATGTATATATCTTGTTTCCAATAATACTAAACTGATCAGTCTTTTGGGAAATAATTCCTTGTATCATGCCTATGTAATGTAATAAAGCACCAACTCTAGGTAACATGGGTCAGGGAATTACATAAATGAATCACAATGATGAGATAAAAATTAAAAATATTTTTTACTTATGGAATATTTCTGAAAAAATTCATTTAGTAGAATTAATTTTTGGAATGACAAAGATATATGGTGATGAATATTTAAATGAGATCATTGAATGGGATTTATAGGTGACCAAAATGTTATCAAACTACTCAGATTAATTATTATATTACTTTTTATTATCTATTTCATTTAAACACAAGGTTCTAGAAATCTATGTCTAGAGTTAGGTCCTTCTATCAACTCTAGAGTTTACTATGGCATGTGGATACGCAAGGAGGGAGGAAACCATTATCCTCTCCTTAATTATCTCAATCTAGATTATGTGATAATATTATATATAATTTATTTATAGACGTAATTTATTACAATTGAATATTAATTTTATTATTAATTCCAAATATATAGAAAATTCGTAGTGGTTTTTAGGTTTTGGTATTTATTTTTACTATATTTATGTCTAGTTCCATCCTTCCAAATCCCTTCATTCACTATCATGGGAATATAATTTATAGGATCGGTCCACTACAATTTACAAGGATCAGAACCACTACTTATCTCTCAACTATATGATTCATCATAATTTCATAGTGAATTGACTCATAAGTAATTAAAATCAAAGAATCAAATAAAATAAATAGACAAATATAAGTTAGGGGTTTTCTTCATTCTATCTCTATGACTCTAACCATATACTCAATTACTTGAGTATTCCAATGACTTGACACAAAAAATCTCTCTAAAAATAATATATTCAAAATTTTCTCTCTAATGTTTCTATTTATACCATCTATTTTAATTCATGTCTTCTCCAATATTGTTAAGATCAATCTTCTGAAAATACGAATGATTTTATTACATTTATAACATCATGATAGATCTTCAGAACCATATGTATTAGTTTAATTAATTCACTTATTTATCTATTGTATCTTCCAATATTTGAAAAATATTAAAATATATAAAATTTAAAAAAATCCTCAAAACTATAGGTTCATGGTTTCTATTATGATAAGTTTTGATTAGAGTATCAAATATTCTAAAAACCAAAACCTATAAAATTTCATATCCCAAAAACATTAAACATAATTGTTATATATTCCATTATTTTAAATATATTCCAATCAATAAATATATAAAATTCCCCAAAATAAATGTGTAATGGTGTAAATTATGACATTTTAATCTCAAAGATCCAAATATTCTAAAAAACATGACATATAAAACTCTTTATTCTATTTTTTTATCTTTTAATTATATGAAATCAGTCAAATAAACTTAATATGGAGTGTTCGATAAAACTAGGATAAATCCATTTACTTTCTTTAAAATTATGGCTTTCAACAATTAATCTATGTCCAAGGACATGTTAATCAAACTAAAATAATTTTCCTGGAAAAAATTCTATATAAACCATGGAATTTAATTATGATGTGATTCAGATAATGTGTTTCATAGTGATACATAATTCCTTTGAAAAACTACACATTCAAAATAATTTATTATCCTTACATTATAATTTCTTTAGCAAGTTAATCAATCAAGATCACCTTAATTCTTTAATCAATAAACTATGATTCCTTTTATTAAAAACAATCAAGATTTTTTTACCTTATTAATCAACCAAATTCATCTAAAATCAAAAATATAACAATGATATGTTTTTATATAACAATATGTTATTGTTCTCTACATACTAAATCAATTAACAAACTCCTCCAAAAATAATTAAACTATTCATGGAATTTATCATAGCTATATTTCATTCATTTAGGTTAATTTAAAACAATCACATCCCTATTTCAATAAATCTTTACATTATTCTGTTTTGATAAACCTAGGCTTCAATAGTTACCTATTTTAAATAATTATGGCAATAGAAATGCCATGGATTTTATAAAGAAAAAAATACAAAATTATGGAACTAAACAAATTGATATCAAATACTATTTTACTGAATTTAAAATGGAGGATGATATTTTTCGATTTGGAGTAGGTCTCAATAGATAATCAAGTGATTAATTTTTAAATAAATGAAATTTGGAGGCTTTAATTTTAGAATCATGGACTAAATCTTGGGTTCCAGCCTCCATGTAATGTTTAAAGAAAAATACGTATAAACTCATGTTATTATTTTTTATACGTTGAAAATTTTATTGGATTCTGTATAAAAGGTGATATTCAAATGTAATTAACATTAATCTTTTGTTATATACATATTTATGCAATTTTTTGAAATTTTAATTGTTAATTATTTTTTCTTATATCGATCATGTCCTGTACGGTCATATAATTACAAAGTTATATTTATTATATATGAAATAAATAATTTTTATTTGTATCCAAATAAGTTGATAATTTATATTGAAGTTCATATATTATAAATGTATATTAGAAATGAGTTTTGAAAAAGGGAGTTTTAGAGCACATTAAGTGCAAAAAAAAATTTAAAAATGAAATGAGTGTGGGAGTTTCCAATAAATAAAAATGATGAGATTATTGAACCCATAGATGTTATTAAAGTTTTACTTTTAATCAAATATTAACATTAAATATTTTTATAATGTTTGTATACGATCTATTGTAATGCCCTGACCCCAGTTACCTAGAGTCGGTGCATTATTACATAACATTGGAATGATAACAAAAGATCAAGTCTCGAAAGACTGATTAGTTTAATAGACTTGGAAACATTAGATACATTCATAAGTCTTACATTACATGATAAAGTGAAAAAACAAAAACAACATAGTCTCCATAGTCCACACTCATATCCCCTCAGACTATCCCTGCAGGTTAGTCATAAAATAATTCTTCAAATCCTAGGAAAAATTAAACATAGAAAGGGGTGAGCTTAGATTCTCAGTAAGGATAACAATATAGAGGAAACTTTCATAAATAAGCATAAACATTTAAGACTATGTATAACTGAAAAAAAATCCTTTCAAACTTGAACATCGGTATAATATGGAAAAAATGAAATGAAATAATTCCATTTACTTATTCACATGGATATTCTACTAGTCGAATAATCACATGCAATATCAATAACCAATTTCATAATGATGGAATGCCTAATTCCAGACTATCATAACCACATAGTCATGTCCTTGTGCCAAGACTACAAATAAAAATTTTTCAAAGCCTTGTGCCAAGACACTAGTTTATCTCATGAGACCTACTGATGCATCGAGGATCTATATCAGGCTCCACCCGTCACTTACTAAGTCCAATTCATTCCTTATATGAAAATTTTGAAACATTACTTAAACATTCGTATTTAAACTAGCATACGAAATGTCAATACGTTCTCCAAAAACCATGAATGGTAAAAAATAGCACATCCACGGTCAAACATAACTCATTCAATAGAATGTGGAAGATTGTACTGTAATATATTAACCTAAATTGATAATAATAAAGGATATAGACATAGATTAAAATAATCATCAAACTATTGAGAGAAATATCCCATTTTTCTTGAAAACATATAAAAGTTGCACTATTTGTCAATAAGTAATTTAAAAATAGATTTTTTATTCAAAGTGTCCCATTCCAATTTGAAAATTTGGAAAGGAATTTTAATTTTAAAACTTTATTGTCCATATAAATAATTCCTTAAAACTATTTTTAAAACATGGACACTAATGAGAAAGATTTAGAATAATAAATCATTAAAACATTTAAAATGATATTTTAGTTAGAGTTCCTAACCAAAAGAGAGACACTTGAATACAAATAATTTAGTTAATCAACAATTTATAATATCATGAGAATAAATGGATTCATGATATACTATGTCAAAGTAAATTATATAAACCATATAAAAGTGAATTGGTGTATAATAACAAAGGAGTCTTAATGGAATGTAAATTGAGATGAAATCTCTTATAAAGATCGTATCCTTAGGTTAAGGATAAATCTATGACATAATTATGTGTGAAAAATATAAATACACTTAATATGATTGGATATTCAGTGTAAAACAATCATAGGACATTCACACATATTCTTTTAAAAACAACACCATTGAATTAGATGTTTAACTCAATAAATAGAGATTGAGTTAAAATTACTCTTATCAAGTTCATATCGATGACTTGAGAATTTATAAATGGAGTGGTTATGTGTATCAAAATTATATCCACAGAAAGGGGAGTTGAAATTATGACACAAGAAAATGAATAGTGATTCTACACATAATCTTGGAGTAAAATAATCAATGAAGTATGCATAAAGCCGAATGAGTGGAAATTGAAATTTCAAAT
This sequence comes from Viscum album, assembly GCA_963277665.1. NCBI lineage: Eukaryota > Viridiplantae > Streptophyta > Magnoliopsida > Santalales > Viscaceae > Viscum > Viscum album. The sequence goes on along the minus strand of OY728140.1, from coordinate 1,019,189,824 downwards.
TCCCTTATCAATTTAGTAACTTATGAAACATACACCCATGAAATAAGGGTAATAAATTTATGATTTAAATATCCATAAAATAAAGTATATTACACAATTAATACAATCATGGGTAGTACACACACCACATGTAATAAATAAGTGGTGAATAATGTAAATCTCACGGAATTAAAAGTGAGATAAGAAACAACTTACTTGGTAATTTTTCCTCGGTCATGGGTAGGTTAAAGTCTTGTATAATGGTTAAATATTTTTTATCTAATTATACAATAATCATATACATTAATTTGATATCATATATGATATTTTAACACTAATTTGTTAATAATATCTTAGTATTACCGTCATTTCGGGTGTTAATGGATTTGTTTTACTTTATATTATTTGTTATTTGAGCCATCTTTGTTATGGATGGGATGTATATTATTCATATCCAGAATTATATAATGTCTATAAACATTATTTTTAATCATAAAATGAAATTTAGTTTTGAATGGATGCGATGGGGAATGAATCTCATTGCGTTCATGGAGACAATAATCCGTACGTACGCACGAGAGACAATATCATTATTTTGATATTAAAAATATAATAATTGGACGGTATATCATATATAAAGAATAATTATAATGTTATGTTTTATTATTTACATAAATTACACATCATTATCATACCAATCCGAATAATAATGTATTGAATAACAATTACACCACGATGTAGAGACGATAAGCCGTACATACGCATGTATGGTGACATGTCATTAAAAAGATGGATAAAACAAGGAATATGTTTGTACCATATTTATAATAACATAACAGTATATAGAAGATACTGGAGTTATTATTTTATAATTTAAATAACAAATAAAGAAGAAGTGGAAGAAGAAAAGAACTTGAAAGAGGGTGGTGAAATTATTATCTCTTCTTCGGGTTCTTCCTTTTGATTTGATCAAAAGGGCTCCTTAAGTTGGATTTCATACTAAATAAAGGCCTCTAGGATGAAGTGAGGGAATTTTAGAGGATATTTGGGCAGGGTTTTGCCTATCCAAAATAATTTTAAGGTGTGAATATGAGAAAAGGGGAAGTTCCCTTCTATAAGAGGGGTGAGGGGCACCTTGGGAAAAACTAAAAATATTATTTTATAATAAAATAATTTTTGGTTTATAATGAATCAAAAGTAGATTATTTAAAGGCTAAGGTGGGGATGGGTCAAAAACCTCTCAACAAATAGGTTTTAGAGAGTTCTGAGTTAATATATTAACCTTAACTTTTAGATTTAACTCTTAGTTAAATAGTTTGACATTTACTAGGTCTCTTTGTATTTTTATATTACATGGTTAATAAACTTACTATATACTTCAAATAGAACCCCAAGTGGTTAATTAATTATACACCTATCATTATATAAGTCTTTTGTCCGAACCTTAGATTTTTAGAAAAATAATATCAATTAATAATTTAATATTTTTTTAAAAAACTCTTTTATGTCAATTTTTACACTATTTGGTATTTTGTTATTTATAAATTCATAACAGAATTATTACTTCGAATAAAATTCATATATGAAACCCTACTATGTCATATTAACTTATAAAATTAATGTAATTCATTAAAAGTCTCAAATTACATTTATTTGGATATTTATAAAATCAATTAGTTTAATATTTCATTAATTAAGTAATTACCACATCATCATTGTGTAATTAATAAATTAAATTATTTAATGTCTAAAAAATATAAATAAACAAAAATTATGTAGAAAATCATTTTATATTTCTAATTAATATTTATAGTCGAATTTATCTTATGTGTAACCCTATATTAAAAATATTTTAGTTATTGAACATTGATTTTTACTCTTTAAACTCTTCTTTGAATTAAATAATAATAAATGTCCTAATCTAATCCAAGTGGACCAAATTGGTTCATATTTTATTACTAAGGTTTTTTTTGGTCGAATTATACTTATCCAATAGAATTAGGACATGTGTTAGGGTAATAATAATATCATTTTTACCCTTAATTACCCTATTTTCTTTTAACCGTGGTCAATAAAAGTAAAAAAGTAACTATTCACCAAAAATTATTTTTATCTTATTGAACCAAATTTTAATCCTTGATGTTAATCATTTCTCTCTTATTTTCTAAATTCAATGCACAGAAGTGGTAAAATTATGTTTTATGTAAATTTACAAATTCTCCTAGGAGGTGGGTAAAAGACGGTGAAAAGTTCAATAAAATTTTGTATATCTAATATTATTAAAAAAAGACTCCAATAAATTACACTGAACTTATATAAATATTATGTATCTATTTTGACCTAAAATAAATTTAAATACAATAAATAATTATTTAAGTAAAAATTTGGTTTTAAACTATAACTCAGTGTTTTCACTATTCATCAAAAATTGAAAGTTTTCAGAAACATAACAAAAACTTAATCCTAATCTAATTTTGATATTATGAATTCAAAAATGATTTCTATTTTACGAAATTAAAAACATATAAATTTCATTTATTAGTTTAAAATTAATTCCCATTGTCAAAATAAAAAAAAAGTATTTTTATGAAATAATAATTACCAAAAGATTGACATTTGTTTATGTCCAATTTCAAAGTGAAATTACTTCCAATGACAAACATTAGATTGAATGGTAAAAATATAATCTAATTATACATCCAAACCATTCATATATATAGTGGAACACTATAAATTGTTTTGATTAAAAAAGTTGTTTTTAGTTAAAATATATCTTTTTCACTATTCACCCAAATATGAAAGTTATAAAAAAAACACCAAAAATTTATTGAAACTAAATTCTTATGTTCCGATCCCAAATAAGAAATTTATTTTGTAAAATTGAATATATAAAAGTTTCAAATATTGTATTTAAAAAAGGGTTCTCCATTAAAAGGTGGTAAAATTGCATTTTTTGAAAAATAATTCTTTTATCTGAAAAAAATAATTTGTCCTTACATTATGTCTATGAAACTCATAACATGGATTCTAAAATTATAAGGGTTATATAAAGTTCAATATTCTGTTAATACTATTCCTAACCGTGTTTGAGCTGCTAGTTTGGTAAGTCATGGTGCGCTTGAACTCGATGTTGCGTGTAGTGTAAGTTATTGAATTACTTTGAAGAACTAACGTACTATGAAATATTGGGTTGTTACATTCTTCCCTCCTTCAATAAATTGCGTCCTTGTAATTTTTAAAATTAGTCTTGGGAATATAATGGAAATTCCCACATCAGAAAAAGAGTTAATAAAACTATCACCTTAAAAGAAACAAAGAGAAGTATAAAGTTCACCCAAGATAACCCATACTAGTATCCCATGTAGGAAAACATGGATATGGATGATAAACTAAGTGTCAAGTTCTGATGGAGAGGGATGGAAAACATGATCAGGAGGAAGTTAACAACAAGAAAACCACAAACTTGTGATGGGACAAATGGTCATTAGTCTCCATGTAGGAAAAGTAAACAAACAACATTTTTTTTAAGTTACATTGCATAAAGATGAGGAATTAATTTATGAGATTGACTAAGAACATAGAGAGATATACTTACTTTTTAAGTAGATTTTCATTCTTTAATAAATTTCTACCACTAACTCATTTTTTTAAATGATGAGTATTCAAGAAGACTTGGTCACACCAGAAGATCAAGAATAAAATTCTATAGAATCACATGATCCACGAAGGATAAACTATATATTTTCCTTGTCTATAGAGATTAATCAAAACCAAAACAGTTAGTAAAAGATCTGATGATCCCCCAAAAGGATATTCCATTGGAAAAAGAAACACTAATCTTAATTTCTAAAATTAAACCAACAATACCCCAAAGTCAAATAAATACCATCCAATAAACAATTGTCCTTAAAATCCATCAATATAATACAAACTAATATTGAAACCCAAAACTTAGAAGAATTTGGTTATGTAGTATTTCACGTTAAATTTTATCTCCAAATGACATCTACTACTCTTAAAGTCACAAACATAAAAGTAATTAACCTAATCACATATGCTCTATTATAGGTTAATCATTTCCATAAATAACCCAAATCACTATAAATCCAAAATGAAAACATAGATAAAAATCTACCATTACTCCTCAAATGAAATCTCATAGTATTCTATTTTCCTTGGGCATATAGTGTTCCCAACAAAGTGAACATCTTCCAAAATAACATTTATCACTTAATCACCAAATCATTTTCCTATACTAAGGGTATTCATTTTATGAGACATAAGATCCCAAATAAAATTATTATTGATCAAGAAAATCATTTAACTAAAAATAATTAGTCACACTAACTGGGGACTTAATGTAGTCCAGTGGTAGGCGATAAATCCCAATCGTACTTTGGTTGTGGGTTCAATTCCCATAGCTTTTTCTGACCTGATGGGTTATCACACAGTCTGCATGTTGTCCTTTTTCAAAAACTATATTTTATGACATTACCAAAATCAGATAAATTCCTCAAAATAACCATAACATAATTTAACCACAAATTTTATCTCATACCTTGCATTTTCATCCCAAAATATAATAACTTGTAATTGCCTCAAAGCCGATGATCATATAAAACCAAATGGTTATTTATAACTATATCAATAAGAGAAAAGATAATTATTCCTTAAATATCATTTTCAGATGACAACCACAGGGTTACAAATACAAGAGAAAATTATTCCAAAGTAATCCCATCAACAAGGAGCACTAATAAATTTAAACATTTCTCCAACCATTTATTTCTACATAGCTTCTTCTTTGACCAGGAAAATATCCTATAGAATAGGGCATTCACTCGGGTAATGGTCAGGTCCCCTACATTTATGGAAAATGAATATAAATGGATTCTTGGGAACATTTTTAATTTTTTTTATAGTATTATTCATTTTTCCACTCCACTTATACACTTTATGTCCTTCTTTCTCACACATAAAGCATTTCTTTTTTCTATTGAGATACTTTCCTTGGTATCTCCTTCCACATTTCTAGCATCATGAAAATTGAGGATTTTTTTTCTCCATGTTCTCCACTGCTGGAGCTCTTATCATTCATCAACTTTCACTTCTTTATTGATTCTGGATGTCAGTTAATATATTTCTTGTTGATCATATTTTTTGGAAAACTGATTTGGAATGAACCCGGTATCTTTTATGCCTATCAACATTCCATTTTGTTGCTAATTTCCACCACCGTTCCCACCTTGTACATCATGCTCAAAGTCACTATGACATCCTTGGAATCCATCCATTGACTAAAACCAGAAAGCATAGTGTGAGTAACATTAGTCATAAAATCATTTAGAGAATATCATGACACCATATTTTCAATTTTGAAACACCTTAAGATTAACCAATGTCATTTATTCTCATCTTATATTAAAATCCTTCAAATCGGTTTTTAAAGAATATGTAAATTATCCTAAGCATATCCCCCAGGAGTGTCATAACCAAGAGTGAAGCCAGGCCCATTATCGTGCTCTAGTTCTATTCGAGTCTAGCTCAAAGTGGTGTTTTCAGGTTTTACCCCTAGGTACAACTATGTCAGAGCAACCTCTACCTGCTCGTATCCAGACAATTATGTATTGCATGGAAAAATCACAAAATCTATACAATACCAAAATTCTAGGATGTTCTTCTATACTGATCCTCAATGTCTATCTTAGGGCTATGTGCTCTAATTAGAGTTTATCTAAATATAGTTTACAAGGTTTATACTAAACGTCTTCTAATACCAATTGTAATGCCCCAACCCCAGTTACCCAGAGTTGGTGCATTATTACATATGATTGGCATGATCACAAAAGATCATGTCTAAAAAGACTCATTAGTTTAGTAGCCTTAGAAACACTAGATACATTCATAAGTCTTACATTACATGATAAATTGAAAAACTACAACAACATAATCTCCAGAGTCCACACTCATATCCCCTAAGACTATCCCGTCAGGTCAGTCATAAAATACTTTTTCACATACTAGGAAAAATAAAACATAGAAAGGGGTGAGCTCAGATGCTCAGTAAGGATAACAATATAGCCGAAACATTCATAAATAAGAATAAACATTTAAGGCAATGTGTAACTAAAACAAAAACCTTTTAAACATGAACTTCAGCATAATATGGAAAAAATAATATAAAATAATTCCATTTATTTATTCACATGGATATTCTACTAGTCTAATAATCACATGAAATATCAATAACCACTTTCATAATGATGGAATGCATAATGATAGACTATTATAACCCCATAGTCAAGTCCTTGTGCCAAGACTACAAATAAGATTTTGTCAAGGCCTTGGGCGAAGACACTAGTTTGTCTCATGAGACCTACCGATGCATCAAGGATCTATATTGGGATCCACCCATCACTTACTAAGTCCAATTCATTCCTCATATGAAAATTTTGAAACATAACATAAACATTCGTATTAAAACTAGCATAAGAAATGTCAATACATTCTCCACAAACCATGAATGGTATAAAAATAGCACATCCTCAGTCAACCATAACTCATTCAAAACAATTTAGAAGATTTTATTGTAATATATTAACCTCAATCGATAATAATGAAGGATATTGACAAAGATTAAAATAATCATCAAACTATTGAGAGAAATATCCCCTTTTCTTGAAAACATTTAAAAGTCGCACTATTTTTCAAGAAGTTGTTTAAAAATAGATTTTTGAATCAAAGTTTCCCATACCACTTTGAATCTTTTGAAAGGAATTTTATTTTTAAAACTTTAGTGTTCATATAAATAAATCCTTAAAACCATTTTTAAAACACGGACATTAATGAGAATGATTTAGAATAATAAATCTTTAAATCATTAAAAATGATATTTTAGTTAGAGTTCCTAACCAAAAGAGAGACACTTGAATACAAATAATTGAGGTAATAAAAACATTATAATATCATGAGAATAATGGGATTCATGATATACTATGTCAAAGTACATTATATACACCATATAAAATTGAATTGGTGTATAACAAAAAATGTGTCTCAATGGAATGTAAATTGAGATGAAATCTCTTATAAATACAGTATCCTTCGGTTAAGGATAAATCAAAAACATAATTATGTGTGAAAAATATAAATAGACTCAATATGATTGGATATTCAGTGTAAAACAATCAGTGGACATTCACACATATTCTTGTAAAAACAACACCAATGAATTAGATGTTTAACTCAATAAATGGAGATTGAGTTAAAATTACTCATCTCAAGTTCATATCGATGAATTGAGAATTTATCAATGGATTGATTATTTTTATAAAAAGTATATACACAGAAACGGGACTAGAAATTATTACATAAGAAAATGAATAGTGATTCCACACATAATCATAGAGTAAAATAATCAATGAAGTGTGCGTAAAGCCGAAAGAGTGGAAATTGAAATTTTAAAATCCCTTATCGATTTGGTAACTTACGAAACATACATACATGAAATAAGGATCATAAAATGACAATGTAAATATCCATAAATTAAATTATATTACACAATTAATACAATCATAGGCAGTACACACACCACATGTAATAAATAAGTGGTGAATAATGGAAATATCATGGAATTAAAAGTGAGATAAGAAACCCCTTACTTTGTACATTTTCCTTGGTCGAGGGTAGTTTAACATTTTGTATAATGGTGAAATAATTTTTAATTAATTATACAAGAATCATATAATTTAATATGATATCATATATGATCTTTTAACATTGATTTGTTAATAATATCGTAGTATTATCATCGTTTTGGGTGTTAACGGATTCATTTTCCATTATATGTTTTGTTATGTGAGCCATATTTGTTATGGATGGGATGTATATTATTCATATTCATAATTATATCTTGTCTCTAAACATTACTTTTAATCATCAATTTAAATTTAGTCTTTAATGGATATGATGGGGAATGAATATCATCGCCTTCGTGGAGACGGTAATCTGTACGTACCCACGAGCAACAATATCATTGTTTTGATATTAAAATAATATATAATTGGATAGTATATCATACATATAGAATAATTATCATGTTTTATTTTATTATTTACATTAATTACACGTCATTATAATACCCATCCAAATAATAATGTATTGAATATCAATTACACCACGACGTGGAGACGGTAATTCGTATGTACACATGTATGGTGACATGCCATTGAAAGGATGGATATAATAATGAATATGGCTGTACCATATTTATAATAACATCACAGTATATATAATATACTGGATTTGTTATTTTAGAATGGAAATAACAAATAAAGAATAAGTGGAATAAGAAAAGAACTTGAAAGAGGGTGGTGAAATTATTACCTCTTCTCTAGGTTCTTCCTTTTGATTTGATGAAAAGGGCTCCTTAAGTGGGATTTCTGACTAACGTAAGGCCTCTAGGATTAAGTGAGGGAATCTTAGAGGATTTTTGGGCAGGTTATGGCTGATACAAAAGGCATTGAACGTGTGAATTTTAGAAAAGGGGAAGTGCCCTTTTATAAGAGGGGTGACGGGCACCTTAAGAAAAACTTAAAATATTATTTTATAATAAAATAATTTTTGGTTTCTAATGGCTCGAAAGTGAATTATTTAAATTATAAGTTGGTTATGGGTAGAAAACCACTCAACAAATAGGTTTTAGACAGTTTTGGGTCACTATATTAACCTTAACTTTTAGATTTATATATTCGTTAAATAGTTTGACATTTACCATGTCTCTTTGTATTTTTATATTATATGGTTAATAATCTTACTATATACTTACAAGAGAAACCCAAGTGGTTCATTAATGATACACCTATAATTATATGATTCCTATTCCTAAACCTTATATTTTTAGAAATAGACTATCAATTAATAATATAATATTTGTTTTAAAAACACTTTTATGTCAATTTTGACACTATTTGGTATTTTGTTTTTTCTAAATTCATAACAGCATTATTACTTTGAAAAAATTCATATAAGTAACCCTAATATGTAATATTAACTTTTAAAATTAGTGTAATTCATTAAAAGTATCAAATTACATTTATTTGGATATTTATAATATCAATTAGTTTCATATTTCATTAATTAGGTAATTAGTGCATCATCATTGTGTCATTAATAAATTAAATTATCTATTGTATAAAAAAAAATAATAAAATACCATTATGTGGGAAATATTTTTCTATTTATAATGAATATTTATAGTTGAATGTATCTTATGTGTAACTCTATATTAAAAAAAATTTAGTTATTAAACTTTGATTTTAAATCTTTTAACTCTTCTTCGAATTAAATAATAATAATTGTCCTAATCTAATCCAAAAGGAACAAAGAGGTTCATATTTTATTCTAATTTTGTTTTTGGTTTAATTATACTTATAAAATAGAATTAGGATATGTTTTAGGGTAAAAAATATAATATCATTTTTACCATTAATTACCATATTTACTTTTAACTGTGGTAAATAAAAGTAAAAAGATATTATTCACCAAAAATTATTTTTATCTTATTGAACCACATTTTACTCCTTGATATTAACCATTCCTCCCAGATTTTAGAAATTCAACTCATAGAAATGGTAAAATTATGTTTTATGTGAATTTACAAATTCTCCTAGGAGGTGGGTAAAAGACGATGAAAAGTTCAATAAAATTTTATATATCTAATATTATTACAAAATGACTCCAATTAATTACATTGACCTTATATGGGTATTATGTATCTATTTTTACATAAAATAAATTTAAATTCAATAAATAGTTATATAAATAAAAATTCTGTTTTAAACTATAACTTAGTGTTTATTACTATTCATCAAAATTTAAAAGTTTTCAGAAACATACCAAAAATTCACCCTAAGATAATTTTTATATTCTAAATTCAAAAATGAATTCTATTTTAAAATTTTCAAAACATATAAATTTCATATATCAGTTTAAAATTAATTTTTTTTTCAAAACCAAGAATCATATTTTTATGAAATAATAAATACCAAAAGATTGACATTTGTTTATGTCCAATTTCAAAGTAAAATTACTTCCAATGAAAAATATTATATTAAATGGTAAAAATATAATCTAATTATACATCCAAACCATTCATATGTATAGTTTAACACTATAAATTATTTTTATTAAAAATGTTGTTTTCAATTAAAATATATTATTTTTCACTATTCACCCAAATATGAAATTTATCCGAATAACACCAAAAAAATTTTGAAACTAAATTATTATGTCCCAATCACAAAGAATAAGTTAATTTTTTTCAAATTGATTGTATAAAATTTTCAAATATTTGATTTAAAAAGTGTTCTCCATTAAAAGGCTGTAAAATTGCATTTTTTTGGAAAAATACTTCTTTTATTTGAAAATAAGAATTTTTCCTTACATTATGTCTAAGAAACTCATAACATGGACACTGAAATTATAAGGGTTATATAAAGTTCAAAATTTTGTTAATACTATTCATAACCACATTTGAACGGCTAGTTTGGTAAGTCGTGGTGCGCTTGAACTCAATGTTGTGTGTAGTGTAAGTTATTGAATTACTTTGAAGAACTAATGTACTCTAAAATATTGGGGTGTTAAATCTATAAATTCCCTAAAAAATTATAAATATAATAGGTAATGTATTGAAGGAAACAACATGTGTGATTCTCATAAAAACCACTATTTGCGAAGGTTTATTAAATCATGTTTAGAGTATTCTAAAAAACAACACACTCTTTTTCTACCAGCTCCACATAATATATATTATGTTCAAAACTTTTCGGGGAAAATGTTTTATACTATATATATTACATGCATGAAAATTTTAATAGTTCAAGGAAATGCAAGATACTTCATAATTGTTTGGACAAATCTCAATAAAAGGCATGATGAAAAAGGAAAAAATAACAAAAATTAGAAAAAATAAGAAAAATTCAAATATAAATCTAAATATATTTAGGATATATCAATTATTTTTTTATAATACTAAATGTACCACATATAAAATTCAGATATCACTAACTGATGGATCACACAAAAAAATATTCTCCCTATCAGTGTCTTTTAACCTAACCAAAAGTTATATAAACATGTAAAGGGACCATGTACCCTTTATTTTCAATAGTATTTGATCGATTTTCCTATGAAGTATTTCTACTCTCATCACCTTCCCATTTTATGATGGTTGTTATTATTATACAACACTAATAAATATAGTATTTCCTTTCACAGACTTATCATGAAACACAAATGAAATGAACTTCTGGGATCATTTTATAGCCAATCAATTTATCTAAAAATAGACCTCCCCCAATCAATTTTATTCATTGTTTTTTATTTTATTTTTTTATATCCAGTTATCCACATAACAGTTCAATCCACTAAAATAATAACATATAATCATTTATATGTCACTAGCATCAATTTTAATATAGTTATATAATTATACAATTTTTATAAATTATATATTAAATTTTTATACACATTTTGTAAAAATTATAGGTATTAATAATAATAATGGTGAAAACGATGAAATATTATTATATCACCTTTAATGTTAGGATCATGTATTCAATTATTATAGACTATAAATATCAAAATTTAAATTTTCCAAAAAAATAAAAATAAAAATATATTAATGTTATTATAAATCAATTTATATATGAATGTTAAAGTATTCATTATTAGTGATTATAATTGGTCGAGTATCTACAAAATTTTTGTTCACCTCTGTAATTTTTCTAAACCTAGTTCGATTTATAACTCATTTATTTTATTAAATCAGTACCCTAACCCTTTCAAATTATACTAGTATTTTTCTCATAAAAATTCATGGTATTATTTATATAGTTGAATATACAATTTAAGATAATAATTTTTTAAATGTATATATAAATTAAAATATTAATTAAATTTAGAAACATTAAAAATGAGTATATAGTCCATTTCATGAATAGATTAAATCAATTAATTAAATAGATTTTAGAAATGATAACTTCTAAAATTAATATACAATTTAAAATATATAATTCAAAATGAATATTTTGAAAATGAAAATTTTGAAATTGAATACAGCTAAAAATATCCTTTCCATTTCGAAAGATCCTTGAATTAAAAAATTTCATGTTCAATATATATATATATATATATTTAATGTAGAACCAATATATATTGTTCAAAATTAATAGTGAAGTGCCTAGTGGATCATGCAAGAAAACTGAGAGGGGGAAATCAGGGTTAATTGATTTTACTAAATTTTAATTTGTATTTTAATTATCCCCTCTTCATATTTAAACATATATACCAGTTAATACGTATCAATATTGATTCACTCTAAACACCCAACACCACATGAAATATAGACAATAAATAGAATATAGTATCATACAAGATTTTCATAAGGTTCAGTCCTTCTGTAGGTACCTAATTCTTATTATGTTCAGTTAAAATTATGAGATATTGATATTCACTATATTATTCATGTGAATAAAACAATATTAGGGTAGTTCTATACTTATAATATGGGTAATATATATATAATGGTAAGATAATGGTTGTGTACTTACATCAGTCATTTTAATGCGACAGAAGCTATCTCCAAACAACTCTTCAATTTTCTAATTGGTTAGATATTATTATATTAAATCACTCTAATATTTGAGAATATATTTTAATCGTAACTTATATTTTTTAATAGTACCCTTTAATGAAATCATGAAGAAGATATTCCTTCTACTATAAATGACACAACTTCAAGGTAACAAGATCTTCTTCCTCAATGAGTGGGTCTTTGAAAACAAAGATGTATTTAGAAAAACTACAAGCTAGTCAGACTCATTCTTTATCATAATATCAAAATGATCTATGCCTATTTATAACCAAATAATCTATGTCTAATCATCCTCATACTTCTTTAAGTTCTTTGACACATTGGTATCATGAATAGTAGTAATAGTGTTAACCTTCATCTATTATCATCAATGATATAAGAATACCACAGGGAATATTGGAATAATTGCTTAACCTTCTTCATCTTCCTTATTTTTTCTTATTCAAGTTCCTTAATGCATAGGTTTTTTATTCAGTAATACTGTTGTTATCTCACTTCAATGCTCATAGTACCAACTTCTTCACATGTTATATAGTACATAAATAATCTATAACAATTTCTATATATGGTATTCTCACTTTCTCTATGTGTATTCTCCTTTTTAATCATAAAATATCATGATTAATATTTTCCACAATTTAAATAAGTAAAATATTATAAATTCATGGAATTTTGAGATCCTAATATAAACTATTAGATACTTATATATTTTATTCTTATAAAAACACAATCAAATATATATCTTCTTAATCCACTAATAGACTCATGATTTTATTCTTCTTCAAAATATTTCATGAAATATATATGTATTTTACACCATATCCACATTGAAATGCATGCTCTCATTCATGAACATTATCATAGTGTGGAATTATAACATCATAAACAAAACCCATCACTTTATATAGGATTATGATTCCACTAGACATAAGTGAATCTCCAAGACATTAATGTCTAGAAATTGATATATATGGATTCACCAAACCATAGGGGTTATTTTCCATTGTTTCTATGAAATGTTTTGGAAAAAATCTATATTGTAATAATATAAATATGATTCATAAAAACCCAAAAAAAAATAAAAAACCATGATATAGAATAAATTAGTGTCACAGTAAATAAAAAAATACCTGGTAAGTCAAAAAGACCCCTAAAAACTCAAGATAAGAGAATAGTACAAAACATGCCACAACACAAGACCCATTAACTAAACACCTATAAGATCCAATATCCATCAACCATGATCATATAATAATTGTTCTTTTTAGGAAAATTAAGAGTTCTTCCCTTTACCTACATCATGGTGAACAACACCCACATATGAATCCGAATACATATACAGGGGGAATATACAACACAGTAGGTAATCCCATAAATACTTCCCACGCATTATACTATAGTAAAAATATAGCTCACATATTTTTAAAAATCCAAAAAGAAAATATAAATAAAGAAAATAAGACATAAGTAACGAATGAAAATAACCAAATAACCAATCCAATGCACCAACCCATCTGATAAGGGATCCAAATACTCGACCCAATGAAACCCTATTATAACAAGTCCTATAAACAACCTGAACTCATGAGTGGAAACTCTTCCACACAAAATCAAGTCATAACTTGGTTGTATAATACATTATTCCCACTAAAACTAAATGAGAAGCTAAGTCCATACAAACAAGGCCCCATATGAATGAATCATAAACACACACCACCCATTCCAAGGCCATGTTTATACACATCCAGGTTATAAAATTTTTAAACCAAGAAAACATTTATAAATTTTAAAAAATAATGTTGTAGGCATCACTCAGAACATTTGTTTCAAAAATTGACAACAAAAGAGAATACTTCAAGAATAATTTATCAGTGATTTTTAATTTATAGTCATGATCATTTAACTTTATAAATTATAATAATTCATCAGCATAGATTAAAGAGAGTGAGAAAGAATCCACCTACCTTATAGAGGGTCTTCAATAGTGATAATGACACCAAAACATGTAGATATAGACTTATATAATCATTCTTTGACTATTTGGTCAGGACCACCAAAACTCTAGAAGATATAAGATCCAAGGGAAGAGTCACCAAAATCACCTAAGGGAACCCTATAGTTTGATATCCAAATAATGTAGATGAAAATCGGAGTTTCAAGAATATATTTGTGTTCTAAATCTTGTTTTTACAACCACTTTAATGTCGTGATTAGTTTAGCCATACATTATAATATTAAAAAAATGCTCAAAATCATGGTACAAATATCTCTCCCCAATGCCAATGATTGTTTTAGCCATTTTAAAAATGTGGGTTACTAACACATGAAATGTTGATAACCACAAAAAATATTATGCCCTCAACCACAACTCCCCATAAAGATACACTATATCATGGAATGATGTATATCACCATTTTGAACACACCCCGACTAAGACAATGGTATGAAGGATCCATCCAACTTATTTTTAATTCACCCATTAAACTCAAAAACACCCTGATTTAACACATCCATGGACACTAACATAAATATTATTATCTCTTTTTTTATATGTAAATATTATATGGTTAACATTTTAAAACAAAAAATTTTTCCCTCCTCAAGGTTCTCAGGGATCTCCTATAACACCCTCACAGTCATCATGCCCTCCAAAATGGGTATTTCACACTTCATGGTTCACCATTCAACACAATGGACGTCTCTCGTGGTCAAAGCTGAAATACGTCTAGGACCATGACCTTTGAATCAACAACCAAAATAATCATTTTGAATCCAATAGGGACAAAACAACAATATCCAACTTTTCACCCTTTTGAATCCTTAAAAAAGTTCTATAAACCCTCCATAATATCCTGAAGCCAATAAAAATCCTCTCATAAATTAAAAATGAAGGTGAAAATAATGAAATTCATCAAACAATGGGTGTTACATTCTCCCAACCATTAGGATTTTCATCTTTAGAAAGATGGGTGTTGGTGGTGATTTCTAAAAGATTGGGCCATATCTCTCGTATGGAGTAATATGACTCCAAACCTCTTCAAAATCTTAATTATATTGTTATGAAACAATTATTGAAGTTATGTATCAGTATTTCAAGATATATTAATTTTTATTTCAAAACATGAAACATGGTGAAAGCCCAATGGAGCATATAGTTTAATTAAAATGGGATCCTACCCAATTATGTAAAAAGAATCCATATCACACTTATACCTCTAATATATTTGAGAAACCATATCATCCACTATGTTGAATCAAGAAGTTAGTGTTAATTTAGAATGAGCCTCACTAATACACATGAAAATATCAAATGGTCTTACCTACTAAAGAGATTAATTCCCTTTCATGCCTAGGTGATATATCCTTCATATTGGAAATACCCACAGAAAACATAATTCATCACTATTAATAACAATTTAACACAAAAATGATCCCAATAAAATATATAACATCGTGAAACCATAGAAATGTTTTAACACACTATTATATATCTTCAGAAGTCTCTCACATAAAACTCAATCCAACAAAATCACTTTTTTGAACCTCCACCTAAAAAAGTGGGGTTTAATAGGGAATATATTATAATGCTCCATAGAAGTCCATATGAATAATTTATGGATAAATAGATTCATAAAAAATCCCTATAATGGTTTTCCAAGTTCCCAGGGGGGAATGGAATTCCTACTAAACCTCTGAAGGGAAAATAAGTTCTCTGTTAGAGACAATGTAAATCAGCACACCATGGGAGTTTCAAACATTACATACTTACTAAATTGTTAAATATTTTATAAACATTATATATTGAAAAAGAATTAAATGAACTAAATTAGTAATATCGTCAACTCACACCCTGATTATATCAGGATTTGGAATTATTTTATGTAAGTTGGTTCCAGTTTCTATAACAATTTTCCCCAAATTTATAGTATGTACTGGAAATATTTGAAAAAATTCATTGGTCATCGGTGTTTGGTATTCAATACCTTATATCATTTTCCAATATCTATATGAACAACTAACATGGTTTATGATGCTTCTAGAGTAAACCTTCTATCACTATTGAGGAAATGGAATTAGATTCCATAAATGAATGTGGGACTTGTAATATTTTTCACATATATTGACGGCCTACCTTCCATTCAGGTTTAACCTAATGGTAAGGAAATTAGAGTTTGACTACTAAACATCCTTGGACTTCTAATACAATTCAAGAATGAGAGTTTCTCTATAGAAAATCACAACATAATCTTGGTTTATATGATTCATGTTCATATTAGTTATTTGAGTAATTAGTCATTATTTATCTAGCACATCATTAATGGTTTATCTGAAGAAAAATGGGTTATGTTATCCCCTACCAATTGACCATGAAGTGAAATTCATAGAGAAATATTTCATTAATGGGATAATACATGAGAAAAACTAAACAAATAAAGGTATTATTCACTGATCACAAAGGATAAGGGTCCTCTGGGTATCTATGAATGACACCATTCATCAGGGCCAAGAAAATAGATCATTAATTAATAAATCCAGAGGGAAAGATAATGTACAATCCTACACCATGGAAAACATCCTAGAAGTTAATGTATTATGAAACTACTCCATAACATATACACGCACATACTTAATTATGATGTTTTATCCATGCAGGTTTCCAAAAAGTAACATGAAGCCTATTTCTCAATTCCACCAATTAGACCCTCCATTCCCACAGTTTAGTTGGTGACTGATAATGGATAGCTCCAACCACTTCTGTTAAAGTACCTACTCTAGCCAAATTCATATACCATTCACCCTCAAAAATGTGAATGAATAAATGATGAGTTATGAGAGTGATATCCAGAAATAGAAATGAATGTGATATTAAATACATGAAACCACATCAGCCACTAGATTATACCAAATATATTCATTTCTAAGATAGTGAATTCCCACTAAAACTAGACTATTAGAATCCAAATTTATTATGGTTACCAATTTAAATCCCCAAGATATCTCTTAACCCAAGAGGTGTCTTAGTTCTCATCACATGAGACACTATTTCGGCATGAAACCCCTAGTTGTTTAACAATATATCATATATTCCATTCCACATGCATGATAAGAACCACAACCACACAAAGAATTGAAATTTTAGTGATAAAATACTTCAAAAAAATCTTTACAAGGTGATAGTAACATAATATTGTATGTTCCAAAATTTCATTACAATATTTTCATACCATTATTCAAAATATCACACCACTAGCTGATAAATGGTCAAAATCTAAAATTCAAAGCAACTATATGGTTTTCCATCTATAATGTTTCCTCTATGGCCCATTTAAATAGAGATGTTTAAATCATTCCTCAAACTAAAATACTAGAAATCCATTCATCAAACATATCAAAAAATAATTATTATTAAAAAAATTAAAAATCAACATAACTTTTAGTAAAACAAAACATTTAATCATTTTTCTTCAATTTCAAAAATGATTATTCCATAAAATCATGTCCTTATTAGTCAAACCAAGTAAATGAAAATAAGAAATTGTTAAAAAATATTCACCCATCAGTTCATATTAATGAAAAAATTACCAAATTCACTATCAAATTATGATTAATATGTTAGCTTAATAGAAATTTTAATTACATCAGGATTTAAAAAAATGGAATATTAATTTATTTACAACTAGGAATAAAAAAACTATGTATATCACATATTCTACCACCATATATCTTGTCAAGATTCTCCAAAATTATTTTTTTAACTAACAAAATTTAATTTATAAATAACCATTCTCAATTTATGAAAAAATTAAGCAACCATATTAATATATCATAAACATCAATATGATCTCACTACATGTAAATTAATAACATTAACAATCTTAAAAAAATTACGAATTCAAGAAGTATATTCCAATTAATATATTAAAATTTTAATTTTCTATGTTACAAATTATATTATACATTCATAAATAATTACATACATTTCATTAAATTATAAAAATATTCTCTTTAAGAATATTTCCAACCTTAAATAGAGAATAATAAGTCAAAGTTATTGAGTTATCTTTATCTAATTATAGTCAATGTGTACCATAATTTCAAATCCTTAAATTTATGTTAAGGCATGTAGTGTAATGAAAATCATTAAATTTAATGTCATAACAAGTCACTCAACCATGTTTAAGGGTTTTTTAATCTCTAGACATGTGACCAATCATTGGGAAGTTAATAAAGTAAATAAATAATCATGTATTTTCATAATTATCCTAAAAGTGATAACATATTCTTAAAATAATATTGATTCCAATTATACTTTTCATTAGTTACTTTGAAGAAGATTCATTACTTATTTAAATTTAAATTTAATTCATTATTAATGTTCATGTAGGTAATATAAACACCTGAAAAAACACAAAACAATTATCATAAGAAATAACATAAAACATAGTGTAAAACAATATTTTACCATGTTTTCAAAACTAATTCCTATAAATTCCAAAAATTAATCCATGTGAAGTAACAGAAACCACATAACTCAAGGTTTTCATATCATAATTTTACCAAATCATAGATGATATAATATCATATGAATGATGAAATACAAGTGGGAGGTATCTTTACTAATGCATGATACCCCATACTCATTTTCTAAACCCATGATGATGAGGTAATGACATTCCTATAATTGTTCAATAACATTTCTTATACCTGAACATCCCATGAAACTTGAATCTTAGTATAAAGAACCTAGATATTCCTTTTTATACTCTATATTTCATGTATTGGATCATCATATATCCATGCCTTCCATTACGACTGAAAAAATGTATTAAAATAATACTACTTATAACATACTAATGTAGACCCATCACTTTGGATAGGATAAGAATTACACTAACCTTAGGTGAATCCCTTGTACACCAATGTTTAAAAATAAATTCCTAGAGAATCACCAAACCATTGGGAGATGCTTTTCCCTCACAAATAATACAACTAATGGTATAAATACATATAGGAATAATATAAATATCTTTCATAATTAACCAAAAAACTTCAAATACCCTAAATATAATAAATTATATTCACTAAATAAAAAATATAGTAATTTTAAATTACACAAAAAACTATAAAAGAGGAAAAAAATTCAACACAAGAAACTAAATGAGCTCCAACGACTGACCTCCTCCAAGCTCTAAACTCTATCAACCATGACCATAGCATCACGGTCCTCCACCCATAGATTATTAGGTGTCACACCATGAAATTATATAAAAAAATATATAATAGATAGGTTATGTGACATGAATCAATGATCTTAAATAACCAGTAAAATATATTTCTATAAATTTAATCTCTTCGACAGCATGTGAAACACATATCCTGAGTCTAAATGACCCGTAACATAGTATACCACTATAAACATTATTTTAAATTGAATTTTATAAAAAGAACTAACTAAATTAATAAAATTATTTTTATATATTTATTAGAAATAAAATAATAATTTTTTAAAAGAAATATAAATAATAAATGTATTTCTCTAAAAGATTGTTTAGTCACTCTTTGTACACATAATTTAAAATTAATTTTTACGAATTTTAGAAAATGTATTTTTTTAAAATTAAATTAATTTTTTAAATAATCATATCAAAACTATACTTGGGATAATATGGGGGATTTTTTGGAAATGTTTCATTTTTTGATGAATAGTAAAAAATAATTAATTTTAATAGAAAACTGTATTTTCATTTAAATTATTTATAATGTTAAATCATATTTTTAATTCATTTTAAGGGAAAAATAGAATATATATATTAATTAATCCAATTTAGTTCATTTTAATCATTTTCATATTGAATTATGACATATAAACATGGTAAACTTTGTAACATTTTCTCTTTGAAAACATTATTTCCCATTGTGTCTGGATGACAAGTTTTAAGTTAAATTTGTCCACTTATGTGAATGGAATTAAGAAAAATGGATTCCATATTTGGAATAATAATAATTTATATTATATAATATTTTCAAATTAAATTTTTACCAATGTGAATAATGAAAACTATAAAAACATATCTATCATAGATAAAGTAAAAACGGGTTTAATGAGGGGTTAAACTAAAAATATAAGGGTTAAAATGGCCTAAAAACTTGGATAAAATATATTCTATGTAAATTTTTCAACTTTAATTTCTAAATGTAGATAATAATTCATATTTCACCATTGTTTCATGTAAAACAAAATGTGAAAACTTTTTATTTTCAAAAATTACAAGTGTGTTGTCCACCTCACTTATAAAAGGCCACCTCTGCTTCACAATTCTTTACAAATTCAACCCTTTTGGTTCAGACAATAACTGAAAAATAACTTCTTAAATTTCATCCCCTCATACTATAATCCTAATATATAGAATAATTTTAACCTCGGTTGGATTTTGGTGCAAACCGAAGGAGGTTACCCAAAGAAGATGTAATATTCTTCAATGAGCGATTTTAATTTATTTCTTCCTACACATCCCAATATTTTTATTAAAACATTATTATTTAATATCCTTAGTATATTAAATGTATTTATAAGTTTTTATATTAACTCAATGACCTAAAAACATCCCCACGTCCATCAAATGGGTTATGAATGCATCATTTTTGTGTACGACGGACTACCACCTCACCAACTGATGTCATTAATTTTTCCATTACCACATTTCATGGTTGGTTATGATGAAAATATAAAGTGTATATATATAATATTTATATTATAATTATAACACTTAAATAATTATATCATATATAACTTTTTTACTTTCCATTCCTTAGGGGATACGATTACGTCGCTCGTGTGTACATCGGACTACCGCCTCACGAAGTGATGTGGTTAGTTTTTTACTAATTCTTTACGTGGAAGGTAATAAGGATAAATTTAATAAATATATGTGATATAAAAAAATAATTATTTTATTCCTGAAATATTAATCATTATTAAAAATATAATATATCATTTTATTTCTTTTTCACTCATATGAATATGGTAACATCGTTCATATTCATGTGGACTATCGCCTTCATGAAGCGATGTGACTCTCTTTTAGTTACCACAGTACCTGGATGATATTTATAAATAAAAATAATTATAAAAAAATAAAAAATATTTTATTTATGATATTATATAAATTAGGTAAATATAAAATATTCCTTATATCCTTTTCATAATGATTTTTTAAAATTAGAAATGTTACCCATGCGAACGTACAACCTACCTTCCCTATGATCGTGACGTACTTCATTTCTCAAAACCATATTTTATGATTAGTATTAAAAATATAATTGATATAAAAAGATGATTATTATGTCGTGATTATTATTTTTGGAGATGTTTTAACAATATAATATGTGAAATAATTATATCTTTTTAGACACAACCTGTATGGGAGAACTAAGAAATTAACACCTGAAACAATGAAAATAATGAAGGGTTATTGATGAATGGGTGATAAGATTATATATGAGGATCATATATGATATTATAAATATTAATATGGTTCAAATAAAATTTAATAAAAATTTTAAATCTACTATACATGATGTTATTTCACATTTAACTATAAGGAAGTATGTGGTGAGGGACTTCGTCTCAATTTCCTTTTATTGAGTCATATTGTACTGTTATGCACCTAATTTATTTTATATGGATAATATAATACCCATTTCACATGTAATATCATGAATACATATTTATTCAAGTTATTTTATGTTTAAATTTGAAATATTTCGTCCAAGGGGACTTAACATGAAAATTAACAGGTGGTAATGAATATCATAACTCAATTTCCTTTCATTGGGTTATATTACTTCATTATTGACATTAATATTATATGAATTTGTGTGTGTTGAATTTTTAAAAAATTATTATTTATAATTAAGTTTTTTGGTGTATTTACATTTTATATGCACAATCAGTTCATTTTTTAAATCTCACTTCAACATTGTGATCTTTGCAAGGGTTTATTTCAGGATATCATTTTAATCAGGATTATTTATAATTGAATTTTCATAAGGAAATTATTTAATAATTTTATAATATCACCTTTTTATTTTATCCTCCTATATTTACTCATTATATTTTGCAATAATAGTTATATTTTTCAATCTTTAGTACTTAAAACAATTGATAGCATGTTTTTAATAAAACTTTACTTCATTTCTATTTTCTGTCAAAAATTCATTTTCTTCCAAAAAATTATTTTCTAGAAATGTTTTTAAAAAACAATTTAACCATTTATAAGTTATTTTATAGATAAATTAATAAAAAATTGATTTTTATATAAAAAAATTAGGGAATCTTCATGTCATTTTCCAAACATTTCCCGTCTGACTTTTGATGAAAATTCTAAAGGAATGTTGGTTTTATCATACTCAGCATTTATAGAATTTCTTACCATCATGACCACGCAATGTTTTAAAATGTAATTCATATGTTTAAAAGTTTATTTTCTAGTAAAATTATTTTCAAAAAAAATTTAACTTTTATTTTTAAAAATTATTTATATATAAAAATGAATATTTTCCTCAAAATGTTTTCAATAACATTTCCATGGTATTTTTATTTTTCAAAATGAACAAACCATTATTTGACATGTACTATACTATTTTTATATGTTATTGATACCATATTTATTCTCCCTCTTGATGGTTTATGATTAGTTTGACCAAGGGTAGTATTGAATTTCCCTTCCTTGGTTTATTTTTATTTCATTAACATTCCCTTGAATTTTTCACTTTCCTGTAATCATTGGACCATAAATTTCTCCTAGATATCCATATTATTTATTATAGATGTTTTTATTATTGTGTAATCCTTATCCCATTTAGACATTTTTTTTATTTTGAATGTTATTTGATTTACTATGGAAATATTGATAATATATATTCATTCATCAATATATATATTTAATAATATGGTACATTGTTCAGGAATTAAATATATTATTATATTTATGAGTAATTGTTTTTAAATGAAAGTGATATGATAGATATGGAATTATATATCCCCTCGATGCATATATAGGTTTCATGAGACTAATTATTTTTCTAGACTTTGTTAAATGGTTTCTGGTGTATACCTTCCCATTGGTTTTAATCTTTCATATAGAAATATCTTGACAGTATGGGTATCTTGATGCCTAAAATCATGACGCCCAACCATTTAACATTTCCTTTTTAATAATTAATTTATTTTTATCCATGATATTTTAATAATGATATTTTATTTGGTTACATTTCATGCTCAGTTTATTAAATAAATGGAATGTGTTTTAAGTTATTTACCTTTCTATATTGGTTATGCCTAATCCTTTTATGATCGTCAATATATTAACTAGATGAAATGTGTTTTAAATTTTCTACCTTTAAATATTTATTATTCCATATGTAATTATGATAGATAAGTAATTGATTAAATAGAACATTTCTTCATTTATTCACCTTTACATATTGATTATTCTTTATGTATTCATGATAGCTTCCAATGCACATAACACTTACTAATCATTTTAGTGCAACCTTATTTTATTTATTTTCCCCCTGATTACATGAATTTTACTTTGATTAATGTTCAAGGATATGCTTGAGGGAATAATGATTTTCTAGAAAAAAAATATGTTTTAATTTTTGTTTTCAAATGTAATGCAACACTCAAGTATGTGTATTGTTTATAAACACCACTAAACTATTCATTCCATCATGATGTGATCCCTTGTATCTTATACCAATGTAATAAATAAGATACTAACATTAGGCTACTACGGTTGGGTTTACTACATTAGGTCTTCTATATACCTATATCATGACACAAAAACATTTTTATATTCACATAAACACATATGGAGTGAGTGATTATACAACCTTATATGAAATCCCCATATATTTCTAACACACACTACTCTAACAAAAACAATTTATCTCACATATTTTTATAAATAATGAATTAAGAATTAAATAAATTAAAAAAATATATATAACCACAATAAATAAATAAAACACACATTAAATGAACCAACCCCTCCTATAAAGGATTCATGTCACCCCATCCTTGGATTTTTTTCATGATTTGTTTCCTTGAGTTTTGGGTCCTTCCCTACGATATTTTTAGAAAATATTGAGAGTTTTTCAAGTATGTAGTTTATGAATGGTTAGTAAAAAACTATATAGGAACTATGTATGTGAGTATTCACTATTAGAAGATCAATTTCATATATTTGGAACATAATTTTCCAAAGTGTATGGCCAAACCATATAGCTAATTCAATTAATTAAAAGATGGAAATTATCATTCGTCAACTCTAATTTTTACCCAAATTCATTTCTCTCCACTCTCACTCCTATTATACATATCATGAACCTCTCTCACTTTTATGCCCTTTATTATGAGGGTTATTTAAATTAAATCATTCATGGTTTAAAGATGATTATTTAAGTTTAATTCTCTATACCTCATTCTCACTCATTTTTTTTCATTTTTCTTTGTTTAGTTTTCTTTAACAAGGTTTATGTTACCTGAAGAATGTTTTTAATCAATTTTTAATTGGATTTTTTTTATGGATCATCTTGTTCTAATTATGTTCTTATTACATTCTTAAGGTGGATTAACACCATTATTTTTTAAATTGCTAAGGTTAATGGTATGATCCTCCGTGTCTAGAACATTAAAATTAAAATAATGATTTATTGTGGTTTTTACAAATATTTTTAAAGAGGCATATATTTTTTATCATATATTCTAAGTAGGTTATGTCAAAATAATTTTTTTTGAGTTTATATTTCATATAAGGATAATTTATTCTCTTTTTATTAGCAATTATTAAAGTAAATATTTATACCTAGAACACCAAGTGTTCATTTAAATACTTATTTGGACATTTTTATGAAATTAATAAAATTAAAAATATTATTTAGTCTTTGAAAATGTTTCTAAGAAGGATTATTCTAACAAAAAAATTATTATTTAAAGGGGGGATTAACTATTTTGAAAAGCTTGAGACTTTATGATGTTTATATGATATGGATTTTGAAAGAATTTTATATAACTTGGTTTCTTGAGGGATGTAAAAAAGGACCAATTTTAACCTTTTCATATGTCGTTTTTTCCGTGTATATTGATCCATAAAACATTCCCCATGTTTTTTGAAGCATCACAATCCCATACACCCAGATCAAATCATAAAAATATAGTCCTTACAAACTGGATTTGATGCCAACTCAAGTGATGTAATTTTGACCTTCCATAAATATGAAATTAAATAAATTATTTAGTTACTTATATACCAAATACTTTTTTATACTTAGATATTTATAAAATTATATAAATCAATATTTAACAAAACCCATATCTTTCTAACCCAACAAAATGTTTTCCACAATACTCAAATTTTCTTATTACATAATAAGACTTAAATATCACCCAATACATTTTCCACACATGATAACCTTATAAATTTATCATATGTATTAATATTATTCATAATCTATATAAATTGAACCAAAAATAAGGGTGAGATCAAATGCTCAGTATGGGAAAGCATACAGCAAAAACTATCATATGATAAAAAAGTCCTGAATAATATGGAAAGAATAAATGATAAAAAATGTCATATAGATAATACCATTATGGGGGAATATATCAATGGATGATATAGAATCTTAAATAATCACATGGATAAAAATAAATTGTTTTATAATGATATAATTCAAAATGTTAGGAATCATAATCTTTCCAACAAAGCCTCATGCCAAGATATCAAATATTAATAAGTAGGAAATATGCCAAATACCCAATCTAATTTGTCTCATGAAACCTACTTATTTATCTATGAGACATATTATATTGTTCCCCACTTATCACTTACTAATTCCAATGTGTTAATCATATGAAAATAATTAATAAAAAATATAATTCATAATCCATATAAATATTTGTAATTGGAAAATAACAATTGAATGTCAATAGTTTCCAAAGTTAATAAATTGAATAGCATGGAAAAAATTCATCTTTATAAATTATTTTAATTTTATAATTATATTATATCCCATGTCAAGAATAAAAATATTTAATGGAACATTATATAGATGAAAAACACATTTATAATTAAATTTAAATGTCTCCTTGAAAATGAGAAGAAATATCATTTTCTTTTGAAGTAATTTTATAACCAAAAAAACATAGAAAATTGGGAATTTGATTTTATTTTAAAACCCTTGAAGCTTATAAAGGTATATTTATCATTATTAAAAAAAATATTGGATTAAAATTTGGTAATGTGGAAAATTTTAAAAAAATAACTTTCATAAAAAATAAAAAAAAATCTATAAAAAATAAAAAGAGTATTCTATTAAAATAGTTGTATAAAAGAAAAAATATTTTATGAAAATAATTATATAAATAAATTAAAATTATATAAGAACTCACATAAATAAATTTTTATGAACATGGATGTTGAGAAAAAAATTTCTAACCTAAAAGGATAAATATTTTCAGTTTTTCTTAAAAATATTTATTAGGTGGTTTTGAGTACCAAAAAGAGGTAAAATAGAACTAAAATTGAAAACCTATAAATAACCAAAACAATTTTAAATATAATTTGTTTAGGAATAATTATAATATACTTCCCAAAATCAAAATTTAAACCCAAATAACCATGAATAAAAATGGTATTGTTGAATAACTTTTACCTTGGATTCTTACTTGTCCAGATGTGTTCAAACCTCCTATATAATAGATTTATATCTGATATTGATATATATATATATATATATGTGATATACATATATATATATTTATATTTATTTCATTATATAATTAAAATCATGATTTATGTACCCATTTACTTATAATTCTTTGTTAAAATCAATTAATTAGGTGTAAACTATTTTGTTTCTTATTCATTTTTTAAATTTGGTGGTCTCATTCCTTGCATCATTTTCATGGTTTCATCATATCTAAAAATCATAAAAATTTTATAATTATCATTTTTATATATTCAATATACTTATATAACCTTCTATATGAGGTGTTCATGAAAAATGAAATGCCCTGATTCATAGAGACGACAATATATATATACTCATGAATGATGCTTTAATTTTTCTAATGGATAAAAATGAAATAAATTAGATAATTGTTTAACACCATATAATCATAATAATATAATTTATATAATATTTATTCCATAAATATATCCTTATAACCATCCATGTGCTACTATAATGAAAAATAAAGTGTGTCGTTCATGTAGGAAGCAGTCTCCACGTACGCATGAGTGACGTTTCCTTTTTCCAATGTATGGGAGGGTAAGAAGGTAGATAATATCTTATATTTTTATAATTATAATTTTAAAATATGTAATATCCCAGTTTTGGGTGCCGCCCAATGGTGCCTCGAACCTAGTTGGTCATATAGCCTCAAGCGCATTTCCCCGAACTCCAGAGGCTGGCAACTAATAGTGAGGGCCTTGGGTGTGGTAGTGGGGAAACTATTCCCTTATTGGAAGAGTATGCGTAGCAGAATGAAATATAATAAACAGTCATGGAATAAAAATGCCATAGAACAAGTAAATAGAGGAGTAGTGAAAGTAAATTACAATTGGAGAACATATATAAATGATGCATGTCACATATGTCTAGGAAAGTAGCCAAAAAATAAATTATGATGGAAATAAAAGTGAACCAAAGTACAAAGAGAGTAGGAAAACTCCAACAACATCACAAGCCTGGGCTTGGTCTTATGATCTCCAGCTCCAACCAGAAAATCATCTACCTGAGGAAGAAGGGTGCTTTCCCTTATCTACACATGCAACCATATAATCTGTTTGGGTCCAAAAACATAACCCAGACAGGGTTAGAGGTGAATCCTAGTAGGAAACCACCACAAGATCTATGCCTAATGGTCAGTGTGTATATATAGAATGTAATAATGGAAATACTTCAAAGAACTATGGGTACACAAAAGTAAACAACCCTATAGTTTCTATATTCATTCATTATCATTTAATGTTCATCATTTAATCCAGAAAGTATCACAACAGGTATATAAAAATATTACCTAATAGGACCGAATCCAAGCTTATTCTTTGTCTTGGAAGATTCATCACAAACTTTCGATATTTATTATAACCCTTTGGGTATCTTACATAGTCTAACCCCTCGGTCCAAGTAATGCGATAAAATGGAAAAGACACTCTGAGGAAGAAATCACCATCAATTCCCCCTTTGGTCTTTCCACAACAACTACAGACTCTATAGGGAAGCAATCAACATCAATTCCCCCTCTGGTCTCTTAACGTAACTATAGACACTCTAAGGGATCACTCACCATCAATCCCCCATGTGGTCTCATTTTGAGAAATATAACATACACTCTGAGGAATCATTGAACGCCAATTCCCCCTATGGTCTAACTACACTAGGTTCTCACATACATGTGCCATTCAAACGTGCATATATGATATTAAGAAGCCCAAAACAATATCATCTACTATATGTCTAAACAATTACAATTCATATCCCAATAATTTAATAAGCATCAAAAGGAAATCAGTTACATCCTATCAAACAAGGTAAGGAAACAAGGTATGCCTCATAGGTAACCTTGACAAAATGGACCTAAACATTTCAACAAGAAAACAAACCCATGGGGTGTTCCTTAAACAAGAAATTTCACATAATTTCAGAAAAACAAGCCCTTAATCAAAAAATCAATCTAATGTAGATAAAAACAGGTTTAATTTTCTTAACCCAAAATACCCAAAACATGGGTAATTGGAAATATGGCATATAAACTCAAAGACAAAAATATTAAAGGAAAAAAACCACCTACCTCTACATTTTATGAAGAACACTCACGAAAATTATCCCTGGAATCTTCCCATAACATAATATATCTACAAATATTTCAAAAACATTCAACCTTGAATAACTCACAGAAGAAGAGGAATCAAGAGGAGAGGATTTAGAATAAGAAAGAACTCACCGAGGAAATTCCAACGCAATAGATGGTATTTGATTTAGAGAAAAGATGACAGATTGGTGTATTAGAGAAGAATCAGTGATTTTTTACACTCATTCGTGAGGCATGACTAGAAGAAGACGAATATGATGGTTAGATACAACCCTAGTACGATTAGTCAATTAAAAGAAAATTACATGGTATGTACTATTAATTAACACACCATGTGTTTTCCTCAACTGACCCCCGATATTAGCGGTCTTCCACATCACCCCACATAGCCATTTCTTTGTCATTACACGCATAAGACGCAGTTGAACATGGTAATTGGGTATATGGCAGGTACTCATAAGTACATGGTGCATACTTTGAAAATTTCCAAATTCTCCCCTTTTTCACAAAAACACCTGAAATCAAGATCCATAACTAAAATGAAGATTTTAGTTATTATAAACTTCCCCCCTTAATGAAATTTTTCCTTGAATTTCACTAACAAGGTGGTGATGAAGAATCCTCAAACAACTCAGGCCACTACGATCGTACATCGGTCTCCCTCTCCCAAGTATCATCTAGCAATTGGACATGCTTCCACAGCACTCATACTAGAGGAAAATACTAGCCACATATAACCTTCATGTTGTGATCAACAATCTGAATAGGATTCTCCTCGAACAATGCGTCCACATCTATCAAATTTTCCTCGGTTTTAAAAACATAATATGGTTCTGAGAGGTAATATCTTATATGAGAAACATGGAAGACGTCGTGCATATCCAAATACCTCTGAGGTAACTCCAACCGATTGGAAATCGTCTCGACTCTCTCTAAAATATCAAACAGCGCAATGCATCTCGATGAAATCTTTCCATGTATCATAATCCTCCTGCGTCGCAACCCCTGTGTGACATGTAGAAAAACCTGATCTCTGACCACGAACTCCAGAGGTCATCTCCATCAATCAGCATAAGACTTTTGTCATGACTATGCATTATCCATCCTCTTCCAAATAAAATTCACCTACTTTGAGGTTTTCTAGACAAGACAAGGCCCCAGCATAGCTGCCTCTCCTAACTCCAGCCAACATAGGCGTGATCAGCATGGCCTACCGTACAAATCCCCATAAGGTGTCATCAGAATAGTTTCCTAAAAACTATTATTGTAGTAAAGCTCTACCAGAGGTATTTTATTCTCCCAAGAACCTCCAAAATCTAGGACGCATGCTTGAATCATGTCCTCCAGGACTTGAATCATGTGCTCCGACCGGACATCTGTCTGGGGATAGTAAGATGTGCTCAGAAGTACTTGTGTACCCAAAGCATTCGGTTTCCCTTTCCAAAAATGTGACGTATAGTGGGATTCCCTGTCTGAAATGATAGAGTGTATAAACCCATGAAAAACATAAAATATTATATATTTACAGCCATCCAATCTCATCAACACTAAATGTCACCTTGATCAGTAAAAAGTTTGCAACTTTTGTGAGTCTGTCAATGAAAACCCAAAATGCATCATTCTCGTGAGGCGTCCACAGTAAACCTATAATGAAATCTATTACAACAACATTCCCCTTACACCCAGGAATAGATTACTATTTTAGAAAGTCATCTAGTCACTGGGGATCCTCCATCACCAATTGTTAGGTGGAACATCTCATAACAAAACCAGCAACACCCCTCTTCATACCTGTCCACCAATATTGACGATGAAAATATCGATACATTTTGGTGACACCAGGATGAACTGCCCTAGTTGAAGTATGAAATTCTGGAATCAACTCCTCTTGTATGTCCACTGACACCCATATGAATCCATGAAACCATAAGACCTCATCCTCCACTACGATCCACCCAAGAGTAGGGTCCTCACTTGACACACCCTCTTGTAGGACTAGGCCTTCAGAATCTGATAGATGCCTCATTCACACTAAATCAAGTATAGTATAGATAATATCTATAGAAGAAAGAAATGTCTTCCCCTATCTATCAGGAACCTCTAAATTCATTTCAGAGAATAGATCCATGAGCGGTCACTCACTACTGGCTTCTTGAACTGCATGTATCTGAGTTCTCCTGCTCAATGCACCATCCACTGCATTGCTTTTCCCTGGTGTGTAGGAAATCTCAATGTCAAAGGAATGAAGGTACTCAACCCACCTTCACTATCTCAAATTTAGGTTACACTGGGTAAAGATATAATTGATACTTTTTGTGGTCATTGTACACCACAAAATTCTCTCCTACAAGTTAATGTCTCCAAAAACTTAAAGCACGTACAACTGCAGCCAACTCGAGAATGTGTGTCGGGTATTTCCTATCATGTGGCCTCAACTGACAAGACCCATACACAAAAACTCCTTCCCCTGAATAAGTAATGACTCCAGTAAAATACCTAATGCATCATAATAAATAGAATAACACTTTCACAGCTGTTGAAAAACTATTATCGGTGCTGAAGTCAACATTCCCTTCATCTCTTAATAGGATGACTCACAAGAATTTGACCAAGATTTCTTCACACCCTTCTTAGTCAGGTCCATCAGTGGTGCTCCTAATAATTAAATATCCTATATATAATGTTAGTAGTAACCATCCATCCACAGAAAACTCTATACCTCAAAGAATTTCTTTGGCTACTCCCAAGAAACTACTGCTCTCACTTACTCGAGGTCTACTGATACTCCTGTCTCTGAGATAATAGGACCCAAGAAGTGAATCTAGTGTATCCAAAAGTTTCATTTTGAGTTCTTAGAATATAACTGATGATATCTCCATCTACTCAAAACGATATCTATATGGATATCATGGTC
This sequence comes from Viscum album, assembly GCA_963277665.1. NCBI lineage: Eukaryota > Viridiplantae > Streptophyta > Magnoliopsida > Santalales > Viscaceae > Viscum > Viscum album. The sequence goes on along the minus strand of OY728140.1, from coordinate 1,019,157,391 downwards.
ATGTCGAGTGTGAGAGTACACCAATATATCATCCATGAAAACCACCACAAAGGAGTCCAAGTGTGGATGGAACACTCGGTTCAACAATGCCATAAAATCTACAGGCATTTTCGAGAGACTGAACATCATAACCACATACTCGTATAGAAAATATCTTCTCTGAAAATATTTAAGACGTATATATGATAGTATAATTCAAAACTAATGATAACTGAATCTTAAGACAATATTTGAGAACACCCGGGCTCCTCAAAGATGATCAAAGAGATCATCAATCCTCAGTATTGGATATTAGTTCTTAACAGTCAACTAGTTCAGCTTTTGATAATCCATGAAAATTCTAATGGTACCATATGCATTCTTTTCAAATAGGATTGGAGAACCCCAAGTAGAAGTATTGGGTCAGATGAAACCCTTTTCCTATAACTCCTCAACTGCTTCTTGAGATCCTACAACTCTGGATTATTCATCCTATAAGAAGGAATGGACACCGGTGATACCCCTAGAACAAGCTAAATAGAAAATTATACTTCTCACTCCTGAGGAAAACATGAAAAGTCATCAGGAAATACATCACTGAAACAGTCGACCACTGGAGTAAAGTCCATATGTGAAGTCCCTTGGTCATCTAGATACAGACTAGAAATATGGGCTATAACACCTCTCAACCCATGATGCTTGGGTCCAGCTCTGCTCACCTAGACATCGCATTCACCCTTATGTAGAAACAATCTTTCCTATGGTGACGTGAAAATTACCCTATGATGATAACAATCGAAAAAATCTTGAAAGGAATCTAACAAGTCCATTTCGAGAATTACTTCATATTCCTTCATCTCTAAGACATAAAATTCCCATAAAAAGTGACACAAAACAACCACAAGAGGGAACTCCTTGCACTAACAAACATTAGTCATTAAAGTCCCCAATGGAGTTTCCAGCTTCATGATATTTGTAGAAGTAAAGATATAAAGCCCAAGCCTCTCCAAAATAGGTGCAAATATAAAGTTATGGGAAGACCCTATATTGAAAAGAGAAGAATCTAAAACTAAGGCAAACAAAATCATACCTCTAACCATAGAGTGTCCCAGATCCTGATCCTATTGGATTTTCTCCAACGCAAAAGCATGACCTACATCGTGGCCCAATGAAGCTGTCTAAGATCCCTAAGTTGATCCACTATACAGTTTTCAAAAACCTATGTATAAACATAGTGGCCACAACCACCACCTCAGCCTGAACAACATAATGAACTCCCTCCCCCTTCTGATATTGGACTGGTGGTCCTTCTCTGGTATGAGGATTCAAAATAGATCCTCCATCACTAGCTTCTATAATGCTAGAATTGCAAAAATGATGGAGATGTCCCATCTGGCAATAAGATTGGAACTCAACTCAGTATCTCATGCACTAGGGTTTATTATGTCCGACCTTCCTGCACTGGTAGTACACCACCTGGGTACCTGTAGAAAAATCCCACCTACTCTGATCTCCACGTGTAGACTCCCTATGGCACTTCACGTTATCCGTCAGAAGGGTACCAACTATGGATGCTGAAGCACCCTGACCCACAGATCTATAATCCCTCAGGTTGTGCTTTGTGATCATTTTCTAGATGACTATAGAGGATATATATGTCAACCTAAAGATGTTCACCTAAGATCAGATGTCATTCTTGAGACCATCCTCATTCTTTCTCTCTAAAAATAACTCATCACCCCCCAGATTCTTTGTGAAGAACTGTATATCTATGAAGGGAGAATAATACTCCATGATTGAGAGATTACCTTGATCTAAACTCATGAACTCTCAGGCCCAGTTGGTCCTCATGGTCTCTAGGAAGAATTAGTCATAGAAGGTCCATTGGAACTCACCCCAAGACAAAACCTACTGGAGTCCTGTCTGTGATATCACATCCCCCATCTCATGGAAGAATCTCAAAGCATGTATAGTGCAAGATTATCCCACTTATCAAGATGTGTCTCCAGATGGTTGAATATGGATAGAATGGATTCTAACCATGACTCTACATCCTAAGGTCTTCTATCCCTTGAGAAAGTGGGAGGATTCTATTGGTGAAAATCCCACATCAACTCTACCATATATGGGGTAGGATGCGGTGCTCCCTGGAATGTCTGCATCATTCTTAGTATGCCTTCTCATAACTTTTCATCAGCTCCTATATCTGGAATGATGGTTGGTTCCAAGAAGGGAATGACGGGGGGGATTTTATAGTAGGCCTTGTTCTACCATTCCTGGTGTCTGGTTATTGCCCCAAACCTGGCGTACAATCGGAGGGTGTCTAAGTGGCATGATTCTGCAAGGTCAAGTGCACACCTAAGAATAAGATAAAAGAAACGACAACTTATATGTGAAAAATGGAACAGAGAAGAAAAATCATTCATGTTTTTCAAAATAGGGTTACACAACATGTATTCACTATACACATCATGTTCCCTTAATCCTTTACATGGGCGTGTACTTATGCTACCCTAGTCATGTAACACGCCACACACACAGTGTGTTCTTTTTAAGACATGGTGTGTACTTGAATTTTACCTCCTGCCCATGTACTTATACATAGATATAACTACATAGTTCAATTAGAACAATACTATACATTGTGTATATTCCAGAAACAATGTGTACTAGAAGGATTTCAATGACCCGTGTCATTGGTCACACGGCTAGATATTAATATCACCAATACACAACGTGTACACATAGTACATGGTATGTTCAATAAAATATTTCCAACCCATGTCTTTTCCCACACGGTTGGTCACATAGTAAATGGATACACAACGTGTAGAAAAAGTACATGATGTGTACTTAAGAAGAGAATTTTCTTCCCAAATATAAGGATACATTGCATATATTCATCATCACAAGCCGTGTATTATGGGTGTTTCTAGACAGTAAGCCTCATAACCTACTCCAGAACCCCATAAAACCACTGAAATGATCCTTAGAGTTACAAATTCCAATTCATGGGGGCCCATACTCCCTGTGAATCAATACATAGAATCATATTCAATTATATCACTATGTATAATAGTGTAATCAATCACATGATCCACAAAATTTGATCCATGAGGGCCCATAACACCTTAGGAACCAAATTTTGGAACCCATTTAAATGAAGCTTTAAATTTCACAATACCCTATCAAAATAGTAGGTATTATATCATAACATCTATCACAATAGTAAGCATATCAATCACAAAATCTATCACAACAACATGAAATTAGTAAATCATCCTAAATGTCATAAAAAATGCAAGACATGTGATCTCTAGAAAATTCATATATGATGAATGAGATTTCATACCCTCATCTCACAAGGTTTCAATAGAAATAGAACCTCAATGATATAAATCATAATAGCAAAAAACATGTGAATCACCCAACGGTGAAATCAAATCAACTATAACAATGGAAAAACCAGAAAAATTGCAAAAATTGAGGTAAATTGGATTTTACCTATGCATGGGTTAGCTACTCCCAAGAAAAACTTATTACCAACTACCTATTCCATCATATCCCTATCTATAATCTCTAAATAGTAAGAAAAAATAGAAAATAACATCCTCTAATACCACTTTGTAACATCTTAGTTCTGGGTCCCTCCCAATGGTGCCCCGTACTAAGTGGGTCTCATGGACTCAAGCGCATTTCCCTGAATGCAAGAGGATACCGACTAGTAGTAAGGTCTGTGGTTGTGATAGAGGGGAAACTATGCCCTCATTGGAAGAGCATGCAAAACCAAATAACAAATAATATACAGTAGCATAAGCAAAATACCATACAAAAATTAATCAGTGGAAGACTAAAAGTAAATAACTACTAAAGCACAAATATAAATGATGCATGCCACATATGTCTAGGAAATTATCAGAACAAGACAATATGCTAGAAATAAAACTGAACCCAATTAAAACGAAAATAGGAAAACTCCAGAATCATTGCAAGCCTAAGATTGTTTTTATGCTCTCCAACTCCAACCATCCAATCATTTAACTGATGAAGATAGGCACTTTACTTTATCTACACCTGCAACCATATAATCTATTTGGGTCCAAAAACATGACAAAAATTGGGTGTGAGAAGAATCCTAGTAGGCAACCACTACAGGATCTGTGTCTAACTATTAGTAATTATATATAGCAGGTAATAGTAGAAATGCAGCATTGAACTAGGTGTACACAAAAGTAAACAATCCTAAAATTTCAATTTACATTCATTAGTATTTAATTTTTATCATTTAATCATGTAAGTATCACAACATGTGTCTCAAAATAATACCTAACATGACCGAATCCAAGATTGTGCTTTGGCTTGGAAAACACATCACAAATATTCAATATTTGTGTTAACCCTCTTGGTATCTCACATGGTCAAACCCCTATGGCCATGTAATGAAATAAATTGAAAAGAAACTATGAAGAAGCACTCATTGTCAACTCCCCCTATAGTCTTTCCACAAAAAATATAGACTCTCTTGGGACACACTCAATGTCAATTTCCACATATGGTCTCGTAACATAAACTATAGATACTCTGAGGGTGCACTCACCTTTAATCCCACATGTGGTTTCATAGCATGAAATATAATAGACACCTTGAGGAAGTGCTCAACATCAATTTCCCATGTGGTCTAACTACACCAGGTTATCACAATCCTATGCAATTAAATCGTGCATATATGATATCAAGCAGACCAAAGTAATCTCAACTACTACATGGATAAACAATTATAATTCATACCACAGGAATTTAATAATAAGAAAAAGGCAATCAGTTCCATCATATCAAGAAAGGAAATAAAACAAGGTCTGCCTCACACTCAACCTAGAACAAATGGCCCTAAACATACAAACAAGGAAATGTACCCATGGGGTGTTCCTTAAACATTTAATTTCTCATAATACCACAACAACAAACCCTTAATCCAAAAATAAATCTAAGATAGAAAAAATAAGATTTAATTTCCTTAACCTGAAATACCCAAAACATGGGGAATCGGCACTTTGTCAAGTAAACTCAAAGAAAAACAATGAAAAGAAAAAACCCCACCACACTTAACGTTGTAAGAAGAACACTCTCAAACGTCATCCCTTGAATCATCCTAGAATGTTGTAGATCTACAAAAAAGGTCAAAAAATTTAAACCTTTAATAACTCATGAATGAAGAGGAGTCAAGAGGAGATGCTCTAGAATAAGGAAGAACTCATCGAGGAGATTCTAATGCAACTGATGGTGTTTGATTCAGAGAAAGGATGAGAGATTAGTGTCTTGGAGAAGAATCGGCAATTTCATATGCTCCTTCATGAGTCATGACCTGAATAAGATGAATATGAGGGTTAGACGCGACCTTAGTTCGATTAGTCAATTAAAAATAAAATTACACGATGTGTACTATTAATGAACATGATGTATATTTTTCTCAACTGTCCCCCGACAATAGCGGTATGCCACATCACCCCACACAGCCATGTCTCGGTCCTTACACATCCAAGACGTAGTTGTACATGGTAACTGGGTACATGGTTCGTACTCAGAAGTACATGTCTTGTACTTAGAAAACATCCAAATTCTCCCTTTTTTTCAAAAACATCCGAAATCAAGATCCAAACCTGAAATAAAGATCCAATTTCTTACATAAAAAATACAATATATATTCATTAAATGTATCATTATAAAAATAAATTCTAGGTGTTGATGAAAAATAAAATACATCTCTTAGTGGAGGTCGTAGTCTGTAAATATTCATGAGAAATGTTTTTAATTCTTATTAGAATGAAAGAACATCGAAAATTGGTGTTCTATAAACATGATAATATTTAATTATATTAAGACTTATAGATCCTCATTGGATATCTTCATTTAGCTTACACTATAAAAATTCTTGGATAGGTCTTTTAAAAATAAAAAAACCCTAGGTCTTGGATAAAGGTGTTGGGAGGGATTTTGGGTATATATTTTTCAAGTTAAGGGATATTTGTGTGTATTTTGAAGTGAGTAGATGATTTAACCTATTATTGGTGTGGCGAGGGGCTCTATTATAAATAATTAGAACATTAAAATATAATAAATGTATTTCTCAAAGAAAGTGTATCAAAATTAGTAAAATTCAGAATAAAAGATAATTTAATTTATAAATACAAATAACCAATACAATTTCGACAAATTTTAGATGTATTTTAATCCATATATCTTCGTTTAATGTCCTCTTTTACCCTTTTAATTTTTAGAGTGGTGGAAGACTTTTACCATGGTAACTGTTCATTATGACAAAAAATGAAATTCAAATCATCACCATATTATGTCACGTGATGATTAGAAATGTGGAATACATTTTCAAAGATTACATTAATAAATTTTTCAAAAACAAACTATGTAATTTAGAAAAACAATGGAAAAAAAATATTATTAAAAATAATTTTTAAGTATAAAATGAAATTTATACAAAAATCATGTATAAAATTTATTCTTGTAGAATTAATTGAATTATGTTTAATAATATTATACTTATTTTACTTTAAAATAAAAAATGTAACATTTTGAATGCTTGATTAATAGAGAAGGTCCCAAATAGTATTTATTTAAATAAAAATATTCTTAGATTAATAACATATCAAACATAGATTTATAAGTTCAAAATTATATTTCTAAATTAAATATATTAATTATTAAATTTAAAAATTTTATATAAAAAATGTTTTATAATATTTAAATTCATTCTTATATCATGATACTGCAATAAAATGATACTATTCATAAAATTGGAATTTTTATTATTCACCAAAAAATATACTATTTTAGAAAAATCATAAAAACCATCCTTATGATATGTTTTACATGATTTACCAAATAAAGAATTTAATTTCATCAAATTAAAATTAAAAAGGTGGTAATAAACTTTTAAATTAAAATACTAAATATAAATAAAATTTCATTTATAGAAAAAATTTCTAATAAACTCAAGTGTTCTTAATAATATTTTTCATAAATTTAAATTTAATTGATTTCTAATTTATTAATTCCTACATTTAATTATTTTAAAAGTGATCAATTTATTAAAATATAAGACACATGAAAATTGTTCTTTTAAAAATTCCCCTTTTAAAAATTGACTTATTTTAGTCATGTCACATTAATTAATTATTAACCTTTATCATTAAAAAATATAATTTAGGTATCACAATTGATTACTATGTTTCTATTTATTGAATGGTTCATTGTAATATTCAATGACTCATTTCAGTTTGGTTTCTATATATAGTGGTCTATCTAATACAGTATTATTTAAATGATTCTAACATATTTAAATCTCGGGGTCTTAAATTTTCTATAAATATGATGTTGAATTTATATTTATTGGTATCCATGTGATATATTCTTCATTGAGGGTAGCTGATATTATTTTATCATATTTAAAAATAGGTTTATTTAATTTAAGGGTGATTAGAGGTGACGTTTAGGTTTAATTTCTTATTTTTATGATTATATAATATATTTTGTTTGATAGGCTCACCTCCATTTAGTTTTCATGGAAATATGGGTTATCTAAGAAGGATACCTAGGAAAAATTTCTTTACTAGTGTATTATCATATTCTGGATAGTGGTATAGAGGTTCATGTTTGATCTACTTATGGATTTTCCCCTCAGTTAGGCCGAGTAGGGGAAAACTAAGAGTTAATGTATGTTAATGATATCTAGTGTCTGTATCTTTCTATATAGAGACAATGTTACATGTGTTCGGGTATTCCACAAGGCTTATAGGTTCCAATGACTCTTGTGTTTTTTTACTTGTATATTGGTTTGTGTTATTATTACTTAGTTATATTTTCTGTTATTAACTTTTATTAAGAAGTGTTTCAAACAAATCATACCCAGATGTTTATTCTGAAATAATTTTTTTAAACCATTCCACATTCAAATTTAACATTTAATATTAATTGGAAATTGATTTTAAGGGATTATTCTAAAATGTAATTAATTTTTCATTAATTTGGTCAAATTAATTTTTAAGGAATATTATTTGGGATTTGTTTTAAAAATAAACTGATAATATTATTTTCTAAATATATTTCAAACTACCATAATATGGTTTTATTTTTTATGGTGATGTGTGGGGTGTGGGGAAGATACCTACTATGAATTTTCTTCTCATTAATATCATATTACAAGTCTATCTAGTTCCTCATGGATATGGTTTTTTTATTGGGATCTTGACTCGAGTTTTCCAGAGGTGAAAAGTATAGATGTTCCACTTTCATATAGAGATGGGTGAATGTGGTTTTGTTTCCCATTTTTATTTAGTATCATTTTTTGTATCATTACATTTTTCTTACATTTTTTCATAGATATTTTTTATATTTTTTGGCATGTATTTGATTTAATTTCTTATTATGAAGTGAAATGTTTATCTTTTATATTTTCTTTTTCGTTTCAACTTTACTGTGTAATTGTTTATTCCTTTGGTGAGGCACTCTAACATATATAGTGGTTATATAAAACTTCTAAGTGTTAATTATTGTTTATTTATTACATTAATAGGAAAAACTATTCCCACTTGTTGTCATTTGATTTCATGGAGCTTTTTTATAGCTCATGATGTTGGGAGCATGTCTTAGGCCATCTCAGAAACACCGATGGAGGTAATCCTGGTTGGTTCATGAAAAAATGGTATTATATCCTAGTTTAATAAGAGGGACTAGGGTCTAAATAACCCTTTTTTATTTAGTGAGTATGGGAGATTGGATTTTAGATTTTCATAACTCAAGAGATGGATCAATGGTGGGTTCCTGATCAGCACCTCTAAATTCTGAAACTTAAGTTATCAGGGTAGTATGGGATGTGTATGTTTCAAATTTATGAATATTTATTCAATTTATTCAATTTTTTTAGTTTCATTTTGAAAATTTGTATTTTATATTTATGGTTTATATATGATTTTTTAGGTTTATTTGTGATTACAGTAGATATTTGGAAGAAATATAGTGTTCCATGGTTACTATGTATAGTCAATAAAATTGAACACAAACCATGTGAACCAATATGGGTTACCTTATAGTGATATTTTCATGATTGGAACATGTTTTACCAAATTTTTCATCCAAACCAAGTGGAGTTTCTATTTCTCTTGAATTTTTTGGTTTTTATTATTTTTGGTTTTAGATTCCTTTTTCCCTCTTCCTGTTAGTTTAAAATTCATTTGGGTGATTATTTTGGATTATTGGAGGAATTTTGGATCATTTTATATTTATTTTTATAATAAAAACACGGTTTTTAATTAACAAAAAGTTGTAATTTATGAAGAAATGAAAATTTTATTAAATATTGTGATATATAAATGGACAATGGGTTTATAAATGAGTTGATTTGATAAAAATATATTTTATGTGAAATGATTTTATAATTTTTAATTGTGGGTTACTGAGATATTATTTTATATGTTTTTAGAAGAATATAAATTGGAAAACATTTTAGAAAAGTTTTTTATTTGGGTTTTACTAAAAATTTAAATGACATTGAGGGATTTATTTTGATGTTTTTTTGAAAGCAGCGTTAATATGAACTTTTGGGGAGGTCAAGAAACTTTTATGTGAATGGAATTTGAGGATATTTCTTCATAATTAGATATCATCTTTTTTGTGCTTGGTTTTGAGGAACTATTATGTTTTGAAGTTTTTTCTCATTTTTTTATGATTCTTGATCTTTTAGAGTGTTATCCCACTATGTCTTGATGCCTTTTAAAAGGCTGTTATGGGTGGTTTTCTGCAAGAAGACCCTCCAGTTGATTAATTTATGTTCAATTCAATCATTAATTCTACTTCAGTAATAGTTAAATCTAATATTCCCCCTTTTTATCAAAAAAATGTATTTCATTCAAGAGTTTTAGAATATTAACCTTCCTCATTTCCTTGGGTAGCTATATTCTCTAGGAGTGGAGAAATGGTTGGAGAAAATTTAATAAATTATCCTTCATCTTGATCACCATAATTCTTTTAAGACTAAGTTTTTAACATTTATATTACAAGGTATTGGTAGTATATTGTGTAATTCTATAAAATATATTGAGTAATAAAATTAAATATCTTTGGAAGGATTCAATGGACTATTCATCCAGCAGTACTTCCTAGAAGTGATCAAGGTACCGAAATCTATGGAATTTTATAGCCTCTATCAGGGTAGTCTATTAGTACTGAAATATGATTTTCACTTTTATGGATATGTTTTTTTCTTCTTGACTTGGATTAAAATGATTTTATAAAAGATATATATAGTATTGAAGAGGGATTAGACTAAATGTATTATCAATGGTGTCCTTTATTGGCCTCGACAACTATAAAGAGTTGGTAAGGTGGGATTTTAGAATATAATTTAGTATGGATAGAATACTTGAAATGGTATTTGTTCCCCTAGATCTTAAAGGTATTATTGGAAGCTCAAATAAAGGAAATTGGAAGCAAACCAAGTCATATTAAATTATTAGTGGTATCAAAATACTTCCCTACTTTTCCTTGTCATATTTTTTTGTGAGTAATCCCTTGGTGTGTCATTAGTGTAGGAAGTTGGGCAATAATAATTCATCATGTCTAGAAACTCCCAACGCTGGTCTTAGTTTTGGAAACCTTAAAAACTTTGAGAGTTTTTTAAGGGTATTCTCAAAAGATATGTGGGACCAGATATACGCCATCAGATGATCCCCAGTTTTAACCAATCAAACCTGATGATAATGTATTGATTTTTAGTCCTTTACAAGTTAACATTCCACCTTATTTTGTTTCTCCCTTTAGTTTTGTGTTGTTTTTTAAGATTATTATTTTGTATTTATGGGAATATATTAATGATAGAAATATTTTTGTCGTTAATTTTTTATTTTGATGTTCATGTATAGTTGTTTTTTGTACCATGATTATTTTCTTTTAGTTTTTTGTTTCATTTGTGTATTTGGAATTTTTTTTAAAGGATAGGTATGGGTAGTATTTCATCATATTGTTGGGAGACCACCATGGAAGTACTACCTATGATGTAATGATTTATCATATTATAATTTTTATATGAGGACTATTATGTCTTTTATATGATCATATCTCCCTAACATGGCCCTCTAAAGATAATTTCAGTGAATTTTGATTATAGTTTGTGTTATATATGCTCTTGATGTTTCTTAGTAAACAATAGTATGTTAATTTTAGTCTAAAAATTTTCTAGTATAGTTGTTCCTTGTTTTTAGTTCATATTCAATGGAGTTAACATCCTTCATTAATGAGGTGTTGTTTTTTTATCCTTGAATATTTTATTTTTTGTCCCTAATCTTTTAATTACTGTTTCTTTAGTGAGATAAAAATCACATACTAGTCATGATCAACCAATTAATCTAGAAGTTACTTGGGTTATAAAGTGTTATGGGGGGAGAATTTTCAAACCAAAACCTTATTTTTTTTTCTTATTTATTTGTTATTATAATTTTCCTTGAGTTTTGGGTCCTTCCCTTTGATTTATTTTAAAAATTGATAATTTTGTATTGTACGGTTTATGCATGGTTAGTAAAAAAGTTTTTTAACCATGCATGTGTGTCTAAAATTTTAATTGAGCTATTTCACACCATTGGTATATGGTTCTCCCTATCATATATCCAAACCATGTGTTGTACCCAGGTCGATCCAGTGAGGATCACATAATTCGTAGATAATTTGGTAAAATATGTGGGAAAACTATACAACATGTCTTTCTCATTAAATGTTGTAAATTACTAGTTTAAACTCTCTTATTTTAACCCAAATTCCTTCCCCTGTCTCATTTGAATCATACATCCTATGTTCCTTTCCCAATTTTATTGCTCAATTATCAAGGTGATTTCTATGGATTTTTTCAAGGTTTGAAGTTGATTCTTTAAGATAAACTCTATATAACTCATTACTATCATTTTTATTACTTATTCATTATTTCCTTTTACACTAGTGAGATCTAAGTTCCCCTGGTTTCATGTTTACTCAATTTTTAATTGATTTTTTTTCTTTTAGGGACCATCTTGGCTTCTATAGGTTCTCCTTGCCTCGTGAAGAGGATTAACACCACTATTTTTTAAAGCAATAATATTAAAGTCAGTTTTATTATATTTAGTCCTTTGAACATAAAACTATGAGTTATTTTGGTTTTTAAAATATTTTTTAAAGTGTTTTATGGTTTCTATAAAATATTCTTAATAGTTTAAAGAGAAAAAAGTTTTATTACCTAGATATTTCATTAAATGTGAAAGTTTGACTTTTTATTACCAAATATTGAAATGATTTTCTAACACTAATCACATAAAAACGATCATTTTTATATTTTAAATGATTTAATAAATTTGAATATATGATTTACTTTTCAATAGTCTTTCCAAAAGTTTTTCTTATGAAGAAAGGCTAGATTTATTCTTTAAATGGGTATTGACCTTTCATGAAATGTAGGATACATTATTATTTTTATAATATTTTAATTTAAAAAGTGTTTATAATGTAACTTCTTTTCTTAATTGATGTTGTATGTCTTGGTTAGAAGATTTTAAAAAGTTATTTTTCCAAGAATAATGACCCTTGATACATTCCCTTAATTTTATTATAAATAGGATATTAAAATTGTGTTTATGTGGTGCCATGTTATAGATTCCCTATTGGGTGAAACTTATATTATTTTATCTTATTTGAAAATTTGGATATTTCTATGAATGGTTATGAGAGGGTATATTGAGGTTTACTTAATTATTTATATAATTATATGGTATATGATGCTTATTTTTCTGACCTTTATTTGGTTCTCATGGGAGATACAATAGCTAGGAGGGAGATTTAAGATTACATTAGGCTCTACCATATGGTCAGGATATGGCTAGTGTTCCTAAGTTTCATGTTTTCTCTACAAAGGTATTTTTTCTTTTATTAGGATAATTAGGGTAATTTTGGGGGTTAGTTAATGTTATTCAAATTTATCACCAATCTCTTTCTATATATGGATTACGTTGGATGTGTTCAAGATGTCCTTGGGGCTCTTTGGGTTGCATAATGTTTTCTTTTTTTACATTAACTTTAGTGTTTTTTAATATTAATTAGTTATATTTTTTTATTAAAGTTTATTATTAATTATTTGAAACCACTCTTACTAATATATTCATTTTTAAAATACTTATGAAACTATTTTACTTTCTCATTAAACTCCACATCTTTCCTAAAAATAGTTTTCAAGGGACTATTCTAAAATAAAAATTGATTTTTCTTAAATATAATCTAAGTTATTTTTAAATAATGTGATTTTGGTTTTATTTAAGTCACTAAGAAGCATAATTTCTTAATGTATTTCAAAATATAATGATACAGTTTTATTTTCAAATTTGGCCCATGGTGTGTGAGGAGTATACCTACTAGGAATTTTGTTCTCATGGATATTATATTATTGTTCTAATGATTTCTTCATATATACAATGGTTTTTATTCGAATATTGAATCGGGTTTGTTAGAGGTGGAAAGTGAAGATGTTCCACTTTTCATGGAGGTGGGTGGACAAGGTTTTTCCATTGTACTAGCTATTATATCCTCCATTTTTTTTCTCAGATCTTATTTAATTATTTTTAAATGTAATTAATTATAGTTAATTATTATTAAGTGAAATTTGTATCTTTCATATGATATATTAGGTTTTAATTTTAATTTTATAACATGTTATTCATTTGTCGGGGAACACCAATATATGGATTTATTATGAAAAACATTCTGGTGGGAGTTCTGGTTCATTTATTCATTTATTAGGTGAAATAATTCTCATTGGTTTCCATTTGATTACCTAAATGATTTCTCTAGATTGGAGTGATTAGAAACATGGATTGGGATTTATCTCAGTCTAGAACAGGAACCCCAATTGGGGGTAGCCTGGGTTGGTTCTTGACAATCCAAGTTCCCTACCCATTGAAACCCTAAAAAAATGGATCCTATGAATTTTCCAATCACATGAGCATAAACCTATCTCCCCTATCCCAAGTCATTAATTGGTCATACAATCCAATATACCCACCTAATAGACTCTATTTTCCAAGTGTTTACCTTGAAGGACCCATACAAATTCATCATGAACACATGCCACCCAAACCCAATGAAATTCCAGACACACCCAATTTCCAATATTTTTAAACAAAAAAATAACTTATAAAATTAAAAAGAAATTGTAGGTATCAACCACAAACATTATTTTATAAACCAACCAAAAATAGGTGTTACAAGCCAAAATTTTATCAATGGAAATTCACCTTCTTATAATCATCACGTATTGTATAATTCACATAAAATCACATTGAGAACATAATACAAACTTTATAAATGAATATTTAATGAAATAGATGTATTTCTATAATTTAAGGAACCTATACTACAAAAATAGTAACTTGGCATTAGGAATAGATATAAAACTGTTATGAATAGTATACCAGTGAAATTAATAGAAAACTCATCTATAAAAGTATAAATAAAATTTATGCATCGAATAAATTAATGTATGATATAATTATATCATATTATAAGTAAATAAATTTAAAAATAATTATTATTTATGTTTTGGTATTTTTTTACTTCATAAAAATTTAATTACAATTTGATTATTTATTAAATAATTTAAAAGAAAATTTATTTTCATAAAATTTATTCAAAAATTAATATATATTGTTTCTATGGTACTATGATATTTTTATGAGACCTTAGTTAATTTTTCAAAGTGTTATAGAATCAGTTAAAATTTTAAAATCTTTATTTTTTGAGTAAATGATAATTTTATTTAAATGATAAAATTTATCATAAATAGAAAGTTATTTTCAAAAAATGGAGTTCATTTTTTAATTCTACATGTCAAAATGTGGTTAGGGTAAATTTTTGGGATTTTTCTGAAATTATTGAATTTTACTGGAGAGTAAAATAAGATAATTTATGGTATATGTACATTATAAGTTAAATACACTATTCCTTGAGTCATGGACGATGTACAAACCATCGATTCTAACTCACATGATATAATTTTGGTATTTATTCTTGATTATCAACAATATTTCTTGTATTGATCAAAATAATAAACTAACGAATTAAATAATGAGAAAGCACCTCTCTCATCCACTATAAATACCACCCCTCACCACCTCTTCTTATCAAACCTATCAAGATTTGATAATTCTCAATATTTTGATAAAATATATTCCAAAACCTATCCACCATCTCTAGTATATCTTGGTATTATAAAAATACCAAAACCTTTTCCCTATGTAGGTTTTCAAGGAGGAGAAATTCAAGTGGTAAATTCGTTGTTCCTTTTCTTTTAATTTATTTCCATGTTCTTTACTTATTATCTCCTAACCTCCCATCATCCAAATGGTACGCTAACTCTATTAACATAAATATAATTTAATTTTATTATGATAATGTAATAATTGATCATCAAACCCCCTTGTCCTCTTCCTTTTATTCTATAAATGAAAACATCGTTCGTGATGTTTTTATTTATCACCTTCATGGATGAAAATTTTTCATTTTCCATTAATTTATTCAAGGAAGGTCATAAACCCATTTTTATAGTTATGAAATATTATAATATATGTATTAAATCATATTTAATTTTATATATTAATTTTATACACATGATGTTAAATAATAAAACAAAACGAGTTCATTGTGTGTGAAAACCGCCCAAAATAATCCAAATGATTATCATTAACATATTATCTAATGATTCTTCCTCACCCCAAATAAATAAATTATTTTTATTATCACATAACCAAATGGAAGTTCATTTATAACATAAAACATCAATTCTGGATTTCTATTTCCATTTTACATGTACTTCCATAATCTTATACAAGCGAACATATCATAAAACTAAGAAAACAAGAACCCACAAATGATGAAATTGAACCTTATAACTCATCAAAAGGGAATATATTAACTCAATAAAATTATAATAAACCAATTACATGTATAAATAGTTATATTCTTATTAACTAATCAATTTATTTTTATTATTTAGGACATTAAGATCTAGTGCATAATAGTATCAGACTTAATGTAAGGGATCGTACTCGAACATCCATTTTTTACTTCGATTTACTCTTTATCTCTCTTTATCACAATGAAATTATTCTTTATTTTTATATAAATATTCTAAATTATATGAATATGCTCAAAAATAATATATCTAGATCGCATAATCCTTATTTTATAAGTATATAAATTTTTTTAAATGGTTCCCTTCTTATTTATTCCTGATACGCAGGCCCGATTTAAGTGAACTTCTTGAATTATTACCCATTTTTAAGTGCACTCCGTAATATGTTTTAAGGCATCATTATTTTTATAGAATAAAAAAATTTATTATAAAACCCCTTATTTATTAAATTATGGTTTTATATAAAAGATTATTCTTTTTTCCCTTTAAATTCTCCTTAATATTTTCCCTAAACCGCACCAAATTTTTTTAAGTTTCATAAACATTGTTTTTAATGTTTGCACTCAGATTGATATCACTTATCATGATATATACTTATTTTAACATATAAATTTACAAGTATTATTTAAATCCATGGATACCCTTATGATATTATCATTTATTATACCTTATGATATGATTATGATACTCATTTATTTCAATGGGTAACCCTAATTTTTATGTTTAATTACTTAAATATGATTATTTATCTAGAACAAATATTTATGAGTATTTCATGATGTGTGAACCACGATAGTTCTCTAATGCATTGGGTAATGTTTAGTATTGTGAAGTGTCATGTGCAATGATCATGATGGTTTTCTTTAACGCCTTCCCCATGTGCAATGGTCTTGGTTGTTAGCCTTGACTCATGTTCTATGTGTAATAAGACTTGACTCATGCTTTTGTATTGTTTTGTGTTGATAAAACCATACTATTATTCAATAATTATATGATCCTAGGTACTTTATGTTATTATTTTATATGTTAATGCCTTTTTATTTCATCATTTTATGCTTTCTAACCCATGTGTTATTCTTTTCTAATATTTCTATTACCTTACTAGGATTTTCAGATCACCCCTTTATTCATGTACTTCCTAGATTTTTCTATGAAAATTTAATGTATCAAAGGGTGTTAGGAGCTCATTTTAAAGATTAAATAAATGATGTTTTTATTTTGGTTTCATGATTTATAATTATGTACATAATCTCCCAAAGACACTAGACTTTATGATCATTGGTTATATTTGATGGTTAATTATGATTCAAAACATGTAATAATATGAGTAAAGGGCTAGGGCCTTTATAGTTGGTATCAGAGGCAAGGTATAATGTTTTTTGGAGATTAGGAATAGATAACATTAGTAAGAACCCTTGATATAAGACTAAGTATGATAAAACATGCCTAAATTTATATAAGTGTATAGTTAATTCTTTATCAAGAAATGTATCCTTTCCTAGATACTATAAGTGGTCATGGTTCTCGCACTGATGAACCTCGGAGTAACAAATCTGACAAGGTGTTACAGGCCTGACTCGGGGTAACTTGGTACATGAAAATGGGCCTTAATGTGCACCTAGTTTAACACTCCCTCCGAATATGATTTGGTAAATTCATAAGATCAATACGAACCATTATTAAGGGAACAAAAAATACACATAAGAATATATGTTAGGAAATAGATCATGGATAACTTAGATTAAAAACTAAAGGATCACAAATTAGGATATACTTTTCCTTTACTAGTTTAGAAATTTATGATTAATGATTCCTTTTTTTCTATGTATTCGAGCCCCATGATTGTAATTTATTTTTCTTAAGTAATGGGTGAAAAATAGAAGATCTTATTCCAAAAATAAATGTGATCAAAAATGTGATGCTTTCTTATTGAAATGCCAAATATGATGGAAATAGGAGCTGAAAACATTATGATAGTACTTTCTCAGCTGGATCAAGTTATGAATAACAATATGAATTGTGTTAAATACTATCTTTATCCTAATAAAGAGAAACATTTCATTGAATAATTCATGACTAAAAGGCCACCCATGTTTAGTGAATATTATGATCCCTTCCTCATAGAAAAATGAATTAAATTCATTGAGAATATACTCATTATCCTTCACTTCATAGAAGAAAAGAAGGTCGTGATGGAATTTTTTTCATTTTTATGGGGAATGTGATCAGTGGTGGACACTGATCAAGAACACAAATCCCAACTAGGAAATTGAATCCATGTAATATGAATATTTCAAGAAAATATTTTTCAATATTTTTTTTCCAGAACGCTCCCTCTCAATATGGAAAGACAACTCCTCGGGCTTAAAAAGAATGAAGATGAGTCTATCAGGGCGTATGAGGAAAACATTAAAAGTCTTGAAAGATATGACTTAGAATTTTTCATGAACAACAAATGTAAGGTGGATAAATTCTTTAGTGAACTAAAGCTAAGACTTTAAAAATAGTTTGTGATTCATGACTTTGATAGATATGTAGAGATTTTTTTATTCCCTTAAGGTTGAAATGGATATCATAGAATCTTAATGGCCTCATGGTCCGAGTGTCAGAAAGATGAAAATTAATTCTAATATGGGTGGATCAATAGATAAATCACATGATTGAAAGAAAACAAATATCCCACATGTCAAAATTGTGAGAATAAGCATCTTGGGAACTATCTAAAAGAACTAGGAAATGAATCAAATGTGGAAGAATGGGGCATATGGCTAATAATTGTCGGAGGGATATGAAGAGACCCACTAATGTGGAAGAAGAAGGAAATGTTCAGATCAATATTCAGAATTTATGTTAGTGTTATAACTTCAAGGAACATGGGAAATGTGTAAACCATTGCACTAAGACAAGGTTTTTTAAAGGCAATCGATAACAACAACCTCTAAGGAAGCAAGGAAGGGAATATGCTATCACTACTGCTAAAGTGGATCCTGACCATGATGTGGGGATAGGTACACTAATTATTCATTCAATAATAGAAAATGTACAGTTTTATTATGGCTATATGAATTTTTTCATATCTTAATAGTTTAGTATAACTATTTAATCAGCACCTCAAAATTGGGAGGATGAGTTACCTGTGAGAACCGAAAATAGGGAAATTATTGCATCCAAAGTTTATAACTCCACCCTGGTTAATATTTGTAAACTAAAACTCCTATAAAATCTAGTCATACTCTCATTTGTAGAGTTATATTCTATTTTTGGAGTGGATTGGATATCTTTATTCACATCCAACATCGACAATTAGAAAATGGAGATCACTCTTCACATCCCAAAGTATCCTACTATTCAATAAAAGTGTAATGAAAAGGATGAATCTCCTTTAGAATCAATGTATCTGGTGTGGATATTATTACATTAGGAGAAATCATATATTTATCAAATAATTGAGACAAAGAGGAGAATCATGAGTGAAGACATATCTAGTGTGATGGATTACACTGATGTCTTCCACGAAGAGTTTCCTGGTCTTACTCAGGATCGATAGGTTGAGCTCACAATTGAACTTATTCCGGTATCTTTACCAATATCAAAAAAACCTAATTGAATGGAAAATGTTGAGATGGAATAATTGAAAAAGAAGTTACTAGAAAACCTGGAAAATGGATTTATACGCCTGGGTGATTCACCATGGGGTGCACTAGTCCTCTTTGTCAAGAAGAATGGTGGATCAAGGTCCCTCTTCATTGATTATCATGAGCTCAAAAAAATCACAATAATGAACAAGTATCCCCTTAAATGGATATATGGCTTATTTGATCAGCTATGTGGGGACAGTTATTTCTATGAGGTGGGCCTTCGGTCAGGATATCACCAATTAAAGGAGAGGAAGACATATATTTCCTATAATTCCTTTCAGACAAGGTATGGACACTATGAGTTCATAGTGATTCAATTCAAACTCACCAATTCTCAAGAAATATTCATCAACTTAATTAATATTTTCTTTAGAGATTACCTCAAAAATGTTGTGGTAGTCATTGTTGATGATATTATGATATACTCCAAAATCAAGGAGAAACATGATGATAATTTTAATACTGTGTTAAGGACTTTGAAAATAGAAAAAATATATGAAAATTATAGTAACTGTGAGATCTAGATGACAGATGTATCTTTTTTGGGGCATGTTATCACTAGAAAAGGGATATTGGTAGACCTTTCCAAGACAAAGGAAATCGAAAAGTGGACCAAGGAAACATCTATAACTGAGATCTATAGCTTTCTTGGTCTATCTAGGTACTACTAAAAAATTTTGAGGAACTTATCATGGTTTTTGAACCCACTAACGAAGCTGACTTGAAAATGAGTGGATTTTATCTTGAATAGTGAATTTGAAGAATGCTTTAAATATTTCAAGAAGGGTTGTATCACTACATCAGTGCTCACACTAAAAAAATTGGCGAACCCTTTGTGGTATACAGTGATGCTTCAAAGAAAGTTATTAGTTTGTTTGCTGATGAAAAATTATAAATTGATCACTTACACCTCAAGGTAATTGAAAATCCATGAGTAAAATTATCCTACACATGATTTGGAGTTACCAACAATGATATTTGCATTAAAAATTTGGTGCCATTACATCTATGGGGATAAGTGTGAGATATATATGGATCACAAGATTCAAAAATATATATTTATGTAGAAGGAGATTCTTATGTTATAATGAATATGGTTAGATCTCACCAAGGATTATGAATTCTCAATCCACTACCATCTCATTAAGGAAAATAAGGTGGCAGATGCTCTATGTAGATAGGATCATGTAAATTTATCAATGTTGAGAATTTTGAAGGATCCAAACTTCTTATATTTTCAAAGGATGGACATGGCAACCATTAATAGAGGAACATAATCAATGCTTTCTTAAATTATTTCTCAACCTCCCCTAATAGAGAAAATAAAAGATGATCAATGTAATGATGTGTAAATGAAGGGGGAGGTGAAAGGTATCAAAAGGGGGAAATCCTTAAAGTTTAAAATTGATGAGGACGAAATTTTAAGATTTGTGAGATGACTATATGTACCTTCTGATCCATAGATAACGAACGAGCTTCTAAATGATGCATATTGCTCAACCTTATCCATTCACTCAGAGAGTACAAAGATGTATCGATATCTCTAGGAGAACTATCAGTGGGAAAATTTGAAAAATGAGATTGCTGAGTATACATAAAATTTGTTGGTATGTTAGTAAGTGAAGGTCAAAAGGAAAAGGTTTAATGGAATGATGTAACTGCTACCCATACCAACATGGAATTGGGATAACATTACCATGGAATTATTCACTAGACTTATAATGACATCTAGAGGAAACAATTCTATATGGGTTTTTGTGAATTATCTTGTAATGATAGTTCACTTAATCGCAATTCTAGAGTACTTATCACTGGATCAACATTCATGGATATATATTAATTAAGTGGTGAGGATTCATGTAATACCACTATCTATTGTATTCAATCAAGATTTGATATTCACTTCCAAGTTCTAGAAAAGTATCAAGCACACTCTCATCATAGATCCGAAATTTTGTATGGCCTACCATCCTCAAACTAATGGCCAATATGACCAGACTATTTAGAAACTACAAGATTTTTTGAGATCATATTCTATAGACATAAAAGAAGGATGGGACCAACATCCTCCAACCATCAAATTCTCATACAGAAATAGTTTCCTCTTAATCATACAAAGGGATTCATATGAATCCCTTTATGGTAAAAGATGCAGAACACTGGTGTGTTAGGTTGAAGTTCATGAACGTAAGATATTAGGACCTAAAATGGTTGAAGAAATAGTAGAGATGGTGGAACCCATTTAGAATCACATCAAGGAATCCCAAAGTTGAAAAAATATTTATGTAGACAACCAGTGACATGAACATGAATTTAAGGTTGGTGATATGGCATTCCTCAACATATATCCATGGAAGAGAATCATGAGATTTGGTAAGAAAGGGAAGTTAAGTCCCTGTTACATAGGCCCCTTCAAGATTCTTCATCGTGTTGGAGTCATGGAATATCAACTAGCACTTCCACTAATAATGTCTCAATTACACAATGTATTCCATGTATCCCTCTTGAGTAATTACATACCTAGTCCTTCACATGTACTAGATTCAGAGATAAAATAGTTGGAAAATGATCTATCATACGAGGGTCAGTCAATGAAGATATTCGATCATAGAGATACAATTCTATGATACAAGACTATTCACCTAGTCAAAGCACGGTGGTAGATCCACAAGTAAGAAGAGGAAACATCGGAACCTAGTGAAGAAATAAAGGAGAATTACCCACACCTATTTTTAAATTAGTATGTAAAATGAAATTTTGACAGAAAAAAATTATAAGGGGGAAGAATTTAACAACCATAAATTTTATTAAAGGGAATTACCTTCTTATAATCATGACATATAGTATAAATCACATAAAAACCTTTAAAACACAATAAAAACATTATAAATGAGGAATTAATGAAATAATAAGTATTTTTATAAGATAAGGAACCTATAATGATAAAATAGTAACTTGGCTGTATGAACAATAATATTGTCATTATAAATAGTAAAACAGAAAAATGAATAGTAAACTCACCCATTGATGTATAATATAATTGATTCATAATATAAATGAAAGTATGATATCATTATATCATAGTATAAGTAAAACAAATAGTTAAAAATTATGAATTAAGTGTTGGTTTTTTATAATTCATAAATATTTAATTATAATTTAATAATTAATTTAATAATTTAAAATAAAATGTATTTTTATAAAATGTATTCATTAATTAATATTTTTTTCCTATTGTTTTAAGATATTTTCATTCGAGATTAGTTAATTTTTCAAACTGTTATAACATTAGTGATAATTTTTAAATTTGTATTTTTCAAGTAAATAGAGATTTTAATTAAAATTTACATTGGTCATATATAGAAATTTATTTTCATAAAATTGAGTTAATTTTTAAATTCTATATATTGAAAAATGGATAGGGTGGATTTTTTTTTGATTTTTCTAAAATACTTGAATTTTTTTATATAGTAAAATTCGGTAATTTACAACATATATACATTATAAGTTAAATACGCTATTACTTGAGTCGTGGATGATATAAGAACAACTTGTTAGAACTCAGTTGATATAATCACTAAATTTATTCTCAATAATAAAAACTATTTCTGGTCTTTATAAAATTAATAAACTAATGAATTATATAATGAGAAAGCACCCCTCTCCTCCACTATAAATACCACCCCTCACCACCTCTTCTCCTCACACATATCATGCTTTGAGGATTGTATAAATTATGATAAAATATTTTCCAAAACCTATATCCTAGGTACATGATCTCTTGGTCTCATCAAAATACCAAAACCTTTTCCATAAGGTGGTTTTAAAGGAGGAGGCATTCCGGAGGTAACTTCCACTTTCCTTTTCTTTTAATTTCTTTTCAAGTTATTTTCTTATTCTCTCATCACCTACACTCATCCAAATGGCTTGATAACTATATTACATTACATATAATTGAATTTTATTATACTAATGGAATAATCCATCATGAAACCCCCTTCTCCTCTTCCTTTTATTTTAGAAATGAAAACATCATTCATGATGTGTTAATTTCTCTCCTTTAAGGACAAAAAAGTTTCATTTTCCATTAGAGCCTTAAAGGGTGGTCATAAAAACATTTTTATGGTTTAAAAAATTATAATATATGTGTTAAATCTTATTTTATGTTCTTGGATCATTATTTACACAGTATATTAAAAAATAAAACAAAACAAGTTCATTGTAAGAGAAAACTGCACAAAATAATCTAAACGATTATCATTAATATCTTATCTAGTGATTCATCCTCATCCAAAATAACCAAATTATTTATTTTATAAATTAACCTTATATATTCTCACTAATAAGTTATAACTTAATTATATATTTATATTTCCATTTTACATTAACTTCTATACTTTAATACATGTGAATTGGTCATGAAAACCAAGAAAACCAGCACTCCCGAATGATGAAATTGAACACTATAACTCATAAAAAATTCATAAATGAACTTAATAAAATTATAATAAATAAATTACATGTATATAATTTTATAAATTTATTAATTAGTTAATTTAATTTGATTATTCAAGGTACTAATATCAAGGGAATAACTGTTTCTAACATAAGGTAAGGGATCCTACCCAAACCTTCATTTTTCCTCTGGGTTACACTTTTACACTCTTTAACACTATGTAATTCTTCATTATTTTTATGTAATTATTCTAAGTTATATTTATATGTTCTAAAATCATGTATCAAAATCACATAATCCTTATTTTATGTGTATATACATGTTTTTACCAGGATCCCTTCCCAATTTTTCCCGATATGCAATCTTGATTTAAGGGAACTTCCGGAATTATAAGACATTTTCAAGTGAACTTAATAATATTTTTTAAAGCACCATTATTTTTCTACAATCAGTCACTTTATTATAAAATACCTTCTTGGTTCAATTCATGTTTTTTACAAATTATTATTCCTTTCTATCTTTAAATTCTCTTTAATATTTTCTTTAAATCACACCAAAATGTTTTATTTTTTTATGATTCTTAAACACTATTTTTATTATTTTCACTCAGTCTGAAATCACTTATAATGATATATTCCTATTGTACCTTATTAATATCCATTTATGATTTATTTACATGGACACCCTTATGATATTAGAATTTATTTGTCCTTATGACATTATTATGATACCCATTTCTTTCCATGGTTAACCCTTATGTTTATGTTTTATCTCTTATGTATGATTATTTATGTGGAACACATATTCATGAACATGTTATGATGAGTATTCCCAGATATTTATTTAATGTAATGGTTTGTTTTTAGCCTCATGACATGTCATGTGAAACATTCATAGCGTTTTTTTTACTCATGCTCCATGTGAAACAGTCTTGGTGGTTAGCCTTCTCTCGTGATCCATGTGTAATGAGCCTTAACTCATGCTTATGTCATTTTTATGTTTCTTACACATTATTATGATTCCAGGTTTATATGATCCCATTTTCTATATGGTATTCTCCCCTATGTTTACACCTTTTATTTCATCGTGTTATGATTTCTAACCCATATATTCTGCTTTATTAATATGTCTATTACCTTACTCAACTTTTTATCTCACCAATTTATTCATGTATTCCCTAGGTTATCCTATGAAAATGTAAGGGATAAAAGGGTGTTATGATCCCATTATGAAGATTAAATAAATAATTCTTTTATTTTTCTTTCATGATTTTTAATTATGTTCCCAATCTTCCAAATACACTAGACGTTATGATCCTTGGTTGTATTCGATGCTAAATTATGTTTAAAATCATTTAATAATATGTGTAAAAGGCTAGAGATTCTATAAAAGTTGAATACGTTATAATAAATTTATCATATATTTTTAATTAATAGACATGGTAATTTTACTTTAAGAACCATTGGACTTAAATTTCTAAGAGAGTGATAAGTAATACACCTACACACATAGGGTTTTCAAGAATTAAAATCATACCCAACTTATAGATCCAACATTTTATTGTCCTTTTCTATCTCTAGGTAAAAATATCCCAAAATATGGAAGAGTGAACCTCTAAGAAAATATAATCCCAATAAGATATTAAGGAAACCCTCTGGTTCAAGGTCCCTAGAAAGAGAAAAAATAATAGTTTTTCAGAGTTAGTTTGGATATTAATATATTTTTCAAAACCCCTTTAATATTGTGATCAATTTAGTGGAATGTCATAATATTTAAAAATTATTCAAAATGATGTCATAAATCTCTCTCCACCCAATTCTTGTGGACTTTTCATCCATTTTTAAAATGCATCCAACTGATACTTTGATGCAATGGTGCCCAACATAGTCATGTAACCCTCAACCAAGGCTCCTCAAAGAGAGAAAAATTGTGATGGAGTGATCTCCATTACAATTTGAAACCCATTATAGTGGAGTCCATGATTTTTAGGATTTTTTCTCCCCATTTTCAACTCAAAAAAAACATGAGCACACCTCAACTAAACACCACAATGACCACCAACATGGTTGTTTCTATCAACATATTTACCCCATAGAAACTATCCATGTGTTGAACTCACAAAATAGGTGTTTTTCCATCCACATTGTTCATAGATATCTGTTTAAACTCCATCTATACATCAAACCCTCCAAAATGTGCATTTCACACCATGTGGTTGACAATTCATCCCAATGTCTAGATCCCATTGCAACTAGTACAAAATGGCATAGGCCATGATCTCCACCATGGTTATTTTTAATCCTAGAGAGAGAAAACGTCTTTCTAATATCGTGTCCCCTTATAAATCCCTTAAAACATAAAATACTCTTGAACATTTTATAAGAATCCAAACTTATTTTAACTTAAAAATCCATAATTAATCATTGAATTGCCTCAAATTAGGTGTGTTATGGTGATCTTATATTGTAAAAAAACTACTAAAATCACCTTTAAATGTAATAATTTGAATAATTATGATGTTTATTTCATTAAAGAATGGTTATTGTATAATATAAATTATTTTTTATAACTCCTTGTAACTTTTGAAAAATATAATCTTCATTAATTTGTCCAAATAACGACTCATATGATCTATATGTTTACATTTACATAAGTGTAAGTCACTCTTGTTCATCTTTATAGGTATCATCCCCTTTCCTATTTCCATATAACTATTTAATTTTGCGCAATTATCACATCACTCTAATGCAACATAATGTCCTTGTGACTTTTTCAGGTTATATTCTATGTATTGATTACTATCAAGACTATTACATATTAATCAACTACTATGATGAATTCACCTAAGGAATCTTTCTTTTTGAGGTCACTCTATTCTTTGTAATGTTTTATCTCTATGATTAACATTAAAAAATGGTAGATGACCCTTACATAATTAGGTATTATATAACACTTTTCATGTTTTCAATTCTGAATATCAGAGTCAATCTTATATTTTCTTCAGAGGACTCTTACAGAACAATGACTTATCCATTTCACTCCATTAACTCTTAAATTTTAGAATTATTTAAATAATATTAAACCCTAATAAATTTAAATGAGGGAATTCCCAATCACTTAAAATAATCTCTAAATACATTAGATATATTTTGAAATCAACAAAATATTTTTAAACCACGTTAGGTTTAGATTCCAAATTTTTATTGTAAATAAATACTTAATTTAGAGTATTTAAATATATCTCACTAACATATTAATTTCATATTCATCTCAAACATCTCAATTATTCATCTCTGTGAAATTATCCTTGTATTATAAGAGCCTCCATACAAATTAATGGTAGACTAGTTTCTCTCTATTCCATCCATTTCTCTTCACATTAGTAGCTGTAGAAGTTGTCTAATATAGTCATATCTTTAATGAATTATCTATTCTTCAATAATTATAGCCATCTTTACTCAGAGTCATCAAGTAACATGTTTTATATAGGTATCCAATCAATCATATTACATTTAATGTATATCCATTAATATTATCTCATTGATCATCACATGTATATGGATGCTTCTTAGAGTCTTCCCATCCATGTATTTCAAGAGTAAAACTCCATCTCAATCTCCTTTACATCCATTTATGATGGAATCAACATAGTCACCTTTTAACTTCTGTATAAAATTATCATGTCATTTTAATTGGGCCCTTCATCATTACCCAAGATACCAATACATATTAATATTCTTATTGAAAATAAATATAACCAATGAACTCTATTGGGTTCTCCAATCTCCCAATTTATATTTTCTTTTTATACCTTTAATGGATTCGCATGAATTTCAGTAAATACGTATTCAATATTTTTCCATTTCACTCACCCATATTAACAATAAATAAAAAGGTTTTAGAGTGTGGTAAATTCAGTATCTTCTTACTAACTTCCTTATTTTAACTCTTTCATAATACAATTTTATTTAGAGATACAACCTGAAAATTTTGAGAGAAGAGTGGAATCATCTTTTACTTATCAATGAGCCGTACATTAATAAAATCTAAGACTATGAGAAATACTAAATGTTTAAAACAAGTGTGATTAAAAAAAACATCAAGGATTTCTATAAATAGTACAACATGTGATATTAAAGCTTGTTAATATTCCCATAGGATTTTAATATATATTTCAAATGAAATTTTTTCAATTACACTCAATATAAAAAATACATCAATATATTTAGGTAAAATTTATATAAATCACATCAAACCAATGGTGCTTTAACTTTATTTTTCATCAACTCTTTTTTTTGAAAGGCAGGGAATGAAATTAGGTAGAGTGTGACCAGTCAGTTGGAATCTTCAACACCAATTCTCATGAATTCATGGATCATCTCTTGTAGACAATCTATCGTGAAATTAATGTTCTTCTTTTGGTGGGATTATTTACTCACCTTCATCACTTTCATTCTACAGTGAAATCTTTATATTTTTATTCATCTCTAATTGATCTAGAAAAATAGTAAAGAATTATTTCTAAACAACCATTGAATTTTTAAATTTTCTATATAGTTTTTTCACAAATTTTATGCTATGATTTTTAGGTATATCTTCAAGATATTAATTTGGGATGTATTCCCCCAAACCAATCCAGTTTTTCCTCTTTTTGATTTATTTTGTTCATTTTTTTAGTTTTCATCATGAAATACTAATTTTAATAGACGATTTTTAATGGTACATGGTGTGTATTTTTCTATTATAAAAGAATAATCACTTTATTAATAATGAAATTAATTTTTTATTTTTCATATTGGGAGTAGTTTTATTGACATTCTTCTTTTTTTAACACCTTTCATCACTTTCATAATTCCTAATGAAGATTCGTCTTATTTTCTTTATTTCTTACTTTTATTTTTTGGTATACTATTTAAATTAAGGTATGAAATTTAATTTTTTAGTACATACCAACAATATCATTCTCTAGGAAAACCTTTTTTGAATGGATCAAAAGATTTTTAAAGACTTTGAAATATGTTATTGATGGATAGATTTACCCTCTTCTATAAAATATTATTATAAAAATAGATATTATTTTTATTTCACTTTCACATTCCCTAAGTCCATGAATTCTATAAATTACATAAGTGGACTTATTTTTCAAAAATTAAATGGATACATGTCCAAACCCCTAATAGAACC
This sequence comes from Viscum album, assembly GCA_963277665.1. NCBI lineage: Eukaryota > Viridiplantae > Streptophyta > Magnoliopsida > Santalales > Viscaceae > Viscum > Viscum album. The sequence goes on along the minus strand of OY728140.1, from coordinate 1,019,128,146 downwards.
AAAATTTTCCATTGAATCTTCTTCTCTTTCCTTTACATATAGTTTTTCCAGATTGAGTAGCTTGTTATTTTTATAAGGATTTAAGATTATTTTTGGATTAATTTAGGGTGTTTTTAATTTTATTACCATTAATGTTTTGGTGGATATATTAGAATTTTTATTCACCCATATTTTTCACTATTTTGACTTTAATCTTGCAATAGTATCCAAAAAAACATCAATACAAATAAAAATATAACTTTTATGAGTTTAGTTTTTTCAAGAGTTTATTGTTAATTGATAAATATTTGATCTCATTTCCTTTTACCAGTAATTTGAATGTTTTTTAAATATTGAATCCTTTTATATTTTTATATGGAATTATATATTTTTTGTAGATGTCTATGAATATTTAATTTGGATGTTTTCCAAATTTCTCAATTTAACCTTCAACTTAACACATTTAAGATTTATAATCTTCTTATCATTAAGGGATCTCATAATTTCTTTAAATTGTTTATAAATATTTTGAATATGGTATTTATTAATTTTTATAATTTTTTATATATAATTTTCAAGCTCTTATATTTTATTTTCATTAAATTCCAACTATGAATCTTTGACATTTATAGAGGTATTGTGAAATTATTCCAACTCATGAATCTCCTCTTTTAAGATTATTCTTATCTTAACATTCTCACAAATTTATTTATTCGTTTCTTATTTATCTTGGGATTAATTATTTAAACCAACTTTTAAATATCATTCCTTTGTTTTGATATCTTGAGTGATATTTTTTTACATTAATAATTTTATAGCCAAAGATTTTATATCATCAACTTCTAAATCCAGTTTTTTTTTATCCAATAATCTCATGATAAAGCCATATAAAATCTTGAAAACCTCAATATGGAATTTTTTTTCTAAATATTCATTGACTTAAAATTAGCTATCTTCAACTACATCAATTGATGATCACTCCTCATAAACATCACATCATGATATTGATTATTTTAGTAGATCTAGATCCCCATTTTCATTTGAAATATTTTGAAATTTCATAGACTATAATTTAATTCATATTTTCACAATTTTGGCTGAAATTTTATTTTTTTTATCAATAGGTATGGGAGATGAATTTTTAATATAATGCGCTTTTAAATATTCATTAAATATGAAATTCATGTAAATCAGATAAAAATTAGGAAAGAAATTTTGAATACAAACATATGAAACTTGGATTAGCTCTGATAATAATTTAAGTTCACATTGTATTTTATAAAAAAAATTGATAGAGGTGAATATTTGTTAACAAATTTTATCTAATTATATTTTCCCTTTTAATTATTCGATCTTTAAATTGAATTTTTTTTCTCGATTAAGATGCATAGATCTTGTTAATGCACTTTCAATGAACAACACTAAATGAAATTTAAAAAGTTAATAGGTGTTAATATAATGATTTATTTTTATAAGGTTTTATCACAATGTGAATATCTAACCATTTCTATGTTTAAGTTCAGTTTTGAGGTATAGATATTCACTATAGGACATAAATGAGTACAACAAGATGAGGAAATTATTCTTCCTTGAATCCTAAAAATATGTTTAGGTAATTTTAATATAAGAGAAATGCATTTACTTGAATATTTTCAATTAAACATTAGTTATATATTAGTAGATCTTTTTTTCTGACTAGTTGGATAGTATTATACTAGGTCACTTTTGTCTTTGATATTAGATTATGCAAGTGTCTTCCAATCAACGATTATCCTATTCGAGGAACTCCTAAATGAGATATTTATTCTAAATTGAATGACTATAAAACCCTAAAATTTAGTGATATATTTCTATTTTTATAAACTTTATTTCATTGATATATTTCTTTATATAAAACAACGATTTTAAATGAACCATTATATACTATTGAATTATTATTATTTAATGTTTTAGTTGTTGTATATCCTTTTTATTATTGGGTACAAATAGGGATAAATGATATTTGAAAAGGTATAATTTAAAAATGAATAAAATGAATCCATTTTTTAAAATTGGATAAAAATTAAAATAAAAGCATTTGAATGTAAAAATATAGGTTTTTCTAAAAATTGTGTTTATATACACAATATGTTTTTATCTTAATAAATTAAATTCATCTCTATTGATAAATGGTTTTAATTAAATTTTTATATAATATATTCAATAAAACATTTTAACATCCGTATAATTGTTTTTTCATGTAATGGAATGGTTATAAACACATTTTTATGATTAAAATGCATTTTACAAAAAACAGTTTTGGTGTGTTTTATGCACTTATTTTAAAATAAATTTTGGATAGTTATATATATATATATTTAATTTGATAAAAAAATTTACATGTTTTTAATAAGAATAATTAATATTATATAATAATATTAGCTTAATTTTTTCATTATGAATAGTAATAGAGGTAATAATTTGTTACAACAGTAAAGGTTAAATGGGGTTAATGTGGGATTAAAATGAATAGATAAGGTTTAAAAAGACTTAAAATATTTATTATATACTATTGGATGAATTTATTTAGATATTATCTAATACTATAATTTTAATTGAGAAAGTTTGGAGACACATTCCCATGATATTGACTCTACTATATTATTATATTCTTAATAAGTACAAGTATGTCACTCACTTAACTTAAAAAAGGGAACCCCTATCCTCAATTCCCCACACCACTTGAGGCCGTTATATAAACAAAAACCTTCATTTTTTTAAATTTTGGGGTCTAAGCCTCATTTATTATTAAAGCAAAGAAAAGAAGCGGTATATGTTATTAGCAATCATTTTCAAGTTTCATTTTTCTTATACAATATATAAATCTATTAAATTAATCCAAAAATAATTAATTTCGTTTCATAAATATATTTTGATGTTATTATTATAGTAAAATTGTTTTCTACCTTCATTCCATCAAATGGTAAATGAAATTGTCAATGGTGGGTACATGTGGACTACCACCACTATATAGTTATATGATTTATTTTAAATCACCATTATTCCTGGTTTTCTTATGATGGATTTAATTTTTATATATAATAATTATTAAATAATTATTCCTCTTTAATTATAATATATTATCTACCTTCTTACCTTTTCATCTTTTGGAAAAAATAATGTCACTCATGTGTACTTTTTGACTACCATCTCCATGAAGCAATGAGATTCATTTTTCATTTCGTGTTTACAAGGATGATAATAATGATGAATTTAATTAATATATATTTTTAATATTTTATAATATTTACAAAATAAATTTAATTTATAAATTGCAATTTTTTCATTCCATTAATCAAAAATTGATAACATCACTTGTGTCTATGTATATATCATCATCTCAACAAAGTGATGTAATTCATTTTTCATCAGCACTTTATATGAATTGTCATAAAAGAGTATATCAGGAATAAATATAATAATTATTTAATTATTAAGATTATAATTTAATGAAAATGGTACAAGTACCATAACTATCAAATAGAAACATACATTGAAAATTAATGAGTTTTCACTCGAATATCCATTTTAATTATGAAATTATTAATAAAAGGATAATTGGAAGATATTAAGGAATTATATATAGTATGTTATGTTTCAATATAGTTATGGAATTGGTTTATATTAAATTTTTATTCATTATACATGATTGTTGAATGCATATGAATCCTGGAAAGACATGAGGTAAGGGATTTATGTTATAATATCATTCCTTTGTAGGATTGTTTATGTCAAATTTACATTTAAGTAACATGCTTGATCCTTATCCTTTAAACCCAATATATAATATTATAATATGGATATTACTAGTTTTTTAATTTTCTTCCTTTAATTATCCACTCTTTAGTACAAAATTGTTTGAGAAATTGATTTTTTTTTAAATCTATTTTATTTCCATTACACAAAGAATCTGTTTATCCCATGTCCATATTTTCATTAAAATGTTTTCAATAATGTTTTTACCATTATATAATTATTTATTAAATTAATTTTTACCCAGATTTTACTTTCTATAAAAAAATATTTAGAAATAAAATTTTCATTTCACATTCTAAACAAGGTACTTATTAATAAAGTTTTGAATAGAAACATTGCTTTGAAATATACAGCATGAATGAATTTTTCCACCATCATGAATATACTTTTATTTGAATATTCTATTACAAGTTTCAATGGTTATTTTTAATAAAAAAATTCTTATTATTTTTTAAAAAATTTTATTTTAAATTACTGATTTCAAAATGAATGTCGTATTTTCCTCAAGAAATGTTCCAGTGATCTTTTAAAGGTATTTTTATCTTTGAAAACATCCATTTATGTTACTTATGATTTACCTAGAGAGATTATCCCATGGTTCCATCCTTATTTTCTTAAAAATGGTAATTTATTATGATGATTAAATCTTGATGAAACCAATTTTCTTTTCTATGGGTTAATCATTAATGAAATGATAAATATTTTCATGAACTTACAGCATATATATGAATAGATTATGATTATGTAACTTTTTGGTATGTTATAACACTCCAATTCATTGGGTAATGTGATATAGATATCTCACAAAATTATGATGATAGGCATAGATATGATTATGAATAGTTATGTTCACATTTTTATTCATGAGTATGATTGTGTCCAGATATGCCCATAATAATATGTGTGGACAGGATATCAAATACCTATGTTCACATTTTGATGTGTGAGTGTGATTTCTTCTATCTATGATAAAAATATTATTCATAGACATTATTTAAAATAGATATGTTCACAATATTATGATTACTTATTATTATAATTTTATGTGGATATGTTATGAACCTTAAATAATGATTTTTTATTTGACATCCTTATTATTCATTCTACTCGTTATGACTTTATTTTTGAGTTTATGATCTAGTATTTTATTAGTATGAATCATTTATATTTTAAACATGATCAAGATTATGTTATCATTCCATAATGATTGTATTATACTCGTATGATTGATATATCCCATTTTTACCCCTACAACGAATCTGAGATCACCCATTCTTATGTTTTCATTTTCTGGATTTTGTTGGACGGTTCAAAGTAAAATAATTCTAGAAGGGTTATAGTATAAAAAACATTGTGGGAGATATTGAAGATATTTTAAAATTTAATTTCATTATATATCTATTCTCCAATGACATTAAACATTTATAGTCTTCTAGCATGTATAATTCTGATATGTATTGAATATTCATCTAAAATGATGTAATATTTATGTATTATATACTTGGGTCACCTCAATGACATATCATCAAGGTTAGAAGACCATATTCCTCAATGAATAGGTCTTCTACTACTATAATGTATTTATCAACATTGTATAATAATTGGCCTCATTTTTTATCTCAATACTAGAATGATTAATATATATTGATAACCAACTAATCTTTGTTTTCAACGAATTCCATCTTCTTCAAGTGATTCAAACATTGGTATCATGAAAATCATAAATAATTTTACCCTCCCTCAATCATATTCTATGATATATGAATATCATAGCGAAGGTATCAACACCTGCTTCTCCTCCTTCATATTCCTTCTTTCTTATTCTGATTCCTCATTTCATAACATATTACTTCAATAGTATTATTATAATCTCTCTTAAATATTTATAGTACTATCTTCCTCACAAATTCTTTGATATGTAGATGATTCTATGGAGTTTATATATATATTCCCCACTCTTTTCTCTACATATTAAACCATTTTATTCATAGAATATTCGAAATAAAATTTTTCATATTTTTAATGTGTAAACTATCCCTAATTCATAGTAGTGTGATCTCCTCGTTTAAATTGGTAGATATTTCCAAATTTTATTCTCACTAAATCACAATAAAATATATCCCTTTTAAATCCTCAAATATACTTGGGATTTTATTCCTCTTCAAAATATTCCATAAAATCCATAGTCATTTTACATATTTTCCATGTTGACATACACAATCACATGTAGGACTATTATCATGTAGTGGAATATTCTACTGTATCACAACCTTCTAAACACTTTCTCTAAATAATAATACTTTAAATAATTTTGATGTTTATGAAACTAAATTATTGTTCTTACATCATCTAAATTCCTTCCTAAAATTACCTCGAACTTCTAAAAGCTTCTTCTAAAATGTTTCTAACCAATTATTCTTATTATTAATTTATTTACTTTTACAAAACAAATTAATTTACTCTATACACTTTTGTGAGTCTCATCCCTTCTCCCTGCTTCATCTAACTATTGACAATTATGCATAGATCACATCACTCTTAAACAACATAGTGGTCTCATCACTTTTCAAAATTCCACTCATTTATTATTATCATAACTATTATGTAATAATAAATTAATCTTATTAATTCACTAAATAACACTAACAAATTTAGGTGGCTTCAAACATTTGAAAATTCTGTGCTCTCTAATGACTCTTATGAAATGTCATATGATAGTTAAGTAATAAATAATCATCAATGATATTCCTATCTTTCAACATTTAATATTAGTGTTTCTCTTATAATTTCTCATAAAGACTCTTACAGAATAATGTCTTAGACTTTTTTCAATATTTACTCTAGAATTTTAGAATTCCTTGAATAATATTAAAAACTCATCAATTATTGTAATGGAATTATCAATCAATTAAAATCATCTTTAAATACTTTAAACAATAATGTAAATTACCAAAATATATCAAATCCTATTTATTTTAATTACCAATGTTGTTTATAAATTAAATAATAAATTTAGATTACTTCCTTATATCACAATGTACTATTTATTTTAGCTTCAACTAATCCCTCTTATTTATTTTTCTAGGTGATATTCCCCATGTATTAAAACATACTTCATATTAAATAATCTTTATAAGGTTTCTCTATACTCTATATATTTATCTTCACCTTAGAATCTACACGAGCTATTTAATATTACAAATTCACCAATGATTGCTCAATTTTTTAGAAATTATATCTATCTTTACTCATCCCCATCAAGTAATATATATTAGATAGTTATTCTATTAATAATAACACTTTTCATGTATGTAATTAAAGTTAAAATCTCTAAAAATTACATTTATATCGATGCTTCCTAAAATATGACCATCCATATATTCTAGGATAACAAGTTTGTCTCCCTCTCCTTTGTCACCCATTTATTCTGTTATCAATTCAATCACCTTTTCCCATCTCTACATGAGTATCATATCATCTTCATTGGTCTCTTCATCATCACCCAGGACACGAAAAACATATTGACTTACTTATTGACAACATATTCAACCAATCCACTCTACTATGTTATAAAAATAGTTCAATACATGATAGAATTTTTATAATAAATTTATTAATGTTTGAAAATTGAAAATTTCAATCTATATATATAATTTTATATATGTTTCATTGTATTTCCAAATGAAAAAATATATATATTAAAATTATAAAATCATAATTATTGTAAAAATTAAAATAAATGTGAAAATTTGACTTTAAATTTTAAAACTATAATTAAATTATACATTGATTGTATAAATTTTAATACTAATAAAAATTGAAAGTATAAAATTTTACATGGAATAAGGTATAATATAAATTTCATGTAAACAATTTAAAATTGTTTTATAAATATGATAACATAAATTTTTATTCCTTTTCAAATACTATCAATTTTGTAAATATGAATTAAAAAAATTACACGATAATATTTTAATTTTTAATGTAATGTGAATATGCACAAAAAAAATTAATACTTAAAACCATGATTTTGATCATTAAATTGGACAATAGTCGACACCTAAATGATTTGATATTATGTTAATGAGATATCATGTCTCATTATTAGTGTTGTGTAATCTGTTATACCCATGATCTATATACCTATATTATAGATAAAAATATGTGAACCCATGTCACGACCCGTCCTTGGGGCCCGTGTCGTGACCACCCAAAGCCCGCCTTCCATAGGCCAGGGGTTGGCGACTAGAAACAAAGGCGTAAATCCTGATAAAAAGGGAAGGCGTTTCCTTTATATAAGTAAAAAAATACAACAGAGTACACAAGATAAAGTAAACACAAAGTAAACTGAGTACAAAAGTAAATGTTGAAAAGTAAATGGGCTAGAATACAAACCCAACTGAAAGTACAGTATAACTGAAAAAGTAAAAAATAGTTGTAGTAAAGTAAACCAGCAAACATTGAGTCGTCCTCCGGATATCCCGCCTAAAGGGTGGGTACAGATGGTATCCTCATCTCCAAGGGTCTGGTCGTTCGCTACGTGTACGTCCCGCCAAGTGGTCCACCTACAGGTACCGTCCCGCTCCACAAGTCTCCACCTTGATCAATGTTAACTATCGTCTGCATCCAATACAACGTAGTGCGGGCATAGCCCATGTAGGGGTGAGTATACGATACTTAGTAGGGACCCCGAGACCCCTGAAGGTCTCCCAGAATCCACAAAGGACAAACCACAAAGGAATGATAAAAACACAAAGTATCAACAAACTCTACTTAGGTATATACCCATACATATACCTAATTCATCAATTCCAGTTCGGCTCCAACTCACGAGCCCAAGTATAACCCATTCCACACAAAAAAGCACAACCCAGTCCACACAGGAAAGCAAGTCAATAACATCAATGATAATGAATAAAAGTCAGGACACAGGTCACACAGGTATACTTCTCACGAAGAGGGGTGGAGATGATAGATGTAGCCTCTGAATCATCTCCCATGTCGAACCCACGTAGGATCCAAGTACATAAGTCGTCGTTGTCAAACCCCCGTAGGATCCTAGTATAGTAACCATCACTACTGAACCCAAGTAGGATCCAATTATAGTCTTCCTGACTCCCAAACCCACGTAGGATCCAAGTACAGTCATCCTCGCTACCAAAACCATGAAGGATCCAAGTACAGTCGTCATCATCGTCACAGTCGCAGCCAGCTCTAGGGTTACCGCACAGAGCACGCTCGATTCTAGGAGGGTCCGCTCCATGAGCCAAGAGGGTCGATACATCAATTGTCACAAAGTCTAGATTTTATGTATCCCAAAATTCAGTCTCGTCAATAGGAACTCAACATGATAGATGGTGCGTCAATCGGACATCCGGGTTGAGAGATATTGGCATTTCCGTCCGAGGGGCCTGGTTGGTTTTTAAGCTAAAACCAGCCTGACCTTACTTCAGCTATGTCCAAACCTTTAGTGGAGTAATCCAAAATAATTGTCTCACCAAGATTAATTCAACGTATTTGACAGAACGTCATTCGTACGTCCGGTCCTTAAGTTATAACTGTTTCCGATCCAAGGGCCAGGTTGGTTTCGGGTTTGAACCAACCCGACCGTACCCAAAATTCACCAAAACCGCGAGTGTAATATACAAAAACTACCATCTCGTTCTAAGGAATCCCACGCAACTAACGGTGCATCGATCGGAGGTCCGTAGCTCAAGGTATGGTTGTTTAACCGTTAATGGTCCGAAATTAGGGGGTCTGGGCCCGGTCCGACCCGGGCCAACACCCCCTCGGTCGGGCTGAGCTGGGTCGACCCGAATCGGTTCCGGCCCGGTTCGGCGCAACCCGGACTGGATGGCGCGGCCCATCCCACGGCGGGTTGCGGCCAGCCCGGCCCGTGCGGCCTACGTCCCGACTCGGAAGTCGGTCGCGGCTCGGCTGCTGGCCGAGTGGGGCGCAAAGGGGCGCGACCCCTTTATTTTGGAAATGGCAGACCTAGTGGGGTCCACCCTAAAATCTGGTCGGGGTGGTTACACCCTCCCCCCCCCCCCCCGGTTTTCATGTAACAGACGGCCTTTATGGCCGTCTGGTTTTGAACCGCCGCGGGACACAAAAGGGGTCCCACCTCCTAGAGACGTCGGCGGCCGGCTTGGTCGCCCACCCCTGTTGGTCCGCCACGGCCTTAGGGCACGGCTCGTCTTACCGGCACGGCGCGACGGTGTCGCACCCCTCCTCCACGGCCCGCTCCATCTGTGGCCTTCCTCGGCCTCTCCGGAACAGCGCAACGGCGCCACGCACCACCGCCGCGGCCCACTCCAGCCGCGGTCCTCTGCTGATCAACGCACAGTGCAATGGCACTGTGCGCCTCTTCCTCCAACATCATCGAAGATCAACAAAGAATAGGGGAGGATAATTGGTCATGTTTTTGTTGTCCTATCGCCTCCCGTTACGATGATATCATGCGGCCAATCCTTAAGCAACGAAGAATGATGATTAAAATTTGAACAAAAATAACCCCTACCTTGAAAAGATTTTTGCGGTTGTCAAGCGTCGTGGATGACGGCGTCGTTTCCGTCATCGTCGGTGTGCACCCGAGGAAGTGGTGTCTCCCCTTTTATCATGGAGATAAGAAGAGGATTGCACATCATTGTTCTCTATGGGTTCGGTTCTCTACGTCGAAGAGGTGTCATTCTTCACTGAGAGGATGACGTTCTTCAACAAAGGAGGAGCTTCCTTCTTCCACATGAAGGTTCTCCCTCAAAATCCTCACTGAACAATTCAACCCCAAAATAAAATAAGGCCATCCCTTATTTTAATTAAGCAAGACATGAATTTCAAAATACAAAATTCAAACACTTCATTAATTAATGATGAGTCTCAATTAATTAATTAATGTGTGTGTTGGCATGCAATAAAGAGGTAGAGAGGGAGAGTAACTTAATTAAAGGGAGTTAACAAGTTTTAAAGGGGGAGTTTATGAGAGTTATGGAAATGTGAAGGGTTGGGGCTCGTGTGGGCCCCACCTCACATTTATCCGCACATGGGTAGTTAGGATGTTAGTGGCTCCCGCCCTAACTTCCCCATGTAGGTTATAACCACTTAAGATATAAACATAAAATTGTCCCACAATTTTATTCACCTCTCAATTAATCCACAAAAAAAATTAACTTCTTCTCCCGTGCAAATGAATCTTTAGTAAAGGTCCTCTTAAGAAATTATAGGCATAATGAGTTCACCGGTGCCCTTGGATTTCAATTCCAAGGACCGGTTCAAAAGATTGAAAACCAGCTCGTTTGTTTACTGAACGTACCCGAGCTAAACTTCGGAAATTGATTCCGGGCACACCGGGCCTCAGAATCAAGTGCCGTCAGAAGCCATAGACTCGCAAAATTACAAAGTATTTATGAAAAAAATTTACATGAAATTTTTGGGTCTTTAAATTACTCCCACCTCTGATTTTTACGTCCCCGTAAAGATACATCATATACTAGGAAAACAAGTGAGGGTACTATGCACGCATCTGAGCCTCCCGCTCCCATGTGCTCTCCTAGGGGTTCCTATACTGCCAACAAATGAGCACAAGATGAATCAACCATCCATGTAGGACCCGCTCCTATCAATCCTCGATCTTCGGTAGGACCTCCAAAAAATTAGCCTCGTCATCGATGTCCAGCTCCCCGCTATCAATGATGTGCGTCGGGTCCTGCACGTATCTCTTCAGCTAAGATACGTGGAAGACGTCGTGCACCCGGTGCAACTGAGGTGGAAGGGCCAGGCAGTAATCCACCTCGCCTACCCTGCTGAGGACCTGGAATGGTCCGATGAAGCATAGAGATAACTTTCCACCCATTCCAAATCTTTGTAATCCATGTCAAGGTGAGACCCATAAGAAAACGTGGTCTCCATCCTCAAACTCTAGTGGTATCTGCCTCCTGTCAGCATAGGACTTCTGTCTACTCTGTGCAGTCCTCATCTGAACCTGGATAATCTGAACCTTCTCTGTCGTAGCCTGGACCATCTCTGGTCCTACGAGTGCTGACTCCCCAGGGTCAGTCCAGCACAGAGGTGATCTGCACAGTCGACCATACAATGCCTCGTATGGTGTCATCTCGATGGTGGAGTGGTAGCTGTTGTTGTACGCAAACTCCGCCAAAGGTAGGTGATCCTCCTAGCTATGACCAAAGTCAAGGACGCATGAATGGAGCATGTCCTCAAGTGTCTGAATGGTCCTCTCTGTCTGGCCATCCCTCTATGGATGAAAGTCCGTTCTCAATGATTTTTGTGTCCCAAATGCCTCCTGCAACCCCTTCCAAAGCTGGGAAGTAAAGCGAGCATCTCGATCGGAGACGATAGATGATGGAACACCATGAAGCCGTACGATATCCTGAATGTAGAGGCATCCCAAGTTCTCCACTGAGCCATTCTCTCTGATAGGTAGGAAGTGAGCCGACTTGGTGAGTCGGTCGACAATCACCCAGATGTAGTCGTGTCCTCTGTAAGTACGTGGAAGCCCTGTCACAAAATCCATGGATATACTGTCCCACATCCACTCCGGGACCACTAAGGGTTGTACCAAGCCTGCCGGTACTTGGTGCTCCGCCTTCACCTACTGGCAGGTGAGGCATCGTGGAAAAAACTATGCCACAGCCTTATTCATACCCGGACACCAGTGTTGTTTTCTGAGGTCCCGGTGCATCTTTGCTACTCCAGGATGTACTGCTAGAGGGGAAGTGTGAAACTCCCTCAGCACCTCCTCCTGTAATGCAAATACTACCATGGTACGTCAACTGAAGAGGATTAAGTGCTCTCCTTCTACAGAAAAACCATCAGGTTCCTGCCCTGTGTAAATCTGAGCACGTCGTGTCTCATAGTCAACGTCCCCGCGTTGTGCCTCTCTGACCCATTATAGTAGTGGAGGAGTGACTGTGAGAGACTGTAGAAAGGCTGATCCATCTCTATCTACAAAGTAAATCTGGTACGTGGCTAGCTACTTTGTCGCCTCTTCAAGTATTTGAATGCTCGATCTCTGGCTGAGAGCATCAGCTTCTACATTCCCCTTGCCAGAATTATAGACCATCTGAAAGTCATAGTCCTGGAGGACTCGATCCATTGTCGTTGTCTCAGGTTCAGGTCCTTCTATGAGAAGATGTACCTGAGACTCTGGTGGTCAGAATAGACTGTAAAGCGCTCGCCCATCAGATAGTGCTGCCACATCTTCAAGGCGAATACCACTGCTACTAACTCCAGGTCATATGTATTGTAGTTCTGCTCGTGCTGCCTCAATTGTCATGAACCATAGGCGATCACTACCCACTTCTGCATCAGGACACACCCGAGTTTGATCCCTGGTGCATCGTAGTAAACTATGTACCCTACACCCTCCTCTGGTAGCCTCAAGATGGGTGCACTGGTCAATCTCTGCCTCAGCTCTTGGAAGCTCTGCTAACATCTATCTGACCACACGAATGGTTTCCCCTTCTTCGTCAAAGATGAAAGTGGTGCTTCAACTCTGGAGAAGTCTGGCACAAATCTCTGATAATACCCAGCCATACCTAGAAAACTCCAAACCTCTACCACGCTCCTGGGTGGCTCCCAAGGAAGTATTGCCTCGATCTTCACAGGATCTACAGCAACTCCCACATCAGAGATGAAGTGCCCCAAGAAGTGGACCTCTCGAATCCAGAATTGACACTTCGAGAGATTACCATAAAGCAGGTGCTCTCTGAGTGTGTCTAGTACAACCCGCAAGTGGTAGGTGTGCTACTCCTCAGTAGTCGAGTAAATTAGTATGTCGTCGATGAAGACTACAACAAATCGATCGAGGTAAGGCTGTAATATCCTGTTCATGAGACTCATGAACACTGCTGGAGCATTTTTTACGCTGAAATTCATAACCAAGAACTTTTAGTGGCCATACCGACATATGAAGGTCGTCTTATGCACATCCTCGTCAAGACCTTTGAGCTGATGATAGCCTGACCTGATGTCTATCTTTGAGAACCATCGTGCTTCCTTGAGCTGATCAAAGAGGTCATCAATCCTCGGGAGTGGATACTTGTTCTTTAGGGTCACCTGATTTAGGCGAAGGTAGTTGATACATAGTCATAAGCTCTCATCCGCCTTCTTGGAGAATAAAATCAGAGAAGCCCAGGGTGAAACACTGGGTCGGATGAATCTCTTTCCCTGCAAGTCCTCTAGTTGTACCCGCAGCTCTCAAAGCTCAGCAGGAGCCATCCGATATGCTGGAGTAGATATCGGGGTTGTTCCGGGGGTACAGGTCAATATAGAAGTCTACCTCTCTGCGACGAGGTAGTCCTGGAATGTCGTCATGAAAAACATATGCATACTGATCCACCACAATAGGAAAACTCAGACTCTGCACATCAACTGCTCCTAGGAAGAGACTAGCCAACTGATGTGTGATCGTCTACCCTCTCCTCTGTGTAAGTCCATCCTGCACTGCAAAGGCTCCCTTCTCGCCGGTGAAGGTGAACATGCACCCATCTATGCGGACACACCACACTTTGCACTTAATACAGTCGATCTGAGCATGGACTGTAGATAACCAATCCATGCCCAAGATGACGTCTTAAGGCGTCGACGCCGCTACAAGAAGATCCCATCTGAAGCTCTCGCCTCCTAGAGTAAGCTCACACTACCAGAACCAGTGCATATTCGTCGATTCTTCTCCCATAGGAGTCTCTATCCGTAAGGATCGATCCAACGGCTCTTTCGGAATCTCCGAGTTCCGAACAAGGGTAGCGGCAATAAAATAATGACTAGCTCTTGTGTTTATAAGAACTGCAGCAAGGGTGGAGTAGACACAGATAGTACCTAGAATCATCTCAGTTGTGTCGTGGTCATACGCCTCCACTGCTTGAAGCTGAGCCTGCCTCTGTCCACCAGCTCCCTGTGGTCGGGGTGGACGGCATGGTGGTGGTGGTGGTAGAGCCTCGAAGCATCGTCCACAACCTGATGCTTGTCCAGCTCTTCTGCCTCGTCCACTTGCTCCCTACGGACCACCATGGTTGAACCTATTCCTCTTCCTGGGTGGTCCCTCTACTGTCTGTTGCTCCTCTGCATGGCGGTTTGGGTAGTCACGAGCCATGTGGCCCTACCCGCCGCATGCATAGCACTGACTGCCTCTCGTATGACTGGCTCTGCTGCGTTCGCCCCGCACCTCCAAACCAGTATCCTGGGGTCGCCCACATGATGGCCTGCTCCGCTTGGACCTCTATGACATCTGTCTACTTCCGGCTATAGAAGACTCCACTATGTGTCACCCTACGTTAGGCCTCACTGCTGGCTTAGGCTCAGTAAGGAACCTCTCCACAAGAAGGGCTCGCTCTAGTACTCCTGCCTACATCGGAATGCTAAGGGAGATCATCGAAGCCTAGATCTCATGCCTCAGTCCCTTCTCGAAGGTCCGGGCCTAGAAGAATGGGTCCCGTACCATGTCTGTGGAATAGCGTGAGAGGTCAGTAAATCTCGCCGAGTACTGGGATACCATCATGCAGCCCTTCATTAGCTATAGTAACTCCTAGATGCGCACCGCACAGAGGGTGGCTGGAATGAACTCCGAGCGGAAGAGGCTCTCGAAGTCCATCCAAAGTATAGATGCCTCATCGTGCACCTGGAGCATCAGGATCCACCATCTACCTGCTTCTTGCGTGTAGGAGACTCACTGCAAGAATCACCATAAGATCAACCGGTGTCCCTGCCAATCTGAAGACTCGGGCGATAGCCTCCAGCAAATCCTCAGCTGCCTGAGGGTCCGTCTCTCAGCAAAACCTGGGCGGCCTCTGACGTTGAAACTCATGCAGTGCACTCAGGCGACATGCACTCTCCGCTGCTGGGGCTAGTGGTATCGGTGGCCCAGCAGGTAGAGGTACTGCTAGTTCCTCTACAGTAATGGGGCCCTGCACCGAGGCCTCGTCGCTCGGTGGGCTTCCATCTCGCACGTAACTAGGAACCCAAGCTTGCTGCCATCATGGGGCCATCCTGAAAAGAAACAGGTGTGCTACGGTTAATACAGTATACCTGGTGAGCTGATACAATGTAGTCACAAGGAAAACTTTTGAAACACACATGCAATCAACGTTTTAGGGCACTGAATTAGAAATCAGAAGTCAGCGTCTTGGTTTACGGATACATCATACGCTGCACCAACACTGGACTCCCTGGACTGATAACCACCCTCAATACTCTAAACATTATTGCTTCATATAGAAGAAATTATCAGAGTCCTAAGTTCCGTGGTAGAACCAACTCCTACGATACCAATTTCTCATGACCCATCCTCGGGGCCCATGTCGTGACCACCGCAAGCTCGCCTTCCATAGGCCAGGGGCTAGAGACCAGCACTAAAGGTGTAAATCACGATAAAAAGGGAATTCATTGGCTTTATATAAGTAAACAAACACAATAGAGTACGCAAGCTGGAGTAAACACAAAGTAAACTGAGTACAAAAGTAAGTGCTGGAAAGTAAATGGGCTAGAATAAAAACCCAACTAAAAGTACATTACAACTGAAAAGAAAGAACAGATGCAATAAAGTAAACAAGCAAACGCTGAGTCGCCCTCCTGGTATCCCACCTGTAGGGTGGGTTCAGATGGTCTCCTCAACTCCTCGGGTCTGGTCGTCCGCTCCGTGTACGTCCTGCCAAGTGGTCCACCTCCAGCTATCGTCCCGCTCCACAAGTCTCCACCTTGATCAGTGTTGTTTGTCATCTGCATCCAACACAACGTAGTGCAGGCATAGCCCGTGCAGGGGTGAGTATACGATACTCAGTAGGGACCCCGAGACCCCCGATGGTCTCCCAGAATCCACAAAGTACAAACCACAAAGGAATGGTACAAACACAAAGTATCAACCAACACTACTTAGGTATATGACCATACATATACCTAAGTCATCAAATCCAGTTCGGATCCAACTCACGACCCCAAGTACAACCCAGTCCACACAGGAAAGCACAACCCAGTCCACACAGGAAAGCAAGTCAATCACATCGATGATAATGACTGAAAGTCAAGACACAACTCACATAGGTATACTACTCACGAAGAGGGGTGGAGATGATAGATGTAGCCTCTGAATCATCTCCCCTGCCGAACCCACGTAGGATCCATGTACAGAAGTCGTCGTCGTCAAACCCACGTAGGATCCTAGTATAGTAACCATCGTTGACGAAACCACATAGGATCCAAGTATAGTCATCCTCACTGCTGAACCCACATAGAATCCATGTACAGTCATCCTCGCTACCGAACCCACATGGGATCCAAGTACAGTCGTCATCGTCATCGTAGTCGCAGCCAGCTCTAGGGTTCCCGCACACAGCACGCTCGATTCCAGGAGGGTCTGCTCCACGAGCTAATAGGGTCGATACATCAACTGTCACAAATTCTAGAGTTGATGTATCCCGAATTTCCATCTTGTCAATAAGAACTCAATGTGATAGACGGTGTGTCAATCAGACACCCGTTCTGAGAGATATTGTCTTTTCTGTCCCAGGGGTCAAGTTGGTTTTTAAGCTAAAACCAACCTGACCGTACTCCATCTGCATCTAAACCTCGAGTGGAGTAATCCAAAATAACCTTCTCACCATGAGAAATTCAAGGTATTTGACGGCACGTCATTCGGACGTCCGGTCCTTACGTTATAAGTCTTTCTGCTCCAAGGGTCTGTTTGGTTTTAGGTTCTAACCAACCTGGCTGTATGCAAACTTCGCTGAAACCTCGAGTGTAATATACCGAAATGACCGTATCATTCCAAGGAATCACACACAACTAATGGTGCATCCATCGGAGGTCCATATCTCAAGATAAGGTTTTTTAACCGTTAACTGTCCGAAATTAGGGGGTTTGGGCCCGGTCCGACCCGTCCCAACATCCCCTGGGTCGGCCGGAACCGGGTCGACCCGACTCAGGTCCAGGTCCGGCCCGGTTTGGCACGACCCGGCCTGGCTGGCGCGGCTCAGCCAGTGGCTAGCACAGCTCGGCCCGGCTGGGCGCAGCCCAGCCCACTGTCGGCGTGGCCCCGCCCGGCGGGGCGCGGTTGGCCCGACCCGTGCGGCATGCGGCCCGACTAGGAAGCCGGCCGTAGTTCGGCTGCTGGCCGAGCGGGGTGAAAAGGGGTGTGGCCCCTTTTTTTTGAAACAGGAGACCCAGTGGGGTCCACCCTAAAAGCATGTCGGGTGCGGGGGGGTTACACCCCCCGGTTTCCAGGTAACGGCGGGCCTTTATGGCCGGCCGGTTGTGAACCGCCCTGGGACCCAGAAGGGATCCCACCTCCTGGAGACGCTGGCGGCCTACTTGGCCGGCCGCCCCTGCTAGTCTGCCACATCCATAGGTCACGGATCGTCTCACCGGGGCAGTGTGGCGGCGTCGTGCCCCTACGCCGCGGCCCGCTCTAGTCGCGGCCTTCCTCGGCCTCTCTGTCGCGGTGTGACGGCGCCGCGCACCACTGTCGTGGCCCGCTCTGGCCGCGGCCCTCTGCCGATCACCGCACAGTGCAACGGCATCGTGCGTCTCCGCCTCCAACATCATCTAAGATCAACAAAGAAGAGAGGAGGATAATCGGGCGTGTTTGTGTGGTCTGATCTCCTCTCATTACGACGATATCATGCGGTCAATCCTTAAGCATCAAAGAATGATGATTAAAATTTGAACAAAAATAACCCCTACCTAGAAAAGATGTTCGCAGTTTTCAAGCGTCATGGATGACGGCATCATTTCCATTGTCGTCGGTGGGCACCCGAGTAAGTGGCAGCTCCCCTTTTATCACGGAGAGAAGAAGTGGATTTCACGTCGTTGTTCTTCATGGAGTCGGTACTCTACGTCGAAGAGGTGTCGTTCTTCGTGGAGAGGATGTCATTCTTCAACGATGTAGGAGCTTCCTTCTTCATTCACTCGAAGGCTCTCCCTCAAAATCCTCACACAACAATCCAACCCAAAAATAAACAAAGGTCATCCTTTATTTTAATTAAGAGAGCCATGCATTTCAAAATACAAAATTCAAACACTTAATTAATTAATGAAGAGTTTCAATTAATTAATTAATGTGTTTTTTGGCATGCAATAAAGAGTGATAGAGGGAGAGTTTCTTAATTAAAGGGTGTTAACAAGTTTTAAATGGGGAGTTTGTGAGAGTTGTGGAAATGTGAAGGGTTGGGGCTTGTGTGGGCCCCACCTCACATTTACCCTCACATGGGTAGTTAGGATGTTAGTGGGTCCCACCATAACTTCCCCATGTAGGTTATAAACACTTAAGATATATAAATAAAATTTTCCCACAATTTTATTCACCTCTCAATTAATCCACAAAAAAATTAACTTCTTCTCCCGTGCAAACGCATCTTTGGTAAAGGTCCTTTTAAGAAATTACTGATGTTGTGAGTTCACCGGTTCCCTCGGATTTCAATTCTGAGCACCAGTTCAAAAGATAGAAAAACCCACTCGTTCGTTTACTGAACGTACCTGAGATAAACTTCATAAATTGATTCCGGGCACACCGGGCCTCGGAATCACGTGTCGTTAGAAGCCATAGACTCGCAAAATTACAAAGTTTTTAAGAAAAAAAATTCCCGGAAATTTCCAGGTCTTTAAAACCCATATTTATCCCTTTATAACCCTTGATACCAAAAAGAAAATGTAAAAAAGATAAAATATGACATCATTTCTTTTTGAATATTTATTTGGGTAGTGGTGTGTGATTAGTCATACTCATAATGTAACACTATGACCATTTTTGTAGTTTGAATTCAACCCATTTTATATTAATCCTCATATATTTTCATCTTTTATAACTATTTGAGGTGTTGGATGTGGATCGGGATCCTTTTGGGGGGAAATGTGTTGATGACATATATTTTTCTTAATCATAAAAATTTCCCCAAAAGAGTGGTGGGAGCCCAATGGGGTTCTGATGGGTGATACAATAGCCACTTACGCTACAATTTAGAGACTGTTGGTGGAAAAAGGAACCCTAGTGGATCCATAAAAGATTTTTCGGGGTCCTATTAGAGTTTGATGAGGACCAAATGTGATTTTTTTCAAATTATAAATTTAATTATTTAAATGAATATATAGTTTTTTAAAATGATATATTTCCCTCATTTGAAACTAGAATAATCACACCCTCCTTCACCCTCTCTTTTATGTATTCTTCCTCCTTTATTCTTGGATCTCATTAAGGAGTGGATTAGAGTAACATTTATCATACGGAAGTTTAATCCATCTCTTATATTTTTCTCTTATTGTTTCACTATGAATTTTCAATCAAGTTCTAATTTGAAGGTTCTTATTAGGTTATTTCATTTATACTAATCAAGTCCAAATAAGTTGGTGGTTTCCAATAAGTAGGACCCTACTTGTACCGAGTAGGTGGTCCTTTACATTATCCTTTGTATTTATTATTTTATCATGCATCTTATTAAATGTGTTAAATTTTAATTTCTTATATATTACCTAAAACTAAATCAAATTAGATTCCTTGATTTTTTATGGTGAAATTATATCCTAATAGCTCATGACTGTCCCATGTGAGTTGTGTAATAACCAAATTGGTTACTAATAAATAATTTTCAAGTTATTTGAAATATAAAACTATGAACATGGACCCAGGATGGGTTCCTTGGATTGACATATGACCTTAGGATCCTGCTGCATTGAATAAGTGTGCTCCTTAGTAAGTATCGACTTGAGAATATTCTAGGATATGAGTGATTGGTTTTAGTTATGAGGCTTTGATATGGTTTAAGAGCTTAATAATATAACCTTTTTATGATAGAAAATTATTAATACATTATATTGTGTTTAAATAATGTGTCATTTATTTGGTGGCTACTTGATACATGGTAATACACCATCCACCTAGAATTGACTAGTTCTCGTGGATCATCTACCCTTGGAACATTGGTGATATCTCCTTAACCTGAATTGGTTCAGTGATCCATAATTAACTATATTTTCAATGAAATGTTATATCCTCATCCACTTTAGGATTTTACGTTAATGTTATGTAATATACTTAAGGTTTCATGTTAGTGGAGTGTCATCCACTTATGGGAGACATCCTAGTGGTACCTCATTTGCTTGGGTACCTGATTTGGTGGCATATCATCCATCTAATATTTGATTTTGATGGTGTATTGACCACATGAGTGGTGATACCAATGGTACATCATCCTTCTAGAGGATGATATTGGAAGATCTTTTTCCAACTATGGATGTTCTCTCGATAGGGAACCATATACAAGGAGAATTTTGATTGTAGAATTCCATCCGCCTAAGGAAATCTATAAATCGTGAATCATAAACCTAGTTGGAGTGTATTTGTGGTGTCTCGTCTACCTGATATATAGAATTATGGTATATCATCCTCTAATTCATCGATATTGGTGTCATATCATCCACCCAAGTTCAGTTATGATTTTTTCACTAAGAGATGTCTCATCATCCATTAACATTATATTATTGATTGATCATTCACCTAAATGACTTTTGATTGTGATATATCATTTACCTAGATATGGACAATGGTGATATCTCATTCACGCAGATCATTATATGAGGAGTGATGTATCATTAATCCATAAGGTGTTTTTAAATCATGGATATATCTTCTAATTTTGGAATTGGTTGAAGAAGATATAGTCACATGTGGTTTTGGGGGAGAAATCCATGGGTGACATATTATTTATTTACTTTATTATCGCATAATATTGTGTAAGATAAAATATTTACTAGAATATCTTAGGAAACTATTGGTGGTTTCCAACAGAGTTGCACTCTCACATTGATCATGTAATACCACATCTTATCTATGAGGTGTGGAACCTTTTGTTTTCAATTTTTTTCCTTAGTTTTAACTTAATGTGATTAAAGAGGAAATAAGGGTATCTAGGGCTTGTTTGGAGCCTATATACACAAATTTTGGAGAAAATGGTAGCATCATATGATGAGTAGAAACCATGAATCCCATTCTACATAGTTAGAAGAAACCGTATGGGGTGTGTCTGTGTATAATAGAGGAACGCATGGTTTGATTTAACTATGTCACCTAGGCTGCAAAACTTTGAGAATGTTATAGGTCATACTGAAGAGATGTTTTTCATGGGATGTGCAAGGTTATTCTAACCATGCACCTATCATGTGACACCCCTAGATTTTATGAAATGTATTTTTTCTAATTAATTTAATCTTTTTGATATTTTTCATTTCACATAACATGGAATACATATTTTTTAATATGAAATCACTATGTTTGGTATGAATTATATGAAAACCCATGTTAAGAATCCACTTCATGCAACACTTAGACTAAAATTCAATACCCCTAAAACTTTTTTTGGATTTTGTTACATAAAATTCCAAGTTCCTTTGATCTCTTTTGTTAAACACAAGGCCGAGTTTTACCAATCTACAATATAATACTGATACTATTATCCAAATATTATTATAATTAACACATATCCATTGGAATATAAGTTATGAATAATTTAAAAAAAAATGTGAACATATTATTTACACATGAATATAAAATGAGACATTTGGTTATCAATTAGTTAGATATTAATGTATGAAATATTTGAAAATAAATAAATTCCTTTTCTAAGAAAACTATTTAACTATGTACAAACACCATTTTGGCTTAATAAATTATAATAAACACTTTTTATGAATTTTTTTCATAAAATTTATATATTATATATTAAATAAAAAATTTATACTAATCTAATACATTTTATAGGTATAAGATAATAATAAATCCAATTATATGAATAAAATAAAGTATTTTTCTAAATGGTAATTTTACCACCTTTTAAAGGGGAACCTATTTTAAATAATTTTATTGAAAAAAATATTTTTTTTAATTTAAATAATAATTAAAATTTTGAAATAGGAATAAATAAATATACTATGGGAGATTTTTAGTCATTGTTCTAAGATGTTTCACTTTTGATGACTAGTGAAAACATTTCATAATAATTGCAAAATGATTTTTCATATAATTTATTTTTATCATTAAATTCTAATTTTAATTGTTTTTGAAGTCTATTAAGATCAATTATACATATTTTAATACAATTTAGGTCATTGTAAAAGTTTTCACATTGAAATTAGATATAAAAAAATCAATCTTTTGAACATGTTCCCATTAAAAAAACATTGTTTCATCCCTTCTATGGGGTTATTTTTAAATTAATTACTACAAATTATGTGATTATAATTTGGAAAAATTGATTCCTTATTTTTAATCATCATAATTTATAATCTATAACAATGATAACTTAGTTTAAAAAAATATTATTGAAAGTAATTAAAATTAATTACAGTGATTATGATAAAAATGTGTTTACTTAGTGGTTAAAAATTAAATTAAATAGTTAAAATACCCTATACACATGTCAAAAGAAAATTTTATGAACATATTTAGACAATATCCTCCATTTTATGGAAAATTTAAAATTATTAGAGGAACATGATTTAAGGGACACCTCACAATAGTGTTTACCTTTTATATTTACAAGAATGTCACTGCCCTTCCACTATAAAAGGGAACTCACCCTCCCACTCCCCCTACTTCATTTCACCATTAAAGAAATTTTGATCTTCCAAGACATTCCCCAATAATCTCTAAACATCCCTCTTATCATCCTATAATCCAGCCTTGGGGAAGAAAGTAA
Source organism: Viscum album (assembly GCA_963277665.1). Lineage (NCBI taxonomy): Eukaryota > Viridiplantae > Streptophyta > Magnoliopsida > Santalales > Viscaceae > Viscum > Viscum album. The sequence continues at coordinate 1,019,104,681 of OY728140.1, read as the reverse complement.
ACCAAGTTAGACCTTTGGTGCAAACCAAAATGAATTACTCAAATAAGAGTTTACAACCTTCAAAAATCCCTTTTTTATTTTCTTTATCTACCCCTGAATAATTCTTATTACATGCTTATATAATAACCTCATAATCCTCAATATACTGATATATTTTTATATTAAGGGTTCGACCTACACTCACACGGACAACCATCAATTGGAATACTCAATCACTATTCTAATGGTGTATATATAGATCTTGAATGAATTCTATAATTCGTATTGTTAAATTTAAGGATATATACATGTTAATTTTATTATATTTCTCTCATGGGGTTTTTAGTTAAAATGTTACCAAATTGGGAAGGTCTTTTTGTCTCAAACTTCCTTCTTTGGGACACATGCTATGTTATGTACCTATCTTCTTTGATGAGGTATCTATACTTATCTTTGACATGTTATATCCTAAATATCATCATTTTAATAATATTTTAAGCTTCATGTAATGTTATTATTCCATAAAAATTTGGAATTTATGAAACCAATGTGGTAGCATTTCCTTGTTATAATCTCATCGCTTAATGGAATTATTTATGGTTATGCTTCCATTAATGAAATGTTATGATCTATCTCTCAATAACTCACATGAATTATATTCACATATAATTATTCAATATTTATTCACTTAATGGTACTATTTAAAAACTCTTTTGTACATAATATAAATAATAACATGTTTTTAATAAAATATACATTAAATGTTCTCTTCAGTCAGAAAGATGTTTTATTCAAAAAATATGTTTTCTAAAGAAATCCAAAAAAATTAGATCATATTTATATCTAATTTTTAATAAAGAAATTTTTTAGAAATTTTATTTGTTTAAAAAAAATTTAAATTATTTTCAATGGTTAATTTATAAATTTTGATGGTATTTACAAGGGAAAGGTTTTCAAAATGTTCTATTATTTAAAAAGAATTTTTCAAAGTGAAAATAAAATATTTCAATGGAAATATTTAAAATATTTTTAAAATATTTATTTATATGTTTTCAAGTGGGTTTTCAAGGAAAAGTGTATTAAAAATGATTTATTTTTTAAAAAGTGATTTTTGAAGAAATGTTATTTTCCCTAATAAATGTTTCATGTGATCTTTCAAAATCCTTCCCCATCTAAGTCAAAATAATTTGATATAATTTATTCTTTGCTAGGTATATGATCCAGGGACACCATTATTAATATTTATTTCAATAGTTTATGTTTAATATGACAAGTTGTTTATGAAACCCATTTCTCTTCCACATGTTGTACCATAATAAAATGATTATGAAACCTGATTCATTTCCTGGGTTATTCTATGATGAAAAAATTATGAAACTTTTATCCTTTTCACATGTTATGATATGATAAAAATTTTATAATACCCATTTCATTTCATGGGTTATGATAGGATGTTTATCAACCTTATCTCTTTTTATGGGTCATGATATGATGAATGTTTTGTTCTCTTTTCAAAAATGAAAGTAATACTTCCTTATGTGGCGGGTGAGACCTATATATACCTCCAATTCGTTGGGTGATAAAAAATATTTTATGAGATTAAATTCTGAAAAGGTGGGTATCCCAATCCCATAATAATAGGTAACATAAGAGGGAATCCCAATCCTGAAATGAGAGTATACAAGGGAGGGAATCCCAATTCAAAAAAAATGGAACATGGGAGGTCATCCCAAGACCAAAAAAATAGAGTAAATTGGAGGGAATATCATGACCAAAACAAGAGGGTAAAAAGTAGGGAATCACAAGACCAAGATAAGAGGTTACATGGGAGGCCATACCATGTCTAATATAAAATGGTACACTAGATGGAATCCCAAGATGAAAATTAGAGGGTACACAGGAGGGTAACCCAAGACCAAAAAAATAGGGTATACATGATGGTATACCAATATTGAAGCAAGTGGGTACATTGGAGGTAATCCCAATATTGAAATAAGAGGGTACAGAGGAGGGTATTCAAGCTAAACAAATGATTAGACCATACCAAATTTATAATGAAGCTCTTGGTAGGTAACCATGACATGGGATTTTATATAATTTTTTGTATGCCATAATTCCATTTCTTATTCCTCTATTATGATCTCATGAATTCTGATCTTAATTCCATTATGCTTAATGTCTTATTAAATGCCAATATTTATTCCATGATGCATGTATATAATATTTGATATATAGGGTATGATCTTCAAATGTTATTCTCATGTTCTATTGTACTTATGATCCTGATTATGATTACATATCTTTTGGTTTACCCTTATTAATCATCTAACATCAATCTTTTCTTATGTTCTCCTTCCCCAAGTTATGCAGAAAGGTTTTGAGTATGAGTAAAAAAGAAGAAGGTTTTTACAGGAGATGTTGAAGATATTTCACCAAATTAGAATAATGTGTTCCTAGTTTCCAAAGACACTAAATTATTATGGTCCATGGGTGTATATTTTTTAATGTGCTGAATATTCATCTAAAATGATGTAATATTCATGTATGTTAAGCCTATTTTTCTATATTTAGTGTCAAAGTAAAGGTTTACACATCCTTTGAAAACTATGATGAGAAAATTTTAGTGAGATACCTAAGGCTATTTATATGGTTATGTCTAGGGATATCTCTATGTATAAGCCTAAGGAGTTATTTATTTAAATTTAATTGTCATTATTTAGGCATATTATATGTAATTTTTCAGGATTATGTGGTTTTTTGTTATGATAGATGTAATGACCCAGACCTCTACCGTTTAATAATTTGTAAATATATAGTGTTTGAAGTGTTCTGGGAGGTCACCGTGACTCATTTTTAGACTTTTCCAAATTTCTAGTTTTTTCAATGGTAGCTCAAAATGGTGAGTTGTAGTGGGGAGCCACTATGGTGAGTAAAAATAGTAGTTTTCAATGGTGAGTCGCAGTAGTGAGTTGTGTTTCACAGGTATCTTTGGGATGAGATGTTTTATGACTCTTAGGTATCTTCGGGATATGTTTTGGTAGTGTCCCATGTGTCTACTGGTAGGATTTCTTATAGTAGTGGCTCGAGAGTTTACAGGTTGGATGTGTTGTGGTAGTGGACTAGGTGTTTATACGTGGGATGTGTTGTGGTTGTGAGGCCTAGGTGTGTGTGAGTGGGATGTGGTTTGATATGTTCTAAATAGGTGGGAGCACCAAGATGTTTTCTATTAGGGTGTGAGAGTGGATAATTAGTGGGAAAGTGTGGTGGGGTAACCAATCATCAATGTGCTTATTATATTACATTACATGACTTTCATTATTTGGTAAGCATGCCATGGTAAAGTTGGGGTAGTTATTATACCTATTAGACACCGTTTTGGTTATGATATTTTCTCGTGGGAGCATTAGTATGATTCTATAACTTTTTCATGAGAGACTTTGGTTTTCCTATTATGTATACTTGTATTATCACCCTAAATATATAAACTTCTTTTAGGTTTCTAGGATAATTATATTGACCATGTTGGACCTAACTAGCTTAGACTTTTGGAAAGTTTATGAGTCACTACGTTATTTTTTCTTGGGTTACTTACCTTGGAGTTTTATCGCGTTATAAAAGTTTTATTTAAAACATTCATCTAGGGTGGATTTTGTCTTTCTTTTATATATATAGTACTTGGAGTTGTTTTAGTATGGACAAACTTATCACCCGATCATTCTTTATTTAAAAAGTTAAATACCTCATATTTTGTGAGATTGTATACCCTTGGTGTTTGTCTCCACCCCTGGGCCTACAAGATGTAGGACTCGATGGACTTATCTCTATTTCTTTATTTCCAGCTCAAGAGGGGAATCTTTGGAGGGAGGGGTTTGTGACAGTAAGTGTTTCCCACAATATGCTTTCTGGTCTTATACAACAGTGAGAACTAGAAGTAACTGGATTGATATCGAATGTTTTAAATGTTGAATGTAAGGTAATTATACTAATAGATATCCTAAGTGGAAAACTCGGGAAGAGAATCAGGAAGGTAGTACAAGTATTGGTCATACTTCTAAAGATAATGTTATTATAAATGCCTTGTGAAAGGTATGGGATGTTTTAATAGTATTATTTATATTGAACATAAGAATCATGATTAGATTGCGGTTAAGGAACATGAAGATGATATTCATATTTGGTATTATAGGAAATTGGTATTATGGAATAAGATGAAGAATACTGATTAATGGATTATTAAAGTGCATATGTTTTTTAATTCAAAGATTATGTTATACTAATCAATAAATATATAAGTATTTTCAGTATATGTTTTTCATAAAACAATGAAAAGGATATGTTGAATGGTTATGAAGACAATGAAAAGTGATTTAATGGAAGGTTGATATTTTTTAAGGGTAGGTAACCCTTAATGTGTTCCTCAAATTGATAAAATTGTGTTTATATTGGATAAATAGATGATTGATATGGATAAAGTTAATTGGATACTACTGATTACCATGGAACTGATTATTGATTTTATGAAAATTTTTTCTTTGTAACTATGGATAATATTTACAATTTTTTTGTATTTACAGATTATATCCAATAATTTTTGTTTTATATAAATAATAAATAATCATGTATGTTTTCAAAATGGATTTATGTTAATTCAGGTTATTACAATGTTTCAAGAGAATACATGATGAAGGTATTCACATGTTTGTTATGTGGAAACAAAGATATATTTTATGATATATAGGGGATCAATGTTAATATTATTTTGAGAAATTTAGTGATATTATTTCTAATTTTTTTATTTTAATATTTCATAAGGGTTATAAGGTAACCATTCAGGGAAATTTTATGTTAAACTACAGATGAAGTTTATGAGATTAAAGTATTATCTCACCATATGATTATTTATTCTTATCGAATAACCTATGCTAACCATTTTTCTATGAGGATAACTAAATATAGAAGGAATGGAATACCATTATAACTCATGAACACTTAGTACTCAAGGATGAAAAATTCACCTTCATATGGTGAGATAATACTTTAATCTCATTTCCTAGAGTAAGAGATGAATTGGAAATGGAGAAAGGCATAATCCATGGGAGAGTTTAAGCATATGAAAAGGAATAAAATCAAGTACGTATATTTCCTTGTCTTCTTAGAGTGTAAAATAATTCATCAACTATAAGAAAATTATATTATAAAATAGTTATTCTAATACCTTAATTTGTTTTAACTTATGGTCCTATAAATCATCATAGATTTCTGGTTTTAAGGCCCTTAACTTTCCACTGATCATTCAATTTCAGGTGATCTATGGTCTTCATCACTCTCTATAATTATTTAATATTTTCATATAAGTCCAATATTCACTCCCAACCAATGTTCTCCTATGTGGAAACCAAGTTATGAGTTACTTTGGATAACCTTTAGGGTTCTAAATTTTCTTTTTTAATTAAATTTTAGTATTCATTTTTATAATATGGGTTTTTAAGAAATGAACATTAAAGTATTAAACTTTTGATAACACAGACAAGTTTTAATGGAGAGATTAATTTTATGGGGGTATAATGTAACACACTAAGATTTTTTGAAATGTTTTTTTTAATTAATTTAATATTTTAGATTTTTTTCGTTCCACAAAACGTAGAATATAGATTTTGTTATATGAAAGCATTATGTTTGAATTTCATTATATGCAACACTAATCTAATCTTCCTATACAATAAACACTTAGATTAACTTTTGGTATACTCAAAAAATATTTTTATTATGTTAAAAACAATTATGAGTTCCTTTAATAGCTGGTGTTATGCATGAGGACGAGTTTTACCAAACAAGAATATACTACTAATATTGTTATTAAAATATTATTATAGTTACCACCTAGTTGTTGGAATTAAAGTTGTGAATAAGAATAAATTAAGTTTGAAAAAATTAATTACACATGTATATAAAATTAGTTCTTTGATTATCAATTAGTTAGAAATGAAATTAAAAACTATTTGAAAATAAAAAAAAAGTTCTCTAAAAAATATTTTCCTATATACAAACATCATTTTATATCAATAAATTAAAGAAACCCATTTTATAGAATTTTTTATTTAAATATTTGTATTATATATTAGATAAAACTTTTTGAAACTCATCAAATATATTTGGTTGGCATAAGATAAGAATAAATCCAATTATATGAATAAAAATAGGTATTTTTCTAAAAGGTAATTTTACCACCTTTTAATAGAGAATATTTTTTAAAATATAATTATTGAAAATTTTATAATTTTTTTAAATAAAAAAAATTAATTCATAATATCAAAATTTAAATTGGTTGATTTTTTGGTATTTTTCGAAGAAGTTTCATTTTTTGATAAATATTGAAAACACTGAAGTTTAATTGAATTTTTTTTTCATATAATTTATTTTTGTCGTTAGATTATATTTTAAATTATTTTTAAACTGTATTCAGATAAATTATATATATATTAATACAATTTATACCATTGGAATAAATTTCACATTAAAATTTGATATAAAAAGAATTCAAACTTTTGAACCTTTTCACTTTTAGAACCTATTATTTTGTCCCCTCTGAGGCTTATTTTTAAATTTATTTCTAATGATTATGGGATTTCAATTTTGAAAAATGTATTAAATATATTTAATTAGAATAATTTATAATTTAAAATAATTAAATATTATTTTTACTCCAAAAATATTAGTGAAATTAATTAAAATTAATTAAAGTGATTAAGGTAGAAATGAGTTTACATAGTGGTTAAACATTATCATAAGAATCAAAATACCCTAGAAACATTCAAAAAAGCATTGGATAAAAATATTTTTACCATATAATCCTTTTTATTGAAAATTTACAACTATTATATGCACATGATGTAAAGTAAACCTCTCAAAATTGTTTAGCTTTCACTACTGGAAAAGGGACCTTTCCCAACAGTTGTGTACCAACGGTTCAATGAACCGTTGGCATATCTTGTTTTTCCCAACGGTTTCTATAAACCGTTGGGAAAAACCCCTCAATGCATTGTTTTCCCAACGGTTCCTAAGAACCGTTGGGAAAAGTGGTGAAGGACCCTTGTTTTCCCAACGGTTTATATGGAACCGTTGGGAAAGATAGCTTTGTCCCAACGGTTCTAAGAACCGTTGGGAAAAGTGGTGAAGTTTGGTCATTCCCAACGGTTTTTAATAACCGTTGGGAAAAAAAAGCCCCAAATACCAAATCGAGCCAGCGGCCTCCCCACATTCCAGAAGCATTCAGTTTGTGTCCTCCTGGAGCGATTCCTTGCGGAAGGACCTCCCAATCCCCACATCTTCCATCAGATCAGCACCTACCAGGTTAGACTCCTATATTTTATCAACGATATAGTTCCAGCTCTTATAAATCATATACTTCTATTCTTGATTTCGTTATTCCCAATTATTAGGGTTTTTGTAAAAATTTATGATTGTTTCATGGTGGTCATGTGCGCCACTATAGGTACATTGATTCACTAATTTATTTTGGTATTTCCATACAATTCGAATACAATTTATTAATTAATCAATGTTGAGTGTTAACATGACATTCATGTTCTTTATTTTTGTTGGAAACCTTATTTATGGTATGGGGTCATATTATTTAAAGTGTAAACAAATACTTATATAGAATTTCCTTGTAAAACCTGATGGTTTAATTCTAGTTAAATGGACTCATAATTTTTTATGTTATTACTATTTAGTAATTGGTGAGGTGAATCAAATATGTATATGAAAAATGGATCAAGATCATTTAGTATTGGATAGAATTATTCCCTAGTAATGTGAGACCCTTATGTTATGGGGTGAGTATGGAGTAGTGAGATATATTGCTTGTTACTTACTTTTTTCAATTCTATGAGGTAATCATGGCATGCACTAATTTTTTGAGATCTATCAATGTTTTTATGGTTTTGATAGTGATCCATGATGTGTATCCTAGTATGTAGATCCTGTTGGGTATTGGACCCTGGATTGGGTGAATTTGTATGCAGTAGGGTGCTTTCTAGGATGGGTTGTACTGATGTGATGGTAACTTATGAGAGGGGTGGGTCTTACTAATGTGGATTCATTCTATATCATAAGCATGTAAATATAATTTGTATTATGATAACTAAATGCGAATGATGTGTGATCAAATATTGTCTTATCCTAGAGAATTCCTTGTGATATATTGATATGGTGGCAAGAGTGATGATGCATGTGGTGACATGACCAACATACATGTGTTTCATGGTTAGTGATCAATTAGGTTAGTGATCCTATGATCATTGGGATGTGACTCTAAATGATTCAAGAAGAGTTATTAATATGATAACATGAGGGTGTGTTCCTATTTGGTTTTATCTAGAATCGTAGTATAGTATTGGAGTTGAGTTATTTTTATATATTATCTGTTTTTATGGATGTTGTCTTTTAGTGGTTGTGTGTTTGGGAACCCCCCTCCTTCCTAGACCCTGGACAACCCCCCACCCTCCTCCCTGGACCCTGGACAACCCCCCGAACACCCCCCGCACAGCCCCCCGCACAGCCCCCCACCCTCCTCCCTCGACCCCAGACAACTGTTGTAACCCTCTCTCTTGGATTTTAATGATCACAATCACTCTCATCGTGTTCTAACTTGTTTTCAAGTGTTTTGATGCTAGGAAAAAGGTTGCCCAGGAGTTGGCCCAAGAAAACTGAAAAGGACTCTCTGAGTCCACCGGCCAACCGGTGGATTCCCACCGGCCGGCCGGTGTTGGCTCACCGGCCAGCCGGTATAGGCACCGGCCAACCAGTTCTTGCCCACCGGCCAGCCGGAGGTTCCAGGCAGTAGGCTTGCCCACTGCCTGGTGCCACCGGCCAACCGGTGTATGACCACCGGCTAGCCGGTGGAACCCAGACAGAAAGCCTGCTGTCTGGACCACCGGCCAGCCGGGAGCTCAACACCGGCCAGCCGGTGGACCACCGGCCAGTTGGTGAGACACCACCGGCCAGCCGGTGTGACCAGTCAAACTAGTCGTTGGGCTTTGACCAGACTTGTACTTTTGACCCCCAACGGCTCCGGAAGCTCTCCAACGGCCATATTGAAGTGTTTATGGGTATTTCTCCTATAAATAAGAAACCATGGATGCCGGGAACATAATGGAATGATATTTTGTTTAAAATGGGCATAATTTTAAGTGAAAACAACTGACATATGCCAAACCAACCAAAATTCTTCTGATTCTGTTGAAACTTTAGGAAAATGATCCATGGGTCATATGTGACGTGTATGAGTCAACCCTGGCTCAATCCAAGACACGATGTGACTGAGACCATTGAAACTGTCTCCCTTTTGTTCAAAATGGACTAAATTGTAAGTGAAATCAACAACTATCATATGGGAAACCAACCAAACGCCTTAGGATTATATTGACACTTTAGGAAAACGATACATGGGTCATATGTGATGTGTACGAGTCAGACTTGACTCAATCCGAGGCGCGGTGTGGCCTACACCACCAAAACTATCTCTCTTATGTTAAAAATGAACAATATTTTACGTTCATAAGCCAAACCGATCAAACGGATTCTGATTGTGCTGAAACATTATGAAAACGATCCATGGATGATATGTGATGTGCACGAGTAAACCCTGCCTCAATCTGAGGCCCAGGGTGGCGGACACCACCCAAAGTGGCTCTCTTTTGTTTAAAATGGACTTAATTTTAAGTGAAAACAACAACTGACATACGCCAAACCAACCAAACGCCTTCTGATTCTATTTAAACATTATGAAAACGATCCATGGGTCATATGTGACATGTACGAGTCAATCCCTCATAAATCCGAGCTGTGGTGTGGCCGGAACCACTCAAACTATCTCTCTTTTATTTAAAATGGACATAATTTTAAGTGAAAACAACAACTGACATACGCCAATCCAACCAAACAACTTATGATTCTATTGAAACGTTAGTAAAACGATCCATGGGTCATATGTGATGTGTACGAGTCAACCCCACCTCAATCCAAGCCATGGTGTGACCGGGACCACTCAAATTGTCTCTCTTTTGTTCAAAATGGACTAAATTGTAAGTGAAATCAACAACTGACATACGAGAAACTGACCAAACACCTTCGGATTCTGTTGACTCTTTAGGAAAATGATCCATGGGTCATATGTGACATGTACGAGTCAACCCCACCGCAATCCGAGCCGCGGTATGGCTGGGACCACTAAAATTGTCTCTCTTTTGTTGAAAATGGACAAAATTGTAAGTGAAATCAATGACTGTCATACGGGAAACTGACCAAATGCCTTCATATTCTATTGAAACTTTAGGAAAACTATCCATGGGTCATATGTGATGTGTAAGAGTCAATACCGCCTCAATCCGAGGTGCGGTGATGCCGACACCACCCAAACTGTCTCTCTTATGTTAAAAATGGACAATATTTTACATACATACACCAAACTGATCAAACGGATTCTGATTGTGTTGAAACATTAGGAAAACGATCTATGGCTCATATGTGACGTGTACGAGTCAACCTCGCCTCAATCCGAGGCCCGGTGTGGCCGACACCACTCAAAGTGTCTCTCTTTTGTTTAAAATGAACTTAATTTTAAGTGAAAACAATAGTTGACATACGCCAAACTAACCAAACGACTTCAAATGATATTGAAACTTTAGGAAAACGATCCATGGGTCATATTTGACGTGTACGAGTCATTCCCGCCTCAATCCGAGCCACGGTGTGTCTAGGACCACTCAAACTATCTCTCTTTTCTTTAAAATGGACTAAATTATAAGTGATATCAACAACTGACATACGGGAAACAGACCAAATGCCTTCGGATTCTATTGAAACTTTATGAAAATGATTCATGGGTCATATGTGACATGTATGAGTCAACCCTGCCTCAATCCAAGTCACCGTGGGGCGGGGAACACCCAAACTTCATCTCTTTTGTTCGAAGTGGATAATATTTTATGTACATATGCCAAAAAAATCAAACGGATTATGATTGTGTTGAAATTTAGGACAATGATCCATGGATCATAAGTGATGTGTACCAGTCAACCCAGCCTCAATTCGAGGCCCGGTGTGTCACTTATGGAGTCACAAGTGATGAGACTCCTATGAAAATACCTTTTCACCATATATTATTAAAGTGGTTGTCATGTGAAGATTGAAATGGGTGTAAATAATATTTGATTTATTGAAACCCTGATTCAACTATACTGGATGATTGTTGTCATATGAAAATTCAAATGGGGAATTATTCACCATGCCTCTAATCAAATAGGTGGTGTTCTTTTTAGTTGTTTTAATTCTGTTAGTGTTTTTAGTGGTGTGTTTTATGCAGGTCTATGCACTGGAGGGGCTACTGCAGGGGCATCTGTGCAACATTTCTGGAAATACACAATACCAACGGTTGTAAACCGTTGGTAAACTTTGAGAAAGAATTATACCAACGGTTCAATAAACCGTTGGTAAAAAACTGGTTTCAATGAAACCGTTGGGAAAATGATATACCAACGGTTGTAAACCGTTGGTATAACATCAAAATCATAGAATTCCGAACGGTTTCAATGAAACCGTTGGGGAAAAAACTATACCAACGGTTGGGAACCGTTGGTATAAGTTGAGAATTATAGAATTCCCAACGGTTCTAAACCGTTGGGTAAACCTATACCAACGGTTAAACAAGAACCGTTGGGAAATCAGTACATAGAGTGGGCTATCCCAACGGTTTACTTAAAACCGTTGGTATATATCTTTCCCCACGCCTTACTTCCCTACGGTTTGGAGAACCGTTGGTATAGAAAATACCAACGGTTTTCCAGCCTATACCAACGGTTGTAAACCGTTGGTATATACTCTATTTCCAGTAGTGTTTTTAAATTTAAAAGAATGTCTCTCCCCATCCACTATAAAAGGGAAGTCACCCCCCCCCCCCCCCCAATTATTCCCAACTATAAAGCCAATTGGCTCATCAAAAACCTACCCGAATTATCTCTCAACCTCTCTCCTCTAATTATATAATACTCACTTTGGTCAGAAAGCAATCCAAGTTGGTCCTTTGGTGAAAACGCAATGGAATTACCCAAAGAAGAGGATGCATCATTCAATAAGTACTTTTGTTTTTTATTTTTTTATCCACCCCCAGCTCTACATATTCCTTGATTAAATAATAAAATCAATATAATAAATATAATTATAGAATTATTTTTAAGTTTTCCACCTAAACTCACACACACTTCATAAACATGGATACACAATCACCATTCGTATGTACGGCAGACTATCGCCTCATAAACTGATGTAATCCATTCTTCCATTGCCACCTCTCAAAGTGGGAAATAATGATTATATTTATGATTTTATATTATATATATTATTTTTTTTTATATTTATACTTATTTAATTATTATATAATACATACATTCATTAATTCCATTCTATAGGAATATGATAACTTTGTTTGTGGATGTATGGACTATCACCTCCTCAAAGCGATGTGATTCATTCACACATTATGTGGAATGTATTAGGGATGGTTTTAGTAAAATTATATGATATTTATGAAATAATAATCCTACTAGGATGATAATATATATATTTATAATTTAAGTTCTTTCTTTAAATATGATAAAAAAGGAAACAATGTTCATGTGTACGTATGGCCTACTGTCTCTATGAATGGTGTATTCCATTTCATAGTTATATATTTTATAGATTATATAAATATTTATATAATAAATACATATGAAATTTATATAATTTTTTTACATTCTTGGAATAAGTAAATCATGATATAAGTAATAGAATCAAGAATAACATGTCAAAATATATATGGGAAAAGGTGATTATCACCTAAAATGTTACTTTTACATGAACGTGTTAATAAATGGGTAATATAAAATCATAATAAAATAAAATATGGTATTATCTATAATAATATGGTTCTATTTTATGTTTATAATAAACATATATTTATTATATATTAGGTTAAAATGTGTACAGAGAAATTCAAGACTTAAGGTAAGGGTTTTCTCATCTCACTTTTATTTCTCTGAGATATATTCTATATTCACCACTTATTCTTGTTTTATGGTGTATATACATCTAAATGATATTTCATATAATGAGGTTACTTTATTTCATGATTTTAAAGGATTTTATTTATGTTATTCTATCATGGAGATCATGATTCAAAAGTTACTCATGTAGTAAGGGAATTTCATCTTACTTTTTGTATTCATAAGATACATTCAATATGTACCACTAATGTTTTTGTGTGGTGTATATAATTACCATAAATGTATATTATGATTAATATTCATAAATTTATGGTCATTTACATATCCATTTTTTTATCTCTATTTCATGGTTCTTAAGGCTCAAAAGTTACCAAATATGTAAGGAAGTTTTGTCTCAAATTTACTTCTTTAAGACACATGTTATGTTATACATATATATTATTTTACGGGTTGTATATAATACCCCTAAACATGTAATATATTGAATATCCTTATTTTTCATGATATTTTATGCTTTATTTAATTTTATTATTTCATGGGGATTAGGATTCAAAATTCAAATTTGGTAAAATTTCATTGATACAATCTCATCGCTTGTCGGGATTAATTATGATTATGCTTCCATTGATTAAATATTATGATATACTTCTCAATAAATCACATGAATTCTCTTATGATCTATTTATCCATGATATATTCATGTAATGGTATAATTTTTTTACTTATTGGTCTTGAGATAAAAAAGAAAATATTTTTAAGAAAATCACACTTTAATTCTCTCTTCAGTCAGAAATCCTTTTTATTCAAAAACTTTGCCTTCCAGAAAAAAACCATTTTTTTAAACTGATATTTTAAGCTTTTTTTAAGGGAAAAAATATTTTACAATATTTTTATGTTTTAAACGTTTTAAAATTATTTTGAAAGATTCTTTTATAAGTTCTCAACATATTTCCAAGGAAACATTTTTCAAAATTTCAAACGATTTTGAAAATTGTTTTTTAAATAAAAAAGTATATTTTCCAAAGAAAATATTTTAAATTATTTATAAAATATTAGTATGTATGTTTTAAAGTGGGTTTTCAAAGAAAATGGTTTTTAAAATGTAGAGACCCAACCCCAGAAATCCCGGAGTCAGTGTCTTATATCTCTTCAGTTAGCATAAATATAAGGGATCAAATCCATAAGGACCATAGAGTTTAATATTCATGGTAAACCCGATAAATAACTTTTATTACAAATGGATACACTAATTAAAACATAATTTTTTCTCTTTAAATAAATAACTTTGAGGATAACTCTAATTCATATAGTAAATCCTTGTATATCATTCATATTATGTCTCTTTGACTTCTAGGGAAAGAAACAAAATAAAGGTGAGCTCAAATGATCAGTAAGAGAAAAATATAGTGGAAGAAATAATTAATAAATGAAATTAATAATTATGGAATGGTAGATAACTGAACACACAAACAATGTAATCAACAAACTAACGAGGAAGTTAATAAAAAATATGGAAAGGTAATAAACTTAAACACATACCACTTAATCAATGATCTGAAAATGAAATGAATCCATAGATATGTTGACTTAAAATATCATGTATGAATAATGAATAAAACTAAATGAGGGAAATACAGTATTAATGGATGTAATTTCCGAGGAACATGGAAACCTACACCATAAATACCTTTCACAAAATGGTTTAATATATTCTGCTTTTCAAAACTTATTTGTCTCATGTGAACCTTTCAATGCATTGAGGAGCTATATAAAGTATGGAATCCATATATCATTGATTTTTCATATAATTACTCATATCGAATAGAAAAAATAAATAATATTTCTTATAAAATATCCATATTGAATAAATAATATATAAATATCAATATTTCCCAAAATAATTAAATAATAGTCAAAGTAGTGACTATATGTAAAATGGTATATAGTTTAGGAAATAATAATATCTAGGATAAATGAAATGGATAATTAGAAAAAAATTAAATATTCATTGATCATAGGAGATTTAATTTTTCAAATGGACTAACAAATAAATCAAGTAAGTTAATGTAAAAATAATCCTTGGTAAAATCATTAATAAACAATATAAGTTAAGAATAAGGATGATATCAATAAAAAAACCATATGTGAAGTAAAATAAAGAGTTATTATTTTTGACGAATGGAAATATTATAAAAATATATTTTAAAAATATTCTTGGGGAAAATATCATTTTCTTTTGAAAAATATTATGAAAAATATTTTCATTGAATGTCAAATTTGAAAAAATAATATCTATAAAAATTAACTTTTAAACATAAAAATTAATCATTGTTTGAATGAAGGAGGGTAAATCCTTATATATTGTGTGAGGTAAAAACAACATTCCTTTTTAAAGGTAAAAGTATAGAAAAATGACATGTTTGAAAAGAGACAAGAATATTCATTTTAAAACATTGGGGAAAGACAAAAAGGGTAAAATTTTCTTTAAAAAATCTTTTTAAAATCATTTTTTGTTTTTTTTATAAAACATGGTTTTAGAAGAAAACATGTTCTCTGACTCGAGAGGTAAATGAAGTTGGGTTTTCATAAAAAAAACATTTTCTAAACCACCTTGAGTACTAAAGAGTGAAAAATCGTACAATTACGTGAAATAGGTCATTAATAATAAGAGTATAAGATAATGAAAGGTTTTATTGAATATTGGTTATATTATTTCCTTGTATGGAAGTACCATTGAAAGATCAATAAATTTATTGTTTTGGAAAATAATATTTCAACATTCAAAAGTGTCTTATACAACATTGAAACATTTTAAATTATAAAACTCATGAAAGAATAATATTAAATGAAATTTTTAAATACCATTATTATAAATTAACTAATGATATAATATAAAAATGGTCATTAGATACAGAACAGAAGATAAGTAACTAATGAACATGACATTAATATCACAAAAGTAAAAAAAGTGAGATGTAAAATCCATGATCATGCTATTCAATTTTGGTTAACATCCATTAAATTGATGTATATTAAACATATTATAATTATATACTCTATTTATAACCTTTTTCATGTTTAAAATTAATTTTATTTCACTTATTACCATATTGTATATAACTACTTAATCAACTAAGTTTATGTCGGGTGTTTGACTAAATTCAGTTTATGTGTCAAATATAACTTTGGTATGTCAGGTAAAAGGGTTCATTAGATAACATCTATTAAATAATAATAATGAAATAATTTTTATATTTATACATTAATTATACTTTTAAAAACAATCAATAAATATGGTTATAAAAAATGAATCAATGTTACGATCATGAAGACAGTAGGTCGTATGTCCGCATGAGTAACATTCTCATTTTTTAAATGATCATTATATAAAGAAGGTAAATAATAATATTTCTTTCAATAATTATCAGTATCTCACAAATAAAATTTTATTTAATCATATATAATTTTATATATAATTATAGTGATGTAAATAGTATCACATCGTGTCGAGGAGGCACTTGTCCACACATCCATGAATGACGTTATACTTTTTTAAGTGTGTGTGAATGGGTAATAAGTAAAATGATATATTATATTTTCATAAAGTTAATTATTTCATGAATATAATATATATTTTTTTTATGTCACACATTTTTAATTAAAACCATAATTTATATGTTCCATGTATCATGTGAATGAATCACATCGCTATGGGGAGGGGGTAGTCCACACTTCCGCAAACGATGTTACCATATTTACATAGAATGGGAAGTATAAGGGTATGTGTTTTAAAATAGGTAAATAAGATTAAAGAGATAATAAATATAATATATATCATATATAAATATATTTTCCATCATAATGGTCACTATGTGAGGTGGTAAAGGAAAAATGAACAATCATCATTTTGTGATACTGTAGTTTTCCGTACACGTAAATAATATGTTTGTTACCAATTATATGGATGAGTGTGTAAGTGTAGGTATAACCATTAGTATAAAAAATACTAATAAATTTAGGTTACTAAATTTTTCATATAAACATGTAATAATTAAAATTTGAGGAGTGGAGAAAGAAAATTAATTAAAGATATTAAGGAAAGATGTTACCTTTTAATTGGGTAACTCCATTTGGTTTTCCCCAATAGGGCTTCCTTGGATTGATTTATTCTTAGGGTGAGGCTTATAGGATTAGGATATATATTTTCAAGAACTATTTTGGTAGATATTCTTTACTCCAAAGTGTCTTGAGAGATATGAGGAAGTGGTAGGAGAGGAGGCCTTTATTGTAGAGGAGGAACGGCACTCTTGTAAATTTTTTGAAAGGGAATTCCACCCACATTTTGTCCATTTAAAGTAACACCAATAATGGTAACAATTATATAAAATTTATTATATGGTATAAATAGTTCTATCCATGGGATTTTGGGAAATTTTATAGGTCATTTGGACCCTTAAATATATGGTTAAGTCCATTTTTATGCTTAATTTCACATTAGTAATTGTAATTAATCTTAATTACTATAAATAATATTTTTGGTGAAATAATAATTTGAAATTATCATAAATTATAAATTATTATTATTCCAAATATGGAATCCATTTTTTCAAATTCAAATCACATAAGTGGAAGAAATTATTTTAAATTCAATCCTGCTGATGGGATGACAATGCTGGTTTTTAAAGTAAAAATATCTCAAGGTTTGTTATGTTTTTATAGTCAATTTCAAAGTGAAATTGATTAAAATATTATAAACTAGATTTATTTATAAAAATATTATCTAATTAAAAATTAAAAATCACTCAAAATATAATTTAATCATACAAATAAATTAGATGAAAAAGTAGTTTTGAACTAAAATTAAGTATTTTCACTATTCATTAAAAAATGAAAATTCTTAGAAAAATACAAAAAAAAATACCCTAACCTACTTTTTATGTTTCTATTTAAAATAGTGAATTCATTTTTACATATATAATCTATAAAACTTACAAAAAATTGTATTTTAAATAGGTTATTCATTAAAAGGTTGTAAAAGTGTCTTATTAAAAATATAGTATCTGATGTGTAATTTTGGGTTTGTTCTTATCTTGCTCATATAAAATATAGTGGATGAATATAAAAAATATTTGATTGAATATTTAATATATATATATATATATATAACATTAATATCACTCTATAATTTTAATTAATTTAATTTATAAGGATAAAACATCTTTGTGAGCATAAAAATAATTTTCTATTAAAATATTCACTTTATATTCAATTGCTTCTTATATTAGTTTGTAATTAATTTGTAACCAATTAATTCATTTTATATTTTTTTAAACCATAATTTTATTAAGTTAGTTATTACAATTTATAAATACTAATTTAACAGTTGTGTTTTATATAATAATATATTATTGTTCGGTGAATCATTGTCTTACGTATAATGCAGGCCATTGAAGAAACTAATTGTTGCATGCAATGTATGATAACTCAGTTTCATTTATATTGAAAGATATGAAATATATTAAATTTATTTAAAGTATTAAATATATTATAAATTCTTAGGGTATTATTTTCACGTGCATGATTGGTGTTATATGTCATACACGCTATCAAAAACAATGTCCTACTTTAGATTTTTTGGGCATTACAGAAAATGATTTATGTTTTAAAAAGTGATTCTAAAATAAATGTTTTTTCTATAAGAAATGATTCATGAAATATTTCAAAATCCTTCCCCAGATAATTTGACATCCTTTGATATATTTTATTCTTTACTAGGGAAATTATCCAAGGACATCATTCTTATTCTTTCTTTGAATGGTCTATGTTTAAGATGAAAAGTATTTATGAAACCTATTTCTCTTAGAAAGGATATACCATGATAAAATTATTATGAAACCTGTCACTTTTTCAAAATTTATTACATATTGAACTATTTATAATACCCATTTCATTTCATGGGTATTATATGATGTTTATGAAACTCGTATCTTTTTAAGGGTGATGATATGATGAATGTTCTGTTATCTTATAGAACATGCATGTATTATTTCTTTATGTGATGGGTGGGACCTATATATCCCTCTAATTAATTGGGTAATAAAAAAAATTTATGATCAAAGGGTACAAAGGTGGGTATCCCATGCCTGAAACAAGAGGGTACACAGGAGGGCATCCCAAGCCCAAAAGAAGAGTACACCAGAGGGAATCCCATGATCGAAACTAGAGGGTACACGAAAGGGAACCATAATCCTAAAAAAGGAAGGTACACATGAGGTAATCCCAAGCCCAAAACAAGAGGGTACATAGAAGGGAATCCCATTTCTAAAAAAAGAGGTTACAAAATAGGGTATTTGAATCCTAAAACAAGAGGGTACACAAGAGTGCATCCCTAGTCTGAAACAAGACCCTACACAAGCTTCCCAAGACCAAAATAAGAGGGTATACAAGATGTAATACCAATCTAAAAATAAGAGGGTACACATTAAGTAATCCTAATCCATAAACAAGAGGTTACATAGGAGGGAATCCTAATGCCCAAACAAAATGGTACATGAGAGGGAATCCCAAGCCTCATCTAGGTACACAGGTCATTATCCCCAGACTAATATGTTATGAAGGACTTGGTAGGTAGAATTGGAATTTGATATTTTATGATTATGTTTATGACACAATTGCATGTCTTATTCCTCTATTACTCTCTCATGGATTATGATTTTTTTCCCTTATGGTAATGTCTTATTAACTTCCAATATTTATTCCATGGCTCGTTTATATGATCATTGATTTGTAGAGTGTGATCTTCAGTTGTTAATATCATGTTCTCTTACAATTATTCTTATGATTTTGATTACATATCTCCTTGTTTACCCTTATAGGGCATATGATATCACCCATTTCTTATGTTTCCCTTATCCAACTTATGATGAAAGGTTTTAAGTATGAGTACTATAAGAGAAGATATTTATGGGGGTTGTTAATGATATTTCACCAAATTAAAAGAATGTATTCCCAGATTCCAAAGACACAAAACTTTTGTGGTCCTTGGGAATTGAATTTTTTAATGTGGTGAATATTAATTTAAAATAATTTAATATCTTAATATATTAAGACTAGGTCACTATATATGACCTATGAGTTATGTCTTCTGAACATATTATGTACACATGTATTTAAAATGAGTCTTTGGGTAATCAATTAGTTAGAAATGAAAGTATGAACTATTTGAAAATAAATAAATTCCTTTTCTAAGAAAACTATTTCACTATATACAAACACCATTTTGTCTCAATAAATTAGAATACCCACTTTTTATTAATGTTTTTTAAAAAAATTATATATTATATATTATATAAAAAAATTTATACTAATCCAATATATTTTATAGTTATAAGATAATAATAAATCCAATTATATGAATAAAATAAAGTATTTTTCTAAATAGTAATTTTACTGCCTTTTAAAGGTGAACCTATTTTAAGTATATTTATTGAAAATTTTATTATTTTTAATTTAAATAATAATAAAAAATTTTAAATAGAAATAATTAAATATATTATGGGATATTTTTGGTCATTTTTCTAAGATGTTTCACTTTTGATGACTACTAAAAACATTTCATAATAATTGAAAAATGATTTTTCATATAATTTATTTTTATAGTTAAATTATTATTTAAATTGTTTTTAAAGTATATTAAGATCAATTATACATATTTCAATACAATTTAGGTCATTGGAAAAGTTTTCACATTGAAATTGGATATAAAAAAAAGCAAACTTTTGAACATTTTCCCTTTAAAAACACATTGTTACATTCCTTCTATGGGGTTATTTTTAAATTAATTTCTACCAATTATGTGATTAAAATTTATAAATATTGATTCCATATTTTTAATCATCATTATTTATAATATATAATAAGGATAACTTAGTTTATAAACAAAAATATTATTGAAAGTAATTAAAATTAATTAGAGTGATTATGATAAAAATGTGTTTATTTAGTTGTTAAACATTAACTTAAACAGGAAAAATACCCTAGAAACATGTCCAAAGGAAATTTTATGAACATATTTAGACTATATCCTCCCTTTTATTGAAAATTTAAAATTATTAGGGGAACATGATGTAAGGGATACCTCACAATAGTGTTTACCTTTTATATTTACAAGAATATCACTACCCCTCCACTATAAAAGGGCACTCACCCTCCCACTCCCCCAACTTAATTTCACCTATAAAGATATTTGGATCTTCCAATCCATTCCCCAATAAGCTCTAAAATTATCTCATGTCATCCTATAATCCATCCTTAGGAAAGAAAGTAAACCAAGTTATACCTTTAGTGCAAACCAAAATGAATTACTCAGAGAAGAGGTAACAGCCTTCAACAATAACTTTTTTATTTTCTTTATCCACGCCCTGAATCATTATGATTATATGATTATATAATAACCTAATAATCCTCAATATACTAATATATTTTTATTTTAAGGGTTTAATCTCCACTCACACAAACTTCCATCAAATGGAATACTCAATAACTGCTCTTATGGTGTATATAGCTCATGAATGCATTCTAAAATTATTACCCTTAAATTCATGGATATATACATGTAAATTTTATTATCTCTCTCTCATGGGGATTTTCGTAAAAATGTTACCAAATTGGTAAGGTCTTTTGGTCTCAAACTTCCTTCTTTGAGACACATGCTATGTTATATACTTATCTTCTTTGATGAGGTGTATATACTTCTCTTTCACATGTTATATCCAGAATATCGTCATTTTATGGATATTTTAAGCTTCATTTAATGTTATTATTCCATGGGGATTTGGATTTTATGAAACCAACGTGGTAACATTTCATTATTATAATCACATCGCTTATCGGAATTTTTTATGATTATGATTCCATTAATGAAATATTATGGTCCATCTCTCAATAACTCACTTGAATTCTATTCAAATATACTTATTCAATATTTATTCATTTAATGGTTCCATTTTTAAACTCTTTTGTACTTAAGATAAATAATAAAAAAAATTCAATAAAATATGATTTAAATGTTTTCTTCGGTCGGAAATAAGTTTTATTCGAAAAACATGTTTTCTAAAAAATCCAAAAAAATTTAGAAGATATTTAAATATAATTTTTAATAAAGAAATTTTTTAGAAATTTTTTTTAAAAAAAAAATTATTTTATTTTCAATGTTTACTTTATAAATTTTCAAGGTATTTTCAAGGGAAAATGTTTTCAAAATGTTCTATGATTTAAGAAGCATTATTCAAAGTGAAAAGTAAATTTTCCTTTGGAAATATTTAAAATATTTCTAAAATATTGATTTATATGTTTTCAATTGGGTTTTCAAGGAAAATGGTATCAAAAATGATTTATTTTTAAAAATGTTATTTTTAAAGAAATTTTATTTTCCTTAATAAATGTTTCATGTGTTATTTTAAAATCCTTCCCCATTTAAGTTAAAATAATTTGATATACTTTATTCTTTCCTAAGGATATAATCCAAGGACACCATTATTAATATTTCTTTCAATGGTTTATGTTTAATAGGATAATTTTTTTATGAAAGCTTTTTCTCTTCCACAAGTTATACCATAATAAAATGATTATGAAACCTGCTTCCTTTCATGTATTATTCTATGATGAAAGTATTATGAAACTTGTATTATTTTCACATGTTATGATATGATAAAATTTTTATAATACCCATTTCATTTCATGGGTTATGATATGATGTTTATCAACCCCATATCTTTTTATGGGTCCTGAATTGATGAATGTTTTGTTATCTTTTCGAACATGCATCTAATATTTCGTTATGTGGTGGGTGGGACCTATATATACCTCCAATTAATTGGGTAATAAAAAGGTTTTTATGAGATTAAATTGTGAACAGTAGGGTATCGCAATCCAATAATAATAGGGAACACAAGAGGGAATCCCAAGCCTGAAATGAGAGTATACACGGGGGGGAATCACAATACAAATAAAAAAGGTACATGGGAGGTCATCCCAAGACTGAAAAAATAGTGTAAATGGGAAGGAATACCAAGACCTAAACCAGAGGGTAAAAAGGAGGGAATCACAAGACCAAAATAAGAGGTTTCATGGGAGGCATCCCAAGTCTAAAACAAGATGGTACACTAGATGGAATCCCAAGACCAAAATTAGAGGGTACATAGGAGGGCATCCCTAGACTGAAAAAAGAGGGTAAACATGAGGGTATACTAATCTTTAAACAATTGGGTACATAATAGGTAATCCCAATATTGAAATAAGAGGGTACACAAGATGGCATTCAAGCTACACAGGTGATTAGACCATGCCAAATTTATAATGAAGGTCTTGGTAGGTATCCATGACATGGAATTTTATAGGATTTTTTGTATTGCATAATTTGATTTCTTATTCTTCGATTAGGATCTCATGTATTATGATATTAATTCCCTTATGATTCATGTCTTATGAAATTTCAATATTTATTCCATGACTCATGTATATGATATTTTATATATAGGGTATGATCTTCAAATGTTATTCTCTTGTTATCTTGTACTTATGCTCATGATTATGATTACATATCTTTTTGTTTACCATTATTAATCATCTAACATCACACATTTCTTATGTTCCCCTTCCCCAGGTTATGCAGAAAGGTTTTGTGTTGGATTACAAAAGAAGAAGGCGTTTACAGGAGATGTTAAAGATATTTCACCAAATTACAAGAATGTGTTCCTAGTTTCCAAAGACACTAAATTATTATGGTTTTTGGGTTTATATTTTTTAATGTGCTGAATATTGATCAAAAATGATGTAATATTCTTGTATGTTAAGCCTATTTTTCTATAGTTGGTATCAAAGGAATGTTTTTCTCATCCTTTGAAAAAGGGTTGAGAACATTTTAGTGAGATCTCTAAGGATATTTATAAGGTTATTCTTAGGGATATATCTATGTATAAGCCTATGGTATTATTGATTTAAATTTCGGTGTCATTATTTAACCATACTATATTTAATTTCTCATGATTATGTGGTTCTCTATTATGATGGATATAATGGCCCAGACCTCTACAGTTTAATAATTTGTAAAAATAGCGTGTTTGACGTGTTATGGGAGGTCACAGTGACTCGTTTTTTGACTTTTCAAAATTTCTAATTTTATCCAATGGTATCTCAAAATGGTTAGTTGCAGTGGTGAGTCACAATAGTAGTTCACAATGGTGAGTCTCAGTGGTGATTCACAACGGTATCTCGCAATAGGGAGTCGCAGTGGTGAGTCGGAATGGTGAATTAAAATAGTATCTTGAACTAGTGACTCATATAGGTATCTCACACTGGTGACTAACACAAGTATCTTGTACTAGTGACTCACATCGGTAGCTTGTACTGATAACTCATCCAACTGTGATTCATTTTTAGCAGTTTGTCAAAATTTTAGTTTTCCTCCAGTTTTTTCTAGTTTCTCCCATTTAAAATTTTCTTTGATATAAAGTGTGTTTATTAACATATTTAATGGTTTTTTGAGCCATTTAGAATCATATCTATCTTCTAAAAACCTGAAGCTCCCTTTGACTTCCAAACTTCATGGTCTTGGTCATGATTCTCCTTTAATGGATTTTAAAAACTATTTATTTTCCATGAGACTCGGGTATAATCCTTCTAAGATGGTGGACCTTCCCTCCATTTTTTATTTCTCCTTTATCTTCATATTATACATCCCTAGAACCCTTATTCCTTAAGGATTCATGCGTTTGTGTTATAGCCTTTAAATCAAGTTTTCCCCCATAGAGATTTTCAGTTTCATGTTCACACCTTATTTTTTTCATTAAGGAATTAATGATCGATTCTTTTTCCATGTAGTTTTTCCTTCATCTATCTTATTTTTACATCATTTTTGGTGGGTGTATCAATTTTTCTTGAGAACACAGTTGATTTCAGATTAATGAAGATAATTAAACCGACTAAGATCAATCTACAAGGATTGGGGAATGTGGTATATGATCGTACTATTTTATTGATATTTTGATCAATGTAGTGAAATATATGGGTTATATACCTACAAAAAATCATGGTCATTGGGGTTCATTGTTTGTGAACTGAATAGATTTTAGAATTCATGATGTCTGGTTCTTGTCAAAAAATTGTTATGAAATTGGTTAACCACATACACTCAGCTGAAAAATAGATTACCTAAGATCAAACTATTTTTATGTTAACTATAGAAGTTAACAAGTGGAATTAAAGAATAAATCCTTGTTAAATCTAAATATGTTTTGTTTGGTTTGTATGGTGGTACAGTTTTGGGCATGGCTATATGATGTGGGGTAGTTCGGGTGGTGTAATTGAATCTCAGGTTAAGATATTGATTGATTGTGGAATGGATGGGTAGTTTTGTGCAGTGAGTTTATGATTTGGTTGTTCTAGGTCCATATTTATTGATGTGAGGGGTGTTTTTTGGTTATGCAGTAGGGCTACCGAGAATTCTTCTTATGAGATGTGTTTCTAGGTGTGGTTGTGAGTTGGTGGTTTTCTCTGATGAGAGGATGGATTTGGAGAAATAACTTTTAATAATGACGATGGAAGTGTTTGTCATGGGTGATTTTCCATTAATAGTGTTTAGAAATCTTTATTATATCTCAGGATCAATATTTTATGTCATGAATGGGTGTTAAATGGAGAGAAATGTAAAGTGGGTTAATTTACCATGGTTCTTCTTTCTCTATGTGAATTTTTCTGTGTGGCTGGTTTTGCGTTGTTCCTATTAGTTTCCCGGTAGATATGTAATGAATAAATTATTTTTTTAATAAAGACTGAGAATTTGATAATGAATTGGATGGTGGTATGAATTGAGTTTGAGGATTTTTGTGTGGTTGTTCATTTAGAGGTAGTAGAAAAGGCAGTTTTGTGAGATGGTTATTTGTATGAGAACCCATCGGTTGGGTAAGAGTGTTTGGTATTGTATCTATATATACATGAATTTACCTTTGGATTTATATACACACCTTATCCTAGTTGAGCACTACGGGGTGAAAACCCACATCGACACGGGGGAGGGTGTCTTTCACAAACATGTCAGTGGAGGATGGATGGTTGGCCACTCGCTATTCCCTGATCCATCTTTTTGGTAGTGATATTCCAAGATTCATCAGGCGTGTTGTGGTTTATGAGGACCAGGTGTGTGCAGGAAAGTTGTGATTCCCATGTGTCTTTGGGATGAGATGCTTTGTGCTTCTTAGGTATCTTTCGGATTTGTTTTGGTAGTGTCCCAAGTGTCCGTGGGTAGGATGTCTTATGGTAGTGGCTCAGGTGTCTACGGTGAGGATGTGTTGTGGTAGTGTTCTAGATGTATATATGTTGGATGTGTTGTGGTTTTCAGGCCTAGGTGTTTGTGGGTGGGATGTGGTTTGATATGTTTGGAAGAGGTGGGATCACCAATATTTTTTCTATTAGGGTATGAGAGTGGATAATTAGATGGAAAGTGGGGTGGGGTATCCTATCATTGATGTGCTTATTATATTACTTTACTTGAATTTCATTATTTGGTAAGAATGCCTAGGTGAGGTTGCGGTGATTAGTATACCTATTAAACAATGTTTTGGTTATGCTAATTTCACGTGGGAGAATTAGTATGATTCTATCAATTTTTCATGATAGACATTGGTTTTCCTACTAAGTATACTAGTATTATCACCCTAAATATATAAACTACATTTAGGTTCCTAGGATAATTATGTAGACCATGTTGGACCTTACTAGCTTGGACTTTTGGAAAGTTAATGAGTCACTACATTAGTTTTTCTTTGGTTACTTACCTTAGAGTTTTATTGCATTATAAAAGTTTTATTTTAAACAGTCATGTGGGATGGATTTTGTCTTTATTATATATATATAGTACTTGGAGTTATTTTGGGTTGAACCAAATTATCTCCCGATCTTGTTTTCTTCAAAAATTTAAATACCTCCTATTTTGTGAGATTGTATACCCTTGGTTTTTGTTGCCACCCCGGGTCCTACGAGTGGTAGGACTCGGGGGTACTTATCTCTATTTCATTATTTCCATCTCAAGAGGGGAATTTTTGGAGGGAGGGGTTTGTGACAATAAGTGTTTCCCACATTATGATTTCTGGTCTTAGTCAATAGTGAGATCAAGAAGTAACTCAGTTGACATTGAATGTTTTAGATGTGGAAATAAGGAGAATTATTCTAATAGATATCCTAAGTGGGATACTTGAGAATAGAATCAAGAATGTGGTACAAGTATTGGTTATACTTATGAATATAATGATATTATAAATGACATGTGAAAGGTATGGGATTTTATAAGAGTATTGTTTATATTGAATGAAAGAATCATGATTAGATTGAGGTTAAGGAACCTTAAGGTGATATTCATGTTTGGTATTATAGGAAATTAGTATTATGGAATAAGATGAAGGATAATGATTAATGAGTTAAGAATAAATTTGGATAATTAAAGTGTATAAGTATTGTAATTCAAATAGTATGTTATACTAATAAATAAATATATAAGTATTTTCAATATAATTTTTTTATAAAACAATGAAAAGAATATGTTGAATGGTTATGAAGACATAGAAATGTGATTTAATGGAAGGTTGATATTTTTTAAGGGTTCGTAACCCTTAATGTGTTCCTCAAATTGATAAAATTGTGATTATATTGGATAAAGAGATGATTGATATGGATAAAGTTAATTGGATACTACTAATTATAATGGAACTGATTATTGATTTTCTTAAAAACTATTCTTTGTAACTAGGGATAAGATTTACATTTTTTGGATTTACAGATTATATCCAATAATTTTTGTTTTATGTAAATAATGAATAATCATGAATTTTTTCGAAATGGATTTATGGTAATTCAGGTTATTACCATGTTTCAAGAGAATACATGATGATGGTATTCACATGTTTGTTATGTGGAAACTAAGATATACTTTATGATATATAGGGGATCAATGTTAATCTTATTTTGAATATTTAGTGATATTATTTCTAATTTTTGTATTTTAATATTTCATAAGGGTTATAAGGTTAACCATTTATGGAAATTTTATGTTAAAATTCAGATGATGTTTATGATATTAAAGTATTATCTCACCATATGATGATTTATGCTTGTCAAATAACCTATGCTAATCGTTTTTCTATAACGATAACTAAAGATATAAGGAATGGAATAACATTATACCTCATGGCCTCTTAGAACTTAAGGATGAAAAATTCACCGTCATTTCATTGTATAAGAGATGAAGTGGAAATCGAGGAAGGCATAATCCAAGGGTGAAGTTAAGCATATGAAAAGGAATAAAATCAAGTAAGTATATTTCCTTGTGTTCTTAGAGAGTAAAATAATTCATCAACTCTAAGAAAATTATATTAGAAAATATTTATTCTAATACCTTCATTTTTTTGAACTGATGGTCCTATAAATCAACATAGATTTCTGGTTTTGAGGCCCTTAACATTCCATTGGTCATTCACTTGCTGGTGAACTATGATCTTTATCACTCTCTATAATTATTTAAGATTTTATTATCAGTCCAATATTCACCCCCTACTAATGTTATCCTATGTGGAAACCTGGTTATGAGTTACTTTGTGTATCCTTTATAGTTTCAAATTTTTCTTTTTAAATGAATTTTTAGTATTTATTTTTATGATGTATTTTTCTATGAAAGGAACAGTAAGGTATTAAACTTTTGATAACATGGACAAATTTTAAGGGAGAAATTAGTATTATGGGGTATAATGTGGCACACTAACATTTTTTGAAATGTTTTTTTTTTTTGAATTAATTTAAAATTTTAGATATTTATTGTCATTTCACACAACATAGAATATAGATTTTGTTATATGAAAGCATTATGTTTGAATTTCATTATACGAAACAAGGATCTAATATTCATCTATAATCAACACTTATATTAACTTTTGTTATAATCAAAACTATATTTAGATTATGTTACAAACAATTCTGAGTTCCTTTAATAACCGGTGTTATGCATGAGGATGAGTTTTACTAAACAACAATATAATATTAATATTTTTATTAAAATATTATTATATTTACCACCTAGTTATTGGAATGGAAGTTATGTATAAGAATAACTAATATATAAAAATATTATTTATGCATGTATATAAAATTAGTTATTTGGTTATCAATTAGTTAGAAATGAAATTAAGAACTATTTGAAAATAAAGAAATTCTTTTTCTATAAAAAAATATTTTCCTATATACAATCATCATTTTATCTCAATAAATTAAAGAAACCAATTTTGATGTTTTTTTTAATAATATATATATATATATATATTATATATTAGATAAAACTTTTTTACACTCATCCAATATATTTAGTTTACATAAGATAAAAATAAATCTAATTATATGAATAAAATTTGGTATTTTTCTAAAAGGTAATTTTACCACCATTTAATAGAGAACCTGTTTCTAAATCTAATTATTGAAAATTTTATAATTTTATTATATAAAAAAAATAATTCATAATATCAAAATTTACTTTGGGTGATTTTTTGGTATTTTTCTAAGAAGTTTCATTTTTTTGATAAATATTGAAAACACTGAAGTTTGATTGAAAACTGTTTTTCATATAATTTATATATGTCATTAAATTATATTTTTAATTGTTTTTAAATTATATTCAGATAAATTATATATCTATTAATACAATTTATATCATTTGAATAAATTTCACATTAAAATTTGATATAAAAAAAATTCAAACTTTTGATTAAAGTGATTAAGCTAGAAACGAGTTTACTTAGTAGTTAACATTAACTTAAGGAGCCAAGTACCCTAGAAAAATTCAAAAAGCACTGGATAAAAATATTTTGACCATATAATCCCTTTTTTGAGACTTTTCAATTATGATAAGCACATTATGTAAATTAGACCTCTCAAAAGTGTTTATCTTTTTAAATTTACAAGAATGTCTCTCCCCTCCACTATAAAAGGGAATTCACCCCCCCCCCCCACACACACACACTTATTCACAACTATAAAGGAATTTGGATCATACAAACCCTACCCAAATAATCTCATAACCTCCATCCTATCATTATATAAAACTCAATTTGGTCAGATAGCAATCCAAGTTGGTCCTTTGGTGAAAAAGCAAAGTAATTATTCAAAGAAGATGTAGCATCTTTCAATAAGCCCTTTTGTTTTTTTATTTATCCACCCCCAACTCAACATATTCTTTGATTATATAATAAAATAAATATCCTAAATATAATTATCGTTTTATTTTTATGTTTTCCACCTAAACTCGCACAAACTTCATAAAAATGGATACACAATCGTCATTCGTGTGTGTGACAGACTATTGCCTCACAAACCGATGTCATCCGTTCTTCCATTTCCACATCTCATGGTTGGAAATAATGATTTTATTTATGATTTTATATTATATATATTATTTTCATTATGTATTTATACTTATTTAATTATTATATAACACATACATTCATGATTTCCATTCTATGGGAATATGATAACTTCGTTTGTATATGTACGGACTATCGCCTCCTCAAAGCGATGTGACTCATTCACAGATTATGTGGAATGTATTAGGGATGGTTTTAGTAAACTTATATGATATTTATGAAAAAATAATTGTACTGGTATGATAATATATATATATATATATATATATCATTTACTTTCTTTCTTCAAATATGATAAAAAATGAAACAATGTTCATGTGTACATATGGCCTACTATCTCTCTGAATGGTGTATTACATTTCATAGTTCTATATTTTATAGATTATATAAATATTGATATAATAAATAAATATGATATTTATATCATGTTTTTCATTATGGGAATAAGTAAATCTAGATATAAGTAATAGAATCCAGAATAACAAGTCAAAATATATATGGAAAAAAGTGATTATCACGTGAAATGTAACTTTCACATGAACTTGTTAATAAATGGGTAATATAAAGTCATAATAAAATAATATATGGTATTATATATAATAATATGGTTCTATTTTATGTGTATAATAAACATATATTTACTATACAGTAGGTTTAAATGTGTACAGAGAAATTCAAGAATTAAGGTAAGAGTTTTTTCATCTCACTTTTTTTTCTGTGAGATATATTCTATATTCACCACTTATTATTTTTTTATGGTGTATATACATCTAAATGACATTTCATATAATGAATTTTATTTATTTAATGATTTTAAGGATTTTATTTATGTTATTCTATCATGGGGATCCTGATTCAAAAGTTACTCATGTGGTAAGGGAATTTCATCTTACTTTTTGTATTCATAAGATACATTCAACATTTAACACTAATTTTTTTTGTAGTGAATATAATTCCCATGAATATATTTTATGATTAATATACTTAAATTTATGTTTATTTAAATATCCATTTTTTATCTCCATTTCATGGTTCTTAAGGGTCAAAAGTTACCAAATATGTAAGGAATTTTTGTCTCAAATTTATTTCTTTAAGACACATGTTATGTTATTCATCTATATTATTTTAATAGGTGTGTATAATACCCCTAAACATGTTATATCTTGAATATCCTTATTTTCATGATATTTTATGCTTTATTTAATGTTATTATTTCATGGGTAATGGGATTCAATGTACCAATTTGGTAACAGTTCATTGCTTCAATCTCATGGATTTAGGTCATTGATAGGTGGAGGGTGACCGCAGGGAGATGCTCCGGTAAACCTACGATTATGGCAGCCACCGCGACCCCTTACTCTTTTGGGGGGGAGGGGTCTTCTCCTCCAACTTAGGTTTCAGGTGATGCGCAACGAAATTATAGGGATTGCTTTGGATCCTCGCCAGAAGCGGGGTTCTTCCTCCCCGAAATCGAAGTCTCGTCGAAGGTACCTGGTAGCGTTTCAGGTCAACCTATTGTTCCAGTTTCAGTGAAGGAATTCCACGAAGCCTCAGCATTACTCTCCTAAGCTCTGATCGTGAGGTTTTCAAGGTGGCGCCCTCTTGTGGAACTTTTTGACAAAGAGGTCAATACAGATTGGGGTTTGAAGCACAGAGTGTTGGTAAGTATTCTGGGTCCGCGTCAGTTTCTAATATTGTTTGCTGATGAGGAGGATTTGGGTAGAGCCTGGTTGAGGAAGAGAAAACCCTTCTGTGGCCTCCCGTTTCACTTACTTCGCTGGTCCTTTGAGGCGCATATGAACCGTGACTCCCCTTACATGGCAATTTGGATTCAGTTGCCTAGACTACCTTTTCCATTTCAGAACATTGGGTTGCTGAGGTCAATCAGTAATTCGATAGGGCATTTTATATGTAGCGATCGAAGAACATCTTCTATGTCCCATCCATTTTCGGCTAGAATTTGTGTTGAAATGGATCTTTCAAGGTTGCCGCCGGAGCTTGTCTAGATTGTAGTGGAAGAAGAATACAGGTATGCACAGTCGATTGTCTATGAATCATGGACCCCTTTTTGTTCATTTTGTTACAGACAGGGGCATGATGGACATGGATGTCGAAGGAGGCCCAGGGGTGTCCAAAGCTCTAAGGTTCCAGTTGTATCAGTAGAGGCCCCCATGAGAGAGGGTGCGGACACCATTAGAGCTGTTCAAGGCAGTGAGCAGATTTCACCTGCATGCCTTCCTCAGGATGGTCATGCTCCTTCAAGGTTAGATGGGGTCACTAACACGATGGTTCAGGGGGTATCTTCAGGGGAGGTAGAGGATACTTTGCCAACTACTGTTCTAGAAGTTCAGAAACAGAGCTCTGTCAAACTGTGTACAGACTTGGGAGTGCAGGTGGAAGTGAATGAGACCAGGAGAAAGGAGTCCATGGCTGGAGTGGTGGTGGCTACCCCTCCAGAGGAATCTGGTATAATCAACTGGGAAAATGGTAATTCCAATGGACCGAACCATGATGCTCCAATTACTAGTCATGGACGGGACATTGATGGGGCCAATACTTTCCAGTTTATGGGCAGGGGACTCAAGAACCATCAGGATTATGGTGATCTTGAGTTCCCAGGTCAGAACACTTCACCCAGTTTGAGTAAGTTCAGAGTGGATGTGGCTATCCCTTACTCCTCAAACCGGTTTTCTACTCTGGATGTTTCATAGGTTGGAGCGGGTCATTTGAGGGAAGATGAACAAACCCCTTTCCATCAACTTATAGAAGGTGACATTCCAAATAGTAGTGGTTGCTCTAAAATGATAGGTGGACAGTCTGGTGGTGGTAAGGCCGACCAGGAGGGAGTCAGCATGATCTCTTTGGCTCAGGTGACTGAAGAGGTTCCTCAAATGAACAATGTCAGTTGCAAAAAGAGGAGGGGGAATAAAGACTACTCCTTGCTTCCCCTACCTTTGGAGACCCATTCTGGGAAGATATTATCGGTGCCTCTCCCCAACACGGTGGAAGAGGATCCTCAGGCCACAACCATGGGGAATGTCAATGACATGGGATGTTCTACTGGGAAAATAAAGACTAGAAAGGAACCCATACTTTGTTATGAGGAGGTTATGGTCGAGGAATTTCTGTATGTTGATATTCCATAAGAAGAGGCTGACATGATGGGAAGAGATGTTAGAGTGGAGGTCAACCATGAACAAGCAAAGTGGATTGAAAAGAAAGATTTGATTTTAATGAGAGGATTCAACGACAAGAAAATCAGCAAAGAAGAGTATATCCGAACTTGGGATAAAATGGCGAACCGTTTGGAAGATTTTATTGGAGAAGATCCTAAGGCCGAGGTATGGTTAATGCATTGGAGTCTCTATAGGGAAGAAAACAATAATAGGCTAAAGCTGTGTTTTGGTAACATATCTTTTTCCTATGAGGCCTCGCCCCCGGTCTGATTTGGGAAGTGCAGGTTGGACCCCCTCATCGGGCTAGAGCACTCCACCATTTCCTTTACAGGTCACTTGGGATATGGCTATTTTGGAGGGATGGAAACATTGGGAGGGACCATGCTTGCATGGAATCGCTGAGTGTCCATCTTAGGGATGGCGGTTGTTGTTGTTGCGTGTATGTGGTAGTTCCTGTTCCTTCCGGTCTTTGATTGGGTTTGTTTGGTTATTTTGTTGGACCTTCTGGGTTTCTCACTTTTTTCCATAAAAGTGTTTCCTTAATAAAAAAAATATATTTCCGGTCATCGCTTATCGGGATTATTTCTGATTATATTTCTATTGATTAAATATTATGATATACATCTCAAAAAATCACATGAATTCTCTTATGATCTATTTATTCATGATATATTCATGTAATGGTATCATTTTTTCACTTATTGGTCTTCCAATAAATAAGAAAATAGTTTTATGAAAATCACACTTTAATTCTCTCTTCATTTGGAAATCCTTTTAAGTCAAAAACCATGCCTTTTAGAAAAAAATCCATTTTTTAAATGATATTTTAAGCATTTTTTAAAGGAAAAATTATTTTAGAAATTTTTTATGTTTTAAAGGTTTTTAAATTCTTTTAAAATATTCTTCTATATGTTCTCAACCTATTTACAAGAAATTTTGTTTTCAAAATTTTCTACGATTTTAAAAATAGTTTTAAAAAAAGGGTATTTTCTAAAGAAAATGTTTTAAATTATTTAAAAAATATTGTTTTATATGTTTTTAAGTAGTTTTTCAAAGAAATTACTTTAAAAATGTTGCGACCAAACCCAAGAAAGCCCGAATTCGGGGTCTTATATCAATTAAATTTGCATAAATATAAGGAATTAAATCTATAAGGACTAAAGAGTTTAATATTCTTGGTAAACCAGATAAATAACTTTTATTACAAATGGTTACACTAACTACAACATATTTTTTTATCTTTAAATAAATTTCTTCGAGTATAACTCTAATCCATATAGTAAATCATTTTATATCATTCATATTATGCCTCTTGGATTCCTAGGGAAAGAAACAAAATAAGGGTGAGCTCAAATGCTTAGTAAGGTAAAAATATAGTGGAAGAAATAATGAATCAATGAGAGTAAAATTTATGTAATGGTAGATAACTGAACACACAAACCATTTAATCAACAAACTAATAAGGATGTTCATAAAAAATATGTAATGGCAATAAACTGAAACACATACCACATAATCAATGAGCTGAAAATGAAATGAATCCATAGATATGTCGACGTAAAATCTCATGTATGAATAATGAATAAAACTAAATGAGGGAGATACATTATTAATGGATGTAATGTCTGAAGAACATGAAAATCTATACTTTCAATACCTTTCACAATATGGTTTAATCTATTCTGATTTTTATAACTAATTTGTCTCATGTGAACCTTTCAGTGCATCAAGGATCTATAAAAAGTATGGTATCCATATATCATTTCTTGTCCAAATAATTCCTCATGTCGAATATAAAAAATAAATAATATTTCTTATAAAATATCTATATTGAATAAAGAATAAATAATTATCAATATTTCAAAAAATACTTAAATAACATTCAAAGTAGTCACAGTATATAAAATGGTATATATTTTAGGCAATAATAATATCTAGGATAAATGAAATGGATAGTTAGCGTCAAATTACATATTCATTGATCATTGGAGATTTAATATTTAAAAGGGACTAAAAAATAAATCAAGTAAGTGAGTGTGAAAATAATCCTTGTTAAAATCATTAATAAACAATCTAAGGTAAGAATAAGGATGATATCAATACAAAAAAAACCCTATGTGGTGTAAAAGAAAGAGTAATTATTTTTTAAGAATTAAAATATTATAAAAATATATTTCAAAAATATTCTTGGGGAAAATATCCTTTTTTTAAAAGACGTTTGAAAAATATTTTCATTGAAAATCAAATTTATAAAATAATTATCCACAAAAATTTACTTTAAAACATGAAAAGTAATCTTTGATAGAATGAAGGATGGAAAATCCATACATATTGTGCGAGGTAAAAATAACATTCCTTTTTAACATTAAAAGTATATAAAAGTGAAATGATTGGAAAGAGACAAGAATATTCATTTTAAAATATTGTGGAAAGACAAAAAGGGTAAAAATTTCTTTAAAATATCTTTTAAAAAAATTTGAATTTTTTTTAATAAAACATGGTATTAGAAGAAAACATGTTCTCTGACTCAAGAGAGAAATGATGTCGGGTTTTCTTAAAACACATTTTCTAAACCACATTGAGTACTAAAGAGTGTAAAATTATACAATTACATGAAATCAGACATTAATAATAATAGTATAGGATCATGAAAGGTTTTACTGAAGAGTGGTTATATCATTTCCTCGAATGGAAATATCATTGAAAGATCATTAAATCTATTGTTTAAGAAATTAATCGTTCAAAATTCCAAAGTCTCTTATACCACTTTGAATCATTTAAAATATAAAACTCGTGAAAGAATAATATTAAATGAAGGTTTCAAATGCCATTAATATAAATAATTAGTGATAAAATATAAAAATGGTCAATAAATACACCACAGAAAATAAGTAACTAATGAACATGAATTTTATCTCACAAAATTAAAAAGTGAGATGTAAAATCCATGACCTTGCTATTCCTTTTAGGTGAAAATCCATTAAATTAATGTATATTAAACTTATATTAATTATATAATTTTTTTATAACATTTTTCATGTTTATAATTACTTTTATATCACTTATTACCATGTTGTGTATAACTACTTAATCAAATAAGTTTCGGGTGTTTGACCAAATTCAGTTTAAGTTCCGAATATAACTTTGGTATGTCAACTATGGTAAAAGGGTTGATTAGATAACATCTATTAAATAATAATCATGACATAATTATTATATTTATACATTAATTATACTGTTAAAATAATCAATAAATATGGTTATAAAAAATGAATCAATGTTACAATCAGGGAGACGGTAGGTTGTATGTACACATGAGTAACATTCACATTTTTCAATGATCATTATAGAAAGAAGTTAAATAACACTATTTATTTAAAGAATTACAATTATATAATAAATAAAATCTTATTTAATCATATATTATTTTATATACAATTATTTTGATGTAAAAGGTATCACATCATGTCGAGGAGGCAGTCGTCCACATGTCCATGAATGACGTTATAACCTTTTAAGTGTGTGTGAATAGGTAATAAGTAATATGATATATTATATTTTCATAAAGTTAATTATTTCATTAATATCAAATATATATATATATATTTATGTCACACATTTTTAATTAAAACCATCATTTATATGTTCCATGTATCATATGAATTAATCACATCGCTATGGGGAGGGGGTAGTCCACACTTCCGCAAACGATGTTACCATATTTACAAAAAATGGGAAGTATAAGGGTATGTGTTTTAAAAGAGTTAAATAAGATTAAATAGATAATAAATATACTATATATCATATATAAATATAGTTTACATCATAATTGTCACTTTGTGAGGTGGTAAAGGAAAAATGAACAATCATCATTTTGTGATACGGTAGTTTTCTGTACATGTAAATAATATGTTTTTTATCTATTAGATGGAAGTGTGTATAAGCATGGGTATAAAAAATAGTATAAAAAATATGATTAAATTTAGGATACTAAATGTTTCATATAAAAATGTAATAATTAGAATTTGAGGAGTGAAGAAAGGAAATAAAACTTAAGAACTTAAGGAAAGATGTTACCTTTTAATTGGGTAACTCCTTTTGGTTTTCACCAAAAGGGATTCTTGGGATTGATTTATTCCTAGGGTGAGGCTTATAGGATTAGGATATGGATTTTTAAGAACTATTTTGGTAGATATTTTTTGTTCCAAAGATTCTTGAGAGATGTGAGGAAGTGGGAGGAGAGGAGACCTTTATAGTGGAGCAGGAATGGAACTCTTGTAAATTTTTTGAAAGGGAATTCCACCCACATTTTGTCCATTTCAAGTAACACCAATAATGGTTAAAATTATATAAAATTTATTATATTTCATAAATATTTATATCCATTGGATTTTGGGATACTTTATAGGTCATTTGGACCCTCAAGTTAAAGGATTAGTCCATTTTTAAGCTTAATTTCACCATAATAATAGTAATTAATTTTATTTTCTTTCACTAATATTTTTTGGTAAAATACTAATTTGAAATTATTATATATTATAAATTATTATTATTCCAAATATGGAAACCATTTTTTCAAATTCAAATCACATAAGTGGCAGAAATTATTTTAAATTCAATCCCACGGACGGGAGGACAATGCTGTTTTTTAAAGTAAAAACATCTGAAAGTTTTCTATGTTTTTATAGTCAATTTAAAACTGAAATTGATTAAAATATCCTAAAATGGATTAATTTATAAAAATATTATCTAATTAAACATTAAAAATAACTCAAAATATTATTTAATCTTACAAAATAATTAGATGAAAAGGTAGTTTTGAACTAAAATTCAGTATTTTTCACTATTTATTAAAAAATGAAACTTCTTAGAAAAATAATAAATAATTGCCCTAACCTGATTTTTATGTTTCTATTTAAAATAGTGAATTCATTTTTACATTTATAATCTATAAAACATCCAAAAATTGTATTTGAAATAGGTTCTTCATTAAAAGGTGGTAAAAGTGTCTTATTAAAAATATAGTATTTTATGTATAATATTAGGTTTGTCTTTATCTTGCTCCTATAAAATATATTGGATGAATATAAAAAATATTTTTATTTAATATTTAATATATATATATATATATATAACATTAATATCACTCTTTAATTTTAATTAATTTAATTTATAAGGATAAAACAACTTTGTTAGCATAAATATAGTTTTCTATTAAAATATTGACTTTATATTCAATCGCTTCTTATATTAATTTGTAATTAATTTGTAACCAGTAATTCATTTTATATTTTTTAACCATAATTTTCATTTGTTAGTTATTATAATTTATAAATACTAATTTACCAGTTTTTTTATATATAATAATATATTATTGTTTGGTGAATCTTTGCCTTACGTATAATGCAGTCCATTGAAGAAACTAATTGTTTCATGCAATGTATGATAACTCTGTATAATTTATATTGATAGATATGAAATATATTAAATTAAATTAAAATATTAAATATATTATAAATTCTTAGGGTATTATTTTCCCTTGCATGATTGGTGTTGTGTGTCATACACGCTATCAGAAACAATGTTCCGACTTTAGATTTTTAGGGCGTTATAAAAAATGATTTATGTTTTAAAAATTGATTCTATAATAAATGTTTTTTTCTATAATAAATGATTCATGTAATATTTTAAAATCCTTCCCCATATAAGTTGACATCCTTTGATATATTTTATTCTTTACTAGGGAAATGATCTAAGGACATCATTCTTATTCTTATTCTTATTTTTTCTTTGAATGGTCTATGTTTAAGATGAAAATTATTTATGAAACCTATTTTTTGACATGTTATACCATGATACAATGATTATTAAACCTGTCACTTTTTTAAAATTTATGATATGTTTTACTATTTATAATACCCATTTCATTTCATGGGTATTATACGATGTTTATGAAAATCATATCTTTTTAAGCGTCATGATATGGTGAATGTTGTGTTATCTTATGGAACATGCAAGAATGATTTCATTATGTGATAGGTGGGCCCTATATCTACCTGTAATTAATTGGGTAACAATACATTTTTTATGATCTCAAAGGGTAAAAAGGTGGGTATCCCATGCCCAAAACAAGATGGTACACGGGAGGGCATCCCAAGCCCAGAAAAAGAGTGAAAATATAGGGCATCCCAAGACCGAAACTAGAGGGTACACTAAAGGGAATCCTAATCCCAAAAAAAGATGGTACACATGAGGGAATCCCAAGACCAAAACAAGAGGGTACATAGAAGTGAATCCCATGCCTGAAATAAGAGGTTACAAAGGAGGGTATCCCAAGCCTAAAACAATATGGTACAAAAGAGTGCATCCCCAGTCTGAAACCAGAGCATACATAGGAGGGAATC
The DNA here is from genome assembly GCA_963277665.1 of Viscum album. Classification (NCBI taxonomy): domain Eukaryota; kingdom Viridiplantae; phylum Streptophyta; class Magnoliopsida; order Santalales; family Viscaceae; genus Viscum; species Viscum album. The sequence goes on along the minus strand of OY728140.1, from coordinate 1,019,064,623 downwards.
CCAAGACCAAAATAAGATGTTACACAAGATGACGAGAGGTTATATTGGAGGGAAACCCAATGTCGAAACAAAAGGGTATACAAGAGGGAATCCCAAACTTGATCTAGGTGCATGGGTCATTATCCCTAAACTAATATGTTATGAAGGACTTGGTATGTAGACTTGACATACGATATTTTATGATTATGTGTATGCCAAAATTTCATGTCTTATTCCTCTATTAAACTCCCATGGATTATGTTCTTTATTCCCTTATGATTCATGCCTTATTAACTTCCAATATTAATTCCATGGATCGTGTATGTGATCTTTGATATTTAGGGTATGATCTTCAATTGTTAATCTCATTTTCTCTTACACTTATTCTTATGATTATGATTAAATATCTCCTTGTTTACCCTTACTGAGCATATGAGATCACCCATTTCTTATGTTTCCCTTCCCCAAGTTATGAAGAAAGGTTTTAAGTATGAGTACTATAGGAGAAGAACTTTATGGGAGTTGTTAAAGACATTTCACCAAATTAAAAGAATGTATTCCCATATTCCAAAGACACAAAACTTTTATGGTCCTTGGTAATTTACATTTGTAATGTGAGGAATATTAATTTAAAATAATGCAATATCTTAGTATATTAAGCCTAGGTTGCTATATAAGACCTTCGATCGGTGACTTGGGACAAAGGTGGGTGCATCATTAGTGCATGGTTTGGACAACCTCATGTCCATACCATGTGACCTTTAATGTTTGAGTGAAATGACATTTTATTCCCATGTATATTTTTAATAAACCTCCTAATTTTATTTCTCATCCCATGCACAATATCTCTCCCATTTGTAGGAAGCTCCTATAATCCTCAAGTTATGATTTACTGTTTATCCTTTATCTAAACTCTAATTAGACCACTATCTGTCATGTTTGATCACTGTTGGAAATAGATTAGATACACTTTATTCATTTCATGGTATATATCTCCATTTTCATCTCTATTTTATTACAGGATCATATTCCCTATTTTTAGCGTATTCATCTATTCTTCCATTTTTTGAGCAAAGTATTGTTTTCAATAATACGTATTAATGTTATTTAAAGGAGGAGATTATTGAAAATAATACTTTGTCTCTTTATGATAATTTTGATGCTCACAAATACCCATAGTTATTTTCTAATGATTTTATTTAGTATTTTGCAGGAGTTTATTAATTTATTTTACTCTGAAATAACGAGAATTTATTGCTTAGCGTGGAATCTATTTTAGCGCATTTTGGAAACACTGTTCACATCTTACATAGATGAATATAGCACGGAATCTGTTTTAGCACGTTCTGGAATCACTATTCATACCCTACGTGGATAAACGTAGTGTAAGGATGAAAAGCATGTATACATTTTGAGATAAGAGAGAAGTATGGTTAAACAACCGTACGTTTTCAGAAAAGTATGGAAGAAGAATCTTACGTTAGGGGGGAACCCTACATTTTGGTTATCAGCAAATTATGGAAGGAGAACCATACGTAAATTCTAAAGGGTACGTTTGTTTCTCAAAAGTATGGTTCATCAACCTTACTTTTGTAAACAACCATACGTCCTTGGAAAAGTATGGATCAAGTATTATTATGGATCTTTTACCATACATTTTAATGTTGAAGAAAACGTTTGGATGATCAACCCTACGTTTGTGATCAACCTTACGTTGTTAACCTTACGTTTGAAGACTATGTTATTAACCCTACGTTTGGAGGCCACGTCATCAACCATACGTTTGGCGTCGGAACTTTTGGCAGACGGTATTTACGTACAACGATCAGTAAGCTGATTTCTAGGTGGATTTCAAGCCAGATTTAAAGTCATTTTGAAATTACAACTTTGACTGATTCAAAGCCATTTTATTAATGGATTTAAGATCGAATTAAAAGGATCTTTTTATGTTGGGTCTTAAGGGAAGTGACGACTTCTCTGTAAATTAAATTTTTTTGAATATCATGAATCAGAAGGTGACTTTTATGGATCTAAATGTGTAGTAGATATGCTTTATCATATATTCTCTCTCTGAAACACCAAAAAAAGAGGATGTGATAGATTTATTATTGAAAACGGTGAAAACAGAGATTGAAACTATTCACAATTGATCTGTTGATTTAACAAGATCGTAAAAGCTCTGTTTGTTCAAGAAGAATGAACTCTATAGAAGATTCACCTGTTCTACATCGAATATCTACTGTGGATCTACTAATGTTGAGGTTGTGAATTATATCTCTATATCTACTACAACTGGATCAACTTGGAACTTCTTTGTCTTGGAGATCAATATTTCTAGAGACTTTGATCCATCTGCTGTCAATTACATTCTGTTAGAATTGTGAAGATCAACTGAAAATTTCCTTCTGAAATTATTTTTATTCTTGAGTAACCATCTTCTCATTCTATGCTATGTAAGTTCGTGTTTAAACTAGAAGGCTTTATTTTTCCTTAGATTTTAAAGGTGTCAACTGCCTGTACTCAGTTGTGAATTGGTATGTGGAAAAGAGAACCAGATAGTGAAAATCACCAAGCTCGTGGAGTAGAGGGTTGGTGGAGTGGACTAGGGGCTTTCTGTTCCCCAAAACACTATACATCTTTGTGTTCTTAATTTTACTTTTTCCGCTGCACGATCAAATCTGATAAAGTATAAAGGACAGAACTCGTTCAAGAGAAGAGTTATTAAAAAATTGCAAAAGACACAATTCACCCCCCTCTTGTGTATAATCTGTAGATTCAGATCCAAAAATTGGTATCAGAGGAGGAGCTTCTGATAGAGCCTTAGAAATCTAGAATCATTTAAGGATTATAAAACAAAGCATTATGAATGATACAAGAGAAGGGATGTCGATGGTTAGAGCACTATATTTTAATGGAGACAACTATGGTTGCTGGAAATCGCGCATGATAATTTATCTGAAAAACCTTGGATATAGAGTCTATTTAAAGATTCTGACTCCTTATGAATTTCCTGAAAATCCTGAGGCATGGAGTGCTACTATAGAGGCAGAGTACGATATGAACTCGAAGGCTATGAATGAAATTATCTACAGTATAGGACCTGATGAATTTAACAGAGTATCTCAGTGCCCGACAGCATATGAGATGTGGCCAACAATAGTTGTGGCATATGAAGGAACAGATAATGTAAGGCAAATGAAATATGCAACTGAAAAACTGGAATTTGATACATTTAGAATGATTGAAGGTGAGAGCATTACCCAAATGAATGGGAGATTGACAGAAATTGTCAATAACATAACTGCTCTTGGAGAACCTATCAAGCAGGCTGATCAAGCATTAAAATTACTGAGAGTACTTCCTACAAGATGAAATGGTATTTCTACTACAATCAGACATTCAACACATGTCAATGATCTAACTATGAGAGAGCTGATTGGTACACTGATGATGTATGAAGCTGAAATGCAAGATTAAGCTAATGAACATGAAGTGCTTATCAAAAGAGAAGATACTACCTTGAAGGTAACTTCACTACAAAAGAATAGAAAGATGAAGAGCAAAGAAGTTAAAGCTAAATCAGAAAGCTCTGACTCATCCTACTCAGATGATGAACTGGCTCAACTAGCCAGAAAATTCAGAAAATTCTACAGCAAGAAAAGAGGCTTCAAATAATCCATTAAGGGAGATAATAAGGAAGTGAGATGTTATGAATGCAAAAATATGGGACATATCATAACAGATTTCCCACAATTGAAGGATGCAAAGAAGAAGAAATTTTTCAAAAGAAATGACTTTGATCAGAAAGACAAGAAAGCTATGAAAGCCAATTGGAGTGTATCTGAAGACTCTAGTAGCTCTTCTGAATCAAGCTCATAGAAATAAGAAGTCAATCTAAAGGAAAACATGTGTTTAATGGCAGAAACTGATGAGGTACACTCATATTACTCCTCTGAATCACATTCTGAATCAAGCTAAGCAAATGAAAAACTTGCAGCCTACTGCAATATGCTTTATGAAAGATATGAATCACTATTTAAGAAACATAAGTCACTAAAAATATACATAAAGTCATTTTATATGAAAGAGACAAAATGCTGAAACAACATAAAGAATTAACTGATAAATAGAATTTGATTAAAACTAAATATATTAATTTTGAATCAAGAATAAAATCATTGCAGGATGAAGTAGAATCTTACAAACAGGCTGCATTGGTTTTTACAAAAGGAGAGAATTCATTAAATGAAATTATTGGAAAAACTGTCATTAAAAATGAGATATTTGGAAATGGCAGTAAAGGAGAAAAACCAAAGCTATATAAAAATTATTTTCTTCCTAGCTCTAAAATGCTTCATTGTATTTTTTGTGGGGCAAAGGGACATGTAGTTAAAAACTATTTCTTAAGATAACCTCAAATTTGTGGTATTAAGAAAGCCTATGTTTCAAAAGACTTATATGATTCAGCTAATTTTAAAATAAAAAAGCAAATCTAGATACCCATATCATTGCTAGATAACACTCCTGGACCCAACAAAATATGGGTACCAAAGCAATTTGTTTGAATGTCTTTGCAGGTAGCAGGTCACCAAAGAAGAAAAGATATATGGTACATGGACAGTGGCTAATGAAGACATATGAGTGGAAACTCATTGAATTTTTCTTCACTCACTCAAAAGGAAGGAGGACTTGTCACATTTGGTGACAATGCCAAAGGAAAAATCATTGGCATTGGAACTGTTGGAGATCCAACAACAGTCTCAATCAAAAAAGTACTTTATGTAAAAGGACTAAAACACAATCTGATAAGTATCTCTCAACTTTGTGATTATGGATATACTGTTGATTTTACTAAAAATTGTTGTACTATTTCTAAAGGTAAACTGTTTAAATTTAAAGCACCAAGAACTGGAAATGTCTATACTTTGGATCTAAATTCCTTGTTTAAACAACAAGTAAACTGCTTGACTTCTAAAGTAAGTGAATCATGGATCTGGCATAGGATATTTGGTCATTACAATGTATATGTTTTACATAAGTTATCTAAGAAACATTCAGTTTCTGATTTACCGTGTCTCAAATTTGAAGGTGACATATTTTGTGATGCATGTCAACTTGGCAAGCAACACAAATCATCCTTCAAATCTGTTAATAAGGTTTTTACATCTAAACCTTTAGAACATATTCATATGGATTTGTTTGGACCTTCAAGAGTAGTAAGTTTAGCTGGTAAATTATATGTATACGTTTTAGTTGATGACTATTCAAGATTTACATGGATTTTCTTTTTGAAATTTAAAAATAAATCTTTTACATTATTTGAAAGTTTCTGCAAATCTATTCAAAATGAAAAAGGTTTCAATATAAATTCATTGATAAGTGATCATGGTGGAGAATTTCAGAATCTGTAATTTAATTTCTTTTTCTCAAATATGGGTATTAAACACACCTTTTCTGCACCCATAACACCTCAAAAAAATGGGATTGTAGAAAAAATAAATAGAACAATTCAAGAAATGGCTAGAACTATGTTAATTGAATATATCCTACCTATATATTTCTCGGCAGAAGCTGTGAATAAAGATTTTTATATAATTAATAGAGTTTTAATTAGACCTATTTTGAAAAAGACACCCTATGAACTATGGAATAACAGAAAACCTAAAGTAAATTACTTTAATGTTTTTGGATGCAAGGTTTATATCTTAAACACCAAGGATAATCTTGGTAAGTTCGATCCAAAATCTGATGAAGGTATTTTTATAGGATATTTTTCTACCTCCAAAGCTTATAGAGTTTATAATAAGAAGTCAAGTATTGTTGAAGAATCAGTTCATGTGAAATTTGATGAATCTGATCCTTTTGAGAAAAGGGCAGAACAAATGGATGAACTTGACTCTAATGATAACATGAGACTTGAGAATTTAAAGAATGATTTTGAAAATGATATAAAATAAATTCAGTCCACTTCAACGGAACATGATACTGAAGAACCTTTAAATATATTACCTAGACAGTCTAGAACCCTAAATAATCATCCTTTAGAAACTATAATAGGTAACTTAGAAACTGGTGTTCAAACTAGAAGAAACTTAGGAAACCTAGTGGAATTCTCTGCCTTCCTATCTCAACAAGAACCCAAGACTATAGAAGAAGCTTTAGATGATGAAAGCTGGGTAATAACAATGCAAGATGAATTAAACTAGTTTAAAAGAAATGAAGTTTGGGAAATAGTTGAAAGACCTAAGAATTATCCTGTAATAGGAACCAAATGGGTCTTTAGAAATAAACAGGATGAACAAGGCACAATAACTAGAAATAAAGAAAGATTAGTATCTAAAGGATATAATCAAGAAGAAGGAATAGATTATGATGGGACTTTTTCACCTGTATCTAGGTTAGATGCCATTAGAATCCTTTTAGCCTATGCATCTTATATGAATTTTAAATTATTTCAGATGGATGTTAAATCTGCCTTTTTAAATGGTTATTTAATGGAGGAAGTTTATGTTGACCAACCTCCTGGTTTTGAAAACTCTCAAAAACCTGATTCTTTTTTTAAACTTACTAAATCTCTTTATGGCCTTAAACAAGCACCTAGAGTTTGGTATGAAATATTAAGTTCTTTTCTTTTGAAAAATGATTTTACTGTTGGAATGGCAGACCCAACACTCTTTAAGAAAAATGTGAAAAATAAGGTTTTATTGGTTCAAATTTATGTTGATGATGTAATATTTGGATCAACAAATAAACAATTTGTCATGAATTTTCAAAATTAATGCAAGAAGAATTTGAAATGAGTATGATGGGATAATTAAATTTCTTTTTGGGTCTTCAAATATTTCAAAAAGATTTTGGAAATGTTTTAAATCAAAGCAAATACATTACTGATTTACGTAAGAAATTTGGACTTGAGAACAGTAAGACATTTACAGCTCCAATGTGAACTAATATAAATCTTGATTTGGATGAAACTGGAAATTCATTTGACAACAATTTATATAGATGTATGATTGGTATTCTGTTATATCTTACTGCTAGCAGGCCAGATATAATGTATTCAATATCTCCTTGTGATAGATTTTAATCAAATCCTAAAGAATCACATCTAACTATTGTTAAAAGAATTTTTAGATATTTAAAAGTAACTATTTTTCATTCTCTTGTTTATCCTAAAACTTCTGATTTTAATTTGATTTCATATTCAGATGCTGACTTTGGAAGTTGTAGGTTAGATAGAAAAAGTACATCAGGTACATGTCACTTTTTATGAAATTCCATAGTATCATGGTCTAGTAAGAAACAACATTCAGTTGCCCTATCAACAACTGAGGTAGAAAATGTTTCTGCTGGAAGTTGATGTGCACAAGTGTTGTGGATGAAAAACACTCTTATGGACTTTGGATTGAATTTTAATAATACACCTATTTTATGTGATAATACAAGTGCAATTAATATTTCAAAAAATCCTATTAGTCATTCTAGAACTAAGCACATTGATATAAGGCATCACTTTTTAAGAGATCATGTTATTAAAAAAGATATATTTTTAGAATTTATAAATACTGAAATTCAATTAGCAGATATTTCTACTAAACCACTTCCCACTGAAAGGTCTGATTTTATTGAGGGGGAGCTCAGTTTATTTAATTTTAAATAATTTTTTTATGTACTTATGTAAATTTTGTTGAATGCAGTTTAAGTTTTACTTTCATTTGTCATATGAAAAATTTATTTGTTTTTAAATATATGTAATGATGAGTGATTACACGGGAATCAAGGTTGTCAAAGCCTTTTCGACTTCTAAACCCTTTCACTTCTATCGAAACCCTTTCGAAGTCTGAAAATCGCACTTCCTCTTCTGAAACCCTAACCTTCGAACTTCTGCAACCCTAACCTTCAAACCTTTAGAGACTCTCGTGGAAATGGTAAGGACTAAAAGATCCAGTGAGGCTGAGCTGAGTAATGCCAAGAGACAACACACTGAGGGAAGAAAAGTATTAAAGGGTAAGGTAATCGATCTTGACTGGTTATTTCAGATGAATCTGTTGTTGAAGCAAGCGTTGTCATTTCAAAATCTTGAAAAGATGCTCAACAGTGAAAATATATAATTTCTATATGAATTAGAACATAGATACTTCTACAAATCTGTACAGTTTAGTCTGGGAGATACCGAAGATAGTATGATGGCTAAAATATAGGATTGGGATTTCTCAATCTCTTCAGTAGAGATTAGTCAGATTCTCAACTGCCCTTATGAGGGAGTTTTTCATTTTGACTTGAAAAATATAGGAGATTATGTGCATAAATCCGAAGACATCATGTCTTTTCTTTTCGGTACCAAGACAATAAAAAAATGTTTGTTAATGATTTGTAGCCTGATCAGAAGATTTTGGTAAAATTTATTCAGACTGGAATAGCTCCACGGATGGAAGAAATGGAGAATATTTTCTTCCCAGATATGTATATAATGTTTTTTATGTTAAGTGATATTAAGTTAAACTTTCCTACAAACATGATAAGGTATCTCAGTTACTGTTGTCAAAGCAAGGCCAGGATGAATTTCTACCCATTTGGTAGATTTATTTCTAAGTTGTTGTTTAAGAAAGACATGGTGAGATTAGTGGATACAAGAGTTAACTGTCATCATAGTAATACGTTTAGTGATGAAACCTTGAGGAAAGTTGGATATTTCTGGAGCATAATTAAAGGAAAACTTTTTCCAGTAGGAGTTGAGGTAGACTCAGAGAGTTTTTAAGCTCAACCTGCTAAGTCTAAGGAAGGACAAACTGAATCCGGAGTCAACAATGTAGCAAGAAGGATTTGCTTTGAAGTGGTAGATGTTGAGGAAGACAAAAGTCAGGATGGACTTCAATCAAGAAGAAAAAAGACGAGTAAATGATGAAGTCACTTCCACTACTTTGAAAACTCCAACATAACCTTTATTTTATTATTCTTTTGTGAGAGAAGCCGTTGTTTATAAAACCATGGAAGATGTTACTGAGAAAACGGATCCAGTAGAGAAATCAAGATCTCAAGAAGAAACTCAAAGGTAAAATCAGGAACAGATTATAGGTGATGTTGAAGTTGTACTTCAACAAGAATAAGAGATGGAGGCAGTGCCTGATGAAGAATTGGCCAGACCTCAGGAAACTTCTGAAAATATTGTTCTTGAAATTCCAGAGGAAGAAAAAGATGCAGATAAATGTGATGAGCATGCTTCTGATGCTCAAACAGAGGTACTTCAAGAGGATTTTTCTGTGGAGGAGTTTGAAAACTCTAAGGAAAGATCTGTGGACCAACCTTCTTAGGAAAAAGAAAAATAAAAATCTGATGCTGAATCATTGCCTTTGGTACTGCTACATCAACCTGAGAATGTGAATCAAGCACAGGGTGCATCTGATTCAAGGAAAGAAGAAGTTGAAGAACTGTACAGAAAAGTATCTCAGATTGAATTTGAGAATGCTTCTCTGATAAATGCCTTAGACTTAGAACATTTTAAGTTTCAAAAGCTGAAGCAGTGTACGGTTTCAAGGCATGAAGTTGAAATGCTTAAAGAGGATATGCCGACTGCTGTTGCACAATTAAAATATGAAATGGTTATGAAGTCAGATTTATCAGATCTAAATTTGTTTATGGATAACCAATTTGCATCAGTTGCAAATAATGCTGTTAGTGGATCAGGTACTTCACCTGATTTAATCAGAAGGTTTCAGGCTATCACAGCTGTGTTGAGAAATATGAATGATAGGATACAAGATCTTTAATGTAATAGTTCTCCTTTTTCAGTGTTGTTGGACAATCATAAGTTCTAAGTGGATCAACTGACATCTAGTGAGCCATCGATCAGAATTCTGTTAGATCAGTTATTAGAGAAGCTGTCAGTATTTGTTGAAAAAGAGGAAAGGATGCATGAGTTTTTCAGAGTCAATTTAATTGAAGATATTCATATGACTCAAGAGAACAGGGAGCTCATTATCAATCTTGGAGATGGGATGATGAAGAGACATCGAGAACAGTTTACAGAAATCAAGTCTGCAATCCAGAGGAGATAGACCATGTTGCCTATCTTACCCAAACCTTGATTCCTATGTATATCATTGTCATGTATATAATATTCTTTTTGAATGAAAATTTTCTTCATTGTTTATTTTCCTCTTTCCTTATTTGTTTTACTAACTTTATTTTTAATATTCTAGTACTCCAGATTTAATTATTGATAAACTGTTCGTAATAGCATTTACTAACAGTTCAGTGCAATATTAAACGTGTTAAAATCCATGATTTTTCATTCTTTTTGATATCACAAAAAGGGGGAGAATTTGGATAAACACAACATCAAAACCATTTTATTTAGGTCCATTTTATTTAGGGGGAGAATTTATTTTATTGAGGGAGAAAATTAAATGAGTCATTTGGATTTATAATTATCTTTTTGGTGGAGAAGTTTTTATTTAAAACTTTATAACGAATTTTGAAAGTTAATTTTGTTTAAATAATTTTGATTATTTTATGGGTTTTGTGATCATCAAAAAGGGGGATATTGTTGAGCAAAGTATTGTTTTCAACAATACATATTAATGTTATTTAAAGGGGGAGATTATTGAAAATAATACTTTGTCTCTTTATGATAATTTTGATGCTCACAAATACCCTTAGTTATTTTCTAATGATTTTATTTAGTATTTTATAGGAGTTTATTAATTTATTTTACTCTTGAAATAACGAGAATTTATTACTTAGTGCGGAATCTGTTTTAATGTGTTCTGGAATCACTGTTCATAACCTACGTGGATAAACGTAGCGTAAGGATGAAAAGCATGTATACTTTTTGAGATAAGATAAAAGAATGGTTAAACAACCATACATTTTCAGCAAAGTATGGAAGAAGAATTTTACGTTAGGAAGCAACAATTTAATTTGGTTATCAGAAAAGTATGGAAGGAGAACCGTACGTAAATTCTAAAGGTTACGTTTGTTTCTCAAAAGTATGGTTCATCAACCTTACTTTTGTAAACAACCATATGTCCTTGGAAAAGTATAGATCATGTAAAAGTATGGATCTTTTACCGTACGTTTGAATATTGAAGAAAAAGTATGGATGATCAACCCTATGCTTGTGATCAACCTTACGTTGTTAACCTTACGTTTGAAGACTATGTTATTAACCCTGCGTTTGGAGGCCACGTCATCAACCTTATGTTTGGCGTCGGAACTTTTGGCAGACGGTATTTATGTACAACGATCAGTAAGCTGATTTCTGGGTGGATTTCAAGCCGGATTTAAAGTTGTTTTCAAATTAAGACTTTGACTGATTCAAAGCCGTTTTATTAATGGATTTAAGATCAAATTAAAAGGATCTTTTTATGCGGAGTCTTAAGGGAAGTTACAACTTCTCTGTAAATTCAAATTTTTTGAATATCACGAATCAGAAGGCGACTTTTATGGATCTAAATGTGCAGGAGATATTCTTTATTATATATTCTCTCTCTGAAACACCAAAAAAAGAGGATGTGATCGATCTATTATTGAAAAAGGTGGAAAACAGAGGTTGCAACTATTCACGATTGATCTGCTGATTTAACTGGAGCGTAAAAGCTCTGTTTGTTCAAGAAGAAGGAACTCGATAGAAGATTCACCTGTTCTACATCGAATATCTAATATGGATCTACTACTGCTGAGGTTGTGAACTATATATCTATATCTACTACAACTGGATCAACTCGTAACTTCTTCGTCTTGAAGATCAATATTTCTAGAGACTTCGATCTATCTACTATCAATTGCATTCTGTTGCAATTGTGAAGATCAACTGGAAATTTCGTTCTGAAATTATTTTTATTCTTGAGTAACCAGTTTCTCATTCTAAGCTGTGTAGGTTTTTGTTTGAACTAGAAGGCTTTGTTTTTTCTTGGATTGTAAAGGTGTCAAATGCCTGTACTCAGTTGTGAATCGGTCTGTGTAAAAGAGGACCAGATAGTGAAAATCACCAAGCTCGTGGAGTAGAGCATTGGTGGAGTAGACTAGGGGCTTTCTGTTCCCTTAACCACTATACATCTTTGTGTTCTTAATTTTACTTTTTCCACCGCACGATCAAATCTGATAAAGTATAAAGGGCAGAACTTGTTCAAGAGAAGAGTTATTGAAAAATTTCAAAATACACAATTCACCCCCCTCTTGTGTATAATCTATATATTCAAATCCAACATCATTTCCATCTGATCTAGACTAAACCAAGGGATGATACTCGATGAGTGTTCAACCATAGGATTAAGGTATGTGGTATATGCCTTTTCCATAAATTTTTTATTAAAATATTTCCACTATGCCTCATGATTTTACTTTTATATACTACTCCTATATTAATTAAATGCATCAATTACATTGTTGCAACCTTAAATGAGTTTCCCACTTAGCTCCAAGATTTTTTTGGAGGTTATCATCCTCAACCTGATCCACCTATGAGGTGTGTTGTTTCATTTTTCCAATGTTAAAACACCCATTTGGATGTGTGTAGGCTCTCCCCATTGTTGTGGCGGTCTTTTTAAATTAACTGTGTTAATTTGAGAAGGAGATTCCTACTTTTCTAGGTTATTTAAATATTATTAAATTATTTAAATGGTTGTCTTAAACGAGAATGTGGAATGATATGGATATTCTCTTGGATTATTCAACTTTATATTCATAAATGTAATTGGATAGGGACACAATCATAGCCCTTTTCATTTTATATTACTTTCTTAATGTTAGACATCTCTATATTATACTGACTTCTTATGAAGTTATGGAACATGTTGCATTACAATGTGGAACTTACTAGGGGATAGATGTCATGACCACATCACTCTAAAGATACCACAATGATGGTAGATAGATAATGACCCTTGACTCCCTCCTCAAGTACCCCTAGGATGGTGACTAGCATGAAGGGTTTAAATATCTCATGTATTGGAGGTATTACCCTATATAATATAAATAAGATGGGGGAACTGATGAATCCTCCACAATAAACTCAATGACATAATGTAAAAATGAAAATAAAACCATCCCACATTAATTTTTAAATAAAAATAATATAGATAAAAGTATACAAAGTAAATACCCAAAATAATAGCTAAAGAATCAACATAAAGGCTATCCAAAGGTCTAATCTATTAATGTCTCACATGGTCTATTTAATCCTCCTAGAAACCCAAATACAGTTTTATATACGTAGGGTGAGAATACAAGTATACTTAGACGGAAAATCAAAGTCTCTCATGAAAATATCAAAGAAGGATACTAATGCACCCATGAGAAAATAGCAGAACCAAATAGTACCAATATAGCTATAATAACCAAACCCAACCTCAACAAGGAATTCTCACCAAATAACGCAAGTCAAGTAATTATAATATAATAAAAACACATAGATAAGAGTACCCCACACCAATTTCCCACCAGTATGCTTCTCTCACACCCCAATTTCATATCTCTTGGTGCTCTCATATCTTTTGTATACTACAAAACCCCATAAGCATGGTCACAACATAACTCTCCAACGGACTCATGGGCTCACCGCCACACATGCATAGCCACATCACATCTCTCATGAAAACGCCTGATTCACAACACATCAACAACCATAACCAGAGAAATATGGTATTGTGAACATGTTGGGAATGAACATCATGCCCTCCCCCTACCATGAACGAATGCCACTTAAATCCTCCCCACAGGCACGGTCATATCACATATCACCGTGAAACACCTGGACCAGTGACCCACATGCACGATCTCATCTCACCCTAAAAGACATGGTCTATCACAGCCACCATCCAATTAACTAATACATCTCCAGCCATCATAGCATATGGAATTCCTACCTTTCCTGAAAGAGATAGTGTGAAGGAGTGTGTACCCATCCATCTATCATCTTCACCAGATGTCAGGAAAAACCATCAACATGACTATACAGGTGTCGACGCATGGTGCCTGATATGGGTGAGGTGCATGCAGAAATCAAAAAAATATACAAGGTATATATATATATCCACACGCAACCCAAACCTATGATTTCAAAACCAAACACTAATCATCTCACAACATCACCACTTTCACTATGACCTCTAAATGAATAACATCACACAAACCACAAGACACATTTTACATTTTCATCCAATTTTCATTATCCAGCCAATTCATTTCATTATTTATCATCAACTAAATTTTACCACACAACCCACCATTTCTTTAATCATTATCTATTTCCAATCCATTAACTAAAAAACCCACAGTTGTTTCCAACATTTTTAAACAATTGTATTTATTTAACTTATCAAGTGTCTAAAACATAGTAAACACCACCTTGATGCCCCAAAATAACTTCCAAAAAACCACCTCTCCACCCCAAAATCACGACTAACAAACAACCACATTGCCACTCCAAAATTTAAAAAAAATGACCACCTCCTCACCATCCCCAAAGCCTGGCCAAAAAAACCCACCTCGCCACACCTAAAGAACAGCCAACAAGCTACTATGCCACCCCAAAATCATGGACCAAAAAACATCATCCCCACATTCCCCAACAATACATCATTATCCCATAAGCATGGACACATATCACAACACATCAGGATCATTTTATAAATATACAAAGATGATTTTATCACACTCCACTTTATTTTAGGGGTGTTATCACACAAGTCATAATCATTGGGAAACCATTTTATTGACCAAATATAAATGTTTAATCAAGTACCATTTTAGTTTGATATCACAACAAAAGAAAAAATCACAATAAATATATCCATCATAAACAAATACATGAACAGATATAATTTTTCACAGGGCATCAAGCCTCTAAAATCCAAAATATCACAGTAATATCAAATCTATAAAAACATGTGAAATAAATACCATTACCATTTTCAATTTCAATTAACCAATTATTTATCTTTGATTAATCCAGAACAACCATAACACATATATAAACAATAGATACCCCCTCCTTTATGGTAAACAGTAATGAGAAATGTGGGATTCCCAAACTCAAAGAAACGTTTTTGACATTCTATGTACAACAGGGCAAAGAAGAAATGCTCGTAACCCATAATCACACCACGATAAACCTCGAATCAACATACACCACAACCAATTATCATCAAAACTCTACCCAAAACACACCCCAAAACAAAAATACATCACCATAGTGAATTCCTTGAATAATAATATATTAAAATAACCCATAAAGGGAGTAGAACCTACCATAGATTTCCAACATACAACCATTGAAACTAATGGATTAAAGTAAGGAAGAAGTGGTATAAAAGGGCTCCTTGGGGAACCTAGGGATTATCTAGAATGAGAGTGATAGGGATATGGTAAAATAAATAAAAATTCATCTAGAAAAGAATATAAAACCCAATATTTTGTAGGTTACGTGATGTTTAACCATTACACGGCATGTAATCCTTAGGTTTCCAGAAATTTCCATCTTTTGCTAATAATACCATCACCTCAAAAGATTTTTACACCTGATTTGTTACACACTGTGATCCAGCCTCACCCAGGTTGTGAACCACAAATACACATTTTTTTATTACACTTAAAATTCATGTGTCTCTTGTAGAAACTTTTTGGCATCTCTGGAATCTACTTAAAACTTCTTAATCCTCCTATGAACACCTCCAACCACCAAAATACGAAATGTAATGGAGTGGTAATGCATGGATCATTACATTTGATACCTCTCAAGTTATTCTATACATCGAGAATCTAAAAAAATCCCATAAGTAAAGGGGGTCTGAAAAACTAACCCATGAGATACCTCTCAAGGTTATCATTATACCTCAAACACTACCACCCGTGAAACACACCAAATTACAGAGCCATAGAACATCTCACAAAAATTCATCAAAAAAACCATTAAATGAATCATCTAACACAACCACACTTCCACATAACCACTAAAAAACCATATCAAACTCCATGAAACCCAAACCAGTAACCACTACAACCAAATAACCACACCAACCAAAATAAACGAATTAGAAAATTTCGTCCTCCATGTCAAGATACTATCTTCTCTGGGAAAACCATGAATGTTGTGTTTTTCTTGATATCCAAATATCCTTAGTAAATTACATGGGAGTAATCGTGAAGATATTAATGAAACTAAGAGATGTGGAAGATTTCATGGACCCTCCCATGTTGTGATGAAACTCAATCCAATATGACACCTCACTAACTCTCCCTAACACCTTAAGGGTCTCAACAAGCCTCGGAGAAATCTTACTCCCTCTTCAAAACATCTGCTACCCATGTAGATGGAAAACCCTCAAGAACACATGGTATTTAACCTTAAACTCCAAGGGCCTCCTCCTATGATTAGAATAATACTTCTTTCAATCCTATACTACTTTCATCCTCTCACAAAAAATATAAAATTTCTCTATTGTGATCTACACCACATAGAGACCAAGAATTGTTTCCTACCCAACCTCCATCCAACACAGAGAAGAACAAAATGGAATTTCATACAAGTCCTCAAATAGGTTTATGCCAATTGAATATTGATAGGTATTTCTATAAGAAAACTCAACCATGGTTTGGTGTCATACCCAAGATCCCCTTAAGTCCAAGATGCACACCCACAACATTTCATCCAATGTCTCTACTGTCTGCTTCATCTACCCATCCATCTGAGGGTGGAAAGAAGTGATGAGGCGTAACTGGGTGCCAAAAGAATATTGAAATACCCTTTATAATTTTTAGTTGAAATATGAATCATGATCCAATATAATAGTCCACTTAACACCGTGAAACCACACCACCTCATCCATATACCTCTTTGTAAAAATATCCATTATACCAGACTCCATGATCAATAAGAAGTGGGTTAATTTTTCAACCAATACATGATATTGTATATGGAGTCACAACCTCCAAAATATATAGGTTATCTAATGAAGAACCCCATCGATATTTTATCCCATTTCAACTTGGTAAAATCTAAAGGCTGAAACAAACCTCTATGGACATGATGCTTGGACTTTACCTACTGAAAAACCAAGTACTTTTCCAAAAACTCTACCACTTCCCATTTCATCCTAGGATATGAAAACTAAAACCTCAATCCATATTTAATATTGTAAAATCTTAGGTGTACCACTAAAGGTGAGGTTTTAAACTTATAAAAAATCCCTCATGCATCGCTACTGGAACAAAAAACCTCACAAAAAAACAACACCTAGTTCTGATCATCCTCTAACAATCCTTATGGAGTGTCACTATGGCCAACAAAATTGTGCATTACCTTTGCCTATTATTCTCCCCAATGAGACTCCTCTAACTGTTTCATCAAATATTAATAAACTATCATCTAAAATAAATAGCCTCTACCACCATCCATCCTTCAATCTAAGTACAATGCTTATAACTCCTTTTCCCTCTAAGCATTCCCAAACTCCCAAACAAAATACTTTCCTAACTTCCTAATAAATGTTTTGGCCACAAAATTCCATTTTTATAAGGTGTATTAGACCTCAAAATCATAATCCAAACATAACTCCATCCACCTCCATTTCCGCAAATATATATCAGGTTGAAAAAAGATATACCTCAATATCTTATGATCACTGATGACCGCAAAGTGCTCCCCAATAAGGTAATGTCGCCATAACTTTAGATAAAATCCTATCAATTACAAATCCATATCATGGGTGGCCTATTTATTCTCATGGGGATGTAACATTCTAGACCCATAAGAGACAATTTCCCTCTACTTTATCAGCATGCATCTCAAACCCAGATGGTAAGCATCAAGAAAAAACCTTAAACATCACACCCTCCTTAGGAAACTGAAACAATAGAGCACTATCCAACTTCCCTTTCATGTTAATGAATGCTTACTAGCACTGATCAATCTACACAAAATACTAATCCTTCATAGTCAAAGATATCAATGGGGATACAACTCAATAGAAATTAGGTAAAAACCACTGATAATAGTCTATAAGAATAATAAAACTATGAACCTATGAAATGTTCTTGGTTACATCCAAAGAAAAAAATTCTTCAACCTTTGATGGGTCCACTACCACACCCTATTTATACACCACATTCCTATGTAAATTAATGTTTATTTTCCAAAACCTACACTTTAATAACTTTACATAGAGATGTAAGTGTCAAAAGATCTATAAGACAGCTCTAAGATACATGACATGCTTCCCCTATGACCTTAAGTAGACTAAGATATCATCAATGAATACAATGATGAACCAGTCCTAGAACTCATGGAATATGGATCTCATAATCCCCATAAACATGGATGGTGTGTTCATATCACTGAATTAAATGACTACAAACTCAAAGTTCTCATACCTACATCGGAAGGTGGTCTTTAGGATATCACCCTCCTTTACCCTCCACTAGTGATATCTAGACCACTGATTGATCTTAGAAAACCAAATTTTCCATCTAAACTAGTTAAAAAGATCATCTATCCATGGGAGAGGGTGATGGTTCTTAACTGTTGCCTAATTCAACCTTCTGTATTCTATACAAAACACCAAACTACCATCCAACTTCAAGATTAACAACATTGGAGTGCCCCATGGAAATACACTAGGTCATATGAAACCCTTCTTAACCAAATCATCTATCTGAATTCTCAACTCCTACAACTCACAAATATCTATCTGATAAGGAGCCATTGAAATTCTAGAAGCACCATGCTCTATGTCTATACCGAACTCAACATCACATTTAGGGGTAGCATCATAACATTCTTTGGAAAAATATCTAAGAACCCCGACTAGTTCAAAAATTATTTTTAAAGTCGCCTTTTTTCACGTTGATTTTTAGAACTAATGTGAAAATCCATTTTTCTCTGATTTTTCACATCGGTTATATAATAACCAATGTGAAAAATCTATTTTACAGACATTCATGTCAGTTCTAAATAATCGACGTGAAAAATAAATTTTCATGACTTTTTCACATAGGTTATTTAATAACCAACATGAAAAATATATAAAAACATGTATTTAATTTCCCACACTTTGATTTGACAGGTCACAGAGCTCAAACAGAGTTATGGATCAAAAGTTATGGTCTTTGGAAGTTGATCATCTATAAACAAAGTCTTAGGAAAGGCCAATTTCTGAAGGCTATAACTTTTAATCCGTCACTCCATTTGAGATCTTTGACCTATCAAATAGAAGCTTAAGAAATTAACTATAAGTTTGTAAACATTTTTCACATCTGTTATTAAATACCTAATGTGAAAAATACCTTTCACTTTGGTTATCAAATAACTGATGTGAAAATTCTTGAAAATTGATTTTTCGCGTGGGTTATTTAATAACCAACGTAAAAAATAAGTGAAAATTTTAATATCGTTTCATGACAGTTATCATAAAACTGACATGAAAGACAGTTTCAATATCCTACCAATGTAAAATTTCAATTTTTTTACATCACAACATTGAAATTTCCAATTGCTGCCTAAAATTTTTAATACTGTTTTTTCTTTTATCATCTCAGTTATATATTTTCAATATAAAAATATCCTAATTTAATGATCATTTCATTCAACCATATTTGTTCCCCCAACTCGACTCATTTGATCCTCAACATGAATCAATTATTTCTTCTTTTAATGATCTCGTCCAGGTATTTTTAATTATTTAACCATGATTTATGGTTTTTATGATTTGTTTTCTTAATTGATATACCATTTAATGATCTTTTATTTCAACCATCATTGTTCCACTGACTAAACTTGTCTGATCTTCCAAGTGAATATATTTCTTCTTTTCGTGATCTCATCTAAGTATTTGTAATTATTTTTCCAAAATTTATATTTTTTATGAGTAGTTTTCTAAATTAATATACAATTAATGATTATTATTTATTATAATGATGGATAATGCTTTATATCATGGTAAATGACAAGTCCTCCTTCATATTCCAAAATTCCTTCTAAGACAAAGTTTTTATTGTCTCATTTGATATTTCCTTGAAAAAAAATATCAATCTTCTGATGATCATAACTATTGATCCGTAACTCAGTTTGAGATCTATGAACTGTCAAATCAAAGCTTTGGAAATTATGTACATGATGGTAAACATTTTTTATGTTTTTTATTTAAAATACAATGTAAAAATGGATTTTTATCATCATTTATATAAGTTCATTCACGTTGGTTTTTTAAAAACTGACATTAAAACCATACATCCCCATTTTTAACATCGGTTATTAAATAACCAATGTAAAAAATCATATTTTTAATGTTGTTCATAATAACTTCGCCAGAAAACCAGTGTTAAAAATAAAAAAACACTGATATAAAAATGGTTTTTGAACTAGTGTCCCCAAAAACCCTAAGAACCTCTAACATCCTACCATCCATAGATTCCACTGACAACTCATCCATTAAATAAATAAGGGGATCCACACACTGACTTCCCACATAAAAACCTCACTCGAAAATGAAAACTACATGTTGTCCATCCACATCTAAGAACATAACTTTCCCCCAAAAGTAGTTGAAGACATCACATAAAGAACAAAACCAGTTGATTCCAATGATAGCATTATACAACTACATCTGTAGAAAGATAATATCCCCATGGTACTCATGTGGCCCCATCATCAGTCTACATCTCGGGAACACATCAACCTATTTAGTCTAGAATCCTAATGGAATATTCAAAAAGAAGGTAATGGGAAGCCTCTCAATATTTAGTCCTAAAGCATGGGTTAGAGTAGGGAAAACAAAGTATTCTGAAGCTCTTGAATCAAACAAGGCATATGCAAGGGGACTAAACAAATTGATCATACGTTTAATGGTCTTTGTCCCCTCTAGAACTACTACCTCCACTATGTGAAAATGACCATCCCTAGATCCTCAACCTATCAATTAAATTCTAGGATTGGGTAGAGGTACCTAAAAACAAGAGACATCCTGAGTTCAACCTCTTCCTGATTTATCTCCCCTCGGAGTAGCATAAGCTTGCTACCCCTTCTACTGGAATGGCCTCACTAGAAACTACTAATGAGGCTGGCACAAAACCTATCCACCTCCACCAAAATTATCCTAGGAACCACTAGGAACTAGTTTTAACAATTTCCACAAACCCTATAACAAAAACACACTGGCATAAATCCTCTAGGAAACGCCCAGAACCCACTAGCACTAGAAGAATGAAAAGAAAGCTTCACAAGTCAACTCCTAGATGGTCGAAACATCAAAGTTCCTGGAAGCAAATATCTTCCACTAAAATATATAATCCTCAAGGAACCCTTTTGGTTCATCTCTCACTGAAAACATCCTAGAGAGTGCATCCACTAGATCACCTCTTCCTTCTTCTAATCCTATAGATATGTTGGAAACGTAAAAGGAGTAACTATATACTAGATAGAAGAACAGAGTTCCCCCTCAAGATGTATCTCATGAGACTTATCATCTTGATAAATATATGGGTAAAATGTAGAAGATCCTTCAACTTGATTCACAAATCTCACATAGTCATACTCCCCTATTGAGGAGAAATAAGCTCATGCATCTTCACAACATTAATGGACAATGAAAAAAACTCTTCCCATAACTCCTTCTAGAAGTCGACCAAAATATCATATGCCTCATTCCGCTCTTCCAAATATAGAATCCACCACCAACTCATAGCTCCCCACATCTAACTAACTGCCAAAGAAACAAGATGTCCCATTAGGATCCATATCAAACTAAAGGCAATCTAAATCTTCCATATCTAGCTCTCTGTCTCCATATCTGAAACATTGTCCATGTACTTCCCAAAATCATGCCTCTAAATTTTCAAAAAACCCTCTACCAAGACTCAACCCCCACTATTGAATCAACCCAATAGTGATCAAATTGATCAAACTACTAAACAAAAACTATCAGATCCATGCACAGAGGAGGAATATGAGTCATAGCTAAAAATAAAACAAGAACTCCCAATGACCAGTAGTATGGAATTTTATTAAGATTCATTTTAGTTAATTTCATTCATTTTAACCTTCCAAATCAACCCAATTAAAAAAATAACACAAGTCTTTATGATGAATTTACCCTTCTTAGTTCTTTTCCCTAAAAAGAGGCTCACCTTACTTGGTCATCCAATATGCTCAGAGTTAACACATTGGATCACAAAGGGGCCCCAAGATCTTGTGTCCTAGCTGGTCTTCCTGACTTATGTCATGCACCACGGTCAACTGGAATTGTTTTCATACCAATATATGTAATCCTCATTGTTCCTATCTCCAAAATACATCCTATATCCCAACCATAACCTCGGATACCACTCTTTTTGGACCCCCTTCCTCCAAAGATTACACAATGAGGGAGTAAGATAATGACCCCCAAGTCCCACCTCCTATAAGTCCCAGGTTGGTGACTAGCACTGAAAGTATAAGAATCTCATCTATTGGATGTATTTCCCTTTATAATATAAATATGATCAGGAGAGAACATGAATAATCCATAATAAACTCCATGAACTAATATAAAAAGAAACCAAAACCATCCATCATGTATGTATAAATAAAACTAATATAGATAAATGTCTCCAAAGTAAATACCCAAAAAAATCTATAGTAGGGACACAGTAGATATTCAAAGGTCTAAGCTAGTAATGTCCAGTATGGTCCACATAATCTTCCTAGAAAACAGAAAATAGTTTTTATATACATAATTTGATCATATAAGTATACTCAATATGAAAACTAAAGTCACTCATGCACATATAAATGAAGAATAATAATGAACCCATGAGAAGAAAGTAGAACCAAACTACACCTATACTATTATAATATCCAAACCAAACCTCACTAAGGAATTCTCTCCAAAAATAAAAGTTAACTATTTATAATATAACAAAAAACATCAATAAGGGTACCCCACACCACATTTCTCGATGGTATGCCTCTATCACACCCCAATGCCATACGTCCTGGCACTCTCATATCTTCTATATACCATGTTTCCCCTAAATCACAGTCAAAAAACTCCTCTTCCACATACACCTGGGCTTTCCACCCCCACATGCACAATCACATCAAATATCACAAGAAAACACATGGTCTACAACATATCCACAACCATAAACAGAGAATTGTGGTATTGTGAACATACAGGGAATCAACCTCATTACCCCATCTTACCATATACTAACCCCACCTGATGTATCCCCACAAGAATGGTCATATAACAACTCACCCAAAAACATATGGGCCACCACCCCACAAGCATGGTCTCATCTCACCTAAAAAAACATGGGCTATCAAAACCACCATCTAATGCAATAATATTCCTCCTTCCATAATAGTATGTGTAATACCTACCTCACCTAGAAGAGAAGAGGATATAATGGGTACCCATTCATTTTTCCCCCTCACTGGATGTCAGGAAAAACACCCCTCATATGGCTATGCATGTGTCGGCACATGGTGATTAACATGGGTGGGGTGCATATAGAAATCATAAGAACATACAAGGTATATATATATATATAACCACACACAAACCCAACATATGTGTTCAGAACCAAATAATAATTAACTCAGTACATTACCACTTTCGATGATGTCTCTAAATGAAACACATCAAACAAACAACAAGCCACATTTCACATTTCCAAACAATTCCCATTATCTATCCAATTAATTTAATTATTTATTATCAACCACATTTTACCACACAACCCATCATTTATTTATTCATTATCCATTTCAAACCCATTAACCTAACCAAAAAAACATAAATGTTTCAAACATTATTAAATGATTATTTATTCCATCATTGTGTGGGAATATAACACAAAGAAACTACCACCTCTATGACCTAAAATAATGGTCAAACAAACCACCTCACCACCCTAAAATCATGGAAACAAACTGCCTCACTACACCAAAAGAATAGTCAACAAACCATTAACCCCACATTCCCCATCCATACATAAATGTTCCACAAGCATGGCCACACATCATAATAGATCAAGATCATTTCAAAAATTTACAATGATTATTTTATCACATTCTACATTATTTTATGGGTTTTATCAAAAAATCTATAATCTTGGAGAAACCATTTTATTAAAAAAATATACGGGGTTAACTAATTTCCATTTTAAGAGGATATCACAATAATCACAACAAAAGAAATAGTCACATCACATATATCCCATGAAAATAAAGCTCCCAACAGACATAATTTTTAATAGGTATCAAGTCCATACAATCCATAATATTGCAATAATATCAAATATGTAAAAACATTTGAAACAATCCCGTTTATCAATTTCAATTTCAACTAACCAATTATTTTTCATTGTTTAAAATAGAACAAACATAACCCATATATAAACACGGGAAAAACCCTACCACAAGATACACAATAAATAGAAATGACGGATTACCTACTCCAAAGAAGATTTATTGACTCACTGTGCACTACTAGGAGAAGAAGAAACACTCGCAAACCACAACAGCACCACGAGAAACCATGGATCAACCCACACTACATCCAAATATCATTAAAATTAAGCTTGTCACACACAAAAAACCAAACCAACAACAATGTAGTGAATCCCTAGAATAATAATGAAGGAAACCCAACCAAGAAAAGGAGGATAACCTATCATGGTTTTCCAACAGAAAAATTCTATAACCAATGGAATGAAATAAAAAATAAGTGGGTTAAAAGGGTTCCTCGAGGCACCTAGGGATCTTCCAAAATGGGAGGGAGAGGGATGAGGACAAATAAATGAAAATTATTCTAGAAAATAAATTAAAATATTGGATCCCATATTTGACATGATGTGTAAATATTATATCACATGTAATCCTTATGTTTAGAAAATTTCCATATTTCACCAAAAATCACATTGTATTGAAGGATTTTTACACCTAGTTTATAAAATGACGTGAACCATATACACAAAGTCCATGAACCACCATTACACATCTTGTAATACAATTACATAGTGTGTATCTCAATCAAAAACGTTTCTATATCTCCAACCTCCACCAAAAACACTCAAAACCTCCTCTAAACACCTCCAACCACCAAAATCGGCAAAGTAACAGACTAGGAAGGCATGGACTATTACAATTGAAGTATGAAACCTACAAACCTTATCTATGATTACATATGGTATGGAACTAACTAGGGGATTGAGGAATGGGACATATGTCCCTCAGGTATGATCATTTAGAATATGGAATCAAAGATGAAGATTAAGGTATGGAACCTGTGACTTTCATATATATTCATATCTCTCAGGTAGGTTAGATTGTTTTCCAAGATTCCATTAGATAAGTTCCTGAGTCTTTATGTGGTCACCGTTTTTATCACCTTGGAACCTAGCCTATGTAGGTACGATACTCTTTATTCATATGTGGTGTATATCAAGATAGTTAATACCTACTATTGACACTTCATATATTTTGATGCTCATCAGTTATAACCTATTTTTCTTACAATGCTTTATATGGAATCATTTATATTATTCATAAATTACTTCTTCACTATTATACCTACACATGGTTATAGTATATATTCCCATGCTGTATTTTTTATAGATTCCGTTGGTGGTGGCATACTGATTATATCTCAAACCCTATTGGGGACTCTAATTTGGTACACAAAAAGACATCATGGATGTAGGTATGGAAAGGGAAAATTTCCTAATCGTCGATTCTTGATTGGTTTAGAATTGGAGTGTGGGAGCACAGGACCAGGTTATGGTTCATGTTGTTATCTAGATATGGTCTTTTGTAATTTTTGTTTCTTTTGGTATACTTGTATGTATGTTTTCCTGCTGCAATTTATGCCTATTATTTTTAGATACATGACATTATGTCATTTTTTATATGGTACATGATATTTCTACTAGTGGTCATTTTATTATTATTATCTAAATGTTTACTTTCATTTTCTAGTTTCCATTTATTATGATTTAGTTATTATCCCTTTATTAAAAAATTATGTTGATATGATTATGTGTTTCTAGTCTCCTCATTATTCCACCATGGATCCTTGTTGCTAGTCAACAGCCTCTGGAATATGGGAAGGTACACTTGAGGCCATGTGACCAATTAGTTCGTGGCACCACTTAGTGTCTATCGAGTTAGGATGTTGTAGCATGAGAATAATGGTACCTAAGTAGACTTAATTTTCTAGGGCCTATGTATGGGAAAATCTACTATACCTAGGGATATTTTAGTTGGTGAAGCTTACATGTAGTTAGGATGTGGTAATTGTATAAGACCTAGGATAATTTTTGTGGTTTTATCTAATTTTGATGCATTTTAGACCCAGATTTATATAATCATCCCATGTGAGATTTTATTATTCAATAATGAATTGTATGTATTTTATAACTATTACTTTTTATATAAAATTATTTTTTTATTATCTTTTGGATGGAATTTAGTTGTGTTTTTATCTTATGTTTCTGTTATATTGTAATAAATAGATTATGGTATAAATTATGTTATGTATTGATGGTTATTTTTAACCAAATTTATAGCCTCCCTAATTTTTATATATCAGGTCCAATCATTATTTGGTAGAATCTAGAATTTTGTGAGGCATTCTTGAGGTGTATATCACTTTGTATAGTCCTGGTGGAGGTGAACCAGAACAGGGACATTGCGAAGTGGTGTGAAATACTTTTTTTCTTTTGTATTACTATTTGAAATATGGTATATATGATATAGGATATTGTAAAATCTTGATTGGGATATTATTCCTATGATTATATAACCCACGTATAAGGAAATTCTAGGTTACTATGGATGGGATAGATGATATGTAATTCTTAGTGTTGTGGTTTTTTGGTTTTTTCAATGTGATTTGTGATTTTTGTGTGTTTGTTGTTGGATTAGGGTAGTAAAAGAGTATGATTTCATGCATTGATATTTTTATGTAGAGCTTAAATACCATCCTTATGCTTTATAATATTCATTTGAGGATCCATTATTGGTTTATTTAAAGTGTTGAAAACAACTTATATAGGGTTTTTCTATATAACTTATTTGCAGAATTTTACCTACCCAACCCATTCTAATGAATGTTATATAATCCTATGTGATATTATTATTGAAAAAAGAGTGGGTAGGTTAGGATATACTTGAGCCAATATGTGACACCCTTCAATCATAGGGTGTGTGTAGAGTGGTGTGGTATGTTTTATGTTGTTTATTTCCTTCTGTAATGTAGGAATTTGAGTTGATGATGACCCCAAAGTGGTTGGACAGATTGGGTATGAGGATACCAATATACTTGGAAACTAAATGATGGGTGTGTTAGAATATTATTTTCTTTAAGGTATCATTAAAAAACCGTAGAGTTCTCTTCATGTGTTGTTACCTTCGGGGGTAGGGTCTTTTAGACTAGGTTGTAGATCCTAGAGATGTTGAGATTTAACTCAGAGTATTGATGAGTTAATTATGTTAGAAAAATATCAATGTGTATGATTATTATTTATTAGGTTGGGTTATGTTTTTAGATTCTATCTTGAGAGGGAGGGGTTAGCCTAGGCAAGATAATTCCTTTAATGAAAGGAAGCATGATTAGATTCTTAATGTTATGGGATCGATTCATGAATGGTTATTTCTCAAAATATTGTGTCTGAATAGTCTTAGAGGAAGGGTAAAAAGTTTTATTTGGTGCATGAGCCTAAGATTGGTCATATAAAACTCATGTTGTCATGAGACAATTGATATAAAGTAGTGACACAAGGAAGTACATATTAGGTATGACATGACCATTTTTTCAAAAAATATAGGTTTTGGGCTCTGAGTGATCCACAGACACCCCTAAGATCTTTAGTGACTCATTTTAAATCCATATGAGGCCCAAAAGAAATAATTATATTGAAATTTAAAGGATACATACATTTGTTAAAAACTGGGTTCTTACCGTCTCCCCCCCCCCCATTAAATGAACTTGTCCCCAAGTTCACCTTCTAATGGTGATGATACACTATCTGAGAATAATTCATGCCACTGGGCACATACATCAGACTCCTTATCTCATGTCTCATCTTTCACATGGTTGTGCTACTATAGCACCTGTACCAGAGGGATGGACTGGCCTTTGAGAGCCTTTGTTCTCTGGTAAACAATGTGTATTGGATACTCTTCAATGGTAGCATCGACATCTAACTCAACATCCTAAGGATCAAATATATGTGACAAGTCGTCGTGATATTGGAAAAATTGTGAAACTTGAAATATTTTGTGCATGGAAAGGTACCTATGAGGTAGAATAAACCGATAGTATATCATCCTGAGTCTCTCTAGAACCTCAAATTGCACTATGTAATGAGGTCACAGCTTCCCTTTCTTCAGTAACCCTCTATGTCCTA
This sequence comes from Viscum album, assembly GCA_963277665.1. Taxonomy (NCBI): domain Eukaryota; kingdom Viridiplantae; phylum Streptophyta; class Magnoliopsida; order Santalales; family Viscaceae; genus Viscum; species Viscum album. Next base: position 1,019,036,258 of record OY728140.1, on the reverse strand, counting down.
GCCTAGAAGATACCCAAAAGAATACACGATCCCCGAATTCAAACTCTAGAGGTCATCAATGGTGATGAGCATAAGATTTCTATCTATACTGAGAAGTATAAAAACTCTTCTTGATTAGATGAACCTATTCTAAAGTCTCTATTATGATTTGAGGACCTAATAGGGCTACCTCACCTAACTCTAGCCAGCATAAGAGTGAACATAATAAACTACCATATAAGGCCTCAAAAGAAGCCATCTGGATTGTTTCCTAAAAGATGTTTATATAGGAGAACATGAAGAGAGAGATATGCTTCTCCCAAGAACTACCAAAATCAAGGACACATTCTTGGACCATGTTCTATTGAACATGTATTATTAATTACGACTTCCCATTGGTCTGAGGGTGAGAAGTTGTGCTTAGTAGCACATGTTTACCCATATATTTCTGTAATACCTTCTAGAAATGTGATGTGAAACAATCATCCCTATCTAAAAATATAATATGAGGTTCCTAATGTAGTCGTATGATATCAAAGATATATAGTCTTCCAATCTTATTAACTAAGAAGTTCTCTTGAATAGGAATGAAGTGGCTTGTTTTCATTAGTCATTCAATGACTATCCAGACAACATCACTACCCCTGGGTGAACTAGGTAAGCCAACTACAAAATCCATTTCAATATCTTCACATTTCCATTCAATGACTGGAAGTGGTTGTAACAAGCCTGTAGGTCTATAGTTCCCCACCTTCATCTATTGATAGGTGGAACACCTAGTGATAAATCATGATATCCGGTGTTTCATCCCAGGCCACCAATACTGGAATCACATATCTCGATACATTTTAGATATTACTGGATGAACTTACCACTGAGAAGCGTGTGAATATTGCGTCAACTCATCTCTCATATTTGTAGGATCTTAGACACACCCATGAATATGCAGGATGTCTTCTTTGTCTATAGACCAATCGAGAGGTGGGTTCACTCCTAATATAGTGTCATGGATAACCAAGCCCTCGGGATTTGAAAATTGATTGCCCTTCACCTTCTCTAGGAGGAAAGAGGTAACTATCAAGGATGAGAGTTAAGACTTCTCGTGACTATAATTAAACTCCAAATGTATGTTGTAAAAGAGAGTTGTTAACCTCCATTCATCACTGGCTTCCCACTTGACATGTGCCAAAGTTTTCTGACTCAGTAAATTAGTGAATATGTTTCCCTTTCCCGAACTATAGGAAATCTTGAAATCAAATTATTGAAGATATTCGACCCATATTCATTTTATGAGGTTCAAGTCACACTGTGAAAAGATATAATTGAGTCGTGTGTGGTCTATTTACACCGTAAAGTTCTCACCCAACTGATAGTGTCTCCATCAATGTAAGGCATGGACAAATATTGCTAGATTAAGGTTTTGTGTTGAGTAATTTCTCTCATGAGTCCTCAAATACTGATATCCATATGAAATGACTCTATCCTCCTATATCATCACTGCTCTTAGTCTAATTTATGATTCATCAAAGAAGAAAATATAATCTTTTCCAAGCTCTGGAATAAACAGAATAGGAATCGAGACAAGACTCCCTTTCAGTCCTGAAAGGCTTTCTCACATGCTTCTGACCACAGGAACATAAAACCTTTATTTATAAGGCCAATAAGAGGTGAATAATGGTTTTAGACTTCTTGTATGAAATACTTGTACTATCCAACAATCTCCAAGAAACACTGTATATCGAACATGTTCCTGGGTTGCTCCTAGGAAACCACTGCGCTCGCCTTCTATGGGTCAACAGAGACTCCTCATTTTGATATAATATTACCTAAGAAGTGAACTTTTTCAATACAAAAGTGGAACTTATAAAGCATCTATTAAATCATATGATCTCTCAGTGTACTCAGAATGATCTCAAGGTGCTTGTCATGGTTTCTACAAGTGTGAGAATACACCAAGATTTCATCCAAAAAGACTATAACAAAAGAATCCAAATAGGGGTGGAATGCCGTATTCATCAAATCCATGAAAATAGTGGTGGTGTTCATAATATGGAATGGTTTAACTAGGTACTCATATAGACCACACTTTCTATGGAAGGAAATAAAAAGTATATATAATGGCTTGAATCGCGTCTGATGATAGTCTGATCTTGGGAAGATCTTATAAAAGACCCCATCTCCTCGAACTTGGTCGAAGAGATCATCTATTCAAGGAAATGGATACCAGTTATTGACCATAATATGGTTCAACCATCTATAATCCATGTATAGTTAAAGGATCCCATCCTCATTCTTGGCAAAAATCATTGGTGAACCCCAATAAGAAGTGTTGGTACATTTAAAACCTTTTGCATCCAATTCCTCTAAATACCACTTGATCTATTGGAGCTCTGTAGGATCCATCCAATACGGAGGAATGATAACTGGATCTTCTCCTAGAAAATGCTCGACCATAAACTCGACATCCCTCTTAAGAGGTAAACCAGAAAAATTAATTTAGAAAAAATCCCTTAAACAATCTACTAATGGAAGCAATTAATCCAACCCTAAACCTTAATCCTCCATGAAGATATTGTAAATCTGGGTCGTTACTCCACCTATCCCATGATGCTCTGGTTCAGATCTACTATCCTAGACATCCTAGTCACCCTTACGTAGATAATTGTTTCACTATGGTGATGTAAACAATACCTGTTTGATGATATCAATCTAAAAAATCATGATATAGAACCAACTAATCCATATCGAGAATGAAATTGAACCCCATAATCTTGATAACAAAGTGGTCCCACAAGAAAGGGTAACTTCTTGCCTTAAGGGGAAAGTCCCTACACAAGAATGTTCCCTCTAATCTTACCCCTAATTATTTATCTAGGGTCATTATACCCCAAAAACATTTTATTTCAATCCCATGTTTTTCCATGTTAGATAAAGAGATAAAAAATTTTGAGTAAACTATATCAAATAAAGAAGACACTATAGTGGATGCCACTAGAATAGTACTATATACTGTAGATGGTCATGCAACTTGATCCTCAGGTATCAGTTGTAAACCATTAATCTAGACTAATCCACAATAATTAAAAAAATATATGGACTACCATGATCAAAACATCATTACTAGAACTACTAGTGATTACGGTCTGGATACCACAGCCATGACCTCCTCCTCATCCAATCCTATCGGTGCTACTGCAACTTCCCACCTAACACGGTGTAAAATAACTTTCCTCTGAAGTTAGAACTGTGTGGATCCCCTTCCACTACAAGCTGATGAAAAGGTCCAAAATAATCACAGAAGTTTCCCCATATGGCCAAAATCCCGACACTCTAATGGGTCTCTATCAAACTAAGGAATTATATTTCATGTACGGTCATACTTGTGACACACCAAAGGATACCAACATAAGAACCCTAGTAGTCACTGCCTCGATGATAATCCTTTAGGGATCACTTTCTACTACCAGAAGAACTACTAGAAAGATGTGGAACTGGTCCACTATGACCAGTACAATCATCACCCCTCAAGTTTTACTCAGTGATTGGAGATTGATTTACGATCTTGGAGAAATTATTTAGGAAAAAAACAATCACTTGAGTAAGGATGGAATACTTGAGCTCATCCTTAAAGGGTATAGCTCATGAAAGATCGTCACTAGCTAGAAGTGTTGAAAATCAATTCAAATCTATGAAACGCGCTGAATACTCAATAAATAAAATAATACCCTGGTTGAGATGCATAAAATCACTAGCTCTATTACCTCTCAGTGTTTAAGGGATGAATGGATCATAGAAAGTAGTTTGGAAATCATATCATAACATGCCTTGATGAAGACTATCCTGGGTAATCACATGCCACCAATTCTTGGCTGAATCGCATGGCATTTAAGTAGCCAGTTTTACCCTATACTCTAGAGGCATCTACAGATTCTAAAAGATATAAAGGGTGTCCTCTAGACAAGACTCAGAATCCTACGGACCACCATCCCCTAATAATGTGGGAGGATATTTTAGTTGAATCTCAAGATTCGGGTCATCCATCATAGGTTTTGATCTTGGAGCACCATAAATGGATTGCATAAAATGTAGGAAACTATCATGGACTTGGGAATCAGTTCATGGATTAGGTATAATAAAAGGTTCATGTAGTTTTAATCCTGATAGTAATACTAGAGACTCAGGGCCCACCATGTCTGGATCATGTTCATTGCTACCTTCTTGGCATACGACACGAGGACATCATAATGGAATTGATCTAAAAATTCCAAGCACATGCCTCTAAAAAAACTTAGAATCATAAAGATTGCATCACTAGAGAAATTTGTACCTAATAAAACTCATTAACCAAGGAATACTACCCCAAGTACCCACTTAGATATCCAGGTATTGATAAGTGCTCAGTTATAAGTTTTAAGGGTTCCAATAGATGAAGGGTCAATAGTACCTTACCTCGTCATTTACTGGAAATTGTTTCATTTCATTTAATATTTAATCTCTTAGTTCACTCCATTATCATTAATAAACAGGATAAGTTGGGATAAGAACATGAAACCATTCCAATTTTATGTTTTCATTTGCTTATAACTTGTATAAAAATTTCTTTAAAATGGACAGTCATTCCTAGTGAATCAAGGACCATACTCCTTATTACTGAAAATGACACCCATTTGAATTTCTAATTAAAGGACTGATTTGGTAAATTACTCATTCTAATCCATGAGGGCCCATAACACCTCATAAATTGAAACATGAAACAACTCAATCACATCCTGTAGCTTCAAAACCAACATATAAACAAGGTAAGGGTCACTCATCAGTCATAGACATAATAATCAATGAAAAGAAATGAAATACACCTATATGGCATGGAAATATGCATGACAATTAAATTCTTGGAGCCTACTATGATGCAAGTAAAAATGATCCTTTACCTCATAGAATCAAGCCAAGGATAAAATAGAATCTCAATCATAAGGAAAATCAAAAACACCAAACATCATGTGCATCACCGAACGGTGAAATTATATCAACTATAATATGAAAAGGAAGAACAATAATTATAATCTAGGAAAATTGACCTTTACCTTGAACATGGGTTCATGATATAAAATAAAGGTTTATGACCAAGTCTCGAGCATTCCTAAAATCCTGACTATTATATCCAAATAGTAAAGAAATAAAGCAACTCCTCTGATACCACTTTGTGATGTCCTAGACCCATATTCAACTTAATAGGTTCCCCAAGCCTGGTGGCCCACATCACCTTAAGTGCATCCCCATGAACTCTAGAGGCTACCGAGAAGTAGCGAGGGCCTAGGGTGTGGGGAGATTATGCCCTCATTACCAGTGTGTAGCATAATGGATAATTATAAACAATGGTAAATAGAGAAATTAATAAGTAAATAGAATACAGATTGGAAAGAGACAAGGATAAAAATAGCTGAATAATTTGAATAACATACAATAGATGATGATGATGTATTTCATGTCCCTATAAATCTGAAAAAAATGGATACAAAGTAGTAGGAATACCTGAAAAACCCAATGTAGAAAATAAAATATATAAACAATCCCAAGTATCCGGATCTATCACTCAGTCATCTGCTACCAGCTCTATCCTAGCACAACAACAATCAAGGGTTTCAATCATTATGCTTCCCTTTATCAACACATGCATATATGTATTCTTCCCCAAGTACAAAACAATTCCTATAGAGGGTGTGAGATAAATCTCATTGGGCCACCACCAATTGTTTCTATAACATTTGGCTCATGTAATAGAAATATAATATTGTGCAGACATGAATATATAAAGTAAAGAAGTACAATGTAACTAAATATCCAAGTACCTGATTCAGCCCTTGGATGGTGTCTAAACATGAAACTATTTCATAAATTAACAAATTTCTAGTTTATATAAACAAGTAAAGTGAGGCATAGACAAAACTGACATCACCTTGTGATTGTATAAATATTGAATGTTTGAAGATGTAACAAGGAAACCATAACTGATAATTAATATGAAGTTGTTCCATGGTATTAACTATGGAAACCTAGACCTCAAGGACTTCTAACTCGGTAGTAACTTAGTCTATATGAGGGGTGAGAGTGTAGTACATGTATAATTGTCCAAGAAATTTCCAAAATAATGTTTTTAACTGAATTACAAGGAGTTTATCCAAGGTAATATGCGAGATAAGTAGTTGTCGGACCCAAGGATGTAACCAAGGCACCTCAAGTCAGAATAAATCCAAGTAATGTATCTGATGAATATTGAAATAATAATGAAGGGGTCATATGGTTTCTTACCAGGCATCCAAAGGTAGAAAAGGATCGGTTTCTCTGGTAAGTCTCACCCAAGGGAACCAGCATCCTTGAATCAGAATGATTTCCTCGAAGACCCAAGGCATTCTCTCATGAATCCAAGAGTTAAGAAGAGTCAATACATCCAATAAATATGTCATGTTCTATGTTCATAAAGTTTCACATTACATTTAGTTCACTAAAATTAATTTTTTCACATGATAACTATGCAATTAACATTTTCACTAGGTTCAACCCCTGTCATTCATTAGATTGAAAATTCCAAGTATCATGAAACATTTTTATCAAAAACCATGTATATCAAGTTCAATTAATAAGGTTCACTCCATTTACATCCATGAACATGGAATGGTGTGTTAAACATTTTAAACCAAACATTACTTTATATTTAATAAGTCCAAGTCATATACATAAGTATTCTTTTCATAATATAATTTGAATGGATTCCTTATATTTAGGCACCTACATTAGGTGGGTCAAGTGGAATTGAAAAGGCAGAAGCTATTCACAATTTGGAAATTGAATTTGAATTTAATATAAGGAGGCTTACCATTAGTGTGATCAATATTGAACACACCTGAATGATGACTCAAAAGTTTAAAAACACTAAAAACCCAATTATAAAATATTACCCTAAATGGGATGTTGGGGGTTAATAATATAACCACCAAAAAATAATCACATTTACAAAAAGAGAAAAAACATATGGTTCAAATGAATACAAGTATGTAATATAAATTCAATAAACACCACCCGATGCAATTAGTGAGCCCCACACATCAATTCCAATATCAATAAACTTGAGGTATGAGTTATAGACCACCTACCTTAGGATTTTACAACTATACTCATCCAATATTAGCCTCCAATTCATCTCGTAACATATTATATCTAAGAAAATTGTAAAAATTCTTACACATCGATAACTAGGTCGAGAGAAAGAGAGACGAAGAATGGCTCCAATAGACTCGAGTACTTACTTTTTCATATCCAACATGATTTGAAGAATCTTGAACAGATCCTGGATAAAATAGATCTCTTGATCAATAGTTTGGGCATTCAAAAAGATCCAAAATCGTAGAAATAGAGGTTCAACCTACTAAGATTTGGATTAGGAAAGTAAGGTTAAGTTAATTAGATCATTAAGGGAAAATGTAGAATTACCAAAAAAATTATCCTATGCATGGTTTGGTTGCACAATTTTCCAAAACGTGCCTAAATCATGCATGGGTACCAAGAAAAGAGGGGCACTCACACTACTGGCCACACGGTTTGAGAAACCGTGTCATATGGATTTGCCTGAAAATGAAAACCATCGACACTATTTAGACTAACCGTGTGTCATCCCCACATGGTTTACTTTAACCATGCAATAGAAACATTTTTCCTAAAAAACTTGGGTTTCAGGATCCAAACAATCCTCAGACACCCTTGTGACCTTTTTTAACTCAATAGGCATCTATATTAGGTCCAAAATAAAGAATTAGACTGAAATTTAAGGGATACATACCTGAGTGAAAAACGTGCTCTTACATGATTGGATATAAATCATGGTTATACATGATGCCTCGCTAGTTGGTGGGTTAGGATGATAGTGGAATATTTTTTCCCCCAAGATCATTTGGGAGTGGGACCTTGATAGTTTCATATAAGCAATGATAGGATTTAGGACTCATTAGTTGCTCTTCATATTTGGAATTAGGTAGTGGGATATTGATGGATTGGTAAATGATCAGTCTCGAAAGGTTATCAAGAATAATTTGTCCCTTTTAGAGGTGTGAAACACCTTGATATTATTGGGAAATTATTTAGGGAGTTATCCATTATAATATGATTTCGTGTGTGGATGAGAAAAAATTAATCTCTAGAAATGGTGAAGTGTGGATTGACCGACGATAATCGAGGGGTCATTATGAGTGTCAGTAATCATGTTGGTCAATTCAAGTGATTTTAGTGGTTACCAATTAGTGAATTTTAGGTATGGTTTCATAATGACCACTAGAATTTATATAACAATAAGGGATGGGAGACTCAGTGTGGCCTTGTGGGGCCTAGGACATGTCTCAAATATGGAGGGGAATTCACTAGAAAATGGTGAAATTGCAAATAAGGCGTAGATAATCCATAGTGTGTGGGAACACAAGGGTCACATGATACTTTTTTTGGTCACCATTTTTTGTTATATCCGTCAAGACAAGGTGTTTATATTGGTAAAAAATCCCTCAAAGTAACTTTGAAGTGTTTTGGGTTTTTTGTGTTTGTTGACAAAGTTTGTTGATAACATTATAGCATGTTTGTTGCCTAAGAAAGGTGTTTTTGAAGGTGGTTTAGTTTCCAAAGGATTGCCATTTTTTTGAGACTCAAAATGGAGATTGGTTTTATGTATAACAAATAACTCCCACATCATATATGGATGGGCCACATAGCAAGTATGTAGAACAATGAAGCCAAAATACCAAGGGAAGTATTTCCTAATAGTATTTGTACTATACAAACTTCATATGTGGCTCCTCATTTGCGGTAGAATATGGTTTATTAGAGTATGTTGAAAATGGGTTTGGGTTTATGCAAACCACATATAATGATTATTTTGTGGGTGGATATTTGTTTGTGGATGAAGTCGGTGAGTCAATATCTTCCCCAAAGAGATTGAAATTTGCAGGAAATGGTTCTATTTTATAGGCCTCCACAAGCGGAATCATATTTCATGTGAATCATATGGAAATTTTCATACACACTAATGGATAATCAGAAATGGTTTTTCAATAATTATTATTAGTGGGTTCTGTGAATTTTTTCCTATTTAAATAAACCTTAATCATGTCATTAGAGAGAGATATTTTTCATAGAGAATCAGCAATGGGATATTTTGGCTAATTTTGAAAGTTTTCCATAAAGAAAATAATCTCATGAAGTGGTCAGGTTAGTAAAAGAGGTTATTCATGAAGGAGTTCATTTCCCAATACTATATATTACAAAAAAATTGGTTTGTGAGGGAGTGGAATCTGAAAAGTATGTTCAATTTACAAAGGTTTTTTATGGGGTACTATAGATCACAAAGGAAAAGGTGCTTATATAGTTTCATTCATCTGCAAAGTAAATTAATTCCATGAAGCACTCAAATTTTGTGAATCACTCATGCTACATAGTGAAAGGAAGACTGTGAAGGGATTTAGGAAGTTCAGAAAGGAACATAATAGTTTATTAAAGGTCTCTCTGCAAGGAAAATGTTATGCGCTGAAGTGTATTTCATCTAATATGTGGAAATAGAACTTTTTGGAAGACTCTTATATGTTTTAAACAATTTTGAGGTGATTAATATTAGTATATGTTTCCTCTGAAGAACTGATGAGAAAAATTTATTATAAAGAACAGTGATATTTAAAATTGTAATTGGTTGTAAACTAGGATAGATAGTGATTCCACTATAAACCTTATAATAGCATTTCACTTTAGTGGATTTGGATCATGGATACATTTTATTTTTATGATCCTTGGATGTATCCTAATAATGGTGAACCAATAAAATTGATGTGTCATGTTAATTTTTTGTTTCTCATTTAGTTTGTGATACAAGAAGGAGAGAGTAGAGTGTTTTGTTTAATGACTAAACAAGATCTAGAGAGATGGGTCTTTTAATCTTTCATAACTTGATTCACCCCCCCCCCCCCCCCTCAGGGTATTTATCCTAATTGGGGTAATAATTTTTAGCATAGTGAAATGTTTAATGTTATTGGTTCTCTCTCATCAAAAGAAATGGAATTTGTTAATAACAAAGGGATTATGATCTTCAATGGAAACATTTATCATATATGGAAGAATCAGATCTAACACTTCTTTCAATCATTAAGTATGTATGTATTTACAGTTTCAATGCATGTTATTTCTACCAGTAGGGACAGTGATGTTTTATCATAAGAAGAAAACATATAATTGGATGCTAATTCCAAAGGAATCAATACCATAGGGGATAATTATACAACAAAATCTACATAAAGAATATTTCATGTAAGTAACTATATACTATGTGGTAAAAGCTACTAAATATTTATGATGGTGATTCAAAAGTTTGATAATCTATGGTTTATGTTCTATGAAACAAGTATAAGGATCTTATAATGTACACTGATGAGTCTGTAGATGCATTCTATGATTGTGTGAATGTTATTGTGGAATAAAAGTGTAGTCTTGGAGAAATTATCGACAATATAAATATTATTAAGTGCATACTGGGTATAGTCATGCCTTAGTTTAATCCAAAATTCCCTAAACTATATGATAAATATCTGAAAGTGCTGAAATTAGATTTTCTACATAGTTCTATTGACGCAAATGATATGAGAAATAATAATAATGATATTGTGTAAAAAAGAAATTTCAAAGATGTATAATATAAGGCCATGAAGAGGCTCACTATTGAATATGCTATAGAAGAAGACAATGTGGATGATTTCATTTCATTCCTTTCCTCAAATCTAAAAATAGGAAAATGAATGTTTAAAGGGAAACATCCAATCGCATGATTTCGATGTGTGAAGGTTGGACATATTGCTAAAACGTGTCATAAGAAGATTCAAGAAAATCATGAGTATGATGATGAATTTATATAGAGGAATTTTTTAGTCAATGTGATGGTTAGGATAAATACTAAGAGAAATTTCTTCAAAGAGAATAATTTCATTTAAAAAGAAGATGACAGTTCATAAGAATCTAAAATGGAAGAAATTGAGGACTGAAAGTTTCATGAAGTGGATGTTATGGTGGCAGTTTTTAAATATTCTCTGATAATGGAAGAGAGAAAAAATGATAAAGGATAATTCAAAGTAATATTTGGCCTTCATATCGAATTAGAAATTTAAAATGAAGAGATATAAATTTGGAGTGCCAAAAAAAGGAAGATAACAAGGTAGTTTATGAGGCCAAACTTTATATGATATAGAAAGAAGAAGATAATTCTAAGATGGAGGCTAAGATTTAAAATCTTAAATCTAAAAATCAAGAAAACACAAAGAATTTCACAGAGTATAACCTTAAATATGAATAATGGAACAAGATTTTTGATTGTCGAACCAACATATTAAAAGATCGAGTCAAAACATCAAATAGCTTGAGGATGTGGATGTAAGCCTATGAAGAAAGGTAAAATATCTAGAGAAACTCTTGATTCTAGTAAATCATGTCATAAAGGAAACAGAAAAAGGTAAACTAGAATTAATAGTTCTAACAAAATAGGAAAATTGATTTTAGGATAATAAAATGATATGTTGGTATGACACAATTGTAATAGGGTTTTATTGAAAATATAAATTAATTATGGTTGGATTAAAGCCACAAGAACCCACTCTAAGGTTAAATATTGATTTGGTGATGAATCAAAAACATAATATTCATAGATATAAAGGGAACCCTAGGAGTATATTAGTGACACACAGGAATGTACTCCATAATAGGTGTCATTATTATGGAAATATGGGACACTCAAAAAATTAATTCTCTACAACAAATAGGTATCGAAGGGAAAGGGAGAAATAGTGATAGATAAATAGATTGCAATATTCTAGGAATTAATTTGATGGAATTATTTCTAGTGTGGAGGATTTGGACACATGAATAGATATTGCATATAAACTATACTGAGAAAAGTTACATAATAGAATCATAGTGGTCAAAATAACCATCTAGAGGAATCAAAAAATGAGATGAAAATGAAAAATCAACTTACAACATTGAAATATGAAATTGTTCAATCATACTTTGAGGAAGATTAAGAATATAAATTGTAGAAATGGATTAAAAAGAAAAGAGATGAGCAAGAACTGGTTACAGAGATTGCTTTCAAATCATCAGATCACATTGGAATATGGATCATTGATATTGGATGCACCTCTCATATTATAGGAAATAAGGATCTAGTGACATGAATTTGTTACAATAGTAATGGTGTTGTAATATTTGGTAATGATGAAGTCTTGAATATTATTGGCTCAAGAAAATCCAAGTATAGGGGTAAAGACATGATATGTGTTGATGTCATGGTTATTAAAAGTATCAGTCACAAATTACCAAATGTCAGTCAATTTTGTAACTTAGGAAATGTCATAATCTTTTCCAAGAAATTAAATATCATCAATGAAAAAGTTGGTGAAGTTTTTTTGTAGTGAAAGTGCATGAAGGGGAATATTTACCGTGTGAGTCATCAAGAAGATATGTACACTCGGTCTAAGGAAGAAAAAAATAGGTTATGGCATAAGCATCTTGGTCATTTGGTCCAAAAATACTTGGATGATTTGGTGAAATGAGACACTACTCAATGTCTTCCAAGGTTATCAAATGATTATACTCATATTTGTGATTCTTTTTAATAAGTGAATATCACTCGAAAGAAATATAAGGAAAATGAGTAAAAGTCAAAAACATGTTCTTGAATTGGTCTATATTGATGTGTGTGTACCTATTTCATCAAGATATATTGATAGGAGGATATATTATATTCTATTCATTAATGATTTTAAAATAATGCAATGAGATTAAATCATCACTACAAGAAAATAGTGTTTTAGTGGCGGTTTTCTCGAGGAAGTTTAAAAAACTGCCACAAAAAAACCACCGCTAATTCTTTTTTAGATTTTTGTTATAAAATTTTTAAAATATCTTCTAAACAAAAAAATAAATTTTTTAGCTGTGGTTTTTTTTAAAAACCACTATAAAATTTAAGAAAATTTTAAAACAATTATTTATTTATTATTTATTTTTTATTTTTTATTATTTATTATTTATTATTTATTATTTATTATTTATTATTTATTATTTATAATCAAACATAGTTCATTATTTATAATTTTAAATATTTATAACGTTTTAATTAATTAATATTTATAATTATTAGTTAATAATATTTTTAAATTATAAACAAATCTTCAATAAGTAGAAGAACATACTACGGCATCAAATGACCATAAAATTAGATCTAATAGTCCATTTTATCTCCACAACCAGTCAAATCAAAGTTTATAAAATGAGAAAAAAACAAGTGAGATTTAAATCATGTGATAATCAATGGAAAAAAATATATTCAAAATTCAAAAGTAAAAAATCGAACTTGAACTTCAAGCGGCCATAAATTTTAATTCGAGTGTCTGTTTGGGCTCTACCACATATCAAATCCAACCCTATAATGAGATTTATGCAACTTAGGTCTGGTACAAATGCATTAAGAATTTTACCTCTTTTTATTTCACCAGAAAGGTCCAGAAGGCCTCCAAAACATAGGATTTACTTGCAGACACTGATTTCTTAAAATTCAAACAGTTATAACATTCGATCTATGTGTATGTTCAGCATATACCACATATCATATCAAATCTCATTTCATGATCTTTGATTTGACTAGTTGTGGCACTGAAAAAGGAGTCTCAAATCATATTTTATGGTTATTTTAGTGTTTTTACAGTTTTCAGAAGTTCTAAATGTTTTATGATTTATTTATTTATTTATTATTTTTTGTTAGTTTAATATTTATTAATTTATTAATTTGTTTTTATTAATTAATTAATTAATTATTATTTATTTATCTATAATTTAATATTTATTTCTGTATTTATATATTTATTATTTAATATTTATTTATTTATTTATTTATTTATTAGTTATTGTATACATATTAGTTATTAATTTATTTTTAATTCGTTAATTAATTAATTAATTATTATTAATTATTAGTTTATTTTTTATTTATTATTTATTTATTATTTATTTATATATTTATTTCTTATTCATTATATATTAATTAATTATTAATTATTTATTTATTAATTATTATTTATTTATTAATTATTTATGAAATATTAAATATTGAATGTTAAATATTAGATGTTAATTACTAATTATTAATTATTAATTATTAATTATTAATTATAAAATATTATTTATTAGTTATCATTAATTATTTATTATTTATTATTTTTTTATCTATTTTTTATTTTTTTATTTATTTATTTATTTACAATTCATTATTTATTATTCATTCTTTATTCTTTATTCTTTATTCTTTATTAATTTATTTTTAATTTACTAAATATTAAATTATTATTCATTTATTATTCATTTATTATTTATTTATTTTTTATTTATTTATTTTTTATTTATTTTTTATTTACTGATTATTTATTAGCTAAATATTAATTATTTATTTAATATTAAATATTGAATATTAATTATTAATTATTAATTATTAATTATTAATTATTAATAATTAATAATTAATTATTAATTATTAATTAAGAATTATTAATTTTATAATTATCAAGTATTAACTATTAGTTTTATTTATTTATTATTTATTTATTATTTATTATTTATTTATTTATTTATCTATTTATTTATGTATTTCGTCATTTATTCGTTTATTTATTTATTATATATTTTTTATTTATTATTTATTATTTAATTTTTTTTTAAATTTATTTTCAATTTACTAAATTTTAATTTATTATTTTTTTTATTATTCATTATTTATTTATTTATTTATTTATTAATTTAATCTTCATTATTTATTAATTATTTATTAATTATTTATTAATAGTTTATTAATAATTTATTAATTATTTGTAAAAATTTTAATATTAATTTTGAATATTAATTTTTAATTATTAATTCTTAATTCTTAATGGTCAATTATTAATTATTTATTATTATTAATTATTAATTTTTTATTTTATTTTTTATTTTTTTATTCTTTATTATTTATTTTTTATTCTTTATTATTTCTTTATTATTTCTTTATTTATCAATTATTTATTTATTATTTATTATTTATTTATTTATTTATGATATATTAAATTATTTTTTAATTTATTTATTTTTTATACATTACTTATATATTATATGTTATATGTTATATGTTATATATTAGATATTATATATTATACATTATATATTATATGTTTTATATTATATATTATATATTATCGATTGTCGATTGTCTATTATATATTATATAATATGTATTATATATTATATATTTAATATTATGAAATATACGATATACAATATATATTATGTATTATATATTATATATTATTTATTATTTATTATTTATTATTTATTATATATTATATGTTATATGTCATATGTTATATATAATATATTACATATTATTTATTATCTTATATTAATTATTAATTATTGATTATTGATTAATCATTATTGATTAATCATTATTGATTAATAATTATTAAGTGTGTATCTATTTGTTATGTATTACTTGTCTTTTCAATTAATATATATGTGTATAAGTATATTAAATTCGATTTATTGACCACATGAAGAGCCTGCTAGAGTGGTAAAGTCTTTGGAGAATAAGCAAGATGTAAGGGGTTCAAATCTCACCCAAGGAAGAATTTCTATATATGGCATGGGCATGTGCATGGACATAGACTTATGCATGGAGATGGGCATGAGCATTGTAATAATAAATTAATTAATTAATTAATTATGAAAATATAAAAAAATTAATAACATAAAAATTAACAAATAAATTACTAACATAAAAATTAACAAATAAGTTACTAATATAAAAAAATTAAAAAAATTAAAAAAATTAAAAACAAAATAAAAATGATTTAGCGACGGTTTAAACCGCCGCTAAAAAACCACCAATAAATTGTTCTACACCAGTTTTTAAAAAAACTGCTGTTAATTATTTCCCAACACATGATTTAGCAGTTGTTTACCAAAACCGTCGTAGAATGATTTAGTGGCGGTTTAAACCACCGCAAAATGAAAAAAAAATCGTCGCTAAATACAAATTTTGGCGTAGTGCATCACCCACAAGTCTGAGGTGTTTAGCTACATAACATTTTATCAAAGGAATGTTTAAAATATGCTTGTATAAATAATCTAAAAGTTCTAAAATTATAATGGAATTGATTTAAAAAAAATTATAAGTAGAGGATTATCTCCAAAAACATGGGATAATATAGTAAGTTTCAACAGTAAGAACTCCATTGTAAAATGAATTAGTTGAGATAATAAATAAGATTATTAACAATATGGACCTAATGATTCTCAATGAGAAATAGTAAGAACCTGGTTCTTATTCTTGAGGTACGGGTTTCTTCTTTTCCTTTTCCTTTAAATGATTTTGGAGAAAATAAGGAAAATGGGGAAAAATCCCAAAATTTGTGGGTACACGCTGTGTACTTTGTCCGTGTGGGATGATTATATAGGGTGTGTAGGCCTGTCGTTGATGAAGGGTGTAAAAACTGACTACACGCCGCGTACATAGTATATGCACGCCGTGTAATCAGTTGGTAGGTGGACAGTAAGGCGGTAGGAGTAGCCACCAGCGGAATGACCGTACACACCGTGTACTTAGAAATACACGCCATGTAACCAAGTCACCAAATAAATAGTGAGGTGGTGGAAAGTGGCCGCCATAGTAACATTTAAAAAAATGGAAAGTACATGTCGTGTACTTGAGAGTACACACCGTGTAGTTTTGTTTTTTTATAAAAACAGGCAGTAGCCTCCTCATTCGACAGTGGAGGCATAGAACTCGACGAGAGCCGCGGGAGAGAAGGCTAGAACTTGGAGGAGCTCCCGACTGCACACTGGGACTCTAATTCCTTTTCCATCGACCTCGTTTGAACCATGCTGGTGAGTGCTTCTCTCTTATTGAACCTCTCCTTCCAATTCTCTCCATAAGAGATGTTATTTGAGTTTTAACGGGAAAATTGTTATCCCAGATCTACGTCGTTCTTGGTTGATTTGGCAGGTGTCTTTCACGTATATCGATCAGGGGAGATCAAGGTAGGTAGTCTGGTGTTTATTTCCAACTGTCTAGTTGTTTTTTTGTACCATTGTGTTATGTTCCCATGATTGGGGTGTCGTATGGTTGAGGCCTTGACTGATTAAATACCTAGAATTTCATAAGTAATCTTTTGATTATGTATAAACTGTTGTTTGGGATCGCTGCTTTGATCCAGGGCCACCCCGTGGGTGCATTTCTTTTGTTTAGCTTTTTGTCCAGGATACCCATTGGTATTTTGTGATTATAGTATGCTTTGAGTTTTCTTGAGAGAAAATATATACGAATTTCTTTCTTAAGTGTTTGGATCGGCCCGGTTACTTTCTTATCCTGAGGGAAGTGTTTTTCTTAGCCTGAGGGCAGTGTTTTGTTTAGCATGAGGGTAACCTTTCTTATGCCTGTGGGCAGTAGCTTTAGTGCTTTAGGGCAATATCTCGTATTCTTGAGGACAATATTCATTATGCCTGGGGAAAATTACTTGAGGGTTTTGATTCTGATTACCTGAGGGTAAGTATTTTCATGTCTAATGATGTGGTTTACTTTGAATATTCACTGTGGTGATTTCTCATGTCATACCTGCAAATATAAAGCACAGGCTTGGTATTGTTTTACCTTCTACTTGTTAGATATCCTATTGTGGTTTTTTCTACAGCACTATATAGGAGATTTTCGGTTGAGGCGGGGTCTTGGGAAATTATAATTCCATTATATTGAATTGTTAAATAATAATTAAATGGTAATGGAACTAGTAGGAGTAGCAGCTTTTGAGTACTTCCTAGCTTACTGCATTTCATTATTGCACACTGTTGTTGCACATTTTCACTTACAGTTGGGCATGGGCCTTTGGTGGTTGCCTACTAGGATTTATTTTTCACACCCTATTTGGGTTATGTCTTGGGCCCAAAAAGATTTTATTTTTGTAGGTATTGATAAAGGAAAGAGTCCCTATACAGGTACTTGATTGTTGCAAAGGAGTAAGATAGAATGAGACCGAGCTTAGGTTTGCGATGCTGCTGAGTTCCTACTGCACTATTTTGTTCTATTTTTCAATACTTGTACCTTGTGATGTATTGTTTTAGATTTTAGTGTATCTTGTTTTGGCTACTTTCTTAGAATTAGGGACATATTGTATCATCTTATATAAATATAATTGTTGTTCATCTTTTACTTCAGTAATGTTGTCCATTTCAGCCTTGTATTGTTTACTGCTTCCGCTTTTGTACATTTATATTGTCTCAACTGCGCTGCACTTTGACAAATGAGGGCATAGTTTCCTCACTATCAGTCCTAGGCCCTCACTGCTAGTCAGCATCCTCTGGAATTTGGGGAAATGTGCTTGAGGTCATGTGACCAACTGAGTTCAGGGCACCCGTTGAGTGGCACCCGGATCCATGACTTTACAAAAATACCTTCCAGATAAGGTTTGGAATAAAGCAGTGATGACATTGGCCTATATATATAATAGAGCCTTATTTTCTTCAAAGGAATTGATGACCCCATACAAGCTATGGTATGGAAATAATCCAATATTGAAGTGCTTTCGAGTCTTTTGGAGTAAGTGTTTCATTCTCAATAAAGAGAAACATAGGAATATTGAATTTCAAGGAGAAAATGGATATTTATTAGCTATTAAATAGTAATCAAATCATATGAATGTTTCAATAAGTAGTTAATAAAAATTGAAGAAATTAGTAATATTTTTGTGATAGAAAATGATAAGAATCAAGAGTAAATTCATGAACAATATCAAGAGGGTGGTGATGAAGTGATGATTAGAACAGAGAGAGTTCTAGTACCTAAAGAATATTAAAAAGAAAATACATATGATGCAAAGGATGAATGTAAACCTATATCTAAACAAAAATAGAATATCCTAGAATATTTTGATTGGAAAAACATAATTAGTAATCAAACAGTGCCAGTGTAGACAAGAAAGATGAAAACTCTATAGAAAGAATCTTTATTATCATAGGTAGAGGTAATTGTTTTTGAAAAATATTCAAGAGATGATATTTAGAATCATGCAATGAAAAAATAACGTGATCAAATAGAAAATAATCTGGCATGCAAGATTGTTTCGATACTAATAGATGAGAATGTCATTGGGACCCAATGGGTCTTTTGAAATATGATGAATAAAGATGGAATAGTGATTCAAAAAAATCATGACTACTGTACAAATGGTACCCCAAAATAGAGGGTATCAATGTTGATGAAACATTTTCACCTATTGAGAGGATAGATACAATTAGATTATTCTTTTCCATAAAATTGAAAAGAATGTTTAGAGTTTTCCAAATGGATGTCAAGTCAATATTTCTAAATGGGTTTCTTGGAGAAGAAGTTTAAAATGATAATCTATATGTTTTGCTCATCTATGAAGATGAGATCAATGTTTTTTAGTTAAAAAATGAACTGTATAGGTTGAATAAAGAAATAAGAGCTTGTTATTCATCACCTAATTAGTATTTGAAGAAGTTAGATTTCAAGTATGGTGGAGTTGATTAAAATCTCTATGTCGTCAATGATAGTATTAAAAGGGATATGGTACTGGTATATTTCAATGACACAATATTTGGTGGATCTAACAAAGCATAGTTCAAAGATTTTTCCAAATTCATGAAATTTGAGTTCCAAATGACAATGATTGGTGAGCTCGAATTTTTCCTTATTCAACAAGAGACATAAGGAATTAATATAAAATTTATTTCAAAATAAAAATATTACAAGGAGGTTCTCATATAATTTTGACTGGATACTTACAAAGAGATGAAAAATCTCATGGTTACCCAGATGAAACTATCACATGATGATAGGGAAAAACTCTCAATATCATATAATATAGGTCGATCATTTGTAGTTTTTTGTACTTCATAGTGACATGAATCAACATTGTTTTTTACACATTATAAGTGGAATTATATAAATTCATTCCCAAGGAAAGACAATTTCTTATATGAAAAATAATACTTCAGTATACCTAGGATATAGTGGATTTCAATCTTATATACAATGAAAAATATCAACAAGTATTATTGGGAATTACATATGAAAATTTGGTTGGTTTCAAAGATGATCAAATGTTAACATCGAATGGTTTGTTTTATCATGGTAGACTATTTATTTCTTAGTTTTCCAAGAAATAAGATTTCATTATATTGAGCAATGTAGAAGTAGAATATATCACAATTGTTTAATCATGATTTTAGTTATTGTAGATGAAGAAGCAACATAAATATATGGAAGTTAAAGTGAAGTCTCTAATTGTAATCCATTATAATCATTCAAGTGCTATAAATCCAAGAAAATATCATGTCCATAACTCATGAAAAATAAACATTGAAATCACGTTTTATTTTACCAAGGGGAAGGTAGAGCATGGTCGTGTGAAATTGGAGTATGTGACTATATAACTATAGGTTGAATATATTATAATAGAGTCCTTACCCAAAAAATCATTTGAACATCATTTAATGGATCATATAATTCAGTCAAATTCCCACACATAAATATTGTGGATTTGGGACCCCCCCCCCCCACAATGTATGATGTTTTTTAACTTATGAGATTATATATGTTATTTTCAATGTTGCATCCATAAAGGAGTGACCATTAGGTTCATTGATAAATAGGGTAAATCTATTGATCATTCTAATGGGGAAATAATATAGGGTAAGTAGTTAAGTATGGAGAGTTTTAAATCTAATGATGCTAAATATGATTTATTAAAGGATAAATATCATGATAGATGAGGTTCATGAGGAAATAAAATGATTGTTTTTTTGAATTAAGTTATTCATTGATGAACTTTTCATGATACTCAGGTTTCTTACACCGAGCATAGCTCATGTTGTCTTAGAGTTTGTGTTGAGTAAATATCTTATCTCTATATATAATTACGAGAAATTTTTTTTTGATAAAGATAGAATATTGATATTTATTGTCAATGCATTGGAAATAGAATCTTTGAAGAGATATCCAAGGGTGAAGAGTTGTTAAGAAACCCAATAGGGTATATTTTTTGGAAAAATCCCTCAATTTAAATAGGAAGTGTTTTGGGTTGTTTGTGTTTCCTAAAAAATATGTTTGGAAACATTCTAGCGTGATCATTTCCAAAGAAATGATTTTTTGAAGGTAGCATAGTTTTCTAGTGTTTTCAATTCTTTTAGACTCAAAATCAATATTTTTTTATATAAAAGGAAGGAATTTTGCATAGAAAATGGATGGACATCATAGCAAGTATGCATAATCACAAAGAAAAAATAGAAAAGGAAAGATTTATGTATAGAAGCTATGATATGAAAACTATAAAGTAGGATCGTTATTTTTAGTTAAATATGGTGTGTTAATGTTCATCACAAAGTAGTTTTTTACTATGTGGGACACATAGTAAGATCAGTTCATGGGGGATTTTCATTTAGTGTTTAAGGATGTGAGTTAAAGGATTACACAAATGGATCTTCCTTTGTGAGTGAAGGAAATGTTTCATAGGCCTCCTCGTGGGGAATCATGCTCAATGAAACCATATAGTTAGTCTAGTATGAGGTGAGGGATAATACATAAAGGATATTTTAGTAATTTTTATTAACTCGTTTTGTAGATTTTTTTCCTATATAAATTACCCCCAATAACATCATTATAAGGATCAAATTTTATTAGAGAATCATTGATATGAAATTTTGGCTAAGTCTGAAAGTTTTTGGCAAATTAAATAAACTCGTGAAGGGGTTGAGTTCTTTAAAGATTAATTTCATGAAGGATTTCATTTTCTAGTACACTTTAGCCTACAAAGTAAAAAAAATTTGTGAAGGAGTGGAGTCCGTAAAGGAAGTTCATTTTGTGGAGTATTTTTGTGGGTCACTGTAGCACACAAAAGAAAATGTGATCTCATGGAATCATTCATCTGTGAAGGGAAATAATTCCATGAAACACTCAATTTCTGTGAATTGCTCATGCTATATACTGAAAGTAATCTCTTGAATTGTTTTATGTAGTTCCAAATGGAGAAAGAAAATTTTGGGAAAGATATCTCTATAAGGAAAATGATATGTGTTGAAGAGTATTTCATCTACTACGTAAAAATAGGACTTCATGGAACACTCAAATATGTATGAAAAAATTATAAGGTGATTTATAACTTTATAAGATTCCTCTAAAGAATTAGTGATCACACGTCAGTGGAGAGATCAGTGAGACTTCAAATTGTAATTGGCAGTAAAATATGATGGACAATAAGTCCACTCTAAACCTTGCAAAAATATTTTGCTTTATTGGATTTTCTACATAATAATGTTTCTTTTTTTATACTCCTTGTATGTATCCCAGTTAGGGTGAATCAAGTTAAATTGTTTTTTCATGTGCATGTTTTAATTATCATTTATTCTATGTGATATGAAGTAAAGATAAGAGTGTTTTGTTTAATGATGAAAAAATATCCAATGAGATGATTATTTTAATCTATCAAACCTGGATTCATCCCCCCCACCCCTTATGGTGTTTACCCTAATTGTGATAACAATATAAATTAATCATTGATGGTTCTAGATATCGGTCGTAAGGAACACAATGATGTCATAAACCCAAGAGTGGGGCACCTTGGATGATTCTATAAGAATATAACAAGTGAGGATTATGAATGTCAGTTATTTAACTAATATCAGGTTTTAAGTGGAACTTTTCTCATGGATCTATGATATTTTATGTTATATGGTGAGTATCCTCCTCCAATGGCATGAAGGACTTCATTTTTTATTGATTTTGATCATCCACCTTTCAAGGGGTGAGGTGGAACCCTTACAAGTCCCGTAGGCATAAGTATTACATGGCTTTTAGGCCTTTAGAAGAATTCATTTCCCATAGTCTTCAAACATTACATACAACCCATACTAACTATTATAACTAATCCTCCCTGGAATCTTCATCTTGAAATCATCTCTCTACCTTCGCATGGCTGTTTAGTTGGGCTTTCCCGTGCATGCACAGGCTTTTCCTGATGGAAGGTGTCATACCCTCTCATTCTTGCAATCCATTTATCTTATGCTATTGTAAAAGCTCTTTGCTCATCCTCCTTATGAAGTATGCTCCTTGTAGGTTGTCTAGTTTACATCAGCACTTAAGGTGGCCCAAAGGCCTTGAGGTGGCCTGAAGGCCTTACTGACCTGAATTCCTGGTTGGACCGAAGTCCTTAAAGGACTCAGGGACCAAATCGGTGGCCTGAAGGCCCAAACAAAGGAATATTACCGGCTGTTATAGTGCCAAACGGTTCCTGCTACAGTACCCGCTAAATTATCTGCTATAGTTATGCATAGTCCCTGCTACAGTACTACTATAGTACCCGGAAAATTATCCACCACCAGAATTTGATCCTAGGTCTCATGGATGCACTTAAGGAGTCCTCACTAACTGGGCTGAGGCTCATGTGTTATATGGTGAGGATCACACCATATAAATCTAAGTGTTCAACTCTCATTTTAAAAGGTCTTCAGTAAACACTAGGAATGGAATTTTTAGAAGACCCAACCCATTAGTGTGTGTAATTATGGTTTTGTTCTTGGATACACATATTAAAATTATGGTCAATAAATGATAAATACATATATATGGGTATCTATATATTTGGTGATTGTGTAAGGTTAGTTCATTAATTTATTGACTGATATGAGATATAGATCATAGTCTAGTGTAATGACCTGGTATGAGTTTTTAAAATGAACTCGTATGGGGACTAAGTTCATGAGATATAGTTCTAATGAAAAGAAAAACCAAATTCATATTGCAGTGAGGTTCCATATTATGATTATATCCTGGGGTATGAGACATTGGTTTCTAATGAGAATTTTTGGGAGGTGATTAGTCCTTGATTCTATTAGTAAATAGTTTTATTTAGATCATAGACATCAACTTTTGGTGTATAACTTCATTAAAATTTTAAATTCATGAATTATTTTACGATTGAGTCAAATTCATGGATTTAGTGGTTGGGGTTAGGTCACAGTGCACAGATAGTTACATTTCAATGGTATTCGGTGTGATGGGATACCAATTTACATGTTTTTGGCATGATCAAGAGTGATGGATTTTGAATTAATAAAGAGTTGTCAAAAGTGGGATCTATGGTTTTGGTGATGGTTTTTCTTAGGTCATCTCATGGAAGTTATCCAGTATGGGTTATCGCAGACCGATTGATGAAGTTCACACATTTCCCACTGAACCAAGAGACTTATTCCATTTATGATCCCTGATGAATTTATTTCTATAAGATATTATATCTCCATGGGATGTTTAGGAGAATCATTTTTTTATTTATATTATCATTTTATGCCACACTTATGGTGATATTTTCATAATTTTCTTAATATGGGGCTATATTTGTGAACTTTTTAACATCCATAAATCGATAGATATATTAAAAATTCAATCTATGTGTTGGAGGATGTGTTATAGGGATGCTTCCTTGATTTCATTTATTCCCAGAATGACTATATTATTCTTATAGAGTTCACCATCTATAAAAAATATAAGTAAATGATTCATATAGAACAATTTAAGGATCTATATATATGACTGTATTGATAGCCTTAGTATTGGTTAGGGGTAGGGTATTCAGTAGTTATCGGGTCAAGTATCATCTAAGAGAGGTTGGAGAATATTAGGTTGATTATGAATCTATTAAAACCCACTTAGAGAAGGAAGAGATTGTATTTTTACTATTTACATCATCCTTTTGAGTTTCAAGTGGGAAATTGGATTATTATATGAGTGTCGTATTAGTTGGGACACATGCATATTCTAAGGAAGGGGAAGCTGGAACCTAGGTTCATGGATTTTTTGATGTTTTTAGAGGATTTTTATTATGGCATATCATTTACCACTTCCTTATAGGTATAGGGTTATACATGATGTATTCTATATATCTCAACATTGGAGATACCATTCTACCATTTCTCAAATGTTCATCATATAAGAGTTCAATATCAATTTGCACACATAGTTTTGGGAGTGAATGGTTTGAATAGTGGATCAGAGTTTGAAGACTCTATATAAGGAAACAATACCTATGGTATGTGTGTAGTGATAATATGGTTGTATCTAAGAGGTGATATGTGATCATGAGTCTGATATGTGGGTGAAGTGGCCTCATGCTTTCAGCAATGAGTCTTCGTGATGCTCATTAATTGATGCATGTCTTGCTATGAGCCTCATATCACTAAAAATTTTTAGTTCTTCAAGTGAAACTAATGGGTAACCCAGTTCATCTCCCATGGTGATTTGGTAATAAATTTAGTTATTTTCTCTTTTATTATCTCTATTTTTTTGGTTTTATATTTTAATAATGGAAAGATGTTAATAGGGGAATGGTTTAATGTATTTGGATATATAAGGAAAATTGAAATAAAATGCATGTTAGAACAAACATAGTCTAGGATTAAAGGAAATAATCCTAGGTTTTGGTTATATATAATCCTTAATTTTTATTCTTTATTTTTATTAAACATACCTAATAGGTAACTCAATATCAATCAGTATACACCTCTCAGTTATTATGTTTGTAAAAACCCAGTGCACCATGGATATATCCTTGGCACACTAAATTTCACTTCCTCTCTAGTGAAGAGTTAGTGGAAAACCATAATCATAGTATGCCACCTCCTCAGTACCGAATTAGATAATAATTTGTTCCACTCTTAACTCCCCCAATCCCATAATACATTGAATAATATGATTAAAGTGTGGTATAAAGTATTTGGTTGAGTAAAAAATGAGTGTTTAGGTATGGAGATATGATTAATGATCACTAATCCAAACTCCTCACACACCAATGTCTCGCCAAGAAATGAAATTAAAATATATAAATAGAGAATAAAGATCACTACACCACTACCTCCCCCAAGATTAAATCCTCTGGTTAGTTCTCCACCATCATGGAGTTTGGAGAACATGGAAATAAAAGGGGGAAGAGGGGGAAGAAACACAAACATAATATACATATTAATGGACGAAATATAATAATATTTATAATGTAACAAATTATAGGAATAGAAAGAAGCTGATCCCCCCTTTATAATATGTATTAGACAATATTTATTAGAAATAAATAACAAACTTGAATTCATTCTCCTCATCTTAAGATGACTATCACATAGATTTATTCACTCCTAATAAATTATGGATTTCAGTTACCATGATCTTATTCACTTCTCCCATGTATATATTCTTCCAAATGGGCACTTTATTTAGTTTTTACCTGATTTAGTTAGGCAATGTGTATTGGGGATATATAATGGTCATCTAGAGTGTTCATGTGCACCATATAGCTACCTCATTTCTTAATTAGTTAGGATTAATCAACCATATTATCCTTTAAGAATTCATCATGGGTTAATTGGGAGGCATTCGTGGTGTCATAACAATGGCCATTCAGTGTAGTCTCACACTGGAGGATGAGTGTGCTTTGGGGTGTGAATGTAATTGTATAGACCTAGATTTTATGAAATATTTTTTCAAATAAATTTAAATCGTTTATATTTTTTATTAAATTTAATATAGAGTTTAGATTATGTTACATCCAACAGAAATTTTATCTTTCACTACACAAAACAATGAGTTTTATTGAAATGTGACATACTATTAAAATATTATTATTTAATATTATAGTTACCGATTCGTCGTTGGAATGGTAGGTATGAATAGGATTAAATAAGTTAAGAAAATATATGGTTTATATATTTATGTATGTTTTATTATTTGGTTTTCAATTAATTATAAATAAAAAAATACTAATTTAAAATAAAGGAAACTTTTTTCTGATAAACTATTTTTATACACACAAACATTTTTTACCTCAATAAAATAAAAAAAATAAATTTTAGTGAATGATTTTAATTAAATTTATATATTATATATTCAATAAAATTGTTAACATTCATCTTATGTTTTTTCTAGGCATGAAATAATAATAAATCTAATGTATGCTTAAAAACTATATTTTTCTAAAAAGCGGTTTTATTGCATTTGGTAAGTATATTACTAAAATTAATTTTTGAAAATTTTAGAAACTTTATTTTATAGAGCCAAATTAATTTTTTAAATAATCATGTAAAAATTATCTTAGAGTGGTTTCTTGATAATTTTCTGAGAAGATAAATTTTCTGATGAATACTGAAAAATACTAGTTATTATTTTGAATTGTCATTTCTTTTAAAGATTTTAAAAACATAAAAATTGTTTTAGGATTTTTTTAAACAAATTATTTCAGATATAAATCTATTAAACCAATTTAGGTAATTTTAATTAATTTCATGTTGAATTTTTATATAAAAATATTTAAGTGTTTGAATATTTTCTCTTTTGAAAACTACTTTTTAGTTGCATTTTTTGGTTTAATTTTAAATTAAATTGTTCCATTTATATGAATGGAATTTGGGAAAATGAATTAAATATTTTAAATATATATATATATATATATTCTAATAAGTTAAACTTAATTTTAATCCATTATGAATATTAAAATCAACAAGAATTAATTATTGCAGTTAATGTGAAAAAAGGGTTTATCGGTGGTTAAATAGAAAGGATAAGGGGTAAAATGACCTATAAACATGTCCAAAATCAATTTTATGGCCATATTTGGACCTTATAGCCTATAATATTTAATAATGTACTATTATTGATACTTATATAATGTGAAAAACTTGGGTACAAATTTCTTATTTCAAAAAATACAAATGTGCGACTCACGTCACCTATAAAAGGTTACCCACTCTCCTCTCCTCTTCACACCACCAATACCATTTGGTTAATCCAATAACTTCAAAAATACTTTCCTTACATCCCAAATCTAATCTTATAGGACTTTTTTGGTTATTAATCCCACCTAAGAGTCCTTAAGGTGTTTACCTAAAGAGCCTCTTTGAAGAAGAGGTTAAATTCTTAAAAAATAATTTTTGTTTTATTTATTCTTCCACCTCCTTTAATGATAAAAAAATATGATAAAATAATAACACCAGTATATAAAATATAATTATATTTTATTATTCAAATTTAATAACATAAATTCATCTCCCCTTCCAGTAAATGGGATATGAAATCATCATTCATGTGTACGATGAATTACAACCTTACGGACCGATATTATTCGTTTTCCATAACCAATTATTATGGATATATATAAAAATGTATTAAATTTTTATATTTTATATTTATGATATTATTATACTTATATAATTATTATATCACATATACATTATTATATTTCATTCTTTTTGAATATGATAAAGTTGTCTTGGTGTACAATGAACTATCACCTCACAAAGCGATTTGATTCATTAATGCATTACATGGAAGGTAGTAAGTATGGTTTTAATAAAAATATAGGATATTAATGACATGAAAATGATTTTTTAGTTATAATATATTATTTACCCTTTCTTATTTAAATTATTTGATAAAATGGAAATAACATTCATGTGTATCCACGACGTACCATCCCTATGAACAGTGTATTTCATTTTCGATCTCTAACTTTTATGGATTAATATAAATACATATATACTAAATATATATGATATTTATATCATTTATAACATACTAGATATAATTAAACCATTTTTATAGTAAGATAACCAAAAATAACACATCAAAACATACAATAAAAACAAAGCAGTAATTTCCCAAAATGTGATTTAACATGGAATTGTAAATGAATGATTAATAAATGGTCATAAGTAAATAATATATGGAATGATATATATAATTATGGTTCTATAATATATTTATTATTAAATTAAATTTATTATATATGATTTTTTATGGTTTACAAAGTATATATATATACTTAAGATAATATATTTATGTATCACTCTTTACTTATATGAGTCGCATTTCATATTCACCACCAATTTATTTTATGTGGTGTATATACTAATCATGAATTTATTTTATGATTATCCACCAAAACATTATTGATATTTTCATATTTATTCAAACCTTTCATGGGGATTGGAAAAATAAAATTTATAAATATTTTCTAATGCAGCACTGAGGCTAACCAGGGGCGCCTCACTTGAGGAGATTCTGAGTTTTTTCACCTACTTATTCTAATTCACCTAAATATAAATGTTTTTTATTTGTTTTTATTATTTATGAATTCAATGAAATATATAAATTGGGTTTTTTAAATAAATTAAATGAAAACTAAAATGAATCCAATATTCAATTCAAAATTTCTGTGTAATGAAAAAAACTGAGTTTAGAAAAGAAAGGAAGTTCCCCCAATAGAGCTTTCCAAGGAGCACCTTCATTTTCCCATTTCAAATATACTTAGTAGATACACTCTAGTGTATATTTCTACCCCTTAATATACCCCAATAATGAATTAAAAGTGTACTCATAAACCTCTAAAAACACTCCACATGAACCTCCTCAACTGAAGGATAACGGTTGTAGAATATGAAGATGGACCTTAGATAACCACAATAAGGATTACAACTACAGTAAATAATCCTTATATTAACCCAATTCATAATTAAACCATCTCCTTTATTTCAAGTACTGAATTTCTCCACTAGGACATTCCTTAAGGGATTTACTCACTATCATGTGTATAAGAGTTCATAGTGTGAAATTCACAATGTGGAATGGATTCACGTCATGAACTAAAAAAAGAAAATAAGAAAAGAAATAATATGAAATAAAAATAAGAATGAGGTATAATGGAAGAGATATGAAGATATAAAGAAAATAAAATTACATTAAATGAGTAATGAAAATAAAATAAAAATTACTGAATATTAATATACAAAGAAGACGAAGATGAAGAATAAAAGGTGGAATCACCCTTGTTAATACAAAATACATGTGTCGGGTTTTATAAAAATAAATCAAATTAAAATTAAATAATAAATAAAACTAAAACAAAATCCTAAAAATGAAAAAAAAATGAAGTTGACACTCTCCTCCAGCGAATCTCTAATGGGTGAGAACTCCTTCGGAAGTAGCATGGCTTCCTCCTTTTATAGATAGGGAGGAGAATCATCTTACTCTTAAAATTATTTGGGGGTTTGAATTATTTTAAAAATAATATTCTTCCATGAGAGACTCTGAATAAAGAATATGGATATATCTAAAGAAATCGGGAGTTTAAACCCGCTGTTGGTATGGATCAGCCCTTAGTGTGCATGGTCTTCCATGGATGTGTCAAGAATGGGTTGGTGCAATGGGGAAGAAGTGCTGCAGTCGTTATCTACTCTTCCTCAACCCCTCTGGCCTTTATAGGGGTTAGAGGGATCTATAATCTTTGCGAAAGTAATTTTTCTTCTACATAAGGAGATCAATATTGTATTCTAGCGTCCATTAAGTGATTCAGGGTGACCATAAGTGTTGATAGTGGTGATTGAATTGAACTTAATGATTTCTAGCGGCATAGATAGCGTTATTAGGTTAGTAGTAGTGGAATATGATCCGTTGAATACATCAGAAATGATGGAGGATGGATGCAAGATATATCCAATTATGGGGGACATCATGTTGAGGTGGGATGATGTCATCTCAGTAAAAATGAATTGTAACCCAACTACATTAATCCGCATTGAAAGAAGGAATGGGTGTCGTGATTGTATAAATCAAAAAGGAGTGTGAGAAGTGGTTTAAAAACCTACATCAGTGTGGGAACCTAGATAAACAAGCATAAACATATGGGCCAAGCTTCACTTCTTATCTTGCATGGGATTAGGCCTAACTCTTCTTCTACAAGATATATGTGGGCCACATGATGCATGACCTAGTCCCCCTTCTAAGTCTATCAAATCCACCTTTAGACCAACCTCACTTGGGTTCAGCTTGGGTGGTGTCCCACACTGGCTAGTTATGTGTCTTTCTGAGACCGTGAGATTGAGGGGAAGCTTAGCTGGATCAAATTTATTAAACACCTAAAAATAAAGAGTAAAATATGTAAACTCAAACATAATTTTCACAAAAAAAATATTTAATAAGATAAAACATAAAAAAACCTTAATTTAGATACATTTTAAATATTTAATTAAAATTTCCCATATTTTATTAAAACATTGAAATTAATGTCATTCTTCATTTAAATCTATCAAAATAATTATAAAACTATTTAAAATATACATGAAATATAATTATTACAAATACCACCACACTTAAACCATGCTTATCCTTAAGCATTAAATCTCAACATGGAATATCAAAAGTATCCAATGTTACCATTACTCAATTTTCAAAGAAATAAAATTAAAACAATTATCAAAGAAAAATAAAATTTTCAAGTTCGGCATAAAATATCAATTTCAGTTCATACTTTTCAAAAAAACAAACAATCCATGTATTTTACCTTTTCCCATTTAAAATAATGTAACTTATTTTTTCATCTATTAAAAATCCTCAATTCATTATTATTAACCATGACAAATCAAGATTTCTCACTTTTAGAAAAATTAAAGTATAGTTATTCTCAAATCATGATAATGACCGCCTTATCTATAAGATTTTAAAGTAGCTAATTTCTCCACTTTTTAAAGGACAAAGTCACATAAAATAATGAGGGGTTTTCAATCAATGCTCTAATTACTATGAGTCTTAAAGATGGAAGGAATTTATGTTTAAAAATTAAGGCTCAAGGAGGAGGTTTATCTTTAAATTATAAAGAATGATATCAAAATTAAATGTGTAATGATATTCTCTACTTCAAAATAACATCTCCCACTTTCCATGTTCAAAGTAAAGATCATGATTAGTAAAATCATAATGAATGATTTCTGAAACCTCTTGAATTTTTCTTCTACTTATTATTTTTTTAATTCCTTTATTTTATTTTTCAAAATTAACACTTGAAGTAAACCTCAAATCCATTACCTAACTTCATATGATAAAATTAATCGGTTTGGAAATTCTTATTTTTTATTATCCCAAGTCAAACCCCATTTTTTCAATTTTTTGTTCAAGAGGGGAAAATAAAAAGGAGTTAAATTTATGAGTCAATAACTTTTTTCAATTTCAAATTCCTCAGATAACACACCCACACTTTTTCCTAAAATGTAATTTCTTCATTCACAATATTAATTACCTTACACCCACCCTTAAACTTTAAAATAATATAAAAATACCAAGAGTAGAGAAGGAACGGATAAAAATGGATTGAAACATGGCTCATTACTAACAAGGTTGTTCATGGTCGCTATGGGTTAAACAAGGATTCATGTGTAAGTTAGTCTCAAGGATAAAAATTAATCAGAATATTACTCAATCATTTTAAATGCTTTTTTGCACAATCGTATCTTTGAAAAATTCTCATACAAGTTCTGGTGGGTGGAATGTCCCAATATCACTCAAGAAATATAATCAAGATGAAATAGAAAGTATTTGGTCCATAAATCCTCCCAATCATGGAATACATAAATATGGGAAATCACTCAAGGAAAGAGTAATAATAACAAATCAATTCACATGAATTTCAAATTTTCAATGCATGGAAAATGTTGTGGGAATATTATTTACATGAATCAATTAATTCCCTCAAATCATTAGTCCTTGTTTTAATATCCATTATTCACTCTAATCATTCAATTTTTCATATTAGTCATTAAATATCATTTTCATTTAAATATAAGAGTTTTAATTATAGGATTCCTAAAAAATCATGTCTCTTATATAGGTCAAGTAAAGAAATAATTCTCTGAATGGGCATGAAATTTTATAGTTTAAACCTAAAACTTGTTTTTAGAAAAAATATATATATAAGGAGTTTAAAAGATAAAAATAAATGTAGACTCCCTATTGAAATGTAACTTTTAATCCTCCTCCACTATTTAGGGGCTTCCTTATGCCATAATGCTCCTGTAAAATTAAATTATTCAATTAAGCACAAGAATAATTTCATTATTGATCAAAAATTTAAAGGGAGTGGGGATACATGATAAACCAATTATAAGGATAAAATTGAAATTTTGATAAATAAAATAAAGATAAATATTGTTATGATCCCCTGATTAGGCCCTAGATTTTTTATTCCTCTAGAAGGGAAGTACTAGTTATTTTCCATAGTTTCATGGTGTGAAGATCTTCTTGGATTTGAACCACCACATGTGCCTTTTTCTAGCATCCACTTCTTCTTTGATGGTGATGTATTATCTATGGATAGAGTACACTAGATCATCACCCTTCACAATTAATTATAGCCTTCATGGAGGGGTTAAGATGAATTATGGATAATCCTCCTTGGTTTCTAATTGTGTGACTTTTTTCTTATTTTCTAGTGTTTTCTCAAAATGGGTTGCATGAATTGTAATTTAAAAAGTAGAGTTAGATTGTATTTTTGTTTGGATAGAATTTAAATATGAATAACGAAGATCATAATTCCCCCTTTCAATGTGGGTATCTTTTATATCATTATCCTCATGGTAAGTTACATTTAATTCCTCACAAGATTACTCAAATGATTTTTCATAAAAAATAGGGAGCTCTATGTGTTTCTCAATAGGTTCACATACTTTTTCCTCAATTTCCTCCAAGGAAAAATAATGATTTTCTGAATCAGAAAATCCAAAGTAATAAAGAGTGATACTCAAATTAAATTGAATAAAATAAGAAAATAAATAGTTAAAAATAACATTATCTCCCTATGTTGGTTATGCTTCAATCACTTATTTATTGGTAAGTGACTCGTGAAGTTAGATCTCAGTGGATGGAGGATGGTAGTCAGGATCCTAAAACTTTTCTCCAAATTCCACCACATAGGAGGTGTCTTCCTCATATAATTCTAGAGTGACGTGAAATGGTGTTGTATCTTATAATTTTAAATTCATGGGAATATAATATTATACCTCACACTCATTCCAGAAGTCACCCATATCTTTTTTATCACCCACATATAGTTCATCAAGAAAGTCTTCCTCATTAGACTCCTCAATTTCTTGCTCAGGTTCTGGTTAAATGCTCCATAAATACATGAACATATTCAAATTCTCTTTCAATTTTTTACTTTATTTTTCTATGTCTTTTAATATTTATTTCATCAATAATTTATCATAACCAGTCTCTTCTCATTGTTTCTCCTCCACATGTGAGTAGTCTACCCAAGCATAATAATCTGAATTTGAATACATCTTAGGGAAAATAGTATAATAATTTCTTTATTTTTTTATTTATAAACAATGAAAATCTCTCTAAAATTTTAAAATATAAAAATACATAAAACTAATGATAAACTCTCTTAAAATGGTGCTAGTTTTGAGGAACTCTTGTCACGGGGTGTGGAAAAAAATTCTAAATGTTTCCTAGTATAGCACAGAGGTTGACCAAGGTCATCTCACTTGAGAATCTTCACATTTTTTACTAAATTATTTTAATTAAAATAAATATATATTTTTTGTCTTAATTATTTATGAATTCAATGTAATATGAATTTTTTTTGAAATAAATTAAATTAATAACTAAAATTATACTAACATGAAATACTAAGTCACTATGAAATGAAAATAGAACAAGTTTATCAAATAAATAAATTTCTCCTGACAGAGTTTTATAGGGATAACATTCATTATCTAGTTTCAAAAATATACTTAGTGGACACACTCCACTATATATGTTCACACCTCAGTCTACCCCAATTATTAATGAAAAGAGTGCTTAGAAACCACCAAGCACACTCCACATCTGAATCCTCAACTGAGGGATAATGGTTGAAAAATATGAAAATAAACCTTAGATAACAACATAAAATATTACACCCACTATAAATCATCCTTACATTAACTAAAATCAAAATTAAAACATATCCTTGAGTTCAAGCACTATAATTATCTCTCATGATATTACTTGAGTTTGTTACTCATTATCATGAGTAAAAGTGTTCATAGTGGGAAATTCATGATGTGAAATGGATTCACGTCATGAAATGAAGATAAAAAATAATAAATAAAATAAAAATAAGAATGATGGATAATGAAATATATAGAGATAGAAATAAAATAAAATAAAAGAAAATGATAAAATAAAATAAAATAAAGAGTATATAATATTAAAATAATATAAAGAAGAACAAAAATAAAAAGATAATGACACTGAAATGGTAGAATCACCTTGGTTAAAATAAAATTCATGTGTAATGTTTTATAAAAGAAATTAAATTAAAATTATTGAAGAAATAAAACTAAAATAAACAATAAAAATCAAAGGAAAACAAAATATAGTCAAGCCTCTCCTACAGCAGATCTCTAGTGGGTATGAACTCATTTAACTACATCATGGATTCCGCTTTTTATATGAAGGTAGGATCCCAAGCCTCCTCTTCATGTGAACCATCCCAAGTCTTCAAAAATATGAATTATTTTAAAAACAATATTAGTCTATGATAGAATTGGGATTAAGAATATAGAAACATATGAATAAATTGGGTGTCTAAACCCCATAATGGCATTGATCTGGACTTTTCCTGCATGTGATTGGATGGTAGTGGAGATCATGGGTAGGTGAAATAATGAAAAGGGTGTAGTAGTGATGCTCAACTCTTCCAAACCCCATTCAGCCTTCATAATGGCTAGAGGGAGCTCTCTTCTTTGTGAAAGGCATTGGCCTTCTTTATAAAGATATCATGGTTGTTCTATAGGGTTTAGAAGGTGATTCACAGTGACCTGGACATTGAAATTGATGATCACCTTGACCTTCAAGATTTCTATTCATAGAGATGGAAATATTTGGTCAATGGTAGTGGAATATGATGAGTCGAAGGTAGAAGCAGCAGCGGAGGATGGTGGTAGGATCTATTTGAGCATAAGGGATGTGATGTCGAGATGAGACACTATCATCCTAATAAAAAATTAATAGTAACCCAAATAAGTTATCCCATAATAGAATATGGAATGGGTTCCATGCTTCTATAAATTAAAAGTTGTGTGAGAAGAATTTCTAACACCTCCACCAAGGTGGTAACCTGGACACACATGCACAAACACATGGGCTAAGCTGAATCGCCTAGAATGCACAATATTAGGCCCAAATATACTATCACGAGCTCTCTACAGGACACAGACTACACAGCATGGTCCCCCATATAGTTCTCTTGAATCCTCTACGAGGATGGCCCTCCCTTGGTCTTTTCTTGGTCATTTGGCCCACATAGGCTTGCTATATGGCTTAATGATCCCTTGAGGTTAAGGGCCAACTTAGTTGGATCAAATTTATTATACACCTATCAATAAATAATAAATATGAAAACTCAAATAGAATTTTCAAAAATAATAATCTTTAATAAGATATACCATTAAAACCCCACATTTTGATTTGTTTTAATTATTTGCTATAAATTTCTCATATTTAATTAAAACATTGAAATTCATGGCCATTATTCAATTAAAAATATCAAAAATAATCATAAAATTTTTTAAATTATGCTTTAAATATCATTTTGATACATATCAATTTGAGGATCTCCCTTTTGAGGGGTTAGGGTTCAAAATTTACTAAAACGGTGGGGGAGTTTTGTCTCAAATTGATTTCTTTGAGACATATGTTGTGTTATGCACCAATATTGTTTTATGAGGTGTATATATATTCCCTTTTAAATGTAATATCAAGAAATTATTTTAATCTCATGATATTTTATATTTCATTAAATATTAATATTTTATGGGGCTTATGATTCAATGTTACCAAAGTGGTAAAGATTTTATGGTACGGTATTTTCTTTTATAGGGATTGAACCAAATGTAATTGTAATTGAGTCAAAGTATATTATTTTTATTTTAATACTAACTGTAGTCTACTGGTGAATTGGGTTGATCCCAAAGGGAAGTTTAGTGACCAATTTTCTAATATATTTTTCAAAACAACCCCATTGTTGTCTGCAATGGAGTAAACTATCTATTTTTTTACTTTTTAAAGTCTTTAAAATGTTTTAGTGTGTTTTTTTATAAACATGGTGTAAGAAACAAAATCTTAACACAGGAACAAGTTTCTAACTAATAATGGAATTAAAATAAAATAGTGAACTAAAACAAAAGAGAAAGTAAACAGATCATAATGACACTCAGAAATTCTACGGTACTGGTTAAAAAGGGTAAATTTCTTTACAAATTATTATTGAATAACGCCTGAGAAAAAGACTAAGAATATCCATTTCTATGATATTATTCATAAAGTAGAATGACTCTTGGATTTTTCCACTCTAGGAATCAATAGGACTGTTAATAATTTGTTTAAGGAAACAACTGGGATAAAACTCACCATAAAACATTAATTGCAACTCACATTTAAGTTCTGATAAATGCATTAAAGATCAATCTCACTGATTGATCTTGAAGTTTGAATTTGAAAACGTTGAGGTATGAACAATTGAAAAGAAATGTTAGAATCAATCTCATTAATTGATTCTAACTTCATAAGAAGAAATAAGGTGAACAACTCAAAATGATAAAATAGTAGGATTTAGAACTCCCAAGAAAAAATATTAACCTACAATCATATAGTTTTTAGGAATTGTAAAAAAAAATTTACAGATGAAGAAATTGAAAGAAAACAAAGGAAAAAAGAACACCCTCCAATTCCTTCTTGCTCCAACTCCTGCTCATGTTGCTCCTCATATCTCCAAGAAATGGCTCTCCAAGGATCTCTAGGAAGTTCTCTACTCACATGCTCTGTGAGATGAATCGTGAATGTATTAATTGTGTCTCAATGTTTGTTCCTTGTTGCTCTTATTTTTAAAGTCTCTATCATCTGTTGTATATCACCGCTTCCTTCCACCAACATACTGTTTTACTATGCAGCGCAACCATACACATGCGCTTTTTGGTGAATCACGCATCGTTTTAGCTTTGCCCATGTAACTAACTCCTGGTAAGTTAGTTGAATGTACCTTGATTTCATTACATCACCTCCATGTATCTATAAAACAAAACAAAGAATGAAAATTAAATAGTTCAAATAATAATAAACATATTAACTATTTAAGTAAAAAAATAAAATATTTATAATTACATTCAATCAACTAATATTTTAATTAATTTTTCTAATTTTATTTTTTTATAATTATTATTACTTATTAGTTATAAAATGATTTAATTATAACATTAAATTAAATATTTTAATAGATTTATAAAAGGTTTAATATTATTTTTATTAAGTTAACTATTTATTTTACCTAATATTTTTATTACAATCAATAATTTATTTATTTTTATAATAAGATTAAGATTATAATTTATAAAGTTAATAATTTATTTTATTGATTTATAATTATTTTCAATTATTATAACATTAATTATTAAATTTACAATTTTATTTTATTTAGAATTAATATTAATAAACTTAATTAATGTTAATAATTATTTTAACTATTAATTAAATGTTTATGATAATTCACTTAATATTTTTAAATTTGTTTATTAATTAAACTATAATTAAAGTTATTGGGAATTTTAATATTTAATTAATTATTTATCTAATTTAAATAATTATATTAAATTATTATTGATCATTTTTTACTTTATATCATTATTAATTTTTTATTTTAGTTTTATTATTTTTATTATCATTATTTATTTTATTATTGAATTTTTAAAAAAATTAAATATTTTCTTCTCTCCCCACCCTTCTTCTTCAAAATGCATGGTGGGGGGGTTTCTTTCTCTACCCGTAGGTCCAGCAGAAAGTAGAGCTTTAGAAACTATGGCGGAAGGTGGTCCTCATTAGAGAAGGAGAGAGCATAAGGGGGGGTCAACATTAGTAGGGGCGACTGATGCATTGGGCTCAGACCAGGGTGCGACTGTGAGGAGCAACAATGAGAATCTCGAACATTGGCAAAGCTCAGATTCGGTATCAGTCTGGGTTCCAGATCTAGAGGCATGATGCTACTTAATGATGAAAAGGGGGTTGGATAAATCCCTAGATCTAGGTTGTTTATTTGTTTTGCTAAAAGCTTGATTTGAGTTTGGTTTGATTTTGTAGTTTATGGTCTCCAAACTGTGTTTTTTCTGTCAATGATGGATTTACAGGGGGTGATGTGTTCGTCTCATAAATAAGGAATCAGAGGTGTCATTGATACTGATGCATGTGGGATAGTAACGATGTTGGTATTGGGAGAAAATAGGGGTGGTCGGTAGCAAGAAGTGGAAGGGAGGTACCAACACAATGTCGGTAGGAGGATCAATTTGTTATCGGTAGATGGTGGAAATATCAATGTTGGGGTTGGTATGAAGTTGGGATGTATATCGGTAGGAGTAGAAAAATTGGATGTGTTGGTGAGAATGACAGGGAAGGGGTGGAATGGGTCATTAGTCTCATCAATAGAAGTAAAGTTGTTGGTATCGGTAGAAGTATTTGTGTGGGGAAGGAAGTTGTGGCGGTCTCACCGATATAAGGAAATTGGTGTGATGTCGGTGATAAGTCTCACCGAAAGTGTAAAAAAATTGTGTCAGTGACTTAATGATTAAACTAAAAACATAAAATTAAAATAATTAATTAAATGAAACTAAAAACTTAATGTAAAATTAATTATAGTCAACTAAATACAAATAAGTTGGATTAAAATTTAATCAATAATTGTAACAAAATTAAATAATTAATTCCAATAAAATTATTTAATAAGATTAGTTAATGATAAATTTACAAAATAGCATGTTAAGGATGAAATTAAAAAGTTAATTAATTAAATATAGATAAATTTATTGAAGGGAAAGGAAAAGGTGAGAGAGAAGGATTTGCGTCGTTAAATCATTGAGTCACTGAAAGTAGATAAAGTATAGTGTCAGTGATACTGACAAACAACTGTCAGTGAGATATAAACTAAAAAAAGAAAATAAAAGAATGATTCACTAATTCCCAACAAACATAAAAATTTATCGGCATAAATAAACATAAAAAAATTAATTAAATAAAATTATAATTAAGCATTAAATTAATTAAAATAAAAAAATTACTAACTAATTGACAAAAAAATAAAGACTTAAAATAAAATAGAGCATAAAAAACAAAAAAATTACATAATTAAATTATTTATTGTATCCATATTAACTAATTAAATTAATTAATACAAACACAATAAAAGGAAAACTTAATGAGATTATATTATTAAGATAAGTAAAATATGAAATGTGTTTTATAAAGGCTTAGAATACAATATTAGTTATAAGAAACTGATTAATTAATTAATTTAATTAAAAGATTAAAAAATTGTGAATATTAAGTAAAAAGGTGAAAAATAAGATAATAAATTATTAAAAAGTTAATAAAAATATGTCGCAAAATATGTAAAATTTAGGCCACACCAAATTCCCAGATTCTTAAAAAAATTTTGTCCTCAAAAAATTCCATGTTTTCTTAACTTTGAAAAAAATAAGTAATTTTTTTTAGACATTCTACTCATGATTTAACATCTTCAATAGTTAAAAAAATAGAGGACCTCAAAATTGACTAGTAGGATTTTGAAAAGGAATGTTCAAAGGAGATCTTTCCCAACTACAAACTCTTACTGGTAATCTATAAAGAAGTGAATCATCCACCAATGAAGATTTCCTACCTCATATATTAAACTACCTAATGACTTACTACCATTCAAATTCAAGTTCTATATCTAAGAGTGATAATAGGTTAAAAATAAGTGGAATTAAAAACTTAACTAGTCAAACCTTGTACTTTTACTTTCACCTAGGTTCTAAAAATATTTTTTTTGAATCACCTTAGTGATACAATCTAAATGATTTCATACAAACAAATTTTCCCCTTCTTCATCTAGTGTTCATTATTACCCTCACCTTAATGAATTCATTTT
The DNA here is from genome assembly GCA_963277665.1 of Viscum album. NCBI lineage: Eukaryota > Viridiplantae > Streptophyta > Magnoliopsida > Santalales > Viscaceae > Viscum > Viscum album. The sequence continues at coordinate 1,018,995,369 of OY728140.1, read as the reverse complement.
TTGACCTTAGACACTTTATTATTATTATTCCCAATCCATGTATATTGTGGAGAGAATAGTGCAATTGCACTTATTCAAAGTTTACAAGGGGGTTTTGTAAATAGAATAACACTCAGCACATGTAGCAGATTATTTAACCACTAATCAATAACATACCAACAATACCACGAGTGAGTCACCAAAAATAGGGTATTGGTGTCTCAGATGCATCAGTGAGTTAATGAATCACCAACCATAGTGAAATTATGACTTAGCAGTGAATTTTTTTTAAATAAAACAAGAAAAAAAATGAATACAAAAATTAGATGAAGTAACTTCCCTAAATATGTTTGTCGAGAAATGCTTCTGCATGGGAATTCCACTCCTTAATGACACCAGTAGCATTATTCCGACTTAGAAAACAAGAACCAAGATAAAGAAAAAATAGAAGTAGGAATTTCACATAAAATAGAGCAAGAAAGTATCACTTTATTCTAAATAAAAACAAGGACAAAAGTGAAAACAATAAAAATAATGGGTTGACTGCCATGAAATAATAAGGTTAAATTATTCAGTTAGACTATTTTTAGGATTAGTTCTCAAGCACAGTGAAGGCAGTCTATCCTTTTAGTTGTCCCTCAAAATAAAGTTTGAATCTCTAACCATTAACCATTATGGGTTTATTCTCTTCACCTACTATCTCAATAGGTCCATTATTTAGCACTCTAGGAACTCTAAAAAAAACATACCACTTGGACTTTAGGATTCCAAAAAGATATTATGTCTACAGTTAAAGAGGAGGACATTATTTATAGGTTTAAATTATTATTTGTTTATGAAATAATCATGAAATATCTTAGTCCTCTATTTATATATCCTTGAATTGTCATAATAATATCTCTTAATTTCATCTAACTCACTTATCTCAAGAAGTCTTATCTCCCCAACACTCTTAAAATTAAAATTTAATGCCTTAATGGCCCAATAAGACTTGTTTTGAAACTCCAAAGGCAAATGAAAACATTTTACAAATAAAATATGATATGGAGACATACTTATTGGGGTCTTGGAATCTATTCTATAATCCCATAAAACTTCATCAATTTTAAGTGACCAGTCCTTTCTAGATCCTGAGACTGTATTTTCAAGAATTTGATCCAACTCCCTATTTGAGATTTCTACCTGTCCACTAGACTATAGATGATAATCAATACTCGTTTTATGGTTGCGTCCATACTTTTCCATTAAAGCCTTAAACTTTTAATTTTTATATTGTGTTCTATTATCATTAATGAAGGATTTGGGTACTCTAAATTTTTAGAAGATATTATTTGTGACAAACTTTATAACACTATTTGATCAATTGTTGAGAAGAGATATTGAATCAACCCACTTGGAAAAATAATCTATAGCAACAAAAATATACTTATTCCCATGAGATGATGGAAATGGACCCATGAAATCTAAACCCCATACATAAAAAATATCTACTTCTATAATACCATTTTAGGGTAACACTTGCTTCCTCCCAACATTTCCTAACCTATAACACCTATTACATCCAACAACAAAGATCCTACCATCTTTGAATAAGTTGGTCCAATAAAAACCAGATTGTAGGACTTTATTAGAAGTCCTCTCACCACCATGGTGTCCTCCCCATGGTGAGGAGTGAAAACTCTCTAGAATAGGCATCATCTCTTCCTCAAGCACATACCTCCTAAAAATTCTATCAGCACACCACTTAAACAAACATAGGGATATCCCAAGGGTAGTATTTAAATTCAGAAATAAATTTATTCCTTTGGTTATTGGACATATTTTTAGAAAACACTCCTACTGCATGGAAATTGGAAAAGACTACAAACAAAGAAGACTGCCTTATTAACACAGTGAGTAACTTTTCATCGGGAAAGGAAGAGTTGACCTCCATTGGATCTTCAAGAAGAGTGTGAGGGACCGTAGAAATATGGTCATCAACTAAATTTTCAGCTCCCTACTTATCCCTTATTTATAAGTCAAATTCATAGGACAACAGAATCCATCTAATCAACCTGGTTTGGTTTCTTTCTTAGATAGATAATATTTCAAGGTAGAATTATTAGTGAAAATAATGACTTTTGAGCCTAGTAGGTACTGCCTGAACTTCTAAAGGGAAAAAAACATCTAAAAATTCCTTTTAAGTTGGGCTATAATTTCTTTGAGCCTCATCTAGTAGTCTAATAGCATAGTATACCCCATGAAACTTCTTATCTCTCTTATATCCAAGGATAGCTCCAATATCCATATCACTAGCGTCACACATTAGATCAAAAGGGAGTTTCCAATTAGATATAGTAATAATAGGTGATGTAGTGAGTTTTTCTTTAACTAGATTACATGATTTCAGACAATTTTCACCAAATACAAAGGGTGCATCCTTTACAAGAAAAGAACACAAGGGCTTAGTGATTTTTGAGAAGTCTTTTATAAACCTTTGGTAGAAACTGGCATGCCCTAAAATGATTCTAACACCTTTTACATTTATAGGTGGTTTTATTTTTAGAATGACTTGTCTTTTTGCAGTATCAACCTCCAAACCTCTCTTAGACACTTTATGTCCAAACATAATATCATCAGTGACCATAAATTTACATTTTTTCCAATTAAGAACTAGGTCTCTCTCAATATATCTCTCCAAAACTAACTCTAGATTTACTAAACATGTCTCAAAATAACTACCCACAATGGAGAAATCATTCATAAACACCTCTATGATCCTCTCAATAATGTCAGAAAAGATAGCCATCATGCACCTTTGAAAGTCAATAGGGGATTGGAAAAACTCAAATGGAATCCGCCGGTGGGAAAATGTCCCAATGGGGCATGTAAAGGTAGTCTTCTCTTGATCCTATAGAGCTATAATAATTGGGTAGTAAATAGAATACCCATGCAATAAACATAAGAATTCATTCCCTGAAATCCTCCCATGAATTTGATCAAGTTAGGGCATTAGAAACTAGTTCTTCCTAGTGGTTGCATTAAGCTTCCTATAATCTATACAGACTCTCCATTTGGTGACTTTTTTATCTCAAATTTATTTATTATTCTCATTTTTAAAAATGGTGAACCCTTCTTTCTTAGGGACTAATTAGACTGGACTGAAACAACTGCTATGAAAAATAGGATATATTATACCAGTTTCATGTTGTTTAATTACTTTTTCTCTCACAACTTCTTTCATGTTAGGATTCAATCTTCTTTGACATTGTACCCTAGGCTTATGTTCTGGCTACATAGGTATTTTATGCATGCATAATGATGGAATAATTCCTTTAATATCATATATGGTCTATAATATTTAATATTTGAACTTTTTAATAACATTTTTCAATCTTCCTTCTTGATTATCATTCAGATTAGTAGAAATTAGAATAGGCAGTGTGGAATCATCACCCAAAAAGAAATATTTCAAATGACTAGAGAGTGGTTTCACTTCCATAATGGGTGGTTTCTCACATTATAGAAGACTCTTGGTCCTAGGAATACCAATATCTTCAACATATATTTTGAAGGGAGTTTGAAATGGTGAATGATTTTCAATTTTCAGTTCAGTTTTAGAATTAACAGTACTATTGTCTATGAAGGATAGCTCACTGTCTAGTGATTCCAGGTTTGAATTTAACAGGTTCATCCAAGTAAATCCATCAATTTGTCTTAACATATCTATTTCTACATCATTAAAGACTTCAGTAGTTTTGTTGAAAATATATTTACTCTCAAGTTCACTCAGAAATTCTCTAAGTTTAGAAGAACATGACACATTTTCAATCGAAGTAGAAACTGGATAGTTTTCCAGTTCTGGAAAATTTTAAAGATTGTGAGTTTGAGCCAAATTTTCAATTTGTGAAATAGAAAACACATGATTTTTAGCTTCCAAATTAATTTCTTCAGCATAGAATTGTTTTTCAGACTCTTAAAGTTTTTTAAGTTGATTTTAATTTTCTAAGGACTCTATTTTTGAACAATTTTTATGGAATGTTGGTCCTTTTACATTTTTGAACACATTAAACTCTTATTATTGTTGTCTAATTTTAAGGATAAGCTTACCCTTAGACACGTCAATTATAGCTCCACCAGTGTACAAAAAAAGCCTACCCATAATGATGGGAACCTCTTTGTCACACTCCATATCAAAGACTAAAAAGTCAGCTGGCATAAATAGTTTCCCAACTCCAACTAGACGATCATCTACCCACCCTACAGGATGAGTGAAATAACGGTCAACCAACTGAAGTATGACTATGGTGGGTTGAAGGTCACCCAATATAAAATGTTGGAATAGTGAATATGGTAGAGGATTAATACTAGAACCAAAGTCATACAGACAGTTTCATTGACTTGAATTTCCTAAGGTTTAGGGTATAACAAAACTACCTAGGTCTTTGAGTGTGGATGGGATCTTCTTTTGGTGGATATCATTGCACTCTTAAGTGAGGATATAGGTATAAAATTATTCAAGTGTTTTTTTAAACAATTTTTTTAAGTGATTTAATGTAATATGTGATTTGAATTAATGCTTGAATGAAAGGAATGTTCAATTAAAGCTTGGTCAAAATCCCACAGAACTGAAGGATTTTAGACTTGGTTTTACTTTAAGGTTTCAATTTTTAGGGAAATAAATGGGTGGGGAAAAGTTTCTAAAAACATTAGTCATATCCCTCATTTATTCAACATCTCTTTCTTTTAATTTATTAATTTTATTTTCAGAAGTATTTTTAGCTTGAGTTCCATGTCAGAAATTCAGATTTTTGATCATTTTTAAGACATTTCTATTGATTTCTAGATTGGGTACAAAGCAGATTTTTATTTCCAAATTCAAACAGTTTTTCATTTTGGGAATTTTCAAGGCCTTTTTAGGTTCATATTGGGTATTAATCCAAATTCTAGTGACAAAAAACATGGATTTCTCTCTAAGATTAAGTACAGTTGTTTAAGGTAATCATCCTTTATCCCTATAAGTAATGTCTTTAACTGTTGGAAAAAACTCAGTTTCCATATTCTACATTCTTGCATCATTTTGAATTTTATTAGATTATTATTGGGATTTATGTTTATTCCATTGTGTTTTAAATCTTTCTTCTTGTGAATCTATTCTATTTAAAATTAAATCTAGTTTGGAAGATACTTGATCATCATAGTTTCTTTTAGCATTTGAACATTCACCACTTGGTTGGTTTTAATAGTTTTGTCTTGGTTGGTTCTGATAATTAGGGGTAGTGGATTGCTTAATTAAGCCTTGTTCATTCCAGTATAGGTTGGGATGGTTCCTATATCCTTGGTTATAATTGTTAGAAAAGTTCTCTTCCTTTTTAGAAAACCCATGATGATAGTTAATAGAATTTGAGTTTTCTTATTGCTGGAATGGAATGTCAATTTTGGGATAGAAGTTTTTATTATGAACAAACATCCCACATTGTGAACATTGTTCTCTAAGATATTTTTTAGTGTTATAACATCCAACTTGATTCAAAAATTGTCTATAATTCTAGTTCATTAAATATTTAAGTTGATTTTTTATTTTAGCAAGTTGAGTTTGAGTATCATTTCCTAAACCAGTGTTAGGATTTTTATTCACAAATTTTATTCTTGAATTTTTATGTTGAGAGTTTAAAGAAACATTATTAAAAATTTGTATCAATTATTCATTTGTATTATCATTTTAATTTCCCCATTAGCTTGGTCAACTAAATTCTCAATAGAGGAGGGAAACCCTTCATAGAAGGTGTCCATGAGAAGGTTGGATGGCGGTTGATGGTGGGGACACTACCTATGAAGGTCCCTGAATTTATCCCAAGCCTCATGAAAGGCTTCTCTGTCCTATTGGTAAAAGCTACTGATCTTAGTTCTCAGTTCTCTTTTAAGTCTTTGGGGATAAAATTTCATTATAAAGGAATTGTACACATGATCCTAGTTTTCAAAAATATTTTCATCTAAGCTCAAAAACTAATTTCTAGCATTTCCTTTTAGGAAAAAGTGAAAGAATCAATCTCATCTCGTTTCTATAAGTCCTAAAAGAGGTAATTGTTGCACAGTTTTGTAGAAATTTCTAATGAAGTCAAGATAGTCCTCATTAGAGAGTCCATTGAATATAAGAAACAATGAAATATGGTACTGTTTCATCTCATAATTTTGGGCACTATGAGATAACCTAATGGAATATAGATCACTTGAAAATTGAGGGAGTTGGAACTCCCTCATCCTAGGCCTTTCCACTTCATCTAAGAGTTCATGGTGAAGGTAATTTTGATTTTTAGGAGTAGGAATTCTCTAATCTAAATTTTCCAATTCAATTTTGTGTTTCTTTCTTATAGTAGTGAGATGTTTGTCTATTTCTATGTTCAATGGCTCTAAACTATCAACAATAGATCTAGTGATCATGAAATATGTAACAATAGATTAAATTCATCACAAGTATCAGAAACAGAAGATTAATAAAAAAATATAACAAAACAGTAGTGAATTAAGTATTTTAACAGATTTATAAAAGGTTTAATATTATTGTTATTATGTTATCTATTTATTTTATTAAATATTTTTATTACAATCATTAATTTATTTATTTTATAACATGATTAATATTATAATTTATAAAGTTTATTATTTATTTTATTGAATTGTAATTATTTTCAATTATTATGATAGTAATTATTAAATTAATGATTTTATTTTATTTAGAATTAATATTAATTAACATAGTTATATTTAATAATTATTTTATCTATTTATTAAATTTTTTGTGATAATTCTCTTAATATTATTAGATTTTTTATTAATTAAATTATAATTATAGTTTATAAGGAATGTTAATATTAATTTAATTGTTTATCTAATTTAATTAATTATATTTAATTATTATTGATTATATTTTACTTCATATTTATTATTAATTTTTATTTTAGTTTTATTATTTTTATAATTATTATTTATGTTATTATTATATTTTTTAATTAAATATTTTCGCCCCCCACCCCTTCTTCTTCGACGCACATGGATGGGGAGGGTTCTCTTTCTCTACGTGCAGGTCTAGTGGAGGGTGGAGCTCTGGAAACTACGGCAGCTGGTGTTCCTCATCAAAGAAGGGGAGAGCGCATAGGGGTTAGTGGCACCGACATTAATAGGGGTGACCTGTGCATTGGGTTTTGACCAGGGTGCGACCGTGTGGAGCGGCAAGGCGAATCTTGAACAGCGGTGAAGCTCAGCTTCGGTCTCAGTATGGGTTCCAGATCTGGAGGCATGATGCAGATCGAATATGTAAAGGTGTTGGATAAATCCCTAGATTTAGGTTGATAGTTTTTTCTACTAAAACTGTGACTGGAGACTGGTCTGATTCTGTGGTTTATGGTCACCAAATTATGTGTTTTTTCTCTGGTCAATAGATTTGCAGGGGGTGATGCATTAGTCTTAGAATGGAGGATTGAGGGGTGTTGGTGAGACTGGCGCATGTGGGCTGGTAACGGTGTCAGTATTAAGAGAAAAGTGCGGTTTTTGGTAGCAAGAAGTGGAAGGGAGGGACCAACATAGCATCTATAGGAGGATCAAGCTACTATCGGTAGATGGTGGAAACAGCCACGTTGGTGTCGGTATGAAGCTGGGATGTCTCTCGGTAGGAGTATAAAATCGGGATTCGCTAGTGAGACCAATAGGGAATGGGTATAATGGTTTATCTATCTCATTAATAGAAGTAAAACGGTTGTTATTGGTTGAATTATGTGAGTAGGGCTGGAAGTCACGTCGGTCTCATCGATAGAAGGAAATAGGTGTGTTGTTGGTGAGATGTTTCACTAATAGTGTAGAAAAAGTTGTGTCAGTGAATTAATGATTAAACTAAAAAAATACAACTAAAGTAATTAAATAAATGAATCTAAAAATTTAAGCTGATATTACTTAGATCCAACTAAATACAAAGAATCTAGATTAAAAATCAGTCAATCATTGTTACAGAATTAAACAATTAATTTCAATAAAATTATTTAACAAGATTAGTTAATGATAAACTTACAAAATACCATGTTAAGTTGAAATTAAAAAGATAATTAATTAAATAGAGATAAATTTATTGAAGGATTAGAAAAAGGTTAGAGAGAAGGATTTTCATTGGTGACTCATTGAGTCACTAATAGTAGAAAAAGTATAGTGTTAGTGAGACTGACAAGCAGCTGTCGGTGAGGCATAAACAAAAAAATAGAAAAGTAAAGAATGATTCACTGAAACCCAACTGATTTAAAAAATTATCTACATAAATAAAATTAATACAATTAATTAAATAAAGTTATAACAAATACATAAATTAATTAAAATTAATAATTGACTAACTAATTAAAAACAAAAACTAAAGAAAGACTTAAAATAAAATAGATCAGATAAAACAAAAAATTACATAATTAAATTATTGATTGTATTCATATTGACTAATTAAATTAATTAATACAAACACAGCAGAATAAAAACATAATGAGATTATATCGTTAAGATAAGTAAATCATAAAAAGGGTTTTATAAAGGATTAGAATACAAGATATGTAATAAAAATTGATTAATTAATGAATTTATTTAAAAAAGTTAATTTTTTTAATATTTATTAAAAAGGTGAAAAAATAAGATAATAAAGTATTAAAAAGTTAATAAAAAAGATGTGTCAAACTATTCAAATTAAGACCACATCAGGTATTATTAATATTTATTCTTCGGATGATGAAATATTTTTTATTTTTATCTCAAGAAACTCATAACTATTATTCTCCTATGGTTATGTCATAATAGTATATGTTTTATTTTCATTTTCCTCTAATTATGTACTCATTATTTCTAAATAATTTCTTAATAAAAATCTTCTTTATTTCTATCTTTGGTGGCAAACCTTTTTTCATTCATTTCCATGTTTTCTAAAAAAATGTTTTCAAAAAATGTTCTAACATTATCCAAAGGATTTATTAAATAAATTTTTATCCATGTTTGACTTTTACAAAGTTTTTTAAAATTATATTCATTTCATTTTTAAAAAAAAATCTCATTTGGCTATTACTGAAATTTTGAAAGGAGTATTTTCTTTAATGTGAACGGCATGAATTGTGTTTTCTACCATTGTGAACAAATAATAATTATAAATATTTCTTTATAATATTGAATGTTAATTTTAAAAAATTGTATTTCATTATTTGTAAATTTTTAGTTTTAAAAAGATATTTTTCAAAGTGAAAAGACTATTTTCCTCAAGAAATATTCCAAGTGATCTTTCAAAATCATTTTCCATCTAAGATAACATAATTTAATGTTAATTATGATTTACTGAGGATATGATCCAAGGGTATAATTATTATTATTTATCTAAATGGTTTATTTTATGATGAAGCGATATCTATAAAACCCACTTCATTTTCCATAAGTTATATTGTGATGAAATGATTATGAAACCAGTTTCTTTTCCCCAAATTATGTTATGATGAAATTTTTATGAAACCCATTTAATTTTATGGGTTTTGATATGATGAATGTTTTATGAAGCCCATTTTTATGGGTTCTTATGTGATTAATGTTTTATAATCTTATGGAATGAATATGTATGGTTTTTATTATGTGAAGGCGGTTATATTATAACCAAGGATGGTGGTAAATTTATAACCAAGGATGGTGTTTATGTTATAACCAATATGGGTGGGAGATATATCTCTCTAAAATGCATTGGGTAAATATTGATATCTCGTGAGATAAATTGGACTATAATGGGGAGTGAACATAGCTTGGTCAGGGACTTTATCCACTATGATAGTCTTGGGAGTGAACCTTGACTACTATGATGGTTTGGGAAGTAAAATCATTTCACTCTGATTGTCTTGGTAATAAACCTTAAACTAATAAGGAAATGATTTTTCTATGATTATATGTATGCCAAAAATATATGCCTCATTCCAATGTTATGTTCTCATGGTTCATGTTCTTTTATTCCATTATGATTCATGTCTTATGAATTTCCATGATTTATTCCATGAACTATGTTTATGATCAATGATATGTAGGTTATGGTTTTCAAATTTTATTCTCATGTTCTCATATGCTTAATCTTAGAATATTTTTATATCTCCATTGTTTTTACATTACATAACATTTGGGCTCACCCTTTCTTATGTCTCCTTTCCCCTATTTATGATCAAATTTATTAGGTATGATATGTCTAAAAATGTGCTAGTTATTAAGAACATAATGAGAGATGAAATAAATCACTTATGGACCATTTTTTATGTGTCCATGTTTCCAAAGGTATTAGACCTAAATTATTATGGCATGGATCATAATGTTATGTAATGAATATTTTTATTTTAGTATGTTATATTTAGGTACGATAATTTTGGGTATTTACTATAATCTCAAGCATGGGATCAAGACTACATTGATGGTTAAAAATAGTATCATAATTAAATGTGTGGTAGCATTTGTGGATTAGTAGAGGATAGAATTATAATATGAAACTATATTATAAGAGATAGAGACTTGAGGTTAATAATTGAGGTGTATGAACATCCCATAAAATAGAGCATCACAATGATGATTACGTTGTAGTGTGAATGTATCATTCTTTGGGTTTCAAGGGGTCATTGGAGGGGTAACATTGTATAAGGGAACTCCATGAGTCTATGTTGATATGAAATGTTTTCCTAGAAATTTTACATAACATATATTATAGGTAAACATGTCCTAAGGTTTGAGTGAGTGATAGTTTTGGAAATTTAATTCCATATAAATTTCCAACGTGACTGTATGTTTGCATAAGTAAGATATGTGAGGGAATTATATGAAATTCCATTGGTGTTTTTATGCCACCTTAAGGATTTATGTGTGGTGTAATTCCTTCCTCGATGTATTATGAACTTGGTCAAGTTATTAATATTTCACTCCCAATTAATCTTTTATAACCTTAATTTTATTATTACATGGATAGCCAATTGGTCTTCTTTCACCTTCACAAACATGAAAAACCCAAATTATAATGGATGAATATCTCTTAAATGTATTTTAATAAATTAATCAATAAAATCAAAATTTAAATCCATATTTTTATTAAGCTCCAATTTCCCCCAAACTATTAAAAATGTATCTACCTATAATATTAACAACAGAATTTACCTTCAGAAAATATAATTCTCTTATATAATATAATGCACATATACAACATGATGAAACCAAAAAAATTCTATTTTAATAATTTTAATGTTATATTTATATAAAAAATATTTCCATAATAATTTAAAGTATTACAATGGAATAGTAAATAAAAACTAAGCTATTAAGAATAGGAAAATTTAGATCTTCCTGATCCCCTTGAGTATTGTCACTCGTGAATGACACTATAGAAATAAAGTATAATAATAGTAATTCAATATAAATTTTGAAAATAAAAATATCTAAAACCTTGATATAAAATAGAAGTAAATGATGAATGATTTAAATTAGAGGAATTTATAGAAATTAGGGAACCCATATGACCATTACAAATCTGAGAATTGGAATAGTAATCTGACTGTTAGGAATAATAACATTACCATTAGAATAGTATCCTCAACTTTTTATGTGTAAAATAATATTTAGTTATCTTATAAAATTAAAATATGAAATATTTATATGATAAAAAAAATATTTCCAAAAATATATAAAATAAGTGTTTAAATTTTTTAAAAACATGTATGATTTCATTTTTATAATAAATTTAATGATATAAAGGAAAGTTTATTTTCATAAAATGGATTTATAAATTAATATTATGTTTTATTATAATGATAATATAATTTTATGTCACCGAATTTAATTTTTCAAAGGATAATAAAATCAATCATAATATTAAAATTCAAAATTTTCAAATAAATGAGTATTTTATTTAAAAATTAAATTCTAATATTTAGAAAATTATTTCCATAAAATGGATTTAAATTTATGATTCTATAGATTTCAAAATGGTTAGGGTAAATTTTTTTATTTTTCAAAAATAGTTGAATTTTTAGTAAATAATGAAATACAATAAATTATAATATTTAGCATTATAAGATAAATACAAGATTTTATGAGTCAAGGATGGTGTAATCACCCATTAGGTTGAACCAACCTACACTAGTTACCTTATATAGTCATAATAATCAATATTATTGATATTCGTATATCAAATTATGAAACTAATGAATATAATATTCAAAAACACCCCACTCATCCCCTTATAAAAACCACACCTCATAACACATTTTCCTCACTCTTTTTAAACAATATATCTTGCCATAATTCTGCCCAAAAATCTTCCCAAACCTCTCCCCTGCATCCTAGTTTGTATGGTCTCACCAAAATACCACTTCCATTATGGAGTATTTCTATGAGGCCTTATTTAAGAAGTAATATTCTCACATTAACTATTTTAAATTCGTATCTTTATCTATATTCCCCTCACCTCCCTCATCCAATATACATTAATGACTTTATTATAATATATATTTATTTATTTAAATTTCATGGTTGTAATGGAATATTTATCATCCATATTATTCTCTTCTCCTATGATTCTAAGAACAAAACCATTATCTATATTATGTTGGTTAATTATCTCTGTGGATAATGAGATTTCATTTTATATTACCGCCATCAAGGACAGTCATAAAACTGTTATTATGGTTAAATCAGATGATAATAAGTATATAAAAACATATTTTAGGTTCTATAATAAATATATAGACATAATATAAAATTACATGAAACTAGTTCATGATGGGTGGAAACCCCATAAAAATAAAAAAACCATATAAAATAAAAAAACCATATAAAATTAATGTTTTTACTAAATGGATCATCCATTTGTAAGAAAACAAAAATACATTTGAGGAAATTTAAATTTATGGAAGTAAATAAATACTATTTTATTTAACTTATATTTTTTTAGCCATATTTTACAAAAAAAACTTCAATGGCCATCTCTTAAGCTTACCCCTAGATCATAAAATCAAGGAAAATGTCTTTAGGCTCAACCCTGATAGTTCCCCGGGACCTGATGGTTTCAACAATGGTATTTTCCAACAATACTGGGAAATCATTCATGTGGATGTTTGTAAACTAGTCAAATCTTTCTTCTCCATCAGTGTTCTCCCACATGGGATAAATGCTCAATTTCTTACTCTTCTTCCTAAAGTGGAAAATGCTACTGAGATTCATCTTTTCTGTCCTATTTCTCTCATCAACACCATCTATAAAATTATCACCAAACTCCTTACTAACAGACTCAACTCCATCTGTAATAAAATTGTTTCTTGGAATAAATTTGGATTCATTAAAGGAAGATCTATTCAAGATTGTATCTTCCTTGCTTCGTGATGTACTAATATGCTGAATAAAGTCACTAGAGGAGGCAGTGTGGCCATTAAACTAGACATCAGTAAGGCTTTTGACACCATCGATTGGATTTTTATTTTCAAGGTTCTCAAAAACTTTGGGTTTAATAATTCTTTTACCACTATGATTCTCTCCTTATTCAATTCAGCTTCTATCTCTATGATGTTCAATGGGACCCCTAAAGGCTTCTTTAAATGCACCAAGGGGGTTCGGCAAGGTGATCCTCTTTCTGCCATCCTTTTTCCTATTGTCAAGGATTACTAAAGTAGACTTCTCATGAGTCTTGTGAACCAAGACAAGATTAATACCATTCAGGGTTCTAGAAAATTAAATGTTCCTACCCAGCTTTTATATACTGATGATATTATTTTGGTCTTAAAAGGTGATAAAAGGAACATCCAAAACCTCAAAAGTGCCCTGGATCACTATGAATAAGTTTCAGGCCAAGGGATAAGTTAGAACAAATCCTTTGTATTCTTTGAGAAGAATTTTTTCCCCAATAGAAAAAGTTACATCATTAATTACATAGGAATAAAAGAAGGCTCTTTCCCTTTCACTTATCTTGGTGTTCCTATCTTTTAGGGAAGGCCAAAATCCAGCTATTTTGATAGAATTGTTGACCAAATTACCAATCAACATTCATCTTGGAAGGGTAAATCAATTTCTATGGTCGGCAGAGTTTTTCTTATGAAATCTACAATTGTCTCCAAAATTGTTTACTCGATGATGGTTTACAATTGGCCTGCTAGTATTCTTAAGAAAATCAATGTTTACATTAAAAAATTTGTTTAGATTGGTAGTACGATTGATATAAAACTTGTGACCATACCTTGGTCACTTGTTGTAAACCTCTGGACAAAGGTGGTCTTGGAATCAAAAATATTAAGTTTTTAACGAATCTCTAAGAGCTAATATGACTTGGAATCTAATTCATAGCAACTCTGATTCCTCTACCTTTATCCAGACAAGATTCATTACCAAGCTTAGGAATGGTAATCTGAGTTACATCACTTCTTCTATCTAGCCATCCATTAGACACTCTTTCATTAATATCATGAACAACTCTAGATGGATGGTCAGCGCTAATTCCTCTATGAATTTCTGGCTAGATAACTGGACCGATGTCCCCTTAATCTCAATGCTAATGTCCACCACTCCTCCTAGAAACACCAACTCCAATATTAGGGATGTTGTTAACTCCCATGACATCACCCTTCCTAATCACATTAGTCATATCATTGACAATTACCCTTTCTCCAACTTTGATGACTTCCTCATCTGGGAACCTACTTTTAATGGAGTCCTTGATTCTAAAAGTTTCTACAAAAACAATTTCAGCAATTCTGATTCTAGCTTCGTTTGGTTGAAAACTTTTAGCAAACCTTGGATCAAGCCCTCAAGACTTACTCTTATTTGGTGTATATCCCATAATAGGGTCCCCACCGAAGTGTGCCTTCAATCCTTTGGGATTCCTCTTTTCTCTAGATGTCATATGTCAAATCAACACCACAGTGATGCTAATAATTTGTTCTTGTCTTGTGCTATAGATGTAAATCTTTGGAATTAAACTCTTGAAATTTTTGGTTGCAGATGTTTACTTCTTGTTTCCATCAACTCTCAATTGAAACATTGTGTTAATTGGGATTCTTCTATTCAAATCAAGAATCTTTTTCTAACTGTAGTGGCGGAACTCCTGCATGTGATCTGGTATGATAAAAATAATTTTCTTCATAATAATTGCTCATTCAGTCTCACTGCAGGTAAAACGCGTATTCTCATTGCCATCAAGGATGCTGCCTCACTTCAGAAAGAGCATTGTGACAACTTTGTTGGTGATTTTGAGATCCTTCGTCATCTTAGGATTGCGGGATCTTACAGACAACCTCGGCGCACCTTTGAGGTATTCTGGCAAGCTCCACTTCAAGGATCGATCAAAGTGAATATCCACGGTGCCTCTAGAGGAAACCCGGGTGGGGCAGGTTGTGGGGCTATTTTTAGAAACTATCTTGGAAAATTCCAGGGCTGTTTCTTCAGTGGATGTGGTATGACCTCATCTCTGGAAGCGGAAATGTTGGTAGTGATTCATGCGGTGGACATTTCCAGACAAAAGGGTTGGAACAAGTTGTGGATTGAAAGTGATTCAACCACTGTGGATCAAGCTCTCTAGAAGGGGGTGGTGAACCATGCCTAGACTCTTACTTTTCGATGGATGAAATGTATTTCTTTGCTCACGGATCTCAACTACATTACCACTCATGCTTTCTGTGAGGTGAACATGGTTGCTGACAGTCTTTCCAACAAGGGGGTCAATCAGGATATTACCTGGCTGGATGATTTTCCTGGTGATTTGCTCCATTTTTATGATAAGGATTGTAATAAGATTCCATATTTCAGACCTTTTTAACTCCATTTCTTTTTTATGCAATAAATTGTGCCTTGGTCTTTGACTGAGGCACCACCTTTTTAAAAAAATGAAATGAATGCTCTCAGAAAAATGGGATTGAACTTTATATCTCATCAAAATATATATGAATGAACATAATAAAATTATAGTAAATAAAATATAAATATAAAATATTCTACTTAATTAATTAATTAATATAATTTGGTTATTTAGGACATTACAATAAATTCAATAATGAATATGAAACATAAGGTAAGAGGTCTTTTTGAACCTCCAGGTTTCCTTTTGGGTTATTAATTCTATATCTTACCTCTCTTTATCACTAATTTTATTAATTAGTTATTATAAATCATGTATATATGTTCAAAATATATATTCATATCTTAATTAATCATTATTTTATGGTGAAATACTTGTTTTAAAAGTTTCCCTTATCAATTACTCTCGATAAGAAAACATGATTAACGGGTAATTCTCTGTTTCTTACCCCTTTGAAAGTACACTACTTAAAATTTTTAATTCCAGCCATGTTTTCCAAAATCACTCATTTAATCATGGAAATCCATTTTATATTATTTTATGGATTTATTTAAATTATTATTCCTTTACCCTTTTTAGAGACTCATTACCTAATTTCTTAAAGCCTTGCTTAAGAGAAACTTTTCAAATAGGATTTCTATACTCTTTTTCAGGGTTTTAACATCAGATAGACATAATTTATGATGATATATTATTATTTTACCTTTATATAATCCCAATATTATTTAATCCTTTGTTTATTATAATCCATTATTATAAACTCTTTGTTTATACCATATGACGTGATTATGAAACCAATTTATTTCCATTGTAATCCTTATGTATATGCTTTAAGTTTCATTTATTTATGTGGCACACATATGCGTGTAAATTCTATCATGGTTGAACCCAAATAGTTATCCAATGTATTGGAAAATGTTTTAGTCTCATGGGGTGATATATATGGTATTTGGGAGTGAACCTAATCCATGATGGGACTCTATCCACCCTGTAATGTTACCTTGGCAGTTAGCCTTGACTTGCGCTTATAAAATGCTTTATGCTTCTTCCACATTCCTATATTTCCACGATATTATGATTCTATGTTATTTATGATATACCTCCATATGATTATTCAATATCCATTCCTTTTATTTTATCATGTTATTTTTTAAGACTCATATGTTATGCTTTATTTTCATGTTTATTCTCTTACTGGGATTTTAGCTCACCCATTTTTCCTATGTATTCCCCAGATTATCCTATGTAATATTAAGATCTAGAATAGAGTTAGAATCTAATTTTTGAGATTAAAAATTATTATTTTTAATTTAGATTCATATTATCTATTTATGTACCTATTCTCACAAATACAATAGGCTATTCGATTCGTGTTTTGTAGTTAACAGATATTTGTCTTAAAATTTATATATAATCTCATGTAAAAGGTTTGGGTCACTATAATTGGTATAATATCTCTTTCTAGTTATTTTTTGGTTTTAATTCTATAAAACATTAGTGAGAAACCTAAGGATTAGTCTAATTATAGAAAAAATTACCCTGTAAAACCAATATAGAAACTTAGGGACTTATAAGTTAGGATATACTCTTCAAATATTTGTTATTCCTTCTAATTTCATGGTTTCATTCTTGTATGATCATTATCTAAGTATTAAAACCCATAGTTTTTTATTTTTTTAATGGTTGGAAATATGATAACTCATTCCCATAACCAATTTTATTAGTAATGTGATGATTTACCTACTGAAATAATTAGCCTAATGGGAGCAAGATCCAAGGACTCTGTGGAAGTACGAGATATACCAGATAAAGTTATTTATAATAACATAAATCATGTGGAACACCCTACTTATCCTAATAAAGATCGAGTTGCATTTGAATATTCTACGTGACAAATGAATCCAACATTTATTGGATCTTCTAATACTATCAACACATACTAATGGATTAACAATATTGAGAAGATATTATATGTAATCTCATGCTCAAAATAAGGAAAGGTCATGTTGGTGGTCTATCATTTTTATGGGAATGATTATTAGTGGTAGAAACTGATCAAGAACATGAATTCTATTGAGGGGATGCCCTCGGTCTCCATTACTTTAGACCCCCATTGTGTTGTGATTCTCGCGACCTGCTGTTGCAGGCTGTCTTGAATGATTTCCTTCTCCTTGAATAAAAATTTTAATGATGAATATTAACAAAAACATGAACTTTAGAGAGGAAATTGATTCCATTTAATACAAATGATTTAAGAAAATATTTTTTTATAAATATTTTCCTTAAGCTCTCCATCTAAAAATGGAGATATATTTCCTCATACTGAAGAAAAATTAAGATGAGTCTACCAATTCATATGAGGAAAACTTTACAAGGCTTGTACGGTACACCTATGGTACATCATCAACAATAAAATATGGTGGAATATTTCTTCACTGGATTAAATCCATTCCTTTGAAAACCATTGGTGATTTGAGACTTTGAAAACTATGAAGAGATTGTTCGGTGTGCCAACAAGGTCAAGATTGAGATAGGATACTCTCACTAATCTCATGGTCTTGAATATTAAAATCTTACAATACATGTTTCTTAGGGTGGATCACCTAAAAAATCCCATGTAGGAAATAAAACCCAGCTACCCACATGTCAAAAATATAGGAATAAGCATCCAAGAAACCTTATCAAGGGAACTGAAAGATGCTTCAAATGAAGAAGGGAAGGGAATCCATCTAATCAATGTTGAAGGGAGACAAATAATATCACAAATGAGATGGATAAAAAGAAGGTTCAGATGAATACTCATCTATAAGTTTATTTTTTCATCTATAAGGAACATGGGAATTATGAAAACCAATTCCCTAATCCAAGGTTTATCAGATACAATTAGAAACAATAATATCCAAGGCCTAGAGATCAAGGAAGGGAATATCATATCACAACTATTGAGATGGATCATGATAACGATGTGGTGAAAGGTGCACTGGTTATTCATTTAAGAATAGATATTGAACTTTTTTATTCTATCTCTATACATTATTTCATATCTTACATGTTTTTTAAAACAATTCAAACACCACCTCAAAGCATGGGGGTTGAGCTATTTTAGATAATAGAAAATGGAGAATTTATTATATCCCAAGTATATAACTTTTATCTAGTCATTGTTTTGGGACTAAAACTCTTATAGAATTTCATATTACTTCATTTTGTAGAGTTTGATGTTATATTGGGAATGAATTTGTTGTCTTTATATAAAGAAAAAATTAACTTTTTGGATTTTAATATTAATCTTCACATCTCAATTCATCCTTTGATTCTGTAAAAGTGTAAGGAGGAGGATGAATATACTTTGGAGTCTTTATCTCAATTTTTCATATTATTACCATATATTCAATCACATCATGCTCAAATTATTAAGACAATAGAGATAATCATACTTAAAGGCATGACCATTGTGTGGGACTACACGTTTGTTTTCATTGAATACTTTTTCATTCTTCCTCCTAACTAAGAGGTTTAGTTCTCAATTGACCTTATTCATTGATTTATCCCCATGTGAAACTCCCTAAATAATTTCCATTGTTGGATTAGAAGGACTGAAAAAATGGTTAGAATAGAATCTAGAAAAGGGATTTATACACCCAAGTAATTCACCATGGGGGGAACTTTTCCACTTCATCAAGAAAAAATAAGGTTCAATGTACCTCTACATTGATTATAATGAGTTTAATAAAATCATGACAAGGAACAAGTATCCCCTACCACGTATAGAAGACTTGTTCAATCAACTATGTGGGGAAAACTAGTTCTCTAAGGTGGACCTTCATTCAGTATATCACCAATTAAAGGTGGAGAAGGAATATATTACCAAAACTAGATTTCAAACAAATTATAGATACTATGATTACATATTGATTTCATTTAGACTAAATAATTCTCTATAAAACCTTATGGAATAAATGAATAGAGTTCTTAGATTATACCTTGAAAAATTTGTGGTAGTATTTATAGATGATGTTCTAATATACCCCAATTTAAAGGAGGATCATGAAGATAATTTTAATACTATTCTAAAGACTTTTTAAAAGGACAAAATGTATGAAAATTACAGTAAATGTGAGTTATAGATATACACAGTATCATTCTTGGTGAATATTATCACTGGAAAAGGGATGTCTATAGAACCTTCTATGATGAATGAAATTAATAAGTTTCCTAAGAAATCATATTTAATAAATATCCATAGTTTCCTTGGACTTTTAAGGTATTATTGATGATTTTTGAGAAACTTATCACAATTTAAAAACCTACTAAATAAGTTGACTTAGATGTAAGGTTTTTTTAGACTAGTGAATGTCAAGAGTTCGTCAAATAGTCAAAAAGTGGCTTATCAATGCACCTCTTCTTATACTACCCACAAGTGGGGAACTATTCATGGTATATATCAATTCGTTAAATAATTTATTAGGTTATGTAATATTAAAAAATATAAAGTTATTATATATGCCTCAAGGTAGCTGAAATTTTCTTAAAAGAACTATCCCATGAAAGATCTAGTGTTGGAGGCTATGATATTCACATTAAAAATATAAATGCATTATCTTTATAGGGGTAATTGTGTGATATATATATATCACAAGATACTCAAATATATATTCGCAAAAAAATGAGCTTAATATAAACCAGTAAAGATGGTTCGAGCTAAACATGGATATTGACTACTTAATTAACTACCATCTTGGTAAACTGAATAAAGTATAAGATGCCCTATATTGAAAGGATCGTGTATCTTTATCAATGATTATAATTGAGAAGGATCCAATCTTCTAAGACATTAAAAGGATGAACATGGGAATCATAAAGGAAATAAAATCATCTTTTCTTTCAAAAATGGTTGATAAACCATCCCTTATAGAAATGATAATGGATTCTCAGAGATATGATGTGGAGATTTAGAACAAGTTGAATGCTATCAAAAATATAAAATTATCAGAGTTGAAAATTTATGAGGAATGAGTTGTAATATTTTGGTCACAACTAAGTGTACCACTAAATCCTAAGATAAAGAAGTATACTTTGAATTTTGAACATTGCTCGACCTTCTCCATACACCCAGGGAGTACGAATTTGTATCGAGATCTCTGAGATCACTATTTTTGGAATAATATGAAAAAAGATATTGAAGATTATACATCCAAATTATTAGTATTTTAGAAATTTAATGATAAAAATAACATTCCTAAAGGGATGATGAAACCATTATCCATACCTACAGGTAAATGAGAATACATCACCATATGCTTTTTCATTGTTATTCAAAATAAATCAAGGAGAAACAATTCTATATGGGTTGTTTTAGATCATATTACAAACACTGCTCACTTCATTGTAATTTTATAGGAATTATTATAATTCCCCAACCCTAGTTACCCAAATTTGGTGCATTATTATATAAAATTGGCATGATCACAAGATATCAAGTCCTTGAAGACTGATTATTTTAGTAGACTTGGAATTACTAGATACGTACATAAGTTCTAAATTACATTTTGAAATGAAAAATCAATATTCTATCACCTTTGAACACACTCATATCCTTTAACCTATCTCTGCAAGTCAATGATAATATACTTCTTCAAATCTAGGGAAAAATAAGACATAATAAAGGGGTGAGCTCAGATGCGCAGTAAGGATAACAATATAGCAGAAACTATAATAAATAATCACAAAATTTTAAGGAAATGTATAAGACTAAAACACAAGCCTTTTAAATGTAAACTTCAGCATAAAATGGTAATGATAAATAAAATAATTTCATTTACTTATTCACATGGATATTCTACTAGTCTAATAATCACATGTAATATCAATATCTAATCTCATAATGATGGAATTCATAATGTCGGGCATCATAACCACATATTCAAGGCCTCGTTCCAAGACTACAAATAAAAATATTTTTAAGTCCTTGTTCCAAGACACTATTTTGTGTCATGATACCAACCGATGCATCGAGGGGCTATAGAACGCCCCTCCCATCACTTACTACACCCAATGAATTTTTCATGTGAAAAGGGTGAAATATAACATAATCATCCATATTAAACTAGCATGTGAAATGTTAACACTTTAACCATAAACTATGAATGACATAAAAATATCACATCCCCATTCTAACATATCATAAATCTATCAATACAATGTGGAATATTTTATCATAATAAATAATCTTCAATTAAACATAAAATCCAAGAATAGATGTTCACACAGATGAAATTAATCCAAAAACAATTTTAGAGAAATATATCTTTCTACATTGAAATCATTTAAAAGATGAATAATTATACAAGAAAACATTTATTTTGAAAATATTATTATAATCCTGTAAGGTAAGATTCAAATTTTTTATAATAGTGGAAAATAGCCACACCCTCTGTATAAGATAAAAAACATTATTTCCTTAATTTTTCAAAAAGGTCATAAAGTACCTTGCTTAAAAAATGATGGAAATATTCCTTTCAAAAAAATTTATAAAAATTAAAAAAATGGTATAAATGACTTTAACCCATAGTCTAAGAAATAGTAAAAATGTTTTGAAATACATTTTTAAGAAACACGGATGTGGATGATAAAGAATTCCCAGTAGATACTTATGTATAAACAACGTCGGATAATAAAGGTATTCTAAAATTAACCCTTAACCTGTACTTTTTCTTATTCTAGGGTACGTTAACCTCCTATGTAATGGTTAAATCATTGTTATTAAATAATACAATAACCACATACATAAATATGATATCATATAGGATCCTTTAATATTTCTTTGTTAATAATATTTCAGTAGTATCATTGTTTCGGGTGTTAATTGATTTGTTTTCGTTTATATGTTTTGTTACATAAGGCATGTTTATTATGAATAGGATATATTTGATTCATATCTAGAATAATATTAAGTTCTTAAAAATTATTTTTTAATCATCAAATGAAAATTATTCTTGAATGGTTACGATGGGGAATGAAATCTCATCGTGTCATGGAGGTAGTAAGTCATACGTATGCACGAGCGACAATATCATTCTATTGATGATGAAATCATACGTAATTTGATGGAATATTATATATAAATAATAATTAACATTTTATATTTATTATTTACATAAATATTACTCATTATTATACCCATCCAAATAATGAAGTGTAGAATAACAAACTACACCGGGACGTGGAGACGGTAAGTCGTATGTATGCATGTATGGTGACTTTGTCATTAATAGGATGGATTGATAATGAATATGATTATATCATATTTATAATAACATCTCAGTTTGTATAAGGTACTAGATTTATTATTTTATTATGGAAACAACATAGAAATAGGAAGTATAAAAAAGAAAAGAACTTTGAAAGAGGTGATAAAATAATAACCTCTTCTTCAGGGGCTTCATTTTGATTTGAATAAAAGGGATCCTTAGGTTTAATTCATGATCAAAGTAAGGCCTATATATTGAAATGGGGATATTTGGTTGGAGATGTGATTAGTATTTGGCATAGCCAAATGGATTTGGTTGTGTGATTTTAAGAGAAGGGGAAGTACCCTTTTATAAGAGAAGTGAGAGACACTTTAGGAAAAGCTCGAAATATTAATTTATTATAAAATTATTTTCGGTTTATAATAGCTCCAAATGGATTTATTTAGATTATAAGGTGGTTTTGAGTCGAAATCCTATCAACCAATAGGTTTTAGACATGTTTAGGTCACCATATTAACCTTATCTTTTATATTTAACCCTTAGTTAAATAGTTTAACTTTTACCATGTCTTCTTCTATTTTTATACTAAATGGTTAATATAGTTACCATAAAATATCAAGAGAATATCAGGTGTTTCATTAATGACATATGTAGAATTATCTAAGTCATTTGGCAGAATCCTATATTTTTAGGACTATTATATAATTTAATAAAATAGTATTTGTTTTAAAAACTCATTTATGTCAATTTTAACACTATTTAGTATTTGGTTTTTTTGAAAGTCAAAACAACTTGATTAATTAAATAAAATACATTGAATAAACCCTAACATGTCATATTCACCTATAAAATTTGTGTATTGGATAAAAAGTTTCAATTTACATTTATTTTAATATTTATAATATCAATTATTTTAATATCACAATAATAAGGTAATTATGGTATCATCATTGTTTCATAAATAAATTTAATTATTTAAGGTCTAAAAATTTTAAATAAATTAAGATTATGTAGAAAATACTTTTAAATTTATAATTTATATTTATAGTTGAATTTATTATATTTATATCCCTATATTAAAAATGGATTAGTTATTAAAATTTGAATTTGATACTTTTAACTATTCTTTAAATAAAATATAATAAATGTCTTAATCTAATTCAAATGGATCAAAAAAGGATATTATTTTGTCTGAAAGTTGATTTTGGTCAAAAAAAACTTATCCAACAGAATTGGGACATGTGTTGGGGTAATTTTAGATTATTATAATAATATTTCTACCTTTAATTCCCCTATTAACTTTTAACGGTGGTAAATAAAATTCAAAAGTTATTATTCACCAAAAACAAATTTCATCCTATTGAACCAAATTTTACTTACTTATGACAACCGTGTCTATCATATTTTTTAAATTCAATTTATAGAAGCAGAAAAATTACATTTTATGCAAATTTTCAAATGTGCCTAGAATGAGGGTAAAAGACGTTAAATAGTTCAATAAAATTTTATATATCTAATATTATTATAAAATGACTCGAATGAATTACATTGGAATTATATAGGTATTATATATCTATTTTGACTTTAAAATAAATTTAAATTAAATATTATTATTTAAATAAAAAGCCATTTTTAAACAGTAACGCAGTGTTTTTTCACTATTCATCAAAAATTGAAATATTTCATAAAAATAAAAAAATTCACCCTAAGATAATATTGATATTCTTAATCCAAAAATGAAGTCCATTTTGAAAAATAAAATTTATAAATTTTCAGAAAGTGGGTATTACTATTCATAACTGCATTTTAAATGACTGGTTTGATTGGTCGTGGTGTGCTAGAAATCGGAGCTACGTACAACGTAAGCTATTATATTATTTAAAGATAAGCATACCATGGAATCTTGGGGTGTTATATTCTTACATCCTTTAAATAATTTCATCCTCAAAATATCTAGAATATTACTATATAAAAGGATTCTGGTGGTTCTTCATCATAAGTTCCTCAGGATCCCACGTTGCCTCTTCCATTTTCTGGTTTCTCCAAAGAGATTTTACCAGATGAGTTATCTGGTGTCTCAACACTTGTTATCTAGTATCAAGAATCTTTATAGGCTATTCACAATAATATGGATTAGGTTAAAGTTCTATTTCTTTATAGATGATTACATTCATTGGGTCTGGCATGTATTTTCTCAATAGTGATATGTAGAACACATCATGAACTTTGGATAGCCTTGGTGGAATTTCCAAACGGTAACCTACCACTCCAATTTGTTCTAGAATTTCAAAAGTTCTGATGTACCTAGGACTTAATTTACCCTTTTACTGAAACGTATAAAACCCTTCCATGTAGATACCTCTAAGAAAACATGATTCGCTACTTGAAATTCCAAATCCTTTCTTTGGTTATCAGCATAGCTCTTTTGCCTACATTAAGATGCTTTGATGTGGGTTTGGATAATATTCACTTTTTCCATTGTTTCCTCAATATGTTCTGGGACTATGAGTTTTCTTTCACAAACATCATCCCAACAAGTTGGTGTGTGATATATCTATCAATATAATGCTTCATATGGTGCCATCTGAAGATGGAATCTATTGTTGTAGGAAAATTCTATCAGAGGTAAATATTGATCCCACATACCTTTAAAGTCAAGTGAGAAAGATCTTAACATGTCTTCTATGGTTTTAATAGTCTATTCTGATTGTCCATAAGTTTGAGGGTGGTAGGAAGTGCTCAAATAAAGTTCATTATCCTTGTCTTTCGGAAGAATTTTCTAGAATCTTGATGTAAAATGGGGATCACGATCCGAAACAATCGATAGAGGTACACCATGAAGTCTTATAACTTCATTAATATATATTCTTGCTAAACTTTCAATTGGTAAATCTTCTCTTATATCAATAAAATGTGCTGACATGGTAATATGATCGACGATGACCCATATTTCATCATTTCTACTAGGAGTCTTTGGTAGCCCTGTGACAAATTCCATTGTAATGTCATCCCATTTCCACACAGGTATGGGAATAGGTTGCATGGATCCCCTAGGATGTTGTCTTCTAGCCTTCACCTATTGATAAACTATACATCTTGACACATAATAAGAAATCTCCCTCTTCATGTTGTCCCACCAAAAACTTTACTTTAAATCTCTCTTCATCTTAGTGCTATTAGGGTGTATAGAGAAATTGGATCTATGAGCATCTTCCAACAATTTCCTTTTTAGATCAGGTATATCAGAAACACAATGTCTCTTCCCAAATTTCAAAATTTCATCTTCATATATGAAGTCAATCAATCTCACATCATTCGGAGCTTTAATTTTCTATTGAAACTCATCATCATCAGTTTGAGAACTTTTTATCCTTTCTAGTAAATATGGTATGTCAACCATTTGAAAAAATTATTGATGTTTCACCTTTTATGATTATTCCCATATTCATCTTTACTATAACCATAAACATAGGATCCCTTTCAACTCTCATCTTATTTAGAACTCCAGACCCTTTCTGCTCAAAGCATCATCCACCTTATTTGCCTTCCCTGGGTGGTTTTGTATTGTGGAATCATAATCTTTGAGTAGTTATATCCATCGCATTTACCTCATGTTGAGTTTTTTCAATGATAAAATATACTTTAAACTCTTTTGATCAGTATATATCTCACATTTTTCACCATAGAGATGGTGTCTCCATATCTTCAAAGAAAATATTATAGCTTCTAACTCAATATCATGACTGGGATAGTTTTTTTCATGACTTTTTAGCTACTGTGATGCATAGGCAATAACTTTATCATTCTTCATAAGGACACATCCAAGTCCTTTCTTTAAAGGATCACTATAAACAAAAAACCCATAATTCCTCGATGGTAGAGTCAAGATAGGAGCATTGACTAATATTATCTTCAATTATTCAAAATATTCTTCACACTCTTTTGTACAAAAAAATTTAACCCCTTTATGTGTGAGATTGGTTAATGGGTTATCCAATCATGAAAAATTCTAAATGAAATTCCAATAGTAACCTACTAAACCAATAAAAATGCATAACTCAGTTATACTTGTCATTTTTGGACATTCTTGTAATTCCCTTGTATTTGAAGGATTAATAGAGATTCCATCCTTAGAGACAATATGTCCCAGAAAAGAAATCTCTTGAAGCTAAAATTCACACTTACCAAACTTCCTATATAATTCATTTCCTCTAAGAGTTTTTAGAATAGTGCGTAAATGATTTTCATGATCTTCATAGTTGTTGGAGTATACCATGATATCATCAATAAATACGACTAAAAATTCATCAATATATTCCTTGAAAACTCTATTCATTAGATCCATGAAAACAGAGGGTGCATTAGTCAGTCCAAAAGGAATTACTGTAAACTCATAATGTCCATATCTGGTTCGAAATTATATTTTTGGAATGCCTTCTTTCTTCATGCACACTTTATGATATCCATATTGAAGTTCAATCTTTGAAAAATATTGAGCTACGTGAATTTGATCAAATAAGTCATCAATGTGAGGTAGTGGGTACTTGTTCTTTATTGTTATAGCATTGATCTCCCTATATTCAATGCACAACCTCATAGGTCATCTTTCTTCTTAATAAAAAGAACAGGGTATCCCCATGGAGAACATAAGCGAAAATAAATCCTTTATTACTCAATTACTATATTTTTTCTTTAGTTCCTCTAATTCTAGAGTGTCCATTCTTTAAGGTTTCTTCGATATGGGCCTTGAACTAAGAATTAAGTCAATGAAAACCTCAATTTCCCATTATGGAGGATGTCTAAGTAAATCCTCTGTAAACACATCAATATATTCTTGAACAATATTTACATCCTCTATTTGAACATTCCTTTCATCACCTATATTTATTTCACTCCCTTTTCCCCAATAATTTAATTTATTAAAACTACTGGGGGTGGATCTAGATGAGAATTAGATGGTGATGTTTCTTCTCTAAAGATAAGGGATATCTTATCATTATCAAAAATTGTAACCTCCTTCTTCAAAAAATAAATATTCAAATCATGGTCTGCAATCCAATCCATACTGAGACTTATGTCAAATTCAATCACGATTCTGAAAATAAGATCATCAAATAAAGCACGTTTATATTCCATGATGGTAACTGATTGACAAAAATTTGTTGCAATGATACTTCCCTAAAGAGTTTTGACTGAAAACTACCCTGTTAAGTCAAATTAGAAATATCTAATTTTCTTAGTAACTAGGAAGATATGAAATAATGTGACGATACAAAATAAAATAAATCATTGGCTAATTTTGAGGAAATAATTAAAGTACCATCCACCACGTCATTTGGAGAATTAACCTCATCAGTTGTGATCTCATAAGCTTGTCCTTTCTTCCATGGAATTTTCTGAGGTAATCTTCCTTGAAACTTAGGAAATTATTTTTCACAATGCCCCATTTCATTACAATTGTATCATTGAACATTGTCATCATCTTTCTTCCCCTTACAATCAGGATTTTGGTGGCCTTTTTCTCCACACTTGTAACAAACTCTCATACCCTTTAGGCAAGTACCAGGGTGTTTCATCCCACAATTACTATATGATGTAAATTAAACTTTTCCTATATACCCCTTATTTCTTTTTATATAGTGTTCAGAAAATCTTTTATTCTCTTTCTTCACTTTAATTTCATAAGAATTATATAATTCCTTTTATGTCTTGATATCACATGAGACTATATCTTCTTACGATGAGAAGGATTGTGAGACTAATTCTATTTGAAGAAATGGTTTTAACCCATAAAATAATCGATCAATATTACTTCTTGGGTTATATATATAATTAGTATCATGCCTTGTTAACCTTGTAAAGTTAGCCTCATACTTTACGACATTCTCATCCTCCTTTTGCCTTATACTTAGAAAGTGTCTTTCCATACCCTCTTGATGTTCACGAGGAAAGTATTTTTCAAAGAAAAGTTCTTTAAACTCCTTCTATTATATATTTGATACTTCTTCATCCTCCTTTATGTTTTGAATTAATTACCACTATTTATTTTCATCTCTAGAGAGGTGATAAACTACCATGACAACCTTTTCCCTTTTTCTACTCCCCAAAGCATGAAATATTTTTTATAAAGAACTTATCCATTGCTCAAATTCAAATAGATTTGTAGTCCAATTTAATGTTGGTCGTTTTTTCCTCATGAAGTAGTTTAACACTGATGCTTCGCATTTTGGATCAGGGTGTTCCATATGGGTAAGGTTATTACTCATAACCTGAGTGAGTTTTCCCGGTATGGTTATATGTTGTTCAGCACTAGTTGCATCACCATCCCCACTATAATTATATTGAATAGGAGGGAAATCCTTATATAGATTACGTGGGTTGATACAGTTTATATTCCTTCTACTAGGCTCCATTTCTTAACAACGGCATACACTAGATAAGTTTATGAATCGCAATGCATAATTAAAAAATTGTAAAATACTTAACATAAATTAAACAGTTTATGCATATAATCCACAATCATAAAAAAAATTCTTTGGGGAAGTATTTACTCATAAATATTTCATAATGGTTTGTAAAGAAAATGTGAATTATCCTAAGAACACCCCCACCCCAAGAGAGTAAAACCAGGTGAGTAGTAAGGCTCGGTTTTGTGCATCAGGATACCTCGAGTCAAGCCTGAAACTCCTTATTGGAGTTTCCACTCCTAGGTACATCTGTTCCAGAACCACGTCCACTTGTAGTACCCAAAAAATGATGTATTTCTTGGAAACCCCACATAATATCTATATTACAAAAACAAAATTGGTTCTTTTTCTATACTAATTATCAACGTCTATCTTAGAGTAATGTTCTCTAATCATATTTTTTCTAAATCTAATTTCCAAGGTTTTTAATAAACTTCCTCTGATACCAACTATAACTCTCTAACCCGAGTTACCTAGATTCGATGCATTATTACATAATATTGGCATGATCAAAAGAGATCAAGTCCTGAAAGACTGATCAGTTTATTAGCCATGAAATTTGTAGATACATACATAAGTTTTACATTACATTATGAAATGAAATATCAACATTGTGTCTCCTTTTAACACACTCATATCCCTTATCCTATACCTGCATGTCAATCATAATATACTTATTCACATCTTATAAAAAATAACACATAAGAAATGGGTGAGATCAGATGCTTGGTAAGGATAACGATATAACATAAACTATTATAAATAAGCATAAAAATTTAATTCAATGTATAAGACTATAACACAAGCCTTTAAAAAATAAAATTCAGTATAAAATGGAAATGATAGATAAAATAATGACATTTACTTATTCACATGGATATTATACTAGTCTAGTAATCACATGTAATGACAATAGCTAATCTCCTAATGATAGAATGCTTAATGCTGGACATTATGACCATATAGTCAAGGCCTCATACCATGACTACAAATAAAATTTTTTTCAAGGCCTTGTGCCAAGACACTAGTTTTTCTCAAGAGACATACTGATGAATTAAGGGGATATAGAGGGCCCCTCCCATCACTTACTACATCCAATGCATTCCTCATATGAAAATGGTGAAACATAACATAATCATTTGTATTAAACTAGCATGTGTAATGTCAATACTTTAACCATATACCGTGAATGAAAAAAAAATAGAACATCCATAGTAAAATGTATCATAAAACTATCAGTAAAATATGGAATATTTTATTATAATAATGTAACTTCAATTAAACATAAAATCCAACAATAGATCTTGACACAGATAAAATCAATTGAAAAACTATTTGAGAGAAATATCTCTTTCTACATTGAAATAATTTAAAAGATGCATAATTATAAAAGAAAACATTTATTTGGAAAGTATTAATATAATCTTTTAAGGGAATATTTGAAGTTTTTATAATGGTGTAAAATATCTACACCAACTATATAAGTTTAAAAAACATCATTTCCTTAATTTGTTGAAAAGGCCATAAAGTACCTTGTTTGGAAAATGACGGAAAGATTCCATTCCAAACATTTTATAAAAATTCCAAAAAGGGTTATAAATTACTTTAACCCATAGTCTTGGAAATTGTAAATATGTTTTGAAATACATTTTTAAGAAACACAGATGTTGATGATAAATAAGTCCCAGTAGAAACTTACGTATAAACAAAATCGAATAATAAAGAGATTATAAAATTAACCCTAGCCGTGTAATTTTCCTTAGTCGACTATATGTCATACTCCTATATAATGGTTAAATAACTATTATTAAATTATAAAATAACCACATACATAAATATGATATCATATATGATCCTCTAATATTGATTTGTTAATAATATTTTAGTAGTATCATTGTTTCAGGTGTTAACTGATTCGATTTCATTTATATGTTTTGTTATGTAAGTCATGTTTGTTATGGATATGATGTATTTGTTTCATATACAAAATAATATTAAGTTCTTAAAAATTATTTTTTAATCATCAAAATAAAATTATTCTTTAATGGTTACGATGGGGAATGAAATCACATCGCGGAGATGGTAAGTCATATGTACTTATGAGCAACAATATCTTTCTATTGATGGCGAAATCATGCGTAATTGGATGTTATACTATATATACATAATAATTAATATTTTATATTTATTATTTACATCAATTATACTTATTATTATACCCATAAAAATAATGAAGTGTTGAATAAAAAACTGTACCACGACGTGGAGACGGTAAGTCGTACATACGCATGTATGGTGACTCTGTCATTCATAGGACAGATAGAATAATGAATATGGTTGTACCATATTTATAATAGAATCTAAGTATGTAGAAGTTACTATAGTTATTATTTTACTATGGAAACAACATAAGAAAGAGTAATTAGAATAAGAAAATAACTTTGAAAGAGGTGATAAAATAATTACTTCTTCTTCAGGTGCTTCATTATGATTTGAACAAAAGGGCTCCTTAGGTAGGCTTTATGATAAAAGTAAGGCCTCTATGTATAATTTAGGGTAGTTAGTAGGATATTTTAGTTGTGTTTATCTGATCCAAATATCTTTGGAGGTGTGATTTTAAGTGAAGGGAAAGTACCCTTTTATAAGAGAAGTGAGAGCCACTCTAGGAAAATATTGAAATATTAATTTATTATAAAATTATATTCAGTTTCTAAAAGATAAAAATGGATTTATTTTGAGGATAATGTTTCTATGTATCTAAATCCTCTAAAAAATAGGTTTTATAATTGTTTATGTCACCATATTAACCTTATCTTTTAGATTTAACCCCTGGTTAAATAGTTTAACTTTTACCATGTCTTCTTGTATTCTTATACTAAATGGTTAATATAGTTACCATAAAATTACAAGATAAACTCAATTGGTTAATTAATGACATATGTAGAATTATATATGTCATTTGATCTAATATTATATTTTTAGTACTATTATATAATTTAATAAAAAATTATTTGTTTTAAAAACTCATCTATGTCAATTTGAAACTATTTAGTATTTGGTTTTTCTTAAAGTCATAACAACTTGATTACTTCTAGAAAAATAAATTTAATAAACCCTAACAAGTCATATTAATCTATAAAAGTCATGTATGGAATAAAAAGTTTCAATTAACATTTATTTTAATATTTATAATATGAATTATTTTAGTCTTTCATAAATAAGGTAGTTGTTGTATCATCATTGTGTCTTAAATAAATTTAATTATTTAATGTACAAAAATTTTAAATAAAATACTATGAAATAGAAAATATTTTTATCTTTATGATGAATATTTATAGTCTAATTTATATTATGTATAACCCTATATAAAAAATGGGTTAGTTATTAAAATATGAATTCAACACTTTTAACTATTTTTTTAAATAAAATATAATAAGTGTCCTAATCTAATCCAAATAGATAATAAAGGATCGTATTTATGTCCTAAGGTTGGTTTTTGTCGAAAAAAAATTATCCAATATAATTGGTACATGTGTTGGGGTAATTTTATATTATTATAATATTATTTTTTACCTTTAATTACCCTATTTAATTTTAACCGTGGTAAATAAAATTCAAAATTTACTATTCAGAAAAAATTATTTTTATCCTATTCAACCGTATTTTACTTACTGATGATAACCATGTTTGTCAAATTTTTGAAATTCAATTCATAGAAGTGGTAAAATTACGTTTTATTCAAATTTGCAAATGTGCCAAGAAGATGGGTAAAAAACGTTAAATAGTTCAATAAAATTTTATATATCTAATGTTATTATAAAATTACTCCAATGAATTAAATTGGAATAATATAGGTATTACGTATCTACTTTTACTTTAAAATAATTTAAATTTAAATTTTTTTTAAAATAAAAAGTCGATTTTAAACAATAACACAGTGTTTTTCACTATTCATCAAGAATTGAAGGATTTCAAAAAAATATCTAAAATTCACCCTAAGATAATTTTGATATTCTGAATCCAAGAATTAAGTCCAATTTGAAAAATAAAATTTTTAAAATTTTTAAAAAGTGTATATTACTATTCATAACTTCTTTTTAAATGGCTAGTTTGATTGGTCGTGGTGTGCCAGAACTCGGAGTTGCGCACAACGCAAGCTATTGTATTATTCAAAGAGAAGTGTACCATGGAAGCTTGGGGTGTTACAATTCTAACTTGATCAAATAACATGATTATATATTATATAAGTAGAAAGGATTCATGTAATATCATTATCGATTGGATACGATCAAGGTCTTATATTTACCTAAAAGTTCTATAAGAGTCTCCAACGTACTCTAAGAACTATGTTGAACTTCAATATAGTCTATCACCCAAAAAGAGATGGCTAATATGAATGGAATATTTATAAACTATGATAAATTTTGATATCATGCTCAATGTACTTCAAAGGAGGATGGGACTAACATCTTCCTCTGGTCGAATTATGTTACAACAATAGTTTACAATCAAGCATCCAAATTATAAGGTCCTATGTTTTTTTATCTGTAAATTTCTAAAAGAATTTGAATTTTAAATTTACTGGATAGGTCAAATCATGATTGGAGATCAATAATGGAATTATTAAGGTTTTAATGAATATAAATGATGTTTTTAGACGTTTAATGAGGCTTGGTTTTTATCTTTAAGACTTTGAGAGTGTCATGGGGGTTTGACACCA
This sequence comes from Viscum album, assembly GCA_963277665.1. Classification (NCBI taxonomy): domain Eukaryota; kingdom Viridiplantae; phylum Streptophyta; class Magnoliopsida; order Santalales; family Viscaceae; genus Viscum; species Viscum album. The sequence goes on along the minus strand of OY728140.1, from coordinate 1,018,961,112 downwards.
AAAATTGCAGTTGCAAAAAAAGTTTAGAAGAGGGTGCATAGTTGGAACATGGTTTGTATTAACTATGAAACACATATTACAAAGATTAATCGGACGGTGAAATTGTACATTAGGCCAAATAAAACCATGATTGTGTCTTAAAATTATTTCTTACATGTCACATGGCTTGAGCATGGTTTGTTAAACTATAAAGCATGCATGTGTGTGGGGTAGCTTCTTGGAAAATTTCAACTGCATGGTTAGCACACAATTTGTAATACAGTGTGACCAATCCATGTGGAGCATTAAATCGTGGAAAATTATATTTTCCCATGCGGGATTTAAGAGTACCACCCCAATTTTTCTAACTTATCCTCTCCTATGCACACAACATCCTCTCCCCCTCTTACCTTGGGTGATTATCCCTCATTCTTAGTCTATTTTGATCTCTGGAAGGTGCATTGGAATTTTTGAGGTAATTCGTCGACTCCATTATCCTCTATTGTATTATTTTATTTATTCATCTAACTTATTTTTCTCTAGTTAGGTTTTTTTCTCTCAATTCCATCGAACCATGGTGGAATCAGATATCAATGTTGGGGATTTTCTCTACCTAGGAAGAGGATAACCAAAGAGGCCATCTTCACTTCACCATGTGTTATTTCATATAGGTATGCTACCATAGTGAATTTATAAATCCTCAATTATTTTAATTAAAACTTTTAAATGGTTTTTTAACCCCATTTCTTAGGTATTTTACCTAATTTGAGTTTTTTTGTGTACTGCTTGTTGTTGGTGAGTGTTAGGTCTTCATTTTTATGTGACGAAATCATACAATGATCCTTTGAGAACTATTCCATTTTAGAATAAATTTTTTTTCCTTTTATTATAGTTTATTTGGTTTTATTAAATAATTATAATGTTGTTATCATTAATTAATTCTGATGGACTATTTATGAGATAGGTCCAGTATGACTTGGTTGAGTTTGGACAGGCCTTGGAAGATTTTGTCAGCCATCAGGAGATATATACAAATATTACCAAAGTTAGGTGATCTTTATTATCTACCCCTTTAGTATTTATTCATTTTAACAGTATTATATGGATTTTAGGGATCATCACTGAGTGAAACTCCCCTTTTTTATAAATTCATTCTAATGGATTGTTTAATTAAATGAAACAGGTTGATGGTATTGCATGAACAACTAGGGTCAATAACAACCCCAGCATTCTAGCTTCAACCCATGACATGAGGCTATAAAGTTTATTGAGAATCACCTATGGGATTCCATTAATTATTTCATTATAATATCCCAATAGGAACTCCTTGATTATATACTAACTTAGAGGGCCCAAGACGGTTGCCTCTCTTTACCATTGACCTTGAGGATCCCAAGTTGGATGACTCTATAGTGTTATGACTTAGGGGACTCAGTGGGTGCCCTAGTTCTTGACTGAATCTAAACAAGTTCCTTATGGGTTTGGATAGATATTTTATTGGGTATCACCATAAAACCCATACAAAACTTGAAATTAATGAGGTTATAGAATTAGTGGTTGGTAAATCATTCATCCACCCTCACTATTTTAATTACTAATTCACCTATTTATTAAAAATGCATCGATGATTAATATAAATGCTTCCTATTAAGTGGATGATGATCCTGACATGATGTGATGTTTTATAGGGATTCCTAGACATCATTCCTAATATTTTTCTTCTAATCTTCATTATATTTATATTTACATTGGAAATTCCTCTAATCCATCTTTTGAACCTTTTAATTATTATCATGGATGCCCAGACGTGCTTCTAGAGACCTAGTTGTTGATCCTACATGATTTACTGTTACATTATCATGTATTCTCATAGTATCTTCTAGGGATACTTATTTTAGGCCTTACATGATCAGATTTTTGACATGTATCTTCTCATTGTTAATGGGATGGTTGGACATGAAGCTCCACACTCTTTTTGAGATATAATAAATATATTAGTACACTCTTCTCATGTGATGCCTAGGATGATCTCTAGGGTCGGTTGGATGCACCATTACTATATCACCCATAGATACTTCTTTGGGATGGGGTTGTTGATCCATTTATATGATTGTATTTTTAGTATGTACTTGGATCTGGAGATCATTTCTTATAGATATCTTATGGTTGATCCACTCAAGGATTATACATGTTGAAATGTCATGATTTCCTGTATACCAAGACCTAGGAATTAGACATCAGAATGTATTACATGTGGATTTAGTAGTATGAAATCTATCTCAATACCACATTTATAGAATTTTCCATGGGTATACAGTATCCTTTATTAATGTGATTGGAAGTGAGTACTAGTAAACCTAGGGTTAGGACATGTATCCCCCTATGGTGATGTATCTTTCTTATAGAAATCTTTTGTGTTGAACTAAGTAGGTATTGTTTATAGGGATTACATAACTAGATATTGACTTAATTAAACATGGATTGAGTGGTATAACATCAAGATCAATGCCATTTTCATAGGATGTCAAGATAATTAGGATTGTATACACAGATTGACTGCAGTTTTTTATATTGTTTTAACAGTAATCGTGTATATACATATTTATGTGTGTGTGTATATAGGGGAATATATATATATATATATTTACACATCACTGAAAATTACCAATCAGACCAAAAATTATAGACCTAGGTATTGATTGTGGTTTCACATTTTTTTATTTTTCTTTTCAGTTGTTTCTCGGATAGGTCTTGCATATTTCATGAGCATGCATATATGATAGAAGATTTATATCTTCATCATTGGGGTGTCCTATTGAGATTATTTCTCACCCTTTTACATGAAACCCAATGGGCATGAAAACTTTATATATTCTTTTTAGGTTGAGCACAAATTCATGGAGGTTAGGGATGAGTCCCAAAGTTTCATGATCCAATGGGGTAACTTTTGTGGGTTCATTTAATCAGGTTAGAGTATATCAACAGTGTCTTGGATACTAGTTATGTGGTCTATCTTGGATTTAGTAGTACAGCCCTGAACATCCATTTCATATATACAAAACTGTTCATCCACCAACAGTGTCTTGAAGACTATGTATTTGGTCTAGCTTGGAGTTAGTAGTACAACCCTATACTTTATTAAAGATTCTTTTATGTACTCTTGCTTGTATATTCAGCCTAGTGGCCAACCTTTTTTTTATGTATGAAATGGATGTTCAAGATTTTATATAATTTCTACTATTATTATCCAGGGTCTATTTCAATTATCTACGGCGTCCTCTGTAACACCCCAAGATTTTGTGAAATTTTTTTCAAATTAATTTAATCTTTTAGATATTTTTCATTTTATGAAACATTTAATATAGATTTTGTTATATGAAATCACAAATTTTAACTCACTTTATATGAAACACCATGTTAACTTTGTGCTACATGCAACCCCAACTTGGATTGTGTTACATGAAACACTGAGTTTCTATGAAACAGAACTTTATTAGTATAATTATTTAAACGATATAGTTATAAAATAACTGTTAAAATTAGTAATATGAAATGTAATATAATATTTTTAAATATTATATATAATGGTTTCATATAAATAAAACATATTGATAATGAGATATATAATTTCTCGAAAAGTCTATAAATGTTTGAAAATTCTATTTTCTTAAAGAAACTTTTTTTTATGTACTGATATGAAAATTAATAAAACTTAATTTTAGAAACTCATAGAAATTTATTATGATAAAATAAAATTAATTTTTTAATACTTAATTTCAAAATTATCCTACATGCTTTTTTGGGATTTTTTGGAAAAATTTCATTTTTGAATAAATAATGAAAAATAATGAATTTTAATTCAAAAATGATTTTTCATATAATTTATTTATATAGTTGTATTATATTTTTAGTTTTTAAAAAATAAAAAATATATCAATTGTACATCTATTAATCCAATTTAGTTCCTTCTAATCATTTTTATATTGAATTTAGATATAAAATCTAAATGAACTTCTAAATATTCTCACTTTAAAAGCTTTTTTTCTCGCCACGTCTGTGAGATTAGAATCAAAAATAATTTTGATAATTATAGGGACTGAATTTTAAAAATATTATTACATGGTTTTAATAATTATAATATTTTTATTCTTAAAATATTATCTAAATTTTTTTCCAAAATATTAGTGAAAGTGGTTAAAATTAAGTACAACGATTAAGTTAAAATTAAGCTTAACAAACAACTAAACCTTAAAAATAAGAAAAAAAAATTACTTATCCACTTCTCCAACACCCATTAGGTTCCCATATTTCATATATAAAACTACTATTCTTGATTTTGGTTGGTTTTTTAGGACATTTGTTAGGTAAAATGTGTTGTTTTCAAAAATCCCAAGTGTGTCCCTTCCCTCCCTTATAAAAGGCCACCACCACTCCCCCTTCTCACACCTCTCAAACCACTTAGGTTTGGACAATATATGATCAATAATAATCAAAAAAATACCTCCATTACTCATTAAATCTTCCATTTGGGCATAAATATATCCAATTAATCCCTTTGGTGTAGACCAAAAGGATTTACCCAAAGAAGAGGTAACATCATTCCTCAAGATCCTTTCTATTGTTTTTATTCTACACCTCCTTAATTATTATTATTATTACATGAATAAATAATAGAATCAGTATCCTAAATATACTTAAATGTTGTAATTATAAGTATTATACCTAAACCTACACACACATCCATCAAATGACTAATGAACTTATCATTCTTGTGTACAATGAACGACCACATCACAAAATGATGTTATTTGTTTTCCCTTAGCCACCTACCATAGATGGGAATTATAATGAAAACAATATTTTTATATTATATTTATGATTTATTTATACTTATTTAATTTTATATAAAACATACCTTCATGCTTCTCATATTGTGGATATACGATAACTTCATTTGTGGACGTGTGGACAACCACCTCCTCGCAACGATGTAATTCATTTACACATTACATGGAATATATTAACAATGTATTTTGTAAACGTATATGATATATATTTTATTTATTATATTTTTACTATTATGGAACTATTATATAATTCATACCTTCATTCTTTCCATTTCTTGTAAAAATAATGATTTTATTTGTGGATGTGTGGACTACCGCCTCCTCAAAGCGATATGATTTGATCACACTTTACATGGAATGCATTGCAGATAGGTGTGGTAAGATTATACAATAAATATTAAATATTAATTCTAATGTAATTATATTATATAAATATATACATATATTTCATTTGTGTACTTTCTTTTAATAAGATAAGAAAAAGAAAATAGCATTCATGCATACGTACGACACATTGTCTCCATGAATGGTGTATTCCATTTCATATTTATATCTTTTATAGATTATTATAAATATTTATATAGTGATTATATATTATATATAAATATTTTTTTACATTCTTTAAATAATTAAATCAGTATTTAATTAAGAGGATAAAAAATAACAAGTCAAAACACGTAGGATAAACAAAGAAGTTATTACTCAAAATGTTAATTAAACATGGAACTATTAATAAAAAGGTAATATAAAGTCACAAGAAAATGATATGTGGTTTTTTATAGATTTATAATAAACCTATACATATTATACTGGAGGATTTTATGTATAATATGAGAGACAATATGTAAGGTAATGGAATTTCATCTCACTTTTTATTTCAATGAGATATATGACATATTCACCACTCGCATATTCTGTGTGAAGTATATAATAACATTTGATATGTTACCTAATTTATTTATTTATTTATTTATATAAAAAGATTTAATTTATTTTTTAAAATTTCAAGGGGATCATGATTTTAAAATTACTGAAGTAGTAAGGGTTTTTCTCGTCTATGTTTTCTTACTGGGAGACTGATGGTTTATTCACCACACATTTATTTTGTGTGGTTTATCTACATTACATTAATTTGTTTTATTATTATTATAATTAAATTTTATTGTAATTAACATATCCATTTTATGACATTTCTTTCATGGGTTTTATGATTAAAAAGTTACCAAATCGATAAAGTAATTTTGTCTTAATTTTCCTTCCTTGAGATACATGCCATGTTATACACCAATATTTCTTGATGGGTAGTATATAATGCCCAATGAAATTTTATATTATGAATTTCCTTCTCTTAATGATAATTTATTCTTCAGGTAGTGTTATTATTTCATGGTAATTGTGATTCAAATATTTCAAAGTATTATGTGACACTATGAAATTTTTAAACATTATTTTCCTCAAGAAATGTTTTTAAAAAGATCTATTAAGATCATTTTCAAGGAAGAGGATTTTAAACAAATGTTTTAAGTTTTATAGTGTATTTAAAATATTACTTTATAATTTTTCAAATTATTTTTAAGTATTTTTTTTAATTTTTTTCAAACTTCCTTCATATGTTTATAAGGGAAAAGGTTTTCAAAAAAAATCACGATTCCATTATATGTTTTTTATGTTATTTTTAAAGAAAATTATTTTCAAAAGTTTTTATGTTTTTAAAGATAATTTTTCAAAGAAGAAATGATATTTTCCTTAATAAATGTTTTCTAGGTTTTTAAAATCATCCATTATATGTTTTTTTCAAATTGGTTTTCAAAGAAATTGATTTTGAAAGTGTTTTATGTTTTAAAAAATGATTTTCATAGAAAGATTATTTTCCTTTAGAAATGTTACATGTGTTATTTAAAAATCCTTCTCCATCTAATATGATATACTTTGTTATATTTCATTATTTAGTGGAACATAATCCAATAATACCATTCATATTCTTTATTAAATGGTTTATGTTTTGATGGAATGATGTTTATGACACCTGTTTTGCCTCCACGTGTTATATGCTTTTGAAAACCGTCTCTTTTCTTGGGATACGCTTTAATGAAATTATTGTGAGACCTATATATTTTACATAGGTAATGATATGATGAATTATTTATGATACCCATTTAATTTCTTGGGTTATGATATGATATTTTTGAAACCAATATCTTTCATAGAAAATGATATGATGAATGTTTTATTATCTTATGGAACATATATGCATGATTTTATTATGTGATGGGTGGGACTTATACCTCCCTCCAATTATTTGGTTAAATATTTATATCTCATGAGATATAAATTGTTTAAATGGGGAGAGAACTTGGTTCAGTAATATAGTGCTGGAACGAGGAGTGAACTCAGTTCAATAACATAGGTATATAACAAGGAGTGAACTTAGTTCGGTAATATAGGGATGTAATGGGGAGTGAACCCAGTTTAGTAAGGGAAATTGTACAATAATATGGTCTTGGGAGTGAACATTGATTAATAAGATGGTTTGCAGAGTTAACCCATTCTATTACATGGAAAGGGTTGTGACTCGGATAGTGGTGTGTCATGTCTAGTAGGTGAATCTCCCATAAAGTGCTCTAATAAGTTTGGAAATGAACCTTGACTTATAGGGAATGTTTTTATACGTTTATGTGTATTCAAAGAGTCTATGTTTTATACCTGCAATATTCATATATGTTTAATGATCTTTATTATCATATGATCCATATCTTAAGAAATTCCAATCTTTATGCCATGTTTTTGGATTATGACCATTGATATGAAAGGTATGATCTTAAAATGATATTCTCATGTTCTCATACCCTTATGTTCATGTTATATTTATTTACCCTTAATAATAATTTTACCTCACAACTTTCTTATGTTTCCTTTAACTAGGTTATGAAGAACATTTTTAAGTAGGAGTACTAAACAGGAAGATCTTTAAAGGGTATGTTGAATAACTTTCATCAAACTTGAAGAATATGTTCCAAGTTCCAAAAGACACTAAACATTTACGGCCCTCAGGAATGTACTTTTTTAATATAAGGAATATTATTCTAAATTGATGTAATACCCATGTATGTTAAGCATGGGTATTTGTAGTTGGTTTTAAATGAAATGTTTAGTCAACCTTTAGAAACCAGGATGATAAATTTTAATGATAACCCTAGGGATATTTCTAACTATATGTATATGGATTCCCTTAATGATAAGTAAAATGATAAGTAAAAGTCTAGGAAAATGTCCTTGAACTTTCATAAATGATTGAGTGAGTGGTTTCCTAGAAATAAATCCCTTTATAGATACTAAAAGTGGATGTGGCTCTGGAACAGTGGTACCAAGGGGTAACTACTCTGAAATGGTGTGTCAAGATTAACTCAAGAATAACCAGATACATGTTAATAGGTCTTGATGCACACCTAGTTTCACAATACCTAGGGATGTGCATTGAGAATTCACAAACTCTTTTCAAATCATCATGAAGGAGTTAAATAGAAGTTGGCTATGAATAACCTAGAATAAACCTAAGGTTTCATATATTAAAGAAGAATGAGACATTATTTAGGAATATTATATGTAATTTTTCATTATTATATGGTTTTCTAAAATAATAAATGTTTCTCAAATTATATTTAATGGTTTTAGTCCATGAATAGGAAAATAAGTAAATTGGTTAACATTGAATGTTTTATATGTGGAAAGTATGGGCATTATAAAAATCAATTTTTTAAGTTGAAATCTCATGAATAAAATTAGGAAGGTTGTAAAAATATTGGTTATACTTTTGAATATAAATAAATCACGAATGACATGTAAATGGTATGAGTTTTTATAACATTATTGTTTCCACTAAACATAAGGAGAATTATTATATTGAGGTTGAGGATCCTTATGACATGATTCATATTTCATATTATAATAAAAGGGTATTAAGGAATATGATAATGAAGCCTAGGTAATGGTTTAAAAATAAAGTTGGATGAAGGAAGTATTTATGTTTTGAAATTAAAATATTATGATATATGAATCATGAATTATATTAGTATTTTCACTATAAGTGTTTCATTAAATATTGAAAGGGATATGTTTAACGGTGATGAGGATTTAGAAAATTAATTTAATGTAATTATTATATTTTAATTAAGGGAAGGTAGACCTTAATGTGTTCAAGATGTTGAGAAATTTGTTTTTATCTTGGATAAAGAGATAATTGTTTTGGATAAAGTAAATTAGATGGTATTTATAACCTTAGAAATGATAAAGGATTTGTTGAGAAATTAGTTTATGTTATCATGGATGATGTTTAAAATTTATTAGATTTAAGGAATATATCCATTAGTCATTGTAATATGGAATAATTCATGTTTTCCCAAAGTATTTATGGTAACTTGGGTTATTTCCATGTTTTAAGAGAATATATGATAAATATATTCACATGATTGGAATGTGACAACCAAGAGATACTTTATGATATGTGGGTAATCAATGTTATTATGATTTTTAGAAATTTATAAACCTTATTTCTAATGTTTTAGATTTTAATCTTTCAAAAGGTTTATAAGGTTTTCTATTTGTGGAAAGTATAAGTTTGGGTGAAGTATTTAATATTAAATTATTATTTCACTATATGATGATTTATTCATGTTGGATAACTATGATGTTAACTAAAGATATATGGAATGACTTATCACCCTATTTATGAACCTCGTGATCTGATAATTCTTTAGGAATGAAAAAAAAACACCTTCATTTCTTGGAATAAGAGATGAAGTGGAAATTGATCAATAAAACAAAGGTGAGATTTTACTAATCAAGTCTGGATGTCTTCTCATAAAAACATTCTTTAACTTTCAGAAAAGGATATTAGAATAATCTTTTGTACCATTATCATCAATATTGATTATATCAATGACCTTTTTCAATCCTATTTGGTTTATGGATTTTTGATCATTAATGTTCCCCTAACCACGTTCTCCATAACTCTCCATCAGAACTTAATGGTTACATTTTTCTTCCATGTCCATGTATTTAGTTCCCACCATGTTCTCTCATGTGGGAAACTAGTTATGAGTTACTATGGGTTACTATTATTTTTCCAACATACCTTATTCAAAAAAAGTATTTATTATTCATTTTTATGATGTGGGTTTCTATGAAAGGAAATTTTAAGTATTAAACCTTCGATAACCTAGAATATTTTTTAGGGAGAAATTCATTTTAAGGGGGTATAATGTAAAACCCTGACATTTTGTGAATTATTTTTTTCTAATTTATTTAATCTTTTTTATATTTTTCTTTTCACTGAACATTGAATGTATATTTTTTTTATATTAAATAACTACGTTTTTATTGAATTATATGCCACACCAATTAATTCTTGCACTATACGCAACACTTAATTGACTTGTGTTACATGCAACACTGAGTTTCTACAGAACAAAAATTTATTATTATAATTATTTAAAAGAGATAGTTATAAAGTAGCCATCAAAATTATTATAGTGAAAATTAATAACTAATTTTTAAATATGATCTATAATGGTTTCACATAAATCAAACGTAGTGATAATGAGATATATAATTTTTGGTAAAGTCTTTATATATTTCAAAATACTATTTTCTTAAAGAAACTGATTTTTATGTACTTATCTGAACAATAATAAAATTACTTTTAGACACTCATAGAAATTTATTACGATAAAATAAAATTCATTTTTTAATTAATAATTTAAAAATTATATTATATTGAATTTTTGGGATTTTCTTAAGAAACTTCATTTTGGGATGAATATTAAAAAATACATAATTTTAATTCAAAACTTCTTTTTCATCTAATTTATTTATATAGTTAAATTAAATTTTAATTTGGTTTTAAAGTCACAATAGATAAATTTTAAATCTATTAATTCAATTTAGGTCATTGTAATCATTTTTATATTGAATTTATATATAAAATCCTAAGGAATTTTTAAACATTCTCACTTTAAAATCTCGCTTCCTCGCCATGTCTGTGGGATTAGAATTAAACTTCATTTTTAAAATTATTTGAATTTTTCATTAACCATCCCTTAGTTCCCATGCATTGACTACCCCTATCCCACCTCTGATAGGCCGGGAGCTGGAAACTAGCACCGAATATGCATATCCCACAAATAAGAGGTATTTTCCTAAGAACCTATACACACTCACACAACTCTAAGCCAAAGATGCTATAAATTAAAAACACTAAGTAAAGATCAAGAATTAATACCAATAAAACCCAATAGTAGAGTACCATGGAAAGTAAGTCAATAAAGTACAACTGGGCCAAAAATACAAGACCATAAAAAAGAAAGAGTCTGTAACACAAGTACTGAAGCTCAGCAGCAGAAAACCCCACCTGATCCAACTACAAGTTACGACACTAGACAACTGTACTATAAGCCACCGGAACACACCTTAGTCTATCTGATCACACAATGCCCCACCTGGTCCTTGTATTCCTGGAACACTATTAAAGAGTCGACCATATGCACAAAACACGATGCGTGCGGGTAAAGCCCATGCAGGGGTGAGTAAAACAAAACTCGGTAGGGAACCCTCAAACACAAGGAAAACCACAAAGATAATACCCTAAGTATACCATAATAAAAAACAAAAAGTTCAGTCAACTCTACATATATATATTTCTACAACACATATATCAAGAATGCCCAGATATACTCATCTCAGACCTAAAGAATCCTAAGGTTCCAATCTCATAGCCAACAACAAGATTCTCATCGATTCTTGAATTGTAACAATTAAAACTAGGAGAACACACTCTAAAATATCAACCATCTATGATGGAACCCATCTAATAAAATTCACACCATTAGGAACAACTCAACCATTTCTAATATTATGTTTGAGAGAACGTGCTCCATCGAGAACATCATCCTATGTCCAACTCTAGTTCCCAACACTAGAGGTATAGTCATCATTGTCTTTCACCAAACACAAGCTAAGGAAACCCAAGTGAAGAGGCATTCCCATAATAATTTTTCCATAGATGAAGGGGAACTTCTCCTAAGTAACACACAAAACTCCAGTCACTTTGGTAAGGAGTGGCCCACTCCTCAGTCTGTCTAGGGAGAACTAACTCCTATCTAGGTATTGTTCACACTGAGTGAATGGTTCTGATCCATGTAACTATGTCCAATTTCTGAGGGATCTCCATCTCTAATGGAGAACTCACTCCCCGCCACTACTCATAGATGGTGGAGTACAACTTTGTGAGGACCTGCACCCTGATCCCATAGGGGAGTACGACTTATGAAAGACCCACACCCTAGTATGATAGGGGAGTACAACTTTGTAAATTGAGAACCCACACCCTACCCAGTAGGGGAGTTCCACTTAGTGAATAGAGGAACCACACACTGGTACGATAGGGGAGTACCGACTCTGTCAGTTCATTCACTATGGGGGACCCACACCTTGGTCCGATAGGGGAGTACCAAATCCTAGGATAGAGGACCCACACCGTAGCCTCAAAGGGGAGTACCTACTCTACCTTTCAATGTGTATGGATGGAATGTTCCCTATCAAGGTAGGGGAGCACTATCTAACTATACGAATGTGTTGGGGAAACCCACTCCCTAGTCTATCAGGGGAGTATCCACCCTAGAATCTCTCTATATGAACCATGCTGATTCTGCATAGAGGGTACTCGTACTAGGAGGGCCTACTCCTCAAACAATTATTTCACCTCCGGAAATTCAAAAAACTCACTTAGAGTATACCCAAAGGATCGTCTTGTCATAATGGTCTCAATTCTGCAGACGGCTCATCAAAAAAATGCTTCGTTTGATAGTTATATACGTTTTTGTGAAAAGGGGTCAGTTGGGTCTGGGTCAGGTCTGATCCAATTGGACCAACCTGATCAGACTGACCTGACCAGAACTGGGGCCCACTGACCTAACTTGATTCAACCCAGGTACCACCAACCCAACCTATCAGGTTGACCTAGATTGTTGGGCCTGCTACCAGACCCATTAGGCCACTAGGCCACATAGTCTAGCCCATTGGGCCGTCCGGAACCCCGGTTCTCCCAGTACCGCCCACATCGAGTGGGCTGGATCCTCCAGCAAGAAGACCAGTCGTGTTCTACATCACCCAGAGCACAAGGGTTTACTGACTCTCATCCAACCCAATCCACTCACATGGATCGGTGATCCTCCATGTGTATCTATCGCATGAAGCTGGGGAACGCAGGTGACACCATGTTTAATGTAAGAGCCACCACCTTAAATGAGAGAACCACCATGTTAAATGAGGGTGCCACCATGTTGAATGTGGGAACCACTGTGAAGAACGTGGGTTCCACCACTTTGAACATGGTGGAATGATGCAGACTCCCACAACCTCCATCGTAGGAGACCGTCCTTCGCCACATAGTCACATAACCACTGGTTGCTGGCACATCAGTGGCCCCTTCCGCGGGCCACCAGGTTCACTCTGGTGCTTTCATTCTCGATCCAAAGGCTATTTTGTGATCCTTGGGTCACCACATTTACTGTAATGGGCATGGATCCATGCCATGACCAATCGCAGTGAAAATTCATTCGAGCGATGATATCTCTCACACTGCTTCCATCCATTCACCATCGTCGTCATCCCACCCCTTTCATGTCATGTCCATTCTGGATCCATGATATCATATCATTGTTCTAAGAATTGGGAGCACAACAATCGATTAATCGTGAGTCGTCGAGTCGGAGGCCAAACGAAGAATGCCCATGATGAACGAATAACTGAGGGTGAAAAAATATGAATCAACATATAGGAATGGACATCAATCGATATTTATGTCAATTGTGGTTCATTTCCATTAGAGAGGAAATAAAAATCCAACAATAATTCCAAGGTCATTCTCCCTTAAACCCCACAAATTTGTAAAGCCCATCCTAGAACAACAACTGATCCATAGGTCGATTTGTTTGTGGATTGGTCCACATTATTTATAGAATATCAAGAATTGGGGAAAGGATAATCAAAACAAAACACCATACCTTGAGGTTTTAATTGATCATTTATGAAGATATTTTTCACTTTCGTCGTTCATCATTTGTTGATCCTTGATCCTCGATTTGTTAGACTTGAGGTGGTTTCAATACACCATCGTTCACCAATGCCCTCTCTGGAGGTTCTTCTCTTTGACTCAGAAGAATTATAGGGTTGTGGTAACCCTAAAATCCTCCCCATGAGTCTTTTTAAAACAAAAATCTGCATCGAAAATATTTTATTTAAAATATTTTAATGAAGGTTGCATCCCAAAACTAACTTTCACTATCTCCCTATGTCGGCCATGGTTAGGCCTCACCTAGGGTAAACCCACTACTCTAAATGCAACAGTGCCCTAAGATTTATTATTTGGTCCACCTTTTATAATTTATTCTACTTTTTCAGTAAAACCACTCACACACACTTTTAAAAACTTAACATTTTTCAATGGATTGTTCTGGGCACATCGGGCCTCATAATCACACACTGTCTTAGCGCTTGACCTAGGAATTTTTCCAATTAATTTGAAAAAATAAATCTGGGAGAATCCAAATCATTAAATTCTCACTAACTTTGTATTTTTCATCCCTAAAAACTAAAATCCTATGTTCAAGGGAGGAAATCCGATCTCCCTACTAGACTCTCAGGCCAGTAAGCTCACCAAGGGTCCCTATACTGCTTACAAGAATGAACTCAGAGGAACCACCAAGATCAACCACTCCCATGTCCAGCTTCTTCCAGACCTACACTGTGCAACAACGGGCACATGTCTCTCTAGCTGTGACAATTGGGAAAGAACCAAGCACCATGGTCCATCTACAGTCATGGGTTTAAGAGGCACATCTCTAGGCTAACCTGACACAGATACTGACAGAACCCCTCATTTAAAATCCACCCCTAGATGAACTATACAACATCCTCCTCAAGCATTTCACATTCAATATTGACTCTGAACACATGGGTGTATTTATGAACAAAACATCACTGCCTAAGAGCGAACGCTGGGTCTTACTGGGCCTTTTGTTTACAACCTCCAACTACCACACAACTTTCCAATATAGAAACACTACCATACCCACTAGTGGAATACCAACTGATTATAGATGGTAATAAACCTTTCCATGCCACAGAAACATTATGGGGTATAACTATGCCCCCACAGAATGATCCTAAACATGGATCTCTTACCCTCAGGGATTCTAAGAAAAAAAATCCAAGCAGAAAAACTCCACTGGCAGGGCCAGGATCTGATCTAACACTTCATCAAAAGACCTAACCCAGAACACACAGGTCTAAAGGACTCACTCATCATAACTCAACACTAGGTCCTATGAACCCCTTTCTATAAAATCCATACGCGAGAGTCCAACTAGTGATTCCTACGTTTTCCTTTCACCAAGAAAAAAAAATATCATTTCAACACTGTGGGAACACTGTAACCTTTTCTTAAAATAGTTAATATTGGTATGAATGGTATTAATCCATAAAAAGAATGACTTTATATGGATTTTATGATATGACTAATATATCACAACCGAAATTATCACCTCCAAGATTCAGGTCACACTATCAGTACTAGTGTTTGATCATCAGGTCTCCTTTAGTATGTGTCTCTAATCATGAGGGTCAAGTTAACAATTCAACTGAAACCACTATGTATCAAAAAAAACTCATGGTAGGAAGAGAATGATTAAAACCTATTTCCATTAATACGGTAGCTAAAAAACCCCACAGATCGTACCTCAAATCTCTCACAGAGCCTCTAGGTCATAAGCTCAGGCAGTATGCAGCTTTCCTCACCCACATCCTCCACCTCCCTCATCCTGGCACAGACCACCTGGGGTTCATGGTGGAAACATCGAAAACCATATTCCACCTCCTAATACTCTTCCAACTCCTCTGCCATGCCCACCACCTTACATAACTCCTTGATCCAAGTGTTTTCTCTTCCAAGGTGGCTCGTTAGTCGGCTCCCTCTCGGTATCATAGTGGGTTGGACAATCTCTACCAAGATTACCCTGACCATTGAAAGTGTTACACCGCCTCTCTAGTGGATGATCGAATCCTTGGCATTGCTCATGCACCACAGACACACACGTCTGAGTTCAAGCATGGGTATGCCTATTACACCATGATCTAGTCACCTATCTTCTGATAGATCATGAAAATGCCTCTGTCTAATGACTACTGTTGCGGGTCACATTCATGTCTTCCTCAGATAGGAAACTCTCCACCATGAGGGATCGCTCCAGCACTCCAGTAATGGTGGGAATGCATAGAGGAACCACCAACACCCTGATCTCTCAACTTAATCTATGTTAATAGATCCAAGATCAGAAAAAATGGTCTCTTACCATGTTTAGGGAGTATCATGATAAGTTTATGAACCTTTCTGAAAATTCTTCCATGATCATGTTACCCCTACAAACCTATAATAGCTCCTAGATACACACTACTCTCAATGTGGATGGGTAAAACTATTCCCTAAAGAGTCACTCAAACTACTCTAAAGTGATCATAGCCTCATCATGGGACTTTATCACCGAGCTCCACTATCACCCAGTGGAAGACTGCAGAAGGCTCGCTGCTGGGACCACCATCTGATCAGGAGGTGTCCTCACTAAGTGGAAAACTTGTGTGACTACCTCAATCCATTCATGTGTTTTCTGGGGGGGGTGGATAACCCTGGTACCTCAGAGGTTTCTTCCTTGGAACCCATGTAGCACACTCATCCTATGTGAATTCTCGGTATAAACTTCTGGTAAAACATGCTTCTCTAAGGGTGGTAGCACCACCTGAAGACCACCCATATTTAGTGCCTCAAAGTCAGTTCCTGGAACTGAAGGCTCATAATGGGGTGGATAATCATCATGATCACACTATAGAATCTTACCTAGATGTCTTCATGGAGGCATCCTAAAATAGAATCAATATTTACCAAGTTCAAGGAGTATATCTAGGGAGTTGACTCAAGAAGGAATAGAAAACGAAAAACCTAGTCCAACATGATGCACGTATTATTTATTTTTTAGTGACCAGTGTCCTAATGTACTAAGAAAAAAAGTAGGTTATCAGAGTCCCAATGAATGGATATGTCGGCTACCACACTAATAACTAGAACCTCTATCCTGAGAGATGATCTGAAAATATCCTAACACTACTGTTATACAACCGAAACCAAACTCATGACATTGTAGTCATAATGTGGAATTGACAACCTTTGATACCACTCTATCACGAACCGTCCCCCAGGGACCTTATCTTGACTACCCCAAGCCCGCATCTAATAGGACAGGGGTTAGAGACTAGAGTTGAGTAGGAATATCCCACAAATGGGAGGCATTTTCTTAAGAACATGTACACACACACACAACCCCAAGGAAAATATGCTGGAAATTAAAAACACTAAGTAAAGAACAAGCATGCATACAAATATAACCCAATACTAGAGTATGATATAAATAAAATCATTAAAGTACAACGAGGCCAAAACTGCGATCCTACTAAAAGGAAAGAGTCTGTAACCCAAGTAATGAAGCTCGTCCATAGAAAACCTCCAGATCCAACTACAAGGTAAGGCCCTAGACTGTTCTATTATAAACCATCAAAACACAACTCAGTCTATTTAATCACACTAGGCCCCACCTAGTCCCGGTCCTCCTGGAACACCATCAAAGAGTCGACCATCTGCACAACACATGACACATGTGGGGAAATCCCATACAGGAGTGAGTAAAATAATATGCAGTAAGGCACCCCAAAACACAAGGAAAACTTAAAAGATAATACCCAAAGTATACCATAATAAAAAACACAATGTTTAGTCAACTTCCACTTATATATAAGAATACAAGACATATATCAAGAATGACCAGATATACTCATCTCAACCCCTAATAATCATAAGGTTCCAATCTCATAACCAACAATAGGATTATCATCAATGCTCGAATTGTAATAAAGAAAACCAAGAGAACACACTCCATGAACTTAGAAATCTCTGATGTCAATTGTCTAATAAAATACACTATATTAGGAACAACTCTAACATTTCTAATGGTACATCCAAGAGAACTTTCTCCATCATGAACATCCTATTAGTTCAAACTCTACTGCCCATGAATAGAGTTCCATTTATCACTATCTTATGCCTAGTGCAAGCTAAGGAAACCCAAGTGAAGAGGCCCTCCCTACATCATTGTGCCATAGATGAGGGATCACTTCTCATAACTAACCCCTGAAACCCCGGTTTCTTTAGTAAGGAGTAGCCTGCTCCTCATTACATCAATGGACCCCTAACTCCTATCTAAGTATTGTTCACACCAAGTGAATGGGCCCGCTCATCGTAACAATGTACAATAGTACAGGGAGATCCATATCTAATGGAGGACGCACTCACCCCCACTAATCTGGGATGGGGTAGTACAACTCCGTAAGTGAAAACCCATACCCTAATCCCACAGGGGAGTATGAATCATAAAGGACATGCACCATGGTACGATAGGGGTGTACCACTTTATAAATCGAGGATCGTCACCCTACCCAGTAGGGGAGTTCCACTCAGTGACTAGATGTCCCACATCCTTGTACAATATGGGAGTACTGAATCTGTTAGTTCATTCACTATAGGGGACCTTCACCCTGGTACAATAGAGGAGTACCGACCCCTAGGATAGAGGACTCTCACTCAGGTCTGATAGGGGATTACATACTCAACCTTTCCATGTGTATGGAGGGATCATGACCTATCACAGTAGGTGATCACTATATAACTATATGAACATATCGAGGAAACCCTCACCCTAGTCCATCAGGGGAGTAGCTTCCCAAGAATCTCTCTATACAAACCACACTAATTCTTCCCAAAGCATGCTCATACTGGGAGGGCCTACTCCTCAAACCATTAGTTCAACTGCCAACTTCCAAAAAAACCCACATAGAGTATCTCCAAAGGACTGTCCCATCGCAAGGGTCTCAGTGCCATAGATATATTGTCAAATGGATACTCCATTTAAATATTACAGGACTTTTTGTGAAAAGGGGTTGGTCGGGTCGGGGTCGGTCAGACCTCCCCGACCCAACCTGACCCACCCTAGCTGGGTCTGACCCATTCTGTCAGGCATGTTGGGACACTGGACCACGCAGTACATCCCACATCAAAAGGGATGGATTTTCTAGTACACATTTCATCCATGTGCTGCTTTACCCCGAGTGTAGGGGTGAACCGTCTCCCGTCCATCCTAGTCCACTCACGCGGACTGGTGATCCCGCACACAGCTTGGCTGCATGTGGAGGGTCAATGAAGTAGACCACCACAGTCTCCCACATCCACCATCGCCTATCACCAGTGTCCCCTTCTATGGGCCACCGGGTTCGCTCAGGTGCTCTGATTCTTGATCTGAAGGTTGTTCTGCGATCCCCGGGTCGCAACATTCACTATCGTGGGCTCGGATCCATGCCACTACCCATCTTGATGAAAATTCATTTGACTGATGATATCTCCTTCACTACTTTGATTCATTCACCACCACCATCATTTCACCTCCTTCATGTCGTTTCCATCTCAGATCTACGATATCGGATCATTGCACTAATAATCGAGAGTACAACGATTGATTAATCATGATTCATTGAGTCACAGGACAGACAAAGAATTCCCACGATGAACGAAGAAGGGAGGGAGAAAAATCACGAATCAACAAATAGGAATGGGCATTGATCGATGTCTGTGTTGATCGTGGTTCACTTTCACTCAAGAGGCAATCAAAATCCAACAACAATTCCAAGGTCACTCTCCCATAAACCCTGCTTATAGGTAAAACACATCCCTCAACAATGACTGATCTACAGTCCAGTCTATTTATGGATTGGTCCGTGTTATTCATAGAATATCAAGAACTGGGTAATGTATAATCAAAACACAACACCCTACCAAGAGGTTTTGATCGATTGTTGATAAAGAGATTCTGTGTTGTCTTTATTTATTGTTCATTGATCCTTAATCCTCGATTCGTCGGATATGAGGTGGTGTCGATCCGCCTTCATTCGCCAACTCCCTCTCCAAAGGTTCTTATATTCAACTTAGAGGAATTATAGAGTTTTGTTAACCATAATTTTCTCACCTAGAGTATTTTTAAAAGAAAACAATGCATTTAAAATATTTTATTTAAAATATTTTAATGACAGTTGCTTCCCAAAACTAACTTTCACTGTTGTCCTGTTCCGGCCAAGGTTAAGCCTCACGTATGGTAAACCCATTGATCTGAATGCAACAGTGCCCTCATATTTCTAATCCAGACACCTATTTCGAAGTTATTCCACGTTTTTAGGAAAACCGCTCACTCACGCTATTAAAAATGTAACATTTTTTAATAGATCGTTATGGGAACACTGGGCCTCAGAATCACACGCCATCTCAGCACCTGACCACATAATTTTCTCAATTAATTTCCAAAAATAAAAATAGAAAAATCTAAGTCATTACAGAATTGAATTTTACAAAATTTAAATACAAAGTTGTAATCATTATAGTATTTATATTCTAATAAGATAAACATAAATTTTGACCAACAATATTAGTGAAAGTGATTAAAATTAATTATAGTTATTAAGGTAAAATTAAGCTTAACAAGGGATTACAACATAAACTTAAGGGCCAAAATTTCCTAGAAACTTGTCCAACACCCATTTTCTAGCCATTTTGGTCTATAAACCTACTATTCTTGAGGTTTTTTGTTTTTTTATCAATTTTTTTAGGTAAAAATGTCAGAACACCTAACTTGTTTTCAAAAATGCCATGTGTGTCACATCCTACCCTTATAAAAGGCCACCACCTATAACCCTTCATAACACATCTCAAACCAATTAGGTTTATCCAATTAATTCTCAATTATCCTCCCAATGTCTCTCCATTACTCCTTTAATCCTTCAATTGGGTAGAAATCCATCCAAGGAATCCCTTTGTTTCAAACCAAAAGGAGTTACCCAAAGAAGAGGAAACATCTTTTCTCAAGCACATTTCCTTTATTTTATTTATCCACCACCTCAATTATTCTCATTCCATGAATAAATAATATAATCAGTATCCTAAATATACTTATATTTTTTATGCTAAGGTTTAGACTTACACCAACACACACTTCCATCAAATGGGTAACGAGCTTACCGTTCTTGTGTACAGAAAACTATCGCATCACACTACTGGAACTTGGTTTTTTCCCAAAATTCCTATATCAATGGTTTGAGGAAACCATTGTTGTAGTGTAAAAGAAGCAACATTTTCCAACGGTTTGAATAAACCTTTAGCAATGTGTATTTATTCTTAATATTTCCCAACAGTTTTCTAAAACCGATGGGAAAAAAATGTATTCTCTATGCTATACCAATTGTTTTTAAAACCATTGGTAAAGGGAATCTTTCCCAACTGTTTTTAAAAATAGTTGGGAATGTTTTCCCCCAAATACCTAGTGCCTGAGCTCCTAGTGGGTTCAATTGCAGACCTAATTCAGACCTGATCCCGATGTATTATCGGCCACGAAACACCTTCCAGTCACCCTTGGACAGCCACCCCCACCACCATAGACCCCCCCCCCCCGACCCCTTGGACAGCCCCTCCACCCCCGTGGACAACCCGCCCACCCCCTGGACACCCGGTACCCCTGGACATCCCCCCATACCCACCCCCATGGAAAACCCGCAACCCCCCTAGACACCTTATACCCCCTGGACATACCCGCCCACCCTCTGGACACCCCTCTCACCCCCTTGGATAGCCTTCCCACCCCCCTGGACACCCCTACCCCCTGGACAGCCCGACCACCCCTGTGGACTGCCCACCCACCTAGACACCCCAACCCCCCTAGACAGTCCCCCACCCCCTGGACACCTCCGACCCCCCTGGACAGCCCCGCCACCCCACTGGACACCCCCCACCCCCTAGACACTCCCTCCCCCTTGGGAAATGTATGTGATCACTCAAATTATCTACTAAAATATAAAATTTCTTCGATCTAAAATTTAGTCAACTCCTGAATAATTATCCTCCACAAGTGTACATGATCTAGTACACTCATGTATAGCTCTTAAAATATATTTTGTTATAAATATATTATTATTTTTTCTTTTATATTATGATTCTCATATAGAGTAGTGTTTCAGTTATGGTTTCATATAAAGTGAACAATTATTGTTTACTTAAATATGTTTTCGATGAAGTGTCAATCTTATTGAATTGATTTTGAAAAAATGACTTATAACAATTATTTTTTTACAGAATGGATAGAATTTGGATGTATTAAACCGATCAGATCTCAAGCAATTTTCAAAACAATTTGGAGATCTCTTTAGATTTTGCATTTCACAATGCTTAAGATAGTAGTCGCATACACTTCCCATGTTCTATTTGTATTGGAAGACCTTGGTTGAGCCATGAAGAAGTCAGCTACCACATAACCAAATATGGTTTTCAAGAAAACTACTATGTGTGGTATCATAATGGGGAGAAAATGAAATCTCAAATTGCTGATGATCCAAATGAGAGGACTGGAGTGGGGAATTTTTTATATGATCGGTTTATGTTTATTCATCATCATGAAAAATAAAGGATTCTGGACTAAGAAGACTTTGATATAATCACACATGATGCCTCTAATGAAAATGATGATGTTGTCAGGGTGAAAAAATTGAATGATGCTGTCACGACTCCAATATATCGACAATGCGATAAAATAAAAAAGCTATAATTTTTAATCCAATTATTTCATGGGAAAAATATGTATGGAATTTCTAATACAGAAATCGGTTACATTCTTACCTTCTTGAAGGATTTACTTCCATATGATGCAGATATTCCCTCAAACCACTATATGGCATGGAAGTTAGTTAAGGAACTTGGATTTTCAAGAAACAAAATTCATGATTGCCCAAAATATTGTAGTTTATTCTGGGAGGAAACCACTAAATGAAACGATTGTATAAAATGTGGCACATCATACTAGAAGTCAAAATTTGATGGAACACCATCCCGCGTGACACAGAAAGTAATGTGGCACTTTCCATTGATCCCCAGACTCCAGAATCTTTTTCTATCAGATTAAATATCAATAAAAATGATATGGAATGATACCAAGAGAAAGAAGAATAATGATGAGTTGGTTCACCTTGATGATGTATTTTCATGGTACAGATTTGATGCTCGATATCCTGATTTTGCAGCTGATGAGCGTAATGTGAGGCTGGGTCTTTCATGTGATGGTTTTAATCTGTTTGGGAAGATGCTTACTTTTCACAGCACATGGCCAGTTTTTACACATTTATAATCTTCCCCCATGGTTATGTATGAAAAAACCTTTCACTTTCATGATTATACTCTTATCTGGCCCTTCTGATCCTGACATTGATATTGACGTATACATGCAACCTTTAATAAAAGAGTTGAAACTTCATTAGGATGTGGGTGTGTACAAATACGATGCATATTCGAAAGACATATTTCAGATGTGTTCTACGCTTATGTGGATGATCAATGATTTTCCAGCTTATGCAATGATGTCTGGATGAAGCACAAAGGGAAAACTATCATCTCTTATTTTTATGAAGAATACAAGATCCATAAGACTGAAACATCACTGTAGTTTCAGTTTTATGGGACATCGAATATTCTAACCAATGGACCATCCATATAGAAATAATCATCAAAGATTTGATAATACCATAGAGACCGATGATCCACCTCAACATATGTCTGAAACTGATGTACTTAATGAATTGAAAGATTTTATATTTTCATTCGGGAAGGGTCAAATGAAATATGGAAAGGGAAATAATGTTTCAACTGAAACCTATTACAATTGGAGTAAGAGGAGTATCTTTTTTTATTTTCCTTATTGTTCAAAAGAAATTTTATATCATTGCTTAGATGTAATGCACATTGAAAAGAATATATGTGAAATGTTGCTTTCAATACTTCTAAATGTTAAGGCAAAGACAAAAGATGATTTACAGTCTCAGCATGACTTGGTGGATTGGGGAATCATACCAAAATTGCATCTTGTACGTATCAGTGAAAATAAATGGAAAGTTCCATGTGCTTCTTATGTGATGACACCTACAAAAAAACAATTTCTGGAAGTATTATAGACTATTATAGATTCTGATGGCTATTCAAGAAACATATCTAAATTGGTCAACAAAAGAGTGTTGAAGCTAAAATCTTTGAAGACTCGTGATTATCACGTTCTTCTGCATGAGTTGATTCCAAAAGCAATCCGTTATCTTTTGTCTAATAATGTAAGGGTGATTGTTATTCGGTTGTAAAATTTGTTTAGAGATCTTTGTGCTATGAAGTTGTCCAAGTATTTATTGAAAAAAATGTTGACAGATGCCCCATAAATTTTGTGTGAGTTGGAGAAAATATTTCCTCTATTATTTTTCACATGAATGATGCATCTAACTGTCCAAATTCTCAGTGAAATACTTCTCGGAGGACTTTTTTCTTTTCATTGGATGTATCCAACTGAAAGAAATATGTACACATTAAAGTCTTATGTCCGAAATAGGAATCATATTGAAGGTTCTATTGTGAATGGTTACTTGGCTCAAGAATGTATGGATTTCTACTCAATGTATTTTTCTGATCTTACTACAAGAATGAATAGACCAATGAGAAATGAAGAAGAACAGTATGAGAAAATTGAACCCATTTTTTCATCACTTCCTCAAACAGGTGGAATTCCTAGATCATATACATTGAATACATTAAGCCTTGAATAGTGGGATATGGCACATCGCACAGTTTTGTTCAACTATGATTTTTTCGATGACTACATCAGGTAACTAAATTTAATATGTCTATATTACATATATATCTATTAATCTATTCATATTTTTTATTTGTAGGGAACATAAAACAATTATTAATAGAAATAATCGTTCGTTATCTTTGAGAAAGATGGAGTTTTTGTATAGCAAAGAGTCTTATACTTGGTTAAAATTGAAGGTAAATATATTACTGTTTAAAATAATTAAATCAATATTTAATTAAGTTTAATATTCATTTATATTATAGGTATTGAGTTTTCCTACTGAATCTATCTCTGAGAAAATAAGATCTTTGGCATTTGGTCCTGACACCGTGGTTTGTGACTGTAAATCAATTGTTATCAATGGGTACAAATTTATTGTCACTGAACGAGAAAAGAACATGAGAACACAACATCATGGTGTTATGGTTACTTCCACAATTGATTGTTATGCCAATGCATTAGATAGTAGACCGTGATTTGAAAATGTTGGTTATTATGGAGTCATTGAAAAAATAGTAATATTGGATTATTCCTCTCATGGATGAGTCACGATGATGAAATTTCATTGGTTTGATTCGATGATGAGATAGGGCACATTTATTTATGATTTTGGACTTCAATTAATTAATATAACTCGCATTCTTGCTACAGAAGAACCATATATATTGGAATCAATGGCTAAACAAGTTTTTTATGACAGAGACCAACTTCGACCGGAATTTGGTGTCATAGTTGAAGTAATTCCAAGACATATTTTTGATGATGGTGATGATGGAATTTACATTGTCCCTACAGCCATTGGAACCAATCCATTTATTTATTTTGATGACTCTAATAGCTCTATTGTTAGAGTTGATTGTGAACTTGAAGTTGTGGTGGAAAATATATAGAATCATTTATCCATGTTCTCAATTATTTTGGTTTCCCTCAAGTTGGGTTGTTAAGGTTGGTACTATTCAAATTTATTTAATATTGATTACAAATATATTGTATCTGATTTGACCTTTATGTGAATTTTCAATGTTTATTGGTTAGAATTTTAATTTGAATTGAATTTTATAATTTGGAATTGAACTGTATTTAAACCTACGAAACCAACATTTCTAACTTGGTGAACATTTCAATGCTTCAATTGTGATTTGTATAAAATTTGTATGACTCTAAGACATCTCTTTAAAATTTTACCAGGTAATGAACAAGATGGTTTGTATTCTTCTGAAAAACATGTATTGAAACCTACAACATCTACCTGAGCTAAAGAAATTAAATTTTTCCTTAATTTTGACAAATACTTCACCACTTAGGAATCTAGTAGAATAAATGTTCCATGATTTTAATAGACTAATTACACTAAGTAAATAATCATCCTACTAAAAATTAAATTTCCTTATTACATCTTGTATGATTTTTTCACTTCATTGTATATTTGTTCAAGCTCACCTAAAACAATGGTTAGTTAAATTATCCATGAATCCCCCTATTCCCTCTCATTTATGTTGGTTTTTTGGTTACACATTAGTTATCCTTTTCTATTTACTTCCATATTTGTTTTCAAATGCCGGAAAATGAAACCAATTGAAGAGAGGTGATGAAAACAGATTATGGACAACAGTCGTTACATGGTTGAGCTGGGAATTCCACCACTAGTGTCTGTAGTGAGTATTTTATTTCAAATATATTTATTTAAATATTATATAATGTCATGTGATTAATGTTTTTTAAACATTTTTTCAGGATCCATCTATTAGGTGACAGTTATTTGATGAGCAGCCTAGTAGTGCTCCCAATACTCGGGGTGTTCGTACGAGGGGGGTGGTATGGGAGCTAGATGATCTAGTCAGCGTACCTAATTAGACTCTACCCCTCCAACTGACATACCATCCATCCCACATTCTGATCCTAGTGTGTCGTTAGGGACACATGGGATATTTAGACCTCCCATGTTTTCACCGCACTTTACATCTAAGCCTCCCCAAATGTCTGTACCATATCTGATGATGATTCTCACTCTTTATCCAGTATTTGGCCATCCATCCATGTCATCTTCTTTTAATTCTGCTTCCTTATCTCTAGGCATTTATATTCTATCTTCTTCAACTACTGCTCCTCCAGAGTCTATCCCCGCGGAGTATACATTGGGACCCACTCCATCTATACAGGGTGTTCCTTCAGTTTCTGCGGATCCAGCGGAACCTATTGATCAGACTACCACAGGTATACTTATTCAACCCTAACAAATTATTACACCATTATTTATTTTCATTATAACATGTATTGATAAAATATTTTTTTCTTTCATAAAAGATACATCTACTGATAGGAGGCGGGGGAGGGGGTGTACACGCATGCGTTTGGTGTAGAAATGCCATACGTAGTAGACGTTGGACTACAATAAAGATAGTCAGATGATTGAAAAATCAGGGCAGCAATGTTGGAGTTTTTTGGCAATGCTTGCCAAATACTCCGACATCATTCCTGTCAGCCTGGTCTCATGGAGACAGCTGCCAAATGAAGTCAAGGATAAATCCTAGGCAATGATATGGGTAAAACCACTATTTTATTTAATGAAGTATATTAATTTTTTTATTTATATGAATTAATATTTTGGTTTTAACTGCGGTTTAATTTCCTCGATGGTGAGGGTTCACACCCAGCACGTCGAAAGGATTTAGGTTAGCTTTAGAGAGATTATACGCATGAGTTGTACATTGGCTGGAATGCTAGAGCGGGCATATAGTTAGAGGCGGTTTCAATCAAGGATGATTTTCCATTAGAATAGTACCGACAGATGATTACTCATTGGGTGACTAGCCAATTTACGGTATTAATCAAATTAGAATTATTTAACTGAAAATTTTCATATTTTCCATTAAAACTAATTATTTAAATTTATTTAGGATGCATCTGAAAGAAATAAAAAAACAATGATGCTAAGAAATATGTCCACACATTGGGATGTACTACGATGCCAAATCATGAGAGACACCAGGTATGATAGTTTATAATCTTTCTTTACAACTTGAACTTTCTATTGCTTCCTCCATACATTATTCGATTGCTAAAGTTGTTATATAATTTTGGTTATGTAATTACTATGTTTTTTTGGTATCCTATTTTTAACTATGGTTTTCAACATTCAATGTCATTTTAGAGGCATAAATTGAATGTCAAAGGATGTGTGCCTCAAGAAAAACTATTTTTCTCGAGTAGAAAGAAGAAAGATGGAAGTTCGGTTAATGAACCGAATCAGCAGCAAATTGTAAGTTTTAATTTTTAGATTTAAAATTTTAATCTATATTTTTTAACTTAATAATCTATTTATATTTGTAACAGACTACTTTAGAGGCCCTTGATGCCCAGAAAACTTGAAATTTTGGCCCAATGGATCACTTACATCAGGTGTTAGGAGATGAGCACAGTGGTAAAGTACGCTATAGACCTGGGAAGAGTATAGTTCTAAAGAAGTATTGGCCCTCTTCAGATACGATTTGTAGTGACATCGAGTTGCAGAAGGTTAAGGCATAGGAAGAACAAGCTGAAAAAGGGGCCATAGAGACACTAGAACAGTCCACTATGGCAAGCACTGCATTTATGAAACTGATGGAAGTTTTATGTCTGACACTTCCACCAGAGTCCAACACTGCTTGTGATGAATATATGTCATCGATGCATTCTATATATGGTGCACCAGGTGGCACTTCAAGTGGTGGTTGAGACGATGGCGAGGAGGAGGGCGAGGAGGAGGTCGAGGCGGAGGAGGAGGGTGATGAGGAGGATGAGGCTGAGTATGAGGGTGAGGAGGAGGGCGGGGACAATGATGGGGATGAAAATGAGGATGAGGGTGATGCTGACGATGATGGTGATGATAGTGATGGTGATGAGGGACAGATTTATCTGTTACATTTTTTACTGATATTACTGACCTTTGATGTTTAATTATTTATTGTTCTTGAATATATGTGTGATTATGTAGGTCACATTATCATTATGTTTTATCTATTTTAATGAAATTGTAATTTTTTTTGGAATTTAGAAAATTGATGATCTTATTAGAAGTTGATATATTGAAATTATTTTTTTAACCTTGAAATAATTTTCTTAGAAAAAATGTAAATACCATCCCATGTGTCTGGGACAGCCCCCCACCCCCACCCCCAGCCTCCTCCCTGGACCCCGAACGGCCCCCGGAAAACCCCCTGGACAGCCCCTCAAACAGCCCCCCCCCCCCCACCCTCCTCCCTGGACCCCGGACATCCCCCGTACAGCCCCCTAGACAACCACCCAGACACCCCCCCACCCTCCTACCTAGACCCAGGACATCCCCCACCCTCCTCCCTGGACCTCAGACAACCCCCCTCTTCCTTGGACCCTGGATAGCCCCCCATCCTCCTCCATGGACCCTGGAAGTCCCCCGAAAATCACCCAGACAGCCCCCCGAACAGCCCCCTAGATAGCCCCCCTGATAGCCCCCTACCCTCCTCCCAAGAGACATCCCCCCGTAAATCCCCCACCCTCCTCCCTAGACCCTGAACATCCCCCCTCCTCCCTGGACACTGGAAATCCCCACACCCTCCTCCCTGGACCCCAGACAGTCCCCCACCCTCCTCCTTGGACCCCGGATAGCCCCCCTCCTCCCTGGACCCTGGAAAGCCCCCCCCCCCCACACCCTCCCCCCTAGACCCTAGACAACCCCCAGATAGCCCCCCGAACAGCCCCTAGACAGCCCCCCAGACAGCCCCCACCCTTCTCCCTGGACCCCGGACAGCCCCCCTCACCCCAACCCTTCTCCCTAGACCCCGAACAGCCCCCCGACCCGACATCCCAACATTGGGCGAGCGGTGTTTCAACATATATAAAAATCACAACAATTCACGAATGTCTAAGGAACACCTACCTTGATTTAGGAGACAATCGCACTCTTTACTCGGTGTCTTGGATCCCAATCTGAGCTCTCTTTAAAATGGACACCCTTTTAAGTAAAAACAATTGTCATATAGAAAACCGACCAAACGTATTTGGATTGGGTTGATACTTTAACATAAGGATCCATGGTCCATTTGTGACATGTACGAGTCTACCCCGCCTCAATCTGAGACACATTGTGGCCGATACCACTCAAAGTGTCTCACTTTTATTATAATTGGACAACATTTTAAGTGAACACAACAACTAGCATACATAAAACCAACCAAACGCATTCGGATTCTGTTTATACATTAGGAAAACGGTTCATGGGTTATTTGTGACATGTAAAAGTCAACACTGCCTCAATCCGAGGCACGGTGTGGTCGGTACCATTCAAACTATCTCACTTTTATTTGAATTGAACAAGATTTTAAGTGAAAACAACTAATTGCATATAAAAAACTGAACAAACGCATTTGGATTCTATTGATACTTTAGGACAACGATCCATTGGTCATTTTTGACGTCTATGGGCCAACCTTGCCTCAATCTAAGACACGGTGTGACCGATACCACTAAAACTGTCTCACTTTTATTTGAAATGAACAAGATTTTAAGTAAAAACAATAACTTTCATACGAAAAACTGAAAAAACGCATTATGATTGAATTGATACTTCATAAAAAAGATACATGGGTCATTTGTGACGTGTACGAGTCAATCCCACCTCAATCCAAGGCACGATGTGGCCGGTATCACTCAAAGTGCCTCTTTTTTTTTTAAATGAACACTGTTTTAAGTAAAAACAACAGACATGTGGAAAACTGACCAAACATATTCTAATTGTGTTGATACTTTAGAACAAGGATCCATGGGTCATTTGTGACGTGTAAGAGTTAACCCTGACTCAATCTGAGGCATGGTGTGGCCGGTATCACTCAAAGTGTCTCACCTTTATTTGAAATGGACAAAATTTTAAGTGAAAACAACAACTAGCATATGAAAAGCCAACCAAACGCATTAGGATTGTGTTGATACTTTAGGAAAATGATCCATGTGTCATATGAGATGTGTAAGAGTCAACCCCTCCTCAATACGAGGCATAGTGTGGTCGATATCACTCAAAGTGTCTTTCTTTTGTTTAAAAGGGACATCATTTTAAGTAAAAACAACTGGCATACGGAAAACCAACCAATCGTATTCAGATTCTATTGATACTTTAGCACAAAGATCTATGGTTCATTTTTGACGTGTATGAGTCAACTCCACCTCAATTTGAGGCACGGTGTGGCCGGTACCACTCAAAGTGTCACACTTTTATTTGAATTGGAAAATATTTTAAGTGAAAAAAAGAACTGGCATATGGAAACCCGACCAAATGAATTTGGATTATACTGATACTTAACAATACATGGGAGGTTTTCGATGTGTAATAATCAACCCCACTTCAATCCGAGGCTCGGTGTAGTTGGTACCACTCAAATTGGCTCACTTATATTTGAAATAGACATGATTTTAAGTGAAAACAACAACTTATATACGGAAAACCAACTAAATGCATTTTTATTCTGTTGATACCTTAGGAAAATGATCCATGGGTAATTTTTGATGTGTACGAGTTAACCCCGCTTCAATTT
This sequence comes from Viscum album, assembly GCA_963277665.1. NCBI lineage: Eukaryota > Viridiplantae > Streptophyta > Magnoliopsida > Santalales > Viscaceae > Viscum > Viscum album. The sequence continues at coordinate 1,018,929,891 of OY728140.1, read as the reverse complement.
GAGGCATAGTGTGGCCGGTACCACTCAAACTGTCTCACTTTTATTTGAAATGGATAGGATTTTAAGTGAAAACAACAACTGGCATACGGAAAACTAACCAAACGCATTCGTATTATGTTGATACTTTATAAAAATGATCCATGGGTCATATGTGACTTTTACGAGTCAACCCCACCTCAATCTGAGGCACGATGTGGATAGTACCACTCAAAGTGTCTCTATTTTGTTTAAAATGGACACTTTTTTAAGTAAAAACAACAGACTTTCGGAAAACCGACCAAACGTATTCTGATTTTGTTGATACTTTATCAAAAGAATCCATGGGTCATTTTTTCATGTGTACTTGTAAACCCCATCTCAATTCGAGGCATGGTGAGGCCGGTACCACTCAAATTGTATCAATTTTATTTGAAATGGAAAACATTTTAAGTGAAAACAACAACTAGCATACAGAAAACTCACCAAACGCATTCAGATTCTGTTGATACTTTATAAAAATGATAAATGGGTCATTTGTGATGTGTACGAGTCAACCCTGTCTCAATATGATATATGGTGTGGCTGGTACCACTCAAACTATCTCACATTAATTTGAAATGGACATGATTTTAATTGAAAACAACAACTTTCATACAGAAAACCAACCAAACGTATTCATATTTTGCTGATACATTAGCACAAGGATCCATGGTCCAGCCTCACACAATCCACTTCTCATGTGAGGAACTCCTACCCCTATTCTAAAACACATGATATTTAATAAGCCAATCCCATCCTCAAATAGTGGGTTCTGGGACCAAACCAAAGTCCCATTGGGAACCCAATACCAAAGACATAATTGAATATTAATACCCACTACCCAAAATGGGGATTCATCTCATATCACACCCAGGAGGCCAAATTACAATTATCCACATACCCCCTTATTCCAATTGAAAAGTCTATGAAAAACATGTAGACTGTTCTGGTAACCCATCTCATATGTCGAGATTGGCCAATGTTTCCCACTAACACATCAGGAACCATTTATACATGGATACATAGTCATTAGAGGAATATAAACATCCCATTCACTTATTATAACTCATACTAGGTCTAAGCACATGACCACTACCATTTTCTATCTTATGGGTATCATGATCCTTGTCCACTCTACCCATGTTTTTCAGTTAGATTTAAGATATTCAACCCAAGACCATGAGTAAACATACCATGTGCTTTTTATAACATGTGGGTTTTTTCTCTTGTGTGTATTGGTGTTGTGGTTTGAGTGAGTAGTGAATTCTAAATTTTGAATACTGTTATGGGTTTTATTGGTTTTCAATTCTAAATTTTAAATTTTGGATATATTGGATTCTGGATGTATTGGTAATGAATTATAAATTTTGAATACTATTATGTGTATTGGATTCTAGATATATTGGATTTTAATTTTTTTATTGGTGTTATGGGTGTTATTGCATTTCAATCCTGGATGTATTGGATTGTGGATGTATTGGATTCTTTATTTTTCTCTTATGTTGTAGTTTGAGTGAGGAATGAATTTTCAATTTCTAAATTTCTAAATTTTGGATGAATTTTAAACATCCCATGTAGCCTTCTGGATTCTGGTTATATGTTGCAGGTCATTGAGAGTTTTAGGTTACAGGTTGGAGGTGGCTGATGGCTGCGGCTGCTATGGAGCTGCAACATATGTATACCAATGGTTTTTAAAACCATTGGTATAGCCCTTTGATGTATATTATACCAATGGTATTGTTATAACCATTAGTATAAACTTCTACCAACGGTTTTTAAAACTGTTGGTATATCCTTTGGATGTATATTTTACACTATATACTAGTGGTTCTAAACCATTGGTATAAGGGTAACATATACCAATGGTTTGTAAAACCGTTGGTATATCTATTACTTTAACATATATAACAATGGTTTACACAAAACCTTTGTTATAGGCCTATACAAATGGCTTACTTTTCTACGGTTTGGGAAACTGTTGGTATATAATATACCAATGGTTTTCCAACCTTTCCCAACTGTTTAGAACTGTTGGTAAAGGGTAAAATTCTAGTAGTGTCACGAAACGATGTTGTTAATTTTTCATTTACCACATCTCATGGCTGGAAATTATGATGAACATTGTATTTTCATAAAAAATATATTATATTAATTATTTATTTATTCTTATTTAATTTTTATATAAAACATACCTTCATTCTTCCCATGCTATCGATATACAAGAACTTCGTTTGTTGACATGTGGACTGCCACCTCCTCAAAGTGATGTGATTCACTCACACATTACATGGAATGTATTAAGGATGGATTTAGTAAATGTATATGATATATATTATATTTATGATATTTTCAAACTTTTGTTATTATTAAATAAAACATTATTTCATTCTTTCCGTTTTGGGTAAAAATGATAACTTCATTTGTGGATGTGTGGACTACCACCTCCTTAAATCGATGTGATTCATTCACATTTTTCATCGAATGTATTAAGGATGGGTTTATTAAAATTGAATGATAAACATGAATTATTAATGATGCTATAATTATATTATATACATATATACATATATTTTATTTACTTTATTTCTTTCAATATGACAAGAAAACTGAAATAGTGTTCATGTATACGTACGGCCTACCGTCTCTATGAATAGTGTATTCGATTTCATATTTCTATCTTTTATATATTAATTTAGATATTTATAGATTGAATATATATGATATATAAATAATTTTATACATTCTTTAAATAAGTAAATAATGATTTATGTAATAGGGTCAATAATAACCAGTCAAAACACATATGATAAACAAAGTGGTTATTACTCGAAACATTACTTTAACATGGAATTGTTAATAAAAAGGTAATAAAAAGTCATAAAAATTAATATATGGTATTATATATATCAATATTTTCTTGTGATAAATGTATAATAAACCTATACTTATTATACCAGAGGTTTTTACATGTATGATGAGAGTCAAGACACAAGGTAATGGAATTTCATCTCACTTTTTATTTTCATGAGATACATGTCATATTCACCAATCACTTATTTTGTGTGGTGTATATACTTCCCTATGAAATTTTACAGAAATTATTTACTTATATAATGGTATTAAAATCTTTAATTGATTTTATTCTTTCAAGGGGATCACAATTCTAAATTTAATCAAGTAGTGTAGGTTTTTTCTCGTCTCAGTTTCGTTTATGTGATACTTATGACTTTTTCACCAGTCATTTCTTTTGTGAGTTGTATCTAATGAACATGGGTTTATTATATTATTATTATACATTAATTTTATTTTTATTAACATATCCATTTTATGACCTTACTTTCATTGATTTTATGGTTCAAAATTTACTAAATCGGTAAAGTAGTTTTTTCTCAATTTTTCTTCTTTGACTTACATACCATGTTATGCACCTATATTTTTCTATGGGGAGTATATGATTCCCATTGAAATTTTATATATTGAATATAATTATTTTAATGACAATTTAAGCTTCATGTAGCGTTATTATTTCATGTGGATTATGACTCAAATATTTAAGAGTGGTATGGGAAACTTTGAGATGTTCAAAGATTATTTTCTTCAAGAAATATTTCAAAAATATATATTAAGATAATTTTCAAGAAAAATTATTTTAATAAAATGTTTTAAGTTTTAAAGTTTTTTTCAAAGATTCATTTATAAATGTTCAAAACTATTTTCATGGAAAAGAAATTCAAAATATTTTCAATGTTCCTTTATATATTTTCAAGAAAAAATGTTTTCAAAATGTTCTCAATATTCCTTTACAAGTTATCAAGGTTATTTTTAAAGCAAGTGGTTTTCATAGGGTTTTCTGTTTTTAAAGAAATTTTTTAAAATAATAAAGGACATTTTCTTGAAGAATTTTTTATATGTTTTTGAAGGATTCCATTATAAGTATATTCAAAGTGGTTTTCAAAGAAATGGATTTTTGAGAATGTTTCATGTTTTAAAAATTGATTTTCAAAGAAATATTATTTTCCTTTATTTATGTTCCAATTTAAAAATAATTCTCCATATAAGATGACATAATTTTCACAGACATTGCAAATTTGTATCAAAGGTGTTTCTTTTTTTCTGTTTCATTACTATTTGCGATATAGTAGATAGGAGTATTAGAAATGTGTTGGAACCTATGGTGGATATCAGACTAGTGCGTTGAGAACACTTTTTCTAGAAAGAGGTAATTGTGGCCATGAATATGGGATTTATGTTATAATATATAATTTTATGGTTTTATTTGATTTATTCTTTCAGCTACACACATTTTTGTAGATTTTAAAATTTATAATGGATCTATGGATATCGACCCATTTGTGAGAAGCCATTTATAGATTATTGTATCTTGGATTATTATCAAGATTTCTCTGATTGATTTTGACTCTTAGATAAGAAATGAAATAGGTGGCTCATGCATCATATTTGGTACATTGGATTCATATTCTATAGGCTTGAAAGTGTGTGATTATTAATAATTATGGAGGAAATTTGTATAAAGTTTCAAAAAAACCTAAATGGTTTTTCCCATATAGGTTTTTGTTGGAATTATGCTCAATTGGGCCAACCTATATATATATATATATATATATATATCATTATTATGTCAGGTAAGATGGGTCTATGTTGGGACATTTTATGATGAGGATAATGACTTAGTATAAATACACAGGATGTGCGGTGACCCTAGTAGGTTTATATTGAACATAATTCCCATTTTTTGGACCCCTTGTAGGATGTTGTTACAAAGGTTTTTGTTGGAATTATGCTCAATTGGGCCAACCTATATATATATATATATATCATTATTATGTCAGGTAAGATGGGTCTATGTTGGGAAATTTTATGATGAGGATAATAACTCAGTATAAATGAACAAGATGTGCGGTGACCCTAGTAGGTTTATATTGAACATAATTACCATTTTTTGGACCCCTTGTAGGATGTTGTTACATAGGTTTGTAAATTTAAAGTGTTGGTAACAACCTATATAGTGTTTTCCTACATATAATGGAATTGAATTATACTTAAGAGACCTTCATTTATGGTTATATAGTTAGATATCTTAGTAAAGTGATGATAGGTACCTTTTCATTTCTATAGAACTTGATATTGAGGGGTATTGCCTTATGTGGATGATCGGTATGTTTTAGTTCTGTAAATCTTTTACATTGGTATCATGACCTCCAGGGAAATGTTCCTTGTGAGTATGTTTGAAGATAATTGATTCCTTATAGGCTATATTGACAGTTTTGACCCTCATAGGTCAATGTTATTTGAACCTCCTTTAGAGATGTTCAAAATTTGGACTAGGTGCTTAGACCTAGTTCTCTTATTATGATACTTGATTTTTAGGTCTAGGTGGGAGACTTAGTGGCCCTTAGTTTTTGAATTCAACCCTCATAGGTCGATGTTTAATTTCTTGAGAGAAAACTATGAGTGAGGTTTTACCATGTTTCTAGATAGATTTTTCGTAAGTGATCTTCATTGTACACTTATTTGAGAGCGATGCATGGTAGTTTCTCAGGGTTTTTTGATATAGGGATAACAATTCCTTTGGTTTCTAATAAATAACATAGGGTTATTTTGTTTCAAGACTAGTTTTCACATGTAAGATACTTTTGTTACATATCCTTATTAACCAGTAGTTTTGCATTTGAATCATTCATTAAAAAAAATGATATTACATGATGGGCGGTCATGGAAAAAAATTGGAATGGGTAAGGTGAATTTTTTTTTGAAGAGGAGTACCATAGTAGATTTGGTCTTAATGAGATAGATTTGTTGTGTAGCATGGTCATCATAGCTTTGTGATGAAAAATCACCAGAGTATGATTCAGGTGATAATGGTACGCATCAGTTACCCATGGTACCATTTAAATCCTAATGTGGAGATGTGATGTGTGATTCAGGGACTGATTATTTCAAATAAATGGTGTGGGCATGGTTTCCCGAGTTTTTCAATAAAAATGATATATTTATATCAGTGGAAGAGGATACATTGAGACTAAATTGGGTTTCATGAGGTAGTTGAACCATGGTTGGACATAGACACACATTTTCGGGGGATGTGGTTTTAGGATTTGGATAAATGAAAGTATATATTTTTTAAATATGATCATGGATCAAGACAAAAATACACTCATATCGATAATATATTAGTGACATTTTAGTTATTGATGATCATGCTATATCTTGACATAATATTGAGTACACTGAGAGAGCATCAAATCTACACCAAGATTATTTTATTTTAAAATACCACTCATGGTCGATGATAGAACCTATTGATGTTTCACTCGAGGAGCATCATAAGTTAATCCCTATGGTGGAGGTTGAACCATTGGAAGTCTGAGGGTTATGATCCTCATGATAAATTGAAATTCATTGATTTCTATGGAAACTGTTCATAGTAAACGAGAATGTGGGATTATTGGATATCATGTGTTGACGCTCAAGGATAATAATATTCTTATACAAGCCCTTTTTATGTCTATAAGTATACAATCTATGGGATATGGTGACCAGTATTTCTTTTAATTGATGTGATGATAAGGATTCTTCTAAGGTGTAAAGTGGGATGTCAATCGCAAGAGGGTGACACTCATGTGGGAAGGGTCATGGGTCCAGGACACCAATCATATGATGGTGGTTTTGAAACTCATATTCCATTTGAAAAATGAAATATATATGGATTAAAATATTGGTAAATTCTATGAATAGTTTCAATTATGAATTGGTGAAATCCAAATGTGGGTGTTAATACCAGTGTAGCATCGATGATCCATGGATACTAGATCAGGTTTCCATCAGTGTTAGATCTATAGAATGACTAAGATTTTTAAAGGGATGTGGTTCTATTTGAAGACATCACCAAAATTCAAGTAAATTATTCTATGAGAATTCTCATAATAGTCTTTTTACGACTTGAGATAAGGCTGTGGAAATATTTTTTTTAAGATGCATCGATTGTGGAAGATAAGTCTTCTTGTGAGTAATTGGCTGGAGGTGGTTTGACTTGAAATTCTTCTAATGGTTTGATTCAGTCCGTAGGTTTCTATATTTAGTGGTCTACTAGGGTGAGATGGGCATATTTCTAGGGTTTTCTTGGAATTTTCCAGGAAAAATCTGCATGATCCGGTTGATCTTGAATGATGGGAGTTTGATTGTTATGATAAAATCAAGGACCAAGAATAGTCCCCTTATCTGTAATTTGATAAATGTGTCAAAATTTTCAATATAAAACTTATAACATGCTCCAATAAGTGAATATTATGGTGAAAATACCATGGATTTAGTTTTGATATCTTAGGTACCTTATTTTTTAAATGAATCTTGCAGGTGCATGAGGAATTTGGAAATATAATGAAACCATTTGACCAAATAATCTCTAACCCAAGTAGATCATGTTTTTTTTCACTGGGTATTATTGGGTTATAGAAGTTCTATTTTGGGGAGAATTTAAGATCCCATGTTTCTATGAGCTGTAAATTTCAAAAACAAATTGGAATTTTTGGTTTACTAGATGGTTCAAATCTTGATTGAAGATTCAGAATGGAATTATAAAGGTTGAAATGCCTATAAATGATGTGTTTAGATATGGAATGAGTCTTGGTTTGTATCTTGGAGGTTTTAGGATCATCCTAAGGGTTTGGGACCCATAACCATAGTTTTGGGATAAATGCAGCAGAGGGCTCATGATTGGCGCATAGTTAGTGTTAACAGTGCGACCAAACCATGTGACCCAGTTTACAGTAGTGTATGATTTGGGGAAACCATGTGGAAGTCCAGGGAAAACTGTGTTGTTTTCTATAATTTATTACAGACATGTTTCAAGGCTATAACTTGGTCTGTTAAACTATGTTCCATTCCCATGGGTGGGGTTGGTGCTTGGACAGTTCCAACCACACGGTTGGTGCACGGATTGGCCAATTGAGTTCACAAACCATAATACCCATTAAAAAGTGTAAAATTGTATTTTTTTACTCTTCATTATTTAATAGGGAATCTTGAATTTTTCTCAATTCTCCTCCCCGATGAAAGTCCCTTCCTGTCCTCTCCTTGGGTGATTCTCCCTCATTCTTGGTCTGTTTTGATCGTTATCAGGTGTGTTAGATTCCTTGATGAAATTATTCAAATTTTTTAGAATCTATTGTGTTCATTTATTTATTCATATAAATTAAAGTTATAAATTTAGATATTTTGGTCTATATTTTACCAGATCATAGTGGAATCAGATACCAATGTTGGGGTTTTTTCTCTACCTAGGAAGCGGATAACTCGAGAGATCGTCTGCACTTCATTGCATATCATTTCATTGAGGTACGTCACTATAGTGAATTTATATATATTAAATGATTTAAATTAAAATTATTAAATGGTTTTTATTTCATTTCTTAGGTATTTTACCTAATTCAAGGTGGGTTGTGTATTGCTTGTTTTTTGTGAGTGTTAGGTCGTCGTTTCAGTGTGATGAGATGGGTCGGTGAGCTTTTGAGCTTTATTCCCTTTATAATAAAATGTTTTTAATTTTTTTATAGTTCTTTTGGTTTTATTAATTAATTATAACATTGTTATAATTAATTAATTATGATGTTCTATTTATGAGATACGTCCAGTATGACTTGGTTGAGCTTGAAGAGGCCTTGGAAGCTTCTTCTAACCTTTTGAAAATATATGGAAAGCTTCTTAAAGGTAGGTTCTCTATCATATTTTCCCCTTTAGTATTTATACATGTTTATGGTTTTATATGGATTCTCATTATTTTCCCTAAGTAAAATTCCCCCTTGTATAAATTCATTCAAATGAATTGTTTCATTAAATGAAATGGGTATATGGAATTGAATGACTTCTCGGGGACACTAACAACCCTAGTGTGCTAGCTTCATCCTAAAACTTGATGTTATGACCTTAATAAAGGATCCCCTATGTGATTCCTCCATGTATTCCTTTATTTTATCCCAATAGGGATTCCTTTCTTATATACTAACATAGAGGACCCCAAGAGGGATTCCATTATTTACCATAGACATTGAGGATCCCAAGTTGGATGCCTCTATAATGTAATGTATTAGGGGATCATTGGGTGCCCCGATTCTTGACCAACCCTAAGATAGAGAATTATTGGTTTGGGTAAAGTTGGTATCAGATTTTACCTTTGAAACCATACAAAAATTGTAATCCATGAGGCTATGGAATTAGTGGTGGGTTAGGCATTTAGCCAACCTCATCCATACTGTTATGCATTCACCTCTTTACTGCTGATGTAGTGGTGATTACTAAAGATACTTCCTGGTTGGTGGATGATGAGATTGAAATGATGTTCTATTTGATAAGGATTCCAAAATTTTCTTACTGGGATCTCAATTCTGAGATTTATTGTATTGGTATTTCCATAGGTACTTCCTAAAATCTATCTTATGAGCTTTTTAAATATTATCAGGGATACCATGATATTCAACCTAGGATCCATCTATTGAACCTATATGTTTGAATATTACATTAGTAGGGCTACCCTGAGATACTTCTTGAGATCCTGTTTTTCATCATTACATGATTGGATGTTAGACAGGGAAGTTCTCATCATCATTGGGATGGTAGGACATGGAACTCCACACCCTTTTTGAGAAATACTTGATGGATGATTAATCTCTCCTTGAGCGATGCCTAGGATTCTCCCTAGGGTCAAGTGGATTCACCATTACTACATTTTCTAGAGGTAAATCTTGAGGATGGGGTTTTTTATCCATATATATGAATTGATGTCGATCATTCACTTGGATCCAAATATATTTCCTTATATATCGACTAAGGGTGATCCCCTTAGGGATTATTCAAGTTGTAATGTCATGATTTCCTATGGATTGGGTCCTGGGAATAATACATCAGGTTGTATTACATGTGGATTGAGTAGTATGAAATCAAGATCAATGCCACATTTAGAGTATTTTCCATAAGTATATGGTATCCTTTATTATAGTGATTAGAGGCGGGTATGAGTGAATCCATGGTTAGAAAATGTATCCCCCTATGGTGATATTGCTAAAGGAAATTTTTGATGTTGTTTAAAGTAAGTATTGTCAATTGGGATTACAGACCACGATATCAAAAAAATTATAAATGGATTGATTGGTACGACATCCATCTCACTGCCTTTTTCACAAGATGTTTGGACGATCGGGATTATGGACCCAAGGATTGACTGCTATTGTTTATGTAATTTTAACCTTACTCATGTATATTCATATATATATATCTGGGAATATATATATATAGAGACATATATATATATATATATAAGATGGTGCATTACCCAGTTTACTGAGATTATGGATCCAGGGGTCGGTTGTGATTTCACATTATTTGTTTCTTTTATCTTTCAAGTTGTGTCTCGACTAGGCTAAGCATATTGCATGAGCATGCACTTATGAAAAAAAATATAGGTTAAACATTATTGTGGACTACTGAGATTATTTATCAACCTTTTACATGAACCACGGTGTGCATGTGGACCTTATGTCTGCTTTTCAATTTGAGAATAGATGCACGATGGTTAGGGGTGAGGCCTAGAGTTGTATGATCAAGTGTTTCCACTCATGTGGATTCCTTTGATTAGGCTAGAGTAGTCTAACAGTGTCTTAGATACGGGGTATGTGGTATATATCTAAGTTATTAGTAGTTCCCTATGCTTTATTTCAATTTTTTTGATGTACTCCTTGTATGGTTGGCCTAGTGGGTAACCGGTGTTTTAAGTATGAACTGATGGTTCAGTTTTTTATAGCATTTCATTTATTATTTAGTGTGTTCTATTTCAATTATTTACTTCTTTTTTACTCTATTTATTTAATCCTTTAGATAATATATAGTTATTTCCACTATTTTTAGTCTACTATGGGGGCATAGTCTCTCCACGGACACACCCTAGGCCCTCTTTGCTAGTCGGAAGCCTCTAGTCAATGGTGACACATGATTTATCCCTTGTTTCAAACTAAATCAAAGCACCAGATTAGTGGAGTCTAGGTTTGGGTGTTACAAAAATTGAACCACAAAAATACATTTAGGATAAAATATGTATAACACCTATATGTTGGTATGTATTTTCTGAACAAAATCTTTTAAGTCCTGAAATGGTTGAGAAAATGGTAGAAAAGGTTAAGACCATTTAACTTTACATTAGGGTAGTTCAATGTCAAAAGAAGAGCTATGTCGACAATCATAGATGACACCTATAGCTTGAGGTTGGAGATAGCTTATTCCTCCACATATCTCCATTGATGATATTCATAAAATTTGGGAGGAAGGGAAATCTATGTCCCAGGTACATCATCCCTTGATAGATTCATGATCGCATTAAAATTATGGCCTATCAACTAAAACTTCCACCAAATATGTATAAACTACATGATGTATTACACATATCCCTATTGAATAATTAAATACAAAATCCATAATATATACTGAATTTAGATTTAGAACTACTGGAAAATGATCTCTCTTATGATGAGCAATCGATGAAGATATTGGACTATAGATATAAAGTTCTACACAATAAGACAACTCACCTAGTCAAGTAATATGATGAAATAATAAGTGAGAGGGGGAAACATGGGAGACAAAATATGTGATGCAGAAGAATTTCCCTCAACTTTTTGAACTTATTATGTAAAATTATTTGGGGGGGATTTCTTAAGGGGGAATAATGTAATGACATGTAATTTTATCAATAGAATTTATCTTTTAAAATATAATTTGGTTATATAATATGATACACACATACCACATAATGAATCTAGAATCATTTTATTATAATAATTTGAAAATTAAATTTTGAGAAGAAATATTCCGATAAGAATTTAAATTATTATAATGGGATAGTAAATATAAAATAAGGAAATATTAATAGTAAAATGTGGTACTTTCTGATCCCCTAGATTATTTACACTCACAGATAACATAGTAGAAATGTGTCAGAATATTTATAATGAAATATCCATTTTTAAAATAAAAATATATATAACCTTGATAGAAAATAGAATTTAATGAATAATGAATGGAATGATATGTATTTATAGAAATTATGGTACCTATATGACCATTACAAGTCTAGTTGTTGGAATAGTAATATGACTATTATGAATAGTTACCTAGATGTTAGAATAGTATCCTCACCTATTTATGTGTAAAATAATATTGAGGTATCATATAAAATTAAAATATTAAATATCATAATGCAAGTAAATAAATGTTTTAAAAAATATAAAATAAGTGTTTTTAATTTTTTAAAACATGTATGTTTTATTTGTATTTTTAAAATTAATATAATGGTTTAAAAGAAATTTTACTTTCATAAAATTTATTTATAGATTAAAATTAAGTTTTATTATAATGATACGATAATTTTATGATACCATAAGTGATTTTTCAAAGTGTCATAAAATATATCATAATATTAAAATTGGATTTTTTCAAATAAATATCAATTTTATAAATAAATTAAATTCCTCATATTTAGAAAAATATTTTCATAAAATGGATTTAATTTTTGTAATCTAAAAACTAAAATTACTTAGGTTTAAATTTGTTTTCTAAAATAGTTGATTTTTTTGTGATAAGTAAAATATAGTAAATTACAGTATACAACATTATAAGATAAATATATAAATTTTTGAGTCATGGATGATGTAAGAACTCATTAGTTTGAACTCACATGCACTAGTTATTGTATATAGTCAAAATAATCAATACAATTTATTGTCTTCATTCAATAGACTAATAAATATAATATTCAAAAACACCTCTCTCCTCCCCTTATAAATACCACCCCTCATCACCCCTTCTCCTAACACCTTCTAATCCATGAAGCTTTCAAAATTTATTCCCATAAATGTAATTAAACTTCTTCCCCATGTCCAAGTTCGAATGGTCTCACCAAAATACAAATTCTATTTGTCTTAAGGAGTATTTCAAGGAGGCATCATTTAAGTGGTAATATTCTCACTTTACCTCTTTTTAATTATTTTCTTTTTCAACCTTCCCCACACCTCCCTCATAAAATATGAATTAATGAATATAGTATCATATATATACTATAATTTGATGGTTTTGATTAAATATCTAAAATTCATTTTCTTCCATTCTACTATTACTATAAAAAAGATACCATTTTCCATATTATTTTGGTTAACCATCTCTATATATAAGTAGATTTTGTTTTCCATTACTACCATCAAGGATGGTCATAAAATTATTATTATTCTTAAAAAAATAATAAAAATTATATTAAATCTTATTTTATGTTCTATAATTAATATATAGACATAAAAAAAATTACTTCATGATGGTATGTAAAACTACCAAAATAAACAAACCATATAACACTAACATTTTTACAAAAATTATTGTCCATTTTTCAGAACACAAAAAAGAAATTTGGGATCATTTTAATTTATATAATTATATGAATACCATTTTAATTCACATATATATTTGTATTCCCATTTAAAAAACATCAATAATCACCCACAAGTTATCCGACTATGAATTCATGAAATTAATGCTCTCAAAACAACAATATTGGTCTCAATATCTCATTGAAATAGCCATAAATGACCACACTAAAATTATATTAAATAAAATTTAAATATAAAATGTTATGAATTTATTGATTAATTAACCTAAATTGGTTATTCAGTACATTAAGGTCAAGTAAAAAATGATTCTGAAACATAATGTAAGGGATATTTCCAAACCTTACTATTTATTTTATAGTTATGCTTTCTCTTTCTTACCTCACTTTATCACACTAGTTTTATTAATTAATTATTCTATATTTTGTATATATGTTCCCAACATATATATCTATCTTAATTCATCTTTATTTGATGGGTAATTTAACACCCCAAGACTAAAATATTTTCATTTTAGAATATTTTTAATTTTGTTTCTAGATTTCTTTATAAGAAACACCATATTAATCTTAAGCTATACACTACATTAATTTTTCTTGTATTACACACAATACTGAGTTTTACCATTAATATTATTAATTTTATAGATATCCATGAGCCATTAAATTAGTGGTTATGATTAAGATTAAATAAATTATTAAAATATATATTATATATTCAATCTAAGGTTTTGAAATTCATTAAATATGTTTGATATGCATATGATATGAACAAATCCAATTTATAGTTAAAAACTATATTTTTCTAAAGGCATTTTTACCATCTTCTAATGTCATAACAATTTTAAAACCAAATTTTGACACTTTTATAAAAAAAAAATTAAGTTCATTTTTTAAATCAAATCATTAAAATTATCTTAGGGAGATATTTTTTTTATTTTTCTGAGGATTTTCATTTTTTAAAGAATAATTAAAAATATTCAATTTTAATTTAAAACTAATTTTTTGTGTGAATAATTTATAATATTAAATTTTATTTTAAACTTGTTTTAAAGTCACATTATATCAATTATATATAAATTAATACAATTTAGGTCCCTGGAATAATTTTTTTATTGAATTTGGAAATAAAAACATTTCAAACTTTTTGAACATTTTAAATTAAAAACCACTCTTTCTCATTCCATCTATAGAATTAATTTTAAATTAATTTCTCCAAATTCTGTTATTTAAATTTGGAAAAATGGATTCCACATATTTAATAAGTATATTTTATAATTTCTATTAATTTAAACTTAATTTTTGAACAAAAATATTAGTAATAGCAATTAAAATTAATTACAGTAATTAAGAGAAAAAACTTGCTTTACAAGGAACAAAACCATAAACTTAAATGCCAAAATGACCTAGAAACGTTTACAAATTGGAATTTATAGATTTATTTCAACCATATCCTAGATTATAAAGAATGTTGTTCATTATTAGAGGTACATAATACAAGGAAGACCTCTCAATAGTTTTTACCATTTTATATTTACCAGAATGTCACTCATCCACTCTAAAAGGGCACAAACCCCCCCCCCCCTCAATTATTCACACATCTCAAGCTATTTTTATCATCCAAAACCATCCCAAATATATTTTAACAACCCTTCCCCTAGGTCCCATGTATTGACTACCCCAAGCCTATATTCCATAGTCTATAGGCTGGTGACTAGCATCGAAAAGGAATATCCCAAAAAAGGGAAGGCATTACCTTTCAAACTGTACACACACACACAGCCCATACTGCAAAAAGTAAGTTGAAACTAAAACCAACAACAATTTCATATACTATAGAAAGTAAAATGTGTCCGAATACAAGCTCAACTTAAAAGAAAGTATAGGAAAAGAAGTACAAGATACAGAGGTCATTCGCCAAGGATCCTACCAGAAGGGTAGGTACAACTCATTATCAGATGTCACTACATCACACCATGTCTATCGATCTACCTCCGATCACCATCTAGTTGTGGCTCCCCAAAGTCCCAGTCAAAGATATATGTATTGTTCCAAACACACAACATGTGTGGGTGAAGCCCGTGCGGGGGTGAGTATAACAATACCCAGTAGGGATCTCAAGACTAACTCGGGTCTCACAGAAATCCAAAAAGGAAAATACCACAATGTAAGATCTAAAAGTAAAGAACAAAGAAAAAGACACATATCACACCAGGTATAACTTAAGTACACATTTAAATATTATTAGTTGTAAATCTATATCATCTTATTCTATTGAGAGGCTCTACTACAGATCTAATAAGTGTAACTCTATTGTTGATCCATGAAGGGTCATTATGCTGCTGATCTATGACGATTCCCTCTATGGCGAATCCATGTTGGGTCACGCTACTTCTGATCCATGAATTGTTTCTCCCATGATGATCCATGCAGTTTTGATCTCATGATGATCCATGAAGGTTCTCTCTGTTTCAGATCCACGAAGGGTCGCTTCATTGCTAATCTATGAAGGGTCTCTCTTCATTCTTCACGTCACAGCCATCCTCTGGATTCCCGAACTTAGCACGTTTGATCCCAGGAGGATCTTCTCCTCAATCCATAATTTTTATCTCAAATTCTAGTAAGTACTACATATATTAACCTAAAGTATCATATTTTCATAAGGGTCCCAACGCAACAAACGGTATGTCGAACGGACGCCCAGTCTTTAAGATAAGGGCATTTTTGTAAAAATGGCCTGGTTGGATTCGAATCGGATCCAACCTGACAGTATGTACACCTCTGACAATTCTCATGTAGAGTATCTCAGAATCACTGAATCGTCACAAGGGTCACAATACCAAAAAAAGTGCGTCAATCGGACGCACGGTCTGAAATATATGACCCATTCTATAAACAGGGGTCGGTCGCCTCTCAGCCCAGTCTGACTTGGTCAAACTGACCAAAGTATTCCAAAAATACTGCCTCATCTCAAGGTTCCCAGCACCACTGAAGGTGCATCCATCAGATTCCTGGTTTGAGAGATATAGACATTTTTGTAAACAGGGGTCAGTTGCGTTTGGGCCCAGTCCAACTAGTTCGGACTGACCCGACTAACCCGACCATGGGTCCTACATGACCCGTCCTATCTATCCAGCTTGTTGGTTCTCACTGGACTTGGACCAGGTGGACCATGGTTCCAGTCCATTGGGTCATCCAGTGACCCAGGTTTATTAGGCCTGGCCCGCACTGGCAGTCCGGTCTCTTTTCCCAACTCGGGCCGCATAACGGCCAAAATTTAACTCATCAGCCTAGTCTGATAAAACAGATCATCTCAAGGAAATAGCTAGGCTACTCAGGCGGCCCAGTCCAACTCACCCGACCCACCCTGAAGGGCCAGCCTGGATTGGCCCGGACTAGCTCGGTGGGTCCAGTTCATCCCGAACCGGCTCGGCTAGTCCAGCTGGGGGCGCGTGCGACTAGTAAATCTGGTTTCCCCCATCTAGTAAATGTGTCCCATGGATACGGTCCACTCCTCCACCACATGGAACCACATTCTCTTTCTCTCCAGCACCCCACCATGGCCTATCGGTCGTGGCCTCCTGCTTCTCCATCGCGGCGTGCGCTTGGTGTGCCGCTTCCGCCTGCCGTCAGCCCTCGTCGACAACCCTTGTCGCATTTTCGTGGTTGATCGGGCCATGACACCTCTCCAGTGCACTATTGTGGAATGCCACCACTTTCCCATGTCCACCACCATAGACTATCGCCGCTGGCATCGGTGCCCTAGCGGATCCTTCCAGGAACCATCAGGTCTGCACCAATGGTCAATTCTTCATTTTGTTTGCGTCTATGATCTCTATGAGGCGTCACCTTCACTGCGAAGGCCTAGGATTCACCTTTCTTCTACTTTGGATGTTCAGTCATGAAGAACGCACAAGGAAGAGGGGCTCGGGTCTTGTTTGTGCTGGACTACGCCCTCTGCGTTAGAAGTTTAAAACAAGGTAGGCTTGGGATCATAGTTTCATCAGGAAATCATAAATCCCTATGAAAAAACCCCAAGAAAAATGTCCTCCCACAAGAACACCTGATATGTGGATCAACTTGTTCATGGTTTGATCTATGTTCATTGTTTTAGAATGAATAATGGGGAATTCACGAACAAATCAATCCCTACCAAAATTTCGAATCTATCATTGATGAAGGAGGGTGATCTGTTTCATCGTCAATCTGTGATCCACTGTCATTCGACACCATGTGTCAATCTATGATCCATTGGAATTTGTCACATCTCGTCAATCCTCAGATCCGATCTCGTTCTCCATGATTTTTCATCATTTATCATCATCGGAGAGAAAGAGAGAGATTCTCGTTGCTAGAGGTTTTCCTAGGGTTGTTTATCAGCCCTGTATCTCTTATTAATCAGAGGTTGGATAGGCATTGTGTGTCACCACGCATATTAATTAATGATATTGATTAATGAGTCAGTGTTGCATCATTGTTGCACCATAGTTCTGATTGGCCGCTTCATCATAGAGAAACCATTTGAATGAAATATATGTAAAAATATTTTCAGTTTATTTTATCTTTTTCTTTAAAAAGTACAAAATTTATCTTTTTTGGTTGACCTACACTGGTCGATGTTAGGTCATTCCTAGGTGAATCCTGGTGTTATGAAATCAAAAGTGCCCTCAGATTTTTTATTCGGTCACTAGTTCAAATGATAGAAAAACCCACTCGCGCGATTACTGAACATACTTTAAATAAAGTTGAAAATATGTTCTGTCTTCTCTGGGTCTTAGAATCACGTGTCATCTTAGATCCTGGTTCTGAAAAAATCTCATTCAAGTACAAAAATTTTACATGGAATTTTTTAGGGTATTACATATCTTCCCAAAATACCACCCCTAATCTTATAGGCCTCACATTTTACATAAATCTAACCAAAAAAAGGCTTTTGGTATAATGAAAATGGAGATACCCGAAGAAGTGGTAACGTTCTTCAAAGAGCACTTTAGTTTTTTTTCATTATCTACCTCTTAAATTATTATTATATATTATTTATATAATAAAATAAGTATCCTAAACATACTATAATATTTTTATGTAATGTGTATGACCTACACTCACACACACTTCTATCAAATGGGATACACAATCACAGTTTATCTACACGGCGGACTACCACCTCATGAACCGATGTCATTCGTTCTTCCATTACCACCTTTCTTGGAAGGTAATAATGATAAATTTATAGTTTATATATTATATATATTATATTTATGATTTATTTATGATTATTTAATATTTATATAACATATAAATTCATGCTTTACATTTTTTGGAATACGATAACTTCATTTGCGGACATGTGGACTACCACCGCCTCAAAGCAATGTGATCCGTTCACACTATACATGGAATGTAAAGGATGGTTTTAATAAACATATGTGACATATATGACATAAATATGATACTAAAATAATAACACATATTCACACACACACACACACACATATATATATATATATGTATCACTTAGTTTTTAAATATGACAAAGAAATGGAAGTAGCATTCATGCCTACGTATGGCCTACCATCTCCATGAATGGTGCATTTCATTTCCTATATCCAAATTTTATGGATTACTATAAATACATATATAATTAATTTATATTATATTTACATAATTTTTAAATTCTTGAGATTATGAAATCATGATCTAGTTAAGAGTATCAAAAATAACAAGTCAAAACATACTCAGAAAACAAGATAATTAACACATGAAATGATGAATATAATGAAATATTAGTAATGAATAGGTAAAAATATGTTCATATATGATATCATAAATATTAATATGGTTCTATAATAATTTATTAAAAACATTTAAACCACTATACAAGAGGTTAAATACCACTCAACAAAATGGAATTATATGGTAAGATATTTTGTCTCAATTTACATTCCATTGAGACTTATTTGTTATTATGAAACAATTAAATTATATATGGTTTATATACTACCCCTTTGTCATTTAATATCATGAATCACTAATACCTAATGGTAATTTAAGTCTCAATTTTAATTATATCATCCAAAGGGTTTTGAATTGATAATTACCAAGCGGTAAAAGTTATCTGGGAAATCTCACTTTCTTTTGGGATTGTTAACTTTATCTTATAAAAATCAAATTATTGTTATAATTTTTCATTTAAAATTACATTAATATAAAATATCCATTTTATTTTATGATGGATATTATTATTTCCTAACCTATATTCAAATTTTTTTTCTGAGAGTTATTACTTTGAAAGTTATTTGATTGATTAGGGAAATGTTGATAAATCTATATTTTTTACACAGTATAGATATTTAATAAGGAACATATTTTATGAGTTAAATTGATTATTATATATATTAAGAATGATTTTTATATAAAGTATATTGGTTTGGGACTAGTTAATACAAACCCATCGATGCATTGGTAGCCTCATGAGATAAATTAATAAGCAAAATGAGATAGTTTTTACCCAATATGTTTTATACTATCTTAATGATAGATCTTGATGGTAATGGTATCGTGTGCCTAGGAAATATTAAGTCTAATAATATATAATTTACTTTATTTATAATTAAAATATTATTATTATCCATGATATTTTTTCTTTGAAATTATCTATGGATGCATTTTCATTCTTAGAGTATTGATATAGTGGCATGCGTGTTCAGTCATTACCTTTTCATATTGATTATTCATTATTAATTTGTGATAGATTCCTCTATACATAACCCTTATTAAGAATTTGAGCTCACCATTATTTTTTTCTTTACAAAAGTTATGAATAATAAATATTTAAATAAACTTTCGAGGTTGTTTTTCATCTCATTTTATTATATATCATGTATTATTCTCTATTTCCCAATATAATATGGGTATCATGTATGTAATCTAGTTTTCTAAAACTATAAAACTAATTGGACCTTTGTGATTTTTTCCGTTGTAATCATATCAATGTAATAAATTAAGGAACCATCTTTGGTCTTCTGGAGTCGGTACTTTATATTTGGTATCAAAGTAAGTTTAGTAGAAACCTTGAAAACTAGATTTAGGAAAACATAGATTATGGAACATAACCCAAAGATATAATTTGAGGATAAGTATATAAGAATATCCCAAATAAACCATGTTTATGATTATGTGATTATATATGAAAAAAAATCAATTTATGATAAGTATTCCACATGTTTTCTGATTTAAAAAAATGTGATATAATATTGTGCTCTAATATAGTGTATGTCGTTGTTTATAAATGGAACATGGAAGGAAGAATTGTATCAACACTCATGGACAATTTATACATTTCCCTATTGAGGAAAACAATATATCTGGTATTGGAACAAAGAAATTTATAGATATATTAGGATATCTTAATCATGTTATGGAAAAAAACCTTTCCTTAATGGAGCAACCTATTCCATAGAGGGATTCTCCGATGCTGGATTACTTTATGCGATAGAGGCCCCCATCATTCAGTGGGACTACTGATCCAATGAAATATGATAAATGGATTAAGTATTTTGAAAATATATTTATGGAATTATTATGTGGTTAAAAGGAAAATTTTACACTTGCAATGTATTATCTCAACGGTGATGTTGATCAATGTTGGTCATTGATCAAGAATACTAGAGAACAATAGTAAATAGAACTCATGGAATGGAAATTTTTTAAGTATACTTTATGATTATCCACTAAAATATGATAATATTAATTTATTATATTCTAATATTTATCTATTTCAAATTCCATAAACACTAATTTTAGTGAATTTTATAAATTGAACCTCATTTCACATCATTGAGCTATTAAAGTTTAAAGTTGTTCAATTTGGGCCCAATTAATCATCCGATTATGGGATTAAGTAATATTATTATTTTAATATAATATTTTGGGATATTATTTATCACATTGAATGTAATATTTTGTCTTTTAGGATCAATGGATGAATCACAATGGAGGATATACATTTTTTTCTATGAAGGAAGAAATTTCTGGACAAATCATAATCGACCTTAGGAACATCAAATAAAAGTGGAGCCCAAAAATCAAGCCCAGTAAAGATAAAATTTTATCTATAGATATATAAAATTATACTAATAAATTTTTTATACTATGTCCATAGAAAATTCTTAATTTTTCAACGTGATCTAGGGATCCAAAGTTGACATTTAATTTGTGGTCCATATTTGAAAGCCCATAATGTCATCCAACAAATTTCATCATAAATTTTTAATGGATGATCAAACTGGAATGAACTTTTTAAAGATATTAAAGTAAAAAATTTAAAATCATATTTTATTCTATGAAACCTTCATATTCATCCATATTCAATGTCAAATTTACACGTCAAAAAGGGGGATGAATCTGGTTCTATTTTTGTGGTCAAAGTTGAAAAGTCTTCTTTTATTTTATTCCTCACCCACATTTTACTCTCTTAATTAATGGGTAATAAATTGATGGATGGCTGATATAACCTAGTCTCTTAATATTATTAGTTAAGTTGGTGTAAGTGATGGAATTAGAGGATTCATATTTTTCATTCAATTGTAATCGTACGCTGTCAATTATTAATCGCATGTTAAAATTCCCTCAAGTAAGTATTTTGTATCACATTATTTTATTAATAAAGGTTATTATTATTCACCTCTTCAATTATTAATCATTTAAATTTTATTCAGTTTCCTTAGAGATTTAATATCTTCAAAACATAGTTTTTTAAATTATTTACACAACAGTGGAGTGATCGTTATTTCAATGTTCTTCGTCTTCAATTCCACCCTCATGAGTCTACATTCTGTTTCCAATGATATAATGGAATAAATTGAGGTTTGACCCTATTATGGGTTGATTAAAGGGAGTATAAATGTAATGGATTGGTTGTTATTTCATGTTATTTAATATTTTAAATTATTTCATTATTTTAATATTTCTATTTGATGAGTTATTTTCTTCTTCATTTTCACCAACATTAATGAAAAAACATTTTGAGTGATAGTACAATCCAATTGCTTATAGTGATCATTAAATTTATCCTCTAATTTCATTAGTTATTATATTTTTAATTGTTTAAGGAATAAATTTTTTAATGATTTTTTGAAATTACCTCTTTGTTTGGATACATCTTGAATTAGTGATCTGAAATTTTATAAGAAAACAAATAAATATAATATATCCCTAGTGATAACCTAGTATTGACTCACCTTAATTAGGTGTTTCCATTAAAAACATTAGGTTTTTAATTCTTAAATAAAAACCATTCCATTAGTTACTTTAGTATTTTAGTTTCATAATTTAAATCAACAAAAAAGTTGGCCACTTCATATCCAATCCTCTATTGAATGTACCTATCTCTAGGTTTATTGTTAGGTCTATGTGGATTAAATCCATACCTATACTACAATAACCGCTTCTACATTTATGGTAAATTTGGGTATCTCCAATTTTTTTTGTCATTTCTAGGGATCAAAGTAAGTTATCTTGGACACTATCATCCTTTTCTCACCCAAAATTCTCTATTCTCGCACCCATTTCTATTTTATTTTTCCCTTTCTGTTTATCTAGGTCATACTAATCTTGGATCCAAATTTCAGTATACTCTAAATAAGTATATTCAACTTTAAACCCAATATAAACCCATTCTAGAATCGAATGGGAAATCTATATTGTGACACCCCAATATTAGAGAATTTTTATGATCAAACTTTGAATGATTACCCCACACCCAGGGACATATACAATCATTGGCATGATGACTATTTAAAGGGTAAATTTTCAGACCACTTAAGGATGGTTAAAGGGATAAATCAGAGAGAAGTCCATGATGTACAAAATCTTATACAGACTAATCCCCAACAACTTCTTGAACAATTTTGTTAAAAAATGCATTAAATGAATTTGGAAGATTCATTATTGATATTAGAACTAAAAAGCATTGAAACGGTTATGGAACCCATTCCCCCTGAGGTTGTCCATTCCTTATCACTGATATAAGAATCATGGCTCCCATAAACCTATCACGAATTGACTAAATAAATATGCTTTGGATATGGGATATTTGAAGAAGATCAATGAATTTTTTACGGGTATTTAAATTAAGAGGATAATTTTACATCATGGATTGGGTTTCATGAATATAACTCTAATGATGTTATTTTGGAAACAAAAATCACAAAACCAATTGGAGAAATCACAAACTTTAAGTCCATATCCATTAATGAAACCTATCGATCCAATATTTTGGTTTAATCTTCAAATAAAAAGGAACCAACCCTGCTGATAAATTTTGAAAATGAAACTGAGTTAGATTAAAATTCTCAACCTATGTATGAAAGTGATATCCAACCTGATATCAAAACTATAGTGCATCCTTCAATTCTCAAGAATATATTTATAGATTATAACTATGAAATTCCAGTTGGAATTCATTCTTCTCTTGAATTTGAAAAAGGGGGACTTGACATTGATGTCTTAGTAAAGAGTACTGAAGAAACTGGATCAATGATTTTTTATATTACATGGACGTTCCCACTCATTGGATAACATATGTTTGTATATGAAATAGATTCTAAAAAATTATCAACTTCAATCTCATAGAATTGGTGAAAAATGAAGTCCTTAAAATGTTGAAAGTTGTTATTGGATAATTTGGGGGGTCCAAGTCAAGCTAATGAATTTAAAATAAGTTCTTTCTAGGAGGAAACTTGACTTCTTCATTTATTTTATTTTATTTTATTTTATTTTGTGTACTATTTTTGTCGAGGTAACACCCTTGGGGTTTCAAATGTGATCTAATGTTTCTTGTGTGAGAGATTAAATAGCCTATGCAATTAAAATTTTCTAATGAAATACATGCCTTCCAGAGTTCCAATACATCCTTTAATCACCCCTAAATAGTATGCATGTGACATGAATCCAAAGTGATCAATTTATTATTGATGGGTAATAAAAATCAAATAATGTGGTTTTGTTTAATTATTTCCTTTCAAATCACATCCCCCTCTCATTATTCCCAATTTTAATCTCCCTCTTCTCTTGTCTTTAAATACTGAGGGAAGTTTCATTCTATGTTAGGGGGTAAAAATCTTGTATTTTGAAAAACAAATTGGGATTTTATGATACAAATTAAATTTAATGATAAAAAAATTAATCCATTATTAATTAATGAATTAATGTACATTATGAAACATGAAAATTGAATTATAAATGATTTTGAGTGCCCTGATTATGATTTTAATTCATTTTAAGGTTCATCAGCATAGTTTTTGGAAATTATGGTTTTTTGATGTGATTTATCAGAATTTAAATTTTCATCCTTTTAATAAAATGTCAAAATTCACATCAATTAGATTTTGGGTGTATGTTTGAGTTCATGGGTCCCTTTCATCATAGCATATGGTTTGGGGATCATGGTCGTGTAGAGAAATGATTTTCCCAAATGTGTGGTGTTTTAAACTTGGGGATCATGAATCCATAGTATTATTTCCCTAAGTTAGGATTTATATCTCTATTTTGGAGAATGGAATTTACAATATGTGTGGAATTCGGAACTTTGGGATCCTGATTCCATGGTAGTCTTGCCCGAAGTTAGTCTTTTCATCTTTATTTTGGTTAAATCAAAAAACATAGAAAAAAACAAAAACATTGGATACTCGTATTAAGGTTTAATTTGATTCCAACCTAGCACTTACATTTTTCCCATTGACAACAAAATGGACCCCATGTCTTTTGTGATGCACAACACATCATCATACTTAATTGAAATTGGGTGAAATGTGAATATTAATTTGAACAAATGAATGGACTTGGGCTTGGGATATTATTGTGAACCTATATTGTGTTAAATTATATTTATAGATTCCATTATTGTTTTTAATTACGTCTTTTGATAGGAATTTTATGTTAAAATTTTGAAAAAGGGAATTAAATTTCATATTTTTTAGATACTATTTTCTCAGGAGTGAAAAACGTAAGATGGGGTATGATTAACAACTAAAAGAGGATAATATTAATTGATTATATTCTAATATTTATTTGTTTAAAAGTATAGATAAAAAAATTAGTTTATTTTATAAATTGAACCTCATTTCACATTATCGTGCAATTCATGTTTAAAGTGGTTCAATTTCGGCCTAATTAATCATCATCTTATGAAATTCATTATTTTGATTATTTGAATTTGATATTTTGGGATATTATTTATCATTTTGAATGGAATATGTTTTATTTTAGGATTAATGGATTGATTACAAAGGAATATGAACATTTTTTTCCATGAAGGAAGAAATTTCTTGACAAAGTATAATGGGCCTTAGGCTCATCAAATAAAAGTGTAGCCCAAAAATCAATCTCAATGAAGCTCAAATTTTAACTTTAGATATAGAAAATTATTGGGATCATTTATTTAAATAGTTTCCATATCTAATTATTATGTTTTCAAAGATATCTAGGGATCCCAAGTTGATATTTAATTTTTGGCTCAGATTTGAAGGCATGTAATGTCAGCCCACCAATTTCATCATAACATCATAATGGATGATCATATTGTCATGAAATTTTTAAATCTATTATAATAAAAATGTAAGATAATATCTATCTTCTATTACCCCTTCATATTTTTGCATCTTCAATATGAAATCCACACATCCAAACGGTGAATGAATCTGGTCTTATTTTTGTGGTCAAAGTTGAAAAGTTTTATTTCATTTTATTTCTCACCCACCTTTGACTCAACTAATTAATGGGGAAGGAGTTTATTGATGGGGGATCAAACCTAGGATCCTGTTATTCCTATTTAAGGTGGTGATGGTGATTTAATTATGGGGTTCATGGTTTTCTTTCAATTGTAATGTTACACTGTATGTTTTTAATCGCATGTTCAAATTCTCTCATGTATGTTTTTAATATAAAGTTAGTTTCTTAATAAAATTTCTTATTATTAAAATTTTATATTATTATTCACAAAAATTTGATAAATTTTACGTAGGTACTTAATATATTCACATCCTATTTTGTGAAATTATTCACACAATAGTGGAGTGATCATTATTTCAATGTTTTTTTTCTCTAATTCTGACCTCATGAGTCCACTTCCCACTTCCATTGATTAAATAGAATAAATGGAGGAATAAACCTAATATGGTTTGATATAATGGTAGTATCAAGGGTATTAATTGGATTTTATTTCATGTTATTTAATATTTTAAATCAGTTCATTATTTTAATATTTTAATTCTATGATTTGTTTTCTTCTTCATCTTTTCCAAATTTAATGGTGACACACTTTGAGTGTTATTATGATCCAATTCCTTGGACTTATCATTAAATAGATCCTATAAGTGTATTAATTGTTACCCTTTTAATTTTTTAGGTAATAAATTGGTGAATTATGTTGTTGAATTACCTCATTGTTTAGATACATCTTGAATTAGTGATCATAAATTTTCTAAGAAAATAAATACATCCAATATAGCCCAAGGAACAACCTAGGATTGGCTCACTTTAATTAATTTTTTTCATTCAAAACATTTGGTTTTTTATTATTAATTACAAACCATTCTCTTAGGTACTTTATTATTTTATTTTCATAATTTAAATCAAAAAAAGGTTTTCCACTTCATATCCAATCCTCTATAGAATGTACATGTCTCTAGGTTTATACTTAAGTATCTGTGGATTCGATCCCTACTTGTACTATAATGATCGCTTATACCTATAGGGTTAATTTGGGTATCACTACATTATTTTTCAATTATTTACCACATTAGAAACAAAATGATATGAAGATAAAGTTCATTAGTTTAAAGAAAAATGAGGAAGAATGTTTTGTGGAGTATAGACCTATATTTACAAGGTTATCAAGGTATAATATAGATTTCATATACAAAACAAAATAAAAAATTAACCATTTATTTAAAGGGATTATGCTAAGTTTATGAAGGGAACTGGTGTCCAAAATTTTTTATTAATATGATAAAATAGTTTCATGTAATATCCAGATAGAGAATTAATTTCCCAATTCCTATGGATTCAAAGTAAATAAAAATAAGAAGATAATGGAAGAAAAAATCACGGGTAAAGTGAATACAGGAAAGAAGTATTTTCCCAAATGTGATAAGTATGGAAATAATCACCTCAAAAAATGCTTGAAGGGATTAGAAGTTTGTTACAAGTGTGTAGATAAGGGTCACCAAGAAAAATAATGAAAAGGGAAGGATAAAAAATATGTTATTCAGTGTCACAACAGCAAGGAGATGGGTTACTATACAAATTAATTCTTAAAGCATCAAGAGGATATACCTCAGAAAAAGCTAAGGGATAAAGGTCAAGATTATTCTATTAATATAGCTAAAGATGAATGGTTAATTCTCTCTTATATTTGGATCCTTGAATAATGTTGTAAGAGTATGTTATCAATGACATCCAAGTTATAAGTATTATGGAATGCATAAGGATTGTACTGTGGTACTTTTTTATCAAGGATTTACAAACATGTGTTGATCGATAATGATGACTAAAAAATGATTTGATGAAAATTTTAACTTCTTGGAAAAAATATGATTGATGGAAATACAATCCTGAATATGTTCCTAATGTTAAGATAATGATTTTTGGATAAAAAGATAATTGATATGGATAATGTAAATTGAATTGTATTAGCAATCATGGAACTAGTTAATTATTTTTTGATAAAGTGTTTTGTGCTATCATTAATGGAGTTTACATAATTTTTTAGATATAATGAATATATGTAATAAACTATGTTTTACTTAAAGAATAAGGAATAATTTATGTTTCCAGTAGTGTTTTTTATCCTTTGGTAATTCAGGTTATTACCATGTTTTAAGAGAATACATGATGAAGGTATTCAAATGTTTATAATGAGATAATTAAGTGATTATTCATGTTAATTAAAGTCTAATGATAAGTTAATATTGTAAATTCAATAACCTTGTTTCTAAAGTGTATAATCATAATCATTTAGAAAAGTTAACCCTTTATAAATTGGTTTAATTTCAAGTTAATGTATTACTTCACTGTATGATACAACTTGTGATAAAAAATTAATTATAAATAGTTAAAGGCACAACCAAAAGATAAAATTATGTTTATTAAATAGAAACTTATATTTACTTATGTTCATAGATATTGGAAGAATTCATCAACTCTAACAAAAATGGTCTTGAAACAAAAATGTTTTCCTATTATCATCATTTTTATTAAATCAATTTCCTTT
The DNA here is from genome assembly GCA_963277665.1 of Viscum album. NCBI lineage: Eukaryota > Viridiplantae > Streptophyta > Magnoliopsida > Santalales > Viscaceae > Viscum > Viscum album. The sequence continues at coordinate 1,018,901,164 of OY728140.1, read as the reverse complement.
TTCATAATTTTGGTTTAAGGCTTTGTTGTCATCAACTTTTAGTTGAACATGTTCTCTATCACACTCCATAGTAACTTGATAGTTAAATTTCTCTTCCAGGTTTAAGTATTTAATAATTTTCTCATATTTTAAAGACTATATGTGTGGTGACATTCACATTTTCATTTACCTATTATTAATAAGATGTGTTTTTAACCCTATTTACAATGTGGGTTTTTCAAAAATGGTATTTTAAAATATCAAACCCTCGATTACTAAGATCAAATTTAAATTTTTAGGAACCAATTTAATAAAGTTGATGAGAATTTAACACCCCAAGAATTTAAAACATGTTCATTTTAGAATAAATTTAAATTTTTTCTATCTTACTTTATATTCAACACCATTTTAATCTTATGTTATACATAACACTAATTTATCTTGTATTACACGCAAGATTGAGATTTTCCATTAATATTATTAGTTTAACAGTTATCTCATAGCCTTTAAATTAGTGGTTATGAATAGTATTAACTTACTTATGAAAATATATATATTATATATTAAATATAATTTTTTTACATTCATATAATAATTTTGATGAATATATGATAAGAACAAATCCTGTTTATGTATAAAAAGTTGTGTTTTTCTAAAGGTAGTTTTACCTCCTCTTAATGGAATGTCTATTTAAAAAATAATTTTTGACACTTTTATGAATTTTATTTTTCATAATAAACTTCATTTTTTAAATAGGTACCTAAAAATTATCTTAGGGTTAATTTTTTGTATTTTTTAGAGAAATTTCATTTTTTGATGAATAGTGAAAATTACAGAATTTTAATAGAACACTAATTCATCATGTGAACAATTTATAAGGTTAATTTATATTTTAAATTGGTTTTAAAGTAAAATTAGATAAAATATAAAACCATTAATCCAATTTATGTTATTATAATTAATTTTATATTGAATTTATATATTAAAACATTTCAAACTTTTGAACATCTTTACTTTAAAAACCTGATTTCTCATCTCATATATAGGATTAATTTTTAAATTATTTTCTGAATCATATGTGATTTTAATTGGAAAAAATGGATTAAAAATTTATAATCATAATGATTTATAATTTCAATTAAGTTCAAATTATTTTTGGGCAAAAACATTTAGTGAAAGTAATTAAAATTAATTACAATGATTAAGAGAAAAACAAGCTTAAAATGGACTAAACCTTAAACTTAAGGGCCAAAATGACCTATAAAATTGTCCAAATGAAATTTTATGGATATATTTAGAACTTATAATTCATTTTATCTAATTTTTTTAAATATTGGAGGATCATGATTTAAGGGACACCTCTCAATAGTGTTTACCTTTTTATATTTACAAGGACGTCACTCCTCCTCCACTACAAAAGGGAACTCAACTGTCATTACTTATTCACACCTCTAAATAAATTTGGCTTATAAAAAACCTAAAAAAATATAATCCCAAAATCCCAAAACTCATCTTAGGGGCCTTCTTTTTGTAATAAATCAAACTAAGGCTTTTTCTATAAACCAAAATGAGTTACACAAAGAAGAGGTAACGTTATGCAATGAGAAAATTAGTTTTATTTACTTCCCAACATATTAAATTATTCTTATATATTATTTATATAATAATATAATTGTCCAATATATATTTTAATGTTTTTTAAATGGTATTACCTATACTCACACACACTTCCATCAAATTGGATATACAATCATTGTTTATTCTTACGGTGGACTATAGCCTCACAAACCGATGTCGTTCATTCTTACATTACCACCTTTAAAGGTTGGGAATAATTATGGATTTTCAGTTTATATATTATATATATTATATTTATAGTTAATTTATTCTTATTTAATTTTTATATAACATATACCTTCATGATTTCGATTTTTTAGAAATACAATATCTTCATTTGTGGGCATACGGACTACCGCCTCCACAAAGTGATGTGATTCATTGACGCTATACATGGAATATATTAAGGATGGTTTTAATAAAAATAAGTGAAATATTTGAAATAAATATGATACTTTAATTATTATATATATATATCACTTAATTTTTAAATAATACAAAAAATGGAAGTAGTGTTCATACGTATGTACATCCTACCGTCTCCATGAATCGTGCATTTCATTTCTGATATTCACATTTTATGGATTACTATAAATACATATATAATGATTATATATGATATTTACATCATGTTTTATATTTTTTATATTATTAAATCATGATCTAATTAATTGGGAAAAAATAACAAGTCAAAACATACTTGAAAAACAAGGCAATTAATAATTGAAACTATGAAAATAATGAATGATTATTAATGAAAAGGTAATAATATGGTCATATATGATATAATAAATATTAATATGGTTCTAAAATAATTTATTAACATGTTTTTATCAACCATACAAGAGCTTAAATGCCACACAACTAAAAGGAAGCATAATGTAAGGGATTTCGTCTTAATTTACATTCAATTGAGGTTTATTAGTTATTATGCACCAATTCACTTTTATGTGGTGTATATACTTCCCATTTGTCATTTAATATCATAAATAACTCAAAAAACATGGTATTTTTAGCCTTAATTTTAATTATCTCATCCAAATAGTTTTGAATTGAAAATTGCTGAGAAGTAAAAGTTATCTTGGCAATCTCACTTTCTTTTGTGAATGTTAACTTTATCTTGAAACAATCACACTACAATAATAAATTTTCATTGGAAATTAAATTCCTATTAAAAATAAATATTATTTTGTGATGGATATGATTATTTCTTAAAACTTATTTCATTTTATCATACAGTTTTTAAATTTAAATGTTATTTGATTAATTATAGAAATGTTGATAAATTTTTATATTTTACTCTATAGATATATTTGATAAGGCCCATTATTAATGAGTTAAATCAATTATTAGATATATAAGTAATGATTTGGAGATAAACTACATAGATCAGGGGCTACTTAATGCAATCCCCTCAATGCATCAGTAGTATCATGAGACGAATCAATTGTCCAAATCAGATGGGTTTTTACCCAATATGTTTTAAACGACCTTGAGGATATGTCTTGACAGTGAAGGTATCATATTACTAGGAAACATGAAGTCTAATAATTAAGCATTGACTTTATTTTGAATTCTCTTATTATTATTATCCCTGATATTTTTTCATTGATATTATGTATGGATTCATTTTTATTCCCAGTTTATTGATTTAATGACATGTGTGTTCATTAATTACCCTTCCATATTGATTATTCATTATTTATTCATTATATCTTATTCTACACTTAACCCTTACTGATCATTTTATCTCACCCTTATTTTTTTCCTTTCCCCAGGTTATGAAGAAGTAATCTTTGAATAAGATTTCAAGGATGTTATTCATGTCATTTTATTATATATCATGTATGTAATATTGTTTTCCAAAACTGCTAAATTGATCATTCCTTCAGGATTTTGTTCATTGTAATCATGATAATGTAATAAAGTAATGCATCTTCTCAAGGCTTCTAGGGTTGGGGAATTACATGGAAATACATGTTTTGAATAATTCCTTTCTCAATTACTCTCAATAAGAAAACATGATTAAAGGAGACTTATCTATTTATTATACCTTTTCATGTAAACTCATTAAAAAATGTTAACCCCCCCCCTTGATTTCTAAAATCACACATTTTATAATGGGAATCCATTTTATATCATTTTTTATTATTTATGGAAATTATTATGCTTGTACCCTTTTTAGAGACTCATTGCACATTTTCTTAAAGCCTCTCTTAGAAAAAAAATTCCAAATGTATTTATCTAATTTGTTTCATGGTTTTCACTTTAGTTAGATATCATTTAAAATGATCAATTTTTATTTTTCCATTATAAATAACCAATAATTATTTAATCTCTTACTTCATGGAAATTAATGTGATACATGATGTGCCCAAAAAGTGTTGTTAAATCCTATGGTTGTGGATCAAATTAGAAATTTATACATTTCTAAACCATAAAAACTACAAAGGTTTAGTGTATTATAAGTGAGGGGTTGATCCCAAAGGGAGTGGGGAATGTAGTGATGAAAACTCTTAATTAATGGTCAGGTCGCTTCATATTTTGGTTGATTTTATTAAACTAATAATGATATTTAAATAAATTAATTAAAATAGAAAAGAATAAGATATGGGAACCTATTTCTAGGGTGGTTTAAATAAATAAATTGATTCATATTTACTTTCAAAATAACCTTATTATATAGTTATACAATAATTCTATTGATCGATAGAACAAATGGGCATTCTCTATCAATCTACCAAAGAATTACAATTCATCATGGTCTAACAAATCAAAAGGGATAAAGTTCATTAAGTTTAAATTTCCAAAAGTAGAATAATAATTATATTCAAGGGACATAAATAAATCATCTCAATCATGTTGTTATTCATTCATTATTGAAGGCATGTGGTAAATGATACAATGATGAATAAAATATAAATACCATCAAAATATGATACTATCAAATATAATCATCTTTAAGAGTAAAGTAAAATCATTCTTTGTTGGTATGAAACCCCATTAATTGATTCTACTCTCCTCTATGGGGTTTATCCAATCATTATATGGTAGCCATTGGGGATGAATAAACCAATAACCATAGTAGAGAGAATATAAAATAATTAACAAGAAAGTAATGAATATAATAAATGGATTGTAATTAAACTAGAAATCATTAAAATATTTATCAAAGTAGAAATCATAAAATAAAAGAACAGTATAAAAATATTTATAAAGAAATCCAGGTTGGAACCATACGCCATCTTCCATGTAGTCGAACCTCTCCACACCTGGAATGGAATGCCAATTATCATGACATGACTACATGTTTAAAATAAATAAAGTCATCATGGGGTTTCTTTTAGTCAAAAATGACCTTTAATGGTCATCCTGGGTCAAAGGACATAAAAAATACCATGAAAGATAGGTTGTAAATCAGTGTTTTTTGGTTGTGTATGAAACTTACATGTTGTGTAAATATTACACAATGTATAATAATCAGGCCAATTTTCTTCTTCTCGTGACCTATAAATAGTTCATAACTTGTATGTTTACACATCATTTATAAAGTAAATGATGTGTATCTTCAAATTTCATCACCAAAACCTCCATTTCATCTTGAATATTCATTTCTGTGCCTCTGGAACCTCTATTGTTCTATTTGGATTCAATCATCAACCTTGTCTTTGCCATTTTTTGTTTTCACACTACTCCACTTCACAGAATAGTATAAAGTTCCTTTATGTTCCTCAATTTCCCTATATTCCTTGGTATTTCTCCAAATGACGTCTTGTATAAGGATACAAAAAACATTAATATCTCTAATGAATATTATATTTAATGATCTGATAATAAATTAATTCATATATAAAAACCCATCAAGATATAGATGAAAAATAGAGATATTAATATTCCATTTGGTTATGCCTTATAAAATTATTATGAAACCCATTTATTTCAATAGGTTATCTTTATGATTTTGCTCTATTATTGATTTCATTATATGGAACACATATGCATGTATATGTTATAATGGGTTCACCTAGATAGTGATCTAATTTTTGGGTAATGTTTTAGTCTCATGAGTTGATATGTATGGTGTTATGGAGTGAGCCTAACTCATGATGGGACTTTGTCTACTATGTGATGTTTTCTTGGTGATTAGAATTAACTTGTGTTTATGTTATGTTTTATATTGATTCCACATTCCTATATTTCCATGATCTTATTATTCCATGTTTTTTATGTTATACCTCCATATTATTGTTCATTATCCATTCCTTTTATTTTATCATTTTATTCCTTCAAACTCATATGTTATTCTTTATTCCCATGTTTATTCCCTTACTAGGATTTTAGCTCTCCCCTTTTGTCTATGTATTCCTCTAGTTATATTTTGTGGTTTTAATATATAGAAGGGAATTAGGGTCTCATTTTGAAGATTAAAATAAATAATATATATTTTAGTTTCTTATTGTATATTTAAGTGGCTAGTCTACCAAATTCACTATGATATTTGATCATTGGTGTGTATTTAATGGATATTTATGTTAAAATTCATGTAAAAGTTTGTGTAAAAGGTTTGGGTCACTATATAAAATGTTTTTAAAAGACATATATAACTAAAATAATGGATATATTATCAATGAATAAAAATTTTTAAATATGATTTTTTTGGGTTGGGTCATTACCTTACACTTATTTCTTTGCACTCCTAGAAAAATGTAGGTATCTAGATCACATCAATGAAAAATACACACAAAGAGTTAACTTCCTCTCAAGCTAGTCCAAAGATTATTTAATGTAAAATAAAAAGATAATAATTGAATCATGATCGTAACACATTCTTATATCCATGATCCTTAGGTGACTTGCCCACTTCTTACTTTCACACATCCTTGATACAACAAAGGGAAAATTTTGATGCATCAGCTTCCCTTATTCATATAATTTTATAATTTATTTTATTATCCACTCCCTTTATCAAAAAGGTACTTATTGAATTTTTTCTAATCTATGTATATTTAGAGAACATATTAGGTGATTAGGTATATTCCATAACTATGTAATTCCAAACAACTAAAATCTCCCTGAGGTTATTTGTAATATATGAGGTATGAAAGTAGGGTCAGTAAAAATGGATCTCACATTACCTTAACTCCTATTAATTGATTTTTGATGTAGAAACTACCATGTTAATTGGAGAAAAAATAAATTTAAATCCATGAAAAATGTAGTAAAAGTGGGACACAAGTTGTATCTAGAGAGGAGGGAGATTTTGTTGTAATTTTCATATGTTGTGAAGATTTAGTGTTTTTTAAAAGTAGTAGTAAATTGTATTTGAGAATGAAATTAAATTGGGGTTTGAATATAGTTATAAAATTAGTGTTCTAACCTTTTATATCCCCTTCACTTTCCCATTAAATCATTATTTATTTATTTTGATTCTCTGGATCTCTCTCTCTCTCTCTAATCGATTAAAATATCAATAGATCGCCCTCACTTAGTAACTATGGCTTGAAAATAGAATTATAATAATCATTTCATCCCTTGTTATTTATTAGCCTACTAACCAGAGATATTTAATCACTCTTATATTAATTCCCACTACCCTTAATTACATGGGTAGTGAAAACAATTTAAGTATCCTATGTGTGAAAACCTATAATAATAAAAGAATAATTAAAATGAAAAAAATACATGAATGTCTTCTATTATCTAAGTAATCAAACACTCCCATTAAAATAAGAAATGATAAAATAAATAATTATTCATATATTTTATTAAAACTTGTAGGTAAATATCCTTAGCTCAACAACTATGGTTCTATTGATCAATCATTGCTGAAATATTACAAAAAAATAAATAAGAAAAAAATATCTTCAGAATATAGAAATAGCATCACCCAACTCACTTGACCAATCAACAACATCACCCTTATAGTGAATATCATCCACTTTTTTATATTAGTAACTGAATGATTGAGGTAATTTATAATCCAGATGCTTGATCTTCACTGTCTCTATAGTATGTTCATCCTCTTCATTCATAAAGTGTTTTTCCATCAAAATTCCTTCATATTTCGGTTCCCAAATCCAATTTCCTCTGATAAATTCCAAGTGTCTTGATTTAGGGTCTAGATTCCACCATCAATCTATTTCAAAATATTCTGAATCTCTAAGTTCCTTCCCATGTTCTTCTCTTTAGTTATCTCATTAGATGATCATATCATAAAATCTTAGGATAATTTTTCCTAATTTTGGAATACTAAGTAAATGAGAATTTATTTTAGATCACAACCTCTATATTTTTAGAAATTAAAGTTTTTATTGTATTTTCTATAATTTTGGTAAATTACAAATAATATTCTATGAGGGAAGTCTTATGAAAATAATCAATATTATTACATGCTCATTGAAGTTTAATATATTTTTAAAGTACAGCACACTAAGTCTTCGGAACTCTTATCAAGGACTAAAAAATTAAAATTAAATTATTATAAAGTGATAAATAAAATCATTAATAAACTCTCATAAAATCTTAAAAAATCTATAACTAAGTAGAATTCATCTATTCCTTGAATCTATTGTGCACAAAGTATTACACAACATGAAAAAAATCATATGTGATGCATAAAGTCTTATGGAGTAACTCATCCAAAGTCTTATGGGATTTCTAAACTATCGTGGAACTGAAGAAAATATTAATGATCTAATAGAAGTATTATATGTTTAGGGAATTTATATGATCTTTATCATATTCCTGTGTTCCACTCAAAAAATCATGAAAAAACTTCATCCCTTTTTCAATTTTGGTACTCAGAACTCTAATCTATAGAAAACATCAACTTAGTATAGGTTTTTTATAATTTATTACAAATATATTTTAAAAAATAAAAATAAAAATTGTAAATATATTAAATTTTTAATTCTATAATTCAATAATCAATGTGTGGAATTCTAACTAATTAGGGATTAATAACTAAAAATTAAGATTTATAAAAATTTTCCATTTTAATAATAGATTCACATTATCCTAAGGTTTAATCCAATTATTCTAATATTAAAGAAAATAAAGGTGAAAATTATAGTATAAAATTTGATATTTTTTGGATTTATCACTCCACAACACTTATATAAGGATTTTTCCTCTATTTAACAAGTTTTCCACTTCCTTTGAATAATAATTATATTTATAGGATTATAAACATAATGAAACTTAATGGAATTAATATTTTAACAAGTTTCACCTTCCTAAATCCCTCTCCCCAAAAAACCCTAATCCAAATAACGTTTTCACAATTAATTTGAAATTACTATAATAAATATAGATATATCATCATCCCCTTATTCATATAATTTCAAAATACCCAAAATATTATCATCCCCTTTCTCAATTATCTCTTCCTGGATTTATTTTTCTAGCCAATTTTATCTAAATAACTTATTAGATGAGTGTAGATAAACCTAGAACTAAAACATCCCAAAAATTTAGGTACCCTTAAAGACTAATTTTAATAGTTAGGGTAAAGAATAAACTCTTGAGAAGTTAGATATCATGTTTCTCTAACTATTATGGGATAGATAGCACACACATACATGTGCTTTATTAACTTAGGGAGACATCTAGATTAGTTCCCATATTCTTGTTTTACTCTAGTTCATATGAGCTATCCAAATGTCATTTGGGTAGGATCTCTATGTCTCTAATCAATCACGATGGTATGTTACCTAATTTCAACTTCATATTTTTCAGCATCCTCATATTATCATTTTCATTCCACTTTTTCTTTTCTATCACACTCTTTTCCACAGTTCTAAGAAAAAATCAATAGTTTCCACTAAAATTTTGTTATTAATTCCTTCTAGGGGAAAATTCATTTAAAAAAGATACTATTTTTTTATGTTATTTTCCAAGATACAAACACCTAAATCAGAAAGATTTATTTACATGCTATAAAATTTGTCATATCCCCCTTAAACACAACTTCTAATTAATTCAATCAATAAATGGTTAAGTAATAATTGATTTAATAAGTGACTACCTAGACTAGTATGTAAGAAAGAGACAACTTATGTAATGGCCCAGACCTCTCTGGTCTATTCCTTTAAGAAAATTTGGTGTCTGAGGTGTTCCAGGAGGTCAAGGTGACTTATCCCCAACACTTTTCCAAATTTCCAATTTAGTGAACAGTTTCAATGGTAGCCTTGTGAACAGTTCCAATGGTAGCCTTGTGAACAGTTCCAATGGTAGACCAATGTGAACAGTTCCAACAGTAACCTTATGTGAACAGTGCAATGGTAAACTTATGTGAACAGTGTCATCGGTAACCTTATGTGAATAGTGCAATGGTGACCTTATATAAATAGCGTCATCAGTAACCTTATGTGAATAGTGAAACGATGACCTTATGTGAACAGTGACATCGGTAACCTTATGTGAATAGTGAAATGGTAAACTTCTTTGAACAATGTCATCAGTAACCTTATGTGAATAGTGCAAAGGTTACCTTATGTGAACAATTTCATTAGTAACCTTAGGTGAACAGTGAAACGGTGACCGTATGTGAACAATGTTATCGGTAACCTTAGGTGATCAGTGCAGTAGTGACCTTATGTGAACAGTGTCATCGGTAGCCTTAGGTGAACAGTGTAATGGTGACCTTGTGTGAATAGTATCCTCAGTATCCTTAGGTGAATAGTGCAACGATGACCTTATGTGAATAGTTTCATCGACAACCTTATATGAACAGTTCAACGGTGAGGTTCTAACTGTGAGGTTCCAACGGTGACCTCTTTCCTTTGCCAAATTTTGAGTTCATGAACAGTGTTTCCAGAATGATGAGGTTCCAACAGTGACCTCTTTCCTTTTCCAAATTTTGAGTTCATGAACAGTGTTTCCAGAATGGTGAGGTTCCAATAGTGTCCTCTTTCCTTTGCCAAATTTTGAGTTCATTAAAAGTATTTCAAGAATGGTGACCTCTTTCCTTTGCCAAATTTTGAGTTCATGAACAGTGTTTCCAGAACTGTGAGGTTCCAATGATGAGGTTCATGAGCAGTGTTTTTCCTTTTCCAAATTTTGAGTTCATGAACATTGTTTCTAGCTTCCTACAATTTCTCCCCTTTAATGTTTCATTTGACGTAAAATACATTTAAAGCCTTGGTTTAAGGACTCTAAGGCTGATTTAAAGGTCATAACTCCTATATTTATTTCCCTAAGGCTCAGGATGATTTTACTTGGTCAAACCGTGTGGGTCAATGTGATCTTCTTTTAGTTGAAAATCCAGTGTATCTTAAACCACTGCTCCATTAAATCTTCTAACGGGATGATATATCTTCCTCCCTAGTTCTTCCTTCTTGTTCTTAGCTATGGGATGCCCGAACCTTTCATTCCATCCTATAGGAGTTGCTCAATCAAACTTTCCTCCTTTGATGGGTTCCACTTTGTTTTGATGCAACCAACCAGTATCGATCAATCTTCGATATAAGGTATGATCTATCATCATTATTTTGGGTTCACCTCCTTATGTTTCTTCTTTCCCTTTTTATGGAATGTTATCTCCATGTTCCTAATGGTATTTTCTTTGGTGTTGACCGGTGTGGTAGTGTCTCTGCATCCTCGGGTGGATACAGTTGTCAAGGGGGGAGGATATCGTAACCCATTGTGCAGATCGTTCTTATATAAAGAACATCAAGAACCATTTGAGTTAAAGGATTCATTACTTCTCTTTTCTTTTATAAGAAACTGTATAGTTAGAATGATTTATCCCACTGGATCACAATGGAATTGACATAATAAATATTTGAACTAGATAAATAAATTGATATTGATCGTATGTTATTGCCTCTTTTTTTCTAGATAGTGTGATATCTATGCTTTATTTGTTTAGATTTTCGTTCTTGATGGAAATTGGTAAAGAACGTAAAGCCAGAATTAATTGATAATTGTTTGGTTAAAGATAAAGTGGCATGTAAATGAATCGGGTTCTTCTTGTTGTAATTTTATGTTAATCAAATTGGTTCAGTAAGAAAGTTTAATTATTTGTGATAGATTTCTAGTTAGTTTTCCCAAATTTGGAACCTACAAAATGTAAATTGGTTAATCCAAGATGGGTTAAAAAACTAGTTGTTTGATAAAAGATAATTCCTTGTAGGGTTTTGAGTTACCCTCCTGCTTGTTTATAGGCCAAGATCCCAGTTGATATGATAGTTGTTTTCCTTCTTCTTGTGTTCTGATGTGAGCCTGGATGGCTATTGTGATATGTGGGGGCAGGGAGGCCTACTGGTTGTGGTAGTAGTTGACTCCTAGAGTGGAAAGATGCATCAGTTTATGCATATGGGTGTCGGGGAGGACACTAGGGCTGATAAAATGGGTTGGATGTGAATGTTTGGATTCTTGATGATTCTTATTGGTTGTTTATCTTCTTTACTTTCCCCACTGATCAAGGTAGACGGTCTTTCTTACCCTTCTTCCAAAAGGGGCGAAGACACGTGGGGTATGCCACGTGCTTTTTGTGTTTATCTTCCTAAAGGAAGATGGGTCTATGCTCTTGCTATAGGTGGAAAAGACTCGACAGGTATTTCATCTACTCACCATATTGACCCCCCTTGTGTTTGGTAGCTTAGAATGTTTTTCTAGAATGCCTGGGAATATGGGAAGGTAATGTTGTCAATAAATAATTTAATATATGATGTTATCCCATGGGGTTGGAGCTTGCTAGGGCACAATGATGAGGTGGTAATTTGAAAGAACAATGGACTTTGGGTGTGATTCTAATGAAATATATTTTAGAAATTTTAATGGTTAATTAATGTTTAAAGAATTAATTAACGTAAATTGAGACAAATTAAAAGGGAATGATGTAATGTAATAAATCTCTTTAAATGGTCGTGTGCTTATAGGATACCTAGTCATAGAAGTGGCATATAGGAGTCTAAAAGGCGTTAGCTGTAGTTGATTCTAAGACTAGGTTATGCCCATAGTGTGGTTGTGAGCTATAGTATATTATGTACTTTTTTCGTTTCTATATGATAATCTACCTCGTTAGTAAGGGAAACTGACATCCCTGTTATTCTGAGCCCTGGGGTGTGTTTTCCCCAACATTTTAGTGGGAGGATGGATGGCTGACTACCCACTTTGGACCCACTATCTACTCTTAGTAATTACTTGTGCTGGCTGGAACTATGGGTTGTTTTCCCCATATATGTGTGTATAGGGCTATAATGTCTTGTGGTTATTCACACACATATATTTTGGAGATAGTTTCCTATGGAATACTATAGGTGTAATGTGCATAGGCTATGATGGATTGAGGATCTTTACTCGGTGTATGGGCTATAATGGCTAGATGTTTAATACCCAACATATGATACACGTTATGCAAGATTTGGTGGCTCCCAGAAACAACCTTGTTGCTTTTTTTACGTGTACTAGGTGGTTTGTTACACACGTTTCATGTTGTGGTGCTTCGGCCGGGTGTCTGCGGGCAAGATTTTTTGGAGAAACTCTAGTGTCTGAGGTGTTCCAGGAGGTCAAGGTGACTTATCCCCAACACTTAGCCAAATTTCCAATTTGGTGAATAGTTCCAATGGAAGCCTTGTGAATAGTTCCAACGGTAGACCAATATGAATAGTTACAATGGTAACCTTATGTGAACAGTACAATAGTAACCTTATGTGAACAGTTTCATTAGTAACCTTATGTGAATAGTGCAACAGTGACCTTATGTGAACAGTGTCATCAGTAACCTTATGTAAACAGTGCAATGGTGTCCTCATGTGAACAGTGTCATCAGTTACCTTATGTGAATAATGCAACGGTAGCCTTATGTGAACAGTGTCATCGATAAACTTATGTGAACAGTGAAATGGTAACCTTATCTGAACAGTGTCATCGGTAGCCTTAGGTGAATAGTGAAATAGTGAACGTATGTGAACAATGTCATCGGTAACCTTAGGTGAACAGTGAAGAAGTGACCTTATGTGGACAGTTTCATCGGTAGCCTTAGGTGAACAGTGCAATAGTGACCTTATGTAAACAGTGTCATCAGTAGCCTTATGTGAACAGTGCAATGGTGAGGTTCTAACGGTGAGGTTCCAATAGTGACCTCTTTCCTTTTCCAAATTTTGAGTTCATGAACAGTGTTACCATAATGGGGAGGTTCCATTGGTGACCTCTTTCCTTTGCCAAATTTTGATTTCATGAACAGTGTTTCCAGAACGGTGTAGTTCCAATGGTGACCTCTTTCATTTTCCAAATGTTGAGTTCATGAATAGTGTTTCCAGAACGGTGAGGTTCCAACAGTGACCTCTTTCCTTTTCCAAATTCTGAGTTCATGAACAGTGTTTCTAGAATGGTGAGGTTCCAACGGTGACCGCTTTCCTTTTCCAAATTTTGAGTTTATGAATAGTGTTTCCAAAATGGTGAGGTTCGAACGGTGACTGCTTACCTTTTCCAAATTTTGAGTTTATGAATAGTATTCCCAGAATGCTGAAGTTCCAACAGTGACCTATTTCCTTTTCCAAATTTTGAGTTCATGAATAGTGTTTCCAGAATGATGAGGTTCCAAAGGTGAGGTTTATGAACAATGTTTTTCCTTTTCCAAATTTTGAGTTCATGAATAGTGTTTCCAACTTCCAACAATTTCACCCCTTTAATGTTTCCTTTGATGTAAAATGCATTAAAGCCTTTATTTAAGGACTCTAAGGCTGATTCAAAGGTCATAAATCCTATATTAATTTTTCTGAGGCTTGGGATGCTTTTACTTGGTCAAACCGTGTGGGTCAATGTGATACAATTTTAATGGAAAATCCAGCGTACCTTAAACCACTACTCTGTTAAATCTTCAAGCGGGACGATATATCTTCCTCCCTAGTTCTTCCTCTTTATTCTTAACTGTGAGATGATCGAACCTTTCATTCCATCCTGAAGGAGTTGCTCAATCAAATTGTCCTCCTTGGATTGGTTCCACTCTATTTTTATGCAACCAAGTAATATCGATCAATCTTCGATATAAGGTATGATATATCGTCATTTCTTTGGTTTCATCTCATTCTATTTCTCATTTCCCTTTTTATGTAATGATATCTCCATGTTCCTAATGGGATTTTCTTGGGTGTTGACTGGTGTGGAGGTGTCTTTGCATCCTAAGTTGGATATAGTTGTCACAGGGGGAGGAGATCGTAACCCATTGTGTGGATCGTTCTCATATAAATAATGTCAAGAACCGTTTAAGGTAGGAGATTCATTGCTTCCCTTTTCTTTTATTTGCAACTATATAGTTATCATGTTTTATCCCATTAGAATAATATGGAATTTACATAATAAATATTTGAACCAAATAAATAAATTGATATTGATCATATGTTATTGCCTCTTGTATTTATAGATAGTGTGATATCTATGATTGCTTTGTTTAGATTTTCATTCTTTATAGAAATTGGTAAAGAACATAAAAATGGAATTAATAAATAATTGTTTGGATAAATATAAAGAGGCATGTAAATGAATCTAGTTCTTCTTGTTGTAATTTGATGTTAATCAAATTGGTTCAGTAATAATGTTTAATTATTTTTGATAGCTTTCTGATTAGGTTCCCCAAATTTGGAACCTACGAAATGTAAATAGGTTAATCCAAGATGGATTAAAGAACTGATTATTTGATAAAAGATAATTCCTTGTAGGCTACAGAGTTACCCTATTTATTGTTTAAGGGCCAAGAGCCCAGTTGATATGATGGTGGTTTTTCTACTTCTTATGTTCTGATGTGAGTCTAGATAGATATTGTGATATGTGGGGGTAAAGAGGCCTACAGGTTGTGGTAGCAATTGATTCCTAGAGTAGAAAGATGCATCAGTTTTTGCATATGGGTGTTGGGGAGGATTCCAGGGATGATGAAATGGGTTAGATGTGAATGTTTAGATTCTTACTGATTCTTATTGGTTGTTTATATGCTTTACTTTCCCCACTACTCGAGGCAGCTGGTCTTTCTTACCCTTATTCTAAAAGGGGCGAAGACGTATGGGGTATGACACGTGCTTTCTGTGTTTATCTTTTCAAGGGAGGAAGCGTATATGCTCTTTCTATAGGTTGAAAAGGCTCGACGGGTAGTTTATCTACTCACCATGTTGATCCCCCTTGTGTTTTGTAGCTTATAATGTTTTTCTAGAATTTCTAGTAATATGGGAAGGTAATACAGAATATAAGTAATTGAATAAATTATGTTAACCCATAGTGTTGGAGCTTGCTGGGGCGCAATGTTTTGGTTGTAATTCTAAGGAACAGTGGACTTTAGATATGATGCTAATGAAATATAATGTGAAATTTTAATGGTTAATTAATGTTTAAAGAATTAATTAACATAAAGTGAAACTAATAAAAATGTAATTAAGTAATGCAATAAATATCTTTAAATGGTTGTGTTCTTATAGGATACCTAGTCTTAGAAGTGGAAGCTAGGAGTCTGAAAGGCAATAGCTGTAGTTGAGTCTAAGACTAGGTTATTCCCATAGTGTGGTTTTGATCTATAGTATATTCTGTACTTTTTGTGTTTCAATACGCTAATCCACCCCATAAATTAGGGAAACTAACACCCTAGGGATTCTAAGCCTTGGGGGGTGTTTTCCCCAACATTCCAGTGGGAGGATGGATGGTTGACTACCCCCTTTGGCCATGCTCTATTTTATTGGTAGTTATTTGTGATGGTAGGCATAGTGGTTAGTTTTTACCATATATGTGTGTAGAGGGATGTAATGGCTTATGGTTATTCACACACATATATTCTAGATATAGTTTCCAATGGACTACTATAGGTGTAACGTGTATAGGCTATGATGGATTGAGGATCCTTACTTGGTGTATGGACTATAATGGCTTGAGGTTTAATACCCGACATATGATACACATTATGCAAGCTATGGTGGATCCTAGAAACTACCTGGTTACTTTGCTTATGTGGACGTGGTGGTTTTGTTGCACGAGGTTCATGTTGTGGTGCTTCGCCCAGGTGTCTATGGGCAAGCCTTTTTTGATATAGATGCTTAAGACGTGCGATGTTGGGGAAAAGCGGAAAACCAGTTGGGAAGTAGTAGTGGGGTACCCTTGATATTCTTTATTATATTATATACTCTTGTATGTGTTAGTTAGTGAGAGTATCCATGGTGAGGTTGGGAGCATAGTATACATGTTTAGGTGATGAGTTAGTTTCACTTGTTGTTCACTGTTCTTTATCATGATTTTTTACTTTTTCAATAGAGGCTTCAGGGAGGATCCTACTGAGTATACTGTTATACTCACCCTATGTCTATATAATATATTTTTCAGGTCACTTGGAGAAAGTTGTAGATCAATCTGGTTTCTACTAGCTTGGGTTGGAGGAGTTGTTCAGGCTTATGGTTGCTATTGTTCTTACTTTATTTTGGGTATTTGTAGTTTTCCCCTTTCATTTGTAGTATTTCTGCATGACATTACATATTTTTACTTGGGATTTATTTTATATTGCAGACTGAGTTGGAGTTGGTTGGTTTCTATCTTATCTCTATATTTTTCATGTGTTCTCTTATTGGGTAATGCCTTCTATTTGGGTGTTTACTATACTCTGGGTGATAGTCCCCAACTCAAGGCCTATTGGAGGTGGGACTCAGGGGACATTATCTCCCTTCTCACATTGCCAACCCAAAAGGAGTACACTTTGTGGGGAGGGGGTTATGAGAACCTAGAAGTACTTATCCATATTTATGATGGAGGATTTTAGACTCCCTCGTAGGTTTTTTCAAAAAATCTTTATGAAACTACTTCATCTCTTATAAATTTACTTTAAATAGTTGTTGTGATTCGGCTCCTTTAATCTAAAATGCACTAAATAGAAATGTATTAGTCATTTTAAATGGTCTAGTCCATTTGGAATGAATCTTACCATATATATATTTAATTCTATGGGAATACACCATCACTTTATCACTAATTTTAAAATATTTTCTCGAAATAAGTCTATCATGGATATACCTATACTTTTCTTTATATGGTAGGTAATTTTCATATGATTATCTCCTTGACTCGTAGAATTCCATAATTCGGGGCTTCCTTTATTCTCCAACCTTGTTAAATTATCGATTTAGTTTCTTCATATCCTAGTTTGATTTTTTATTATATTTCAATATCCAAGTGATGGTATTTACTATAAATAGTTTTTTAGGAACATACCTAGGAGGTTTTGAAGGAAAATTTGTATGCCCATAGTGAGTCCTATAGATTATGGATCCAGTCCTTTCTATTGGATTGCATTATTATATCCAAAATTATCTTTATTTATTTATTTATTCAATACCTCGTCCTAGCTATTTCTTTTTTGGTGGTTTGAATTATAAGTGTTGTGTTGTACTTTATATCTCTTTGTGAGTGCTTTTATACTCCAATTTCCGAAATTTTTACCCTGGTTACTAATGATTTCATAGTCTATTCCTAACCTGCAAATGAATTGCGATATAAAAAATTTAATATCAACACTTTCATCATAAATTCAAACTTATTAGGCTATAATACATGTATAAACATTATCTACTAATAATAGCATATAGGTAAATACATGAGAATCAAGAAAATCTATCCTGAAATATCCACCACATAAATAAAATATTCTATATAAAAGAAAATGTTGTTGGGGAATTTCCAATTTTTTGAAATTCTTTCACTAAATTGATAGTTTTTACATGATTTTAAAAAATTATATGAATCTTTAAATGAAATTGGAAATAAACCATCTTCCAACACATTTTCGGTTACTCTAAAATCTTTAAAATGGACTCCACATACAAGGGTATGATAAAATATAAGCATAGGATTTACCTCTTCCTTAGGTATACACCTTCTAATTACTTGATAACTATAAATTTTTTAAAAATAATGATCCAACCAAACATGGTATTTTGATTCAAAATTTATATTAAGAGTATTATTCTTGAAAATGTATGGTGCCTTTTATGAGACCAAATAGTTTACCATGTATATGTACTATATTAATTATGTGATCTCAAACAGCTTCTCACCACAGATATAATCATTTAGGGTTGTATATATGGATGTTTTTACCTAATAAATGTGTGGAAATATTATCATGGGGTCTTTAACTAGGTTCTCATATAATTTCTTCTCTTTTATCTCTATATAAAACTCTTATAAAAGAATAATTCACCTTAAAAATCTTGGATTTTCATCCACTATATTTATTAAATACTTTATGACTACATTATTAGAGTAAATGTATACATTTCTTACTAAAAAATATTGGTGTAGTTTTTTCAATGAAGAAACAATAGAAAAAAATATTATTTTTATGTTTTTGTGAAATTTATTTGATATATGTCAATAGTAAATAAAAGATAAGATATCCTATGGGGGTGTCCATTAGTATTTTGGGATAACACTTCTCCCTTTTCTTGGTTGGAGGAATCACACAACACATTAAAGGGTAGATCCATTGATTATAGACTAATTACATAGGTTGTGGTCATGATTTAATTGAGTATATTAAAAACTATCATGTATGATTCAATAAAAAGAAATTCTATATCCTTCTGAAGAAATTTTGTCCAAGGAAAATATGTCTTGATAAAATATCTAATAAACCTTATGTAAGATCCAATATATCCTAAAAATTATCTAATATATTTCATAGTATTGTATTAAGGTGGTCTGGGATGATTTCAAACATGATATTATCTATTTTAATTCATTCCTTATAAATGATGTATCAAAGAACAATACCTTTTCCAACCATGAACTAATATTTTTCAAAGTTTAAAATCGAGATATTTAAAATGAATCAATTAAAAAAATTATAGATTTTCTAATTATATTTCAAAACATGTTCTATACATAGGATATTCATCATGAAATACCTTTAGGTAACTTTCAACTATATTTCAAAATATTCTTACCATGCAGTGTTGGAAAGTGCATCAGACATCGCATAATCTAAAAGGAATCCTTTGGTTTAAAAACGTATCAAAGGGAAAATTTAATATATATTTTTATTGGTCTTATATATCTATGGGGACCTAAAATAATAATAAAACCCACTAATAATGTAATAATCACCTTTCTCATCTGGTATATCTAACATTTTTTTGACAAAATGGGTGGGGAAGTGATCTTTTAGAGTAACATAGTCTAATTTTCTATATTCAATACAAACCATTCGATTATTTAGAATCCTAGTGGGTTCTAGTTCAATATTCTCACTCTATAAAATAGATATTTTAGAATTTTTAAATATAATTTTAATTGCTCTCACACATTGAGAATTTAAAATATGATATATGATATTAACCCCTACTAATATTTAAATTTCATTTTTCACATATTTCATTGAGGTTGGGTTGAGCCTTCTTTAGGGATACTTCATAGGGTTTGATTCATTTTCAAGAAGTATCTAGCACACATAAATTTTTGGACTATCCTATTAATGTCCCGTAATGACTAGCCTATGGCCTTATTATTCTATATCAATTTTTTTATAATTATTTTTGTTGGATAAGTTCCAAATTTATTTAGATTACTAATGTTTGTTTCTCATTTTCTTTAAGAAATTCATATTTTAAATTAGATAAAATTATTTTAACTTACAGTTCATTCAGGTTCTCCTGTAATGGTTTTAAGTTATTATTTCCCATTATTACAACTAATATATGTAAAGTGGATGTATTAGTAATATATTTGAGAAAATATCCAAATTATTCTTCATCTATCTCCTCAAACTAATTGGTACAAAAACATGATTACATATTTAATTCATTTTCAATAATATATTCATAAAAAAATATTTTGTTATTCTAGGGATTCTCTTAGTTTTATTATTTCACCTAATATTTCAATTTCTTCCTCATTACAATTTTTAATTTCAAAATGATATATTGGAAAATATACTATTATTCTTAAGGATATTTCACTTAATATAGAATACTAAAATTAAGAGTTTCTCCTCCAAAATCCATCAAAAGTTTTTCTTCATGGACATTCATTATGGTTTTAAAAGTTTTCAAAACATGTCCCACCTAAGATGATAGGGGACTAAGAATTACATTTTTCCTTTTCCATGTTTAGGATGAAAAATTAGAAAGTAATAAAAATCCTTTCATTCTTACAATAATATCCTAAAAAAATAATACTCATTATACAGTGGCTAGGTTAGATAATTGTATGACTACATTGGTTATATTGAGTTTTATTATATTCGAGGAATAATAAATGTAGTCATGCATGAAATTAATTGAAGCTCTGAAATCACATAATTTATTAGTAAAATTAATCTCTCTTATGGTGTAGGGGATAGTAATGATACCTAGATATTAATTTTTTTAGGACTTGTAGGATTATTAGAGTATAAATATTCCTAATTAAAATCACCTTTTCATCTCCTTGTAGTTATATTTTAATAGTATACATATCCTTGAGAAACTTTTCATAAATTGGAATTTTATTTATTGCGTCTATAGAAGGTAAGTTGACTTCCCCTTTCTTCATTGTGTAAATAATTTCTTATTGTAGGAACACATAACTGGCCCTCTTATGTGTGTTCATTCCGGAAGGGAATGGAGGTTGGGTTGAGCCAGATCTTCCACCTTGGATTTTCCTTTATACTTTCTCATGGGTTATATTTATACTAACACCTCCACTTCCTGTTTCTTCTCTAGTTCTTCTTCCTCCTCATTCTATCCACTTATAGATTCAAATTTCAGTGGGAGTTATACATTTATGTTAAATTATAGGCCAATCCTTAAATATATAGAACATATATTTCCATAAGGATTATGAATTTACTAAAAAAGTATTTTTCTAATTCCTTTATTAAATAAGTTATTCCAATTAAAAATAATATATCCAAATTTTACTTTTAACTCCTTCAATTCTTATCCATGAGTCATGAGAGCATATTTTTGGTTATTATGGTACTCAACTAGATTTTTTAACATGTCCTTTATGTTGTGTTCTTAATTTTATCATTTATGTTAGTAGATGGAAGAATGAAAAGAGTTGTTTCTCTAGAATGGGGTGTCTAGTTAGACTATTTTAAACTCTAATAGAAGGAAGAAATTTAGGATATGGTTTTAACACTCTATTTTCAATTGATGGATATTCTTTGAATCATGTGTTTCCTTATGGTTGGTATTGGTATTTCCTCTGGTACATATAATCATAGATATTAGTCTCTAAAACTTGAGAATACTCATTTGAAAAATTATCTAAATAATGGAAAAGATAAAAAACGTAATGGAGTGTGGGTGGGGCTTCATGAAACTTATTCAGTGTTTACTATCTCACAAGATAAGTTAGCTCAACATTTTTAGTTTCATGTGAAGAGGATTTTGAACTCTTTACCTCATGTACTCCTCAAGTAGTGGAACTTGAAATTAATTGTTGAGATTTTTATAAGATTATCTCTCTTAGTTATCTGGGTTTGGCTATTGATTTTACTATTATAGATCTTATAGTAGAATCACCCAAAATATTCATATCATTGTTTAGTAGTCCTTGGAAAAATAACACTATGAAATAATGGTCTTCCAATGGTTAATGGGGGTGAATGATGTTAGCCTCTTGAATATTTCCCAAAGCTCATATAGAGTTTTTTTATATTCTTACTTAATTGTATAGATCTAACTTCATAGATGGGTAATCCTTAAAGAAGGAATTAATTTCTGTAGGAATCCATGTGGTGCTCGTTCCAAGGGATGAAATCTCTAGTCTATGGATTATATGTCCACTATTTAGTTGATCCTTAATGGAATAAGATTAAAACCTTTAAAATCTAATTTGAGTCTCTATGTATTCTCTAGTTTAACATTTCTTAATAAATTCAAAAATTACTTAAAATGTTGGTTAGGGTATTATCCTTCCAATCCATCAAACTTATGTAGTAATTTTATCATTTAAGTTTATAGATAAAATTCATATTGGTTATTGGGTTGTCAAATCTGGGTATTATTATTATCATAGGGGGCATACAATTATCTTAAAAATATATTTAGTTGTGGAAAATTCCCTTCCATGTTTACACTTCCTAATGTGGATCTAGTACAAGTGGGAGAGTATGGAGAGTCTATCAATGTGATAGTGACAAACTCCCTTTACACTTGTTTATTAATTCTCAAATTTTAAACTCTAGCCACTTACTTACTTTAAACCTATATATCAAAACCAAATAAGTAATAAAATATATACTTACACATATATCAAAAAACATTAAAATAAAAACAAAAAAAATAAACTAAAATCATAATTTTGTTCTACCCCCTATAAATGAAACTAGGTTGATTTGATAGCTATCACGGGACTCACAACAATAAAATATTGAACCAAAAAATGTAGAAAAATTGGGACTCATGTTGTCTTCGGAAATGAGGTATTTTTCAATGCTATTTTCTTGTGTTGTGTAGGTTCAATGTTTGTTAAAAATAGTAATCATTTGTATTTGAGAATGAAAATAAATATGGGTTTGAAATCAATTCTAAAACTAGTGTTTTAACCATAAATATCCCCCCTAAATTGTCTATTAAATCAATATTCATTCATTTTAACTCTCATTATCTCTATCTATCTATCTAATAATATGAAATATCAATGGATAATCCTCACTTGGTAATTATTCCTTGAACAGAAAAGTGAAATAATCATTGCATCACCTATTATTTCTTATCCTAGTGACAAAATATATTTAATCACTCTTGAATTAATTCCCACCACTCGCTATTTCATGGGATAAAAAGAAGGTTTTATATCTTGTGTGAAAACAAATAATAAGAAAAAAATAATTTAAATGAAAAGATCATTGGAAAACTATTATTACCTAATAAATTAAACAATCCTAGAAAAATAAAATATGATAGAATAAATAATTTATCATATAATTAATTAATAGGGTTGGGGTAAATATCCTTGGATCAACCACTATGGGTCTAATGCTCCATCAATAGATAAATATTTTATAAAATGAAATAATAAAAACAATCTATTCATCAAATAGTGATGGTAGCACCTAATTCACTCTATTAATCAACATAACCCCCTTGTAGTGAATATCATCTGATTTTTTTTAGTTTAAGTATAATAATCAGAGTCCATTGTAGTTAGGATGCCCAATATTCCTCATGTGTATGGAATAGGCTTTCTCATTCATTATTGAGTGTCATTCCTCGTAAATCTCTCCATATTTTTGTTGAGGGTCCAAATTCCACCATCAATCTCTTCCCAAACATTATTAGCCTCAATATTCTTTCCTATGAAATTCTCCTTCTTTATCTTATTAGATGATTGTTATATGGAAACTTGGGAGAAAGTTTCCTGATCTGGTTAGACCAAGGAAATGAGTAATGATTTTAGTTCATTCTATATTTAATTAGGAAAATTAAAATTTTTATTTTCTTATCCTATATTTTTTTGAATTCAAAATTCTTAAGATCCTTTTGAAGTCTTAGAAATTGAACAAAGTTTCATATTTTCTCAATGAAGTCTATCATGATTTGAAATTCTAGTTAGGTCATGCTGAGTGAATAGAAATGGAAAAGAGTATGGGTTAATTTTCAATCTTAAAATTATCAATGTGAATTAAATTATATTAGGGAATTTTTTGGATTAATTTATTTAAATAATCAATCTCTTTAATTAAAGTTAAGAGTGAAGTGTGATTGGATAAAAAAGTAAAGAGGTGAATATAAGGAATTTTAGGATAGTTATTATCTAAGTAATCCTATATCTACTCTTTACTCTAAAACCTATAGAGTATGGAACCCACTAAAATATGAGAGAGATTATTTTAAAAGGGATATTACTAAACCAATACAAATATAATGGGATAAATCCCAACCCATACATTCAATTTAGAAAAATATTAACTGAGGACTTATACCAAATGAGAAACCCCAAAAAAATAACCTTTTGTGGGAGTAGGAAGAACCCAAGATTTTTTATAAGGATTATCCCCTACCGAGTTCCATGAGAAATAATATCCAATGAAATTCCTTTTGGTTATGTGGGTAGAACAAATAATAAATTTTAAGGGTGTTATAACTCATAAGTGTAATAGTGAAACTCAAAAAACTAAAAAAAAATAGAGCAATGACACCATTGGATAGATATGAATAGAAATATTGATTAAAAAAAATCATTCATTGATGAAGGTGAATGATAAATTTTTTCCATTTCAGAATCACCTCATCAAATTAGTGTAAAATATAAAGATTTTTTATCAAATAGTGTGATTTAGCACAACAGTAGAACAATAAGACTTTCACTACTATCCATTTCATGTTTCATACTCCTTAAATATACAAATCTTTAATGACTATATAAACTTCATGTGAATTATAAGAGTCTTCATAAAAATATTATTAAGGATAATATTCATGTTTCTTCCTTTCAAATTTATTAATAATCTATAAAATAGATGGCCATAAACCAGAATCAAATAAAAAATAATGGTTTCACTAAATACACCCTTAAATAATCATCACTTAAATATTTAAAATAAAAAACTAATAATCATGTGAAAATAGTGTCCTTTGATCTTACCAAAAAATAAAATTTGAATTCTTGAGAATCATAAAATCATATGAAACCATCATTAATTAAAATCAATGTTTCTCATAACAAGAATACCGAAAATGGATTCTAACCATAGGGTAAATTATAACTAAAACTATTTTTAAAACCATGAATAGAACATGGGCATGATTACAACATGGTGTTCAATCACAAGAAATTTTTAATGAAAACATTGAGAACTAGATATACTCAAAATACCTTAAGCCTAACATTACACTTGTTTCAAAAAATCATTTCATGTAGCCTTCACACCTCTCCAAATAAAGCACTACCATGACTTTAATTATTTCATATTACTCCCTACGGTGTGTTCAAAATTCACCTATGAGTAACACTCACTTGATCTATGGAATAGTAACATACATTTTTTCATTTTGACACTTAAAAATTGAAACCCTAAATGCCTTCCACCATGGCATGTCTAACCTCAAAATGATAGTTTTGTTTTTCCCATTTTATATAGGTAATTATATTCCTAAAAATAACTTTCATTGCTCCAAGTTTCACCAAAAAATTATATTTTTTAGTTTTCTAGATATTCAAAGAATTGTTCAACAATAATAGACTCTATTTAATACTTTATAAAACATTAAAAAATGTGTTTTCATGAGAAAAATATAATTAATACGAAATTATAGAATAAAAAAAGAAATCATAGTACTTAAAATTAAAAGTCACATGATTTAAATGAAAAAATAATCATCTAATAGATCATATTGTTAATGTTTTAAAGACAAAGTAAATTACTTATGACTTTATAGAATTCCTTATGACTTTAGGTAAAGAATAACACTTCAAGGTATTTTTATACAAATTAAGTGTGTTTAGTATGACTTTAAAAGGTTTTGTATGAATTTATAGTTTATTATAATATTTCAAATCTCATTTAATAATATTTTAATTTTTTATATAATTATGAAATATAAAACATATGACTTCAAAAAAAGTTTTTATGACTTTTTATTTTTTATAAAACTTCAAGAGATTTCCATGTTTTCAAAATCCATTTTGTATGACTTCCATTATAGAAAGTATGACTTCTATACTTTGACAAATTTTATACTTGAGAAATATATAATATACCATGAATCATATAATACAAATAATAATTAAAAAATATGATAAATAATAAATAACAAATTAAAGATCAATATTTCAATGAATTATCAAATAACTCAATATCATCTTTTCTAATCTCATGTTAAAGGGGATAAATAATATGAAGTTTTCACAAAACTGTGAGAAGTTATAATTATCGAATTTTGAAATAATAAGGTATTTTTCCTTATGAAAAAAGAGGTTTTTGGGTATGGGAATGATAGAGCTCTAGTCCTTCTCTATGGTGAGGAATTAGGCAACATTGTCATTGCTCTTGCCCCTCCACCACCAGAGTAGGTGGTACATATCACAGCTCCTCTGGATCCTAGGATCAAACTATTAATTCCTCTCACAAAACCAACTCTTCTTCCCATATTTCTTTAAATTGAGGTTTTATCAAATGTTCCTTCTTGAGAAGATATAATCCCAAGATACCAGTTTCCTCCATAGAGTTCATGAATTTTATTGTTCTTTTGAACCTATCCTAAGTTGCTTTATTTGGAAGTCATTATCCCTCAATCGATTCTTTTGTTAGGTATGTGTCTAATTATTGGGGTTTATTTGAGTTTAAAGTCATCGATATTCTATAATAACATTATTTTCTACTTCTATTTTCATCCAAGGATTGCCTAATTTTATCCTAAACTATGACTCAATGTGCCTTCAATGGATTATGATTATCCTTGTTCCATTGGTCTTTCAATTTTCACTTAATGTGTGATCATCCCACTATAGATATTTATATTTTCCTCCCTATATTACCACTTCCATTTAAAAATATATAAATATTTATGTTTATTTAAAATATGGTATGGATATTCTTATAGATAAATAATATGAATCATTCCTTTTTCCAACCCATTTCTATTTGAATTTTCATTGAATTTAATGCTTCATAGGCCCCGATGGATTCTATTTTCATTGATATAAAATTTCATCTTTGCTGGAAGAAATGGATCTTCTTTGATTCTTAGGTTGACCTTTGTTCATCATGAAGTCATCTATCTCGTGAACTCCCTAAATTTCATCATGCATATTTTCAAGTGGATATCCATATAGATCATGGAACATGTAATTTTTCTAAGAAATGTCATGGTGAATGTGTTCTATAAGATCCCATAGGATCTTTGACTCAGGATTATTGGGCCACATCATTGAAGACGGTGGTAGCTACTTACTGGTCACCTCTAACCGATGTAAATGTTGTGACTATGGTTCCAATAGAAACCAGTCAAATTTTTTTATTTGTTATGATGACCTATGATCAATATATAAAGAAGGAATCATTGAATTTACAAGTTTAAGTATCTACAACTATATTTTAATATGATTTAAATAGGGATAGCATGTCCCTCATAGTTTTTGAGGTAGTATATGTGAGTTTACCACCGAGTATGGTAGAAAAAAATGATTCCTTATAGATAATAAAATTGAATTTTTTGGATTATGTAATAGCTCCTCGGGGTCAGAGTATGTGTGAGGGTAGGGCTTCTAGACTAAGATTTAAATATTTAATGTATAAAACTAAGTGTGAATTTTATATCCATGCTACATAGTTATTTAATTCAAGTGAAAATAATATTAAAAATGTCATATTTGACTTGGGGAGTTACCTAATTCACAAAGGTAGGAGAACCAAAAGAAAGAAGGACTACTATAATTTATACAAACAAATGTATGCTATATTGGAGAGGAAATATTTGTGTCCAAATTAAAATGATAAATATCTATGAAAGGGGATATTAATGAAATATCAGGTAAACACCAATGTAATTCTGAATATATCATAGGGCGGGAAGATGAATATAGGATAAAGGATGATGGGTTGGACCATATCAAAAACCTCTTGAACATATGGAAAACAATTTAGAAATGAATTTCTTGATGTTATAAGGAATTAAGATAGCAAGGATAACATTTCTCTAGAAAATATAGGTATATAAGGAACTTCACTGGATAATGTTGTTGATAACCAGGATAATGATGGGATAAATATTGTATACATGGAGTTGGAATCCTTTCCTGGGGAGATGGATACCATCCTCCTTCAACTCAAGAGTAGAAGGAATCATGAAGGAAAATTATGATTCCAAATCTCCCATTATGATCTTTCTTATTCATTACAAGTTGAAAATGTTGGAAGATATTTTTAAATTAAAAACATCAATGGAAGACCAAATCTGGATGAGGTGTCATGACCCTCCCTCGGGACCCGTGCCGTGACTACCCCAAGCCCGCCTTCTATAGGCCAGGGGCTGGCGACTAGCACCAAGGCGTAAATCCCAACAAAAAGGGAAGGCATTGCCTTTGAAAAGTAAACAACCACCACAGAGTATGCAAGCGGAATAGTAAACACTAAGTAAAAACAGAGTACAACCGAAGTGCGGAAAAGTAAATGGGCTAGTATACAAACCCAAACTGAAAGTAAAGTACAACTCTAAAGGGAAAACAGCAACTGTAAAGTAAAAGCCGCTACACCGAGCTGTCCACTGTAAATCCCACCTGAAGGGTGGGTACAGATAGCTCCACTGCTCCTCGGGTCCCGTCATCCGCTCCGAACACGTCCCGCCCAGTGGTCCACCTCCAGGAACCGTCCTGCTCTGCAAGCCTCATCCAAGATCAACGTTGTCCGTCGTCTACAACCAACACAACGTAGTGTGGGCATAGCCCGTGCAAGGGTGATTATAAGCTACTCAGTAGGGACCCCGAGACCCCTGAAGGTCTCCCAAAATCCACAAAGGATAAACCACAAAGGAAGATACAATCACGAAGTAACAACCGACACTGCTTAGGTATATGCCCATACATATACCTAAGTCATCAATTCCAAAACGCTCCAACCTCCGAGCCCAAGTACAACTCAGTCCAAACAGGAAAGTAAACGTATTCCACACAGGAAAGCAAAACGAAATCCACACAGGATAGCACAACACAATCCACACAGGAAAGCAACAGGATTCAGCTCACACAGGTATACTTCTTCAAAGGACGATAAAGATGATCTCTGATCCATCTAAGTCGTCGGACCCATGAAGGATCGATAGGTAACTAACCCCCGCAAAGACCGACACAGGATCGGGCCCACACAGGACCTGTAGGCGCTGGTTCACACAGGACCGCTGAGTGCAAAGACCCACACAGGATCGGACCCACACAGGATCGGCCCACACAGGACCTGTAGCACTGATCCACGTAGGATCGCTGAGTGCAGTAGTCGTCGTCAAATCCACAAAGGATCTATGTACTGTCGTCGTCGCAGTCACAGTAGCAGTAGCAGTAACAGTCGCAGCCATCACTAGGGTTCCCGCACACAGCAAGCTCGTTCGGAAGGGTCCGCTCCACGATCCGAGAGGCTGATACATCAACTGTCACAAAGTCCAGAGTTGATGTATCCAAAAGTTCCGTATCGTCAACAGGAACTCAACGCAACAGACGGCGCATCGATCGGACGCCCGGTCTGAGAGTTATTGGCTTTTTCGTCCCCGGGGCCCGGTTGGTTTTTAAGGCAAAACCAACCCGACCGTACTCCACCTGTGTCCAAACCTCAGGCAGAGTATGCCAAAAGATCCGTCTCACTAAGAGGAACACAACAAAGCTGACGGCACGTCAATCGGACACCCGTAGCTCAAGATATGAGTGTTTCCGCTCCGAGGGCCCGGTTGGTTTCGTGTACGAACCAACCCGGCCGAACTCAAAGTATTCCGAAACTTTGAGTGCGATATACCGAATCGACCATCTCGATCCAAGGATCGCATCGCCGCTGACGGTTCATCGATCGGAGGTCCGTAGCTCAAGTTATGGCCAAAAGACCGAAATCGATTCGGAAACGGGGGGTCCGGGTCCGGGCCGACCCAGCCCGACCCCCCCCCCCCCCCTGGGTCGGCCCGAACCGGGTCGACCTGAACCGATTCGACCCGACCCGAGTCCCACCCGGCCCGGCCGGCGGCACGGCCCGGCCGGCGGCGCGTCCCGGCCTGCGGCGGCGCGGCCTGGCGCCGCTCGGTGCCACGCGCGGGGGGCATGGCCCCTGCTTCCCAGCTGGCGGCGCGGCTGAAGCCGCCCCTTTGGAGGAAACCAGGCCCCCTCGTGGGGGCCTGTCTTGAGGGAAAACGGGGGGCCGCCTGCCCCCCTTAATGAAACCCCCCCCCCCCTCATAATGGGGGGGGCAATTAACCTGGCCGGGGGAATTTAATTCCCCATGTCTTCCTCCTTCCGGCTGGCCCACCTGGCCGGCCGGTTTTCCTTCAACGGGACCGGAAAACCGGTCCCCTTTCCGAATTCCGACACCGGCGGCCCTGTTAGCCGCCGGTCCTCTCGTTCCTCCGCGGCCCGGAACCGGCCGCGGCCTTCGTCATTCGGTGCGGTGCGACGGCACCGCGCCCCTCCGCCGCGGCCCCGCTCCGGCCGCGGCGCCTTCGGTTCTCTTCAACGCGGCGCGACGGCGTCACGTTCATGATGATCCTTCCACGGTGCGGCACGACGGCGCCGCGCAATATAACCGTGTGAATTCCCGCGTGGTACGACGGCACCACGCCATATCATTCATCCGCAAGGAAATAATATTCAAGAACAGAGGAGGGGGGATTCGGCCATGTTTGTGCGGTCCGGCCCCCCTTTCGTTAGTCGATAACTCTTAAATATTTGTCCACAAGATTATCATGCTAGAACCAAGAAAGAGAGTAAAAAAATAATCAACAACAAACCCCTACCTTGGTTTCAAGATCGAAGATCGTTAACGACCCGCGGAAGACAACGTCGCAGAGGTCGGGCGTCGCGGTAATCGTTCGTCAAATCCGTTGACGAAGAGGTACGTCGTTGGCGAATCTTCGTAAGCCGATGAAGGAAGTCCGAGGATGAAGCGGTGTTCCCTTTCGTTGACACAGAAGACTTCGTCGATCTTTGGAAACAACCGGCTACGAAGAAGAGAGGAGCGGCGTTCTTCTTCGGAGCTCGAAGGTTCTTCGCGTTCTTCGTCAAAGTTTAAAGAAGAAGAAGAAGAAGAAGGCTTCAAAATCTCCCAATGAGGCTAGAGAATTCTAACCAAATAAAATAAGCTAAGGGCTTATTTTATTTACACACTTAACAATTTGAATTTCAAAGGTTTGAAATTCAAACAATTCTTCTCCATTAATTAACAAAGTTGTCATGTCATTAAAATAGGAGTTTAAGGGAGTTTAAAAAGAGAAGAAGAAGAGTCATGCTTCAGGTGGGCCCCACCACACTTAATCCTCCCAAGGGAGGTTAATTGGTTGTGGGTTCCACCACTAACTCCCTTTGGGAGAAGTTAACCAATAAGTTAAAATAAAAATTTGTAATCCACAATTTTTATTTAACTTATTCTAAACTCCCAAAAACTAACTCTCAACCCGAAATAAATGCAACCTCGGAAAAGGTCTCCTTAAGCGAATATCTGCACTGCGAGTTCATTGGTGTCCTAGGAATTAAATTCCGAGCACCGGGTCAAAAGTTAGAAATTCCCGCTAGTTCGTTCACAGAACGTACCCGATCCAAACTTCGGAAATTGATTCCGGGCACTCCGGGCCTCGGAATCAGGTGCCGTCAGAAACCGCGCTCTTGTAAAATTCCAAAGAAAATTAAGAAAAAATTTCCCTTGAATTTTACGGGTCTTTACATGAGGGCTATAACCCTGAAAGATAAAACAAAGCAAAAAAAGAGACATTGATTGATACACAATACCATATATTACTTATAGGTTTTAATTAAATGAGGATAAGTATTATGGATTTCATTAAGATAAGGGAAATTATGGCCCCTTTATTTGAGGCTTAAAAACATTACGATCCAAAGTGGTGTAAATTTCCTATCATTGGGATCCTTCACAAGATACAAGATTCTCATAATTTAATATTATAATTGGATGGAATAGAGTTCCCCAATATGGTTTAATCTTTTTCTTATATAGGCTAACACTTCCCCTTAAATATTTTTTTTATGAAAATGAATAGAAATTTAACATTCAAGTAAGTTATTTTTCATTATCAAAACACAAATCGATAATGTTTTTAAGGAAATAAATCAACATTACCCCCTTATTTATAGTTAAAAAATTGGATGTTAATTTTAAAAATTTCTCCCCATTTTGGAATTGATCAAAAGGATTAAAATACTTAAAACATAATTTCTTCATTTTAAAATAGAACAAAAATACATCAAAAATAGTCCCTCTTTTAAAATATTTATGAATAAACAATTAAACTATAAAAATTATACCACTAAAATAACCAAGAATAATTTCTCCCTAGAAAAAATCAAGAATACTTTAAAAATTGAATCACTCCATGAATTTAAACATATAAAACTAATCTAAAAACTAAAATCCAAAATGGATTCAAGTGTTTAAAAATAACTACACATACAAACTTTTTAATTATAATTTTAAAAATTTAAAGACATGCATACTAAAACATATATATTTAATCATATTTAAATAGATTTTAGTTTGATTTCAATAAAAAAAATAAAGAAACTTTTACATGATTAGAAAATTTTTAATAGTTTAAAGAATGTAATAGCCCATAAATTCATGATTTAATTGAATTATAAAATAAATAAATATAGAATAGATCCAACTTAATTTCAACTTTCTCTACTTTAAAAATTGATAAAAAATGAGTATTTCATTTGAATTCTAGGTTGTATAAAATTATTTGTAGATCATTTTGTGTAATTATAAAAACCTAAAGGAGATGTAAAAACATTTTAAGATATTAAATAAATTATAAGAGATTAATTTTATGCTAGTGAGATAGATTTTAAAATGGATATAACATATTCACTATTAAAATGGGAATATCCAATAGTTTTAAAAACATTTCAATATGCTAAATGATAATACTAAAGAAATATGTTTGATGGATATATTATAAATTAAGAACATACTTGGGAATCCAAACTAGATTTAATACAATTAGATTAAAGAGAGTATTTTTAGGTACCTATATGAAATGAGGGTTAGTTTTTCTATCTATAGAATCATATTTATTGATAAATGTATTTTTTTTGACCAAATTATTAAATGAAATTAAAAGATAAATCAGTAGTGTGATGTCAAAATTAACCACATATTAAACAAATAGAAAATTATATCCTTTCATATTTTCCTTTCAAAAATATATTTTTATACATTTGAGGTAACCTCCAATAAAAACATGATAATTTCTATTTTTTTAGATATGTACATATTTAAAATCTCAAAAATTCATCCAAAATTTGACTTCCAACTTTAAACTTAGATATCATTTCCTTTAAAATTTTAATTTCAACCATAAGATTCTCATTTTACCATTAAAAAGGTTCAAGATCATACAAAAATTACAATTTATAGATGAAACTAAATTTTTTTCAATTATTATTTTCCTTTTAAAATTTAGATAAATCAGATAATAAATATTTAAATGCCATTTATTTTACCTCACTAGTTTTAGACATGAAATATTTCAAATTCCTATTTTCTTCCTTAAGTTTAGAAAATTCAGAATCAATATTTTTTAAATTTTTCAACATTTGAGGATATAATTATCTTTTCTTTATTAACATTTTTTTATTCCATAGTTCACTTTTTATACATTTCATCATGTTTTTTCATTTCCTCTGGATATTCATCACAAAATTTAAATAATTTTGAATCAGAGGAATATTGAGTTTCAGAAAAAAAAAAATCATAACCCGACCCATTGGGTCTTTCCTGGATGATGTTAAACCAAGTGTAATTCCCCAGTACTACCTCTAATTTTCTAAGGGATAGAAACAAGAATCGAGTATTAATAATACTGGATTCCTTATCCAAAGTACCTGTAAGCACACACACAACTAGCTCTATACAATAATGCATAAATATTAAGGAATATTGAACATCCAGACTATAAACCATGCATAAAAACCTCTAGGAAATATATCCAAGTACAACAATTTAGTATAAAATATATAAAGGGTAAAAAATATTTCCTACCCAAAAATGATGTCTCAACCTGACAACAACTAAAAAAAGGGAAAATAGAGGAGTGCTCGGCTCACAATCTCCAAGGTTATCCACCAAACATGGATATATCCTCCAAGTAACACTATAATAATCTAATACTAGGACCACCAGAGTCACTCTAAATCTTATTATAAACTATAAAAGACAAAACACATGTAGTAAAATCCCATACTACAGTGAGTATATACATACCCAGTAGGAATCCCCCAAAATCAAGAAGGGGAATCAATAGAAATAAACAATAGTTAGCTTAATCCATAAATTAAGAGGGTGTATAAAACTCAACATCAGATATTCTAAAAGGAAACCCAAGTGGAGAGAGAAAGTGGATCTCTATCATCTAACCTATCTTAGAATTAAGAGTCTTCTCACAGCTCCAAAGGTCCCATCACTATCACCAAATGACCCATGTAACCCCATAAGATATAGATTAGAGGGTATGTTCCTCAAAACTATATATTATATCCAAGGGATAATTATCTCTTATCCATGAATCTATTGTAAACTCTCAAGAATATGAATTTCTCATGCCTCTTTTCTACGTAGCACTGCTCCAATGAAGGACCTGCATACTTCCAAAGCTTAGTGGAGGGGAGTAAAATCCATATATAGAGGAACCATTCTCTCTATAATGTGGTGGATTTCTACAACTACATATACAAATGATATCGGGTACCCTCCACATTGAGAGATATAGGGCTCTACCGACCTTGTTACACTCTGATAATCACACCCGATCACCATCACAGGTTAAGCATCACCAAAAAAAGTGTCCCACTAGTATCACCCCATATCATATCTCAACTTCCAAAACAAAGGGAATCACCACATTATATGTGTAAAACTACTCATTTTGGCTACTCGTGGTCCCAAATATGATTCCTATAGAAGGAGATAAATGAGCTAGAAATCTTTGATGGGAGTACACAATGTGTCCTCTTTGGCTGTACACGGTGTGTCTCATGAGGCCAAACCCAGACTGTGTCCCCATGAGTCACACATTTTGTAAAAGTAAAGTACATAGTGTGTACATTGGGTAACATTATGTGTGACCTCACCTAGACACCTAGGTGTGTGCTTCGGCCCTTGCGCGTGTACTCTTTTCACGCCCGTACACTCAGGTCCTTCCCATGTGCTCAAGTTATACCTAAGTACTCTGGTAGTGTACACATGGTACACAACTCAGCTATCTATGTACCTATACACATCATGTATCTTAAAAAACAAATTTTTTATACTAACATAGGATCTTGGGAATGTTCTTTAGCCACATGGCTTCACTGCCTGAGTAGGGTCACACAGTGTGTGGTCATAGCCACACAGTGTGTGATATTTATCTCGACTGAAACCCTATCTATAATGAGACCCTAGACTACATGGTGTGTGTTCTTTCAAGTTTCAAGGCATATAGTTAGGGATTTTTTAACAAACAAACTATCTCCTCAAATAGAGGCCATATAACTCAAATACACTAATGTTATCATTGACTGACTCGCCTAAAATGGTAGAATATGAGGGGGGTCTCTAATTAATGATTCCAACTTTTGGCAGCTAGAAATTGGATATCCAATATTCTAAGTCATATCCACCATACTTCTCATAAAAGTATGGGGTTATTATCCATGATTTATTCACCTACATCCCACATCATGCCTCAATCCATATGCAAAACCCTTATTCATAGGTTTTTTATACATCCTCCGTGAATTTGGGGGTTGGATCACACTCAAAAATGATCCTGAAATGTCAAATCACTAACCTTGTGGTTCTATGAAAAAGATCATGAAAAAATAGAAAGAAAAATACAAGAATGAAGGTAAGATCCTTGTTGGTTGATGTGATCCCAACCAATGATCATAAATTTTAGAAACCTAAGGGTGTAATATAAGCACTACAAAAGGGAATAAACATTATAAAGAATAATTATAAAATTGGGATCATGTGAAGTGTCGAAATTATATAAAAAATAATATGATATGGAATTTATGATTCAGAATATATTCAAAGGGATAAAATCACAAAAATAACATTCGCTAACTTGAGAAAAAAGTCATCACCAGTGAAGAACAGATCCTCTAAAAAAGAAGAAGATTATCCCATTACGTTCAATGTATGTCTCGTGATTCTACTCAATAATTCATTATCAAACCTAGTTCCTATCCCTATAATAGATCTATCCTACTCCCCCTATATAATTTCTCAGGGTTATGTGTATAATCTTGGAGATTTTAAATAATTAAATTTAAATAGGGAGTTAATTATGTTTAGGTCATTAAAAATTAAATTAATAAATTTTTTAATTTATTTGATGCACCTTCCAATGGTCATATTCAATGGAATACCTAGATCTGACCAAATTTATATCATTCCTTGGGTATAACCCCCTTTCTAGAAACAACCACTGTATCAAATTTCTTTTTAATATCCCAATCAATGGGAAAACTATTTATTCTGAAAAGATATGTGTGTGTGCTTTAATAAATATTAATATTTTAAATTTGTTAATTCTAGGCTCCCACAACACCTAAACATAGAACCGGATAAAATAAAAAATCAAAATATAAATATAAAAATATTCAAAGGAATGAACCAATGAAATCATTGTTTTTACTTTCTTCACTCCTTCAAGACTTTTCACCCTAAAAATTCCAAGCTACACAAAAAGGTGGGGGTACTGATCTCACATCTTACTCTCATGCCCCAAAGAACTCTAATGCATGCTACCATGCTACCAAATCACTCGAACCTAAGTAATGGTTCATATATGTAAGATTACCTACTATGAGTCCTCAATTTCCCTTGAGTACTCTAAAAAAGTGACTACATCCATAATGGTCATCTCTCCACAATTGATAATTTTCTACCATATAAGAACATATCTACTCAATTGTGACACATAAAAGATGTCACACACTTAGTCTCACAGTGGGTGTAAGGACAATCAGTAATCAACCTCACTAACCCCACAAAAAAATCTCATAAATCTGGAAGAACTATGGGAAAAAGATTACTCCCTAGCCTAAACATTGCATTCTTCATCAGGTGGGGGGATTCAATAAGGCATGATCTCCCAGCTAAAAATCCATATGATTAAAGAATCGGTCTATGTAAGATTTCCATCAACACTAATTTTTTCTCAAATACTCATGGATCAATTGAACCCTTCCTTGATGCTATCGACATCAATTTTTTCCCAATAAGATAGGTTTGTCTAACCTCTAACTAGTAAAAGCATGACATATAGGGTCACCCGTACAATTCATCACATTATTTTATATCGATTGTGGATTTATAACTAGTTTTACAAGAAATATCAACCATTTATTAGTGATACATATACCTCTGACTAAAAAACAACATGTCAGCTTATAGAATATCCTTAAAAACCTAGACATTCCTCTTATACAGGCCATTTTCCTAGGGTGGAGCATCATGATCATCTATAACTGGGTCATAAAAGCCTCCATCTACCCCAATCCGAAACTATGATGGATACTAAGTATCATGGTTGGATATGAACATTTTTGGCACCCATGAAGCTAGATGGTCTCTTATATATAAAACCAACCCAAACTCTAAACCGAGCTCCGGCCTCGAATGACAAGGATGTGTGATGACTTGGAAAGTTGGTAAAAAATCACCCTGAAGCATCGTGAACTCAAAGTGAACATAAAATCACCATCAAAAAAATAATTTCATGTCATATAAATAATATTTATAAAAATCATTAGGTTGAGTGAGACCTATTGAAACCTGATGTTCATATATTACCCGCTGACATGCAAGACACTAAGAGACAAACTTGACAACACTATTCCCCATTCTAAGCTGCCAAAACTACTAATAAAGGTCCTTGTATATATTTTCCACACCTGAATTTACAACCAAGGGAGATCTATTTAACTCTACCAACATCTCCTTATACAATGTGATCAGAGCCACTATCCATCCCTAGAAAATGATAACATGCTCCCTTCCAGAAAATCCATCTGGTGTATCTCAAAGATATCTAGTCATGAAAGACCTTATAATCTATATAAATAAACTAATAATCTCGCATAAATTAAAGAAAAATTAGAGTTAGTGCCATTTAATATTGATAAACTATACCCCTCTCCTACACTAGGGTCATCTGAAATGAATTCAACTTCTCATACACCACCTCCATCAAGAGAAAGTTGTATTTTCTACTAAATCCATCTTTCGTAAACCTCCAACAAATTATTGGGTATTTCTTAAGAAATCACAGCAATAATATTCACCAAATTCACAATTACACTATGATTAGAAATGGAATACCCTATAAAATAAACCTTATGAATCCAAAAATGAAACTTTGAGACCTTACCATAAAGTTGGTTCTATTGATGTAAGTCTAGGACTAACCTAAAATGATTTTTATTATACTTATTTGATATAAAATTTATAATAATTTCATCAATAAATGTAACTATGTATAATTCTGTGTATGGTTGGAAAATCGTGCTTATAATATCTATGAAAATAGTGGGGTAATTAGTCACACCAAATAGACAATAGCAGGAAATCATTGTGTCTATTGTGAAATTGGAATATTTTATTTTAAATATCATCCTCAATAACCATAAACTAATGATATCCAAACTTGAGATCAATCATTGATAACTAACTCACTCCATTCAACTGGTTGAGAAGGTTATCAATACTTAGTAGTGGGTACTTGATCTTGATATATACTTGGTTCAGGCGATGGTAAACAATGGAAAGATTCAAGATCTTTTCATCCTTTTTCATAAACAAATCTAGAGTTTCTCATGGGAAACACACTGTTTTTTAAGGAAACCTTATCTTGAAGGTATTACAATAACACCCCTTATCTCCTAAAACTTTTCAAGGGACATTTGAAATTCCTCATAAGATATCAATGCATTCATGGGGTTTAATTTGATATAGAAGTCAATATCCAACCTCAATGGTGGAACCAAAACATCTTTCGGAAATTAATCCATATAAACCTCCACTTACACTGGAATCCAAGTTCATGAAGATCCCACTGCACTAAGGGATAAACTTTCCAGCTAATGGGTGAAAATTTTTCACTTCATTCCTATGATCCCCACTTTCTCATCTATAAGATTTCTCTTTCCGAAGAAAGATAATATCATCTCATCAATACAAGGGGATCTTATTCTTCTACAATGATAGTTTGTTTTGGAATTCACTATGGAAAAATAGTTTGTACCTAAAATTATGTTGTAGGGTTTCATTGATACAACCAATAGGTATCATCAGAAGCTTTACTCCACACTAACATCACCAAAATGACCTCAAACATACAAATCAAATAACTCCAGCACCACACCTCAACACTGTCCTCTTTGGGAAGAATTGACTTTCCCACACTACTTTAAATCGCGTCATAATAGAACATGTCTTTCTGGGGGAGTGTACCACTATCTTTCATTCTTAAAGCCATGTCAAGTACCACTAATTCAGGGATAACACATAAAAAAATAAAGTGGTTCAAAAATAAAATAACTAAAGTAGAAAGTAAAAAATGGGATATAGAATGTACCTCATACAATTTTAGGAGTCCCTAGATCAGAAGCCTATGTTTTAAATCCTACCACTCTAGAAAGATGGGTTGAGTAGTCATAGGAATAATAAAATTTTCTACCATGGGAAAATCATGGCCCAATTTTGTGATGTTTAATTATTATACATAGCTTCTGAGATGAATAACATTTAAGGTGAGTAAGTCCACTATTCTCCTATTATAATATAGATCCTCACATTTGAGTATGAGCATGAGTGCGCCTCCTATACTGATACCTATAAGGTTGTTTCCTGGTGGATTTTGTAGATATCTTAGGTCCACAATTTCCACTTCTATCTCTAGAATCCCAATACTCCCTTCCCATAAATCTCTCTATATCCTGAGCCTTCTCCAAAAACTTCTAAACCTGAACTGGTAGTCTATAAGAGGGATAAAACATGTTGTGGAACAAGAATGAAAACTCTTCCCAAGAGAGTTTCATCTAATCATATTCCTAGGTAACTAAACCCCAATAATTTATCACTACTCCATAGAAGAGGATAGTTAAAAACATGGCCATCATATCAAGTGTAATTTGAAAAAAAATGGAAAAATCAAACTATTGACTCTAGTTAAACCTTTGTTGTTGTAGGTTCTATCTCACCCCGCAATCTAGGAGGTATCTGATACTCAAACTCTAGAAGAAATATTAGACTATGTGCATAGTCAACTTGAGTAGTTGGAACAAAAGGCTATTTAAACTAGAACGAAACATTGATCTGGACCACTAGGAATGGGTTTTCTTACTGCTCAATGGGAAAAACCACCTCATGAAATAGTCCCTAAATTGGAGCCTCGATGTTGTGGTGGCTTTCATGATGACTCTAAACTAGGGAATCCTAACCCAAATGACTAATTTTACAGAACTATATATATATATCCTAGCTATCTATCATCACAAAGACATCCTAAAAGTTGGTAAGATGTTCCCTGATCGGATGAAAATATCCATGGATTTAACTCAATAAATATATGAAAGTAAAAAAATTGATCCTATATGATTCATGTACTATTGGTTTCTCTGTAGTTGATTCCTCGATATTATGATTTGATAAAAAGATAGTTAAGAGTCTTAGTTTATGGATATGCTAGCTACCACAGCATCATTGGGTTCCCTAGCCTGATATATGAACTCAAGACACTTAGATATCATTTCTATAAGTTCCCAAACCAAACCACACAACAAGACCAACCCCAAACACCAACCCAGGGGAAATACCTCCTCTAATACCACTTTTTCATGACCCAACCCACTAGGGACCACCTAGTTAGTGTTAATACAATTGTGACACCCCAAGATCACCTCAAATAGGCCTAAGGTTAGTGACAAGCACCAATTAGGAATAATAATAAAATGGGAGGCTTATACTAAGTACTTATATGAGCATATACACCATCTTCATGTAATAATGTAGAGTTATAAAGAAAAAATGTACATCTAAAGTGTAAACCGTGTATTCACCAAACTTTATAAAATACATCAAAGTAAAAAAAACATAATTTAAAAGATATAAAGAGGTAAAATACATTCCCATCCAAAAATGAGGTCCTAACGTGACAAAAACTTTAAAAGAGGAAAATTGAAGAGATTTTGGGTTAAAAACTCTGAGGATAACCACCAAACATGGACAAATCCTCTAATACCAATTCTATCAGAGTCATCACCAATCAGATTATCAATTGTATAAGAAATACCACATGTGGTAAAATATCATGTAGAGGTGAGTATATATATACCTAGTAAGATGTCTTAAAACCAATAAGGGGAATCAATAGAAATAAAAAATGGTTATCTCATACCATAAAGTAAGAGGGTGAGTAAAACCCAACATTATATATATATATAAAAGAAAATTAAGCAAATAGTGAAATGGGATCTCCATCATCCGAGATATCTAAGAATGAAGAGTCTTACTACAACTCCAAAGGTCTAATAACTACCTCCAAACAACCTATGTAACCACATAAGATACAAATTGGAGAGCTTGAACCCCACTTATACAAGTCACAACAAAGGGAGAACTATCTCTAATCCATGCATCTCATGTAAAATCTCAAGAATATGGAGGTCTTACACCTCACTGTTATATATAATAGCTCAGGGGTAACTACTCTGTTGGAGGACACTCACACCTCCAGAGCTCAATAATGGGGATTCAACTCCATAGATATAGGACCCTCACCCTCTATAGTGTTGGGGAGTTTTGTCTCTACTTGTATATAGGATATAGTGGTCCCACCACCAGTAGTGAGACAAGGAAGTACCGACCTTGGAAATACTTAGATGATCAAAACAGATTACTGTCACTAGTTAAGTATTGAAGAAAATTTCTTTCTAGCATCACCTCATATCTTATCTATGCTTCTAAAACAAAGACCATTTTGACCTTCTACATGGAAAACTACTTACGGTGGGCTAATCACATGCCCAAATATAATCCACAATGAATAAAA
Organism: Viscum album; assembly: GCA_963277665.1. Lineage (NCBI taxonomy): Eukaryota > Viridiplantae > Streptophyta > Magnoliopsida > Santalales > Viscaceae > Viscum > Viscum album. The sequence goes on along the minus strand of OY728140.1, from coordinate 1,018,858,865 downwards.
TATGTGATGTATAAGTATCTAAGGGGAGTATACAGTGTGTGTTGTCTTATGTTAAAAGACATGTCTCATGAGTAAGAACCCTGGATGTATCCCCTCACTACACTCAATGTATACGTAGAGTCATATAGTGTGTGAACATACTTAGACACTTCGTCATGTCCTTCGAACCATTCTTGTGTACTCTATGAATGGTCATGTACTTATGTTATGGTTATTTTCTTAGTTTATACCCAGGTACTATATTCATGTACACATGTTACATACCTTAACTAGCCATATACCTCCACATGATGTGTCCCTCAGGGCATGTGGTGTCTATACTTACATGGGATCCTAGGAATGTGCCTTCAGCACACAGCTTGACTGCCCAAGTAGGATCACATTGTGTATGGTATTGTCCATATGTCATGTGTTCCAGACCATACAACCAATGATATTTATATTACCCAAAACCTTTTCTACCATGAGAAACTATACTACCTGGAATTTTTTCCTTCAAAATAAATAGTATGTACTCAAGGATTTTTATGACACCAAATATTCTCCTCATACCGATTCTAGATCCACTAAATCTTCTTATTTACTTACCATTTTAATTACTTGAAATAGAAAAATTTGAGGGTAAAGTTCTTTAATTGATTATTTTTTTCTTCAGTTGTCAGAAATCATATCTCCAATCTTATTATCCATATCCTTTGTGCTTTCCATTATCATATGGGGGTTTGATCCATGATATCTTCACCTTCATCCTACAAAATTCCTCAATCTATTCTCAAAATTATACTTCTAAGGTCATCCACACATAAACCATGAATATGGAGGTTTGATCACACTTTAATCCAACTCGGAAATGTCAAATCACCGACCTTGTTGGTCAATGATAATGAATACAAATAATGGTGGGAAGAAAATAACAAGAATGAAGTTAAGGTCATCATTGGATGATGCAATCCTGGAAAAAAATAATTAATTGTGGAAACCCAAGGGTGGGATACAGGTGTAATAAAAGGGAATAAATAGGATGAAGAACAATTATCAAAATTATGCTCATGTAAAGTGTGGAAATCACCGAAAAAATAAGCAGATATGGAATATATGTACAATAAATTATTTAAAGGGTGGAAATCACAAAAAATAACATTCCTTAATTCAATAATATATTGATCACTGGTGAATAATGTTTCTTATAGTTAAGAAGAAGATGATCATTCCATGTTATTCATCTATCTAATGATTATCCTAAATCATTCATCATCGAACCTCATGCATAATCCACAAACGGAGCTCTCTTTATCCTCATCTCTAATCTCATAGGGTTATAAGACTAACCCTAGAGATTTTCCATAACTACATTTAAATATAGATATAATTATTTATAGGTCATTAATTAGATTAATTAAATAAATTATTTAATTTACTTAATGTTCCTACCAATGGTATCCTTAAACTGAATTCTTGACATCAACCAAATTTATATCATTTCATGGGAAAACCATACACTATAGAAACAACCATGGTCTCATATTTCTCATCTGATGTGCTAATAGATGGGAGAACTATTAATTCCGAAAATTTTCAAGTGCTTTTTTTAATATATATTAATATTTTTAATATATTAATTATGGGGTCTTGCGACACCCAAACACAGTTTGAATTGTGAGGAAAAATCCAAAGATATATATATTAATATTCAAATGACAAAAACAATAAAACTAGAGTCATTGCACAAAATTAGAGTTAGAACCACTTCTTACCTTTCTAAAATCATCTGATATAGGACACAAGTTTTTTGTATCCTTTCCAATTTCAAATTAATAAATTGAGTTTAAATCATATGTGTAACTCTGACATTTAATAAATTTATTTTCTTTTTATTTTTTATCCTTCTTATCTTCTTTGATTTTATTCTTCAACCTTGGATACTCATACTTTTTGTAACTATGTTTTTATATTCATAACATCTTATAGTAAAATTATATTTATTTCCTTTTCTCTTAAACTTATTCTTATTTCTATTCTATTTATCTTTATCATTTTCCATAGAAAACTTCTTCTTCATGATCCCTTGAATGAACTGTGAAAATTGACTTAGATCATTATTTTTCTATGAGCTAGAAGAACCTAAGGAATCACTATAAGATATAAAAAATATATATATTTTTTTATTTCCAATTCTTTTTTGTGTATTTAAATTTTACACACATAATGTATTCATTGATTGATTCTCACATCAACATTATGGTTTTTTCAAGGGATTACTTTAGAGTCTCATGTTGTTTAGGATTTTTTTACACTTGAATTTACATAATAAGAAATTATTTGATCATTGTCTAACAAACCCTTTCATTTTCTTATACTCTGATTATTCATGACTTTATCAAGTAATAGTACCATTTTTTATTCTTTGGTACTCCAAAAATTTTAGAAAATATTTTTAAGAAAACATAACTTTATTTCTCTCTTTATTAGAAGAACTTGTTTTCTTTTAAGAACTTTATTTTCTAAAAACATTCAAAAATGTTTTTAACTTTTCCAAAATTGATATATTAAACAAATTTTTACCCTTTTTATCTGTATAAATGTTTTTAAGGAATACTTTTATCACTTTTTTAAAAAGGAACTATTATAACATTTCTACCATGAAAACAAAATGTTATTTTTACCATGTAAGGAATATATATATTTACGCGATGTTATTTCTTTGAAGCTTCATTTTCATTTTTAAAAGGTTACTTTTAAATAATTTATTTTTAAAAGTTATTTTCAATGAAAAAGTATTTTCAAAAAAATCAAAAAAAATGATATTTTCCTTAAGAATGATTTTAAAATATCTTTTTATAGTACTTAAATTCATCAATAACAACATCCTTTTATTTTTATTCCACTTGGGATATGTTTTATTAATACCATCCTTATTCTTCTTATGGATGGTTTATGATTTATTTGGCAGAAGATTATATTTAAATTCACTTCCTTGATTCCTTTTTGTAGTCTCTTGAAATATTCAAATTCCTATAATCATTGAACATTTAATTTTCACTTATTATCCATAAAATTTATCATTGATATTATTATTTCCTAAATTGTAAACCATTTTTACATATAGTTTCTACTTTGAAAATTATTTGATTATTTGGGGATATAGTTGTAAATTTATATTCTTTATTCAATACAGATAATTGATAAGGCATATTATTTATTTCAATTATTCTATATGATGAATTCTTTGGATAGGTAATGATGGGTGGGGACTCAACTTTATATAGTCCATAGATGCATCAAAAAGTTCTCATGAGACACATAAGATGTAAAAATTAAATGGGTTTCTACCTATAGTTTTAAATCATCATGTGAAAGTTCTTGACAGTATAGGTTTTCATGTGCCTCAGACAATACATCCAATAAGTAAGCATTTCCTTTATAGATATTCCTATTATTATTTATTATTATTCATGATATTTTCATATGATAAATTCTATGGAGCTATTTCATTACTATTTTATTGATTACATGGAATTTGTTCAGTAATTACTTTCCATATTAATTATTCATTATATATTTAATTTAATGGAATCTATGTTCAGTTATTACCTTTTTATATTGCTTATTCACTTCATTCTCAATTTATTTATTATATTGTGTGTGTTTAGTTATTACCTTTACATATTGATTATGCTCATTGATTCATTATTGGTTTCTCTATACATAACCCTAACTGTTCATTTTAACTCAGCCCATATTTTTTTCCTTTCCCCAAGAATCCAATAAGTATACTAAGAAAGATATGCAGCGATATTCTATGTGGTAATAAGTTATTCTCAAATTTATTTAGAAAAAATTATGTTCTAAATAGTGTATTAATTTTTAAATTAGTCTAATATATGTATCTGGTTTACCAAAACTACTAAATTGTTCAGTCTTCTTAGCCATGATTTACTTGTATATTATTCCAGTGTAATTTTAGTAGACATCAGCACTGTGATCACTAGGGTTGGGTCACTACAAACATGGATATTTATTTCATTCAGTGGGGGATGAATTTAAAAAACAAATTTTTATTTTTATTTTTATTTTATTTTTTCGTCCACATAAAAAAATATAACAATTTATTTTTAACTTATCTAATCTTCCATCTCCCCCACACTTATATTAGACACAACTTAAAATTAAATCCATCTTAAAACTATCAAGTAATAACATATTTAAAAATTGTGTTTCTATTCTAGTGTATAAGAAAGAGAAAACTCAGCAGTACTTATCCATATTTATTAGGGAGGAGTTTTGGGCTCCCCTATTGGTTCCCTCTAGAAATATTCATGAAACTACTTAAAATCCTATCCATTTACATTAAATGGTTATTGTGATTTGACTTCTCTGGTCTCAACTATACCAAATGAGAATGTATTAGTCACTATAAATGGTCTATTCCATTTGTAATGAATATTAAAAATTAAGAGTTTCATTATAAGGAAAATTATTAGCACTTTGTTATCAATTTGAAAATATTTTATTTGAATGAGTATTTCATGGATATACCTACAATTTTCCTTATATAGTAGGTAATTTTCTTATGATTCTCTCCCCATTCCTCTAGTCCTGTCATTCATAACTTTATTTTTCTCTATCCTTCATAAATTATATATTTAATTTCTTTACAACCTAGTAGTATTTTTTCTATAGTTCAATAGCCAAGGGACTATATTTTCTATAAATTATTTTATAAGGGTACATACCTAGGGGTTTTAATGTAAATATATATTCCTATAGTACATCATATATCTTCTCTATCTCCTCATTTCTATTTGGTTTCACTAGTCTTTCCAAAATTCTCTATATTTATCTTTTTGATACCTCATCACACCCATAATCCTATTTGTTATAGGTAGTAGAGGTCTCATTTTTTAATCCATATCTCTCTATGAGTGCATCTATGATCCAGTTATTGAAATGTGTACCTTCTTCACTAAGTATTTATCAGGGTATGCTGAACCTAAAAAATATATTTGATCATAGAAATTAAATAAAAACTCTTCGATCATCAGTCCTAGTTTCTTGGGATTCAACCCATTTAGAAAGATAATATACTAGTAATATTTTATAGGAAAATAAATAAGAATTAGGAAATGGGACCCTAAAATCTATACCCCATACATCAAATATTTCATATAAAACCAATGGTTTTTGGGTAATTTTCTTTCATTATAAATTTTATCTAATAAATTTACAGTTTTTACATGCTTCAAAAAAATTATATGAATCTTTAAAAAAATTGTCCCAAAAAACTAGTTTCTAAAACTTTTATATCTCTTCATTTATGTCCAAGATGGCCTCTGCATGCAAGGGTATGACAAAATGTAAGTACAAAATTTACCTCCTCCATGGTTAAACACCTTCAACTTACTGGATCACTATAAAGTTTCCATAACTAAGGATTTTATCAAACATGGTATTTTGATTCATATTTCATATTAGGATTATTATGATTGTAAAATAAGGAGGGTGAATTTTATATGACCAAGTAGTTCTCCATGTCAGCATAATAGGTTAATTTTATGTGTTCATACAACTACTTGCAAGAGTGATAATCATTCAAGGTTTTCTATGTGGTTGGTTTTACCGTTGTAGTGTGTATAAATCTTATCATGTGCTCTTTAATGAGGTTCTCACTTCCATTTTTTCTTTGAACTCTAAGTGAAACTCTTATAAAAGAATCATCCACAAAGACAATCAATGATTTTAATCAACTTAATTGATAAATACCTGAGGGATTCATGATTAGAGTAAATGGTAAATTTTCTTTCTAACAAATAAGAATGAAATTTTTCCAATGCAACAACAATAGAAAAAAAAACTATTTTTTGTTGTGTAGTTGATTTGAGATATGTCCAGAGTTTGTGAAGCAAAATATATCACATGGGGGTGTGCATTTATCTCTTAGGAGACCACTTCACCCACTTCTTGGTTGGAGGAATCACACGACACTTCAAAGGTCATATCCTTGGTTGGTGTACTGATTATAGGTGTTTTGGTTAGGCTCTCTTTGAGTCTTTTAAAAGTTTCCATGAATGATTTTTCAAAAAAAATGCAGTATCCTTGAGAAATTTGGTAAAAGGAAATGTATATTACTAAAATATGTAATATAAATTCAGTAAAATGCACCATTTCATAGAAATGGTCCAATATATTTCATAGTGGTGGGGTGAGGCATAGTGTACATGATGTAAACTGTGGCCTTGTCTTCTATAATTATTTCCTAAGAGAGATGTGTCCCATAACATTACCTTTTTCCACCATAAAATGGCATTTTAAAATGTTTTAAACCAGGTTATTTTCAATGTATGTCTTTAAAAAATATATATTTTCTAAAAAGATTTCAAAACATAAGATATAAATAGTAAATTCACTATGAAATTCCTTCAGACGGATTTCAATAATATAAAAAATATGGGTACCATGAAGAATTGGGGAGTCCCTGGGGAATTGATAACACACCTATCATATGGTTGTACAAAATATATTATTTATTTCTCTAGTGTAGCACATTGAATGACAAGGGTCATCTCACTTGAGGAGTTATTGTAGTCAATCACTAAATATTATTAATTTAATTATAATATTTTCTTTTATTTTATAAAATTTATTAAAACTAAGTAAAATATGTGGGGTTTGGTTATGGATTTAATAATTAGAAAATAAAAATGTATTGAAAATGCAGATAGAATGCATGTAGTTATAAAGAAAGTAAAATATAACAAAATAATCATCATAAGTGAACCTTCATTGTATCATGGTTCGCCTCAGATACTCAATGAACACACTCTATTCTATTTGTGCACATCCTATTTTACCCTGTATTTGAATATACATTGAACTCAAAAATCACCAAGTACACTACACATCCACCTACTCTATCCAAGGGAAAATAATGTAGTAGAAGAAGCTACACCTAAGAAAATTGTAGTGGAGACCCACTACTAATCACCCCTAGTGCAACCTAAAGTGGATATTAAAATTTTATAAAATTAATATTTTAATACCTGGGTTTAACACTAAATTCATCCCTTGGGAAGTACCTCATGTGAGTTACTCATGAACATGAGTATAATAGATCATGATGAAGAAATAAGATGGAGATAAAATGAGAGAAAAGGTAAAAAATAGATAAATATATGAGAGATAGAGGGAGATAAATTTATTAAAATAATAAAAATTGTGAAACATAGTGAAAGAGAAATAAATTATAAAAAAAAGTAAAATCCTAAACTATAGTATGAATTCTCTACACAAGCATTAAATTATTTACTTTAAGGTAGAATTATAAGTACTATCAACATGATTTAATTCTTCCTCAAAATATGTTAGGATACATTTATATTTTAAACTTTCACATGACTTTCCTTAATTCATACTCTACCATGGCATGACATGTGTAAAATTTTACTCCTTCCCAAAATTTAAATCAGTAAATTCATATAGTAATATATTGCATCCCCCATGGTATAGTAGAGTCCCAAGCGATATGATTCTTTTTAAATGGTTTGAAAATGTCATTATGGGTGTGGCAGTTCATGTTTCATGTAGCTCCACACATATTATATTCCCTTATTGAATTTATATGGCACCACACCATCCTCCAAGATGAAGCCTTAGGGGTTTCACATTCAAACATCACTTTTGATCCACAAGTACACACTCCTCATTACAGTAATCCTATTTTCATGTAAGGGAAATGAGACCCACATTATTATAAAATCTATTTTGTATAAAGTACATATGGAATTTATTTAAGGTTGTTTTTTTCTTATAAAAAACTTCACTGCATAAAGGTAATTATAACTCATCTAGTTCCCCGCTATGGTGTAGCTTGATTCTTTAATTATTTCACTAGCCATTTTTATTTATGTATAAATGAATGTTTAACATGGAATCTTTCACTACTTATCCTTACATTGGTCTACCACATTGTGAAAAATGATTTCATACCTCAAAAATAATGAGTATACGCTTCTCTATTTTTTTGGTTATCTAGAAAAACACCACAACATCCTCTATAGTATGGTGTATACTTTTGAAAAAAATTTCTCATGCACTATAGACCATAGTTATAATTATGTTGGGATATCTATCCAGTAGACCATTTTGATCTCATTTTTTTCCATTTTAATTCTAAATTTCAACCTCCATTCAATCATCCCCATGTCTTTTACTACGATCACTATAGTGTTGTAACCCTTAATATTTCCTAAAAGTGAGATATCAATTTTAAACTCTATCTAAAACACCCATGATAGATTTATTCAATCCATTTCTATATTCACTTTGTTATATCCAGATGCACCATAGTATGCTCTAAATAATGGTATATGGCATGGTGTAGTTTTCCATCACCAAAATTATCATTGGGTCTTCCGAAACACTTATAGATCTTTCTTTAAAAAAATATTATAACTCCTTATCTTACCATATATTATAATCTCCCCCACATTTCATATATATTTGTAGAGACTTAATGATGATTCATAGGTACATCCACAATGGTTTTTTGCATGATCCTAAAAAAGGAATGAGAAATCATCCATGTTTGTTCATATATCTATTATTCTCTCTATAGAGTGATAGTTAATGATTTTGAGCTCTAGTGGGGGAATCATGGTGATTCTTTATCAAGATGGTGGTGAACATGGAAGGTGTATGGAAGATAGAGAGTGGTGCTACTATTCGAGCATGTGTAAATTTTAAATGGTGAAAAGTTTCACCTCACTCTATGCTCCACATCAAATATGTGTTCCTATGGAACCTTGTTTCTCATACTCAGCATAGAAACATGTCACCAATGAGTAGCTCTTATGTTGGACTGTAAAGGTACTCTTTCCCAACATCAATCCACACTAAGATTTCTTCTAGTCCTATTAACGTTTTTTTTTCTCTTAATGTATTAATTATCCCTACTACATTCACTCTTAGGTCAAGGTTGACCCACCTTGGCTTTCTCTTTGCTTTCCCATACTAGTCACCTCGGTGAAGATCATTTAATTACCTATTGGTGGTTTCCATTGATCTCCTAGGGTACATGTATTGGGTTGATCCCATTTTTTATAAACACTTGAAAAATATTCTTCCATAAAAATATCAAACACTCAAACAATATAATATTTATATAGATAAATATAGTAAAATCAAAGATCAATAAAAACACATAGAAATATGATTTTATTCCATTTTTACAATTCAATCCAAAACATTCTTCTAATCTAAATATTTTTTAATTCACATTAAATTGAAATTTTTTTGGTATTTAATAAATTCAAATTCAAATTCAAAATTTATAAATATTGCCTCTCTCACTTCCCCCACACTTAAGCATTCCACTCCTGAGAAATCCAATGACTTTTAATAATAAAGGGAATCATTCATACTAAGTACAAACACATAAACTAGAAAATAAGAGAAAAAAGTATTCATTTAACATTGAAAATATCATGCCTAACCAATGATCAGTATCCAATATCCCACTTCAATATAAGATAAATCTCATGTTCCAGGTTTTTGAATGAAATATAAATTATAAGAATTAATATCTGAACAAGTGACACTATTAAAAATTATAATTCCAAAGTTCCATATAAAAAATATCCATTTACCACTTTATTGATACAACCAAAATGAAATTATTATAAGTAAATTTACCCCTTTTTAATCTTGTGTTCAATATTCCACTTACCTAAGTCCATCCATTTTTTATAATTGAGAACAATAATTTTTTTCTTTTTTTGTTTCTTTTTTGAAGTTTTTTTTAGTAACTAGATATATCAAAACTTAATGTGGGATACCAATTACCCATTTTATTCCAATTTCAAAGAAAATGTATGAATTAATTTTTATTTGGATCCCTGATATTTTTTTCACAATGGAAAATTTAATCTTGATCAAGTTTCAATTCCAGTTTCTTCATGTTATAATTTCATTCCACTTAATTATTTTTCATTAAAAATTATTTAACAAATTATAAACAAAATATATGAATTTAGTAGATAAAAATTCTTAGAAATCATATAAATTTAAAATTTTCAAAATCAGTGACATCTTAAAATTTGGCATGGATTTTTTTCACAGGGCCAAAAAATATTTAGGGCTCAAATTACCTACCTAAAAACACTCCAAAAACAAAAATTAAAATGTAAAAATTATAAAAGATTAAAGTAATAAATAGATTGGATCTTGTCCCCCACACATAAACTATTAATACACCCTTGTTTATTAAAAAATTATTTTATCTACCTTTAATGCATAATTAAATTATTAAATGAACAAAATAAGGAAAATGAAGGATTAAACTAGACTTATCGATAGTGAAAAAATTTAGTTAATATCTTAGTTTCCACCCACTAGAAACCTAAATGTAAAAATAAGAAAATAATAGAGACTTATTTAAAGAAAAATAATTTAAAATAAATATGTAATGGAAAGGGAAATAAATGGTGGATAATTCTTTGTTTTACCTCTGAGTGGGTACTAGGGTTTTACTACCACTAGCCAAGAAGTTACATTGGTTATCCACAATTTGATGGTGGGTGGAGTTTCTTTGAGATGAACCACCACATATATTTCCTTCGAACTTAAATTCCTTGAAAATAGATATATATGGTATCATGGATAGTGTATTCCAAATCCATCCCCTTTTCTGTAAGGTATATCTTGTATGAAGGGGTTGGTGGAATGAATAAGTCCTCCTCTTTTGCTTTAGCCAATACTTCATTGTCCTCTTATTAATTCTCTATGGATTTATCATAATTGGTTGCATTAATATAATTATCAAAAGTAAACTCAATGAATAATTTTATTTTAGTGAAATTAAAATATGAATATTTTATATCAAAACCTTCCACTTCATAGTAGTTAGCTTGTAACTTAGTTTCTTCAGGAAATAACAATGGGAATTATTCTTTTAATCCATCTAATAGATGTTCAATAGATTTAGGGATCATATTATATTCCTCATAAGGTGTATTTTTATCTTCCTCTTCATCCTAAAAAGTAATCCATAGGCTAACCAAATCTGAGAATTTAAACTATGGGAGTTAATGCTCAATTTAGTTTCAAAAAAATTAAATAAAAATTAGTTCAAGAAAATATTACATCCCTGTGTAGGCTTGAATTAAAGTTCTTATTAAATATAAAGTACCTCTTAGATTTTAGTTTTCGTGGATATAAGTTATTAGTAAGTATCCTCTATCTTCCCTTTAAATTCCACCACTAGAGTGGTCTTGTCTTCCAAGACCATAGAATGGTACAAAGGTATGGATCTTCATCTTCAAGGCGGTATGTTTAATTTAAATGCTTAAAAATTTATTCTAAAATTCATTCAAATCTTATTTATCTTCTATAAGTGTATCAAAAAGCATGCTTTAATCTTGAATCTCTAATATCCAGGGATGAGTTTGGTCTGGTAGTAGATCTTCATGTAATTCCTTCTCAACCTATATGGGCACTTCAATGGAAAATAATATTGAAGAAATATCTCTATCCATTTTTTCCAGTTCTTCCTCCAGTTTCTACTCCTGAGATACAAGGATTTATTTAATTAATAATTTCACTTAGTTCCTCAACTCTTGTATATCTACTTTAATTCCTTAAAACGGGGCTTCTTCATTATGAATTTCTACTACTTATTTCACCTTAGAGTAATTATCCCATGAAGAATAATTAAAATTGGAATAAACCATTTAAAAATATTTTTTATGTTTTTTTATATGAAAAAATATATAATTATTTACAAAATAAAAAAGAAATTGTGAATGAGAAAAACTTGGATCCTCGATAATGGTTCTAAGTTTTGACACACCTGTCATATGGTGGTACAATATCAATTATTTATTATCATAGTGCAACATAGTGGATGGAAAGGTTCATCTCTCTTGAGGAGCTATTTAAGTCAATCACTAACTATTACTAATTCACTTACTATATCATTATATTTTTTATATTGAAAAAACTAAGTAAAATAAGTGGAGTCTTGTTATGTAATTGAGAACAATAAAATAAAAATGCAATGTAAAATGTATATAGAATGAACATAGTTATAAAGAAAGGAAATTATCCTAAAAGAATCATCTTATGTGAACCCTCGTTGTATCATGGTTAGCCTCACATTTACTTAATTAAAACACTCCATTATATGTGTGAACATCCTCTTCTACCCTGGTTATTAATATATAGTGCACTCAAAAATCTCCAATTAAAATACACATACTCCTCCTCCATTAAAAGGAAAATAGTGTAATTTATGAAGCTAATCCTAAAGTAATTATAGTGGGACCCCACTGTTAATCATCCTTGGAACAACCAAAAGTAGATAAGAAACATTTATAATATTAATGTGAAGAGATTTGGGATCAACATTGGATGAAACCCTCATGTGGTTCCTCAGGATAGAAACTCATAAACATAAATATGGGAGATCACAGTGAATAAATAACAGGGAGAGAAAATTATTGAGAAGAGAGAAACATATAAAGATATTATAGAGAGAGAGAGAGAAACAAATTACTAAAATCAATCAAATTCTGAAATATAGAGAAAGAAAAATCAATTTGAAAATAGAATAAAATTACTCAACTATAGTGTGAATTCTCCACACTAGTATCTAACATAAAAAATCTGAGTGTTCCAATCATATCTATCATGGTCACCTCCACCCCCCCCCCCTTATGGGCAGTGAGTTTACTTTTACAGAAAAAACTACTTATTTACATCAAGTTCCCATTAATCTCATGGTAAATGGGCTTTCATTATTCCTCAAAATATCTTAGGGTGCCTTTATATTGTAAACTTTCAAGTATATTTCTTTAATTGTCTACCATGGAATAGCATGTGTGAGATTTTTCTTCTTCTTGAAATTTAAATTAGCATATGCATGTGGTAATATATTGAATCCCCCATGGAATAATAGACTCCTAAGCTACATGATCCTTCTAAAATGGAATATAATAAGTAATTATTTCATATATATTTTCATGTATTAGATTCCCTTTTTTAATGAATAAGGAACCACACCTTCCTCCATGCTTAAACTTTAGGTGTTTCTCATATGGACTTCACCTATGGACCATGGGAAAAATCTCTATATTACAGTACTCTTCATTTCATTTTAGGGTAATCACACTTGAGTAAGGGTCATTTATATTTTTTATAAATTACATTTAAATTTATATAAAGAAAAAAAATTACCCTTACATGAATCTTAACAATGTAAATGTAATCTTATCCTGAATAGAACCTCACTATAGCATATCATTATTTCTTGAAACATTTCACAAGTTTTTGTATTCATACATATAGGCATCTTAACCATTGAATCCTTCCTCACTTATTCTTACATGGTTCCACCAAGGGGAGAAAAATGTTTCTATCCATCAAAATGTCCAAGTTCAGGCTTCATGTTTCACACAGGTGCTCTGGAAAACAACCATGGTATCCTCTATGACATGGTGTTTTCCTCTTTATCATTTTTTTCTATCATGTTATTGACCATTTCCAAAACCATGTCATGGACTACATTATTTTATTTTTTATCTTATTTGTTGTTTTCCATCACAATTATACATTTTAGAATTCATTCATTCATCACCATATGTGGTCCTAGGATATCTACAACACAGTGACCCTCACTGTTTCCCATAGTTGAACATTCCATTTCAAAATCAATATAAAATTTTCATGATGGGTCTATTCAATTTTTCTCCATATTCAATTTGTTATATCTAGATACACCATGTAATTCTATATAATGTGTTTCATGGAATTGTGAATCATTCATTCATCAAAATTCTCCCCAAATATTCCAAAATACTCTCAGCTATTTCTTTAGCAAACTCCTTTAACTCATCATTGTATCATACATTATTATCTCCACCTCATTCCACAAAGCTTCCCATGGCCTTCATGGTGATTATCAGGTATATTTATGATGTTCTATGGAATGATACTATAATGGGAATGAGAACTCATTTTTGAAAGTTCATATCTCCATTTTGGTATTTATCAAGGTCTAGTGGATGATTTTAATCTTTTGTGGCGGCATTATGTTGATTCCTGGTTGTCATGATGTTGAATGTCATAGGTACTATGATGATGAAGAGGAGTGTTGTTGTAAAATCACTTAAAATTTTAAAATTATGAACAGTTATTCCTTAATCCACATCCCACATCATATATGAGTTTAAGAGGCACCACATTTATCATACTCAACATGACAACGGACCTCTAGATGAGAAACTCATGTGCCAGCCCAAACATGTACTCTTTCTTAGAGTTGACCCACATTTTCATTTCCCATGGTCCTCATGATACTGTTGTATTCTCTTTACATAGTGTTGAACCCTGTTGTGTGTACTCTTAATCCAGGGTCGACTCGCCTTGGCCATCTCCATGCTCACCCATCCTAGGCTCCTTGGTAATGATCGGTGGGCTGCCTCTTTGTAGTTTACCTTGATCTCCTAGGGTGATTGTCTTGGGTTGATCCTAATTTTTTACCAAACACTTGAAAAACACTCTTACTAAAAAATATCAAACACTCAAATTAAAAAATATGGCTATTAAAAAATCTCTTAATATCAAATAACAAAAAAACACTAAGAAGATAATCTTTTATGTATTTTTTAAAATTAACTCTAAATCATTATTCTAATATAAATATTTCTCAATTAAAATTAAATTAACAATTTTGTGTAAGTTAATACATTAAAATTCAAAAGTGAAAATATATATACATTTTGGCTCTATCATTTTCATAATCCAAAAGAAATCCTTCAGTATGAAAATGTACCAAAGGGGTGAGTGAATACAGTTTTTTCTCAATATTCCAGTGGTCGGGGGACATAAAATTAATTATAAACCCCATAAAAAAGAAATAGTAACCATTCCCAACTATATATTTAAACATTTTGACTATAAAATGCATGGGTGATTTCTATTTTCAGGTCACATTGTTTAATTTCATATAGTCAATTTTTACCCTCCATCAATTTTGAATCTTAATGGGTACTAGTTCATTATTATCATTCTATAAAATGGTGATTACAATATTTTTATGTATAATTTTAATGGGACTCACCCAATGAGAATTTGAAATAGGGTATATGATTTCATATCTAAAAAAAATCCAATTGCTTTTTTCAAAACTTCCATTAAGGTCTGTTTGAGACTTCTTTAGGGTTTTCTCATTGATTTTGATTAATTTTCAAGAAGGATTTTGTGCATAAAGATTGTGGTACTAGTCCCACGAATATCCCCTAATGACTATTCCATTTCCTTGATATTATATTTCATAATTTTTAACAATTTAGTTTTTTTGATTAGGTGCCTAATTTTTTGATATTATCACTAGTTATTTCTCATCTTCCAAAATAAATTCATATTTTAAATTAGATGTTAGAAACATAATTTCTAATTAATAAGGGTGTTCTAGTGATGGTTTTAACTCAGTGTTTCCAATTATCACAACATATATATGTAAATCATAATTATTAGTAAAACATTTGAGAATATAATTAAATTATTCCTCACATATCTACTCAAACCGATCACTATAAAGTCCAAGTTATATATTTAATTAATTTTTTAAAAAAATAATTAAAAATATTTGGCTATTCTAGGACTTATATTAGTTTTACTATTATATATAATATTTAAATTAATTCCTCAAAACAATATTTTATTCTTGAATGAGATAGTGTAAAAATAAATGTTTCTTCTTGAGGGTATTTCATTGAATCTGGAATAAATAAATCAATAGTTTTTTCTCTAAAATCTATTGAAATTAATCCTTGATGATCATTTTTTATGGTCTTATAATTTTTCAAAAATGGAATTAATAAGATAATAGAGGATTGAGTTTCAAATTTTTTTTCTTACTTGTTTAGGATATAAAAATTATATAGGGACACTAATCCTTTTACTCTTACCAGAATATCCTCCAAAACTTCTACTGGGCGGGCAGTGGATCAATTTACTAATTATACAAATGTCCTAGTTAGCATGAGTTATCCAATATACAAGGAATAATAGATTTAGTAAGTAATATCATTGATTGAATATCCTAAATAAAATAATGTATTATTAAAATTAATATCTCATATGGTTATGAGGATATTAATGGTTCTAAGATCTTGATATTTTCTAGGTAGTTGTGGGGTTATTAGAGTAGAAAAATTCATACCTCAAATAAACTTTTCATCTCCTTAGAATTTTATTTTCTTAATACACATATCCTTTAGAAAATTTTAATACCTTGGGATTTGATTAATTGTATCTAGTAAAGATATATTTATTCCTATATTCTTTAAGGTTTATAGAATTTCTTATTACGAGACTTATTCACTAGTCCTCTTGAGTGGGTTCATTCTTCAAGGGAAGGGAGGTTGAGGTTGAGGTAGTTTGTCCACCATGTATTTTCCCTAATCATAGTTCACTTTTTTTATTTCTACCGACACCTCCACTTTCTTTTTATTCATAGGTTCTTCTTCCTTATCAAGTAGTATACTTATAGATTCGTCTTTCAATGGGAGTTCTTCAATTCTCATGACTTCCCTGAAACATCTTAAATATATAGAACTTGTATTTTCAATAGGATTGGAAATTGATTGGGAAGGGATATTTATTAATCCTTGATTTACGAAGTTATTCAGAACATATATTATCTATCCAAACTAACCTTTCATCTCCTCCAAGTATGGTCCATGATTTTTGATAGTGGGTTGTTGGTTACTTTGGTACTCCACTAGCTATATTAATATGTACTTAATATAAGGTTATTGGTTTTTACCTTGATTTTAGTAGCTTATATAGGGCTTTGAATTGTTTAATTTGAATGGTGATGTATAGTAATACTATTGAATAGTATATTGTAAGGGTATCCTTTGAGGATGTTAGTTTCTATATCCATATTTAATTATGGAATATTCATTTAATCCTTTATTTCATAGAATTTTTAGTTGGTATTCTATACGGTACCTGTAATCACATCTCTAATTCTATTTCACTTGAGGATATATATCTGAAAAATAATTTAAATAATGTAAAAGCTGGAAGACTTGAGGAGGTAAAGATGAGGATTTATGAACCTTGTTCAATGCTAACTATATCTAAATAGAAGTTAGTTCTTTCATTTAAGTTCCATGTAAAGGGGAGTGGGAACTCTTTACCTCATGTACACTACTAGTAGTGTACCTTGAACTGAATTGTTAATAGTTCTTTGAGATTCTCTTTATTAGTTCTCTAGATTTAGCTGATGACTTTTATTTTAGTTCTCATATAAAATAACATAAAAATAGTTCTTATCATTATATAGTTGTCCTTGATAAAATAACGCCAAGAAATTATGGTCTTGAAATGGTTGATGTGGGAAGGATAATGTCAACCTCTTGAATATTTCCAAAAAATCATATAGAATTTATCCAATTTATATCTTTATTTCATAGATCTATTTTCTCATATGGGTACTCCTTGAAGAAAGATATAATTTCATGTGGAATAATATATGGAGCTCATACCATATGGTGACTTCTCCAGGATATATATTGTACATCCACCCCTTAGTCAATCCTTCAACGAAGAAGGGTAAAACCTTCCAAATGAAGTTTCTTCATACATTCCAAAATTACTTCAGATGTTGATTAGGGTCCAATATTTCCAAGTCAATAAACATAGACAACAGTTGGATAATTCCAGCTTTTATCTCTAATTAAAATTGGTTTTTGGGTTGTAAAATAATTTTATTAATTTTATTATAATTAGATACATATAACTCCCTTAAATTTATATTAAATTGAGCTAAATCATCTTCTATGTCTTCACTTCCTAATTTTTTTTACATTATAAAAATAGTAAGATAAATATTTTATCAATGGGATAGTGAAAATCTATATTTCCACTTGTTTAGTGATTCAAAAAAATTTAATACTATCTAGTAAAGTTATTTTAAATGTTTCTTTAAAACCAAAGAGTCAATTAGAGATAGACCATGTCATTTTTCAAAAACATTTAAAAAATAATAATAATAATAAATAACAACATCTGTATTCTCCCTGATAATAGTTCCAGTTTGATTCAATGGCTATCACGATCCATATAGAAATCAAATTTTGAACCCAAGAAAAATATATTAAAATAATTAGTTGGGTTATCTCCAAAGAGGTGGGATTTTCTAATTTTTTTTCTTATGTTATGTAGGTTTAGTGTGTGTTAAAAATAGTAATCAATTATGTTTAAGAATTCAATTATATAGGGGTTTGAATTAAATTCTATAATTAGTGATATAAACTTGGATATCCCTCTCACTTTCCTATTAAATCTTTATTCATAAATTTTTACCTCCTTTTCACTTTATATAATCAATTAAAATATCAATTGATCACACACTTGGTAAATACATCTTGAAAAAGAAGTGAAATAACCATTTCATCCCCTATTATTACCTTTCTTGGTGACCAAATATCTTAAATTACACTTGGAATGAGTCCCACTCCCCTTCACCACATGGGTAGTGAAGAAGTTTCAAGTGACCTGTGTGTGAAAATCCAGAATAATATAACAAAAATTCAAAAACAAATATCAATGGAAACCTTTTATTTTCTAAGAAATAAAAAACTCCAAAAAAATATGATAGGAGCTAATTAATAATTAATCACATAATTAATTAATAGTGGTGGTAGAAATATTATGGAAGAAAAATAAGTTCTTCAATAAATAGTAGCAGTAACCCCCATGTCACTCAAGCGATTGACTGCATCCCCCTTACTATGAATATCAACTATTTTAATTATAGAAGTAACAAAATAATTGGTTCATTTGTAGTTAGGATACTCAATCTTCCTCACATGGATGGAATGTTCTTACTCTTTATTCATTGAGTTTAATTCCTCCAGAATCCCTCAATATTTTAGTTCTTAGCTCCCATTTCCTCTAACGGATTCCATGTGTCTCTATTGAGGATCCAGATTCCACCAAAAAGATATTTCTAAACATTCCTACCCTCAAAGTTCTTTTTCATGATCTTCTCCTTCTCCAATACATTAGATTATTATTATGTGAAAGTTCAGAATAATTTTACCCCATTTGGGAAGACTAGGTAAATGAGAATTTATTTTAGGACTCTTCCTCTTTATTTTGGTAAATTCAAATTTTCATTCTATTATCCTAGATTTTGGAAAATTCTAAATACTTACACTCTTGGGGAAATCTTAAAAATTGAATCAAGATTCTTATCTTCTTACTAAATTCTAACAAGGTTTAAAATTACTATGCATAGAGTCTTATGAACTCTTCCAAAAGTATTATTAATTGAAAATCAAATATTTATGGAGTGATGAAGAAAATTCTAATAAAACTCCCAAAAATTATTTTGAAATGTTTGTGACTAAAAAAATTTGTACATCCCTTAAAAGTCCTATGTGAAAAGTCTAACACTGTAACAAAAAATTCATACATGATAGAGAAATTCTAAGGAATAAACTCATCCAAATTATTATTAGAATGTTGAAGTCTTATGACAATGGGACAGAGTCTGAAACACTCACTAGATTATTATGGGAAGTTGTGCGTGCTTTGTAAAAGTATTATAATATGCTCATAAATCTTTATGAAAACCTCATCCATTTTTCAATTTCAGGACACATGCCAAAAATCTATAAAAAACATAAAATCAGTGTAGGTTTTATCTAGTTTATTCTATAATTGATTTAAAACAATGAAAATAAAAAATAAAACCCTATTAAAAATTTAATTATAGAATTCAATAATCAATGCATGGATTTTAAATTAACTACAGAGATGGTAAAAATAAACAAAACATATATATATTTAAATCCATTTTTTCTCTATATTAAAATTATCATATAGTTTAACCTAATAATTTTAATTTTAAGGAAAAAATGTGAATGTCCTAAAAAATTATAGAATAAAAATTGTAAATTTTTAGCTTGATCACTTTTATTTTTTACAAACACATCGTGTCATTTTTAACTTAGGAAATTTTAATTCCTATCCAATTTACCATTATTCTCCTATTTAGATGAGTTGTCATATTTTCATTTAAGTTAGATCATTGATTTGTTATTTATTTATAGTAAATGGATCACCTAGTTACAAGTTCCAAATTCTAGTGAATACATGTCAAAATATAATCCACTTAAAATATTTTCGAGTAAATTTCATTCCCCTAGTTCTTGTAAGGGATTCTATATCATCACATCATTTTATATCTAGTGTACATATTACGTGGAAATCAAATCATATTAAATCATAACTAGAAACATAAAAAATTAAAACATAAAACAACATGTAATGCCTACATTAGATTAAGACCTCTCTCATGCTTAGTTTTTACTACCCTTCATTTTGGTTCATGAAGAATCAAAGGAGTAGTGTATCTAAAATTATTTATAAGGATAGACACAACTAAGTTATTAGGAAGTCATAGATCGATCTTATATCCAACATCCTTACTTATATATGACTAAAAAACAAAAGTGATTTATTAAAAATAAAGGACAGAGAAGTCGAAAGAATCTTGGTTTAACCCCCCCCCCCCCAATGTGTGTTTTAGTTTTACTATCTTCGGGTAGAAAGTATTGCAGTTATCACCTGTTAAATGGTGAGTTGAGTTTTTTATAAGAACCTCCACATTTAATTCCTTAAGTTCATGACCATGTCCAATGAGGCATTTATGGATGGTAGTAAGTCGAGTGTGACTCCCCAAACCCACCTATAATAGCCTATGGTCTGATGACTAGCATTGAGTAGGAATATCACAGACATGGTAGGCCTTATCCTAAGGTACTTGTACACATGCACATGTCTCTAAATACTCACATAATTCTGAAACATAAAATACAAATAATAATTAAAATTCATTCATACAACTATATACAACATTAGAGTACAACATAAGTACATAAAATCATAAAGGGCCAAATAAAATCCCACCAAATATATAAAGAGAGTCCAACCTAATATGAATGAGGGGACCTCTATCAAATGAAACACCTATTATGAAACACAGTATTTCTAGATGAATTGTACTCTTCATGCTTCTAGTTTACCTAGAGATCCTTCAGAATGCATGTCTCTATATAATACATGACATGTGTGGGTATATCCCATTCATGGGTGAGTATAACAATACCAAATAGGACACACCAAAATCGCCAAACATAATGCATCAAGAGAGTAATAATATCATCATCATAATGGAATGTACATCAAAATATGAGACATAGAAAAACTAACAACCTAGATATACTCAAGATATACACTAAGTCTCAAGGTAACCCCACATCTATGCCTCCTTCCTAGAATTCATACTCAAGGATTATAAGTAATGTTCAACTAGGAGAACTCGCTATATGAATCTGACAACAATAATGGAACTCATCCAAATGGTCATGCCTATTGGGCCTCACTAGGAAGTAGTATATGATGTAACTTAGAAGATATTGATACACAGATAGAGGATCTCACCCTAATCCTATAGGGGATTCATGAACCTAACTAGGACAACACAATAGAATGGGAATATTATTCCCTAATAGTAAATAATGATATTCCTAACCTAACCTAAGGAAGAAAATAAAGATATAGGATCACACCCTAGTCCACACAAATGGATTTATGAACTCTATCTAAGATTAATCCAACATAGGGGATCACATCCCATTCTCGGAATTTGATTTATCATTGTACCCTCATAGGGATAGACTAATGGGATTCACCTTACAGATATTGTTTTACACTAAAGAGAACAAGGGCCTAAACCTACCCTAATAAAATTACATAATTTTTATATAGTTTACACGGCATGTACTAGCTAACCCAAGTCCACCCATGTACTCTGGACCATTCCCATTTACTCTGATCATGCCTTTGTACTTTTCCAATTCTAGGGACCCTATCCATGTCTGAGTACTATTTTATGCATGTGTATTATGTCTTTTCTCATATACCTATCTATGTTCAGGTAATTTTTTCATGTCTGAGTACTACGTCATTCCCATGTACTCTAGATGTGACCGTGTACCTAGTCGTGTCTGGGTACCCTGGTCATGTCTAAGTGTCGGTCCATACCCATGTACTTTGGTTACACCCATGTACATGGTTATTTTTGTTCTTGTGTATCCCAAGGGTAAATTCCATGTCACCAGTCACGTGTCACATAGTGTGTGGTAGGCCCCACAAGGCATCTGAAATTTTATTTTTCTGACACCCAAGCTACAGTAATGAGGGGACAACATAGTATGTCTTCTAAGGAATTCACATCATGTGTGATGGGATTTCAAAAAACTCCAAAATGAATCATTAATCTCTCTCACATATCCATCTCATTTGATTCCATCACCAAATACACCAATAAATATAGATTTAGTCTTAACCAATCCTTACTGTCATCGGTGGCTGGATTCGAGCCACCCAATCTTTTCAAGAATCATTTTTCATCACTTCACATTGATAAAAATCCAAACCCATGAACCAGCCTCTTATGATTCATCAAAGGATAATTTTTTATCATCATCTAAAATTGATCCTACTATATATCTTGAACTCAAACCCATGGTAATGATCTCTTGTACCAATGAATGATTACCTAATGATCATTCACAAGGTATTTTTTGAATCACCAGACAAAAGTAATACCGATGATTATCACAAGAAGAAGGATGGTAGAAATGACTTAAAACATTTGAGGAATAAACATCATCCCCTTTTTGGGTTAGATTCCATTCATTTTTGAAGAAATTGAAGAGTGTATGGAATAATCAAAGCAATATCAATTTATAATTCTAGGAAGATAGAAACATCAACCGTAATCAACCATCGATCTTTGAATCAATTATTTCTAGGTTAATTGATTCGTGTTTGATATGTGATAAAAATGGGATTAATCCTAATAAAAAAATTACTACCTCAACTTTTTTTGGATCACTCATGAAAAAAGGTTCTATGTCGTCACTTGTTGGTGAGATCCACAAACTCCTTTGGCACACTGATCATCAACCATTAATCTCTTTTCATTCATACAAGAACTCTCCACCCAATAGATCCTCTCTAAATCCCTATATTTATATATCTAACCCTGTTTATTTTCCATAATCAGGACTAAATAGGGGAGGTTAAGTCTGTAAAATTTAATTAATAGTAAAATAGTTAAATAATTCATCATTTAATTAATCATATCATGATAGCACTTTATCAAAACCCCCAATAACAACAAATATTATGTCGTGCCTAGTGTAAAACACACATTATGGATTTAATGGTGATCTCATATTTCCCATTCGAGAATCCATTTAATATTTATTTCATTATTTAATAAAACTTGTGTGCTCATGATTTAATATATTTATTATTTTTATTATATCAATACAGAGCCTCCCTGGGCCCCAAAATCCCATTCTGACTCAGTTCCTACCCTCAAAAAAGTTGTCTAAAATATTACAATGTTTTTAAAGTACAAATTGAGTCATTAAATTAACCCCACCTTGTGTATTTTCATCCTGAAAATAAAAAACCTACTTAAACAAGTGAGATTACTAATCTCACAAATGGTTCTCCTACTTTAAGGTGCTCTCCTAAAGATTCTAAAGCTACCACTAGACACACACAAAAGGAATCACTCATGCATGAAGGATCTTATCCTATTGATCCTAGATCTCTATCAGTTACTCAATGAAAATAAATTTATCCTTGATGTCCAACTCCCATTAGTTGATAACATGTGATGATTCGTGTGCATACCTCATCATCTGTAACACATGGAAGACATCATTTAACTAGTCTAACTATGGTGCTAATTCCAAGTGGTATGCCACCTCACCGACCCTACATAATATCAATAAATTGTCAATGAACCTCAGATTTAACTTTCCACCCCTTCCAAATATCTCCAATACTTTTTGAGTTGAGACCTTATGGAATAGATTATCTCCCTTGTCAAACTCCCACGGCCTCTATCGATGATATTCATAAGACTTCTGATGGAACTGGGCAATATTCATCTACAACTTATCTATTTTATCTTGCACTAACTCTAGTCTTATGAGTCCTGAATCCACTAGATCAGTATATAATAGTGGTGACCTACATTATATCCCATAAAAGACCTCAAATGGTGTCATACTGATGATGGATTGGTAACTATTATTATACAGAAACTCCACCAAGGGCATTCAATCCTCCTAACTATGGAAAAGGTATAATATTCAAGACTTAATTATTTTATATAGAACCTAAATGGTCCACTCATCATAGCCATCTATCAGGGGTGAAATGTCATGCTCAAATAGAACTAGGCCCTAAAGGACTCATGAAATCCTCTCCATAATTGTTATGTGAAGCAAGAATTTCTATCTAAAATGATTGTTCAGGGAAATATGTTAATCCAAACTATCTTCTACATGTAAATTTGTTCCAAGATCTCTATTAAAATATACTATCGAATAGATAGGAAGTTGTCTATCTTTGTGAGTCGGTCAATGATCACTTAGATTGCATCATATCCTATAATCACTCGTAGAATACCCATAATGAATTATAAAGATATGGCATCTAAATTTCACTATGGAACCTGAAGGGGTTGATCTAAATCCATTGTAACTTGGTGCTTAGCCTTTGGCTACTAACAAGTAAGGCATTGAGAAACAAACTCTGCAATATAATTCATCATTCTTGGTCACCAAAACTGATGCAGAAGGACCAGGTATATATTCACCACTATTGGATATACCTCTAAGGTTTATATATAAAACTTCTTCAAAAAATTATATCATAGCATCACTTATACCATTTTATATCCTTATAAAAGGATGACATGCTCTCCACCTTCAGAAAATCCATCAAGAACATTTCTAGTGTATATTAAAACATGTAAGGTCTTATAGTCAACATATCAAATTTGAGCCTCTCTAACACATTGTAGAAGTATGGGGTAAAAAACAATCAACTGTTGGAAATTTGTACTATCCTAATTCACTAAGGAAAACTATAATTAGTCCAACTGGTTTGATATCTTGCTCAATAACTGCAAACAAGATCTCTTGCTAAGAGAATATTCCACCACGTTCCCCTTCCATGGAGTATAGACTATCTCAAATTAATAATCCTAGAGGAACTATAGCATTCACATATCTCTCAAGTTGAGATACTTATTGAGAAGAAATACATGAGGCTATTTTTTTGGAATAGATGATAAACCTCTCACCCATATAGTAGTTTCTCCACATCTTCAGGGTGAAGACCATTGATTCCAACTCAAGATCATGGTTTACATGGTTCTTATCATGGGGTATTAGCATCCAGGTCCCATAGGATATCACTCTCTTACTCTCCATTAGAACACATTAAAGACTATTTTTAGAGGAATTGTAGAATACTACATACTCAACACCCACCTCTATCAGTCTCATGATGGGGGAGCGCTCATCAACCTCTTCCAAACCTCTTGAAAATCCTTCTAGCACCTCCCTATCCACATGAAAGGATTCTCCTTTAAAGTAAAATAATTTAAGGGTTCTATAATATTGGATAAATTGGGTATTAATCTCCACTAGTAAACTTATAACTTAAGGAATCTCTATACCTTAATCATATTCTTGGGTGTCTCTCAAGCTAACATTTCCTCAACATTTTTCAGTACCACTACTACTCCGTCTTCTGAGATGACATATCTCAGGAAGTGGAACTCTCAGATCCAAAACTAAAAATTTGAGAGCTTCCCATAAATATTGAGCCTATATTATATGTCCAAGACCATACTAAAGTGTCTCATCTGCTTCTCCTTAGACGTCAAGTACACCAGAATGTTATCGATGGATACTACTATCAAACGATCTAATAAGGGATGTAAGATCTAATTCATGGGTCCCATAAACACTAATTGGTGTTTTTTAGGCCAAAAGGAATCACTAATTACTTATAGTGACCATAAAAAGATCAAAATATCATCTTTAGTATATCCTCTTCCCAAACACAGAGTTGGTGATAGCCTGACTTCAGCTCGATCTTCAAGAACCACTTCACCCCTTTCAACATGTATAAGATGTCTTCGATCCTTGGTAGTTGATAATTATTATTGATAGTCACCTAGTTTAGGAAATATTAATCCACACATAACCTCAAGCTATCATTCACCTTCTTGGAAAACAAAATTTGGGCTTCCTATAGTGACACACTAGGTTTGACAAAGCCCTTCATCTGAAACTCTGTCAACTATACCATTATCTCACAAAGCTCAGTGGGAGTCATCTGATACGTTGGAAAAGATATTAGGGTAGTCCCAAATTATAAGTCTATGAAAAATTAAATCATCTTTTTGGGACTTAATCTCAACATTTAACACTCTAATATTTTAAAATAATAACATTTTGTTCAATGGGGTATATGACACGCAACATCGAGCTTAAACAACCCACAAAATATTATGATTTAAATATGACCACTATAACCAAGCTATTAATTAGTGGGAATAAATAGGATTAACCATTCTATGAATTATATTTTAAATAATATTCAATATAAATTTATTTAAAAATTATTAGTCCCTCAATTTATTCTTCAAAAATATGTTTTCTTCAAAAATGATTTGCACTACTTTTTAAGATAAAAAGATGTAATTAATTTTCTCCACTTTTGGGAATTTTATTTGATAAAATTAACTTAATTTTAGAATTTATCATGTGAAAATTATCTTAGATAAAAAAATTTGATTTTTCAAAAAAGTTTGATTTTTAAATGAATATTGAAAAATACTACTTTTTATTAAAAACTATTTTTTAATGCATAATATCTATACATTTTAATAAATTAAAATAACATCTAATAATGAATGATTTAGATAAAATTTATAGATTATATATTATATATATATGAATTTAAATCCATATAATTATGATCACTAGTTGTATAGTTAATTTAATATTATCTTATGCTTCAAAAATACATTCCTTGAAAAATCATTTTTTGATACATTTTTAAAGTTTGATTTTAAATTAAATTCAAACACAAATGTGAATTGAATTTTACAAAATGGATTTAATATTTTGAATCATCATAATTTAAATTAGGTAATAATTTCAACCTAATTTTTTGTCATATTTAATAATAAAAATAGTAAAAATTTGTTGCGACGGTTAATGGTAAAACAGGTTTATTAAAGGTTAAAATAAAGAGATAAGGGTTATAATGATGAAAAAACTTGTATAATTTCAATTTTATAACCATATTTAGACCCCATATCAAATAGGTTCTAGAAAGTTCCCATTTTTGAGCCATATTTTCATGATTATGACCTTTATAATAATTTGAGTAAAGAAAAGGACAAAATGTCACTCTCTTACTTTTAAAAATCTATTATGTGTTCAAATAGGGATAAAAAGTAGGAATTTTCACTTATAAATATTCATTATAAGTATAAATAATTTCTATTTATCATGTTATTATATTACTATTTCTTATTAACTAAATAATTACCTTAAATGTTTACGCAACACCGATGCAGTAATTATTTAATTAAAATGAAACTAAAATAAATGATCTTAAAAATATTAAAAGTAATATAATTAGAATAAATTATTATGTAACACAAATTTTTTAGATAAATATAACATGTTAGGGAATTTTTAAAGTTATATATATAAATTTTATATTTATATTGATGTTTTTAAAGTCAAATTAAATGAATAGTGTCAAAATGGACACTAATGATATTTTATAATAAAAAGTGTATTATTAAATGATTAAAGATTACTAAAAAATTATTTTCAAAAATTTTATTGTAATTTATTTAAAAATATTATACCTGGTCTATTTTGTACCAAGTTTCCTTTTATAGTAACTCTATTTACCCCTAAAGAGTAACAACTTCATTGTCGTGATTAAGGTTTAAATGGAGTTTTGCACGTTACATTTGCGTGTTAAAATTAATTTTACATAGCCATAGTTTATTTATTTGATAAATTATATTTTATATATGTAATAATTTTTTAAAAATTATCTAATAAGACTAATTTTATATTTATTCTTAAATTATAAATTACCTTTGTAAAATACTACTTACCATAGTAAAAACTAAAATAGTAAAAGTGAGTAACCTTAGAGGTAAAGGGAATAAAATGTTTAAAAGATGTTTAATTTAATTATATGAGGTGTGTATTGACATTATATTCCCTCAAATTTATCATTTATAAATTTTGGATTCACTTTTATTGAGAGTGAATTCCCATTATTGAATAGTTTTGGGTATTTATAGAAATGTCACTCCTTCTCACTTACAAAAGGGCACCCCTTATCTTCTCTTATCCACACATAATGGGCCTTGTGGTTAAAAATATCCCAACCCAAATAAATTTATTACATACTTTTCAAATTATATATGTTTTTCTTTGATTAAATATCCACCTTGTAAATCTTTTAGTTCAAACCAAAAGAGGTTGTCTAAAGAAGAGGTATTATTCTTAACTGAATGTTTTTGTTTTAATTCATATTCCAATACATTAAAATATTATTAAAGAATAATGATATAATAACATAATTATCTCACTTTTAATTATATTTAATTATTTTAATTTAATAAACTACATCCATATCCTCTTCCATCAAATTGGAAAAAAATCTCATCATTTTTGTGTACGAATGATTACTACCTCATGAACCAATGTAATTATTTTTTCATCATCACATCTCACAGTTGTCTATGATGATGAATTTAATGTATATATATGATATTAATTTCATACTTATAATTATTTAAAATTAATATATCATATTTTTTCTTATATATCCATTCATTTAATAATGATAACATCATTCTTATGTGTGTGTGGATTACTACCTCTATTAAGTGATGTGATTAATTATTTATTACTGCATCACATGGAGGGTATATGTAAGTGTATTTAAATAAATGATATAATATTTATAATATAATTATAATTATTGAAATATAAAATAATTCTTAGCTTATTTCCATCAATATCATTGAAAAATGGAAATGTTTCCCATGCATTTGTTTGGCCTATAGTCTCTATGATTGTAACATAGTTCATTTTTTTAAAACCATATTTAATGTTTGGTTTAAAAATTATATTATATGTATAAATATGATAATTATTTCATGATTACTATTCTATATATTATTAATTAATGACCTTGTTCACCGTAGTCAAGCTACCTAATCCATTTTGTACATATGAGTCAAATAATGTCAAAACGTGCAATGTAAAATTAATTGATTAAGTGATTGAATGTGACATGGTAATAAATGAAATAAAAAATATTAAACTTGAAAATTTTTATTAAGAAATTAAATAATTAACATAAGTTTATTATCTATGAACATAAATAACATACGTGATGAATCATACTCGAGTTAAGGGATCTATCTCCAACCCACCCTTTTCTTCAGGTTATGACCATTATCTCCATTACTCACATTATATCTCTATTTAAAATTATGTAATAATTATAAATTATATGTATATATATATATATCTCACATATATACCTATATTATTATTCCTTCCTTTAATGGGGTAATACAAGTATTATTTTCATGTCTTAAATTCCTTAATTACGAAATTTCATTTGATTATGATATGGGGTAGGATTATGCAACACATTCTATTTCCAGGGGTAATTATTTTGTTTATGCCTTATGATTGATTTTATTTTTTTTAACATGTAACCAAGAATATTTTATGATTGATGTGCCCATATATTGATCTAATGCATTGGGTAAATCTTTTGTCTCATGAGATGTTATGTGGGGGATTAGAGAGTAAACCTAATTCATTATGGGACTTTGTCCACCATGTGAAATTGTCGAGGCGGTTATCCTTGACTCGTTTTTATATAATGTTATACATTGATTCAATATTTACTAGGATTATATGATCTTATTATACCATGTTATTTATTTAATTCTTCTATATCATTACTCATGAGCCTTCTCTTTTATAATATCATGTTATACCTTTGACTCGCACATTTTGTTTCCTTGTCATGTTTATTCCCTTCCTTATATTTCTAGATCATCCCTTTCTTTTATATATTCCATAGGCTATCCTGTGTATTTTTAGGAGATCCAAGAGATTTATGATCTCACTGAGGAGAATAAAAATAAAAAAGATATGTTTTAGTTTCTTCTGATTTTTTATATACCTAGTATTATAAAGACACTAGACCTCCTGATCTTCAGGTTGTGTTTCTTGGATGTTTATATTAAAAATAATATAATAATATGTTTTAAAGTATTGGGTCACTATAAAGTTCTAGTTATTTTTTGGGTTTAATATTAGAGAAAATTAGTAAAAACCCAACGGATAAGTCTAAGTATAGGATAAAATCCTAATGTTTTGATAAGGAAGAGATTATGTAGTTTTCCTGGAAATGCATCCCTATCTAGATATTATAAGTGGACATGGTTTTAGTACAGATTAATATAAGGATAATAGCCCAAATAGGTGTTGTTTGAGTATATCTTAACCATAATTTTGATTCACAGTGAGTGTGCCTTTACTATGCATCTGGTTTGACACTCTCAGGGGATATGCTTGGGTCAATTCACATTATCTTAATGAATCGTCTTAATGAATTAGAGAATAGAACCTATGAAACCTATGATATTCCATAGATAAATGTGATAAACCTAAATTTTCTTAGGTTGATAATTCTAATTCCAATCATATGTTTAAATTCATAGATACCCGTTTTGAGGTTTTATATGATGGGAGTTTAATATAGTTAAGTATATTTTTAAGAGACATTTATGGATATACAACCCTTTAGTTTAGTATATTCTTTAGTTATTTGAGGTATAATTCTTTATATTTTTTGGACATAAGTATAATTTTATTGATAACCATTAGAGTTAATTCGATCATTTATTTTAAGGTAATAATAATAAATTATGATTATTTGATTATATGAAAAATAATAATAATAATCTATATTGGATAATTTAGTAGTTAAAAATATATTTGATGATTAATTTTATTTTGAGGATGTTCATCATATTTTTTGGATGGTTATATGAATTATACTAATATAGTTTTAGAAAAAGATCAATCCATATGTCGGGTAAAAACTTATTATATCCAGAAAGGTCATGGGCCTTAAACCCACAACTGAAGGGTGACAAGGGTGTAGTTCCTACTACTGACCTACATGATGTCCTAGTTAGAATATTTTTTTAATAAAATTATTTGGTCGATAAATAGTAATTTTATTTTGGGAAACATGATATAGGAAGTAATATTTTTGAATTTTTATAATTTTCAGGTGATTAAATATATTGTTGGAAATATTTTATTTGGTCTAGGTATATATAACCCTTAGGTATAACATGTGATTTAAAATGAAATATTATTTGGGGAAGAACGCAATTAAATTTTAGAGGTTATTTGGAATGTAGGTTTATTTATTATAGTGAAAAATTATCTTTGAAGATTAATATGAATTTTTATACATGTTGGGTATTATCTTAAGTTATGGTGACCATTTTAGTTTTGGTTAGTATTAAATACTAGGAATAGATTGTCATCCTTTTATGGATTATGTTATCTCTTAGAAATTTATTTTAGTTATTTAGAAATAAAAAAACATTATGAATACTCATTTTTTGGAGAAAGAGATGAGATTGTGGTAAAATTGACTAATGTATGAAATTATACTTATCAACTAACTATATATTATTTATTTTCTTAGTCTATATGGTAAGGAATTATTAAAATCTAGGAAATGCATCTTGAAATAAAAAATTTATCTTATTACCTTCATTTTTTTAAAAATTGTATCCTATTACCTTTATCCATTTCCATATTTTTACTTCCCACCAATGTTTTCCTACTTGGAAACCTAGTTATGTGTTATTATGTATGATATCCATACTTCCATTTATCTCTTTTCAGGAAGAAATTTTATTAATCCTTTGTATGACAAGGGATATCAAAAGAGGTATTTTCATATGGAAAAACATTGATTACTGAGATAAAGTTCAAATTTTGAGTGAAAAATTTATTAAATAAGTGGTATAATGTAACACCTTGATATTTTAAAATAATAAAATTATATTTTATGGAGTATATGACACGCAACACTGAGCTTAAATGGCCTGCAAAATATTATAATTTAAATATGATTATTATAAACTAGATGTTAAATTGGAATGTATGAATAGTATTAACTACTTTAAGCAATATATATTAAATTCATAATCAATATAAATTTATAGATAAATTCTTATTCACATAATTTTAATTAGAGTCAATTTATTCTTCAATATTACATTTTCATCAAAAAAAAATTACTGCTTTTTGTGAGAAAATAATAATATTAATTTTTTATAATTTTAGAAAATATATTTTATAAAATGATCTTATTTTTCAATTTATCATATAAAAATTATACTAGGGTGAATTTTTGGAAATTTTCTGAAAATTTTGATTTTTTAATGAAAATTGAATAATACTATTTTTTATTGAAAACTATATTTAAATGCATAATGTATGTACACTATAATTAATTAAAATAATATTTAATAATAAATTATTAAAATGATATTTATATATTATATATCAAAATATATGAATTTAAATCCATATAATGATGATCACTAGTCATATAGTTAATGTGAGATCATCTTATTCTTGAAAAATGCATTCCTCAAAAAATCATTTTTGACAAAGTTTGCTAGTTTTATATTAAATTAAAAATTTCCAATTATGTGAATTGAATTTGATAAAATGTATTCTATATTTTGAATCATTATAATTAATATTAGGTGATATTTTTAAAATAATTTTATTTCATTATGAATAGTGAAAATAGTAAAAACATGTTCCCACGGTTAAGAGTAAAACAGGTTTACCATGGGTCAAACTAAATAGATAAGGGTTATAATAAACCAAAAATTTGTCTTATTTCTATTTTCAGGCCATATTTCAACCATATATCATCTAAGTTCTATAAAAATTCCATTTTTCATCCATATATCCATGATTATGGCCTTTATAATAATTTAATTAAATAAAATGAAAAAATGTCACACTCTTACTTTTAAAAAAATATTATGTGATAACTTAGGGATAAAAAGGAGGTATTTTGGATATAAATATTAATTTTAAGGATAAATAATTTTTATTTATCATGGTAATTTATTTTTAATTTTTAGTGATTAAATAATTACTTTAAATTTTTACACAACACCAATGTAATAATTACTTAATTAAAAGTAAATTAAAATAAATGATTTGAAAATTATTAAAAGTAATATAATTTGAATAAATTTATGTGTTAAAAAATTAAATAAATATAACATGTTATTGAAGTGTGAAAGGTAAATATTTTCAATAATTTCTTAATGTTTTTAAATTCAAATTAAATGAATAGTGTCAAATTTAACATTAATAATATTTAATAATAAATAATGTTTTATTAAATTATTAAAATTTACTAAAAATCCTATATTCATACAATTGATTATTATTTGTTTAAAAACTTCATATATTTACCATTTATGGACCAAATATCCTTTTATAGTAATTATATTGACCCCTAAATAGTAATAACTTTGTTACTACAGTTAAGGATAAAATGGGGTTTTACACGTTACATGCGCATGTGTTAAAATTAATTTTCCAAAAATAGAGGTGTTTTATATGATAAATTATATTTTTTATTTTTAATAATTTGGTAAAAATTATCTAATAATTATAATTTTATTTTTTATCTTATATGATAAATTACCTAGGTAAAATACTACATATCATAATGAAAACAAAAATGGTAAAAGTGAGTAACCTTAGTGTTAAATGGAATAACATATTTGAAACATTTTTATTTTTTGTGGATCAGGTGTTTCTAGACCTTATCATCCCTCTAATACATAATTTATTAAATTTTTAGCCATTGGTCTTGAGAGTGACTTCCCATTATTGAATAGTTTTTGGTATTTACAAAAATGTCACTCCTTATCACTTGTAAAATGGTACACACTCTCCTCTATTATCCACACTTCAAGATCCTTTTAGTTCAGAAAATACCTACAGAAATACCTTCCTTAATTCCTTTCCACATACTAGAGGAATGTTTTCTTGAAAAAAATCCTCCTTGGAAATATTTTAGTCAAAACCTAGAGAGGTTGTCTGAATAAGAGGCATCGTTCTTAACCATGTGTTTTTGTTTTTTTTATTCTTCTACATACATAAAATATTATTCAAAAAAAATTATGTAATAAAATTATTATATCACATTTAATTATATGTTATTATGTTTATTTAATAACCAACATCCATCTCCACTTCCATCAAATGGTAAATGAAACCATCATTTATGTGTACATCGAACTACCGCCTCACGAACCAGTATAATTTTTTTCCATCATCACCACTCACATCTATTTATAATTATGTATTAAATGTATATATATAATATTAATGAAATATTTTAAATTCTAGAAACATAAACTATCATATTTCTCTTAACATTTTTATTCTTTGAAATATGATAACGTCATTCATGTGTACGTGTGGATTACTGCCTCCATGAAGTGATGTGATTCATTGTTCATTAATGCATCACATGGATGGTATATATAAGTGTATTTAAAGAAGTATTATTTTATTTATGGTATAATTATTATTTTGGAAATATAAAATAATATTTACCTACTTTTGATTAGGATCGTGGAAAAACGGAAATGTTACTCATGCATATGTACGGCCTACCGTCTCCAGGATTGTAACATAATCCATTTTTTCATAACCATATTTTATGTTTTTTTAAAGTATAATTGATGCATAAATATTATAACTATGTCATAATTATTATTATGGAGTTGAAAAAATAATGACCTTATTGTCCATATTCAACCTACTGAATCCATTTTGGACATATGAGTTGAATGTCATCAAAACATCCTATGTAAAAGTAATTGATTAAGTTATTGAATATGAAATGATAATTTATTGAATAAAAAGAATAATAAACTTTAAAAAATTTCTTAATCAATTAAATAATTAACATAATTCTATTATTTAGGAAGATAAATAACATTCATGACAATCAGACTCGAGGTAAGGGATCTCTCACCAAACCACCCTTTTCTTCAGGTTATGAAAATTATATATCTAAATAAATTTATCTCCATATTTAAAGGTATAGAATGATTATAAATTATGTATACATGTCTATGAAATATATACCTAGATTATTCTCTCATCCTTTGAAATCTTAATACATGTATTTTGTTAATATCTCAAATTCCTTCATTATGAAATTTCCTTTGATTGTGATATGCAACAAGATTATGTGACCCATTTTATTTCCCTAGATAATTCTTATGTCCATGCCTTATGATTGATTTCATTTTTATGGAACACATATTCATTAACATGTTATTATAGGTATACTCAAATAGTGATCCAATGTATTGGGTAAATATTTTGTCTCATGAGACATTATTTATGGGATTACGGAGTAAATATAAACCATCATGGGACTTTTACACCATTTGATATTTTCTATGCAGTTATCCTTGACTCATGCTTATGTCATGATATATGTTTCTACAACATTTACTATGATTCTACATTCTTATGATAACATCTTCTTTTTTATGCTTCTATGTGATTACACATGATCCTTCTCTGTTATGATATCATGTTATACCTTTGAATCACATGTTATATTTCCTTATCATGTTTATTACTTTATTGCACTTTTTAGCACACCCATTTCTTTTATGTATTCCTCGGGTTATCCTATAAAGTTTAAGGGTCTCACTAAGGATAATAAAAAAAATATTTTTTTGTTTATTTTGATGTTTTATATGCCTGGAATTCTAAATATACTAGTCCTAACAATATTTGGGTTGTTTTTATTAGATTTTTATGTTAAAAAAATGTAATAATATTTGTAAAATACTTTGTTCTCTATATGAAATTCCCTAAATAAATAATTCCTTATACTCCACCACTATTATAGGAATCTAAAAGCCCATAGAATATATTTTACTAAAGGTAATATTATCCAACTGATGAGTAATTGTATTTATCCTCCTGTATATGATCCATCCAACTCTACCTAAGTTTCCTTCTCACTAATTAATTAAAACCTCACCACATCTATGTAGATGCACCATATCCACTAGCTGGAACAATAAATCTATGAATGAGGTACATATATCCAGTCCATACCTAAGATGAATTCATAAGGTCTCATTATGGACACAAAAATATCCCAAATTAAGATATTTAATCCAAAAGTTAGGTCACACTTTTAGTAGAACTACGTTATCTCTTAGTCCCCTCTGTTAGGAGTCTCCAAGTGCAAGGGTCATGCCAAATGCTCTACTAGGATCTATATGTCTCTAACTAGAGGTGTGGTAATAAAATATTGTATTTATCCTGTGTCTAATAGTACTATATCTAAAGTATAAAATACATATATCATTCCTTTAATCATCCCTTGAGCCTCTGGGTCATAGGCCTCCACTTCCTGCAGTTGTCCTTATCTATGAACACCATCTCCCTAGGCCTAGCGTGTACCACATGGGGGTGATGTTAGTAATATATGGAGTTTTTATTCACATAATAATTATCTACTATATCCTTTTACATATCTTCTATCCTAAATACCTTCCTACTATAGGGGTTTCCTCTACCTAGGTGGTCCATTTATTGTCTCCCAGTTAGCTACACGGTGGGTCAAAAAATCCCAAGTGTGATGTGCCCATATATCATAAGAGTGACAATACATATCCCTAAGTTAACTAGAACCACCCAGTGGGACCTGAACTACAAACCCTTGGTCCCTATACTATCTCTAGAGATTCATATCATACCTAGATTCCTTTTTATTACATCAAATACCTTCTGCTGAAGCCTCAACTCTTGGGTTCCCACTGACTGCATGAACTATCAATTAATGCTCTACCAAGAATTTCTATACTACCAAAGCTTGATTGATAATTTTATCATAAGTATTATTTTAAATAGGAATAAAAATATCTCATATATATCTACAAATTATAAACATTATGGTTCATTCTCATATGGAAAAATCTAAAACCATATCCATAGAGTATCATAAGAGGTTAGTGAACCTTGATGAATACTCTGAAAAGGACTTATTGCCCTGATGAAGCTCTACAATATCTTGAATTCACCCTATTCATAACATGGATAGATAGAAATCCTCTATAAATAGAAATAAAAAATATGTCTATGAAATATTTGCATTATCATATGTCTGAGTCACCAAACTCCACCATCACCGGATGGATCCATGAAAGTGTCTCACCTCTAGGACCACTATCTGATCTAGAGGGGTCATGACTAATAGAAAAACTCACATAAGTGACTCAATACAGTCATTATCTTTCTGAGGGTATGGATTTAATCAAAACATTAGTGGTTTCTATCTCTGTAAATCATGAAGTGTTCTCATCTTATACACTTCCTCAACCAGTAATAGCGGTGAAATCTGCTTCTCAATGGGTGGTAGTAAGACAGGAAAACCACATGGATGTATGACCTTCTAAATAGATCTCTATACCAAAGCCTCATCACTTGTTATATCATCTTCATGATCCAAATGTGGTATCCTAAATGGCCATTATCATGGGGGAATCCTGAAATAGAAAAGATGCGCTGCTGTCAAAGAGTATATCTGAGTGGATAACTCAAGAGGGACATGGAAAACACAAATAAATCTTATATGATATATGTTTCAATGTTTTCCCTATAAACAGTGTCTGCATTTACTAATTCAACAAGAATGATTTTAGAGTCTTGTTGAATAGATGCATCTATTTCTACACCAGAACTAGATTCCCTAGCCTAAGAGTCGAACTCGAAACACTTAGTCACAATTTCCCTAGTTCCCAAACCAAACCACGCATCTATAAAATCTCTAAACTATAGTCCTAAGATAAACTCCTTTGATACCACTCTATCATGAACCATCCCACTAAGGCCCACATGGCTAGCAGTAAACTAAGTGTCACTCCCTAAGCCTGCCTCTAATAGGATAAGGGTTGGTGACCAGCACCAAGTAGGCAAATCGCACACATTGGAGGCATTATCCTAAGGTACATGTACACACACATGTCTCTAAATACCCACATGATTCTAAAAGGTAAAATACAAATTATAATAAAAATTCATGCATACAACTATATCCTACATCAGAGTACCATAAAGAAAAACATATAATCCCACCAAATTAAAAAAAGTAAAACATACTAGGAAGGATTGGATTGTTATCAAATGAAACACTTGGTATGGACTATGATTTTTCTAGCTCAAATATTCTCCACCTAATCTTATTCCACCTAGGTCTCAATCAAAAGGACCATCATCTTCAAAATACACGACATGTGTGGGAAAAGCTCATGCGGGGGTGATGATAACAATACCTAGTAGGATACCCTAAAATCACTGAACATAAAGAATCAAGAGAGTGGTCAGATCATAATAAAAAATTCATATCAGTTGGAATAACTGACATAATAACAATAACCTAGATATAATCAATATAGACATGAAGTCTCATGGGAAATCCACAACTATAATTCCATCCTAGGATTATTTCTTGAGGCTTTAAAGTAAACTTAATTCATATGAACTCACTCCATGAGTTTGATAACACTGATGGATCTCATCTGATAGGTCATGTCTATTGGGCCTCACTATGAATAAGTAAACACTAGAACTCAAAAATATAACAATACAATGATAAGGTATATCACCCAGGGATTATAGGGTATTCCTAACCCTAACTGGGATAACCCACTAGGATGGGAATCTTATTCACTAACAGTCGATAATAATCTTCTTGACCTAGCCTATGGAAGAATATATAGATAAAGGATCACACTTTGGTCCATATGGAGGGATTACTAAACTACATCTGAGACTAATCCTAGATAGGGGATAAAATCTCATTATTAGGACATGATTCCTCACTATACTCTCATAGGGATAGACCAAGGGGATCCACCATAGAGATACAGGTCTACACTAAAGTGAATGAGAGCCTCAACCTAACCTAGGAAAATTACATGGTGTGTATAGGGTATAAACAACATACACTGGATACCATGAGTCTTCTTATGTACTTTAGTCAATACCCAAATAATTTGGTCATTCTTGTGTACCTAGACATGTCCAAGTACCCTAGCTTTGTCCGAGTACTAGACTGTGCCCATGTACTCTAGTTGTTCTCATGTACCTAGTTATTTCCAGGTACTCTGGTCATATTTGAGTAATGGGTTGTGCCTATGTACTCTAGATGTGCTCGTGTACCTATCCATGTCTAGGTACTCTGGTTATATTTGAGTATTGGTTCATGCTCGGGTAATATGATCATGTCCTTGTAACTAGTTGTGTTCATGCTCATGTATCCTAAGGTTACATGCTGAGTCA
Organism: Viscum album; assembly: GCA_963277665.1. Lineage (NCBI taxonomy): Eukaryota > Viridiplantae > Streptophyta > Magnoliopsida > Santalales > Viscaceae > Viscum > Viscum album. The sequence continues at coordinate 1,018,819,395 of OY728140.1, read as the reverse complement.
CCAGTCATGGGTTACATGGTGTATGGTAGGTCCTACATGACATGTGATATTTTATTTTTTAAAAAATTGTATACACCAAAACAAGTGGAATGCATGGCGTGTGTGCTTAAGACTACACATCATGTGTCGGGATCTTGAAGAAACTCTATAAATCTTCATGCATGTCACCCATGCTAGAACTATCTTCAGGTTTTCCACCAAATCCAACAATAAAAATGTATTTGGGATTGATCTAGCATTTCCATCAACAATGGATGGATTCTTGCCACCCAATCTGTTTGGGAATCATCCCTTGTTGCTATAAATCATGAAAATTCAAAACCCATGAACCTAAATCCTCTTATCCATCATCAAATCATTTTTTTTCATCTTCAAACCTTTAGCACACCATCGATCCCAAACCCAAACCTATGGTAATTATCTATTTTTTCAAATAATGATTCTATAATGATGGTTCTATGGGTATTTGTTGAATAATCAACTAAAAGAAATATTGATGATTATCTCATGAAGAATGGGGGGATAAATCCATAAAAAACAAATGTGTGGAACAAACCTCATCCATAATTCAGTTTATCATCCATTCATTAAAGAAGAAATCAATTTGTGAAAGGAATGTCAATGAAAGATCAATTCCTAATTCTAAGAATATAAAAATATCAACCATAATCAATCATTGATTCATGAGTCAATTCTTGTTAGGTTAATTGATTCACATTAAACATGGGATAAGAAATAGGATTAATTAAAATAAAATAAATTCCTTATCTTGAGTTTGGATTGATTACTGATGAAGAACAGATCCACATCATCGGTTTTTGGTGATATCCATGAACTCCTTTAGCACACCAATCATCAACCTTTGATTCATTGTTGTTCATCTAAGTTCCCTCCTACCAACAAATCCTCTCAAAATCCTTAGGGTTATGCGGCTGGCCCTAGGGATTAGTTGTAATTGGGATTAAATAGAGGATGTTAGTTCTAGAAATTTAAACAAATAGTAAATTATCTATTTATTTTATTAATCCAACCATGAAATCTCATTAACAAAACACCCAATGTCGATAAGGTTATGCCATGACTAGTAAAAAACACACATTTTGGATTTAATGTTGGTCTCATATTTCCCATCTAAGACTCCATTCATGAATTATTGTATTATTTCCAAAAAATTGGGCACATGTGATATAATATATTTAATACTTTTATTATATCAATATCTAGAATCTCTATGCCTTATAATCCCATGCAGACTCATCTCCTACCCTCAAAAATATTTTTTTTTAATCCTAATTTTTATAAGGAAAAAAATGAGTAATTACACTTCCAATGTGAATCCATTATTATAGTATTCTTAGATCATATCCTAAAAAAATTATACCAAGGCCTTATTGGATAGTGTAACTCTTGTAATCCTCCTCCTCTTGATGTTCCACTTTAATATTATGGAATAATGCAGGTGATTCCAAATAGTGAGGTTCCTCAACCTCTTATTCTTGAAATTATTCCACCTCTTTTATGGGTCTTCCCTTTTCATCCTCTAGTTTTTTCTTCACTAGTGATAAATTAATTCTATAAATAGGGGTCTGTGGAAAAGTAAAATTGAATAAAATTAAAGTAATATAAATCTATATTTCAATTTCCCCCTTAATTATTTCATTTTACAGGTCATTTTCTTCATTAAAATCAATAGTAATCCTTCTTTAATGTCCTCTCTAAAAAATTAGTATATTAATCTTGATCCAATGATTAGCATAGGATTTCTTTTAAATTTTTTATTTACTTATAATTTATAGTGAAAATAATTTCATTATATTCATCGGTATTTTTTATGTTATTATAACATTTCACTTGAATTGTCATTATAATATCTCAAGATCTTATAATGGTGAGGGGATAACCTTGGTTTCACTCCCTGGATGAAACCAAATCATTCTATAGTATCTTCACTTTTCCATTTAATTTATCTATTTGATTCTTGGGGGATTTAAGGGAGTAAATGTGTGGGATAGGTTATAGGATTTTATACTTAGACTCTTCTCATTTTCTTCTCTTCTATCACAAACTTTATCTCTTACATCATTTGATCTTTTAGTATACAATAGGATTTTTAATCAAGTGTTTTATGGAATAAATATTTTAGTTTAATATGAAAATCATGTTTTCATACTCAATTTTTGTGTTTTCCCCTCTCATTGTTCTTGAGGAAAGTGGTGGTTAGTGAACTAGGGATTCCAAGGGTAATTTACTATTCACTCATTTGAGCAGTGAGAATGTAGGTATGTACGATTGGGGCATGAGTAGTGGGTTAAAATAGAGGAGTGATTATCAAAATAAAATGCAGGGGATAAGGATGAATCCGGGGTTTTTTCCTTCTTTCCATACATCATTTCTTTTTTCATTTTTTATATTCATATATTTATTTTGTTCTAAATTCACACCACACAACACCTACCCCCTATTTCTAGGCTCCTTGGTTATTGAAAACACCAAAACACTAATAATTTTTAAGATTAGTAGGTGATAAAAAAGGATCATTAAGAGATAACCTCTGTCCATCACACTTTCTTCATTCATGTGAAGTAAATACTAAACTAGCACCAAATTCTTCCAAATGATTTTGTTCAATTGCTTTATGCCACTATTATTGGGGAAACACTTTCCCAACCTTATCTGTTTATACTCATGGAAATATTCATATATCTAGATCATATCCATACCTATGACTACACAAATTTTCCACTTCCTCCCATATTAGACCATAGATAAATGAATTTTAAATGAAAAGATGTTAATTGAATCATGAAACTAACATGAAACACCTTATTAAATGCCTCTCCCTATGATTCCTAACCCATTTCTCAGTTTCACACTTTATTGATATAAATTATGAAATAATATGATAAAAAATATTTCCCCTTATTCATATGATTTCAAAATTCCCATTTCTATCCATTCCCTTTATTAATAAGGAAATTACATAATTTTTCCCAATCCATGTATGTGAAAATAACTTATTAGATTACTAAGGATAATCTGGAACTATGTAATTCTTAGTAGAAGTTATCCCCCAGGGTCATTTGAAATAATTGGGGCATAGAAGTAGGGTTAATATAACCTGCTCCTAAGTTTCCAAAACTCTTATTAATGGATTTATTTTTCACACACACACACATTGTTCCATTGTTAACTTATAAAATTTTAATTTGGATCCCATATTCCATTTTACAATGATTTATATGATCTTTTATATTTCCATATAAGTTTACTCTCGAATGTGTTGTTTATTTATAAAAAATTGTTCCCTTGGTTTCAAGTCCAAAATTATCAGGAATACATTTCAAAATACAATCTACCTAAATCCTTTTCAAGTAAATTTCATTCCATCAGTTCTTACAAGGGATTCCATATTAATATAGTATTCGGTATCTAGTGTGAAAATTATTTGGATATCAATTTAGCTAAAATCCTAACTTAAAAAATATCAAAAATCAAAACATAAAATAAAATAAAAATATATATATCAAAATAAGACCCCCCCCCCACACACACACACATGCGCACACACATGCATTTAGTTTTTACTGCCCTTTAATTTTTTTATTCACATTCAAAGGAGTAAGGTAACTAAAACTAGTCATAAGGATAGTCATGGGCTGTTTATTAGGTAGTGTAAAATTTAGATAATATCATTCCTATTTTCTTTAATATATCTATTAAATAAAAACATAAAATAAGAACACACTTACATTTATAAATTTTTATTTAAGGGTGAGAATGATAAAAAAACATCTTTAAGGTGCTCTAAAATATTAAATTATGGGGGAATCCCCAAAAAAAATACATACATTCTAGAGGAAGAGACCTAGTGATAGAGAAAAATTTAAGAGTTTCTTCAGGATCACCTTTATAGGATAGGATATCGGCAACCATATTACCCTCATTCCAGGTTCATAAGATCTATACACCTTGATAGATCATACTTTTTTATTCTCATAGGTGATAGGTGATAGGATAATGAGTAGGTAAGTGGCCTAACATGAACTTTTAAACCAAGGAATAATCGGTTCCCATCAAAGTTTGATCCAAATTATAGAGTTTATTTAAGGTCATTCCAATAATCGTGCCTCACTCTTCTACTACAAGAAAGTTATTAAGACCATAAACGTTAGTGAAAACCAACCAGATAGAGTCATAGGAGTCCCAGATAATGTCTCATACCATCATAATTACAAGTTCACACAATCCATAAGTATTCAAATTTATCCCCCTAAGTGGGTGATATATTTATTTTATTCTCAATTGGATACTCTTATAGTTATCCTTAATCAGATGGTGGGTTGAGTTTTTATGATAATAACCTCCACATTGACTTCCTTATATTGTAAATTCATTTATATAGGCTTATCATATCATCTCCTATAGACTTCAACCCAAGGCCCTCTTAGATAATGTAACTCTTGAATTCATCATCCTCTTGATGTTCCAATTAAACCTAGTATAATAAGGTAAGTGATTCTAAATAATGATGTTCCTAATCCTCTTCTTATTTGAATCACCACTTTTATATATTTTATCTTTGAATCATTAATTTCTTAATTCATTGGGAATGAACCAATACCATTAATAGGGGATATTTTAATAGATTAAATTTAATATAATTAAATAAAAAAACTAAATTAAAACCTCTCCCCATAATTTTTCCAGTGTTTAGTTCCCTTTCTTCATGAAAAAATACCAAGCACTCTTCTTTTAGTTCCTCTCAAGGTGAATATTATTTTTCCCCAATCTATAGGGAATACCAAGGGTTTTTCAAGATTTAAAATTAAAACAAAATGGAGTTAACTCTAAATCAACCTTTAATGAAACAATATAGTAATGATTTCAAGTTTATATTATCTCCCTAAATATGATTGGTTATTAACTCTTCCTATTTTGTCAATGCCTCTTGGAGTTTTTTTGTCACAGGTGGAGGAAGGCATTCAATATTCTCCATCCATTCTTTTTAATTTCACCACCGTAGAGTTTAATTCTTCTTCTTTATTTTTGGATAGGTATAATGGTTCTAATTATTCATTTTCAAAAATGAGAAGGTCACTTATCAATTCAATTATTAAAAATTTACTCCATAATTTATCAAAATATCATTGATCTCTAATGGTAATATAATATTTCGTGTATTTTTTAGTGATACATACTAGGAGGAAAATGGGGAGGATGGATAGAATATCTTAAAATTGTTCTTTCTTGTACTCCTCAAGTTTTTCCACTAAAAATATTAGTGGGGAAACTTCTTCCACCACTAGTTCAGTTTCTTGATGCTCTAAAAACTATTAATTTTGTTCTTATAGGTACTCAATGTTTGTATTCATTTATTTTCTAACCTATTACATTTCTTCTCTAAGATAATTTATATGTTCTTCACTTGAATCATAATCATCCTCTTATTGCACATGAGAGTAGTTAGTCCATACATAATATGAATCCTCTTGAAAATTCATCATGGATATGTGTTTAATAACTAAAAAAAGTGAATAAAATAATGAGAATCACACTGAACCTAACACTAATATTCTCCCTATAAATGGTTCAAAAGTGGTGTGTAGGCTGTCATGAGCCTCAAATCACTAAAAATTTCTACTTATCCTAGTGCAACTAGTGGATGTCTCGGGTCATCTCTCAAGGAGGTTTGGAACTAAATTTAGAGAAATTATATTTTATTATCTATTTTTTGTGGTTTTATATTTAAATAGTGTAATAAAATATATAAGTAAATTGGATAATGTTCATGGTGATGCACTGAGAATGAAAATATAATGCATGCATGCTAAAATAACATAGGTTAGGAAAAAAACCATGATCCTAAATTCATCTAAATGGAATCCTTGATTATTATAATTTAATTTATATTAAATTAACTTACTAGATAACTAGATATCATTAATTATTTACCTCCCTCTATATATTATAACACCCCAGATAAAATCACACAGCTATATTCTAGTCGGTGTGCCACATGACCTCATTCATGGATCCTCATATTCCAGATACTGCCAGCTATTAGAGAGGGCCTGAATCATGTGTTGGGGTGACAATTTCCTTGATATCAAAACCATAAATAATAAATAAATAACTAAATGAAATCCATAAAAAATAATCATAGTATTCATAAATAAAAAACATATATATTATAACAAATTAATATGCAATCATAAAACCCAATTGATCGCCTACTTGGTTGATCAAATTCAAAAATAGATAATTTATAAACCATATAGGGAGGATCTACTACATACCTGAGCCTCAAATCAGTCCCATAACTAATCTCCACTGAGATAATCTAGATATATATACTATTAAACAAATTCTTAGACCATCATAAGAGATATATGGTTTCATGTGCACTAGGGTACCCATGAAGGGTGTGAGAAATACATCTCATAAATGTCTAAAAAGGTTCCCCAAATATACACCCTCATATACATGTGTATGTATGAGGAAATTCAATAATAGATATAAAATTCACACAAGCATGCATATCAGGTAATCATGTTCTAACCAGTCCATTGTGACACCTAGCCCTACCTAGCTCATCCAACACCGGGAGACTAAGTCACCTTGTGCCACAAATATTGACCCATTATTGTAAAATTGGGTGCCATAGATCTAACATGAATAAAAATTTTCAATTACCATATCATATATATAATGATTTATATATGATTCATGCTTACCATAATAGTGTTGATATTTATACATCCAATATTTACATGGTAATTTCCTTATATTATTTTTCATTTCAAAAGGTAATAGTAGTTCCCAGTTATAATGATGACCAAGAGATGTTATACCATTAATCTTAAATATATTTCTTGTGGTATAGCTACATCATAAAAAATACACATGTGATTTCGGACAATTAGGTTCTAGGGGCTCATAATCATTGAGACTTATTCTCATTAATTTTTCACTTTGTGATCTCAAGTAGAGAAGATCATAAGGACTGGACCCCCAATAGGAATACCACATGTTTTAGGTTTCATTGTAAGTTCCTATATGCAAACATGTGTATTGATCTCTTTAATTTAGATCATTATCTTTGTGTATCATTTGATTACATACTATGATGCAAGATAAAAAAACATCGCATTTGTGTCATGGTGAGGAAGCTCGTGTTGGGTGTGTCATTGGTGTTATGACATTGATTATATGATCAAGATAGATTTTCTTTCACTTTCAAAAGGATGATATGTCTTGGGCCTAGTTGACCAAGATAGTAGTAACATTATTAAATAAATTTCCATGGTGATTAAAGGTAATTCCATCTAGTATTTTCAATGAAAATTAAATTAAGTATGATAACATGAAGTGTGTGTCCTACTTTATAAGATATCGTGAGATAAATAAATAATATTACACAATTTGTGTTCATAGGAGTATGTCATTTCTATGACTATTCCTTAACTACTTAGAGGCCTTGATGGGTTACTAGACTCTATTTTGGGTCTATGAATAGTTTTCATTGTTATTGAGATAAGGACCTAGAGGGTCACACACACAAAGTGTATTCAGAAGATTGGCCAATTCTAGTTTATTGGAGTTTAGGAAATAGTGGGCTCATAGTGGTGCATGGGCAATGTCCAAGTTTATATGATCATAATGGAAAAAAATAAATTCAATATTATTTGAGTTTAGAATAATAACCATTGAATTTATTAACTTATTATATTTATAAGTGATTCAATGAATATAATGAAACATATTTTCAAATTAATATTATATATTTAATATTGAATGTTTGTTTAATATTTATGGTAGATCTAAGTCAAGTTAGTGACTCATATTTTATCATGTAACATGTTTTATGTGTTACAAGCATGTGGTAAAATATATACGACATTTGTGAAAAGTTTTAAGTATCATTTTTGTTTTTTTGGTACATTTAAAGGGTTAAATTCCATAAGGACCTAAATATTATTTATGGAAGTTATAACCAATGTATAAAATAATTTTTAACATCTAAAATGTGTGTGATAAGGGTCTGAATGAATTCTCCCATTTTTCACCTACTCTATCAAGTACTAGAGAGAGATATCAAATATAAGATAAAATAATTCTCAATCCAAGTTCAAGGATCATTATTTTGATCTCCAAGGATAGTGAGGGTATTGAATATCCTTTGATTATATATGCTAACACTTGGATTTCATATTTAGATGATAAATTAAGCTTCAAGAATGAATGTGGATTATATAGATGGTTCATTCAAGAAATGATCATCAATGTAAAATGAAACATGTTTTTTATTTAAATCAGGTGAGGTATGATTAAATTTAATATTTAATTCTTAATTATCTATGTTTAATTAAAATTGACATGATCCATGGTGGAATCCTGGTTGGTTTATAAAGGATTTGATGTTTCAACATGAATCCAAACTAAAAATTCGTAATTTAAATTTTTTCACGCTTCATCAATGAACCAATATTATTATTATTATTAGAATTATAGGGATTCATTAATTTAATTAAAAATAATTAATAATAAATTTTTATTTATTCAATAAGAGGGTGTCACCATGGTCTCATTTCTAGAAATGACACATTGATCAGATATCGAATGACCAAGTTATGGTCATCTGAAGATCAAAATTATAATTATTCAAGCTTAAAAACAAAAACACACACACAGATATATATATATATATATATTTAATATATATCTTTCATTGGTTTGGAATTATATAATTGAAGACTGGTGACTTTAGATTATAAATTATAGTTGAAACCCTACCCGTGCGGGATCTTTCTGACTGAGCTATAATACCGGGGAAGTCTGATAAAATGTAGACTTATTTAAAAATACATTGTATTATTTATATATCAATACACACACACATATATATATATATAATATAACATGTACATATTATATATATAGATAGAGAGAGTTTTATAAGGAGGGATAGATATTCCCTTCCACATTTATCCTTTTTTTTTAAATTCTAAAGTGTAGGCTATGGAAATTTTAAAAAAAATAAAGGGAGCATGACTTAGTGGGGTAGCAAGGAAAATTATGGGTTGGTGTGGAGAATTAGAAATCAAGGAACTAATTTTATAAAAATAATAATAATTTTCTAAATATAGTGGTTACTCAGCCACCCCTGCCTAGCATCATGAAGGCCCCCCAATTTTTTAGGGGGTGTAATATAATAAAACGCCCAAAGGATCGTTGCTTGATCAGATAATAAAAATATATTTTTATATGTGGATCCCAATCAGGGTTACCCTACCCTACTTTCACACACCCTAACCCAAAACCCCTATTGGGTCATCCTAAATTTGGGAAGACCAGGTCAGGTTATGCATGACCCATTCGGCCCATATGAGTTTTTATCCCCTAGATCTGAAACCCCTCCTAGGGTTTATAAAATCCCCAAGAACTCAAATAATTATAAAAAATATAAAATATTTTAGATAATAATTTACATTAAATTAAATATTTATTCCAATCATGAGATATGTGTATCATGAATTACAATTAAATGTATTTTATTTTATTTTAATTCATGGAATATACCATCAAGATGAATTCATCACAATTTTAATTTATTTACATGAGTTTAATGCATACCGACTGATCATGATCCATAAACTATCCAATGATTATCTGTTATTTGTTTTTTATTTATTTAATTAATAAAATGCATGGTTTGTAATAAATATTTAATAAATGATGATCTATGCATCTTCTTTTGTGACATTATATGTATAATTGTATGTGCAACTAGTTAAAAATCATTTATTTGTATTAAGAATTCCTTAGATCCCCTAAATTCATGAAATTGTTATTGTATAATGAAAATGATGATAAGGAATTTTGATTAATATTATATTTGGTGACGTATCATATGGAACTTTGATGCATTGAATGAGTGAGAACTAAAACTTGGATTGTAAGTATCATGACTCAAGGAGTTACCCCTAGGTTCTAGGTTAATCCATTATTCATTAAATGGATAAACCATTTGCCTCGGTTCATGGTAATGTTGTTTAATTTTATTTATTCATGTTTTATTATTTTATGTATGTGTAGGTTTTACGTGTGATCACATAAAATAATAAGCAAGCATGAACAGACAAAATGAGAATTTTAAGTGAATGTTTATCTATTTATATCATTATTAAAATTTGAGTGTGATCAAATAGAAAAAATAAGTTTAAATAGAAATTTGTTACATTCATCGAGAATAATAAAGACCCTAAAAGAAATATTAATTCCTAATTCCTTCGATCACTTAATTTTCAACAAAATCGATTATATGAGGTTCTTTTCAGTCTTATTTAAGGGTTCCTCCTACTACAAGGGAGTTATTATAAGAGTAGTGGGTTGACTTAACTGATATTTTCAGTAAATAAGTAGTCACAAATATCTTTTTTAAACTTTAGAGGCTAGTATTGAGCAATGAAATGCTATAATTAATAGGAGATGGGGCTTCACTTAATAGATCAATGATCCATGATTAAATATGGTTGGACAACTCAAATCCTACATTGAGATTCTCTGAGTAGTGGAATATCAATAGTTTTTACTATGATGACAGGTTTTAAGGATCCTTTCCAATGGAATACTCAAGCAACTAAGTACTCTAAATCTAGTGTTTGAGGTCTACTAGAATTCGATAAAATATTGGGATTCATTTAAGATAATAAAATTATAATGTCTTGGAATTAGTAATCAAGGTAAAAGTATATATTTTATTAAGTTTTATTTTATAGAAGAATGGCTAGTAACACTAAAATATCACTCTTATTTATATTGTAAAAATAACATCTCATAACTTTTAAAAAATTTCAAGTGCAGTGCAGGTGTTTGAACAAAGTACTATGATGTAAAATAAATTCTATATGTAAAAATCCCCACTACCCAATGACCCACCTCAAGAAGAGAGGGTAAAAATGAATATTATATGAGACACATGGATGATTCATTTCATTTTTAAATCATAATGTTATCATCAAGGTCCAATTTATTTTGAAATCAACATCAATACATGGATGGTTTAACATGTTTTCTTAACTCCTATAAGTCTTTGAGGAGAAAGTGAAGAAAAAAATAAATGTGATGAACATTACACTGAACATGTATAAATTGAAAGATGTATCCTGATCATTAAATACATCCCATTCTTGTATACTTATCACCCAATTTATCAAATTCATTGTTTTGGTGCGGATGTGCGTCGGGCTTCTGTTCCGACGCTGTTCTGCCAGGATGCGTTTGCGCGTGCGCCCGTCGACCCGAGAGGATGGGAGCGCGGCTTGTGGTCCCGCAGTCCCACTTTCCAAAGGCGGGCGGCATCCGTCCCTTGTTCAGGGACGTCTGCTCCTTGATCGAAACCGGGATGATGGGATGTCGGCTCCTCCTTCCGTGGACGTCTCCTCGGAACTCGTCGCCTAATCCTTGTCTCCCTCATAGATTTAAGAATGTTCGTGAATCTCCTTCCCGGCGCCATATCTTCATGGACACCGGTTAATTACGCTGCTTCCGCCCAGACGCTCCAAGGAGTATGGTCGGGGCAGCAACCTGCGGTGAGGAGACCGGGTAGTTCCGGGTGTTGGGGGCTTGTCTTAACACTACGGCTCTGCATGTCTGCCTTCCATCCCTAATAGGGCTTTTCGAAGGCGTGATGGCCTGAGGCATCCTGCGGTGGGTACAGGGAACTGCGTTACCTGAGGTTTTCCTCAGCTTCCCATGTTTAACACGGGGTATGCCGCGAGTTTAACGTCCAGCGGGGACGGCATCGGACTGATCAACACGAGGAGTGGATCAGATGACAGAACCCCTTGCGGGGAACCTCCGACGCCGGGGCCAGCACATGGGCGGCTTCCCGAGTGAAGTGGAGTGGAATGAAATGGCATGACCCCACCGGGATGTGGTGGCCCGGGTAAGGATCAGGATGGATGATGGAGTGAAGAGCTTGGACCCCGTAGGGGCTTCCTACGTACCGCGCGTTAGCACGGATCAAAGTCAGCGTAGTTCGGATATACAGTTTAACGTCATGCTGGACGTTGGCAAGCCGACTCACGAGGAGGTCGAGGATGCCAGGCGGAGGATTGAACCGAACCACCTCGCACAGAGGGGGATGGAACGGCCGGTTGGATCACAGTTTCACGTCATGCTGGACACTGGAGAGAGAAATAGAAAAAAGCAGTGGGGAAGCGCAATGGAGATACACATGTGCAGTCCCCCACAAGAGCGGATTCATAGGTGAATCGACGCGAATGTGAACCCGGGAGGGGTCCAATGATGGACGGACCGACGTGAATACGACCGGGACGACCAGGTGGTGGGCTTGAACCTCAGGGAGGCTTCCTACGTACCCTGTTTAGGAGACAGGGATCAAAGTCCATGTAGTTCATTCTGTCAGGGCTTACGCACTGAGGCAGCCCGGATGCGGAAAAACTCAGTTGGAGAGGGACTCGGGCCGGAGGTGAGAGACCTCGATCCCTGTCACGCCCTCTACTCGCTTCGGCAGTGGGGAAGCACAATGGAGATACACATGTGCAGTCCCCCACAAGAAACTGGGGTTTTGTAATACCCTACCCCCGTGGGCGAAGGCCACTCCAATCCCGACATCCCTGCGGAGACGAGCGGGTGGGGCCACATCCAAACCGGGGGGGACCCTGCGTGCGAGGCACGGGATCGTGTGATGCGGATGGTTTAACGTCTTTCCGGACGAAGTACAGTTTAACATCGTGTGTTGAGGACGATGGATGCTTGGCATTTTAACGTCCTACAGCACGGATGAAGATGCTTGGCAGTTTAACGTCTTGTCGCGCGGACGAAGATTCTTGGCAGTTTAACGTCTTGTCGCGCGGATGAAGATGCTTGGCAGTTTAACGTCTTGTCGCGCGGACGAAGATGCTTGGCAGTTTAACGTCTTGTCGCGCGGACGAAGATGCTTGGCAGTTTAACGTCTTGTCGCGCGGACGAAGATGCTTGGCAGTTTAACGTCTTGTCGCGCGGACGAGGATGGTGCCGCCGATGGGTCCGTGTCACTTCACGCAAGCCTGGAGGGCTGCACGGGAAGACAATGCACGGTGCGGGCACCCGGGATGAAGATCATCGGGCGCCACGCAGGCGGGTACCCTCAGGGGGGTCAAAGGGGGCGACCCTGGCGGTTTGCGCGCAAAAGAGGAACTTTGCGTGCAATACCGCGGGTCGGCGCGCAATTGGGCCAGCGCTTTGCGCGTGGAAGATGGAGATTGCGCGCACCGGGCCTCTGATAGCGCGCGGGGGCAACGGCCCATTCTTTTACGAATGGCCACTTTGAAAAAGGGGGGGGGTGCGCGCAATCGGGCTGGATTGCGCGCACCCGGGGGGAAATTGCGCGCTAGAGGCTTCTTTTGCGCGCGAAGGCCTTTGGGTGAAGAGTTGTTCAAAGGAAAGGAGCCAAAGGTATTGCGCGCGAAGGCGAACCCCGAGGCTTTCTTGCGCGAAAAAAAAGGAGGTTACCTGAAGATCGGCATTGCGCGTGGAGGGGGTTGGATTGCGCGAACGAGCGACCCTTCGAATTCCGGCAACCTTCAAAACGTTGGGGGTCGCCTTATATTTATAGGCAACCCCGGGAACGGAATCTCGCCACCGGCGCGCAATTCATGGCGCGGGCGCGGAATCGGGGCCCCGGCGCGCAAGGGAGTCACGCGGGCAGCGGGCGCGCAAAACTGCGCGCCGGCCCGGTGCTTTGTGCGCATCCCGGGAGGATTGTGCGCTGCACTTCAACTTTGCGCGCGGAGCTCCAAAATTCCGCGCAAGACTGTCGGTCCTTCTAAAACGTGCTTCTGACTCCAAATATGACCTTGCTTTCCGCATTCGGAGCTTCGTTTGGGAACAACGGACTTTTCCGGTGTCTACAAAAGCCCCCCCTCGGAATCTGATCGGCGAGAGGTCGCAACGATCGGGTTCTGAGGGAGACGCCAGAATGCCGAAGTCCTAGGTGGCGCGGGAGCATGCACAGGCCAGGATCGGTGGGCTGCGCGTTGCGACCGCTGACGAAGAGAGGGCATGCAGAGAGCGAGAAGCAGCTCTGGAGGCCGCCAGCCAAAGGGTAGCGGCGTTGGAAAGACTCATTCAGCACGCTAATCCCTAGGGGCTTTGTTTTTGCCATTCTCAGAACCTTTTGCTTCTGCTACTCAATACTTCGATCCATTTGTATGAATCACCATATTTATCTGCATATTTTGGATTAACATGCTCAACCATAATTCATTGTCTCGCGGGAGCGTTAACCAAGCTTCAGGCATCCATAATTGGGCCTGGATTTCTAAGGAAAAGAGGGAGGTCATTCCTAGGAAAGGAGACCTCAGACCTAATCAATGTATCATCCCCCCAACTTGTTCCGACACACGAGCAGGACAACGCTAGGGGCGTTGAGATTTTATCCGAACATAGGGAAATGAGAAAGGGTGAATCGTGTGTCCCGAATTCAGAAATCCACGACGGTCGGCCTTCCAGGAAATGCCCAAGACGGCAAGCGGACAATGGATCAATCGACCATACTACTGCAATAGACGGACCGAAGGTCATCATTCATATTTGCAGGAGGCGGATCACATGTCATCATCAATACCGCTTTTGGGGGTTCCTTCAGGCACAAGGGTGGAAATTCGGATCAACAGGGCATGCGAAGCGTGGGGCGAAGTGATGATTTGTTCGGACAGAATCTAACATTCCCAAAATTGCGCCACCGTGGGGAAAGCGTATTAGGCGGACGCACTAATCTGGCCGTGAATCACCCGAATTCTCAGACAGAACCTCTTTGACGAGGAAACCGTCGCTTCCCATCATTGCAATGGGGCATCCCGAGCTGAATCAGGGAGAATATCACAACTGCACCACTCTACCAGAAGCCAGGCCAGACGTTCGGTGACGAGGAGGGGCGGGACTTAGCGATCCCTGAGGCTGGACCCGAGTCGAGATGCCCGGGCGTTCCTACGTACTCCATCAGGCTGGAGATCAAGCCACACGTAGTTCTGGGAGTGCAGTTTTAACGTCATGAGAGACCTAGAACCCCGTTTGGGGAGATATTAGTTTAGGGTCGTAGAGCTTGGACCATAGGGGCAGATCTTAGTTTAAGGTCTTAGAGCTCGGACCATAAGAACCTCAAAGTATGCCACATCGTGGTCCTATCCCCTGGATATGCGAAGATGCACTGAGGGATAGTGTCAAGAGTGTCGAGGTTTCGCCTGGTCAGAATGGGAGGTGGAAAATGTAATGTGAATAGTGCATCCATTCACTCAAGGACTGGGGGCACCGGCGTAACGATATGGGAGTACTGCCGACCGTGGCGGAAAAGCAGCATCAATATCGCACTGACCGTTGATGGAATGAAGCAGAAAACGAGCATCAACCGCTCAAGCGCAGGATTCATATCGATTTGCTTCCCGAGGCCCTTGGGGGAACCAGCCCGAGTCGGTGGGAGAGCACTGAGGCATTGTGTCCAGACCGCTCACGGGGGCTCCACCCAGGGCGTAGGCGATGGGTCCGAATGAAAGGGAGCATGAAGCCTGAAAAGTGGAAGGAACCTGACCAAGCCGAACCTGACCCTCCTGGCAATAAACCAGAGTACTCTTGACACCGGTGGACCACTGCAAGGGGCCGAGGGACACGCCTTGAGGGTGACCCGAAGGCGGAGGATTCCCCAGAGAAGGGGGAATCTCTAAGAGGTGGGGGGCTGGACCCGAAGTTTCAAACATCCGGGCATTCCTACGTATCCCATAAGGATGGGAATCAAGCCACACGTAGTTCTTGAAGCGCGGCGCCACACAATCGGGCACCAGCGCGGGGAGGGGTGCGGGTCTAGCCCTCGCACCCAGAAGAAGTGGCATTTGATATTTCTTGTTTGTCCTTAAAGGTGGATGGTTTTTCTTTGTGCAGCGACAAGCCTGTGATTAAGAAATCCCTAGCGTCGCCACAATAATCAAGCCATGAAAGGCATTGATAAATGGCGTGGTTATTAACCAGCGCCCAACGTGAGTGTCCCCTGAGGAGAACATCACGATGCAGTGCCGTTTCTCGTCGGGCGGCCAAGACGATCACAGTTTATTGTCGTGTGGTAAGACCAGGCAACACAGTTTAAGGTCGTGTGGTTCGGACCATGGAGGAATCCGCTTATTGCGATACGGCGGACCCAGCGGAGGTGGGGACACATCCCAGCCCTACAGTCATGCACGATTCTAGGAGAAGGATCCTGGGATAGGGGCCTGCGTATGTCCATCACCCGAGGGGCAGAGATGCTAGCCTCTAGCTATACTGGGCCCAGAACGCGATTGTTCGGGCGACTCCTTCCTCCTTATGGGGATGAGGGTCCAGCTACACATGGCCCTTAGGGAGGACATCAGCATATATCCTTGGTGCTCAGATCGTGGGAGCCTCGAAAGACACCATTACCCTGGTTGGCCTGCCTAACATGTAGAGGTGTACTGAAGGTCAGTATAAAGAGAGTGTCGAGATTTCACTACAACACACAAAGGCGGAGTGTGATAAGGACTGCGCAACCAACGTTCAGAGCCTGAAAGAGCTGACATGGCGATCAAGGATGTCGCTGAACATATTCGCAACACAACATCCGATCGCGTCAGCCTAGGATGAGGAAAGAAAACGGGCATCAACCGCTCAAGCGCAGGATTCATATCGATTTGCGGCCCAGGACCCGCCGGTAAATCGACCCGGAGCGGTAGGAGAGCACTGAGGCATCGTACCCAAACCGCTAACGAGGATCCCTTTGATTGAAGGCTCGAACAAGAGGAAGCGCGAGGCCCGACAAGCAACACAGGACTTGTCGGGATTGAATCCGACACTACGGGTCATAGACCGGAGTACCCAAAACATGTTAACAGATCACCGGAAAGGGTCGGAGGACTCACCCTGAGAGCAACCAAAAGATGGAAGATCCCCGTGATCAACCAAGAGACGGGGCTGGACCTGAAACACAAGCGTCCAGGCGGTCCTACGTATCCCTTAAGGATGGGAATCAAGCTGTACGTAGTTCTTGAGAGGCAGTTTAACGTCATGCAGGACGATGAGGGGTGTGAGGTAGTCCCACACACGGGGGAGGCGTACGGCGCGGCCAGTAGACCGACGTGAATGAGGACATAATCCCCCTCTCACGCGTTACGCCTCGCACAAAAAGGAGGGGAACTTGGGCCAGAGGCCCAACGCGGGTTAGAGATTCCCGGGAAATGGGGCTGGGCCTGAAACATGAATGTTCAGGCGGTCCTACGTATCCCATAAGGATGGGAATCAAGCAGCACGTAGTTATTTGAAGTGCAGTTTAACGTCATGCAGGATGAAAAAGGAAAGGGGGGAGCGGAAGGCGTCCCCAAACGTGGGGGGCGCACAGCGTGGCGAGCAAACCGACGTGAATGAGGGCATAGCCCCCGCGTTCACACCATACGCCGCATACCCAGAAGCACTTGGGCCAAGGGCCCGAGACGGGATGAAAATTCCCGAAGGATGGGGCTGGGCCTGAAACATGAATGTTCAGGCGGTCCTACGTATCCCATAAGGATGAGAATCAAGCCGCACGTAGTTCTTGAGGTGCAGTTTAGCGTCATGCAGGACGAATGCTGAACAGTTTAACGTCTTGTAGCTCAGACGTGGTGCAGTTTAGCGTCATGCGGGACAAAGTGCACTCAGGCAAAGTACTGCTTGAGGAACCTAGCATTGGTGGGAGGAGTAACACGCTCACCATCCATAGTCTCTAGGGAGTACGCGCCATTGGGATAGACCTTGTGGACGACAAAAGGTCCCTCCCACTTGGGCTCCAACTTGGGAGGCTTCCTTCCAGGGATCATTGGTGCTCTTAGGGCCAGTACTAGGACACCCTGCAGGAAGGAGCGGAGGAAAACCTTCTTATTGAAAGCTCGAGCCATTCTTCTTTGATGCCTCTCCAAGTTGTGCAAAGCGCGAAGCCTATTCTCATCCAGTGCTTCCAACTCGACTAGACGAGCTTCAGCAGCTCTGTCCGGCGCTTTCTGGTCGTAGACCGCAGTGCGCAAGGATGGTAACTGGATCTCGATGGGTAGGACGGCCTCAGCTCCATACACCAGGGAATAAGGGTTCATCTGGGTGGAATTGCGAGTCGTCGTCTGATAAGCCCAGAGGTCGTTGGGGAGCTTGTCCGGGAAACTCTTCTTATTCTGACCAACCATCTTTTGCAGAATGTTAGAGAGGGTTTTGTTAAATGCCTCAATCTGTCCATTCTCCTGCGCATGATAGCGAGATGTATGGTTCGAGCGAATGTTGTACTTGGCGTACAACTTCTTCAACTCGGCTGCTCGGAAATTGGCTCTGTTATCCGTGAGGATAGCGTGAGGCACCCCAAATCGATAAATGATGTTGGAGGTCACGAAGTCAGCGATATAACAGGATTCGATATCTCTGAGCGGAATCGCCTCTGCCCATTTGGACAAGAAGTCTGTGGCGGTCAGAATGAACCGGCACTGGCGAGCTGTCGCCGGCAGGTAAGGTCCCACAACGTCCAGTCCCCAGACTGCAAAGGGCCAAGAATACCTGGTGGTATGGAGAGGCTCCGCCAGCTGATGCACAAAGTTCGCATGAACCTGGCACGCATGGCACCTCCTGGTATACTCTATGCAGTCATGGATCATGGAGGGCCAGAAGTATCCCAACCTCCAAATCTGGTGGGACAGCTTCGGCCCAGTCTGGTGGGTACCACATGAACCAGCATGAACCTCTTGCATGACTCGTGGGATCTCAACTCCCTGAAGGCAACGGAGGAGAACACCATCAAATCTGCATCTATAGAGGATCTGCTCCAGGCCGGGACTGCTCTGGAGGACAAACTGCGATGCGCGGCGTCGAACTCGCTCGCGCTCGGCCCGATCCGACGGGAGAATGCCATATTGGAGGTACTCAACCAAAGGCGTCCTCCAATCAGAGGCTGGTTCGACTGCCATATCTGTGGTACTCGGGGCTCTAGGCACAGGGGCAACCACGGTGAGATTACTTACCGATGGGCTGCGATCTCCCTCCGGGATAAAGGGAGCGATGAGCCTGCGGTGCGTCACGCGGATGATCAGGTTGTCCTGTTCAGGCTCTGCGAGTGACGCAGCAAGGCTGTCCAAAGCATCTTCTCGACCGTTCTGCGACCGGGGAATATGGAAAATTTCTGGCTGAGAAGGGAACTGGGCCATCAAGAGGAGGGTGCACTCCAGCAATGGCACAAGTTCCGGCTTCCTGACAACATAGTCGCCATTGATCTGCTTAACGACCAGCTCGGAGTCCCCTTTCACACACAGACGGGGCACGTCGATCTCGAGAGCTAACTCGAGGCCAATGATGAGGGCATGGTATTTCGCCTCATTGTTGGTACAGCCCTCTGACAACAGGAAAGAGTATGGCAGCACGGCTCGCTCCGGGGTAATGAAGACGATACCCAAGCCCACTCTGTTGAGCTTAGGATTATTGAGTCTTCTACCGGTGGGGCTCCGGGAGGCACCGTCAAAGTGCATCTGCCAGCATGGATCGGCATGATCGACCGAGAGAATGGCCTCATCAGGAAAGCCTAGATCTAGCGGCTGATCCGCGGAGGTCGGGTGAGCTGCCAGAAAGTCCGCCAATGCTTGCCCTTTGATGGCCTTCTGAGACACATACCTGATGTCGAACTGCTGGAGAATCACAGGCCACCGTGCCAGACGGCCAGTCAACATTGGCCGGCTCAGGATATATTTCAACGGGTCTACCCGAGAAACCAACTGTACCTCGTGGTGCTGCAAGTAGTGCCGCAATTTCTGTACGGAAAATACGAGCGCCAGGAAACTCTTCTCGATGGGGGAATACCTAACTTCCGCATCGAGGAGCATGCGACTGAGGTAATAGAGGCTATTCTCTGTTCCCTCGTTGTTCTTCTGGGCGAGAAGGGCACCAAGGGACCGTTCCAGGGCGGTCACATAAAGGACCAGCAGCTTCCCGGATACAGGCGGCATCAGAACCGGAGGTTGAAGTAGGTACTGCTTGATTTCCTCGAAAGCGGTCTGACACTCCTTATCCCATACATAGGTGGCCTTGGAACCCTTGCAGTTCCCGGATGTTACCTTGGGGAGGCATCTGGCTAATCGCCCTGATCTTCTCTGGGTCGATCTCAATACCCCGTTATCTTACCACAAAGCCAAGAAACTTCCCGGAGGTGACCCCAAAGGCACACTTCAACGGGTTCATCTTCAGGCAGCGAGACCGGAGGAAGCCGAACACTTTCTCAAGATCTTTGAGATGGTCCTGACGCTGGCGCGATTGGACCACCAAGTCATCGACGTAGCATTCCACCAGTGTGCCAAGGATTGGCTTGAATATGCGGTGCATCGCCCGTTGATAGGTGGCACCTGCATTCTTCAGGCCGAAGGGCATGACCCGGTAACAAAAGATACCTTGGGGGGCCCTGAAGGCAGTGAACTCCTAATCCTCAGGGGCCATCCGGATTTGGTTGTATCCGGAGTATCCATCCATGAATGAGAGGGCTTGGAACCCTGTCGTGGCATCAATCAACAGCTCTGTCACCGGAAGGGGAAATTCATCCTTCGGACAGTGGCGGTTGAGATCGCGGAAGTCGATACAGACTCTGATCTGCCCGCTCTTCTTCCTGACCGGCACAATGTTGGCCAGCCATTTGGGGTACTGAAATTCCCTCACGAAGTTGTCTTTGATAAGCCTGTCAACTTCGGCCTCAACCATGGCACCGTGGGATGGGTGCATCTTCTTGGGAGGCTTCTTGAACCAGCGATGGTTCGCCGGGAGACCAAGGCGGTGGACGGCTACCTGAGGATCTAGCCCCGGCTTCTCGTCATAGCCCCAAGAGAACACATCACGGTGCTGCCTGAGAAAGTCCACGTACTGCTGCCGCTCCTCAGAGGGCATGGCGGCACTGACCAATGTGGGTCTTGGATCTGCCTCGGTTCCGAGGTTCACCTGTACTAACTCATCAACCGTGGCGGAGACGCCCTCCTCAAAGGCTGGGGGTGCGTCTTCCACGTCCTCTCCACTCAGGGGGGAATCGTCCACGAGAGAGACTGCGTTGGAAACTGCATTGGGGCTACCAGATCCTGCTGGGCCGCTGGTGCTGGCACGGGCGGTCGCGGTCATCTCGTCAGGAGACTCACAGGCCGTCGAGACCATGGCTACGTCCAACCGTTGAATCGGGAGGACGTAAGCTTCATCCAAACTTGCCCAGGGATCACTTGAAACAGCGACAGGCTCAACCTCACCTGCCAGGATCTGCTTATCCTTGATCTTGTAATAGTCCGCGTCCAGATAGCGGGCTTCACATGAGGCAAAAGGAGAGGCATCTCCCTGAAGCATGCCTACTCGACCATTGAGGGATTATTTAAGGCATTGGTGGTATGACGAGGGAATCGCCGCATGAAGGTGGAGCCATGGCCTGCCCATCAATGCATTGTACGCAGTGTCCTGAGAGACTACCATGAATTCGGTGTTGGCAACCAGGTCACCGAACTGGGTCTTCAAACGTATCTTGCCGACCGGAGTTTGCTCGGTGCGGTCGTACCCCTGGATCCTGAGGTCGGAGGGGATCAAGTCATCCTCAGACAGCCCCAACCTCCGGAGCGTCCGAGTTGGAATCAGGTTAATCCCAGACCCCGTGTCGACAAGACAGCACTGGACTTCAAGGCTATTGAACTGGCCAGTAACATACAGCGGACGAATGTGCCCCTGTATAGGAGGGTCTTCATCCTCACTAGAGAACGAGATAACTGCCTGACACTCGGCGTCCTCAATCGTTTCGGCGTGAAAGGCCTCTGCAGCCGCAACCTCCGTCTCAAACTGGAGGGGGCTCTTCAGGGATTCAGCGAGCACCTCGCGCATCTCTGGTGACAGGCACAGAGCCTCAAGGATGGAGAGCCTTGCTGGGATGTCGGCCAAGTGCTTCAGGACATCATACTTTCTTGCCAAGTGCGAGCCCCTGGTTGCAGGAGGTTGCTCTGCGGCTGGAGGCATGATAGGCCTTGCCGGTTGGACCGGCGGCCGACTGGTACTTGGCGCATCTCGATGTTCACTGGTTGCAGCCCGGGAAGTGGTCACCGTACTGGGGCCAGGAGGCCGGGATGGACTCGTGGCAGGATGGAGCTGGTCGCGGTGCGGCTGAGGCGGTTCTGCCCGGTCCCACACCACAAACAGTGGCGGAGGCGAATCCGTCATCCCCGGATGGGGGGGCTGCGCATGCTGAGCTCGGTTTTGAGCCTGCTGCCTAGTCTCAGTGGCATGCACGGCCTGGCTGGAGGTACCAACTGCTGTGCCCCAGCGACTCCTGTTGTTGTGGTTCCTCCGACGGTGGCGACGACCGGGGACACTAGGGAGGTCCACCTGGTGTTCTTCAACGTCGGGAACCGAAAATGGATTTACCAGCTCGACGGTATTAACCGAAGCGTACCCAACACTGTCATCGGACGAATCATCCATCACCAGGCGGATCTGAGGGATCCCCATCTCCGGGGGCATGAAATCGCCGAGAGTGCGGGATAGTGGTGGAACTGGTGGGGCACGCTCTTCCTTCTTGCGCCGCCGCCGTTTGCTCTTCTCGGAAGAGGCAGGCTGGGACGACGATGCCGACGCAGCACCAGCAGATTCTGGGGGCTCAGGCTGATTCAAGCGTGCACGGATGATTCCATGGGCGCGAATGGTCGTCTTGCGGGCCATCCAGTTATTATACTTCTGGGATCCGCGGTCGGAGACCAGCTGCCATTCATCCTCGTTGCCACTATCATCATCTGATCCCCCGAACACACCCGCCACTTGTGCTGGAGCTGGGCCCAACCTGATTACATTGTTGTTAATCTGGTCTTGGAGCCAATCCTTAAACACGTAGCACCGCTGGATGGTGTGCCCCAGGGCCCGATGGTAAGGGCAGTAGCGGGGGTTATCCGTGAGATGCGCCTCCTCTGGCCTCCAACACTCAGGCAGTCGCACAATCCTCTGCTCCAGGGCGCTTCGGAAATAACCGGGGACCTAATCCTCGTGGAATGAGTAAGTCAGGTATCGCGGGCCCCTGGGAGCGTGGTCTTGACGAGGGGCTGGAGGGGCCTGCCGAGGAGGTGGACCCTGATTATCTCACCTGGGTTGTGGCGGTACATTACGCGGAGGGGCCGGCCGGTTATGGGGCTGCCGCTGCTGGGCCGGGAACTGAGCCCGTGGAGGCGGATTCCTGTGAGGCTGTGGATCTGGCCTCACCGGCAGCAGCTCCAATGTCCTGGGGGCCTCTATCTGGGCAACAGCAGCGGGCTCAGCCCTGCTGACTCTCCTTGCAGGGATCATAGGAGGCAGCGGGTGTGCCTGACTGGCCTGTTGCAGGGCTTCCTCGAGACGTTGAGCTTTGTCTGAGAAGTCCCTGAACCCTCCGGGGTAATTCTGGGTGATCAAGGAAGGGACCAGCTCGGTCTTGACGTTCCCAACGCACATTGTCAGCAACTGCTCTTGAGTCAATGGCATGTCGAGGGAATACGTGAGACCCTTCCATCGGGCGACGAAATCCGCGACTCGCTCATCAGGCCTTTGCTTGCACTTGAAGAGGTCTGCGATACTCGTCTTCCGGGTCGTGGAACTGAACTGATAGAGGAACTGTCTACGAAGGTCCTCCTAGCTAGTTATCGACCCGACGGGGAGCTGGCTGTACCAGACAAATGTTGGCCCTTCCAGTGTCTGGACAAAGCAGCGAAGCTTAGCGGCCTCCTGCTGCGCCGGAGTTCCCAACATAGGCCCGCACCTCGATTTGAAATGGGCCAAATGCTGTGGAGGATCTCCAGTCTCGTTGAAGGGGGAGAAAGTGGGATTCCCGAATCCCGGAGGTGCCGGCATGTCATCCACCCATGCTGGGTATGGCTTGCCGTCCGGTGGGATCACCACTTGCCGAGTCTCCAAGGCTTCCAAACAGGCGATGAGTGCCGCCATCGGATAGTCCGGACATGGGTTCCAGTCCTGGCGAGGATCTCTAACCACGAGCGCATTGCATGGCCCTTCAATCGGGTCGTCGACCGGGTCTTCGAACTCGGCAGCTCGTGGGATGGCGGGCGGAGCGGCCCTTGGGGCAGCGGGAGGAATCCGAGCGGGGTCTCTCAGGTAGTCGCGCCGCTCGGGAGGGTGTGGTGAAACATACCTCGCCCTCTTTCCATAGGCAATGGCCTCTCCCCTGTCGGCAAACACGGCATAATCACGGTTGCCCGGGAGAGTCTCGTCGAGGAGTGGTTGTTCCTGTCCCTGCTGTCCTTGCCTAGGATCACCGTAGTCAGGCCGCTGCTCTGCAGCGCGCTCGGCGAGGAGCTGGTCAACTAGCTTCTTCTGCTCGGCGAGCTGTTGACGTAGCGTGACCTTCTCGGGATCCTCATCCGCCCTCTGCATGGAGGAAGATGGGTCGGAGGGCTTTATATCCCCGTTGTGCTCTTTACCTTTGCTGACGTTTCGGCTCAGCGTCAGTGCTTCAGTGGGTGTGGGGAAACCCAGGAGGTTCCTCTAGTGACGAGTAACTCTCACCGATGGATCCAACAATGGCTTGTCTTCGGGGGGAGATCCCCCGTCGAGAAGTTCCAAGTCATTCCCCTCTCCTGACAGGTCATCCATATTGACCGTTTCCGTCCCTGGGGATGTACCCTCAGGGCCACCCAGTGAATCGGGATGTCGGCGAATCGCACTGAAGCGTAGGGCGGCGTACTGCCCCCATCCACGGATATACACGTGGGGGGTGGCTTCCTCGATAACCTTGTGGAGTACTTAAAAACACTCAACGCATCGTTGTTGGAGGGCCTCGTGGTGCCCAAATGACCCGGGGTGCCGAACCGCGGGGAGCGTGGCCAGGTCAATCTGACGGCACTGCTCACCAATATCCTCCAGGTGCACTTGACTCCCGGGATATGGCATTTGTAGGCAGTGAAGACGGGAGTGAGTCTCCCGGAGAGTTCGGCGGAAGCATTCGAACTCATCCGGGGTGAGTGATTCGGGTGCATCAAAGTCTGGTCCTGCGACTGGCCAAAACTTCTCAGGGAAGTGTCCCTCTGCAAGGACGGTCCAGAAGCTCCACGACTCAAACTCGGGACCCAGGTCTCCTTGGTCCTCTTCAACGACTGGGAATAGACGGGGAACCGGCAGTGGTGCCGAGGCGGGCCGTCGGGCCGATGGGCTGGCCGGCGGTGAATACGGCGAGCAGGCCGATTGGCCTCCATATCCCGGGCCGCCCTCTGAGGGTGGCGGTGCCCCGGCTACCACATCATGATAGGACGGGCCGGCGAGCGAACATCCTGCCGTGGCGTCGGTGTTCGCCGAGGGTGCACTAGATCGTGGTTCGACCGTCGGTCCCCAGAAAAAGTCTCCGGCTTCTCCGATCAAGGCGGAAGGCGCTTCTGGAGGGGCCGGTACCAACCACAAGCTTGATCCTTGGGGGTCTACCAGGCCCTCGCTACTCCGGATATACCTTCGGAGAGAAGCGGGGATCACATCGATCTCGCTCTCGGGGAGTACGAGGTTGACGTGCCGCATTCCTACCCCTGCCTTTGACTGGCGGGATTGGGGGGAGGGCTCTGTCGCCGAATCGTACTCCGCCTCTGTATCAGAGAAACGAACCGGTCGGATCTCTGTTCGGAATTCCCTAACATTCCTCCCTCGACGTTGACGCCTCGCCTTCCTGCCCCTGGGTGGTTCTTCGGGGCATGGCTGATCTCTGTCCTGGCGTCCTCCGGCCGCACCGGTGCTGGGGCCAAGAGGACTGGAAACCAAGGTGCGAGGAGCACCGGGACAGATATCAAAGGGGACGCGGGGAGAGATGATTCCGGGCAGGCCTCCGGTCCGGGATCGGAAGGTGGGATGACCCATGCCTCTTGGATCGGCCACACGGAGTAGACCCTGCTGGTGAATAGAGCTACCGCGAGGTGGTCCGCGGTGGCTATTGCCTGTACCAGCAACCGGGAGAGTCGACCCAACCTGCCTTTGGGGCGGTCGGGGCCTCAATCTAGGTCGGGCATAGAAGTGCCTCTGCTCAGGATGCGTAGGGGCCTGGTGACTGGAGCCAGCAGTGGCTTGGGCCAACGCGGCCGCTGTTGCTAGGGCCCCAAGGTGGGCATCCTCTTCCGCTCGTGCCCGACGTTGGCGTCGGGACAGACGAGTCGGGATGAGCGGCGCGGGCAGGTGGAGAGCCCGTTCTTCGACTTGAGAGGCCTGGCGGCGATGTCGCCGTGGCCTGACAGGAGCCCTTATCGCGGATCCCTGGAGAGAATCTCGGATAGGGTGGTCCCGGGCGTCTTCCACCTCATCCGCATAGGGAAGGGAGCTGTCGGAGCATTCCGGGGATAAACTCCCAAAGCGGTTGGACGTCGAGGTAGGCAGCGGTGCCTCCCTGCGCGGCCCTCGGGGGTGGCGTTGGTGGCGAGGTGCAGCTTCCTCGAGGTCTAGGCGAGCCATGTCCCTGGTAGGGATTACTCCCTCTTCCTCATATCTCCACACCAAGTTGTTGATCACCCTTCTCTGGATGACCTCCGAGGGGGAGAGAGGGCGTGGTTTTCCTGCAGTTGCGGATGCTGGGACAACTGTGGAACGGGCGGGACCGCGCGGAGTAGCCGCGTCGGTGTTTCCCCTACCCCTTCGCCAGTGGGCGGGCGGCGATCGGGCACTGGATCGGGCGACCTGATTCCTGAAAGCAGGGAGAAGAACCCGTTAACACTGACAGGAAAAGTAATCGACAACCAACCATTAGTGCCACGACGCCTTCCGTGGGGGGGACCCAGGCCATCGACGTCGTGAGACGGAGTGCCCGATTTCCCTTCCCCAGCCCCTGGCAGGTAAAAACTGAATGCTCGGCCGGGCTACATGTTGGTCTTCCAACACCTCTGAAAGCCATCGGTCTTCGTATTAAGGAGAAGAGATTCACGTCGGGTTCACCATTTTTCTGTTTCGGTGCGGATGTGCGTCGGGCTTCTGTTCCGACGTTGTTCCGCCAGGACGCGTTTGCGCGTGCGCCCGTCGACCCGAGGGGATGGGAGCGCGGCTTGTGGTCCCGCAGTCCCACTTTCCAAAGGCGGGCGGCATCCGTCCCTTGTTCAGGGACGTCTGCTCCTTGATCGAAACCAGGATGATGGGATGTCGGCTCCTCCTTCCGTGGACGTCTCCTCAGAACTCGTCGCCTAATCCGGGTCTCCCTCATAGATTTAAGAATGTTCGGGAATCTCGTTCCCGGTGCCATATCTTCATGGACACCGGTTAATTACGCTGCTTCCGCCCAGACGCTCCAAGGAGTCTGGTCGGGGCAGCAACCTGCGGTGAGGAGACCGGGTAGTTCCGGGTGTTGGGGGCTTGTCTTAACACTGCGGCTCTGCATGTCTGCCTTCCGTCCCTAATAGGGCTTTTCGAAGGCGTGATGGCCTGAGGCATCCTGCGCTGGGTACGGGGAACTGCGTTACCTGAGGTTTTCCTCAGCTTCCCATGTTTAACACGGGGTATGCCGTGAGTTTAACGTCCAGCGGGGACGGCATCAGACTGATCAACACGAGGAGTGGATCAGATGACAGAACCCCTTGTGGGGAACCTCCGACGTCGGGGCCAGCACATGGGCGGCTTCCCGAGTGAAGTGGAGTGGAATGAAATGGCATGACCCCACCGGGATGTGGCGGCCCGGGTAAGGATCAGGATGGATGATGGAGTGAAGAGCTTGGACCCCGTAGGGGCTTCCTACGTACCGCGCGTTAGCACGGATCAAAGTCAGCGTAGTTCGGATATACAGTTTAACGTCATGCTGGACGTTGGCAAGCCGACTCACGAGGAGGTCGAGGCTGCCAGGCGGAGGATTGAACCGAACCACCTCGCACAGAGGGGGATGGAACGGCCGGGTGGATCACAGTTTCACGTCATGCTGGACGCTGGAGAGAGAAATAGAAAAAAGCAGTGGGGAAGCGCAATGGAGATACACATGTGCAGTCCCCCACAAGAGCGGATTCATAGGTGAATCGACGCGAATGTGAACCCGGGAGGGGTCCACTGATGGACGGACCGACGTGAATACGACCGGGACGACCAGGTAGTGGGCTTGAACCTCAGGGAGGCTTCCTACGTACCCTATTTAGGAGACAGGGATCAAAGTCCACATAGTTCATTCTGTCAGGGCTTATGCACTGAGGCATCCCGGATGCGGCAAAACTCAGTTGGAGAGGGACTCGGGCCGGAGGTGAGAGACCTCGATCCATGTCACGCCCTCTAATGGCTTCGGCAGTGGGGAAGCACAATGGAGATACACATGTGCAGTCCCCCACAAGAAACTAGGGTTTTGTAATACCCTACCCCCGTGGGAGAAGGCCACTCCAATCCCGACATCCCTGCGGAGACGAGTGGGTGGGGGCCACATACAAACCGGGGGGGACCCTGCGTGCGAGGCACGGGATCGTGTGATGCGGACGGTTTAACGTCTTGCCGGACGAAGTACAGTTTAACGTCGTGTGTTGAGGACGATGGATGCTTGTTAGTTTAACGTCCTGCAGTGCGGACGAAGATGGTTGGCAGTTTAACGTCTTGTCGCGCGGACGAAGATGCTTGGCAGTTTAACGTCTTGTCGCGCGGACGAAGATGCTTGGCAGTTTAACGTCTTGTCGCGCGGACGAAGATGCTTGGCAGTTTAACGTCTTGTCTTGCGGACGAAGATGCTTGGTAGTTTAACGTCTTGTCGCGCGGACGAAGATGCTTGGCAGTTTAACGTCTTGTCGCGCGGACGAGGATGGTGCCGCCGATGGGTCTGTGTCACTTCGCGCAAGCCTGGAGAGCCGCACGGGAAGACAATGCACGGTGCGGGCACCCGGGATGAAGATCATCGGGCGCCACGTAGGCGGGTACCCTCAGGGGGGTCAAAGGGGGTGACCCTGGCAGTTTGCGCGCAAAAGAGGAACTTGGCGCGCAATACCGCGGGTCGGCGCGCAAAAGGCCGGGCTGGCGCGCAATTGGGCCAGCGCATTGCACGTGGAAGATGGAGATTGCGCGCACCGGGCCTCTGATAGTGCGCGGGGGCAACGGCCCATTCTTTTATGAATGGACACTTTGAAAAAGGGGGGGTGCGCGCAATCGGGCTGGATTGCGCGCACCCGGGGGGCAATTGCGCGCAAGAGGCTTCTTTTGCGCGCGAAGGTCTTTGGGTGAAGAGTTGTTCAAAGGAAAGGAGCCAAAGGGATTGCGCGCGAAGGCGAACCCAGAGGCTTTCTTGCGCGAAAAAAAAGGAGGTTACCTGAAGATCGGCATTGCGCGCGGAGGGGGTTGGATTGCGCGAACGAGCGACCCTTCGAATTCCGGCAACCTTCAAAACGTTGGGGGTCGCCTTATATTTATAGGCAACCCTGGGCGCGAAATCTCGCCGCCGGCGCGCAATTCATGGCGCGGGCGCGGAATCGGGGCCCCGGCGCGCAAGGGAGTCGCGCGGGCAGCGGGCGCGCAAAACTGCGCACCAGCCCGGCGCTTTGTGCGCATCCCGGGAGGATTGCGCGCTGCACTTCAACTTTGCGCGCAGACCTCCAAAATTCCACGCAAGACTGCCGGTCCTTCTGAAACGTGCTTCTGACTCCAAATATGACCTCGCTTTCTGCATCTGGAGCTTTGTTTGGGAACAACGGAATTTTCCAGCGTCTACATTCATATCATAAAATAAACATTTATGAAGAAAAATTATTCTTTACATTTTTATGTAAGGTTCTCAAAATAGGTAAGAAATTAAAGAAAAATTAATCATTTGTTCTCATGGTGAATAAGTTGAAATAATGGTTTAAAAGGGAAATAAAAAGCGTAATGCCAAAGGTACCTTCACAATGTCCTTCAAATAAAAGAATAAAATAATCATACAGGTGACCTTTTTATTCTCGTGTTATGAGATAATTTTATGGAAGATAAAATATAATAAATTGAAGTTAAAGAAAAAAGAGGCTTAGACTTACTAAATATTCTACATTTTATGTGATGTTTTAGTTTTTCTTATTGGATATTAGATACTAAATGTGTTTCACACATTTTTATCTAATTAAATTAACCAATTATGTATAGAAATGTTACTAAGAGTAAGGTAAATTACCCAAGTGGATAAGAAAGGGTGAATTCTAAGTCAGTAGTGAGAAGTACACAAATTCAAATTGACAAGTGTAATGATTATGGTTGAGCTTTTTTTATTGTTACCAAAACATTTATCTTGCATTTCCATTGGAAACAATAATATAATTTTACATTTTGTAATGAATTTTGTTTTTATTAAATCATACTCAACTAATAGTTCAGTGATGTTTAAATCATTGAAAATAACTTATAAATATAAAAAGTAAGTCTTAAATACCCATTTGCGGAAAGATGATTATTTGTCTAGTAAAAATGAATTTAGTTATCAAATATATACCCAGTATGGTCTTTAAAATATTTAGATCTAAAAATATTATGTATTATTGAAATGATTAATTATCTAGTTTTTTATAAAGAAATATTTATAAATAATGGTAATCCAAAAATATTTTGGAATTATTTTGACTAAGAGAGCATGAACTATCCCAAGGAGAAGCTAGAGGTAAATTCATATACTTCATGAAATTACTTTAAGCGCTTTAAGTAATGTAAAAGTTAATAAAATAATATGCATGGATATAAAAGATGAGTCACTTCAGGCCGATGAGAAAAATAATATCTCAAGCATGTATTCATTGATCACTATAAAGGTATAGTAGATTTATTCATAAATTCACATTTCCTTATATACATAAAATATATGATGTTATTTTAGGAGGATCGATGATGAGTCTTACATGAATACATTGATCATTAAAATATTTTATGGAGAAACTACTAAATGCACATTTACTTTTACAAATCAAAGTCAAGATGTCAGTAAAAATAGCATCAATGATGAGATTTAATAAGCATTACAAAATCTTCCATTATATATCAATACATGCTTCAAAAATAGAATTGTTAACAAATAAACATATGAAAACTATAAAGAAAAAAGGATATCATATGTGTTATAATATGAAGGTGAACCATTATGTCATACTCCATATATTTCAATGTAAAGAGTTTGTTAAGGCCAAGTCAATAAACAAACTTTCATCAAGAATAACACAATGTGCATCTAACGTAATTATCATAAAGGTTTCTAAAGATATTATAGAAGCCCATGTGATCAAAAAGTTATAGTCAGCTGATAGACTACATTTCTATAATAGGGTTCACACATCTATTTCAGATAGTGAGACCTAAATTAACTTGTCTAAAGTCAAGGATTGAGTTGAAAAAGTTTTTGGTATAGGAATAAGTTCCATAAGAGATCATGGAAAAGGAATATTCCCAAACACACAATTTGTATGAAGGTTAAAACCATAGTGGTGGTTTTATATTCACCATGGAAAGTGATAAATTATTTATTGAGAATAATTAATCCTATAAGGAATAATTAAATGTAAATATAATATGATTGAAAATATTATATGAATTTAGGAAAATGGATTTTTTGTACCAAAATCAAGTTTATATTTTGGTAGTTTCTCTAATTAATGTAAATCTATTGGTGGGTATTCAAGATAAACTATACATTAGTGGTACAATCATGGTACCAATAAGAATTTATTAGTTATACCAAATCATCATGCTTAAATCCATTTGAATTATACTTTTCATAAAAGTTTTCTATGATCATCATATTGGGAATTTGATATCAAGACCACCAATCTTATAATGTTTCTATAATACAAAACTATAAAGGTTTGACGACACTGAATAATTACAATAATAAATGTATTTTTTATAGTTCCATTTATAGATTAATGAAAACATTGTGATCATATAATATTAATTTGAAATTAATTTATTTTACATTTCTATAAGAGGTTAGTGGGAGTTCCATAGTTTCCAAGTAAAATATATTAATAACGTATTGGAAACTATTATTAATATTATAGTTAGTTAATACTAGGTTGAAATTAACCCTCCAAATATTAACTTAAAGTAGTAACTCAAGTTCTAGGTAACAAGATTTGTTGTGGTAGATCTATGGGCTACTTATAACAAGTCAGTGTACATATACTTACAGTGTATTGGAACAATTCAAGTGATAATTTTTTCCAATGTCACATGTCATAAATATCTCCAAGAAGACATGTATGAGATATAGTAGGAAATTAAAATGGTGAGTAGAATTAAATACTCATAAGTAATGGATATATCAATATATCATGTTATGCACGACATATTTCCAACAGATACTTTATAGTAGGAAAATATCAGTTAAATTCAAGAGAACTACATAGGTTGTAGTCAGAACTATCCAATTGTATTTGGAAAAGTACAAGGGATATGTACCTAGTACTTGGATAGAAAGGGAAACTATTTATAAGTGGTCAAAAATTAGTCTTCATATGGATAAAAATTATCTAATATCATAGTTAATATATGGTAATTATCAAGATAATATTATTCAATCCTATGGTATCTGTATCTATAAATATTGAGTACATAGTTTCTTCTAATGCAGCTAAAGAAGCATAAAATATACAATGATTTTTTCAAGTTCTTGGAATCATAATTTTGGTACTAACCTATATTTCATGATTATTATATAGGAAAAAATTATACTTCTATGATATCTTCTCTTTTGAAGATTCACTTAATGAGGTAAATTAATAGATAACAGAGTATCCATGTAAGAAAACATGGTAGTCCTAATGACTAAACCCATAATTCAGCATAATCATGATCTTATCATGTGATATCTAACAAGTTTATCATTATCAAGTTGACTCTAGTGAAAGTGGTAGTGTTGTAAAAGTGGATTCCTTAGACCCAACTTAAAAATCACTTTTTGATTACCATATCATGCATACAGTGAATTATGTATGATGTATACTTATAATAATAGTGTTGATATTTCTGATTCTGCTATTTATATGGTAATGTCCTTATATTATTTATCATATCAACATGTTATAGTATTTCCTAACTATAATGAGAACCTAGAGATGATATGAAATTAATCTTAAACATATTTTTTAAGGTCTGAATACATCATACTAACTAAACTTATATGATGTCTAACTATCCAGTGTTGGGGGATCATAATCATTGAGTCTTATTCTTATGAAGTTCGCACTTGGTGATCTCAAGTAGAGTATATCATGAGTACTAACCATCCAATAGGAAAACTATATGTTTTGGGTGTCATTGGTAGCTTCTATTTGTGAACATATGTATTGGTCTCTCTACTTTTTATCATTATCAGTGTGTATCATTTTATTACATACTCTTTCTTTTGTTGAGTAAAAAGTTATACTTATGAATTTTACATTCCTTTTATTTTGGAAATCATAAACTCTTTCTTAAATACTTGGTTACTAAAGTTTTATTTCCAAAGTGTTTTTATAATGTTTTTTATAAAACATATACTTTTACCATACTTAGAAATTGTTATAAAGTATTCATTAATATAAACTAACTTTCTTCATTATGATTATCGTAATGAGTATGAAACAGATAACCATAGGATTCACCTTTATCAGATTAGATTTAAGTCTTTTGGACTTATATTTATACTAAAAAATTATTTATAATTGGATTGATGTTGAAAATGATAAACATTATATTCAAACTCATAAATATTACCATAATGACATCTATAAGGAAGTCCATCGGACTGACCAAGTTTAAATTCTGAATATGGAAAACTAATTTCTATCATAATGGAATATATTTTATAATATGATGGTATAATTTAATACGATGTAGGCCATTGTTTTATGTTATAAAGATATGAGCTATCAAATTTCAAGTGTCAAATTCCTTGTGATAAATTCATAGAAAATATGACCATTGGAAGATCAAGATGATTGTTATAATGCACACCTATAAATACCCAGTCATTTAAAGAGTATAGAGATAGAAATTCTAAATTAATTCATTTTCAATTTCTATTTGTGTGAGATCTATAAAGATTTCAAAGAGTGAATGGATTGTTCATAGTATTTTTTAATTGTTTTAAGATTTTTTTCTTCTTAAGGTAACCTTTTCAGGTTGTCCCCTTAAAAATTATTTTTCATTGTAATTATTACCTATATCTGATCTGGGATTACGATTAAGGGATTATGAGGATAGAAAGACAAATAATATGATCTTCTGATTGAGTTCTTGTGTGGATAGTAATACATATATGGTCTTTGTATCAAGGTATTTACTTACTAAGGAAAGATAAAATTTCTTGTAAGTATAAAACAAGGAATACCTTTATCCAAGATTTTTGGATAGCTTGCTCTTAAGGTTAAAAGAGATTTATTCTTTCAAATAGATAAGTCGTTATTATATTGTTTCTATTTGTTTTACTTGTTTATTATAATTATTTTTATTCCATTGTGCTTATTTTTATTTGTTTTATCCTAAAAAATCTGAAAATTATAAACATTATACTAATATTCATATCTACTATGAATCTGGTCTGTTTTCTTTGTTTTAATTGAATCTTATGTGATTATGATTATTGCAATCTGATATAATCATAACCATTATAATTAAAATTCTTTTAATATGATTATAATTCATTTTCTCTTATATATCGAAATCAATATTTACTAAGATACTTAGATAATCGAACTGAGTGCCAAGTCCGAATCAGGTCTTTTTATAAAAATATTTTATGAATTGGCTTAGTTTAAACTCATTTAAACTAAATATTTTCAAACTATAATTAACCCCCCACTTGAAATAGATCCATCTAGAATACATTCTTTCGATCCTAATATCAATATATATTATATTGATATCTAACACAAAAAACCATGAAATTTGTTTTGTGGTGAAGTAGGTTGTGTTGGGTGTGTCATTAATGGTGTGAAATTGATTGAATGATCAGGATTGTCTTTTTTATCACTTTTTAAATGATTAAATGTATTAGACCTAGTTTAACAATATTGTAGTGCCTTTATTAAATAATGAACATGGTGATTAAAGGTATGTCCATCTAGTAAATTCAATGAATAATAAATCAAGAAATAATGATGAAACAAAGTGTGCATCCTTCTTTAGAAGATATTGTTAGATAAATAGATAATATTATACATTATGTGTTCATAGGAGGTTTTTTTACTATGATTATTAATTTAACTCATTGAGGGGAATGATGGGTTTATAGACCCCACTCCAAGTCTATGAATAGTATTCGCTAATATTGAGATGAGGTCCTAGAGGGTTACACACAAATCTTATTTGGATGCTTGGTCAATTCTAGTTAATTGAAGTTTATAAATGGTAGGCACCACGGTGGTGTTCAAGTAATGTCCAAGTTTATATTATAGAAAAGGAAATAAATAAATTCAATATTTTTTAGCAAATAATACTAAACATTTTATCTATATACTTATTAAATTCACAAGTTATTAAATGAATATAATGAAAAATATTTTCAAATGAATATTAAATATTAAATATTAAAGATTTTTCTAATATTTATGGGATATTATAGTTGAGTTAATGATTCATATTTTATCATGTAACATATTTTATGTGTTAAAAGAAGCTGATAAAATATTTGTTACATTTTTAGAAAGTTTTAAGTGTCATTTGTGTTGATTTTGGGTATGTTTAAAGGGTTAACTTCCATAAGTATCAAAATAAAATTTATGGAAGTTATAACATTAGTATAAAATTATTTTTAACATCCCAATTTTTTGTGAGGATATATTTCATGAATTATCTCTCTTATACCCCTCTATCACAAGTCCTATAGAGAGAAAGTAAAGGGAATTCACTACTAGAAAAAGGGGCTTTGGTGGCCCCTAACACGGTCGACCACCATTGGTGGTCGCTAATGGTAACCTATAGCGACCACTAAAGGCAGTCGCAAGGCTTCCCAAAAATAATACCCCCCTCCCTCGTGCTTTCCTGGTCCCGCAACCCTACACGTACATGTTTTCTCCCTTCCCCTCCCTCATTGCACTACCACTGTTGCCCATCCCCTCCCTCGCTGCACTGCCAACACCTCACCACCTCCATCTCAGCCACCCTACCAACATCATCACTCATCCCCTCCCTCGTCGCACCGCCTCTACCTCCAGCTCCCCACCACCACTGCACCGCATCTGCCCCTCCCTCACCGCACCGCCTCCGTCTCCTGCTCCCCTCTGCTGCCCCTCCCCTCCCTCGCAGCACTGCCTCCAACTCCCCTCCCTTCCAGCCTAGATCCTCCTTTTTATGTAAATCCTATTGGTTACAAATAGTTATTCAAGGAGAAATTAGATATGGAAGTAAATTTCAGTACCTATAAGTCATGGATCATTGCAAAAGGGTTTAAATAGTGTCAAGGAATTGACTATGAATAAACCTTTTCATCTATTGAAAAATTGAAATCCATAAGAATTCTACTTTAAATTATAGCTTACTATGACTATAATATTTGGAAAATGTACGTTAAAATAGCCTTACATAATGGGAACCTTCAAGATGATGTCTATATGAAGCAACCCTAAGGTTTTATGACTCCAAAGTATACCAAAAAGATATGAAAATTTCAAAAAATCCATTTATAGATTAAAGAAAGAATCAAGTTCATGGAACATTAATTTTGATGAAGACATAAAAGTAATTTGATTTAATAAAGAATTAATAAGATATTTGTGTCTACAAATGGTTTAGTGTGAGTGTATTCATTTTCTTAATAGTGTATGTTGATGACATATTACTCATTATAAATGAAATACCACTCTTATAGTCTATTAAGGAATAGTTGAATAAATGCTTTTATATGAAGGAAATAGGAAAGGAAATATATATTATTGGGATCAAGATAAATCATGATAGATATGAGAGGTTTCTCATACTAATTAAATGTTCATACATTGACAATATACTGAATAAATTAAGTATGTAAGAATCCAAAAGGGTAATTTTTTTCTTGTGTCACATGTCATTCATATTTCTAGGAAAATATTTCCTCGTGCATATAAGGAAATAAATAGGATAGAAATGATTATATATGAATAATTGATTAGTTTAGTCATGCATTTTATGTTATGTATTATGATAGATGTCATCTATGTATTAAGTGTGATAGAAATATATCAAAATGACCCAAGTGATCACCATTGGATGGAATTCAATACTATCCTTAAGTATTTTAGGCATACTCAGGATATGTTCTTAGTTTATGGAGTAAAAGAGTAACTAGTCATCAGAGGATATAAATATTCTAGTTTATAAACTCATCAAGATGTCATAAATTCACAAACAGGATGCATATTCTCTTTAAATAGACGTGTCATGTGATGGAAGAGATAAAAGGAGGTTGTAGTTGTAGATTTTATAGTAGATCCAGAGTATATTGTGTCTTATGTGGTAGCTTAAGAAGTAGTATAGATGTGAAACTTTATCTAATATCATGATATGGTACCTAGTATTAAAGATACTATCACACTCTTCTGTGATAATACTACAGCACTGGATCTCGCAAAATATCCAAGGTCACATCAGTAGATGAGATACGTACTTCAGAAGTATCAACTCTTGAGGTATTTTTATCATAGAGGAGAGGTTTCAGTGACAATTATATCCATGGAATACCATGTGGAATACATATTGACTAAATCCTTAACTTATTAGAAACATGATTATAATGTGTGGCCTAGAATATTTAAAGTATTAACTCAGTGGGCTTAAGGTGTGTCTCTCTTACAATATCACTCTATAAGAGGTTGAGACTAAATAATATGTCTTCCTCAAATATATATAGTAAAATATTATCACCCCATGTTTAATAATATATCACATAATAAAGTGTAGGAGTCTCCTCAATCATGAAACTGTGATGCACACTTAGTGTGAAGGAAATAAAGTGGATAATAGCCTGGCATCAAAGTGTCATCATGACGATCCTTGTATGATTTTTTCTATATTGGGATTCCTTTTCCCCAAATGTGCAGTTCTTTCTTGGGAAGATTCCCATGGGATTTATTTCTTTAGGCCCCCATAATTTTGTTTGTCTCTTGTTTCCCTTTATTTTAATAAAAAAATCTACTTTTTTCCTAATGTAATAATTTCCTAGAGTATATGTCACACTGATAAGGTCATAGTAATTCCTTACTATGATGATAACATTGAATTGTTGAGATGATATTCTTAAATAATGTTTTATGGTTGAATGACATACAATGATGGTACACATTATAAATAGACTATCAAATATGAGTAATCATAAGAAAATGAGGCTTCTTCTAATGAAGTTCACACTTTGTAATCTCCAAGATAGGAGATTATGAGAATATACTCACTAGTATAAATTTTTCATGTTTTGATTTCATTAGATATTCATATATATGAGTGTGTGTAATTGTCCTTATACTTTAATATTATTATTAATTCATGTTATTACTTTCATAATTATATATATTTTGTAAAACATGAAGATAACAATTCATGGTAAATTTGGATACGTTGGGTGCATCATGAGTGACTTGTTATTAATAGATAAGTTGAGGAAGGATTTGTCGCTTCCATCTTTAAGGAAGCTAATGTATCAACCCTTTAATTGGAATATAACTAACATCCAAAATTCCATGTCCATGTTTTAATGGAATTTTATTTTAGATATTCAAGGAAATACGTATCAATCATATAGTTTGGTGCACATATGTGTAACCTTCTTGATGAGATATTGCGATAAAAAGATTATATTACATAGTGAGTGTTCATATGTTGTTATCATATTTGTGACATTAATTTCTTTCTATTAGGTTCCTTGACCTGTTTCTAGATAGTAATCTTACACTCTAGGAAAGACCACCTAATTCCAATGGGAAATAATCCTAGAGGGCCACACACTAAATGTTCCAAATGATCTATATTAAATTCTATTTGAATTTAATTAATTGAATAAATATTATTCTCATGACTGGGGAATAATTTTATTCACTATTTATAGATCATAATTATTTATTAATTAATGAAATATTTATATTAAATATTTATTCAGGTGTTCAATAAATTCAATATGAGTTCGGATGGACCAAGACTGTGTCTGGTGACAAATATTAATTAACAAGTCAATCAAATAACATTTTTTATTTCACAAGTTGGTACGCGTCAAAAAATATTATTATTATTATTATGTGGAATGGGATTTTATTACAGGTTTTAATATTATTTAAATGTCATAATGTAATAAAAAATATTCTAACCTAAAACATACCTCTATAAATATTCTGTTATGGCTATTGTGTAGGTAATATAAGATATAGAATTGTTGTGAACAAAAAATTCTCTTTTGGATCTTTATTCTCTCTCTTTCTCTTAAGAATGAGAAATTATAGATATATTTCTTCACGACTAAATAATGAGCAATCAATAAAAAACAATTAAAGACATTAAATTCCATGCACTAGCACCCATATATCATTTTGAATTTCTTGGAGATCATAGGAGCATGTTTGCATCACCGTTAGATAGATTATATCCTTAGATCCCCACAAGCATAACTAAGTCAATCAAAAATGACTTTTAAGATGATCGGCATCCATCTAATAAAGAAACCTAAGAAAATGTAATTGATTTCTTCTAATCTAAATAAATTAATTATAAATTTGGAATGCAAGATCCTCGCTCATGGTTTTGGGTATAGAAATATTAAAAGAAATTTTAATATATCACCCACCACCGTATACTTCTGTTATTCCTAGAACCATTATATTCACTCTGAATCAATGGCATTGGATCTTCTATCATTAGGGTGGAAAAGATAAAATTAAAAATATCCATGTTTTTTGATGGGATGAAATATAATTTTTTGAGTGTTTCACAACATTATGAGAAATGTAAAGAAGTTATTTTTATAAGATATGGTTTATTTGTTAAATAGATTTAAAATAGAAATTTTATTATAAGAGGGAAATGAACAAAGATAAACTTTTTTCAAGTTGGTGACATGTAGATTTCATGCTATTTGAGTATGATGTAAGAAAATCGTCTTAGGCATAAAAGGTTAGGGAATATGTGTTAGAGGAATATGAGAAAAATGACAGAGAGAAAGTATTATTGATATTCATGGAATGATAAGAATAATATATTGGTTTTGTTCCATATTCTAGAAACGGAAAATTTCAAACTTTACACATAAGAAATTTTAGATACATTTAGCTTTCCCCTTAGTTCTAATACATTCTGAAATTTATAGGCCCATGAGAAAGAAATCAAAAAATGGATATGAGTAATTTATTTCTTTTATTGATTAATTTAACTTCATTACATGTATTATTTTTTTTAAACATAAATAATAGGCTATGAAAAGTTTTAATAGTTTCATGAGAAGTGAAGAAAAAGAATACAGATATTCTGTGAAAAAGATTCAAACCAATAATGGTGGTCATTATATGAATGGGAAGTATAGAGACTATCTTAAAAAATTATAGAATTCTCCATGAATTCAATTCACTATGAACACTATAAAAATGGTGTTTCTGAAATAATAAATAGAAGTTTGGCTAAGATGGAATGAATAATATTGATCAAACATGGTACTTATTGATAATTTTAGAGATATGATATTGGAGAGGTAGTACATAATCATAATCAATTTTTCTATTGTACAAACTCTGAAATGAGTCCTTACAAGATGTATTACAAA
Organism: Viscum album; assembly: GCA_963277665.1. Classification (NCBI taxonomy): domain Eukaryota; kingdom Viridiplantae; phylum Streptophyta; class Magnoliopsida; order Santalales; family Viscaceae; genus Viscum; species Viscum album. Next base: position 1,018,778,726 of record OY728140.1, on the reverse strand, counting down.
GAAAAACCAAGTTTTAAATACCTAAGTTTGTTCGGCAATCCTTGAATTGTAAAATTCAAGGGTGAAAATCTTGTAAATTTTGATAAAATTGGTTTTAATGGAATCTTTCTTGGATTCCCTTTTAATGGAAGAGGATTTGGATGTTATAATAAATATATAGGTAATAAGTTTTACTCTATATATGTGAATTATCTTTAATTTTTTTGATAATAATGTTCATCAGATGATTTAATATATAGAATAATGGTAATATAAAGTGGTTTTAGTTAAACAATGTGCTAAAGTTCTTAATGATAGTAATAATGTTGAAGTTACTCGAGATAAAGATTCTGACTTAGCTATCTCAAGTGATAGGGAACAAGTATTTTAAACTCATCCAAGGATGATGAAGCAAGTGGAAGTCCAAAACATCATTTTATATTAATGAAAATAGGTTCAACCTATAATGACATCTAGGTTAGTTTCACATACTTTCTTATATTGACAATTTGAACCAAAAGATTTTCATTAATATTTGAAGCATCAAGAGTAAATTGATTATATGAAGGAAGATATGGATCATATTAAAAAAATGATTCATGAAAACTTATACCCAAACTAAAAAATAATAATTTTATTGGTATAAAATGGGTGTTATAAAACAAGTTGAATGAAAATGGTGAAGTGATAAGAAACACAACATGAATGGTTTATAAAGGTTACTCTCAAATTGAAGTAATCGACATTTATGAGACCTTTTCTCAAATAAAAATATTAGAAACTATCAGAATATTTATTTTTATCACTTCACAAAGAAAATATAATATTTTTTATATGGATGTCAAGTTAAATTTTTTAACTAGGATCTAGAAGAGGAAGTTTATATTAAAAAGTTGTGTGGATTTGTTCTTGGAAAAGATGAAATCTATATGTGAAAGTTAAAGAAGGCATTGTATGGGTTTAAGTAAGTTCTGAGATATTAGTATTATAAATTATATACTTACTTAAGGAAGTTGAACATAAATAAATGAAGAGTTGATAATAACATCTATATAAAATAAAATCAAGATGTTTCCCTCATTGTGGTTGTTTATTTTTTTGAAATTATATTTGTAGGTAATAATAAATATACATGTGAAAAGATTTTTAAGTATATAAATAATATTTTTGAGATGTACATTCTAGGGGAAATGAAATACTCTCTTGGATTAGAAATCTCTCAAAAGAAAAATTTACATTTTCTTATCTTAAGGGAAGTATGCTAAGAATATTTTAAAAAAGTTTGTAATGGGAAAATAAATTCATGTTTCCACACCTATCTCAGTGGGAGAAAATTTTTCAAAATATGGGTAAGGAAAGGAGGTGATCTTAAATAGTTTATAAAGTTAACTAGAAGATTTCTATATCAAACCAATTTAAGTCCATTTATAGTTTATATTTTTACTATTTATGCGAGGTATAAAAGTGATCCAAAGAAATATCATCTCATGGATAAAAAATTATTAGATATATCAAAAGAATAATTGATTTTAGAATAAAATATAACATCATATGAAATATTGATATTTTTGGTTATACGGATGCAGATTGGGTATGATGTGTTAATAACAAAATATCCAAATATGGTGTAGTTTTCATCTTGGGAGAAATATTTGTCAGTTAGTATATAAAGGTTCAAAATTATGTAACTCTAAATACTATAGAAGATGAATATGTAGCTACCACTCAATCAGTAACACAACTTACGTGGATGAAAAAATAGTTGGAAGACCTTTTTTGTTGATGTGAAATTGCCCCTTCTCTTGGTTTGTGATAATTAAAGCACTATAATTATCACTAAGAAACTAGTCTAATATTCTCATTCCAATCACATTGATATAAAATATCACTTCATCAAAGAGCATGTAGAAAATAATGAACTAAATTTATAGTTTTTTCCTATAACTGAGTAAGTGGCTAATATTTTCACCAAACCATTGAAGAAGGAAACATTTTATAATATGAGGTTGATCTTGGGTGTAAAAACTCATACCCTTCAAGGATAATGAATTTGAATCTATCACATCTCCATATTTTCTTTGGATAGTGTTTTCAAAGGGGGATAAAAATTTTGTAACATAAATTTATCAATTTGTATGTGTTTTACCTTTTTACGACAAGCATGTATTTAGGGGGAGTTCTTAAAATGGGTGAGCTATGATTTATTCATGTGTGAACTATTTTAATAATTTTTTGAAGTAGATACTAAAAAAGTTTTTCTTTTAGGTTGAATTTGTTTTTGGGATGACATTTTATAGTGAAAGTAAAAGTTTTAGATTTTTCTAAGATTTTTATCTTATGAGGTGTAAGAAATGTTTCCTAAGTCACTACTTATGGACAAAATGGTATTATTGTTAAATGACCCTTGTTTCTTACACTTATTTCACTCATGTATGATTATAATTTTTTTAAAAGTAATTCATTTAATGAGTTTAAAATTTTTAGTGATTTGTATTCCATGGTTGACAAAAAAATCCAAGGGGGAGATTGTTGGTACCAAGAAGTTTAGAGATCTTTTTAGGTGATATTGTGATAAGAATATATTGGTTAGGTTTATTTTTAATGAATAAGGTTTAATTAAAAATTGTTTTCTTTTTTTCTAATATAAATCACTTTACATTATTAAACTTTTCTATAAATGTTATCATACAAATTTGATCAAATGTAACGAACTGAGTCTATCAAAAAAATGTTACTAGACTATGTTGATCGGCCTGTGTTTTTTATTTAATGCTTATTTTATCATGTTTACAAGTTCTATTGGACATAGTGTTTTATGAATTAATATAGAAATAATTTTATGTTCTTAATTTTCCTAACATCATGACCATTGGAAGTTTTCATGATACAAGAGTAAGTCAATAGGGGAAGAATAATTTTTTTAAGGGAAAATTTCATGCTATAGAGTTTTATGAAGTTTAATGGATTGATGTTATTGGTAAAAGTATTGTGATTCAATAATTTTTGAAGATTTATGATAGGAAAAAAACTAATTTAAAAGAAATGTTTTTGAGGAATGTTATCAGATGAAGACCAATTATGAGAATAACACCATATGATCTCCCTCAAAACAATCAGTTTGAGCCCATCAGACGAAATGTTTTCACTATTGAATCATGTTTAATTTTGTATAATATCTATTTTATGGATATGTGTGAAGTTAAAAAGTAAATATTATTTCAATATGATTATATGGAATTATTCTAGTCATCACATAGATGGTTTTTATGAAGTCATCGTATGGATGTTTCTATATGAATTTCATTGGCCAGAGGATGGTGCGCAAAGGAAACATATAAAGAGTTTTGATCCAAGTCATCAGATGGTGGAAGTTTCTAGCAGAATATTTTATAAATTTTCCTATGAATTTATGTTTGAATATTAGAAAGAGTTACATAGGTTAGAAGTATTGCTATAAATATTGATCGGATGAACTCATATAAATTTTTACTAGTTTTAAGTACTTTGTGAAAAAAAATTAAAATATAAAATTTGGAAATGTTGAGATGGTCTATAAATGTTCCTAAATTTATAAATAAATTTTATGATACTAATAAATTCATATATAATTTTTAGGAATTATATTACCATTTATTATTATGAATAACTCCTATCTTTTATAAGATTTAAATGTGACCAAATAAAGGAATTTTATAAGTGGTTTCTTAAAGTGTTGAGTGGGAAATTTAAATTGGAGTGTGTGTATTTCCCTAAAATCTTGGAGGTACTAAGCCTATATAAAGTGGTTTTATGCACTAAGGTAAAGTGAGAATTTTGTTTAAGTAAGGCAAAGCACTGTGGAATCAGAAAACCTATCATCGAATTTAATAAGGTTATTACTTGATTTTTTACAAGAAAATTACAAAGAATAAGCACCTAAATGAAAGTAAAGTGTTAATAAAGTTTAAGTAGTTTAGTGAAAACATACTAAATCATATTTGTGGATGTTAATTCAATTGTTAAAAATCTATCATCACATTATTTATTTTTATGATGAGCACATGCACTGTCGATTGACTATAGTTCTTTACAAGTGTAAGGATATTACCTTCTTGTTGTAACCACTTACAAATAATTATTTCCTAATAGTTTCTATGGTCTTGGATTATTTACAAACCATGTCGAGGACTAAATACTCTTACTAAGTATTGATCCTTGTAAATATATATATTTCTATGTTTTTTCTTGTTTAATCATTTTCCAACAAATTCATATCTCTCTAATAGGAGGTGAAGGTTGTTTCTTAAGTAAGAAAACATAAAAAGAGAAGATCATGATTCACCCCATCCCCATCTCAGTGATCACACCAATCTTGATTGTTCCTTTCAAAAATCTAATGGATATGGAGAAAACATAGTGAGATATAATGGATCAATAATATTTGGTATTTTTTGCATTATATTTGAAAAAAATGTGTGGAGTAAAGTATCAAAAAGGAGAATATAATGATTGTTTTGATAAAGGATCTCACTAATATGTATAATAATCCTTCAACTTAAAATAAAGTATACCTAATGCGACAACTATTAAATTTAAAGGTGGTTAAAGGGAATATTTTTACTAATCACATCAATGAATTCAACACAATCATAAGTTAGTTTTCCTCAGTGGGAATCCCAATATATTTTGAGGTATGTTCACTGGTTTTACTATATTTTTACCTGATATTTGGGAATCTATTGTAATAGATGTGAGTAGTTCTTTATAAATTATTAAATTTTAATCTGAATGATCTGTGAGACCTTATAAATAGTGAGTCTATTCATAGAATATAATCTAGAATGTTATTTAGATTTACTTTGAATGTGGAAGGAAGAAGTAGATATGTGTAGTGAGATAATCACAGAGGATGATCTAAATCAAGGGGAAAGGGAAGAGACAAGGAAAATGGGTATGGTCATACCTACTATATTTATGGTAATAAATCACATGTTAATAATGATTTTAGAGACAAATGGAAGGAACCTAAAACCAATATAGTAAAAAAATATAGTTGGAGTAATTGATGATGTACTTTTGTTAATTGTGGATAGCCTTATAGAGTCTTGGATTTTATACTCAGGGGTATATTTCCATTCCACTTAATAGATGGGTTTCCTAAAAATTATGTTTTTTTAAAATTTTGGCATGGTACATCTTATTAATGATGAACCCATGCAGATTGTATGGAAGGGAGATGCATGGATTAAAACCAATAGTGGGACTTTTCTCATTCTGTAAAATTTGATGTATATTTCTAGACAGAGACGGAATATTATTTCTATCACATAGCTTGATGATAAATAATTTATCTCTACATTCAATAGTGGTACCTGGAATTTTACCAAGGGAGATATGGTCATAGCTCATGGATTAAATAATGGAACCTTGTAAAATATAACAAAAATATGCATTAGCATTCTTGTAAAAATAAATTCTATTAGACATGCACAAACATGGAACTATAGGTTAAGAAACATGAGTGAGAAGTGGATGAAGGTATTGAAAATAAAATTAATTAAATCATATCTTAATTTATAATATTTTGGATCATATAAAGATTGTATCTTTGTAACGTATAAGAAGGTATCCTTTGAAAAATGAGGCAGAACATCAAAGTCCAGGAAGTTAAACATAGTACACATTGATGTTTTGGGGAATAAAATAGTAAATTACCATAGAGGGTAATAATATCACATGAAATTTATTGATGAATCAACATTGAATATAATGGGTTTACTTTATAAAAAATCATATGTTAATATTTTTCAAAATTTAGAGACCATGGTGGAGAATGAGTTTTGATCGAAGCTGAACTTCTTGAGGTTTGACAATGGTGGAGAGTATAGTAGTAAATATTTTAGGGAATTATATGATAATAATTGAATTTTGTAAGATAATTCTCTTAAAATCACTCCAAAATAGAATGATTTTTTTGAAAGGATGAATTGGACACTGAATGGATGTGCTAAGAGTATGAGGTTGCACTCAGGGTTATGCAAGAGTTTCCTTCTAGTGTCAGTAAATATGGCAGCATATCTCATTAATAAGAGTCCATATATACCAATAGGATAATTTCTACCTAATGAGATCAGGTTGGGAAATGATTTAATACTCTCTCATTTATAAGTCTTTTTTTGTAATATGTACATATAGATTTTTATATAAGGTAAAAGATGGATACTAATTCCAAATCATTTTTATTTATTTGATATGGTGCTGAGGAGTTTGGTTATTAGTTTTTGGATTATATTAATAATATGATCATCATAATACATAATGTGATATTTAATGAAGTTTTCATTTATTGGAACCATCATGTAGTGGAAACTGATGGTGGGAATAAATAATTAGAATTCTAAGAGAAATTAAAGCTTGAAGGTTTACCTGAGCATGTGACACTAAAACCAATAGAGTCTACTTCTCATGTGGATTTAGGGAGATCAATAAGGGTGATAAGGACTATGAAAAAGTATTAATCATCCCTACACTATTTTTTATTAACCGGTGGTGGAGAGATAAAATGATTTGAATAGGTATTTCAATTAAAGGAGTCAAGAAAGTGGGATTTGGTTATGAAGGAGGAAATTTCTTCATTGTATGATAATAATACTTGAAATCTGACACAATTTCCATAGGGAAATAAATAATTATATAACAAATGGGTTTACTATGTCAAGGGTGAATATTATGGTAATAATAGGTAAAAATAAAGGCTAGTGGTTAAATGATTTAAACATGATGAAGGAATAGATTTTAGTGAATTTTTCTCACTTATAGTGAACATTTTCACCATCTGGGTGGTTCTTAGTATTATTAAATCAAAGGATTTACATCTTGAGTAGATTGATATAAATATTTATTTCCTTCATAGAGATCTGGAAGATAATATTTATATATAGCATCCAGAGGTATATGTTTAGTCGTGAAAGGAAGTCCTGGTGTATAAACTCAAGAAGTGTTTGTATGGGTTAAAACATGCACCCATGTAGTGGAACAAGAAGTTTGAAACATTCATGAATAAAGATTCATGAAAATAGTGTGTCATGGATCGATTCTATTATCCAAGTATTTTGATGATGTCATATAGATTTTTTATATAGAATAAATTCTAATTACATAATAAAGTATACAAAGGATTGATGAGGTGAAATAGAAATTGTCTTAAGAGTTTGAGATAAAATATCTTGGAGAAGATGGTAAGATTTTGGGGATAAATATCAAGAGATAATTTATAGCTAAAACCTTGATGTTATCACAATACTACTATTTTATAAAAGTTTTAAGTTTATTTAGTATGATAGAGGAAAATCTAGTGTATATTCCCCTTGAATCCAATTTCAAATTTTCAAATAAGAAGGCACCAAAGATAAAGGAAGAGGTTGATTACATGGTAAAGGTTCTATATGCATCAATTATTGGATTCATGGTGTATGACATGGTCATTACTCAACCTGATAATTCTCGTGCAGTGGGAGTTATGATAAAGTACATAGAAAACCATGGAAAGAAACATTTTGAAGTTGTGAAGTGGGTACTTAGGTATTGTAAGGGAATTAAGGAAGTATCTCTATTCTTTGGGAAAGGAAATTCATTGAAAGGGTATTTGGTTTTTCACCATGTAGGTAATATTAATAGTAGGAGGAGTACCATAGGTTATGTGTTTACTTATGGAGTAAATGAACCAATCTAGAAATCTAAATTATAAAAGGTGGTGGAACTATCCACCATAGAGGTAGAATACATTATTGTAATAGAATTTGAGAAATAGATCGTTTTTCTAAAGAACTTCTCATAGAAGTTGTTATAAAGAGAGGAAAATGTATTACACTATGATGGTCAGAGTGGTATAAATCTTGAAAATAACCTTTTGTTTCATGCCTAAATGAATAATATTAAGTTAAAGTGTAATTTTATCAAAGACTTAATATATTATGTTTTGTTAACATTACAAAAGATTCATGGAATCAATAATCCTTCAGACATGTTTATGATGTCGATGGTGATTGATAAGTTAAGCCACTTTTGTACCTTTTTGGGTCTTTATTAGTGAATGGGTGATAAGAGGTAGAATATAGGAGAACACTATAGGAGTATGGAAGGGAAAATATATTGTATTCCATGAATTTTAATCTTGAAATTTTAGTTTTGATGGAAAATCACCCATTAGTGAGTGACGAGGAGAAAGAGCTCGTATTAAGTAAGTTTTCAAAATTAAAAGCACACAAGGATGTTGTTTTTTGTATCAGTATCTAAGTGTAAGATTCTTAGAATAGTGTATACCAATCCACTAGATGAAGTTGGGATAACTACTAGTAGCTCATACTATATTCCAGACTGTGGCTCTCATGGTTTGACCTCCATAGTGAGGTCATTAGGGTTTGTAGGGGAAACATGCCCCTTCTCAAGGGTCTAAGGGCCAAAGGTCCCCATCCCAAATTCATGATCACTATAAAAACTATGATTAAATATAGAAAAACTAACCAGATACATCGATATGGAACTTCAATATCTGTATAACAGCAATTTCATGTATCGGTATGTGACCGGTGGAATCGATCAGTCACTATAGCTTTTTAGACTTCTATCCACCAATTGTTATAGTATAGTGGTATTATTGTGCATATTAGCACTGTAGAAATGTAGTTTACTATATAAATAAATTTCTTTGTGATCTCATTTTGATCTAGGGGTCCATACCCCTGAGATTCATCCTATAATTTTCTCCCTAAAATTAGTGAAGTTTTCTACCTCTCCATAGACTTAAGGATTTTCTCCCAAACCATATAAATTTTTTTATTATAATATTCTTCTTTTTATGTGGTTTTTATCACTTTTACTCTTATTTTGGAATCTTTTTCATCATATTTCCTAGTATTTGTTTCAACAATCCAAGAATCACTATGTATCCTAGCGGAATAGGAATTAAACCACACTTAGTTCTTATGATATGAGGAAATATTTACTTTACAATAGTCTAGTGGAAGATGTAAGCCATACACTGAGGATTATTACATGGATCTAGCTCTTATGTAAGGTATAAAACCCATGGAATATATTTATATCTAATAAATTTAATGTATTACAATATTGGGTCACATGTTGTGCAGATTGACAACATGTGACTATGAAAAAAAGAGGAACTATGTATTTAATATCGGTTGAAAATGGGGAAAATGTGCATTAGTTCTCCCAAACTTTTCTCTCTCTCGTGTGGGTAAATTGGTTGAAATTAATTAGAATTTGTGTTTAGTACCATGATATAATATTTAGAAAACATTGTGTATCCTATAAATAAATGAATCAATCTGAATATAGTTCTTATCAGATGGGATACCTTTGTAGATCAAGTTATTAGATAGGTAAAGGGGGGATTTTATTTAGTTTAGGTCAATAAAAGGGGGAAACCATGCATCAAGAATTGTGATCTATTTAAAGTCTTGCAAAATAGACTTGTGGGGAAATACAGTTTGAGTTCATTATGCTTGAATCAATGTTTCATATGGTTTAAGGTCATGTGAAAAAGACCTCCACCACATAATTTAACAGTGTTTTGAAGTTATTTTTCCTTGTATTATACCTCTTTCAACAAGTAATTTGGTGTTATGTATTTTAAATTCTTATATCTCATACATTATACCATGTAGTTTAATGTTATGTGGGAGGGAAATTATCTATGTAGTTTAACATCTTGAAATTATGATGAAGTAAACTAATATGAAATTATGTAAAATATTTCCTAATAAATCTTACATTTGTGGGTGATGTGATACACACCCCATCCATTGTAATGAAAGGGTAGGATTTAGTGGAGTAGAACTTGTGTAAGGTACTTCCCATTTTGGTTTGAGTTTCATAGTCTTATTCCCAAGGACCATGAGAGTTTTGAGAGTTAGAAAAAAATCTCCTTGAAGGGATGAGGGGAGAAAAATTCTCTTATTCAAGGCCTATATGACTCGATTATAGTAGACTTTTATGTTGTGCAGAGTGCACAACTTTTTTTAATTTGTTCCAACTCATCAAGTTAAATTTTTGACCACTCTTCTTTAAACAGTTGATTACAGATAGAAAATTGGAGTAAAGGTAATTTTACCTCAATGGGTAAAACCTTTATTGTCATGTAGAAAATAGGATATAGGTTATCTTGAACAGAAGTATCGGTTATAGTGTGGTAGTCCCAAAAAGATTCATAAGTTTATTTGACTAAGAGTTGTTGTCCTTTTATACCATCTTCTCAAGGATATTCAATAGTGTCTTGCTAAAGTCCTATATCTGTCTATTTATTATTGTGTAATATTGGGATGAGTGTTTAGATTGGATGTTGTATACCAGATATTTCCACTTTAATTAAACCAAGTCTGGTAATGATACTTGACTTCAAAAATAAGATAATAGCCTTTATCTCGACTTCATTGAGGGGTATAGCCTTTTGCTATTTGGAGAGGATGTCAATGGAAGTGAGTATATACTTGAACTAATTGGTTATAGTTGGTGGATATGGCCCCATGAAATTCATTCCTAGAGTGAAAATGTCCAAGAATATCCAACAGTATTCAATAATTATGGAGGTAGATAGATGATGGTAGCATTTATCTAACAGGAATGGAATATTCGGATGAACTCCATCTTTTCATACATCATTGACGAACCATAGTACCCAATCTTCTTTATTTTATAGGAGAGCTTGGTTCCTAACTAATGGGAACTTTAGGCACCTGTGTGACTTCCTACATAATAGTGAGGGTCTCTCATACTTTAATTCATATGAGGAGAACCCTATCAAATCCTTTTTTATATAAAATTTTCTATGACTTTGGTCCATCATAAAGGACAAAGTATATTTACCAATTTCATGTCTTATATATCATTTCTTGTTTATGAGGAAGGGTTAAATTCTAGAGATAGTCGGTTATGGGGGACATCTATCCAATTTTGGTATCTATTGGTGGTAATATGAGATCACTATGTTCTACAATAACATTAATTTCATTGATTTTCCTTATGTAATATCCATTGAATGGGGATACTACCATGTGATGTGTAATATAGATAGTCATCTCATCCTATATAAATCTTCTAGAGTTGTGGCTACATTGCCCAAAGTTTCAACATGATCATTCTATTAATACAGAATATGAGATAGTACTGGTTCTAATGGGAATTCTGATATCAAACCCCTTATATAATCCAGAAAATGAATCAGCTCTTCCATTTTAATGGAATATTCACCATTGATTTTATTAATCACTAATTTTAAATCAACCTTTATTCCTTTGGTGATATATTGGTATTTTAATATCCATCTCTAGATATTCAATGAGGGATTGGTAGTCTACTTTATTTTTTTCACTCTTCTGACAGCGTAAGGGAATAAGGAAAAACTTCCTTTATTGGGGAGACAAGCATGATCCCCAAACTGACCCTGTTATGCTTTGTATTATCCATTATTCTCATAATTAGATTCCTGGAGGATCCATAGAAATATATCTATCATATTTGGGGAGTTTTATAGATGAATAATACCTCTTCATCAGGGATTTATGTATTTATTATGGTAGGACATGATGTAAATAAATCTACTAGTTTCTTCCATTTAACTACCCTATGAGGTACAAACAGAATGTCAAACTATTGTAGGATGACCTTCCACCATTCTAGTCATCTTTTTTCATTATAGGACTAAGTATATACTTGAGAGGATCAACATGGGAGACAATGTGAAACTTAGATGATGTGATTAGTGCCTCAGATTATGCACAATAAAGATTAACACGAGTCAAGTCTTCTCAATGTTGGAGTACCAAGTCACCATATATATCATAGTTATTATCATATATTAATGACTATTTTCCTTACCCACATCATTCTTCTATGTAATAATAGCACCAAATGATTGTTCCAGGGTCACCACATAAAAATGGGGGGCATTCTTTCCATAGTCGGCATACATACTAGTGGGATCAAGAGTTATTCCTTGAGATTTTTAAAATCTACCTAACAATATTTATTCCAACAATAAGTGAATCCCATTTTCATAAATTTTTTTAAGTTTGGGAACTTTCCTAAAAGGTTCTCTATGAAGAACCTGATGTAAGTTGGGCATCCCAAAATCCCTATCAACTCTTTGAGATTTCTAGGAGGAGACTTTTTAAGGATCACCATGGTATTCTCGAGGTATACTTTGATGTTGTGGTGGAATATAATGAAGCAGATAAATTTTCATCATATCAACCATAAATCACATTTCATGGGATTAATTTTCAATTTTTGATGTTTTAGTTTTTGAAAACTACCTCAAAGTTGGAAAAATGATCATAGGACTGCTAGAAGATGACCACTAGATCATCAATATAACACTCCATGATCTTTCCCAAGAGTGGATTGAAGATGTGATGCATGGAACATTGATATTTGGTGCTTGAATATTTTCAATACAAAAGGAATAACTTGGTAAAAACACCCCTTGGGGTGCCCTGAAGGTGGTTTCTTATTTATCATCAGGGGAATTTTAGATCTGGTTATAACCTAAATAATTCCCCATGATTTAGAGGGCTTAGAAGATAGTAATTGAATCAATTATCAATTCAGTGGTTGGGATTAAGAAATCATCCTTTGGCTATTGTGAGTTTGTATCCATGAAGTCGATACAAACTTAAATTTTCATATTCTTCTTTTTAATGGGGACAATGTTGGAAATCAACATAGGATATTGAATCTCTTGAATGAATTTTTATTTAATAAAAATTTCATATTTGAACTCTACCTTAGTGGACTAAGTAGGATGAATTATCTCGAGTTCCTATTTAAAACCATGGTGGGCCAATGGTGGGCCCAGATAAGGAGTATCCATATCAGGATCTAAGTCAGGCATTTCTATATAGTTTTAGGAAACGACATCTTGGTTATACTTCTTTAAGAAGGTATATCTATCCTATTCTTATGGAGTAATTATGTAACTAATCAATATCATTCATGTTTCTTTATCCATTCCTAGATTTACTTTCTTGAGATCATTAACATCAGTTGATACACCTTCCTAAAATATTAGAAGGGCATCTCTAAGATCTTCTTCTGTATCTTCCTTATCTTCCATATCAACATTATCAATAATGAGATATAAGGGGATTTTCTTGGATTTAGAAGATATTGTAGGGATATTTTTATCCCATATGAATATCATGGGGATGTCACTAAATTCTAAAAACATTAACATAGGTGTGCCACTATCAAGGGAACTCATAACATTATCCCTCTCTTCTTCACAATAATTAGGGGCAGAAGATGTTATAACATTATAAGACTCATAAGATAATGTGAGTGAATCCTCAGTTACTTTGGATGATTAAGAGTTTGAATATTATATTAAAGTCTTCCGGGATTATAGTTATAATAAATAATAATTTTTATCATTATCACCTTTGAAAAATGAAGCTGATATCATGAGAATGGGGTTATGATTATAAATATTATGTGTTCCTCCTATATTAAGGGTTGATTTTCATTTGTTCATAGATGAATAGTTGTATGGTATGAAAATTAGTTAAACCAGTCCTCAAGTGGAGATACTTGAGAGTAATATATCGAGGATCATCCTGACCATGAGTAACAACCTCAACTTGGTTGATCGATAGCATGTACTCTTTATTGAGTTTAATCGTCAGATTGATGAAGGAAATATTTAGACCATTGGTGGATATTATTTAGTCAATACTATTTGTTTTTGGTTTCTTACCCTATATATTGTAGAATCCCACCTCTATATACTGCGATTTATAGGACTTAAAGGGAGTATTATCATCACATGACACTGCAAAATTCACATTAACAAATTACATGAGGTTTTGATGGTGTGATAAGGGCACTGATAAATTTATATGAATCCAAAGCCTTCCAAACAAGACATTGAAGGTCATATATTAGTGTACAACCATAAATTTAGATTCAGGTTTGAGGTCACTAAATTGTTCTCTAATATTGATCCTTATAAGTTTTTTTTCTCCCTCTTATCATACCCTTAAATTTTTAAGTTATAATGGGACAAATTAGATTCACCATAGCCTAGTATTTTAAGGGTTCAAACATGTATAAGATTAATTCTAAAACCATTATCAATTAAGTCTCAATTGACATTGATATTAATCAATTTTACATAGACATATAAGGTTTTGATGTGCCCCTATATGGTGATCTCCCAATATTATTCCATTAAGGAGATAAATTCATGGAAATCAATAGAAATTGTCTATGTATGATATGATTTTTATACGATAACCTCAACATTTAATTCTTGAGGGATTGAAAGTGATTAAATGAGTGCCTCGTGAATTTACCTTGAGAGATGAAGGAGATATATAATTTAAATATTATTCAAGATAATAGAAAGCTACTTTAGGATATAATACTTCTATTCTAGTGGCATACACTTCTTATTATGAAGATACTACCTATCTTGGGGTTTGGAGTTAGATGTTGATTGTGTTACTGGTTCCCTTCCCTAACCTGAGTTTATGGGGATTTTGTTGTATACAAGTTAGATAAATTCAACTTTCTTACATTCTAATCAAACAATTATGAATTTTCAAATTACTTATCCAATATGATTAGACCTAAATCAGTCCCAAAAGATTATGAGTTAGAATGGTGTTTCTACTGATCCCGCTATAATGTTTGTATTTACATATATATGGAATATATGCCTTTATTTGAGATAGTTATTGAATATAAAGGTTCATTCCAACCTTATATTCCTTGAACACTTCGACCCCTATGTACTTATCCTCAGTTATGAATAGGAGGTCAAGGTTTATATACATATTCTTCATTAGAGAAGGGATATGATATGTGAATTATATTAGAATGTGTGCATTATGACTCCTCATATGATAAAGATTCTATTTGGTAGTATGGTGCCTATAATATCATTTAGTGGGACAGGGCTCATCTTCCTAGTGTTGGGGGCATAATTTATGATAGATATTGAACCGATTTTGGTATCATTGAATGATATTCCTCTTCTATCTTATTATTTTAGGGATTTTTTCATCAAAATTTAGATGATGGTAAATAATAAATTGTTTCTAACTTTATAGGGGGGCTGATTCCATAACTGGTAGATTCGGTTATCCCCTAAGAATGGTATGTGCTCGGTTGATTTATTTTTTTCGTCATCTAATAATTAAAATCTTGATAATGTTTCTCTAAGACTTTTTTTAATTCAATCTTATCTTCAAACATTCCAATCGAGATGTATGCTACTTGCACTAGAGGTTTTCTCAAATTCACTTATTTAGAGTTGTCCATTTTTGGAAGATAATATTTGAATACAAAGTAGTATTGGATTTTGTTCCCTAACATCCAATGGTGTGGGAAATAGTTATAATTATCAGTGAGGCTAACCTCATTGGGCCTCTAAGTTTCCAAAAATATGAGAAAATTTTTCTCTATAGTAAAAATTAAATATCCTGGGATTTTTTAATTTATAAAAGAAAATATATATTATTTTTATTTTTATCATCAAGTTATATATTCCTATGTTTCTTCTTTCCCTCATGATGGGGGAACTATTTTTGTTTTTACTACTTAGAAGGAGGTTTCATATTATATAACTCTGGCTTGGGGACCTAAGTAAACACTAAAACCAGTTTGAGCAAGAAATTTGTCACTTCTACTCTGACTAGTTTTTTTCCTTGAGATGATAATGTTGGGTGAGATTTGGCCTCATCCCATTGAATAGAATATTCTAACCTATTTGAAACCTTTATTAAATCTCATAATATTATTATATATTTTAATAGAATTAGTTTCATTTTAAGATCAGCACAAATATTTTCTATATATATCTCTAATAACTTCTCTTGGGGGAATTTCATATTCAAGGAATATGTCAAGACTTTCCATATAGAAATAAATCTAGTGGCCCTATAATTATTGATCTATTTGTAATTTAAGATGTCAAGTTTTATCTTCTTTATTAGTGTATAATTGAATTAATAGATAAATTTTTGATGGAGATCCTCATAACTAGTGACGGACCAATCTAGTAAGTTTTTATACCCAAAAAATGATAGTTTTTCTAGGGTCTTCACGAAACATATGAGTTTGAAATCTTATTTCCACTCTAGTGCTTCTATTATAGGGACACATCGAGATAAAAAAAATCTCAAATACTACTCTAGTTCCCTGGTATTTGTGAAGATCAGGAAGGTTGAATTCATGAAGTTCGATAGAGGAGGAGTTTCATCCACCCATTTGGGCTACGGTTTTCTTTACGGTTTCACCAGTGTTTTACTTACTTAATTTGATTCCATTCAGATGGATAGGGACTTAATGGAGTCGAGAAGTATATTTAGGATGGTTTTTTGGGTAGAAACTCTTATAAAGGTGATGGATTGAGGTTGATATATCTAGCTTGTCTATGTCTATTGTGGGTATTTAGTACAAGCTGGTCTAAGATAGCTTTCCCAACACAACTCTAGTTTTTGCTACAATGATGGGAACTCTTGATGGATTTTAGCTATTTATCTTATGTACCATGGTTTCTTGGATCCAAATCCTACTATATAATTAGGTTTTATTCACATATGTTGAGAAACTGTATATTTTTTAATATGCACTAGAGGATAAACATTAACTTCTGACTAGTATTTTTACTCAATAGGAATATTTCCACATAATGGCTCAGTGTTAAGTCATTTTAACTCATTTAAATCTAATTAATATTGAGTGAACCTTTCCTCGGGGGTGATATATCTGATCTCCTTGGGTTTGGATGGGATGTGGCCACAACATTCCATTTTTATTTGGTTGAATATTATAGAGCGGGTGGTATCTGAATATTTTTGGGAGCTCCCAAATTCTAGTTCTACCTATAGTGATGGGCATTCACACATTTTTCAAGTGTCTCGGTGTGGATCATATTTTAGATAATGACTTCCTTGTTATGCTCCTATACTTTTTCATCATGCTATAAGATATCTATAGGGGTTTCATTAATGATATTTATTGATATGTAATATATCAAAAGGATCATATATTCATCTAAAGGATAAGGAGATCCATCATCCTTTGGATATTTTCCAAGAGGTATATTATATTCTTCCCTGGAATTTTCCTTCTTATTAGATCACTTCATCTTACAACCCCTGTGAGATTTGGCCTTTTCTTCCTAGTACTCCCCCAAAAAGTGACATGTGGTGGGTAATCCTGAGGGAGACCCCAATGGATAGTATTAAGTGCCTTCCCAATTGAATGGATGGATTACATAGTGGGAGTGATTAAAAAGGATTTACCTATGATGTTTCCCTGAGTTATGAGAATACAAACTTCTATGGGTTAGGAGATGGTGGTGAGATAAATATCCCCATCCCTACAGGATTAGGTTGACTTGATCCTACCACCATCAAATCCTAGACACATTGGGGTTTTAATGATCGCAAGTGTGGTGTTGGTGGTAGAGATCATAAAAATTACCTCAACCCTACAGACTGGAGTGGCTCCCATATTATTTTTGTTACAGCTATAGCAGCTTCCATTGTTATTTTTCATGATTTGGTGCAAGAATGATCCAAATGAAATACTTTTTTTGAGTGTGAATTTATATCCACTAATTTTTTCTCAGAATCCTGTGGTTTTTTCAACCTTATATAAAAAACTTAATATGCCTTTTTTAAGGTTTGGCAAAACAACCTGTCAATCACTCTCTCAAATAGAGTATGCCATTTTTTACTTGGAGGTAATAAGGCCTTGTTGGTTAGATCAACAAGTGTATACAGATCATGGTTTTGTGACTTGACCTAAGGAAATGACATTACATGATACCTTTTTTGGTGGACTTTGTTTACTATAGAGATAAGTAAAATGTAGCACTCCATATTTTCCTCAAACTTTGATATATATGTCAGAAAAATCATTGGTGATTAGTTAACGTAGAGTTTGTAAAGTGTTTTGGATTCCTATTGGAGATCCCTATACTAATTTCTCAAATCTTAAAATCATACAGATGAAAGGGTAGCCAAATAAATTTGGTGGCATAGATCACCGATCTTCTTGACATGACCGGTATACCGCCAACAAGACAAATGTTTTTTCCTTAGTTAATGAATAGCTTCCCATAGATTCATGTTTTGATTATATATATATTCTGTATTTATTGATTTTGAAATATCATACTCAAGGATGTCTATGGGATATAACATATATGGTATACTATCTTTAGATAGTTCTTTCCTTATAACCATGTAATTATCCCAATCTTCTAAAATGTATTCCTCTACCTAATTCAGTCATATCTTTTGTTTCATATCTTCCTTACTTAGGGGGTAGGATTGGTTGTAATCTCCTATGAAACATTTAAGGATATATGAACTGATTATGGTATATAAGAAAAATATTTCCTTATATTATACCATGGTTTTGAGTAGATTTCACTAGTTATGTATGAGGTGTTTCGAATTGCTATATTCGATCCCTGGAGAGTCTCTTGGTATGTGTAAATTCTTGAAGGATCTCTAACAAGGGTATGACCTTCTTGTTAATTGATGTTCTAGACATGAGGAGGAATTTTACAGCTTTTATTAGGAGAAAATTTTCTATGATCAATATTCGTGTTGTCACAGGGAGGACCCCTATGGTTGATACTTAAGGTAGGACCTATAGATTTTCTGATTATATTGTTGTGGGGATGAACTCTATAGTCACCACAACCTTCCCCTTATACAGATAAACTGGTATATTCCATGGTCATTATCAAAATATGTCAAAGATCCCCAAGAATCTCACCACTGATTAGGGTTGGGGTATAAGCCTGTTCATGGTTGGTAGATTACCTTTGATGAGACCATCTTGATATTCATGGTCAAGCAACCAAGGACTCATCCTTGATGGGTTTAGTATGATGAGGCTAACAACCCTCATGTGTATAAAACTTTTTTGGTGAACTTTTTTCTATCATAAAAATATGTTGAAAGTTGTCTTGGGTGACTACTAGAATATTTTTTTATACCTCAAAAGTATTGGAACATGTACTAATATTATCCCACTATCAATATTTAGTTACTAACAGGATATGTTGATAAACCTCCTAGATAGATAATGGAATATGATTTATCCCTTGGTGGGTTCCACGAGGATATTTAAATAGACTCCATATGTGTGGGTTAAATATGGGTATATCCTTGTACTATTTATAAATTAGTTTTTTGATCCCCTCTATTGAGAGTAGTGATTTTAGCCTTCTCTAGAGTTTTTACTGGAATTTTCGATGAGCTTATAAGATATCGGTAGGGATATGATCCTACCCAAAATAGACTATGAGAGTTTACTAAAAAATCCAATTGGAATGGGGATATGATCCCGATCAAATTCTTCATTCTTCATCAGAAAAAGTTTAAGATCCTCCTGGATGATAATGGGAATATATTAACGCTCTTGGGTAGCTCCCATGGCATTTTGATAAGTTATTCTACTGGTGGGTATAGTAATATGATTCATTCTAATGCTATGAATAGGAATATATTGATGATTTCCTTCTAATATTGCTTTTAGAATGTGTTAAAAACTCTACAAATCATTGGTAAAGATATGATCTTTCCCCTCCATCACTATCAAGGTGATTTGGTGGGATTATATAGCAGGAATGGGGATATTATCCCATTCCTAGGTGAAAGTGGGCATATGAGTCCACCCCTAGTTAATAGGATGAGTTATTTACATACTTCTCCTATTTAATATTTCATAGTCTTTATTTTTTTTCTTATATTTCTAGACTATTGGTCTTCTTTCACCAACTTAAACAAAAACAAAAAAAATCTAAGGGACAGTTATAACTCCAAAACACATCTAACAAATTAATCAATAAAATCATGATTTAAATACATATTCACATTAAACTCTAATTTTCCCCAAAAAAATTGAAAATGTTGTAAATTCCTTTATATTATCACAACAATGGTGATATTATCAATGAACAATGGAAAAAATGAAAATTATGGGTTAAATTGGCAGTGCATCTTAGAAATGGGTTGTTGTATGGTGGGGAGGTTATAGGGTATAGTAGTGGCTATTTCCATTGCTAGTGGGAGTCCACTGGGGGGTATCAGAACCCCATTAGGGACACTAGTGATCCATTGGGGTCCCAGTAGATTTTTAGTGGGCCTTGATAGGTTTTTTTAAATAGATTTTATTATTTAATTGAGTTTAAATTATTTTGTAAATGAGGTTTTCCCCTCATTTTCACACAATAGTAATGCACCCTCATCCCCCAGTTATTCTTCATTCTTCAATCTTCAATCTTGGATATATCTTGTTTAGGCTCAGATCAGAGTGTCATCCATTATAGGTGTGTGATATAGGTGAGTCTAACACTCCTCTTCTCTCTCTTCCAATTTTCTCTTGTTGCTTCATTGTGAATCATCAGTCAATCCCTAATTTGGGGGGTTTTGTTAAGTTCTCTAATTTCTTTTGATTGAGTCCAAATCATCTAGTGGTTTCCAATCAGCAAGATCTTGTTAGTCCTGTGTATGTATCCTTTACTTTCTGGATGGTATTTAATTTTTTTTATAAAGTTAGGGATGAAACATATTTTTATTTTTAAACCAAAAAAAACCTATTTTTATTAGTAGGTAGATGGAAACCCATTACATGGCCCGTACTACTAGAGGAAACTACCTCGAGGAAACCTGGACTGAAGGCCCAACACACATACCAGAGGCTCAAGTCCCAAAGACCTAAGAAATGTCCTATGCAATGGCCCTTGGGATGGAATACCTACATCCATACCCACTTGATAGTGGCCCAGGCCATCCACATCCATTCTTGTCTGCACAAGTTCTGTCACTATCGCTCAACCTTACCATAATTCTATATTTTCGAGTCCATTGCCTTCACCTAACATCTTCATTGCACACCCCTATCGCATCTTCCACCATCACCCTCACCACCTTATCCCAATATCACCAACAACCACTTCTAAAACATTCGTTGCTAACATGACACTGACAATCTTCCCCATCGCCCGACCTTCAGTGTGCCACTGGACTTTACCTGGTACTCATCTGAGCTCATCGTTGGAGGTCACTTGAGCACCCATCGATGACGGTCCCCACCCTCAGTATGTTTTTTACCCTCTTGTGATGTTATAATCACTCCTACACATGGAGTGTGTGAGAAATAACCCCCCCCCCCAATATTTGGGTGGTGGTATGCTATGGTTAAGTATCGAACATCTGAACCCTTTCCCATTAGATTTCATAGATGGGTGTAGATCACCAACTAGCCTACGCCCCATTGGTGATGATGGTATTTAATTGTTTATCATGTATTATATCAAATGATATAAAGTAAAATTGTTGTTTATTCCCTAAAACTAAATTGGAATAGTTTTCTAAATTTACCATAGTGTGATCAAAACCTAATATGTTGTGAGTATCACATGTGGGGTGTGAGTCAACATCATTAGTTATAGATGGTAAATTATCTTGTGATTTAAAATATAAATCTATGACATTAGACCTAGGATGGGTTTCTATTATCGTAAATTGACCTTAGGAACCTGGTGTGGTATCTTGGTGTGTTCCTAGTAAATATGAAGTCAATAATATTCTAGGCTAAGAGTGATCAGGCTTGGTCACAAGACTTTGAGCTAGGTTGAGGGATTAACAACATAACCTTTAATATTTTTGACAATTATAAATGAGTTATATTGTGTTTAAATGATTTATTATTCATTTTTTGGTCACTTAACATGTAATGGTACCCCTCCCACCTAGAATTGACTAGTGGTAGTGCATCATCTAACCTTGGAATGTTGGTGGTATCTCATCCATTTGAATTAGGCCAGTGATCTATCTTTCACTATGTGACCAATGAAATGGTGGAACCTATTCCAATTTAGGATGTTATTTTAGTGGTATATCTCCAATATGAGGTTTCTTACTGGTGGATCATTTTTTCACTTATGGGATTTATCTAGATGGTACCTCATCCACTTGGGGACCTGATTTGATAGTGTATCGTCCACCTAAGATTTAATGTTGGTGGTGTACTTCCCACTTGAGGTGTGATTCTATTAGTATATCATCCTCTTAGAGGATGTTGTTGGTGGTTCATATCCAACTATGGATATTGTCTTGGTGGTTAATTATCCACATTGATACTTACAATAGCGTTATGTCATCCACCTCAAGAGTGATATCGGTAGTGAAATATCCACATAGTTGGGGATTATTGGTGGTGTATTTTCCACCCAAGCTATGGAATGGTGTTATATCATCCAATTGAGCATAGATAATGGTGGTATATCATCCACCCAAGTTTTTTGAAGCCTTTTTCACCGAGTGATGTCTCGTTTTCCATTGACAATAGATTGGCTATGGATCATTCACCTGGATGTATTTTTATGGTGATAGGTCATTCACCTAGAGATGCTCGATGGTGGTGATAGATCATTCACCCTAATCATTATATGAGGCATGGTATATCATTAATCATCTGGTAATGTTCAATTAGTGTGTATATCATCGCATTCCATCACTAACTGAAGTAGGTGTGGTCACCCATGGATTGGTAGGAGCACTTTATAGTGTGACATGTTATTTATTTACAAGATTTATGGCCATTTTATATAAAGCATGAAACTGTATTTACTATAATTCATGGTGATTCTTTTGGTAGTTTCCTACCAATGTATACTCACACCCTACTCAATTATCATGGTGCCTGATTAAACTTCGTGTTTCGTGACCCAAGTAAGGGTAGGGACACTACATCCCTAGATGGTTGAGCTAGTGGAGATTGTTTAGAGTTAAGATATGGGACCGATCCAGGACTCGAGACCAATTTTATGGTTATATATAATTTTTTTACAATTAAGACCCATTTATATATGATCTACTCATGGGAAATCTCATTACACTTGTATGACTTGTACAACTGTTCATTTTTATATAGCACGGTGTTTTTATTTAATATTTTCTAGAATTTAGTTGTGTTGTTATCTTATGCTAGTGTAATATTATGACGACTAGTTTATGATATTGATTATACTATGTTTTATTGATTATATATACATGAGGTTATATCTTTAATTTTTATATATTGACCATCATCGATAGTTCGCAACCTCTGGTGTTTAAGAAGGCATGCTTGATGTACATAGCACCCAGTTCGATCACGGTGGAGTTGAACTGGATTGGGGACATTACACACGATCTCTATACCCTTATCTCTAATGAAATGAAAATGATGGAAATATCATTATGGTTTTAATGATAATCCCCTTTTAGTATTATCATAAAATCAATAAAGTATGAACCAAATCAAATTCATCAAAAATAAATCATTTTTTATTTAAAAATAAAAGACACTTATTATTTATTGTAAAACGTTATAAAAAATATATATGCTTAGTTTGATATATTTTTTAAACAAAATTTCCAATTAAATTACATAATAATATTAGAATAAAGGTATAAATAAAAATATTTATTACTCTTATTACCTATGATAACCAATTTGAGATAATATGTATTGGTGTTCTATTATAAAAAACAATTATAATTAGGTCATGTTTGACATCACTTATTAAAAACTGGTTATAATAATCATCAATTATGATAACGAGTTTAAAAGAATAAGAAAATTCATGCTTATTACTTTTCTAAATAGAAAATTTATAATTAAATTCCAGTTTAAAGCCAGTTAAATAAATGGTAAAAGCATTTTTTCTAAAAAAATTAGATTCACTTAAAAAAACAATTATAATAAGTTATATAGGTGGATTCCAAACATTTTTCTCAAACAATTCATAAGTTTTTAAATAAAACCGCTTAAATAAGTTTCATAAAAATAATTTTAGGTTCTAAAAACAACACTTACATCATTTACTATATATGATAAGTTACTTGAAATAAAAAATTGTTGGCTACATTTTTAAAAAACACTTACACTTAAATTTTTGAAGAAAAACACCTAAATAAGTGGTAAAAACTGGTTAATTAAGTAGTATAAAAGTACATTTTAGAAAAAAAAATAAAGAAAATGTTATTATATATTTTTCATAATTCATTTCAAAAAGGGTATTCATATATCTAAACATGTATACAAAGGCACTCATAATAAGTGATAAATGATAATAGCGATAGTGGAATGATGTACTATGAGATTCAATAATGGAAGTTGTACACATTATATTACAGCAATTCCATTACTTAGAGATTGTTGTTCTCTAGGTTTGACATGGTTGATATAGTCTCTCATCTCAATTGATAGGAATACCATATAATACATGAGGGTGGTATAGATTCTACAAATTAATTTAACTTTAATTATATGTAATCTCATAACATACCTATAGATAAAGACTTCAGTATCTAATGTTTATAGAAGTCAATAGAAGTGTGGGTTCCACAAGTAATTACCTTAGATTTTCTAGTTTTGGATCCCTAGACATATCAAATTGAATGATGAAAATTCATTCATTTGTTCATTTTAAAATCACTAATTCAGTGTCAACAAGGTAAACGGGGAATAAAATAATTTTCATAGTCTATACACATCCCCATAACACCTCTAAAAGTTCTATCACTTTACTTATCTTAATATTTTAAAGTTATCATAGTCAATAATCTTTTTAGTGAAAGGAATATTACCAAAAGAGTACACTATCACATCCTCTAAAGCTTAAAAAGGTTTATAGATAGTGCCTTTAACCTGAGGATACATCAAGAACCATCAAGTCTTGAAACTCATCACTTATTATTCAAATAAATTCATATAATTAGATTTATAATAATCAAATTGAGTATTTTGAAGCTATATTTGTTACCAATATGGTGGATTTCTACCCACCAAACATCACCACCAATGTTTGTGATCATAATATTTATTGATTGATTATAATTTTTTATAGTAAAATGATGGTTGATTAATTTTGTAAAAAAGGGTCATAAATGATATAAGTAGTTTTTAATTATTATTGTTAAACATAGCCTAAATACTATAAGTAACTTTTAGTAAGTATTTTATAATTTATCCTTATATTTTTTATTCAAGCATGAAAATATTATATTGTTAGAATTTTAAGTTGTAGAAACCCAAGACACCAAAATAGGGGGTGAATTAGGGTTTTTTCATAATTAAACTTCTTCACTTAATCCATTTTTTATTGGATATTATTAACTTGTTAAAAGTATGAATGATTCAACCTTTAATTAAATCATATTTACCATAATGATAAACATCAAACACGATAAACATGTGATAAATTTAAAGCGTGAAATAACATAAGGATTTTACTTAGTTTAGCCACACTGGACTATATCCAAGGAGAAGACACTCATAGTTGTTTTAATATACTAATAATCCACTATAGCTAACTTTTTTTATGGATAAGATATTAAGGTAAGGTAACTCCTCACTAAGGCTCTCTACCTCTTCCTCTATTTCACTCATTGCATCTAAAGGGTTACAAATTTATGGATAAGATCATTGCCTCCCAATTCTCACTGCCTATTTTTATAATACATGTAATGCTTTGGTGAGGGAATTATTTTATAGGCTTATAGGTATATTATTAGTTTAATGAAATAATTTTCACTCAAAGTTATTAATTTTAAATATGTATTATTTGATTCTAGATGTAATACTTCAATGAATTCCAAACTACTGCACCAAATTTCACTACCAGATATGATCAATTACTTATTAGAATAATTGATCCTTTGATATTCAAAATGAATTTACATAGTAGTAATAAAACTCCTCTAGATAGGATATTTACAAGATTAAAATTATATTCAATATATTTAGTTTACTTCACTTCAATGTTCTATATGCGTCTATGAGAATCCACTGAAACTCCTACTGCTTCATCAAACAAGATGTTTTCCTCAATGTATTCCACTTTAATATTCTTCAAAATATATAATTAGAAACCCTTTATCATTGAATATAATATAAAATGATATTTATTATTTATAAGTAACTCTAAATAATTTGAATATTTATTTAAATTCTATATTTTTGTCACTTTCCTCCTAGTAACACATGATTCTTTTACCTCTCTATTTACTTCTCTATTTTTCCTCTCTATTTTATTCCCTCTTTTTAATTATACCTAGAAAATATAAATATAACTTGATAAGAATTTGAATTTTAATTTCAAATTAAAATTTAAATAATATTATAACTTCTATTCCTTTAAATATTTAATTTGGATCATCTTACATCAAATCATAAACATTAAACTCTATATGAGTCATTAAGGTTTCAACCATAACTGTCAAACTGTTATATGAGCCCCAAAATCTGAAAAAACTATATGGAAATTCCAGTTTTCAAACTCCATGACACGGAAACTTCCCAAAAAACCCATTTTGAGATCTGTTTTAGACTGTGGAATGATATATAAAATACCATGACATGGTATAATATCTAGTTGAAATGGCCTTAAATATTTTTGATAAAATTCTCAATTTCATGTGTTGGTATTCCTCTCTAGAAATACTAATACTCACCATTCTTAAATCCATGACATGGTATTTTTTTCATTTTGATCATCCTTGAGAGTCACAAGTTAATTCTTTTATACCTTCCACTTCACATATTTTGGGCCTCATCATGCTGCAAGAGTAAACTCCCATGGAAAAATTCCTAGTTCCACAATATGGTGAATTCCTACTCCCCATTTTATAAATTATTTAACACCATGGACTTCTAAATTACAAGTGAAATGGATTACATAGAGTTTCTATATTCAAAGGCCTTATATAATTTCAAATGTCTACAACAGCCTCCACAATTTTCTTCATGCTATATATAACCTTACCATTTCTCATATATTAGAATCTTAAACAAAATTCCATTGACCATGGTGTGGAAGACATTATTGTTTCATATCGATTTCCTTCCAAATTAAAATAATAAGAAAAATTCCCATATATTTCTCAATTCATCCATTTCTATATTTTAAATTACTTAAATAGATTCACTATTTCATAGTTAAGGTTTTCTTCACCATTATACATTTATCAAGCTCCAGATAATTCCTTATGAGTTCCACCTTATTCCAAAGCCTTTATATTTTGAATAAGTATATTAACCTTTACTATTCAATAATTTCTTATTCTGAATATGGTTTCCATATGCATGGTAATAATTATCTCAAAATCTTACATGAGAAAATAGATTATTATCAATGACAACCAACCATAATCACTAAGTAATTCCATTTACCTTCAGAAAAAAACTTAAAAACTCTATCATCTGTCCTAACAACAAATATAGTGATTGACAAAAAATCCAAAACCAGCCATGTTATCCTGATAATATGATGAAGATACAAGAGAGGGTTTAATTGTGTCCTTTTAAAATATTAGAAATTTTTTTAAAACAATCCCTCTTATACTTATCAATCCAATCTATCTTTTTTTAATTCAAGTATATAGTGTAAAATCAAAAATATCATATTAATTTTTATCATAGTTTGGGGCATAAATATCCCTCAGACCATTCCACCAATACTCACTCTATGAGATTAGCGATTTTCACTATAATATTATTATTAAATAGATCATGAAATTTGACTCCAAGAAAATGTAACATGTTACAATAATTTTTACAATACCTTTATGTAGGACTAATAGCATTCCCAAAAACATGTAACACCCAAGTGTTCAAAAATATAGAAAATCTTGAATTTTATTAGAGAAATTCTCTATTGAAACATATAGATGTGGATGTCATAGCTGACAGATAAAGATATATTTATAGGAATATATATATATATTTGTGTGTGTGTGTGTCTTCAAAATGTATTCCTCAAAGGGAAACTCCAATTACATATAGATAATATTTAGATATAATAGCGGAACCTAAATCAACCTTTTTCTAGTAATAAAAAAAAGTAGTATATTGAACTTGTATGCCTCCAAATTATAGTCCTATAAAATCCAAAAAAACTATAGAAGATATAACATAGATTCATATATTAGTAAGTTTTGTTCTTATAAAAATTAAATTTTGAACTGAAGGCTTAGGATGGACACATAGTAGAGAAAGATAAAATAGTTGTCTTCTGAGATCGTAAAATATATGATGTTATTTTTTAGAGTAATAGATTCAAATATTATAGCATCAAATTATATAGCCTCATCTATTAAAATTAGTATAAATATACTTTCTAAAATATCTCTAAAAAATATATATCCAAAAAATTCACCATATAAATTGTGATTTCAAAATTCTTAGTGTATTTGAAATTTTAAATTTAGAAGATATGGAAATTCCTAACTTCCCTTAGAAATCAAAAAAAATCAATATTTTGTTTTAGATCTTCTGAAATGGTGTTTGAATCATTTTACCAAGATATTTTCGCTAATAAAATCATATCAAAAATCTCAGAATAATTCAAATTTTAAATCCAGTCGATGATTGGATCAACATGGGGAGTATTCTGTGTGAGGTTGATGCTAAAAGTATGATAGTCGGCATAAAATTGATTCCAAACAAAGAGTTCTACAATGTGAATTTCAATACCAACATCTATTTCTAAATGTGGGGTGTATCACAAACATGAGGTTTACTTATGTTAGGTATATAAAAAACATGAGGTACCTGAATGTGATGTTCCTTACAAAAGTTAGGTTCCAAAACATAATATTCAATACAAATTTGGGGTACCAGACAAGGGGTTGGATACCAATGTTAGGTTCAACTACTCTTTCTAAATAGTTTTTTCATAATTATTTTTAATAGCCAGAAGACTTAGCTAAATATTGTTATTCCCAATATAAAGATCAAATCTAAAGAAAGATTCCAAAATACCAAGAATAAAATTATTTATTCAATTAAAAATATAAACCTAAAATCTAATAAAAGTCAATTTTTTAGAAAAACAAGTGAGGGTTTTGTTGAGAATAAAAATTAATGAAAAACTTTTTGGATAAACATCCATATGCCAATAAATATCCCCCTTTTTATGATTACAAAACCCATAAAAACAAAAGAACTTATATGATTGTAATTTTCAATAAAATATATTATTAATTAATTCAAATACATTTATACATAATTAGATCATTTTATTTTAGTTTTTTAATTTTATATTTTTTTCATATTTCTCCCCAATTTTTAAGATCAAAAATAAAGTATTAAATGGAATAAGAAATTGTTAATGTTTCATAGAACTGTAATTGAATTTTATTCAATCTAAATATGAATGAAATCTAAAATTTATAGGCTTAAAATTAGATAAATATAAACACAAATAAAAAATAATAGAAGAAGAGATCTATTTTATAAATAATTGTTGAGTATAATAAAAATTTTGATCTTGAAGAAGGTTGTGGCTAAGGGTTAGGGTCAAGGACTGAAAATAAGATTGGAGTCCTCCAGAGATGAGGAAAAGGTTAGAGAATCATGAAGGGTTTGATGAAATTCATGATGCCCCTAGATCAACTCCTTGAAATTATAATTTAATGGAGTATCCCACACCCTAATTAAATGTAAAGAGTCTTAACTAATCTTTAAAATTTTAACAAAATTCAATTTTATAAAGTAATAAATAATATTAGATGACTAAAAAAATTCATCACACTCCCATGCCTTTTGATAAGATCTCTCACACCATGTTTTACATAAGATAATTTTTAAATTAGCTCTTATTTATTATCATAAAGAATGTACAATGTCACATTTTCACACCATATAACGTGAACTTTTTAATCCCAAGCACTAATATTGGAAGATAAAATCTTTTTACTTTGCAAAAAATCACTAAAATTTGGTTCATAAGAGGTAGAATATCTTCCTTGACTTAAACTGGTTACCTTAAAATAATTAAACTGAGACACCAAAAAACATTATCATATCACTAAAATATTATTTAGAAATTAGACCACCTTTCAACTTCCCAAAAAAATTTGTGATGCCTCTCTTCAAAGGATCAACATATATTCTTAAAATTTAATTTTCTTTTAAAATTTGAAACTAAGTATAAATAGACTCATAATATTATTTTGAAATAGAATTACTTCTTAAATACAAAAAATATTTCCTATAACTGTCATGTTTTGAATTAAATTAATAACTTTATTCATCAATTCATCAAACTTATAAATCATAATGGTA
Source organism: Viscum album (assembly GCA_963277665.1). Taxonomy (NCBI): domain Eukaryota; kingdom Viridiplantae; phylum Streptophyta; class Magnoliopsida; order Santalales; family Viscaceae; genus Viscum; species Viscum album. The sequence continues at coordinate 1,018,748,606 of OY728140.1, read as the reverse complement.
TAAAAATTTCAGCACGGAACTCAAAAATATGCTTCACTTATCAATAATTTAAGGGTTAAATCTATGGACTTACCAAGGGTTTCACTATTTATATCATTTTAAGTGAATGAATATTTTAACCTTCACATGAGGGAGACCATAGCTCACCAATTACTTATGTACTCTCAATGAATTTCTCATCTAATTTCTCTAAAGATTTTTTAACTATGGAAATTGATTGATTCTTAATCAATTCAGTAGACGCAGTAACAAGAATAATAACTTTTCTAGTAGAATAAAATTTTATCATTATCTACCTCTCATAATAATTACCAGTAGCATAAGCATGTTCTACCTCAACATGAGTAACTAGTTCAACTCCTACTAACCCAACTTGAGTAGGTTATCCAACTTCACTTGCAACAGACTAAAGAACATACTCAGTTGTTGTAGGTTGATGTATCTTTCATGTTCTAAAAACTAAAAAAATTCCATTGTATATCACTAAATATGGTTCTTTATAAATCCTAAAAACTAAATATTTCCTTCAACTATTAAAACTATATTTTCATATATAACCAACTTACTTCTTCTACTTGAAGGAATATTTTCAACATTGATAGCATAATATTCTAAACCAGAAGCACCAACTTCAAATCCAACCACTAATTGAAAGAGGCAAAAAAACATGTCATAATAGCCTTAAATTTTATATTCAAAAACGTCCTCTATAGTAATTCAAGCAGATTTGGTGGATTTTAGTCTTCCTTACTCCCCCTCAGCACCAACATCAAAGGGAGAATCTACTTCAGCTCAAACTGGTATGAGATTTCCTTTGGATGTACTATATAAAATGCCAAATTTTATCACGATTATAGTTAATAAGATGTTATTGTGAAGATAAGTTATCCCTATCCTAATATCTTAAACATATCCTCACTTTTAGAGAACACGATACATCATTCTCCTATAAGGATATAAGGTCATCCTCTAGTCCTTATGGTTAAAATGCCTCATTTATATCAATATATACTAACATAAATTCAACTTTATATCACTAATAATAATAAAAATAATGTAAATATCTGTAAGGATAAAATTATTTGATTCATCAATCCTAGGCACTACACCATTTTGAATGAATTTTATAGGAACTTTCTGATCAGCCTTAAGATCTTTCAATGTCATCTTCCTTATTTAAGAAGTTATAGAATAAAAATAAATAATGCCTTATAACTTGTAAAACACTTCACTAATATACTTCAAATTAAAACTAAAATTCCCTTCACATTCAAATTATTAGATTTGGGCCATCTCTATAGATAATATCAAAAAAAAATATTTCCTACTTTTGAAAAAATTATATCTTCAATTTCGAAAAAACTAAACTAAATGTTTTCAAAGAACTCCTTAACTTATATTTAAAAAACATATTATATATTAATTCTATCAAAAATAAATTCCCAACATTGATATCTTAGTGATTTATTTAGTAGTATATTAGTTTCAAACATCCATTAAAAGTTAAAAACCTTTCCCTATAGCACACAATAGTAAGAACTTGAAAATTTCTACCTCTATCCACTATTCGGGTCAAATTCATTGGTTGTATTCATATTTTCCATTTCAAAAATTTGTTTAAGTTTTAGGGTTGAGTAATTGAGAGAATAAAATATCAAAGTTTTGAAGAAATAAGGGTTCAAAGGTTAGGGAAGAGAAATTAAATTTCTTATAGTTTTAGATGATGTTTGGGTTTCTCAAACCAAATTTTCAGTGTAACGATTAATAATTTTAAATTCGAAATGATATCTTATAAAATTAACTTAAGACATAACTAAATTTAAATAATATAAATTAAAAAACTAAATAACACACTAAAAAAATTAATAAATTAACACAAATGAATTAAAATAAATTATTATCATATAAAAATATTAACAAAATATAGGTAATCTATATTTAAAATCAAACAAATCTAACCACCTTAATAAAATCAAAACAAGCAATGGGAAGAGGTTCAGAAAAAATATTGGCAATTTAATATTAGTTATTAAAAAATTATAAAGAAATATCTCACTTTTGAACATGATCTCTCAGAAAATGATGTCGAATATCAATATTATTAGTTCTAGAATGACTAGCTAGATTTTTCGAAATATTTATAGCACTATTATTATCACATAAAATTAGAACATGATCAAAATTAAGTCTAAATATTAAAAGAGTGTGTTTCATCCACATCACTTGTGCATAGAAACTACCAATAGATATATATTCAGCCTTAGTGGTTGATAATGTAACTAAATATTGCTTATTACTTGACCATGAAACTAGATATTTTCCTAAAAAGTGATAGGTACCTGAGTTTCCCTTTATACCTAATCTAAAACCACTAAAATCATCATCATAATATGAGATTAAATTAAAACCAGAATTTTTGTGATAGAGTAGAGATAAAGAAATGGTTCTATTTAAATATCTTAAAAAAATTAACGCCTTTCAAATGTGACACTTTTTTATTTTACTGAAATGTTGTATATAAAAAAACAAAAAACATAACATCCGGTTTAATGGAAATAGTATATAAGAAACTACCAATCATACCTCTATAAAACTTGTTTTCAACTAATTTACCAACTTTATTCAAGTAAAGTTTTAGATTTGTACATATGTGAGTTTTATATAGATTACTATTTTCAATTCCAAAAAATTTCAACAAATCAATAATATATTTACCTTGATTCAAAACATTTCCAAAATATTTTTAAACTATTTTAAATCTAAGAAAGAAATTTAGTTCCCCCATCATATTGATTTCATATTTTCTTTCATAATTTTTGGAAAATTATTACGAATATTTCAATTAGTGGAAGAAAAAATAACATCATATACATAGATTTGAACTAATAAAATATTATAAAATATATTTTCTTAAAAATATTAGGATCATCCTGACCTATAAAAAACCATATTCTAAAATAAAATAACTCAGTCTTTCATACTAAGCCCTTGGTTATTCTTTAATACCTTAAATATATTTAGCAAGTTTAAAAAAAATTTGAAAATGATAATTTTAAAAACCTGGGGATTTTTTAACATAAAATTACTCCATTAAATATCCATTTATATAATAAGGATCAACATCCATATAGTATAATTTTAGATTAATATAAGATGCATAGGATAAAATAATCCTAATGGGTTTAATCCTAGAAACTAGGGAAAAGGTCCCTTTATAGTTTATACCTTCCTCCTAGTAGTAACCTTTAGCAACCAGCCTAGATTTATTTTCAGTAATTATACATTTATTGTCTTTATTGCTTAAAAACACCCACTTACTTCCTATTATTGGATATCCCAAACTCACTCCTAAAATTTATTCCTTTTAAACTAATTTAGCAGTTCTTTCATAAAAACCAACTCTTATCATTCAAGTCTTCTTCTATAGTCATAGTTTTTAATTGGGATAGAAAATAAGAGAATTCTAATAAATTTATAACATTATTCCTATTATTAATACCTTAAACGAGGTATCCTATAATGGTATCTAAAAGATGGTTCTTTAAGGTCTGGGTTTTTTTAGGTAAGAAACTTCTAGGTTCCTCAGTTTAATTATCCATAAAACTAGATTGATTATGATCATGTTTAAATTTACTTTCAATCTTAAAATTATAAGAATAGAGTCTTAAGTTATTTAAAGAATCTATGATTTCATCTATTTGTGTCCTATTGTGATCAAAAGGATCACTCTCATTAAACTTTATGTGAATTAATTCTTAAACCATCCTATAATTTTTATAAAACACTATATAATATTTAGAAGTAGCCGAATACTGAAGAGAAATCCTTCATCATCTTTTGGATAAAACTTAAAAAAAATTCCTTAGTATTCAAGATATACACCTTACATCCTAGAACTTTGAAGTACCCAATATTAGGCTTTATATTATTCCAAAACTCGTAGGGTGGATTCTTGAGAAAAGGTCTAATTAAAACTTAATTCATAATATAGAATGTTTTATTAACATCTTATTCCCAAAAATAAGTAGGTAAAATATACTCATTTAACATAGTTCTATCCATTTTCTGAATAGTATTTTATCTTTTCTTTTTATTATTATATTTTTTTGAGATGTCCTTAGAGAAGAAAATGTGTGTTTAATACACATATTTTAGAAAAAAAAATTAAATTCTTTATTAAAAAATTATACTCCATGATCATTTATCAATGAAATATTGAGAAGATTTTTAATTTTGAATCAACTTACAAAAACTCATAAAAATAGTAAAAGCTTTACCTTTAAATTTCTAAAATTAAACCCATATTAATCTCAAAAAATAATTAACAAACACAAAAAAAGAATCTACTAGCCAATATTACTAATCTAAAATGTCTAAAAAATCCATATAGATAAGTTATAAATATCTATATGTAGTAACCTTATTAATTTATAAGAAATATAACTTATTCTGCTTGCCTATTTAACATGCATCACAAAGTTTATTTACATAAAATTTGAGCCATGGAATATTAGAAACTATATTCTTCTTTTATAACTTAGAGAGATAAAAAATATTATAGTGACCAAGAATTATATTCCATGTACAAGATTCAATAACTTTGGTATTTAAAGAGATCAAATTTTGTTTACACAAGGAACTAAGGTATAAATTATAAACATTCCCTATTCTAGGTGCACTAAACTTAAGCAGATTATTCTTAAAAATATAGCATGCATAATTAGAAAAATTAACAACAAGACTATCAACATATAGTTGGGAAATACTTATCAGATTCTACTTCAACCATTGAACATAGAGAAATGTGTTGATCAGAATAGAATTTGGATCTCCAACTAGCCTACATTAATGATCTTCCCTTTAGCATTATCACCAAAGGTAACCAAACATCCCATAACATTAGATAATGAATAGAAATTTGAAAAATATCTTCTCATGTGTCTTGAACAGCCATTTTCTATATAATTTATAAAATTTCTATCCCTATGGCTTTTCACCTATAAAAATATCAAGAAAAAATTTGTTTTGGGACATAAATGATCTTGGGTCTGGCAGTTCCAACAAGAAAGGATCTAGAAAACTATATCTATTTAACCCTACCAAAAAATCTAGAATAAACTCTAGATAATCCTTTAAAAAAATAAGCTTTCTTAACGACACTTATTTGAGTAATATTTAAGTTGAAATATTTAGAATTGTGTCCTTTAATTCCACAATAAAAATAAGTAACTTTAGAAATTCTATGATTCATTGAGATTAGAAAAAAATAATTTCTATATTTTTTATGTTACTCACTATTAATTAAAATTCTATATTTTTATCTATTAGTATTATTATTTGTAAAGATTTTATTTAAATAATCCTACCCATTGAAGCAGATTTATTTATTTTTTCTTTTAATTCGAAAATTTGTTTTACCATGATATAATTTTCACTTAAGAAAACAATATTAATATTTTTTAAATAATTGTGATTTTTATTTAAGGTTTTTAATTTTTCTTCTTAAATGGATCAATATTCAACTAATTTTTCATATGATTATTTTTTATATTCAAAATCAGAAATAGAGTAATAATAGGATTGTACATAATATGTCCAATCTATAAAGAACATGTTTTCTTTCTGATTTGATTATTATGGTTCAAATTTAGAACCAAAAGAACTTATTTAATCATCAGACACATTTCATGTAGCCTTTATGGATTTATTACCTTTTCATTTATAATTATCTTTCATCTTACTATTCTTATCCTTCTTTCCATCTTTTTATTTCCTTGAACTGGGGAAAATCAGGTTTAATATGACCCAATTGTTTCCATTCATAGCATCTAATTTCCTTCAGTCCGTGATTACTTTTCTTGTAGTCATTGAATGATTTTTTAAACAATTATTTATCTTATATATCTTCTTGAATCCTCTAGAAAACTAATAAAATTATTCTCTATAATTTAAATAATTTGAGTCATCATCGGAGAATATAACATCCTCCATTGATTTTTTTCACCTTTAGGAATAGATAATTTGAGAGTAGTATTTTCCTTCTTGATCATTTTATGATCCTCAACTTCCCCTTGTATCTCAAATTCATACATCATCTGGGTTCTAATTAATTACTTCATCTTCAAATATTTTACCAACATTTACTCTGTCATTATAGCTAAAATTACATTCCATATAGAGGTAAAATCTCTGATAAAATTTAAATATTAACCTAGTTTGTGTATAGATGTTCCAAGAGAAAAAACATTATTGACTATCTCAGTTAGTATTCCATTAATTTTAGTGATAATTTCAACTTCATATATTCAAAAGTTATCAAATTTCAACTTATCTATATTGTATCTTAATTGTTTCACAATTTCAATTCCTTCATAGGAAACAGTGACTGTTTTGCACATTTCAAAAGTATTAGAGCACTATGAGACAAGATTGAACTCATCTGGTCAAAGTACACAAATAATTTAATTCATGGATATTTAATTAAGATCATACTTATCTTCTTTATTATCATCCCATTTCTCTGGATCATCTTTAGGAATCTCATAAGTCTTGAATACTTTCAAATATACTTTTAATCTAATATTTTTAAAGTATATAATTATGTGAGATTTCCAGCATCCATAATTTTCACTATTAAAATATATAGCTCTGATCATAGACATTCCTTATTTAAGATAAACCATTTACATCAATCATTATCTATATTTTTAACTCAGTTATTTTAGAGAAAAAAATCTTCAATAGAGTTAAGGTTTGATACTAATATTTTTCATGATAAGATGATGAATACATGAGAGGGGGGTAAATTGTATCATTTTAAAACACTAAAAAATTTTAAAAACCATCCCACTTATAAATATAAAGTAAATATGTATTATTTAATTATATTATGTAATAGAAAATAAAAAGTATCATAGTAATTTTTGTAGTGGTTCAGGGTACAAAGATCTTCTAGTCCACTCCACCAACACTCTATATATGGGCTTAGTGATTTTCACTACTAGATCCTTTTCTAATGGATATCAATATTTGATTAAAATAAAATCTAACTTTTTATAATATATTTTACAAGGCCTTTATATAGGACTAACTACATCCCTTGAAACACTAAACACCCAAGTATTCAGAAACAAATAAAATATTGAATTTGGTTGGTGAAATTATCTATTGAAACATATAGATGCAGATAACATAGATGACAGATGAATAGATATTAATAGGAAAATATATATATATGTCTCCAAAGTATAGTTCTAAATAAGAAACGTTGACTAGTTTTAGATAATATTCATATATAACAGTAGCAGCTAAATATAACTTTTTGTAGTAGTAGGATGAATGCACAGCATTATATAGAACATGTATGTCTCAAAAGTGTAGTCCTGTAAACTCCAAAAAAAATATAATAGATATAACACATATTCATATTGCATCAAGTTGTGTTCAATAAAAAATAAAATTTCAAACTTAAGGCTTAGTATAATCTCACAAAATCAATAGATAAAACAATTCTCTTATGATATCATGAAAGATCTAACATTGTTTTTAAGAGAGAGAATCATAGCTTTGAGCATCGAATCATATAGATGCATCCTTTGAAATTGGGATAAATGATATTCATAAAATATATCTAAAAAATAGTTAAAAAAATTCATAAGATAAATCATGATTTCACAATGCTTGGCATATTTGAAATTTGAAATTTAAAAGCTATGAAAATTCATAACTTACCTTAGAAATTTAAAAAAAATAATCTATTATTATAGATCTTTTGAAATGGTCTTTGAATAATTTTAATGAGTGATTTTATCCAATAAAATCATGGAAAAAATCTCAAAATAATGCAAATTTAAAATATTATCAAAGAATGGATCAATGTGGGGATCATTCTGTGTGAGGTTGATTCCAAAATTATGATTGTTAGGATATGGTTTATTCTAAACATAGAGTTACAGAACATGAAGTTCAATTCCAATGTATAGTTCTTAACATGAGTTATATCAAAAATGTGAGGTTTACATATGTTCGGTATATAAAAAACATGAGGTACCCAAATGTGAGGTTCCTTACAAAAGTAAGGCTCTAAAACATAATATTCAACACAAATGTGGGGTTCCAAGCAAGGGATTGGATACCGACATTAGGTTCACCTACTATTTCGAAATAATAATTCTAAAATTATTTTTAATGACCAGAAGACTTAGATAATGATTATTATACATAATATAAAGATCAAAATTGAATAAATATTCTATGGTTATAGGAATAAAATAATTTATTCAATTTAAAATATAAACCTGAAATCCACTCAAAGTAACTTTATTAGAAAAAATAAATGAGGATTTCTGTTAGCATAAAAATCAATGAAAAAAATTTTAGATTAGCATTCATATACCTAAAAAACTAAACTCCTTTGGATACAACATTCTTTCTCTTTGTATTATGTTGTAAATACTATAGTGAATATAATTCTAATGCAATAAACCCTTTATTTTTTCTTTGGTTATGGATTCAGGATCCCATGTTTTCCTCCCCATTTGACATCAAAATACATGGTTCCTTTTAGTGTGATTTCCTCCCCCTTTTTATTGGAATATAAATAGTGTCTTCCAATACTTTCACTCTCCCTTTGACAAAAATAACGCAAAGGTATCTTCCCATATAGATTTATCTTCTAGTACACCCCCCCCCCCCTATATTTTAGAGCTCTATATGGATAACTCCATCAACTTTTACTCCCCCTTTCTCAACATACTTATTATATAAAATATTCAAAGTAAATAAATATCTTATCATAACACCAATAATTCCTGATTTTTTTTCCATCTCAATATCTCCCTTTATTATAGATTTTGAAATTTTTTGCTCCATCTACCAAATTTTGAATTGAATAATCCTATATTTACTATCTTGTAACCTATAAACTATTTCATCCAAAATTAATCTCATTCTTCTCAAAAAATATAGTGAGTTAATTTACTACCTAGAAAATATTAATCAAAAAATCCTCTAAACCAACTACATCATTACTCGATGTATTAAATAAGAGTTTTTGTTAATAATAACAATGTTTTCCATATTACTCACTACTTATATAAAACACTAGTAATAAGAGAAATTTAATTATTTTAACAATACTTGTGATCTTAATTAAATTCACAAAAAAATTGTTCATAAATAGTTAATCCCAAGAGTGTGAAACATACCATATATTGAATCAATTGATATCGCTTGTAAATAGGAAAATAGTGATACCACTTGATATCTATAATATTACTTTATTCAAGGGATTTATCCATGTCTAGATGAGGATAAATAGACTTTTAAATATTAACATTGATTTCACTTTGTTTCTTTAGTTTTTAACACCATATATTGTGGGAAACATTAACACATAGAAACCACTTATGGTTGATAATACATTCTTATCAATATAATTTAAGTATCCTAAAGAAAATCAATTAGATGATACTATATTTTTATCCTATAAATAGATAAAACAAATATCCCCTTATGTTTGTGGATACTTATTTAATAGGTTATCCATATACTTATTCATATACTTCTCCCTCTTTTTAATGGCCAGATATCATATTCTAAATTCTATAATTAGCTTTATATAAATTATAAAACTTAGTTATGGCTTTGACACATGTTTCACATCCAATAAATATTTTTAACAATTAAAGACCTTCTGATTGTCACCTATCAAACATTCAAAGGTTTGGTGTTTTTCTGATGTGTATATCGGCACTCAGGTCAAATCATCAGCACTGGTAAAAAAATTTAGAGTCGATTGTTTCTATTTTGTTTGTCTTTTTAATGGGGAGTTTATTTGTAGATCTTAATTAAATTGATTGATGGATGATGTATAATTTATAAACTTGAAAATATTGGGGTGAGTTCATTATTTGGGATTTAATCTTGTGATATCCTTGATCTTTTCTATATATTTCATTAAATTAACATCCAATTCACAATATGATTTTTGATCAGAATTCAAAATTGTTTTCGATTTAATCCAAACCTCAACTAGGGTACTGATCTCAATAAATTATTATTTTTGGAAGGTTCAATATTTCATGAACCCATGTGTACTTGTGGTTCCAATAATCCATGGAATCCACATTTCAAACAAAATATGTCATTAATCAATGAAATTTTAAGTTCAACAAACCCAATATTAATTTAAAGAATATTAATCAAGAAATATCTCTCAATCTCTTAACATTCCAAAATTACAACTCACCCCAATGGGAGATTTAATAATCCATTGAGGTATTTTGTAATATGGTAGTAATTTTTTGTGGTGATGAATTAAAATAGAATAAAAATAATGAGATAAGAAAATATTTGTTCACCGAACACACACACAAATGGTGAAGAGAATTAAAATGCACTTTTCATTGAATGAGAAAGAGAAATAAGGGATTGGTTTTTAAATTTAATTAAGAAATTTTAATAAAATTAATATTAAAATACATAAGGTACATGAGAATAATATAAAATTAAGAAACTTTCATTAACATTTAAACAAAATTACAACAAAACACATACAAGGTTACTAATGAAAATGAACGGAAAAGAACATGAAAACAAAGAGGGATGAAAGGCATATAGAGTATAAAACTTATTTTGGAAGGTCCTACTAGCCCTTTATAAATACTATGGACTTTAAAATGTATCCTATTATGCTATGAAATTCCAAACCCTTGAATGGATAAGAGGGCAATATATTTATTACCTAAGGTGGTGGACTATTGGCATTCCAAAACTGCCCCTCCACTTGTATTGGAAATATGAAAATTCAGATAGTTGAATATGGAGGAATATTCTTCTTAAAAGTTTAGATATGGATTTTGTAAGTACACCCTCTAAATTTTTCATCAATTTGACTTTTTTATCCATAGTTATCATTTTTTTAATAAACAATGTGCTCCTATCCATTTTTGTTTTGAACTTTTCCCAAGTATAAATTTGAATGAATTTATGTTTATAAATATATCCTTAAATCAAAACCATTTATTATAAAAATATGGGATTATATATATTGGATTTCACACTGAAAAATATCAACTCAATTTGATATCTATATCAGGAAAAAAGTCAAGGACTGGGTTTTGCTTTTAAATCCCGGACAGAATGGTGGGATGGACTTTAAAGTATTAGTTGGACCCCTTTTTGGTAGATTTTGGCCTTGAAATTATTTTAAAATATGAATTACATTTTCCGCTGAATTTTTGTGGATAATAAATGAATTTGGAATTATGTGTTGAGCCCATAAAATATATCATTAGTTGATAGAGTTTCCTTAGCAGATTTTTTGGGCCTTCTCATATTGTCTTTATGGACCTTCAAATTGAATAATTTCCCAATGCTTCCTTATAATGATATGTGTTAATTTTCATCGGGAACACTAAAAAAGAAGAATAACATAATTTTAATTAGTATGTTAAAATATATTATCAAAACATTAAACTACATTTTAATTAAATGAACTCGAACAATGCTCTTCTTATGTGTTTATGATCAAAACATGAACATTGATTAGAAATTAATCCTTTTTAAGTGAAAATTATATGATATGGGTAATTTAAAATAATTAATTAATATATAATATCAACTCCCCCACACTTAGTCTTGTGCATTTCCTCATGTACATCAAATAAAAACAAACCTAAATCATTTTTACTCACTAAAAAATAAAAAAAAAGTCTCCAATCAGGGGGGTCTAGACTAGTTCACTCATCCATAATGAATTCCACCAAAAAAATTTACAAAAATAATGTACCAAAATAAATTCATTTTTCATGATCAAAATTAGAAATGGTAAATGTGGACACTCACAACTCACTCCTCTTAAGATGATAAAAATTTATTTATGGAGGTCCACTCATTCACTAACTAAAAGTGAAATCATAAAGTTTTTAAGTGCTCGCATATTTCATTCCCTATTATAAAGTGCACAAGAATAAAGAGGTGTTTTAAGGTTTTTTTTAGTGGATATGAGATTGTGGGAATATAATGTCCAAAAGAGTGTAAAAGATGGTTGAAAAACCAACATGGGAAAAACAATGCACAATTTTTTTGAAATGAAACATGGGAGGATATATAAATACATATATATAAGGGAATGAATGTGTGAAGAAAGAAATTTAAGTGGAAAAAAATTGTAAGGGGGTGAAAAGATGAAATATTTACAAAACACAAAACTTCTCCCAATGACATAAGTGTTATTTTTTATTTTTTTTTTCTTTTTTTTCTCTAAAGTTGAACTTGAAAAAAATCTCACACTAATTTCCTAACCCATGTTTGATTTCCTCACAACAATAATTGTAATAGTTATAACAAGATCAAAGGTTTATGAAGAGTGATTTTTAACCCTCCCAAGAAAAACCTCATTCTTTTTTCTTCTTATTTTTTTGAACACTTTTCAATAACATGTATAGAATTACATAAAAATTAATATATTCCCAAAACTCACTAAATGAAAACCTCTACCCTAGACTTAAATGTATGATTTCCCTCAAATATATGATAAAACCTTGAAAATCAAGGAAATTGTACCAAAAAATAAATCCATTCCCCCCACACTTAAATTTCAATAAATTATTCAATGTAAATCCATGTAGATGTTGGGTGGGACAAGGTTTTAGGATTGAAGTGTGGGTATAAAAAAAATTAAAGGATAAAAGGTGATTTTAAAAAGGAGGATCAATGTAATGTAAATTGGATTCTATTTGGCTATTTTGATTCGCATGTGGTTCTGAAAATGCCTCTATCATATTAATGTATGCTAAAGTAGGAAATTAAACTCTAAGGTCCATAAACTCTAGACTCACGACCAGGGGGTGAAAACACAAAAAAAAAGATGGTTATAGGTGACATTGGAATGAAATATAATGTTGTTCCTCATAGTATTTGAAGAATCATTTTCCAAATAAAAAATTGAGCATTAAAAATTTATTTTTCTTGACAAAAAATTATTTATACAAATTTAGGATGAAAATACAAAATGTTTGAGATGAAAACAATTCATTGGACTCCCCAAAAATGTTGGACAAAATTTTAATATATAATACGGATTAATTAGGACTATTTTTTTTAAGTTTTTTCTTTAGTTTTTTTAAGTTTTTTTTAAATCACACTCAAATAAAGTGAAAAGGAAGAAAAAGGTTTTGAAAAAGAATGTGTAATGAAGAAAGTGGTAAAAATGAGAGTGAGAGAGGAAGAAGAAGAATATGGGGTGTTAAAGGGAAAGAGGTTACCCATGGTTTGGATTTAGTGGGTTTGTGTCTCCATCTAGTGTTGGGTTGGAGGAACTAGATGTGGTTCTTGAAACATGTTTCCTCTCCAGTGATGCTTTAGAAAAATCTCATTACCTAAAAGAGAATAAAAAACAGAAATCATTATTCATTTAATGGAAAACTAAAAATAAATTAAAATTTCATAAAAGTAAAGGAAAACTAAGGTTTCCTCCCAAGAGGCACTACATTTATTTTTTTCTATAGCTGGACAGTGGTAGTGGATTACCCATAATCTGATGGTGGCCAATGAATTTTCTTAACTCTAGTGTTCTTCAAAAAAACATTTCTTTTGGGATGACCAATTATTCATTGGATAATTTTTTTCCTTCCTTATTTTTGGGATTACAATTAAATAGGGGTTAAAAGAGAATGTGGTTATCCACCCTTTGATCTTCAACTTGAGGAATGACGTTATCCAAAAAGTGCTAGTTGTCTATTCTTGGAAATTTCAGAAGATGTTTCAATTATGATGTTGTATTTATGTAAGTTTCAGATAACCCAAAATCAAATTATGATATCCCAGTTGTTTTTAATGCATTTATTTTATCACTTTACAATGTAGAGTAATGGGTATTAAAGGGTACATGAGATTGAATAGATTTTTCCATATCATTAATATCAATGTTTTTCGTCAAAGAATGATCAATATTCACCTCCCTAGTGATTAATTTTTTTAATTTTAGAACAAATATAAAAAACATCACTACCATTGGGACAAGGTAGGAACGTTGATTTAGGATTCACTTGAATTATAATAGAATTTTTAGAATCATGGATAAGAAATTATGAATTTTGGAGAATCTGATTTGAATCAACCAATGAGCATGCTAGTTCATTTTCCTCATTACCATACAAGTTAGAGCAGTGGATATCAGGGGTTATATTATATTCTAAAGAGTTTTTAATATCCTTTAGATCTATGGAGTTTTCATATGAAATGTCAGCATTAACTTTCCTATTTATGACTTGGTTAATGAGAATGCAGAATTCAAAATCTCCCTTATCATTAGAACAAGAAGAACATGATGGATTAGGGTTCAATAAAATCTTAGAGATACTTTCATAATAATTTATGTAGAATATAGAGTGCTTCTCTAATGGTTATCTCATGGTTTGAAAAATATTTAACTTGAACAGTTGTTCACCAAATTACATAGATAATATGATAGCATAGACATCAATATTAGTTCTAGATGTCATGAGGAAAGGTATTACTAAAATAAAATGATATTAGAAAGAATTTGTGTCACCTTCCATGTCAAGGACATAGAAATCATCTCGGAAGATAATATCATTGACTCGGACAAGGAAATCCTCAATTATTATCTCAGAACTGGAAATGCTTTGATTAGATAACGGTGACAACACCCATTGGGTTTAATGGACCTAGACCAAGGTTGGAGAAGATGGATTTGGGCATGACATTTATCAAGGACCCTTGGTCTATGAGTGAATCATCGAATTTGGAACTCCCTATTTGGCATGGAATTGTAAAGGTACCAAGATCTTTTCACTTCATGGGTATGGACGACTGGGTTGAAACATTATAAATGGTCTTAAGTTGTATCTTATAGGTGCACAATTCCTTAAGAAACTTCTCATAATTTGGGATTTGTTTGATGTAATCTAATAGAGGAATTTTCACTTTAACACATCTAAACATGTCAAGAATTTTAGAATCATTCTCAAATGGCTTATTTGGATTAGATATGGTTTAAGAAAAATGAATTGGGTTCCTTAAAGGAATATAAGGATTTGAAGGAGTGGCTTCAATTATTTTTCAATTTTTTTTTTCTTTTTATTTTTTATATCAACATTTAAAGGGGATTTCTTGGACTCATCATGAGGAATGTCAATATTTTTTCAATCTAAGTAAAATTTCATTTACATTACTATTCGGTTAGGGTGATGGTTGATTTTGGAGTTGGGAAGAATTGAATTGTTTCTATTGGTTGAGGTGGGATGAAATTTGACAAATTTGGGTTTCAATGTTTTTAAGTTTGTAACGGTGGATGAGGAAAGATCTTCCATAGAACTTTCCCAAGGTTTCTTGTAATAGTAGTTATGTCCCATACTAGGATTTCCTTGATTTGGGTTTTTGAAAAACTTAATTTATCAGTTTGGGAATTGGAAAGGCTCATTGGGATAGTGGAATATAGGAGGACAAAGAGTAGTATTACTCCTTTAAGGCTGATGAACAAAAGGATAAAGTTGTTATAAGTTACCACCACCTTGACCATATTGGAATTGGTTTGGGTTTTGAGGAGGGAATTTTGGGTCAAGAGATATGTGATTAACATACCTCAAGACAGGGTTATAGGTAGAAGAGAAGGGATTGGAGTGGGGTTGGTGGAGTTTCTAATGAACTGACCTGATTGTTGAGGTTTGGTGTTCCACTAATAAAATATTGCATTGAGATCCATTGGATTAGAATAATCAGATGGATCGTCTTTAATATGTGGTCATGTGTTAGTTCGATGAGCTGGTGAGCTACATATTTGACAATTTTTTATAGACCCATGGAATAGAGATTGTGGATAAGATGAGGTTGGGAATTTATTAGCCACAAATACTTCCTCATAAGGCCTATAAGTTCACTCATCCACTCAGTCATCTTTTTGGGCTCTATGTACTAATTCTCTTGGACTTATTAAACTTGAGAATGTGATAAAATATGTAATTTTTGTGTGTTTTTATTCATGTTTCTTATGATATCTCGTGTAGTTGAAGGAGTTTTATCAATAAGAGTAAATCCACTTGCGGCATCAATGAGAGTTCACTACATAGCCAATAACCCCTCATAGAAGTATTCTATCAAGATTTGTTCGGGGATTTAGTGGTGTGGGAATTTTTTCACAATATTTTTTAACCTCTCCTAATACTCACGGAGTGATTCATTAGGGAATTTATGGATACCATTTATTTAATTTCGGATAGAAGCATTACAAGAATTGGGAAGGAATATATTTAATAAGATTCACTTAATGTCATTCCATGTGGTTATGGAACCAGGAGGGAGGTAGTAGATCCATGACTTGGTGAAGTCAGCTATGGAGAAAGGTAATCCTCAAAGTTTTATTTGTTCTTCAGAAAACCCTTAAGGATTCATGGTATATCACAACACTTGGAACTCTTTTAGGTGAATATTTGGATCCTCGCCATCTAACCTATATAAATAAGGTAAAAGATGAATCAAACCCAATTTGAGTTCAAAATAAGACTTAATATTTGGATATTGAATATCAAGGGGTTGGTAATTCATATCAGGGGTAGTGAGCTATTTTAAGTTTTGATCCATAGGATTTTCTGTATCAACAAAAATTAGATTGGAAATGAATGGGTCTTGATTGATTTGATTATCACTAATATTCTCCTAAGTCGGTGAACTGTTTTCTCAATTTCTGGGTTAAACAAATCCAATTGATTTTTTTGAAGGCTGTGGGAAATTCAGAGAAATTTTTAAATGATGAGGAAGGTGGTATTTTTCCTTGAATTTTTTTATTTTGTGATTTTTATGAGAAGGTAGGTTTTCCTTTTTGTTTTTTTCAGATTTTTTGTTTTTTTATACTTTTTATTTTTTTTCAAAAATAAAAAACTATTGACTATAAGTTTTTTCATATACAATATTTATGCCATTTGAAGTGAAGCTAATTGTATTATATCAACCGTTCAAAGTTCTGGTGCTCTGCTAAAATGTATAGCGACACTCGGGTCGAATCCTAAGCAATGGTACAAATTTTAGAGTTGATTGTTTCTGTTTTTTTTTAACAGGGGGTTTGTTTGCAGATCTTAATTAAATTGATTGATGGATTGTGTTTGATTTAAAAACTTGATAAATATTGGATTGATTTTATTAATGTGTATTTAATCTTGTGATATCCTTGAGCTTTGCTATATATTTCATTGAATTAACATCCACCTCATAGTATGATTTTTGATCGGAATTCCAAATTATTTTGGCTTTAATCCAAGCCTCAAATAGAGTATTGATCTCAATAAATTATTGTTGATATAAGGTTAATAATTTCATGAACCCATGTGTACTTTTGGTTCCAATAATCCATGTAATACACACGTCAAAAAAACATGTCATTCATCCATGACATTTTAAGTTTAACATACACAATATTAATTAAAAAATATTAATTGCGAAAAATATCTCAATAGCTTAACATCCCAAAATTATGACTCACCCTAATGGGAGATTTAATCATACATTGAGGTGTTTAGTAATATTTTAATAAGTCTTTATTTTGATAAATTAAAATATAATAAAATGGATGAGATAATAAAATATTTGTGCACCAAACAAAAACATGAATTGTGAAGATAATTAAAACACACTTTTGATTGAATGAGAAATCGAAAGAAGGGATTATTTATTAACTTGATTTAAGAAATTTTAAGAACATTAATATTAAACTAAATAAAGTGCATGATAATAAGAGATTATGAATAAACTTTCATTAACATTTAAAAAAATATAACAAAACACTTACAATATTATTAATGAAAATGAACAGAAAAGAACTTGAAAACAAAGAGAGGAAAGGAATATCAAGTAGAAAATTTATTTTGGAAGGTCCTAAGAGGAATTTTTAAAGGTTTTTTTCATGCCAATATATTCTATTATTCTATAAAATGACAATCCCTTGCATGGAGAAGAGGGAAATATATTTATAGCCTAAGGTGGTGGACTGTTTGCATTCTGAAAATTACCCTCCACTTGTATTGACAATTTGACAATTATCGCATCCAAATATGGAGATATATTATTCTTAAAAGTTTTAGATATAGAAATTATAATTACACCCTCCAAATTTGGTGTCTATTTTACTTTTATATCCAAAGTTATAGTTGTTTTAATGAACAATATTCTCCTACCCATTTTTGTTTTGAACTTTTCCCTATTCTAAATTTGAATGAATTTATCTCTATAAATGTGTCCTTAAATATGAACAATTTCTTATCTAAAGTTGGGTGTATATATATTGGATTTTATACTTAAAATGTTCACCTCAATTTTCTATTTATATCAGGAGAAAAGTCAAGGATTGTGTGCTCATTTTAAATCTCGGACAGAATGGTGGGGTGGACTTCAAAGTATTAGTTGGGACCCTTTGTGGTAGAGTAGGGAATTAAAATTTTTGTCCAAGATAAATTATATTATCCCACAAATTTTTGTGGAAAATAAAATAATTTTAAATTATTTATTGAGCCCATAAAATATAACATCATAGTTGATCCAGTTTCCTCAAAAATTTGTTTGTTCTTCTTGTGTAGTCCGTATGGCCCTTTAAATGGAAGAATTTTCCAATGTTGCCTTATAATGATATGTGGGAATTTTTATCAGGAACACTAAAAAATTAAAATAACAACATTTTAATTATTATGTTAAAATATATGATCAAAACATTAAATTTTATTTTAATTAAATAAACTCGAACAATGCTCTTCTTATGTGTTAATGATAAAAACATGAACATTGATTGGAAATTAATCATTTTTAAGTGATAATTATATGATGGGAGTAATGAAAAATTGTGAATGAATATATAATATCACCAATTTTACTTTTTCATTTTACTATGTATATCTATATTCAACACTAATACATCATGGAAACTTCTTTACATCACTACTGATACCATATGTAGATCAGGTTTGGCCTTGAAGCCACTTGAAATTTTTCATCACTATATATTTCACCAGATTCAGTAGAATTTTTTTTCAATTTCTTTATATTTCTCTACCCAATAGTTTTTTTAACCTTTTTATCTATTTCCAATTATCATACCACTTATTGATACAAATTTCTACATTTTTATCTAGTAAAATTCCCTCTTTCAATGCACACATAGTGTGTGTTCCTCTTCTATGAAAACATACAAACTTTTATTACGAATTTATTAATTTGAATGAATATTCTCCATGGATAATATATCACCCCTAATCCTATGTTATAAAAAAATTATACACCTCATGTATAGGAATTACCTCCTACATACTCAATTAGAGGACTGTGGTTGGTCATGAAAATTCAACCCTCTACTTCCATTTTTCTTCTCATCATTTCTATGAATAACACCATTTATGTAAAATTATATCTAAATTTAAAAATATATATTCTTATTATTAAAATTATTGTTTTTCATATCCTTTTTAAGACTCAACTTAAATTTTATAGTTTCCTTATCTATTTCACCATTTGTGCAATCTTTCCTGGACTTCTTTCACCATTCAATAGAAACACCAACAGTTTTCTTCTATTACTTTGTAATGGTATGGATGAAACCACTTAAGCATACTTCTTATCTGTATTCCATAATTTCCATGAGGTAAACCTCTTATTTCTTATTTTATCTTAATTTTTTCTTATCTTCCTTCTATGAAGGTTATTGTTCCATAATAGCCTTTAGTTCTTGAAACATATATTTTTGATCTTTTCTTCTCATATGACATCACCTTAAAATATGACCCTTGTTACCACATTCATAACATCTTTTATTATGATGTTATTTTCTAATTTTTATCTTTTACACTTTATTTTTATTCTTTCCATAATTTCTACTATGAAAAAACCATAAATGATACTTGGGATGACCTCCTTTCCCTTTCCTCATCATAACCATCTAATATCATAGATCTTTTATTGACTGTAATAGATTTATCTTCCTTATTTTAATGAATACTTGTTGTTGATGGAGTTATTCCCTAAATAAGTTTATATATATATATATCATGAGAATTGTGATTTTCATGCACATAAGGGTATATTATTTTATACAATATGTGATTGTAGCAAAATGATAAATTGTTATCATTTATTTCTACTATATATGCTATCATTCAAGGAAATATTTCATAAGATGAAATGGTGAGGTGGTATAAAATTCATACAATGAATTTATTTATGTTCCAAATCATTTACTCATACATTATTAATGTATGAGTAAATGATATAACATGAGAGTTTTATTCCTTATGGTTTTATAAACCATTATCATCCAATGGAAGTAGGTGAAATGAGTGTGTAATTTCATTATGCTTATCCAAATATCACTTATCCCATTAATCACATTATTCTTCTTCCTTTTATGTCCAAGATGTTCGCACATCATGGGATAAAGAATAATCTTTATTGAATATTGAGTGATTTATATTAGCCTATGGATACACTATGGATGTGGGATGCATATATTTTCCACTTTAGTGATCTTTATCAAATACGTATGAAAATTAAAATAATGTAGAGGATTATTTATTGTAGTGTAAACTTAGTTCTATAAAAAAAATTATTTCTGTATTTTAACACAGGTTTCATATTATCATGCATAAAATATCCTCAGGTAAGAGTTTTATTGATTTTTCTTGATATAATAATTGTTATTATACTCTGAGAAAACTATTTGGTGGTATCAGAGTGAGGTTATGATTTAGATTTATGAAATCATGATTAAAATGAAGAATAAAACTGAAAAATAGAGCCTCATTTTTTAGGTTTTATGAAAATCAACAAAATTGGTTTACCCTTACGCAACTAAGGTGAGTAAGGGTATCCAAGGGATTACCCTTATGCATAGTGGTATGTGTAAGGGTCGTATCACCTTAACCTTATATATATTTTTCTATGTAAGGGTTTCCATAACTTTATACTTACTCAATAAGTTGTGTAAGGGTGTTGTGTAAAGGTAATCGGGCACCTTACCCTTATATGATGTGTTGTATAAGGGTGTTGCATAAAGGTATTACCTATACATAAGGAACTACATAAGGGTCCCTTATACAATTGGAACTATGTAAGGATATTACCCTTATGTGAGGTGCTTCATAAAGGTAACGGTGGGTTTTAAAGTCTTATATAAAGGTAATCAGTCACTTACCCTTACATGAGTTATATATGTGTAAAGTTAACTAGCAAATTATCCTTATGCAGCGGTGCTAGAAGGTCACACAAAAGTAAAACTTAGTGTACCCTTATACAAAATTGTTTATGTAAAGGTAAGAACTATCTTACCTTTATGAAATGTCTCTATGAATGGTTTACCCTTACACAAAGTTTATTCATAAGGGAAGTTGAGCTTACCTTAATGTAAGAATGGGTTCCTATGTCAGGGTAAACATAAATTTTGTTAAAAAATGTATTTAACATATTAAATGGTTTTAATGATTTTTAAAATGTTTATAAATTATTGTGAAAGGTATTTTGGGATATTTTAATTTATAAAAGGTTTATAAATTTATAAATTGTTTATAATTAATTAAATGTTAATGAAACATTTTATTCCTAAATATTAATTTTTAATATTTAAATACATTTTGAAAAATTTTATAGCAATTCTAATGTTATAGAAATAAAATATTTTATTTATAAATCATTATAAATAATTTATATAGGGTTATAAATTATGAAATAAAGTCAAAAATATAAAAAAAACTATTTAAATTGTGAATTGTTTATAATTAATTATTTTTAATTGTTCAAAATAAAAGTGGGACTTATTTGGATATTATTTAAGAAACATAAAAAGGTGTTTTGTGATTTATATGATCAAGGTTTAAATAATGATTAAGTATCTGATATTTAGATTATGTAAAATGTTTACATAATATAAATTGAATTATAAATAGTTTATAATTCATATAATATAATATATTTAAAATGTAAATTT
Organism: Viscum album; assembly: GCA_963277665.1. Classification (NCBI taxonomy): domain Eukaryota; kingdom Viridiplantae; phylum Streptophyta; class Magnoliopsida; order Santalales; family Viscaceae; genus Viscum; species Viscum album. The sequence continues at coordinate 1,018,726,627 of OY728140.1, read as the reverse complement.
TATATAATGATAAATACAAAAATTTCATATTGAAATGAATATAAATTTTTTATTCAAAATTATGCAATATCTATAATGTCTGGGCTAAAATTATAAAAACTTTATAATGAGTTTTTATTTATGAATCGTTCATAAATGTTTACCTCGTGAATAAATATTTGAATTGTAAAATTATTTAAAATTTATTCCCTATTTTATTCATATTTAGTAAAAAAATTAAGAAACATGAATATTTTATATGCTTTAATTTAAAATGTTAAATTATCACTAACAGAGAGCATTGCATTACATGCTTGGAATGCCTCTATAATGAATTTAGTTTTTCATCTACCTTGTACTTACTTTATAATTGAAGTTATTAGATTTAATTTGGTTATTGAATATAGTTTGTACATATTAGATGTTAGTGTTATGATGAATTTGATTCTATATTGAGTAAAGTATCCTCAGGTAGTGGGACTTGGGGCCGACCTTCCTGCCTACCTCAAGGATTATGCCTTGTCTAGGCTGGGTGAATAGGGTTGGATATCTATCACTCTAGGCTTAATCATGTGGATAAATCTATAAATTTACATGAAGTGTTTATATACCTTATTAATATGATTCATTTTGATATGTATGAATTTGTTTGAATTCTATTTTTTGTTAAGTAAAAAAAATTGGGGGTTCTGTAAAGAGTTAGAGATCAATATGGTTTGAACATATTAACTATGTGGAGGTAATAGGTTTCCAAACTAAATTATTAGAAATATTAATATATGAAAGGGGATAACAAGAGAAAATATGGTGAGATTAAAAACTCCTCAAATACTAAGTGTGATAATCCTTCCAAAATGGCTCGTGTCAAGACCTTGATCATTCGATCAGGTATTTTCTGCCCAAGAAGGGTTCCCTTATATTATATGGTGTAAGGAAAGAAAGTGATAAATAACACTAGATAATCCTTAGGTAGTTTATAACTAAGAAAGGTTCCCTTGGATTGACTTTTTTAGTCTATTAATAGCATTTTTTGTTACACTTAGTTGGGAAACCATTTGGAAGGATACCAGAGTACTGAAGTTAATTTTATCCATATGATAGATTAGACAAAGAGTTATCCACTAAACTATCCAAGATTCATGTATTATATGATTGGGATGATTTTATACCTAAATAATTAAGTCATAATATGAACACCCAAGTGGAATCATTACTTAGTGAAATATATATCATGTCCCAATAATAGTTATGATGAATTTTCAAAAAGGGGTCATCATTTTAATGGGAGTCTATTTAATAAAATTCCATTTTAAATGTTTATTAAAACATGATAATCATATTATAAAATCTTATATTGTAGATAAATATCATGATCATCATCAAGATAAGCTTCATGATTAATCCTTGATAAGGAGAATCTTAATGTAAGTTACTCCTAATACTGGTAGCTTAAGAAGTATTCTTGAGAAAGAGAAATATTCTATGTGTTATAACAATTTCTTCTTGAGTAACCAAGTGTTAAAGTTGTTCAATAAGTGAATATATATGCTTATAGAAGTATATAGTGATTAATTTAAGGTTTAAATGGTATTATATGCAAAATTAATAAAGCAATATTAGTCTCCACTCATGTAGCCAATATGATTTAGTATATCGATTTTATTCTCATATACTCAATATGATTGGGTATATAAAATGATATTAAATATCATGAATATGTTGAAAGGCTTGGTAAGAATGAAGGTTTCCTTAAAACTTTATTATTTATTTAATTCTATTCTATTATTCTGAAAAATATATGATATTAACTATATTTTTTACAAAGTTTTTTAAACATACAGTATGTTAGAAAAATAAAATAATTGAATCTTGAATTTTGTTTTTGAGTAATGGGGAAAAGTATTTATTTCATCAATAACTTAGATACTTCAAGTTTGGATAAAATTATCATAATATTTATATTCTATCTCATATAGATCTTGATAAGATAAGGATAATAATTATTTTTTAATAAAATGAGATGAGGCTTTTTTATACACATAGTTATGATTTGTTTAATTCTATAACATGATTTAATGGGAGACTAAAAATGGATTATTATTGTTAGGGAATTTATCTTATTTAAATATATAGAAATATTCTAACAATATGATTGAATTCAAATTAAATTTACCTAATATTCATGAAGTGTTAAGAATGGATGAGTTGGGGATATGATATTAGGACTCTCGTATTATATGGGTAGTATAAGTAGGTAAAAGTTTAAACCATAAGAATAGATATTGGTTGAAGAATTTTAGAAATGTCTCTTCAAGAAGTTGTTCATGGTGATTGAAACCTAGGGTTTTCAGGATATAATAGTAATAATTCAATATGATTGGTTTATACAATATATACATGAAGGATTTTAGGAAAATATATAGAATATCCATGTTAGGTATAGATTTTATATAAATTAATTCTTTGATTTTGAAGGGTATGTGATACTGAATTTATATTTTAAATTTCTTTTTAAATATACTAGAGTTTAAAATAAAAGGAATAATCAATTGATCTTATAGTTTAAATTCATGAGGAAAAGAGTTGTTACATATGAATGTAAAGGATGGTGTCAAGATTAGATGAATTTAAGTAAAATATGTATGCCATTATCTCATTTATCTAATGTGATAAGATAATATTTTTAATAACAAAAAAATTTATAAAAAAATATGATATAATTAAATGTATACAGATGGATTAATAATCATAAATTTCTATAACATTTTTGATAAGAAAATATAGATAAAAGTGCTTTAACTAGGATAAATTTTTTATCCAAATATTTGTTAAAATATGTGGGAATGTATTCCCATGACCCATTAGTGTAATATTTAAAAAAAAGTATTGTTTTAAATGAAATATGTTCAAAACACATAGAATACCATATTTGTAACATCCTGGTATACTTTTCAGGTACTCTTAAACCCCTATTTTGATCATTCTTTTGTTGAGATTTGTTTATAGGTGTTTCGGGTGATGTTTTGAGAATTTTTGAAGTTTTATAGGTTACGCATGGTTGGTGGATAGTTTTCCTAAACTATACTCCCTCTTAGTGTAAATTATGAAAACCCAAACATTTTGGGTTTTCATAGCTATAGCACAATTTGAAAAACAATTCACCTACCTAGTAGAAACTATGAACCTTGGAAAAAAAAGGGCACACAGTTTGTCTAACTGTATGACCCTTCCCAACTAATAGTGCATAAAGGATTTAATTAATCCAAAAATTATTTTTAAAACCCTAAAACCCTCATTTTTAGTTCCCAAAAGGCCTATATAAGCCTCATACGGTTTCTTCTTCCTTGTAAGCTCCCAAGATTTAATTGTGGCCCCTCTACACCCCTCTATAAGTGGATTGAATTTAGGAGAATGATGTTCAATCTATTCTTGTTAAGTTTCCTCTTCCCATTCTCTTTCTTTTTCTCTTTCATATTTCCTTCTGAGGGTTTTATAGATCTATATGTTGTTAGAGGATCTAATATATTATATTTTAGATCTTGAATCTAGGTTTGATTCTTGGATATTCTTACCAATGTTCTTCATTGGAGTTTCCCAATTAAGGATTTGTGTTTCGAGATCCCATGATCCTGAGATAGGTGGTTCCGATAATGATGTCCAATTTGATTAACCCTAAATTTCTTGATTTAAATTAAATTGTTTGACTAAAATTCAATTACTTGATTTCAATTAAATTTATTTCAAATGGTTTATTGAAAAACCAAATTCTAGTGAATTGGGGATTTTTTTTGATTTGGAATAAAATTGGGAAAAACCCCAAATTCTATTTAATTGGTGTGAATTTAAGAAATTGATGGAAACTTTTTGAACTTAAATTGTTGAATTTAAATTATGAAATTGAATTGTGATAATGATGTGTGAAATTGATTTCAAATTCATATTGTGGAAAAATGGATTAAAATGGTTTTGATAGAAACCCAGTGGTTTTATCTTGGAAAAAGGCATGGTTTGATTAAAAACTCATGTTTTGGTTTTTAAATGGAAATTGGAATATTTGAAATGGAAATATGGGTTGAATTTTATTTCGAATAGTTTTGAAATAAATTTCCCATTAGGATGGATGTTAGAGAACATGCAAGCCTATTTATTTATTGATTTATTGGGAAAAAACTCTATTAATACTTACAAATATAACAAAACTTAACATAGTAGGTCACATCCCTAATGGGATAGTGATGGGTCCTCTCTATCCAATGTCTGAGGGACATGGGTACACATATTTTCGTGATTCACCTGATTGAGTGTCTGAGGATCTCGTAGCCTGGAACTATCATACCTTTAGGCAGATGACCATGTTTCTCATTATTGATTCTTATATATATATATATGCCATTATATGTAAATTATTCTATAAGTTACTTATAAAATTATATAAAATGTTTTATATAAAATTTTTATTAATCCATTTTTTTAATTATTTCCATCATCTTAAATGTAAAGCATGATTTTTTAAATGTTCTTTTGAAATCCCATGACTGTTTATTTAAAATTGAAAACTTTATTTTGGTTAATTAAATGTGTCCTCTTATTATGGAATCATTTGTGAGACCCTACTAGTATTTTAACTCACACCCTAATTATGCCTTCAAGTGTTTGTAGATTGTCGTCTTCCAGGTTTGAGTAAGGGTAAAGCACCACTAAGAGGTGGTTCTAGTTGTTGATCCTTAGGCTTGGAGAGTTGTATACAATTGGACTTGGGTGTTCATCCTATTTTATGGTACTTTATAGTTTTACTTTGGGTTATTTATTCCTGTTTGACTTCTAGTACACTTCTCTCTATGGATTTTTTCTTGTATGTATACTAAATTGTTTATATTGCTTCCATTTTGTTTGGGGAAAATTTGTTCCCACTTTCATATTTTATGATGCCTAGTGCTTGTTTCCAAACTGTGTGGATTGAGAATTCCCTTCAAGCTATTTCAAGACCATCCTGGTTATCAAGGTACCTAGGTATCTAGGATGGTTCATGAAAAAGTGGTATCAAAGGTAGGTTTTTTATCTTTCCATGATGTCAATATATAGTTATGTAATCTTTTTGGGACTTATAAGGTAGTTTTGATTGAGTGTCTAGCCAAATCTCACCACAATTAGCCTTAAGTATCTAGGGGTAGTTTAGGAAAGACATCTTGAGGATTAGTCTAGTCTTTTCCCTGCTTTTGATTTGAATAGGTTGAAATCCAAATCTTGTGTTATGATCTGATGGGATTAATTTCCATTATTGCTTTATTTGACTATTAATATGATGTCTTATTTTTCATCTATTAATTTTTTGTATCATCATTCCTCTAAAGCAATATTTGAATCGGATCTAGGAGGAAGATTCTGATGAACCAAAGTGATAAATTCCTCTAGTGGAACTGAATCTGCTTGAGTCGATCATGCATATTATCCAAGCTCTAGGACAGACACCATCACTAATTCTCATGCAGTATCTAGGTGTGGAACCTCAAAGGGATGTTTTCAAGAATCTTTCTTAGAAATTCCTTCACCATAAGACTCCAGCGTTCAAAGGATCTAATTATTCTTAAGAGGATAAGGATTGGTTGAGAAGGATTGAGTGTTTGTTTAATTTCTTATATACACCTGATGATATCAAGGTGAAATGTTCCACCTTTGTACTGAAAAGACCTAGAAAAATATGGTGGTACATGATGGTGGCAGAGAAGAAGCAAGAGGGATTAAAGTGTAAAGACTTCAAAGTTCTTTTTACTGGCTAGTTCTATCTATATTTGATGCTATTGGTAAAGTATATTGAGTTTTTCAAACTTGATCAAGGTAACAGAACTGTGACAAAATATGAAAATCATTTTTATAAGTTTGTAAATTTTACACCTGAGATTGTATTGAATAAGAAGATGAAGACTTGATGGTTCGATATGGGACTTCAATATTATATTTGTTCTTAGGTTTTCTTATTGAATATACCTTCTTATTATGATGTACTAGATAAATAATTAATGGATGGGATGGACCGAGATGGTAATTTAGGGTTCAAAAGAGTTAATTTTTCTCCCAGTGGAAGTTTTGTGAGTTCCCATAAAGGGAATAGAAATCTTAATGATTCTCATGGTTTTTCTTGATATCATGGTTTTTCAAGACCACTTGTAGTGCCTGGAAAATACCCTTTTATTTGATACCAGTGTGGAAAACCTAGGCACTCAAAAAGTGTTTTCACTGAGGCACCCAAGGTATGTGGTTCTTGGGGATTCTCAAGTCACTTGCATAAGTTATGTTATGTCTTTTCTACTCCATGTAGTATCATGGGATCATTAGTTCCTTTCAAAAAAATATTGAATTCAGATGCTACATGTAAAAAGTGGTTCCATCCATAGTTATTCAGAATAAAGCTTATTCATATAGTGGAAGAGTCTCCATAGGAAGTAGATACATGACCAGTGACTAGGAGAGGTACTATCTCTATAGATTAGTCATTATTGATTGCTTTATTTGATACTGGTGCATCTCATTTGTTTATCTAAACCTGTATTTTGAATCTACTAAATATTCCTATGGAGATTTTATCTTATGTGATGGATATTAATACACCCCTTAGAACAAAGACAATGAAGGGTCTTCGTAGTCCTTATTTCATTTTCTCTTTATCAAAGGTTTATCTTGCTTGGATTTTTCTAGTTCTCAACATGAAACTACTTGACATCATTTTCGGGATAGAATGGTTTATTTCAAATAAATCCCAAATTGATTTTTATCATCAATGGGTCTCCTTTACTACACCCGATGCGGTTTTTTGTACCTTATATGAAGAACAGGACCCAAGTTCAAGTAGAGTCGGACCTTATTGTCCAAATTTGGGTAAATTGATATCAATTTTCACTTTTTATCTAGAGAGGGAATCTGTGAGTGATGATATCCCTCCAGTTTTCGTCGAGTTTCTCAACATTTTTCTTTTTTAATTTCCTGGTTTTCCACCAGTAAGGGAGTTTGAGTTTTCTATTGATCTAGTTCCTATTAATAAACTAGTGTCTATTTCTTATTACCACATGGAACCAGCTAAAATGAAAGAGTTGAAGAGTCAGTTGGATGATATTCCAGAGAAAGGATTTATACACTCAAGTGTGCCACCTTGGTAAGTTCTAGTTCTCATTATTAAGAAAGATGATGGGTCACTTCATCATTGTGTTAATTACCGAAAACTCAATTGAGTTATGGTAAAGAACAAGTATATGTTACCATGGATTAATGACCTGATTAAACAATTGAAATGGGTTAACTGCTTCTCAAAGATTAATCTTCAGTATGGTTACCGTTATTTAAGAATAAAATTATCTTGTATTCATAAAACCACCTTTCAAATTGAGTACGACCATTATGAGTACCTGGTTATAAAATTTGGTCTGACAAATGATCCTATAGTACTTATGGATTTAATGAATAGGATTTTCTATGTGTATCTCAATACCTTTGTGGTGGTCTTTGTGGTTGACATTATTATTTTCTCAAAGTCTAAGGAGGATCATTTACATCATTTGAGAGAAGTTCAGGATTTTTTGGGAAATATCCAATTTTATGCCAAGCTTTCAAAATTTGATTTCTGAATTTAGCATTTTAATTTCTTGGTACATGTGGTGTCGGAACATTGTATTTCAATTTATCTTGAAAAGTTGGTGTCTGTTATTACATGGGAATAACCACAAAATTTTTTCTAGATTCAGATCTTTTTGGGTTTAGCTGGATATTATCATTGGTTCATTAAGTAATTCTTTAAGTTGGCTTCTCTGATGAATGCTCTAACTCATAAGGGAGTAAATTTTTCTTGGGATGAAAAAATGTCAGAGTTATTTTGTTGAGTTGAAATGTCTTTTGAATATTGTGTCGGTGTTGACTCTTCTAGAGGTCAGTCGGGGCTATGTGGTCTTTTGTAATGCATTGAGTTTAGGTTTGGTATGCTTTATTATGTAGGTTGATCATGTTGTTACCTATGGATCTCGTCATCTTATTCCATATGAGAAGAATTATATGACCCATGACCCTGAGCTTGTAGGTGTGATGTGTGTACTTAAGAGTTGGTAGCATTACCTTTTCGAAGAAAGGTTTACCTTGTTTTCTGACCACAACATATTGAGTTATATCTTATCTCATAAAGATATGAATCTCATCTAGAGGATTAGGGTAGAATACCTTCCATCTTTCAACTTTGACATCACCTATACCTTGGGGAAAGAGATTGTCCTCATAGATTCCTAGATCCATAATCTTTCAACCCGGGCATTGAAAGAATCATTAGAAGAGTGGAACTTGATGAATCTTTTTACACAATTGCATATTGGAGTTTGAGAATTAGGGATCAATGTTTCTTTGTCTAGTGTTTAGTTAACATCCTCTCATCTTGAGTTTATTTTTTAGGAACAACAACTTGATGATGAGTTCCATAGTATTAGTGATGCTCTTTAGGGTGGGGAGACCATAGAAGACTATTCATTCTCCATGGAGGGTATTCTAAATTATAAAAATTATTTCGTTGTACCATTAGTAGTAAGTAAATATGTGAGGGGGGATTTCCATAGTTCCCAATGGATAGTGCACTCAAAAACCACTAAGATGATCTATGACATGCAGCAGCGATTCTGGTGGCCAGGTTTGAGATGGGGGATTGATGATTTTTTCTCTCATTATTATACATGAAAATAGGTCAAGGATAAGCACCAAATACCTTCAGGTTTGCTTTATCCACCCTGAGTGTTATCTTGGAAGTGGGATGATATCTTAATGGAATTTATAGTTTGGTTGAAACATACCCAAAGAAAGAATAATGTGATATGGGTTGTAATCGATCGGCTGACTAAATCATCTAACTTTGTACCCATTAGTGATACAACCAAAGTTAAGGAGTTGAGAAATTTCTATATGAAAGAGATTGGTCAATTGAACAGAGTTCCATCTTCTATAGTTTCTAATAGAGATCCTTAGTTTACTTATTGCTTTTGGAGAGGCCATCAAGATGCACTGGGATATTAGGTTTATTTGAGTATGGAATACCATCTGTTGTTGGATGGACAGACAGAAAGAGATATACAGATTCTTAAGAATATGTTTCATGCTTTTATTCTCAACTTTGGTGGGGTTTGGGATAACCATATAGGGATTTTTGAGTTTTATTATAACAATAGTTACCGATCCATGATTAAAATGGTTCCTTTTGAGGCCTTGTATGGATGGCCTTTTAGATCTCCATTGTATTGGTTGGATATTGGTGAAAGTTCCTTGGTTGGATAGATCTTGGTTCAAGAGAAGATAGCAAAGATTCAGTTGATTCAGCAAATAATGTTGATAGAAAAAAGACAATATAAATCTTATTCTTATCATCATCATGGAACATTGTAATTTTTAGTTGGTGATCGGGTTTTCTTGAATGGTTCACCTCAATTGGTCTATTGATGGCTTGGGAGGAAAGGGAAGCTTGATTCTCATTTTTTGGGACCTTTCGGGATTATTGAGTGGGTGGAAAAGTGTCTTATAATTTAGAACTTCCTCTATAGTTTATGTTGATACATAACGTGTTCTATGTATCCAAGATATAGAAATATCTTTCTGATCCATCTCATGTTATAAGTTAGAGTGATATTGAGGTTGATCTTGATTTACCCATGACTAAGAATCTAGTTAGCATGGTTGATTCTAAAACCAATGTACTTCATGGGAAAATGATATATTTGGTTTGAGTGATATGGAATCATGGTTCTAATACTCATGAGATGTGGGAGAGGGTTGCACTGATGAGAGAGTAGTGGTCTCGTCTTTTAGACATGGAAGCCTCTTAGTAGGATTTCTGGGGATATAAAGTTTTTATAGTGGGGAGTTTATAACTTTCTATTATGGTATTCAGGTATTTATAAATCCCTATTTTGATCATGATTTGCTTTTTTTTCTTTTATATATGCTTCGGGTGATGTTTTGAAAATTTTGGAAGTTTTCTGGGCATTACACAGTTGGTGCACAGTTTTCCCAAACTGTGCACCCTCTCAGTGGAAACTGTGAAAACCCAAATAGTGTGGGTTTCATGGCTATCACATGGTTTGAAAAATAGTGCACCCACCTAGTAGAAACCTCACAACTTGAAAAAATGGAACATGGTTTTTCTAAACATGTGTCCATGTCCAACTAACCATGTGTGTGGGATTTAATTAATTTGAAAATTATTTTTAAAATCCATAAAGCCTCATTTTAAGTTTCAAAAGGGCCTATATGACCCCCATGTGGTTTCATCCTCCTTATTGAAGGGATGGAATTACAAGAAATCATAAATTGAAGAAATATATTATTTTACTAAGTACAATTTGAAATATTTGATTAGTTCCTTACTATTATAGGAGATTGAGTTCAAAAATAATAAAGATGATCCAACTAATAAAATAAAGGGAGTTGCTTTTAAATCTAAATATATATCTTCTGAATCTTCCAGTGATTCCTTGAGTTCTTCTATCTCTGGGAAGAATGGTGATCTAAATAAATTTTATAAATGTATCCAATTCCTTATAAAGAAAAATCATGCAATAAAAAAGGATAAAGATAAAATCAAGAGATACAAAAATAACTTTAATAGAAAATTCAAGAAAGGTAATTATATTACAAGATGTTATGAATGTAAGACACCTATCCATACCAAGTATGAGTGTCTGAGGTTTAAAGATCAAAGAGAAGAATAAAAGAACAAAAAGAAAAGGAATAAATCATTTATTGGAGATTATAGTTACACCAAACATTCAAACTCTAGTAATTAATCTGAAACTATAAAGGATATAACAAACTTTTGTCTCATGGAAACTTATTTCACAAGGTTAGTAGTGATTATAGATTAAATTCTAATTCTAATTCTTAATACTCTTCTAATTTTGGTTCTGGAAAATTTAAATCTAAAAATTTGAGTAAATTATGTGATGAATATCAAGAGGAAATAAATAAATTCTCTAAAAAATATGAACAGTTGACTAAGGATTTTAAGAAAGTTAGTACATAAAAAAAACATTACATTTGGAAATTAAAAAGATGAATAATGTTTAATTTTAAATTTCTAAGATAAAATAAGAGAATTGATGTTTGAAAGATTTTGATTCAAGTTCAAATGATAAATTGGGCGATGATGTTGAAATTATTCAAAAGTAAAATAGAAATATTAAAGATGAAATTAACAATTTGAAATATATGTTATCTAATTTCATTTTTGGAAGTCAAAAATTGGATAAATTTATGAGATTTACAAAAAATAGATCTAAAACTAATAGAAATTGTATTTTTTTTAAATGGGAGGTTACCTAAAATGTATAAAATTAGATTTTTAAAAGGTAAAAATGAAGGTATTTCAATTGTTAATTTCTTTATATGTGGTTTGGTTGAATGATATGCTAATGATTTATCTTTAAAGTTTTTTCAATATCTCGGTCACACAAAGTAATTCAGTTATAAATCTTCTTTTAAATTTAAAAGGATTAACCCTTTTGTGGCATGATTTCCTAAAGTGACTTTTCTAAATCTAATTAGAACAAAGATGGTAAGGACGATAATGTATAATCCTAATCTATTTTAGGGCTATATTTCATTCCATTTTTTATTATGTGGAATTTTTAGCATGTACTTAAGTGTGTTTATGAAATTACTTTAATATAATATAACTTGATTTGTTCCTCCTTATTCTTCAAAATTATATATATGGGAGGAGTTTTCAAGAGAAAGGAATAATCAATTAAGGAGATATTTCTTGTTTTTATATTTTAAATATATCATATAATGTAAGAATTAATGGGGGTTTTATTTTATCATGAATAGCTTGTTCAATTCTAGGAAAAATGCATATTTTTTATTTAAATTTATTTGATGAAAAATCTTTTGGGTGAGAACATTTCTTTTCACTATTTTCAAAAGGGGTGGAATGATTTAATTTAGTGATTTGATGTTTTTTATCAATTCTAAAAGGGGGGAGAAATTTTGAAATTGATATTATGTTTTGTAATTATTAAAAAGGGATAAAAGTTTGAAGTATATTTTTAATCCACTTTGTTTATTTATGTTTTGATAATTGTAATATCTCATAATTTCATTATTGGATAATTATAATTTCTCAAATCTTTGTTAAATTCTTTATTTCCTCAAAGATGAGTTAGATTAAAAAAAATCTTAATATTTAAAACTCTCATTATTGTTTAAAGATTAAAAATAATTTTATTGAATTTATCTTTAATACATTGATTAATTTTTTTTTATTTTTTTTCTTTATTTAGAATAAAAATTAATTTTTATTAGTTTATTTTTATCCTTATATAAGTTCTAGAAACTTGGCTTTTCTCCTATGCAACTTTTTTTCTTACCCTTATGCGAGTTTTGGAAAAAAAAATTAACCTTGAGTATATTATATAAAGTGTAACTTACCTTTACACAGCATATTGAAATTATCATTACTCAAGCTTTATATATTATATTTACGCAATTCTTTTTAATTTACCTATATGTATAATGATTTTCTATTACCTTTATGATACATATAGCATAAAAATTTATATTTACCTTTATATAGTGTGTTAAATTTATTGATTACCTTTATATGAACATTTTGTGTTTACCTTTACATAGATATCACATTGAACTTTATGTAGGTTTTTAATCTTACCTTTATGAATAATTAAAACCTACCTTTATGAGTCATATGAAAGATTACCTCTACGCGTCTCTTAGAAGTTACCTTTATGCAATATGATTTGTACATGATTTTTAAAGGATTTTTTTTAGTTTGTTGGAATTTATATTTACTCAAAATTAATGTCAATTTTTTATCAATTTCCATATATTAATATTAGTTATATAGAAAATGTTTGAAGTGTTTTGAAGTATTTTATAGGTATTTAATGAATAATAAAATGGTTTTACAAGTTTTATATTCACACAATATATCTACTTTCTGGATTTAAAAATTTAATTTTTTTATAATTTTAAGTGTTTAATTTATAAAATTTATCAATATGATTTAAGTATAGTTTAAGTGAAGTATTTATTAATATATTAAATGTTTATAGATTTAAAACTCCTACATCATATTCTATTTGATATGCATAATTTTTTATAAAATTCAAATATTTTTTGGTTTTAAATGGATAATAAATGCACATGTTTTTTGGAAATCACTTATATTAAAAATAGGAATTAAATATGGGATTACAATTGTTGTTTTTATTATTCTAAAAAGAATATGTGAAAAACTATTGGATTTGGTTCCCTAAAGTCAACTAATTTATACTTTAGGTTGTCTTTATATCTATGAATTTGAATATTAAAAAATACTTTATCATGTATTGATTGTTCTTATGTGTAATTTTAATGTGATAATGTCCTAGAATATCTACTGTGTTGATGTGATTTATACAGTTACCCACTAAAATAATAACCTTTATATGTAAGTAAAATAATCTTAAAATCAATTTTATGGTTGGATAACATTCTATGAAGGTACACATAGTATATTTATTTTTAGGTGAGAGTATTGATAAGTGGATGAAATGTCATTTCATAAAGTTCACACATAGTAATATTCAAGACAGGAGAGTGAGAGAATAGACCCACCAATAGGAATTCAACATGTTTTAATGTCATTGGATATTCCTATCTGTGAGTGTGTGTAATGATCCTTATAATTTAAGATTGTTATTAATCTATGTCATGACTCACGCAATTTAATATATTACTATAAATAGTGAAAAAAATATATTCATGACAAAGTTAGGTATATTGGATGTGTAATGAATGATATATTATTAATGAATAAGTCTAGTAATGATTTATACCTTCCATATTTATGGAAGTTGATATCTCAATCTTTTGATTGAAATGGAATCATCACATTAAATTCCATGGTCAGGGTGTAGTGATGAGTTAATTTCATATAGACAAAGAAATACGTATCAAGCATATGTATTGATTACATGGGTGTAAAACCTTCTTGATAAGATATCATGAAAAAGGGATTATATTAAACAGTCTATATTCATATGTGGTTATTTTCATTGGGGTATGTTTTCTTCCTAAATGGGCACCTTGACTCATTTCTAGACAGTAACCGTGGAATTTAAGCTAGCCTCCTTAATGTCACATAGGTAGGGGCCTAGAAAAACACACACAAAGTGTTTTGGTTGATCTCAGTTAAATATTATTTATATTTATCATTTAGAATAAATATTATTCTCTAGACAAAGAAGTAATATTTATTCGAAATTCATCAATCGTAAATTTTAAATAAATATTTATTCATAAGGTAATTGTTTAATTATATGAATATATAATATTTACTTATCTCTTGTTATTCATAATGTAATAAATAATTTATTTAAATATGTTTATATTAAAATAAGTATTTTATTTATCTAATTATGAATATAATATTTATTTATTTATTTATAGAACCATATTGCTTTAAATATTTATTTGGGAAAGAAATAAATGTCAATGAGGTCGAGTGGACCTAGTTATTAGTTTAGTGGTAAATATTTATTTACCATACTATAAATAATATTTATCATTACATGGTTTAGCACATGCCATGAAATAAAATAATATTATTATTATTTTACATGTAAAGGGTTTTATTATAGATTTAATATATTATTGAGGGTATTTATGTAATTAATTAAATAATTAAACTCTAACCCTAGGTCTATAACTAGGGTACTATGAGAATTACGATGTGTTGGTTGATATTCTCAATATTCTCCTCCCTAGATAATTCTCTCTCAACAAAGAACATCTATAGGATTTTCTCTCAAACTCGAGAGATTCTCTATTCCTCCTTCCCTCCTCTCAAGACAGATAGATCAAGAGATTATCCTTCCAAACCAAAGGGATCATGGTAGTTATCAAGGGCTAGATGCAAGATGATTAGTACCACTTTACTAGCACCTAAAGTACCATCAATGAAATTTTTGAGATAAAATCAGCATGTGTGGATCACCACTAGAGTGAATTTTATTAATTCATCATCAACATAGTGAAAAATACAATTGAATGGCATTCAGATGATTAAAACCTATAACAAATAAAGAAATAAAGACCGAGTTATTTATTCTTATTACTAAATTAATTATAAATTAATTGGATAAGATCATCTATCTTAGTTTTAGCAGAAACAATTATCAAAATTATTCAGAAAAAATTCATTAGTAATGACATTCATCAACATGTACATTGTAAATTATCCATTTAATCCAATAAAAATTGTGTTAGTCATTGGACCAATAAGTATTTATACTATGATCAGAACCAATAAATTGTATCAAATCAATCACATTAAATTTATAATTATTTATTTATTTTCGATCATTTACAAGTTTAAAAGTTAGTTTTAATTCTGATAATTTTTTTCTTATAATCTAATTTCTGTGATCACTTCTTAATATCTTATTTTCTTTCTCATATAACTCTCATTCGGTTAATAATTAATGAATAACATCCAAATAAACTATTTGGAGGTGTTGGAGGTTATGGATGTATAGTACAGGATTACATAGTATGTAGCCCAAAGGGGCATACCATGCATCCCAATACATTGTAGTAGGATAAACCATGGTTTCTATAGATCATCATGTAATAAATACTCATATATGTATTAAATAAACTCCACATACTGAATAAAACAATTTGGAACATGGAATGTTAGACTATACTCCATGTAGTCCTCCTGTTTTTGTAGTGGAAAACATGTGTTCAAATATAAGTTGTGTACATGTAAGGACTAACAGCCATGTAATAAAAAGGTTACATGGTGTGTACTAGTTAGACACCATGTATAACTTAGAAATTTCCATGCATAAATAAATTCCTAGTCCCTATATGTGTATCAATTAGATATGATGAGTAATATACATGGTGTGTAGCTGGATGCACGCGTCGTGTACTCAACCTGGTTATGTAGAAAATTAAAAAATAATTTATCACACCATTAAACCTCATCATTATGTGTTTTTTGTGTCATTTACTGATATCTCTATATGAAAGGTTTTATATGATATTAAATTCTTAATTTAATTTTGTGTGATATATAGAACTATAAGTCATGTATGGTCATTACATACTATATACTCTACATAAATTATATCATTACATATAGCATAATTTTAATGTTTTTAATGTGTTATTAATTTATAGTACACAAAATGAAATTACACCACCTATTGTGTACATGATATGTTGTGTTGGTGTATTTTGAAGGTTCCGGGCTCAACGGAAGAGCATTTTTGGGTGTTCCCAACTTTAATTTTTACCATTAACGACGATCAATCCGAGATCCTTCACAATAATAAAATGCAGGATCTTTACAATAGAATGAAGAAATAAAGAAAATATGGGAGTCTTGGAACTATATGTTGGATCATCATATGTTTATTATAATTAATTTAATTAAAAGACAATAATTACCTTGATGGAATTCTCTCTCTGTTGATGTTTCTGGTCACGATCTGATGTGATCTGTCATTGCGTCATAGAATCCAAGTGTAGGATTCCTCTAGTAGTGATCCACATGTTCTCCACGTATCTATGGACATTTCCAAAGGGATCTCCATGTGCTAGCGTAGAAGAGCATTCACCTGTGATGTCCACCTTTGATTGCCTTGAGAGCCTCTTGCAAAACGCTCTCCTTGATCTGGTGGAGGAGGATCTCTCTCGTAGCTTGAGATCATTCTTGGAAGAAAATAATTATCTCTTGTCTTGAGAGCTTTCTCTAGATCTGTTATGAATGACACTAAAAAATGGCTAGCCTAATGAGAATTATATAATTGGGATCTTAATAACATATAATAATAAAATGAATTAATTACCATAAAATATTTATTCATTTAATTTAATTCTTAGTAAGACCCCATGTCTCATAATAATAGTTGACTATTATTATTACTTGACATGCACCCAGCGAATTACGCCTAATATTATTTAATTAAATAAATGATATTATTTCTCACAAATCCCTAGAAAAATTACACGGCATGTATATTAATATACACGGTGTTTACTTTTGTTTTTTCCATTTTTTTATTTCCTCCACCACATTTATTAGACCTTGAATAAGGGCTATTTATTTCTCAAATAAATATCATTGTATTACTCACTAATAAATATATTATTTCACCCATAATATATTCTCTCGAATAACTAGTTTTAAAATAAATGTGATCAGGAATCCTTGAATAATTATTAAACCACAATCGTAAATAATATTTATTCAACTTGTTAAATTAATATTTAACTAAGATACATAAACACACTTAGTGTGTGACCCTCTGGGCCTCTTTCTCAGCAGTATTAGGTGGAGCCTTCATAAATTCAAATTAGCAACACGCTAAGGAATCCATAGAGAAATAAGTTAATGTCGCAATGATGTGTCACCTCCTATTAATTCTTACTGTGTAATGTAATCCCTTTTTCTCGATATCTCGAATCAAGTGGGTTGCATGCTAGTGTCGTCAACCCATGTTCACGATTATTCTTTCTTTGACTTTCCAGAATTGAACTTGCCCATTCCTTACCATGGCCATGGATTTATTTAGGCTATATCAATTCCATCAAAGGGCCTGAGATATCTACTTATGTTATGGAACAGAAGGGACAAATCCTTTCTCACATTATCTATTAATGTAGTATTACTCAGGATGCACCCAACATGTCCTACCTCGCTATGAACAGTGTGTCATCATAGTTTTCTTCTATACATCTAAGTGTGGGAGTTGTAATACCCATTAATAATATTATTAAATTCTAAGGACTAATACACATGTCTGTTGATAGGAACATTCAATGGCACTATGAAATGTGGATTTCCTGCTAGCGGGTATTGTTCTCATAATATCCTCCTGGATATTACCAAGGGTGCACACCATGAGAATATGCCTCAAGGTTTTATGAGTCATCACCCCTATGTCTTGTATTATTTTTTTCCCAAAAATAACATCATTCGGCCATAGAACATATATTCAAGAACGGTGTTGTGAAACTTCCAGATTCTCATCATAGTAGGGATCCACTATGAACCTTTAATGCAACAACTATCCTTAGGAAATTATCACATGCATTGTCATGCTGAAGAACAATTAAGATGTGATAAGGTATTTATTAATGAATAAAGTAAAAAGTAGTTGGTTCTAGGCCACCAAATTCAACAGACTCCCACTTGGACTAGAGCCAACTACTAACAACCTTTAACCCACTAGCTCCCATGTGATATTCATGTTACTACTGAGATAGGACTTTATTCATGGGGTCTGACACATTCTCCTCTGTGGACACTCTACTCACTACAACTTCACCCCTTTGATAGAAATTCCTCAAGAGGTGATACTTTAAGAGTATGTGCTTTGTCCATTGATGTGACCTTGGTTCTTTTGCAAGATCCACCACTTCAGAATTATCACAATACAATGTGATAGGATTTTACTGATAAGTAACACATCAAGATCCTGGATAAAGTTCTGAATCCAGACGGCTTCCTTGGCTGCATCAGAATTAGTTATATATTCGTACTTAATTGTAGAATCATCAATAACCAGTTTCTTTGAACTCTTTCAGCTCACAGCTCCTCCATTGAGACATAAAACATATCCAAATTACAACTTCAGATAATTATGATCTATTTGAAAACCAGCATTAGCATACCCTCTGATGAAAAGCTCCTTGTCTCCTCCATACACCAAGAACATATCCTTATTTCTTCTCATATACTTAAGGATAGTCTTAACAGCATTCCAATATTTTTCTCCTAGATCTTCTTGATATCTTCCTACCATTATTAGTTCATAAGAAACATCAAGACTTGTATATAATATGGCATACATGATAAATCCTATAGACAAATTGTATGGGATCTTGCTCATTCTATATTTCTCTTGTTGTGTCTAAGGACACATTTTCTTAGAAATATGTAAGCCATGTGACACTAGAACCAATCCCCTCTTGGATTGTTTCATACTAAATATTTTTAGTATCTAGTCAATGTATGTTCCCTAAATTACTCTAAGTAGCCTCTTGGATCAATCATGAATGATCTTGATCCCTAAAATGTAGTCTGCTTTACCCAAGTCCTTCATAAAGAAACACTTGTTCAACCAGTCCTTAACTGACTGTAAGACTAGTACATCATTTCCAATAAGCAATATGTCCTCAACATATACTACTAGGATAATGACCGCATTCCCATTAAACTTCTTATAAACACATGGCTCACATTCAAAATTAATGAAACCAAATTCCTTTATGGATTCATCAAATTGAATGTTCCATGACTTGGATGCTTTCTTTAATCCATAAATGGATTTATACAACTTGAAAATCTATTTTTCTTCTCCTGGTGTCACAAACCCTTCTGGTTGTGTCATATAGATGTTTTCCTAAAGTTTTGCATTAATAAATGTTGTTTTTACATCCATCTTCCAAATCTATTAGTCATGGTAAGCTGTTATGGAAAGTATGATTCTTATGGATTTAAACATGGAAACTGGTGAGAAGGTTTTATCATAGTAAATTCCTTGATGTTTTCTGAATCCTTTAGCCACTATCCTTGATTTATAGGTGCTAACTTGACCTTCCATTTCCAACTTTCTCTTGAAAACCCATTTGCATCCAACAGGCTTTACATCAACTGTCTCATCAACCAGAACCCAGACTTGGTTCTTATACATGGAATTTATCTCAGATTTCATATCTTCTAGCCATCTTACAGCTTCTGAGATCTCTACTACTTCCTTGTAGAAGATAGGTTCATCATTGTCCAACAATAATGATTCACCATTCTTGGTGACTAGGAAACCAAATCTATCTGGTTCTCTTACCTCTCTTGAGCTCTTACGTAGTACTTGTGTTTCTAGAACCTCTTCTATGGGGACTTGTGGAACTTGTTCCTATACCAACTCTTGTATATCTTGACCATCAACTTCATTTAAGTCAATCTTGCTCCCACTAACCTTTTTGATGATGTTCTTCATCTCAAGAAAGACAGATTGTCTAGCGATAGTCACTTTCTTATCTAAAGGGTTATATAGATAATATCCTTTCATTTCCTTGGTATATCCTATAAATATACACCTCGTGTCCTGGGGTTCTAGTTTGTTTCCTAAGAAGGCCTTAAAAAATTCCTCTCATCCTAATACACGTGTGTGCAACAAAATGGATTTCTTTCCATTCCATAACTCGGAGGGAATTCTATTTTCCACCTTATTTGGTACTCAGTTTAATGTGTATGCAGAAGTTTGTAATTCATATCCCCAAAAGGATAATGGAAGATCTTTATGACTCATCATCGACCTCACCATGTCCAATAAGGTGTGGTTTTTCCTTTCACTAACACCATTCCACTATGGTGTATAAGGAAGAGTGAGATGAGATAGAATCTCATACTCCCATAGAAGATCGATGAACTCTTGGTTCAGATATTCTCCACCTCGATCCGATCAAATCTTCTTTATCTTCTTACCAAGCTAATTCTCTACTTTATTCTTGAATTCCTTAAATTTCTCTAAGGCTTCTTACTTATACCTCATTAAGTAGATATATACATATCTACTCAAATCATCAATAAAAGTAATGAACTAAGAATATCAACCTCTAGCTTCTATGGAAAATGGTCCACACACATCCATGTGCACAAATCCTAGAAGCTTTATGGACCTTTCACCCTATCCATCGAAAGGAATCTTGGTCATTTTACCTTATAAACAAGTATGAAATATATCAAGTGGTTTTATCTTAGCAGAGTATAAATAACCATCCCAGTAAAGATTTTTCAAGTGCTTCTCATTTATATGACCAAGATGGCGATGCCACAACTGGTTTTTGTATGAGTCATGTGAATTTGTTTCGTTATCGATTACCAGTACTTGGTTTTCATAATTTAATACATACAGACCATTATTTAAATTCTTCATACCATAACATACGTTGTTCTTATAAAAAAAGCAAACCTTATTTCTAAACTTGAAAATAAATCCATCCATATCCTAACATGATACAGAAATTATGTTTTTGGTAACACTAGGAACATAATAATAGTTATGTAAAACCAAAATCATCCCAATTAGAAATGAGAGGTGGTAATCACTAATGGCTAACACGTCTAACCTTTCACCATTGTCAACTTGAATATCCACCTCTCCTCTAGAAATATTTCTATATCTACTTGGTTTCTTCATTTGAATATAGATGTGAGCCCCACAAGCTGTATCTAATACCCAATATGTATAAATGGAAAGATTACACTAAATAACGAATGCACCTTTAGTTTCCCCACACTTTTGGGTGTAATTATTATTCCAGTGGTCTAGCTTTCCACATGAAAAACGCATAGCCTCTTATTCCTTGCCCTGCCTCTAGATCTTACCCTTCTTAGATGGATGGTGCTCGAGGGCTACATACTATTTATAAGTCCTTGTCCCCTTTACCTTGTCCTTCCTTTTCTTATTCACCATAAGGACTATGGGTTTGTCAAACCCCATGTCCTTATCTTCCTAGATACTTAAGGTTAGAAGTTTTGATAGCCTCTTCTCATTGTTTCTCATGTTATAGTTGACAATAAAGCTAGAGAAGGTCTTGGGCAGTGATGATAGGATGAGATATGTACACAAATCATCTGGGAACTTAATCCCTAAGATGTCCAGGCATTCAATGTAACCAATAAGCATGAATACATGAGGCCCATATGGAATATACTCTCCAATATTAGTTGTAGCATTTTATATCTCATATCTCTCCTATTTCTCCTTCTCTTGATAGAAATCCTTAAGGTGAGACATCATGTTATATGCGTCTATTTTTTCATGTTGCTTTAAGAGCTCATTAGACATGGCTGATAGCATGAAACACTGGACATATATGGCATCATACATATGTTTCATATAGATAGATTGTTCCTCATCACAAGCCTCTTTTACAGGCACAACTGGAACAAGCTCTTCCAGCACATACAATTTTCTCTTGTGGCGAAGGATGATGCGTAAATGCCTCTTCCATTTGTGTAAATTGGTGTTAGTGAGAATGTTTTCCTTCTCAAGTATGGTTCGAAATGATATGTTTGAAGTCATTTTTTTTCAACTCTAAAAATTAATATGAGCAAAGGTTTAGTACTTTATCATGATAAAACTGAGACAAATAAATAATTTAATACTTATTAGTCTTCCACTATTTTATCGAAATACAATAGCCCTCACCATTGAATTTAGAATATTTTGTTTCCTGAATATTATAGTGGAAAGTATCCATATTTCTCTTCTCATTACCCTAACTAGGGTTGGTCAAGAAACTTGAAGGGTTTTAGGTATGCATTCCAAATGCCAACAGAATTAACTCAAAGCTCTTTAATCCACTGAGTGGACTCCCCAATCCTGAAATCATTTTATTTTGGATTTCCTCAAACTTTGCCTCTTGGTCACACCAAGTCCTATTGTGGCAGTCAACCCTTGATGTGAACCAAGTCAATTCAACCCAAACCCATGAATTAGAATTCCCTGATAATAGAAAGCACCCCAACTAGGGTTGGTCGAGTACTTTGAACTATGGTTCGATTCTAACCAACATTATGGAAGGCTATACCGACTTAATATTTTCTTTGAGGGATTTTATACTTATACGTAAATTGTCATTTTATTATCTTTGATTACATTCCTTTTAATATTAATTGTGATATACTTAAGTGATTAACCATGTCTAAGATAATATTTATGCATAATACGGTCTTATTTTAGTTCCATCTTGCATGCTTGTTTAATTCATTAATTGTGTGATCGTGACAACACACCCACAATAAATAAACAATGAAATTGACAGAAATAAATTGTATGATCATGAGATTTTTCTATTGGTTAGTTTATCTAGTGGTTGATAAATTAACCCAATACCTAGAGGAGAAATACCTTGAACCTTTTTGGTTCAAGTTTACTACTTTCCACCTGTCAACCTTTGTATCTCCTTGGATTGGTTTCACCTTGGCTCTTAACTTGAGTAGCCTCCACTAGATTGGGAGCTCCATCCATTAAATATTCTTTTATCTCACTAGAAGGTGAGAGGTAAAATGGGGTTTTACATAAAATAAACATTGGGTACACAGGCCCTGCATATTAATGATGAGAATGATCTCAGGCCAATAAATTTAATTTAAATAAATTAATTAAAAGAAACCATTAACATACAAAGGTCTTGTTATCGATCCTGATCATCCATACATGCAACAATATTTACACATAAATAAAACTATCATTCAATTATTTAATCATTCTTGTTTAAGATAAATCACGCTCGAATCAATTAATTATCTTTAATTAATCAATCCTTTTATCTTAAACCATTTTTTGAATTTCCTTGAGATTATCATCCATAATAATTTTAAACAAATAAATTCATTTAAAATTATATTTGTACGTAACTTGTACCTTAGAGGAAACCTAGTGAATTCTTGTTCATAACTACCCAATGAGTATAAATGAACATTACACAGATGTTAAATTAAACACATATATATAAAACACCTATCATGTGTTGTGCCTTAGCTTTATGTCCACACTATAGTACACGTCTCAAGGTTTTGTATAATATAATAATAAATTTTAATAAATTTTATTAATTTGGATGAGTACACAGAGTGTAGTTCTGATTACACGGTGTGTAATTTTGTTCACCATCCATCTAAAGTACACGCTTAGGGACATGGTGTAACACCCCAGGTAAATAAAGAATATGACATTTTCACATTTATCCATATTTGTGAATAAAATATTAATATAACTTTAAAGGGGATGCTATGATCGATGGCGTACCCAATACACAACAATGAGTTTCTTGGGAATCTTACGTTGCACTCTAATAATAAAATAATATTATTTTAAATTATAGTTAACGCCTAGCCGTTGTAATGGCGGGAATGAAGAGAACTAAATACAAAATGATTATATATGTTTGTCAAATATTTTTACTTTTTACAATAAATGTTAGAGGATTAAAAATGTGAATGAATACAATTTTAAGCGTAAACATTCTAATACTCTTTAAAAGGTCGATTAACCGCCTTTTGATGACGAACCTCTTTTAAATCCACTTTTTGATACTTTTATGTGTTATATTTGGCAAAATAAAATTCTTCTTTAGAATCGGGATATCAAAATTTACTTTGTGTAAATTTTTTGGTATTTTTTCGATAATGTTCATTTTTTAATGAATAGTGAAAAATGTTGTATTTTAATTCAAAACCTATTTTTAATCTAATTTATTTATATGATTATATTATCTTTTTAATTGGTTTAAAAGTGAAATTAGAATATATTTTTACCATTTAATCCAATAGTGGTCATTGGAATTAATTTCATCTTGAAATTGGACTTAAACTAGTGTCAATCTTTTGATACTTATTGTTTCACAAAAACACGCTATTTGCTCTGACAGAAGGAATTAATTATTAAATTAATTAATTTAAATTATATGTTTTGAATTTTGTAAAATAGACATCATTTTTGAATTCAGAATATCAAATATAGCCTAGGGTGAATTTTTGGTAATTTTCTGAAAAACTTCAATTTTTGATGAATAGTGAAACCACTAAGTGGTAGTTAAAGAAACTGATTTTTCGTTTAAATGAAACTTTACCACTTCTGTGATTTGAACTTCAAAAATCCTACATACATGGTTGTCATTAATAAGTAAAATGTGGTTCAATGGGATTAAAATAATTTTTTGGTGAATAGTAACTTCTAAGTTTATTAATCGCGATTAGAGGTAATTAGTGTAATTTAAGGTAAAAATAATGTTTTAATAATATGAAATGACCTAGACACATGTCCTACCCTCATTTTATGTGTCATGTCCAACCAAGAAAATCCATGGGTGAACTTGGGGACCCCATGGAGCCACTTTGGTTGGAAAATGACATTAATACCTTTTTATTTAATGTTAAAATTAAAATGTCACAAACATGTGTTGTTTTACTAAATCAATTTTTATATGGGGTTATAAAAGTCATATTTTTTACTAAAAATATTAATTATAAATATAAAACTATTTCCTACATAATGATATTTTTTTTATAATTTTTAGACACTAAATAAATTAAATTATTTATGACACCATGATGATGCAGCGATTACCTCATTATTTAACGATTTAAATAAAATGAAAAGATAATGTAAAATCTAAGACGTAAACTTGTCACAAACCTATTGGATGGGTGGATTTCAAAACCTTATCACCTTATCCTAGAAATATATCCTTTTGGGACCTTTAAAATCTGAAAATCATTTTATAATAAAGTAATATTTTATAACTTTCCAAGAGTGCCCCTCCTTTTCTCTTATAAAAGGATCCCACCTCTACCACCTTACCCACACCTCTCAAGCCTTTGTCTCGGCCAAACCCTGACCATTTCATCTCTCCACATCTTTATCTTCATCATTGAATCCTCACCTTTGGGCAGAATCTTTTCCAAGGAAGCCTTTGAGCTCAAATCAAGAAGAGTTACCCGATTTTAAGGTAATGTCTTCACTTGTGTTCTTTTGTTTTATTTTGCTTCTCCAACCCTATAAAATCTTTTTATTCCTTTATTTTGTAACAAAACCAGTATCTTAAATATACTAGTATGTTTTTATGTGAATTATTCGAGCTACACTTACACACACCTTCGTCTAATGGTTAAAGAACATATTGTTTCTGTGGATGGCGAATTTCTGCCCCATGAAACGATGATTGTTAAATCTTCTTTTAACACATTTAATGGTGGCCATTATGATGTCAATATACTTTATATATGATATATATGGTATTTATGTTTTCTATATGCTTCTTAATTTTATATTTAAAACATGCCTTTATGCTTTTCATGTTGTGCAAATGCGATAATTTCATACAAGGAAGTGTGGACTACCGCCCCCTCAAGTGATGTGACTCATTCATGCAATACATGGAATGTGTAAAGAATGAAATTAATGAACATATGTGACCTATATAACATATATATTATACTGGAATTATAATATATATATCCCAATTATTTTTAATTCCATTAATATGACAAAGAAATGAAAGTAGCATTCATGCGTACATACGGTCTACCGTCTCCATGAAGGGTGAATTTCATTTCTTTTTATCTCCAAATGTTATGGAGTAGTATAAAATTAATATTTACTGGATATATATGATATTTAAATCATTAATACTATTCTTGAGATGATTTAATCATAACTACATGGACAATCATTTTCAAACAAGTTCATTTTTGACTCATGTACCAAACATCGACAAAAACGTCTGATATAAACTCACATTATTAACCAATTAGTATAACATTATAATATGTGATATAAACTGAATAATAATCTTTAAAATATTTCCTTAAGAAATTATAAATTGACCAAAGTTTATTATTCAGGAATATAAAGAAACGAACAAGACAAGTCAGACTTGAGGTAAGGGATCCAACCTCTCTCTTTCTTTTTAAGTACTCTCTTTTATGTCATTTATTTTAAGCTCATCTTTATTATGTTTGGGGATGTTACTTTATATTACTCATACTGTACTTTTTATGTTCATATTATGAGAGACCCTATTTGATCTCATAAATCCATTTCTGGAAGTTTTAAGTGGCGTCGTTAGGCTGTCGAGTTTTCGCAAGGGATTTTTCATCTCACTTTTATTCCCGTGAGATTTATGCTACATTTGCCACCATTTCCTTTGATTAGTGTATATACTGCCCATTATTCTAATATTTGTGTAATATAATTTCTTTTATGAGTATTTAAATCAATTATTTATAGTCCTTCTTTCATGGGGTGTACGTTTCGAAAGTTACCCAAGTCGGTAAGGGAACCTTTCACCCTCCTCTTTTTAAAAGACTTCTTTTGTTATGTCTTTTATTTTACATCTTATTATGTTGGGATATGTTCTTATATATCCTTATTGATGTAAAGTTTATGTCCAAGTTATGAGATACCATTCACTCTTTCATCGACTAATTTTCTGAATTTTGAAGTGACACTGTTAGGCTGTCGAATTTTTACAAGGGAACGTCTTAACCCAATTTCGATTTCTTTGGGTTCAACTTGTACTTCTTGAACATGTCATCCTATGAATATGTTTCAATGACCTATGATTGTTTCACACTTATCCACTTATATTGGGTGTATTTATATTTCTCACACATAATTATCTGATAGATTTATCCTTAATTTAAGGATACCATCTTTATAATGGATTTCATCTCAATTTACATTTCCATTGAGACTTCATTGTTGTTATGCACAAATTAACTCTTATATGGTGTGTATACTATCCTTTGAAATATTATATCATGAATACCTTTATTCTCATGATATTATAAATCTCAGATTAAATGTTATTCTGCAATTATATGTATTCAAGAGTCTCTCATTTTGTTAAAAACTCTTTAACAAAAATATCGTTTTAAATGTTTTAAAGATTAATTATTCTAAATCTTTATCTTTAATGTCCATGTTTTCAAAATGGTTTTTAGTATTTATTTATATGGACATTAATGTTTTAAAATTAATATTTCATTAAAATCTTCAAAGTGGTATGGGACATTTTGATTCAAAAATCTCTTTTAAATGGTTTTTGAAAATGGATTGATTAATTCAATATCTTGGAATTACTTATTGTGATTGAAAATGGAATGTTGTTATTGAAATGTTTATATTTTCAATATTTTATGTGTAATGATGGTACTTGGACATTTTATGGGTGGTTACATGATAAACCATATAACGGGTGGTTCCGTGAATACCAGGACGGGTGGTTATGTTATAACCTCCAATGCATTGGGTATGTAAGTTGGTCGTATGGATATTCTATTAAGTATGTGTGGAAGTCGACCGTATGGTTATTCCATTTAAGTATTTTTATGTCCCAATTTACCTTTATATGTTATGTTTTCTTTATATTGGTTTTATGGTAATCTTTTGGTTACAAAAGGTTAAGTAATGATCTTTTATTCATTGAAGAGTTTTTACTACTTCATAAAGGTGAAAAGTATTACTTTGGTAAAGTACTCATGGTTTACTTGTTGTTTTTGAAAAACTAACAGTTTTCCTTCTTTGTGTATCCTTTACTGGGATTTTTATGCTCATCCCAAGTTTTTAAAATGTTTTCCACAGGACTGAAAGATGAATAGGTTCAAGGATGGGATCAAGGAAATACATGCTATCTAAAACATGGAACTAGACATGTTTCTTTTTAAGTGTTTTTATTTTATTTTATGGAAACTTAGTAGAAGTGTCTACTATGTAATATTTTTAGATATAATAGTTATGACCTAATTCTCTAAAACTCTAAACCTGAAAAGATCCTCAATGTGAATTATTCATTTAATTCAATATTAAGTAAGGTTTAAGGTTGGGGCCTTATACATGGCATGCAGATGTACTTTGGAAATATTCGGAGTACACGGCGTGTTCAGTGGGACACATGCCGTGTAGAATCCGCATTACACAGTTTATAGTCAGGAAATC
Source organism: Viscum album (assembly GCA_963277665.1). Lineage (NCBI taxonomy): Eukaryota > Viridiplantae > Streptophyta > Magnoliopsida > Santalales > Viscaceae > Viscum > Viscum album. The sequence goes on along the minus strand of OY728140.1, from coordinate 1,018,698,113 downwards.
CATGTATGGGGTACACAGTCTAACCCTAACCAAAAGGGAATGCACGTCGTGTTCAGTGGGCCACATGGTGTGTGATCTGGAAACCGTGTGCCACCTATTCCCAGTCAACACACAGAGTCTTAAAAACTTAGATAGAATCCAATGACACAGCCTGGTTTGGCAGACCTTCCTGGTGCATGGAACCTATACTACATGGCATGTACTACTGAATAAATATCATGTGTTCTAGTTTTGTATATCTAGGAATCTTTGGAACCTCCATATGAGATCCTTTATTTTATTTTAATCAAAATTAAAAAGAAAAAAATCATTTTTGTAAGGTGAATGAGAAACGAAAGAGAAAGAATATATCTTGAGATTCAGATTTATAGAATGATTAACTTTAATTGAAACAACTAAATTATAAAATGCGTAAATCGTCCACAAAGAAACTAAATAATTATAATCAATGATATGACCGTTCTGATACCATTTGTAGGTTTTGGGCATAGTGTAAGCATATTGGTGGGTGTTCCCAACTTTAATTTTTTCCATTAATGACGATCAATCCAAGATCCTTCATGATAATAAAATGCTAGATATTTGAAATAGAACGAAGAATGAAAGAAAATAGGGGAGTCCCTGAACCATAGGGAGGATCATCATATGTTGGTTATAATTAATTTAATTAAAATATAAGAATTACCTTGATGGAATTATCTCTCTATTGATGTTTCTGGTCATGATATGATGTGATCCGTTATCGCATCATGGAATCCAAGTATTGGATTCCTCTAGCGGTGATCCACATGTTCTCCATGTATCTATGGATGTCACCAAAGGGATCTCCATGTGCAAGTGTGGAAGAGCATTCGCTTGCGATGTCCGCCTTCGATTGCCTTGAGAGCCGCTTGCAAGGAGCTCTCCTTGATCCGGGGGAGGAGGATCTCTCTCGTAGCTTGAGAGTGTTCTTGGAAGAAAATAATTATCTATTGGCTTGAGATATTTCTCTAGATCCGTTGTGCATAACACTAAAAAATGGCTAGGCTAATGAGAATTATATAATTGGTATTTTAATTACTTAGAATAATAAAATGAATTAATTACCCAAAATCATTTATTCATTTCATTTAATTCTTAGTAAGACCCCATGTCTAATAATAATAGTTGACTATTATTATTACTTGACATGTGCCCAGTGAATTACACATAATATTATTTAATTAAATTAATAATATTATTTCTCACAAATCCCTAGAAAAATTACACAGCATGTTTATTAATATACACGGCATGTACTTTTGTTCATTCCATTTTCTTTATTTCCTCCACCACATTTATTATACCTTGAATAATAGCTATTTATTTATCAAATAAATATCACTGCATTACTCACTAATAAATATATTATTTCACCCACAATATATTCTCTCAAATAAATAGTGTCAAAATAAATGTGATCAGACATCCTTGAATAATTATTAAACCACAATTTGGAATAATCTTTAGTCAACTTGTTAAATTAATAGTTAATTGAGATACTTGGACACAATTAGTGTGTGGACCTCTAGGCCTCTTTCTTAGTGTAATTATGTTGAGTCTTCCTAAAGTCCAAGGTTAGAATCTAGCAGAAAACTAAGGCATTCATAGAGAAAGAATTTAACACTGCAATGAAGTGTCACCTCCTATGAATGCTTACTGTGTAATGTAATCCCTTTGTCTCGATATCTCGAATCAAACGGATTTCATGCTAGTGAAATCAACCCATGTGCTCGATTATTATTTCTTTGAATTTCCATAATTGAACTTTATCATTACTTACCATGTCCATGGATTTATTTAGGCTATATAAATTCTATTAAAGGGCCTGAGATATCTACTTCTGTTATGGAATAGAAGGGATAAATCCTTTCTCACATTGTCTATTAATGCAGTGTTACTCATGACACAACTAACATATCCTACCTCATTGCGAACAATGTGTCGTCGTGGTTTTTTTCAATACATTGAAGTGTGCGAGTTGCAATACCCATTAATAATAATATTAAAGTCTAAGGACCAATACACACATCCGCAGATAGGAACATCCAATGACACTATAAAATGTGGATTTCCTGCTGGTGGGTCTCATTCTAATAATATCCTCCTAAATATTAACAAGGGCGCATACCATGAGAAGATGCCTCAAGGTTTTATGATTCCTCATCCCTAATAGACATTATTATTTGTGTCCCTCAAATAACATCATCCAGCCATAGAACATATATTCAAGAACAGTGTTATGTAACTTTTGGGTTCTTATCATAGTAGGGATCTGATATGACCCTTTAATGAAATAGTTATCCTTAGTACATTATCACATGCATTGACATGAAGAAGAATAATCAAGATGTGATAAGGTATTTTTTTAATGAATAAAGTAAAAAGTAGTTGGTTCTAGGCCACCAACTCAAACACATTGTATAAAAAAATACCATGTCGAGTAGTTTGAATGGGTACTCATTGATTTTATTCCAAGTACAAGTTGTATACTTATTTTGTTAAATTTTAAATAAAATTAATTAATTTAATTTATTTAAAATCACACTATATGGGTGTCAATATGACAGATTGGATAGTGATTAATATAAAATGAATTAATTGATTAATCAAAAAATTAATTAGATTAATTTTTGTGTGTTTTATTTTAATAAAATAATGAATTGAAATGAATGACAGCCAGATATTTTTAAATGTGTATCCATTTCACAAGTGGATGTTCATGATCTTAGACTGACTTATGTGTGTGTGTGGATTATTCTAATTTAATTATTGTATAGGTTTTTGAAATTTTTATTATTAAATTAAAATTATGGACTATGAGTCATCCCTACCTCCCTATTATATATGATTTTGTGTACCCATGGTTTATTTTATGTAAACCCAACTTCTAGTACCCTTAACTAGAATGTGAAGTGAATTCATTGTATAGATGGATCTATCAGGAACATAGAGTTGATTTAAGATGGATTTGAGGTGAAACCAAACCTAGCAGAAACACAAGACAGTGGCAGCATGCTGCAACTTGAGCCTAAGAAAGATCAAGGGGTTTTCTTTCACCTGGACTCAATGGTTTGTTTATTTTTCCTATCAATAAAAAAACTACTAGTTAAAGATCGGGATCATACCATGTATTATTTATTTTATTTCTATCTGATGTATGATTTATTTTATAGATGTCAGATTGTGGTCAACTAAATAAATTGATTAACATGAAAATATAGAATTAAAATAAAATTATTATGTGTAAATATTTTATTAACATAGGTTAATCACTTAAGTAAAATCTGTATAATGTTAATAGTGCATGTAAAAAGAAAAAATAAGTAAATTTATGCATAACAAAAAAAATCACTCAAATATATATTAAGTTAGACTAAGACTTCCATTACTTGATTAAGAATGAAACCATAGAACAGAGTGATTAAATGGTCATAATCTGAACACATAATTTTTTAGGGAGTTCTTATTAATGTTTTCTGTTGACTTAACCAAATTTATATTGAGTTTAATGATAAAAGTATGTTCAAAAAAAATTTAGAGGCAAGCATTCAGAAAATCCAAGTTAGGATTTTAGTATTGGGGAATCTACTCAATGGATAAAGGGGTTACAAGCCAACATTTTTCAAAACCACATACCTAAAAACTTTCTTATGGGTTTTATGACCATATTTGTGATTATAATGAGGGAAATATGGATCCTTGGCACTAAAATATCCACATAATAGGATATTTTGAGTTAAATGGTGAGGGTTTTTGATACTTTATAAAATAGTGGGAGACTTAAAAATAAAGTAAAATTAGTTTATTTCACATATTTTGTAATCAATTAAAGTACTAATCATTTATTTTTAATTATTATAGAATAATTTCAAGAAAAAATGAAGAAAAACTATGAACATTATTTAACTCAAGGGATGCATTCACATGCACAAATTTCCTAGTGGAATAGATGTTTTTACACTACTTTATTATCAAATAATTTATATTATGTGTTGGAAACCCTATTATTGATCCACTTCTTTATTGTGTGATAGTGAGAAAGATGTCTATATGATATTCATGGAGGGTGTTTCTTATGTTTGTTGCATCATACTATCAGTTATTTTTTGAGATCAAATAATGAAATATAAGGGCATGGATTCTTACACCTTGAAGACTCATCTCCTTGATCTAAAAATATAAAAGGAGTGACTTTAGATAAATGGGATTGTTATTTCACTTCATCAGTGTAAACTAAAATAATTCCAACTAGTTATTGATCATGTCATCATAATGATAGAGTACATTGATAAGTTAGCAATATTGGGTTTCTATTTGGATAATAAATTATCCCTTAATCTCATATTATCATCCTCACTACTATAGTTATACTTATTCATACAAGACTAGATAAATAGTATGGATAAATTGCTTAGGAATATTTTGAATCTAATTTTCTAGACATATAATATTTTTATGGAATAAGTTTCTTCTCCCTTATTGACTAAAGTTAAAGTTTTAAAAGACCAAGAAAATTTTAGAGTCAATGGTGATTTTAAGAAATCCTTTGAAGAGAAAAATTATTAAAGGGAAAAGCAATGAACATAAGTTTATTTTCTTCTTATGTTGGAAGAAATGTCATTGGAAAAATAATTGTGATGAATTGAAGAAGAAGTAATCATAAGATTATACTTAAAGTATATTCATCATTACATGTAATTTTTTTGATAAACTTATTGGGTATATGTTTTCACATGTGTTTATTTGAAATATAGTAACTAAGTAAGTATAGAAATATTAAAATAAGTAAGGTGAGTTCTCAAAGGAACTGGATAAGGGTGATTCTTGGATCAGAAATGATAAAAACACAACTTATGGATTGTGAAATGGAATAATTCAAGTAAATATATTGTTATGTATTGAGTATTACCAAAAACATTCATCTTGGTGTCTATTTTAAACCAAATGTGAAATTATTTCATATTTGAAATATATATTGTTATGGTATTTTATAATAGACTAATATTTTAGTAATTATAAAATCATAAATATCCAACTAGTAATAAATGATGAATAATATAAGACTTAATTTCTTGATGGAGGAAAGATAATTCTTTTTTAAGATAAAATAATAGTACTTGACTTGTTTATATCTAGATAAGTTTTTTAGCCTCCTTTTATCTATGATACCATTTATTCTAACAAACTACTTATCATTTTTTAAACAAATAAACATTTAGAAATAATTGTACGCCAGATAGATTTTGGTGTTAGTTCAACAATTCCACATGAACTATTATAATTCTAGAGGAAAATTTATATAGTTCATGATATTCCTTTAAGAAATTTTAGAAAATCTTAAATAATTAAATGAGTGCACTTGTTAAAGATATTTGACCCTCCGAGTAGGATTTTTGGAGAACATATTATCCAAGTAATCATTGATCATATACATGTGGAGTAAAGGTTTTCCCAAACTCAAAATTCTTTATATACATCAATATAGTTAAGGTAGAAAAAATAAGATTAGTGATGAGTCTTATATATTTCAAGTATTACATAATTTCTTCCAATACTTTTTTTGTAAATAGGCATGAAAAAAATAACCATATGCCAACTATATTAACCCATAGATATCATATCAATTATGATATGATAAGAATATATTAGTTCACAACCTCAATAATTTATTGAAAACCATTTATTAAAATATTGTTTTTAGCTAAAAATTAATATTAAACACTTAGTTTATATCAGTTAATTATCCTATATCCATAAAGATATTAATGTCTAGTCAAGACCAACTATGTTTCTATAAGGAAAAATTATCTCTTTAAGGATAGTGGAGTGGAAATAAATTTTATGGGTTAAGGCTCTAGATGCACATGAGTTGGAATAGGAATGCTAGAATCCACTAATATTGGTGGGAGGAGGAGTTCCATAGACACATACTATATAGTATGTAATAACCATAGATAATTTTTATGTTCACTATAGTGGGTGGTACTTATATTATTATTTAATAATAATTATTCCCACAAATAAGTAGTGAATGGAAATATTTTAATATTTATAAGTATTTATGAATTTAGTAGTTTATTTTATGTATCAAGATTCAGAGACTATTTTAGATGTATCTAAGACTTGATACTTATAGTGAGTATTCAAGAGAAACAGAACATAGATGGTACAAGTTGGTACCAATAATGAATGATTGGTTATTTAAAGGTTTGGTTTATAACAAAACCCATGCACCAATCATCATGACCAAAATCATTTTGAGTTCTAATTATTAAAGCATGCTTTTATGGTTATCATATTAGGTTATTGATTGTCAAGGCCACCTCATTTGGAGGAAACATTGTGGAAGATGTCTATATGATGTTACCAAAAGGATACCCTTTGGTATATGTCTATATGGAATAACTAAAAAGGGTTGATGGAATCAATAAATTTCAATAAGATGTGAATATTACATTAATTAATTTATGGATAAATCATGCATCATGATCATATAATATTTTTTTGTAAACAAATAAGTTCCATGTGTGTCTAATAGGTTATTGGGAGTGCTAAAATATTCAAGATAGATATATTGATAAAATATAGAAAACAAATGTTATGTATTACTGGTTTGTTAAGACTAAGGAATGAATTTCTCCAAGAATAACTTAAAGTAGAAACCAAGTTATAGGGAACAAGATCTAAAAAATAGATCCATGAGTTTTATAAATATTTTCATAAAAAATGTATTGGTATATTGTTAAAAATATAAGTTGGAAAAATTAAAGACTAAAATATTTGTGGTGTTTAATATTTCCAATGGAAAATTCATGGTCATGGGATAGGATTATTGAGATAAAATAATTTCATAAGCTTAAGTTCTAGGTGTTTATCTTATATTCCATGATATGTACTAATGTTTGATATTATTGATGCATGTTGAATAATAGGTGAAAATCAAATAGATCTAACATAATTGCACTGAATTACATTTAGAACTATCTGACAGTACTTAATAAAGTAGAACTGTATGGGTTGCTAATGTCTAGAGAAGTGAGAATACTAGTAATCAAAGGAATTGAATACTTGTCTTTGTTTAGTTCAACTTTATCTAGTATCACAGTAAGGCTAAGGTAATATGCAAAAAATATTATTATGACCATTGGTTGGAATATATATAATATTAAAGTACATTGTGGATTCTTATGAAACTTATAAAGTAGTTTAGAAATGTCCTATTCTTATTTTAGGTTTTACCAAAACTAAGAGTTTTATCATTATTGTGATAATATTTGACTAAAAACTTAATAAATATGTCAGGTTTATCATAAGGGGTCAAGATGTGGATACTCAGTAATGTCCCTACCTGAGGGATTTTATCAAGGATTTGAAGTCACATTAAATATATTAACCAATATTTCATGTGGTAAAACAATATTATCCATGGAATTATGTGGTAGGCCCAAAAGTTATAGTTATACTTAGCAGAAACATGTATAACATGTGAGAATGAATAGACTAAAAAGTTGTTAGTAATTATCACTAGTTTAAGTGGAAGTTTTTTGGAGTTAGTTCCCTAAAACCAACTACTTTATAATTTAGATTGAGTTTATATTCATGGATTTTAATATTAATAAATACCTTATCACATATTTATTATTCATATGAATAACTAATTATATGAATTTATATATATATATATTGGATATATTTATTTAATGTTTATTATTGATTTATTCGATAATGTACTAGGTTTTGGTTTGTTTTTTCAGGAATTATGAATTCTATAATTAATGGAATAAATGCTAAAAAACTTCAAAAAATGGGATTTACACATCATGTATCACATAAAAAATGTGTAGACCTCATGCACAGTATACTTGCAATGCCATAGACCAACCTGTGATGTACTTGCATGATGTGAAGAAATTACATAGTGTGTGAATCAATTACATGATGTGCATCTTACAAAAATTATAATACCACCAAAAGTGAAATGAATACATGATGTGCAAGATATTTCACGATGTGCAAGTTTAGAAGGATTTCCCAGTCAAAGATACAAACCAATTCTTCAAGGGGTAAAGTGGATCTCAATTACATGACATTCAACCAACACACATGATGTGCAAATGTTGGGACTGAATCCACTTAATCCAATACAAAACTTATGATAATTTCATGTTGTGTACTTTTGGGGCCTATTAATATTTCCAATTCTCTACTACGTAACAAATATTTTCATGTTTTACTTTTCTCACATTTTCCTTCCGATGTTCTCATCCATTTTTGTTCTAAATAATATTTATTTCATTACTTTTATTATTTTGTTGAATATTTTTGAGTTTTTAATCATTCCACATCCATTATTCAAACATTTTAACCCTGATTTTGTTTACAATGTTCATTTTGAACACCACAAACCATTCATTATCAAAGGATACACCATTATTCAATGTTCCTTCATTCATAGTAAGTTTAACATTATTTCTTAGTTTTTTGGATTTTGGATTAAACGTTATTAATAATTTAATTGTGTGAAGTCATTTTTTGGATATATTTTCATTTAATTTGATTGTTATACATTGATTCTTGGTTTTTTAATCCTTGATTTTCTCTTTTGAAATAGTTTTATGATTATGCATACAATTATTAATATTTCCTTGTTTTTATCATCACCTACATTCATGGATAATCTACCTAGGGTTAGGGGTTGATATTAGGGGTGTTTATGAACCTAATGAAGTTTTATATTGAACCATTTTAACCCTATGGCTCATAATTAGTTTAACAATAATTTTTCATCACATTCTTTCACACAAACCTGAACATGGGAAGTGGGATTGAATGAATCTAACATAATTGGAGTTGAACAGAACTATGACCATTAGAATGTGATGATTTCTATATATAATCCAAGAATAATACACTTTGGTTGTCATCTATACTCTAACCATGGAATAGTTGCAGTATAGTTTGATCTAATTGGTTTGACCAAAACCAATTGGTGACTTTTGTACCGCTTCATAGCCTAATCCATAGGACTATTACAGGTTAAATCTAGGATTGTATTTTTTCAAGAGCCTTGAAATTAACCCCATTACATTCCTTTATTATCTAAATTAAAACAAAACTACATATTCTTATTTAAAACCAAATCTGAAGAGTGAAAGTGAGGAATCCCTTCAGCAGGGTTTTTTCTGATTGGTCGTTGACCTGCCAGTAGTCCTCGTGGGATCGACCTCGCATTGCCACTTCTCTAGGCCCTTGTAGTAAGTGTAGTTTGAGAGTAAAAATTCCAATATGATCTTATCCCATTATAATTTAAGGAGATTTTTGGGTGATTCAAATTTTGGCACCATTTACTGGGATTAATGTTGCTCGGGCACAGTGACCTTTGGATCAAACCTTGAATTACCTCACTCACTCACCCTTTCTTCTGTTCCTTCTCCTTTTCCTTTTTACACTTTTTCTTATTTGGGTACACCTATGTCCTCTATATTTCTCTCTTTTCTTCTTTTCTTCTTGACTAGTTCATATTCTAGGGACCCTTTACTCACTCAAGAATCCTGGACGCATAAGAAAAAATTCTCTTCGACCCTGAGATTGATACAACCACTGTTGCACACCACCACTTTACAATGGTTGAGAATAACAATATTATATTGCCCAACCTTCAAGACCCCTAATATATGCCAACTTCCAATAAAGGTGAGAACCCATCACTACAAGAGTGCACCATTATGTACTATGGTTCATCGTACATTAGTGGTGTTTATCCTAGCATTGTGCACCCACCAATTCCGGAGCACGCTTTTAAAATTAAACCTAGACTCATTCACATGATACAGGATATGGGGAAATCTACTGGGATTCAAAGTTAAGACCCCCAGGACCACATTTTGAACTTTCTTGAGTTTTTTATACCTTTTTTAACTAAGGCATATCATCAAATTCCATTCGATTAAGATTCTTCCCTTTCTCCTTGTGAGATAAATACAAGGATTATCTAAAGATTTAAGCTCCTAAATCTATAAAGAATTTTTAAGAATAAGAAAAAATGTTTCTAGACAAATATTTCTCACTAATATAGATATGGAATCTCTGAAATTAAATTCAAAACTTCACCCATGAGGATAGATAATTAGCATGGGAAACATGGGATAAATTCAAGGAGATAACCAATAAGTGCACACATTATGGACCAGATATGTGGATTAAATTACAAAAATTCTATAAAGGACTCCAAGATACTACACGTACTATGGTAGATGTTGGTACTGATGGAATATTAATTCTCAAGATTCTATAAGTCATCTAATAAATTCTAGATAAAGTCTCCCACAATGTTAGTTTGTGGAAAAGTGATAGAGGGTGAGGAATTAATCAAGTGGAAGAGATCACTCACCTTGCTTATCAAGTAGAGGATCTAACAAAGAAGCAGGAATCATTTCAGTTGCTTATTGTTCCACCACCCCCTCCAGCTCCAATAATGGAAATTCAATCCTATGAGATGTGCGAAGGCCCACATTCTTACCAAGATTGTAGGGTAGGGATGAGAGAGTCCCAAGCTTCAGATTGTAAGTATATCAATTATTATAAACAAGGACAATAATACCAACATCCCCAACAATAACGACAACAAAATTACCAATATAGGTAGGCTCAGAAATAGTCACATCAAAACCAAGGTTACTATCAACAGAGGAGTAGATAGATGCCACAAAGAAATTAGGGACCACCTGGGTGCCCACTACAAGATCCAACTCCTTTACCGAAGCAATAATTCCAATAACCTTTTCCTAGAACTCAGCAGTATCCATCAGTACCATAGTAGAAATTTCAAAAAGCTACACCAAGAGCACAATAGTAAGCCTAACCCCTTCATAATAATCTTAAAAACCTATTTACTGTATACATTCAAAAATAAGACCAAAGGATGACGACCCAAGAGATGAAGATGAAAAAACACAAGGTTGCACTACACAACCTAAAGCATCAAATGGGAAAATTTTCAAAAACTTTATCTTATCATCTACTGGGTACTTTGATCAGAAATACCAAGGATCATGTAAGATAAGAGGATAAGTCTATAATTGTTAAATCTAAAAATGTGTTGTATTTTCAACAACCATGTGGAGTTGAGAAAAATAAGTTAATAGAATTAGATGAAGCAAGTCATGAGAGAACAAAAGAGAAATAACCAACTAAGGAAGCTCCAATAGAGGAACAACCTAAAAAGGAAGATGATTGGATGGAACCACCACTATAAAATCCACCTCTCCCATTTACTAAATGAATGAAATAAGTAAAAGAGGGAAAATATAAAAAAATCATGGAGTTGCTTAAACAATTGCATATGAATTTCCCTTTTGTAGAGGTAGTTTCATAAGTACCTACTTATGTATGATTATTTAAGGAATTTCTCTCAAGTAAAAAAAGAAAATTGAATATTTGGAAATCATTTCTCTAAATGGAGAGTTCTCCATGGTTTTTCAAAGGAAACTACCTCAAAATATACGAGACCTTGTAATTTTTTCAATTACATGCACTATTAGGACGTGTACTTTTGAAAAGTCATTATGTGATCTAGGTGAAAGTATCAATATAATTCCCATGAGTTTTTATAAGAATATGGGGCTCAGAGAATTGAAACCAACTAAGGTGACACTCTAACTTGCTGACTACTCAGTTAAGAACCTTCATAGACCACTCAAAGATGACTAAGTAAAAGTTGAAAAATTAATTTTACCCATTGATTTTATTATTCTATATATGGGAGAGGAAGGTGATATCACACTCATTCTTAGAAGATCATTTCTCTCCAAGGGAAAGGAAATTATTGATGTTAACCTAGGGAGATTTATTTTTATAGTTGGTGAAGAGCAGGTTTTGTTTAATGTGGAGAAGGATGCTAATAAAATCAATGAGTTCTTAAATTATAAAACCATATATCTTATTGATAATATAGATGATCATGAAACTAGTAAGAATGATAATAAGATACCACCTTCTTTGTCAAGGGATCCAGTTCTCACAAGAATGAAAATTTCATTACACCGCTAAAATGGGAGTTCATCCCACCTTTCATCCCCTCTATCTTTAAAAATCATTCTATAAGGGGTATCAACTCAAATCTAAATTCTTATGATTTTAAAAATGTATAGATCTAGAAAATAAATAAATAACTAACTAAGAGGAAACCTAGTGAAGGTTAGGATAGGTTAAAATGATATTTATAATTTTTAAGTGCTGCTAGAAACATATTTAGGGGAACTAGCCTAAAAGGGGGAACAAAAATAAAATACACATTGTGTAACATGTACACATAATGCAAGTGTGGAGAAATAGAAAAGTTTGAAAATTAATTATTTTCACACCATTTATTTAGTACAAAATGTGTAAATGTTGATTCCGGTTTTTAAATACTGTGAACTTGGGGTTCATGCTGAGCCCCCCCCCCCCCATCGCTCGACCTCTCCTATGCCCCTACCTCTTCTACGTGACACACTCCCTGCCCCCTCCCGAGCTCCCTCTCACCGAATATGCACCCCTCCCAACAACCAGTCACCTCACCTCCTCCTATTCTCCTATAATTCTCTCATCACCCTCTACCCTCCCCCCTCTCCTTTTCCTCTATCTGAAATGTCATGGACCAAAATTGTTCACACCCCACCACCAGATTGCATGACTGATCATGAGGACACACTTCTTCCACCCAAGAGGTGGAGGTCTGCATGGCATCCACCACCCATAGATCCATCCTCCTCATATTCCTCTTCCTCCACTACATTCAGTTCTGATTTGGGGGAATCATAGTCATCCTCTTGTGGGTCCTTGATTCATACCTACCCCCACCTTTATCCTTTATTGCATTTTTATGACCCTTCATGCCAGGTCTGGTTGGTCCATTTTTAGGCCAAGTTAATGAGAACCAAAAAAACATTGGACCTCATCATTATGGAGCACATCCACATTTACCATGAGGTCCTTCGCCTCATGGACCACCTGCACCTGACCCCGATCATGCAGATGCAAGAGGATACTTACAGGTATATCTTCCTAGAATTCCTTTCCATATTTGAGATGGGAATCAACTTCTACTTTAGACTTGGAGGACAGCCATGGGAGCTCAGCTTGGGCTATTTTGCAGTAGGCCTTGGTATCTACTCACCTGAGTTTGTCCCCTCCCCTATATTTTCGACTTTACAGCTCGACCCTAACAAGTTTGAGGCTACACAACTTTGGTCCCAGATCACTGGAGATCACTGAAGTGTTTATAACCCCCTCACCACGAAGAGAATAGTGCTCTGAGGTGCTTCCCTCTAGATCCTACATAGGGCTCTCTCTCGTGATTGGATAGCACATGGTGATGCCCATAGTGGGTTCAGCTAGATTGAGGTCCTCATTCTCATATCAACCATGGGCGGTCCCACTATCAACATGGCTAGATAGTTTGGTGAGTTCTACAGGATGTTGGGGATGCGGACTCGCGGCATGTTGATGGGTGGATCTTCCATCACCCATTTGGCTAGGCAAATTGATGAATTTGAGGTAGCCAGACCCCACACATACCTAGTCCATATAGATAGAATATCTATTATACTACTCCACAAAATGGGGTTTCTCATGAAGTAAATCAATGTATATTGATGGGTGTTAGTGTATTTGGAAGATGATGATGAGGGTCCTACTCAGAATGTGTTCAACCCAGCCACTCTAGTCCCCCCTACTCATGCTCCTAATCCCACCCCATCCTATTCTACTACCTAAGTTCATCCCTCCACCACAAACATTCCACAACCCATTAACACACCCATTTCTACCCCTAACACCACCCATATACCTTCTCCATCCACCATTACCTTTCCCACACCATCACCCACCCCATCCTTCTCAGATGATCTCTGGCTCCCTCACCAGTATATTCTGGTGAACCTACATCAGATTTTCCACCACCTAGGCATCCCATTCATTACACCACCACTCCTTTCCATCCCTACCTCACCACCAAACTCTACAGACTCTCACACACTACCACTGGCAGGGCCCTCATCCACCAATATGAAGGACCCCGGAACACCCTAAGAGGGGAGGGGTGAATCAGGGTGTCAAATGTTTCTTTTTAAAGTTGTGGATCTTGTTCCACATTGGTAGGAACTTGTTAAATCTATCAAATAGATGAGAGCAGGAAATTGACACAGCACTTTTACTTGGTTCACCAAAATGGGCTACATCCAAAGATCATACGCCGATAGTGTGTCGGTCATACCAAAATCCACTAATCTTCACAATTTTATGGATTATAAGTTTTGATCACAGTCACTATGTGCCTAGCATACTGCCTTTACAAAGGTTTAGGGAACACTCACTGCATCCCTCAGATCACTTCTGTCCACTCCTCCTATCTCAGTGCCTTGAGAGAAGTCAAACATAGTTTATCGACTTGAAGGTCTCTTCAATAGTTTTTCATTGAAGTTTTTGTCTCTGTTCAACATGAGACATTGTTTGCATCGAATCCCTGAATTGATGCACTTGAAAGCACTGAACCACAGAACCGGATATTCGGAACGTGCGAATAGTTTATACTGATGATTTCACGCAACACCTATCCTTTGCGCGAAAGATTTCACTTTTTCGCACAATACTTGATTTTCATGCGGAAAGTATTTCGCGCACCAACCCCCTTTACGTGCAACCTTCACTTTTACGCACAGCCTCCACTTTTACATGCAGCCTCAACTTTTACATGTGGAATAGACTTTTTCATGAAGTAGAAACTTTTACTCCACCAGTATAATTTTTTATTCACCTTCAACTTTTACGCGCAACACCAATTTTTACACGCAACGTTAGCATTTTCGCGCAACTTAAAATTTTTCACACAACACCCTTTACACGCACCTTTTTTGCACATCAGAACTCAGATATTCTCTAAGTATTCAACTGTACCGAATGAGGGGAGTCTCTTCATATTTATAGGAAAAAACAAACCCTGCACGAAAAACCCCCCTTGAGCGCGTAATTCACTTAGAGCGTGAAAAACACATCTTCTACGCACCCTCGTTTTTCGCGCACTGCTCCAATATTTCACGCACGTCATGCCTTTTCCAATTTTAGATCTTCTGATCTCAAAACACCTTTTGCATGAAAAACCCCAATCCTCTATTTCACACACCATGCCAATATTCCGCACACCTCTCCAATATTACGCGCACTTCTCAAATTTTTTGTGATCCTCATGCCTTTGCCAATTTTTGAGCTTCTCATCTTGAAACATCTCTTGCGTGAAAAACCTAACTCTAGTATTTCACACACCAAATTATTTTTCATGAATAATCCACCTATTTCATGAACCACTTCCTTTTTGTGCCCATCTCCTTTTTCCAACAACCCATGTCTTCATTTTCCGATTTTCAGGCCCAAAGTAAATTTGGCAAACACTGGAATATGACACCACCTTTAATACTATTGTCTTATTAAACTGTATGATCACTTTACTGGAAAACATTCAGAACTTCTAATAAGGATTGAAAAAAACACAAACCAAACTCCAATTCTTGAAAAGAACAGCCATGGTTCCAACAATCTCTCCCATTGGGTTTGTTGGAAATCATCAAATAAATTCAATAGAGCACCAGCCACAAGAAAACCTAAAATGCAAGAATCAACTCATCCAACACTCTAAGTCTATGTGAGTAGTGCTCGGTGTAGAAAACAAGAGAGGAAGAATGAATTAGGATCCCGTGTTTTGGAATTCTTAAAGACACCCAAGCTATTCTCTTATTATGTCACAGAAGAATTACAAGTCTATCCCAATGAACTTCTTCTCCTATGAATTTATTCTCCTCTGATCACCGAATTATCATCATGCCATAGAAGTAATACAAGTCCATCCCAGGTCATGAATTTATTCCTTCTCCCCCATTGAAAATAAATCCAAAGACGGGTATTTGTTCCTTGAACATCTGAAAACACCCCCTGGATAGTATCTCCCCCATAAACCTGCATCACATCCACAAACAGATTAAAAACAGTTAACATAACTAGGGAGAGGGGTATTTTGTAACCTCCTTATGAACTAGGAGGTGGCTGAACACCGAGGTTCAACCGATGTTTCTCAAACACAACCGCTGACAGTGGCTTAGTCAGGATATCATCCACTTTCTCATCAGTTCCCACATGATCTATTCTAATCACGCCTTAATCAATTTTTTCTTTAATAAAGTGATACCTGATTTCAATATGTTTTTTATGAGAATGGTGAACATGATTATTTGTAAGATCAATTGAACACTTGTTATCACAGTAAATCATCATTGGTTGTTTCACCTCATCACCAATATCTGTCAGTTGTTGCTTCATCCATAGTAGTTGAGTGCATGCCTTTGTAGCGGAGAAATATTCAGCTTCAGCAGTACTAAGAGAATAATGTCTTGTTTCTTTCTTAACTAGTCAACAAATTTCTACCCAATATAGAATGCTCCACCGCTGGTGGACTTTCTTTCCACTACATCATTAGCCCAGTCAGCATCATAAAATGTTGATAATTCATTGTCCCTTTCCGAAGCAAAGTATAAGACACAATTGTGAGTACCTTGAATATATCTCATGATTCTTTTTACTACTGCCATATGTTGTTCCTTCAGATTACTCTGAAAGTGGGCTATTAAGCATGTTGCAAAGACAATGTCTGGTTGTGTTTCTATCAGGTACAATAAGATCCCAATGATTCTTTTGTACATTGTGGGATCTACAGAGGTCTCATCTTCATGCTTTCCAAGTTTGGTTCCAAGTGCAATTGGAGTTGACATTGGTTTTGATTCATTCATATTAAATTTCTTCAGCAGTTCTTTTGCATACATTTCCTGAGAAATGAACGTGTAATCCTTCTTTTGAATCACCTGCAGCCCCAATAAATATGTGAGTTCCCCAATCATAGACATTTCAAATTCTGATTTCATGTTATTGGTGAATTCATCTACTGATTTCTGCTTGCTACCTCCAAATATAATTTCATCAACGTAAACTAGAACCATGAACTGATCTTTTGAAGAATTATTCACATAGAGTTTGTGATCTACTCCTCCTATTTTGAATTTTATCTTCTTGAGGTACGAATCCAGCTGGGAGTACCATGTTTGTGGTGCCTTTTTCAAGCCATAGAGTTCTTTCTTTAGTTTGCAAACCTTTGTTTCATCAGTACCAAGAAGAAAACCCACTGGTTGTTCAATGTAAACTTCTTCTTAGAGAACAAAATTCAAGAATGTTGTCTTGAAATCCATCTGATATACTTTATATCCTATTTGGAGTACCATGGTAATGAAAATCCTGATTGACTTCAGTCTAGCCACTGGTGTGAAGGTTTCTTCAACATCAACACCTTTAATCTGGGAATATTCTTTACATACTAGTCGTGCCTTGTTTCTAATAATACTTCCATGCTCATCAAACTCGTTCTTGAAGATCCATTTTGTTCCAATCACATTGTGACCTTCAGGTCTTTTGACAAGATCCCATGTCTGGTTCTTGTCAATCTGATCTAACTCTTCATTCATGGATTTCACCCAAGATTCATCCTTTGAAGCTTCTTCAAATGAGGATGTCTCCACAAGTGATATAAATGTAGATTGTTTTTTATTCCTCATCCTACTTGTTTTTGTGGGTGCACTCCTATCCCCAATTATGTTAGATGGATCAATCTCATCTCTTCGATTTCTCCTGTGAGGTTTAGTCGCATTCTCTCCAGCCAAGGTTTCCTCTTCAGATTATTTTTCTGAGTCAACATCGTGATGTGACTCCTGAGTTTTTTGTACGCCTTCCTCTATTTCTGTATTTTTATTTACTCCATGTTCACTTTTTTCCTCACTTTCTATCATATCAGAATATGAAATCCTTGAATCATTTGTGGTTTTCTCTTCAATGATCTTAACATCACTACTTTCCACAATCCTTTCTAATCACTTGTTGTAACACTTGTAGGCTTTTTTGTTCATTGAGTATCCAAGGAAAATTCCTTCATCTGCATTGTCTCCATATTTCCCTTGATTCCCTTATTTGTTTCTAATGAAGCAATTACTTCCAAAAACAAAAAAGTATTTCAAGGAAGACTTCATTCCATGCCACAATTCATAAGGTATATTCATATCACCCATATAAAGTCCTGTTCGATTTTGAATATACAGTGGAGCTTGAATGGCCTATTTCCAGTAATTTCATGGAATATGACTCTCAATCAGTATAGTTCTTGCCATGTTGTTTACCTGTCGATTTTTGTGCTCAACAACTCCATTTTACTATAGTTTTCTCAGGGAATCTACCTCATGTTGTATCCCATTATTATCCAGGTAGTTTTCAAATTCAATGGATGTATATTCCCCTCCATTGTCTGATCGCAACACTTTGATTGTTCGTCCAGTATCATTATCAAAAATTCAACGATATGGTTTCATGTTGTCAAGTACTCATCATTTCCTATGTATAACTATTACACATTTCATTCTACTGTAATAATATATGAAAAGTATGAAGTACCTTTATTCATGAGTTCCGGTAACATTTATCGGGCCACATACATCTGTATGAATGAGATCAAGAAGATGTGATTCCCTTTTCTTCTTTGGATGATATGAACTACAGACTAACTTCCCACAAATGCAAGCATCACAAAACTTTTCATGTTCACACTTTAGGTTGGGAATGTCCATGACAATCCTCAATTTTGATATTTTCTTCATGTCTTGTTGATTTATGTACCCTAGTCTCTGATGCCACAAATTGTTTTCTTCTTTAACAGTCATGTAACAAACATTTTCTTTACTATCAACTTGATACAGGTTGCCTTCTATTCTGCATCCCTTAATTAGTGAATTTCCTGTCTTTCCCTTGATAGTGCAGCCTTTCTGATTAAAAGTAACTATAAGTCTTGAGTCACAGAGTTGACTCATGATGAGGAGATTATGACGTAGGCAATCTACATAAAGGACTTCAGTTTTCTTTATCTCACCATTAGCTAATTCAGTACTTCCACTGCCTTTGATTTTTAGAGCTCCATCATTACCAAACTGTACTATTCCATCAACCCTCATTTTGATATCTATTAACAGGCCTGCATAACCTATCATATGAGATGAACATCCTCTATCCAGAATCCAGGTAATGTTGCTTTTTGTATATTTGAGGTCCACCTCTACAAGGTTGGATTTCTCAATTTTCTTCTTTTCTTTCCATAAGACATTGCATTGAGTGTAGAACACTGATGGCCTTTCAATTCTCTCTTCTGTGTACATTGGTTCTTCAAATTTGAAATATTATTCAAGAGGAGAAAACCTGTTTGTAAGAGAAACGCTATATTGTTGATGAGATTTGACTTGTCTCGAACTCTGATATGAGGTTTCCATGTCCCTCCTATGCCTGTAATTAACAGCCTTATGACCAAAGTTAGAATAATGAAAACAATATCCATAGAAACTATTTCTTCTAAAAGAATTAGGATATGAATTTGTTCTCCTCTATTGAACTCCCATATCTTATCCATTTAGATAGCTTCTCACATATTCGCAATAATACATGGTATGGCCCAAATATCCATAGATCTGACACTTCATGAGAGGAAATGTCTTCTCACTTCTGTTTATCCTCATTCCTTCTTCTGTGGGAAAATACTTTGAGGGGTCCTTTTTCTATGAGACTTGAGGATAATCTTCTTTTCTTTTTTCAGATTGAATTGGGGGTTTCTGCTTCAGCACTTCAGATGAATTTTCCACATTACCCACTTTTAGCTTGCCTTTATTTTGGTCACCTTTTTTCAGCATTTGACGACTCTACCTCATAACCAATTCCACTATTTCCCATGCAAGCAGGTCTTTGATCATTTAGAATCTTTTCAACTCTATTAGAACCACGTTTTTTTCTCTCTAATAGCTCATCATTTGAGAACCTTCCAAAGTGTATTTTCATCATTGATTATTTTGAAATTGATTCACTCTCAAGCTTTCTTCTAAGAGTAACAGCTTCCTCTTCAAGACTCTCAGTAGTCTTGGTCTTTTCTTCCAGTATAGTGGTGAGGTCATTGATGAATTTTTCTTGCTCTTCAATTCTCATCTTCAGATCCACTACATCATCAGTGCTTTCAAGAATTTTAGATTGCACTTTCACAAATTCTTCCAGACGTTCAATTTCAGCTTCAAGCTTATCAACATAATCAGATGATTCTTCTACAATTGATTTCCACCTATTGCAACTCTTACATTTGATCTTAATCTTACTAATAGAATATTTAAGTTGCAACTCAGGATTGGAATTAGTTGTCAACTAATTGTCACGACCATTATCTTTTTATGGTTCTGATTTTTCAATAGTTTCCATCATAGAATCATGGTTTCCAATTTTAAATTCTGGTTCTTCTTCTTCACATAATTCATTATCATTATCTTCCTTTTCACAGATAAAACTCTTATTCATCACTTTATTTCTAGATTTTAAGTCGCTCTTTTTGAAAAACCTTTTTTGAGACTTCTCAATGTTTTCATCTTCACTGTCTTCATCATTGATCTTTCTTAAGCACTGAGAGGCAATGTGCCCAACTTTTCCACAGTGAAAGCAAGAAAGAGGTAACTTCCCTTTGAATTTCCATTTTCCCTTCTAGAACTTCTTTGCAATGAGAGAAAGAATTTATTTTTCTTAATCATCTTCACCACTACTATCTTTTGAAATTTTCAGTTTCTCCATGTCATTGAATGCCATTTCCTTGCTCACTTGAGTCGTAGCATCTTCTTGTTTGACTCTCACTTCATATGCTACCAAACTGCTTAGAAGATCATTCAGAGAAAGTTTGGAATGATCTCTTTCCTCAAGGGTCAACACCTTTTCATTGTACAGGGGTGGAAGTCTTCTTAATATTTTCTTTACAATATCAATGTCTTTGATTTCTTTGCCTAGACCCCGAATTACTCTAACCTCTTCAGTAATTCTATTGAAGAATGAGTCTGCATTCTCATTTAGATGCATCTTCAAATCATCAAACTTATTGTGTAGGAATTGTAGTTTTTCTTCCTTCACTTTGTTATCTCCTTCATAGATATTTTCAAGTTTATCCCACATGGATTTTGCTGAGATGAAACCCATCACCTTTAGATAGATATGATCAGAAAGGGCTGAAATGAGAACATTTTTTGCTTTAGCATCTACATCAATAATTTTTCCATCTGCATCAGTCATAGTTAGGCCTGTTGGATCAGTGACTTGTATTCCTTGAATAGTAAAAAAAGGAATTTTATTCCAAGATATCTTAGATGAGATATCATTCTATTTTTCTAGATCTAGAAATTAATTCCATCGAAGAGAGGGAATCCCCTAACATTGGCTGAATTGTCCATAATGGTATATGACAGATCAAACACCAGTTAACCTCCCTCTGATACCACTTGAAGGACCCTGGAACACCCTGAGAGGGGAGGGGTGAATCAGGGTGTCAAATTTTTCTTTTAAAAGTTGTGGATATTGTTCCCACATTGGTAGGAACTTGTTAAATCTATCAAACAGATGAGAGCAGTAAATTGACAAAGCACTTTTACTTGGTTCACCACAAAGGGATACGTCCAAAGAGAATACGCCAATAGTGTGTCAGTCGTACCAAAATCCACTAATATTTACAAGTTTATGGATTACAAGTTTTGATCACAGTCACTATGTGCCTAGCACACTGCCTTTACAAAGGTTCAGGGAACATTCACTGCATCCCTCGGATCACTTCCATCTACTCCTCCTAGCTCACCGCCTTGAGAGAAGTCAAACATAGTTTATCGACTTGAAGTCCTCTTCAATAGTTTTTCATTGAAGTCTTTGTCTCTGTTCAGCATGAGACATTGCTTGCATAGAAGTCCTAAATTGATGCACTTGAGAGCATTTAACCACGGAACTGTATATTCAGAATGTGCGAACAGGTTATACTGATGATTTCGTGCAACACCTATCCTTTGCGCGAAAGATTTCACTTTTGTACGCAATACTTGATTTTCACGTGGAAATTATTTCGTGCATCAACCCCCTTTATGCACAACCTTCACTTTTACGTGCAGCCTCCACTTTTACACGCAGCCTCAACTTTTATGCATGGATTTGACGTTTTCGTGAAGCAGCAACTTTTACACGCACCTGTCTAATTTTTCGTGCACCTTCAACTTTTACGTGCAACACCAATTTTTACGTGCAATGTCAGTGTTTTTGCGTAACTTAAACTTTTTCACACAACACCCTTTACACTCAACTTTTTTGTGCATCAGAACTCAATTCTTCTCTAAGTATTAAACTATACCGAATGAGGGGGGTCACTTCATATTTATAGGCGAAAACGACCCCTGTGCGAAAAACCCTCCTTGAGTGCGTAATTCACTTCGGGCGCGAAAAACACATCTTCCGCGCACCCTCATTTTTTGTGCACTGCTCTAATATTTCATGCACCTCATGAATTTGCCAATTTTTGAGCTTCTGATCTCGAAACACCTCTCGCGCAAAAAACACCAATCCTCTATTTCGTGCACCATGCCAATATTCCGTGCACCTCTCCAATATTTCACTCACTTCTCAAATTTTTCATGCACCTCATACCTTTTCCTATTTTTAAGCTTCTCATCTTGAAACACCTCTTGCACGAAAAACCTCACTTTACTATTTCGCACACTAAATTATTTTTTGTGCACAAGCCACCTATTTCGCGCACCACTTCCTTTTTGTGCGCATCTCCTTTTGCCAACAACCCATGTCTTCATTTTCTAATTTTTAGGCCCAAAAAATAATTGGAAAACACTAGGAAATGATGACACCTTCAATACTATTGTCTGCTTAAACTGTATGATCACTTTACTGGAAAAAATTCGGAACATCCAATAAGTATTGACAAAAAACACAAACCAAACTCCAATTCTTGCAAAGAATATCCATGGTTCCAAGGTAGTATTCCCACACCATGCACTACCTAGACCGATCTTCCTTTTGAGTTGATAAACCCTACGACCCAGCAATATTTTTTGGTAGATCAGACCTAGCAGGGTAAGGTCTCAGCCCATCCACCATCTACTAAGATTTCTTTTATTGACCCTACTACCAGACACACGGACACTATCATGGTCAACACCTTTCCTCCACTATCCTCTGAGATTTCTTCTTGTGCCAGAGAACCCACCATAGTTGTTCATTATAAATCCCATTCCTCTATAGATGGCATCAATAGGGAGGGAAAGTTGTAGGCACCCACTATTCGGGAGGGAACTCTTGATGCAGTCCTCGATGATTTTGGTTTTACTTCTTAGTTTTCCATGTACCCCTCTTCCATTTTTGTTCACTATTTGGGTGATCTTTTTTTGTACTAATTATATTATGTTACTCACTGATGTATCATTTCTCTATATATTCATGGAATACATATTTTTTCTTCACTTCTGTTTGGATTATTTTCCATTTAATTGTTGTATTACATTAGCAATGTCAAGGTTTTTTTCCCCATCCATGGTCATCGATGCACTTGTCCCACCACCATCTTTCCTCCTACTTCAGATGAATCAGCATCCAGCCAAATTCAAGCGCCATATTGAGGAGCTTTCACTAGATATCCTTTCTCATCATAGGTACCCACAAAAATGGGTATGGATTATATTTTTACCATATGATATTCATGAATAGTATGCTCCTGAGGTGGTTAACCCCACCAAGAATCCATGCGAGCTTGCTGACACAACCATCAGTTCTTATAGGAGGTAGTATACTTATAAGCAGATGGACGCACTGCCTGATCATTTTGTCTATTCATATGGATGATGATGTCATTGTTAACACTTTATGAGAGACAACCCATAGTTTATTTTATTTTTTATTTTTAGTCTTGTACTTAGGATTTTTCTTCATTTTAGTATCATTCTTCCTCATAATCCATCCTTAAACTTCATTGTACCCATATATTAGCATGTATCTGAACTATTTTTTATTACTATTCACTATGTTCACCTTACTATTTCACTACTTTCATCATTTTTAAACCCTATGGATTAATGTTTTATCTAGTTTATGTTTTTTATTTTTAACAAATTATATAGGTGTCCTAATTTGAAATCATTATCCATAAAGTTTCTCTGTGGAAGGACACTCATCATAAGGATCTCTTGATTCCCTAAATTCAATTTCAAAGTTTCCATTTCATTTTTTATATGCTATATATGTGATATATCTCCCATAATACTTTACAATAAAGTGAGGTTAGAGTCTCATTTTAATTTTGGGGGTCTTTCTTTAGCTTTATTGTCGATGCACTTGGATTATTTCTTGTTTTCACCTATCTAGAAGACATTTTTCACTAAAATCATGCTTTAAACCTAAAAACTCGTTACACCCATTTAAATAAGAGACAAATTTTGGTTAAAAATTGTTTAAATACATGTTTTAATCATATTTAGATTTTTAAAATGATTTTTGAGTTTAGCAATTTAATTCAAATTCAAAAAAATTAAATTGATGTTGATTGACTTATTACTAGATTTTATAACTTGAGTGATTATCAGTTATTTTTTTATACTCCCATTGCTGGGAGGAATTTTGGTCCCATGATCTTATATTATATTTTGAGCATATTTCTTGAGTGAGACCTAGGGCATGTAAACCTATCAGAACTTGCATTGAGATATTATTGAGGTTATGACTGAACAAATACAATTTTAATATTATTGAGGCAAAATTTTTTGATCAACTTTTTACTAAGAATCACCTTACATTTTTCCTTATTTAGCCTGTAGTATCAATTAATAACCTTTTTAGGATGGATCTATTTCAATCCAATTATACCTTTCTCTTATTATTATGCATTATTATCCTTTGAACAAGTGTGGGGAAACTTTCACTGCTAATGAACATGGGATATTATTATTATTATTTTAGGAGATGTTCTCTGGAACTTTCACTACTGATATGATGTAATCCCTGATTACTCTTATAATTTTATGTGTACCATATTCCTTTATATATATATATATATATGCATGGATAAAAATATATTGGGTTGTGTATTATAAAGGTCAAAAACCACTATTTTCATAATGATGAATCCGCTGATGGATCATATGTGGTTATAAGGTGGATATGAGATCTTTTCTAAACATGAATTTTGAAAAATAAATAAAAATAAAAGAATAATAAAGGAACTGGGTAAATTTTTTATACATACTTGATATACTCATGGATCTACTTGTGTTGTTAGGAGCATAGATGTCATTTGATCTTGGAGGAGTCACTCCATTGCTTTGTTTACATTTAAAATTCATTATACTTTAGAGATTACCCATAGATTACCCTATTTTTGAGCTTTACTTTCACTTTCTACTTACCTTCCCTCGACCTTAGAGTCATTTGAACCCTTTTTTTCTAAAGCCCTCATGATTGATTTTGTATTTGTCTTTACAAAGTAGAGACGATAGAACCAATGTATGATTATGGTTAGGAACATGTACTTAGGTTATGAGTATAACTCCATTTGCATTTACCTTGAGTGATGAGAGAGAATTTATTGTGAGATACATTGAAAAATGGGTATATAATTTAAGGAAAAATTATGAGATTGTAGTTAAAAGAATAAAATAATCTGGATAAAGAACTAAGCTATGAGGCATGACTGATTTTCTCTATAGGATTCATTCTGGAGGACTAACTTTTTATGTTTACACATAGTTTTATTTTCCTGACTGTAATGGATGTTTCCTATTTTAAAAATTTCTTCTTTTGGAATCCCTATTGAGATGATTTTTTCTTGAGGAAAATAAATTGTTCAAATGTGGGGGAATTTGATTATCTGAATTTATATATATTAGAAACATTTATTTAATGTTTATTATTGATTTATTTTATAATGCACTAGGTTTTTTTTTTGCAGGAATTAAGAATTATGGACTTAAAAGAAGAAATGCTGAAAAAGTTCCAAATAATAGTCTTTAGATGCCATGTATCACATACACAATGTGTAGACCTCATTCACAGCATATTTGCAAGGCCCTAGACCAACTTGTGAAGCACTTTCATGATGTGAAGACATTACATAGCGTGTGAATCAATTACATGACGTGTATCTTTCAAAAATAAAAATTCTTCCAAAAGTGAAATGAATAAATGACATGAAAGATATTGCACAATATGAAATAAATTTCATGATGTGCAAGTTTTGAAGGCTCTCTCGGTCAAAGATACGAACAGATTCTTCAGTAGGAAAAGTGGATCTCAATTACACTGCATGAAACCAAATTACATGATGTGCGGATATCAGGACCAAAGTTACTTAAGCTAGTACATGATGTGTAGGACTTTCACGTCATGTACTTCTCAGGCATATTAATATTTCCAGTGCTCTTTTGTGCAAAAAAGCTTCGTATGTTTTACTTTTCTCTCATTTTCCTTTTGATGTTTTCATACATTTTAAAACTAAATTAGATATCTTTCATCCCTTTCATTATTTTATTTAATATTTGAGAGTTATTAATAATTCCACATCCATTATTCAAATTTTTCAACCCTGCATTCATTTTCAACATATATTTTCAATGCCTCATGCCATTTTTCATTAAAGGTTTCACTATTCTTCAATGTTCCTTCATTTGTAGTCAGTTTGCAGCACCCTTTATTTGAGGTATATAACCCTTTTTATGCCTTTTATATGTTTAAAGTTGTTGGTTAATGTTTGGGAGATTTTGGGAAGGTTTTGGAAATGTTAAGAAGTTGTTTCAAGGGTGCATGGTTTGAGAAAGGTTAGGGTAAACCATGCATAATCTCCAGGTAACCATGTGGCATGAGATGGTGGGATTCGCACAGTTTTTTCATGGTTTGTCTAACCATGAGAGGAGGCCATGTGAGGTGCTCTTCAAGGTAGTATCATCCGCATAGTTAGTGCACAGTTTTTCTAATCATGCAAGATAACTATGTGTGATGGAAAATGGGTTTTTTTAAATCAGGATCACTCAGGATTTTCCTGATTTCACTCATTTATTCTTCCATATGAACCCTACATAGGATTCCTTTTTTTCGAGGGTTATAGGGGATCTCCCACCCATTTTGGAAGCAAATAAAAGGTGTTTCTTGGTGGTTTGAAGGCAGTTATTCCTAGGAAAAGGTATCTAGAGAGTTTTTGTGAAAGTTTTACCCGGTTTTAGTGTGCAGTTGTGCAGTGGGTCGATTTCACTGGAACCCTGAGGTAGGTACCTTCTTTCTCGACTCCACTTTTCTAGAACTTGAGGACTTGTTTTCAATTAATTTTTTTTATTGAAATTAATTATGAATATGATGTGAGAATCATGGTGGAAACCCATTTGGTGGAAACCCAGGTAGAGGCATATTTCCGAGGTACTATAGCAGTACTGTAGCAGGAACTGTAGCAGTACTATAACAGTACTGTACACTGTGCGGTACTGTAGAAGACTGTACACTGTATAGGTATTGTAGCATACTGTACACTATGCGGGTATTGTAGCAGGCACTGTAGTAGTTACTGTAGAAGGTACTGTTCGGTACTGTAGCAGTTGGAACTATTTACCTTGGGCCACCGGTTTGGGCTTGGAGTCCTTAAGGATTTCAGGCCACCCAGTCCTTTGGGTAAGTAGGTATTTAATACCACCTTTAAGGCCCTAGGGTCACCTCAAGGCCTTTGGGCCGCATGCAATTTCCCCAGACACACTACAAAAAAGGAGCAGCCTTAGAAGAGGATTCAGAGTAGGTGCACTCATCAGAGCAGTGCCAAATGGAATTGTCAGAATGAGAGGGTATGGCTATGCCATCAGGACCAACATGTGCTTGCACTAGAAGCCTAGCTAGACGGCCATGCAAAGGTGGAGAGCTACTATCATGATGCATATGCTAGGGAGGGGCAGTTCCTTGTAGATAGTCTGGTTGAATTCCCTAAGACCTTTGGGTCGTGTAATCTCCTAAGCCTACGGGCCTTGTAATCTCTGAGCCTACGGGCCTTGTAAGGGTTCCCCCTCATCCCTTTAAAGGGGGGTTATCAAAAATCAATAAAAATGAAGGCCTTCGGGCTATTCAATCTTGTGTGAATTTAATATGTTGATTTTAAAATTGTTAATGGTTTGGATTATAGAAAATGTTGTATGAAAGATGAATTTCAATAAATTTGTTGTTTTATTTAAATGAGTTTTGGCATGGAAAAAGTTTAAAGGGTGTTTTCAATAAATGGGTGGTTTATTAAAGTTTTTGGCATGTGTTGGAAATGGTTTTCTGCATGATGTGTGGATTTTTTGTGCCTTGTGCTTGTTGGTTGGTTAAGTATTATAGATTGTGTTGATTTTGTGTGAAGTGGGCGGAAATTCTCACTATAAAAGGTGATGGATAGTGAACAAAAGTTCCACCATTAAGGATGAGTGGTCGGGAAGTACCACTGGGTTGGGAATGTAGTGAATGGCCTTGAACGGAAAGTTCTATCATGTTTAGTTTTCTTGTAGTTTTCATTATGCAAGATGTAAATGGTTGTGCTAATGTGTGATAGTGAAATTGTTTATGGCATGGTTGTTTGGTTTTCCCATGTTTTGTGTGGATATTGGTAAATGTGGCTTGGTAAGGGTGTGTTTGGCTTGTGGTAATTGTTGCAATATTTAATGCTTTGTATAAAATATTTTATATAAATGTGATAATGGTTTTATCCTAGTGTCATGTGTAGGGAAGTCATTTGGGGAAAACCTACTAAGTATTTGTACCCACCCCCTACTTTGGAAATTTGGTGCTTTTGAATATGTTGTTTTTCGGGACACAGGTAAGGGTAAAAAATCTCTTTTTGCTAGTGGTTCATTGTGATTCTTAGAGGATTTGGTGGTTCTTGGAGCATGGAGCTTGGCTTAGAGCTATGGAGTGGTGTCATAGCTTCTTGGTTTTTGGTCTTGTTGTCTTCTGTTTGGTACTCTGATTATGTATTCTTGTGGCTTAGTTTTTTTGGAATTTTGGTTTGTTGATTTAGAAACCTCATTGACATGCATCATGTAGTTTGATTGGTTATGACTTGTTTGGTTCGTTAGTTTATTCTAAGAGAAAATCATTCCTTGCTTTTTTGTGAAGCCCTTGGCATTAATTTCTAGCCTTTGGTGCCTCGGGAATGTCGCCTAAGTCCAAGTAGCATCTCACTGCCTTCTCAATCCAATAAGGAAGGGGTGGGACGTTACAAGTGGTATCAGTTTTTTCAATCCTTGACTTTCAAGTGAAAGTTGTTGTTTGATCCTTTGGCGTTGATTTTTGGTCTTTGTGTTGACATTATTTTTTGGTATATTCTTTGATTCGGGATGGTATCAAGGTGTAGGATTATAGGAACTTGAAATGTATAGCATAAAAGGATGTAGCTAACCCTTTTATATTGAACTTCAAGTTACCAGGGAATTGGGTACATAAGTGTTTTGCAGACACTTAGAGGCATTGGAAATCTCATTATCATGGGTGTAGCCAATGAGATGAGCATGTCATGCATGGTAGAAATGACTTCCCACTAGGATTCATATTTCATTGGGGTATAATGATTTATGGTGTGATATGAATATGTGAATTTTTAAAATCTAAATGGATTTGAAACATGGATGGTTGTGGTATTTTGAAAATGCATCAATTTTCAAAACATGGTGGATTCTTTAAAAATGGTGCAACATGGTAAATTTGAATGTGTGGAAATCCTGGTTGTGATAGTTTCTATGTAATTGAATTTTAATTTTAAACCTTTTCTTTCTAAGGGAGTGCGACTTATGGTTGTTTTTGTCTTGATAGAAATGGCAATGGGTAGGCGTCGTAGAGACCAACCTGAGAAGGCTACTGAAAATTTGGTTTCACTTGATCCCTAGGTGAACCAGCAGCTAGTGTAGAGTATAGTGCAAGTTTTCTAAGCTATGGAAAGTGGGAATAAAGTGGATGAGCCAAAGCATGTGGATCATACTATTCAGTTCCAAAATTAGAATCCACCTATCTTTAGGGGTGATTCGAAGCCAAAAAAGGGCATAATCATGGTTGAACAGAATGAATAGAATATTTTAATTCTTGGTAACACTAGTGGAGATAAGTGAATCTAGCAACTTACATATTGGAAGTTCTTTCCCATCAGTGGTGGGAGTTAGCAGTTTAAGATGGAACGGAAGGGGTGACATGGGAGGGGTTTGAGAAATTGTTTAATAAAAAATTCTACCCTTGATTATTCACTAAAAGTGGCTAATATTCATTTTTAATATCTTTATATTCATTGTTCCAAAGTCCATAAACATTGTTTTTAGTGCATTACATAAATAGAACTTCATTTCTCATCTTAAATGCAATTCATGTTTAAAATGAAAATTTGGGCCCAATCATTCATTTGTATTTGGACAACATTATATTCATTTTATGAATTTGAAATTTTGTGATATGATTTATCACTTTTTTTTGGAACATTTTATCTTTTAGGTCCGATGGATGAATCCCAAAGGAAGATGGGGAATTTTGCGCCTGAAGGCAGAAACTTGCTGGAAAAAGCATAATGGGCCTAAGGCCCATCAAACAAATGTGGGGCCCATAAACCAAGTCCGATGAAGCTCAAATGTATACAGTAGAAAGATAAAAATATGAGGATCATTTTATTCAACTATGGCCGGAGCTAATTCTGATGTTTTCATGATGATAAAGGGATCTGAAGTTGAGATTTAAATGGTGGACCCGACATTAATGCACAGAAATCCGTCCCACAATTTCGACCGTAACATCCAAACGGATGAGCCAAATTTCCTGAAATTTTTATAGCTTCTAGAAGACGCATTTAAAAAGATATGTTATATTTATTACACCTTCTGATTTGTCCGTATGAAGTGTCAAACACACACGTCAAAATGGAGGATGAATCTGGATGGTTTTGTGGTCAACTTTGTAACGTTAATTTCCTTTTGATTCTTCACCCTCCTTTTGACTCTCTTAATTTTTGGGGGGTGAACTTATTGTTGGGTGTGGACATAAGGCTCCTAATATGCCTATATAAGGAGCTTGTGGTGAATGGAATAATCATCTAACATTTTTCTTTGAATCTTATATTTTCCTTTCAATTGTAATTTTCGGCTTTCATTTTGTAATCGTATCGTCAATTTTTCCCATGTAAGTTTTTCTTTCACGTTGAGTATCTTAATAAAAGTTGTTCTTATTATTTATTTTTTCTTTTTATTTTATTAACACATTGATACCGTTGAATCTAGGTGTGAATTTATTCACACCAACACTTGTGAATTCATCACACAACGGTGGAGTGTTCATTTTGATTAATGTTTTTTCTTCTTCAATCCCGCTTCTTTAAGTCAATTACCCGCTTCCATTGATAGAATAGCATCAATTGAGGTCTAACCTTTTATGGGTTGATCCTAGGGAGTTTCATGAGTTGTATTGAATGTTATTTGATGTTCTTAAATTCTTAAATTTGTTCTTTATTTTAAGAGTTCCTTTCTTTGATTTATCTTCTTCTTTGTCTTCACCGACTTTAACGATGACACATTTTGAGTGATAGTATGATCCAATTCCTTGGAGTGCTCATTTAATTTATCCTCTAATTGAATTGGTGATTAGCCTTGAAATTATGTAGGGATTAAATCGGAGAATGATATTGAGGGATTATTTCATTTAATGGATACCTCTTGAACCGATGAACAGAAAATCAAATGAAAAACAAATACATCCAATAAATCCCAAGAGACAATCTAGGATCAACTCACCTTAATTAGTTGTTTTAATTCAAGTAATTTTATTTGTTTTTTTAAATTAAATCAATATTTCCTCAAATCAATCAACACTATAGTTTGCCACTTCATATCCAATCCCGCATCTAATCAAAGTGTCTCAAGGTTTCTTCTTCTGTCCCCGTGGATTCGACCCCTACCTGTACTACCACGACCGCATACCTGTAGGGTAAATTTGGGCGCAACCAACCCTCATACATTCAGAATTCAGTGCACAAAATATTTATTCCATTTAAATCAAGATAACCTCTTGGTAACAAAATATGTGGCTAATTTCATGAACTTAGTGTGGTTTTCACCTGAGGTGGTGGGTAGTACCTCATTGACATCACGTATTTTTGAAGCTGGGTTGAGGTAGGAAATTTGTTCTAAGATAGCGATGCTATGTATAAGTGATTACACAAAAATGGTGAATAGAAAAATAGTAGATGAACGGGATATCCTCAGGGCTATAGGAAGGGGAAGCATATTGGTACCCATGGGGAATAGTGTGAACTCTAATGCTAGGTTTAAGCACAAGCGGGATACTTATTTCTAGGGTGGGATTATAGTTCAAAATCTGATGGTAGGATCATTGAATCTTCCTATAAATCCCCAAAGAAATCCATGATGTTTTTAGTGTGGCTCTATGGGCCACATCAAGTGGGATTGTACAACACAACCTCAAGTATGTAATAACTATAAGAAGATGGGGAATCTTTAGTGGTATTGTCAGAATGCTCCAAGGATGGGTGTTCATGACGCTCCTCAGGGGTTGTAGGCCTCTTATGCTTCGACGGGATGGGGGAAGAAACATACATCTCATCGGTATAGTAAAGTTATTAATGGTGATTCTAGGAACACCACGACTCCTCAGTAGGGAAATAAAGAGCAGAGTGTGGCAACCAAGCAGTTGTTTGGAGCTGAGCAGGTTTTGATGGATGATTAGTTGGGACCATCAATAGTGCAAGGTATGATTATTTTAAATTCCACATTGATGTAAGTGTTGTTTAATACAGGCAATTTGAATTCTTTTATTGCTTATCATATCATTAATTTGCTGGGTTTAAGTGTGTAAATGATGCTTGCAATTTTAAAACCTCAAACTCCTCTAGGTCAAAGAGAGTGTCGAGCCTTTATGTGTAGAGCATGTTGTATAGATATGGATGGGGTTGAGTTGATGTGGGATTTATCATGGCTTGAGATGGATGATTATGATATAATCCTAGGAATGGATTGGTTGGAAATGTTTAAGGCACACATCAACTGTTATGTGTGATTAGTTAGTTTCACGATGGATAATAGTTTCAAACATCTCTTTAGAGGGGAGAATAATGAAAATCTGGGTGAAACTGTTTTTTTTTTTTTGCACCAACTATTTTCACAATCTCTTATTAGTTAGTGTAATTTTCATTGGCTTCAATGGAAGGAATGTAGCAGAGTTTTCCTCCAATGGTGTTTGATCAGTTTCTAGAGGTCTTTACTAAATAATTTTCAGGATTTCCACCCGTGAGAGAAGTGGAGTTTACAATTGATCTTTTTCCAGGGACCAGTCATATCTCACTTCTATTTTACTAAATAGAACCAACATAATTAAGGGAATTGAAATTATAGTTGGAGGAGTTATAAAAAAGGGTTCATCCAGTCTAGCACGTCTTTGTGGACAGTGCCAGTTTTCTTTATTAAAAGGTGGATGGAACTCTTTAGTTGTTTTTTGATTATTTTAGGCTTAATCAAGTTATGATAAAGACCTGATATCCACCTCTACACATTGTTTATTTTTTTCATCAATTGAGGGGAGCTCAGTGGTTATCTAAGATTAAATTATGGTCAGGATATCATCAGTTGCAGGTGAAGAAGGATGATATTCCCAAAATAGATTTTAAAAGTAAATATGGCCATTATTAGTATGTGGTTATGCCCTTTGGTCTAACAAATTCACTAGTGGTGTTTATAAAATTTATGAGCCATATATTTCAAAGATATCTAGATTATTTTATGGTGGTATTTGTTGAAGATATATTGGTGTATTCTGGGACAAGGGTGGAGCATGAGAAGCACTTGGTGATGGTGTTGGGGATCTTGAGAGATCATCAGTTCTATTCCAAATTGTCAAAGTGTGATTTCTGGATACAAAAAGTTCATTTTTTCCATGTGATTTTTGAGAATGGTGTTTCAGTTAATCCAGAAAAGATAGAGGCTGCTATTTTGTGGGAATCTCCAAAGAATGTTTTCGAGATATGGAGATTCCTTCGTCTAAATGGGTATTATCAGCATTTTGTTCGTAATTTCTCACAATTGGCCTCACCATTGACAGCTTTGACAAGGAATAATGTTCCATTTCTATGGAATGAGAAATTCTATAAATCTTTTGAAGTTCTTAAAGTTCATCTTACATCAGCACTAATATTGGTTTTTCTAGAACTCGGGAAAGGGTATGTGGTGTATTGTGATGCATTGGGATCAGGGTTGGGGTGTGTTCTCATGAAAGGGGATCATGTGGTTGTGTATGTCTCACAACAGTTGAAGTTTCATGAGAATAATTACCCAACTCATAATTTGGAGTTGGTGGAAGTGGCTTATGCTTTGAAAATGTGGCATCATTATCTATTCTGTGAGAAATTCATGGTGTTTACTGATCATAAGAGTTTAAAGAATATTTTCTCACAAATATATTTGAACATGAGGCAAAGGATATGGATGGAGTATCTCTAGATGTTTGATTTCGACTTAATGTATATATTGGTTAAAGGAAATTTGGTGGCAGATGCATTAAGTAAGAAGTCGTATGCTCAGGTGGTGAAACAGGCATTGGAGAAATGGTAGTTGATGTCAGTCCTAGCTGACATGTGGATGTAATGTGAGGATTGGGGTGATAGATCAGTTTAATTTCAGGTCACATTGTTTCCTAATTTGGTTGGGTTGGTTAAAGAGGCATAGGCATCTAATTCTAAGTGAATGGAGATGATGTTGAAACTCAATGGTGGGGAGACTATTGAGGGTTGGGGACTGAATGGGAAGTCAGTTTTATGTTTTTAGAATCATATGGTTGTACTGATGGCTTTTTAGGAAGAAATTCTCAAGGATTATCATCATTACAGATGGGTGGTCCATCCTGGAATCCTGAAAATGTATAAGGTGTTGAAACTCTAGTTTTGGTGGGCTGTTATGAAAAGGAAAGTGGTAGAGTTTGTTTCAATATACTTTAATTTCTAGTAAGTCAATGAAGAGAACTAGTAGTCAGTAGATATGTTTAGATATTTACCTATTCCTCTTTGGAAGTGGGAACAGATAGTCATGGATTTTGTTATAGGTCTCCTAAGAACGTTTAGAAAGCACGATCCCATATGGGTGATAGTTGATCAGCTCAAAAAGATGGCCTATTTTATCCCTATTCAAGAATCTCATATGGTGGAGGATATTTCCAAAATCTATATCCATGAAGTGTTAAAGAGTCATGGTGTAACAATTTTAATTGTCTTAGATAGAGATCTGAGGTTCATGTCACGACCCGTCCTCAGGACCTATGTCATGACTATCCCAAGCCCGCCTTCCATAGGCCAGGGGTTGGCGACTAGCACCGAAGGCGTAAATCCCTAAGCTGGGAAGGCATTACCTTTATAAAAAGTAAACATACACAATCATAGTACAAGCAGAAGTAAACACTAAGTAAAAACTGTATGACAAGTATGCTGAAAGTAAGAGGGCCGGAAATACAAGCCCAACAGTAAAGTACAAGGAAAGGACAAACATGTGCAACTAAAAACACAAACAGCTGGAAGGTGTCTAGCAGCTCCTGGATCATCCACCGTGGATCCTACGTGAAGGGTAGGTATAGATAGCCTCCTTAGTGCTCCATGTCCTTCTGTCTCCTCCGGTTACCGACTCGTCGTGAGGTCCACCTCCAGGTACTTTCCAGTCCTCGTACACTTCGCCTCGGCCAACGCTGTTTGTAGTCTGCATCCAACACAACGAGGTGCGGGCATAGCCCGTGTTGGGGTGAGTATAACGATACTCAGTAGGGACCCTGAGACCCTCAAGGTCTCACAAAATCCAACAAGGATAAACCACAAAGTATAATTTCAAGAGATAACCATTACTTAGGTATATGCCCATACATGTACCAAAGTTATCAAATAACCCATCTCAATCATGAGGAAAACACAAAGGTCATAGACACAGCTCAAACTAGGATTTTTATTATCGAAACCACGGCTGCTGGAGAACTCCTCCTCTTTCGAGTACAGTGGGAATTTCGTGACACTGAGGTGCTTCTCACTAACCTTGGACTGTTGAGGTACTCCTCCTATCGAGTACCGTGTGTCTGCTGCCAAATATCGGGCGCTCCGTCCGCTATGGGTCTGCCGCAAAATATCGGGCGCTCCCCCTAATAGCCTATAGAGGTACTCCTCCTTTTGAGTACCACGGGTCTACTACCAACTACCAGGTGCTCCGTCCGGCATGGGTCTGCCTCCAAATACTGGGAACTCCGTCCACTGGGCTAGTTGAATCACTCTGAGTCGAATCGGTCAAGCAGTCGTCGGGTCTACAGCTACTAGGTCTCCGCACTCTGTCTGCTCATCACCGGAAGGATATGATCCACGAGCTATTGTTCGATACTCAAATTTTCATGAATTCTCACGTGGAAGTATCTCAAAGGATCACCATGTCATAGGGGTCTCAACGCAACAGACGGCACGTTAATCGGACGCCCGGTCTGTGAGTTATTAGCATTTTAGTCCCGGGGGGGCCAGTTGGATTCGTGTATGAACCAACCTGACCGTGACTCAACTATATCCTGAACTCCAGTGGGGTATACTCAAAGGGACAGCTATGATCCAGGAATATCGGCTCCACTGACGGTTCGTTAAACGGACGTTCGGTGCCAAAGATATGGCGAAAAATAAGCAATGGGTCATTAGTGGGCCTGGGTCCGGTCTGACCCAGTCGGACCGACTCGGCCCAACCCGGTCTAGGTCGACCCGGTTTGGGTCGACCCGGTCACACTCGTTGGGTTTGACTCGGCCCGTTGGGCAGGTCAGCCCGCTAAGTTTTGACCCGTTCCGCTGGGCCCGGCCTAATGGACTGCGAAGGCAGTTCGGCCCGGATGTTGCCACATAGGCGGCTCGATGACTCAGCCCGGGAGACCGGGCCGGTTCGGCCAGCGTCACTGCGGGTTGGCTAGAAAGGTCGGTGGCCGGGAGGCCATCCGACAGGCCGCGTGGGGTGCGGGAAGGCCGGCTGTCACCGGGCAGGCCGCAGGTGCACCGGGCAGGGCGCTAGGGCGCTAGGCAGCGCTCCGGGGTAGAGGCAGCGCGCCGGGGTGCTGGGAAGTGCGTCGGGGTGCCGGGCAGCATGTCGGGGCGCGGGCAGTGCGCCGGGGTGTCGGGAAGCTCGTTGGGGCGCAGGCAGCGTGCCGGGGCACCGGGGCGTCGGGCAGCGCGGTAGGGGGTCACGAGGGTGTCGGGCAGGGCGTCGGGCAGCATGGCCAGGGGTCGCGGGGGCGCCGGGCAGCACGGCAGGGGTCTGCGGGGGTGTCAGGTAGCGCGCCAGGGCACCGGGAAGTGCAGCAGGGGGTCGCGGGGTCGTCAGGCAGGGCGCCGAGTAGGGCGGCAAGGGGCCGCAGGGGCACCGAGCAGGGCGCCGGGGCGCCGGGCAGGCCGCCAGCAGGGTGCGGGTAGCGCGTTGGGGCACCGTGGGGGTAGCGCGGTTCACGGAGGCTGTGGGTAGCGCGGCCTTTGTTCTCCGTCTTCGTTGCTATCGTCTCTTTGCCGCATGTACCACCTTTATCGTTATCGAACAAGAACCAACAAAAGAGGAGGGTTGGGCCGTGTTCGTGTGGTCTGAACCCTCCTTGTTATGGTGATATCATTCTGTTCTCATACCAGAAATTTGTACGATGAAGAATGAGTACAAAACAAAACAAACCCCCTACCTCATTTTTCATTGATCATTGACGAAGTCACGGTATGGCCATGTATTTTTCGTTGACGTCAGGAAAGAAGAAGCCGAGGATGGTGTCAGCGTTCTTCTTGGGTGGTGGTGTTTCCTCAACTTGCCCCGGTTGAAGAGGGAGAAGACGGTGCTCGTCGTTCTTCAATGGAAGGATCGTTCTTCCCGTTCTTCGTTGAGAGGATGAAGTTATTTCAATTCTCCAAACCCGCTCTCAAGCTCCACCCAAAGATTATGCCAACACCAAAAATAATAGACATGCTATTATTTTTAATGGTTGGCAAGAATTCAAAAGAATTCAAAAAGGAGCTAATTAATTAATTTCAAGGGTTTAATTAATTAATTGTGAGAGGGTTGGCACATTAAAGTATTGGGGAAAGGTGGAGAGTTTAACCCACATAAATGGGGGGTTAGAGGTGTTCCAAAATTAATGGGGAGTTAGAAGAGTTAAGAAACTCGTGTGGGCCCCACTAAATAAAATCCTCCCGAGGGAGGTTATGTGCGGGTGGCCCCCCACCACTAACCCCCAATTGGAGGTTTTAACCACCATAAAATAAAAATAATTTAAGTCTTATTTTTATTCAATCTTATAAAAACCCCAAAAACTATCTTCCACTCTCGTTAAAACGCAACTTCGGTGAAGGTGTCACTAAGAAATCACTAACGCTGTGAGTTAAACGGTGCCCTCAGATTTCAATTCTAAGCACCAGTTCAAAAGTTATGAAATGCTTCTCGCACGTTTACTGAACGTACACAAAAAAAGTTTAGAAAATTAATATCATCCACCCTCGGCCCGTGCCGATTGAGGTTAGGCTCTACCTAGGTGAATCATTCCTCATTAAACCCAATGATTCCCTCAGATTTCTAATTCGAGTTACTATTTAAATGTTATGTATTTTACAATAAAATAATTGTGACTTAATTATTTTATTCGCGGCCAAAAACTAACTTTCTCTGGTGGCCCTCGCCAACCCAAGTTAGTATCTACTTAAAGAAATCCTACCCTCAAGAGTTTAGTGGTGGTCTTGGATTTTTAATCCAAGTTACCATTTGTGAGTTATAAGCATTTGAAAAATAAAATAAATTTATTTAATTATTTTATTTAGGGTTTTTCCATTTTCGTGTTTTCCCATAGGAGGCCCACGCTGACTAAACTTAAGTCATTCCTAGGGTAAACCCGCTAACCTGAGCGCAACGGTGGCCTCATATTTCTGATCCAAGTAACTTTTTAAGAGTTATTTTACTTTTTCAGTAAAACTGCTTACACGCGTTAATTTAAGATTAACAAAATTTCGACGGATCATTCCGGACACTCCGGGCCTCAGAATCGTGCACCTTCAGAAAATGAGGACTCGTAAAATTCTCATGTATTAAAAAAAATTCCACAGGAATTATGGGTCTTTACATTCTACCCACCTTAGGGCCTTAAGTCCTCATATGCTATAACTCGATCTAAGGGAACAAATGGGGGTACTGAGCACGCATCTGAGCCTCCCGCTCCCATTTTCTCTCTTGGAGGTTCTCGTGCTACCAATAAATGCGCACTAGAGGTATCAACCATCCACGTAGGACCCGCTCCTATCGATCCTCAATCTCCACTGTAACCTCCTTAAAAGTTTCCCCATCATCGATTTCCAGCTCCCCATGGTCGATGATGTGGGATGAGTCGTGCACGTATCTCCTTAGCTGAGATATGTGGAAGATGTCGTGCACCCAGTGCAAATGAGGTGGAAGAGATAAGCGGTAAGCCACCTCGCCTACTCTACTAAGGACCTGTAAAGGTCCTATGAACCATGGATATAACTTTCCGCCTCTGCCAAATCTCTTTCGACCTCATTGAGGTAAGACCCATAGAAAGACGTGGTCGCCATCCTTGAACTCCAGAGGTCTCTGTATCCTGTCAGCATACAACTTCTGCCTGCTCTGTGCAGTCTTCATCTGCTCCTGGATGATCTACACCTTCTTCGTGGTAGCCCGTACCATGTCTGATCTCACTAGTGCTGACTCCCCTGGGTCTGTCCAGCACAGTGGCGATCCGTAAGGTCGACCATACAAGGCCTCAAAGGTTTCCATACCGATGGTGGAGTGAAAGATATTATTGTAGGAAAACTCCACCAAAGGCAAGTGATCTTCCCAGATACGACCGAAGTCGAGGACACATGCACGAAGCATGTCCTCGAGGGTTTGGATGGTCCTCTCGATCTGACCATCCGTCTAAGGATGAAAGGAGGTGCTCAAGCAAAGTTGTGTCTTGAAAGATTCTTGCAACCCCTTCTATAGTCGGGAAGTAAACAGTGCATCACGGTCGGAGACAATCAAAGAAGGTACTCCATGCAAACACACTAACTCCTGCACATAGAGTCATCCCAAGATCTCTACTAAACCCTGCTCCCTGATCGGTAGGAAGTGGGCCGACTTTGTGAGTCGTTCGACGATCACCCAAATCGAGTCATGACTTATGGATGTACGTGGAAGAACCATCACGAAGTCCATGGATATCTCGTCCCACTTCCAATCTGGGATCTCTAAGGGTTGAACCAAGCCTACAGGTACCTGGTGCTCCACCTTCACTTACTGACAAGTGAGGAATCGTGAGACAAACTCTACTACTTCCTTCTTCATACCTGGCCACTAGTGATATTGTTGAAGGTCCCAGTACATCTTCACCACACCTGGATGTACCGCTAGAGGGGAAGTGTGAAACTCTCTCAACACTTCCTCCTGAAGTGCAATTGGTACCATGGTACGTCCTCTGAAGAGGATGACGTGCTCCCCACCTTCATAAAATCCATCTGGTGCCTGCCCTATGGATATCTGAGCACGTTGCATCTTGCAGTCAGTGTCCCCATGTTGTGCCTCCCTGACTTGATGAAGAAGTGGGGGAGTGACTGTAAAAGACTATAGATAGGTTGCTTCATCTCTATCCACAAAGGATATCTATAAGGCAGCCAGCTGCTCTATCGCCTCTCCTAGAAGCTATATACCAGTCCTCCTGCTAAGAGCATCTACAACAATGTTCCCCTTCCTAGGAGTATAGACTATCTCGAAGTCATAGTCCTAAAGGAACTCAAGTCATCACCGATGTCTCAAGTTCATATCCTTCTGAGAGAAGATATACCTAAGACTCTTGTGATCAGAGTACACGGTAAAACATTCACCCATTAGATAGTGTCGCCACATCTTCAAGGTGAAGATAAATGCTGCTAACTCCAGTTCATGGGTAGCGTAGTTCTGCTGGTTTTTCCTCAGCTGCCGAGAACCATACGCGATCATTGCTCTCTCCTACATCAGGACACACCCTAGTCCTGTCCCTAATGCATCGCAGCAGACTACGTACCCTATGCCTTCCTCTGGAAGCCTCAAGATGGGGGCACTAGCCAACATCTGCCTCGTCTCCTGAAATCTCTTTTGGCATCTCTCTAACCACACGAAGGGTTTCCACGTCTTCATCAAGGCTGATAGTGGTGATGCAACTCTGGAGAAGTATGGAACAAACCTCTGATAGTATCCATCCAAATCATATGTCCATTCCCCCTTTGGGGTTAATCCTGGAAACATATTTTGAAAAGATGTCCCCATGTTCCATCACTCCTATTTGGAACAGAAAACTCAGAACTCCTGCTGCCACGAGGGTAAGGCTGGTCGACTTAAGAGTGATCGGTTGCACCCTCCTATGCATGAGTTTAACATGTGATGCCTGGGTTTCCTTTTTTTCTGACTAAGGAGAACCTCATCCCAACGTTGTAGATAACCACAACCTTTTTTCCTAATAAAGTCAATCTCTGTATGAACTATGGTTGCCCAGTCCATACCCAAACTAATGTCGTAAGGCCTTGATGCAGCCACCAAGAGGTTCCAACCGAAACTCTTGCCTCAAGGGTCAGATCACACCATCGGCGTAAGTGTGATTATCAAGTCTACTTCCAAAGGTATCTCCAGGCGTGAGGTTCAAGTCAACGGTTTAACAGGAAACTCTAGGTCTGGGACAAGATTCGTGGAAGGAAGGAAGGATTGGTACTTATGTCTATTGATACGGTAGCTAGTAGTAGACACAGACCATACCTCGAATCACTCCTAGAGCCCTTGTGTTATACTCATTGACTGCATGCATCTACTTTCTTCTCCTTCCCTCTAGCTCCCTGAGCCTGGCAGGGACTACAAAGGCGGGTCGTTGTAATATGTCGAAATGTACACCACCTCATGCTGCTCTACTAGCTCTGCTTCCACGTCTACTGCCCTGCAGATTCATTTGTCCTTAACACTTCCTCTTCTTGAAACATTTTTTACATGCTCAAGTCTCTAAGACTGGTGTCGGTTTCCTGGTTTCCCACTGCTAACATTCACTGGCTATATCTGATCAGCCAAAGAACATTCAATCTCAAAGGTTCTCTCTAGCACCCAAACATGAGTAGGAATGCATAGAGGAAAAGTGTTGGATCAATTGTTCTTAAACAAAACTCACTCAGAAGTCTGAGCCCTGAAGCATTGTTCGCATTTTATTCATCAAGTACCAGGAATTGTCGGTACGCCTTGATGAATACTCAACTACCAACATGTCATCCTACCGAAACTGTAGAAGCTGAAGGGAACTCTCAACCACCTCCTCAAGCCAGTCCTCAGCCACCTGTGAGTCGGGCTCGCCTCAAAACTTGAGTGGTATCTGATGCTGAAATGCATGTAAGGCACTAAGCCTATAAGTGTCCTCTACCGGTACCGCTGGTAGTGTCTGGTGACCAACGTCCAGTGATATATTTGGCACACTGCCCAAAGGTACCATCTCGGTAAACGGTCCAAGTATCAAAACCTCATCACTAAGCGGACCATCCTCATGGTCACTCACTGAAAAAGACTAGTAGCTAAGATCAACATCTGCTCTACTAGTGTCTCAATTAGGCGGCAAACTCCAGTAATTGCCTCCATTCAGTCCTCTGCTGCCTTGGAATTTGTCTCGCCTCGAAACCTCAGAGGCCTCTGCTGCTGGAACTCGTGCAACGCGCTCAGTCGGTATGCACCATCCTCCAATGCGGCTGGTGGCATCTGCTACCCAATGGGTGGTGGTGCTTCTGGTACACCACCCGAAGGTTCCAACATAGTAAGAGGGCCCTACACCAGATCCTCATCACTCGGTGGGCCGTCATCGAGTACTATTTTGGAAACCCTAACTAGTTGTCCACGTGGAGTCATCCTAAATAGATGCGACATGGTCAAAATTTATACCTGGTGAGCTGACCTGGTTTGAGCTGACTTAAAGAAAAACTTTTCAAAACACACATGCAATTAGTGTTTTCATGTACTGAGTTAGAAATTAGTAGTCAGGGTCCTGGTGTACGGATACGTCGGCCGCCGCACCAACACTAGACTCCATGAACTGAAAACCACACTCAGTACCCTTAA
The DNA here is from genome assembly GCA_963277665.1 of Viscum album. Classification (NCBI taxonomy): domain Eukaryota; kingdom Viridiplantae; phylum Streptophyta; class Magnoliopsida; order Santalales; family Viscaceae; genus Viscum; species Viscum album. The sequence goes on along the minus strand of OY728140.1, from coordinate 1,018,655,031 downwards.
CTATATTTCTTCACAGAAAAGAAATATCAGAGTCCTAAGTTATGTGGTAGATCCGACTCCTTTGATACCAATTTGTCATGACGCGTCCTCGGGACCTGTGCTGTGACTACCCCAAGCCCGCCTTCCATAGGCCAGGGGCTGGAGCCTAGCACCAAAGTCGTAAATCCCTAAGCTGGGAAGGAATTTCCTTTATAAAAATTAAACATACACAATCAAAGTACAAGCAGAAGAAAACACTAAGTAAAAACTGTATGATAAGTATGCTGAAAGTAAATGGGATAGAAATACAAGCCCAATAGTAAAGTACAAGGAAAGGACAAACATGTCCAACTAAAAAGAAAAACATCTAGAAGGTTTCTAGTAGCTCCTGGATCGTCCACCATGGATCCTACCTAAAGGGTAGGTACAGATAGCCTCTTCAGTGCTCCATGTCCGTCCGCCTCCTCCGGGTACCGACTCATCGTGAGGTCCACCTTCGAGTACTGTCTAGTCCTCGTACACTCCGTCTCGGTCAGCGCTATATGCCATCTGCATCCAACACAATGAGGTGCGGGCATAGCCCATGCAGGGGTGAGTATAACGATGCTTAGTAGGGACCCCGAGACCCTCAAGGTCTCACAAAATCCAACAAAGATAAACCAAAAAGTATGATTTCAACGGATAAACATTACTTAGGTATATGCGCATACATATACCAAAGTTATCAAGTAACCCATCTCAATCAGGAGGAAAACACAAAGGTCATTGACTCAAATCAAACTAGGATTTTCATTATCGAAACCATGGCTGCTGGAGAACTCTTCCTCTGTCAAGTACAGTGGGCCTGTCATGACACCGAGGCACTTCTCACTAACCTTGGACTGCTGAGGTTCTCCTCCTGTCGAGTATTGTGGGGCTGCTGCCAAATACCGGGTGCTCCGTCTGCTATGGGTCTGCTTCCAAATATCGAGTGCTCCCCCTAATAGCCTACAGAGGTACTCCTCCTGTCGAGTACCACGAGTCTGCTGCCAACTACTAGGCACTCCATCCGTCATGGTTTTGCCTCCAAATACTGGGCGCTCCTTCCACTGGGCTAGTCGAATCACTCTGAGTTGAATCGGTCAAGCAGTCGTCAGGTCCACAGCTACTAGGTCTCTGTGCTCTGTCTGCTCGTCACCGGAAGGATCCGATCCACGAGCTACTGGTCGATACTCCAAGTGTCATAAAGTCTAACATGGAAGTATCTCAAAGTACCGCCACATCATAGGGGTCTCAACGCAATAGACGGTGCGTAAATCGGACGTCCGTTCTGTGAGTTATTAGCATTTTAGTCCCGAGGGCCCGATTGGATTCGTTTATGAACCAACCTGATCGTGACTCAACTATACCCTGAACTCTAGTGGGGTATACTAAAAGGGACGGCTATGCTCCAAGAATATCGGTGCCACTGACGGTTCGTCAAACGGACGTCTGGTGCCAAAGATAAGGCCAAAAATAAGCACTGGGTCATTAGTGGGCCAGGGTCTGGTCCGACCCGGTCTGACCGACTCGGCCCAACCCCGTATAGGTCGACCCGGTCTGGGTTAACCCGGTCACACTCGCTATGTCTGACTCGGCCCATTGGGCAGGTCAGCCCACTAAGTTTTGACCCAGTTTGTTGGGCTCGGCCCAGTGGACTGTGAGGGCAGTTCGGCCCGGATATCGCCACGTAGGCGGCTCAGTGACTCAGCCCAGGAGACTGGTCCGGTTCGTCCAGCGTCACCGCGGGGGACACCGCGGGTTGGCTTGGAAGGCCGGTGGCCGGGAGACGAGCAGGAAGGCCGCGGGGGGCGCGGGCAGGCCGGCTGGCATCGAGTAGGCCGCGGGTGCACCGGGCAGCTCGTCGGGGCGCGGGCAGCACGTCGGGGCACCGGGGCATCAGGTAGCGTGGTAGGGGGCTGCGGGGGCACCGGGCAGGGCGTTGGGCAGCGCGGCAGCGCGGAAGGGGGCCGCGGGGGCCCCAGGCAGTGCGGTAGGGGGCCACGGGGGCCCCGGGCAGCGTGCCAGGGCACCGGGCAGCGCGGCAGGTGGCCGCGGGGGCGTCAGGCATTGCGCCAGGGCGTCGGGCAGAGCGACAGGGGGGCACGGGGGCATCGGTCAGGGCGTTGGGTAGCGCGGTAGGGGGTCGCGGAGGCGCCGGGCAGGCCACCGACAGGGTGCGGGAAGCACGCCAGGGCGGTGCGGTTCGCGGAGGCCACGGGTAGCGCGACCTTTGTTCGCCGTCTTCGTTGTCGTCGCCTCTTTGCCGCATGTACCACCTCCATCGTCATTGAACAAGAACCAACAAAAGGGGAGGGTTGGGCCATGTTCTTGCAGCCCGAACCCTCCTCGTTATGGTGATATCATTCGGTTCTCATACCATAAATTTGTACGATGAAGAATGAGTACAAAACAAAACAAACCCCCTACCTCGTTTGTCGTCGATCGTTGACGAAGTCACGGGATGAAAGCATCTTTTTTGTTGACGTCGGGAAAGAAGAAGTCGAGGATGGTATCAGCGTTCTTCGTGGGTGGTGGTGTTTCCTCAACTTGCCCCGGTTGAAGAGGGAGAAGATGGTGCTCGTCATTATTCAGTGGAAGGAGTGTTCTTCGCGTTCTTCATTGAGAGGATAAAGTTCTCTCAATTCTCCAAACCCTCTCTCAAACTCCACCCAAATATTATACCAACACCAAAAATACTAGAAATGCTATTATTTTTAATGGTTGGAAAGAATTCAAAAGAATTCAAAAAGTATCTAATTAATAAATTTCAAGGGTTTAATTAATTAATTGTGAGAGAGTTGGCACATTAAAGTATTGGGGAAAGGTGGAGAGTTTAACCCACATAAATGGGGGGTTAGAGGTGTTCCAAAATTAATGGGGAGTTAGAAGAGTTAAGAAACTCATGTGGGCCCCACTAAATAAAATCCTCCCAAGGGAGGTTATGTGCGGGTGGCCCCCCACAACTAACCCCCACTTGGAGGTTTTAACCACCATAAAATAAAAATAAGTTAAGTCTTGTTTTTATTCAATATTATTTAAAAACCTCAAAAACTATCTTCCACTCTCGTTAAAACACAACTATAGTGAAGGTCTCACTAAGCAATCACTGACGTTGTGAGTTCAACGGTGCCCTCGGATTTCAATTCTGAGCACCCTTTCAAAAGTTATAAAACGTCACTCGCACGTTTACTGAACGTACCCGAAAAAAGTTAGGAAAATTAATATCATCCACCCTCGACCCGCACCGGTTGATTTTAGGCTCTGCCTAGGTGAATCACGCCCCAATGAACCCAACGGTTCCCTCATATTTCCAATACGAGTTACTGTTTAAATGTTATGGATTTTACAATAAAATAATTGTCACTTAATTATTTTATTCACGGCCAATAACTAACTTTCTATGGTGGCCCTCACCAACCCAAGTTAGTATCTGCTTAAAGAAATCCTACCCTCACAAGTTTAGCGGTGGTCTCAGATTTTTAATCTGAGTTACCATCTGTGAGTTATAAGCATTTGAAAAATAAAATAAATTTATTTAATTATTTTATTAACGGTTTTTCCATTTTTCGGGTTTTCCCACAGGAGGCTCGCGCTGACTAAACTTAAGTCACGCCTAGGGTAAACCCGCTAACCTGAATGCAACGGTGGCCTCATATTTCTGATCTGAGTAATTGTTTAAGATTTATTCCAATTTTTCAGGAAAACTGCTTACGCACGTTAATTTAAGCTTAACAAAACTTCTACGGATCATTTCGGGCACTCCGGGCCTCGGAATTGCACGCCATCAGAAACTGCGGACTCGTAAAATTTCCATGTATTAAAAAAAATCCACAGTAATTTTGGGTCTTTACAGTTCACATATTGTTTTTGGAAATCCTTATAGAAATCCCTTGGTACTCAGTTGACCATGAGTATGATGTACCATCCTTAGACAGATGGGAAATATGAGAGAACGATAAAAACTTTAGAAGATATGTTATAGGATTTTGTGATAGATTTTGGTGGCTCATGGGGGGATCACTTGTCATTAGTGGAGTTCTTGTATAATTAAAGTTATCATACCTCTGTAAAGATGGCCCTGTTTGAAGCACTGTATGGGATTACATTTCATTATCCACTTTGTTGGGTGGAAATAGGTGAAAATTTGATGGTTGGGATGAGCCTTGTCCAAGAGACCATGGAGAAGATCAATTTGATCAGGAAGAGAATGGAGATGGCTTAGAGTCATCAGAAATCATATGCAGATGATTTTCGATGACCATTTTCATTCAAGGTGGGTGACCATGTGTTTTTTAGAATCTCTCTTAGGTTTGGACATCGTCGATTTGGAAAACATGGAAAGTTATCTCCAAGGTATATTGGGACTTTTGAGATACTTTAGTGGGTTGGAGATTTGGCTTATCGATTTTATTTTCCATTATGGTTTGGTATGGTGCACAATGTGTTCCATGTATCTCAATTGAAAAATTATCAGCCAGATCATGACCATGTGATTCATTGGGATCATGTTGAGCTAGAACTAGATACTTCTTTAGTGCAGTTACCAATGTGGATTATGGATAGGAAATAGAAAGTCTTGCATGGTAAAGGAATTAGTTTAGTTTGGGTTTTGTTGCAGCATGGTCAAATTCAGGAGGATACTTGGGAGCGAGAGAAAGATATGGTTGAGCAATGGTCTGTACTCTTTCGACAAAGCAATGGTTCTCTACTTTCCTAGGATGGAAAGTCAAATGGTGTGGAGAATGTAGCACCCCAGGTTTGAGGTATGTAACCCTTGTTTATTCCTTTTTATGTGTTTAAATTTTTTGGGTAATGTTTGGGAGATTTTGGGAAGGTTTTCGAAATGTTAGTAAGTTGTTTAAAGGGCGCACAGTTTGAGCGCGGTTAGGGGAAACTGTGCAGAATCCCCAAGTAACCGTGTGGCATGAGAAAGTGGGATTTTCATGTTTTTTGCATAGTTTTTATAACCATGTGAGGTTTCCTTATAGGTAGTATCATCTGCACATTTAGTGCACCGTTTTCCTAACTGTGTGAGATAACCATGCGCGATGAAAAAATGGGGTTTTTTTAAAATCGGTATTACTCGAGATTTTCCCTATTTCACTCATTTCTTCTCCCATACAAACCCTACATGGGATTACTTGTTCTTAAGGGTTATAGGGGCAATCTCACCCATTTTGGAAGAAAATCAAAGGGGTTTCTTGTTGTTTTTAATGTGTTTCTTCCCGGGCAAAGGGATCTAGAGCAGTTTTGTGGTGGTTTTACCCACTTTCAGTGTGTGGTTGTGTGGTGGGTCAATTTCAACAGAACCCTAAGGTAGGTGGCTTCTCTCTCAACTCCACTTTTCTATAACTTAAGGATTTGTCTACAATTATTATTTTTTCTTGAAATTAATTGTGAATATGAAGTACGAATCTTGGTGGAAACCCATTTGGTGATGATTTGAGGATTTTGGGTAAAATAGAATATTGTTTCGAAAGGGGTTTTTTTGTGTGATTTTAAAATGTTTATTTTAAAATTAATAATGGTTTGTATTATGGAAAATGTTTTATAAAAGATGAATTTCAATAAATATGTTGTTTTATTGAAATGAGGTTTGGCATGGAAAATGGTTAAAGGGTGTTTTAAATAAATGGGTGATTTATTGAAGTGTTTGGCATGTGTTGGAAATGTTTTTTTTGGCATGTGTTGGAAATGGTTGACTACATGATGTGTGGACTTATTGTGACTTATTATTATTGGTTGGTTAAGTAATATGTCTTATGTTTATTGAGTGTGAAGTGGGCGAGAAGACTCACTATAAAAGGTGATGGATAGTGTATGGAAGGTCCACCATTAAGGATAAGTGGTCGGAAAGTACCACTATATTGGGAATGTAGTGAATGGCCTTGGACGGGAAGTTCCACCTTGTTTAGTTTCCTTATACATGTCATTATGCTAGATGGAAATGGTTATGCTAATGTGTGATAATGAAATGAATTATGTCATGTTTGTTTGGTTTTCCCTTATTTTGTGTGGATATGGGTAAAGGTGGCTTGGTAAGGTTGTGTTTGGCTTGTGGTAATTATTTCACTATTTAATACTTTGTATAATATGTTTTATATAAATTTGCTAATGGTTTTATCCTAGTGGTATGTGTAGGGAAGTCATTTAGGAAAAACCTGTGGATTATTTTTACTCAACCCCTACTTTGGAACTTTGGTGCTTTTGCAGATGTCGTTTTCTGGGACACAAGTAAGGGTAAAACATATCTTTTTGCTAGTGGTTCATCGTGATGCTTGGAGGATTTGGTAGTTCTTAGATCATGGATCTTGGATTGGATCTATGGATTTGTGTCATAGCTTCTTTGGTTGTGGTCTTGTAGTCTTGTTCTTGGTACTCTGATTAAGTATTCTTGTGGCTTGGTTGTTTTGGTATTTTTGTTTGTTGAGTTGGAAACCTTGTTGGCATGCATCATATAGTTTGATTAGTTATGACTTGTTTGGTTGGTTGGTTTATTCTAAGGGAAAATTGTTCCCCACTTTTTTGTGAATCCCTTGGAATTAATTTCCAGCCTTTGGTGCCTCGGGAACATCGCCTAAGGCCAAGTAGCATCTCACCACCTTCTCAAGCCAACGACGAAGGGGAGGGACATTATAAAGTTTGTCATTTTTTCTTATTTGTTTGGATTATGGATTTATTTTTCTTAATTGTTTCATCATACTAAGTCAGTTTTTAGGTATATTTTCACTGATTTCAATTGTTATTCCTTGATTCTTGGTTATTTATTCCAGGATTTTCTCTTTTGAAACTATTTTCTGATTATGCACAGAATGCTTAAAATTTCCTTACTTTTTATCATCACTGACATACGTAGATAATCCACTTAGGGTTAGGGGTTGAGATTAGGGGTGTTTTTAAACCTAATTAATCTTTAGATTGAACCATGGTAACCCTATGGCTAGTAATTTGGTTAATAATAATCATTCATCGCATTATTTAACACAACCTTGACCATGGGAAGTGTGATTGAATAAACCTAATCTAATAGGAGTTGAGAAGGACTATAACCATTAGCCTATGATTATTTATACATAAAATCCAAGTGTAATGCACTTAGGTTGTCTAATATAACCTGACCATGGTATAGTTGTGGAATAGGTAGATCTGATTTGTTTGACCAAAACCAATTGGTGACTTTTATACCGCTTCACAGCCTAATCCATAGGACTATTACAAGTTAAGTCTAGGATTATCTTTTGTCAAGAAACCTGAAATTGAACCGGATCCCTTCCTTTATTATCTATATTAAAACAAAACTTCATAGTATTAGTTCAAACCAAAACTGAAGAGTGAAAGTGAGGAATCCCTTCAGAAGGGTTTTGTCTGATTGGTCACTGACCTACTAGTAATCCTTGTGGGGTCTACTTCATACTACCACTTACTACACCCTTGTATTAAGTGTAATTTGAGACTATAAATTCTAATATGATCTCATACCTCATGAATTAAATGACTTGTGCAAGCGATTAAATAACATTAATGTGATAATATCTTAGAATATACGTCACATTGAAATGGCCATATGCAGTTCCCTTCTATGATGAGAGCCTTGATATGCAATGATGATATTTATAAACTTAGTTCTACAGTCGGATAAAATTTTATAATGGGAAATAGATTATGTTAATTTTAGGGTGTGGGCACTTGTAAGTAGATGTGACTTTATCTCATGATGTTCACACTTGGTAATCTTTGATATGGGAGAGTATAAGAACAGACCCACCAATGGTAATTCTGCATGTTTTCATTTAATTGGATATTACTATCTATGAGCATGTGTAATGAATCTTATACTTTAAGATTATTATTAATGTAACTCATAACTTTTAAACTTTGATGTATTGTCATAAATTGTGATAGAATATGTTCATGGTGAAGTTGGGTATGTTAGGTGCGTCATGAATGATATATTATTAATGAATAATTCAATAAAGGATTTGTCCCTTCCATATTTATGGAAGTTGAAATATCATCTCTTTGATTGAAATTTAGCTTCATATTAAATTTCATAGTCATGGTGTAATGATGGGTTTTTTTCAAATAGTCAAAGAAAGATGTATCGAGCATATAGGTTGATGACATAGGTGTGTAACTTGCTTAATGAGATATTGTGATAAAGGGTTTATATTAAACAATGAGTGTTTGTATGTAGTTATTATCATCATGAAATATCTTCTTCCTCTGTGGGTTCGTTGACCCATTGTCAAATAGTAATCTTATAGTTTAGGAAATCCCACCTAATGTCATTGAGGAAGAGTCCTGAAGGGTTGTACACAAATTTTTCCCATTAATATCTGTTAAATATTATTTATAATATTATTCTCTAGACTCAGAATTAATATTTATTCAGAATTTATCAATCAAAAATATTAAATAAATATTTAATCACAAGGAATTTTTTTAATTAAAAAAATATATAATATTTATTTATCTCTCGTTATTTGAAAAGTAATAAATATTTATTTATTTATTACCAAATAATTTATTTAATTATATGGATATTAAGACAAATATTTTATTTGTTAGACCGTGAATATAATATTAATTGATTTATTTATTTATTGAATAATATTTATTCAGGAAATAAATAAATTTCAAGGAGGAATAGTGGACCCAATTATTGGTCGGGTGATAAATATTTATTTACCATACTATAAATAATATTTTTCATTGCACGGTTTAGCGCATTCCATGAAATAAAATAATAATATTATTTTTATACCTAACATGGGGTTAATTATGGTTTTAATATATTATTAAGGGTTATTGTGTAATTAATTAAGAATATTAAACCCAAACCATGGATCTATAAATTAACTTCAATGAGAATTGTGATTTTTCAGTCATTGTTCTCAACATTCTCCTCCCTGGATAATCCTCTCTCGATGAATAATGTCTCAAGAGTTTTCTCTAAAGATTGAGAGATTCTATATTCCTATTTACCTCCTCTAAAGTTATGAAGATTAAGAGACCATCATTACGTACTGAAGGGGTTATTTTAGTGATCAATAGAGAAATGCAAGATGATTGGTATCACCATGCTAGCACCCTGAGTACCATCAATGATGTTCTGAGATCATAGGAGTATGTGTAAATCACTGCTAGAGGGGTTATTCTTTTGGTCCTAATTAATTTAATGAAAAATAAAATCAAACTAAGTTTAGATGATCAACACTTGCATCAAATAAATAACTCAAGACCAAGCTATTTATTCTTGTTATTGAATTAATTATAAATTAATGTGAAAATGAACCTCTCTCTTGGTTTCAGTGAAAAAAAATTATCAATATTCTTCATAAATATATCATTGGTCATGAATTTCATCATCATATATGTTGTGGACTATCCATTGAATCCAAAAAAAGTCAAATTGATCATTATCCTGATAGGAACTTCTGTTGTGAGTAAAACTAACAAGTGGTATCAGTGCGATCACATTCAATTTATAATTATTTATTTATAATTTATCATTTACATGTTTTAAAGTTAGTTTTAATTTCAATAAATTAATTATTATAATCCAATTTATGAGATCACTTCATCCTTTCTTTGTTTCATGCTCATTTAACTCTGATTTAGTTAATAAATAATAAAGAACATCTAAAGAAACCTTTTGGAGGTGTTAGTAATTCTGTTCAAATAGTGTAGGAGTACATGACATGTAGACTAAAGGTACACACTGTGTATCCCAATATATTTAACTGGGAAGAACCATAGTCTTCACAGGTCTTCATGCAATAAATACATGTGAATATATTAAATACACTTTATGTGTTGACCAGAATAGGCTGTCACATGGCATGTCATCCTATACACCATGTAACTGGGTTACATTCCATGTATTCCGCATATTTTAAAGGTGGAAAATGTGTGGTCAAATACATGTTGTGTATTAATTACATGAATCATAAGGACTAACAGTCATATGATGATGAGGTTACATGGCATGCACCAACTATACATGTTATGTACCTCAAAAATGTCTTTATAGAAATACATTTCCAATCCCAAGATGTGTATCATAGACATACGATGAGTAAGATACATGGAATGTGGCAGACATAAACATCATGTATCCAATCTATTTATATAGAAAATTAAAAAATAATTTATTACTCCTTTAATATAACATTCCTGAACCTTTACTCTCTAATATGGTTCTAAAACATAATATTTACAGTTCTATCTTTCATGCCAAAAAAATGACCCAATTTAAACAATACAAAACTTAAAAGATCAAAAGGAATCATTGGATCACTTACATACCCAAGGACCTTGTAGGTTTAGAGTTTTAGAAAATTAGTACAAACTCTTACTTTACAACTTGGATTCCTAAAAAATAGTTCATAAATATGTATATTATCTCCCACTAAGACCTTGAAACCTAGTAACCTTCATAGGCATAACATACTTAAAACCTTTCTTCACAACTTAGGGAAAAGAAAAACATAAAAAGTGTGATCTTGAATACTTAGTAAGGGTAAACATATGAATTATCAATTCAATGAAATAAATGAGAATAAAATGAGCATAAGGGTATGTTGTCATAATAAAATTTCATGACCATAAGATAAGATAATTAATACACATAAATACATAGATCATCATAAGGCTTTGACATAAGATAAAAGTCAAAGGTATAACATGGTATCATAAAATAGAAGGCTCGTGAGTAATCACATTGGAGAATAATATAAAGAACATGGTATCATAAGATTATAGAAACATAGGAAATGTGGAATCAACATAAAACATGAAATAAACATAAGTCAAGACTAACTTCCAAGAAAACATCACATTATGGATAAATTCCCATTATGGATTAGGTTTACTCCCTAATCTCATGTATAACATCTCATGAGACTAAAACATTGACCAATGCATTGGAGTTTTGTCCGATTGAACCCATAATAACATTCACATGCTTATGTGTTACAAAAAAAATGAAATAAATAATAAGTTATAAATATAATAATTACCCATATAAATAAATGGGTTTCATAATCTTGCCTCATGTCACACTCAAATGATAATTCATAAAGAAGGCATTTGATAAATGAACTTAAGACAGGTATTGCCCTGTCAAAGGAAGGGATAATGAGCTATAAATATAAGTTATAGACATATATATAGAATTTATAAAGAATCTATAACAACAAAGGTTGTTTTAATTTATGAGTATAAATACTATAAAAATATTAAAAACATTATGGATGAAAATAACCTTACTTCTTTAAAAATCACTTTTTTTAACTAAAAATTAAAAAAAATATTGTGAAAGTAATTTTATTTGAAAGTAACCATGTAAAATTATAAATTAATCTTTAAATAATTGAGTTCTCATGATGGTGGAAAATTCTATTCATAGCATACAAGTTAAAAGAAAACATTCCTTCCACACTTTGGTAAAAAATCAAAAAGTGCCTTGTTCTCGAAATGACAAGAAGATTACATTTAAAACATTTTTTAAAAAGTCATTCATGGGTAAAAATTAATATAAATAATCATATAATAATACTAAAAACATTATTTAAAACATTTTAAAGAAAATTTGGACATGTAAGAGAAAGGGTTTTTGACTAAAGAGAGAAATAAAGTCGATTTTTCTTAAAATCGTGATTTTGGAATTTTAATTACTTAAAGAGTGGAAAATGAAATAAAAACTTGTAATTTAAAAAAATAACTATATTAGAAAAAAATTAAATGGTTTTATTATATAATTATCAAATAATCTCCTTTCAAGTAAATTCAATCATAAACAATCCCAATTAAAATGAGATTGTGAAATAAACCATTACCGCTTTGATAACATTTGAATTATAAGCCCCATGAAATATTAAAATAAAATGAAACTTTAAATATTATTAAAATAAGTATAATAATGATATATAATGTCAAATGGGTGGTATATACACTTCATAAAACAAGGTAGGTGCATAACATAACTTATGTCCCAAAGAAGACAATTTTAGATGAAAATCCCTCAACTCAGATCCAACTTCCTTCGTACATGTTCTAACCTCATGTATAATAAATAAAGGTTTATTATAAATTTATAACATAAAAAATCATATATATATATATATATCATACCATATATTATTTACTTATAAACTTTTATGTTCTGTTTATTAACAATTCCTTATTAAAATCACTATTGTGGGTGATAACTGTTTCATTTTTTATATATGTTTTGGTTCGGTAGTTTTGGTCCTTGTGCATTGATCATGGTTAAATCATCTCAAAAATGTTAATAATGATATAAATATAATATATATTCATTTTATACATATTTTAAGTCATTTATAAAATTTATAGATAGAAAAATGAATTACACCGTTCATAGAGACAGTAGGTCGTACGTATGCATGAATGTTGTTTTCATCTTTTAATGGATGGAATTAAAGAAAGGTAATAGTATTTCACCTTAATATAATAGTTATTATATAATATATATAATACATATTCATTAAATATATCCTTATTACCATACATTTCAAAATAAAATGAAAAATGAATCACATCGCTTTGTAGAGGCAGTAGTCCACATGTACGCAAGAGCGACGAAGTTGTTTTTCAACAGATTGGAAGGTGATAATTTATATGTGGTATTATAATTAAAAAAGTATAATTATTTCATAAATATCATATATAAACAATAAATACATCACTATATCTATCTTTTAGAGGTGATTATGGAAAAACATTACATCAGTTTGTGAGGCGGTAGTCCGTCGTATACACGATTGATGGTTTCGTTTCCCATTTTATAGAAGAGGAGATGAATATAGGTTATTAAATTAACATAATAACATATAAGTATATTGAATATACTGGTGTTTTTATTTTATCATATTTGAAGAGTATTTTAAGGAGGTTTAAGAAGAAATAAAACAAAACACTCAGTTAATAATGATACCACTTCTTCGGACAACCTCTTTGGGATTATGACTAAAGTTTTCCTAGTTTGGTTTTATAATTAAAAAATGACACTGTGGTGTGGTAGGGAATAAAACAAGGTATTTGGGTGTTTATTTTCCTAAAAAATATTTTTTTTTATTGTTATTATAATAGGATATTAGGTTCCCTTTCATAAGGGGGTGGAGTGACATTTTCATAAATACCCAAAACTATTCAATAATGGGAAGTCACTCTCAACCCAAGTTTCTCCAAAATTGATAAATAATGGATTTTAGAGAATTTTAGTTTCATAAAAACATCCAATATAAAAAAATAATGTTTTAAATATTTTATTCATTTTACCTCTAAGATTGCCCACTTTTACCATTTTAGTTTTCACCATGGTGACTAGTTTTTACTCCTTTAGGGATCAAGATAGTTACTATGAAATGAAAATTAGAACATAATTATAACATGGTTGATATTTTAAACCATATCCTAATCAATTTGAATAATATATAATTTTTATGAATTTTAAATCATTTAATAAAATATTAATTATTATAAAATATCATTAATGTTATTTTTGGAACTATTCATTTAATTTGACATTGAAAACAATATGGTAGAAATGTAATTAAAATATAATCCTTTAAAATGTCACTAAAATTTTATATTTATCTAAAAAAATCATAGATCATGATAATTTATTCAATTTATATTACTTTTAATGTTTTTAAAATAATTTATTTTATTTTTCTCTTAATTAAATAATTACTTCATTGACACTGTGTAAGTATTTAAGGTAATTATTTTATTAAAAAATTGTAAATAAATTATCATGATAAATAAAAATTATTTATACTTAAAATTAATATTTATAACTAAATATACATCATTTTTATCCCTATGTGAATGTATAAGAAATTTTGAAAAGTAAGAGAGTGGCATTTTGTCATTTTCTTTACTTAAATTATTTTAAAGGTCATAATCACAGATACATGTAAAAAATGTAAAAATTACAGAACTTAGATGATATAGGGTCAAAATATTTCTATTCAATATAAATTAGATAAGTATTTATGTCATTATAACTCTTATCTCTTTAGTTTAACCACAGATAAACCTATTTTTCCCTTAACCATGGTAACAGATTTTTACTGTTTTTATTATTCATTATGACTAGAAATTAATTTTACCTTATTAACTAATATTAATTATTCTTATTTCAAATATATAATCCATTTTATCAAATTAAATCCACATAATTATCATAATTTAATTTAAATATGGACTTACAAAACATGTCAAAAAATGTTTCTTTTAAGGAATGCATTTTTCAAGCATAAGATGATCTTACATTAACTATATGACTAGTGATCATCATCATAAAGAATTATATTCATATAGTTAGTTGTAAAATAAATAATTTTCAACTAAATTATTCATTTTTAAAAATTATTTTAATTAATTAAAGTGGAAATACATTATATATTTAAAAATAGTTTTTCAATAAAAACAATATTATCACTATTCATTAAAAATAAAAAAATTTATAAAAATCTCAATATATAACCATAGGATAATATTTATATAAATATTTCAAAAATTATATAATTTTTATAAAATAAAATTTCTAAAATTTCCATAAATTAATTATAATATTTTCTCACAAAAAACAATAAAATTCATTTTTGAAGAAATTGTATTTTTGAAGAATAAAATAAATTTACATATAATTGAGTGATTATTTAAAAAGAATTTATCAATAAATTTATATTTATTAGTATATTTATATATATTTCATAAAGTAGTGTATCATATTCATACCTTCCAATTTAATAGCTATGTTATAAAGGTTATATTTAAACAATAATATTTCATGGTTCATTTAGACTCGGTGTTGTGTATCATATATGCTATTGAATGTAGTTTTCTTTTTAAAAACTTATGGTGTTACATTATCCCCCCTTAATAAATTTCGTCCTTGAAATTTTAACTTGAACTCAGTAATCAAAGGTTTGACATATGAAAATACCTTTATTGAAATCCTACACTATAAAAGGGTTAATAAAACTTCCACTTGAAAAAAAGAGAAAGGGAAGTATAAAGGTAATATAGAATAATATATTCCAGATTTTAAAATAGGGAAAAATTAGTTTGAAGTGAAAATATGGACATGTAGGAGAAACATAATTTCCAAATAATGATGTATAATGACAGAGATCATGGATCATAATAAAGTGAATGGTCAAGAGAAAGTCAATGAAAACAAAACAATAAACTAATGAGGTGTGAAAAGGTCCATCATTTCATAAAAAATTAAGTTAATAGGATATCATTTTCATTTTTAATATATTTTTCCTAGATTTTAGTAATTACTTACCATCTATACTAATAACATAAGGAAATATACTTACTTGGTAAGTAGAACTTCATCCTTTAATCATTTTTCACCACAATATCAACTTTTTCTCCAAATGATGAGTATTCAAGATGATTTTTTCATACCTAAGGCACTAGAATCAACTTTTTATGGTTTACATAATTCCATGAAATGATAAAAAGTTATTACTCATATCTTTATACATTAACCTAAACTAAAATGGTTAGCATAAGATAATTCTAAAAATGAATAAACCATCATATGAATAAATACAACATTAATCACCAAATCCTCAATTATAACACCCAAAGTTCAACTTATATCATTCAATAAATAACTAACCTTAAAATTATTCAAAATATTCTACAATTTCAACCCAAATATTAGAATGATTTGATCGCATATTACTTCAAGATAAATATAACATTTATCTCTAAATAACATCAGTCACTCTTAATTTCTCATAATAAAAATTATATTCCATAATCATATAACCCCCATGATATTATAATCATTTACATAAATAATATTAATCACCATAAAGACACATTAAAATCATATATTTTTCTAAAAGATAATTCAACCTTTATTCCTGAAATAAAATCCCATCACTTAAAACCTCAAAAGGGGTGTCTAAGACTTTGAAATTTTGATCAACATTAATATTATAAACCCATGATGGTATCTATAACACTTAATATAGACTCACATGAAAACATCCTAATCTCCAAATTTGTCTAAACTATTCTCTAATACCAACTATAAAATCCCTAA
Source organism: Viscum album (assembly GCA_963277665.1). Classification (NCBI taxonomy): domain Eukaryota; kingdom Viridiplantae; phylum Streptophyta; class Magnoliopsida; order Santalales; family Viscaceae; genus Viscum; species Viscum album. The sequence goes on along the minus strand of OY728140.1, from coordinate 1,018,638,929 downwards.
AATCACACTCCCAGGTCTGGTGCTAAAAACATAATCTTCACATTTCTGCATTCAATAATAAAAAAAATTACCCAATTTAAACCATCAAAAACTTACAACATAAAAAGGAATAATTAGATCACTTATATACTCAAGGTCCTTTTAGGTTTATATTTTTTGAGAATTAGGAAAAAATCTTACTTTACAACTTGTATTCATAAACAACTGGTTCATAAAATGTATATTATCTCCTACTATGATATTTACACCTAATAGACTTTATAGGGATGACATACTTAAAACCTTTCTTCACAACCTGGGGAAAAAGAAAACATAATAAGGGTGAGATTGAATGCTTAGTAATGGTAAACATGGTCATTATCAATTCAATTACATCAGTGAGCATAAAATGAGCATAAGGGTATAGTGATATAATAAAATTTCATGACCATAACATAATATAATTCATACCCATAAATACCTATATCATCAATAATAGAAAAAGGCTTTGACATAAGATAAGATTCAAAGGTATAACATAATATTATAAAATAGAAGGATCATGAGTAATCAGATAGGAGAATAACATAAAGAACATTATATCACAAGATTATGGAAACATAGAAAATGTGGAAGCAACATATAACATGACATAAAAATAATTCAAGGCTAACATCCAAGAAAATATCACATGGTGGATAAAGTTCCATAATATATTAGGTTTACTCCTTAATACCATACATAATGTCTCTTGAGAGTAAAATATTACCAAATGCATTGGATTGTTATCTGGGTGAACCCATCATAACATGTAAATTATTATGTGTGAGACAAAAATTAAATTGATCATAAGGTAAAAAAAATAAGAATTAACCATGTAAAGAAATGGTTTTCATAATCTATCATCATGTCATAATAAAGTGATATTTTATAAATAAGGCATTTGATAAATGAACTTAAGTCATGTATTTCCCCATAAAAGGAAGGGATAATGAGCTGGGATTATAAGTGAGAAACATATATACATAATTTTGAAGCAATACATAACATAAAATGTTGTTTTCATTGATGAATATAAATACTATAAAAATATTAAAAACATTCTTGATGTAAATAACCTTTCCAATTTGAAAATAACTTTTATAAAATAAAAATTAACAAAATATTGTTAAAAATAATTTTCATTGAAAATAAACATGGACATTTATAAATTAATATTTAAATAATTTAGTGGTCATGAAGGTGGTAAATTCCATTAATTTTATACAATTTAAAATAAAACATTCCTTCCACACTTTTGTAAAAATTCAAAAAGTATCTTGTTTTGGAAATGATAAGAAGATTCCATTTAAACCATTTTGTAAAAAGTAAATAATGGTAAAATGAATTTAAATAATCATATAATAATACTAAAAACATTATTGATGTAAAGATAAGGATTTTCCATGTATTTTTTTTAAAAATTATATGGAATTATTACGAGTCTGTGAAAATTGACAGCTCGTGATTCTGAGCCCAGGTGTGCCTGAAATGAATTTCTGAACTTTTTTTAAGGCACATTCAGTAAATGCGTTGGTGGAATTTTATATCTTTTGAACCAGTGCTCAGATTAAAAATATGAGGGTACTGTTGAATCCACAACATCGGGATTTTCTTAAGGGAGGCTTCACTTCGACCATTGTAGGTCGGGAGAAAAATTTAGATTTTGGACTTTTAAAAGAATAATAAAATAACAAAGTTATTTTTTTTCCTTTATTTTTTTCCTTCAACGGGGAAAGTAGTGGTGGCGGGACCAAAAACGCATCAATCAATTAAATGTCTTCACTCCTAAATTTTTGTAATAGCACCATTTTAATTAGGAAGGTTCCTTAATTAATTAAACCCCATTAATTCCATGTGCGTTACTCACCCTCCCCCTCTCCTATATATATGGAGCTTGGGGAGAAGTATTGGAACAAATTCACCAAGCGACAAAATTCTAATAAAGTGTCATGATGCAAACCACTTGGAGGATGGGAACGGTTCCGGTGAGTGGTGATGAACGCCAACGAATCATGAACTGAAGAACGGCGATTGAGCGGCGTCGTTGGAGGCATGTTGCGGGAATGACGAACGTAGACTCTTCCTCAAACACGGACATTCTCTAATGATATTGAGGTAGGGATTTATCTTGTCTTAATTTCAAGAGGTTGTTTAATCATTACTACCCTCTTGCTATCAAGCTAATGCGGAGGGCGCGGGCCAAATAAACAAGGCCCAGACCCTCTCCCTTTTAGTTGGAATTTGGTGTGTTCTTCGCGAGATTTTTTTTTGGGGTTGAACAAAACCCGGTGCGGCGGGTGATGACGTCGGCTTGAAATAGCCAGCCATAGAGGAGATAGTGGTGCGCCATCATGTGCCGCCAGTGGAGAAGGTTGCAGCCGCGGTGGGTGAATACGGCGGCTGGCTTCGGCCGGTCGCGAAGGAGGTAGCAGCGTGCCGTCGCGCGCCGCTAGAGAAGGGAGCCGCGACATACAGATGCGGAATACAGTGGCGTCCGGCATCGACCGACCGTGGAAGGAGGCGAACAGCGTGCCATCACACGCCGCTAAAGGAGGTTGCGGCTTGGAAGCCGCAGCGGAGGGCCAAAACCTACAACGGATCCCGTGGGAAACCTGGTAGCGCCAAGAGGCACCGCCGCTCCGCCTTCCAAACGGGGGAGACTGCTCCCCCTGTGCCAGATATGGAGGGCCCCGATCTAGCGGGCCATTCCCCCAACAGGATACTCCCCTATGCAGGTCGGGCCACGTGATCCCCAGTGGGCCACGCTGCTCTATGGGTCGGGTTGCGCCATCCTATCGGGTTGCGCCGACCAGGCAGGCCAGGCCAGTTCACGGTCCAGCGCACTAGTGCAGAAAACGTTTTTTACGACGGTTATTTTTTATTTTTAATGTTGGATTTTGGCCGACGTTATTACAGGAGACGTTATAAACAGAGTTTTTTACATTGGTTATTTTACAACCAACGTAAAAAACACAAATCCGAAGCGTTTTTCACGTCGGTTGATAAAAACCCGATGTGGAAAATGCTTCGGAGGAGTGCTTTATTACATCAGTTATTTAATAAAAAACATGATATAAACCCTTTCATGTCAGTTATTATATAACCGACATTATAAAGCACTCTTCTGAAGCATTTATCACGTCAGTTATTGTTATAACTGACGTGATAAACCTATCTACCAAGCGGTTTTCAACGTCTGTTATATAATAACCGACGTAAAAACATATCTACGACATCGGTTATTTTATAACCAATGTAAAAGAATTTCCATTTCATTTTATTACGTCGTTTATGAAATAACCGACGTAAAAACCATTTCCCATGAAGTTATTACGTCGGTTTCCAAATAACTGATGTTATAAAAAATACCAATGCATTTTGTACGTCGGTTATTTAATAACCAACATGATATAAACCCTTTCACGTCGTTTATTATATAACCTACGTCATAAAGCACTCTTCTGAATCATTTATCACATCGGACACCCCCCTCCCCACACACACACACCCCTAGACAGCCCCCCACCCCCTGGATGCCCCCCACACCCCTGAACATCTCCACCACCCCCTGGACAGCCCCCCACACCTCTGGACAACCCCCCCACCCTCCTGTATACCCCCACCCCCAGGACAGCACTCCCACACCCCTGGACAGCCCTCCCACACCCATGAAACTGACCAAAAAGTTACCAAAAACAGACCAGAACCCCGTCACCCCACTGGACAGCCCCCACCACACCCCAGGACACCCCCCCCACACACACCCCTGGACTGCCCCCCACCCCCAGTACAGCCCCCAACACCCCTGGACAACCCCCTACCCCACCCTCCTGGATAGCCCCCACACCTCTGGACTGCCCCACCACCCCCTGGGCATCCCCCCCACACCCCTGGACAACCCCCACCCTCCTGGACACCCCCCCACACACACACACCCCCAGACTGCCCCCCACCCTCGGGACTGCCCCCCACCCTCCTGGACACCCCCCCCCCCCACACACACACACACACCTGGACATCCCCCCACACCCCTGGACATCCCCACAACCCCCTGGACAGCCCCCCACACCCCTGGACAACCCCCCACCCCCACCCTCCTGTATACCCCCCCCACCCCTGGACAGCACTCCCACACCACTGGACAGCCCTCCCACACCCCTGAAACTGACCAAAAAGTTACCAAAAACAGACTAGAACATCCTCACCCCACTGTATATCCCCCACCACACCCCTAGACACCCCCCCCCCACACACACACACACACAACCCTGGACTTCCCCCCACCCCCTGGACAGCCCCCCACACCCCTGGACAACCCCACACCCTCCTGGACACCCCCACACCCCTGGACTACCCCTGCCCCTAGGACTGCCCTCCACCCACCTGGACACCCCACCCCCCCCCCCACACACACACACCCCTGGATTGTCCCCCACCCCCTGGACAGCCCCCCACACCCCTGAACAACCCCCCCCCCCCCCCCACCCTCCTGCACACCACCCCCACACCCCTGGACTGCCACCCTACCCCCTGGACAGCCCCCCACACCCCTGGACAACCCCCCACCCTCTTGGACACCACCCCCACACCCCTAGACTACCTCCCCACCCCCTGGACATCCCCCCAGACCCCTGGAAAACCCCCCACCCTCTTGGACACCCCCCCCCCCCACCCTCCTGGACACCCCCACACACCCTTGGACTGCCCCCACCCCTGGGACTGTCCCCCACACCCCTGGACATCTCCCCACTCGCCTAGACATCCCTCCCACCCTCCTGGACACCCACCCACCTCGCTAGACAACCCCCACCACACCCCTGGACACCCCCCCCCCACACCTCACTGGACATCCCCGGACCAAAACCAGACCAACCCCCCCCCCCCCCCACCCCTGGAATGCCCCCCTCCACCCCCTGGACATCCCTTGTACAACTGGTGTTGGGAGAGGAGGCACTGATATCCCTTGGGGGGCACGCCGCTAGAAGGTACTCATCACTCCCACATGCGAAGCTTGAGCTCTCAAAATGTTTCACATGTGAGAGTTATGAGTACCTTCCAGTGGTGTTCAGCCCCCCCAAGGGATGGTGGCGCCTCCTCTCCCACACCCATGGACTTCCCCCCACCCCCGGGACTGCCCCCCACCCTCCTGGACACCCCCCCCCCCACACACACACACACCCCTGGACTGCCCCCAACCCCCTGGACAGCCCCCCACACCCTTGGACAACCCCCCCCCCCCCCCCCCACCCTCCTGGACACACCCCCCACACCCTTGGACTACCCCCCACCACCGGGACTACCCCCCACCCTCCAGGACACCCCCTGGACATCCCCCCACACCCCTGGACTTCCCCCCACCCCTGGACAGCCCCCCCCCCCCCACCCCTGGACAACCCCCCCCCCCCCCACCCTCTTGGACACCCCCCACACCCCTGGACTGCCCCCCACCCCACCCCTAGGACTACCCCACACACACTTGGAAACCCCCTGGACATCCCCCCACTCTCCTAGACATCCCTCCCACCCTCCCACCTCACTGGACAGCCCCCACCACACCCCTAGACCACCCCCCCACCTCACAGGACACCCCCAGACCAACACGCGACCAAAACCAGACCAGAACCCCCCCACCCCACTGGACAACCCCCACCACACCCCTAGACACCCCGCCCCCCCACACCCCAAGACTGCCCCCCCCACCCCCTGGACAGCCCTTGGACGGCTGGTGTTGGGAGAGGAGGCACCTCCATCCCTCGGGGGGCACCCCGTTGGAAGTTACTCATCACTCCCACATGCGAAGCTTGAGATCTCAAAATGTTTCACATGTGGAATTGTTGAGTACCTTCCAGCAGCATTCAGTCCCCCAAGGGATGGTGGTGCCTCCTCTCCCACACCCCTAGACTGCACCCCCCCCCCACCACCGGGACTGCCCCCCACCCTCCTGGACACCCCCCCCCCCCACACACACACACACACCCCTAGACTATCCCCCCACCCCCTTGGATATCCCCCCACACCCCTGGACAACCCCCCGCCCTCCTGGACACCCCCCCCCCCCACACCCCAGGACTGCCCCCCCACCCCCTGTGTAACACCCCAAGGTTTTCTAAAAATAAATTGAAATGCTTGAAATTTTGTTTAAGGTGGATATTTATAAGTATCCTTTAAACATAATTTTATTTCTTCTATGTTTTGAATTTTAAGAAACTGTCATCTATAATTGTGTTCAGTGTGTTATTTAGAGTCTGATGAAACCAACTTGTTTTTTTGTGAATAGTAACATACCCTTATTAATAGTAATATGAATAGTAATATGACCCTAATGAATAGTAAATTTTATTATTGTTTTATTTTCTTAAGGATATAAGATAATAACATCTTGGTTAATTTTTCATTGTGATAAAGAAGTAGTTGTAGAATTAGAACTGTTAATTTTTTAATTTAGTATGCTTTTATTTAAAAATTAAATTAATAATATTTAGAAAATTATTTTTCAAAAATGGAATTCATTTTTTTATTCTAAACATTGAAAAATGGTTAGGGTAAATTTTTGGGATTTTTCTGAAATTCAAGAATTTTCGATGAATAGTAAAATACGATAAATGCTAAATACATGATTAACTGCATCATAGGTGATACAAGGATGATGTAATCCCACTTGGTTCGAAATCACATGCCATTATTACTATTTTGGGTCACTTGAATTGAGATTATTCATAATCTTGATAAAAATATTATAATAATGATTAAAATAATCTAAAATACCTCCCCCTCCTCCACTATAAATACCATCCTCACTCCCCTCTTCCTCCCACACCTCGCAAGCCTTGAGCATTGTCTAAATTCTTCCAAATTCCCTCCCCAATCTTCTTCCCCACATCCTAGAGCTTCTGGTCTCACCAAAAGACCAAAATCAAAGCCCTTAAGAAGGATCTCAAGGAGAAGAGATCAAGAGGAGGTTTAAACAAGTTGGAAGTAAGACAAGCCCGAGGTAAGGTAATTCTTAACCCGATTTCCATTCTTTGGGTTAACCTTCTACTTCATTATTTATGTGCTATTTAAATGGTTTGTGTGATGGGTTCTATTTATATTATGTTTTATTATGTGTATTCGCAGTATATATACATACTCCATCCACTCTATTAAGTCTCTATTCAATTGTATGTAATTTATAAGTGGTTTTCCTTTTTAAAAACCTCTTTTAAAATTCAGTTTTATGAAATTCCAAAGTAATGTTTTTATGGAATTATTCATGTTGTATTATTATGTTTTTGTTCTTGGGAATTATTTATGAGGAAGTGTGGGACCCATATTTCCCTCTAATGCATTGGGTATGATTAAGTTGGAGTTCGGCCGTATGGTTATTCCAAGTGTAACTGTGATGGTTACAAAAAGTAAGGTAGCCGTGAGGGTTACAAATTATAAGGTAGCCAAAAATGGTTACAAGATTATGTAAGTAATTCCCCAAGATACCTTTATGATTATATTTATGTTCTCATGTTTTGTGTAGATTTTGTGTAAATCTCATGTTACACAAAGTAAGTATATATGGGTGACAAGCATGTCTTTTGAAAATGTTTTCATATGTTACGAATATTCATGGACTAATGTGCTCTTTCCTTCTTTTTCATACCTTACTGAGCTTTTGTGATCATCCCAAGTTTTTAAATGATTTTCCCCAGGTTAATTGATGTGTAATACAAGGAAGGAAGACATGTTAAATGTTGAAGAATTGTCAAGGAGTCTTGTTTTAAGTTTTAATGTTTTATATTTTGAAAAAAAAATGGAAACTGTTTTTATGGTATCCACTCTGTAATAATGTATAATGTTATGAATGTATTATGTCCCAATTCTCTAAAGCTCTAAACTTGAAAAGATCCTCAATTAAAAAGGAAGTGTTTTCTTGACTAAATTCAATATTATGTATGTATAAGGTCGGGTCTTTATAGTTGGTATTAGAGGGAGGTTTAGATAACTTTAGGGGATAGGGTTATGTTAATAGAATACCATAAATGATTTTCACTCTATGTTTAATTTGAAATGTTATAGCATTTAAAGATTACAATGTTGCTTTATCTAAGACATGTTTGTTCAGAATGTTTGTCTGCAGAAGGAACAGGGATGCTGAAGAGGAGAGGCACCGATAGAATGACATCCTTCCGGAACTACAGCCCGGAATGGTAGGGATTGGAACCGAGCAGTTTTCGACCATAATGGCTCAGCTAACGCAGGCAATAAATAGTGTTGACATCCATGCAAGAGGGCCAATAGAGGTACCACAATGGAACATGACAGTAGTGAAACATTTTATGAGACAACATCCTCCTGTATTCAATGGATATTCTGACCCAGTAGTAGCTGAAGGATGGATCAAAGCCCTTGAAAAAATATTCGATGTTATGGGATGTTCAGACAATCAAAAGTTCAGTCTTTCCATTTATCATTTTGAAGGAGAAGATAATCAATGGTGGTCAATGGTAAGTAATATCAGGGGTAGAGAGGATTTTTATGCCTTAGAGTGGGATGAATTTAAAAGTCTTTTCCTTGAAAAATATTTTCCTAAGGTGGTGCAACTAAGAATGGAGAAGAAATTCCTTGAATTGAAACAGGAGGAAGACTCAGTGGCTGTGTATGAAACGAACTTCACCCGACTGGCGAGGTATGATCCAAATCTTATTCTTGATCTTGATAGCAAAATCAACCGCTTTTACTCAGGATTGAAGCCAAGGTATTGAAGGGAATTGGCCTCCCGTGAATTAAAAGGTTATGATAAACTTCTCTAATGTTCTGAGAGAGTAGAGATGGATTTTTCTGATGATCATGTGCATTTTGGAAACAAAGAGAAGAAGAGGTCCAGTTGGCAAGCAATGGGTAAGAATCAACCAAAGAAATCTGATGGTAAGAGAATCCAATTTCCAGTTTGTGAAAAGTGTGTCAAGAAACACCCTGGGGAATGTCTTATTAAAACTGGGAAGTGTTTTAAATGTGGTAAGTTTAGACATATGGCCTGAGATTGTAATGAAAATGATCCAAATACTAATCCTGATAAGCAGACTATAAAGTGTTTTAAATGTGGTGAAATGGGTCATTATGCAAATTCCAACCCAAAGAGAGATCCAAATGATGCAAAGAAGTCAGACTACAAGAAGAAAGGTGTAGTGATATCCTTTACGACTACGTCATCAGATGTCGGGCCATCCAATGAAGTTGTATCAGGTACTTTGTTTGTTCACTCAGATTTTGCTAAAGTTTTGTTTGATACGGGGTCTACACATTCCTTCATCTCTGAGAAATTTTCTGGTAAATTGGAAATATCACCTCAACAAATGAGACCTGAACTTTTTGTTAAAACACCAGGGGTAAATGTTATAGCAAAGAGGAATTATAAGAATATTTCTATTATGGTATGTAGAAATAATTTACTTTCAAACCTTGTTGTTTTACCCTTAGTCGAGTTTGATGTTATTCTGGGGATGGACTGGCTTTCTGATTATCATGCTAAGATTGATTATAGAGCTAAAGAAGTTGTTTTTCAAGAGTTTCAGTTTGTATACAAGAATGAACCCATACAATTTATAACATATCAGGAAGATGAGAAACTATTGAAAGATGGAAAAGAAAGTTATCTTGCTCATATTGTTGAAAACAAGGGAACTGTTCAAATTAATGATGTGCCAGTGGTAAATGAATACCTTGATGTTTTTCCTGATGAGTTACCTGGTGTCATACCTAATTGAGAAATCGAATTCACAATTGACTTAGTTCCTGATGCTAAGCCAATTTCAAAACCCCCATATCGTATGGATCCAATAGAACTTCTTGAATTGAAAAATTAGTTGCAGGATTTTCTTGACAAAGTCTTCATTCATCCTAGCACTTCACCATGGGGAGCCCATGTATTGTTTTTTAAGAAGAAATATGCTTCCATGAGACTTTGCATTGATTATAGAGCTTTGAATAACATCACTGTTAAAAAAAAGTATCCTTTTCCTCATATTAATGACTTGTTTGATCAGCTCCAGGGAGCTCAGTATTTTTCCAAGATTGACTTGAGATCCAAATACCATCAGCTGAAGGTGAAGGAGGATGACATCCCGAAAAAAGACTTTCATACTAGATATGGGCATTATGAATTTGTTGTTATGTCCTTTGGATTAACTAATGCACCTGCTGTATTCATGAATATTATGAATAAAATATTTCATGAGTTCTTGGATAAGTTTGTGGTTTTATTTATTGATGACATTCTGGTATTTTCTAAAAATAAATAGGAACATGAAAAACATCTAAGGGTTGTTTTTCATACTTTAAAAGAAAATAAACTATTTGGAAAATTCAGCAAGTGTGATTTTTGGTTGCAACAGATTTCTTTTCTTGGGCACATTGTAAATAAGGATGGAATAACAGTTGATCCTGACAAAACAAAAGTAGTTGATGAATGGCCAAGACCCACAAATGTTATAGAGATTCGTAGTTTTCTGGTCTTAGCAAGTTATTACCGATGGTTTGTTAAGAACTTTTCATGGTTATCTTACCTAATATCTAAGTTAACACGGAAAGGGGTTAAATTTGTTTGGATAGAATAATGTGATGTTTTTTTTCAGTAACTGAAGAATAGATTGGTGAATGCTCCATTTTTTGCCTTACCTTCCTGAAATGGTGAGTTTTTCATCTACAGTGATTCTTCTTTGAAGGGACTTGGTTGTGTTTTAATGCAGAATGATCAGGTAATTGCCTATGCTTCGAGACAACTTAAACCTCATGAGCTAAATTATCCCACACATGATTTAGAATTGGCAACTTTGGTTTTTGCTTTGAAAATTTGGAGTCATCATCTATACGGAACCAAATGCCAAATATATACTGACCATAAAAGTCTAAAGTATATATTCACTCAGAAGGAATTAAACATGAGGCAGAGAAGATGGCTAGAACTGATAAAGGATTATGACTGCATGATCAATTACCATCCTAGGAAAGAAAACAAAGTGGTGGATGCCTTAAGTCAGAAACATCATGCATCATTAACCATGCTACGTTTGGAACATGATCCCTTGATTAAAGATTTTATGAATTTTGGATTAGAAGTTGTTAGTGTGGGGAATACCTCTGTTTTGTTTCAGGTTTCAGTGTAGTCTTTGTTGTTAGACAAAATTAAGCAAGCGCAGAAGGAAGAATGTGGGCTACAGAAAAAGGTAGAATTGGTTAAAATGGGTAAGTTTCCGGAATTTAATCTTGATAAAGATTGTGTTTTAAGATTTGGTAAAAGGTTATGTGTGCCTTGTGTTTCTCAGTTGAAGAAATAATTGTTGTGTGAAGCTCATAGTGCTCCATTTTCTATTCATCCTGGTAGTACTAAGATGTACAGAGACCTTCAGGAGTATTATTGGTGGGATGTAATGAAAAGAGATATTGTTGATTTTACCATGAGATGTTTGACATTTCAACAGGTTAAAGCAGAGAGATAGTTACCGAAGGAGATGCTTCATCCTTTTCCAGTGCCAGAGTGGAAATGGGAGAATGTATCCATGGACTTTGTGGTGGGACTACCAAATAATTCTTGAGGTAACAATGTGATTTGGGTTATTGTTGATCAGCTAACAAAGTCTGCATATTTTCTTTCTATTCGAGATACTATGAATTTGGATCAGCTTTATCGATTGTACCTCAAAGAGATTGTCAGGTTATATGGAGTTCCTCTCTCCATTGTGTCTGACCGAGATCCCAGGTTCACTTCTAAATTTTGGAAGGGACTTCAGAAGTCATTGGGCACAGAGTTAAATTTCAGTACAGCTTTTCATCCTCAATCAGATGTCAGAACGAATGATTCAAACTTTAGAGGATATGCTTTGAGCTTGTTCAATGGACTATCAGGGAAGTTGGGATCAACATCTTTCATTAGTTGAGTTTTCTTATAATAACAGTTTTCATTACAGTATTCAGATGGAACCTTTTGAGGCCTTGTATGGGAAGCGGTGTCGGACTCCTGCGTTTTGGGATGAATTCGGTGAAAGAAAGTTGATGGGGCCAGAATTAGTAGAAGAAGTGGCTGAGAAAGTGAGGATAATCCAGCAGCACATGAGGACAGCTCAGAGCAGGTAGAAAAGTGATGCAGATAACATAAGGAAAGACTTCTCTTTTGAGGTAGGTGACCATGTTTTCCTTAAAGTCTCTCCTTGGAAAAGTTTGATGTGTTTCAGTAATAAAGGAAAGTTATGTCCATGGTTCATCAATCCTTTTGAAATCTTGGAGAAAGTTGGAACAGTTGCATACTGCATAGCTTTGCCTCCGAGTTTGTTTCAGGTACACAATGTTTTTCATCTTTCAATGTTGAAAAAGTATGTGCTAGATTCATCACATGTCTTGAGCCTGGAAACAGTTCAGCTGGAAGAGAACCTTTCTTATGAAGAGAAACCGGTTCAGATTCTTGATCGAAGAGAACAGGTATTGCGGAATAAGGTAATCCACCAGGTAAAGGTTTTTTGGAGAAACAAAATGGTTGAAGAAGCAACATGGGAGTCTGAAAATTCTATGAGGTAAAAATACCCTCGGTTGTTTAATAAGTAAATAAAATTGCGAGGATGCAATTTCAAGAAGGTGGGGATAATGTAACACCCCAAGGTTTTCTAAAAATAAATTGAAATGATTGAAATTTTGTTTAAGGTAGATATTTATAAGTATCCTTTAAACATAATTTTATTTCTTCTATGTTTTTAATTTCAAGAAACTTTCATCTACAATTTTGTTTAGTATGTTATTTAGAGTCTGATGAAACCAACTTGTTTTTTTAATAGTAACATACACTTATGAATAGTAATATGAATATTAATATGACCCTAATGAATAGTAAATTTTATTATTATTTTATTTTCTTAAGGATAGAAGGTAATAACATCTTGGTTAATTTTTCATTGTGATAAAGTAGTTGTAGAATTAGAACTGTTAATTTTTGAATTAAGTATGCTTTTATTTAAAAATTAAATTAATAATATTTAGAAAATTATTTTTCAAAAATGGACTTCATTTTTGTATTCTACACATCAAAAAATGTTTAGGGTAAATTTTTGGGATTTTTCTGAAATTCAAGAATTTTTTATGAATAGTAAAATATGATAAAATACGATAAATGCTAAATACATGATTTACTGCATCATAGGTGATGCAAGGATGATGTAATCTCACTTGGTTCGAACTCAAATGCCATTATTACTATTTAGGGTCACTTGCATTGAGATTATTTATAGCCTTGATAAAAATATTATAATAATGATTAAAATAATCTAAAATACCTCCCCTCCTCCACTATAAATACCACACTCACTCCCCTCTTCCTCCCACACCTCTCAAGCCTTGAGCATTGTCTAACTTCTAACAAATTCCCTCCCCAATCTTCTTCCCCATGTCCTAGAGATTCTGGTCTCACCAAAAGACCAAAATCAAAGCCCTTAAGAAGGATCTCAAGGAGAAGAGATCAAGAGGAGGTTTAAACAAGTTGGAAGTAAGACAAACCCAAGGTAAGGGAATTCTTAACCTGATTTACATTCTTTGGGTTAACCTTTTACTTCATTATTTATGTTCTATTTAAATGGTTTGTGTGATGGGTTCTTTTTATATTATGTTTTATTATGTGTATTCACAGTATATATACATACTCTATCCACTCTATTAAGTCTCTCTTCAATTGTATATAATTTATAAGTGGTTTTCCTTTTTAAAAACCTCTTTTAAAATTAAATTTTATGAAATTACAAAGTAATGTTTTTATGGAATTATTCATGTTGTATGATTATGTTTTGGTTCTTGGGAATTATTTATGAGTAAGGGTGGGATCTATATTTCCCTCCAATGCATTGGGTATGATTAAGTTGAAGGTCGGTCGTATAGTTACTCCAAGTGTAACTGCGATGGTTACACAAAGTAAGGTAGTCGTGAGGGTTACAAATTATAAGGTATCCAAGAATGGTTACAAGATTATGTAAGTAATATTCCAAGATACCTTTATGATTATATTTATGTTCTCATGTTTTGTGTGGATTTTGTGTAAATCTCTTGTTACACAAAGTAAGTATATATGGGTGACAAACATGTCTTTTGAAAATGTGTTCATACGTTACAAGTATTCACGGACTAATGTGCTCTTTCCTTCTTTTTCATACCTTACTGAGCTTTTGTGCTCATCCCAAGTTTTTAAATGATTTTCCACAGGTTAATGGATGTGTAATAAAAGGAAGGAAGACATTTTAAATGTTGAAGAATTGTCAGGGAGTCTTGTTTTAAGTTTTAATGTTTTATATTTTGAAAAACAAAATGGAAACTGTTTTTATGGTATCCACTCTGTAATAATGTGTAATGTTATGAATGTATTATATCCCAATTCTCTAAAGCTATAAACTTGAAAAGATCCTCAATTTAAAAGGAAGTTCTTTCTTGACTAAATTCAATATTATGTATGTATAAGGTTGGGTCTTTATACCCAGGACTGCCCCCCACCCTCCTGGACACCCCCCCGCCCACACCCCTGGACTACGCCCCCACACTATGGACCACCCCCCACACCCCTGGACAACCCCCCCCCCCCCCCCCACACACACACACCCTCTTGGACACCCCCCACACCCCTGGACTCCCCCCCCCCACACTCCCAGGACTGCCCCCCCCCCACCCCTGGACATCCCTCCACTCACCTAGAATCCCTCCAACCCTCTTGGACACCCTCCCACCTCGCTGGACATCCCCCACCACACCCCTGGACCCCCCCCCCCCCCCCCCACCTCACTGGACACCCCCAGACCAAAAACCGACCAAAACTAGACCAGAACCCCCCCCCCCCCCCCCACCCTACTGGACAGCCCCCACCAAACCCTTGGACTCCCCCCCCCCCCACACACACACCTGGACTGCCCCCCACCTCTTGGACAGCCCCTGGACAACTGGTGTTGGGAGAGGAGGTGTCGCCATCCCTCTGGGGGCACGCCGCTGGAAGGTACTCATCACTCCCACATGCAAAGCTTTATCTCTCAAAATGCTTCACATGTGGGAGTGATGAGTACCTTCCAACGACGTCCAGCCCCCTGAGGGATGGAGGCGCCTCCTCTCCCACACCCCTGGACTACCCCCCCCCCCCATCCCCATGGACACCCTAGACCCCCCCCCCCACCCACCCCACTGGACAACCCTCCCACACCCCTGGAAACCCCCCTCACGCCACAGGACATCCCCACACCCCTGGACAGCCCCCCACTCCCCTGGATAGCCCTTCCACCCTCCTAGAAACGCTCTCACACCCTTGGACTACCCCCCACTCTCATGGACACCCAGGATACCCCCACCCCACCGGACAGCCCTCCCACACCCCTGGATACCCCCCACCCCATTGAACACCCCCCCCCCCACACACCCTTAGAACCCCTCCCTCCAAGACCAGAATCCATACCAGAAAAACCATCATAACTAGACCAAAACAAGAAGTATAGAAAAATTAAACATTCACATATATAACATTAAAAACTTACAATGTCAACTTAAAAAAAACTAAATCCAACCTAAACGACTACCAAATACACAATTACAATGACAATATTCAAAATTACATTTTATACTACAAATAACTAAAATTCAATCAAAGCTGTAAAATAATTTGACCATTCCACTTATAAGTTTTTGACGTCTTGAGCACTATAGGGTTGAGGGTCATCAAATAGCTACAAATTACAAGGATAGTAGTTAACGTGTATAATGAATAAATCAAATGATATATTATGGTAAAGTTTAAAAGGAAATCTTACCAGGTCAAAGTTCACAACTGTCCTAGTTGTTATTATTTCATACATAAATCTTAACATATAATATCCGCATTCGATGACGCCTTGTTGTTCATGACAATTTTTTTTTGAATGATTGTAAATTCAATATATTATTTTTATGTAATAAATCAAAAATTACAAATTATAAATGGATTTTTACCTTTATATTTACATATTTGATCTTCACACTCCTTTTCTTTGTGTTTTTTCGAAAGTAGACCCATCCCATGTTAGAAAATAATACTAATGGGATAAATTTAAAATTCACTATAATATATAAAACTATTGAGAAATTGAAACTTACTTTTCCAACATTTTCTTAAAACTTTCCCGCACATCCCCATGGATAGAGCATATCCAATAAAGTGTCTTCTCCCTTGGGAAAAAAACCCTAACATACAATGATCACTTATAAAAGAAAATTTAAGGTTAGTGTTTTTTTATGTAAAATGATAATAAACACTTTGAGAGAGATTTGTTTCATACCTCTCACAAAAAGGCATCATCCAACATTGTGTGACTATATTCTGTTCAAGTCTTTCAGCAATATAAATCATTATTTGTTCCTCATCCAATGCGCATGATTTAGGGGAAATCAAATGTGGGTCCATGAACCCATATACATTTGTCTGCTCATTCTTCTCACAAATATTATAAATATACCTAATACAAAATAGACATAAGTATACATTTTTAATAAATATGACACAGGGAAAAGGTGTTAAGACTTACATGGAAAAAAAATCACCACGTTGATTCCCAACTTATCTCCAGTAAAAAGCTCCATGATATTAGCTTTCATAATCCCCATAGTTATTGCACATCCACAAACATGAGCTTCCATTGGAAACTCATAATGATCTCCCAACAAATTTGAATATCTTGACAATCTGTCAAAACTACTAGAATCTATATCTGATGTCATAGTCATTTGTCTTTGTTGTTGTCTATACAGTTTTTCTTTACCTTTGAAGTATTCTTGTAAAAATAAATAGAAAAATATATTAGTTTTCAAATGATAAAACAACTTTAATAAAAAAAATAGAAGATATAACATACATACCTCTATGGTAATGAGTCGAATAAGTCTGGATGGCCAAATTAAAAAATGACCGATACTATGTCCAATTTTCATCACCTTATCTGTAGGTAATGGTACTTGAGCTGATCTATCTATAATATCCTGTACAGTGACCCTCTAATTGTTGATGATGAATTGTATCTCCTATACAATATACCAACCCATATGAAACTATATGATATTGAGGATCATCAACATACAACTCACAATAAGTAGGAAGCTACGGCGGAGGAGTAGGATAAAAAAATGGGGTCTGTGGGATGAGGTAGGGGAGTGGGAGATACTGGAGGAGGTGGAGGATAAATAATGGGATCTGTAGGGGGAGGTGGGGGAGTGGGAGCTACTAGCGGAGGTGGAGGATAAATAATGGGGTCTGCTGGGGGAGGTGGAGGAGTGGGAGTTGTAGTCTGAAATTGTCTTTGCATGTCTGCAAACATAGACTGTACCGACGCTCTAATATTTTCCTCCATCGTCGCATTAATATTATGAACTTCAGCCTCCAAGGATTCTATTTTTTTTATAAACACACTCAACATAAATAGTTGAAGAATGTGGAAACACTTTTCTTACCGATACACCTGCCGGATATCCATGTACACGACCAGGATGTTCGGGCTTTCCCAATGCTGTAGATAAAATATCTTGCCTCCCAGCAGCTATAAATACCCCCTGTGAGCTCTTCTCCTCAATAGAATCCTGTATTAATTAATTGAACATTTTTGTAATGATTGAAATTATATGAAGAAAATAGTTAACTTAAATAAATAAAATAGATATCTTATAATCCTCTCTGCTACGATTCTCAAATATTCTGAAAGATATTGCCCTTTTTTGCCCATCTGAGCTCTCTTTCATTTTTCATGTCTAGATGGAGGGGGTAGAGGGTCCACCTCTCCAGAGCTTGAAGAATCAGCTCTTAGTTTTTGTAATTTTTCCGCCATCATTTGTTCTTCCAATAATGTATACCCTTCCTAAGATAAACTATGAGGGTATACATTTTTATATTGGATCTCCTAATGAGATTTCCTTGTTTGCTGTAAATTAAGAATAAGAAATCATTAACAAAACAGTAATAAGATCATTTATATAATAAATCTTATAAAAGTTTACATTAACCTTACCAAAAATGAATCTTTTCTTCTACTTTCAAAAAAATGTCTCCATGTGTCATCATCTATGAAAGGATATATACGGCATGGATTTTCATGACTCCTATGACCAAAAATGAAATCAGATGTGAGGGTTGATTTGAAATCCCTCCATCTCCTGGCAGCCATCGATAATCATTTCTTCCTGACTCCTCCGGTGTTAGAAATATCAAATGTCATCTGATAAAGAAGGGGGTAAATATATTATATATACTAGAAACATTTAAATAATAGGAAAACAATATCAAAATATATTACCAAAATCGTCTCCCACAACTGATAGATTATCGCTTTGTCCACACTTCTCCAGTCATCATACAAAATGCTTACTTTACTCTTACCCTGAGTTGATACAAAACTCTTAAAATCTTTTGAATTTGGACCTCTAGGAATATCATCATCAAAAAAAATCAATGAGTATCCTCTGATCCTGCATACGAGCAAGTGATAATTTTGGTAAACGTGTGCACCCACGTTTACCAACTCTTGAACTCTTTGTAGTAATGGGAGCACATGAGGAAGATTGGGGAACATCAAGAGGAGCATGTGAATGTTCCTCCCCAGAGGTATGACCAATATTCTCATCTCTAGAATCATGTGGTTGATCAATTGATTGATTTTCCATTATCCTTCAAATCAAAAAAACAAACATTAGTTAAAAAATATACAAATTAAAATATTTTAATACTACTATAATCAGAAAATAGAAAATTGTACTAAGTTACATAATAGTAAACATGGTTAATATGGTAAGCATGTTAAACAATGGTAAAGATGGTCAATATGGTCAATATGGTAAACATGGTAAACACGGTAAACCTAGTAAAAATGATAAACATGGTAAAGTAATTGTCACTGAACAAAAATAATAGATATATAATTTATGTAATGGTAAACATGATAAAGTAAACTAAACAAAATTAAAACATGGTAAACCTGGTAAACATGGTAAACATGGTAAAGTAATTTTCACTGAAAAAAAACAATAGATATATAATTAATGTAATGGTAAACATGATAAAGTAAACTGAAAAAAAATTAAAACAAACAAAAACTTATACTTATTTTTTTTTAATACATGTTTTAATAAAGAAAAAACTTACAATATCTACCATTTTATGAAAATAATAAATGTAAACAAGATATAAACAAATGTTACCTTTAATTTTAGGAATGTACAAATGGATTTTTTTTCCCAAATTTCTTCTTCATGATCGTTCCTTATGGAACAAACCATGTCTTCAACATTCTCATCATAATGTTCTGTTAATCTTTCCATGGAAGTAGGGATCTCACATAAATCAGCATCTTCATCAAGTTCATCCTCACCAACATATTGTGTTTTCCATTGTAAAACAATAGCCCACTAAATATATGATTGATCTACTATATAGAAAATTTGTTTTTCATGTGTTTCCATTATAAAAGAATTAGTTGTGTCTTCCAATCTATTCATATTAACAACTGTCATTCTAAATTCATCGTGTTTGATACTGTTTTTACTGATAAACCATTTATAGTTAAAAACAGGAACTTTAATTTTAAAGTAATCCACCTCCCATATGTCTTCAATCACTCCATAATATTCACTTGATGAAGAAATTGATTTTTTGTCCTTAGCACTCGAAAAATGCATTGCTTCTGCAAACACCAATACACCACTATTCTGAACTGCACTTCTTTTGTCCTGAGCTTTCGTATGAAATGTATATCCATTAATTTCATAACCGAACCATGTTATCACATTTAAACATGGACCACCCACTATCCATTTTAATGTCTCTAATACATCTGATCTACTAAGCAAGGTCTTTTTAAACCATGAAAAAGTGTTTTGTTGTGCTCATCCAAAATCCTCATTTCTTTATTCTTTGGATGACATTGTTTCAACTCATTAATATTCAATGTGATATATGGTTGAGAATCAGCTATGTTATTCAAGATGTATGATTCTAACTTCTTCATATGTTCAGCTGACAATGATTTGACTTTCAAGCCACGAATCACCTTTCCCTTATTATTAACTCGTTCATGGAAAGATGGAGGAAAACCTATGTGCTACACTGTATCCAAGTAGCTCGTACAAAACTCTACAACCTCCTCAGAAATATACTTTTCAATAATGGAGTCTTCAGGTCGATATGGATTCTTAACATACCCCTTCAATATTTTCATATACCTTTCAAAAGGATACATCCAATGAAGATATACAGGTCCACAAAGCATTATTTCTCGAACCAGATGAATCATTAAATGCACCATTATATCAAAAAAATTGGGAGGAAAATACATTTCCAATTGACAAAGTATACAAATTGCATCCTTTTCCAAAATTTTCAAAGCATTCACATCAATCACCTTATTACAAATTTAATTGAAAAAATAAAACAACTTCATTATAGTCTTTCTAACACGAATGGGCAATATTCCATGCAATGAAACTGGTAGAATTTGTTGCATCATGATGTGACAATCATGAGGTTTAATAACTATCAACTTCAAGTCCTTCAATGACACAAAATTTTTTACATTTGAAGAATAAACTTGAGGCACTTTGATATCATGAAGACACTGAAAAAATATAATTTTCTCCCTCTTCGATAATGTATGACAATCCAGGGGAAGAAATGTTCATCTTCCATTAGGATTGGGAGCTAACTCCAAATGTATTCCCATTGATAGTAAGTCTAATCTTGAATTCAACCCATCTTTTGTCTTTCCTTTAATATCTAACAATGTTCCAATCAAACTATCACAAATATTATTCTCCATGTGTATGACATCAATATTATGTTTAACTTCATGATATCTCCAATATGGTATCTCAAAAAATATTGACCTTTTCTTCCAAATATGTCTATCATTACCAGATTTCTGTGTCTTTCAAAATGTCACATCAAGGTTTTTCACCCTCTCAAAATACAGATCAGGGGATAAAGGTTTTGGAGCAATATCAAATTCTTGTGATCCATTGAATTCCTTTGTTAGTCTTCTATAAGAGTGATCTATAGGCAAAAACTTTCGATGACCCATGTACATTGTTTTCCTCCCATGATGAAATTGACAATATGACGTCTGTTGTTCACAAATTGGACGTGCTTTATACCCTTTAACACTGTATCCATACAAATTTCCATATAATGGGAAGTCATTTATAGTGAAAAAAATCACTGTATGCAGTTGAAAATATTCCATTTTATAAGAATCATACACCCTAATACCATCCTCCCATAAAAGTTTCAAATCATCAATCAACGGTGACAAGAAAACATCAATATCATTTCCGGGTTGCTTTGGACCAAAGATCATTATACTCAACATGACATATTTGTGCTTCATACAAACTTCAAGATAGAGGTTTCAAATTACCAATAAAATAGGCCATGAACTATGTGTGCTACTGAGGGTTCAGTATGGATTCATTCCATCTGTGCACAACCCTAGTCTGAGATTTCTAATTTCATTTCCAAATATAGGATACTACTCATCAATCTTCTTCCATTGTGGACAATTAGCTGGATGGCGTATTTTTCCATCATATAACCCCTCATCATCATGACATCTTAACCATTTTGCATCATTTGAATTAGCAAATAAACATTTGAAATGATGAATTATAGGAAGATACCAAAATACCTTTTAAGGGATCTTTATAATATCTACATCAGCCTGTGATTTTTCTTTCACCGTATACCGTGATGTCCCACATTTAGGACACTTTGACAGAAATTCATATTTCTTCCTATATATCATACAGTCATTTGGACAGGCATGTATTTTCTTGTATCCCAATCCCATCAGGCATAATATTTTCTTGGCCTTATAATGTGAATCTGGAAGATTGTTATCTTTTATAAGAATGTATTTCATCAATTGTAGCAACTTTGTAAAACTTCTGGCACTCCATCCATATTGCGCCTTCAGATTAATCAATCTTAACACCGCTGGAAAAAACCGTAAAATCTATACAACCAGGATATAATGGTTTTTCAGCATCACCATATAGATGCGCAACTTTCAGTTCTATCTCAATTTGTTCTGCTGCAATATTGCAAATAATTTCTTCAATTCCATCGAAGTCACCATCTTGCGAATCATCATCATCAGTGACATTTTGTCCAGTTTCACCATGCCAAATCCAAGGGCTGTAACTCGGATTAAAACCATGAAAAATCAAATGATCTTTTATCTCTATACTTTTAAACTTCTTCATATTCAAACATTTCATGTATGGACAGAAAAAAATGTCACTACTTGGAACATTTCATTTATCAAATTTCAAAAAGGCATCAACACCTTCCTCATATTCATTGCTCATTCGATGTGTCGTAATCCAACTTCGACTCATTATTACCTATAAAAAATATCAAAATTATACATATTTTTAAGATAAGACAAATATATGTTTATATTAAAAACATCATAATTTGAATGTAAAACAATTTTGAAATATAAAACAAATCTATGCGTATTTAAAAAAAATATGCTTGAATATGATTTTAAAAAGAAAATATATTTAGATATAACAGTTTTAAATTCATCTTGGATCCTTTCTTCTTAAGGTTCACAAAGAATACGTCCTGGTAAAACTGGATACCAAATTCACCCTTCCATAAAAAAGAAATATGAAGTATAAATATTAAAATATATATACATTCACTACTTAAAATTACACAGATCCTAACGATTTAAAACCTCTGGATAGCCCCCCCACCCCTCTGGATAGCCCCACACCCCCTAGACACCACCCCCACCCCCCTGGACATCACCCCCACCCCCCCCCCCCCTTGGACACCACCCCCACCCCCTTGGACACCCCCTGGACACCACCAGCCCCTTGGACACCCCCCCACACCCCTCTGGATAGCCCCCCCACCCCCTGGACAGCCCACCACCCCTATAGACAGCCCCCCTCCCCCACCCCCTTGGACACCCCCACCCCTCCTGGACACCACCCCCACCCCTACCCCTTTGGAAACCCCCCCTGGACACCCCCAACCCCCTGGACACCCCCACCCCCTTGGAAATCACCCCCACCCCATTGGACACCCCCTATACACCACCACCCCCTTGGACAGCCCCCCCACCCCTCTGGACAGCACCCCCACCCCCTGGACAGCCCCCACCCCTCTAGATAGCCCCCCCCCCCCCCCACCCCCTTGGACACCCCCACCCCTCCTAATAACCCTTAAACACATTGATTACTATTAAACCGTTAATTTAAAAATGACCAAACATCACTCATAATAGAAGTAATAAAGGAGAATAAGAAGTGGACGAAGAAGAAAAAAATAAACAAATAATAAAGGAAGAAGAACATGGAATAAGTAAATTATTTAAGGAAATTCCATGGAATCCCAGAAAACAATGGGGCCTCCAATGGTTGATAGAAAATTGGAGAAAATGGAGTAAACCTGAGAATCAAATCAAATTTAAAATAAAAACTCAGATGGAGAAAATCACAGTGTAAAGCTTCTCATCACAGCACAATGGGGTCAGGATAACTACGCATCTTTGAAAACCACGACATGGTCTCCCCCATAACCCATAAATTTCTCATAGTCAATGACTGGTCAAAATATATATAACCAAATAGAATCATATTGAAACACCCCTCATCTTTTCATAATGCTTGAATCCCTAAAAATCATAGTGGAAACCTCAAACATAGACTATACCAACCCCCTTGGACACTACCCCCCATCAACTTGGACACCACCCCCCATCCCCTTAAACAACACTAATAAATTATAGCCTAATATCCATGAAACAATAAAATCATCATGTCATAATCTCACAAACAATGATGCAATAGTCAATCCCAACTGAAACTTATCCTCCACCCCCTTGGACACCACCCCCCATCCCCTTGGACACCCCCTGGACACCACCACCCCCTTGGATAGCCACCGCACCCCTATGGACACCCCCACCCCCTGGACAGCATCCCACACCTCTAGACACCCCCCCCCCCACCCCCTTGGACACCCTCACCCCTCCTGGACACCACCCCCCACATCCTACCCCCTTGGACACCCCCTTGTTCACCCCCAACCCTCTGGACATCCCCCTGAACACTCTGGACAGCCCCCCACCCACCTGGACACCACCCCCCACCCCCTTTGACATCCCCTGCACCCCCTTGGACACCCTCAACCCCCTTGGACAGCCCCCTCACCCCCCTGGACACCACCCCCCACCCCCTTTGACACCCCCTGGACACCCCCACCCAACTGGACAGCCCACCCAACCCCCCTGGACACACCCCTGGACTCCCCCGCCCCCACCCCCTGGACACCACCCCCCCCCCCACCCCCTTTGACATTCCCCGCACCCCCTTGGACACCCCCAACCCCCTTCGACAGCCCCCGCACCCCCATGGACCCCACCCCCACCCCCTTTGACACCCCCTGGACACCCCCACCCAACTAAACAGCCCACCCAACCCCCCTGGACACCCCCCACACCCCTGGACTGCCCCCACCACCTTTGACATCCCCTGCACCCCCTTGGACACCCCCAACCCCCTTGGATAGCCCCCGCACCCCCTAGACACCACCCCTACCACCTTTGACACACCCTGGACACCCCCACCCAACTGGACAACCCACCCAACCCCCCTGGACACCCCCACCCACTTGCACAGCCCCCCCCCCCCCCACCCCCTTGGAAACCCCCTGTACGCGCACACACACATGATAGAACTCACAAAAATCGTAAACTTTCATGAAATCACTTCCATAGGTTTATTTTACCAGAAAAGAAATTATCATGGTATAGATGAACACTATGAAACTAACCATGATTGCAAGAACAAAGAAAAATAACATCTCAACAAATTAGTTTAGGGCAGCACGGAAAAAAAACTGAAAAGGAGTCGTGTGAGGCTTACTTGAGTGTTGTGAGTTAACCTGATAGATCTGATAATAATAAATATGAAGAATGATGTTGGAAAAACGAGGCTGGAGGGAACGACTTCGACGAATCAATCCTAGGTTTTCCATGCGAGAGAGATGAGTCACAGGTCGCCCGATCGAAGAAAACACAGAATGACTGAATACAGGGTGCGATAAATCATTTAAATGATTTATCACGTCGTTTATTTAATAATCGTCGTGATAAACTATTTTTTTAATGTTTATAACGTCAATTATTTAATAACCGATGTAGAAAACTATTTATCACATCGGTTATTTCATAACTGATGTGATATATGTTGCTTTCTACCAACGTGATAAATTGCCAAGATTGGATTTATCACGTCAGTTTTTTTATAACCGACATGGTAAAGCACCGAGCTTTCCTTTATCACGTCAGTTATAAAATAACCAGCGTGATAAATCGCCAATATTTCCTTTAACACGTCGGTTATTTTATAACCGACGTGATAAAGCATGCCAGATTCGATTTTCACGTCGGTTATACAATAACCGACATCAAAAATCAAATCTCCGTATATTTTATGTTGGTTATAAAATAGCCGACGTAAAATATGGATCTTAATCGATATATCACGTCGGTTATAAAATAACTGACGTGAAAAATGTCGACGTGTTAAACGTTTTTTCCACTAGTGGCGGGCCGAGCCCGTAGTGATCCAGCCCAGCTGGGTCAGACCTGGACTGGGTCAGGTCAACCCAAACCGGGTCAGATAAGCCCAAACCGGGGCAGGCCTAGCTGGTCCGCCCGGGTCAGACCGGACCCAGAACCTTCCAGGCCCATTTTCACTAAAAGAGCCATAAATTCAAATTCGGGTGTCTGTTTGATGAACCGTCTGCGGCCCTGGGACCCTTGGAGAGAGATAGTCCTTTTGGTATAATCTACTTGAGTTTTGGAGAAAGTTGGAGTACGTCTGGTTTGGATCATACCTGAATCCAACCAGGCCCTCAGAACTAAAACACTTATAAGTCACAGACCAGGCGTTCAATTGACGCACCGTCTATCTTATTGGAACCCTTATAAAATGAAGGTCATTTGAGATACTTCTTAGTGGAGATTCATGGTGGTTAAGGTAAAATTTATGGATTTAGGAACGTATCCTACTGGAATAAATCATACTATGAGTGGGAATCCAGTGGCTGGCAGTGAGGTGGAGGTTGGAGACAGATCATACTAAGGGTAGTACCTATCCATCCTGTGTCGATCAGAACCGATCCTGTATGGGTTAGATCCTGTGTGGGTTTGCACTTAGTGATCCTGTGTAGGTCAGTGCATGCCGATCCTATGTGGGTCAAATTCTATGTGGGTCAGCGGGGGTTAGTACCTATCAATCCTGTGTGGGTCAGACTTCGTATGGTCAGCAATAGAGCCTCTCGATAGAATAAGATGATCTTTTTTTATGACTAATCATCTTTACTTCAGTACTTACACCTGGTGTGAGATGAGTTTTTACCTTTATGGTACTTTTACCTTCGTAGTGTTACCTTTGTGGAACTTTTACCCAAGTGGTGTTACCTTTGTGGTGTTACCTTTGTGGTACTTTTACCTTCGTGGTGTTACCTTCATGGTGTTACCTTTTTGGTATTTTTCCTTCATGGATCAGTTGTGAAAATGGCTTAAAATTTGGAGTCTTAAGTTTCCTCATGAATGAGATGAGTATCTTTTGATAACTTAGGTATATGTATGGGCATATACCTAAGTATAGTTGATGACTGCTTCGTGCTTTGTGATTGAGATCTTTCTTTTTTATTTTTCCTTTGTGGAACTATGGGAGACCTTTGGGGGGTCTCGAGGTCCCTACTGAGTATTGTTATACTCACCCCTGCACGGGCTACGCCCACACCTTGTTGTGTCTTGTGCAGACAACAACAAGTCTAAGGTAGGAACAGTGTTGATCGAGACTAAGGGAGCCAGGACTGGACGGATCTCAAAGGTGGACCTTTTGACGTGACGTGTCGCGGTGTCTACAAATCATGAGTTGTACCTACCCTTCAAGTAGCATCCTCAGTGGACGATCTAGGAGTTGTTTTTTCTTTTTAGTTTTACTTGTACTTTTTAGTTGGTCTTGTATTCCGGACCCTTTACTTTCAGTACACTTTTTACTATAGCATTTTACTTCATGGTTGCTTCTTGTTGTACTCTTGGATTGTGTGTTTGTACAAGTTTAAAGGCAATTCCTTCCCATTATAGGGATATTTCTTTCCAGTTCTAGTCGCCATCTCCTATCCTATGGAAGGCGGGCTTGGGGTAGTCATGGCACGAGCTCTAGGGGACGGGCTGTGACAAAGTGGTATTAGAGGAGTCTGTTCTACCGAAGAACTATGTCTTTGATCTTTTCATTTTGGTAATAGTGTTAAGTGATATGAGTGAGGTTTCTAGTTTGGGGAATCTAGTGTTGGTGTGGCGGCTGATGTATCAATACACCAGGACCGTGAATTCTAATTTCTGACTCAGTGCATGAAAATACTAATTGTGTGTGTTTTTGAGAAGTTTTTCTTTGATCTCTTTGAGTTAGCTCACCAGGTATAACTTTTGACTGTGTTGTACCTGTTTTCTTTCAAGATGACTCTATGAAAACATCCATCTAGGATTCCTGATAGAGTACACGATGAAGGATCATCGAGTGATGAGGCTTCAGTGTAGGGCCCTCTTATGGCGATAGTACTATCGGGTGGTGCACCAGTAGCACCACCACCCATTGGGAAGAAGATGCCACCGGCCCCACCAGTAGAGGGTGAATTCCGACTGAGTGCATTGCATGAGTTCCAGCGATAGAGGCCTCCCAGGTTATAAGGCGAGATGGATCTGCAGGCAGCTGAGGACTGGCTGGAGGTTGTGGCAAGATTTTATCACTTAGTTGGGACACCAGCTGATCTGATGGTGATCCTAGCTGCCAGTCTATTCTAAGGAGTAGCTGGGAGATTGTGGAGTCTGACACTCCAGTTACACAATGAGGATACCCTCACCTGGGCAGACTTTGAGGGCCTTTTCAGGGCAGAGTTCATCCCAGCGACTCTATGATCAGTGCGTACATATGAGATGTTGCACTTATAGCAGGGTAGCCTGATCGTGGCCCAGTACTTGGAGAGGTTCACTGATCTCTTCTGCTACTTCATTGACATGGTACAAGACCCTTTCTTTAGGGACCGGACCTTTGATTAGGGTATCTAATGGGAGATCAAATAATCGATGATATCACTCAGCATTCCAACTCAGTATGGGGTGCTAGAGCGAGAAATTTTGGTGGAGAGCTTCCAAGATGAGTAGGCATTGACAGCGAGAGCCACCACTGGACGTCAGGTAGTAGATTCATTTGAAGAAGGTAGTAAACGGATGATGTAGAGGCCCAAGTGGGCCATAACTTCTGGTGGATGACCTTAGGATACAGGTTTGGTGGTCAGGGGCTCATGGGACAGAGGAGGACAGACTAGGATCAGGTAGTGCTACTCGTGCAGTGGGCAGGGCCGCATGGCTCATGACTGCCCGACCCGTCGTACGGATGACCAGCTGATGGTCGAGGGACCTCAAATTTAGAGAAAAGGGTTCGAGCTAGGAGGTACTTAGGGTGTAATACATGGAATAAGAGCTGGTCATGCAGTAGGCGGTGGGTGGTGATTCAATGTTCTACTACCACCACCTTCAGGTGGTCCACCCCGACCACAGGGAGCAGGCGGACAGGGATGAGCACAGCTCTAGGAAGCTGAGTCCTATGACCATGGCACTCCTGAGATAATTATAGTTATGATCTATGTCTACTCCACTCTATCTACATTACTTATAGACACAGGTTCTAGTCACTCTTTTATTTCCACGACCCTCGTTCAGAGCTCAGAGATTCCGATGGAGCCGTTGGCTTGATCCTTGCGATTAGAGACTCCTACGGGATAAGATTCGATGACTACACACTGGTGTCGGCAGTGTGAGATCACTCTAGGAAGATAGATATTTGGTTGGGATCTTCTAGTAGCAGCGTCGAGGCCTTACAACATCATCTTGGGTACGGATTGGTTATTCGTAGTCCATGCTCAGATTGATTGTATTATGCATAAAGTGTGGTGTGTCTGTGAGGATGGGACTAGGTTTTCCTTCACCGATAAGAAGGGAACCTTTACAGCACAGGATAGACTTACCCAAAGGAGGTTGAAACCAATCACACATCAGTTGTCTAGCCTTAACCTCGAAGCAATTTATGTTGAGAGTCTGAGTTATCTTGTAGTGGTGGACCAGTATGTCGATGTCTTCCCTGATGATGCTCCGGGATTACCTCCTTGTAGAGAGTTGGACTTTTACATCGACATGTACCAAGGTACAGCACCAATATCTACACCATCATATCAGATGGCTCCCACGGAGCTTCCTGAGTTACGGGTATAGTTGGAGGACTTACAGAGGAAGGGGTTCATAAGGCCCAGTGTTTCTCCATGTTCAGCCCCGATTTTGTTCGCCAAGAAGGCAGATGGGAGTTTGAGACTCTGTGTGGACTATCGGCACTTAAACTAGGTGATTGTGAAGAACAAGTATCCACTTATGAGGATTGATGATCTTTTAGATCAGCTAAAGGGAGCTCGTTGGTTTTCAAATATAAACCTCAGATCAGGCTATCATCAGCTCAGGGTATGAGATGAGGATGTGTAGAAGACGAACTTTAGATGTTGGTATGGCCACTATGAGTTCTTGGTTATTCCATTCAGCATGACCAATTCCCTAGCAGTGTTCATGGGACTCATTAATAGAATGTTCTAGCCATACCTCGATTGTTTCTTTGTGGCCTTCATCGATGAAATCTTAGTGTACTCAGCGATGGAGGAGGAGCATGCCTATCATCTGCAGATAGTTCTAGATACACTCCAAGAGAACCAAATTTATAGTAAACTCTTAAAGTGCCAGTTCTGGATACGAGAGGTCCACTTTCTAGGACACGTTATCATGGAGGCTGGAGTTTCAGTGGATCTGGAAAAGATAGAGGTTGTGCTAGCTTGGGAGCCACCCAGGAGTGTGACCAAGGTGCAGAGTTTCCAGGGGTTGGCAGGTTACTACCGGATATTCATACCCAACTTTTCCAGAGTTGCGGCACCCTTGTCAGTGTTGACAAAGAAGGGACAACCCTTCATGTGTATGGAGAGATACCAGCATAGTTTTCAAGAGCTGAGGTAGAGACTGACGAGTGCCCCCATCATGAGGCTTCCATAAGAGGGTGTTGGGTATGTAGTCTACTACGATGCATCAGGGACCAGACTTGGATGTGTCCTAATGAAAGATTGAGCAGTGATCAATTATGGTTCACGACAGCTGAGACAACATGAGAAGAACTACGCCACCCATGACCTAGAGTTAGAAGCAGTGGTCTTCTCCTTGAAAATGTGGCAACATTACTTGATGGGAGAAAATTTTACAGTCTACTCTAATCATAAGAGTCTCAGGTATATCTTATCACAGAAGTACCTAAACCTAAGAAAGAAGCATTGGATGGAGTTACTATAGTACTATGACTTTGAGATAGTATACACTCCTGGGAAGGGGAATGTAGTGGCATATGCACTCAGTAGGAGGTCTGGTTTACAGCTACTGAGTGAGGAAATAGAGCAGCTAGCCGTGTTGCAGATATCTTTTGTGGATAGAGATGGAGAATCTTACCTCCAGTCTATGACTATCACTCCCCTATTTCTTCGGTGAGTTAGGGAGGCACAGCTTGGGGATGTTGACTGTGAGTCTTGACGTGCTCATATATCCTTAGGTTAGGCACCTGATGGATTTTATGAAGGTGGGGAGCATGTTATCCTCTTCAGAGGACATACCATGGTACCAGTGGCGCTACATTAGGAGGTGTTGAGGGAGTTCCATACGTCCCCTTTGGAGGTACATCCTAGTGTGGAGAAGATGTATCAATACCTTCGGCATCATCACTGATGGCCAAGGATGAATAAAGCAGTGGTAGAGTTTGTTTCAGGATGCCTCACTTGTTAGCAAGTGAAGGTCAAGCATCAGGTTCTAGCAGGATTAACACAGCCACTAGAGGTACTGGAGTGGAAGTGGGATGGTATCTCCATGGACTTTGTGACAGGGCTTCCACATACGTCCAGGGGACATGATTCCATCTATGTGAGTGTTGACTAACTCACCAAGTCGGCCCACTTCCTACCTACTGAGAGTAGGGATCGATAGAGGGATGGGGACGCCTCTACATATAGTAGATTTTTTGACTTCATGGGGTGCCATCGACAATCGTCTTTGACCATGACACACATTTTACATCTCGATTGTGGAAGTGATTTCAAGACTCTTTTGGGACTCCACTACATTTGAGCACTGCCTTTCATCCATAGATAGATGGTCAGACAGAACGGACCATTCATACACTAGAGGACATGCTTTGTGATTGCATCCTAGTTTTTGGCCGCAGTTGGGAGAATCACTTGCCCTTAGTTGAGTTCTCATACAACAACAGCTATCACTCCACCATCGGTATGGCACCATTTGAGGCCTTGTATGGTCGACCATGCAGATTACATCTATACTAGACAGACCTAGGGGAGTCATCACTTATGGGTCCAGAGTTTGTACGGGCTACCACTGAGAAGGTGCAGATCATCTAAGAGTGGATGAAGACTACACAAAGTAGGCATAAGTCTTATGATAATAGGAGATGGAGACTTTTGGAGTTTGAGGAGGTAGACCATGTCTTCCTACAGGTCTCACCTCAATGAGGTTTGTAGAGATTTGGTAGAGGCGGTAAGTTATCACCAAGGTTTATCGAAGCTTTTCAGGTTCTCAACAGAGTTGGTGAGGTGGTGTATCACCTGGATCTTCCCCCAAAGATGCACCGGGTGCATGACATTTTCCATGTGTTGCATCTGATGAGGTACGTGCATGATCCATCGCACGTCATCGACTGGGGAAAGCTGGAAATCGATGATGGGGTTACTTTTATGGAGGTTCCAATGGATATTGAGAATCAAAAAGAGTGGGTCCTTCTTGGATGATCGATTCCTTTGGTGCTCGTATGCTGGTAGCACGAGAACCTCCAGAAGAGCACATGGGAGCGGGAGGCTCAGATTCATGCTCAGTACCCCCATTTGTTTCATTTGCCTATATTGGGGCTTTTGGGGATGAAAGGCCCTAAGGTGGGGAGAATGTAAAGACTCGAATTTTCCATGTAATTTTTTTTAAAATTAAATGGAATTATTAAGAATCTTTGAAAATTGACGGTGCATGATTCTGAGGTCCGGTGTGCCCGGAATGAATTTTTGAACTTTTTTTAAGGTATGTTGAGTAAACACGCAGGTGGCAATTTCTATATTTTGAACTGGTGTTCGGATTAAAAATATGAGGGCACTTTTGAATTTGAAGCACTGGGATTTTCTTAAGGGAGGATTCACTTTGAATTTTGTAGGTCAGGTGAAAAAGTTCGATTTTTTACTTTTAAAAGAATAATAAAATAACAAAGTTTTTTATTTCCTTTATTTTTTTCCCTTCAACGGACAAGCGGTGGTCGAGGGATCAACGACGTGTCAATCTATTAAATTACTTGACTCCTAAATTCTTTGTAACAGCACCATTGTAATTAGGAAGGTTCCTTAATTAATTGAACCCCATTAATTCCATGTGCGTTACTCACCCTCCCCCTCTCCTATTTATATGGAGCTTGGGTAGGAGTGTTGGCATGAATCTACCAAGTGACAAAGTTCTGATAAAGTGCCACGATGCCAACCACCTAGAGGACGGGACTGGTTCCGGTGAGCGGTGATGAGCGCCACCTAATCATGAACCAAAGAACGATGATTGAGTTGCGTCATTGGAGGTTTGTCATGAAAACAATGAATGCCGACTCTTCCTCAAACGTGGATGTTCTCCAATGATCTTGAGGTAGGGATTTATTATAAGGACTTGACCTTAAACATTACATAATCCTAAATTAAATGAATAATTCACATTGAGGATCTTTTCAGGTTTAGAGTTTTATAGAATTAGGTCGTAACTGTTACATATCAACTTGAATATTACAATTATACACTACTACTCAGTATCCATTTTTTCATAAAATATAAAATAAACATGTCTAGTTTCATGTTTTAGACAGCATGACTTTTCCTTGATCTCATCCTTGACCCTTATTCATCTTTAATTCCTGTTGAATACATTTAAAAAACTTGGGATGAGCATAAAAATCTTAGTAAGGGATATAAAATAAGGAATGAAAACATTATCCCATCAATAAATGCAGCACAATGAAACCATACTTTTCAATCATAACATACCTTATAAAATCATAAGATTTATGAATAACACACAGAAATCATAAATCATAAAGGTAACTTATGGAATACATAAAATACTTACATTTTAGATATCACAGCTACATAGGGAGTTATTTTTGAATACCCCTCCTGGTATATTCCCTAAATCTCTTAGGAGAAACATTAAAGTTTACCTCCGTCATGTTACTCAATGCATTGGAGAGCTATCTCGGGCTCACCACCCTGGGTTTATCATGGAACCACCCATATACGTAAACAATTCCCAAGAACCATAACATATTAATAACACTTAAAACAAGAATAAAGGAAATATAAAATTTCCATATTGCAATCACAACATATCATTTCCAGATATAGACATAATCAATGCTTTATCAAACCATTTTTAAAACCATTTAAAACATGTAATAAAGAGATTTTTTAATCAAAGTGTCCCATACCACTTTGAAACTTTTAAATAAATTATAATTTGAAAACATTAATTCCCATATAAATAAATCCTTAAAACCATTTTTAAAACATGAACATTAATAATAATTATTAGAAGAATAAATTTTTAAAAAATTTAAAATGATATTTTAGTTAAAGAGTTTTTAACAAAATGAGAGACTCTTGAATGAAAATAATTGAGGAATAACATTGAATCGGAACTTTATAATATCATGAGAATAAATGGATTCATGATATAATATGAAAAAGGACAGTATATACACCATATAAGAGTTAATTGGTGCATAACAACAATGAAGTCTCAATGGAATGTAAATTGAGACGAAATCCCCTATAAAAATTGTATCCTTAGATTATGGATAAATCAATTACATAATAATGTGTGACAAATATAAATATATTCAATATAATTATATATTCATTTTAAATCAATCAGATAACATTCACATATATTTTTGTAAAAACAACACCAATGACTTGGATGTTTAACTCAATGAATGGAAATTGAGTTAAAATTACTCTTATCAAGTTCATATTGATGACTTGAGAATTTATAAATGGATTTATTATGTGTATCAGAAGTATATCCACACAAAGGGGAGTGTAAATTACTACATAAGTAAAAAAATAGTGATTTTACACATAATCTTAGAGTAAAATAATCAATGAAGTATGCATAAATCCCAATGAGTGGAAATTGAAATTTGAAATTCCCTTACCGATTTGGTAACTTACGAAACATACACCCCATGAAAGAAGGATCATAAAATGAAGATGTAAATACCCATAAATTAAATTATATTACACCAAGAATAAAATCATGGGTAGTACATACATTATATAAAAGGAAATAGTGGCTAATATAGCATGAATCTCACGGGAATAAAAAGTGAGATGAAAACCCCTTACCACGTTGTAATCAATCGATTCATATGAAAAAAAGTTAATAATCACCAAATGAATCATATAATACCATTAATATAGAGAAAATCATGATAATATATATCAAATGGAAGTAAAAAATACACCACATGCAATAAATAAGTGGCGAACAATGGAAATCTCACAGAATTAAAAGTGAGATAAGAAACCCCTTACCTCATATCCGGCTTAACTCGTTTGTTCCTTGTTCTTACTTAATAATAAACTTAAGTTAATTTATAATTTATTAAGAAACATTTTAAATTTTATTATTCCTTTTATATCACTTATTACCATGTTATAAACATTATGTAATCATTTAAGTTAATAATGGTCGTTTTGTCGATATTTGGTACTTGAGTCAAAAATGATCACCTTATAATTACAAGTTGTCCATGTGGTCAAGAGTACATTATCTCCAGAATTATATTCATGATGTATATATCATATATATCATATATATCCATTATGTATATGTATTTATAATATTACATAACATTTAGAGGTAAGATATGAAATGCACAGTTCATTGAGACGGTAAGACGTACGTACGCATGAACGCTACTTTAATTTATATTTCATATTTAATGGAATGAAACATAATTATACATAGTTATATTATAATTAAACTATAATATAATATATAATTTCATTAACTCCATCCTTTATACTTCCCACATATGACATGAACGAGTCATATCACTTTAAGGGGGCGGTAGTCTGCACTTTCTCAAATGAAATTGTCGCATTTACCCATAATAGAAACCATAAAGGTATGATATAAATGAAAAATAAATAAGAATAAAGAAACTATAAACATAATATATATCATATATAAATACATTGTCATTATAATGGCCACCATAAGAGGTGGTATGATAATATTGAACAATCATCGTTTTGTGAGGCGTTAGTTTGTCGTCCACAGAAACAGTATGTTTGTTACCCATTAGATGGAGGTGTGTGTAAGTTTGGTTTGAATAATTATCATAAAAACAACCTAGTATATTGAGGATAATATTTTTGTTATAAAATAATGTAATAAAAAAATTTAGTTGGTTGGATAAGGAAAATAAAACAAAATAACTTAAGAGAAGGTGTTTCCTTTAAATCGAGTAACTCTCTTTGGTTTGAACCAAAAGGACTTCTTGAAGTGACATATACCTAAGTTAAGGATTCTATGTGTAAGAGAGGGATCTTTAGAGATTATTTGGTCAGGGTTTGGATGATCCAAGGGTCTTGATATGTGTGAGGAATGGGTTATAAGTGGTGTCCTTTTATAAGGGGGAGGAGGGGCTCTTTAGGAAAGTGTGAAAATATTATTTTATTATATAATTATTTTTGGTTTCTAAACATCCAAAACTAATTAAAGTCAAATATAGGATGACTAATGGTTGAATTAAAATCATAAAATAATAATTGGATAGGTTTTTGTTATTTTTTTAATCTTTATAATCTTATTTATTTAAATCATTTATTAATGAGGTAAACACTGCATCCTTATTTTGTCATAAATAATTTTATTTATTTGATGTCTAAAAATTATTAAAAAAATACCATGATGTAGGAAATATTTTTATATTTCCAAATAATATTTATAGTCGAAAATATAACTTATATAACTCTATGTTAAAATTAATTTACTAAAAGATATTTGTTTATGTCATTTTTGCATTTACTTTAAATTAATTAATATAAAGTGTCATTATCAATCTTAAGTGGCTTCATGGGGTCCCATAATAGACATAAGGATACCCATGGTCGTCCATGACTCATCCAAAAAGGTTAGGACAAGTGTTAAAGTAATTTTTTATTATTATAATATTCTTTTTACCTTGAATTACCCTATTTACCTTTAACCGTGGCAAGTAAAAGTCAAAAATTACTATTCACCAAAACTTATTTCATCTTATTGAACCACATTTTACATTAAAATAACAATAATTTATGTAATATTTTTTAAATTCAATTCACAGAAGTAGTAAATTTCATTTAAATGAAAAAGTCAGATTTTTAACTACTACTTAGTGGTTTCACTATTCATCAAAAATTGAAGTTTTTCAGAAAAATACCAAAAATTCAAACTAAGATATATTTGATATTATGAATTCAAAAATAATGTATATTTTACCAAATTCAAAACATATAATTTGGATCAATTAATTGAAAATTAATTCCCGTTGTCAAAACAAAAAGTGTGTTTTTAAGAAATAATAACTATAAAAAGATTGACACTTGTTTATACCCAATTTCAAAGTGAAATTTATTTTAATGACCAAAATTGGATTAAATGGTAAAAATATAATCTAATTATACTTTAAATCCAATTAAAAATATAATATAACCATATAATTAAATTAGATTAAAAGGAATATTTGAATTAAAATACAATATTTTTCACTATTCATTAAAAATTAAATTTTATCAGGAAAATACCAAAAATTTACCCAAAGTAAATTTTTATGTCCCAATTCTAAAGGAAAATTTTATATTTTCCAATAGAATATATAAAATTGACCAAAACTAGATTTAAAGAGGGTTCTCCATCAAAAGGTGGTAAATCCACCTTTTAAAGAATATTAGAGTATTTATGCTTAAAATCAGATTCTTTCTTAGTTTTAGCCTCTAAAATTTATTGGATAAATATAAAAATATTTAACAAACATTTATAATAATTTTTTAGTTAGTTCTGTTCATTCCCGCCATTACAACGGCTAGGCATTAACTACCATTTAAAATAATAATATTATTATATTATTTTTCAGTATAAGTCAACATTGTGTGCAACATAAGATTTCAAAGAAACCCATTGTTCTGTTCATATTCTTTATTTACCTGGGATGTTACATCCTTCCCCCTTTTGGGAATTGGGTCCTTGCAATTTTAAAATTGGGCTCAGAAACTTCATTGAAAGTACCATATCAGAAAAAGAGTCAATAAATCTATCACTTTAAAATAAAGGAAGAGAAGTAGAAAGGTCACCCAAGAAAAAATATTCTAGGATTCCATGAAAACATGGATATGGAGGAGAAAACAAACCATCAAGTTCTGATGGAGAGTGATAGAAAACAAGATTAGGATAAAGTTAACCCCCAGAAAATCACAAACTTGTGATGGGTTAAACGGTATTTGATTCCTCGGTAGGAAAAGTTAAGAGGCAAAATTCTTTTAAGTTACTTTTCATAAATTTGTGAAATTTATTTATGAGATTAACAAAAAACATAAGGAAACATACTTACTTATCAAGTATACTTTCATCCTTAACTAAATTCCTACCATAAACTCTTTTTTTCTCCAAACAATGAGTATTCAAGATGACTTGTTCACATTGAAAGTGTTATAATCAACTTCTATAGAATCACATAATCCAAAAAAGATGAAGTATATTTTTCCCATGTCTTTAGAAATTAACCAAAACCAAAATGGTTAGTAGAAGATCAGATAATCCCCAAAAAGGATAATCTTTTACAAAAAGAAAATCTACTCTTAATCTCCAAAATTTTTCAAACAATACCCAAAGTTCAACAAAGATCATTCAATAAACAAATATCCATAAAATTATTCAAATTAATCAAAACTAAGATTGAAACCCAAATCTCAAAAAGATTTAATCACATAGTCCTCCAAGATAAATCTTAACATTTATCTCCAAATAACATCAGTTACTATTAAAGTATCATATTAAAAAGTAATTAACCTGATCACATATTCTCCGTGATAGGTTAATCATTTCCATAGATAACCTAAAATCAACTTATTCTTGATTCATAAAATCGTCTAACTAAAAATAATTATTCATACTAACCAGGGACTTCAAGTAGTTTAGTGGTAGGCAATAAATACCGGTCGCACTTTGGTTGTGAGTTCGATTCTCGTAGCTTTGTCCAACGCGACAGGTTGTCACGCAGTCTACGTGTTGTCCTTTTTCAAAAACTATATAATTTTATAACATTCCAAAAACGATATAAATTCATCAAAAATAACCATAACATATTTTAACCACAAAGTTTATCTAATAACTTTCATTTTGTATCCCAAAATGTATTAACCTGTAATTGCCTCAAATTCAAGGATCATATAAACCCAAATGGTTCTTTATAACTATATCCACAAAAGAAAAGATAATTATTCCTTGAATAAAATTATCATATATCAAACTTCAGGGTTACACGTACTATAAAAAGTCTTCTAATGTAATCCCATCATCAAAAGAGCCTTAATACTTTTATACATTTCACCATCCTAAAATCTACCATAACACTTGAATCCCTTATATGTTGACTTCTTACTCATTCAACATTATTCATGATCAATTAACCATTACTTTCCAAATTATTCTGAAATACTTCTTTCCTAAAAACAAAATCATGAATCATATCCTAAGATTCAATAATGTCTAAACATCAGTTAATAAATAATCCATACCTTTCATTGGTCATTTTCAGTTTCCTCATCCTCAATTGGAAGGGCATTAGGTATTGGTAAACATATATTTTTATGATCCTAGTGATCCTATTCCCAAACCTTCTTCATAGTACATATATTTGTATAATGAACATCAACACCACATTTAAAACATTCAATGTAGTTGGGGTTTGTCTTAGTGGTAATCACCATGTAATCCTACATGAAAAATGGGGGCTCAAAACCCATTGGGCGCTGGTACTGTTGATGCACTATAGAGATATTGTAGTAGTGGCAGTACTGTAGATCGGTAGGTACTGTAGTGGCAGTAGGGCACGGTAGTAGGGGAAGTACTGAGCGGTATTGTAGTAGGTGAGTTACTATTCACAAAATGGGCATTGGGCCAAAAAATTGGGCCTACGGGCTATGTAATGGGCTACAAGCCCACTGGGCCTTCAGGCTATGTAATGGGTCTCCCTCTACCTAGTAAAAAAGAAGTTTTTTCTTTTTTTTAATAATAAAATGAGGCTTCGGCCATGGCCATTAAAAAACATTTAAAACATTCAATTGATCCCTCAGAAAGAACTTCTTTCCCTTTCCTAGAGTCAACTGGATGCTTCCTTTGTCCATGGCACGTTCTAGATTTATTACCTTCACTTCCACATCTTTAGCATCTTCCCATCCCTTTGAAACATTTTCCTATGTGTTTCGTTCCACATCCTTAACACATAGGTTTTTTAATATACTTACCTTTATGATTATTACCTGAAATTTCGTGGGGATTTGTTTCTCGCATATATGATGCCTTATAAAAATCGCCAAGGTTTAGGTGGTCAATCATGACTCTAGATAGTTGGTTGAGAATAACCACTAGACTTATCATTGCAGCTCCCATTTCATTCATTTTCTCATTCAGAAAACCATCACAGTTTTCTTCACATCCACTATTACTTTGGTGCCTGCTTGATCCAGCCATTTACTAAAACCAAAAAGGTAAGTGTGAGTATATTAGAAAAATCATCATATAATATATTATGAGGGGGGTAAATACTAAGACATTCTTATTCATGTAATATTAAACTCATTAACTTTATCTAAAATAAATATGACTCTTTCTAAAATCCTAACCATTATGGTAATGTAACTTATGCTTAAAGAACACCCTAACCTCTAAAGTTATCTAAACCGACCTCTGATACCAACTATAAAGACCCGGCCTTAAACATTACATAATCCTAAATTAAATGATTAATTCACATTGAGGATCTTTTCAGGTTTATATTTTTAGAGAATTAGGCCATAACTATTACATATCAACTAGAATATTACAATTATACACTATTACTCAGTATCCATTTTTTCATAAAATATAAATTAAACATTTCTAGTTCCTTGTTTTATACAGCATGAATTTTCCTTGATCTCATCCTTGACCCTTATTCATCTTTAATTCTTGTGGAAGAAATTTCAAAAACTTGGGAAGAGCATAAAAAGCTTAGTAAGGGATATAAAATAAGGAATGAAAACATTAGCCCATAAATAAATACAAAACAATGAAACCATACTTTTCAATCATAACATACCTTATGAAATTATAAGATTTATGAATAACACATAGAAATTATAAATCATAAAGGTAACCTATGGCATACATAAAATACTTACATTGTAGCTATCACAGCTACGTAGGGAGTTACATTGGAATACTCGTCACAGTATATTCCCTAAATCTCTTAGGAGAAATATTAACATTTACCTCTCTCACGTTACCCAATGCATTAGAGAGCTATCTCGGGCTCACCCGCCCTAGGTTTATCACAGAACCACCTCTATATGTAAACAATTCCCAATAAACATAACATATTAATAACACTTAAAAGAAGAATAAAGGAAATATAAAATTTCAACATTGCAATCACAACATATCATTTCAATATATAGACATAATAAATGCTTTATCAAACCGTTTTCAAAACCAATTAAAACATTTAATAAATATATTTTTCAATCAAAGTGTCCCATACCACTTTGAAACTTTTAAATAAATTATCATTTGAAAACATTAATGTTCATATAAATAAATCCTTAAAACCATTTTTAAAACATGGACATTAATGGTAAAGATTTAGAAGAATAAATCTTTAAAACATTTAAAACGATATTTTAGTTAAAGAGTTTTTAACAAAATGAGAGACTCTTGAATACAAATAATTGAGGAATAACATTGAATAATAACTTTATAATATCATGAGAATAAATGGATTCATGATATAATATGACAAAGGACATTATATTCACCATAAAAGAGTGAATAGGTGCATAACATCAATGAAGTCTCAATGGAATGTAAATTGAGATGAAATCCATTATTAAAACTGTATTCTTAGATTATGGATAAATAAATTACATGATAATGTGTGAAAAATATAAATACAGTCAATATAATTGGATATTTGGTGTAAATAAATCAGAGAACATTCACACATATTTTTGTAAAAACAACACCAATGACTTGGATGTTTAACTCAATGAATGGAAATTGAGTTAAAATTACTCTTATCAAGTTTATATCGATGACTTGAGAATTTATCAATGGATTTATTATGTGTATCAGAAGTATATCCACACAAAGGGGGTGGAAATTACTACATAATTAAATAAATAGTTATTTTACACATAATCTTGGATTAAAATAATCAATTAAGTATGCGTAAAGACTAATGAGTTGAAATTAAAATTTGAAATTCCCTTACCGATTTGGTAACTTACGAAACATACACCCCATGAAAGAAGGATCATACAATGAGGATGTAAATACCCATAAATTAAAGTATATTACACCAATAATACAATCATGGGTAGTACATACACCACATAAAAGGAAATAGTGGCTAATATAGCATGAATCTCCCGGGAATAAAAAGTGAGATAAAAACCCCTTACCACGTTGTAATCAATTGAGTCATATGACCAAAAGTTAATAACCACCAAATTAATCACAGAATACCATGAATATAAATAAAATCATGATAATATATATCAAATGGAAGTAAACAATACACCACATTCAATAAATAAGTGGTGAACAATGGAAATCTAACAGAATTAAAAGTGAGATAAGAAACCCCTTACCTGGGGTCCGACTTGACTTGTTTGTTCCTTGTTCTTCCTGAATAATAAACTTAAGTTAATTTATACTTGATTAAGAAACTTTTTCAATTTTATTATTCCTTTTATATCACTTATTACCATGTTATAAACATTATGTAATCATTTAAGTTAATAATGGTCGTTTTGTCGATATTTCGTACTTGAGTCAAAAATGAACACCTTATAATTACAAGTTGTCCATGTGGTCAAGAGTCCATTATCTACAGAATTATATTCATGATTTATATATCATATATATCATATATATCCAATATATATATGTATTTATAATATTACATAACATTTATTGGTTTTAAATGAAATACACCGTTCATGGAGACGGTAAGCCATACGTACGCATGAACGCTACTTTTATTTATATTTCATATTTAATGGAATGAAAACATAATGATAGATAGGTATAATATAATTCCAGTATAATATAATATATAATTTCATTAACTCCATCCTTTATATGCCCCACATATGGCATGAATGAGTCGTATCACTTTGATGGGGCGGTAGTCCGTACTTTATCAAATGAAATTATCACGTTTAACCATAATGGAAACCATAAAGGTATGCTATAAATGAAAAATAAAGAATCATAAAAAAACATAAAAATAATATATAGCATATATAAATATAGTTACATCATAATGTCCACCATAAGAGGTGTTAGGAGAAGATTGAACAATCATCGTTTCGTGAGGCGTTAGTTTGTCATCCACAGAATTAGTATGTTAATTACCCATTAGATAGAGGTGTGTGTAAGTGTAGTTAGAATCCTTATCATAAAAATAACCTAGTATATATAGGATATGGTTGTTGTTATAAAATAAAGGAATAAAAATATTTTCTGGGGTTGGAGAAGGAAAATAAAACAAAATAACTTAAGAGAAGGCGTTACCTTTAAATCGGGTAACTCCCTTTGGTTTGAACCAAAAGAACTTCTTGAAGTGCCTTATACCTAAGTTAAGGATTCTAGGTGGAATATAGGGATCTTTAGAGCTTAGTTTTTCAGGTTTTGGATAAGAAAAGGGGCATGATATGTGTGAGTAATGGGTAAGAAGTGGGGTCCTTTTATAAGGGGGGAGGGGCTCTTTAGAAAAGTGTGAAAATATTATTTTATTATATAATGATTTTTGGTTTCTAAAGATCCAAAACTCATTAAAGTATAATATAGGATTAATCATGGTTGAAATAAAATAATCCAATAATAATTGGCTAGGTTTTGGTTATTTTTTTAATCTTTATAATCTTATTTATTTAAATCATTTATTAATGAGGTAAACACTGCATCATTATTTTGTCAAAAATAATTGTATTTATTGGATGTCTAAAAATTATAAAAAAAAATACCATGATTTATGAAATCTTTTTATATTTTCAAATAATATTTATAGTTGAAAAGATAATTTATATACCACTACGTGAAAATTAATTTACTAAAAGATATTTGTTAATGTCATTTTTGCCTTAACTTTAAATTAATTAATATAAAGTTTAATTAACACTCTTAAGTGGATCTATGGGGTCCCAAAATAGACCCATGGATGCCCATGGTCGGTCATGACTCATAAAATAAGGTTAGGACAAGTGTTAAGGTAATTTTTTGTTATTATGATATTCTTTTTACCTTTAATTACCCTATTTACCTTTAACTGTGGTAAATAAAAGTCAAAAGTTACTATTCACCAAAAATTATTTCATCTTATTGAACCATATTTTACAAACTAATAACAACCATTTATGTTGGATTTTCTAAATTAAATTCAGAGAAGCAGTAAATTTCATTTAAATGAAAAAGTCGGATTTTTAACTACTACTTAGTGGTTTCACTATTCATTAAAAATTGAAGTTTTTCAGAAAAATACCAAAACTTCAGCCTAAGTTATATTTAATATTCCGAATTCAAAAATAATGTCTATTTTAAAAAATTAAAAACATATAAGTTGGATTAATTAATTTAAAATTAATTCTCGGTGTCAAAACAAAAAGCGTGTTTTTAAGAAATAATAACGATGAAAAGATTGACACTTATTTATGCCCAATTTCAAAGTGAAATATATTCCAATGACCAAAAT
This sequence comes from Viscum album, assembly GCA_963277665.1. Lineage (NCBI taxonomy): Eukaryota > Viridiplantae > Streptophyta > Magnoliopsida > Santalales > Viscaceae > Viscum > Viscum album. The sequence continues at coordinate 1,018,594,670 of OY728140.1, read as the reverse complement.
TAGATTAAATGGTAAAAATATAATCTAATTAAACTTTAAAACCAATTAAAAAGATAATATAACCATATAAATAAATTATATTAAAAGGAATATTTGAATTAAAATACAATATTTCTCACTATTCATTAAAAATTGAATTTTATGAGAAAAATACCAAACATTTACCCAAAGTAAATTTTGATGTCCCGACTCTAAAGAAAAATTTTATTTTTTCAAACAGAACATATAAAAGTGACCAAAACTATATTTAAATAGGATTCGCTTTCAAAAGGCGGTAAATCCACCTTTTAAAGAATATTAGAGTATTTACGCTTAAAATCATATTTTTTCTTATTTTTAACCTCTAAGATTTATTTGATAAATGTAAAAATATTTAACAAACATGTATAATCATTTTGTAGTTACTTCTATTCATTCCCGCCATTACAACGGCTAGGTGTTAACTATCATTTAAAATAATAATATTATTATATTATTTTTCAGTACAAGTCAACATTATGTGCAACATAAGATTTCAAAGAAACCCGTTGTTGTGTATCGGGTATGCCATTGAACATAGCATCTCATTTAAAGTAAAACTAACAATTAATTTAAAAATATTAATAAATATGAAATTTTCATATTCTTTATTTACCTGGGATGTTACATCATTCCCCCCTTTTGGGAATTATGTCCTCGCAATTTTTAAATTGGGCTCGGAAACTTCATTGAAAGTCCCAAATCAGAAAAAGAGTCAATAAATATATCAATTTAAAATAAAGGAAGATAATTACAAAGGTCACCCAAGAAAATAGATATTAGGATTCCATGAAAACATAGATATGGAGGAGAAAATAAACCATCAAGTTCTGATGGAGAGTGATAGAAAACATGATTAGGAGAAAATTAACCACTAGAAAATCACAAACTTGTGATGGGTTAAACGGTATTTGATTCCTCAAAAGGAAAAGTTAAGAGATAACATTTTTTGTTTTAAGTTAAATTTCATAAATTTAAGGAATTTATTTATGAGCTTAACTAAAAACATAAGTAAACATACTTACATGTCATGTATACTTTCATCCTTTACTAAATTCCTACCAAAAACTCTTTTTTTTCTTCAAACGATGAGTATTCAAGATGACTTGTTCACATTAAAAGTTCTATAATCAACTTATAGTGAATCACAAAATCCACAAAAGATGAACTATATTTTTCCCATGTCTTTATACATTAACCAAAACCAAAATGGTTAGTATAAGTTCAGATAATCCCCAAAAAGGATAATCTTTTACAAAAAGAAAAACTACTCTTAATTTCCAAAAGATTTCAAACAATACCCAAAGATCAAAAAAGACCATTAAATAAACAAATATCCATAAAATTATTCAAATTAATAAAAACTAATATTGAAACCAAAATCTAATACGGATTTAATCACATAGTCTTCCAAGATAAATCTTAACATTTATCTCCAAATAACATCAGTTACTCCTAAAGTCTCGTATGGAAAAGTAATTAACCTAATCACATATTCTCTATGATATGTTAATAATTTCCATAGATAACCCAAAATCAACTTATTCTTGATTCATAAAATCATCTAACTGAAAAATAATTAGTCATACTAACCAGGGACTTCACGTAGTCTAGTGGAAGGAAATAAATCTCAATCGCACTTTGGTTGTGGGTTCGATTCTCATAACTTTTTCCGACGTGACGGGTTGCCATGCGGTCTGCGTGTTGTACTTTTATAAAACTATATAATTTTATAACATTCCCAAAAAGAGATAAATTCATCAAAAATAACCATAACATATTTTAACCACAAAGGTTATTTAATAACTTTCATTTTGTATCCCAAAATTTATTAACCGGTAATTGCCTCAAATTCAAGGATCATATAAACCCAAATGGTTCTTTATAACAATATCCACAAAAGAAAATATAATTATTCCTTGAATAAAATTTTCATATATCAAACTTCAGGGTTACACATACTATAAAAAGTCTTCTAATGTAATCCCATCATCAAAAGAGCATTAATACTTTTAAGCATTTCACCATCCTAAAATCTACCATAACACTTGAATCCTTTATATGTTGACTTATTACTCATTCACCATTCTTCATGATCCATTAACCATTCCTTTAAAACTTATTCTGAAATACTTAGTTCTTGAAAACAAAATCATGAATCATATCCTAAGATTCAATAATGTCTAAACATCAGTTAAGAAATAATCCATACCTTTCATTGGTCTTTGTCAGTTTCCTCATCCTCAATTGGAATGGAATTATGTATTGGTAAACATATATTTTTATGATCCTAGTGATCTCATTCACAAACCTTCTTCATAGGAAATCTGTTTGTATAATGACCATGCACACCACATTTATAACATTCAATTGGTCCATCATAAAGAACTTCTTTCCCTTTCCTAGAGTCAACCGGATGCTTCCTTTTTCCATGGAAGGTTCTTGATTTATGACCTTGACTTCCACATATATAGAATCTTCCCGTACCTTTGAAACATTTATCTATGTGTTTCTTTCCACATCCTTGACACATAGGTTTTTTAATATACTTACCTTTATGATTATTACCTCAACTTCTGTGGGGATTTGTTTCTCGCATATGCGATGCCTTATACAAATCACTAAGGTTTAGGTGGTTAATAATGACTCTATATAGTTGGTTGAGAATAACCATAAGAGTTCTTATTGTAGCTAACAATTTCATTCAGTTGCTCATTCAGAAAACCATCACAGTTTTCTTCACAACCACTGTTACTTTTGTGCTAGCTAGATACAGCCATTTACTACAACCAAAAAGGTAAGTGTGAGTATATCAGTAAAATCATCATATAATATCTTATGAGGAGGGTAAATACTAAGATATTCTTATTCATGTAATCCTAAAACTCATTCACTTTATTTAAAATAACTATGAAACTTTCTAAAATCCTAAACATTAAGGTAATTTCACTTATGCTTAAAGAACACCCTAACCTCTAAAGTTATCTAAACCGACCTCTGATACCAACTATAAGGTCCCATCCTTAAACATTACATAATTCTGAATTAAATGAATAATTCACATTAAGGATATTTCTAGGTTTAGAGTTTTTGAGAATTAGGCCATAACTATTACATATCAACTTGAATATTACAATTAGACACTACTACTCAGTATCCATTTTTTTATAAAATAGAAAAGAAACATGTATCGTTTCATGTTTTAGACATCATGACTTTTCCTTGATCTCATCCTTGAACCTTATTCATCTTTAATTCCTGTGTAAGACATTTCAAAAACTTGGGATGAGCATAAAAATCACAATAAGAGATATAAAATAAGGAATGAAAACGTTATCCCATCAATAAATAAAAAATAATGAAACCATACTTTTCAATCATAACATACCTTATGAAATCATAAGATTTATGAATAACACATAGAAATCATAAATCATAAAGGTTACTTATGGCATACATAAAATACTTACATTGAAGATATAACAACTACATAGGGAGTTACGTTGGAATACCCATCACAGTATATTCCCTAAATCTCTTAAGAGAAACATTAACGTTTACCTATGTCATGTTACCCAATGCATTAGAGAGATATCTTGGGTCCACCTGCCTTAGGTTTATCACGGAACCACCCAAATATGTAAACAATTCCCAAGAACCATAACATATTAATAACACTAAAAAAAAGAATAAAGGAAATATAACATTTTTACATTGCAATCACAACATATCATTTCCAGATATAGACATAATCAATTCTTTATCAAACCATTTTCAAAACCATTTAAAACATTTAATAAAGATATTTTTTAACCAAAATGCTGCATAACACTTTGAAACTTTTAAATAAATTATCATTTGAAAACATTAATGTTCATATAAATAAATCCTTAAAACCATTTTTAAAACATGGATATTAATGATAAATATTTAGAAGAATAAATCTTTAAAACATTTAAAATGATATTTTAGTTAAAGAGTTTTTCACAAAAATGAGAGACTCTTGAATATAAATAATTTAGGAATAACATTGAATAAGAACTTTATAATATCATGAGAATAAAGGAATTAATGATATAATATGCCAAAGGATAGTATATACACCATATAAGAGTGAATTGGTGCATAACAACAATGAAGGCTCAATGGAATGTAAATTGAGACGAAATCCCTTATAAAAACGGTACCCTTAGATTATGGATAAATAAATTACATAATAATATGTGACAAATATAAATAAATTCAATATAATTGGATATTCAGTTTAAATAAATCAGATAACATTCACACATATTTTTGTAAAAACAACATCAATGACTTGGATGTTTAACTCAATGAATGGAAATTGAGTTAAAATTACTCTTATCAAGTTCATATCGATGACTTGAGAATTTATCAATAGATTTTTTATGTGTATCGGAAGTATATAAACACAAAGTGGAGTGTAAATTACTACATAAGTAACTAAATAGTGATTTTACACATAATCTTGGAGTAAAATAATCAATGAAGTATGTGTAAAGCCCAATGAGTGGAAATTGAAATTTGAAATTCCCTTACCGATTTGGTAACTTACGAAACATGCACCCCATGAAAGAAGGTGTTGGAATCACCTGTTTTGATAATCCCAAATCATGCTTAAACATTGATTATGATGTATTAAACCTTTGCATTAATCTTATTATTCTATGCGTAAACGTATTTTATTCTAAACAGTTCATATTCTTACTCTCATAACTTTACTGTAATAGCTTACAGTAGTGGTTACATAAGTTTGGTATTGTTAGCTAACAGTCAGCGCTTTCTTCTCAAAGTCACAGTTACAGTTAACTGTCACCTTAAGTTACTGTTGCAATAAGTTCACAGTTACAAGGTTACAGTCGAAGACTAATACAAGCTTACAGTTACGAGTCTACTGCTATCTATTGTCAAAGCACACAGACGAAGGTCACAGTTACAAGACTTCTGTTCAAAGCTTTCTCTGCTCAAGTTCACAGTCGAACAAGTCTACAGTTGGAACAAGTTCACAGTCGAACAAGTCTACAGTTGGAACAAGTTTACAGTCATAAGCCTACAGTCATAAGCCTACAGTCAAGGTTACAGTTAGACAGCTTCTGTCTACTAAGTTTACTGATGATCGAAGTCTGCAGTTGACAAAGGTTATAGCTCTACAAATTTAATGTTACAAGTCTACAGTTAGAGAGGCTACAGTTACATGGAGTAAAAGCTACCATTGCAAGCCTACAAACAGCAAGCCTTTTGTTGAAATCAGCAGTCAGAAGGAAGTCCACAGTTGGAAGTCCACAGTTGGAAGACCACAGTTGAAGTCAACAGTGACATACATTCTCGACTCACTGTTTTAATTTCTTTATTTCCTACATTTAATTTATTTAATTTATCTAACGGTCATATCATACATTTTGATGTTTTGTCAAATATCTGATAAAGGTTGTCGGATGTCAGGAACCCGTACCTCGTACCTGCTGAAAAGAAATATTTTCTGTCCCCTGTCGGGAGATAAATACGAGAAGACTACGCTGCCCAAAAAAAGAGATAATGCGAATACGAATGCGAACCAGACAAGTGCGTTGTGGACGAAATACACCAGAAGCACAAGAAGATAAAAACGAGTTCCATCAAGAACACAGAGAAGCATATAGACAATCAAGTATACTCGAGAAGTGTTTTGTGCATACAAGAAGAACCCTGAAGAACTTCATCGACTACATTCTCACTACCTGTGAACCTGGAGCATACGACACTCTGTTTCTCAAACAGAAACGAGAAGAGGACTCAAACTCTCTTCTGATCGAATACAAGAGCTACACTGAGATCACCAGAACCACTTCTAAACTCTACATCTCTTGTTCTGTGATTTATTCTACATTTTGAGCAGTGTGTGTTATCTGCTGTATTAAACACACACACTGACTCCTGTACTTTCACTGGAGGATCTGTAAATCCTCAGCAAATCTTTTTGCACTCCATTTCCCACTGTGGATAGTGGTAGAGGTCTTGTGACCTGGACAGCTTGCTGCTGTTGTTTGTTTTCCCACGAAGAACTGTGGTAGAGGTCTTGTGACCTGGACAGTGTGTTCACTGTTGTTAACCCCGATCCAGGGTGTGGATCATTCTTATATAAAATTTTGAGAGGACTAAGTCTCGGCTTGAGACTGAACCTCTTGGTTAATTTTCTGTGCTTATAGTTATACTCTATATCCATACTATACATATTTATTTCATATTCCGCTGCTATTACTTTGAAATATAATCTATCTTCAAAGCTACTTTGATAATTAAATTCGCAAGTGTTTATATTTGTTACAAATCAGTAAGTTAGTTTCAAAAGTTAATTTAATCATAAGATTAAGTTAACTGAGAATTAATCAATCTTTAAGAAACTAATTGAACCTTTATAATCTATATAAATTCACTACAGTTTAATTTGTTTTTGAAATTGGGGGATTTTAATAGAAATTGTTTTTAACAGAAATTTTAATTGGAACTCAATTCACCCCCCCTCTTGAGTGTCCACTCCGACCAACATTTGGTATCAGAGGTTGTGTTTAGCTCTGTTATACTTGCTCAAAGTTTTATTTTAACTCTGTTTTTAAACTGTGATTGTAGTTTTATCTAAAAGATCTTAAATTTCTGTTAGTTCTAAATTTTATCTCTTTAAAACATTTTCTAAAATTTCCTTATGGATAATAGACTAGAAGGTGCTGCTACTAACAGGCCACCCTTCTTTAATGGTGTGAATTATGCCCAATGGAAGCTCAAAATGAAAATTCATTTGGAAAGTATGGGTTTTGATATTTGGACTGCTATAGAGTCTCAATACAAGATTCCAGAAACTGAAAGAATAACTTGGGATGAACCTACTAAAGTAGCTTACAATAATAATTGTAAGGCTATGAATGCTCTCTACTGTGCTCTAGGAGATGAGGAATTCAATAGAATTTCTGCATGTAAAACTGCTTTTGAAATTTGGGACACCTTAGCTGTTTCTCATGAAGGAACAACTAATGTCAAGGAAATGCGGTTAAACACTTATACTGTCAAATATGATAACTTTAAAATGAAAGCTGATGAACCTATTTCTGATATGTATCTCAGGTTTAATGAGATAGTCAACACAATGAGCTCACTCGGGAAGATTGTTCCAGCAAAGGAGAAAATCATGAGATTATTGAGATGTCTGCCTGACAGATGGAGAGGCACATCCGTTTCAATTAGAGAATCCTGTGATATTGGAACTTTGCCTGTCAAGGAGTTAATTGGTAAGCTGATGATGTACGAAGAAGAGCTAAAGGTGAATAAAGAGGAAGATGAGGAACCAAAACGAAAATCTGTAGCCTTTAAGTCTACTGCATCAAAGAGCAAAGACAAGGAGAAAGTGCATATACCAACTGAAAGCTCATCTAGTGAAGACTTAGATTCTGACAGTGATGCCGAGATGGCACAAATAGCAAGGAGATTCAAGAAGTTCTATAGGAAGAAGAAGTTCTTCAGAAAACCAAACTACAAGGGTAAGTATGATAGACAAGGTAAGTGGAAGAAAGATTGGAAGAAAACTGATAAAGAAGAAGACATAGTTTGCTATGAATGTAAAAGGAAAGGACACATTAAAGCTGACTGTCCTAAGTTAAAATTCAAGAAGAAATATGAGTACAAGGACAAGAATTATAAGAAAGCTATGAAGGCCACCTGGAGTGCTTCAGAAGACAGCACAAGTGAATCAGAGTCCAGTGATTCTGAAAGAAATCGTGCTAATATGTGTTTCATGACAAACACATCTGAGGTAACCTTAGACACTCCCACTTTAAACTCTTATTATTCTGAAGGTGAAGCAGAATCTGGTTCTGATTCTGAAAATATGTCTAAAGATGAATTGACTGAATACTGTAATATGCTGGAAGAAACGTGTAATGAACTAAAGGATAAATATAAGTCTTTAAAGAAACAGCATGCTCTTACTGCAAGTGTCAAGTCTGCACTTGATGTAGAAAAAGAGAAAAATGTTCAATTATTAAAGGAGAATACAGAACTGAAACTATCTAATGAACAACTTAGAAAGGACTTAGAAACATTCACAAATGGAAAAGATACTCTAACCCAACTGCTAGGAAAGCAAGTTGCACCTAAGTATGCTACTGGCTTGGGATACCAACCTGGACAAAGACAGTTTACTAAAACCCAATTTATTTCCAAGTCTGGAAAAAATCATGCTAGTTCCAGTTTTGGAAATTCGTATGCCTCAACTGGTTATTTAAATAGTTGTCGATCAAGTAAATTATATCTCTCTAAATATGTTGCATCTATTAATTGTATGGGACCCATAAAACAAATCTGGGTACCTAAATCCTTGATTGCTAACATATCTGGACCCAAGAAAATCTGGGTACCAAAGTCATTTCTTGTCTAATCTGTTTTGTAGGAAATCTGTTTGAAAAGCAATTACAAGAAGGTATGGTACTTAGACAGTGGATGTTCAAGACACATGTCTGGGGACTATTCGTGCTTCAAAAGCTTAATAAAGGTTGATGGAGGATATGTCACTTTTGGTGATAACTCAAAAGGAAAAATCATCGGCTTAGGCCAGATTGGTAACACTGACTCAGTATTAATTTCCAAAGTTTTATTTATTGATGGACTTAAGTACAACCTGCTTAGCATTTCTCAATTGTGTGATGATGGCTTTAATGTCAAGTTTGAAAACAACTCTTGTGATGTTTATAATTCCAAAAATGCTTTAATATTTTCTGCCTTAAGAAATGAAAATGTTTATGCTGTTGACTTGAACACTTTAGCTAAACATAATGTTACTTGCTTAAATGCTTTTCATAAAGAGTCTTGGTTGTGGCATAGGAGATTAGGACACTGCAACATTCACTCACTTAGAAAACTCTCTAAGAAACACCTAGTTAGAGACTTACCTAAGCTTGAATTCCCAAATGACAAAGTGTGTAATCCCTGTCAAAAGGGAAAACAACACAAAGTTTCTTTTAAACCAAAGAAAGAAGTTTCAACTTCTCAACCACTTGAACTGGTTCACATGGATTTGTTTGGACCATCAAGAATTTCAAGTCTAAATGGGAAGCACTATGTATATGTTCTTGTAGATGACTTTTCTAGATATACTTGGGTATACTTTCTAGCTCACAAAAGTGAAGCCTGCTCTTCCTTTGTTAAATACTCTAAGTCTGTAGAAAATCTTAGTGGACTTAAGATTAAGACCTTGAGGAGTGATCATGGCCGTGAGTTTGAGAATCAAGAATTTGAATCTTACTGCTCACACAATGGCTATGCTCACAATTTTTCTGCTCCTAGGACACCTCAACAGAATGGTGTAGTAGAAAGAAGAAACAGAACCCTGCAAGAAATTGCTAGAACTATGCTTAATGAATATGACCTGCCTGTTTACTTTTGGGCTGAAGCTGTAAATACAGCCTGCTATGTTATTAATAGAGTCTTGATTAGACCGATTCTTAAGAAAACCCCTTATGAGTTGTGGAATAATAGGATGCCTAAGGTTAATTACTTTAGAGTTTTTGGTTGCAAAGTCTTTATTCTGAATACTAAAGATAATCTTGATAAATTTGCTCCAAAAAGTGATGAAGGAATTTTCCTAGGTTACTCTATGTCTAGTAAAGCCTATAGAGTGTTCAATAAGAAAACCAAATGTGTGGAAGAATCTGTTCACATTAAGTTTGATGAGACTGATCCACATGAGTCGAAAACTTCTCTTGAAGATGTTGAAGAAGACTTATCTGTTCTGGACCTAAATGACGAATCTAAAGAACCCGTAATAAAAACATCCAGTTCTGGACTTTTTCCAGAATCTTCCTCTGTGGAACCCGAACCTATAGATGAACCTGAAATCTCTAGTCCAACCTTTACCAAATCAACTAGGATTCTAAAGAATCATCCTTTAGATGCTGTTGTTGGTAATCTTGATAGAGGAACACAAACTAGAGCTTCTCTAAAAAATCAGGTTGAACATCAAGCTTTTCTTTCACAGCTTGAACCCAAAAATGTCAATGATGCTATCAGTGATGAATTCTGGGTAATGGCTATGCAAGAAGAACTAAATCAGTTTGAAAGAAACAAAGTTTGGGAATTAGTGGAAAGACCTAAAGACACTCTTACCATAGGCACTAAATGGGTGTTTAGAAACAAAGTTGATGAGTTTGGAAATATAATCAGAAACAAAGCCAGGCTAGTTGCACAAGGGTATAGTCAGGAAGAAGGAATAGACTATGAGGAAACCTTTGCACCCGTGGCTAGACTAGAGGCCATTAGGATATTACTTGCTTATGCTGCTCATCTGAATTTCAAACTATATCAAATGGATGTTAAAAGTGCTTTTCTAAATGGATATATAATTGAGGATGTATTTGTGGAACAACCTCCTGGTTTTACAAATCCCCATTTTTCTAATCATGTTTTTAAACTATCTAAAGCTTTATATGGTTTAAAGCAAGCTCCAAGAGCTTGGTATGATAGGCTCAGCTCTTTTCTTATTTCAAAAGGATTTACTAAAGGGATAGCTGATCCTACTCTTTTTATTAAATGGATTTCTAAAGATGTCTTAATAGTACAAATCTATGTGGATGATATTATTTTTGGATCTTCAAAAAATTCTTTATGTGTTGATTTTTCAAAAATAATGCAAAATGAGTTTGAAATGAGTTTAATGGGAGAACTCAAATTTTTCCTTGGATTTCAGATCTTTCAAAATAAAAATGGTATTATTTTGAATCAAAGTAAATATATTAAAGATCTTCTAAAACATTTTTCTTTGGATGGAACCAAAGGCAGTGACACACCTATGAGCACCACTTGCAAGTTGGACAGTGATGAAACTGGTGAACCAGTGGATCAAACCAATTACAGAGGTATGATAGGTAGTCTATTGTACCTTACTGCCAGTAGACCTGACATCATGTTCAGTGTATGCATGTGTGCTCGATTTCAAGCCAATCCAAAAGAGTCTCATTTGACTGCTGTTAAAAGGATTTTCAAATATCTAAAACATACTCCCAATTTGGGATTATTTTATCCAAAAGGACAATCATTTGATTTATTAAGTTATTCTGATGCTGATTTTGCTGGCTGCAAGTTAGATAGAAAGAGCACCTCTGGAACGTGTCACATTTTAGGCAAGTCACTAGTATCTTGGTGTAGTAAGAAGCAGAATTCTGTTGCATTGTCTACTGCCGAAGCTGAGTATATAGCTGCTGGTAGCTGTTGTGAACAAATCTTGTGGATGAAACACACTTTACTAGACTATGGATATCAATTCAAACATGTCTCTATAAGGTGTGACAATACAAGTGCTATTAACATTTCAAAAAATCCAGTATCTCATGCTAGGACAAAACATATTGATGTGAGACATCACTTTCTGAGGGATCATTATCAAAAAGGTGATATCACTCTTGAGTTCATTGGCACTGAACATCAGTTAGCTGATATTTTTACAAAGCCTTTGAATTCTGAGAGATTAAGTTACATCAAACATGAGTTAGGTATGATCAACTATAGCACAGTTGAAACCGCACAGTTGAAACCTCACAGTTGAGACCTCACAGTTAGACCTCACAGTTGAAACCTCACAGTTGAGACCTCACAGTTAGACCTCACAGTTGAAACCTCACAGTTGAGACCTCACAGTTAGACCTCACAGTTGAAACCTCGCAGTTGAAACCTCACAGTTGAAACCTCGCAGTTGAAACCTCACAGTTGAAACCTCACAGTTGAAACCTCACAGTTGGACCTCACCGGTGTACCTCACTGTTACATCTCTCTGTAGGCTGTTTCGCTGCTTAATCTTATTTTATTTTTGCGGGAATTCGAACCGTTTCTTTTCTTTATATTTTTTTTTCTAAATCCCTAAATGATAAAATTGAGAACATCGAACATATCTCAATCCAATCATCTCGACCTTTGCCCTCTCAAGTCCTAAACCCTAAACCTTCAACCGAACCTCGAAACCTCATTCAGTTCCAATGGCCAGAACAAAGCGACCCCCGACTGTCAACGAAGATGCACCAATGCCAAAGAGGACTCAAGTCGAATCCAGTGGCACCGGGAACGCCTCGATAAGACCTGTTAATCCACATCTGACTAAGAGAGAAATAGTCGCTGAGAAGGAGCTAAGTGAAGAGTGGATTTTATCGAGCAGATCATTAGTACTGGCAGTGCTTAATGATCAAGGATGGACCGAATGCTTCGCAAACAATAATGGACCATACTACCCGAAGCTGGTGAAGGAGTTCTATGAATATCTACAGTTCGAGGAAGAGGATGATCAGCATAGACTGGTATCCAGAGTAAATGGAAATGAAGTCAGTTTTTCATCAGTTGAATGGGCTGCTTGTTTAAGAGTTCCTCATGAGGGTATTTACAACTACTATTCTGGAGCGGCTCCTCCAAATAGTAGAATCTTTGATCATGAGACAGCTCTGGAAGAATTGACAGGCAATGGCACTGTAAGGAAAATTATTGCTACTGAAATGAATGGAGAGGACAGGCTTCTGTTTAAGTTTATTCAGCATGTACTGAGTCCTAGAAGAGGAGATTTTGCAACTCTGAAGCATCAGGATATTTACTTGATGTACTTATTAAAACATGGAAGGAAGGTCAACCTTTGTAGGTTGCTGATGGCTCAGATGGAGGACATGATAAAGGCAAGCTCAAAATCAAGTGCCTTGTTTCATGCTAAACTCATTTCGGTTATGTTGAAAGTGAAAGGTGCAGCTGGAAGTCAGGAAGAGTTGATAGTGGCAAAGAACAGTGTATGTATCTCGAAAGTAATCTGCAAATTCATGAAGATCAGTTGGAATCCCTGGAAGAAATCATGGGTGAATGATGAGGAGAGAATCTATGAGAATTTTAGCCCTTCTACTCATCCCTCTAGACCGAGAGATAGGAGAGATCCAGGCTTAAAGCCTGATGAGCCTGAACCTGTATACTCAGATGATGAACAGACTGCAGTAGTTGGTAACTCTGCAAGAGAGAACACTCCAATTGATGAAGGGAGTGATCCTGATACTACTCACAGTCCTGTCAGGACAGTGACGTTTGGAGCAGCAAGCCCTCCAAAAGAACTACCTAGTAGAGAACCTGTTCTAAGAGACAGTGAGACTGAGTCTACAGAAGAAGAAGAAGAATCTCAATATTTTGTCAAGGACACCTCTGATGAGGGTGATACAGTCGAAGCAGAAGAGGCTGGAACTTTAAATGAAAATCAAGAAACTGTTGCAGAAGAACTTAGTATGAGCCCTCTGATAGGGTATACAGACAAGTCAGTGTCTGACCAGGAAGCAGGAGTGGTATCTACTACTATTGTCATGGAAGTGGTTGACGACCCAACAGAGAAGGAGGCTAACCTCACTGCTGAACCTACAGAGGAAGCAAGTATGGAACCTGCTAGAGCTACAGAAGAGAACTTAGAATTACCCAGAGTTGAGCAGATAGTAGAAAGTGTTCAGGAAGGACCTCCAAGTGAGGGGGAGCGTGTTGGTTCAGTCTCTGTACTGTATGATATAGAAGGATGGACCTCAGATCCAGGATACATGGTGTTAGGACTCAATTATGAGGATTCAGATGAGGAAAACCAACCACCAAGAAATCCAGTCATCCTACCTAACAGCTCTCCAGTGTTAGAAACTGAAGGATTGGCCACCAAGGAAGACCTTGAATCCTTAAAGAATGAAATGAAGGAGACCATCAGACAGTCTGTTGCTGAATTGAAAACCAGTCTTTTTGATGAGCTGAAAAATGTAGAACAATCCTTAGAACTATCTCTAGGATGTGTTGTGGGAAGTCCAATCAAAGAAGTGATGGATGAAATGAAAGTGTGCCACACCCAAATTGAAAGCTAGACTGGAGCAGTAGTGGCCCTCAGACAATCAGTTTCTTCTTTAACTGCCCTGAGCAGTTCTCAGACACAAGTGGCCAGTGAGATTCGATACATCAAAGAAGTGGTCAAGCAGTTTGTGGAAGTATTTGAGGCTTTCAAGAAATCAGTAAAAGAACACTTTAGCAATCAGGATGCTGTCATTCAGAAAGTGATTGGAAGTCTGACTCAGTCTTTCAAGGAGACAGTGGCATTCTCAGTCAAGTCCCTTCCTTCATCTAGCTCTCCTGTGGACCTTGAGCAGTTTAGAAGCCTGCTCAGAGAAGAGCTTACTCAGGCCCGTGCAAATGACACATCAGACCTACAGATCCTTGCTACTATAAGAGAAGTCAGTGTCTTTGTTCGTGAGCACCTGCAGGCTGCTACTGCTTCTCAGGAGGCCATCAAAAGTAAAGTGGATTATTACTTTGATCGGATTTTCACCAAGCATCAGTTGAACAATCACTTCAAGCTCATGCTAGAGACTATGAAGCTGCCTCCTGTAACTCAAGCCTTCAAAGAACAAGTTAGCAAGCTACGAGAGTTGACCCCGGCTTTGGATAAATTCTTGGAAAACAAAGATGACTTCTTATCTGCCATGGACAGAGGAGGAAACATTATCATGGATTTCAGAAATCTGCTCCTACCTTTTCTTCATGTGGACTGCACACCTGTTATAGTTCCTCCTGCCCTACCTGTCTCCAACCCCAGTGGTTCTTCCATCATGTCTCCTGCTGATGCCCTCAGAAGCCTTAGACCACTGATCCCTCGGCAAGCTACTCACTATCGGCCTTCAGGAGCATCTGTTGCTGCCCCTCCAGACATTCCTGCTGCCATTCCTCAGCCTGTTGATCATTCACCTCCTGCTCCATCTTCTTCCTCCAAAGGAAAAGATCCCTTACCTCCAGATGAAGAGGATTGAGTCTGTTTATTTTTTTTGATAGGGATCATGTATTCACATTTTGGGTCATGTATTGTACTCCTTATTTAATACAATGTTTCTTTTCTCTCTCTATGTCTTTCTTTTTGTTAATCACAAAGGGGGAGAAATAAAGAGAAATAGATAGGGGGAGAAATGGGGAGAAATAGGGAAACTCAAGGGAGAAATGAACCTATACAGAGAGGAGAAATCCTTGCGGATTATACCTCATTTTTGCGCTCATATTGCTAATACTGTGTTTTGCACACTTCTCTCTGATACTTCTATATTTCATACTGACATAATTTGTGATTATCAAAAAGGGGGAGATTGTTGGAATCACCTGTTTTGATAATCCCAAATCATGCTTAAACATTGATTATGATGTATTAAACCTTTGCATTAATCTTATTATTCTATGCGTAAACGTATTTTATTCTAAACAGTTCATATTCTTACTCTCATAACTTTACTGTAATAGCTTACAGTAGTGGTTACATAAGTTTGGTATTGTTAGCTAACAGTCAGCGCTTTCTTCTCAAAGTCACAGTTACAGTTAACTGTCACCTTAAGTTACTGTTGCAATAAGTTCACAGTTACAAGGTTACAGTCGAAGACTAATACAAGCTTACAGTTACGAGTCTACTGCTATCTATTGTCAAAGCTCACAGACGAAGGTCACAGTTACAAGACTTCTGTTCAAAGCTTTCTCTGCTCAAGTTCACAGTCGAACAAGTCTACAGTTGGAACAAGTTCACAGTCGAACAAGTCTACAGTTGGAACAAGTTTACAGTCATAAGCCTACAGTCATAAGCCTACAGTCAAGGTTACAGTTAGACAGCTTCTGTCTACTAAGTTTACTGATGATCGAAGTCTGCAGTTGACAAAGGTTACATCTCTACAAATTTAATGTTACAAGTCTACAGTTAGAGAGGCTACAGTTACATGGAGTAAAATCTACCATTGCAAGCCTACAGACAGCAAGCCTTTTGTTGAAATCAGCAGTCAGAAGGAAGTCCACAGTTGGAAGTCCACAGTTGGAAGACCACAGTTGAAGTCAACAGTGACATACATTCTCGACTCACTGTTTTAATTTCTTTATTTCCTACATTTAATTTATTTAATTTATCTAACGGTCATATCATACATTTTGATGTTTTGTCAAATATCTGATAAAGGTTGTCGGATGTCAGGAACCCGTACCTCGTACCTGCTGAAAAGAAATATTTTCTGTCCCCTGTCGGGAGATAAATACGAGAAGACTACGCTGCCCAAAAAAAGAGATAATGCGAATACGAATGCGAACCAGACAAGTGCGTTGTGGACGAAATACACCAGAAGCACAAGAAGATAAAAACGAGTTCCATCAAGAACACAGAGAAGCATATAGACAATCAAGTATACTCGAGAAGTGTTCTGTGCATACAAGAAGAACCCTGAAGAACTTCATCGACTACATTCTCACTACCTGTGAACCTGGAGCATACGACACTCTGTTTCTCAAACAGAAACGAGAAGAGGACTCAAACTCTCTTCTGATCGAATACAAGAGCTACACTGAGATCACCAGAACCACTTCTAAACTCTACATCTCTTGTTCTGTGATTTATTCTACATTTTGAGCAGTGTGTGTTATCTGCTGTATTAAACACACACACTGACTCCTATACTTTCACTGGAGGATCTGTAAATCCTCATCAAATCTTTTTGCACTCCATTTCCCATTGTGGATAGTGGTAGAGGTCTTGTGACCTGGACAGCTTGCTGCTGTTGTTTGTTTTCCCACGAAGAACTGTGGTAGAGGTCTTGTGACCTGGACAGTGTGTTCACTGTTGTTAACCCCGATCCAGGGTGTGGATCATTCTTATATAAAATTTTGAGAGGACTAAGTCTCGGCTTGAGACTGAACCTCTTGGTTAATTTTCTGTGCTTATAGTTATACTCTATATCCATACTATACATATTTATTTCATATTCCGCTGCTATTACTTTGAAATATAATCTATCTTCAAAGCTACTTTTATAATTAAATTCGCAAGTGTTTATATTTGTTACAAATCAGTAAGTTAGTTTCAAAAATTAATTTAATCATAAGATTAAGTTAACTGAGAATTAATCAATCTTTAAGAAACTAATTGAACCTTTATAATCTATATAAATTCACTACAGTTTAATTTGTTTTTGAAATTGGGGGATTTTAATAGAAATTGTTTTTAACAGAAATTTTAATTGGAACTCAATTCACCCCCCCTCTTGAGTGTCCACTCCGACCAACAGAAGGTTCATACAATGAAGATGTAAATACCCATAAATTAAATTATATTACACAAATAATACAATCATGGGCATTACATACACCACATAAAAGGAAATAGTGGCTAATATAGCATGAATCTCATGGGAATAAAAAGTGAGATGAAAACCCCTTACCACGTTGTAATCAATCGAGTCGTATGACTAAAAGTTAATAACCACCAAATTAATCACATAATACCCTAAATATAAATAATATCATGATAATATATATCAAATTTAAGTAAAAAATAAACCACATGCAATAAATAAGTGGCGAACAATTGAAATCTCACAGAATTCAAAGTGAGATAAGAAACCTCTTACCTCGTGTCCGACCTGACTCGTTTGTTCCTTGTTCTTCCTGAATAATAAAATTAAGTAAATTTATAATTGATTAAGAATATTTCTCAATTTTATTATTCTTTTATATCACTTATTACCATGTTATAAATATTATGTAATCATTTAAGTTAATAACGGTCATTTTGTCGATATTTGGTACTTGAGTCAAAAATGAACACCTTATAATTACAAGTTATCCATGTGGTCAAGATTACATTATCTATAGAATTATATTAATGATTTATATATCATATATATCATATATTTCCAGTATATATATGTATTTATAATATTACATAACATTTAGAGGTCAGAAATGAAATGCACTGTTCATGGAGACGGTAAGTCGTACGTACGCATGAACACTACTTTCATTTATATTTCATATTTAATGAAATTAAAACATAATGATACATTGTTATATTATAATTCAAGTATAATATAATATATAATTTCATTAACTTCATCCTTTATACGTCCAACGTATGGCATGAACGAGTCATATCACTTTGAGGGGGCGGTAGTCCTCACTTTCTCAAATGAAATTATCGCGTTTACCCATAATGGAAACTATAAAGGTATGATATAAATGAAAAATAAATAAGAATAAAGAATACATAAACATAATATATAGCATATATAAATACAGTTTCATCATAATGGCCACCATAAGAGGTGGTAGGAGAAGATTGAACAATCATCATTTCATGAGACGTTAGTTTGTCGTCCACAAAAACAGTATGTTCGTTCCCCATTAGATGGAGGTGTGTGTAAGTGTAGTCATAATACTTATCATAAAAACAACCTATTATATTTAGGATACTGTTTTTGTTATAAAATAAAGTAATAAAAAGATTTTAGGGGGTTGTAGATGGAAAATAAAACAAAATAACTTAAGAGAAGGTGTTACCTTTAAATCGGGTAACTCCCTTTGGTTTGAACCAAAATGAATTCTTGAAGTGCCTTATACCAAAGTTAAGGCTTCTAGGAGGAATATAGTGATATTCATAGATTATTTTTTCAGGTTTTGGATGATCCAAGGGGCTTGAGATGTGTGAGTAATGGGTTATAAGTGGTGTCCTTTTATAAGGGGGAGGAGGGGCTCTTTAGGAAAGTGTGAAAATATTATTTTATTATGTAATTATTTTCGGTTTCTAAAGATAAAAAACTAATTAAAATCAAATATAGGATGACTCATGGTTGAAATAAAATCATAAAATAAGAAGTGGATAGGTTTTGGTTATTTTTTTAATCTTTATAATCTTATTTATTTAAATCATTTATTAATGAGGTAAACACCGCATCATTATTTTGTCATAAATAATTTTATTTATTTGATATCTAAAAATTATAAAAAAAATACCATGATGTATTAAATCTTTTTATATTTCCAAATAATATTTATAGTCAAAAATATAACTTATATAACCCTATGTGAAAATTAATTTACTAAAAGATATTTGTTTATGTCATTTTTGCCTTTAGTTTAAATTAATTAATATAAAGTGTCATTATCACTCTTAAGTGGCTTCTTGGGGTCCCTAAATATACCCAAATATGCCCATGGTCTTCCATGACTCATCCAATAATGTTAGGACAATTTTTAAGGTAATTTTTTATTATTATGATATTCTTTTTACCTTGAATTACCCTATTTATTTTTAACCGTGGTAAATAAAAGTCAAAAGTTACTATTCACCAAAAATTATTTCATCTTATTGAACCAAATTTTACATAATAATAACAACCATTTATGTTGGATTTTCTAAATTCAATTCACAGAAGCAAAAAATTTCATTTAAATGAAAAATTCAGATTTTTAACTACGACTTAGTGGTTTCACTATTCATCAAAAATTGAAGTTTTTCAGAAAAATACCAAATATTCAGCCTAAGATATATTTGATATCCTGAATTAAAAAATAATTTATATTTTACCAAATTCAAAACATATAATTTAGATTAATTAATTTAAAATTAATTCCTGTTGTCAAAACAAAAAGCGTGTTTTTACGAAATAATAACTATCAAAAGATTAACACTTGTTTATGCCCAATTTCAAAGTGAAATTTATTCCAATGACAAACATTGGATTAAATGGTAAAAATATAATCTAATTACACTTTAAAAGCAATTAAAAAGATAATATAACCATATAATTAAATTAGATTAAAAGACATATTTGAATTAAAATACAATATATTTCACTATTCATTAAAAATTGAATTTTATCAGAAAAATACCCAAAATTTTCCGAAAGTAAATTTTGATGTCCCGTTTCTAAAGAAATATTTTATTTTTTCAAAGAGAACATATAAAAGTTACCAAAACTATATTTAAAGAGGGTTCTCCAACAAAAGGTGGTAAATCTACCTTTTAAAGAATATTAGAGTATTTATGCTTAAAATGAGTTTCTTTATTATTTTTAGCCTCTAAAATTTATTGGATAAATGTAAAAATATTTAACAAACATGTATAATAATTTTTTAGTTATTTTTTTTCATTCCCACCATTACAATGGCTAGGCATTAACTACCATTTAAAATAATAATATTATTATATTATTTTTTAGTACAAGTCAACATTGTGTGCAACATAAGATTTCAAAGAAACTCGTTTTTGTGTATCAGGTATGCCATCGAACATAGCATCCCCTTTAAAGTAAAATTAATAATTAATTTACAAATATTAATAAATATGAAAATTTCATATTCTTTATTTACATGGGATGTTACATCCTTCCCCCCTTTTCGGAATTGCGTAATCGCAATTTTAAAATTGGGCTCAAAAACTTCATTGAAAGTCCCACATTGGAAAAAGAGTCAATAAATATATCACTTTAAAATAAAGGAAGAGAAGTACAAAGGTCACCCAAGAAAAAAGATACTAGTATTCCATGAAAACATGGATATGGAGGAGAAAACAAACCATCAAGTTCTGATGGAGAGTGATAGAAAACATGGTTAGAAGAAAGTTAACCACCAGAAAATTACAAACTTGTGATGGGTTAAACGGTATTTGATTCCTCAATAGAAAAAGTTAAGAGACAATGTTTATGTTTTAAGTTACTTTTCATAAATTTGAGAAATTTATTTATGAGCTTAACTAAAAACATAAGGAAACATACTTCCTTGTTGTGTAGACTTTCATCCTTTATTAAATTCCTACCACAATCTCTTTTTTTCTCCAAATGATGAGTATTCAAGATGACTTATTCACATTGAAAGTGTTATAATAAACTTCTATAGAATCACATAATTTAAAAAAGATGAACTATATTTTTCCCATGTATTTATACATTAACCAAAACCAAAATGGTAAGTAGAAGATCAGATAATCCCCAAAAAGGATAATCTATTACAAAAAGAAAAAATACTCTTAATCTCCAAAAATTTTCAAACAATACCTAAAGTTCAAAAAAGACCATTCAATAAACAACTCTCCATAAAATTCTTCGAAGTAATCAAAACTAAGATTGAAACCCAAATCTTAGAAGGATTTAATCACATAGTATTCCAAGATAAATCTTAAAATTTATCTCCAAATAACATCAGTTACTCGTAAAGTCTCATATTGAAAAGTAATTAACCTAATCACATATTCTCCATGATAGGTTAATCCTTTCCATAGATAACCCAAAATCAACTTATTCTTGATTCATAAAATCATCTAACTAAAAATAATTAGTCATACTAACTAGGGACTTCACGTTTTCTAGTGGTAGGCAATAAATCCAAGTCGCACTTTGGTTATGGGTTTGATTCTCATAGCTTTGTCTGATGCGACGGGTTGTCACCCAGTCGGTGTGTTGTCCGTTTTCAAAAACTATATAATTTTATAACATTCCCAAAAAGAGATAAATTCATCAAAAATAACCATAACATATTTTAACCACAAAGGTTATCTAATAACTTTCATTTTGTATCCCAAAATGTATTAACCTGTAATTTCCTCAAATTCAAGGATCATATAAACCCAAATGGTTCTTTATAACTATATCCACAAAAGAAAAGATAATCATTCCTTGAATAAAATTTTCATATATCAAACTTCAGGGTTACACATACCATAAAAGGTCTTATAATGTAATCCCATCATCAAAAGAGCCTTAATAATTTTAAGCATTTCACCATCCTAAAATCTACCATAACACTTGAATCCCTTATATGTTGACTTATTACTCATTCAAAATTCTTTATGATCCATTAACCATTCCTTTCCAACTTATTCTGAAATACTTATTTTTTAAAAACAAAATCATGAATCATATCCTAAGATTCAATAATTTCTAAACATCAGTTAAGAAATAATCCATACCTTTCATCGGTCATTGTCAGTTTCCTCATCCTCAATTGGAATGGCATTAGGTATTGGTAAACATATATTTGTATGATCCTAATGATCCTATTATTGAACCTTATTCATAGGAAATCTATTTGTATAATGACCATGCACACCACATTTAGAACATTCAATTGATCCCTCATAAAGAACATATTTCCCTTTCCTAGAGTCAACTGGATGCTTCCTTTTTCCTTGACAAGTTCTTGATTTATGACCTTCACTTTCACATCTATAGCATCTTCCCGTACCTTTGAAACATTTTCCTATGTGTTTCTTTCCACATCCTTGACATATAGGTTTTTAAATATACTTACCTTTATGATTATTTCCTGAACTTCCGTGGGGATTTGTTTCTCGCATATACGATGCCTTATAAAAATCACCAAGGTTCAGGTGGTCAATCATGAATCCAGATAGTTGGTTGAGAATAACCACAAGAGTTATAATTGCAGCTCCTATTTCATTTAGTTTCTCATTCAGAAAACCATCACAGTTTTCTTCACATCCACTTTTACTTTGGTGCCTGCTAGATCCATCCATTTACTAAAACCAAAAAGGTAAGTGTGAGTATATCAGTAAAATCATCATATAATATCTTATGAGGAGGGTAAATACTAAGATATTCTTATTCATATAATATTAAACTCATTCACTGTATCTAAAATAAATATGACTCTTTCTAAAATCCTAAGCATTATGGTAATGTCACTTATGCTTAAAGAACACGCTAACCTCTAAAGTTACATAAACCAACATCTGATACCAACTATAAGGACCCGGCCTCAAACATTACATAATCATAAATTAAATGAATAATTCACATTGAGGATATTTTCAGTTTAGAGTTTTTGAGAATTAGGCCATAACTATTACATATCAACTTGAATATTACAATTAGACACTAATACTCAGTATCCATTTTTTATAAAATAGAAAAGAAACATGTATCGTTCCATGTTTTAGACATCATGACTTTTCCTTGATCTCATACTTGACCCTTATTCATCTTTAATTCCTATGGAAGACATTTCAAAAACTTGGGATGAGCATAAAAAGCTCAGTAAGGGATATAAAATAAGGAATGAAAACATTATCCCATTAATAAATACAAAACAATGAAACCATGATTTTCAATCATAACATACCTTATGAAATCTTAAGATTTATGAATAACACACAAAAAGCATAAATCATAAAATTTACTTATGGCATATATGAAATACTTACATTGAAGATATCACAACTACGTAGGGAGTTACGTTGGAATACCCATCATAGTATATTCCCTAAATCTCTTAGGAGAAACATTAACATTTACCTCCGTTATGTTACCCAATGCATTGGAGAGCTATCTCAGGATCACCCACCCTAGGTTTATAATAGAACCACCCATATACGTAAACAATTCCCAAGAACCATAACATATTAATATCACTTAAAACAAGAATAAAAAATATATAACATTTCCACATTGCAATAACAACATATCATTTCCAAATATAGATATAATAAATGCTTTATCAAACCATTTTCAAAACCATTTAAAACATTTAATAAAGAGATTTTTGAATCAAAGTGTCCCATAACACTTTGAAAATTTTAAATAAATTATCATTTGAAAACATTAATATCCATATAAATAAATCCTTAAAACCATTTTTAAAACATGGACATTAATGATAAATATTTATAAAAATAAATCTTTAAAACATTTAAAACGATATTTTAGTTAAAGAGTTTTTAACAAAATGAGAGACTCTTGAATACAAATAATTGTGGGATAGCATTGAATCGGAACTTTATAATATCATGAGAATAAAGGGATTCATGATATAATATGCCAAAGGATAGTATATACACCATATAAGAGTGAATTGGTGCATAACAATAATGAAGCCTCAATGGAATGTAAATTAAGACGAAATCCCTTATAAAAACGGTATCCTTAGATTATGGATAAATCAATTACATAATAATGTGTGAAAAATATAAATATAGTCAATATAATTGGATATTTAGTGTAAATAAATCAGAGAACATTCACACATATTTTTGTTAAAACAACACCAACGACTTGGATGTTTAACTCAATGAATGGAAATTGAGTTAAAATTACTCTTAAAAAGTTCATATTGATGACTTGAGAATTTATCAATGGATTGATTATGTGTATCAGAAGTATATCCACACAAAGGGAAGTGAAAATTACTACATAAGTAAATAAATTGTGATTTTACACATAATCTTGGAATAAAATAATCAATGAAGTATGTGTAAAGCCCAATGAGTGGAAATTGAAATTTGAAATTCCCTTACCGATTTGGTAACTTACGAAACATACACCCCATGAAAGAAGGATCATAAAATGAAGATGCAAATACCCATAAATTATTTACACCAATAATACAATCATGGGCAGTACATACACCACATAAAAGGAAATAGTGGCTAATATAGCATGAATCTCACGGGAATAAAAAGTAAGATGAAACCCCTTACCACGTTGTAATCAATCGTGTCGTATGAACAAAAGTTAATAACCACTAAATGAATAACATAATACCATGAATATAAAGAAAATCATGATAATATATATCAATGTAAGTAAACAATATACCACATGCAATAAATAAGTGGTGAACAATGGAAATCTCATAGAATTAAAAGTGAGATAAGAAACCTCTTACCTCGTGTCCGACTTGACTCGTTTGTTCCTTGTTCTTCCTGAATAATAAACTTAAGTTAATTTATACATGATTAAGAACCTTTTTTAAATTTTATTATTCCTTTTATATCACTTATTACCATGTTATAAACATTATGTAATTATTTAAGTTAATAATGGTCGTTTTGTCGGTATTTGGTACTTGAGTCAAAAATGAACACCTTATAATCCCAAGTTGTCCATGTGGTCAAAATTTCATTATCTCCGAAATTATATTATTGAATTATATATCATATATATCATATATATCCAGTATATATATGTATTTATAATATTACATAACATTTAGAGTTAAGAAACTAAATGCACCGTACATGGAGATGGTAAGTCGTACGTACGCTTGAACGCTACTTTCATTTATATTTCATATTTAATGGAATTAAAACATAATGATATATATTTATATTATAATTAAATTATAATATAATATATAATTTCATTAATTCCATCCTTTATACGTCCCACGTATGGCATGAACGAGTCATATCACTTTGAGGGGGCGGTAGTCCGCACTTTCTCAAATGAAATTATCACGTTTACCCATAATGAAAACCATAAAGGTATGATATAAATGAAAAATAAAGAAACATAAAGAAAAAATAAACATAATATATATCATACATAAATACAGTCTCATCATAATGTCCACCATAAGAGTTGGTAGGATAATATTGAACAATCATCGTTTCGTGAGGCGTTAGTTTGTCATCCACAGAAACAGTTTGTTCGTTGCCAATTAGATGGAGGTGTGTGTAAGTGTAGTTCGAATAATTCTCATAAAAACAACCTATTATATTGGGGATATTGGTGTTGTTATAAACAAAGTAATAAAAAGATTTTAGGGGTGGAGAAGGAAAATAAAACAAAATATCTTAAGAGAAGGCTTTACCTTTAAATCAGGTAACTCCCTTTGGTTTGAAACAAAAGGAATTCTTGAAGTGCCTTCTACCTAAGTTAAGGATTCTAGGTGGAATATAGGGATATTGAGAGATTATTTGGACAGGGTTTGGATGATACAAGGGGCTTGAGAGGTGTGAGGAATGGGTTAGAAGTGGTGTCCTTTTATAAGAGGGAGGAGGGACTCTTTAGGAAAGTATGAAAATGTTATTTTATTATATAATGATTTTCAGTTTCTAAAGATATAAAACTCATTAAAGTGAAATATAAGATGACTCATGGTTTAAATAAAATCATCCTATAAGAATTGGATAGGTTTTGGTTATTTTTTTAATCTTTATAATCTTATTTATTTAAATCATTTATTAATGAGGTAAACACTGCATCATTATTTTTTCATAAATAATTTTATTTATTTGATGTATAAAAATTATAAAAAAAATACCACAATGTATAAAATATTTTTATATTTCCAAAGAATATTTATAGTTGAAAATATAACTTATATAACCTTATTGAAAATTAATTTACTAAAAGATATTTGTTTATGTTATTTTTGCCTTTACTTTAAATTAATTAATATAAAGTGTCATTATCACTCTTAAGTGGCTCCATGGGGACCCAAAATAGACTCGAGGATGAAAATGGTCTTCCATGACTCATCCAATAAGTTTAGGACAAGTTTTGAGATAATTTTCTATTATTATAATATTATTTTTACCTGGAATTACCTTATTTACCTTTAACCATGGTAAATAAAAGTCAAAAGTTACTATTCACAAAAAATTATTTCCATATTACTGAACCAAATTTTACATACTAATAACAACCATGTTTGTCAGATTTTCAAAATTCAATTCATAGAAGCAGTAAATTTTATTTAAATGAAAACGTCAGATTTTTAACTACCACTTAGTGGTTTCACTATTCATCAAAAATTGAAGTTTTTCAAAAAAAATCCAAAAATTCAGCCTAAGATATATTTGATATTTTGAATTCAAAAATGATTTCTATTTTACCAAATTCAAATTATAGAAGTTGGATTAATTAATTTAAAATTAATTCCCGTTGTCAAAACAAAAAACGTGTTTTTAAGAAATAATAACTATCAAAAGATTGACACTTGTTTATGCCCAATTTCAAAGTGAAATTTATTCCAATGACCAACTTTGGATTAAATGGTAAAAATATAATCTAATTAAACTTTAAAATCAATTAAAAAGATAATCTAACCATATAAATAAATTATATTAAAAGGCATATTTGAATTAAAATACAATATTTTTCACTATTTATTAAAAATTGAATTTTATCATAAAAATACCAAAAATTTACCCAAAGTAAATTTTGATGTCCCGATTCTAAAGAAAAATTTTATTTTGTCAAATTGAACATATAAAAGTGTCCAAAACTAGATTTAAAGAGGGTTCTCCATCAAAAGGCGGTAAATCCACCTTTTAAAGTATATTAGAGTATTTATGCTTAAAATCATATTCTTTCTTATTTTTAGTCTCTAAAATTTATTGGATAAATGTAAAAATATTTAACAAACATGTATAATCATTTTTTAGTTATTTCTGTTCATTCCCACCATTACAACAGTTAGGCGTTAACTACCATTTAAAGTAATAATATTATTATATTATTTTTCATTACAACTCAATATTGTGTGCAACGTAAGATTTCAAAGAAATTCGTTGTTGTGTATCGGGTATGTCATCGAACATATCATACCATTTAAAGTAAAATTAATAATTAATTTACAAATATTAATAAATATTAAAATTTCATATTCTTTATTTACCTGGGATGTTACATCTATCATGTTTTAATTTCAAGAGGTTGTTGAATCATTACTACCCTCTTGCTATCAAGCTAACGCGGAGGGCACGGGCCAAACAAAGAAGGCTCATAACCTCCACCTTTTTGTTGGAATTTGGTGTGTTCTCCGCAAGATTTTTTTGGGTTGAATGAAACCCGGTGTGGTGGGTGGCGGCGGCGGCCAGCAACGGTCGGTCGTAGAGGAGATAGTGGCGCGCTGTCGTGCATCGCCGGCAAAGAAGGTCGCGGCCGCAGCCGTAGCGGGTAAAGATGACGGTCAGCGCCGGTCGGCTGCAAAGAAGGTGGCGGCGCGCCATCGCGCGCTTCCAGAGAAGGGATCCGCAACATACATCCACGGCGGACAGCGGTAGCCGGTATCGGCCGACGGCGAATGGAGGTGAGCGGCGCGCCGTCGCGCGCCGCTGTAGGAGGTCGCGGCGGAGGGCCGGGACCCGTAGCGGGTCCCACGGGTGACCTGGAAGCACCAAGAGGTGCTCCCGCTCCAATTTATGAATGGGGGAGACCACTCCCCCCATGCCATCTAGGGTGGTCCACGGTCCCAATAGGTCGTGCCCCTCTGCGGTCCGGGCTGCGCGAGCCCCAGCGAGTCGCGCTGCTCTGTGGGCCGGGCTGCGCCGCCTAGGCAGGTCGGGCCGGTTCGCGGTCCAGTGGGCCAAGCCTTCTATGACCCAGCCCAACTGGGTCGGACCCAGAATAGTTCGGGTTGATCCGAACTAGCTCGGGTCGGGCCAGACCGGCGCGAACCGGGCCCGGACCCTTCCAGGCCCAGTTTCGCTAAAAGATCCATAACTTGAAATTCAGGTGTCCGTTTGACAGACTGTCTACTACGCTAGGACCCTTGGAGTGATACGGTACTTTTGGTATAATCCAATTGAGTTTTGGAGAAAGTTGGAGTATGGGTGGGTTTTATCAGATCTGAATCCAATCGGGCCCTCAGAACTAAAATGCTTATAAGTCACAAACCGGGCATCTGATTGATGCACCATCTATCATGTTGGAACCCTTAAGTCATCATAGTTTTTTGGGATACTTATTAGTAGAGCTTTTTGGAGGTTTAGGTATGACCAATATCTTGAGGAGCGGATCCTCCTGGAATCAACCATACTATGAGCAGGAATCTGGTGGCTCGCAGTGAGGTGGAGGTTGGAGACAAATCATATGGAGGTTAGTACCTAACGATCCTGTGTGGATTAGAACCGATCCTATATGGGTCATATTCTATGTGGGTCAGTTCTCAATGATCCTGTGTGGGTCAGCGCATACCGATCCTATGTAGGTCAGATCCTGTGTGGCTCAGTAGGGGTTAGTACCTATCGATCCTGTGTGGGTCAGACTTCGTATGGTCAGCAGCAGAGCCTCTCAATAGAATAAGATGATCTTGTTTTACGACTAATCATCTTTACTTCAATACTTATACCTGGTGTGAGCTGAGTCTTTACCTTTGTGTTACTTTTACCTTCATGGTGTTACCTTTGTGGTACTTTTACCTTCATGGTGTTACTTTTATGTTGTTACCTTTGTGGTACTTTTACCTTTGTCATGTTACCTTTGTGGTATTCTTCCTTCATGGATCAGTTGTGAAAATGGATTAAAAGTTGGAGTATTAAGCTTCCTCATGAATGAGATGAGTATCTTTCGATAACTTAGGTATATGTATTGGCATATACCTAAGTAGAGTTGATGACTGCTTCGTGCTTTGTGATTGAGTTCTTCCTTTGTGGTTTTTCCTTTGTGGAACTCTGGGAGACCTTCGGGGGTCTCGGGGTCCCTACTGAGTATTGTTATACTCACCCCTACACAAGTTATGCCCGTAACTTGTTGTGTCTTGTACAGATGACGGACAACATTGATCAAGGCTGAGGGAGCCAGTACTAGATGGTGCTCAGAGGTGGACCTTTTGACGTGATGTGCCACAGTGTCTACAGACCATGAGTTGTACCTTCCCTTTAGGTGGGATCCTCACTGGATGATCCAGGAGTTATTTTCTATTTTTAGTTGTACTTGTACTTTTCAGTTGGGCTTGTATTTCGGACCCTTTACTTTCAGTACACTTTTTGCTACAACAGTTTACTTCATGGTTGCTTATTGTTGTACTCTTGGATTGTGTGTGTGTACAGGTTTAAAGGTAATTCCTTCCTATTATAGGGATACGCCTTTCTGGTGCTAGTAATCATCCCCTGGTCTATAGAATGAGGTCTTGGGGTAGCCACGAAATGAGCTCCGGGGGATAGTTTGTGACAATTGAAAAAAAATTAATGAAAACTTGGACATGGAATAGAAAGTGTTTTCGACCGAAGAGAGAAATAAAGTCAGGTTTACCTAAAATCGTGATTTCTATATCTTGAGTAATTAAAGTGTGTAAAATGAAAGGAAAACATGTAATTTACAAAAATAAACATGGGAGAATAAAATTTAATTTTTTTATTATACAATGATAAAATAAGTTCCTTCAAAGGAAATTCAAGCATACCAACTCTGATTAAAATGAGATTGTGAAATAAACCATTAAAATTTTGGTAACTTTTGAATTATAATACCCATGAAAGATTAAAATAAATGAAACATTAAATATTAATAAAATAATTAGAATCATTATATAACATTCCAAAGGGGAATTATATACACCTAATAAAATAATATATGTGCATATCATAACTTATGTCCCAAAGAAGACAATTTGAAATGAAATTCCCTTACCATGGGCGTGACTTCCTTCGTACATGTTTGAAACTCATGTATAATAAATATAGGTTTATTATACATATATTATAGAACCATACACATATATATATCATACTATATATGATTTACTTATAACATTTTATCACCCATTTATTAACCATTCCTTATTAAAATCATTATTTTGAGTGATAACTACTTTGTTTTTATGTATGTTTTGGTTTGGTGGTTTTGGTCATTTTATATTGATAATAGTTCCATAATATATAGAATTTTAATCATGATATGAATATCATATATATTCATTATATACATATTTAAATTCATCCATATAATTTATAGGTAGAAAAATGAATTACATAATTCATGGAGACGGTAGGTCGTACGTACGCATGAACGTTATTTTCATTTTGTAACAGATGAAAAAAAAAGAAATATAATTAATATTTAAACTATAAAGAATAATTTTATATTATAGATATAATATATATTCATTAAATATATCCTTATTACCATTCATGTCAAAATAAAATGAAAAACAAATCACATTGCTTTGTGGAGGCGGTAGTCCACACGTACGCACCAGTGACGTTATCATTTTCCAAAGGATTATAAGGTAAGATGGTATATGAAATATTATAATTAAAAAGGTATAATTATGTTATAAATATCATACATAAACATTAAATCCATTATTATATTCATCTGTGAGAGGCGGTGATTGAAAACAAATTGCATCAATTCATGAGGAGGTGGTCCGTCATACACACGATCGACGATTTTGTTTCCCATTTTATGGAAGAGGATATGGATATAGGTTATGAAATTAACATAATAAAATATAAATATATGTAATATACTGGATTTATTATTTAAAAATAGTTGAATAATATTTTAATGGGGTGGAAGAAAAAATAAAACAAAATGCTCGGTTATGAATAATACCTCTTTGTTGGACAACCTATTTAGGATTATGCCTAAATCCTTCCTAGTTTGGTTTTATGATCAAAATAAGTGATATAGAGTGTGTTTAGAGAATTAATTAAGTTATTCGGTTAGGTTTTTGATGAACTAAAAAGTTTTTAAGTGTGATTAAAAGAGGATAGGAGGTTCCCTTTTATAATGGGAGATGAGTGGAATTTTCACAAATACCCAAAACTATTCAATAATTGGAAGTCAATCTCAACCCATGTGCCTCAAAATTTATAAATAATGGAGTGTAGGAAAGTTAAGTTTGTTCTAAACCTCAAAAACAAAAAAAATTAAAAATGTTATTCCTTTTACCTCTAAGGTTACTCGCTTTTACCGTTTTAGTTTTCACAACAGTGACTAGTTTTTTTACTCCTTTAGGAGACAAGATAGGTACTATGAAATGAAAATTGAAACATAATTGGACCATGGTTTATATTTTAAAACATATAATAATAAATTATTATATTATAGTATTTTTATAAATTTTAAATTATTTAATAAAATATTAATTATTATAAAATATCATTAATGTCATTTTTGGAACTATTTATTTAATTTGACATTGAAAACAATATGGAAGCAATGTAATTTGAATATAATATTTTAAAATATCACTAAAATTTTATATTTATATATAAAATTCATGGAATTTAATAATTTTCCAAATTAAATTACTTTTAATATTTTCAAAATAATTTATTTTATTTTTCTTTTAATTAAATAATCACTATGTTGGAGTCGTGTAAGAATTTAAGGTAATTATTTTATAAATAAAAAATTATAAATAAATTACCATCATAAATAAAAATTATTTATCATTTAAATGACTATTTATAGTTGAACATACCTCCTTTCTATCCCTATGTCAACACAAAATATGTTTTTAGAAGTAAGAGGGTAACATTGTGTCCTTCTCTTTACTTAAATTATTTTAAAGCTCATAATAATGTCCATATTGAATGGAAACAACTCCTTCCTAGATAGGGATCTCTATGGATTTACCTCTCTATGGGTAGGGGGTTCCCTGGTGTGGAGGGTTCAAAAAGGCCACACTTGGGGATTTCCCTTTGAAAGAAATATTTTTATTGTTTTTACTATTCATTATGATTAAAAATTAAGTTTATCTTATTACCTAATAATAATTATGAATATTCCAAATATTGAGCCTATTTTATGAAATTCAATCCACAAATGTGGTATAATTTAATTTAAATATAAACCCGCAAAATGTGTTGAAAAATGGTTCTTTTAAGGAATGCATTTTTCAAGCATAAGATGATCTTATATTAACTATATGAATACTAAGCATCTTCATATGAAATTAAATATATATATATAATCTATAATTTAAATTTAAATTATTCATTATTAAATATTGTTTTAATTAATTAAAATAGAAATAAATTATGAATTTGAAATAGTTTTTCAATAAAAAACAATATTGTTCACTATTCATTAAAAATCAAACTTTTTAGAAAAATCCCAAAAATTCACCATGGGATAATATTGATATACTGATTTAAAAAATTATATCTTTTTTATAAAATTTAATTTCTAAAAGCTCTAAAAATTAATTATAATATTTTCCCACAAAAAAAATAATATTCATTTTTGAAGAATACATGTTTTTGAAGAATAAATGACTTTACTAAAAAATGAGTGATTATTTACTAAAAATTTATCAATACAATTGTATTAAGTAGGAAATTTATATATATTTCATAAATTAGTTAATCTTATTCATATCTACCAATTTAATAGCTAGAATATAATGGTCATATTTAAACAACGGTATTTCATGGTTCATTTAGGATCAGTGTGGCGTGTCGTATGCGCTATCAAACATAGTTTTATTTTTTTAAAATCAGGTTTTACATTTAAACATAATCATTCTGTATTATATGTGTTATTTATTGAAAGTACACACCATATGATAGGTTTTATTTGATATTAAATTCTTAATTTAGCTTTTCATATTATACAGAACTATAAGTCATGTATAACTATTACATACTATATAATCCATGTGTAATAAATAATTATACACACTATAATTTTCATGTGTTCCATGTGTAATTTATTGATAGTAAACACCATTAAATTAAATCATATACTATATATGTGATATGTCGTGTGACTGTATTGTATGCAATTAAAACCATGTCAAATAATTTGAACAGGTACTCACTAAGTTTCTTATAAGTAAAATTTGTGTACTTATTTTATTAAATTTTAAATCAAATTAATTAATTTAATTTATTTAAAATTACATCATATGGGTATCACCCAAATATATTGGATGAAGATTAATATAAAATGAATTAATTTATTAATCAGATAATTGATTAGATTAATTCATGTGCATTTTCTATTGATAAAAGAATGAATTGAAATGAATACTAACCACTTATTTTAAATGAATATTCATTGAATAAGTGGATGACCATGAGCTTAGTACAACCTGTGTATGTGTGTGGTTTATTTTAATATAATTATTATATGGGTTTTTACAATTATTATTATTAAATTAAAATGATGGCATGTGATTCATCCCTCCCTCCCTATTATATACGATCATATATTCCCATATCTTATTTTATGAAAACCCCCATTATGATACTAGAAAGGATGAAACAAGGTTAGTAAAATCCCATTAAATATTTAAACTAGGTGATGATTTGAAAAGGATACAGCAAAATTATGTCTCGTGGAAACTAATTTCAGCAAGTTTGGTAGTGATTATAACTTATATTCTAATGTTGATTCTCAATATTTTTCTTATTCTGGTTCTAAAAATTCTAAATCTAAAATTTTGAGTAAATTATGAGATTAATATCAAGATAAAATAGAGAAACTCGTTAAAAATATGAAAAGTTGACTAAGTATTTTATGAAAGTTAATAAATAAAAGAAAAAATCTTTTGGAAATTGAAAAGATTAAGAATTTTGAATTTTAAATTTTCAAGATAAAAAATAGAATCAATGTTTAAAAAATTCATCTTCAAGTTCAAAAGATAAATTAGGTGATGATTTGGAAATTATTAAAAAGGAAAATAGAGGGCTTAAAGCTAAAATTTAATGTTTGAAAGATATGTTAGCTAAGTTCACTATTAGAAGTTAAACTTTGGATGAATTTATGTGATTTACAAAGATTTATAGATTTAAAACTAATTTATATTGTCTTGGTTTTGATGGGAGGTTAACTCAAATGTATAAAAATAGATTTATGAAAGGTAAAACTGAAGGTATTTTAACTATAACTAGTTTTGATGTGGTTTGGTTGGACATTATACTAATGATTTCTCTTTAATATTTGTTCAATCTCTTGGTCACACAAATTCATTCAGTTCTAAATATACTTTTAGATCTAAAAGACTGAACCCTTTTGTAGCATGGGTTTCTAAAGGGAATTTTCTAAATCCATTGGGACTGAAGCTAATCTAGATTCCAAAGTAAGTTCCTACTCTATTTTATGGACAACTTTCATTCTATTTTTTATTATGTGGAATGTTAGTATGTAATTAAGTATATTTATGAAATTACTTGAATATCATATAACTTATTTCATGGTTATTTATGCTTTTAAAGAATTTATATAAGAGGAGCTTTCAAGAGAAAGAAAGAATCAATTAAGGTGGGATTTCTTGTTTTTATCTTTTAAATATATCATATAATGTATGAATTAAGGGGGATTTTTCTTTTCTCATGAAGAATTTTTTTTATTTTTGAAAAAATACATATTTTTTATTTAAATTCATTTGATTAAAAAAATTAGCAGTGAACATTTCTTATGATTATTTTCAAAAGGGGTAGAATGATTTATTTAAATGATTTAATGTTTTTTATCAATTCCAAAAGGGGAGAAATTTTTAATTGATATTATTTTTTGAAATTATAAAAAAGGAGGAGAATATTGAAATGTATCATTGAACTGATTTTTTTATTTATATATATATCTCAGAGTTTCATTATTAGATAATTATAATTTCTCACAGCTTTGTTAAATTATTTATTTCCTCTAATATAAGTTATATTAAATGTTTTTTTAATATTGGAATCTTGAATTATTATTTAAGGGTTAAAAATAATGTTATTTAACTCATTGTTAATCTATTTATTAATTATTATTTATTAATTTATTAATTATTTTATATAAAAATTAATTTTTCTTAGTTTTTTTACCCTTACACAAGTTCTGGAAACTTGGTTTTACCCTTACAAAACTTTTTTCTTACCCTTTCATGAGTTTTGAAAAAATTATTTTACCCTTATGTGTATTATATGAAGTGTAAATTACCTTTACACAACTTGTTCATATTAACCAAGATCTTTACATATTACCTTTACATGGGTCTGTTTAAGTTACCTTTGTGTAGAATGATTTTATATTGCCTTTATGATACCTTTATACAACACATAAAACTTTATGTTGACCTTTATTTAGTGCATTAAATTTATTGATTACCTTTACATGAGTATTTTGTGATTTCCTTTATATAGATATCACATTGACCTTTATACCCGTTTTTTAGATTCCCTTTACATAGTATTAAAATCCACCTTTACATAGAATATGTAAGTTTTCCTTTGTGAATCTAAAGGAAATTACCTTAATGTAAAATGTTGTATAAAAATTTTTGAAAGGCTCTGTTTTTTGAGTTTCTTAGTATTTATGTTTACTGTAAGTTAATATCAATTTTTTATCAATTGTTTTGTTCCATAAATTCAAATTAATTATATAGAAACTATACAAAGTATTTTTTTTCAGTGTTTTATAGGTATTTAATGGGGAATATAATGGTTTTTATATGTTTTATATTCATACTTTATATTTACTTCATGGGTTTTAAAATTTCATTTGTTTAGAATTAGAAGAGTATGATTTATAAAATTTATCAATATGATTTAAGGCTAGTTTGAAGGAAGTATTTATTGATGTTTTAAATGTTTATTAAATATTTTATATCCTGCTCCATTCTATATGCGTGATTTTGTTTTTCAAATTCAAATGTTTTTTGGTTTTAAATAAATAATAAATATGCATGATTTTTGGAAATGGTTTTCATGATTAAGAGAAATTAAATATGGGATTATAATTATTATTTTTATAATTCTAACAAAAATATGTTCACAACATGGTTACTTATTTATAGAATACTTATTTTATCATATTCACTCTCCTCATGAGTATCATCATTTTATTTATAAGTCATGAATTATAGTAATTG
The DNA here is from genome assembly GCA_963277665.1 of Viscum album. Classification (NCBI taxonomy): domain Eukaryota; kingdom Viridiplantae; phylum Streptophyta; class Magnoliopsida; order Santalales; family Viscaceae; genus Viscum; species Viscum album. The sequence continues at coordinate 1,018,558,508 of OY728140.1, read as the reverse complement.
TTTAAATATGTTTATAGGAAGATCCCATTGAATATTAAATGCTTCATATCATGATATTCACATGGATTATTAATTAGATATATTTATTGTCTAATATTACTTTTGTTGAGTTTATTGTTTTATATAATATCGATGATATTTTTAATACAACATCCATATGAAGATTTTCATATTTCATTTATGAAAGTGGATTGAGAATTTTGAAATAGATGAGATGATCATTGTTACTAGTTCTACTTAAGGAGGTCGAATCAATATAGTGAAGGTTGGTGTCGGTAGGTGGTTGAAGGACTATTGGATGAACTTTACATGAACCTTTTGACATCCAAGAACAAAGCTTCATCATTCACTACTGCATGATAAAGTAAACTAATGGAATTATAGAGATTAATACTTTAAATACTTTAAAGGGTCAAGAAGAAAATTTCTACACCAACATTTATATTTTCATGTCTCTAGTGGGTTTCATTATTTTATTTATTTTTGGGATAGAAGTTATCTAGACTACATCTTATCCCTTACAGTTTATACCACTCTTAAAAGGTGACATTGATTTAACCCACCTAAACAAAAGGCAATACAGAGGTTATGATTGATCCTGTTGAAAATCATTAGGTTGGAGGTGATCTTTATATAAAATTATGTGATCTTTATACTCCCAAAAAGGGTCATAGGTTTGGGGATGCACCTTAAAAAAAGTCATGGGTTAAGATTTATCCTGATTGAATGTCTGGGTTGTGATTTATCTTATTAAAAAAGTATGGGCTTATTGTTCTCCCTTGAAAAAATCTCTCTCTTATTTTAGTGGGTGTCATGCTTTACTGGTTAGAGTGTGAAGAGTATACATAGGATTTTTTAGATCCAAACTACTATAAAATTCCTTATGTTTATTTCATTGTTTTATTTTTTAATCACTCTTCACACTTTAATTTATTTAAATGGATAAATTTATTAATCATTTTAATAAACTAAATTCCACAATTAAATTTATTTAAATCTGATTATTTTAATTTTAAATTCACCCCTCCCCCCCTATTGTCTTTATCATCACCCCTCTAGAACCTAATAATAAGAACACCATGATTTTACTTAGTTCACCCACACTACGCTACACCTAAGGCACATACACTCAGTATTCTGTTGGGGTAATAATAATTCATTATAACTCACTTTTTTGTGTATACAATATTTAAGTAAGGTCACTCTTCACCTAGGATCATTTCCACTTCCTATCTTTCTCTCATTAAGTCCAAGAGGGTTTCAAATTTAGGTACAAGATCACTATCTATTAAGGATCACCTCTTATTCTTCTCTTTTATGAAATACTTTGTTGAAGGCGTAAGTTTATAGACTTATAAATCTCTTCTAAATTTAATTACATGAAGGTATCTCTAAGTTTTGAACTTGGAATATGTATCCTTTGATTCTGGATGTGATGTTTTAGTTAATTCCAAACTGCTTCTCCCAATTCCACTGCTTAATATGTTCAATTTCTTATTATAAGAATTTATCCTTTGATATTTAAAATAAATTTACATAAAAATAATAAAACTCCTACAGATATAATAATTCTAGGACATGAATTATCTTCAATGTAATTTTTCTACTTTACTTCATTATTCCAGATGCATCTATAGAATCCTCAACAACTCCTATTGCTTCAGAAAATTTGATGTCTTCCTCTATGTATTCCACTTTCCTATTCTTCAAATACATGCTCAATAAATCTTCATAGTTGAATTTGATCTTCAATGATATTTCCTATTTATAAATAACTCTATATAAATCAAATATTCATTAAAACTCTATGTTTTTTTCACCTTCCTTTTAGAAACACAAATTTATTTCTCCTCTCTGTTTACTTCTCTATTTTTCCTATATTTTATATTTTCTTTTTTTTTAAATTATATATACTAGATACAAATATAACCTAGGAATAATTTTAATTTTAATTTTAAATTAAAATATGAACCATCTTCCAACTTCCATTCCTTAAAATTTAACCTTTGGATCTTCTTCCATAAATTCATCTCCATTGAACTCCATGGGTCATTAATGTTTTAAATATAACTTATAAATAGTTATATGAGCACCAAACTTTTAAAAACTATAGGTAACTTATACTTTTAAAACTTTAAAGCAGATCCACTACTCAAAAATTCTATTTTGATCTCTACTTTAAATCGACCATGGCATGTTGTATCAAATACCACAACATAGTATAACTCCCAGTTGAAACACCCTTCAATATTCCTTCTAAAACTCTCACCTTACCATGTTGGTCTCTCACTCCATAAATCTCAATACTCACTATGATTAACTCCATAGCATGGTGTTTTTCTATCAGTGATTTTGATCATCCTTGAGTGATGTGAGTTACTTCTATTTCACCTTCCTCTATGCCCTTTTTGGGCCTCTCCATGTTACACAAGTAAATTCACAAGGAAAAAAATCCTAGCTCCATGGTGTGTTGTATTCCTTATCCCTATTTCATAAATTATTCAACCCCATGGCCTTCTAAATTCCAAGTGAAATGGATTTTATGATGTTTCCACATTTAAAGGTCTTACGAAATTTCAAACATCCACAAAAACCTCCATAGCTTCCTCCACTGCATAGATAGCTTTATCATTTCTCATAGGTAAAATTGTTAAACAAAATTCCATTAACCATGACATGGGTGATGTGACCATTTCATATATATATCCTTATGGACTGAAATTTAATACAAAACACTCATAACTTTCTCACTCTAGATATTTCTAGATTCAAAATGGCTTAACCATATTCACCATGGTGTGGTCCAACCCATGGTGAAGGTTTCATTCACCATTTTTTCATAAAATAACCCAGATAACCTGGTACACTAATACCTGGTCTAGCCCTGAAATAGCCCAAAGGTCATTCCCAATACCCTTGGGTTGGAAATTATCACTCGATATCATATCAAACAACGAAGGTAATAGTTTCTCCACAAAGAACAACCCATTAATATACAACAATGGAAGATAAAACAAAAAACATTTGGTATGTCAAACACTCCTAAAGGGTAAAAGTACTACAAAAATATAGATAAATATCCCAAAGGAAAATTTCATCCATAATGAAACACAATACCTATCAATACTAAACTCTCAGAACTTCATTAAATGAGTGGACCACAACTCCACCTGTCACCGCTATCACACAGGGTACCATTCTCAAGCACATCTGCCACCTCCAAGTGTTGATTTCTATTTTCTTGGACCTGGAATCACATAATATACAAATTCCAAAAGGAAAAGGTAGGGCGTGGTCTCAATATCCTAGTAGTATTACACCACATATTTCATAAGCAATTCCAATACAAATAAACCATACATGATTCAATTTACAATAAATACAAGTCATAGAAATTCATTTCACATTTTTAGAAAAAAAAATGCTTTCAAAATAAGTATATGGAACATATATAAAAAAATAGCTTAAATGAACATTTAAATATAATGGTTGGGTGAGAATAAAATCATTTCTATAATCAATGGAATGTAATCATCAAATAAAAACTTTTCATAGCACAATGTCATAATCCCTAGGGTCAATTAGTGTCTTTTTCGAGGATCCCCATGCCTCTAAATTAGTGATCACAACTCAAGTGTGCATACATCCCTCAGCTCATGACAATGGTACATACACCCCATTGGGGGAAAATAATGTCAAAATAGGTTTTTATTAGAGTTTTCATCATCAATAAATTGATAGGGAGTTAGAGTCCTAGAATTATTTTTATATTCACCCACTAATTACTGAGGCTCACATGTGCTTAAATCAATCAAACAATCATAGGAAAATCATTCATTTCAAATTAATTTATCATTTATAATTCAATTTTCCAATTTTCAAGTTTCAAAATGCATTTACAATTTCAAATACAAATCATGGTTTTTATCAAATTCATGCCTCTCAAAATCATCTTTCATTTAAATCCATTTTCTCAAAGATTAATCATCAAATCATTTCATCAAATCACTTCATTAAACCATTTCTCAATTCAATCCATCAAAATCCAACTAGTTCATCAAAGCCTTTGAAAATGGGTTTTCTTTCACAAATCCATGCCTTTCTAAAATAATCAAGTTAGGGTTCAATAATCAATTGGAGACACTTTTCAAAACAAACTATTAGTCAAGGAAGTATGGGAAATCCTTATGGAATCACCCACCTTTTATCACATGATACAATGATCGATCACCTAAAATGGGAATTGAAAACAGAGAATTGAAGGTAAGTAAGATCAAATAAGATTTTATAGTATCATAGTCTATGAAATAAAAGATCTAATCCATCAACAATGATATGATTAACCCCTATTAAAGGAATATATAAGAGAGAAAGAAGAAATTATATTTCAAGGATTAATCACTTACTGGAGAGAGATCAAACGCATCCACTAGTACTTCGATCTGAGAATAAGGGAGTTTATAGCATTCAATTCACCTCTTGAGAGCCTCTAAATTCCCAAGGATTTGATTAGGGTCAAATTTTATATTTAAAATATTGATAATAGGGGTTTCAATATTTTTATTATAATTTTTGGGGCATTAAAAATCCATCTTCATGGTTTGTTGGAAAGGTCACTCAGTTATCACTAACTATATTCCTAACCGTGAACCCTCACTGGGCTTCTAGAAAGGGTGCATGGTTTAGCCATACTATTAGTTTAACTTTAAACTAACCATGAAAACCCCATTAACAAAGGCCATAGATTTTGGGGGAAGGTTACATGGTTTGAAACTAACCATGTTCCCTCTCCAGTGCCTCGCAACTGGGTGCATGGTTTGTTGGGCCAAACCACATGATTTTCCCTAACCATTTTCCAATTGTGAACATCCCCATGGGATTCCAAAATTTTAAAAAATATCCTAAAATAACACATAACAAGCCCCAAACCAAGGGAGATAAAATAATGGGTTAATAAGTACCTGAAAGCGGTTGATGGGGTATTACGATCTTGCTTATATCCATATCCAAATTATTCCTTATCAGTTTCCCATTATTCTAAATCCTAAATATGATTGAATTAGCACATTAACCTATTTTCTTAAATAATTTACTCTTCTGAATGTGGTTTCCATATGCATGGAAATAACTATATCCAAGTCTTCCATTAGAAACCTACTCATTCTCAAGTACATTCAAACATCATCACTAAGTAATTTTATTCATCTCTAGAATAAATCTGTCACAACCCGTCCTCAGGACCCATGTCGTGACTACCCCAAGCCCGCCTCCCATAGGCCAGGGGATGGCGACTAGCACCAAGGTGAAAATCCCGACAAAAGGGGAAGGCATTGCCTTTATAAAGCAAAAAAACACCACAGAGTAATCAAGCAGAAGTAAACACTAAGTAAAACTGGATACAATAGTGGTGCAGAAAAGTAAGTGGGCCAGAATACAAACCCAAACTAAAAGTAAAGTACAACTAGAAAGAAAGTAAAGTAGCTGAAAGTAAAGCAGCAACGTTGAGCCGTCCACTGGAAGTTCCACCTGAAGGGTGGGTACAGGTATCCTCCTCAGCCCCTTGGGTCCAGTCGTCCGCTCTGTGTACGTCGCGCCCAGTGGTCCACCTCCAGGTACCGACTGCTCTATAGGCCTCAAACGTGATCATTGATGTCCGTCGTCTGCATCCAACACAATTTAGTGTGGGCATAGCCCATGCAGGGGTGAGTATACGCTACTCAGTAGGGACCCCAAGACCCCCGAAGGTCTCCCAGAATCCACAAAAGATAATCCACAAAGGAAAGATACAATCACGAAGTAACAACCAACACTACTTAGGTATATTCCCATACATATACCTAAGTCATCAATTCCAGTTCGGCTCCAACATCCGAGCCCAAGTTCGATCACATCCACACAGGATAGTACAACCCGATCCACACAGGATAACACAACCCAATCCACATAGGAAATCAAGTCAATCATATCAAAAATATTGATTGACATTCAAGACTCATCTCATACAGGTATACTCCTTCGTAAGGTGATAGAGATGATCAGATGTAGCCACTGATTCATCTAGCTGGGACCCACGTAGGATACAAGTACCGTGGTCGTAGCCGCTGAACCCACAGAGGATTCCAGTATGGTTGTCTTCACCATCGAACCCACAGAGGATTCCAGTACGGTTGTCGTCACTGCCGAACCCATGAAGGATTTCAGTGCAGTCGTAGTCGTCGAACCCACGGAGGATTCCAGTACGAAAGTCTTCACCGTCGAACCCACATAGGATTTTAGTATGGTAGTCTTCATCGTTGAACCCACGGAGGATTCCAGTATGAAAGTCTTCATCTTCGAACCCACAGAGGATTCCAGTACGGAAGTCTTCACCGTCGAACCCACATAGGATTTCAGTACGGTAGTCTTCATCATCGAACCCACGGAGGATTCCAGTACGAAAGTCTTCATCATCGAACCCACGAAGGATTCCAGTATGATAGTATTCACCGTCTAACCCACATAGGATTTCATTATGGTAGTCTTCATCGTCGAACCCACGGAGGATTCCAGTACGATAGTCTTCATTGTCGTCGCAGCCAGCTCTAGGGTTCCCGCACACAGCACGCTTGATTCTGGGAGGGTCTGCTCCTTGATCCAAGTGGGTCGATACATCAACTAACATGTAGTCCAGATTTGATGTACCCCAAAGTTTTGCCTCATCGATAGGAACTCAACGTGACAGACGGCGCGTCAATCGGACACCCGGTCTGAGAGTTAATGGCTTTTTCATCCCAGGGGCCCGGTTAGTTTTTAAGTCAAAACCAACCCGACCGTACTCCAACTGCGTCCAAACCTCGATCGGAGTGAGCCAAAAGGTCCATCTCAGTAAGAGGAATCCAACAAAGTTGACGGCACGTCAATCAGACGTCTGAAGCTCAAGTTATAAGTGTTTCCGCTCCGAGGGCCCGGTTGGTTTCGTGTTCGAACCAACCCGGCCATACCCAAAGTTCTCCGAAACCTTAATTGTAATACACTGAAACGACCGTCTCGATCCAAGGATCCCAACTCATCTGACGGTGCGTCGATCGGAGGTCTAAAACCCAAGATATGGGCAAATGACTAAAAACAGTCCGAAATGGGCGGTCTGGACCCAGCTCGACCCGGCCCAACCCCCCCTGGGTCGGCCCGAATCGGGTTCGGGTCTGGCCCATCAGGGCGCGCCCCGGCCCAGCCCGGTGCGGCTGGTCTGGCTCAGCGATGCCTCACGCTGGGCAGACGCGGGGGTGGGTGCGCTACCCCCTGCTAACGGACGCAGCGCTGGTCGCCGCGTCTCCCCCGGATCCCACGCGGCCGCGGGATCCGGTCTTCCCGCCGCCGCCGCGGCTTCAACCGCGGTGGCTCCTGCCAGCGGCGCGCTAGCAGCGCCTTCTGTGGACCACCGGACCCGCTCCGGTGGTCCGTTTTTCCCACCATCTGCACCTGCAGCTCTCCCAGGACCCGTAGAATACTGCGAAGGGTTCAGAACGCCTTTGTGGCCCACTTCGTCATCGCCCGTCACTCCGCACACCAAGAATAGAGATTCGGTTGGTTCGGACTTTTTTTTTGGTCCGCACCCACCGCTTTAGTGGTTCAAACGACTTCCAACAATTTAAATACATGTCAAGGATATAATCCACAAAGATTAAATTAAACCAAACCCCCTACCTCAAGCGTTGTTGAACGAAGGTTCGTCAAGGAAGAAGGATCATCAGCGTCGCGGTACACGGCGTCGCAGAGAAAAGGATCGTCGGCGTCGCGGAGAAGAGTATTGGCATCGTAGTACACGGTGTTGCGTCATCGATCACCGAGGAACTTGCGTTCTTCATCGTCTTTCGTTGGAGGTCGGCATTCTTCGTCGGTGATGGTGTGTTCTTCATGTTCTTCAAGGAGGAAGATGAGGATTCCAAGGTTCCTCTCCAATCCTTCTCGCACAATGAAAACAACAATAAAATAAGGTGTTGCCTTATTTTATTACTCATGTCAACCCATAAATGAAATTCAAAAATAAAACACGATTTAATTAACGTGTGTTGACCATTAATGAGGTGTTTAATAAACCAATTAAATGTGAGAGTTGACTTGTCATTTAAGAGGGGTGTGCAGGTGAGTTGCCAAAATAAATGCACATGGGAGGTAAAAAGGAAAAAAAGGGGGTGGTGTACGTGTGGGCCCCACCTCACTAATATCCTACCTAGGAGTTAGGGTATTAGTGGGCCCCACTCCAACCACCATTCCTAGGTTATCATTTCTTAGAATAAAAATAAAATTGTAGCACAATATTTTATTTTTATTCTTTAGTTAACCCAATTAATTAATAACCTCACCCGAGAAAACGCAACTCTGAAAAAGGTGTTCTTAAGAAATTACCGGCATTGCGATTCCATCGGTGCCCTCAGAATTCAATTCCGAGCACCGGTTCAAAAGTTAGGAAAACCCACTCGTTCGTTCACTGAACGTACTCGAGCTAAACTTTGGAAATTGATTCTGGGCACACCGGGCCTCGGAATCAGGTTCCGTCAGAAACTACGTTATTGTAAAATCCCAAAGAAAATTAAAAAAGATTTCCCTTGAATTTTACGGGTCTTTATATTACTCCCACCTCAGGGATTTATGTCCCCATAAAGATACATCATAAAGTAGGGGAACAAAAGTGAGTACTGAGCATGCATCTAAGCCTCCCGCTCCCAAGTGCTCTCCTGGAGGTTCTCGTGCTTCCATCTGATGAGCACTAGAGGAATCAACCGCCCACATAGGACCACTCCTGTCAATCCTCTATCTCCACCGGGACCTCCGCAAAAGTCGCCCCATCATCAATGTCCCACCCCCCCATGGTCGATGATATGCGTCGGGTCATGCACGTATCTCTTCAGCTGAGATACGTGGAAGATTTCGTGCACCCAGTGCAACTGAGGTGGATGGGTCAAGCGGTAAACCACCTCGCCGACCTTGTTGAGGTCCTAGAAGGGTCCAATGAAGCGCAGAGACAACTTTCCACCCCGTCCAAATATCCGTAACTCATGTCGAGGTGAGACCCATAGGAAAACGTGGTTTCCATCCTCGAACTCTAGTGGTCTCCACCTCCTATCAGCATAAGTCTTTTGTTGGCTCTAAGCTCACCTCATCCACTCCTGGGTGACTTGGACCTTTTCTGGTCCTACAAGAGCTGCTAAGATTTCTTCTTTTCCAATAAGAGAAATTTGGTCTCATCCCCAAGATGAACCACGTTCTTTGCCTAATACAGTCAATCCCGACATGGATGATACTAATCCATACCAAGGATGACGTCGTAAGGCATCGATGTTACTACCAAGAGATCCAACTGTTACTCTCACCTCCAAGGGTTGAGTCACACTGTCGGCATCAGTGTGTGGTAATTGGGTCTCCTCTAGTAGGTATCTCAAAAGTGAGGTTCAAGTCAACGGTTTCTAAACTTAAACCTCTTAGTAACAACAAAAAGAGAGGACAAGAAAGGAAATGCCACAAAGAAAGGTGTCTTTTATTACTACAGCTCAAAGTACAAAGACACAAAGTATCTACAAACAAACATCAACAAAACTAGAAGCAACATGAACAAAAGTCTCCACGTCTGGAGCTAGTCCCGCTCTTGTCCATTTGCTCCCAGAGCTCCATGATCATAGGCCTCAGCTGCCTGAATTTGAGCTCTTCCCTGTCCACTCGTTCCCTACGGTCGGGGTGGTCTCCCAGGTGGTGGTGGTGGTAGGGCCTCAAAGCGTTGTCCACCACTCACTGCTCGGCCAGCTCCTCTTCCTCGCCCACCTGCTCCCTATGGACCACCATGGTCGAACCTCTGCCTGGGAGGTCCCTCTACCGCCTGCTTCTCATCTGCAGGATGAGTCGGGCAGTCTCGAGCCATGTGACCTTGTCCACCGCATGCGTAGCATTGCCTGCTCCTCGTGTAGATGGATCTCCTTCGTGTGCCCCGCACAACTGAATCTTCACCCTGAGATTGCCCATCTGATGGTCTGGGTCATTTGGACCTCTGCGTCACCTGTCTACTGCCAGCTGCAGAAGACTCCGCTACAGTTCGTCCTGCGGAGGGTCCTGCCGCTGGTGCCTGCTCGGCGAGAAAACTCTCCACTAGAAGGGCTCTCTCCAACACCTCTGCCTGCGTCAGAATGTTGAGGAGATCATCAAAGCCCTGATCTCATGCCTCAGTCCTTTCTCGAAGGTCCGGGCCTGGAAGAATGGGTCCCGTACCATATCTGTGGAGTAGTGCGAGAGATCAGTAAACCTCACCGAGTATTGGGCCACGGTCATGTTGCCCTGCCGTAGTTGTAGTAACTCCTAGATGCACACCGCACGGAGGGTGGCTGGGACGAACTCCGAGCGGAAGATGCTCTCAAAGTCCTTCCAGAGGAGAGATGCCTCGTCGTGCACCTGGAGCATCAAGCTCCATCATCTGCCTACTGCCGCTTGCAGGAGGCTCACTGCGAGGATCACCATGAGGTCAGCTGGTGTCCCCACTAACCTGAAAACTCACACAACTGCCTCCAGCCAATCCTCGGCTTCCTGAGGGTCCGTCTCCCTGCAGAACCTAGGTGTTCTCTGACCCTGAAACTCGTGCAGTGCACTAAGGCGATGTGCACTCTCAGTGGCTAGGTCTGGTGGCATCGGTGGCTCGGCGGGTAGAGGTACCGCCGGTGCCTCCGCTGTCAAAGGGCCCTGTACCGAGGCCTCGTCACTCGGTGGGTTGTCGTCTCGCTCAGAGCTCGGAACCTTAGTTGGATACTGTCGTGGGGACATCCTGAAAAGAAACAGGTGCACCAACGTATCCTTACACCAGGACCCTGACTTCTGATTTCCGACTCAATGCACGAAAACATTGATTTCATGTGTGTTTCAAAAGTTTTCTTTGTGATTACTTTGTGTCAACTCACCAGGTATACTGTTTTGACCGTGGAGCACCTATTTCTTTTCAGAATGTCCCCACGACGGCAGCCAGCTAGGGTTCTGAGCTTTGAGCGAGACGACAACCCACCAAGCGACGAGGCCTCGGTACAGGGCCCTTTGACAGCGGAGGCACCGACGGTACCTCTACCCGCCGATCCACCAATGCCACCAGCCCCAGCCGCTAAGAGTGCACGTCGCCTTAGTGCACTGCACGAGTTTAAGCATCAAAGACCGCCCAGGTTCCACGGGGAGACGGACCCTCAGGTAGCCGAGGATTGGCTGGAGGCGGTTGTGTGAGTTTTCAGGTTAGTGGGGACACCAGCTGACCTCATGATGATCCTCGCAGCGAGCCTCCTACACGCAGCAGCAGACAGATGGTGGATCTTGATGCTCTAGGTTCATGACGAGGCATCTCTCCTCTGGACAGACTTTGAGAGCATCTTATGCTCAGAGTTTATCCAAGCCACCCTCCGTGCGGTGTGCATCCAGGACTACTATAGCTGCGGCAGGGCAGCATGACCGTGGCCCAATACTCAGCGAGGTTTACTGATCTCTCACGCTACTCCACAGATATGGTACGGGATATGTTCTTCCATGCCTGGACCTTCAAGCAGGGACCGAGGCATGATATCAGGTCTTCGATGATCTCCTTCAACATTCTGATGCAGGCAGAGGTGTTGGAGAGAGCCCTTCTAGTGGAGAGTTTTCTCACCGAGCAGGCACCAGCGGCAGGACCCTCCGCAGGACGACCCGTAGCGGAGTCTTCTGCAGCTGGCAGTAGACAGGTGATGCAGAGGTCCAAACGGGCCAGACCATCATATGGGCAATCTCAGGGTGAAGATTCGGTTGTGCGGGGCACACGAAGGAGAGCCATCTACACAAGGAGAAGGCAATGCTACGCATGCGGCGAGCAAGGTCACATGGCTCGAGACTGCCCGACTCGTCCTGTAGATAAGCAGCAGGCGGTAGAGGGACCTCTCAGATAGAGGTTTGACCATGGTGGTCCGCAGGGAGCAGGCGGGCGAGGCAGAGGAGCTGGCCGAGCAGCGGTTAGTGGACGACGCTTTGAGGCCCTACCACCACCACCACCAGGGAGACCACCCCGACCGCAGGGAACGGGTGGACAGGGAAGAGCTCCGCTTCAGGCAGCTGAGGCCTATGATCATGGATCTTTGGGAGCAGATGGACAGGAGCGGGACTAGCTCCAAACGTGGAGACTTTTGTTCATGTTGCTTCTAGCTTTGTTGATGTTTGTTTGTAGATGCTTTGTGTCTTTGTACTTTGAGGTACAGTAATAAAAGACACCTTTCTTTGTGGCATTTACTTTCATGTCCTCTCTTTTTGTTGTTACTAAGAGGTTCCGGTTTAAAAACCATTGACTTGACCCTCACTTTTGAGATACCTACTGGAGGAGACCCAGTTACCACACACTGATGCCGACAGTGTGACTCAACCCTTGGAGGCGAGAGTAATGGTTGGATCTCTTAGTAGTAGCGTTGAGGCCTTACGAAATCATCCTTGGTATGGATTAGTATCATCCATGTCTAGATTGACTATATTAGGCGAAGAATGTGGTTCATCCAGGGGATGAGGCCGGATTTCTCTTATCGACAAAGAAGAAATCTTAGCAGCTCTTGTAGGACCAGAAAAGGTCCAAGTCACCGAGGATTGGATGAGGACAGCTCAGATCCAACAAAAGACTTACGCTGACAGGAGGTGGAGACCACTAGATTTCGAGGATGAAAACCACGTTTTCCTACGGGACTCACCTCGACGTGAGTTACGGAGATTTGGCCGGGGTAGCAAGTTGTCTCCGCGCTTCATTGGACCCTTCTAGGTCCTCAACAGGGTAGGTGAGGTGGTTTACCACTTGACCCATCCACCTCAGTTGCACCGGGTGCACGACGTCTTCCACGTATCTCAGCTAAAGAGATACGTGCACTACCCGTCGCATGTCATCAACCATGGGGAGTTGGACATTGACGATGGGAGACTTTTGCGGAGGTCCTGGTGGAGATCGAGGATTGACAGGATCGGTCCTACTTGGGCGTTCGATACCTCTAGTGCACATCAGATGGCAGCACGGGAACCTCCAGGAGAGCACTTGGGAGCGGGAGGCTCAGATGTGTGCTCAGTACCCACTTTTGTTCCCCTAGTTTATGATGTATCTTTAAGGGGACGTAAAGCCCTGAGGTGGGAGTAATGTAAAGACCCGTAAAATTCAAGGGAAATTTTTTTTAATTTTCTTTGGGATTTTACAAGAATGCAGTTTCTGACGGCACCTGATTCTGAGGGCCGGTGTGCCCGGAATCAATTTCCAAAGTTTAGCTCGGGTACGTTCAGTGAACGAATGAGAGAGTTTTCTTAACTTTTGAACCGGTGCTCGGAATCAAATTCCGAGGGCACTGATGGAATCTCAACACCAGTAATTGATTAATAACACCTTTTCTAGAGTTTTGTTTGCTCGGGTGAGGTTATTAATTAATTGGGTTAACTAAAGAATAAAAATAAAATATTGTGCTACAATTTTATTTTTATTCTAAGTAATGATAACCTAGGCATGTTGGTTGGAGTGGGACCCACTAATACCCTAACTTCTGGGTAGGATATTAGTGAGGTGGGGCCCACACTATCCCCACCCCCTTTTTTTCCTTTTTACCTCCCATGTGCATTTATTTTGGTAACTCACCCACACCCCCCCTTTTAAATTCCAAGTCAACTCTCGCATTTAATTGGTTTATTAAACGTCTCATTAATTGGTCAACGCACATTAATTAAATCGTGTTTTATTTTTGAATTTCATTTAAGGGTTGACATGAGTAATAAAATAAGGCAACGCCTTATTTTATTGTTGTTTTCGTTGTGCGAGAAGGATTCGAGAGGAACCTTGGAATCCTCATCTTCCTCCTTGAAGAACACAAAGAACACACCGTCACCGACGAAGAACACTGAACTCCGACGAAAGACGACGAAGAACGCAAGTTCCTCGGTGATCGACGACATGACTCCGTGTACCGCGATGCCGATCCTCTTCTCCGCGACGCCGTATACCACGACGCCGACGATCCTTTTCTTCGTGATGCCGTGTACCGCGACGCCGATGATCCTTCTTCCGTGATGTCCTTTTTCCCGCGACGAACCTTCATTCAACAACGCTTGAGGTAGGGGGTTTGGTTTAATTTAATCTATGTAGATTATATCCTCGACATGTGTTTAGATTTTTGGAAGTCGTTAGAACCACTAACGCGGTGGGTGCGGACCAACGACCAAGTCTGAACCCACCGATTCTCTGTTCTTGGTGTGCGGATCGACGGGCGACGACGAAGCGGGCGGCAAAGGCGTTCTGAACCCTTCGCAGTATTATATGGGTCCCGGGAGAGCCGCAGGCGCAGACGGCGGGCAAAACGGACCACCGGAGTGCATCCGGTGGTCCGCGGAAGGCACTGCCGGTGCACCCCGCTGGCGCAGCGGCGGCGCCCCGGCGCGCCGCCGGCAGGAGCCGCCACGGCTGAAGCTGCGGCGGCGGCGGGAAGACCGGATCCCGCGGCCGCGCGGGATCCGGGGGAGATGCGGCGACCAGCGCCGCATCCGTTAGCAAGAGGGCAGCGCACCCTCCCCGCATCCACTCAGCGTGCGGCACCGCTGAGCCGGACCAGCCGGACCGGGCCGGGCCGCCCGCACCAGGCCGGGCCGCGCCGGATAAGCCAGGCCGCGCCGGCGGGGTCGGGCCGCACCAGCAGGGCCGCGCCAGCCGGGCCGGGCCGCTCCCCAATGGGATGGACCCGGACCCGGGTCGGGTCGACCCGGTTCGGGCCGACCCAGGGGGGGTTGGGCCGGGCCGGGCCGAGCCCAGACCCCCCCATTTCGGACTATTTTCAGTCATTTGCTCATATCTTGGGCTTCGAACCTTCGATCGACACACCGTCAGTTGATTTGGGATCCTTGGATAGAGACAGTCGTTTCGGTATATTACAGTCAAGGTTTCAGAGAAATTGGGGTACAGCCGGGTTGGTTCGAACACGAAACCAACTGGTCCCTCAGAGCGGAAACGCTTATAACTTGAGCTCCAGACGTCCGATTGATGTGTCGTCGACTTTGTTGGATTACTCTTAGTGAGACGGACCTTTTAGCTTACTACACTCAAGGTTTGGATGTAGTTGGAGTACAGTGGGGTTGGTTTTGACTTAAAAACCAACCGGGCCCCTGGGACGAAAAAGCCATTAACTCTCAGACCGGGCGTCCGATTGACGCGCTGTCTGTCACGTTGAGTTCCTGTCGACGAGGCAAAACTTTGGGGTACATGAACTCTGGACTACGTGTTAGTTGATGTATCGACCCACTTGTCTCGAGGAGTGGACCCTCCCGGAATTGAGCGTGCTATGTGCGGTAACCCTAGAGCTGGCTGTGACGATGATGAAGACTATCGTACTGGAATCCTCTGTGGGTTCGACGATGAAGACTACCGTACTGAAATCCTATGTGGGTTCGACAGTGAAGACTATAGTACTGGAATCCTCCATGGGTTCGACGATGAAGACTTTCGTACTGGAATCCTCCATGGGTTCGGCGATGAAGACTATCGTACTGAAATCCTATGTGGGTTCGACGGTGAAGAATTTCGTACTGGAATCCTCCGTGGGTTCGACGCTGAAGACTTTCATACTGGAATCCTCTGTGGGTTCAATGATGAAGACTACTGTACTGAAATCCAATGTGGGTTCGACGGTGAAGACTTTCATACTGGAATCCACCATGGGTTCGACGACTACGACTGCACTGAAATCTTCCGTGGGTTCAGCAGTGACGACAACCGTACTGGAATCTTCTGTGGGTTCGACGGTGAAGAAAACTGTACTGGAATCCTTCGTGGGTTCGGCGGTGACGACTACAGTACTTGTATCCTACGTGGGTCCCAGCTAGATGAATCAGTGGCTACATCTGATCATCTCTATCACCTTACAAAGGAGTATACCTGTGTGAGCTGAGTCTTGATTGTCAATCAATATCTTCGATATGATTGACTTGCTTTCCTATGTGGATTGGGTTGTGTTATCCAGTGTGGATCGAGTTGTACTATCCTGTGTGGACGTGATCGAACTTGGGCTCAGATGTTGGATCTGAACTGGAATTGATGACTTAGGTATATGTATGGTCATATACCTAAGTAGTGTTTGTTGTTACTTCGTGATTGTATATTTCCTTTGTGGATTATCCTTTGTGGATTCTGGGAGACCTTCGGGGGTCTCAGGGTCCCTACTGAGTAGTGTATACTCACCCCTGCATGGGCTATGCCCGCACTACGTTGTGTTGGATGCAGACGACGGACAATGCTGATCACGGTTGAGGCTTGTGGAGCAGTCGGTACCTGGAGGTGGACCACTGGGCGGGACGTACACGGAGCGGATGGCTAGACCCTAGGGGCTGAGGAGGCTATATGTACCCACCCTTCAGGTGGGACTTCCAGTGGACGGCTCAACGTTTCTACTTTACTTTCAGCTGTTGTACTTTCTTTCCAGTTGTACTTTACTTTCAGTTTGGGTTTATATTCTGGCCCACTTACTTTTCCGCACTACTATTGTATCCAGTTTTACTTAGTGTTTACTTCTTCTTGATTACTTTGTAGTGTTTGTTTGCTTTATAAAGGCAATGTCTTCCCCTTTTGTCGGGATTTACGCCTTGGTGCTAGTCGCCAGCCCCTAGCCTATGGGAGGCGGGCTTGGGGTAGTCACGGGATGGGTCCCGAGGACGGGTCGTGACAAAATCTTTATAACTTTATCTTCTGGAATAACAACCCTAGTGGTTCACAATAAATCTAACACCAACCAAGCTTCTTTGGTTGAAATAGAAGTATTTATGTTCCAAAATTTACCAACCTATAAGGCATCTTGAAATAGGAGTTCCTCTACCAGATGTTGTGCAAGATTTTGTTTAGGAGAGATTAAGATATTGCATGGGGATTTGTTGTTAAAATCATTTAATAGTAACTTGGTAAGTCACTAAAAACATCAATAGTTAATTTTTTATGGATAGCCACCCAAATTTAAAGGAGTTTAATTTTTATAACTTGATATTTAAAAATTTTATTTATGGAAGAGAAAATATAAAAAAAATTAAAGAAATAATGTTTGTTAGTTTAGTTATTTGTTGTAAAAGTATAAAGTGAAAGAAAGGAAATTAAAAAATAAAATTGATTTTATATTCATACCATTAAACTATCATATAAGGTTATGATTTGCATCATATTTTTATCTTTTTTTACCCCAAAAAACATAGAAATGTATTAAGTGAAAAAATAGAGTAATGTGTAATAGAAAAATCCCCACCAAAGATAAATAACATGAAAAACTCATACAAATAAATTAAAACATAAATATAAATAAATAAAACATACTTATGTCCATGTTCATTAGTTACATAAGGAAAATTTAGCATGACAAGTTAGCGAATATCCTAATATACAATACAATATAAACCTTCAATTCATAAAGATATAAAACATGTTACTTAAGATCCTAAGATGTAATAATATATAAGTTGATAATTTGTATAGACATAAAATAAAGGACAGAATCTATACCTATACATGGGTTGAGCCTATTGGGTTTGAGCCAGAAAAAAACCTGACCCATTTATTAATCTAGTTGAACCAACCCGAGCCCAACCAGTTTATTAATCAATCCTTGAAAATAAATCCTGATTAAAGGACAATTTAAATTTTTTTGGTCTATTTATTAATCAAACCTTAAAATATTATTAAATTAATTTAATTTTATATATAATAATCATTAATTTGCAATAATAAAAATATAATGTTGTAATTTTTTTAAGAAAAATATCATCATAATATAGCATAATCGGGTTGGGTTGTCCATTTACTGAGTCACTAATTAAATCCTTAGTCTGACCCAATTATTAATCAAGCTTTAAAAATAGTATGTTTAATAATTAGGCCACAAAAATTAGTCCTAATAAAAAAATATCAATTTGAGATTATCAATCTAGGGGGTCCCCTGACCCATGTATAGGTCTACTAACAACTAGTGTTGGAAGAAGATTCTATTGGTGAGTAAAAAAGACGGAAAATGATGTGGAGAGTGATTCGGGGAAGGGTTAAGGTGAACATAACCTAAGATGGTATTTATGAAAAATAATAAATTCTGAATTTACTTTGAAAATAATTAAAGAGATATAAAACCCATAAAATAAAAAGGGAAATTAAAATAATTGAGAAAAAATTTGGTATAAATAAAATATATTAAAATCAAAGCAGAAATATGTTTAAAGAAATAATCAATTTATGAAAATGAATATAGTTTGTAACATCCTGGACCTAACCCATTAGTTTAGGGAGAGGTGAAAGTGCTACTGACCTTAGGTGACGATCCCTAGACACTAAAGTCTGGAAAAATATTCCAAGGGATTTACTAAAATGTGGGGTATATTTTTCTCTTAAATAACCAACATGTAGAATAAAAAAATAAAAAAAAACATGATGATATAGATGAATGAGAATAAATCTAACAACTAAAATCCAAAACATGAAAATAATTAAGATTAGAAATATAAAGAAAGGTAAAAAGTGTCTAAAAACTAAAAAGACATCCTGATGTAATGACACCAACATGGAATCCCTCCAACCATCATTAACAAGACCATAACATCATGATGTTATATTAAAGAAATATGAAACCTTACCCTTATCAGTGTCATGATAAACAAGGTTTATATATGCACCAAAGTACATATGCATGGGGTGAGTATATTGACTTATTAGTAAATCCACCAGATGCTTTCTGCATATTCCACTAAAATTAGAACAAGTTAGCATAATTTATATAAAATAAGCAGTAGTATGAGAATAGTTATCAAGATCACTTCATATAAAAATAGAAAAGAGGTATATCAAAAAATTTTATATCAAAATAACAATTTATCAAACATTATATTGTAAAGAAGATTCATAAAATAAGAATTTTTTAAAAAGTGTATTTTTTCTTTCCTCTTAGAATGCCTATTCCACATACTCACACATTTATGAAAGAATCCAAGATGATATCCCCAATACTCATGAGTGGTAACTCATCTTTTATATGAAGTCATCACTTGGTCATGCACCCGTATGCCCTAATTAGCATGGGCATCCAAGTCTGAATCCAATAATTCCCCTCATAATGAAAATAATGAACCCATGCCAACCCACATATACCAAGTTCTCTCTAAAAAATACTTTATTTAAATGATTTTTCTTTTAATAATTTAATAAATCACATTGTGTACATATTTCTAAAACAATATAACAAGAGAGTTTTTAGAAATCTTTCATTAAGGGTTTTTTCGACAAAAACATAAGAAATAGTTTTATAAATCCAAAGACTTAAAGTTATAGAAGCGGTAGGAGTGAGAATACACCAACCTCCCAATGAAAATCATCACTGAAGAAAACACAACAAATAAGGTATATTTGATCTTTATCCTTTATTACCTACAATAATTCCAAAAAAACATTAATACATGTCTTAACCCATAGATCTTGGCATAAAAATTTTGATCAAGGGTTCTTCCCAAAAGGAAATGATAAGTTTTCAATAGAGGAGAAATGAATGATATGCCTTGATTCTCTAGATCTAATGTAATAAGATCCGTTAAAATCAACTCTGGATTAGAGAGAATAGCCAAAAAACACCTAGATGAGTCTTGTGGTTTGAGATCCTAGGACAAAAGAGGAAAAATGAGGTTTTCAAGGGAATTTTTTGGTTAAAAACCAATTTCCATATTTATTTAATTATGTCATGTGATTAGGCCACATGGTTTAGTAAACTATGCACCAACTGTACAAAACACCTATGTCTCGTGTCACACTGTTACCTGGGGAATCCACATGGGTTCCCCTAATTGTGTGTTAACCATGTGCCTCATTCTAGACTTACTCAACTTATAAGATAGTTTACTATATAATTCACATGGTTTCCCATAATTGGGAACCAACTATGCACCTTCTAAACTCCTTCTAAAACTCACAATAATCTCCCAGAAACTCTTTGAGACTAAGTCCAACCAAACCATAGCACAAAAACACATAAAATAATAGCACTTACCTCAAACCATGGGTTTTATATAGTGAACATTTAATATAAGATAATGATATAGAAAAGTAGATAAAATTTCTATTAGTAATGAAATAATAGATGAAGCTTTTATTTTTTTGAAGTACATTGGTGAAAAATGTGATAAATAATATAAAATATGCCATAAAATTTTAGATACTAAAAATTTGGGTCATTGAGTATTTTTCAAAAAAAAATAGTATTTATATTATTAAATATTCTAGTAATGATAATCCATTAATTTAACAATGGTTCACAAAACTCATGATATGAGACTAAGATATTATGGGAATAAAAAATCAAAGTGAATAATAGTTTTAATAGTGGTAAATATGCCACAAGAATAAAACTTTCAAGCCACTTAATAGTTTCAAACAGTTTGAACGCTGCAAAACTAAATCATGAGAATTTAAAATGGTCACTCAAATGGTTTATTTCAATCGAATAACTCAATGGATGTTTATTTTAATCCCAAAATCACAATAACATAAATTTAGATGAAAATGACCATCTTTTTCAACATTTATTAAATATAGATTGAGATAGTGAAGCCTTATTATGGTAGGATTATTTATGGATATACTATTTATAATTTTTTTTACTCAATGAATTTTTCATATTAAAATAACAAACATATTTCTCAAAATGGGATAAAAAAGAAATTAACCAAAACTTCAAGTAAATATAATAATTTGGGGTACTTCTATGAAGATCAATGAGAGAAAATTCAATAACATACATATAATACTTCTAAAATAACTCAAAAACTATGAAATTATTATCAAGAGATGATGAAGGAGGAAGAGAAGTGGTGATAAAACATGTTGTGGGTCATCAATCTGCTAATATTAAACTAACCTATATATTACACTCATTGAGTATCCTAGTTAGTGTGGTGAAGTGATGGATAAATATAAGGGGATAAAAAAAGTACATTTAGGGACTAGGGAGAACCGATGCAAGATGCTAAGGAGGAAAATTGATTCAGAGGGGATAATTGATTTCAATGGGGTGTTTCATTAATGGAAGTGATGCGGGTGGAGGGAAATAAACTTAAGGTTTCAGAAAATCATTGGCACCAATACCATGTAAAAATAAATATACGAAAACTAGATTCCTAGAATTGGGTGATTCATTTCTATAAATTGAGTAATAGAGAATAAAAATATTGTAGTATTATAGAAATGGGAGAGAAAATTTCATAGAAGATGATCCATAGTCTTGGAGAATCATTTCAGAATTTGAGAGAGGATCCATAGGGGGTGGATATTGAGAATTATCCCACATTTTCCTTCTAATAAACAATTAGGATCAATTGATCCAAAATCACTCTATTGGAAACAGATTCTAGAAGTAAATCTGTGAATCTTAGTGTTTTGTAACTTAGAAGAAAATAATTCACCCAAATCAACACACTAATTTGAAATAAGTTCATCCATATTCACTCCAATATATACAAAAACATTCATAAAATGAAAGTAAATGTAAGTAATAAATAACTCTTTAGTTTTATATGGTTCGAACTGAAATTTTTTCATCCATAGGAGAAATATTGAAGCATTCCATTCTTTCGAAAAAAGATATATTGAAACTTGTAACTAATTATTCATATAGATTACTAATAACAAGTAGTCACAATTTCAAACTTAGTGTCAATAAAAAACAAAGGTATCCCCACTATCATATTTATAGAGAGTTTCATCTAGTCATTCGGTTGCACTAGCCTTTTAGAAATGTGAGAATCCATCCATTACACTATTCCCGCTACTGATATATTGTATCAATACTTGATGTGACCACCACCTCTGATAAATAAACAAACTATTAACAAAACATTGAACATCCACTATCTTATAGAAGTCCCATCCAAAATTTTGGAACAAAACCACCTAGAGTTGAGAACATCTAAAGAACCTCCTTCTGAAAAACCACCTTTCAAAAATTCTAAAATAAACACCATCTCTACCACTACTTCAATGAACTAAAGATCTTTCATAACCAATCCTTATGGTTAACTGAATTTAATAAAATGAATTATACTCCACTCATTACCAAAAATATCATACTAAAATACTACTTTATAGAAAACCATGACACCACCTTCAACTTTTTTTGTGCATGAATCTTCTTCAAATCATTCCATTCACCCAAGAAAACATGAGGATTTATTTTGAATTAGTATTCGCGAACCCAAACACTTGGTAAACATGTCCCTTGTATTCTTTTTCCTAACTATATTTTGTAACTCTAACTCTCTATCATCTAGAAAATTTTAAATGTAATGGTACTTAAAATCAATGTGTTTAGTTCTCTAATGAAACACTATATTCTTATCCAAATGAATTTTACTATAACTATTATAGTAGAGAAACCCTTTCTCTTGACTACAACCCAGTTCTTTAACTAAATTCCTTAACCATGTCATCTACTTGACAACTTCCATCATAGCTACATACTCTGATTTTATTGTAGAAAGTAAAATCACTAATTGTAACTTTGACATCCAATTGACTATGATTCCACTAAAAGTAAAACATATCCAGTTGTGTTCTTAAAAGAATAAAAATCACCCCCAAAGTCTAAATGTACAAACCAAAGTAAAAAATAATAATTATCTCCAAAACAAATAGTTTTACCTTCTATTCCTTGGATATTCCTAATAATCCACTTTACAGCTTCCCGATGATCTTTCCATGAATTTTTTATAAACTAGCTAACCACTCCCACTCTATGAGAAAAATCAGGATGAGTACACACCATAGAATATATAAATCTTATAAATACTAAAGCATACAAATATTTCTCCATGTAATTCTTTTCTTCTTCTATTCATGGTTCTTACTCCTTTGAAAGTCTAAAGAGACCATTGAGAGGAGTTGAAATCATCTTGCATCCACTCATTATGAATATCTCAATGAACTTCTAGATGTAATCCCTCTATGATAAAATCAAGATCCTAGTTTTCCTATCACATTCAATCCTCATGGCCAAGATCTTCTTTGTGTCTCCAGGATATTTCATCTCAAACTTTCTAGAAAATTCCTCCTTTGACTTCCAAATCAGCTGAATGTTCAGACCCACCAACAACATATTATCCACATATAAGAGTGATATGTTTAATTCATTTTAACTAAACTCTTTTTGGTAACAATAGTGATCAAAGTTACTTCATGTGAAACCTTTATATTTAATAGAGTAATAAAACTTATAGTTCCAAAAAATTAGTGCTTATTTCAAATCATAAAGACTCCTTTTCTATTTGTACACTAATCCCTGATTTCAACTGTCCATGAAACCAACTGGTTTCTTTATATAAACTTATTCCTTTAAATCTCCATGAAGAAAACCCATCTTCACATCCATTTTTTAAAGGTAAAAAATTTTAAAATCAACCATGGATAAAATAGTTTGGATAGTGGTTTGTTTAACTACCAAAGAGAATATTTTAGAGAATTCAATACCTTCTTTCTGCAAAAAAAAACATTCACAACCAGAGTTACTTATACTTCTTCCTTCCATCAACTTATTCTTTTAACCAGAATACCCACTTATTATTAAGTGCTTTCTTCCTTAGTGGTAATTTCATGAACTCTTAGGTGTTATTTAGTCACAGGGAATCCAATTCATCTTACATTGTTAACTCTTAATTTCCAAAATCACTCAGAGTGGTCACTTCTTCTAGAATTTTTGGTTCCCCCACATCCATTAAAATTAAGAAACTAAGATCAGTTCCATACCTCTACACTGACCATATGATCCTTTAAGATCCTCACAAATTAACCTATGATTCATATTCTTCTAGAACTATTACTTATATATTTTAACCTTCCATAACTCTTGATCAAGCTTCATCGGTTCCTGTTCTTTCAAGTATATTCTCTATTGGATGAACTTCTAAATATTTTATACTACCCTATGAACTTACCTCTAGAATATGTGATCTTATAATAGACTTAGAGACATATTAACTTCCTATAATTTGTGATCCTTTTGAACTCTTTCTTAGATAAACTTTAATTTATGTTGAATCATTATCCTCAAACTATGAAACCTAAAAGTTCTAATCATTCCATAAGATCTATTCATTGAAGAGTGCATTTTGACTTATGAAAAATTTTATCTTCACATCATCCCAAATCCAAAAACTAAAGTCTCCATCTCCATATAATATGAAGAATAATTCCCATGATTTTGATTTTAAGAATATATATCTCTTTATTATCCACATACATGTAGGCTAAAATTCTGAAAAATATGATGTGAGAAACTTTCAAAATATTTTTGGACCATAGTTCTTTTGGTAATTGATGTTCAAGTGGTTCCAAATGACTTATATTGATTAAGTATGTTTTTGTTTTGGCTTCTTCTACCCAAAACTCCTTAGGCATAACAAAATGTAACAACATACTTCTTATTTTCTCCATCAACATCTGATTCATTCTATCAACTGCACTATTTTGTTCGGGTGTTCCTAGAACATTATTCTCATACAAGATCCCTCAATGTCTATAGTAATTCCATAAACTCCTTGTAAAATCCCCACCATTTTCTAATCTTTAACGTTTTATCTTGTTTTTTGTTTCTCTTCCCACAATATCCTTCCATTGAACAAAGATTCCAAACACTTCACTTTTATGTTTTAGAAATTACAACCATACTTTTCTTGTGGAATCATCATTGAAGGTGACAAAGTACCTTTTTATTCAATGACAATAAACGAGGATGTGTCCCCAAACATTTTTATATACCAATTCCTACTTTTGTAATTTTTATGTTCTTCCGAATAGATCTAAAGATACCTTTTACTACTTCCCAAGTATAAAATTATCACATCTTCTAAAGTCTGAATGATCCAGCTTTAAAATTCCTATAACAACTCTAAAAAAATTGACACTTTTTTAAATATTAAATAATATTTTTAGAGTTAGGTGTAGATTCAACACTAGATTCCAGGCCCTATGGAGGCTCTTCATTGATATATTAAAAATATTAAATATAATATATCACATGTGCATAGTTTTTCAGAAATAATGAATTATATCAAGAATGGTATCTTAGATGGGAAATATTATACTTCCATTAAATCTGAGTCATGGGTTTTACTATAGGTGCAATATAATTTTTGTCAGCATTGGGAATTTTGGTAGAGTAAAATTAGGGGTAGATTAAATATATTGAATTAATTTATTAATTTAATGTCTAATTATTTTCTAACCCTAAAAACGTCTATTTAAATCCATATTTGGTGAATTCCCTAGGGTTAGTCACATAACACTAGAGGATTTGAGATTTTAGAGGGTGTTGTGGTAGCGAGCATGCTGATGGGTAATCTTGGGATTGAGGATCAATGATGAACAAACATGGAGAATTAAGGATCCAATGATGAATTTTTCAGATCTCATCAATGAAATAAATGCATATGTGTTATTTTCTAATGATCAATCCAAAATTAATGTGGGGTTTTTTATTTTTATGTTTTAATTCTCCATTTTTAATTATTAATATGAACGTTAATTAATTCATTTAAAATTAATTTGTGTATTGTTTTTTTATTAGCCCATTGGTTATTTTTATTCCTAGAATTATAAATTAATAATTATTTTGAAACCCCAAATATTTCTCATTCCTTGAATTCTATTAATTATGAAAAACTAAACATATTCTTCATTTAATGCTCATTTTTATATTTCATGCATTTCTCCCTCCATTCTTTGAATGTTCATCATCAGTATTTTGATTAACCAATGATTTGATTGTACCTGGGAACCTGATCATTGTGTAATCACTATTTGGTGAAACATATCATTACTATAGGTTTAGTAATTATATTGGAGATGTGATGGAGGCATGATGGTGATGAAGGAGATCTGATGGTGGTGTGGGCGATGGTGGTTTCATGTGCTGGATCATGTAGGTACTCTGGAGGTTTGATGACGAGCGATTTCCAAGAAAACAGTGGATGGAATCTGGCTACCGATGAAATCATGGTCTTGATCAATGTGGATCAAAGTGTTACGGCCAATATTCATATAAAAGTCAAAGGATATAGTGTCATGGGTGAATAGACAAATCTGGGATTCTAAGTTTTCCCGACTACACGACGTATACTTGAGAATAAAACACACAACATGTGTATTTTCCTATATGGTGGATAGAGTTTAAATGAAATTAAAATATCACACATCATTTGGGGTACCCACACACCATGTAACCCTTAGCTGACTAGCTCAGTTTGTATAGGGAGTATATGCTTAGTAAGCCATGTGGCCTCACATGCCATGTATGTTGGGGAACATCCCATGTACTTTAGAGAGTACAATAACATGAGAATATGGAATATGGTTGAGTGCCAAGATGACCTATACATGCCATGTCTCAATAATACATGATGTGTATCTATAGAATAACATGTAATGTGAGACGGTGGGATATAGGTAGAACCAGACTCAGTGAGACACATTGTATACCCTCCTTGAACGCATTGTGTACTCTTTCCATAGTAAGTTATATCCTCAATCTCTTAAATATTAATTCCATTTCAGTATGGGTGATTTCCCTTTTATTGGGGTGAGTTTCTTTAATCCACACCTATGAGGGTTCTATGCATCATCTAGTCATGAGCATCAGACATAATATCCCCTCAATAAATTAGAGAAGGTATCCCTCCCTGAGACCTGAGGTTGGATCCTCATTCCCATCTTTCCCATTATTCCCTAGGTTGGGTTGTGTATCCCATACCCTATATCTAGGGTATATGACCTCCTTACTAGTGGGATATTCTAGTTATTTTCAGGTATCCCCCATTGGCCCTGGGTGTGATTCCCTATCTGAGTATAAATATATTTTATCTTATGATAAGGTGTAGTTCAATTGAATCTATATCTATAATGATCCCTCTTAATCACTTCATGATTTAACATGGAAAGGACTAATGAGTATAACCTATTGGATGGGTGTCACCGGAGTTAATGTAACCCAAGGAGTGAGTTCTCTCGAATGAGTGTTACCTTGGATCCTTGAATAGATCCCTAGGATAAAAGTGAGGACATGACCTTACTCTGAGACTTGGATTCTATCTATGAGAATATCTAGGTCATCTTTTTTATCCAAATTTTTTTATTTAGAGATGACTTCCTTTTTTATTATTTGTGTTTTAGTGATTTTAGGTTCTCCTAATAAGTATGTTTATATTCACCCCTACATGGGATCTGTCAGCACATTTCATGTCTTATACAGATGACAGACCTTATGATGGAGTCCTAGGTCTAGTAAGAGTAGGCTAAGCCTAGTGGTGCTAGACATACCATAGACAGATCTCAGAGTTATAGTATGGTAACAGTCCCCTTTTTTAAGAGGGTTAGGATCCTTTGCAGTATTGGTGGTCTTGTATTTGGCCCCTTTTTCATTTATGTAATCTTTTTTCATACTCTTATGTGGGATTAGATATTATGCATGCATATACAGTATCGATTATTTTCCTTACTATATTATACTTATGTGTGGAGTTTTGTGTTTGTGTGTACATGTAATTTAGGCCAAGGCCTCTTGTGTTTATAATATTAATACTCAACACTAGTCATCGGCCCTTGTATTATAGAGGTAGGCTTGGGTGTCACTCTTAGCTTACTACCAGCTAGATCGGTCCTTGTGGGTTGGGTCATGAAAGAGTGGTATCAGAAGATGGTTTGTCTTAGGACCATAGTTCAGAGGTGTTCTAGCTATGATGATTGGTTTGGGAACTATTAAAATAGTGTTAAAGTGTCTTGAGTTTTACATTAGTCTAGGGAACCCTATAATGGTGTTGCAGTTGATGTATTAATTCACTAGGAATATAAAAACCTTTTTCTTGACTCGGTACATATAAGCACTGATTATAGGGAAAATGGTATATACATCATATATGAATGGGTTGTGGTTTCCATTTCCTTCTTGAGTCAGATCCCCAAATTATCTATTTGACCATGGTATATCTTAACTACTATAGGATTTTTCATGATGACAGTCAGTGAGGATTCCATAGTGTTATGACCCGATGAGTAATGGGCCTCCATACAAGGGCCTAGTCATGAGGATATTTTCCTCTAGGTAGATAGCAGGCAGTACTTTCACCCATTTAGCAATGCATAGACCCATCTCTAATGGTTCAGGTGGATTCATTGTTAAACCAAGCCATGGTTAACTATGATGGTTCTAGATAATGACATGTAAAAGATGAGAACACATCGTAAGTTCTAGTGGTAGAGACTACCTGGAGTCAAGGGAAAGAATTACCATCTAATAATTGGTGGGAAACGTAGGAATAGAAGGTTGCAGTACATGATATATTGGAATGCACATATACCTCAAGGAAAATCCAATTTATTGGGGGAGATCTATTTTTATACCTGTGATAGAAATAGTCACGTCACTTGAGTATGTCTAGCCCACAAGGTAGAAATAGTTAGAGAGGAGAAGGATGAGTCATTAAGGAAAAGTTGGAATCATGCATTGATAAATCTACAAGTAGGTGGATATGGTAGTGGATTAGAGATAATTATGAGTGGTGGCTGGTGATATGATCTGCTTCCACAGCTACCACCTCTAGGAGGTCCACACCAGGCTTGAGGGACTGACAGTCAGTGACGTAGACAATTGAAGGTAGTTGAGGTTTATGACCCTGAGGTTCTAAGAATGGTACAAGGTATGATGTTCATCCTATATTCTTTATCAATGGTGTTTATAGACACTAGTTTGAGATTTACTTATATATTGTCCCCTAGTGAGATATCTTGAGATTTCAGTAGAGTCACTGGTTTGGCCCTTGATATTAGAGACTCTAACTGAGGAAGATTCAATAATCACACTCTTCCAATGGTATTGTGACATTTTTTCCATGGTAGAGAGAGTTTTATGTGGTAACTATTCATAACGGCAATGAGACCCTATGATTTGTTTCTTAGTACGGATTGGTTGTTTGTTGTCTATGCCTAGTTTAACTATTATCACTGAGGGTTGCAATGTTCTTGGGTTGATGGGATGATATTTTCTTCATTTAGAAAGAAGGAAACTTAAGAAAATAAAGTTGGGATTTTATATATGAGGATACATCCAATTTCTCGTCTATTGGATAGTATTACCCTTGGAGAAGTGGATTCTATGAGCTTTCAGTATTCTGTGGTAATGCAAGAGTATATAGACATATTCCTTGAGGACATGTTAGACTTACCTTCCCACCGAGAGATTGATTTTCTACGTAAAACTTCACCCAGGGACTACCTTAATATCTTCTCCATCTAATTGGATAGCCTCTGTAAATCTATAAGAGACGATGGTACGATTAGAGGACCTAAAAAGGAAGGGATTCGTTAGAGACAATTTTTCCCCCTGGGCAACCCCAATGTTGTTCACCAAGAATGAGGATGATAACTTGAGGTTGTGCATAGATTATAATTGCATTAAATAGGTTACAATCTATAATAAGTATCCACATCTGAGAATTGATGACTTTTTTGACTGGTTAAAAGGGGTGAAGTAGTTCTAAAAGATTGACCTTAGGTCGAGATATCACTAGATCTGGGTTCGATAGGAGTATATACCAAATATGTTGTTTCAGTGTTGTTATAGTCACTATGAGTACTTGGTGATTCCTGTTGTCATGATGAACATCCCAAATTTGTTCATGTGACTTGTAAACTAGATATTTTAGCCCTTCTTAGATCAGTTCATGGTGGTCTTCATAAATTACAACCTCATATACTTAGTGTCTAAGGAGGAGTATGTGAGATATTTGAAAATTGTCTTGTACATACTCTAAGATCATTAGATTTATGAAAATCTCTTGAAATGTGAGTTTTATATTTGATAGGTCCACTTCTTGGGACATGTAATATTAGAGAAGGGAGTAGCAGTGGACCCAGAAAAAATCAAGGCAATGCTAGCTTAGGATCCACCCAAGAGCATGAATAAGGTGTGAATATTCCTTGGGTTTTTTATCTGTTATCATATATTTGTTACCAATTTCTCCAAGATCATGGAAAATTTAACTACCTTGACTTGAAAGGGAAAGTATTTCATGTGGACATAAAAATGTCAGCAAAATTTTCATGTGTTGTGGTAGAGGTTGCTAAGTTCCCCATCTTGAGACTGCCAGATAAGGGATTTGAGTATGTGGTGTTCTGAAATGCATCTAGATCTAGGCTTGGATGTGTTTTGATTTAGATGTGGGAAGTGATTTCTTATGGGTACCAACAGTTGATACCCCATGAGTAAAATTACACAATACGCAATATGGAGTTGGTAGAAGTACCCTGAAGAAATGATAATGTTGTCTTATGGGAGATTAATTCATCGTCTTTAATTACTATATGAGTTTTGAGTATATCTTCTCATAGAAATATATTAACCTAGGGAAGGGTCGATGGCTAGATTTCTCATGAGGCTATGGTTTTGAGATATTCTATACTCCTAAGAAAGGGAATGTGGTAACAAATGCTCTTAGTAGAAAATCATGTTCATAGTTACTGAGTAAGGAAACATAGAAGTTGTCCACATTGTATTTAACCTTTGTGGATAAAGTTGGAGTGGTGTATCTCCAGTTTATGGTTGTGAATCATATACTTCTCTAATGTGTTAGGGAAATGTGGCTTATAGATATTTATTATGAGTTCTTTCATGACCAGACATCTACAGGACATGATCCTAACTAATTTTATGAAGGTGGGAAGCACGTCATTTTTTTCTAAGGATGGATGATGGGGTCGGTCATGATATGGGAGGAGGTATTGAGGGAGTTTCATACATTTCCATTAGTGGTACATCGAAGATTCATTAAGATGTATTAGGTCCTTAAGCATTAATTTTGGTGGTCTAAGATAAATAAAATTGTAACTGATTTCATCTCTCGATGCCTCACTTGTTATAAGTTGAAGTTTGAGTAGCAGGTGCCAATGGGTTTAGCCCAAACCCTTGAGGATCCAGAGTGGGAGTATGATGATATCTCCATGGATTTTTTAATGGGACTTCCAAAAATAGTGAGAGGTCATGATGTTATCTAGGTGATTGTAAACCAACTCGCCAAGTTGGCCCATTTCCATTCCATCTAAGAGAAAAGTTCAGTGAAATCTAGGGATGCTTGTATGTGTAAGAGATAGTATGAATTCATGGAGTTCCATTGATATTGTTTCAAATCATGACACTTACTTCACATCCCAAATATGTAGAGGATTATAGAAGGATTTTGTAACTTAGTTGTATATAAGAATAGGATTCCACCCCTAGATAGATGGCCAGATAGAGTGGACCATTCAAGTTATATAGGACATCTCGTGGGATTGTATATTGAATTTTTTCCACAGTTGAGAATATCATATACCCTTAGTGGGGTTTTCATACAATAATAATTACCATTAAACTGTTGGATGGAGCTAGGATAGATGGTGCTTATCGGACCGGAGTTGGCGCAAGTGATAATAAAGAATGTGTAGATCATCCAGGAGCGGATGAGGACAACCCAGAGCTGTCAAAAGTCCTATGAGGACTGATGATAGAGGAATTTTGAGTTAGATGAGGGTGAACATGTGTTCCTGAAGGTATCACCTTAGAGGGGACTATAGAGAATTAGTTGGGGTGGCAAGTTATCTCTATGGTTTATCAACCCTTTTTCAGATACTATACAGGGTTGGAGGGGTGGCGTACCACTTGGCCTTACCACTGTAATTATACTTGGTGCATGAATACCTATAAATGTCATAGATGAGGAGATAAATTCATGACCCATCACACGTTATCTACTGGGGTGAGTTGTACATTGAGGATGGAGCTACTTTCATAGAGTGCCTGGTAGAAAACAATGATCAATAGGAGAAGATCCTTCCTGGGTGAGTGATTCCCTTAGTGTGTGTTCGATGGTAGCACGGGAACCTCTATAAGAGTTTGTGGGAGTGAGATAACTAGATGTGAGCTTAATACCCTCACCTGTTTGAGTAGGTTTTTTCTTTTTGAGATGAAAATTCTTGAAGTTGGGGAGAATTTAACGACTCCTATTTTTTTACAATTTAGAAAATGTTGAATAATATTTTTTTAGATAATCGTGGAGTCGACGTGAGTTTTCGATCCTTATAGAGGCTCAATATTTTCATATTAAATATATTAAATAAAATATATCATGTGTGCATAGTTTTTAAGAAATAATGAATTATCACATGAATGGTGTATTGGATGGAAAATATGATACCACAATTAAATCCAAAACACGGGCTTTACCCTAGGTGCAACATAAGTTTTTTTAGCATCGTACATTTCAGTAGAGTGTATTCATGGGAAAATTAAATAGATTAAAATAATTTATTAACTTAATGTCTATTTATTTTATAACCCTAATGAATCCTCTATTTAAATCCCTCTTTGGAAAATTCTCTATGTTTATCCATAATCCTATAATATTTTAGATGTTAGAGGGAGATTTGGTGGAAAGCATGTTGATGGGCGATCTTGGGATCGAGGATCAATGATGAATGAACATAGATAATTGAGTATCCAATGATGAATGTAGTGAACCTCATCAATGACAATATGAATTCTTTTATGATGATTAATTCCAACTCAAGGTAGGGATTTTGATTTTTATGGTTTAATTCCTTGTTCTTGATTATCAAGAAGAACATGAATTAATTCATTTAAATTTAATTCATAGATCATTATTTATTGATTATCCCATTGATTTTTTATTACTAGAATAAGGAATTGATAATTATTTTAATACACCAATGATTCCTCACTCCTTAGATTCCATCAATGATGGATAGCTGAATAAGGCCTTTGTTTGATGCTCACTTTTGTGTTTCATGTCTTTCTACTTCCATTTTTTTGAATGCTCATGGAAGTTAAATATCACTGCTAATGGCATAGTCTCATTTAATGTGGATCTAAGTGTTACATATGATATTCACAGAAGAGGCGAAGGATACGGTGGTGCGAACAAAAAACATGTAGACGAATCTAGGATTCTGAGTTTTTCATGACTACATGATGTGTAGTCTGGAAGAACACATTCCATGTAGCCATTTTTGTTTTGGAGATTATGGTTTACATGTAAGTCAAATATCACACACCATGTGGGGGACCTGAATTTCATGTGACTCTTAGTTAGTCAACTCAGTGTGTACTAGGAGTACATGCCTAGTATGCCATGTGGTCCTATGCACTATGTGTGTCAAGGAACACCTTGTGTACTTAAGAGAGTTTAAGGACATTGTAATATAACACATTCCCAAGTATCAAGATGACCTCTATATGTTGTGTGTCAACAAGATACATCATGTGTCTAGAGAAGAATATGTCGTATGAGACGACAGGTTGCAGGTAGAACAAGACTCAGTGAGACACATCGCATACCCCCTTGATCACGTCATATTCTCTTTCTAGGGTAGTTTAAATCCCTTGATCTATTAAATATGTATTTCATTTCATCATGGGTGAGTTCCCTTATATTGGGGTGATTTTCCTCAATCCACCCCTATAAGGGTTTAATTCGGCATTTAGTCCTAAGAATCAGACGTAAGATCCTGTAGGCAGATTAGAAAAAGTATACCTCTATGAGGCTCGAAGTTGGATCTTCATTCTTATATTTCCCATTCTTCCCTAGGTTAGGTTAGGTATCCCATATCTAACATCCAGGTCATGTGATCCTCTTCATAGTGGGTTATTCTAATTAGGATCAGGTATCCCCCATTGGCCCTGGGTGTGATCCTCTATCTGATTGTCGATGTCTATTATCTCCCGATAAGGTGTAGTCTGATCAAGTGTGTATATAGAGCGATCCCCCTCGGTCCCTTTTTGTTTCAACATGGAAAGGCCCAATGAGTACAACCTATCAGATGGGTTCCACCTGTGTTAGTGAGACCCAAGGAATGAGTTCTCTCATATGAGTGTTACCTTAGAGCATTGAGAAAAAACCCTAGGCTAGAAGTGAGGTCATGAACATACTATAAGACTTTGAGTTTATCTACAAGAATATCTATGTTAAATTTTTTATTCTCTTTTCTTTTGTAATTTATATCTGAATCCTTTTTTTATTCTTTGTGTTTTGATGATTTTGGGGTGTCCTAGTGGGTATGTTTATACTCAGCCTATAACAAACTGAGATTTCACTGTATTTTATCCTTAAATAAATGATATATTAAGTTTCATGTTTCACACACTATACCAAATTAAAATTAATTAAAAAAAATTATATATTTTTAATATTAAATATGACTGTTAAAACTTAACTGTTAACTTAGCTCGTATAAATTGAAGTAACCATATCATAAGATCGATAAATAAAGTAGGAAGAAATGGCATATGAAAGTATTAATCTTCCATAAAAGTCCATTTTTATGAGCATATAAGGGGGGTATCTTTCCTGTGGTTTTATATAGACTGATCCCAAGCTGAACTTGAGCAATTATGACTTAAATGATATAGTTTCCAGGAAAAGCTTAAACTTATAGAACTCGCTGTGAAATTCATGTTAGCTAAATCACCACATACAACTACCACTACCGATTATATTACCCTTAGATATTATACAGAGGTTATAATGTGTTTTTTGAGTAGAAATTTGTATGATATCAGCATGTAATTTTTATCTATATAATTGAATGGTCATATCAATATAAAATCTATTTTAATTTTAAAGCTTTTTTTGTGTTCCTATATTAAAATGAACCTATATATATTTTAGATATAAATATACATAAAATAAATAAATCACCATCCATTCAATATATGTATATATTCTTTGACAATAAATAAGAATAAAGAATAATTATCATTTTAAAAAGTTATTTTTCAATATGAACAATTTTCCATTATATTGTGGGATTTTATTTAAATAATGAATTCTCAAAATTTAGAAATTTAATTTGAAAAAAAATTCTCATTTTTGGATTTATCGTGGTTATATTATCTTAAGATGTATTTTAGGGATTTTTCTAAAATAATTTTTTTAGGTGAATAGTGCCAAATACTGTTTTTTGAAAATACCATGGATTTTATAACATCACTTGGATAAAAGAATAACCTAAAACTTATGAAACCTTTTTATTGACCAAATATATTTATTTTAAGTAACATTATATATTTTAAAATATCATATTTTAATTACAAACATACATTTTATATTTTAGAACATAAGTAGTGTTTTCTCAAAAATTGTTTTAAATACATTATACATTAGTATTTTAAAATTAGTTTTTATAAATTGAATCAAATGAAGTAGATTTTAAATTTATAATTAGTGGGACTGAATTATCTAATAAGGGTAACTTTATTTTTAGGCATAAAGATTAAGTTACATTGGGTAAATATTAGTTACCCTGGTAAAATGATAATTTTTCAAAGAATGATACTTTTCTAAATACTATTTATTTTTAAACTTAAATGCATAAATTTTAAATTAAAACTATAATATGATTTTTAAAAATATATAAAAATTAATTAATACTCATTTAATGGGTATTCTATGTTAAATAAGCCTAAGAACACTTAATGATTAAAAATACATTTTTCTAAAAAACAGCTTTCAACACATTATATGTTTTATTTTAAAAGATAATTTTCTACTATTTAAAAATTGAATTAGGATAAATAGATCCAAAATTTATATTTATCATGTCAGAATTTGGTAATAAGTGTCTACTTATATTTTTATTAATAAAAAAATTTACATGATTAATTTTTAATTAAGTGTAATAAGTGTTTAAATGACTAATCTATGGTGGCTCGAATTTTCCTAAATTAACATGGCCTTTAGACCTTATAGAAAAAAATATTTTTAAATTCTTAACTGTATGTATTACCAATATTACCTCACCTAACTCACCTAACTTTCATTCCTTTATATTCTTACCCCTCACTTACCATTTTTTTCCATGGAAAATCCCCTCTTTCTCACTTATAAAAGGGGGATCACTTCTACCTTTTAATACTCCACTCTTATTTTAAAATTTCCTTGAAAGCTTTCCCAAATTTCCTATAATTTATTTCATTTACACACCCAATTTCCCTTTTCACCACAAATTATCCTAATTCTCTCAAATATAAGGCCTTCAACAAGAGGAGATTCAAGGTCTCAACTTAGGCATCACACCTTTCTTAACTTTTCTTTCTTATTATTTACATTCTAAAAAATCATAACCATAGTATAATAATATAGTTAGAATCATTAATATATTAATATAATAATATAATAATGGTAAAACCATTATTTATTCTCTTCCATCTACTAATAAAAACAAGAATCATCGTTAGTGTGTGTGTGCGGATTACCGCCCCCATGAAGTGATGCTTTCAGATTTTTGATAACTGTATTTCATGCATATATTTTATGGTATTTTAGTGAATTAATTTATGTATTTAAATTATTGATGTTTCTAATTTTGTAATATATTAACTTGTTTTTTGTTTTATGGCAGTATATAGCTTATCTTTGGAAAAGGAGGAGAAAGAGGCAAATATTTGAGCAAAACGACACTTTACGCCGCGAGTAAAGAGAAGCAGCGTGACATGGGATTTTTGAGGATGCATTGGAGCTGGAAAACTAAAGAATACCAATTTACACATCGTGTATATAAATTACATGATGTTATTTTTTTTGGATAACTTTTTGGAAGAGTTATGCTGAAATTCATAATACCTGGAAA
Source organism: Viscum album (assembly GCA_963277665.1). Classification (NCBI taxonomy): domain Eukaryota; kingdom Viridiplantae; phylum Streptophyta; class Magnoliopsida; order Santalales; family Viscaceae; genus Viscum; species Viscum album. The sequence goes on along the minus strand of OY728140.1, from coordinate 1,018,521,814 downwards.
ATAAAGGATTACACGTCGTGTAAATTGTCGAGACGAATTTTAAAAAACCAGATTCGTTGTATCTTCAAACTTTGATAGAATTTGTGACATGGGACCCACCCTAGACCACATTTAGACCATTAAATTAATATCTACATTAATACCATATCCCATCTGGAGCCTATAAAAAGAGGGCTTGGCTGCTGCTGTTGGAGACATATTGAGATCTGGAGATAGAAGCTTGGAGCGAGAAGCTGCAGGGTCCTTTCTAAGTTTTTATTCCTTTCCTTTATGATTTATTTTTCTTTTCTACTTCACTATTATTCTATAATCAATGGGATGATGGGTTAAACCTACCTTTTTCTAGGTTAATGTAATATAAGGGGGAAGGTTTGTTTGATTAATTTTATTTTATTCATGTATTTGGTTTGTTGCAATTCTATCTTCAACTTCCAATCCCTTTCTTTTTTTTTATCATGACCGATGATATTTGAATCAAAAATTAACTTTAAAATTACGAAACTAATAACCCTAAATAAGTAATTAACATTTTCAATTTTAGGGGAAATCAGGTTTAAACATGGTATTAAGACAAACTTGATTTGACAACACCCTAAATTATCAGACCAAGGGAAATATGGTATTGTATTATCGAGGAGGGGATACCATGACCATTAGATCTTCCTCATATTGACTCCAAAACCAATAATGAATTATACAACCTATTTTATAAAATCCAATTTCACCTGAACCCTAAAATTAAAAAACCCTTGTGCTTTCAAATTTGATCACAAACCAATCAAACTGCTTTACTTTCATCTTTTGCTTTTATCAAATCAACCAAAACCCATCTTTTCTCACCTCTTTGTAAAAATTAATAAAATTAAATCTTTTGAAAACCTAATAAAACTAATTTCACCATCTATGTGGATTGATTTTTACCTTCTACTAATACTCATTTTAATTAAGTAGCATAGTTGAGTTTTAAAATTTTTTGTTTTTTCATAGACCCGTAGGGAATTAACAACACCCTCTGGGCCTATCAAAACTGGACTCACCACCCCTGATGGTTTTTATTAATGATGATATTAATAAATAAATAAGATATATATAATTTATTTATGATTCTAAAATGATCGATTATTATCCATCATTACCCCACTCATTCATTAAGTAATGGAAATTTTAATCACGTGTTATATAGACTGTCGCCTCCACGAAGAATCATTTTTTATTTTTTTCTTCTAGTTTTTCAAACATATTAAAATATGTTTCATAATAATAAAAATATAAAAATGATATCATTATTATTTTGTAATAATTATATTATTTCAAAAGAAACACCCCCTTGAACATACACACCAATCGAGTTAAAGCGTGTTCAAGATTGGGTTGGTTTGACCACCTACTTGAATAATGTTATGAAATTATAATATGTATGATTATAAAAACTTAATTTATAGTATAAAATGAAATAAATATGTAAATAATTATTTTTTTGGTTTTGGATATGATATATTAATATTTAACTCATTAACTAAGAAAACACCCTTGATAGGTTTAAAATCATCGAAAACATGTTCGTTGTCGATATTATCTTCTAGGATAAAGGATAAAGTGCTCATAAAAGGAAATATAAATGTCATAAATCATTATAATTAATACATAATAGTAAAATTATTGAAATTTTAATGATTAACTTTGTAATAATAATGAAAACTGGCACTACTCTTACGAAACTACTACAAAGGGTCAAAACTATAAACACTCGATGTGGAAAAATAGGAAATAACTAAAAAATATACATATTGATAATGATTTTAAATGAAAAATATAAATATTGTTATATATGAATATTTTTATTAAATAGTATATTAAGATAGTTATGTTTGTTTTATAGGAGGTTATAGCACATTCGACTAAGCGAGAAAACAAGCTAAGAGTTTCTTTCTCTCAAATTTGAATCCCTTTGAGACATGTTTATTTTATACACCATGTTTCATTTTCAATGTTGTAAAAACTACCCAATATTAATTTAGTATCATTATATCATTGTATTTAATTATTTCTAATTTTTTATTCCATGTTCATTCTCTCTTCGGGTTTTGATTCAAATGATACAATGGTTGTAAGGGTTTCGTCTCAAAACATCCATCATTAAGGCACGTGTTATTTTATGCATCTAATTTATTTTAAATGTTGTGAATACTTAAAATTGGATATTTAATATCATATATTATTCTTATTCATGGTATTTGAACTTCAAATTCAAGATCTCTCTCTTTCAATCAGTTTTTATTAAGACGTTTCTTAAGTCGTAAGGGTTTTCATCTCAAATTTCTCCCTTTGAGACATGTTTTGTATTATGCACCTAATTCCATTTATTTGGTGTATATACTACCAAATTGAGATATTATATCATGTATTACCTATTATTCATGGTAATTTATGTTTATTTTGAATCTCTCTCTTTCATGAGGATTTGATTTAAATACTCCTCAAGTGTTAAATGGTTTTTATGACTCAATTATCGTCTTTGGGTTATAATCACTCATTTTTGTCAATTATTTTACATGATTGATCAATTTTAACTTATGATGATTTTATAATGTATTCACACCTTATTTTCTAGTGAAATAATGTAACATAGAAAATTTTTCTTCTTCATTGACTTTAATTTTTTGTTCAAATGCATTTTTGTTAAGAATAATTCTCATTACTTTTAATAGATTTTTATTTCATGCCCATGTTTTGACTTCCCACCAATATTATCATTTTTGAAAATTAATTTTCTTTTATCTCAAGTGATCCCTTTATTCCCCTAAATTCCTTTTAAATAAAAGGTTTCATTATCTTTTTAATGATGTGGGTTTTCGATAAGGTTATTTCAAAATGTTCAAAAGGTTTTTCTATCCTTTAAAAAATAAAAGGTTTTATCATCCAATCCATATTTTATTTTGATAAATTTTATGTTTTTTTCAAGGTTATATTACCATTTATTATTTTTAAAAGTAAAATTCTTCAAATTATTTCCACTTCTTTTATAAAAAACTTTATATTTTTTTCCAAGTTTCCATTATTAAAGATTCATTTAAAAGTAAATATTTCAAAGTATGTTCACTTCTAATTTTTTTGAAACATTTATATCTTTCAAGTTACTTTTATTTGGAACTATTTATGTTGAGGATTTAAAAATTATTCTCTTTCTGTTCACAAAAATATTTCTGAAAGTAATTTATACTTCAATGTTTTAAAAGGTTTTTTGAAAACTTTTGTATTTTCACATCTATTTTCCCTCTAAGGTTTATCTTTCAGGAAGTGAGGTTTGATCACCCTACATATATATTGTTGTACCTCTCGTTCCCCTCGTTGTTTGATTTTCATGATCACAATCACCTTATTATTTGTCTAATATTGTTTGAAGTGTTTTTGTATGATAGGCATAAGGTTGCCAAGAAAATGGCCCAAGAAAGAATCTTCAAGTGGACTGAAACTCAGTCCACCGGCCAACCGGTGTGATTGCACCGGCCAGCCGGTGGACCTGGCAGAGGCATTGCCCACTGCCAGGCTCCACCGGTCAGCCGGTGGCTTGACCACCGGCCAGCCGGTGGCATCCAGTCAACAGTGTTTGCTACTGTCTTGCCACCGGCCAACCGGTGGCCTCACCACCGGCCAGCCGGTGGCACCTGGGCAGAAGCTCTCTCCACTTTCCAAGGCACCGGCCAGCCGGTGGAGCTGTACCGGCCAGCCGGTAGCCCAGTCAAACTAGCCGTTGGCTTTGACCAGTCAACCCTCTTTTGGCCTCCAACGGCTCCGAGGCCTTTTCCAACGGCTCCGAAGCCTCCCCAAGGGTTCCATGCCTATAAATAAAGGCCAAGGAAGCCCCGGACACTAACCGGAACTATACGGAAGCCCACAGACATATTTTGCATCAATTGGCCAACCTCCGGCGACTTCCTCCAAGGGAACCCCAATAGCTCCAACAACTTCCACATCCAAGGAGCCCCTTCAAAGAAGTTTGGAAGCAGCCTTAAACATCTCCAATCAATCAAAGGCGCCCAAGACTTCTCCAAATACGGTTTTTATTGTTTTATTCTTTTTTGAGCTTAAATTTGAGTTTGTGCCTACAAACTCCCAATTTTCTCATCCCCTCTTTTCTTTGGGTTTCACATCACCACTAAGGTGTGAAAAGGTTGCCAAGCTTTCCTTTAAATAGCTTGAGACATAGGTGAGCTATCCTTCACCTGTAAGAAGGATAGTGGGTTCTTGCTAAACTATTAAAAGCAAGTGGGTTCTTGCTCAACCACAAAAAGAAAGCTGTAATAGGTCCTAGTGCTACCTCAAAGCCTAGTGGGTTTCTTGCTAAAACCATTGAAAAGCAAGCGGTAGGAATCTCTCAACGGTTGAGTTGGGAGCGGAGACGTAGGCCGGGTTTTTGGCCGAACTCCGTTAACAATTTCGTGTGTCTTGCCTCTTTATTTCTGCTGCACTTTCAACTTTGATTTTAATTTGTCAATCATTTTTTAAAAGGCAATTCACCCCCCTCTTGCCATCATTCCCGTTTTTGTTCCGACCCAACAATTGGTATCAGAGGGAAAATTTGAATAATTCCTTAACCGGTTTCAAATTAAAGATCCTTTTTGATGGCTTCTACCGCTTCAACCTCTTACGCCCCCGAAGGCTTTTCTTTGGATCGTGCTCCATTCTTTGATGGAACCGATTATACTTTTTGGAAAACCCGCATGACCACATTTCTTAAAAGTATTGGATATCCTATTTTTAAAATTGTCATGCATGGTTATACTCTCTCTAGTAAAGATGAATCTCAATGGACCCCCATAGACATTGCAAATTTCGAGCTTGATGGCAAAGCCATGAATGCTCTACATTGTGGGTTAGATCATTATGTTTTTGATCATATTTCTTCTTGCTCTACTTCACATGATATTTGGAAATATTTAGAGCTAACCCATGAAGGTACTAGCATGGCTCAAAAGCAAGAACCCGCTCAAAAGCAAGAACCCATTCAAAAGCTATAACCTGATGCAAAATCCGTACCCGCTTGCCCACTTCACAAGAAAAGGGCCAAGAAGAAGAAAAAGAAGAAGGCTTCAAAGGCAACATGGAGTGATAGCTCCTCCTTCTCTTATTTCTCCTCGAGCGACAATGGTAATAATTGCCTAATGGCAAAACATGAGGTATCTTCCTCCTCTTCCTCCTCTTCCTCCTCTAGTTCTTCAAATTCTTTAAATCATTTATCCTATGAGGATCTCCAATACGCTAGGGACCAACTTGAAAATGGTTTTCATGAACTCTCTTCAAAATTTGTTGCTTTAAAAAAGAATTTCAAAAAGCTTTCCTCCGAAAAAGAACAACTTCTCAAAGAGAAGGAGGAACTCTCCCTAAAAATCCAAAATTTCCCAAATGTTGATTCTTTGGAATCAACCATCAAGGACCTTAGAGAATCCTTAGCCAAGTTCACCCAAGGTGAACAAAATTTGACCAAATTATTAGGTTCTCAACGAGTATCTAGAACCACCAATGGACTTGGCTACACCAACCAAGCTTCCTCCTCCCATGCTCCAACTGTTTTTGTAAGGGGGAGCTCTAGTTTTAAATTTTGTAACTATTGCAAAAAACACGGGCACATGATATATGAATGTAATTGCAAAAATGCCCGGTACGGTCAACCCAAATCTTTTTTCTTTTCGGATGAATTCTATAGGAGAAGACCCGCTACAAGGCAAGTGTGGATTGAAAAATCCCTTCTAGCGAGTCTCTCCGGGCCTAAAATTGTCTCTTTTCAAAATCCCTCTCCCCGGTGACTTTTTGTTTTTATTTAGGGGGAGTTAGGTTCTTTTAAGCCTTTTGTGAATTAAAAATTTTCATTCAAAATTCTCATTTCAAATTTTCAATTCAAAATTTTCGATTCAAACTTTCAATTTCAACTCTTGGTATCAAAATTTTCAATTCAAAATTTTCTATTCAATTTTCATTTCAAACTTTCAATTCAAACTGTTATTCAATCTTTTAATTTCCAAAATTTCAATTGATTTTCAAATCTCAAATCTTGTTTTTCAAATCTCTAATTTCCCTCAATCAAGTTTATGCCCCGTGCTATTTTGATAATCACAAAGGGGGAGAAATTTCTTGATTGATTGGGGGAGAATCCTTTTCAACATGCTTAGCATTTCCTTTCAATTTCAGTATTTTACATTAATTGTTTTGGTGATTGTGATCATCAAAATAGGGGGAGATTGTTGTACCTCTCGTTCCCCTCGTTGTTTGATTTTCATGATCACAATCACCTTATTATTTGTCTAATATTGTTTGAAGTGTTTTTGTATGATAGGCACAAGGTTGCCAAGAAAATGGCCCAAGAAAGAATCTTCAAGTGGACTGAAACTCAGTCCACCGGCCAACCGGTGTGATTGCACCGGCCAGCCGGTGGACCTGGCAGAGGCATTGCCCACTGCCAGGCTCCACCGGTCAGCCGGTGGCTTGACCACCGGCCAGCCGGTGGCATCCAGTCAACAGTGTTTGCTACTGTCTTGCCACCGGCCAACCGGTGGCCTCACCACCGGCCAGCCGGTGGCACCTGGGCAGAAGCTCTCTCCACTTTCCAAGGCACCGGCCAGCCGGTGGAGCTGTACCGGCCAGCCGGTAGCCCAGTCAAACTAGCCGTTGGCTTTGACCAGTCAACCCTCTTTTGGCCTCCAACGGCTCCGAGGCCTTTTCCAACGGCTCCGAAGCCTCCCCAAGGGTTCCATGCCTATAAATAAAGGCCAAGGAAGCCCCGGACACTAACCGGAACTATACGGAAGCCCACGGACATATTTTGCATCAATTGGCCAACCTCCGGCGACTTCCTCCAAGGGAACCCCAATAGCTCCAACAACTTCCACATCCAAGGAGCCCCTTCAAAGAAGCTTGGAAGCAGCCTTCAACATCTCCAATCAATCAAAGGCGCCCAAGACTTCTCCAAATACGGTTTTTATTGTTTTATTCTTTTTTGAGCTTAAATTTGAGTTTGTGCCTACAAACTCCCAATTTTCTCATCCCCTCTTTTCTTTGGGTTTCACATCACCACTAAGGTGTGAAAAGGTTGCCAAGCTTTCCTTTAAATAGCTTGAGACATAGGTGAGCTATCCTTCACATGTAAGAAGGATAGTGGGTTCTTGCTAAACCATTAAAAGCAAGTGGGTTCTTGCTCAACCACAAAAAGCAAGCTGTAATAGGTCCTAGTGCTACCTCAAAGACTAGTGGGTTTCTTGCTAAAACCATTGAAAAGCAAGCGGTAGGAATCTCTCAACGGTTGAGTTGGGAGCGGAGACGTAGGCCGGGTTTTTGGCCGAACTCCGTTAACAATTTCGTGTGTCTTGCCTCTTTATTTCCGCTGCACTTTCAACTTTGATTTTAATTTGTCAATCATTTTTTAAAAGGCAATTCACCCCCCTCTTGCCATCATTCCCGTTTTTGTTCCGACCCAACATATATTATTATGATATGAATCCTTTTGGTAAATGAGATTTTGATTTCATATGATTTATTAATTCTGTGTTATGTGATTTTTTTAAGGTTTAAGAAACCCATTCTTTTTTCATGGGTTATTTATGATATGATTGATTTTAAGTGGCACACGTATGAGTGGATGATGACAGGTGGGGTCCTATATCACCCTATAATTAATTAGTTTAATCTTATATCTCATGAGATATTAAGTCATGTATATAATGAGTTTGTTCTCATAGGTGTGGTCATGATGGGTTTTCTCACATTTTTAGGCATGGACATAATGAGTTTGTTCACATAGGTATGTGCATAATGGATTTTGTCGCACATGTTTTCCTATGATTTTAGTTGTTCCACATTATAAAGTTTTTTATCAAGTTATGACACACTTTCAAATTATTCATCAAATTATTAAAAATTTACAAGATGTATTTCATTTCCATGAAATGTTATTTTTTCAAGATTATGTCTTATTTTTATAGTATTTCGCACTTTTATGTCATGATAACATGTTATATGACTATAGATATGTGTTTTGATCTAGGTAATATCCTTTATGATTCTTTAATGGTATTTTTATGATTTTATGTTACTCTAACATGTTTTATGATTATCATCTCAGGTCTTTTATCTTTTATTATGATATTTATGTCTTCCTCGTGTTTCCCTTCATATTATGTTATCATTTACCCTTATTGAGGGTCTGAGCCCATAATTTTCTTATGTTTACTATCTTCGGGTTATAAATATGATTATATCATGTGATATATCTAGAAAAGGGTCTATAGGATCATTATTATAGTGAAATGTTCACAAGTTTCGTAAAATAAGATGTTTATGTAGCTAATTTCCAAGACATTAATCCTTTTGGTCCTTAGTTTGTGCAACTGTTGTGAGATGTATTATTTAAAAAATGATATTATTGTATTATTTAAGTCATATTTATATTGGTTCACTTATGTTGGTATTAGATAAGGTTTTAGTTATTTTGTATATTAGTTTAGATATTTTTTAAATTAGTTTAGTTATTTTGGAGATTAGTTTAGTTATTTTTAGAGATTAGTTTAGTTAAATTTTGTGTTAGGGTTAGAGAAACTTAGTGAAAACCCTATATGTGAGTCTAATTATAGGATTATATCCTAAAATATTGGTCTTTATTAGATGTTTTTCCCTAGTAATGCATCATTTTATAGATACTATTAGTAGATGCAGCTATAGGAAAGATGCACATAGGGGTAATCAACATGAAAAGGTTTGGTTGAGCATTAACCCAATCATCACTCTAATGCATTTCCATTGGGCCTAATACTACACACCTAGTTTTAAACTCATGGGGGATATTCTATGGTTGATTACGTGCTCATAGGTTGAAAATCACCGAAAAAATGTCCGTTGTCGATATTATCTTCTAGGATAAAGGCTAAAGTGCTCATGAAAGGAAATATAAATGTCATAAATCATTATAATTAATACATAACAATAAAATTAATTAAATTTTAATGATTAAATTTGTAATAAGAATGAAAACTGACACTACTCCTATGAAACTACTACAAAGGTTCAAAACTATAAACACTCGATGTGGAAAAATAGGAAAGAACTAAAAAATATACATTTTGATAATGATTATAAATGAAAATTATAAATAGATTTAGGTATGAATAAGGTTATTAAATAGTATATTAATATAGTTATGTTTGTTTTATAGGAGGTTATAACACATTCGACTAAGCGAGAAAACATGGTAAGAGTTTCTTTCTCTCAAATTTGAATCCCCTTGAGACATGTTTATGTTATACACCATGTTTCATTTTAAATGTTGTAAAAAATACCCAATATTAATTTATTATAATTATATCATTGTATTTAATTATTTTTTATTTTTTATTCCATGTTCATTCTCTCTTCAGGTTTTGATTCAAATGATACAAAGGTTGTAAGGGTTTCGTCTCAAAACATCTATCTTTAAGGCACATGTTCTTTTATGCATCTAATTTATTTTAAATGTTTTGAATACTTAAAATTGGATATTTAATATCATATATTATTATTATTCATGGTATTTGAACTTAAAATTCAATACCTCTCTCTTTCAAGTAGTTTTTTTAAGACGTTTCTTAAGTCATAAGGGTTTTCATCTCAAATTTCTCCCTTTGAGACATGTTTTGTATTATGCACCTAATTCCATTTATTTGGTGTATATAATACCAAATTGAGATATTATATCATTTATTACCTATTATTCATGGTAATTTAAGTTTATTTTGAATCTCTCTCTTTCATGAGGATTTGATCTAAATATTCCTCAAGTGTTGAATGGTTTTTATGACTCAATTCTCGTCTTTGGGTTATAATCACTCATTTTTGTCTATTATCTTACATGATTTATCTATTTTAACTTATGGTGATTTTATAATTTATTCACACATTATTTTACAGTGAAATAATTTTTCATAAAAAAATTATTCTTTATTTGCTTTAATTTTTTTTTCAAATTCATTTTTGTTAAGAATAATTCCCATTACTTTTAATGGATTTTTCCTTTTATGACCATATTTTTACTTCCACCAATATTATAATTTTTGAAACTTAATTTTATTTTATCTCAAGTGATCCTTTTATTCCCCTAAATTCCTTTTAAATAAAAGGTTTCATTATCTTTTTAACGATGTGGGTTTTCGATAAGGTTATTTCAAAATGTTCAAAAAGTTTTTCTATCCTTTAAAAATAAAAGGTCTTATCATCCACTCAACATTTTATTTTGATAATTTTTATGTGTTTTTAAAGGTTATATTTCTATTTATTATTTTTAAAAGTAAAATTCTTCAATTTATTTCCACTTCTTTTATTAAAAACTTTATATTTTTTCCAAGATTCATTTAAAAGTAAACATTTCAAAGTATTTTCACTTATCATTTTTTGAAACATTTATATATTTCAAGGTGCTTTTATTTGAAACTATTTATATTGAGGCTTTCAAAATTATTCTCTTTCCGTTAAAAAAATATTTTTGAAAGTAATTTATACTTCAATGTTTTAAGAAGTTTTGGGAAAACTTTTATATTTTCACATCTATTTTCCCTCCAAGTATTATCTTTCAGGAAGTGAGGTTTTATCAACCTATATATATATTATTATGATATGAATCCTTATGGGAAATGAGATTTTGATTTCATGTGATTTATTAATTCTGTGTTATGTGATTTTTTTGAAAGGTTTAAGAAACCCATTCTTTTTCCATGGGTTATTTATGATATGATTGATTTTAAGTGGCACATGTATGAGTGGATGATGACGGGTGGGGTCCTATATCACCCTATAATTAATTGGTTTAAGCTTATATCTCATGAGATATTAAGTCATGTATATAATGAGTTTTCTCACATAGGTGTGGTCATGATGGGTTTTCTCACATTTTTAGGCATAGACATAATGAGTTTGTTCACATAGGTATGTGCATAATGGATTTTCTCACACATGTTTTCCTATGATTTTATTTGTGCCACATTATCAAGTTTTTTATCAAGTTATGACACACTTTAAAATTATTCATCAAGTTATTCCAAATTTACAAGATGCATTTCATTTCCATGAAATGTTATTTTTTCAAGATTATGTCTTATGTTTATAGTATTCCACACTTTTATGTCATGATAACATGTTATATGACTATAGATATGTGTTTTGAGCTAGGTAATATCCTTTATGCTTCCTTAATAGTCTTTTTATGATTTTATGTTTCTCTGACATGTTTTATGATCATCATCTAAGGTCTTTGATCTTTTATTATGATATTTATGTCTTCCTCATGTTTCCCTTCATGTTATGTTATGATTTACCATTACTGAGGGTCTGAGCTCATCCTTTTCTTATGTTTACTATCTTTAGGTTATACAAATGATTATATCATGTGATATATCTAGAAAAGGGTCTATAGGATCATTATTATGGTGAAATGTTCACAAGTTTAGTAAAATAATATGTTTATGTATCTAATTTCCAAGACATTAATCATTTTGGTCCTTGGTTTGTGAAACTGTTGTGAGATGTATTATTTAAAAAATGATATTATTGTATTATTTAATTCATGTTTAGCTTGGTTCACTTATGTTGGTATTAGAGAAGGGTTTAGTTATTTTGGATATTATTTTAGATATTTTTGAAATTATTTTAGTTATTTTGGAGATTAGTTTAGTTATTTTTTGAGATTAGTTTAGTTAACTTTGGTGTTAGGGTTAGATAACCTTAGTGAAAACCCTAGATGTGAGTATAATTATAGGATGATATCCTAAAATATTGGTCTTGAGTAGATGGTTTTCCCTAGTAATGCATAATTTTATAGATACTATTAGCAGATGCATCTATAGAAAAGATGCATATAGGGGTAATCACCCCAAAAAGGGTTGGTTGAGCATTAACCCAATCATCACCCCGATGCATGACCAGTGGGCCTAGGACTACACACCTAGTTTGACACTCATGGGGGATATGATATGGTTGATTATGTTCTCATTACGAACCACTATAAAGGATTGATTTCCTAGTTAGTTTAAGGGATTAAGTTGAGAAACACAAGATAAACCAACTTTAAGTAACCTAGGTCAAACTAATATTGATATAGGTTGAACTAAATAAACTATAGGACAAAATGATAATGTAAAAGAATAATACTTTTTAAGGTTGAATTCCTTTTGTGATTATGATAATTCCCTCATGTTATTAATGTTTTTTTACTCATGTTAACCCTTTTTGGTTTTAGTGATGGTTGGAACCATAAGAAACTAAGTTAACCTTATGTGTGAAGGATAATGTGATGATTACCTCAAAAATCAACCCATTTGAATGGGATATTGAAAATTTTAGATATTATTCTGAACCAACTATCACCAAACATGATTATCAATGTAACCACAGTTGTAATCCTAAGCTCACCATCAAAGATAAAGATAGGGGATCGTGAAAATTTAGACCGTGAAGATGATGAAAGAAATGATATTCAACCACATGTATGTCAAAAATGTGGGAATAATTATCAAGGTAATTTCCTCAATGGGATTGTATTATTCTTTAAATGTGGTAAATGAGGTCATCATGCATTATCGAGGAAAATGAATAGTTCAGTGAACACAGGGGAAGAATATAGAACTCATCTAAAGGCACCACTTATAGTTCAATGTCTTATGTGCGAAGAACTTAGGTATTATCCAAGTCAATTGCCTAATCCAAGGATTGTTAAGGATGGTACAAATCCACAACATCCTAGAACTAGGGAGAAAGTAAGAACCTATGAAATGACTATCGATTAAGAGGATAGTGGTAATTAGGTTTCACATACCATCCAACCCGAATTAGTGGATATATTTTAGTTCATCATGATCATTGTGTCTAGGATGGTTTCTAAGAACATCAAGTCACCACCCTCAATGATTTGTATTTTAAGTAAAACATCTAGTGGTGTGAATATTATGATTGTGGAAATAAACTTTATGCAAATCATAATATCCTCCTCTAAAAAAATTGATTCAATTTTAAAAATAGAATTTATATAATCATTTTGACTCCATATAAATTTTTGGAATAGTGAAAAACACATTCTAAATCAATTGTGACCTTCTATTAGTGCAATTCCAACTATGAATGATCTAATAAGAAAACCGAATCCTTCACGTGGGCCTTAATACCTAGTTATGAGATACATTTCCTTGAAATAGTTTGGGAAAATAACTATTTTCTAGCATTTCCTATGATATTAAGGATCATATCTCATTAGATATAATATCTCGAGGCATGTCAGTCTTTTCACCACCTTAAGATATTCCTACAAGTAAGTGATAATTAAAATTGCAATGACACAATTTATTTAAGGGGATAAAATGTAACGACCCAATATTTCACTGTATTTTCTCATTATATAAATTATATATTAAATATAATGTTTCAAACACTATACCAAATTAAAATGAAATAAAAAACCCTTGATATATTTTTAATATTAAATATGAACATTAAAAATTAGTCATTAACTTAGCTCATATAAATGAAAGTAACCATATCACAAGATCAATAAAGAAAGTAGGAATAAATGACATCTAAAAGAGGTATTCTTCCATACAAATAACATTTTTCTAAGCTTGTAAGGGAGGTAGCTTTGCTATGGTTTACCCTAGACCAATCCCAAGCTAAACTCAAGCAATTGTGACTTGAGTGAAATCACTTGCGGGGAAATCTTAAGCTTGTTAAACTCGGTAAAAAATCCATGTTAGTGGAATCACCACCTGCAATTGCCACTACTAGTTATCTTACCCTTAGATCTTATGTGGAATTTATAAGGGGTTTTGTGATAAAAAATAAGTATGATATCAACATGTATTTTTTTATAGAATCGAATGGGAATATCAATATAAAATCCATTTTAAGCTTAGAACATTTTGTTTTGTATTCCTATATTAAAATGAACCTATATAACTTTTATATATGAATATACAAAAAAAAAATCATCCATTAAATATATATATTCCTTGAAAATAAATAATAATAAAGAATAGTTATCGTTTTAAAAATCTATTTATCAATACAAATAATTTTCCATTATATTTTGGGAATTTATTTAAATATTTAAGTATAAAATTTTAGAAATTTAATTTGAAAAAAATTACATCATTTTTGGATTTATCATGGTCATGTTATCTTAAAATATATTTTTTGGATTTTTCTAAAAAAATTGATTTTTATGTGAATAGTGAAAAATGTCATTTTTTGAAAATAATGTGAATTTTATAACATCACTTGGATATAAGAATGACCTAAAACTTATGAAAAAAAATTCTTGAAAAAATATATTTCTTTTAAGTAACATTTTATATTTTAAAATGTCATGTTTGAATTATAAAGTTATATTTTATATTTTAGAACACAAGTAATATTTTCTCAAATATTGTTTTAAATACATAATACATTAGTATTTTCAAATTAGTTTTTATCAATTGAATCAAATGAAATGAATTTTAAATTTATAATCAGTGGTTTCATAGTATCTAATAAGGGTAACTTTATTTTTAGACATGAAGATTAAGTTGCCTTGTGTAAATATTAGTTACCCTGGTAAAAAAATATTTTTCAAAGAATAATAATTTTCAAAATACTATGTATTTTTAAAATTAAATGAATAAATTTTAAATTAAAAATATAATATTATGTTTAAACATCTATAAAAATTAATTAAACCCCATTTAATGTGTAATAAATGTTAAATAAGTCTAATGAAACTTAATGATTGAAACAACATTATACTAGAAAAATAGTTTTTCAACGCATTATATGTTTTGATTTAAAGGTTAATTTTATCCTATTTAGAAATTGAATTAGGATAAATGGAGCCCAAATTAATATTAATCATTTCCAAATTTGGTAATAAGAGTCTAATTATATTTTTAATAATAAAATAATTGACAGGATTAATATTTAATTAAGAGTAATAATTGTTTAAATGACTACTTTAAGGTGGCTCGAATTTTTCTAAATTAACATGACCTTTAGACCTTCTAGAAAACATTTTTTAGGTTTTGAATTATTACCTTCATTTATTACCAACATTACCTCACCTAAATCACCTAACTTTCATTCATTTTCATTCTAACCCCTTACCTACCATTCTTTTCCATGGAAAAGTCCCTCT
Organism: Viscum album; assembly: GCA_963277665.1. NCBI lineage: Eukaryota > Viridiplantae > Streptophyta > Magnoliopsida > Santalales > Viscaceae > Viscum > Viscum album. The sequence goes on along the minus strand of OY728140.1, from coordinate 1,018,506,648 downwards.
TCCACACTTATAAAAGGGGGTCACTTCCACCCTTTCAATACTCCACTAATATTTCAAGATTTCCTTGAAAGCCTTCCCAAATTTCCTCTACTTGAAATAATTTACACTCACTAGTTCCCTGGTCACCATAAATTATCCTAAGTCCCTCAAATCTAAGGACTTCATCAAGAGAAAGTTCAAGGTCTCAATGTAGGTATCACACCTTTCTTAACTTTTCTTTTTTATTATTTCCTTTAAAAACCAACTATAACCATAGTATAATAATAAAATTATAATTATTAGTGTGTTTAAATTTTATTATAATAATGGTATAACCATTATTTATTCTCTTCCATCTACTAAGAAAAATAAGAATCGTCGTTAATGTGTGTGTGTGGATTACCACTTCCATAGAGTGGTGCCTTTAGTTTTTCATCACCACCCATCATGGATAGTCTTAATGATGGTATTGATAAATAAATATGATTTATATAATTTATTTATGATTCTTAAATGATCAATTACTATCCAACTTCACCCATCTCATTCGTTGAGTAACAGAAACACTAATTGTGCGTTGTGCGGACTACCGCCTCCATAAAAAAAATATTTTTTAATTTTTTTTCTAGATTTTTGTACATATTAAAATCTGGATCATAATCATAAAAATATAAAAATAAGATCATTATTATTCTATTATAATTATATTTTGTCAAAATAAATACCTCCTTAACCATACTCACCAATCAAGTTAAAGCGTGTTCAAGATTAGGTCGGTTTGACCACCTACTTAAATAATGTTACAAAATTATATCATGGATGATTATGAAAACTTAATTTCTAGTATTATGTGATGTAAATATATAAATTATTATTATTTTTCTATAAATTATACATCAATATTTAAATCATTAATTAATAAAACACCCTTCATATGTTGAAAATCACAGAAAAAACGTTCGTTGTTGATTTCATCTTCTATGATAAAGACTAAATTACTCATGAAAGGAAATTTAAATATCATAAATAATTATAATTAATCCATTTCCATAAAATTTATGAAATTTTAATGATTAACTTTGTAATAATAATGAACACCAACACCACTCCTATGAAACTACTACAAATGGTCAAAAATATAAACACTCGATGTGGGAAAATAAGAAAAATTAACTAATATACATATAGATAATGGTTATAAATGAAAATTATAAATATTTTTAGGTTTTAATATGGTTATAATATAGTATATTAAGATAGTTATGTTTTTTATAGTATTTTAGAGTGCATTTGACTAAGTGGGGAAACAAGGTAAGGGTTTCTTTGTCTCAAATTTTAATCCATTAAGACATGTTTATGTTATACACTATGTTTCATTTTTGATAGTTTCAATACTACCCAATTTTAATTTTTCATCATGATATCATTATATTTCATTATTTACAACATTTTATTCCATGTTCATTCTATCTTGGGGTTTTGATTCAAAAGATACAAAGGTTGTAAGGCTTTCATCTCAAAAATCCTTTTTTGTGACACATGTTCTTTTATGCACCTAATTTATTTTAAATAGATTATATGATAAAAATTAGACGTTTAATATGATATATTATTCTTATTTGTGGTATTTTAACTTCAACTTAAAGATCTATCTCTTTCAAATGGTTTTTATCCAGACGTTTCTTAAGTTGTAGGGGTTTTCGTCTCAAATTTCTCTCTTTAAGACATGTTTTGTATTATGCACCCAATTCCATTTATGTGATGTATATACTATCAATTTGAGATATTATATCATTAATTAACATTTATTAATGTTAATTTAAGTTTAATGTGAATCTATCTCTTTTATGAGGATTGGATTTAAATACTCCTCAAGTTGTAAGTGGTTTTCATGACTCAATTCTCTTCCTTGGGTCATAATCCCTCATTTTTTATATTATCTTTAAATATTGATTTATTATAACCTATAATGATTTTAGAATTTATTTAAACCTTCTTTTATGGGAAAATAATGTTTCACAGAAAAGTCTTCTTCCTCGTTGATTTTAATTTTTTTGTTTAAATTCATTTTTATTAAGAATAAATCTCATTACTTTTAATGGATTTTCCTTCAATGTCCATATTTTTACTTCCCACAAATATTATCCTTTTGGAAACTCATTTTTTTATCTCAAGTTATCCTTTTATTACCCTTAATTCCTTTTAAAGGATGGGTTTTTTTATCCTTTTAACAATGTGGGTTTTCGACAAGGTTATTTTAAAATGTTCAAAAGGTTTTTCTCTCCTTTTAAAATAAAAGGTTTTATCATTCACTCTACATTTTCTTTTGATAAATTTTATGTATTTTTCAAGTTTTTGTTACTAAGTTTTTTTAAAAATAAAAGTCTTCAAATTATTTCCACTTACTTTATTGAAAACTTTATGTTTTCCAAGTTTCCAATATTAAAGATTTGTTTGAAAGTAAACATTTCCAAATTATTTTCACTTATCATTTTTTTAAACCTTTATAGATTTTAAGGAAATTTAATTTGTAACTATTTATATTGAGGCTTTCAAAAGTTTTCTCTTCCCCTTTATAATTTTTTTAAAGTAATTTGTACTTCAATGCTTTAACATGTTTTGTGAAAACTTTTGTATTTTCACATATATTTACCCTCCAAGGTTTATATTTCACGAAGTGAGGTTTGATCACCCAATATATATTTTATTATGATATGAATATTTTTGGAAAATGAGATTTTTATTTCCTGTTATTTCTTTAAGTTCATGTTATGTGATGTTTTTTGGAATTGTTAAGAAACTCGTTCTTTTTTCCATGAGTTGTTTATGATGTGATTACTTTTAAGTGGCACATATGTGTGTGGATGATGATGGTTGGGATCCAATATATCCCTCCAATGTATTTGTTTAAGCTTGTATCTCATGAGATAGTTATGCATGGACATGATGAGTTTGTTCACATGGGTGTGGGCATGGTGGTTTTTCTCACATTTTCATGCATGGAGATAATAAGTTTGTTCACATAGGTATGGGCATAGTGGGTTTTCTCACAAATTTTTTCATGTACTTATGGTTGTTCCAAATTTTCAATTTGTTCATCAAGTTATGACACACTTACAATTTAATCATCAAGTTATGCCAAATTTTCAAGATTTATTTCATTTCTATGAAATGACATGTTTTCAAGATTGTGTCATATTTTTAAAGTATTCCACACTTTTATGTCACGATAACATCTTATATGATTGTAGATACGTGTTTTGAGCTAGGTCATATCCTTTATGATTCCTTAATGATATTTTTATGATCTTATATTACTCTACCAAGTTTTATGATTATCATCTAAGTTCTTTGATATTTTATTTTGATATTTATGTCTTCCTCACATTTTACTTTATATTATGTTATGTTTTACCCTTAGTGAGGGTTTGAGCTCACCCATTTCTTATGTTTCTAATCTCCAGGTTATGAATATGATTATATCATGTGATATATCTAGAAAATGTCTTAAAGGATCATTATTATAGAGAAATGTTTGAAAGTGTAGTAAAATAATATGTTTATGTAGCTAATTTCCCATATATTAAACCTTTAGATCCTTGGGTTGTGTTGTTGTTGTGAGACATATTATTTAAAACAAGATATTATTATATTATTTAAGTCATGTTTAGCATGGGTCGCTTCACACACCTATGTGGGCTATGTCTGTACGTGTCATGTCTTACTTAGATGATAGACCTTTCGATGGAGTCCTAGGTGGACTAGGAGTATATGGAGCCCAGTGGTGCTAGATGGATCGTAGATAGATCCTGGAGTTGCGGTTTTGTAATAGTCCCTTTTTGTTGGCATTTATAACTCCTTTACAGTATTGGTGGGCTTGAATCTAACCCATTTCTCATTTCCGTACTATTTTGTCATGCTCTGATGTGGGATTTGATGTTATGCATGCAGTTACAGCATCAGTTATTTTCCTTACTGCATTATACCTGTGTGTGGAGATGTGTGTGTGTGTACAGGTACTTTAAGCTAATTTGTATCATGTGTGTGATATTCTTACTTGGTGTTAGTCGTCAAACCCTAACCTATTAGAGGTGGGTTTAGGGTGTCACTCTCGACTTACTATTGGTCAGATGATCCTTAGTGAGTTGGGTCATGACAATGACTTTATCTACTGGAATCATCAAATTTTTCTCATTGAGGTGCCCAAAGCGATTGTGCCAGAGTTCTGAACTTCCAAAATATGACATTCCGAAAAGTGTTTCTCTCACTTCCCTTCTGTTTTGATACAAAGTCTCATCTTTTACACCTATGGTTGTGACAAGCGATCCCTGGATAATCTTTCATAATCCTTCCACAAAACTTGTTTTTAAACCTACTCATCTAGCTGGCCAACTGAAATTAGGTTCTTTCGAGGACCTGAAACATGCCTCGCTTCCTTTAGTAGAAGGAAACTTCCATTCTTTAACTGAACTTTCACTTATCCCTTGACCAAGATTCATCATCAACAAGATCCATTATACTAAAAAAAAATTATACATAATTTGACATGCATCATTTTTCTTCTGTGGAATGGAAATAAGCTCCAAAATCTATGATTCAAGACTCCTTTTGAGGAAAAACACTTGAAAGTAGATTTACACTGATCTCTATTGTTACACTTAGTTCTCCATAAATAGTCATTCTAGAGGTTGTCTTCCTGTTACACTAGTATAAAAATAGTTTTTTTACATCAGTTTTTTTGGGTTTTTAACATCAGTTTTCTAGGCGATGTTATTATAAGTGATGTAGTAGATATTTTTTAATGTTGGTTATTAAAAACCAATGTTAAAATCCTTATTTAAAAAAAACATTACTTTTGAAATCATTTTATAAAAAACTGATGCTGAAGATGTCTTTCTAAGTCGGTTATAAGAAAACTGATGTTGAAAGTATTGAATTTTAAAAAAAAAAAATTTAGATGCGGATTACTGCCATGGATGAAAATGAAATCAAGGGACTTAGAAAATTGAAAAAACCAAAAGAAATAAAAAAAATGACAAATAAATCTTAGACTTAATTTTCATCTTTGTTGCGGTGTCATTCTACTTAATTTTCTTTTGAGGAAAGATTTCACGAGGCATCTAAAGCTACGGTTTGTAAGGAATTTTAAAATCCGGATTGTGAATTTCATGCAGAAGATTTGCATTTTTACACAATCCAAAGAACTATTCATCATCATAAAACAAAGAATTGTTAATAAGCATATTGATTAAGAAAATTAATAATAGATAAATGAAATAATTTGATAATACCTCTAAATACCATGGTGAAATCATTGCAGAAGAACCCATCGAAGGGAGATCTGAATTAAAGGAGAATTATACCATAAATGGGTAAAGATGGAGTGTGAAAACTTATATACGACCCTTGGAATAGTTTTCTGCATTGTTATATATTTTAGGTGGGATGTGAAAATTGAAAGGCGCACTGAGAAAAAATTGAAATTTTATTTTTTCATTATTTGAAATTTTACTTTACACATCAGTTATTTTAATAACTGACATTAAAACTCTCAGTCACAGTAGTTTTAATGTTGGTTATGTAATAACCGATGTTAAAAGATGATTTTTAACATTGGTTATTAAATAACAGACATTAAAACCACCCTAGAAAAAGGTTTTCACATCGGTTATAGAAACAATCGATGTGAAAAACATTTTTAACGCCAGTTATTGAATAACCAACATTAAAAGTCCAACGTAAAGTCTATTTTTTCAGCTAGTGTCACGACAATCATTCTTGAGGTGACCTTTCTTTTCACAATGACAACAAACAGACCTAGTTCTAGAAGACTTCCCTTTGCTCTTCACCCTTGATTTCCTCTCTGATTTCTTTTGATTATTTCGATGAGGCGAATGCCTCCTTCCTTCCATATTCAATACATCATTGAAAGAGGGTAAACTCTCTTTCCTTCAAAGCTCCTCATTGAGAATCAAGTTTTGAACATCAGTAACACCAAGTCGTTATTTCTTCTTGAATCACTCGCAATTATCACCATGGTTTCCCATTATTCTGGTAAGCATGATAGCGATGAATTCACCCAAACATCATCTTTGAATATAACTTTCACAAACACAAGCTGACTCCAGATTAAGTTGAAATCATTCAACAGATCTGAAGTAGATCTTCCTTCTGATAACCTCGTGTTGAATAACCTCTGCAACAAGCACGCTTTATTCAATGTTGTAGGTTTCTCATACATATCTGCAAGGATTGTCATAAACTCAGCTACGGTTTTTATTCTCCCAAATGTTCAAAATCACATTCCAGACTAATGACATTCGTACCACACCAAGTGTGTTCTGCTCCAACTTTTCCAATTCACCTTTATCAATTACTTTAAATTTGACACCCTTCAACGAAAGATCCAAATCTTTATGAATGAGATAGTCTTCCATATGCATTTTCCAGAAACTTAAATATGTTCCATTGAATCTACCGGTTCAAGCCTTGTCATCCTTTGACACCATCCTTCCAAAAAAAATGACTCCCACTGAAATTTGAAAAATATCTGAGTAAGAGAATGTTACATGAACTGTCAATTGTACCGTTGAGCCTCCTGTGAACTAGCCCTCTAATACCACTTGTTAAGAATTTCCATACATTGTCCTTCTGATAAACAACCAGAAGTAGTCAATCCAAAATCACTCTGGCGGTAACAGATTCCGAAAGGAACTCTCCAAAGCTTTATGTTTTGAAACTGAGAAGAAAAGAATTCTCTCAAATCACTGCACTAAGTCAAAACAAGTTCAACCATGTTCACTCCAACAGATACCAAAACATTAATGTAATGAAAGTAAATGTAAGCAATAAATAACTTTTTGGTTTTACGCGATTCGGACTGAAAGTCATACATCCACGGGAGAAACTTTGTAGCATTCCATTCTTCTGGGGAAAAATATTACAATTTGTGACTAACAAGTCATGCGGATTACTAAAAACAAGTAACTATAATTTCACACTTAGTGTTAGCACAAAGGAAAGGTGGCCCCACCCTCCTGTTTACAGAGAGCGTCATCCAGGTGCACAGACCTCCGAGAAATGCGAGAATCCACTAGTTCCACTGTTCCCACTATCGATCTCCTGCAACAATCCTTAGTGTGACCACCACATTTAGTAAATCAACAACCTCTCAACAACACACTGAACATCCACCATCTTCCAGAAGTCCAGGTCGAACTTTCAAAACAAAGCTGCCCGGAGCTGAGAACATTACGAGAGTCTCTTTTTGAATAACCTCCTTTCAAAAATGTTGAAGGAAGCATCTTCACCGCCACTACTTCAATGAATAAATGATCTTTCAAAACCACTTCTTCCAATTGACTGACTTCGATCAACTAAAGTATACCTCACACGTTCTCAACAGTGGAGTCGTGATAGCTAAACATTGATGAACAATGACGAGTAAAAACGGGGAGGGTGGTGTGGAGGGAAAAAAATGGAGAGTGATATGTGCAATGGAAGTGATGCACGATTAATGTAGGCATAGATTTTGAAATACCCAATATCATAATCCGTTTAAATATTTGTTTATATTTTGAAAATTTTAAAATTCATTTATAAATCTAAAAATGATTTAATATCAAATTAAATGTTTTTTTAAAATTTTATCATCATTTTTAAATGTTTAATCATTGAATTAATAATAATTAATTTATTTGAACTTAAATTTAGAATTTATTTATAGATCCAACATGAACCGTGATCAAAATAAGTAAATAAATTTTAAAATTTTACTATTTTTAAAAAACACATAGTTAATACCCATTTTCAGTGGAAGTGAAAGTAAATTTGAACTTTATACCATATTATTAGGGATAAAATGGTAAGACCGCAAGAACCGTTCATCACGGATTAAGCCTCAACCACTAAGGAACTGACACCTAAAATGAATGACGTGGAGTTACCTGCAGCACATCACCATCCCTCCTCGTCCGTGCTATATAAGTTCAGCGATCCCCTTAGCCGGCAACGCCGACGTAAATCTGCCGCTCGTTTTCCTTTGCCTTCCCAGCCTCCTCAAGAAATAGACATGCCTCGCCGAAGCTCAGGCGGTGAGTTGTTCAGATCGCGGATAAGTTTGTTTATTTCCGATGCTTTCATCATAGATTTTGTTTATTTCTGATGCGTCGGTCATAAAATTAAGACCTGTCCATTAACTCCTTTTATTTTTCTCCTCTAGGGTTTTTTTCGTTCTCGTTTTCCTCCAATTTTCGCTTATCGCATGATAGTGCCTTGTTTTCTTATTTGCTACGAGGGGTTTAATTCTGAGTATGTTTTTATCGAGCTTTCTTCTATTGGGTGGTGGAAACCAACCCTCCATAGACACATGCACTGACGTCCATTAAAAAATTACGAATCTGGTGTACTGTGACGTATTATTATCCGAGCACACAATCTTCCCTGTTTTCCCCCCTAAATCATTTGAATCCGTGTCCAATCTGTCGTTCTGTTCTCCTTGACCGAAACTAGAATCTTGCTGTCGATATCGTTGATCTGTATGATGTCGTTTTTTAGTTTCGCGTGTCTTAGTTTGTTGGCGATTTTAGTTCATTTTTTTGAGGTTACGTTTTGACTTGTATATGTTCTTTCAGATATGTGTGTTCCGTTTGTCAGTGATGATGCAGAGAAAAGAAATGATATTGAGATTAGAAATTGGTTTCTCATGTTTGACCAGATAATTTTTAGGGTAGATAAATGATAATAGAAGAAATGGAGAGAAATAGATTTATCTTCTGTTATTGTTGTTTTTAAATCACCTTAAAATTGGAATGATTTGAAAATAAATGATGGTGGAAGGTTGTTAATATTTTAAAATTCCAATTTTATCCCTATTTTCTACATATATTACAAAATAATTTCTTTTATTTTCTTTTATAAAATATCAAATCATTTATTTTATTTTACTAAAATTTCACCAAACACACAAATGAATAGGTGATGAATTTTGGGAATGTTATAAATTATTAAAATATTTTCAAATATCAGTTTTTCTCATGCTATTTTAATATTCATATTGCATCCTTTTTTTGTTTGTAGTTTTCAAACCAATATGCATCAGAAATAATGAGCTGTTTTTGGTTCATTTTTGGCCAGGGTTCCATTGATTCTGCGTCATTTTGCCCTTTAATGGTTTCCTGGGTCATTTTTTCAGGTAGATCTGCCCGGGGGCCTGCCCGCACACCCATGCGCAACCCACCCCGCCCTGGTAACCCTATTTATGATTGTTTGAAACTTGTTTTATGCACCATTATAGCTGTCAGATCTCCATTCTATTTAACATACTTGTTTTGATGTTGATGCAGTGCATCATGCTCCCCCACCTGTTCCTGCCCAAGGCGGCGGCGGGGGTGGATCCATGTTTGGAGGCATTGGTTCTACCATAGCTCAAGGTGTGTAATGTGGAACAGAGCTTTACCGATTTTACTGGGGATGCGGATTATGTTGAAAATGCAGTATTGATTTCTTTTTTTATCACATCTTCTATGGTAGTTGCATGATCTTCCACATTCATCGTTGCAGGCATGGCTTTTGGTACTGGAAGTGCAGTGGCACACAGGGCGGTGGATTCTGTGATGGGACCTCGTTCCATCCAGCATGAAACTGCTCCATCTGATGCTCCTGTCTCTGCGCCAACTGTGAACAGTCTGGGTGGCTCTGATGCCTGTGGTACACAGACTAGGGCATTTCAAGATGTAAGTTGCACCCACTTATCCTCATTTTGCTTAACAAAAATTATTGTTGTCTGTTTTTTATTTGTAGCTGTCTGCTTATTTGTTGCTAGCACTTAGATCTGTTAATCTTGTATATTGCTTGTAAAATTTGATTTATTTAAATGCCCCGGTCTCAATTTCAATCTTTATTTCACGAGCCTTTCCTTTTCACTGATGCTAACGAGACTGTCTGAAATGTCCTTGTCACTGGTTCAAGGAATTTAACAAGGGCTTTACCCCCTTGGGTTGGGATGACTGGTTTATTCTTTTCCTGTTTTAATCAGTGATGATAAGTCTTGTTTCACTGTTATTGTAAAATGCTTCTGTCCTGTTTGACTGCACTTATTGAACAAGGGCTTTACCCTTGGGTTGGGTTGACTGGTTTCTCTTTTTTCTTTTTTAATCAGTGATAAAAAGTCTCGTTTCACTGCAGTTTGTAAAATGTTTTTGTCCTGTTTGACAGCACTTACTGAAAACTGCTTATGCTCTTACTATTTAACGCTAATGATAATTTTTTTGAGAATAACAGCACATACTGAAAACTGCTTATGCTCTTATACCATTTAACGCTAGTGATAATTTTTTTGAGAAAATTCTGCTTTCGTAGAGCAACTTAAATTCTCGACCCCCCCCCCATTCAAATCAGTTACAAAAAGACAGTTTCAATAAACAATAAATATCTGCACATAATCTTCTTCAAGAAGCGCTTATGATAAGCGACATGTGCTATAAATAGTTAAATGTTGTAAGCAGCAGATATCAGTAAGTGCTACCAAACGGAGCCTAAAGTCACCGGGTTCCATCATATGGTTATGGTCAGTGTTATTTTGTCAAGGTCAGGGTGTTAATGAATTTGTGGTGGCAGTGCGTGAGCAGCTTCAGCAACGACATCGGGAAGTGCCAATTCTATCTGGACATGTTGGCAGAGTGCCGGAGGAACTCTGGATCCATGCTGGGCGCCTGAGTCACCTTGCTGCAAGCGGTAACAATAAGGCTTTGGTGATTGGATGCTTTGATAAACTTTTTGCTGAAAGGATGTGTGGTTGGTTTTACTACAATGGTTTTATCTAAGTCTCATGTCATTTAGTTTAATGTTGTTTGGTTTCTATTGCTGGTAATGGTTAGATGAATGAAAAATGGAACATAAATAGGGGGGAGTATTCGAGTGGGCCAAAGGCCAAGTATTTCTGTACTCGAGCTCAATATTTTAACTTCAGTATTAATTTCCTTGCTTGAGCTCAAGTTTGACCCGGGCTTGATTGAGCTAATCTATTAGACTCAGCTCAGTTCAAGTAGGTCATTTTATCACAATTTTAATTATAAAATCTAGCTCAAATTTGTTTAAATGCATGTTGAATAAAAATACTATATTAAAATACAGCTCAGAAACTTATTATAACATTTTCACATGAAAACCATATGACATCACACCCCAAAATTAAGGGGTTTAATATCTTTGGAAGATTAGATATATAATACATAATCATTAACAAAATAATTACTCGATGCAATTTAAGGGGTAATGTCTTTGGGAGATGTGATACATAATTATTAAATATATAGCTACATCAAAATATATTCTTCATCTTCTTAATATCAACCTAAATCTCATCAAGTGAAACCTTGGTGACATAGTGAGCTAAACTCCCAAGGGGAATAAAAAGAATCGATTTGGACATAATAATAGTGATATATGATATGAAACATTGATCATGATAAGGAATGATAACATGGATGATTAATACAAACATGGAATAAGATTCATAAGAACATGATAACTATGAAAATGGACAAGCATAAAACATTTTATCAAAAACTTAAGTTTGCTTGATGTCAAAACATCATATCATGCTAACTCATTGCCCAATTGATTGTGGGGGGGGTATATTTCCAAGCAAACACATCATATCATTGTATACCATCCACATGTGTACCATATAAAAAAGAAATCTTACATATAAACATGAAAAACCCATGAGAAGAAATTGAGTTACATATTAATGCAACAAAGCTTAGACAAACGATGAATCATGTAGCTTACTCGTAGAAGATATTAGTGTATGTTTAACAATGAATTAAAGATCTTACATCATAAAGACGACGTTCAAAGTGAATGAAATAACATGGTAAAAGGATTAACAATTAGTTTTGGAAATGAACCCATTTACCAAAATTTTAAGAGGTGGATAAAACATCTTTTTAAAGGAAATATTGGCATACAAGTTCCCAAAATAAGAAAAGAATAAATATATTTGATTCTAAAAAACGTGTTGTAGAATTCACAGAAGAAAATAAACATGAAAGGAGTGATACATGAAAAAGAAGAAATGGAAAATTCTCACTTCATATGGTTTGCTTAAATGAAATGATTGTAAGGATAGTATAAAAACATGTATATTCCTAAAGAACGAAGGGAAAATGAGAGGAGGGACAACATACTCCCAAAGGCGGGAGGGGGGGGGGTCCTTGCATTGGGTGGTGATTTGTTGCTCCTCTAACCTCCCAAATAACCAAATTGCATTGATTATTACATATTATAGAACTTAATTCATGTTTATTTCATTTATTGCCATTTTATTATTCATTTACCGGATTCATTTTGTTCGTCAATTGTTTGGGATTGTTCATTCTACTTTTCTAAAGCCGCTTTAGCATAATGGGGCCGCTTTAGCATAATGGTAACGACAAAGGTCTGTCTCATGAGTCCATAAGCTCCACAAGTATTAAGACTTTATTGCATTCAAAAATTATAAAAAATTTCATAGTTTAGATGTCCCCAAAAAGGAATGATTCTCGGAATGTCTCAATAAGCTCATTTTAGGTGGTTAAACTGATCATGATGATTTATTTTTAATATTATCAATATCATGCCTATTTTATCATTCCAAAATCTTAAAAAATGAGTTAATTTTTTTATTAATATTATAATTATATATGAATACCACATCTAAAAACAACTATGAAAGGCGACAATCAATAGCGGTAATGAATATGAAACATCATCGTCCACGTGGGTGGTATTAAACTACCACAGTATGGATTATGTTTTTAAGGAAAATTAAAAGAAATTAATCAAAATTTTATTTTAAAAGTTAACCCAAAGTAGACTTATACCACCCAGTTCATGTTATTAGATTGATAACTTAGCTTTAGATGGGGTAAGAAGAGAAAGAAAATGAAACAGTTGGGATAAGATTCTACCTTCTCTTTGAGCCGCCTCCTTTGTTATGTGACTTGAGACTTTTAAGGAATGATATTTTGGTTAGAACAAGGATTCCCCAGCTATGAATATTATTGACTTTTATGATTAAGTATAGTAAATTATGCTTGTGAGGTCGATCCAAACCAATCTTAAATCACCCAGAATATAATTAATCATGTATTTACCTTATAATACAAAATACTGTATTTTATCGTATTTCACTATTCACCTCCATATTTCACTACTTGTAAAAATTATCAAAATTTCATCCATATCTAATTTTGCGATATTGATTCCAAAACCTATAAACATTTCATCTAAATTTATTTTTAAATTAGGCAATACTAATATTTAAATTTATGATAATGATTATGATTTTAATAAAGAAGTTAAAACATACTTTATTACAAATATACACCATTACTTCCTTCAGGTTACATGAATTGAACATTAAATTTATGGTACTCTTATACTTGTATTTATTGAGACAATGAATTTAGAAAGTTTGAGAATAAGATAGCCTTGGGAGAATTTCTTGAAGGCCCAAGAAGTAGTTGTGATTCAAAATCGAAGAAGTGTTGAAACTACTTTATGTTTGTATCATATTTGTTGTCAATGAGAATCAAAGGCATTAAGGGGAGTTGCATGATGTTGATATGTTGATATTAAGTTTCTTAGAAGTATTTTGGAGTTCTCAGGCTTGATCAGAAAGAATATGGAGTTCCCAAGCAAGGTTTGAAGATGTGTTTAAGGAATAATGATTTATCTTCAATATTGATAGGTGAATAAGTCGTTGCCATTGAATTTTATATTGGAGATCCATTCACATGGTAATGACATTTGAAGAGTAAAAGAACTCGTAGGGAGAAGTGACTAATTTAGAAATTCTGCTATGCGAGTTCTTGGAAGTTCTGTACTATAAATTCTGTTTAGAGTTGAAATGCTTTTAATTATAGCAAAGGCAATTGATCTACGTATGAATTCATGAAGATAGCTCGTATGCCTTTTGATTTTGTTGTTGAGAAAATCTATAAGACTTGGATGTTGTTGTGGTGAGTTGATTTCGTAAGACTTAAGACATGGTGGTACTTAGGCAAAAAAAGATCAACTGTTTGTCAACTCAACCAGCCAAGCAGCCTAGCTACCATTGGCAGTCAACCGAGCATAAAGCTAGGAGCCGCTCAACGATGGCATAAGGGTGCATAACAACTGCATGGGTTGGTGCGGGTATGAGAGCATAGGTGGGAAAAGGGTGCTTAGCATCCACACGTGCGGGTTGACATGGTGGTTCGTGGGAGAGCATCAATGTAACACCCTAAGATTTTAGTATTTATTAGTTTAATATCTTTTTGAATAACATGTCATATACACAACACCAGACTAAAGTGAATAATACTTTATTAAAATAAAAAAACATAAATACATCATGATTATACATTGTTCAAACAAATAAATTAACACCCATTGGTAAATGATATGAAATATGGTTTAGAAGTTTTAAATTTTTTTTTCTATAAAAGTGGGTTTTCTTTATATTTTTCATTTTCTTTTAAAAACTAAATTTAAAAATTTTATAATTTGAACTTGATGAAATGAACTTTTTTGAATTCGGCATGTCAAAATTAGTTTTGGATGAATTTTTGAGTTTTTTCTGAAAAGATTGATTTTTGAGTGAATAGTGTAAAATATTGATTTTACAAATATGTTCAATTTTATGACATTATCATTATGAAAGAATGAATCGAAAGTTTATGATTTTTTAATGAGTAATAAATGATTTTAAAAATGTAATATTGAACTTAGAAATCTATGTTTGACATTTTAGAAATATAAGTAATGCTTTTATTCAAATAAAAACTATTTTTGGTTCTTCTTTTAATTACGTATTCTCAAGGTTCCCTTCATTTTTGATTTGGTTTGAAAGTCAAATAAGTATCATTTGATTAAAAATAATCTAATTAATTCCATGAAAATCAACATTATACATGGTTTTGATATAAAAACATTTTTATGCTTATAAAGAGTATTTTTCTAAGAAAAGTTTTTCATTGCGTTACACACATTTGTTTTAAAATTATTTTTTTACCATCTCTAGAAATTGAATCTTAGAAAATAGATTCCATATTTGGGATCAACATGTTCTAATTTGGTAATGAGGTTAATTTCTTTTTTAGCTATAATGAATAGTTACCATGATAAAAGTTTGTCACCAGGATAAGGGTTAAAAAGGTTAAAGAGGGGGGTTAAACTAAGTGATAAGGCTTCAAATATCTTTAAAAATTGTCTAAAAATGATTGGATGAGTGTATTTCAACCTTACCTTATCCTATCATTGAAATTGGACCAAATCCGAGCCACTTTCCATGCGAAAGACATTTATTACACTTTAAAGTTCTTAATATTTATAAGGGCACAACTCCTCTCACTTATAAAAGGGCATACTATCTCCTCTTTTCTCCACACACATTGAGCTATTTATCTTGAATAGTATCTACCAAAATACCTTCCAAAAATCCTTATCCACATCCTAGAGGTCCTCATCTCACCAAAAGACCAATTCTAGAAGACTTAAGGTGTAATCCAAAGTAAGATATCAAAGGATGAGGTATAAGTCTTAACTGAATTCTTTCAAGTTCATTTCTTCTTTAACCTCCTTCAAATCTATTTTAACCATCCTAATATAATGACATCAGTATATTTACTATATTTAAATGTTATTATGTTGTTAGAACAACTATTTTACACCCCCTTTCCATCTAATGAGAAATGAAAACATCACTCATGCGTACGTACATACTACCATCTCTATAAAGCGATTCATTTTTATTTTTCATCACCGCCTCACATGGATGTTTATAAAGATGGAATTAATGAATATATATGATATTTATGACATAATTAATATTATGTAAAGATAATATATTATCTACGTTTTTATCATCTCATTCATTGGAAAATGGAAATATCGCTCATGCGTACGTGTATACTACCACCTCCATGAACGACACATTTCATTTTTCATTACCGCCTCACATGGATGGTCATAAGGATGAATTTAATGAATAAATACGATATTTATAATATGATTATTATTCTGTAAGGGTAAACCTTTATCTATTATATTTCTTTTTCATCCATTAGAAAAATGAAAATGCCGCTCATGCGTACGTGTAGACTAATGCCTCCATGAACGATGTATCTCATTTTTCATGAAAACCTTACATGGATGGTTATAAAAGTACATTGAATGTATAAAAATGATAATTATAACATGTTTATGATTCTAGCGATGATGAAACCATGACCCCTTTGACTTCGGTCAAACTATCTAAGCTGTTTTAAAGGTTAAGGACCGAACGACTTGAAAACGTCTGATGTGAACTTAACTAATTTAATAACTAAATAGAACATGATAATAAATGAAATAAAAGGAATAATGATAATGTAATGATCATGAAAATGATTCTTAATCAAGTAGATGATTAATAAGAGTTTATTATTTAGGAAAGTAAAAGACGTATGTGGCGCGACGGGACTCAAGGTAAGAGATTTTTCTTTAAAACTTTATATTAAAGTTTTTTTAATTATTTTTCTTCCATATCTATATTCTTTAAAATATTTCAAGAAAGTTATTATTTATATTTTAAATATTATTAATGACTATTTTCAACTACTTTTGACTTTTTTTATGAAGGTTTGAAAAGAAATATTTTCAACGTTTTGACTCACTTTGGATTTTTTACAAAAGTAAAAAAGAATGTTTTTTTAATGTTTACCGCATGACCATCTTTTCCCTCCATTTCCGTTATTCTTTACCAAGTTCCCTCAATAAGTTTCTATGTTTTTTCAAAGAAGATCCTATTCCCGTTGTTCTAAGAATTTTTATTTTTTAAATGTTTTCAAAAGAAAATGATATTTCTTCTCATTTTTATGAGATAATTGGAAGTAATTTTTCTTATGGGTTCAAATGAGTTTTTCAAGGGTTTTATGATGAAAAGTGAAACCTAATAAATGTTTTTATTTTAATACATGATACTTGGGCATTATATTATGGAAGTGGGGATTGTAGAGTGAACCCAAAGCCTTATGGGACATTTTCTATTATGTGATAAGTGGGTCCGTTAAAGCCCTCCAACGCATTGGGTAGTTGATCATGTGGTTATCGCAAACCAAAATCAAGCATAATTTGAATTTTATTAAAACTTGGAATACAACATAGGGTTGACCAAGATCGTTTTCCAAGGAGAGATCGTTTCCCAAGGATTGTCTGTGGTCAGATTCTCACTATTCTAATCACTTATTAATATTTTTTTTGTTTTCTAAATTTTTAAAACAACCAGAAATGAGGTTTGTTGTTTTTTTGGTTTTTGATTTTAAGAATTTAAAGCAAAATCCAAGAGTCAAACACACAAAGGGTGAAAGGGGTTGGATCCTAGGTCCATCACAAAAATTCTACATCATCCTCTTAAATTTTCACCCGACAATCAAGTCAATATAATTATTCTATTGTTACAATTTATCTAATTTGTGGTTCTGAACATGAACCAGAGAAATCTCCCCACGTACATCCAGTTCCACCTTCTCCACAGTGAAGAGCCAATGAACACACTCAATCAAGACATTCACTTTCTCAACACCCAGCTCCATCATATGTCATTCATCCCTCAGTCCACAGTGATCCACTGGTATGTGCTGTGTGTAACACCCCAAGCTTCCATGATATGCTTCTCTTTGAATAATGCAATAGCTTGCGTTATACGCAACTTTGAGTTCTAGCATACCATGACCAATCAAACTAGCCATTATGAATAGTAATACTCACTTTTTGAAATTTTATAAATTTTATTTTTCAAAATGGACTTCATTTTTGGATTCATATTATCAAAATTAGCCTAGGGTGAATTTTTGGTATTTTTTCTGAAAACTTTCAATTTTTGATGAATAGTGAAAAAAACTGCGTTATTGTTTAAAACCAACTTTTTTTTAAAATAATAATTATTTTTATTTAAAAATATTTTAAATTCAAAATAGATACATAATACCTATATTAGTTCAATGTAATTCATTGGATTCATTTTATAATAAGATTAGATGTATAAAATTTTATTGAATTTTTAACGTCTTTTACCCACCTTCTAGGCACATTTGCAAATTTTCATAAAACGAAATTTTACCGCTTCTGTGAATTTAATTTCAAAAATTCAAGAGACACGGTTGACATCAGTAAGTAAAATGTGGTTCAATAGGATGGAAATAAATTTTGGTGAATAATAACTTTTGAATTTTATTTACCACGGTTAAAAGTAAATAGGGTAATTGAAGATAAAAAGGATATTATAATTACCCTAACACATGTCCTAATTATATTGGATAAGTGTTTTTCAACCAAAATAAACCTTAGGAATAAAATATGATCCTCTTTGATACACTTGGATTAGATTAGGACATTTATTATTATTTTATTTAAAGAAGAATTAAAAGTGTAAAATTAAAAGTTTAATAACTAAACCATTTTTAATACAGGGTTACACATAAGATAAATTCAACTATAAATATTAATTAGAAAGATAAAAAATATTTCCTACATCATGGTATTTTATTTATAATTTTTAGACATTAAATAATTAAATTTATTTATGACACAATGATGATGTAGTAATTACCTTAATAATGAAGGATTAAAATAATTGATATTATTAATATTAAAATAAATGTAAATTGAGACTTTTGATGCATTCCATGAAATTTCCATACCAAAATAATAACCCCAGTACCTTATATATACTGTGATGTTATTATAAATATGGTACAACCCTATTCATTATTCTATCCATCCTATGAATGACAAGTCACCATACGTGCGTACGTACGACTTACCGTCTCCACGTCGTGGTGTAGTTTGTTATTCAAACACTTCATTATTTGGATGAGTATAATAATGAGTATAATTGATGTAAATAATAAATATAACATGCTAATGATTCTATATATATATATATGATATACTATCCAATTACATACGATTTCACCATCAATAGAACGATACTGTCACTCGTGCATATGTACGGATTACCGTCTCCACGAACGCGATGAGATTCATTTCCCATAACAACCATTCAAGAATAATTTTAATTTTATGATTAAAAATAATGTTTAAAGAACTTAATATCATTCTGGATATGAATCAAATACATCCTATCCATAACAAACATGACTTACGTAAAAAAAAAGGAAAACGAATCAGTTAACACCCGAAGCAATGATACTACTGAAATATTATTAAAAAATCAATATTAGAAGATCATATATGATATAATATTTATGTATGTGGTTCTTGTATAATTTAATAACAATGATTTAACTATTATACAAGAGGTTAACGTACCCTCGACCAAGGAAAAGTACAAGGTAAGAGTTAATTTTACAATCTCTTTATTTATTCGAGGTTGTTTATGCGTAAGTATATACTGAGACTTATTTATCATCCATATATGTGTTTCTTAAAAATGTATTTCAAAACATTTTTACTATTTCCTAGAATATGGGTTAAAGTCATTTATACCCTTGTTTGAATTTTTATAAAATGTTTTGAAAGGAAT
The DNA here is from genome assembly GCA_963277665.1 of Viscum album. NCBI lineage: Eukaryota > Viridiplantae > Streptophyta > Magnoliopsida > Santalales > Viscaceae > Viscum > Viscum album. Next base: position 1,018,487,117 of record OY728140.1, on the reverse strand, counting down.
CTTTCCGTCATTTTCCAAACAAGGTACTTTATGACCTTTTCGATAAATTAAGGTAAGAATGTTTTTTTAACTTATACGGAGGGTGTGAATATTTTCTTCCATTATAACACCTTCAAAGCTTCCCTTACAGGCTTATAAGAATATTTATAGAATAAATTTTTTCTTTTATAATTACGTGACTTTTAAATGATTTCAAAACAGAAAGAGATATTTCTCTCAAATAGTTTTGATTTCATCCATGTAAACATCCTTTGATGGATTTTACACTTGTTTGAAGTTGATTTATTATGATACAATCTTCCATATTGTATTGAAGGAATTGTGATATGTTTGACTGTGGATACGTTATTTTTATACCATTCACGGTTTATGGTTAAAGTATTAACATTTCATAAGCTAGTTTTAATACGAATGTTTATGTTATGTTTCAAACTTTTCATATGAGGAATGCATTGGACTTAGTAAGTGACGTGTGGAGCCCGCTATAGCTCCTCGATGCATTGGTAGGTCTCATGAGACAAACTAGTGTCTTGACACAAGGACTTGACAAAATCTTATTTGTAGTCTTGGCATGAGGCCTTGACTATGTGGTTATGATGTTCAGTATTATGCATTCCATTATTATGAAATTAGCTATTGATATTACATGTGATTATTCGACTACTAGAATATCCATGTGAATAAGTAAATAACATTATTTGATTTATCTTTTCCATATTATACTGAATTTTAAGTTTAAAAGGATTTTGTTTTAAACTTATACATTGCCTTAAATATTTATGCTTATTTATGATAGTTTCTGCTATATTGTTATCTTTATTGAGCATCTGAGCTCACCCCTTTCTTATGTTTTATTTTTCCCAGGATGCGAAGAAGTATATTACGATTAACCTGTAGGAATAGGCTAAAGGATATGAGTGTGTTCAAAGGGGACACAATGTTGTTGTTTTTCTATTTCATAATGTAATGTAAAACTTATGTATATATCTAGTACTTCCAAGGCTACTAAACTAATCGATCTTTCGAGACTTGATCTTTTGTGATCATTCCAATGTTATGTAATAATGCACCGACTCTGGGTAACTAGGGTCGGGGAGTTACATTGTGAACTGAGAGAGGGAGGGAGAAATGATTTGATAAAGTAAATAATACAACAGCTCATTGGAAAGAAAAAATGAATATCATTGATATGCTTCTACCTAATGTACTACCGCATCAAGGGTGAAAATCATAAAATATTAAAGAACACATGCCTGTATGATCTCCCTCAAGGACCTATCCCTCAGGCTAGTTCTCCATGGTTTGGAGTTGAAAAGATCATGTTACGACTAGGAGGTTGAAGGAAACACAGATAAATAAGAGGGAGAAGAGAATCACACAATTCAATTAACAAAACAGAGCACAAATTAGTATTGAAATTAAAATCACAGAAAGAAATGCAGAAGTTCTTAGCTACATTCGGAAGATGCCAAATACTTTTACTGGGCAAGGAGGAAATTATTTATATGCCTCAACATTCTTCTTCCTTGCGTTCAGTGTTGAGGTGAGTTCTTACTTTAGCTGGATGGATGCCACATGTACGACTTGGATGGATTTATTTAGATATCTTCGTTACTTTTCCTGGATGGGATATTCGTCCTACAATCAGGCTTTATACGTCTTTGTGATAATTTGAAGATGAATTGCCTCGTTGCATCACGGATCCAATGGAACTCTTTGAGAATTTTCTCATCAGATGTGTTTTTCTACTTGCAGGTTGTAACGCCCCAACCCCAGTTACCCAGAGTCAGTGTATTATTTTAATACATTGGCATGATTACAAGGAATCAAGTCCCAAAGGACCGATCAATTTAGCAGTCTTGGAAAATAGATTACATACATGAATGTTACATTACACTTCATAACATACAAAACAACATAAATAATCCTTTATGAATGCCATTACTCTCTTGGATTAACCCTGCATATCAATCACAATACACTTCTTGGAATCCTGGAAAAAATAAAACATAGAAAGGGGTGAGCTCAGATGCTCAGTAAGGATAACAATATAGCAAAAACTTTCATAAATAAGCATAAACATTTAAGGCAATGTATAACTAAAACAAAAGACTTTTAAATTTGAACTTCAGCATAATATGAAAAAAATAAAATAAAGTAATTCCATTTACTTATTCACATGGATATTCTACTAGTCGAATAATCACAAGCAATATCACTAACCACTTTCATAATGATGGAATGCATAATGCCAGACTATCATAACCACATAGTCAAGGCTTTGTGCCATGACTACAAATAAGATTTTGTCAAGTCCTTGTGCCAAGACAGTAGTTTGTCTCATGAGACCTACCGATGCATCGAGGAGCTATAGCAGGCTCCACCCGTCACTTATTAAGTCCAATTCATTCCTCATATGAATAGGTTTAAACATAACATAAACATTCGTATTAAAACTAGCATACGAAATGTCAATACTTTCTCCATAAACCATGAATGGTATAAAAATAACACATCCACAATCAAACATATCACAAAACCTTCAATACAATATGGAAGTTTTGTATCATAATAAATAAACTTCAAATAAGCTTAAAATCCATCAAAGGATGTTGACATAGATGAAATCAAAACTATTTGAGAGAAATATCTCTTTTTTTAAATCATTTAAAAGGAACATAATCATAAAATAAAACATTTAATTTGAAAATATTCTTTTAATATTTTAAGGTAAGCTTCGACGATTTTATAACGGCAGAAAATAGCCACACTCGCTGTATAAGTTAAAAAAAGACATTCTTACCTTAATTTTGTCGAAAAGGTTAAAAATGACCTTGTTTGGAAAACGACGGAAAGATTCCTTTATAAAAATCTTATAAAAATTAAAACAAGGGTATAAATGACTTTAACCCATAGTCTATAAAATAGTAAGAATGTTTTGAAATAAATTTTTAAGAAATATGGATGTGGATGATAAAGAGGTCTCAGTAGATAATTACGTATAAACAACCTCGGGTAATGAAGAGATTGTGAAATAAACCCTTACCAATTTGGTAACTTATAAAACATACACCCCATGAAAGAGGTGTCATACAATGAATATGTAAATACACATAAATTAAAGTGTATTACACAAGGAATACAATTATGGGTAGTACATACACCACACAAAAGGTAATAGTGGCAATATGGTATGAATCTCACAGGAATAAGGAGTGAGATGAAAACCCCTTACCTTGCACTTTCCTTTGGTCGAGGGTACGTTTAACCTTCAGTATGAAGATAGTAGTATGTTATTAAATTATACCAGAACCATATTAATATTTATGATATCATACATGATTCATTTATGACTTTATACTACCCATTTAATAATAATTTCCATGTTAAATTAACATTTCGGGTAATAATCGCTTTCTTTATCGTACGTGTTTTAACTTGTTACTCTTGATTGTATCACTTAGACCAAGATTTAAATACTTACAGAATATAAAACATGATTTATATATCATATATATTTAGAATATAAATATTTATAATAGATATATATATGAAATGAAAAACATCATTTATGGAGACGGTAGTCCGTACGTACGCATAAACGCTGTTTCCGTTTTCATATCGTGTTGAACGGAACTAAGTGAATAAGATACAGGTAAGTACACACATATATATATATATATATATATCTACAGTAGCATTATTATTTCATATATTACATACTTATTAGTAGTATATATATTTTTATAATTGTCTATGAATGGTGAACGTGGAAATGAATCTCATCGCGCCGTGGAGACGGTAATCCGTACGTACGCACGAGCGACGATATCATTTCCTTAAAGGTGTGGAATTGGATGGTATATTAATTTTACAGAGACATTAGAATGTTATTTTTATTATTTATATACATATTACTCATCATTATATCCATCCAAATAACATAGTTTTGAATAACAAATTACACCACGGCGTGGAGACGGTAGGCCGTACGCACGCACGCATAGTGACATTATCATTCATAAGATGGATAGAATAATTAATAAAGTTGTTCCATATTTATAATAACATCACAGTATGTAGAAGATACTATGTTTATTATTTCAGAATGGAAATAAAAAAGAAAGAAGAAGTGGAAGAAGAAAAGAACTTGAAAGAGGGTGGTGAAATTATTACCTCTTCTTCGGGTTCTTCCTTTTGGTTTGATCAAAAGGGCTCCTTAAGTTGGCTTTATGACTAAAGGAAGGCCTCTAGGGTGAATTTAGGGAATTTTAGAGGATATTTAGGCAGGGTTTGGCCGAACCAAAAGGCTTTGAAGGTATGAATTTGAGAGAAGGGGGAGTGCCCTTTTATAAGAGGGGTGAGGGGCACCTTAGGAAAAACTTAAAATATTATTTTATAATAAATTCATATTCTGTTTATAATGGCTCCAAAGTGACTTATTTAGAGGCTAAGGTGGATATGGTTTGAAATAATTTCAACCAATAGATTTTAGATAGGTTTGGGTCACTATATTAACCTTATCATTTATATTTAACTCTTAGTTAAATAGTTTGACATTTACCTTGTCTCTTTGTATTTTTATATTATATGGTTAATAAACTTACTATACACATCCAAGAAAACACAAAGTGGTTCATTAATGATACACCTATCATTAAATAAGTACTTTGAATTAACCTTAGATTTTTAGGAATATAATATCAATTAATAATATAATATTTGTTTTAAAAACTCTTTTATGTCAATTTTGACACTATTTCATATTTTGTTTTTTCTAAATTCATAACAACATTATTACTTTGAAAACAATTCATATAACCAACCCTAATATGTCATATTAACCTAGAAAATTAGTGTAATTCATAAAAAGTGTCAAATTACATTTATTTGGATATTTATAATATCAATTATTTTAATATTTCATTAATTATGTAATTATTTCATCACCACTGTGTCATAAATAAATTAAATTATTTAATGTCTAAAATTTTTAAATAAAATACCATTATGTAGGAAATATTTTTATCTTTCTAATGAATATTTATAATCGAATTTATCTTATGTATAACCCAATATTAAAAATGTTTTAGTTATTAAACTTTGATTTTAACTCTTTTAACTCTTCTTTGAATTAAATAATAATAAATGTCCTAATCTAATCCAAGTGGATCAAAGAGGTTGATATTTTATTCCTAATATTTTTTTGGTCTAATTATACTTATCAGAATTAGGACATGTGTTAGGGTAATAATAATATCATTTTTACCCTCAATAACCCTATTTACTTTTAATTGTGGTAAATAAAAGTAAAAAGTTACTATTCACCAAAATTATTTTTATCTTATTGAACCACATTTTACTCCTTTATATTAACCGTTCCTCTCTGATTTTATAAATTCCACTCACATAAGCGGTAAAATTAAGTTTTATGTGAATTTGCAAATTCTCCTAGGAGATGAGTAAAAGACGGTGAAAAGTTCAATAAAATTTTTATATATCTAAAATTATTATAAACTAAATCCAATGAATTACATTGAAATTATATAGGTATTATGTATCTGTTTTGACCTAAAATAAATTTAAATAAAATAAATAATTATTTAAATAAAAATTCAGTTTTAAACTATAACTCAGTGTTTTTTCACTATTCATCAAAAATTGAATGTTTTTAGAAAAATACCAAAAATTCACCCTAGGCTAATTTCGATATTCAAAATCCAAAAATGAAGTCCATTTTGAAAGATAAAATTTATAAAATTTTAAAAAGTGGGTATTACTATTCATAACGGTTAGTTTGATTGGTTGTGGTGTGTGTTAGAACTCAAAGTTGCGTATAACACACGCTATTGTATTATTCAAAGAGAATCTTATCGTGGAAGCTTGGGGTGTTACACAGGTGCAGTGGAAAAAATATAGCCCAATGTGTTGGATTGATGAATTGCTTGTGGCATCAATTGGTCCTGATGAATTGGGCCTCGTTGTCATTTCATTTGAGTTTTGGCTTCATGGAGGCTTGTTGAACAATGACTTGGATCAAGAAATAATAATTTTATTCATTGAGCCGACTTCTTCATCCTCATGCAGAGGTTGACACAATCACATGCGAACAGAGAACCAAAAATAAGGGTGGGTAAACATCCAAATTAAACTCGGCTCGGGTTATCTCCTTTCGAGATCAAACATCCTTTACCCTAGTTTCAATATGTAGGTGCACATAGGTAAAATTTAACAGTAACAAAATAAAGTTTCAAATTCTAATTTGGATTCGACAAGGGAAGCATGACTTAGGATATTCAGTGGTGCGACTCTCCTCCTTCGTTAGCTTTGGTTTCTTCAGGTGGTTCAACCAAGGTAGTGTAAGCGATCATTGGTCTTCTTCATTCCCAGTGGAGGGCGCAATATCATCCAGTGAAACAAAAATAAGGGCTTCGCGATGACACTCAGTCTTCTCCCTCACAGCGATGAACTTGGGATTCCTCATCTGATGAGGTTTCACTGTGGAAATTCATGGTGGATCATGATGGAGACTCACGGTGGCTACTCATGATGATGATGGATCTTCTTCAGGCGAGCATGGGTTCTTCAACCATGGCATCAATCAAGGATTCTTCATCCTCATGAGTAACAAATCATGTTTCAACCTACGATGTGAGGTTTTAATCAGTGGGATGGCTTCATTGGTGTACGGAGTTCATCTTCTCCTCAGATGATGGCTGTATCAGCTTCTCTTGCAAGTTTCAACAGGCATGAAACTCAGTTCTCCAAATCGGTAGGCGCAATGAAAGGTCTTCTTTGGCGGACCATGGATCGAGAAATGCTCAGTTTGGGTTTTCTTCAATAGGCGCTGACAAAGATTTAATGGGGGCTTCGATCTAGGGTGTGGCGGTGTGCGATGGATAGATCCAGTTTCAATAGTGGTTCCTTCTCCCTTGGCTTTGGTGCAGATTCAACCAGGTGGCCAACCTGATTCGCGGTGGGGTGCTCGGGTCCCTTCGGTGGATTTAGATGGAAGTCATGTGGCTTTGGTTGGACATCAATGGGGGCTCACAGGTTGACAATGAAGTTACCATGCGATCAGTTGCAATTTGTGGTAGCTTTGGAGAATCACCCGCAGTCACTTAGCCGACATGGTTAGTTGAAGGTGAATGTGGTTGTGGGTGGATGTGCATGGTCCGTATGGAAAGTGACCATGAATGATCTCACGGTAGGTTGAAACAGGTGGATCACAGTAGGTAGAAGATGCTGGTGTGGTAAGCTCTGCAAGTGACCGTGAGGAGATGGGGTGGTTAATGCAGGTATGGGCACGATCACTTGGAAAGTGACCGTGAGTAGGTGGTTTTCACAATCACTTTGGAAGCGATCACGAATTCACGATCACTTGAAAATCAGCACACACAATCAATTTTATTTTTTAAGCACATGTTCACTTTCAGGATCTTTATGCGGTCAGTTCACCAGGCATGGTCATTTAATTAACCATGCTTCTTTCACACACTCACTTCAATTTTCTTTGCAATTTTTTTCAGTTTGCAAATCAATTTTTTTAAGTGCATGATTTTTCTAATCAATTTCAAAAATGATGAAAACAATTAAAATCAAATTTCATTTTATCCTAAGTTTTCTCAAACCATAATTCAATTTTCCACTTTATTGATATAACTAAAATGATTTTTTATAAGTCAATTTCCCCCTTCATGGGTTCAATATTCCCCTCACCTAAATGAATTCATTTTTTACATATGAGTACTTTATTATTATTTTTGTATTTTTCTGAGTAATATGTGTGAAAAACACTGCAAAAAAGCACTGATTTGAAATTTTTACAAATGGATACTCACACACACAATGTCATTGTCTTAGATATTCATTATAAGATCCCAATTTCCCATTTTAATTCAAGTTCATATGACTTATATCAATTTTATTTGAGTTGGATCCCTAAGGTGTTCTTTCCTACAAAGTTAAAATGACCTCATATTAAGTTCTAAATCCTAGTGAATTTAAGTTATAATCCTGATTCCACAAAAATATTTTCACTCACACCCCCTTTTTTAATTCTAAGACCAAAATTCCATGAAGTTAGTGATCATTTTCACTTAGAAATCATCTAAGTTTTACATTTTCAGAACTAGTGAACTCCTAAACTTAGCATGGTATTTTCAAACTAAGAAGGGAAAAAACGAAGTTCAAGAAAGGTTTGAAATATCATAACAAAAACCACACATAAGGGGATATGGGAAATTTTTACAATTCAAACAGATTATTTGTTGTTTTTTTTTATTTTTTTATTTTAATTTTAAAAATAGATGTACTAAAAAATTAACCAACTCAACATTCATATTTTATTATTATTATTATTATTATTATTATTATTTATTTATTTATAGATTCTAAAAAAGATTTAACTAAAAATAATTTAAAAACTACTCTAAACAGGTCTGAATCCTCTCCCCCACACTTGTTCAACATTGTACATTATTTTCAGTATTCATTTATCAGCGACATGCATATTAAAGATTAAGCAGTGACAAAACAAGGAATAAGTAAAGAAACAACCTGATGTTTTTTTAATTATCCAGTAAGATCAAGTTAAGCTCTCTCCTGGGTGCTCTGTCGAAAACCTTGAGCTAGTCTCATAGGTGTTGTTTACTTAGGGAAAACCTATAGAAAAAATATTAAACATTAGAAATTTTATTAAAAAATAAATTAAAGAAAATGAAAAATAAAGAGAAGGGAGGAGAGTCTTGGGTTTAACCACCCAAGATATGTTGTATTCTACAGTGTCAATAGGGGGTGGAGATTCTATGGTAAGAACCACCATATCCATGTTATTCTACACCTCTCCATCTTTACTTCTTGGAGGTCCCCTTTGATAGAGTACTATCTATCCACCCCTGATCAATGTGGTGTGTTCTGTTAAGTGGGGGTGGCAGAATCAGGTATGGTGTCTCCTCGAGTTTGACCACAACCAAATCAGTGGCTTATTCCTCTTCTAGTGGTAGCTCCACTTGTGTTGCTTGGAAATTTTCAAACAAGGGAGAGTTAATAAATATTTCACATTGTATAAGATTAGTGCAAGTTGAGTTCAGATCAAAGTTTCCTCCCTCATATGCAACAACCTATACTTATGTCTCTTCATGAGCAGCTACTGGGAACAATTCTAGTTTTGTGCCTCCCTTCGTATGATTTTTAGGTACTTTTGAGGGGTTCTTCCTCTTCAATTTCCAATGTTTTTTACCTCAAATATGGAATCTTCCTTTACTAAAATGGTGGGAAATACCATGCTGTCTTCCAAATCCACCATTTCATCTTCAAGATATTTCACTTCACTCATAGACTCTTCATCTTCTAAACTCAGGGCCTCCAGTAACACTGTTGAATCTGCAAGATTAAAACATAGTAGTCTATAAGAGAGTTCATCTTGCATGATATTGTGGTAAAAAGAGTCAGAATCAAATTTATCTCTCTTTGAAGCATACTCCAATAGTGTTGAGTCTATATCATTAAAACAAGGGGGTTGGATTCCATTTAAATTTGAGAATGATTAAAAGAAGAAGAGTTAAAAGATTGGTTACCCCCCTCAAATTGTTCAACTGTAATCTCTTTTTGATTCTAAAGTGCCTCAGGTATCACCATAGAATTGTGTTTCATCTCTAGGATGTATTCTTTGGGTTTTGGATCATGATGCACCAGTGCTCCCCTTTTAATATTAGATCTATGAAAATCCAATATAATTTCTTCATATATATCCAATGCTTTATCAAAATGATCCCTTGTAACATTAATATTTGTTCGTTTGAGTACAAAAATAAGTACTTCCACTCTTTGTGAAATCGAGTGATGATCCATTTTCCTTTTTTTTTTAAATTTCAAAAAGAAGAAAATTATTTACAAAGTGAAAAAAGAATAGTTACTCTTCGACCTTACTCCCCAAAAATAGTGTCAAGTTGATCGCATGGTTGTTGTAGACCACAGTCAAACAAAATTTATATTTCATTAAAACTTGGAATATAACATAGGGATGGATAATATCATTTCCCAATGAGCATGTGTGGTTATATTATCACTATTCTAATCACTTATTAATATTTATTTTTGTTTTATTAATTTTTAAAATAACCAGAAATAAGGTTTATTGTTTGTTTGTTTTTTGATTTTAAGAATTTAAAACAAAATACAGGAGGCACACACACAAAGAGTGAAAGGGGTTGGATTTGGGTCCCATCACATAGATTCTTCATCATCCTCTTAAATTTTCATATGATAATCGAGTTAATATCATTCTTTGATTGCTACACTTTATCGAATTTTCAGTTTTGAACATACACAAGAGAAATCTCCATTGTTATATCCAGTTCCACCTCCTCCACAATGAAGAGTCAATGAACATACTCAATCAAGACATTCTCTATCTCAACATACAGCTCCATCGTATGTTTTTCATCCTTCAGTCCACAGTGCTCCACTGATATACACCATGAACTAAGAGAGGGAGGGAGAAATTATTTGATCAAGTGAAGAATGTAATAGCTCATTAGAAAGAGTAGATGAATATCATCAATCTTCTTTCATACAATGCATCGCCGCATCAAGGATATAATTCAGAAAATATTAAAGAAAAGGTGTCAGTGTGATATCCCCAAAGAACTTAGCCCTCAGGTTAGTTGTCCATGGTTTGAAGTTGAAAAAACAACATTATGACATAGAGGTTGAAGGAAACATTAATAAATAAGGGGTATAAGAGAATCACACAAAAAAATTAACAAAATAGAGCATGAATTAATATGGAAATTAAAATAGAAGAAAGAAATCAAGAAGTTTCTAGCTAGGATCGGCAGATGAAAAATGCTTTTACTGGGTGAGGGGGAACTTATTTATATTCATCGAAATTCTTCTTCCTCGCTTTCAGTGTCGAGGTGAGCTCCTACTTTAGTTGGATGGATTCCATGTGTATAACTTGGATGAATTAAATTGTGTATCATTGTTACTTTTCTCATATTGGATGTTCATCCCAAAATCAGGCTCCATATGTCTTCGAGAGAATTTGAAGATGATTTGCCTCACTACATTGTGAATCTAGTGGAACTCTTCGAGAATTTCCCCAGTAGACATGTTCTACTTCTTGCGAGTGCAGTGGAAAAAATGTTGCCCATCATGAACATGTTGTCAATTGGGCCTGATGAATTGGGCCTCATCATTATTACATTTGATTTTTATCTTCACACAAGCTTCTTGAGTAATGACTTGGGTCTGAAAGTAATAATTTTATTTGTTGAGCCAATTTCTTCATCCTAACAGAGATCCAAAATTGATCATGGGTAATCATCCAAATTCAACTCGACTCGGGTTATCTCCTTCCAAGCTCGAACAATCTTCACCCAGGTTTCAACATGGAGGTGTGATCAAATTCATTATATAATTTTGATAAACAAGTTATGTGCACTATCCTATGGACTCACAGCTGTTACATTAGGAATGATTAGTGGCCTCTCCCATCTTCAAAATACCTACACAATAAAATTTAACAACATCAAAATAAACTTTTACCTTCCTATTTGGATTTGATAGGGGAAGCGTGACTTGAGATCTTTAGTGACATAGCTTTCCTTCATTATCTTTGGTTTTTTCAGTTGGTTCCACCCTTTGGTGGTTCTTAGTCTTCTCCCTCATGGTGATGAACTTGGGATTCCTCCTCTGGTGAGGTTTCATAGTGGCGACTCATGGTGGCTCATGGTGGATACTCACAATAAAGAAAGATCTGCTTCGGGTGAGCACATGTTATTCAACCATGGTGCCGACTGAGGATTCTTCATCCTCACGAGCAGTGGATCTAGTTTCATCATCGATGTGTGAGGTTCATCTTCTCCTTGGATGGTGACAAAATTTACTTCTCTTGCAAGATTCAATATGCACGACACTTGGTTCTCCAAACCAGTAGGTGCGAAAAAATATTTTCTTTGGTGGACCACAGATCGAGAAACACTCAATTTAGGTTTGCTTCAATAGGCGTCAACACAAATTCAGTGGGAGCTTAAATATTTGGTGTGGCGGCACACAATGACTGAATATGTTTTCAACAACGGTTTCTTCTCCATGGGATTCGATGCATTTTCAACTAGGTGGATAACCTGATTCATGGTGGTGATCACAGGTTCCTCTGGTGGATTTGGATGGAAGATAGGAGGATTTGGTTGGACATCAGTGGGGGATCATGGGTTTAGATTGAATTTACCGTGAATTCAGTTTTAATTTATGATAGATTTGGAGAAACAACCACAATTACTTAGCAGACATGGTAGGATGAAGGTGAAGGTGATTTTGGGTCGATGCGAATGATAATTATGGAAAGTGACCATGAATGATCTCACAGTAGGTAGAAGATATTGGTGTGGTAAGTTCTTCAAGTGAATGTGAGGAGATGGGGTGGTTGCATCGGGTACGGGTACAGACACTTGGAAATTCGTGAGTAGGAGGTTTGCATGGTCACTTCAGAAGTTACGGTGAATGGTCACTTGAAAATCAACACTTATGGTCACTTGTATTTTTTAAGTGCACTGTCACTTAAAGCATATTCATGTGGTTAGTTCACCAAACATGACCACTTAAGTGATATCACTTCATTCACACTCTCACTTCAATTTACCTTGCAATTTTTTTCAATCTTCAAATTAAAAAATGTTTTAAGTGAAGAATTTTTCCAATCAATTTAAAAAATGATAAAAAAATTAAAATCAAAATTAAACCTTTGAACTGAAGTGTCCAATGAATTATATTTATTTTCATTAAGTGTTTGGGAAAAAATAACAATATAGTGTGAGGGTTTTAATTGTGATGATTATAGAGCTAGTATGTAGTTCTAAAGACACGTGTAATTGGTTGTTTGATGTGACACAATGTTTAAAACAGTTTAAGAAGAGTCCATGCAAATTGATGTTTATTTTCCATGAGGATTTGATGTTTGTGGTTTAGTTTTGAGTAGGTTGGCATTGCAATTAATATGGAATTTGGCTAAGTTTTTTTTAATGGGAGTATATATAAAAAAATGTCCAACCATACCATCCAGCCAAGGGACCCAACCCCACTCCTGAGGTGGGTAGGTGCAACCTTGGCTAGGAAAACATGGTGGTATAAGGGGATAGAAGGCATGCCTACACGGAGGCACATAGTAGTGGCGGGCCACCATACAGGGGCGACACGATGACGAAGGCGGATACTGGAACGGGGTAGTTCCAGCATGATATGTGAGCATTCGATAACCAATTCTGGCTGGCTAGTGATCCACTTTGTAATATAAAGGATAACGCAACAACTTGGAATTTCAATACGGGACCAATATGTGCGGTGAACTGTAAAGACCCGATCCTAGTTTCCTGAAGTCGATGCCTTATTAAATTACATTGGATTGATTACAAGAAATTTGTATCTCGAAGGAACAAATAGTTTAGTAGATTTGGAAATCCATATACATACACAAGTTTAACATTACAACTTGAAGATAAAAACAACATAAAAGTTCCGCTAATAACATCCACCACTCTAAGATTATCCCTGCAAGTCAATCATAATATACCTCTTCATGCCCTGGGAAAAATGAAACATAAGAAGGGGTGAGCTCAAATGCTCAGTAAGAGTAAACATTACAGTGGAAGATAACATAAACATTAAACATGGTTAATAATTGAAAACACATGCATTTAAAAATAAACTCGAACATAATATTGTCAAGGACTTGGCCAAGACGTCTAAAAATGATTAAGGCATCAGCCAAAACCATATCTCAAAATGGGCAAGGCCTCGACCAAGTCCATATCTATTTGTATCATGAGACCTACCAATGCATAGAGGGGCTATAGAAGGCCCCACCCATCACATAATAAGTCCAATTCATTCCTCATGTGATTGGGGATAAATATAAACAACATATACATTCATATTGAAACTAACATATGAAATGTAAATAACTTTCCCCAAACATTAAGAATAAACACTAACCATTCAGAGTAAATTGGTGAATGGTTTTAAGATAGCACATCCACAGTCAAAATAATAATAAACCATTAAATTAAATATGGTATATGATATCATAAAATATTAATCCCAATAATACATAAGAATCAACAAGAGTGTTGAAACAGATGAAGATACTCTTATAAAATAATCGAGTAATTATTGAAATAAATACTCTTTTATTTTAAAAAGAAGAGTTATTTCAGAAAAGTCTTTGTATAAAACCAGAAATGAAGTAAGATCACATTTTCATAATAAAATTATTGATTTTGTAAAGATAATGGTTTCTAAAAACAGAGTATAGAGTTACCTTGAAAATAGGTAAGAATTTGAGAAATTCCCTTTCGGGCTTGTATTTCAGATGTAATTTTGAAAGTTCCTTTTAAAACATATATAAAACACTCAAAAAGAATTTACGAGGAGTACATAATAATACATAATAATTTCATTGAGGTAATTAGACAATAAAAGTAACCCAAGTGAAAATGGAGGTTTGGGTGGAAAACCCTTACCTTAAGTCCGAATGTGTTCCGCTCTTGAACTTAAGGTCCTGGAATATGAAATTAGACTTATTAATAACTTAATTCAGAACCTATTAGACATTTATTTAGTTTATCATAATTTTATTAAGTTAATTTATGTCCTTATTGATAAGTTATAAGATTTAATTTCGTTGTTCCTGAGTGTTCGTTTCCTTGGTTTTCATGATCAGTATATTTGTATATGAGTATGGATGTTCATATAGAAATGATGTAATTCTATAGAATTGAAATTATATATTATTTATGAATATACATAAGTTTCAATGGTTATATATATCATTTTTTACATGGTATGAGGATGAATCCTTGGATGGAATGACAATCACTTAGATTATTTAGTGGTATTTGGATTATTATGAACTAGTTTTGTCATATGAATTAATACTATGTACATATACTGGTTCCTGAATATTAAGTAGGTTATAATACATATATTATAGTCTGGTTAAACCATAAAAATAGTTTCATGACCAGTAATGAAGGATAAATTTGAAGAACAAAACTTCGTCGTCCACGAAGGTTGTAAATTGGAACCTCACAGACAATGATTTCATTTATAAAAGAGAGATAGAAAGTAAGAATATTGATAATGGTTATTAAATTGACATGGTATAATTATAGTATATATATGATACTAGATTTATAAGGATCAATTGGATATAGGAGGTTAGGATAGAAAATAAAAGAATATAAATTGAAATGAAACTAAATGAAAAAGAAAGATTCTTTACCTCTTGAAATAACCTCCTTGAGAACCTCCTTAAGGGAAGGGGTTTTGGTCTTTTGGAAAGACCAATAGCTCCTAGACACGGGGAGTGACTAGGTAAGGGTATTTTGGCTGAGATTTTAGGAGCTTCAAGGCTTATAGGAGTGAATATAAGAGGGAGTGAGGGGGGGGGGGGGGGTTATAGTAGAGGAGAGGAGTGATTTGTGAATATCCTTTTCATTATTTTATTATTTACCTCAAGACAACCAATAGTGTTGATTCATGTGACCCATAATAGTAATAAGTACATGTAATTTCTAACTAAGTATGATTACACCATACATGATTCTAGGAATAATGAATTTAACTGATAATGTAAACATATGGTAAATTATCATATTTTACTATTCATCACAAATTCGAGTATTTCAGAAAAATCCAAAAAATTAACTGTAACCATTTTTCAATGTGTAGAATTCAAAAATGAACTCAATTTTTTGAAAATAATTTTCTAAATATGATTAATTTAATTTTTAAATAAAATCATAATTTATTCGAAAAATAACAATTTTAAAACTATAATTCATTTTATATCAATTGAAAAATTAATCAAGATCTCATTATCTTATAACCTTAAGAAAATAAAATAATAATAATATTTACTATTCTTAGGGGTCATATTAATATTCATAAGGGTATGTTACTATTCACCAAAAATTAAGTTTGTCTTATCATACTCTAAACATCTTAGTGAACGCAACTATGTATGTCAGTTTTTCAAATTTCAAATCACAGAGGTGGAAAAATTATGTTTATTGGCTAGGTTATAACAAAGTGGTGTTTTTTAGCGACTCAGTGTTTCGTGCATTAAATATTAAATTTATTTTCAAAATACCGGGATGTTACATTTTCCCTCATAAAAATTTCATCCTCAAATTTACAAGAATGTTACCTCACAAAAAGATTTGGGTAGTTCTTCATCATAAGCTCCTCACGCACCCATGTTGCCTCTTTGATTTTATGATTTCTCCAAAGTATCTTTATCAGTCGAGTCATCCGATTCCTCAACACCTATTCTTTAGTGTCCAGAATCTGGATAGGCTCTTCATAGTAAGATAGGTCAGGTTCCATTTCTATACCTTCAGAAGTGAGGACATGTGTTGGGTCTGACATGTACTTTCTCAGAAATGAGACATGGAACACACTATGTACTTTAGACAGGCTGGGTGGCATAGCCAAATGATATGCAACAAATCCAATTCTCTCTAGAATTTCAAAAGGGCTTATGTACCCAGGGCTCAGTTTCCCTTTCTTCCCAAATCTTATTACACCCTTCCATGGAGATACTTTTAAGAAAACATGATCTTCCACTTGAAACTCAAAATCCTTCCTTCGATTATCAACATAAATTTTTTGTCTTCTTTGATATGGTATTGAATTTTAAAGACCTGAAATTTCCATGTATTTTTTTTAATTAAATGGGAATTTTACGAGTCCATGAAAATTTATGGTGCATGATTCTAAGGCCTGGTGTGCCCGAAATCAATTTCTAAAGTTTTGTTCGGGTACGTTCAGTGAACGTATGAGCGGGTTTTTATAACTTTTGAACCGGTGCTCGGAATTGAAATTTGAGGGCACCGTTGAACTCACAGTGCCGATATTCTCTTAAGAATACTTTCACCTCGACGACAGTTGGTCGATAATAAAAGTCAGTTTTTGGGTTTTTAGTGAATGAATTAAATAAAAATAAGGTTGTGTAAAATTTATTTTTATTAGTTGGTTAAAACCTCCATGTGGAGGTTGGAGGTGGGGACCACCACACCTTAACCTCCCATGAGAGGTTATAGAGGTGGGGCCCAGCCAAAGTCTAAATCTCCTCTTCTTGTTTATTGTGGCGGGGACCACCCGGGGTTAAACCCCCTTGAAACTCCCCTTTAATGGGGAGGAACCCTCCAGCTTCCATTAAGTGTAGGGAAGCCTCTTCAACTCCCCTAACACTTAATGTGCCAAATCCTTCACATTTAATTAATCCACCCATTTTGAATTTAGTGCCAAAAATTAAATAATAGATTATCTTAATCCATTATTTTGGGTTGGAATTTTTCTTTTGGGGGAGCTTGGGAGAAAGGAGAGAGATTAGGGAGAAAAGCTCTCACCAACGAAGAACGAAGAACGCGTTCATCCAACGAAGAACGCCAAAATGGATCATCTTTTACTTTCTTCCTCAGAACCCCCTTAGACGTGGGACGTCTTCGACCGATCTTCCCTCCTCATCGTCGTCAATGAACCGACACATGATCTTGGATTGGAAGTGCGTGGCAGACGTGAGAAATGACGACAACACCGTCTTCTTCCCCTCGACTCCGTCAACGAACAACAAACAAAGGTAGGGGTTCAAGCTTTGTTAATTTTTGTACATTCTTCATTTTACTTCAAGGATTAATAATCGAAGCCGCATGCTATCACTCTAACACGGAGGGTGCGGGCCGAATGAACATGGCCCGAACCCTCCACCTTACTTTGTGGATTTTGACACTAATTGTGACATGAGTCTGGGTTGAGCGATTTTTCGTCAATAATGATTGCAGATTGAAGGCGACGTCCCGAGGAGTGCGCAACTACTTCCAGAACGAGAATTGGGCCACCAGAACTCGTCCAGTGACTCATAGAAAGTTCGCCGGCAGTTGGAACCGACGAACGACACTGCATGGACGGCGGCAGCGCAACTGCGCCGCTGGAGGAGTAGCCCACGACCGACGGGCTATGGCGGTGCAGTGATGGCTGGCGCAAGGCCGACAGCGAAGAAAAACAATTGCTCAAGCCGCCGGGTCACTGGGGAAGGCGCAGCGCAACCGCGCCGCGTGGTGGAGCAAAAGGGGTCCACAACCTTGGCCGCGATGATGGAGGACGGGAGGCCGACTCTGTCGGTCACTAGAGGAGCCGCGACGCAACCGCGCCGTGCGGGAGGCAGATGGATTCTTGGCCATCTGGGAGGAGCGGGACCCGTGGCGTGGGTCCCGCGTTACACGGACCGGTGCCACGTGGCGCCGATTTTGCAATCCACCAAATGGCTAAGCCGTTAAAGAATCCAGGGGGAATGACCTCCCCCCTGGACGTGGCTAGGGTGAACCCCACGGGCCACCAGCCCCGAGCCTCACGCGTGCCGAGCCCAGCATGGGCCAAACCCAGCGCAGGCCGGACCCAGCCCGGGCCGGACCCAGCGCGGGCCATGACGCCCCTGTGGGCCTCACGCGGGCCGAGCTTAGTGCAGGCCAAACCCAACATAGGCCAGACTCAGTGCAGGCCAGGCCGCCCTTGCGGGCCAGGTCGGACCCGCGGACCGGGTTGGACCCCAGTCCGGACCCGTTTGACCTGTTTTTCCACTCTTTTGCTCGTAACTTGAGCTACGAGTGCTCGATTGATGAACCATTTGTGATGATGAAAACTTTGGAGGAAGAAGGTTCTTCTGGTATACCCCAATCAAGGTTTGGACATAGTTGGGGTATGGCCGGGTTGGATCGAACGTAAATCCAACTGGTCCCTCGGAACGGAAATGCCAATAACTTTCAGACCGAGCGTCCGATTGATGCACCGTCTGTCGCATTGGGTATCTTATGGAATGAAATATCTTTTGGATAAATCAACTTGGTAATTCGTGGAAGTTGATGTATTGACACTTGGATTGAGGAGTGGACCCTCTCGAAATCAAGCGTGCTTTGTGTGGAAACCCTGTGGCTGGCTGCTCTGTGACGACTGTTCCTGGATCCTATGTGGGTTCGACAGCTCTGACTACTGTTCCTGAATCATGTGTGGGTTCGACAGCTCTGATGACTATTCCTGGATCCTGCGTGGGTTCGACAGCTCTGACTACTGTTCCTGGATCCTGTGTGGGTTCGATAGCTCTGATTTCTATACCAGGATCCTACGTGGGTTCGACAGAATAGATGATTTAGTGGCTACATCTAATCATCTGTAACTCTCTACAAAATTTGTATACCTGTGTGAGCTAAGTCAGTAACTTATGTATTTACCTCATGATTGAGATGGATTACTTGATAACTTAGGTATTTGTATGGGCATATACCTAGGTGGGGTTATCTGTTGATTTCATAACTTATGGTTTATCCTTGTGGGATTTGTGAGACTTTGAGGGTCTTAGGGTCCCTAATGAGTATCGTTATACTCACCCCTACACGGGCTATGTCCGCACCTCGATGTATTGGTTGCAGACGACGGAAAAAACTGACTGAGGCTGAGAGTTCCAGGACTGGACGGTACCCAAAGGTAGACCTTACAACGAGTTGGTACACGGAGGAGACTGACAGATGTGGAGTGCTGAGGAGGCTATTTGTACCTACCCTTCAGGTAGGAATCCCGGAGGATGACCCAACATCTATTTTTTCCCTTTCTTTAGTTGTACTTGTATTTCCAGTTCCTTGTACTTTACAATTGGGCTTGTATTTCCGGACCCTTTTACTTTCAGTACACTTGGTTATACAGTTTTTACTTAGTGTTTTGTTTCTAGCTTGTACTCTATTGTGTGCATTTTCAGGTTATAAAGGCAATGCCTTCCCAGTTTTAGGGATTTACGCCTTTGGTTCTAGTCTCCATCCCCTGGACTATGGAAGGCGGGCTTGGGGTAGTCACGAAACAGGCCCCAGAGGACGGGTCATGACAAATTGGTATTAGAGGAGTTGGTTCTACCGTAGAACTTAGGACTCTGATCTTTTTGGTGAAGCAATAGTGTTAAGGGTACTAAGTGTGGTATTTAGTTTAGGGAGCCCAGTGTTGGTGCGGCGACCGACGTATCCATACACCCGGACCCTGACTTCTTATTTCCAACTCAATGCACAAAAACACTGATTGCGTGTGTGTTTTCAAGAGTTTTCTTTGTGATATCTTAAGTCAGCTCATCAAGTATAACTTATTGACCATGACACACCTGTTTCATTTTAGGATGCCTCCACGCAGATAGCCAGCTAGGGTTCCGAGATTTGTTCGCACAGATAGCCCACTGAGCAACGAGGCCTCGATGCAGGGCCCTTTTCTAGTAGAGGCACCAGCGGTACCACTCCCCGTTGGGCCACCGATGCCACCAGCCCCAGCAGCAGAGAGCACACACCGCCTGAGCACATTGCACGAGTTCCAATTCCAGAGGCCGTCCAGGTTTAGGGGCGAAACGGACCTGCAGGCAGCTGAGGATTGGTTGGAGGCTGTGGTGAGAGTCTTCAGACTAGTAGGGACACCATCCGACCTTATGGTGATCCTTCCATGAGTCTCCTTCAGGCAGTAGAGGATAGATGGTGGAGCCTGATGCTCCAGGTGCATGAAAAAGTGACACTTCTCTAGGGAGACTTCAAGAGCCTTTTTTGGGCAGAGTTCGTCCCATCCACCCTTCATGCAGTATAGATATAGGAGCTACTTCATCTGCAGCAAGTCAACATGACGGTGGCACAGTACTCAGCGAGGTTCACCGACCTCTCGTGCTACTCAACAGATATGGTGCAGAACCCATTCTTCGGGGCCCAAACCTTCGAGTAGGGGCTCAGGTGAGAGATCAGGGCTTCGATGATCTCACTCAATATCCCGATGTAGGCGGGGGTGCTAGAGAGATCCCTCTTAGTGGAGAGTTTCCTTGCTGAGTAGTCACCAGTAGTGAGACCCACCACCGAGCGTCACGTAGTGGAGTCTTCTGCACCTGGAAGAAGACAGATATAGCAGAGATCCAAGTGGACCAGACCATCTGGTGGATGAACTCAGGACACAGGTTCGGTTGTGTGAGGCACATGAGACAAGGCCAGTCATTCGAGGAACATGCAGTGTTTCACATGCGGCGGGCAGGGTCACATGGCTTGTGACTGTCTGACCCGCCATTTGAATGGTCAATAGACAGTTGAGGGACCACCCAGGCAGAGGCAAATGTTTGATTGAGGCGATCCGCAGGGCGTAGACGGACGTGGTAGAGGAGCTGGTCATGAAGCTAGCGGTGGACGATGTTATGAGGTGTTACCACCACCACCACCAGGAGGTCCACCCCGACCGCATGGAGCAGGTGGACAGGTGAGAGCTCAGCTCTAGGCAGCTGAGGCTTACGATCATGGCGCTCTGAAGATGATTTGAGGTACGATCTGTGTCTATTCCACCTTAGCTGCAGTTCTTATAGACACATGTTCCGGTCACTCTTTCATTGCCACCGCCCTCGTTCAGAGCTCGAAGATTATGACTGAGCTTTTGGCTCGATCCTTACGACTAGAGACTCCCACGAGATCAGATTCGACGATTACGCACTAGTGCTGGTAGTGTGAGCTTACTCTAGGAGGTGAGATCTTCGACTGGGATCTCCTAGTAGAGGCGTCGAGGCCTTATGATGTTATCTTGGGTATGGACTATTTATCTATAGTCCATGCTCAGATTGAATGTATTAGGTGAAAAGTGCGGTATGTCCACACAGATGGGACCAGGTTTACCTTTACCGATAAGAAGGGAGCCTTTGCAGCACAGGATGGACTTATTCAGAGGAGGGTGAAACCAATCACTCATCAGTTGGCTTGCCTTACCCTCAGAGCAGTGGATGTAGAGAGTCCGACTTATCCTATAATGGTGGACCAGTACACAAATGTTTTCCACGATGATGTCCCAGGTTTACCTTCTCACAGAGAGGTGGACTTTTACATTGACTTGTACCCCATTATGGCATCGATATCTACTCTAGCGTATCAAATGGATCCTTTGAAGCTTCGTGAGCTACGGGTGCAGCTGGAGGACTTATAGGGGAAGAGATTCATTTGGCCCAGTGTTTCTCCCTGGGAAGCCCCGATTCTGTTCACCAAGAAGGCAGATAGGAGCTTGAGACTTTATGTTGACTATCGGCACCTGAACCAGGTGACCGTGAAGAATAAGTACCCACTCTCGGGGATTGAAGACCTCTTTGATTAGTTGAAGGGAGAATGATGGTTCTCGAAGATAGACATCAGATCAGGCTATCACCAGCTCATAGTTCGAGACGAGGATGTGCAGAAGATGACCTTCATATGTCGGTACGACCACTAAGAGTTCTTGGTTATGCCTTTCGGCATAACCAGCAGTGTTCATGGGACTCATGAACATGATTTTCTATCCATACCTCGATCGCTTTGTCACAGTCTTCATCGACGACATTCTGATCTACTCGACTACTGAGGAGGAGCATGCCTACCATTTGCGGGTAGTACTGGACACACTCCGAGAGCACCAGATTTATAGTAAGCTC
Source organism: Viscum album (assembly GCA_963277665.1). Taxonomy (NCBI): domain Eukaryota; kingdom Viridiplantae; phylum Streptophyta; class Magnoliopsida; order Santalales; family Viscaceae; genus Viscum; species Viscum album. Next base: position 1,018,464,610 of record OY728140.1, on the reverse strand, counting down.
TCAAAGTGCCAGTTTTGGATCCAAGAGGTTCACTTTCTGGGACATGTCATCTCAAAGGCTAGAGTTGCAGTGGATGCAAAGAAGATCGAGGCAGTACTTGATTGGGAGCCACCCAGGAGTGTGACGGAGGTACGAAGTTTCCTGGGTCTTGCTGGATATTATCAGAGGTTCGTACCAGAATTCTCTAGAGTTGCAGCACCACTAACAGCCTTGAAAAACAAGGGGAAACCCTTTGTGTGATCAGAGAGATGCCAACAGAGATTTCAGGAGCTGAGAAAGAGGCTGACTAGTGCCTTCCATATTGAGGCTTCCAGAGGAAGGCGTAGGGTACGTAGTTTACTGCGACGCATAAGGGACCAGACTCAGATGTTTCTTACTATATAAGCAAGCAGTGATCACTTATGGTTCACGACAGTTGAGACAACATGAGAAAAACTATGCTACCCATGACCTGGAGTTAGCAGTAGTGGTATTCTCCTTGAAGATGTGGCGACACTATCTGATGGGTGAGCATTTTATCGTGTACTCTGATCACAAGAGTCTCAAGTATATATTCTCTCAGAAGGACCTGAACCCGAGACAACGACATTGGCTTTAGTTCCTCCATGACTATGACTTTTAGATAGTATATACTCCTGGGAATATGAATGTTGTTGCAGATGCACTCAGTAAGAGATCGGGTATACAACTGTTAGGCGAGGTGATAAAGGCAGCTGGCTGCTTTACAGATATCCATTGTGGATAGAGATGGAGCAGCCTTCCTTCAGTCTCTTAGAGTCACTCCCCCACTTCTTCAGTGAGTTAGGGAGGCCCAAAATGGGGATGCTGACTGCGAGACACGACGTGCTCAGATATCCACAGGGCAGACACCTGATGGATTTTTTAAAGGTGGGGAGCACGTCATCCTCTTTAGAGGATGCACCATGGTACCAGTGTCACTTCAGGAAGAAGTGTTGAGGGAGTTCCACACATCCCCTCTAGCGGTACATCCAGGAGTGGAAAAGATGTACCAGGATCTTCAATGACAGCACTGGTGGCCGGGAATAAATAAAGCAGTTACAAAGTTTGTCTCTCTATGCCTCACTTGACAGCAAGTGAAGGCAGAGCATCAGGTACTAGAAGGCTTGGTTCAGCCTTTGGAGGTCCTAGAGTGGAAGTGGGATGGGATATCCATGGACTTCATGACAGGAATTCCATGTACATCCAGGGGTCATGACTCGATTTGGGTGATCGTAGACCGACTCACCAAGTCGGCCCACTTCCTACTGATTAGAGAACAGGGTTCAGTATAGAGATTGGGACACCTCTACATGCAGGAGATTGTGCGGCTACATAGAGTACCTTCAATTATTGTCTCCGATCATGAAACACGCTTTACTTCCTGGCTATGGAAGGGGTTGCAGGAGGCTTTTGGGACACCGCTTCATCTGAGCACTACCTTCCATCCTCAGAAGGATGGCCAGACTGAGCAGACCATTCAGACCCTCGAGTACATGCTGCGTGCTTGTGTCCTCGACTTCGGTCGCAGATGGGAGGATCACTTACCTTTGGTGGAGTTTTCATACGACAACAGCTATCACTCCACCATAGAGATGACACCTTTCGAGGCGTTGTATGGGCGACCTTGCAGATCACCCTTGTGCTGGATTGACCCTGGGGAGTCAACACTAGTGGGACCAAAGATGGTACGAGCTACCACCGAGAAGGTTCAGGTCATCTAGGAGTAGATGAAGACTGAAAAAAGTAGGCAGAAGTTGTATGCCGATAGGAGACGGATACCTCTAGAGTTTGAGGATGGAGACCACGTCTTTCTATGGGTCTCACCTTGACGAGATCTAAAAAGATTTGGCTGAGGCGGCAAGTTATCTCCGAGATTCATCAGACCTTTTCAGGTCCTCAGCAGAGTTGGTGAGGTGGCATACTGCTTAGCTCTTCCACCTTAGTTGCACTAGGTGCACAATGTCTTCCATGTGTCCCAGCTAAGGAGATGCATGCACGACCCTTCACACATCATCGACCATGGAGAGTTGGACGTCGACGATGGGGTGAATTTTACGGAGGCTTCAGTGGATATTGAGGATTGACAGGAGTAGGTCCTTCGTAGATGGTCGATACCTCTGGTGTGCGTTCACTGGAAGCACGGGAACCTCTAGGAGAGAACATGGGAGCAGGAGGCTTAGATGCATGCTCAGTACCCCCAATTGTTACCTTAGTTGTGAGTTGTGGATTACGAGGATACAGAGCCCTGAGGTGGGGATAATGTAAAGACACGAAATTTCTATGTAATTTTTTTTAATTAAATGGGAATTTTACGAGTTCGCAAAAATTTACGGTGCATGATTCCGAGGCCCAGTGTGCCTGAAATCAATTTTTGAAGTTTCGTTCAGGTATGTTTAGTGAACATACGAGCGGGTTTTTAGAACTTTTGAACCGGTTCTTGGAATTGAAATCCGAGGGCACCGTTGAACTCACAACATCGGTATTCGCTTAAGAAGACTTTCACCTCAATGGCAGTTGGTCGAGAATAAAAGTTAGTTTTTGGGTTTTTAGTGAATGAAATAAATAAAAATAAGGTTGTGTAAACTTTATTTTTATTAGTTGGTTAAAACCTCCATGTGGAGGTTGGAGGTGGGGACCACCACACCTTAACCTCCCATAAGAGGTTATGGAGGTGGGGCCCACCTGAGGTCTAAACCTCCTCTTCTTGTTTATTGTGGTGGGGAACACCTGGGGTTAAACCCCCTTGAAACTCCCCTTTAATGGGGAGAAACCCTCCACATTACATTAAGTGTAGGGGAGCCTCTTAAACTCCCCTAACACTTAATGTGCCAAATCCTTCACATTTAATTAATCCACCCATTTTGAATTTAGTTCCAACAATTAAATAATAGATTAACTTAATCCATTATTTTGGGTTGACATTTGTCTTTTGGTGGAGCTTGGGAGAAAGGAGAGAGCTTAGGGAGAAAAGCTCTCACCAACGAAAAATGAAGAATGCGTTCATCCAAGGAAGAACGCCGGTGCAGAGCATCTTTGAATTTCTTCCTCAGAACCCCCTTCGACGTGGGATGTCTTCGACCGATCTTCCCTCCTCATCATCGTCAACGAACCGACGCATGAGCTTGGATTGGAAGTGTGTGGCAGACGTGACGAATGACGACAACACCGTCTTCTTCCCTGCGACTCTGTCAATGAACAATGAACAAAGGTAGGGGTTCAAGCTTTGTTAATTGTTTCACATTCTTTGTTTTACTTCAAGGATTAAGAATCGAAGCTACATGCTATCACTCTAACACGGAGGGTACGGGCCAAATGAACACGACCCGACCCCTCCACCTTACTTTGTGGATTTTGACGCTAATCGCGGCATGAGTCCAGGTTAAGAGATATTTTTTCAACAATGATCACAGATCGAAGGCGATGTCCCGAGGAGTGTGTGGATACTTTCGGAACGAGAATCGGGCCACCGGAACTCATCCGGTGACCCGCAGAAAGTTTGCCGGTGGTTGGAACTGACGAACGACACCACGTGGACGGCGGCGGTGCAACTGCCCTGCCAGAGGAGTAGCCCACGGCTAACGGGGCCCGACAGTGCAACATCGGATAGGCCAATGACAGCTGTGAAGAAAACTGGCGGCTCGAGCCGCCAGGTCGCCGGGGAAGGCACGACGCAACCGCGCCACACGGTGGACCAAAGTGGGCCGCGACCTTGGCCACGATGATGGAGGACGGGTGGCTGGATCTGCCGGTCGCCAGAGGAGGTGCGACACAACCATACCGCGTGGGAGGCGGCTGGCCGTTCGGCTACCAGGAGGAGTGGGACCATCGCGTGGGTCCCGTGTGACACGGACAGGTGCCACGTGGCACCAGTTTTGCAATCCCCCGAATGGCTAAGCCGTTCAGGAATCCAGGGGGTGTGGCATCCCCCTTGGACACATCTAGGGAGGACCCCACGGGCTGCCAGCCACGGGCCCCGCACGGGTCGAGCCCATCACGGGCCGGACCCAGTGCGGGCTGGACCCAGCGCGGGCCGGACCCAGCATGGGCCGGACCCAGCACGGGCCAGACCCAGCGCGAGCCGGGCCACCCTCGTGGGCCTCGCGTGAGTCAAAACCAGCATGGGCCAGACCCACCGCTGGCCGGCCCGCCCGCGCGGGCCGGGTCGGACCCACGGACCGGGTCAGACCCCAATCCAGACCCGTTTGACCTGTTTTCCCACTCTTTTGCTCATAACTTGAGCTACAGGTGTCCGATTGACAAACCGTCTACGGCGACAAAAACTTTGGAGAAATACGGTTCTTTTGGTATACCCCACTCAATGTTTGTACATAGTTAGGGTATGACCGGGTTGGATCGAACGTAAATCCAACCGGGACCTTGGAATGGAAATGCCAATAACTCTCAGACCGGGCGTCCGATTGACGCGCCGTCTGTTGCGTTGGGTATCTTATAGAAGGAAGAATCTTTTGGATACATCAACTTGGTACTTTGTGGAATTTGATGTATCAACACTTAGCTTGAGGTGCGGACCCTACCGAAATCAAGCGTTCTTTGTGTGGAAAACCTATGGATGGATGCTCTCTGAAAACTGTTCCTGGATCCTATGTGGGTTCGACAGCTCTGAATACTGTTCCTGGATCCTGTGTGGGTTCGATAGCTCTGACAACTGTTCCTAGATCCTGTGTGGGTTCGACAGCTCTGACTACTATTCCTGGATCCTGTGGGGGTTCGACAGCTCTGATTTCTGTACCAGGATCCTATATGGGTTCGATAGAATAGATGATTTAGTGGCTACATCTAATAATCTCTAAATCTCTACAAAAGTTGTATAAATGTGTGAGCTGAGTCAGTAACTTATGTGTTTACCTCATGATTGAGATGGATTACTTGATAACTTAGGTATTTGTATGGGCATATACCTAGGTGAGGTTATCTGTTGATTTCATACCTTGTGGTTTATCCTTGTGGGATTTGTGATACCTTGAGGGTCTTGGGGTCCCTACTGGGTATTGTTATACTCACCCTACACGGGCTATACCCACACCTCGATGTGTTGGTTGCAGACGACGTACAACGCTGACTGAGGCTGAGAGTTCCAGGACTGGATGGTACTCGAATGTGGACCTTACGACGAGTTAGTACACGGAGGAGACTGACAGACGTGGAGTACTGAGGAGGCTATCTGTACCTACCCTTCAGGTAGGAATCCCGGAGGATGAACCAATAACTGTTTTTACTTTCTTCAGTTGTACTTGTATTTCCAGTTCCTTGTACTTTATAGTTGGGATTGTATTTCTGGCCCCTTTTACTTTCAGTACACTTGGTTATACAGTTTTTACTTAGTGTTTTTTTCCAGCTTGTACTCTGTTGTGTGTGTTTTCAGGTTATAAAGGAAATGCCTTCCCAGTTTTAGGGATTTAAGCCTTTGGTACTAGTATCCATCCCCTGGCCTATAGAAGTCAGGATTGGGGTAGTCCCGACACGGGCCCTGGGGGGCGGGTCGTGACATGAATTGTCTTTACCTTTGTTGTTGTTTCCTCCACAAGATCTGGGCCCACAAGATTCCTTTCACTAACATCATCCCAATATGTTGGTGTACAAAATCTCTTCCCATACAATGCTTCATATGGTGCCATTTGAATACTCGAATGGAAACTATTATTGCAGGAAAAATCCACTAAAAGTAAATATTGATCCCACATACCTTGAAAGTCAAGTGAACATGATCTCAACATGTCCTCTAAGGTTTGGATCATCTTCTTAGATTTCCCATTAGTTTGAGGGTGATAAGCAGTACTCAATAAAAGTTTAGTATCCAAATATTTCTGAAGATTTTTCCAGAATTTCAATGTAAATCATGGATCATGATTAGAAACAATTGAGACAGGTGCTCTGATGAAGATAATATTTTCACATATTTTATACTGTAATTTAATGTTTATAAACCCACAATAGTGTTATTTAATGGGCAATTGTTACATATTTAGGTTTTGGTGTTATTTTGAGCCTAAATGCAAAAATGGCCTAATTCTGGATTTTTAACAGATTTTTATCACAGGGGTATTTTGGTCATTTCATATAAAATATATATCAAAATTTTGTGATTAGAATTTTTTTTTGAACCCTTATTTTATTTCCTTCAACTTTGTCTTCAGGACCAGGGGTTGAATCGATATTAATGGTGCCCAAAAAAATCAATGAAGTTGACAATTTTTTCCGGGCGGACTGCATTGACTCCACCATAGTTATGGAAGCCAATTTCGGCCTACACTACTCCAAATGATACGATTCTACCTGGATATGATAGCGGACTCCAAGGCGCGTCTCCTCAATAAATTGAAACCTGTTTGGAATCCTTTATGATGGCCGTGTAGTGATAGAGTTTTGAAGGAAGCTTCCAGGAAGCTTCATCCAGAGAAATCTATTTTCAATAGAAAAATCATAAATACTTCCATACGCGTCCAATGAATCTGAAATTTTGAGGGTGGACGACCAAGACATTGATGAACAATATTGATGAAGAGGACAACGCGTGAATCGGCCATTTAATGGGCCTAAAATGAGACAACTTGGTGAAGATAAAATCTGCCTATAAAAGGAGGGGAGCTCCTACCTCTCAAGATATTCCATTCTTCACCACACCATCCGTCACAAAGGGGTTTGGATTGAGAGAGAAATAGTATAGGATTATTCCATGATGTAATCAAGCCATGAATGGCTAAATCCAAGTGGTGGTGGGCAACGGAGATCCGAAGACATTTCCCTTTTTGAGTTTGTGCTTTCATTGTAAAATATTTTCTTTTAAACTATCCTGGAACTTGTTTGCATGAATGAATGAGGTCTTTTTCTCTCGTGTTTTCAATTTCTTATAAATTATTCTAGATTTCTTATAGTCTAATTAATTTAAAGTGGTTTTACTCATGGTTTAAATTTCTTTGGCGAGGTCTCACTTTTGAGCACGATGAGTTCATCCTGTTTTGGTTACTCGGAGGTCTTCGGGTAATCAGAACACTTTCATTAGAAGATCGGCACCCATGTACGAGGTTTCAATATGGTATCTAGATTATTTAGGTGTATACCTTGAGGTATTAAGGTATACATTGGATAATTTAATGAAAATATATTCGTAAACAATGATAAAGGGAGTGTCCAACGATCAACGTTTGTCCACCACTGCTACCTTTAACTTGTTCTTTCCAGCTCGATTTTCTTTGGTATTTTAATTGATAATGTAGATTTAATATTTTATTTTGATTTAATTTTAATAATCAAAATCCCCCATATATATTATATATGTTAGTTTTATATTAGTTAAATTAAAAAGTGACAATTGAAAATATAGTGCGTATAAGCGGCCTCCTTGTGATCGACCCTAGGTTATGCCACTATGGTACACTCTTAGGAAAATAAGAATTTAATTGAGTAGGGTAAAGCGACTGAAATCACCTACATCAATTTGGCGTCGTTGCTGGGGAGGCCAAGTGCTTACACACACTATTTTTCAAAGAAAAAAAAACAAAAAAAAGAGCCTTGTTGCATATCATTCATTTCATCAGCCAATATGGATTTTTATGGAAATTTTTATAATTATTGGCATGTGGATAACTTTTATGATGAGCCAAGTAGGGAAGATACATTGAGTATTCAAATTCTTTAAAATTACCAACAATTGAAAGAAAATGCCTTGATAATTCAAGAGAATTGCAGAAATATAGAAAAAGCAAGCAAGATGATATCATCGCTGGTCACCCAAGTTGAAGATGTTAAAGTCTTATGGATGGAACGACAAAAAATAAAAGCTGAGGAGAATGAAATACTTGATCCACCTACATTTAATGAAGATATTGATGAGGTTGAAGAAAATCTTAAGGACCCACTTCCCTCGCCAAAAAATGAGTTCCCAGCTGCCCTGCTTGAGGAAAAGGGTTCTAAAGTTGAAATTTCTGAGGGAGTTTTAAATTCTGAGCATTCATTTCATTCAAATTTCATTAATTTTGAATTTAAATCTAATATCCCTTATTCTGAATTTGTAGATTCAGCATCACTATTACAGGATCTGGATGAAGAAGAAGAAGAAGGTCCTCTTGTTGAGGAGAGAATGGAGGTGCCTGTTGAGTTATGCATTGGTGCATTTGAGGATGATGGCAAAAAAGAAGAAATAATTGAAGAACCAATTTATGAACATGAACCAGAAGAGAAGCCACTTCCTATTCTTCTATTTTCAACACCGGTGGACACCACTCCTCCAGATTACAAAAACAGGGAGCACCCCTACATCCTTTTCCCTCCCCCTCTTAATCTCAAATTCTATTTTCCATCTCTTCTAGGGGTTGGGGATATTTTTCTTTTATTTGAGGGTTCTCACTTTTGGCATCCACATATGGATATCGGGAGAAATAATTTGTGGTGGTTTCTAAGCAAGAAACCCCATCCACCATCAGATTGGGGTTAACCTGCTGCAACTGCCTGACTAGGGGCAGTAAAAACCCAGCACCCGCTTGGGGGTCAAACCAAGCATTATCCCTTCCCTTTCACCTTTCTATTTTTTTTCTAATTCATTTTTTTTATTTATTGCTTTATAGGAAGAATTGGTGCCAACTAGGAGCTTAACTCAATGGTACTGCTAGAAAAATAAAGTCAGGTTGTATCTTTCCTTATATTTAGTTTTTTTCCCTTCCCTTATTAATATTTTATCAAGACAAAATGAAGGGTACTGAAATTTGATTGTAGGGGGAGTGTCGACCTGCTTATTTGTTTTTGTGTGCTTTCATTTTTTTTTTCATTTTTTAGGAACCTTGAGCTTTAATGATAATTCTGATCACATTTCACACAATAATTTATTTTGATAAAATTGAAATGATTTTTGAAAAAAAGGATCTTAAATGATTGTTGATGTGATTTTTTTTCCTTAAATTGGATTTTCAATCATTTTTATGAGTTTAACTGATTTTTGAAATCCATGGACCTGAAACACTGACTCAAAATATTTTCCTCATCCTGTGAGGTATTCTAAAACACTTTTACATATTCTTTCTAATACCCACACTTTCTTGAGGGAAACCTGGATTTTTTGTGAGAACCAGAATTTGTGATTTTTCTCTTTCGAAGCTTTGGATTTCATTGAATGTTTTTAATATGATTGAGGAACTACTTTGGCTAGCCACATATTATCCTGAGACTTACCTTTACATTTATCCTTCGTTATCCCTTAGATTCCATGAATTGCCTTATAGGTTTAAGCCACAATACATGCTAATTTATCCCTACCTACCCATTCTCTTGGTATTTTTGCATGGATATTTCAAGTTTGAGTGTGGGGGAAGGGCCATTCGTGTGCGTTCATTGGAATTTGTTTTATTGATGGGTATTGTGTGGTATGAATCAACATTTTGGGCAATGAAATAATTGGGAATGAGTGATAATCTCATTATGCTTCATTTTTGTTTCATTCAGTTCTCCTTCAGTAAAAAATAAAAAATAAAGCTGTGCCTTTCTGGAGCTTAAAAAAATATATATAAAAAGGAAAATAAAGCTGTGCCTTTCTGGAGCTTTAAAAAAAAATGGGGAGAACTTGGATGATTTAATACCTTGAAATCATTGATTGGCTCATGTATCATTTAAAATAAATGGGGGTGGTGTTTTGTTTCACATTCTTATGGTGGATTGAGTGAGGAAATTTCTGGGTTTTCACTTTATTATTCATGCATTGTACCTTAGAGTCAAACCTTCTCTTTCTAGCCTTGATCTTTTAAATCATTTAACCACCAACCCAAAGCTACAGAGTCATTGGAACCATTGATGAATGCCCTCATGATTGAATTCATTTTTATGTTTCACACTGTGGAGAAATGAGAATTGTCACAAGCCTATGGTGATACATGTAATTTCCAAGTATGAGCATAACTACAGAATTTATTTCTCTTGAGTGAAGAGTGACATAAAATTCAATGCGAGGTAGGTTGTGATTGATCCATGGATGGATTTATGAGGTTGAAAAAATTTAAATTTTTGGAATGAAAATAAAAGGAAATTGTTTTTCATAGAAGAGACATGATAAAATTTGGTTTTTAATAATATCATGGATGTTTTCTCTTTTTGATTGTTGTGTGAATTTTGATTTGAATATATGATAATTGCTCAGGAGTGCAATACTTAAGTGTGGGGGATTGATGAAGCTAATATTTTCACATATTTTATACTGTAATTTAATGTTTATAAACCCACAATAGTGTTATTTAATGGGCAATTGTTACATATTTAGGTTTTGGTGTTATTTTGAGCCTAAATGCAAAAATGGCCTAATTCTGGATTTTTAACAGATTTTTATCACAGGGGTATTTTGGTCATTTCATATAAAATATATATCAAAATTTTGTGATTCTAATTTTTTTTGAACCCTTATTTTATTTCCTTCAACTTTGTCTTCAGGACCAGGGGTTGAATCCAAATAAATAATGCCCAAAAAAATCAATGAAGTTGACAATTTTTTCCGGGCGGACTGCATTGACTCCACCATAGTTATGGAAGAAAATTTCGGCCTACACTACTCCAAATGATACGATTCTACCTGGATATGACAGAGGACTCCAAGGCGCGTCTCCTCAATAAATTGCAACCCGTTTGGAATCCTTTATTATGGCCGTGTAGTGATAGAGTTTTGAAGTAAGCTTCCAGGAAGCTTCATCCAGAGAAATCTATTTTCAATAGAAAAATCATAAATACTTCCATACGCGTCCAATGAATCTGAAATTTTGAGGGTGGACGGACAAGACATTTATGAACAATATTTATGAAGAGGACAACGCGTGAATCGGCCATTTAAGGGGCCTAAAACGAGACAACTTGGTGAAGATAAAATCTGCCTATAAAAGGAGGGGAGCTCCTACCTCTCAAGATATTCCATTCTTCACCACACCATCCGTCACAAAGGGGTTTGGCTTGAGAGAGCAATAGTATAGGATTATTCCATGATGTAATCAAGCCATGAAGGGCTAAATCCAAGTGGTGGTGGGCAACGGAGATCCGAAGACATTTCCCTTTTTGAGTTTGTGCTTTCATTGTAAAATATTTTCTTTTAAACTATCCTGGAACTTGTTTGCATGAATGAATGAGGTATTTTTCTCTCGTGTTTTCAATTTATTATAAATTATTCTAGATTGCTTATATTATAATGAATTTAAAGTGGTTTTACTCATGGTTTAAATTTCTTTGGCGAGGTCTCGCTTTTGAGCACGATGAGTTCATCCTGTTTTGGTTACTCGGAGGTCTTCGGGTAATCAGAACACTTTCATTAGAAGATCGGCACCCATGTACGAGGTTTAAATATGGTATCTAGATTATTTAGGTGTATACATTGAGGTATTAAGGTATACATTGGATAATTTAATGAAAATATATTCGTAAACAATGATAAAGGGAGTGTCCAACGATCAACGTTTGTCCACCACTGCTACCTTTAACTTGTTCTTTCCAGCTCGATTTTCTTTGGTATTTTAATTGATAATGTAGATTTAATATTTCATTTTGATTTAATTTTAATAATCAAAATCCCCCATATATATTATATATGTTAGTTTTATATTAGTTAAATTAAAAAGTGACAATTGAAAATATAGTGCATATAAGCGGCCTCCTTGTGATCGACCCTAGGTTGTGCCACTATGGTACACTCTTAGGAAAATAAGAATTTAATTGAGTAGGGTAAAGCGACTGAAATCACCTACATCATGCTCCATAAAGTATCACAACTTCATTGATATAGAGTATTTCTAGGCTCTCCAGTGGAAAATCCTCCATTATAGTGAGGAAATGTGCACATTTCATAATTTGATCCACAATTAACCATATTGCATCATTATTTCATGGAGTTTTGGGTAATACAGTGACAAAATCCATGGAGATGTCATCCCATTTACATGTAGGAATAGGTAGAGGTTGCATGAATCCTCTAGGATATTGTCGTTCGACCTTTACTTGTTGACAAACTAAACATATTGATACATAATCGGCAATTTCCCTGTTCATGTTATCCCACTAGAAATGTTCTTTCAAATCTCTATACATTTTAGTGATACTAGAGTCTATAGAGAAATTTGAGCTATGAGCATCCTATAATAACTTCCTTTTTTAGCTTGGGTATAGAGGGAACACATAGCCTCTTCCCAAATTTCAGAATTCCATCTTCACATACAAAGTAAGCCAACTTCCCATCTTTCACAACATTAATTTTCTTTTGAAGGTTCTCATCATCAGGTTGAGTGATATTAGTCCTTTCTAATAAATATGGTTGGGAAAACAATTGAAAAATTAATGGTGTTTCACCTTCTTTGATAATTCCCATGTCCATCCTTACTATATCCACGTACAAAATATCCTTGTCAATCCTCATTTTGTTGAGAAATATTTGATCCTTCCTGCTCATTGCATCAGCTACCTTGTTTTACTTTCCTGATTTGTAGTGTATGGAATAGTCATAATCCTTTAGTAGTTCGAGCCATCTCCTTTGTCTAATGTTGAGTTCCATATGTGAGAAGATATAATTCAGACTCTTGTGATCCATATATATCTCACATTTTTCTCCATAAAGATAATGTCCCCATATCTTCAGAGAAAAGATTACAGCTGCTAACTCAAGATCATGAGTAGGATAGTTTTATTCATGAATTTTTAATTTCCTTGATGTGTAGGCAATAACTCTATCATTCTGTATAAGGACACAACCAATTCATTTATTTGATGCATCACTATAGATCAAAAACCCATCATTCCCCGATGGTAGAGTTAGGATCAGAGCATTCAATAATCTCCTCTTAAATTCTTCAAAATAGTCCTCAAATTATTTTTTCCATACGAACTTAACCCATTTACGTGTAAACTTGGTCATTGGGTTGACTATACGGGTGAAGTTTTGAATGAAATGATGATAATAACCTACTAAACCAATAAAACTACGTACCTTAGTTATGTTCATTGGAGTAGACCATTCTTATACATCCTTTTTCTTTATAGGATCAATAGATATTCCATCCTTAGAGACAATGTGGCCAAGAAAGGAAACAGATTGAAGCCAAAATTCACACTTTCTAAACTTCTCATATAATTCATTTCTTCTAAGAGTCTTTAGGATAGTGCACAAGTGATTTTCACGATCATCGTAGCTTTTGGAGTATACCAAGATATCATTAATAAATACCACCACAAATTCATCAAGATATTCCTTGAAAACTCTATTAATTATATCTATGAAAACAGAGGGTGCATTAGTTAGTCCAAAAGGCATTACTATAAATTCGTAATGCTCATACCTGGTTCGAAATGCTGTTTTTGGAATGTATTCCTTCGTCACAAGAAACTGATGATATCTAGATCGAAGTTCAATCTTCAAAAATATTAGGCTCCATGAAGTTGATCAAATAAATCATCAATTCTAGGTAGGGGATACTTTTTCTTTATTGTTATAGCATTTATCTCCCTGTATTCAATGCACAACCTCATAGATCCATCTTTCTTATTAACAAAAAGAACAGGGCTCCCCATGGAGAAACACTTGGGGTGAATAAATCCTTTATCAATCAATTCCTCTAGTTGTTTCTTCAGTTCCACTAATTCCAAAGTGGCCATTCTATAAGGGGTCTTTGATATAAGTCTTGAATCAGAAATTAAGTCAATGGAAAAATCATTTTCCCACTCTAGAGGATGTCCATGTAAATCCTATGGAAACACATCAACATATTCTTTCACAAAAGGTACATCCTCTATCTGAACATTCCATTCCTCACCCATAATTATTTCATTCCCTTCCTCATCAATAATTTAATTCAGTATAGATATTGGGGGTGGATCTAGATGAGGATAAAATAGTGATATTTCTTCCCTAAAGATAAGGGATTCCACATCATCCTTAAAAATTGTAACCTCCTTATTATTGCAATAAATTTTCACATCATGGTTCAAAAGCCAATCCATATCGAGGATTATATCAAATTCAATCATGGGTATGACAATAAAATCAGTATATAAATCACATTTATATTCCATAATGGGGACTACCTAACATAGATTTATTATAATGATACTTGCCTTAGGAGTTTTGACTGACAACTCTCTTATTAAATCAAATTGGAAATACCTAATTTTCTTGGAAAACTGGGAATATATGAAAGACTGTGATGATACAGAATCAAATAAAGCATTGGCTAAGTTTGAGGATTCGATTAAAGTACCTACCACCACACCATTAGAAACTTCAATATCAGTAGTTGTGTTTGCATAAGCTTGTACCTGCTGCCTTGGCCTTTTCTGTGGAATGTTTACTTAATTCTTTGGAAAATAATTATCATAGTGTCCCATCTCCCTACAATTATATCATTGAACATTAATATCCTCTTTATTCCCCTTACAATCACCAGAAATATGGAATTTCTATCCACATTTGTAGCATACTAATTTTCTTTTTAAGCAGGCACTAGGGTGTTTCCTTCCATAATTATCACAGGGTGGAAATTAAACTCTTCACTTATTCCCCATTTCCTTATTTCCTTTTCCATCATTTTCAAAAACTCTCTTCTTCTCTTTCTTTCCTTCAAATTTATAAGACTTAGAGAATTTCTTTTCTGTCTTGATATCACATGAAACTATATCTTCATATGATGAGAAAATTTGGGAGACCAGTGCTCGTCGGAGGAATGACTTTAAGCCATCAAAGAATTGATCAATATTGATCCTTGGATTTTGTATATAGTACACAACATGCCTTTCTAACCTTGTGAAGTTAGCTTCACACTTTTCAAAATTTTCATCTTCATTTTGCCTCAAATTTAGAAACTGGCTTTCCATATTCACTCGCTGTTCACAAGGAAAGTATTTCTCTAGGAATATTTCCTTAAAGTCCCTCTATTCCATATCTTATATCTCTTCCTCATCCTTGGTGTTTTGGATTAGCGACCACAACTAATCTGTATCTCCTGATAGATGATAAACTTTAATGACAATCTTCTCTCTTTCGTTACATCCCAAAGAGAGAAATATATTCTCTAGGGAACTTATCCACTTCTCAGCTACAAATGGGGTTTTAGTCCCATTTAATAATGGAGGATATTGTCGTTTAAAGCAATCCAACATAGCTCCTCCATGTTTTGGATCAGGATAATCCATACGGGTAAGGTTATTGTTCATAACCTGAGTTAGTTGTCCCAGTATATTTATAAGTTACTCAAAAACAGTCGTAGCTTCAGAGCCAACATAATTATCTTGCATCAGAGGGAAATCCCTACATGGGATACACATGTTCATGCAGTTTCCATTTCTTCCACTAGGAACCATTTCTAAATAATGTCATGCACCAGATTATGTTATGAATCATAATGTACTATATTAACTTAGAAAAAATACATAACATAAATTGAAATCCTCTACATGGATAATCCCATAATCTTAAACATAGTTTCTTTGAGGAAAAATTTACATTTAAATCCTTCATAATGGCTTGTAAAGAAAATATGAATTATCCTAAGCATATCCCCTAGGAGTGTCAAACCAGGTGCACAGTAAGGACCGTTGTTGTGTACCAGGATACCCCGGGTCAAGACCCAAACCCCTTGTCAGAGTTTTCAATCCTATGTACATCTATGCCAGAACCACGTCTACTTGTAGTATCCTGTCAGGGATGTATTTTCTAGAAAGATAAAAATAATCTATTCATTACTAAAATATTAGGATGTTCTTGTATGTTTATCCTCAAATACTATATTATGGTTTTTCTCCCTAATTTAAGTTTTTAAAATATAGTTTCCAAGTTTTCTACTAAACTTCCTCTAATACCAACCATAAAAACCTGACCCTAATCGCCAAAAGATGATGCCTTATTACATTACATTGTCATGATTACAAGAAATTTGTATACCAAAGGAATGAATAGTTTTGTATATTTGTAAATCCAGATACATACACAAGTTTAACATTGCAACTTGAAGAGAAAAACAACATAAAATTTCCACTAGGAACATCCACCACTCTAAGATTATCACTGCAAGTCAATCATAATATACCTCTTCATGCCCTGGGAAAAATGAAACATAAGAAGGGGTGATCTTAGATGCTCAGTAAGGGTAAAAATTATAGCAGAAGATAACATAAACCTTATATATGGTGAATAATTGAAAACACATGCCCTTTAAAAATAAACTTGAACATAATATGGTAGGAATATGAGTTGAGTAAATATTTCCATAATAAATCATAATCAAGGGTATTATACTAGTCGAATAACCATATGAACTATCAATTTCTGGATTCATAATGAGGGAAGTGCATATTCTGGACATTCTGAAACATATTGTCAAGGCCTTATCCAAGACGTCTAAAAATGATTAAGGCCTCGGCCAAAACCATATCTCAAAATGGGCAAGGCCTCAGCCAAGTCCATATCTATTTGTCTCATGAGACCTACCGATGCATCGAGGGGATATATCGGGACCCACACATCAAATAATAAGTCCAATTAATTCCTCATATGATCAAAGATAAATATAAACAACATATAGATTCATATTGAAACTAACTTATGAAATATATATAACTTTCTCCGAACATTAAGCAAAAACACTAACCATTTGGAGTAAATTGGTGAATGGTTTTAAGATAGCATATCTATAGTAAAAATAATCATAAACCATTAAATTAAATATGGTAGATGATATAATATTTTATTAATCTCAATAATACATAATAATCAACAAGAGTGTTGAAACAGATGAAGATACTCTTATAAAATCATTGATTAATTATTGAGATAAGTACTCTTTTATTTTAAAAAGATGAGTTATTTTGGAGAAATCTTTGTATAAAACCAGAAATTAAGTAAGATAGAATTTTCATAATAAAATGAGTGATTTTGGAAAGATAATGGTTTCTAAAAATATATTATATAGTTCCCTTGAAAATAGGTAAGAATTTGAGAAATTCCCTTGAATCAGGCTTGTCTTTCAGAAATAATTTTGAAAGTTCCTTTTAAAATCTGTAACTCCCCATAAAATAAGGAAAAATTATGGTTCGTAAACATATATATAAAACTCAAAAATAATTTATGAGGAGTAAATAATAATACATAATAATTTTATTGAGGTAATTATACAATAAAAGTAACCCAAATAAAAATGGAGGTTCGGGTGGAAAACCCTTACCTTAAGTCCGAATGTGTTCCGATCTTGAACTTAAGGTCCTGGAATATGAAATTATAATTATTAATAACTTAATTAAGAACATATTAGACATATATTTAGTATATAATAATTTTATTAAGTTAATTTATGTTCTTATTGATAAGTTATAAGATTTAATTCCGTCGTTTCGGAGTGTTCGTTTCCTTGGTTTTCATGATCGGTATATTTGTATATGAGTATGGATGTTCATGTGGAAAGAATGTAATTCTCCAAAATTAAAATTATATATAATTTATTAACATAAATAAGTGTTAATGGTTATATATATCATTTTTTTACAAGGTATGAGGATGAATCATTTGATGAAATGACAATCACTTAGATTATTTGGCGGTATTTGGATTATTATGAACTAGTTTTGTCATATGAATTAATTCTATGTACATATACTAGTTCCTGAATATTAAGTAGGTTATAATACATATATTAAAGTCTGTTTCAACCATAAAAATGGTTTCATAACCAGTAATGATGGAAAAATTTGAAGAACGAAACTTCATCGTCCACAAAGGTTGTAAATTGGAACCTCACCGACAATGATTTCATTTATAAAAGAGAGAGAGAGAGTAAGAAGATTGATAATGGTTATTATATTGACATGGTATAATTGAATTATATAGATGATACTATATTTATAAGTATCAATTGGATAGACGATCTTAGTATAGAAAAGAAAATAAGATAAATTGAAATGAAACTAAATGAAAAATAAAGACGCTTTACCTCTTGAAATAACCTCCTTAAGGGAAGGGGTTTTGGTCTTTTGGAAAGACCAAGAGCTCCTGGATGTGGGGAGTGACTAGGGAAGGGTATTTGGATAGAGATTTTAGGAGCTCAAGGATTATAGGAGTGAATAGAATAGAGAGTGAGGGTGTTTTTTATAGTGGAGGAGAGGGGTGATTTGTGAATATCTTATTCATTATTTTACTATTTACCTCAAGACAACCAATAATGTTGATTATTGTGATCCCTAATAGTAATAAACACATGTGATTTTGAAATAAGTTTTATTACATCAGTCATGATGCTAGTAATAGTGAATTTAACTGATAATGTATACATACAGTAAATTACCGTATTTTACTATTCATAAAAAATTCGAGTATTTTAGAAAAATTCCAAAAATTCACCCTAACCATTTTTTGTCGTGTAGAATTCAAAAATGAACTCCATTTTCTGAAATTTTTTTTCTAAATATGATTAATTTAATTTTTAAATTTTAAATAAAATCATAATTTATTAGAAAAATAACAATTTTAAAACTATAATTCATTTTATATCACATTGAAAAATTAATCAAGATCTCATTATCTTATAACCTTAAAAAAATAAAATAATCATATTTTTTACTATTCATAAGGGTATGTTACTATTAAAAAAAATTAAGTTTGTCTTATAAGACTCTAAATATCTTACTAAACACAATTGTGTATGTATGTTTTTCGAATTTCAAATTATAGAGGTAGAAAAATTATGTTTACCAACTAGGTTATAAAAAGTGGTGTTTTGTAGAGACTCAGTGTTTCACGAATTCAATATTAAATTTATTTACAAAATATCGGGGTGTTACATGTACTATTCATCCTCCATTAAAAATATATAACGAAGGAGCGCTATCCGATCAAATCAATTCAATCTCTCCAAGCCATCTGATTGACTCTATGCACTGTCTCTTACCTTGAGCAGTCGAGAGAGATTCTGTTCATCAAATTTCTTCATGCAGTGACCTTTGAAGATCCAACCAAAGAATTTGAGCTCCATTTCATCATACTAATGATTCCTATATGATCGATACATCATGAAATGATGTTTTCATGATTTAATGAAGATCAAATCGATGCAAAATAGAAATGAAGCTATCTGGTTATCTAAAGACGATGATATCTTGCAAAGTGTGACATGTGGAAGTGAGTGAATGATCTGATTCAATGTGTGGATATCCATGAATATCAGAGCACTGAGTTAGCAAGATTTTTCTATAAATACTTAAGGCCAAGCTTATTTTCTTGTGTAGCTTATCTCACATTTGAGAGGGATTTTATTCTTGAGAGAGAAACAAAGTAAACAAAGTGATCTATATTTGCACAAGAGTTCCATGGATTTGTGTTGTATGTATGATATTTTGATCGCATGATGATGATGTGAGTTTTTTCAAACCAGTTTTAATATTCATACTGTGTTTTTGTGAAGGAGAAGAAGAACTCATGTAAAAATGTTACGTGAAAAAGTTAGAGGATCTGCGTATACTATTACACGAATGAGATTGGGAATCATACAAGAAATGATCTCCATGCATGAAGGGTGATTAACATGAAGCTATTTCGGTTTCATATTTGTATTATGCGAACTCACAGTGGCTTCACGACTATTGCTTGAGTTCTTGTGAAGGTATTACGTGAAACACAGTGGCTTCACAAGTGCTGTGCGAAGGAACAATAAAGGTATATTATATGCAAAGAATAAGTAAGAAAAACATGTGATATCTTTTCATGAGGAAAGTTTTTAGAGGAGGTGAAATATGTATGAAATATGTATGCATGAAGATAATGTGCATAAAAAGTGGAATATCCGTGCGGTGTTCTATTTTGTGAAGAACCAGTGAATGTGCAAGTGAACCAATCACTACATTTAATCTGATTGTGAAGAAAAAACCGAGGCAGTGCATGTGTGTATGAATATGTATGACCATACACATGTGATTACATAATCACTTGAAGAAACAAGAAGGCAGTGTATATAAGATTAGAAAATATACATTTTTAAGGCAGTTTTCATGCACATGAATTAATGCATGCATAAAATGAGAATACCATGCAATGTATTATATACATGCATGAATTTTGAAGAGTAAATCACATGAAAAATATTTTTCATGAATTGGGTGCATTGATTTGACACTAAATCTGGAGCATTATTTCAGAAGAATTTTATATTTGAGTTTTTTAGTATTCAGTGAGGCCGGGTCTTCAACAGAAGAAAGAGTTCTTACCTGAATAATGTTGCACTAAGGAAATTGATTATATAATGTGATCAAAATTTTCTTGATCAATATCAGATTATTTGAAAAGGTTCTTGAAGTTTTACTCAAGCCGGTGTGATCTAGCATGCTCATAGAGAAAGATCTTCAATTGATCTTTCTACAGTGAATCAATCCATTTGAAGTTGAAGGCTGCAACCGAGGGATCTAACCAGTTTCTGAATATTGTGATTGGGGGGGGGGGGTCTAACTAATCACTATGAGGAAGGCACATTTGGGGGGTCTAACCAACTATTGAAGGCTGATTGGAAATGGGGGGTATAACCAATTTTTAATTGGAGGGTCTAACTAGTTTGTAATCACCTTCTAATATAGTGAAGAATCCATGTCGGGGGGGGGGGGGGAGGTATAACCAACATGAAAAGGAGTAAGTCTTTGTACCAAACATTGTAAATCCCTATGTGTTGTGATTTCTTTGTTATTAATACTTACAGGATGAGTCTAAGTATTAAAGATGAGGGATCAAGAATTTAATCAGTCACACAGGTTAAATCAAAAGTAAATGATTTTAAAAAAAAATGTACTACTGATTCAACCCCCTCTCAGTGGTATCTAACCGATGATTGGACACTACATGAACAATTAATTCCAAATTCATTTTCAAATTAATCAATTAAAAATGTCAAATTTCCATCATTTTAAAATCACTCTTTTCCAAATTATCCTTTCACAAATAAACAATTTCAATTTCAAAATTATTTTATGGATTTAATTTAATTCAAAAAAAAAATTAAAGAATTAATTCTAAAAAATAAATTCCTTTAAGCATTTAATTCCAACACGAATCAACAAATAAAAATTTAGGGTTTAAAATCAATTTCAATTTCAATTGTATAGCTTCTCAATTAACCACAAAAAATGAATATATCAATTAAAAAATGTTTAAATCCAATTTTTAATAAATAAAAACATTTAAAAAAGTTCAAAAAATGAATGAATTACCTAGTATTTGAATTAATAATGGGGTTAATTTCAAATAATAACAGATAATTTTTTTTTAAATTTTAAGCTCACATCAGTAATGTGGATGAAGTTAATTAGTAAGTTACTCCCATGAAGTGGAAAAAGTTAAGTAGTAAATTATACCTATAAATTAAACAAAGATAACTTGTGATGAGTAACTCCTAGGAAATGGATTGGGTTAACTTGTGATAAATTACCCCTATAAAGCCACTATAATGAACCAGAGTTTTATAAATTAAATTCCCATTTTAAATGAATAAATTCATTATGAAGTAATGAAGTTATAGAAATCACATACAGTACTTTGGTTATTTTGGGCCATTATAAGTTATATACTCTCATATTTAAAAGACCTTAAAGCACCATAACTGTTGATAATATAATCTTTGTACAATGACCATTATGATTACTATAAATTAAGGGTTATGATAAAATCCGTTTGACATAGACAAAAGAAGCGATGATCACGACTAGTAGGATTGTACCCTATGAATCCCATTTATTAGAGCTTATAAGGGAGATGGCATCACTGATATTTTCCCTCGACCAAGCCCAAGTTGAGATTCTAGAACTAAAGTATGAGTGAAACCGTTTACGGGATAAGTTAAAGCCTTTTGAGATCACAACCCAAACTATGTTTTCTGAACCACCGTAAGAAAGTGTCACCATCACACACCTTATATTTAGGGAATACACTGATTTAATAAGGGGATATATATCTAGACCCTAACAATATGAATTTTTATATTATTATTTTTAACAAAATAATGATTATATTTATTCTTTTTTATTATTACTTTATAAATTATTAAATAACGATTTTGATAAAAATTATATTTTGATATGATAAAACTGAAATTGTATTTTTGGGAAATATATAGTTTCAATATAGACACCCTTTTTGATGAATTAAATAATTTTTGGAATTTTTTTTTATTTTACTAAAATATTATTATTAAATATTATTTATTTAAATATAAATGATAATATATTTTTATGAAGTCAATGTAATTTTTGTAAGGTTTAAAAGCTGTTATTGTCATAAAACCCCAATTTTTCAATAATTGGGGATTTTTGTTGTAAAATTAGAAATTTTCATATTTAGAGAATTATTTTGTTAAAATAAATATTATTTTTTAAATCAGAATGTTGAAATTATCCAATGGTGATTTTTTCATAATTTTATGAGTCAGTTAATTTTTAGGTAAAAATTAAATACGGTATGTATTATGACATCATAAAAGAAAAAAATTTATGTAATAAATAATATAAAGTGTATCCATAACCAAAATTATGTTCCCCCTTTATAATAATGTGTTTTTGAAGTTATTTAATTAATTTTATAATCCCTTAATGAATCCTCCAAAACCTATATTATATTTTAAGGTTTTAAATTTAATTCTGTATGAACATGACTCACTTCCACATCCCCAAGGGTATTATTTTCAAGATTTTAGTTCTTAGACTTATAAAATATTTAAAACCACTCCTATTTGGAAGAAACCATGGTAAAAAATCATGGGAAGGTTTGTGGTTTTGATTATTTTATTATATAAATTTCAAAACCTAAGTTTAGAGATTAATAAAGAATTCCCCTCTCTTTTGCTATAAAATCCCGCCCAAACTCCCATTCTTCTTCACTCAAAATCATTAGATAATGAATTTAATCTTCCTTTACCTCTCTATATTCCTCTTAAGGTTGACTAAAACTCTTAAGAAGCTCCACCCAAGATTTTAGAAGCACCCTCTCAGGGTAAGGGATCCTCTCATTCTACTCTTTGTCTAAGATCCTTATTTATATTATGCCTTTTGATTTCCAATTGTTCATGTTGGGATATGTTTTAAACATACCTATTAATTTAATTATGATTTAAAAGTAATTATATACCCCTTTCACTGTCATTGAATCCTTCTATAAATCTTTATGTACCCCTATTATGCTGCCAAAATTATCCTGTGATTTTATAATACCAAACATTTGTGTAGTGAATAACCATACCAATTTCCACTCAAGGTTATTCAACTAGATTTAAATATGATTAATTGATTTTTAAATTCCATGTATATAACCCATACTTCTTAACTGTGGGATTAAAAGTGATGAAAGACATCCTTATGGTGTATGATCTACGAGGCACACTTATGCATGTACATGATATGAATGTGATGAGTGGGCCCATAATTATATATCCCTCTAATGCACTGGGTAATGTTTTTATCTCATGAGATACTATGTATAATACATGAGAGGTTATCCTAATAACACTATGTTATGATGTCTATGCGATTAGCCTTGACTTATGTTTATGATGTCATGTTTTATGTTGTAGCCACACTCCCATGCCGCCTTTACATTATCATCTTATATTATGCTTCAATGATCAAGTTTATTATTATCACCCCTATTATGTTACCTTGATATAACTCTTGGATCACATGTAATTATTTAACTTATGATATTCTTTTATCATCTCTTTAATGGGATTTATAGCTCACCCCTTTCTTATGTACATTCCTGGGCTATCCCATGCAGTTTTAGAAGAGAAATGAAATTTTAAGGGCATGTTGTGGAGTTTTTAAATAATTTCATTATACCCATATTTCAAGTTATTATTCTATTTACATAATTTCCCAAAGATACCAGGCCTAACGATCTTCTGGGATTGTATTATGAGTTCCTTTATATAATAAATCATGAATTAAGGTGCATTAAAATATGGGTTGTCATAGTTGGTATCAATGGAAGGTTTAATTATTTTTGGGGATTAGGTTTCAAAAAACCTAGTGAAAACCTTAGGGATAATACTAAACATAGTAAAAAATCACTAAATTTTTTTTAAGTATAAATTAAATGATTTTTAATAAAATACATCCTTTTCTGGATACTATAAGTAGATGTGGCTCTGGCATAGTTGTACTTAGGGGTAATAATACTGAAAAAGATGTATTGGGATTGACTTGATCATCACCTGGTGCATGAAAAAGAGGACTTACTACACACCTGGTTTGAAACTCTCGAGGGACATGATTTGGTGAATTCATAAGATCCTTACGAACCACTGTTAAGGGAACAAAAATGGCTATAAGATTTTATGCTAGGAAATAAATCATGGGAAGCTTTGATTGAAACCCAGAAATTCATAGGTTAAGGAATATTTGTCATTTATAATTTATCCCTTCAATGTTCCCTATTTCCCATTTATGTGTTTAATAGTTTAAAAATTCTCATCCCAATTTCCCCTTTATTTTAGTCAATGGTTGGAAATAGGAGAAACCAAGTCAACAACCAATGTGAGGGTAAATGTGATGACTACCTAAATGAGGTTCCCAACTCAATGGGAGTGGGAGTCAAGAACTTAATGAAAATAATTTCTCAATTTACTCAAGTTTTGAATAGAAACTTGAATTAGGAGGAACACCCACACCCCCTAATAAAGAGAAAGTTTTAATTGAGACCTTTTTGTGACAAAGGCCTTTGACTTTCAGTGGATCTTCCTATCCCTTAATCATAGAACTATGGATAAAATCCATTGAGAAGGTATTATCTATCATTAAATGATTGGAGCAAGATAAGTATGTGTTGTGTAACACCCTGAGTTTTTATGAATTATTATTTTTCAAATAAATTAAAATTACTTGATGGCTTGCGTTGTATGATACACTAAGTAAATCTTGATTTATATACAAGCTTTAATTACATGAAACATAGAGTTTGGATTGCAATACATGTAAGAATATTTTTGGATTTTGTAACACACAACAACGTGTTACTTTGATAACTTGTGTTACATGCAAGACTGAGTTTTACCAAACAATAATATACTATTTACTATGATAGTTATCACATAGTCATTGGAATTGTGGGAATGAATAGAATTAACTGAATTATGAAAATATGGTTTAAAAATATTTATAGAAACAATTATTTAGTAACCAAATAATTATAAATTAATATAAAAACCAATTGAAAATAAAGGATGTGTTTTTATGAAAAACTATTTTTATTCCCACGAAAGCGTTCTATCTTTGTAAATTAAAATAATCACTTTTAGTGAATGATATTAATGAAATTTATATGCATATATTCAGTGATTTTTTTTAAATTCATAAAATAATTTTTATAGAAATAAAATAAGAGAAAATCTATTTTTTAAAATCATTAAAAAACTGTATAAAAAAGGCCATTGGGCCATTTAGGTAAGTATAAAAAAACTATATTTTTCTAAAAAGCAGTTTTATCACCTTTTAATGGCAGACTTGTTTTAAAAATTAATTTTGAAACTTTTAAAAATTTTCATTGAAAAAATAAACTTCTTTTTTGGAATAGGAATTTCCAAATTATTTTAGTTTAATTTTTTGTTTTTTTCCTGAAAAGTTTCATCTTTTGATAAATAGTGAAAATACTAAATTTTAATTAAAAATGGTATTTTCATATAAATAATTTATAATGTTAAATTATATTTTAAATTGGTATGAAACTAAAAACAGTTCAATCATACATAAATTAATCCAATTTAGATCTTTGTAATAATTTTTATATTGAATTTAGATATACAAACTTAGTGAACTTTTGAAAATTTTCACTTTAAAAACTCACTTTCTCACCTAGTTTATGAGATAAATTTTTAATTAATTTTATTCACTTCTATATTTTAAATTTTAAAAAATATATTCCATATTTGGAATCATAAGGTAAAAATTTAGTAAATTGACCCCTTTTATTTATAGACAACATGAATAGTAAATTTAATAATTTTTATTGCCACAGTTAAGGGTAAATCAGGTAATTAAGGGTAAAAATAATATTATAAATATTATAAAATGGCCATAACACTTACCAAAATTTTATTGTATGAGTATTTTTCATCCATAATAATTAAAGGATCAGTTATTTGACCATTTATGTCCATTTGTATAATATTATAACCTTTATAATATTTTATTCAAAGAAAAGTCAAACTTGTCATACTTTTGTTTTTAACAAAGTTATTTTTTTAACATGTGGCTATCTAGGGGATATGTTACAATATAAATAGTAATTTTAAATCTGAAACATTTATCTTCATCATGGAGTTTTATTTTTAATTTTTAGTGAAGAAATAATTATCATAAATAATTATACAATTATGATGCAGTAATTATTCAATTTATGAAAAAAATTAATTAAATGATATTAGAAATAATAAAAGAACTATAGTTTGAATTAATTAAGGAAATTTTATATATTAATATGACATTTTAGGGGTGTATTAAATTGTTTGGTTCGAATATATCTTATTGTATCGATTTTCTTAAATTCAAAGTAACGAATAGTGTCAAAATTGACACTAATGAAATTTTATGAAAATAATATTTTATTAAATTATTTAAAAAATATAAAAGTATTAAATAAAGATAAGGGGATGATATATGATCTAAAATACCATAAATTTTCCATTTACGGTCCAATTGAAACTTTATAAGTAAAAATTACAACCTCTTAATATTGAAAAATTAGTACCGTAGTTAAAATTAAAATGGGTTAACTAAGGGTTAATAAAAATGATATGGTTTAAAACAACACCAAAACTTATCTAAAATATATTGGTTTATGTGATTACAAATTTATCATATATTATCTTCAAATCAATGTAATTTTTTAGGTATTTTTATTTAGATTGAGTTTATTATAAATCAATCTTTTGAGATATTCAAAAAGTGCCCCTCCCCTCTCTTATAAAAGGAAAACTCTTATCTTTTATTAACACTTAAAAAACCTATTTGGTTCAGAAAAAACGTATCCAAATATAATAAAAAATTCCCTCCCTTAATCCTAGAATCTTTTTTTGGGTATAAATCCAACCAATGAAGTCATTTGGTGCAAACCAAAAGGAGAAATCCTAAGAAGAGGTAACGTTCATCAATGAACGTTTTTATTTTATTTATTTCTTAAAAAAATTCAATTTTTTATTTAATGTTTATATAATATCCACAGTATATTAAATATACTAAGATGCTGTTATGTTAAAGGTATGACCTAAAACTCCATACACTTCAATCAAATGGGATACCCAATCATCGTCCGTGTGTATGGCGAACTACCGCCTCGTGAACCGATGTCGTTTTTTCTTCCATTACCACATTTAATGGTTGATAATAATGATGTATTTATATTTTATATATGATATATATTGTTTTTATGATGTTATTATGATTTTGGAATTGTTATATCACCCATACCATCATGCTTTCCATTTTGCGGGAATATGATAATGTCGTTTGTGTGTAAGGCGAATTACCGCCTCTCGATGCGATGTGATTCGTTCACAATTTACATGGAATGTATTAAGGTTGATTTTAATACAAATATGTGATATGTATGACATAAAAATTATTATGAAGTATAATATATCATATAATTTTCTTTATTTTAATATGACAAGAAAATGAAAACAATGTTCATGCGTACGTACGACCTACCATCTCCATGAACGATGTATTTTATTTTCAACCTCTAACTTTTATGAATCACCATAAATAAATATATAATGAATATATATATGATATTTATATAATGGTTATCGTTCTATATATGATGAATTCATGATCTATATAAGAGGATCAAGAATAAGAAGTCAAAACATGTATGAAAAACAAAGCAGTAACTTTAACATGGATTTATTAATAAAAGAGTAATATAAAGTCATAAATAAATCATATATAGTATTATATATATGAATATTTTTATATGGTAGATGTATAATAAACTTATATTTATTATATAGGAGGTTTTAATTTGTACGAAGGAAGTCAATACTTAAGGTAAGGGGATTTCTAGTCTCACTTTTATTTCTGCAATACTTATGCCATATTCACCGCTCATTTATTTTATGTGGTGTATATACTAACCATGAATGTAATATATTATCATTATAATTAAATTTATGAGTATTTACATATCTATTTTATGATCTATCTTTCTCGGGGTTTATGGTTCAAAAGTTACCAAATCAGTAAGGTAATTTTGTCTCAATTTTCCTTCTTTGAGACACATGTTTTGTTATGCACATATAATCATTTATGTGGTTTATATACCACTCTTTGAAATATTGTATAATGAATCTCCTTAATTTCATGATATTATAAGCTTCATGTAATTTTATTCTCTCTTCAGTAAAAAATCTATATTCCTTCAAAACAATTCTTTCTAAAAATGTTTTAAAAATGTTTTAAATGATATTTTATATATTTTCAATGAAAAGGATTTAAAAGATGTTTAATATTGTTTTAAACGATTAATTTATAATTTTTCAAGGTTATTTTCAATGAAAAAGGTTTTATAAATGTTTTATAATTTAAAAAGAATTTTTCAAAATGTAAAAGATGTTTTCCTCAAGAAATGTTTTAAAAAGATATTTCAAAATAATTTTTTATCTAAGATGAAATCCATTGGGTTACTAATGTATCAATGGGGATTTGATAACATGGTACCATTAATATTATTTCTCTAAATGATTTATGTTTTGATGACATGATGTTTATAAAACCCACTTCTCTTCCACGAGTTATACCATAATAAAATACTTATGAAACCAGTCTATTTTTATGGGTTATAATCCGATGAATGTTTTATTATATTATAGAAAACATACATATGATTTTATTTTGTGATTGGTGGAGCCTATATATCCTTCTAATTCATTGGGTAAATATTTATATTTAATGAGATTGACCTGGCTGAAATGGAGAGTGAACCTGGTTCAGTAAAGGACTTTGTCTACTAAGATGGTATTGGGAGTGTTCCTTGATTACTAAGATGGTATTAGAAGTGAACCTTGACTACTAAGATGGTCTTGGAAGTGAACCTTGACTACTTAGATGGTATTAGGAGTGAGCCTTGACTACTAATATGGTTTGGGAAGTGAACCCATTCCACTAAGATAACCATGACCTTGAGCCTTGACTATTATGAAAATAATTTTATATATTTATGTGTTATCCACAATTCCATATCTTATTTCTATGTTATAATATCATGGTTTATGCTTTTGACTCCCTTATGATTCATGTCTTATGAACTTCCAATATTTATTCCATGCATAATGTATATGATATTTGATATACATGGTACGATCTTCAAATGTTATGATCATGTTCTCATACCCTTATGTTCATGTTATTCTTATGAATCTCCCTTGTTTAGCCTTACTAAGAATCTAATTTCACCATTTATTATATTTATTTTCCCAAAGATAAAAAGAAAGGTGTTAAGTATGATATGTCAAAAAGGGTTCTATTTATGAAGAAATAGGCGGGAAAAGATGTAGATATATTATAAACCAGTTTATGTTTCCAAGTTTCCAAAGGCACTAAACTAATATGGTCTTTGGGTGTGTGTTTGTGTAATGTATGAAATATTCTACAAAAATGATGTAATGTATATGTATGAAAATACCAGGTCGTTATAGTTGGTATTAGAACAAAATTTTAGTCAA
This sequence comes from Viscum album, assembly GCA_963277665.1. Classification (NCBI taxonomy): domain Eukaryota; kingdom Viridiplantae; phylum Streptophyta; class Magnoliopsida; order Santalales; family Viscaceae; genus Viscum; species Viscum album. The sequence goes on along the minus strand of OY728140.1, from coordinate 1,018,434,917 downwards.
CCTTTGGAAACTAGGATATTAAAAAATTAGTAAGATCCCTAAGGACAAGTCTAAGTATAGGTTATAATCATATCATTTTAGTAATGATCATGAATAACCTAGAATTAAACTTAAGGTGTAATAAATTGAAATTTTATAAGAAATTTCCCTTGATTATGTGGTTTTAAAACTATGATTAGTGTTGCTCATGCTATGATTTCTGGTTTTAGTCAATGGATGGAACCCAAAGGAACTATGTTAATAAGGAATTCAATGGGAAATGAAATAATAGACCTCCTAAGAAACTAAATTTTATGGAATATAGAATAAAAAACCTCATTGCTATGATCACAGAACCTTATGAAGCCATGAATCATGCTGAGATTCCAAATGACCAAAGGAGGGAACAGCATTTTCTTGAATCCTTATTAAGGAAATTTCTGCATTCTTTTAGTGGAATGACTGATCCACTAATTAATGAGAAATGTATCTATACCACTGAAAATATATTTTTCATTCTCTGTTGTTCAAAATGAGAAAAAGTTAATTTGGGAACTTATCACTTGAAAGGTGAAGCGAATCAGTGGTGGAACTTTATCAAGAATACAATTCAACAAGATAAAATTGACTCCATGGATTAGTATGGGTTCAATAACTTATTTTTTAGTAAGTAACTTCATCATATTATTATTACAAAAATGGAGATTGAATTTTCCCATCAATTTCATGGTTATTATAATAAAAGAAGAATAAAATTCAAAGGAAACTCTAAAAACTATACAAATAAGAAGATTAGACTTACTTTATGCTCAAAATGTGGAAGGTGACATGGATGAAATTGTCCTAATGGGATTCATAAATGCTTTAAGTGTAGGAAAGATAGTCATTGAGCATTTAACTTCCAAAGTAATAGGAATAAAGAGAAAGCTCCAAAGAGTGAACCTCTAAAAATTCAGTTTTTCAATTGTAAAGAGTTTGGGAATTATGCTAACAAGTGACATAATCCAAGGACTAATGTAGAGGGTAAGACACAAAAACCTCATAGAATAAATGAAAAAGGAAAATATTTTGCTATCATAATGGATAAAGTAAACCATGATAATTAGGGAATACTTATCCTTCTCTCCTTTGTTGGGAATTTCATGTTTGATTTTGAATGAATAAGACCTATGAAAATCTTATTGTTCATCCATTAGTGAAATTTCATGTGATTATCTACTTGGATTATGGAATAATGAAATCACATATTCTATTGGTACAAGGATGAACCCAAGCTTCCAATGAAAATTTTTTCGTATAAAAAAGTGATTATATAAGGAATGAAGAAGCATGTGTGTATTCAATATGTTTTTTCAGGCTATTACCATGTTTCAAGAGAATACATGATGATGGTTCTCACATGTTTAGTATGTTATGATTAAGAGATACATAAAGTTGTTTGGGGGGGGGTTAATGATAAGTTTATTTTTGTAAATTTAGTAACCTTATTTGAAAAGTTTTGGATTTTGATCTTTTGGAAGGTTCATAAGGGTAACCATTTATGAATTTTTTAAGGCAGAATTTGGGTGAGGTTTTAGAGATTAATATTTTACTTAAACATATGAATATTTATGCATATTGGATAACCTGTACTAACCAGTTTGTTGTGATGATAACTAGATACAGAAGGAATGAGTTATCATCCCATTATGGATCTTATGATCCACTAGTTCTTCAGGCATTACAATTTCAACCTCATTTATTGGAGTAATAGATGAAGTGAAAATTGATCAAGGAATAACTGATAGATGAGAATTTCTTACAAAATGGAATGAAATCAAGTAAGTTTATCTTCTTGTGAAAATTATTCAACTTTAGGGAAATTATCTTGAAGAAGAAATGTTATCCTAGTACCTTCATTTCTGATGAATCAAATGGTCCCTTAGAACATCACATATTTATCACTCTATGATGGTTAACTTTATAATGACCATGTTCTCTATCACTCCCCATCAAAACATGATAGTTAGTTTTCTCTTATATGTCTATGTTTTCACTTTCCACCTATGTTCTCCTATGTGGAAACATAGTTATGAGTTATTTTGGGTAATTTTTAAGTTTAAAAACTTACCTTTTTAAATGAAATTTTAGTATTAATTTTTTACAATGTGGATTTACCATAAATAAATTATGAAACATCCACCATTGATTTTCAAAGTGCAATTTCAAATTGAAATGAAACAATTTCTGTTTTGAAATTATTGACTGTATCAGAATGGTAGCTTATTAATTGATGCTTCCAAAAAATCTCTATCAAGTTCATGATGTGTTCCATGTATCTTTTCTGAGGAAGTACATACCTGATCCTTCACATGTACTAAATTCAATGGTCATACCATTGGATCAAGATCTTTCTTATGAAGAGAAACCAACCGAAATTATAGATTGTATAGATAAAGTACTACAAAACAATACCACTCACCTGGTTAAAGTTTTATGCAGATACCACCAGTTTGAAGAAGCTATGTGGGAACTTTAGGATATGATGAGGTAGAGGTATCCTCAATTGTTTGTATTATAGTGACAAATTTTGAGGGTGAAATTCATTTTAAGGGGGTATAATGTAACACCCTGATTTTTTATGAATTATTATTTTTCAAATAAATTAAAATTATTTGATGGATTACATTGCATGATACACCAAGTAAATATTGATTTATACACAAGATTGTGTTACACACAAAAAATATTTTGGATTTCAATACATGCAAGAATAATTTTGGTTTTTGAACACACAACAACGTGTTTCTTCAATAGCCTGTGTTATATGCAAGATTGAGTTTTACTAAACAACAATATACTATTTATTAGGATAGTTATCACCTATCCATTGGAATGGTGGGAATGAATAGGATTAACTAAATTATGAAAATATGGTTTACACATCATTATAAAAATAATTCTTTGGTAACCAAATAATTATAAATAAAGATAAAAACCAATTGAAAATAAAGGATACATTTTTATGAAAAAACTATTTTTATTCCCACAAAGAAGTTTTATCTTAGTAAATTAGATTAATCACTTTTAGTGAATGATATTAATAAAATTTATATGTTATATATTCAATTAAATGTTTTTAAATTCACCCAATAAGTTTTATAGGCATAAAATAAGGAAAAATCCATTTTTTAAAGCATAAAAAGGTATTTTTCAAAAAAGTAGTTTAATCACCTTTTAATGGAAGACTTGTTTTAAAAATGAATTTTAAAACTTTTATAAATTTTATTTGAAAAAATAAACTTCTTTTTTTGAATTTTAATGTCGAAATTATCTAAGCATAAATTTTTGGGTTTTTTTCTGAAAAGTTTCATCTTTTGATGAATAATGAAAATATTGAATTTTAATAAAAAATAGTCTTTTCATCTAAATAAAATATTATATTATATTTTAAATTGTTTTTAAAATCATAATAGTTCAATTATAAATCCTTTAATCCAATTTAGGTCATTATAATAATTTTTATTTTGAATTTAGATATACAAACTTAGTGGACTTTTAAATATTTTCACTTTAAAAACCCGCATTCTCTACCCATCTAGGGGATAACATTTTAATTAAATTTAGGCACTTATGTGTTATGAATTTTTAAAAATAAATTCCATATTTTGAATCATAATTTTAAGATTTATTAAATATATATCTTTTATTTATGGTCAATATGAATAATAAACTTAGTAATTTTTATTACGAAACTTAAGGGTAAATCAAGTAATGAAGTGTAAAAATAATATTATAAATATCATAGAATGACCCTAAAACTTACCCCAATTTTATTGAATGGTTATTTTTTCTCTATAATAATTAAATTATTGGTTATGTGACCATTTATGGCCATTTTAATGATATTATAACCTTTATAATATTTTATCCAAGGAAAAGTCAAACTTGTCATACTCTTGTTTTTAACAAGTGAAATATTTTTAATATGAGGTTATATAGGGGATATATATGAATATACATAATAATTTGAAATATTAAACATTTATATTCATCATGGAAGTTTATTTTTAATTTTTAGTGAATAAATAACTGTCATAAATAATTTCACAATGATGATGCATTAATTATTCAATTAATGAAAAAATAAATTAAATGATATTAGAAATATTAAAAGAAATATAATTTGAATTAATTATGGAGACAATTTTTTTTATAGATTAATATTACATTTTATGGATGTATTAAATGATTTAGTTTGAATATATCTTATTTTATTTATTTTCCTAAAGTCAAAGTAATGAATACTGTCAAAATCGATACTAATGATATTTTATGAAAATAATATTTTATTAAATTATTTAAAAATCATAAAAATGTTAGATAAGTACAAGGGTATTATATATGTTCTAAAATATCATAAATGTTCCATTTATGATCCAAATTACACTTTATAAGTAAAAATTACATCCACTTAATATTGAAAAATTTGTTACCATAGATAAAATTAAAATTGGTTAATTAAGGGTTAATCAAAATGATAAGGTTTAAAATAACACCAAAACTTATCTAAAATATATTTTTAATGATATTAAAACCTTATAACATCTTATATTCAAATAAATTTCTTTTTGGAGATATTTTTATTTAGTTTGAATTTATTGTAAATTAATATTTTGAGAAATTCTAAAAGTGCCCCTCCCCTCTCTTATAAAAGGGAACCTCTTATTATCTTTTATTAAAACTTAGAAACCCATTTGGTTTGAAACAAAACCTGTAAAAATATCCTCATAACTTCCCTCCATTCATCCTATAAGCTTTAATTTTGGTTTAAACCCAAACAAGGAAGTCCTTTTGTGCAAACCAAAAGAAGATATATGAAGAATTGGTAATGTTCGTCAACAAACATTTTTTGTTTTATTTATTCCTTAAACCCATTAATTTTTTTATTTAATGTTTATATAATAACCTTAGTATATTAAATATTCTGATATTCTGTTATGTTAAGGGTAAAACCTATAACTCTACACACTTCTATCAAATGGGATGCACAATCATCATTCGTGTGTACGACAGACTACCACCTCACGAATCGATGTCGTTCATTATTCCATTACCACCTTTAATGGTTGGTAATAATTATGTATTTATAGTTTATATATGATATTATGTTTATGATTTTATTATTATTATGGAATTTATATATCACAAATACCTTTATGCTTTCTATTTTTTGGGAATATGATAATGTCGTTTGTGTGTACGACGAACTACGGTCTCACGAAGCGATGTGATTCATTCACACTTTACATGGAATGTATTAATGATGATTTTAATAAAAATATGTGATAAATATGACATAAAAATTATTCTATAATTATAATTTATCACATACTTTTATTTCTTTTAATAAGACAAGAAAATGAAAACAACATTCATGCGTACATATAACCTACCGTCTCCATGAATGATGTATTTTATTTTCTACCTCTAAGTTTTATGAGCCACCATAAATAAATATATAATGAATATATATATATATATTATATTTATATGATTTTTATCATTATATATATTATGAAATCATTATCTATGTAAGAGGACCAAGAATAACAAGTCAAAACATATACGAAAAACAAAGTTGTAACTTTAACATGGATTTGTTAAAAAATGAATAATATAATGTCATAAGTAAATAATATATGGTATTATATATATGGATATGGTTATCTGGTATATTTATAATTAACTTATATTTATTATACATGTGGTTTTAATGTGTATGAAGGAAGTTAAGACTTAAGGTAAGGGGATTTCTAGTCTCACTTTTATTTCGGTGAGACTTATGCCATATTCACCACTCGTTTCTTTTGAATGGTGTATATAATTCCCATTAATTTAATATATTATCATTATAATTAAATTTATGGGTATTTATATATCCATTTTATGACCTCTCTTTCCTAGGGTTTATGGTTCAAAACTTACCAAATCGGTAAGGCAATTTTGTCTCAATTTGTCTTCTTTGAGACTCATGTTATGTTATGCACCTATAATATTTTATGAGGTGTATATACTACTATTTGATATGTTGTATCTTTAATCTAATTATTTTAATGGTATTATAATTTTCATGCAATTTTATTCTCTCTTTGTTCAGAAATTTGTGTTCCTTCAAAAAAATGTTTTCTAAAAATGTTTTAATTTTTTTAAATGATCTTTTATTCATTATCAAGTAAAAGGATTTAAAAGATGTTTAATATGTATTTAAAAGATTAATTTATAATTTTTCAAGTTTATTTTAAATGAAAAAGTTTTTCTAAAATTTTTATGATTTAAAAATAAATTTTCAAAGTGAAAATGATATTTTCCTCAAGAAATGTTTTAAAAAGATCTTTCAAAATTATTTTCCATATAAGATGACATCCATTGGTGTTAATATTGTATTAATGGGGATTTGATACAAGGATACCATTAATATTAAAGAAATATCTTTTTTATGGGTTATGTTATGATGAATGTTTTTTTATCTTGTGGAATACATATATATGATTTTACTTTATGATGGGTGGGACCTATATCTGCCTCCAATGAATTGAGTAAATATTTATATCTCATGGGATAGAAATGGATGAAATGGGGAGTAAACCTGGTTTATTAAAGCACTTTTTATACTAATATGATCTTGGGAGTGAACCTTGAATACTAAGACAATATTGAGAGTGAACCTTGACTACTAAGATGGTCTTGGGAGTGAACCTTGACTACTAAGATAGTCTTGGGAGTGAACCCTGACTACTAAGATGGTTGGGGAGTGAACCCATTATACTAAGATATCCTAGTCCATGAGCCTTGAATATTATTGAAATCATTTATATTTATGTGTATACAACAATTCCATGTCTTATTTATATGTTATGATTTTATGGTTTATACTTTTGAATCCCTTATGATTCATTTATTATGAACATCCAATATTTATGCCATGAATCACGTATATGATCTTTGATATGAAGGGTATGATCTTCAAATGTTATGATTATATTCTCATACACTTATGTTCATTATATGATCACGTATATCCCTTGTTTACCCTTACTAAGAATCTGAGCTCACCCTTTATTATATTTATTTTCCCCAAGAAATGAAGAAAGGTATAAAGTATAACATGTCAAAAAGGGTTCTAGTTATGAATAAATAGGTGAAAAAATATGTAGATGTATTATAAACCAGTTTTTTATGCTTCCAAGTTTCCAAATGTACTAAACTAATATGGTATTTGGGTGTTTTTTGTGTAATTTATGAAATATTACCCAAAAATGACATAATGTCTATGTATGAAAATACTGGGTTGTTATATGTTGGATTTTTATTATATTGAGGGATAATATAATCAATGGTTGAAGTTGATGAAAAATATGAAGCCTGATAAGGATATCAGAGTGATGGAGTGGAAAGAATTCAATAAAATTATTTTTAATAAATATTTTCCTTACACTCTCTGACTAAAAATATAGAGGGATTTCCTTGGCCTCAAGAAAAAGGATGATGAATCCATTAGGCTATATGAGGAAAACTTCACAAGACTTTCACGATATGCCTCCATATTTATCACTGACCTCGAAAATAAAGTTGACCACTTAATTTTTGATATAAATATGAGTCTATGAAAATACTTGGCGATTCGAGACTTTGAAATCTATGAAGAAATTATCTAATGTTCCCTCAAAGTTGAAATAGAGATCAGATAATCTCAAGGTTCTCATGGGTCTGGAGATAAGAAGTAAAGGAAATATTTTAATTATGGTGGTGTGATAGAGAAATCTCATGGGGCAATAAATTAAAACATTCCACTTTTCAAAAGAATGAGAGGAAGCATCCTGAAAATTATCTAAAGGGGACCAAGAAATGCTTTAGGCATGGGAAGGAAGGACACCTAGCTAGTGATTACCGATGGGAGAAACCCACCAATGTGATTGAAGAAAGGAATACTCCAGTCAACCCTTAGACTATTGTTCAACATTTCAACTATAAGGAACAAGGACACTATGTGAATAAATGCACTAAAATTGATGACAACAACCTCCAAGGCCTAAAGCATAAGGGAGTTCTTATGCCAACATAATTAGTAAAGTGGGTACCAACAATGAAGTGGTGATAGGTACTCTAGTTATTAATTCAAAGATAAATAATATATTATTTTATTATAGTTCTATGAATTCTTTTATATCACATAAGTTTAGCTGAACTATACACACACCACTTCAAAACATAGAAGTTTATTTATCAATGAAGATGAAAATGGGTCAATTATTGCATCCTAAGAATACAACTCATTCCCTATTAGAATTTGTAGGCTTAATTTCCCAGTATAACTTGTGATACTCCCTTTAGAATAATTAGATGATATTCTAGGCATGGATTGACTTACCTTATATAGATCCAACATAAATTACTAAGATAAGAAAATCACCCTCTATATCGCAAATCGCCCTCCGATTATATACAAGTGTAAGGAGGAGGATAAATATACTTTGGTATCATTATCTAAAGCATGGATATCATTACCTTATAAGCAATCATATCTACCTCAAATGATTGAGACTAAGGAAAATATCATCCTTAATGAAATGCCCATTGTAAGGGAATTCATTGATGTGTTTCCTAAAGAATTTTCTGGCTTCCTCCAAGTTGAGAAGTTGAGTTCTCAATCAAACTTATACCCAGAGTTTTTCCAATATCCAAGACTCCATATATAATGGCCATTATTGAACTTGAGGAGCTAAAGAAGTAACTACATGAGAATATGGATAAAGGGTTTATACACCTAAGTGCTTCATCATAGTGTGGATCAATCCTTTCCATCAATAAGAAGGATGAGTCAATGTGTCTATGCATTTATTATCATGAGTTCAATAAGAACACGATAAATAAAAGCACCCTATGTCTATTTTGGTGACTTATTTGACCAACTATGTGGAGCCTAATACTTCTACAATGTGGATATTCATTTGGGACATTATCAAGTAAAAGTTATGAATGATGATATCACCAAGATTAGTTTTTATACAATGTATGGACACTATGAGTTTATAGTGATGCCATTTAGACTCAATAATGCTCAAAAAATATTCACGAACTTAATTAATAGAGTCTTTATAGATTACCTTGAAAAATTTGTGATAGTATTTATAGATGATATTCTTATCTACTCAAAAATAAAATAGGAACATTAGGACCACTACTACAAAACTGGGTTTCCGCAATGCCAACCTTTATTAGTTCTAAACAAAAGCACTGATAAAGGGGGGGCCTTTATCAGTGCGTTTTCTAGTGCTGATAAAGCCCCCCCTTTATGAGTGCTTTTTTAGTAGTGCTGATAAAGGGGGGATTTATCAGTGCTTTTTCCTAGCGCTGATAAATTTTATGTTTCAGAAAAAAATCATGAAAAATATATATTATTATATGAGTATATTTATATTGATATAAATATAATATATATTTTTTAAATATGTTTTAGATAAGTATAAATCGACTATTAAATTTAGTGAAAATGGCATTAAAATATTTAAAAAAATATTATTAACTAATAATTTGATAATTATCATCGATTAATAATCATTTAATAATAATTGGAAGACACAAAAAATCAAAAAAATAAATAAATAAAATATCTAAAATAAGTTTAAAATGTAACTCAAACTTCAAACGATGATAACTTTTGATCCAGGTGTCCATTTGTGCTTTAAAACATATAAAATTGGAGCCTGCGACGAGATCTATGTGATAGTGACTGAAGGAAACCTTTTGTCACATTTTTCAAGGCCAAAAAAATCCTAGAAGGCCTCAAAAACTGAGTTTTTAGTCAGGATACCTCGATTTGTTAACATTCAAACAGATATAACTTTTGACCTGGATGTCTGTTAGGCCTTTCCCACATATTATATCGAATATTGTTTCATTTTCTTCAATTTTACTGGTTGTGGAGTTCAAACGGGCTTCTGTATTAGAAGTTATGGTCGTTTTAACATTATATGGCTTTTCAAATACACACATAAATGTATTTATTCGTAAATATATATATGTGTGAGTGTGTGTGTGTGTGTCTGTGTGTATGTGTGTTGTATATATGTATGTATTTATATATTTATTTATTTATAGACACACATAAAAAACATATTTTATAAATGTATTTAAAACCAATCTTAAAAATATATATTAATATACAAATAAATATACGAATAAAAAATTATAACTAAATATATATATATAAATAAATATAAATATATATTAATATACGAATGACTATATATATTTACTAATATATGAATAAATATATATGTATTAATATAACTAAATATATTTATATTAATATGAATCTATATTAATATATGAATAAATATAACTATATATATATATTAATATAAGAATATATATATATATGAATAAATATATATGTATTAATATAACTAAATATATTTATATTAATATGAATCTATATTAATATACAAATAAATATAACTATATATATATAAATAAATAGATATATCATTAAATAGAGAAAAAACGAAATGGATTAGTGGTAAAGGTGCAGGCACGCAAGGGGGAGGTCGCGGGTTCGAGTTTGGGTAGAAGCAAGGAGGTGCCCGCATGCGGGGGATGCACGGGAAGGCTAGCGTGGGAGAGTGTTAGGCTAGGGGTCTACCTAGTGCTGATAAAGGGGTGGTCCAATGATGTTAAAAGCTCCCCCCCCGCATTATATAATTATTTTATTATTTTTTATTTTTTTTGACTTTTATCATTATTTTTTAGCACTGATAAAAGGTGAATTTATTAGTGCTTTTATGAGCACTGATAAAAGGGACCCCCCTTTATCTTTTCCTCGATTAACAATGCTTTTTTTAGCACTGTTAATGAACTTTTATAGCACTGATAAAGGCCATATTTGTAGTAGTGGACCATTTAAATGTTGTATTGAAGACTTTATATAAAGAAAAGTTTTATGTGAAATACAATAAACGAGATTTTTAGATGGAGTAAGTAATATTGGTCATGTTATCACCAATAGAGGGATATTTTTGGATCCTTAAAAAACATAGGCAATTGAAGTATGCTCTAGAAAAAAATATATGATGAAAATATATAGTTTTCTTGGATTGGCTAGGTACTATATTTAGTTTATGAGAAATTTATCATGATCTTTAAGTCAACTAACCAAGATAACTTGAAAGGAGTCAATTTTTTATAGACCTATGAATGAAAAGAGGTATTTAGAGAGTTAAATAAGAGGCTAATCACTACAACACTACTCAAATTATTCACCAGCAAGAAGGATTTTTGATCTAAAATGATGCGTCTAAAAAGGGATTGGGTTGTGTGCTCATGCTATATGAAAAAGTGATAACCTATGCCTCTCGATGATTAAAGATACATGAAAATAACTACATACTACATGATCTATAATTGGCTACAGTGATCTTCACATTAAATATTTGGAGACATTATCTCTATGTGTAGATGTTTGACATATATACGTATCATAAAAGACTCAAGTATATATTCACATAAAGGATCACAATATGTATGAACAAAGGTGGTTAGAGTTGATCAAGGATTATGATTGTTCAATACATTACTATACTAGGAAGGTGAAAAATTTGGTAGATGCTATGAGTATAAAGGATACTACACCCCTATCCATGATGATGATTCGAAGGGATCCAATATTGACATGTAGAGGATGGATATAGGAATAATAAAAGGATATTTATCCTAACTTTCTCAAATAACTTCTCAACCATACATTATTGAGAGGATCAATAAGGCCTAGAAAGATAACGAGGTGCTATAGAAAAAGGCAATGAATATTCTGGAGTTTAAATTTTCTAAAGATAGAGTTATAAGTTTTGGAACTTGAATATGTATAACATAAAAACCCTATCTAAAGAGGGGACTACTAGATGATGCACATAGATCATACTTTTCTATTAATACAAGAAAAACTAATATTTATAGAGATCTAATGCAAAAATTCTGGTGGGATTACACGAGGAGGTAGATTGAAAATTTTATATCCCAATGCTTGGTATGCTAAAAAGTCAATGTTTAATGAAAAAAGTCTAAGGGTATGATGAAACCATTTCCTATACCAGTATGTAAATAGGAAAATATAACCATGGATTTCATCACATGAATCCCCAAGACATTTAAAGGAAATAACTCCATCTGGGTGGTAGTTGATCGCCTTGCAAATTCAATGCATTTCATTTATATCAATGAATATTTATCTCTCAACCAACTCACCAAGATATATATAAGGGAAGTGGTAAGACTCCATGGAGTTCCACTCTCCATTGTATCTAATTGAGATTTGAGGTTTACCTCAAGGTTATGGAGAATTCTTCAGCAAGAGTTAGACACAGAGCTAAGTTTTGGTACTTCTTATCACCCTCAGAAGGATGATTAGTTAGAGATAACCATCCAAACTCTAGAGGATATACCGAGATCATGTTCAATGGATTTCCAAGGTTGTTGGGATCAACACATTACTCTATTGGAGTTATTATATAACAAAAAATTCCATCTTAGTATTCAAATGGAACCTTATGAGGCTCTATATGGGAAGAGGTGTCAGACTCCGACATGTTGGGATAAAGTTGGAGAGTAGAAGCTAATAAGAATTTATCTTATCAAAGAGATAAAATAGAAGATTCAAAACATTCAGCATCATATGAAATCATCACAAATTTGAAAAAAAATATATCTAGAAAATTGTTAATGAGATCTGTATTTTGAGGTTAGAGATAAAGTGTTCCTTCATATATCACAATTGAAGAAATTCATGAGATTTGGATAGAAGGTAAATCTTAGTCCAAGATACATCAACCACTTTGAGATCTTTGATCTTATTGAAGCTGTGTCCCATAGACTGGCACTCCCACCAAAACTATCTCAAGTACATGACGTGTTCCATATATCCCTATTGAAGAAGTATATATCAGACCTTTCATATGTACTGAATCCAAAGGTGGTGTCGTTATAGAATTATCTTGTAAAGACCTAGAATTAAAAATTATATTTTCTAGTGTACTTGAACTAGAAATCACATTATTAAAATCCAAAGGATTTTTTTTTGGTTTATATTTTTATAGAATTAGGTCATAGATCATATATAACTCAAATATTACAAAGTAGACACTTCTTCTCAATATATTTTTGTTTCATAATATGAAAACTAAAAGAATGATTTATTTTCATGATAAATCTTCACACTTTTTTTCTTGACCTCAGTATTGTCCCTACTCTACCTTAAATGCTATGAAAAACATTTTAAAACTTGGGATGAGAAAAACAATCTCATAAAGGGACATAAAAAGAAGAAATATGTTAGTCTAGTGAAAAACATGAAATACCATGAATTTTTTTTAATAAAACATACCATTTTTCCCAAAAGGTAATCATATTTTAATCAAAAGGATCATTATCATACCTTTTTGAAAATAAAAAAAAATTCTATGAAAAATCATTAATAAGAACATAAAAATTAAGTGGGTAACTTGGGACATAATTTTTCCACATCACTCTTACAAATGGAGTAACCAATATGGTCAACCTCTAACTCCAAAGTACCCAATACATTGGAGGTTATAACACAACCACCCATCCTTGGTTTATCATGAAACCACCTATTATTGATTATAATGTAGCCATGCATCCTTGATTTATCATTTAAACACCATTAATCATTAAAAAATCACAATAACCATATCATAAACATAAATCATTACATCTTACATCATAAAAACATTCTTAAGGAAAATAACCTTTTCATTTTCTAGTCACTTATTTTTAGAAAAAACTATGCACATATAAAGGAAAACATTTTCTTTGAAAATAAAAATGTAATATTATAAATAAAGATTCAAATAATTAAGGCATCATGACCATGTAAAAATACTCTCATTTCTTATAAGTAAAAAAACATTCTTTTTTGTATTTAAAAAAATAAAAAATAATCTTTAAAAGAGGATTTTTAAAATAAAGTCCCTTACCTTGAGATTGACTTGTCACATACATTATTTATCTTCCTAAATAATAAAATTAGGTTAATTATTTACTTTCTTTATTTTTTTAATTTTATTATTACTTTTATATAACTTATTACCATGTTATAATAATTACTTAATTATTTAAGTTCATGTCAGATGTTTTTTCGATATTTAGTTCATATGTCCAAAATGACTTCGGTAATTTGACTATAGTCAAATAGGTAATTATTACATCATCTATATAATAATAATCATGAAATAAATATAATTTTTATACATCAATTATAATTTTAAATACTTTTATTAAATATGGTTATAAAAAATGAACTACATTACAATCATGGAGACGGTATGCCATACACACCCATGAGTAATGTTTTCATTTTTCAATGATCATTATATACAGAAGGTAAGTATTATTTTATCTTTCCATAATAATAATAATATCATATATATCATATTAATTATTTAAATATAATTATATATCATTTATATGATGTGGTGATGAAAAAATAATCACATCACTTTGTGGAGGTGGTAGTTCACACACACACACGAACGATGTTTCCATTTTTCTATGCATGGAAAGGTAAGAGTGTATGTGATATATTATATTTTTAGAATGATAAATATGTCATGAATATTATATATATACATTATTCCATCATTATAATCATTATTGAGATATGGTATTGAAAAATGAATTGCATCGGTTCGTGAGGTTGTAGTCCGCTACACACTCGGAAGATGAATTATTTTCCCATTTTATGGAAGAGGAGATGGATATGGGTCACGAACCAAACATAATAAAATTTTATTATATAGAAGATAATAGATCTATTATTTTATTATGGTTGAAGAATATTTGAAGGAGGTGGAAGAAAAAATAAAACAAAAACGCTTGATTAAAACGATACATCTTCTTTGGAAAACCTTCTTTTCTTAACACCTTAAGACCACTAAGGTTTCTTTTCAATCTAAAATAAGGCCTTTAAAATGAGGGGAGGGATTCTAGTAAGGGATCTTGGCAATTATTGTCTGAACTAAAAGGGTTTTGAAGTGTAAAGTATTGAGAAGTATATGTTCCCCTTTTAAACATTAAACGTTTTTATACTAAATTCAAGTACACAATCCATTTAAAAAATCTTAATTGAATTATTTTAAATAAAAAATAACTAATTAAAATTTAAAAATAGTCCAAAACATAATTTTACTTTGTAAATAATTTAAAATAAAATACATATTTCAATAAAAATTAGTATTTTTTATGATTCATTGCAAAAATAAATATTTCAGAAAATTATTAGAAATTCATCCTAAGATAATTTTGACATGATAAATTCAAAAATGAAATTAGTTTTTTCAAATTAAAAATATATAATTTGAAAATTAATATTTTAAATATAACCTTATAATAAATTAGTTTAATAAAACTATTTCCTTTTTGATTTTAAAAATTACTTAACATATTTATCAAGAATTTAACTATTTAATTCAAGAATACTAATAAATATGAAAACAAATTATTCTACTAGTAACTGGGTTATTAAATTCTCCCCACCTATGGAAATTGATTCCTCACAATTTTATTTACTTATTAAATAAGTGGGGATACCTTTACCACATATAATTTTTAGATTCCCATGTTGGTTCTTCAACCAAATGGTTCCTCCATAAAACCTTAACATGATTAATTACCTTATTCTACAATACTTGATATCTATAGTCAAGAATTTGAATATTCTGCTCCTCATAAGAAAGGTTATCTTCCAAATAAACTACTTTAGGTCGCAAAACATGAGATGAATCTAGAATATACTTTCTTAACATCAAAACATAAAAAAAATTGTGTACCTGGGATAAAATTGGAGGCAAGGACACTCATTAGGAAACCGATTCAGCCTTATATAGGATTTTATATGGTTCAATGAACCTTGGAATTAAATTTTACTTCTTTACAAAATGCATAACACTTTTATATGGAGATATTTTAAGAAAAACATGATCACTTAACACAAAAGAAAGGTCTTTCCTCCTGTTTCTGCATAACATTTCTACTTTATCTAAGCTATTCTCATATATTGTTGACTCATTTTCACTTACTCAGACATTTCATATAACAATTATAGTACCATAAAATTCCTTTCACCTAATTCATCCCAAAATTTTGGAGTTCAACACTGCTTTAAATATAATTCCTCAAAAGTTTTCATCTGTATACTGGAATGAAAACTACTATTATAAGAAAACTCAACTAAAGAAATATACTGATCCCAAATTCCCTATTAATTCATTGAAAAAGAATTAATCATGTCTTATAAGGTCTGAATTGTTTGTTTTGAATGTACATTAGATTGAGGATGAAATGCTGCACCAAAATTTATTCAGTTCCTAGTTAGTGCAGCCCATAAATGAAAAATAGAGGACTACGAGCTTCACTCAAGAAATATTTCTTCAATTGGGAAACACAAGGAACACATAATATTGTTAAAAATATTAAAAAAACTTATTAATTAATATTAAAATAAAAAAACTTACCCTTCTTAATGGATTATACATTTTTCTAAAAATAATGACCCACCTTCCAAGATCTCTTAATTATTTCTGACAAAGTAGAATGCATTGAAACCTAAAACAAAATAGATAAGGTTATTACATTCACAACTTCTATGGAAATATTTATCAAATAATCAACTAAAGGGTGATGCTCCAAATGTAACATGGTTAATATAACATTATTTTTCAACTCAAAGAATTAACCACTTCTTTTTTCCTTTCCAGGATAATAATGAATCATGAAATCATAATCCTTTATTAGTTACATCCATATTCTCTATCTCATGTTCAATTGATTCAGAGTAAATATATAATTTAAACTTTTATGATTAGTATATATTTCACACTTGGATCCATATAAATGATACCTCCAAATTTTTAATGAAAAAACCACAAAAACTAATTCCAAATCATGTGTAGGATAATTTAACTCACGTGGTTTTAGTTTTCGTGAATAATAAGAAATTAACTGATTATTATTCATAAAAAAACAACCAAATCCCTTCAATAAAGCATCATTAGAGATGAAAAATCACCATTTCTTGAAGGTAGGTCCAAAACTAGAGTATTCACCAATCTCCATTTTAATTCCCGAAAATGACCATCACATTATTTTTTCCAGATAAATTTAAATCATTTTCATGATAACTTAGTTAGTGTGATAGATAATTGTGAATTTTTTTTAACAAACTTCTAGTAATAGTCTGTTAATCTAAGAAAACTTTGAGTCTTAGTAACATTTTTAGGTCTTCTATATTCATAAAACACTTTTTTTTGAAGGGATCAACTATTATACCATCTTTATTTATAATGTTCCCAAGGAAAGAAATATATTGTAACCAAAAATTATATTTTCTAAATTTTCTATATAAATTATTTTCTTTGAGGGTTTATAGAATAATCCTTAGATGTTTTTCATGACCCTCATAAAATTTTCAATAGGAAAATATATCATCAATGAAAACAACCAAAAACTTATCAAAATATTCATAGAGGAATCTATTCATAAGATCTATAAATTTAGTGGGGGTATTTTTTAAACCAAATGGAATAACTACAAACTCATAATACCCATATCTTGTTTGAAATTTAGTCTTTGGAATATCTTCCACCCTCACCTTCAATTGATGGTACCCAAAACTGAGATTAATCTTAAAAAAGTACCACACTACCTATAGCTAATCAAACAAATCATTGATATGAGTAAAAGGATACTTGTTCTTAATATTGATTCTATTTAATTCTCTATAATCAATACAAAGACTCATGGAACCATCTTTATGTTTATAAAACAAAATAGGGGAAACCCATGGTGAAGTGCTAGGTCAAATAAAACCTTTATCTCACAACTATTGAAATTGATTTTTCAGTTCCAAAAGTTCTACTTGATCCATTCAATTAGGGGGTTTTTAAAATAGGGTTATCATCAAGGATTGATTTAATAGTAAACTCAACCTCCCAATCAGGAATAACACCAGACAATTCATAAGAAAAAAATCCACCTATTCATTCACTACTAGCACACCACTAATCTGAATAGTATCATTTTTTCAACAACATGTGCTAATAAAATTTCACTGCTATTTCTAATCAATTTATATACTCCTTGGTAGGTTATCAAGGGTTTAAAATCACTAAAAAATAGTTTTTAGCTCTAAAATCTATAATAGCATGATAAAATAAAATCTAATCCATACCCAAAATAATATAAAACTAAACTATGGATAGTTAAAAAAGTTTTCTAGGAAATACCATTTCACCAATAATAATAGGAAGAGTCCTATATATCTTTGTTTCTTTAGTATTCCAACCTGGTGTTTTCACCAAAGTTCTATCATACTTTCATGATGTGATATTCCTATTATTCTTGAAAATTTCTCAAAAATGAAAGAATAAAAAGATCCATAATCAAAAAGGGTATTGGTATAATTTGAATACACAAGTAACATACCTATCACCAATTTATTTGATGGCCCAACATCAACCATAGTGGTAGAAAAGATTTTTCCATGCCTTTTTTATTTTGGTCTTGATGATTTATAGCCTGAGTTACTAACTTTGGGCACATGTTAGCATAATATCCTAACTCATTGAAATTAAAGCATATTACCATCACCTTTTCATTATTTTTCCACTCATTTTATATACATTCATGATCCATGTGACCAAACTTTCCACATTGAAAGCATTTCCCATATTTTGTGAGACATTCTCTAAGGTTATTTTTACTACACTTATAACAAGATATAAATTTTATTTTTTTACCTCAAATTTTATTTGACGAATGATTCCATAATTACTGCCAACCTGATCACTTCTTACTCTTATCATCATAAAGAATATATGCATCAGTAAACTCCATATAAAAATTTTCATCATAATGAAAAAGTTTCTCATAGATTTAAAATTATAATGAATCAAATTCTCTTTGTAAAATTGGTTTCAAAATAGAGTAAAATATATTAATTTTACTATCAATATCGTGAAAAAAATCAGGTATGTACCTAGATAGTATTGTGAAATTGGATTCATAAACATATAAAAAATCATCATTCACCTGCCTTAGGTCTAGGAATTATTTCTCTATTCTGAGTTGAACAGTCTTAAGAAAGTATTTTTCTAGAAAAAGATTCTTAAAATCATCCCATTCCATGGAATTAAGATTATATTTATCTATGGTATTCTTAAACATAGACCACCATTGATTAGATTCAACTTCAAAATGATAAATATAAAGGCTTACCTATTGATGTTTTGAACACCCCATGACTTCAAATATATTTTCCAAAGTATTAATCCATCCTCCATCCACCACTAGATTTTAGGTTCCACTGAAAGCTGGAGGATATTGTCTCATAAAATTCTCTATTATTATCATGTTCCTCTAGGGTAGATCATGATGCTCCCTAGCATGGATTACACCAAAATTTACAGTCTATGTTAACAGATCCATTAATGAAGAAAACTATTCAGTTCCAATTTCAATCATTTTGGGTTATTGGTTTGGAAGGATATCGTCCTCTTGGCACCTTCATACTACAACCTCCATGTTTCTTCTGCAGAAAACCATTTTTAACAAACATAATTTAGTTAAATAAACATGATAGTCATCAAATTTTATATCATTCAAATTTAATCATTGCATAAAATCTTTTAAGGGTATTATATTATCATTATCCTAACCCTTAAAATTATCTAAACCTTTACTATGATAAAAACTATACGAACCTAGTCTTAAACATTACATATTATAGTGTCTTTGAAATAGAAATCACATTTTTACAATCCCAAGGATCTTTTCGGTTTATAGTTTTAGAGAATTAGGTCATAAATCATACATAAAAACTCAAATATTATAAAGTATACAGTTCTTATCAATATCTATTTTATTTTTACAATATTAAAACTTTTAAAAACAAAAAATGTATTCTTTTCATGGTAAATCTTCATAATTTTTTTCTTGACCTCTTCCTTTCCCCCACTCCCTCTTAAAACCTGTGATTTTTTTAAAACTTGGGATGAGCATAAAAAGATAAATAAGGGACATAAAATGAAGAAATATGTCAGTCTAATGAAAATCATGAAATCCTATGAAAACCATTTCATAAAACATATATTTTTACCCCAAAAAATGGCATCATCTTTTAATAAAAAAGATCACTATCATACCATTTTAAAAATAAAACAATTTCAATAAAAAATTATTAGTAAGAAAATAAAAATTAAGTAGGTAACCTGTGACATAATTTTTCTATATCACTCTTACAAATGGAGTAACCAATATGGTCAACGTCTAACTCTACAGTACCCAATGCATTGGAGGTTATTACATAACCACCTGTCCTTGGTTTATCATGGAACCACCTGTAATTGGTTAATAACATAACCAAAAATCATTAGTTTATAAAGGAAAACCCATAATTATAAATAATTCCCAATAACCATATCATAAACATAAATCATGAAATCTTTCATCATAAAAACATTCTTAAGGAAAATAACTTTTTCATTTTAAAATCACTTATTTTTAGAAAAACTGCGCACATAAAAAGGAAAAAATTTTCTTTGAAAATAAATATATAAAATTGTGAAGGAAGCTTAAAATAATTAAGGCATCATGTTGGAATGAAAATACTATGATTTCATATAAGTAAAATAAACATTATTTTTTGAATTTTTCAAAAAAGTGAAAAAGAAAATTTAAAAGAGGATTTTTAAAATAAAGTCCCTTGCCTTGAGTCTGACTTGTCACATACATTTTTTATCTTCATGAATAATAAAATTAGGTTAATTATTTAATTTTTTTAGAAAATTTTTCAAGTTTATTATTTCTTTTATATCACTTATTACCATGTTATAACAATTACTTAATTATTAAAGCTCATGTTGGATGTTTTGATGATATTTGGTTCATATGTCCAAAATGACTTCAGTAATTTGACTATAATCAAAGAAATAATTATTCCATAATATCTAGAATAATACTTGTAACATAAATATAATTTTTATACATCTATTATACTTTTAAATACTTATATTAATTATGGTTATGAAAAATTAACTACGTTACAATAATGAAGACGGTAGGCCGTATGTACGCATGAGTAACACTTTCATTTTTCAATGATCTTTATGGAAAGAAAGTCAGTATTATTTTATATTTATATAATTATAATAATATAATATATATCATATTATTCTTTAAATATAATTATATATATATATATATATCATCCATGTGATGTGGTGATGAAAAACAAATCACATCTATTTGTAGAGCTGGTAGTCCACACATACGCACAAACGACATAATCATTTTTCTGTGAATGTAATGATAATAATATAAGTGATATATTATATTTTAATAATGATAAATGTGTTATGAATATCATATATAAACACAAATTTCATCTTTATAACCATTCTTGAGAGATAATGGAAAATAAATTGCAATGGTTCGTGAGGCGATAGTCTGGCGCAGAAACAGACGATGAATTATTTTACCATTTAATAGAAGGAGAGATATATATGGGTATTGACATAAAAAAAATAACATATAAATATATATAGGATAATTTATTTATCATTTTTTCATGTTTTAATAATATTTTAAGGAGGTGGAAGAGGAAATAAATCAGAAACACTTGATTTAAACGACACCTCTTCTTCGAACAACCTCTTTTTCTTAACACCTTAAGACCAATAAGGTTCATTTTATACATAAAATAATACTCTATAATGAGGGGATAGATTCTAATAAGGTATTTTGGAATGAATTTCCTAAACCAAAAGGGTTTTTAGGTGTGAAGGATTAAGAATAAGAGGTTCCCTTTTTAAATATTAAATGTTTTTATACTAAATTTAAGTATAAAATCCATTTTAAAAATCATAAATGGATTATTTTAAATCAAAATGAACCAATTAAAATTTAAAAAACATAATTTAACCTCGTAAATACTTCAAAAATAAAATATATTTTTCAATAAAAATTAGTATTTTCACTATTCATTGCAAAAATCAATATTTTAAAAAATTATCAAAAAATCATCATAAGATAATTTTTACATGATAAATTAAAAAAATAAATTAGTTTTTTCAAATTAAAATTATATAATTTGAAAACTAATCTTTTAATTATAACCTTATAAAAAATTAGTTTAATAAAACTATTTCATTTTTTATTTTAAGAATTACTTAACATATTTTTAATGAATTTAACTATTCAATTCATGAATACTAATAAATATGAAAAAAATTATTCAATCAGTGCCTGGGTTGTTACAGATATTTCATATGAGGAGTAGCCAGTGAATATCTTAGATCATAGAGACAAATTTCTATGAAATAAGACACCTCATGTGGTCAAAGTACTATAGCAGAACCACAAGTTTGAGGAAGTGAAATGGGAACTGAAAGAGGTGAAAAAATAGAAGTATCCTCATCTCTAATGACCCGAAATTTTATGAATAAAATTCTATTTATTTTAATGTATTATGGATATTGAAAACACATGCACTATTTATTATTATTATTATTGGGTTTACATGACCGTTCAGTATCATTAGTGTTGATAATATAGCCGTTGAATAGTGATCACATGACTACTATAAATATAGGGTTTTTTTAAAATATATATCCTTTCGACACAGAAAAAGGAGAGGATGGACTCATCTAGTAGACTCGATCCATACAAAGATCATTTATAGAAGTTTTTAAAAGAGGTAGCATCATTTTTCTTTACTCTTGACCAAAACAAATCCAAGATTCAACACGTTAATCTTTATTGAAATTGCCTACAAGAGAAGTACAAGTTAATAGAGATTACCACCCGGGAGATGTTATCTCAGCCGCCCCAAGAGTCTATCACCATCGTACACCTTACCCTTAGTTCTTGTGCAGGTGTTATAAGGGGTTATGTAACAAAGTATTAGTTACTTATTGTGTAATACCTTTTTTATAAATAAAATTCTTATTCCATAAATTCCTTTATGAGAATAGTTTTTCTTAAAAATATAATGAATTTTTTAAATTGATTTTTCAGGTAAAATGGTAATTTTTAGAAATATATAAATTATTATATTAAACTGAAGTTTTATTAATAATGTTATTATAATAGTTTTATAATAACACTCATTTTAATTATAAGTGATGATTATATTTATTCATTATTGTTTTTAATCTATAAATGATTAAGTATTCAGTTTGATAAGAACTATATTTTTTATATGATAAAACTAAAATTGTATTTTTAATTAAAGAATTTATTTTGACAAATTAATGAATTTTTGGAATAAATAATATTTTAATAAAATATTATTACTATATAATTAAATATAAATGATCATATAATTTTTATGAAGTCAAATGTAACTTTTATTAAGGTTTAAAAACTATTTTTTTCAAAACCAATCAATTTTCAATAAATGTCAGTTTTTATTTTAAAAGTAAAAATTCACATATTTAGGACGTCAAAATTATCCAATGGTGAATTTTTCATAATTTTCTGAGATAGTCATTTTTTGGGAAAAAATTAAATACTGAATAAATATATAATGTGTTTTATGACATCATAATGACCCAATAGTGATGTAATAAAATACTATAAAAGTAATATTCAGACAATATATTTTTTACCTTTAAAATAATGTGATTTTAAATTTGTTTGATTAATTTTATAATACCTTAGTGGACCCTCCAAGACTTATAAAATATTTTAACATTTTAAAATGATTTGCTTGAGAGTGTGACTCACCTCCACACAAGAAATCATAATATTTTAATATTTTCAGCCATTTTAATTACAAAATATTTTATACCACTTCCCTTTGGTAGAAACCATTGGAAAAACCATGGGATGGTTTTTGGTTTTGATTAGTTTAATGTGTAGTGTCTAAAACCTAAATAATAAATAATTCACTCTTCTTTCCTATATAAACTCGCTCAATATACCATTCCTCTTCACTCAAACCATTTGGATATTGACCAAACTCTACCACATACTCCCTATAGTCATAAAAAGGAACCACCAATCTCCCAAGAAGTCTCTTCCAAGCCTTTGGGATCATACTTCCAAGTAAGGGATCCTCACTTTCCTCTCTTCCTTTCAAATTCAAGCATCTTATTTGAAAGTATTTCATGTAATTTAGAATGGTTATAATTTCATTATTTTATAATCATTATATTACTGTCCATTTTATGTTATTTGAATTAGTGATTATTTATCCTCCCTCATTTTTACCCTTACCTAAGCCGTTACTATGCCGAAATTTTGTAAGGGATCTTCCACCCTCCTCTTTTATCAAGCATTCTTTTCATGTTATGTATTTTAATATCTTTTATTATTTTGTTAGGATATGTTATTATATATCCTACTTAATTCCTATTTGATGTATAAATTATTATATCTCATTTCACTCTCATTTATTCCTCTTATGAACCTTTATGTGCACCTGTTACCATGTTGAATTTTCATAAGGAATTCCTTCCTTTGTCATTTTTATCCAAGTTTCTTTATTTTGTAATACCCATTTTAATTTGAATTAAAAATGTTTGGGTATGATTTTTCACCTCTCCCATACTTCCCTACTTATGTTTTAATGATGATAAACCCCTTTATCTCTCATTAATGCTTTCCGTGTACACCCGTTACCATGCCGAAATTCCTTAAGGGATTTATCTCTTCTTATTTCCATTAAAGTATTTCTATCATAATATTCATCTAAATTCCATTTAATATGTTGGGATATTATGTTCCATGATCCCCTTACTGTCTATTTCATTTATAAATTACGATATTACCATTTCTCTCTCATCAACCCAACTTATGAATTTCCATATGGTGACGTTATACTACCGAAATTGCACCGCGATTTCTAATCCAAAAATCATTGTGTAGTGAATACCATACCCATTTCTCTATAAAGGTTATTCAACTTTATGAACATATACATATTTAATGGTACTTAAAAGTATGTATTCCACATTCCTTGATTGTGGAATAGATTATTATGTTGAATGATTCCATGTTATATGATTCATGTGGCACACTTATGCATGAAATGAAATGTTTATAAAGGGTGCACCCTGATAGCACTCCAATGCATTGGGTAATGTTTAGTATCATGATACTCCATGAGAAATTAGGGTTTACTCATGATAATTAATGTGAAATGAGGGTTTAATCATGCTAATTCATGTGCAATTAGGGTTTACTCATGATAATCCATGTGCAATGAGCCTTGGCTCATGCTAACATCATGTTGTATATTGTTGCCACATTTCTATGTTATGATAATCATGCTATATAATTCCTTTATGACCATGATTATATTATTATCCATTGATATTCCTATTACCTTACATGTATTGTGTTCTTCATGTTATTCCTTATTTACTCCCTTACCGAGCTTTATAGCTCACCCCTTTATATATGTCCTCAGGTTATCCCAAGCAATATTATGTATGAAGGAATTTTGTGGTCATGTAAAAGAAGTTTTCAATAAAGATTTTGTGTTTTATGTATTAAGTTTTCATGTAATGTTCCTAATTTTCCAAGAAAATAGACCTATTGATCCTCATATTTTTCTTAAGTGCAGGTTTATGTAATAAATCATGTTTAAATATGTAATAAAGAGTAGGGTTGTTATAGTTGGTATCAAAGGATAGGTTTAGTTATTTTTGGGATTAGGATTAGAAAAACATAGTGAAATACTTATAGATAAGACTAAGTATAAGAAAAATATTCCTAAATTTTTGTGAGTATAGTGTATGTGGTTTATTAAGCAAATGCATACCTGTCTGGATATAGACAGGTAGAGGTGGCTCTGACACAGATGTATCTAGAGGTAAAACCTGAAAACACTGCTTTGAGCTAGACTTGAATGGGAACTGGTGCACGACAATGGGCCTTACCACACTCTTGGTTCGACACTCCCAGGGGATATTCTTTGGTAAATTCATATGCTTAGTATGAACCATTATTAAGGGAATAAAAAAATTCCCCTAAGAATATATGTTGGGAAGTCTATCATGGATAACTTAGATTGAAGCCTATAAATTCATAAGTTAAGGAAATAAATGTAATTTATAAGTTATCCCTTTAATGTCATTGGATTCCCCTTTATGTGTTAAAATGTTTAAGATACTCACCCCTAATTTTCCTTTTATTCTAGCTAATGGCTGGTAATATGAGGAATATGGATAACAGCCGATGCAAAGGGAAACATGACGAATGTCCCAATGAGATTCCCAATAAAATGGGAGCTCAAGTAGGACATATCTAGATTATGCCAAAACATATATCAAAAATCATGATTAACAATTCACACTTTGTTGAATGACTAAGGAAATCAAGGAAGAGGAAGCTGACATCTCATGAAAGTCTATTTGTTAAAGTTGATAAGGGGAAGAAGAACCAATTTCTTTCGTGCAACAAGTATGGAAAGAGGCATCAAGGGAAATGTCACAAAGGGACTAGGAGATGTTTTAAGTGTGGAAAGGTAGGTCACAAAGAATCTAATTACCATGAAAAGGTGGATAGTATGATGTATGGAAACAAAGTTACATATAAGGCATCTTACACAGTTCTATTTCATAATTGTGGAGAATTCGGGCATTATCCAAGTCAATGCTCTACTGCAAGGGATAAGAAACATGATTAATATCAATAATCTCCTTGATCAAGGAAGCATAGGAAGTCCTATGTTGATATGGATAATGATAAATGAATTACATATAACCTAAATGGCTTGAAGGCCTTCATTTTTATTGATTTTTGATAATCCCCCTTTCAAGGGATGAAGGGGAACCCTTACAAGGACTGTAGGCTCAGAGATTACATAGCCCGTAGTCTTAGGAGATTACATAACCCGGAGGTCTTAGGGAATTCAACTAGACTATCTACAAGGAACTACCCCTCCCCAACATCTGTATCATGATAATAGCTCTACACCTTTGCATGGACATCTGGCTAGGCTTTCTATGAAAGCATAGGCTGGTCCCGATGGCATAGACATACCCACTCATTCAGAAAAATCTATTTGGATATACTCTGGTGAGTGCACCTACTCTGAATCCTCTTCTAGGGCTATTCCTTTTTTGCAGAGTCTGTCTGGGACAACTACATGTGCCCCGAAGGCCTTGAGGTGGCCCGAAGGCCTTAAAGGTGTCCCAAAATCCCTACTGACCCGAAGGCCTGGGTGGACCGAAAGCTTAAAGGACTCTAAGCCCAAACCGGTGGCCAAGGTGAATAGTTCCAGCTGCTACAGTATCGAACAATACCTGCTATAGTACTACTATAGTGCCTACTATAGTACCACATAGTGTACAGTCTTCTGCAGTACCACACAATGTACAATCTACTACAGTACCTACTACAGTAATGCTACAATACCCCCAGAAATATGCCTCTACCTGGTTTTGAACTCGAATCTCATGGATACACTTAAGGATACCTCACCAACTGGGCTGAGGATCATGTGAAATTACATGTAACCACTATTTCAAAGTAGTATTGTATTTCAATTCATGTCCTATTAATAATATCTTGTATGAACATCAAGTTTTACCTTTTAAATAACATTAGGGAAAACTTCTATGAGTATTGCATCACATGTTAAAGTTTGATAGAATATTCTTCTTGAATATATTACAAGTCTCTATTTGATGGAATTTGAGGAAAAATGAAAAAGTCATTACCTATGCCTCAAGGTAGTTAAAAATTCATGAACAGAACTATCCTACACATGATCTAGAGTTGGAAGCTATGATCTTTGCATTAAAAGTCTAATGAAATGACCTCTTTGGGGAGAAGTGTGAAATATATACATATAATAAAAGTCTCAAATATATATTCACACAGAAAGAGATGAATATGCACCACCGAATATGGTTAGAGCTCATCAAGGATTATGACTTCTCAATCTATCACCATCCTGGGAAAACGAACAGGATAGAATATGCTCTATGTAGAAAGGACCCATCAATTATATAATTTATGAGAATTGAAAAGGATCTAATCTTCTTATATTTGATGAATATGGACATGGGAATCATAAAGAAGGGAACATAATCAATCCTTTCAAAAATTATTACTCAACTGTCTCTTTTGGAAAGGTTAAAGGATGTACACAAGGATGATGTGGGAATTCAGAAGAAAGTGGAAACTATAAAAAAGGGAAATACTTGGAGTTCAATGTTAATAAATAATGAGATCTCCGAACATACGTAAAAGTGCCTGGTATTTTAGAAAGTGAAGGCTGAGAGGAAGAACTCTAAGGGGATGATGCAACCATTACCCATACCAACATGGAAATGGGATAACATCACCATGTAATTTGTCACCAGTATTCTGAATACATCCAAAGGAAACAATGCAATCTGGGTTGTTGTGGATCATCTTAAAAAGACTGCACACTTCATTTCAATTTGAGAGGATTTCTCATTGGATCAACTGACACAGATATACATCAGAGAAATGGTAAGGCTACATGGTGTACCACTATTGATTTTATCTGATCAAGATCCAAGATTCACCTATAAGTTCTATAAGATTCCCCAACACGCTCTGAATACTAAGCTAAACTTTAGTACAAATTATCATCCACCAACAGATGGCCAATCTGAGCGGACTATCCAAACACTTGAGTACATGTTGAGAGTATGAAAAATGGACTTCAAAGGAGGATGAGATCAACATATTCCTCTGGTTGAGTTCTCTTACAACAACAGTTTCCAATCAAGTATCCAAATGGATCCTTATGAAGCCCTTTATGGTAAGAGGTGTAGAACACTGAAATGTTGGGATGAATTTGGGGAGGGAAAATTTCTTGGTCCAGAAATGGTCAAATAAATAGTGGAGAAGGTTAAAACCATCTAGTAGCACATTAAATTGGCACAGAGTCGACAAAAGAGCTGTGCTGACAATCATCAACAATACCTAGAGTTTGATGTTGGAGACATGTTATTCCTCCACATATCACCATGGAAGAGAGTTATGACATTTTGGGAGAAGGGAAAGATTAGTCCAAGGTACATCGACCCTTCTGAGATCCTTGATCACATTGGAGCAGTGGCTTATCGACTAGCACTCCCACCAAACCTATCTAAAGTACATGATGTATTTAATGTATCACTCTTGAGGAAGAACATACCTAAACCATCACATGTACTCAATCCAGAGGTGGTACCATTGGAGAATGACTTCTCCTTTGAAGAGAAGTTGGTGATAATCTTAGATCATAAAGAAAAATGTTCTATGAAATAGGACGATGCCCCTTGTCATGTGTTGTAGAGAAACCACAAGTTTGAAGAATAAACATGGGAACCATAGGAAGTGATGAGGCAAAGTTATCATCATTTGTTTTAGTTTAGGAAAAGGAGATTTCGAGGGAGAAATTTCTAAAGGAGGGAATGTTGTAACGACCCAAAATTTTATGAATAAAATTCCCTTTCTTTTAATGTCTTATGGATATAGAAAACACATGAAATATTTTTTTTATTATTATTGGGTTAAAATGACTATTAATTATCATTACCATTGATAATATATCCATTGAACAATGATCATATGACTGATATATATATAGTTTTTTTTAAAAAAATATATCCTTTCAACACAGACAAAGGAGAGGATGGAATCATCTGGTAGAATCGAGCCGTATGAAGCTCATTTTTCGGAGCTCAGAAAGGAGGTAATGTCATTGGTCTTCACCCTTGACCAAGACCAAGCTGAGCTTCAACACGTTAATATTGAATGGAATTGCCTACTGAAGAAGTAAAAGTTAATAGTGATTACCACCTGGGTGATGTTATCTGAGCCACCCCAAGAGTTTATCACCATCAAACACATTACCCTTAGGTCTTATGCAGATGTTATAAGGGGTTATCTAATAAGGTATTAGTTAATTATTGTGCAATCCATTTTTTATAAATAAAAGTCTTATTCTATCAATTCCTTTATGAGAATAGTTTTTCTTAAAAATATAATGAATTGGATAAATTGATTTTTCGGATAAAATGGTACTTTTTAGAAATATATAAATTATTATATTAAATTTAGGTTTTATTAATAATATTATTATAATAGTTTTATAAGAACACTATTTTTAATTATAAGTGATGATTATATTTATTCCTTATTGTTTTTACTCTATAAATGATTAAGTATTTATTTTGATAAGAATTATATTTTTTATATGATAAAACTGAAATTATATTTTTAATTAAAGAATTTATTTTGATGAATTAATGAATTTTTGGAATAAATAATATTTTAATAAAATATTATTATCATATAATAAAATATAAATGATTATATAATTTTTATGAAGTCAAATGTAACTTTTATTAAGGTTTAAAAACTGTTTTTTTTCAAAACCCATCAATTTTCAATAAATGTCAGTTTTTATTTTAAAAGTTAAAATTCACATATTTATAAAATTATTTAGATAAAATAATTCATTTTGGAATCGGGACATTGAAATTATCCAATGGTTAATTTTTCATAACTTTCCAAGATAGTCGAATATTTAGGTAAAAATTAAATACTGAATAAATATATAATGTGTTTTATGACATCATAATGACCCAATAGTGATGTAATAAAATACTATAAAATTTATATTCTGAAAATATATGTTTTATTTTTAAAATAATTTGATTTTAGTTTTTTTTTGATTAATTTTACAATGCCTTAGTGGACCCTCCAAGACTTATAAAATATTTTAACATTTAAAAAAGATTTCCTTGAGAGTGTAACTCACCTACACATAAGAAAGCCTAATATTTTAATATTTTAGGACCTTGAACTTATAAAATATTTTATACCAATCCTCTTTGGTATAAACCATGGGAAAAAACCATGGGATGGTTTGTTGTTTTGATTAGTTTAATGTGTAGTTTCCAAAACCTAAATAATAAATAATTCCCTCTTCTTTCCTATATAAACCTTCCCAATCTCCCATTACTCTTCACTAAAACTATTTGGATCTAAACAAACCTCTGAAACATACCCCATAGAGTCCTCAAAAGTCACCCCAATCTCCCAAGAAGCCTCTCCCAATCCTTTGGGATCACACTTCCAAGTAAGGGATCCTCACTTTCCTCTCCTCCTTTCAAATTCAAGCATCTTATTTGAAAGTAATTCATGTAATTTAAAATGGTTATAATGTCATTATTTTATAATAATTATATTACTATCTATTTTATGTTATTTTAATGAGTTATTATTTATCCTCCCTCATTTTAACCCTTACCTAATCCGTTACTATGTTTAAATTTTGTAAGGGATCTTCTACCCTCCTCTTTTATTAAGCATTCTTTTCAGGTTATGAATTTTAATCTCTTTTATTCCTATGTTGGGAAGTGTTATTATATATCCTAATTACTGACCATTTTATGTATAAATGATTATATCCCCTTTCACTCTCATTTATTTCTCTTATGAACCTTTATGTGCACCCATTACCATGCTGAATTTTTTCAAGGGATCCCTTCCTTTCTCATTTTTATCCAAGTTTCTTTATGTTTTAATACCATTTTTAATTTAAATTAAAAATTTTGGGGTATGATTTCTAACCTACCACATAATTATATAATTATTTTTTAATTATCAAAAACCCATTTATCTCTCATTAATTCCTTCCATGTACACTCGTTTCCATGCATAAATTCTGTAAGGGATTTATCTCTTCTTATTTCCATTCAAGTATTTATCCCATATTATGCATCTAAATTTAATTTTATATATTGGGATATTATGTTCCATGATCAAATTAATTTCTATTTAATGTATAAATTATGAGATACCCCTTTCTATCTAATAAAATCAACTTATGAATTTCCATATGACGACGTTATGCTACCGAAATTGCACCGTGATTTTCCAAGACAAAATCATCATGTATCAAATACCATACCCATTTCTCTATTAAGGGTATTCATATTTATGAACATATACATATTTAATGGTAATTAAATTTATGTATTCGACATTCCTTAATCTTGTAATATCTTATGATGTCGAATGATTCCATGTTATATGATCCATGTGACACACTTATGCATGAAATGAAATGTTTATAAAGGGTGCGCCCTGATAGCACCCAAATGAATTGGGTAATATTTAGTATCATGATATTCCATGTGAAATGAGGTTTTAATCATGATAATTCACATGAAATTAGGGTTTAATCATGTGAATCCATGTGCAATGAGGGTTTACTCATGCTAATCCATGTGCAATGAGACTTAGCTCATGCTAATATTATATTGTATATTGTTTCCACATTTCCATGTTATGATAATCATGCTATATCATGAATTTATGTTCATGTTTCTCTTATGATCCATTGATATTCCTATTGCCTAACATGTATTTCGTTCTTCATATTATGTCTTCTTTACTCCCTTACTGAGCTTTATAGCTCACCCCTTTCTTCTGCATGTCCTCAGGTTATCACATGCAATGCTACGTAAGAAGGAACGTTGTGGTCTTGTAAAAGAAGTTTTTAATGAATATGTTGTATTTTATATCTTAAGTTGTCATTTTATGTTCCTAATTTCCCAAGACACTATACCTCTCGATTATCATAGTTTTATTAAGTGTAGGTTTATGTAATTAATCATGTTTAAATATGAAATAAAGAGTAGGGTTTTTATATCATCTATTTTAGTTTATGAAATAAAATTTCTAGGGAGGATTTTATGAAGGGGGGGGGGGATAATGTTACTAACTAAAGTTTTATAAATGAAATTACCTTTTTAAATGAATAAATTTCTTATTAAGTAGTGAACTTATAGAAAACACATGCACTACTTTTGTTATTTTGGACCATTATAGGTTATATATTTTCAAATTTAAAATATCATTAAGTATCATAACCATTGATTATATATACATTGTATAGTGACCATTATGATTAGTATATATTAAGGGTTCTAATAAAATCCAATTGACATAGACAAAAGAAGCGCTGGCTTAGACCAGTAGGATCACATCCAATAAAGCCCATTCATCAGAGATTCCAAGGGAGATAGAATCAATGAGATTTTCTCTCAACTAAGACCAAGTAAATATTCAACAAATAAGCATGAACAAAATTTTTTACAACAGAATTTTAAGCTTATCGAGATCACAAACCAAACCATGTTTGACAAACCATCATAAGAAAGTATCACAATCACATACCTACCCTTAGGGTATACACTGGTGTAATAAGGGGTTATGTATCTAGAACCTAAATATATGAATTTTTATTTTTTATTTTTAATAAAATAATGATCATATTTATCCTTTTTATTATTACTTTATAAATGAATAAATAACGAGTTTGATAAAAATTTGATTTTGATATAATGAAACTCAAATTGTATTTTTGGGAAATATATAGTTTCAATCAAAATAATTTTTTGATGAATTCAATAATATTTGAAACAAATGTTATTTTAATGAAACATTCTCATTAAATAATATTTATCTAAATATAAAGTATAAAAGAATTTTATGAATTCAAATGTAATTTTTATGAGGTCAAAAAACTGCTATCATCGTAAAAACTAATATTTTTCAATAAATGAGGATTTTTATTTAAAATTATTAATGTTTATATTTAGAAAACTATTTTTATAAAATAAATATTATTTTTGAAATTATCATGTTGAAATTATCAAATGGTGAATTTTTTTCATAATTTTCTAAGATAATCGAGTTTTTGGGTAAAAATTAAATACGGTATAAATATACAGTATGTATTACGATACCATAAAATCCCACAAGTGATTTAATAAACACTATAAAGAGTATACATGAACAAAATTATGTTTCCAATTTAAAATAATGTATTTTTTAAGTTTTTTGATTAATTTTATAAACCCTTAATGAATCCTCCAAAACCTATATTATATTTTTAAGGTTTTAAAATTAATTATTTATGAACATGACTCAGTTCCACGTCACCAAGGGTATTATTTTAATGAGTTAGGTTATTATACTTATAAAATATTTAAAACAACTCCTATTGAAGATAACATGGACAAAAACTATTGGAAGGTTTGTGGTTTTTTATTATTTTATTATATAGTCTAAAACCTAAGTTTAGAAAATTATAAAGAATTTCCCTATATTTTTATATAAAAAACCACCCAACCTCCCATGAATCTTTACTAAAAAACCTTTTATAATGAATTTACTCTTAATTTCCCTCTATATAGGCCTCCTAAGGTTCCCTAATATCTTAAAAAAATCATACCAAGCTTTTAGAAGCACCCTCTCAAGGTAAGGTATCCTCTCCTTTTATTTAAGCACCTTATTTATATTATAACTTTTTTTATTTCCAATATTTAATGTTGGGATATATGTTTAAACATACCTATTATTATTCTTATAATGTACAAGTAATTAGATACCCCTTTAACTCATTAAACCCTTATATTAATCTTTATGTACCCCTGTTATGATGTTGACATTATCCTATGATTTTCTATGCCAAACATTTGTGTAGTGAATACCCATCCCTATTTCCACTCGAGAGTATTCAACTATATGCACATATCCTTAATTGATCATGGACTTCCATGTATATAACCCACACTACTTAATAATAAGATTAAAATTAATGAAATAAATCCTTATGTTGTATGATTTATGTGGCACACTTATTCATATACATGATATGAATATGAAGGGTGGGATTTGAATTATATAGCCCTATAATGCATTGGGTAATTTTTTTTTATCTCATGAGATAACAGGTATAGTTAATGGAAGGTCATACTAAGAACACTATGTTATTATTTCTAGTAAGTTATCCATGACTTATGTATATGATTTCATGTTTTATATTTTTTTCACACTCCCATGTTTCCATGACATTATCATCTTATATCATGCTTCGATGATCAAGTTTATGATTTTAAACCCTCATATATTTTCTTGATAAACCTCTTGGATCAAATGTACTAGTTTACCTTATGATATGTTTTTATTATTCCCTTATTGGGATTTATAGATCACCCATTTCTTATTTATTTCCCCAAGTTATTCCATGTAGTTTTAGAAGAGCAATGGAATTTTAAGGTCATGTTGTAGAGTTTTTAAATAATGTCATTATACCCATATTTCAAGTTATTGTTCTATGTATCTAATTTTACAAATAAAATAGACCTCACAATCTTATTGGATTGTATTATGAGTACATTTATGTAATAAATCATGAATTAAGGTGCATTAAAATATGGGTTGTCATAGTGACAGAGTTAACTTATATAAGTTACTCTTAAGAGAATGTTGGAATTATCCTGTTAGGTGATCCCATGATGAAAGTATGATTTAAAAATATACCTATATAGTTTTATCTATTATTTCTATAAGTTTTAATGGACATATTTTTATTTCATGAGGTAATTTCATCATTACTTCACTTTTTATTGAGAAAACAACACAATCCATACAAAAACAAATAGAAAACACAGAAACAAATAGCCTATGGGGGTCTGAAGTAGTGAAAACCAAGGGAATACCCTCTAATTAGATTGACCCCTTCAGGATTCAAAGAGAAAAAATCATGCAGCCAGACGGGGTCAGAGCCCAGAACATCCAAAGAAGCAAGGTGATCCACCACTTGGTTACCCTCACGCCATACATGACTGATTTTGGTACCATTAGACATCATACCTTTGAACTTGTTGATAATATAGAAGATGGACCAAGGAGTAGGACAAATGTCTTTGAGGGCATCATGAAGAATTTTCGAATCAGTTTCAACCTCAGCAATCTCAATATCCTTCTGGAGGCAGAGGGTAATACCTGTCAACATGGCTTTGGCTTCTGCCTGGAGGGAGGAACCATACCCTAACCGAGAGGAAAAATCCATAAAGACCGAGCCACACTGGTCCCGCACCACACCACCTCTGCGCAGGGCCCCCGATGAACAGGACCCATCGGAATTGAGTTTGAGCCCTCCCGAGGGAGGAGACCAGTGCACCCAAGAACCTCTAGCAACTGTCGACTGGACTCCATGGGATTGCGATCACATCCAGTTGAAGGATGGAGCATCACGCCAGGAGGGGAAGAGGCAAACCAGATCCAAAAGAATGAATTTCGACCTGCAGATGATGGATCTACCCGAGGTATGGGTCCCTTCGAATCTCAGCTTATTTCTAGCTTTCCATATCGCCCAACAACCAGCAGATAATATCATCACACGAGCCGTTCTCTCCGGTCCTTTATCTCCCAAACCATGAAACCATATCTCCAAGAATGAAATACTTGCCAGAGAAGGAAAAAAAATCCTTGTAAGATCCCCAAAGCAACACCATACTGCCTATGCCCACTCCCCCAAGAAGAAAAGGTGATCTGCAGTTTCCTTCTGTGAAGCATCACAACAAGAATACCTGGAAACCAGCGGAATTACACAGTGTTTAACGTTATCATAAGTGGGAATGTCATGATGCCTAATCCTCCATAAAAGAAAATTGAATTTCTATGGAACCACTTTAGACAATAGAAGCTCATTCCACCCATCTGATAGCATCAGGGGGCTCCTAATACCTCAAAAAACCCGAGCAGAAAAATTCCCCAAATAAGAAGTAGTGAAGACGCAACGATCATGAGCCTGGGAAGGAGTGATGAGATCATATAAGGACTTCTTATCCACATCCAGCACTGTATTAATAATTCCAGGGTGCTGGCTTGCCTCCCAAAAAGAAATGAAAGGAACTGGACAACCCAGAAATCCGAACACTTTTCCTGCCCAGTTTTGATTCCACAAGGAGATGGTACCCCTACCTATAATCCATTACGAGTGTTCACGAAGCTCAGAAGCAAGATTCACCAAATTAGGCCATACCATGGAAACCATTTCTTCCCCCAGATCTATCTATGGAACAAATAATGCATCGTTTGGCCCCAAAGAGTAGACTAATCCACAATTTCCCACGCTAGTTTTTCCTGCATACCACTGAGAGTATCAGCTAGACTCCGCACATTAATACCTCCTTCCCTAGCAGGCCTGACCACCTTACTCCAGGAAGCCCAATGTTTTTTACGTTCTGCTTGAGGATCCCAAATGAAGCCAGACATAAGCTTTTCCATGCTAGTAATGACACCCTTTGGAGCCCCAACCATCGAAAGAACATGCACTGGAGTCACCAAAAGCACACTATTAATGAGAACAATATGCCCTCCGAAGGACAAGTATCTATTTTTACAGTTTTGAATTCGGTCCACAATCTTGGAAATAAGGAAGTCAAAATCTCGAATCCGGAGTCTAACAGGGGAAATCAAAGCCCCAAGATAGTTCAAGGGAAAAAATCCACGTTGCATTGAAAGATTACCTTGAATATCAGAAGTTCGACTCGGAGAGCATTTAGATGATATGAAAAAAGAGCTTTTCTCTTTGTTGATAAGTTGACCACTCCAGTGGAAGTACTCCTCCAAAATCCTATTCAAACCACCAATAGACTTTTTCCCAGCATTAAGAAACACAAGAGTATCGTCAGCAAACATCAGATGAGATATAGCCTTATCTCTCATAGACCTATGATATGGAAGAATCTCTCCATTGTGGATACTTCGGAAAATGAGCCTACTCAAAACTTCCTGAGTGAGGATGAAGATACTTGGGGATAGAGGATCCCCTTGGTGGAGGCCATGGGTGGCCTTAAAGAAACCATAAGACTTCCCCAGAAAAGAAACCACCATCCACGGGGAACTGAAACACCTGAAAAGAAGACCGATATTCCAAGAAGAAAAGCCCATATTAGCCAATACCTTATTAATGAAGCCCCAATCCATACAATCGTAAGATTTATTCATATCCAACTTGAGAGCAATATTATAACCCCTTGTTTTAAAGTTGATATCCCTTATCAATTCATGAGCAAGGGAAATTTCCCCTTAGATAGATTGACCCCTCACAAAACCATGCTGCTCTAAAGAAATCCATGGAGGAAGATAAGCATACAATCTGGCATTGATCACACTCGCAAGGATTTTATACGGGAAGTTTCACATACTCACTGGTCTGTACTGAAAAATGGAAGAGGGACTCCGGTTCTTTGGAATCATTACCATGGTCGTAGCACAATAAACCCTCGACAAGTTACCACCCCTGAAGAAATCCTAGATCCCTGTAATAATATCTGACTTCACCACCTCCTAAGAGTCCCTGTAGAATGATCCCAGGAATCCATCCGGACCAGAAGCACTGTCTGGATGGAGGTTCATCAAGGCTAAGAAGATTTATTTTTCATATGGGATAGAACTCATCCTATCATTCTTCTAAGATGAAACACATTTGGGAATCACATTAAAGAAATCATTATCTCCTCCAGGATAACCATTGGTCATACGCACATTAGGACCAGCTAGAAATTCCTTGAAATAAAAGTAATCCATACTTCCAACAACATCCCAGTCATCCGTGTGAGACCCATCTTCCAACAAGATATTAGGCTTGATAGGTCTCTTTCTTTCTTTAATGTAGGCATGAAAAAAATCAGTATTTCTATCCC
Source organism: Viscum album (assembly GCA_963277665.1). Taxonomy (NCBI): domain Eukaryota; kingdom Viridiplantae; phylum Streptophyta; class Magnoliopsida; order Santalales; family Viscaceae; genus Viscum; species Viscum album. The sequence continues at coordinate 1,018,396,344 of OY728140.1, read as the reverse complement.
CTTCTCTGAACCATTTAATCCTGGAAACTTCCCTTGCCTGCCTTTCCTGAGCTAGAAGAAAATACACAAGATGGTATTTTTTGGTAGAGAGCTCCTCAAAGGATTGGTCATTCCAAGCTTCTTCCAAACTCACTTCAATGCTGTCAATTTCCCTAAAGACTCCATCAATTTCATTATCAATCCGGGGGAGGTCTTTAGCCCATGAAATCAGACGGATCTTAAGGTGACAGAGTTTATCATGAAGGGAGGTCCAAGCATTCCCTTGACCCTGAGCACTCCACATATCCCGGACCAACTCCTAATAACTTGGATTAGACACCCATTGCTGCTGAAAAAAAACCTCTCTCGATGGTCCTACCCCGAGGAAACCAAAACTAAAAGAGGGGAATGGTTAGAGATACCTTGATCTAGATGACTAACTTTGGAGGAAGATAAAGTAGAGATCGCTTCCATATTGTCCAGACATCTATCAAGACGGCTCCACGAACGGTGAGATCCCCTTCTGTTATTGCACCAGGTAAAGTCATCCCCTGAGTAACCCAAATCAGACAAACCTTTCCCCACCATAAACTGATTAAAATACCTACTGGAATTTATCTGAAATGGATCCCAGCCTTTCCTCTCATCTGGGGAAGCAACAACATTGAAGTCCCCTCCAACAAACCAAGGAGTGGTGCCCGGGTTAAAACCAGTCAGATCACTCCACATCTTTACCCTATGAAGAGGGTCACAAATCCCGTAAACACATGTACAGAAGAAAATGGTACCTCCTGAGTTCACCTTATATGTGATGAATTGATCCCCATCATGAACCAACTCCACAGTCATGGATTGATTCCAAAATATCCAAATATTATTATTGTTTGAGTCATCCTGAAGAAAACCTGACATCTTGATATTCCACATATAGTCCTAGATCTTTGCATGACTTTGTTTTGGTTCAAAGATAGCCACAACCACAACCTTGTTCTCCCAAATAACAGACACAATAAAATCTGTCTTCACCCGAGCCCCAATACCCCTAGAATTCCATAGAATAATAGGAATCATTGAAAATTGAGGGCTCTGGCTTTGGCCCCAGAACTAGTAGCCCACTGGAAATGGGAGATAGCCCTCTCCTTGAGTAACCTGACCTGTGAACGGGTACGAACACCCTCGATAGAAATTTTCCGCACTTCAACCAATAGAACCGGGAACCCCAGACATGATTTGGGTTCACATACAGTACAAGATCCATTCAGAGGAGAAACCTCTAAAGCCGAGGGAGGATGAGAAAGGCCACCCACCTGCTGCTCTCGATGGACAACCAACTGTTTCTCTAGATGAAGGCCACAAGGAAAACTCTCCGGACATGCACTGCTAGCAGACTGAGGCACCACCACAACTTCCACTGGAACGGCCGGTAAAACCATAGGCAAAACAGGGCTCAACGAAGGCTGAAAATGAAGGTCAACAGAAAGAGAGCATGCCCCATACAGACAGACATGCAACAACAAACACTTAAAGTACGAGGCCGTACAAACAAAAGAAACAGAGAGTAAAGCTTCCTGAAGAGAGATCCCACCAGACGAATCACACAAAACTAAGTCCTTGCAGAGAGCCTCGACATCCTCATGAGTAGAGGACCTCACTAACCCTTGCACCGGTGAGGGAGAAGCCACCTCGGGAGCAACCACAGGGACCGAGGTGATCAATTGTAGGTCCTCCGAAGGAGGTTGAGCCCGCATAGAAGTCCTGGAAGATGAAGCCTGATGGTATCGCCTCTGAAAGTCTTGGTTGCTTTTGCGACAAATCGGAATAGAATGGCCCTGCAATATACAATGAGAGAAAAACCGGGGAAACACCGGATAGAGGATCTACTGATTCCAAGAGATACCATCTTGAGCTCGAAGCAGAATCTTGTAGGGCGGGGGAAGAGAAGAGTCCAATTAGACACAAATGCGGGCCACCGAAAAATCATCACCGCTGGAAGTGCTAGTATCAGAGCATAAGTAGCCTCCCAAATCATCACCAATAGCTTTAAGAAACCCACCATTCTAAAACAGAAGAGGAAGGCCCGGGAGATGAACCCAAACTACAACCATCGGGCATTCCTTGCCACTATGCGCTCTCCAGGACCAGCACAAAAGATTGAAGGCACAGCGGCCAAACCTTAGAGGGGCCAAACACCAAGCTTGAACAAAATCCACTTCCGAGGAAAGAACCATATAGAAGGACTTCCTATGGATAGCAGAGATCTGGACACCGGATTGAAGACCCCAAGATAGAACAAACCTTCTGAAAACTGCTAAGGGGGGATTCACAACCCCAAACCGAGCCACAAGCAACCATTTAAGGCAATCCTCCACCGCCAAAAGATCCGACCTTGGGAAATCCAAAGAAATACCACCATCTTCATGCGAGACCTTCAGAACCGGGACACACACCTTCGGGAAACAAGGATGAGGTGCCGCACTTGACGACCCACAGAGAACATCCTTAAAGAAGCTATGCCAAGGAGGAGCCGGAACGGGGCTAACGACGCTACCAGGCACTGAAGCAGGAGATGCCGAGATGGGGGGGACCTCCGACGGGCGGGACAAGGGAAAGTCAACAGAATGAAAATTTGAAATGAGAGGCGGCGTGTTAGGCACGTTCTTCTGAGCGGAAGAGGAAGCCATGATTTTTGATTCATGAGGTAATTAAATGAGTTTATAAAAGGTTTTGACCTTATAAAGGTAAAATATTTGTTTTTAAGGAAAATTTTTTCATGAGTTATTATGTTTTCTCAAGGAACTATCATGGTTATGATTTTACCTTTATGCTTGATAAAATTTTTTTTATAAAAAAATTTGTGCAATAAAGTTTATTTCATGAGTAAGTAAATGTTAACCTGAGCTCAAAGTTTATTTTGTAAAATTGATAATTTATTTATGGTTTTTCATGTTTTTAAAAGGGACTACCGATTTTTATTTCTTTTTATATTCCTCACTGAACTTTTTATGAACATCCCACATTTTCAAATGTTTTTCAGAGGGATTAAGGATGAGTTAGAACTATAATAAGTTATATCTTTTTTCTATGATGATTCATCTTAAATTAATAAAAAGTGTCTTGAATGAAACAAGGATGTAAATATAAGATCCTATTTTTCAAAAAAAGTACACCATGAGAAAGTGTCCAATTTTTTTTGTAATGATTTTTCTAATTCTCTAAAACTCTAAACCTAAAATATCTTGGAAATATAAGAAAGTACAACCCTTATTAAAAATCATATAATTATGGGTTGATTATGTTACGGTTTTTCATAATTGGTATCAAGATAACATGTAAAGAATATGTTTTTGGCACTTGATTCTGGTGTATGGGTCCAATGTGTTATAATTGGTATTAGAGAAAGGGTTTAGATAAATTTAGAGGTTAGGATGTTATTTGATCATAAGTTATAATTATTCTATAAACATAAAGGTTAGTTTATTAAGGATATATATGATTATTTTTTGGTGTAATAAAAAGAGTTGAATAGAATACGACATGGTTAGGGATATCTTAGTATTTATCCTCCTCATAATATGGTTTATTATGTTTTTATTTGATATAATCACACTAAATTTTTTTAGTTTTAGTAAATGTATGGAATTATCAAGAACTTAATTAATAATGGATTTAATACAAGGTGTAGGTTGTCTAAATGAGCAACTAAATAGTATAGGAGTTGGATGAAAAACTCTTGTAGTTATTCTAAACTAGTTATCTTTGGTTATGATCAACAACCTAAACCCATGTGAGTTTTCTAATGCACCAAATAAGAGAAAAATTGAGTTTTATGAGAGTTTATGTGATAAATATCATGAAGTTAAAAGGTTTCAACATCATATGTGATAAGAATGTGGGAAAAATCACCTAAGGAAGTGTCTCAAAGGAACAAAAATATATTTAATATGTGGTAAAGGAAGTCATATAATAATAAACTACTAAGAAAAAAATGAAGAGTTCATTTAACACAATGGAGGGTAATAAAGTTCTTTATAAGGGATCAATTGAATGTTTTAAATGTGGGGAGTATGGGTATTATGAAAATTGATGTCCTAGGTGGAACGCTCATGCAAGGGATCAGTAAGATCTTACAAATAAAGGTTTAACAAGGTCATATGATAAAGATTAAGAAACTATGAATAAAATATAAAAAGTTTGAATTATTTTAATAGTTTTTCTTATGTTTAAAGTAAGAAACATGATTATATTGAGATTGATGAATCTTAATACATGATTTATATTTTTTTAGGAAAGAAGTATTAAGGAATAAGATGAAAAATCCCAGTTAAAGGTTTATGAAGGAAGTTGAATGATTTTAGTGTCTATATATAGGTTTTTGAGAGTTATGTTATAGTGGTATTTTATTTAATGATTTATAATATTTAAGAATGATCATAAGTTTAAAAGTATAGATACCATTTTGGGGTCATATGTGATTGTATTAAAAGGTGATTAATGATATTTTGGGTGACATTTATTAGGTTTTAATAGATTATTTAGGTATAAAAAAATCTTATGTTTATCATTTGATTTAATATAAAGGTTATTTGGGATGAATGATATTATATTGGGGATAAAAGATTTAAGGTAAAGATAATATTTTTAGTTAATATGATATTTGATGTTAAGGTAATTATGGTTAATTAGGATAAAGGGTTATTATATTTTTGGTAATATATGTTTTATCATATAGATAACCATGAGATTAAAAAATTGATTTGGTGATTAGGTAGTTAAATTTATTTTGGAATAAGTTCACTATATTTTTAATACTATTCTAAGAATCAAGGTAAATGGGATATTTATGGATAGTATAGGATTTTATGTCAAAGTGGTTGATATTAATTGATTAATAAATATTGAGTTAAATTTTAGAAGTATATATGATTTTAATATATATTTATGGAGATTCAGGTTATTTATGGAAAATATTAGCATATTTTAAAGATTATATGATTAGGGAATACACATTTTTGGCATGTGACTTTATGAGTGATTAATTTTGTTTGGATATTAGTGTTTAGTTTATTTTTAAAGAATATGTGATTAAATATATCTAATATATGGTTTTGAAATCTATTCTATCATATTTTAAATAGTTTTAGGGTTATCTATTTATGGAATTATTTAATTTGAACTTTTGGTGTTATTATTGAGGTTTTGAAGATCAATGCATTATTTATTTATATGAATATTTATCCATATTGGATATTATATTAACTTGTTCCAACCATTCTTGTTTTAGTTAATGGATATGAAAAAGAGAAATAACTTTTTATTCTTTTTTAGATATTATGATCCATTAAAAGTTAATTTTAGTGCTTTAAGTATGAAAAATTTATCATTATTATTTATAATTTTGAATATGAGGTGAAATAGAGATAGAAAACTTCTTGAAATAACATAAAAGGATGAATGACACTTATGGAATTTAAAGAAACCAAGTAATTATATTTTATAGCATTCTTTATATTGATGGTAAAATAATTACTTAGACTCAAGTAGGATAAAGTTAAATCTACCGAGTCTGATATGGAAAATATCACTCAACTATCAAGGTATACTTTTTGAAACTCATTCCTAAGTATGATTATCATAATGTTAAATGTATGGTTTAATAAATATTTAGAAAATGATAAATTTCCTAGTCTTAACATAGACATTAAAGTTATTTTCAAAAGGAAATTTAATCAATTTTTATTTAATGGTATTTCTTTCCACTTACATATATTTATCTTACACTCTAAATTTCTTCTATTTTCATCTATTTTAAGGTTCTGTTATTATGGATCCTTTTAAAATTGATGGTTTTTGAAGTCTTATTAAACTCCTTGGAATTGATTATGATTTTTTAAACCCTTGTTTACCAGACATGAGATAAAAATTATAAGGATGCAATTCCTTTAATGGAGAGAATTTAACACCCTAAGATTTTATTATGTATTAATTTTATATCTCGTTGAATAGAATGTGATATATGAAACACTAGAATAAAGTGAATAATAATTTATTAAAATAAAAGTTAAAAATTAATACATTATGACTATATAGTGTAAAAAAACAAATTAACACTCATTGGTAAATGATATGAAATAAGGTTATAAACACTTTAAGTTTAAAAGGCCATTTTTTCCATAAAAATAGTTTTCTTTATATTTTGTATATTATTTTAAAAGATAAATTTATGAATTTTAGAATTTTAATTTGATGAAATGTACTTCATTTTTTAATTAATCATAACAAAATTATCTTAGGGTGTTTTTTTGAGATTTTCTGAAAATATTTATTTTTGGATGAATAATGAAAATACAGATTTTATAAATACTAAAAATTTTATGAAATTATCATGATTTAAGAATGAATTTAAATTTTATTAAACCTATTTTATAGACTATATATATATTTAGTAAATAATATAATGAATTTAAAAATGTAACGTTGAACTTAAAAATCTATGTTTTACATTTTGGAAATCTAAGTAATGTTTTTAGTCAAATAAAAACTATTTTTGGTTATTATATTTTAATAAAGTATTAAAAAGGTTAATTTTGGTTTTTATTTTGGTTTGGTTTGAAAATAATTCTTCTTTGATTAAACATAATCCAATTAATTACATGATAATCAACATTATAAATGGTTTTATTATAAAATAATTTTTATGCTTAAAAGGTAATTATTATAAAAAATATTTTTAATTACATGAAAATTTGAAAATAGATTCCATATTTGGGATAATCATGTTATAATTTGGTAATGAGTTCAATTTTATTTTTATTCATAATTAGTAATTACCATGGTAAAAGTTTCACACCACGGTAAGGGTTAAAAGGGTTAAAGAGGGGGGGGGGGGGGTTAAACTAGGAGGCAAGGCTTCAAATATATCTAAAACTTGTCTAAATATGATTAGATCAGTGTATTTAGACCTTAACTTATCCTATATTTTAAATTGGACTAAATTTTATCCAATTTATATGAGAAATAAATTTATTATATTTTAAAGTTCTTAATAATTACAAGGGCACCAATCCTCTCACATATAAAAGGGAACCTCCTATCATCTTTTCTACACACACTTTGTGCACTTTATCTTGACCAATATCTAAAGAAATACCTTACAAAAATAATTATAAACGTCTTAGAGGCCTTTTTCTCACAAAAATACAAATCCTTGAAAGTTTAAGGTGTAATCCAAAGGAAGATATCCATGGAGGAGGTAAAAGTCTCAACCAAATTATTTCAAGTTTATTTCTTCTTCTACCTACATAGAATATATTCAAAACATAATAATATAATGAAATAAATATATTTAATATATTTAAATATTATTATGTTCATGAAATAAATATTTTATATCTCCTTTCCATCTAATGGGAAATGAAAACATTGCTAATGCGTACGTACATACTACCATCACCATGAAGTAATGTATTTTATTTATCATCACTACCTCACATTGATATTTGTAAATAAATAAATAATTATTATATATGATATTTATTATATAATTATTATTTTTAAATATAACATATTATCTACCTTCTTACCCTCTAATCCGTTAGAAAATGGAAATATCACTGATGTGTACGTGCAGACTACCACCTCCATGAATGATGCATTTCATTTTTCATTACTGTCTCACATAGTTGGTCATAAGGAAGTTTTTAATGAATAAATAATATATTTATAATATTATTATGATTATATAATGGTAAAAATTTATTGGATATATTTATTTTTCATCCATTAGAAAAATGAAAACGCCACTCTTGCTTATGTGAAAACTACCGTCTCCATGAATGATGTATCTCATTTTTCATGGATGAATTACATAGATGTTTATAAAAGAATATATAATGTATAAAAATGATAATTATAACATGTTTAATATTTTAGATATTTTTTAACCATGACCCATTTGACTTGGTCAACCTATCTAAGATGTTCTAAAGGTTAAGGACCGAACAACCTCAAAACATCTGATGCAAACTTAACCGATTTAGTAAATAAATAGAAAATGATAATAAATAAAATAAAAAGAATAATTATAATGTAACAAACATGAAATTTTTTCTTAATAAATTAAATAATTAATATAATTTTATTTTTTAGGAAATAAAAATACATATGTGGAAAGTCGAGACTCAAGGTAAGATATTTTTCTTTAAAACCTTGTTTTAAAGTTTTCCTTTCAAATCTTTTCCCTCCATATCCATGTTCTAAAAAATATTTTCAGAAAATTATTATTTATATTTAAATTATTATTAAAGTTCATTTTCAAAAATGTTTGGATTTTTTTACAAAGGTTTAAAAATAAATCCTTTTAATGTTTTCTATATGACTCACTTTTGACCTTTTTTTTAAAAAGTACAAAAGAATGTTTTCTTTAACTTTTAATACATGACTAATTTTTCCTACCATTATAGACATTATTAGATATCAAGTTTTCTCTATAATTTTTTATGTTTTTTTCAAATAATATAATATTTCCACTATTATGATAATTGTTAGTTTTTAAATGTTTTCAAAAGAAAATGAAATTTCTTATCATTTTTAAGAGACAACTGAAGGTACTTTTTCTTAAGGGTAAAAATGAGTTTTTAAAGGGGTTTATGATGATAAGTGAAAGATAATAAATTTTTTCATTTTAATACACGATACTTGGGAATTATTAATGAAATCAGGGATTGGGGAGTGAACCAAACCCATAAAGGACTTTATCAATCATGTGAGTTCGTTAAATTTGTCTAATGCATTGGGTAACACGGATAGAGTTAACTAGTTAGTTACTATAATCAAGTGGAAATAATTAACTAACAATTTACTCCTATTAAGTGGATATAGATAACATGTGATAATTTATTCCTAATAAGTGGAAAGGGTTAAATTGTGATAAGTTACTCCTATGAAGGTACAAAGTTAACTGATATAATTTACTCCTAAAATAATGTTGGAATTATCTTATTATGTGATTCCACGATAAAATTATGGTAACCCAAGGTGGAAATATGATTTTTATTATGATTTCTACGAGTTTTCATGGAAATATTTTACTTTCATGAGTTAATTAAACGAGTTTATGAAAGGTTTTTACCTTATAAAGGTAAAAGGTTTATTTTTAAGGAAAATGTTTTCATGAGTACTTTTTTTCTCAAGGAACTATCATGATTATTATTTTTTATTTTATGCTTGCTGAAATTTTTTTATGAAAAAATTTAGGCAAAAGAGTTAATTCATGAGTAAGTAAATTTTTATTTGAGTTAAAAGTTTATTTTGTAAAAAGTAAATCATATTTAAGGATTTTCATGTTTTTTAATGAGTCTAATGTTTTTTATTTCTTATTATATCCCTTACTAAGATATGTATACTCATCCCATGTTTTCAAATGATTTTAAAAGGGCTTATGGATGAGTAGAAATTATGTTAATGTCTATCTTTCAACTACGACGATTCATCTTAAATGAAGAAAAATTGTCTTGAATGAAACATGGGTGCAAATTTAAGAAACTATTTTTTGTTGAAATAATGTACACTATGTGGAAGTTTCTAATTTTTCATGAAATGACTTTCTTAATTCTTTAAAACTTGAAACCTAAAAGATACTATAAATTTAATAAATTATACCCTTTTTATAAATCATGTAATTATGTGTTGATTATCTTAAAGTTTGTCAAAGTTGGTATCAATATAGAATGTAAATAATATGTTTTTAGAACCAGATATAGAGTGTTATAACTATATCCCATCAAACTTTACCGAGTCTATAATGTAGCATGTTAGCTTATTATGTGATGAAATCTCAGAGGCTCTTTCAAAGTGGGACTGGAGAAGAATGAAATTTTTCATCTATTTAAAATATGGGAATGTGAATAATCATAATCAAAATAATTATGCTTCTCATAATCTTCATCCTTAGGTGATTTTATGTGCAATTTGTCTTTCATGAGTCGAGAATTCAACAGATTGATCGATCACCATTTGAGATTTCAAATATCATTCCACAATTGAGTTTCATGTTGCGAGATATATGTATTTAAAAATAGAAGTTTCTTAATATTTAATGATCATCATATGAAGTTATTGTAAATTATATATGAGAACCGAAATATGAATTTCCAAAGGGAAGAAATTAATCATGATGATGGTTATGAATTTCTCGAAAATTTTTAAACATCATGATGGTTAAAGATGTATTGTAATCCTAGATTCTATTTGAGTAAGAGGAGAAGATAATAATACACCATGGAAAATTTTGAGTGGTCATTTTATTTATTATGGAAAACTAAAAAAATAAAAGAAATAGAGTTTCTAAAATGGAATTTCAGTCATTTCACCAAGCATGATGAAGACCGTGTCATAAAAAACCTGATTTTTTTGAATATTCCATAGTAGGTGATCATTTTGTATAATATTCTTCTCTTTGTATTATAAAAAGACTCAATAAAATCAAATAATATCCAAAACAAAAAGTTTTAGGAGACACTGTTTAAATGGCGACCATGGTGTATTGAAAATATACCTGTGAGAAATAGAAATACCCAACCACATCATAGTCGAGGTCATAGTGACTCAAAATTAAAATCCAAAGTTAAAAAATAAGGAGGTGATCACCACATTGTTTTGGAGAGTGTTTTATGATAAAATATTCCCTGTGGAAAATGACATGGTAGACCACACATGGAAAATTTTTGGTGAGTGTTTTGAGGAGATCTTGACATAATAAGGTCCAAGGTCTAGTATTGGGAATTCCACACTATGGAAAGTGTTTCTGTGAGTGTTTTATGTATACATGGATTCTTGGTAATTATATTTTTTAGAGATATTAAAGAATTATTAAGATATAAGTCTTCATTAATATTAATTGAAAACACATACGATATGGAAGATATAAGATTTTATCCATGATTTCAGGAAGTCTAAATGCATGAGAATTATAGAAACTTAAGTTTTAGTTTTTAGGATCTTGAGAGGCCGAGTCCACAACTGAGATTTTAAGAATTCTTGAATAAGAAAAAAGGCTGATGATTCTAAGATTTCAAAATACATATAATTATAGAAGTTTTAATAAATGATAATTATTGAGATGTGATGAAACTGTAAGTATTATACACCTATAAATACATTTTTTTTGTGCAAGTCAAAAAAAAGTTTTTAAGAGAACTAATACCATGTGCCTATTGAAGACTTAGAGTATTAAAAGGAAAAGATATATAAATACAACTTTATATTCACAAGTCTATTCTATGAATTCAATGGAAGAAGAATAAGTGATCTAGTGCTACATAAAAAAGAGCCTTCATATTCTATAAAGAAGAAGGAAATGAACATCTATATGTAGGACAAGTAAATCAAGAGATCCAATTTACAATATCTATATGTTGTAGAAGTCTAAAGAAGTTTGAGGTAGCCTGAAGATTACTATAACTGAGGAAGGAAGAACAATCATTATATCTAGAAGGGGAAAAAGTTTCTACTATTTATATATGTAATTCCCTAACCCAAACCACCAGGTTTGAGACAAATATCCACGAGAAATCATGTGCTCATCCTCATACACAAGAGACTGCCGGCTAGTGGCGAGGGTTAGAACACCATCAGTGGGGGATACTATACCCTCAGTGATTAGGGATATACACCATAAACATAAATAAAATATAATAACCTAGAGTATAATAATATAAGATAAATAAACATAATATAATAAAAAATTTCACCCATGTCATACATGTAAATAAACTAGGCACCCAATGTGGCAATCTAAACTAGATTATGCAATGTATAAGAAGATAAATAAAGAAAACATTGTATAAATCCTTTAAAGTTTGATCCAATACCACCAAACCCTACATGATCCACAAATTAGTTATTTTCCACATGTCCCTTTCCATTACTTGGTCCCTATACATGAAGTCCACACACGCATCGAGATTCCCGAGTAGGGTGTGAGTAATAAAACCTAGTAAGACACCACCAATGTGTTCTTAACATGTGCGTACAAGTATAACTGGTGTATTCCATGATAAAATTAAATGTGAAAGAAATCGTTACAATAATATTCCAAGAATTCATGTGCTAACAAAGTCACCATGAGCCTTGACCATACCTGCATTGACTCCATGTTAGAAGGATGATTGTAAAGGATGTCGGAAGTGATCAAGATCTAGCCAAAATTCATTTATCATGTATTTGAGTATCCACAAGGATAATGAGTCTCAGGTTAGTCCATAAGGCCATCATGACTCATCTCTATCATGGGTAAGGCCACAAGGCTATCATATCCCAATACTACCTCTAGTAGGGACATAAAGTCATCATATTCCGACATTGCGTCTCGAGTTATGACACAATGCCATCATGCCCCTACAACAGCTACCATGGGTCTCGAATCAAGGCCATCATGCCCCTACCCTATGTTTAAGTCCATTGTCTTCATTGTTGCATGTGACATGCACCCCCCCTCTAAGGATAACTATATCATGATGTTCCACCTATTATGAGTACCAAGGTAATGATTCTAAAGTCATGGTAATAAAACATAACAGGGTAGAGCATAAAAGGAAGAATATATCACGTAATCATGGGAATTATTAGCAATATACAAGTTCATGTGATCAACATCAAGTATGTTCTATCAAGCTACTCTAGAATACTCATAGAATCAAGCATCATATATGAGTGTCACGAGAAACACACACACACATGTGGTCACTATCAATCATTTTCAAACAAGCTATCCCAATATAAGAATCATATCAAGGAAACAAGAGTATACAAGGATACCAAATGGTAAGGAGATTCCTACCTTAATCTTATTTAGTAAAAACTCTAAATCCATTTAGGAATGATACTTGATCTATAAACAAATTGAGTTCGCACACCAAGAATCCCTAGAACTGATCTCAAATCAAACAAATTAATGTTCTAGAATGATATTTAAGAAGATTCCAAGACAACAGAGAAAGGTTTACACCAAAATACCTCTTGATAACCACAAATGATGATAGAATAGAGATTAATCAAAGGAGGCATCATCAAAACTCTAGATACACCACTATTCTAGTAACGATCCAATAATTCATTATTATATGGAATTAAAATCCATAGACTAGGAAAAAAAATACTTGATCTATGATTAATCTCAAGGGAAAATAGATATAACTAGAAGAAACCTTAAGAACATAGGTTCATTGATAACATATCTTAATTCCTAATCATCAACACCCTAAGATCTTCTAGATTCAAGCTTGGTAGGGAATGAATTTGTTGGGGAAGGCATATAAAGTATCTAAATTAAATAGGGGTTCAAGTAGGAGGAATAATGAGTCAAAATGGAAACTTATTGGATGTTAAAGAGTATTTTTGGAACATTAATCTATGTGCACATGGTTTGATCACATAGTTTGAAAAACTGCACACCAACTGTGGGAGGCTTTCTACCTCTTCTGGGAACCCACATGGTTTGGACGCATAGTTTTTCAAACCATGTTACAAACATGTTGTTGGACATTGGAGCATGTCATACATTTTTTTAGATGAGTCCACATGGTTTGATAAACTGTGCATCTTAACCATTCACCACCCTAGGTGCTTCTTCCACTAGGCACACAGTTTCCTGGAAAATTTGTGTCACGACCCGTCCTCGGGGCCCGTGCCGTGACTACCCCAAGCCTGCCTTCCATAGGCCTGGGGCTAGCGACTATAACCAAGGCGTAATTCCTGATAAAAAAAGGGAAGAAATTGCCTTTGTAAAGTAAACAAACACCACAGAGCAAGAAAGCATAAGTAAACACTAAGTAAAAACTGGGTACAACAGTAAGTGCAGAAAAGTAAGTGGGCCAGAATACAAACCCAAACTGAAAGTAAAGTACAACTTGAAAGGGAAAACAGAAACTGAAAGAAAAGCCGCAACGTCGAGCCGCCCACTGGAAGTCCCACATGAAGGGTGAGTACAGATAGCCTCTATAGCTCCTCGGGTCCAGCTGTCCGCTCCGAGTACGTCTCGCCCAGTGGTCCAACTCTAGGTACCGTCCTGCTCCACAAGCCTCAACAACGATCAGCGTTGTCCGTCGTCTGCAACCAACACAACGTAGTGCGGGCATAGCCCGTGCAGGGGTGAGTATAAGATACTCAGTAGGGACCTCGAGACCCCCGAAGCTCTCCCAGAATCCACAAAGGGTAATCCACAAAGGAAAGATACAATCATGAAGTAACATCCGACACTGCTTAGGTATATGCCCATACATATACCTAATTCACCAATTCCAGTCCGCTCCAACCTCCGAGCCCAAGTACAACCCAATCCACACAGGAAAGCACAACACAAACCACAAAGGAAAACAAAATAGGATTCAGCTCACACAGGTATACAACTTCGTAAGACAATAGAGATGATCAGATGTAGCCACTGATTCATCTAAGCCGTCGGACCCACAACGGATCGGTAGGTACTAACCCCCACAATGACCCACACAGGATCGATCATGAAGTTGAAACCATAGCTATTGGGAAACTCCTTCTCCATCAAGTACAGTGGGTATGCCGCTACAACCAAGTGCTTCCCTCTAACCTTGGACTGCTGTAGTACTCCACCTATCGAGTACTGTGGGCCTGCTGCTACAACCAAGCGCTTCCCACCATGGGTCTACCGCTACAACCAAGCGCTCCCCTTCATAGCCTCTAGAGGAACTCCTTATGTTGAGTAACACGGGTCTTCCGCTACAACCAAGCGCTCCTCTTCCGTGGGTCTGCTGCTACAACCAAGCGCTCCCCCATGCTGTTACAACCAAGAGCTCCTCCATCGTAGGTCTGCCGCTACAACCAAGCGCTCCTCCGTCGTGGGTCTGCCGCTACAACCAAGCGCTCCCACTCATAGCCTCCAGAGGTACTCCTTCTATTGAGTACCGCGGGTCTGCCGCTACAACCAAGCGCTCCTCCGCCGCGGGTATGCTGCTACAACCAAGCACTTCCCACTGGGCTATCCGTAACACATCGAGTCGTTCGATCAGCAGTCGTCAAGTCTCAACCAGCTCTAGGGTTTCCGCACACAGCATGCTCGTTCCGGGAGGGTCCACTCCACGAGCCAAGAGGTCGATGCATCAACTGACATGTAGTTCAGAGTTGATGTATCCCAAAAAGTACCGTAGTGGTACTACCGAACCCATGGAGGATTCCCGTATTGTCTTCATTGTCGTCGCAAACGCAGCCAGCTCTATGGTTCCCTCACACAGAAAGCTCGTTCGGGAGGGTCCGCTCCACGAGCTGAGGGGTTGATACATCAACTAACACATAATCCAGAGTTGATGTATCCAAAAGTTCCGTATCGTCAACAGGAACTCAACGTCACAGACGGCGCGTCAATCAGACGCCCAGTCTGAGAGTTATAGGCTTTTTCGTCCCAGGGCCCCGGTTGGTTTTTAAGTCAAAACCAACCCGACCGTACTCCACCTGCGTCCAAACCTCGGGCAGAGTAAGCCAAAAGATCCGTCTAACTAAGAGGAATACAAAAAAGTTGACGATACGTCAATCGGACGTTCGGACCTCAAGTTATGAGTGTTTCCGCTCCGAGGGCCCGGTTGGTTTCGTGTACGAACCAACCCGGCCGAACCCAAAGTACTCCAAAACCTTGAGTGCGATATACCAAAACGACCGTCTCGATCCAATGATCACATCACTGCTGACGGTGCGTCAATTGAAGGTCCGTAACCCAAGATATGGGCAAAAGACCAAAAGAGGTCCGAAAACGGGGGGTCTGGGCCCGGACCGACCCAGCCCAACCCCCCCTGGGTCGGACCGAACTGGGTTGACCCGACCCGGGTCCAGGTCCGACCCGGCCGGCGTGGCCCGGCCCGGCCTGGGTGGCCCGGCCCGGCCTGGGCGCGACCCGGCCCGGCCGGCGCTGGCGCGACTCGGTCGCCAGGCGGCTCGTCCGTAACGGCCGAGCGGTGCGCAAGGGGGGCGCCGCCCCCTTGAATGATCCGCGGCCCCGCGTGGGGGGCCGCCTCTCACCAATGGACATGGCCGGGTTGCCGCGTCCCGCCTTCGCCGGTCCCGCGCAGTCGCGGGACTGCCGGCCCGCCGCCGCGGCTGAAGCCATGACAGTTCTTCCCAGCGGCGTGCCGGGCGCCGCCGCCTCCCGCCGCCGGCGCCGCCGTGCCGGCGTGGCGTGCCAGCGGGTTGCTCCGCGGACCACCGGATGAGTTCTAGTGGTCGGAATCGCGCGCCGTCTTCGCCAAAGGCCCTCCCGGGGTCCGTCCTTCACTGCGAGGACCTCACATCGCCCGTGCGGCTTGTTTTGTCGTCGTTCGCCGTTTCGCACACCAAGAATTAAAGGGCGGTGGGTTTGGACTTGTTCCTTGGTCCGCACCCACCGCGTTAGCGGTTTTAAAAGTCTCAAAACAATCATTTTAACAAACCGCGGATATAATCACATGGATTAAAATGAACAAAAACCCCTACCTCAACGTTGTCGTCGAACGTGAGTTCGTCGCGGAAGAAGAGGATCGTCGCGTCATGGAAGGGGCGTCGCTGTCGTCGCGGTACACGACATCGCGTAGTCAAACTCTGAGGATTAAAAACACACAGATTTAATTGCACCAATTAAACCCATGTTGAGGATATAATTCACAAAGGAATTAAAAGAACCGCAATCCCCTACCTCAATCGGTTGTTGATCAAAGATTGTCGCGGGGAAGGAACGTCGCGGAAGAAACTTCGTGAAAGAAACGTCGCGGAAGGAGGATCGTCGGCGTCGTCGATCTCCGAGGGTTCGATGCTCTTTGTCGCCCTTCTTCGGAGGCCGGCGTTCTTCGTTGGTGATGATGCGTTCTTCGCGTTCTTCGCGTTCTTCGCATTCTTTGCGAAGGAGGATGAAGATCTTCAAGCTTTAGAGCTTTACCCAAATCCTCTCAACAAGCAACCCCTCAACAAAAACAAGTGTTGGTCTTATTTTATTCCCGATGCCAACAATTAGAAATTCAAAGTTAAGAAACGAACAATTAATTCGATGAATTAATTGTAATGACTTAACTGCCCAATTAAATAGGGGCATTTCTTAACTAGAAAAACACACGGTTGACTTTCATTAAAGAGGGGGTTGCGGGTGCGTTACTTAGAGGGAAAGAAATGGTGGGGATCGTGCGGGCCCCACCTCACAAATATCCTACCAAGTGGGTAGGATATTTTGGGTTCCACCCTATCCGCTTAACTTGGCTTAAGTGGCTTTAAGTGGCTTTTAGTGAAATAAAATAAAGTGTTGCACCACTTTTATTTTATTTCTTAACTTAAACCCAAAAAATTAAAAACCACACCCGAGAAAACGCAACTCCGGAAATGGAGTTTCTAAGCAAATACCAGAACTACGATTCCATCGGTGCCCTCAGAATTTGATTCCGAGCACCGGTTCAAAAGTTAGAAAAACCCGCTCGTTCGTTCACTGAACGTACCCGAGCCAAACTTCGGAAAATGATTCCGGGCACACCGGGCCTCGGAATCAGGTGCTGTCAGAAACTGCGTTCTTGTAAAATTCCAAAGAAAATTAAGAAAAAAAAATTTCCTTGAATTTTTATGGGTCTTTACAATTTTCATGGTTGGTCAAACCATGATCAAATTTTAAACATTCAAAAGGCCTATAAAAATATCTGAGACCAACTAGAAACTCCCAAAAATCAACCCAAATATTTCATAGCTAAAAAAAATTAAAGGAATAAATTAACTTGTAACACACCTAAAAAATATGAGGCCATTAAAATATCCCCTCTAAAGACTTATCATCATTGAGAAGCATCATTAGGCATCCTTCTTAGAAAACTCATGCCACTAGTCCTGAATGTTAGACTCCCACACCTAAGATTCCTCCTGGATCTATCCATGCCTCTACAGGATTTGGAAAAGTGGAACGATATTCCCCAATAATACCATCTCTCTCTAGTATACAATATGCAATGGGCATTCCTCGTATGATGCATCTGGATCAAGATCAACACCCTCATAGTTAACGACATGCATAGGATCGGGCATGTACCTATAGATTTGAGACACATGAAACATATCATGTATATCTCAGTAACAAAGAGGAATGTCTATATGGTAATACAAAGTTCATATACACTTATAAATATCAAACAGGCCAACAAATCTTGGAGCTAGCTTTCATTTCTTATACAAACATTGATTACCTAACTGAGGAGTCACCCACAAGAAATCTCTATCACCAATAGAGAACTATAAGGGTCACCTAATCCTATTAGCATATGATTGTTTCTTTCTCTAAGTGGGGTCAACTACTTCCTGACTAGTTTCACTCTCTTAGAGGTCTCCTGTACCATGTTCGACCCCACAAAAGCTGCCTCACCTGCCTCATTCCAACATAGTGTTGAACAACATGGATGGCCATAGTGATCCTCAAAAGGTTCCATATTTTTCATGACCCCCTCCCCACAAAGTGTACCCCTCCTGGGCCGAAAATATGATAAGGGAGATAATGACCCCCGAGTCCCACCTTCAGTAGGCCCTGGGTTGGTGACTAGCACCGAGGGTATAGTAAACACACAGATGGGAGGCATTACCCTCTAAGTGAACACATGTAGTAGAGAGAGATAAGATATACACCAACTAACTCCAACTTAGACTGAAATATAAAAGAAATCCCAAGTAAAAATATGTAATGTCATGAAACTTACTACAAATGAAAGGGGAAAAACTAAAAATACCCAAAAGAAAGTAAAAACAGCGACAACCACAAGCCCGAACAGCTCCTAAAACCCCAATCTAGTATAAAACAGATTGATCTTCAACCTAATCCAAGTGACCTAAAAAAATTGTTTATATATAAATAGGGTGAGTATAACAGTATACTCAGTAGGATCCTCCTTGAAGCCTCTCATGCAAAAGTAAAGAATGCATTCTAAAGCACAGTGAACAACAAGTGAAACTAACTCGTCACCTAAATAGGTATATTAAGTTCCCACCCTCACCATGGATACTCTCACCAAGTAATACATACAAGACTATATAATATAATAAAGAATATCAAGGGTACCCTGCTACCACTTCCCCACTGGTTTTCCGCTTTGCCCCAACGTCGCACGTCCTAAGCATCTCTCTCTAAAAAGGCTTTCCCACAGACACCTAGGCGAAGCACCACAACATGCACCTCATGCAAAAAAACCACCACGTCCACACAAGCAAAGTAACCAGGTAGTTTCTAGGAGCCACCACAGCTCGCATAACATGTATCATACGTCGAGTATTAAATCTCAAGACATTATAGCCCATACACCAAGTAAGGATCCTCAAGCCATCATAGCCTATACATGTTAAACCTATAGTAGTCCATAAGAAACTATATCCAGAATATATGTGTGTGAATGACCACAATCCATTATAACCCTCTACACATATATTTGGGGAAAACTAACTGCTGTGCCTACCAGCACAAGTAACTACTAAGAGAAGAGAGTGGGGCCAAAGGGGGTAGTCAACTATCCATCCTCCCATCATAATGTGGGGGGAAACACCCCCCATGGCTCAGAATCCCCGGGGTGTCAGTTTCCCTGATTGAAAGGGTGAAGTAGCGTATAAAAACACAAAAAGTACAGAATATACTATGTCCCACAACCACACTATGGGCATAACCTAGTCTTGGACTCAACTGCAGCTATTGTCTCTCAGACTCCTGACTACTACTTCTAAGACTAGGTATCCTATAAGCACACAACCATTTAAAGATCTTTATTACATTACTTCATTCCCTTTTTATCAGTTTCACTTTACGTTAATTAATTCTTTAAACACTGATTAACCATTATCAATTTCCACATTATATTTCATTAGCATCACACCCAAAGTCCACTTTCCCTTTAAATTGTAACTTCACCATTGCATCCCAGAAAGCTCCAACCCCATAGGTTAACATAATTTATTAAATTATTTATTTACAACATTACTTTCCCATAATCCCAGGTATTCTAGAGAAACATTCTATGCTACTAAACACAAGGGGATCGACCTGGTGAGTAGATGGACTACCTGTCGAGTCTTTGCTGCCTATAGTAAGAGCATAGACCCATACTCCCTTGAGAATATAAACACAGAAAGAATGTGGCATACCCCGCGTGTCTTCGCCCCTTTCGGAAGAAGGGTAAGAAAAACTAGATTCCTTGAGCAGTGTGAAAAGTAAAGCAGATAAACAACCAATAAGAAAAGAAAGAATCCAAACATTCACATCCAACTCATTTCATTATCCCCAGTGTCCTCACCGACACCCACATGCATAAACCGATGCATCTTGCAACTCTAGGTGTCAACTGCTGCCTCAACCAGTCGACCTCCATGCCCCCACATATCAAAAAATCCATCTAGGCTCACATCACAACACAATCAGCATGAAAAAAACATCATATCAATTATGCTCTTGGCCCTTAAAAAAGCAATAGGGTAACTCAGAACCTTACAATGAATTATATTCTATCAGACAACTAGTTCTTTAATCCACCTTGGATTAACCGATTTAATATTCATATGTTCCAAATTCAAGAAACCTAACCAGTAAGCTATCACAAATAATTAAACATACTTACTGCACCAATTTGATTAACATCAAATTACAACAAGAATATCCAGATTCATTTACATGCCTCTTTATCTTTATCCAAAAAATTATCAATTATTTCCAACTTTACATTCTTTACTAATTTCCATCAAGAACGAAAGGCTAAAAAAACAATCATAGAAATTACACTATCTAGAAAAACAAGAGGAAATAGCATACGATCGATATCAATTTATTTATCTGGTTTAAATATTTATTATGTCAATTCCATTACGATCCAGTGGGATAAAACATACTAGCTATATATTTTCACGTAAAAGAAAAAAGAATCCACAAATCCCCTACCTCAAATAGTTCTTGACAAGCCACACAATGGGTTACGATCTCCTTTCCTTGTGACATCTTTATCCACCTGAGGATGCAGAGACACCACCACACCGATCAACACCCAAGAAAAGTCCATTAGGAACAAGGAGATAACATTCCATAAAAGGGAGAGGGGAAACAAAAATATATGAACCAAAAAGAATGATGATAGAACATACCTTATATTAGAGATCAATCGATACTGCTTGGTTGCACAAAAAACAGAGGGGAACGGATCCAAGGATTAAGGTTCAATCACACTGCTCCCAAGGGAAGAAGGAAATAATCAAGTGTCTCGTACCAGGGAACAAGAAGGTATAACAAGGGAGGAAGATATATTATCCCTTAAGAAGATTTAATGGATTAGTGGTTTAAGATACACTGGATTTTCCATTAAAAGTAGATCGCATTAAACCACGTGTTTTGACCATGTAAAAAAGCATCCCGATCCTTAGGAATAATTGATATAGGAGTTACAGCCTTTGAATCGACCTTAGAGTCCTTAAAACAAGGCTTTAAATGAATTTTACGTTAAAGGAAACGTCAAAGGGGAGAAACTGTAGGAAGCTAGAAACACTATTCAGAAACTCGAAATTTGGAAAAGGAAATAGAGGTTACTGATGGAACCTCACCGTTCTAGAAACACTATTCACGAACTCAAAATTTGGCAAAGGAAATAGAGGTTACTAATGGAACCTCACTGTTCTAGAAACACTATTCACGAAATCAAAATTTGGTAAAGAAAATAGAGGTTATCGATGGAACCTCACTGTTCTAGAAACGCTGTTCATGAACTCAAAATTTATCAAAGGAAATAGAGGTTACTGATGGAACCTCACCATTCTGGAAACACTGTTCGCAAACTAAAAATTTGGCAAAGGAAATAGTGGTTACCGATGGAACCTCACCGTTCTGAAAACACTGTTCACAAACTCAAAATTTGGAAAAGGAAATAGAGGTTACTGATAGAACCTCACCATTCTGGAAACACTGTTCATGAACTCGAAATTTGGTAAAGGAAATAGAGGTTACCGATGGAACCTCACTGTTCTGGAAACACTGTTCATGAAATCAAAATTTGGCAAAGGAAAGAGGTCACCATTAGAACCTCAACATTAGAACCTCATCGTTGGAACCTCACTGTTGCACTGTTCACCTAAGGCCACTGATGACACTGTTCACATAAGGTTATTGATGACACTGCTCACATAAGTTTACTGATGACACTGTTCACATAAGGTCACCATTTCACTGTTCACATAAGGTTTCCGATGACATTGTTCACATAAGGTCACCGATGTCACTATTCACATAATGTCACCATTGCACTGTTCACATAAAGTTACTGATGACACTGTTCACATAAGGTTACTGATGGAACTATTCACAAAAGGTAATCATTGCACTGTTCATATAAGGTTACTGATGAAACTGTTCACATAAGGTTATTGATGACACTGTTCACAGAAGGTTACCATTGCATAATTCACATAAGGCTACTGATCTAATGTTCACCTAAGGTTACTGTTAAACTATTTATAAAAGGCTACCGATGCAACTGTTCACCGATGGAACTGTTCACAGAATTAGAAATTTGGAAAAGTGTTAGGGATATGTCACCTTGACCCCCCGTAGCACCTCAAACACCAGATTTTAGTAAAGGAATGGACCTGAGTGGTCCGAGCCATTATATCAGATACCTCTCAAAACATTATCATCCTCGAGAATTAAAAACCAACCTAAAGGAAACAAAAAAGAGGTCCGAACAACCACTCATTGAGATAACTCTCAAAAGAGAGCAAGCCATAAGAAGAACTAAAGAAAGCTATCTCATAAACACGAAAGGTTTATAACCACAAATGGGACATCATTACATGAAAATAGTTAAACATCAAACAACTATGGGTACTGATCACGTATCTTTGACTCACATTCCCAGGTACTCTCCTCCATGCCACTATGTCGACACAAGACACGAACCAAGGGGATAAAATGCCCACACAACACCTTCTCTTTGTGGTCTTAGATCTCCACAGGTCGCTCCTCAAAGTTCGCATCACCATCAACATCGATCTCTCCCCAATCGATGATGTGAGAGTCATCATGAAGATAATGACGGAGCTATGATACATGAAAAACATCGCGTATCTGACTCATCTGTGGGGGAAGTGCTACTCGATATGCCATAGATCCAACATGAGCTAACACCTCGAAAGGCCCAACAAACCAGGGAGAAAGCTTAATCCCATGACCAAGCCTTTGCTACCCATAATGGGGAGTCACTTTAAGAAACACGTGATCCCCAACATCAAAATCTAAGGATCTTTTCCTTTGATCAGCATATGATTTCTGACAATACCGCACTGTCTTCATCCCCTCAAAAATCACCTGAACCATCTTTGTTGTATTTTGTACTAGTTCTGGTTTGAGAATTGCTGACTATCCAACCCCAGTTCAGCACAACAAAGAATGGCATGGCCGGCCATACAAGGCTTCAAACGGTGCCATACCAACGGTGGTTTGAAAACTATTATTGTAAGTGAACTCCACCAAGGGAAAGTGCCTTATCCATGAACCTCTAAAATCCAGGACACAAGAGCATAACATGTCTTCAAGATTCTGGATGGTTCGCTCTGTCTGACCATCCGTTTGAGGATGAAAAGTAGTTATAAGGCATAACTGAGAACCAAAAGCATGCTGGAGACCTCTCCACACCCTAGAGGTAAAACAAGGATCTCTATCAGAAATGATCATCCTTGGGACTCCATGAAGTCTCACCACCTCCTCCAGATACTGCTTTGATAAAACTTCCACTGAGCTTGACTCCTTGATTACTATAAAGTGGGATGATTTTGTTAAATGCTCCACTACCACCCAAATAGCATCATGTCCTCCCATAGCTTGAGGTAAACCACTAACAAAGTCCATTGAGATGTCCTCACACTTCCACTAAGGAAAATCTAATGGTTGAGTAGACCACCAAGAACACGGTGTTCGACCTTCACCTTATGGCAGACCAAACATCGAGACACAAACTCTGCAATTGCACGCTTCAGATCAGGCCACCAAAACTAGCTCCTCAAGGCTCGGTACATCTTTGTTACGTCAGGATGCACTGCTAAAGGAGAGATATGGAACTCTCTGAGAACCATCTCATAGATCATAAAAGGAACAAATATCCTTCCATGATACAAAATTCGGTGTTGTTCATCCTCAGAATAACCATTAGGGACCTCGCCACAAACTACTCGGTCTCTCTAGACCTCCACCTCTAGATCCCATAACTGGGACTCTTCCACCTGCTGCACTAGAGATGACTACACCGTCATCTAAAAAAGACAAAATCTACCCCCAACTTCTCCTATATCAAGATGTAATGCTGACAGTTCTTCCATTACTCTCCAGGAATCACCAGATTCACGCACTGCATCACCACGTGACTTACTGCTCAGCTCATCAGCTACAACATTCCCTTTTCCAGGTGCATACGACATTTCGAAGTCATATTCCTATAAGAACTCCATCCACTGAAACTGTCGTAAGTTCAACTCACGTTGGGAGAAAACATACCTCCGGCTCTTATGATCGGTGAAAACCACAAAGCGCTCACCAATGAGTTAATGTCTCCATAACTTCAGGGAAAACACTATGGCTGCCAACTCAAGATCATGAGTGGCATAGTTACGTTCATGAGGATGAAACTGACGAGACCCATAAGAAACAACTGATCTTTTCTGTATCAGAACACAACCTAAACCCAGACGAAAATCATCGCAGAAAACATCAAACTGAACTCCCTCAGCTAGAAGATAGAGAACTGTAGCACTTAATAACTTCTCTTTTAGATACTCGAAAGCTGCCTGACACTGATAAGTCCATATGAATGCTTGATCCTTCCTATTAAAAGCTGTCAGAGGAGTTTCAACTAGAGAGAAATTTGCCACAAAACTTCTATAGTAGCCTGCAAGACCAAGAAAACTTAGAACCTATGACACTATCTTGGGGGCTTCCCAAGACACGACCACTTTTATCTTCAATGGATCCACAACTAATCCCTGCTAGGACACAACATGCCTCAAGAAATGGACTTCTCGAGCCCAAAACTCACACTTCGACAACTTCCCAAATAGTTGATGTTGAAGAAAAACTCTCAAAACGGTGTGTAGATTCTCCACATGCTCCTACTCAAACGTGGAGTACAGAAACATGTCATCGATGAAAACCACCATGAAATTTTCCAGGAACTCACAAAACACAACATTCATCAATCCCATGAACACAGCTAGAGCATTCGTTACACCGAATGACATTACAAAGAACTCATAATGCCCATGATGACAACGAAAAGCAGTATTCAGGATATCCTCATCCTTCACACACATTTGATGATAACCTGACCGCTATTCGATCTTTGAGAACCAACTTGCACCCTTTAGCTGATCGAATAAAACATTAATACGCAGAAGAGGATAGCGATTATTCACTGTCACTTTGTTTAAGAAACTATTATCGACACACAACCGCAAACTTCCATCAGTCTTTTTTCACGAACAAAATTGGTTCACCCCATGGTGACACACTAGGATGAACAAAACTGTACTGTAACAGACCATCAATCTATATATGTATCTCTCGTAACTCAGAAGGGGCCATCCTATATGAAGACATAGAGTTAGGAGATGCTACTGGTTGTAGCTCGATCCCAAACTCGATCTTCCGCTGAGGGGGTAATGCTAAAAAATCTTCCAGAAAGACATTAGGGTACTATTCTATGAACCTAGGAAATGCCAACTGCTGAACCTCTAAATAACTTAGCATCTGATCAGACATCTTAGATGATAAGGACGAAACACTCCTCTGACCCATCTGTGGGTCTCACTCGCCAATGGACACCACTGGATCTCCATCCGCATCGAAGAACACAACCTTCCTCCTGAAGCAATCCACGATAGCCTGCACCAAATATAACCAATCTATGCCGAGGATGACATCATATGGTTGTATTTGTAAACATAGGAAATCTCCCCAAGAGCAGTGCTTCCCCAACACTAGCTCACAGTCTCTATATACTTCAAACAAGTCAGCTCGACCTCCAACTGGCGTATTCAATGTCAAGGGCACTGGAAGCCTCTCTACCTCAAGTCCCAAAGCAAGGAAAAGGGTAGGTGATATGAAAGAGTGTGTTTATTCAAAATCAAACAAGGAACACACCATGGTAGAAAACAAGAAACAGGTACCTCGAACGATGTATAGCTCGCCTGGTGCTGGCAACGCTAAAGAATGAAGCTAACCACGACCTCATCCACGACCTCTCTTACCCTGATGATAACCAACACCACGGCCGCACTCTAATCTCTAAGGATGGGGAGCATCATGGGGATGTCTTCTGCCTACCCCATATACCCTCTGCTGATCTTATGCTGGTGCAACCTGCTGCTGTTGCCTCGGCTGGAACTGCCTCAATGGAGGAACTTGGAGCGGAAAACCTGGTGTACAATGACTGATCTGAAATGTTGGGAACTATCACTACTGATGACCTCGACCACCATAATAAAAACAAGTGCCTAATCCCTTGGCATAGGACTGAGATCCACTACCTCCAGAAAAACGAGATGCGGAGGGCAGAGACCTTCCCCAGGCTGAACAGAAACTCTTCTTCCCTGAAAATAGGGGACCCCAGACCAAAACTCTACTTTGTGAGGAGTCATGACAACTCCCCTCTTGTGATGATCCAGTTCTGGCCAATTTCCTCTCAACGACCTCTGCCCTCGCCAGCACCTCAAGATATGTCTTCAGCATAAATGGGGTGACCTGGCACTGGATCTTTGGACACAAATCCTCCTATAAATTCCTTTCCCTGACCTCCTCATTTGGAAACAAGTCCGAAGAATATCGTAAAAGGTTACTGAAACAGATTCCAAACTCTCTCACACCAGAACTCCCCTGTCAAAGGGTAAGAGGCTCCTGGCGACTGGACGCCTTCATAGTCGAGGAAAGAAACTTGTCTCAGAAATCCTCCCATGAGATCGATGACTCCTCGCGATCCCCAAGAAATAAGAACCACCACTACCTCACTTCTCCATGCAACATCGTCACAACCAAGGACACCCAGTGCTCCTTCAGAGCACAGATCGAACTGAAGCCTATCTCAACCTACTTTAATTATTCTTTCATGACTACATCTGAAATAGATCCCTCATTCTTTTGCAGACTTTGGCATGGAAACTCTCGGAGTGTCCTCCTCCAAGTGTCGTCGTCGTCAGCCTCTACCCAGTGGCGATCTGCTGGCACAACCTGCTAAACATATTCTATGTGATCCTGACAAGGATGTTGACCTGGAGACATACCTACAAAATATCAAATAGTTAGAGATCTTAAACTTGGAATATGGAAGACCCATCATCAATTAATTAATTGTTTTCTTTTATTCGTTTTAGGTTAACCTATCCCAAGGTCTACCCATTCAAACATAGGAACAAAAAAGAATGATGCATGATCCTTTCCTAGGTCTCTACCATGCAACTAGTATCACCTTGTTTAGTATCCATTGTAAACTTAAAGGTCCGTACATCAGATCATAAGGGGCCCTAAATGCCTATGTATTAGTCGGTCTCCAGTGTTTACATCACTTGATAAACTTGACTGACACTATTTCCCTACCAACCCATGAAACCTCACCTATGTCTAACTCCAAACTCCATCCTATCCCTCAACCAGGCCTATGATACAACTATGTCACGACCCCCTCCCCACAAAGTGTACCCCTCCTGGGCTGTAAATGTGAGAAGGAAGATAATGAACCCCGAGTACCACCTCCAGTAGGCCCCGAGTTGGTGACTAGCACCAAGGGTATAGTAAACACACAGATGAGAGGCATTACCCTCTAAGAGAACACATGCGAAAGAGAGAGATAAGATAGACACCAACCAAATCCAAATCAGAATGAAATATAAAAGAAATCCCAATTACAAATATGTAATTTCATGAAACCTACTACAACTGAAAGGGAAACAACTGCAAATACCCAAAATAAAGTAAAACCAGTATCAACCACAAGCCCGAACAGCTCCTGCAACCCCAAGCTAGTAGAAACTGGCTTGATCTCCAACCTGCTCCAAGTGACCTAAAAAAACAGTTTATATATAAATAGGGTGAGTATAATAGTATACTTAGTAGGATCCTCCCCGAAGCATCTTATGCAAAAACAAAGAAAGCATTCTAAAGCACAGTGAACTACAAGTGAAACTAACTCGTCACCTAAACAGGTATACTAAGTTCCCAGCGTCACCATGGATACTCTCACCAAGTAATGTATACAAGAGTATATAATATAATAAATAATATCAAGGGTACCCTGTTACTACTTCCCCACTAGTTTTCCGCTTTGACCTAATGTCACACGTCCTAAGCATCTCTCTCCAAAAAGGCTTTCCTTCAGACACCTGGGTGAAGCACCACAACATGCAGCTCGTGCAAAAAAACCACCACATCCACACAAGAAAAGTAACCAGGTAGTTTCTGAGAGCCACCACAGATCACATAATGTTTATCACACATTGGGTATTAAACCTCAAGCCATTATATCCCATACAATGAGTAAGGATCCTCAAGCCATCATAGTCTCTATACGTTACACCTATAGTAGTCCATATGAAACTATATCCAGAATATATGTGTGTGAATAACTACAAGCCATTACAGCCCTCTACACACATATATGGGGAAAACTAACTGCTGTGACTACCAGCATAAGTAACTTCCAAGAGAAGAGAGTAGGGACAAAGGGGGTAGTCAGCCATCCATCCTCCCACTAGAATGTTAAGGAAAACACCCCCCAGGGCTCACAGTTCCCGAGGTGTCAGTTTCCCTGACTGACAAGGTGGAGTAGTGTGTAGAAACACAAAAAGTACAGAATATACTATATCCCACAACCACACTATGGGAATAAACTAGTCTTGGACTCAAATGCACCTAACGTCTCTCGAACTCCTGACTAACACTTCTAAGACTAGGTATCCTATAAGAACACAACCATTTAAAGAGATTTATTACATTACTTCATTATTTTTTTATCAGTTGCACTTTACATTAATTAATTCTATAAACACTGATTAACCATTATCAATTTCCACATTATATTTTATTAGCATCACACCCAAAGTCCACTGTCTTTTTAAATTGAAACTTCACCATTGCATCCCAGCAAGCTCCAACCCCATGGGTTAACATCATTTATTCAATTATTTATTTACAGTATTACTTTCCCATAATCCCAAGCATTCTAGAAAAATATTCTATGCTACTAAACACAAGGGGATCAACCCGGTGAGTAAATGAACTACCCATCGAGTCTTTGCTACATATAGAAAGAGAATAGACCCATCCTCCCTTGAGAAGCTAAACATGGAAAGCACGTGGCATACCCTACATGTCTTCGCCCCTTTCAGAAGAAGGGTAAGAAAAACCAGTTTCCTTGAGTAGTGGGGAAAGTACAACAGATAAAAAACCAATAAGAAAAGCAAGAATCCAAACATTCACATCCAACTCATTTCATTATCCCTGATGTCCTCCTTGACACCCACATGCATAAACCGATGCATCTCACCACTCTAGGTGTTAGCTGCTGCCACAACTAGTAGGCCTCCATGCCCCCACATATCACAACAACCATCCAGGCTCACATCACAACACAAGAAGCATGAAAACAAACATCATATAAATTGGGCTCTTGGCCCTTAAACAAGAAAGAGGGAAACTTAGAACCCTACAAGGAATTATCTTTTATCAAAAATCCAGTTCTTTAACCCACCTTGTATTAACCAATTTAATATTCTTAGGTTCCAAATTTGAGAAACCTAACCAGTAAGCTATCACAAATAATTAAACATGCTTACTGCACCAATTTTATTAACATCAAATTACAACAAGAAGAACTAGATTCATTTACATGAATCTTTATCTTTAGATAAACAATTATCAATTAATTTCGGCTTTAATTTCTTTACCAATTTCCATCAAGAACGAAAGGCTAAACAAAGAAAGCATAGAAATCACACTATCTAGAAAAATAAGAGGAAATAACATACGATTGATATCAATTTATTTGTTCGGTTCAAATATTTATTATGTCAATTACATTGTGATCTAGTGGGATAAAATATGCTAGCTATACATTTTCACTTAAAAGAAAAGAGAAGTAATGAATCCCCTACCTCAAATAGTTCTCGATGAGCCACACAATGGGTTACAATCTCCTCCCCCTGTGACAACTGTATCCACCTAAGGATGAAGAGACACCACCACACCAGTCAACACCCAAGAAAAGTCAATTAGGAACAAGGAGATAGAATTCCATAAAAGGGCGAGGGGAAACAGAAAGAGATGAACCCAAACGAATGACGATAGAACATAACTTATATCAGAGATCGATCGATACTGCTTGGTTGCACAAAAAACATAGGGGAACCGATCCAAGGATTAAGGTTCGATCACACCACTCTTAAGGGAAGAAGTAAAGGATCGAGCATCTCACACTAGGGAATAAGAATGTAGAAAAAGGGAGGAAGATATATCGTCCCTTTAGAAAATTTAACGGAGTAGTGGTTTAAGATATGCTGGATTTTTCATTAAAAGCGGATATCATTAAACCATGTGGTTTGACCATGTAAAAAAAACATTCTGAGCCTTATGAATAATTAATAAAGGAGTTCAGACCTTTGAATCGGCCTTAGAGTCTTTAAAACAAGGCTTTAAATGCATTTTACATCAAAGGGGAAAAACTGTAGGAAGTTGGAAACAATGTTCACGAACTCGAAATTTGGAAAAGGAAATAGAGGTTACCAATGGAACCTCACCATTCTGGAAACAATATTCATGAACTCAAAATTTGGCAAAGGAAATAGAGGCTACCGATAGAACCTCACTGTTCTAGAAACATTGTTCACTAACTCAAAATTTGGTAAAGGAAATAGAGGTTACCGATGGAACCTCACTATTCTGGAAACACTGTTCATGAACTAAAAATTTAGCAAAGGAAATAAAGGTTACCGGTGGAACATCATCATTCTGGAAACACTGTTCACAAACTCAAAATTTGGAAAAGGAAATAGAGGTTACCGATGGAACCTCCCCGTTCTGGAAACACTATTCACGAACTCAAAATTTGGCAAAGGAAATAGAGGTTACCGATGGAACCTCACCATTCTGGAAACACTATTCACGAACTCAAAATTTGGAAAAGGAAATAGAGGTTACCGATGGAACCTCACTGTTCTAGAAAAAATGGTCACAAACTCAAAATTTGGAAAAGGAAATAGAGGTTACTGATGGAACCTCACCATTCTGGAAACACTGTTCACGAACTCAAAATTTGGCAAAGGAAAGAGGTCACCGTTGGAACCTCACTGTTGGAACCTCACTGTTGCATTGTTCACCTAAGGCCACCGATGGCACTGTTCACATAAGGTTACTGATGACACTATTCACATAAGGTTACTGATGACACTGTTCACATAAGGGCACTGTTTCACTATTCACATAAGGTTACCGATGACACTATTCATATAAGGTCACCAATGTCACTATTCACATAAGGTCACCGATGTCACTATTCACATAATGTCACCGTTGCACTATTCATATAAGGTTTCTGATGACACTGTTCACATAAGGTTACTGACGTCACTGTTCACAGAAGGTTACAGTTTCCCTGTTCACATAAGGTTACCGATGACACTATTCACATACGGTTACCGATGACACTGTTCACAGAAGGTTACCATTGAACTGTTCATATAAGGCTACCGATGACATTGTTCACCTAAGGATACCGATGAACTGTTCACCTAAGGTTACCGTTGCACTGTTCACAGAAGGCTGCTGATGCAACTGTTCACTGATGGAACTATTCACAGAATTAAAAATTTGGAAAAGTGTTGGGGATATGTCACCTTAACCTCCTATAACACCTCAAACACCATATTTCAGTAAAGGAATGGACCTGAGAGGTCCGGGACATTACAATATTAATATAATCATGAAATATGTTTTTTTACATGAGTTCAACCAAGGAAAACTTCCCATACCATGCTCCACTAAAGTCTAGGATGAAAGCTTGAAGCATATCATAAAGGATCTTACTTATCCTCTCCGACTATCGATCAGTCTATGGATGACACACTGTACTCAGTTTTAGCTGAGTACCCAAAGCCTTCTGTAAGCCCTGCAAAAAAATATGATGTGAAATGCACATCACTACTAGATAAAATTCTCAAGGTAACTCTATACAAGTGTACAATATCTAAAAAATACATATTTCCCAACTCATCAATTGAGTGAGTCTCACAGATCAATAAGAAATAAGAAAATTTCACCATCTAAGAAAAAATCACCCAAAACACATCATGGATCCTTGGGGTTTATGGTAACATCATCATAAAGTCCATCATCATGTCATACCAATTCACATTAGCAGTAGAAGTGGCTAAAGAAAACAACCAGGATGTTGATGCTCAACCTTTACCTTCTTGTAGGTAAGGTATAGTGAAAAAAAACTAGTGATTCCACTCTTCATATCAGGCTACCTAGACTAATGTAGAATATCGTAGTATATCTTCATTGACTCAGTATATACTATCCATTTAGAAGTATGTGAATCTATCATTAGATCCTATCTCAAGGTGGATGTCACTATAATCTTCCCATGAATACTGATCATGTCATCATTGGCAACTAAACACCCTAAAACTAGGTCACTACCTACCAATTAGTCTCATATCAATGAATAATTGGGATATAACTCTTGTCCATTCTTCACCTAGTATACTAATAAAGACATGATGACCAAGGGATCAGATGTCATGAATACCCAATCCTCAGATGTGTCCACAATCCAATCTTCTATAAAACTGATAATGCACTATTCATCTAGTGATTTCCATTTGAAAATCTCCCAAAACTCTAGCGTTTTCCTGATAGGAGCATCTGCAATTACTTTAACTTTTGATGGAGCATAGGCCATCTAAAATTTGAATTTCTATTAGTACACTACCCAATTCCTCTGCATTAAATTGAGATAATGCTAAGAGAAGATATATCATAAGCTCTCATGGTCCGCGTAAATAATAAACCTCTCACCAAAGAGATAATGTTACCCAAATTTCATATCATGGACCACTATGGTTAAATCTAAATCATGTTTTGAGTATTTCCACTCATAGGGTCACAATTTATGTGACCCATATGAAACCACTTGATCCCTATACATTAGTACAAATCCCATCCTAAAACTCGATGAATCAAAATTCACTACTTATCCAATCATAGAATTTGGTAGATTAAAAATTGGAGTTGTATTTAACTTCCTATTTAGCTCAAGAAAGACATCCTCACACTAATCAGTCCATTAAAACCTCACCCCATTCTTGGTAAGTCCCTTCATTAGAGTTTCTAAGAGCGATAAGTCCTGAATAAATTGTTGATAGTATCCATCCAACCCAATGAAACTCATGATCACAAATACAATCCAAGGGAGAGACCAAGACATCACTGCTTCCACCTTCTCTGGGTTTACATAAATTTATGACTTAGAGATCACATGATCAAGAAAATTGACCTCTCAGATCTAGAAGTTACACTTAGAAATCTTGGAAAAATATAATGCGCTTAGAGTGAAATCAACACAATCTCAAGATTTATGGAAGGTAACTTGGAATTATATGAATATATAAGGATATCACCGATAAATACCATGACAAATGAGTCAAGATATGGATGAAAGATCTTGTTCATGATATCCATGAACACTATTAGGGAATTAATCAAACTAAAAGGAATGAATAGGTACTCATAAAAGTCATATTTACTACCAAATACCATCTTAGGGATATCATCCTCTTTGACTCACAACTGGTGATAGACCGAATGAAGATCAATATTGGAGAACCACTTGGATCCTCAAAACTGATCAAATAGATCATAAATCCTAGGTAAATGATACCTGTTCTTTACTATCACCTGATTTAACTTCTTGTAGTCTTCATAGATCTGTAGACTACCGCCCACCTACTTGGAGAACAACATGGGTGAACCAAATGAAGATATTTTTAGTCTGATGAAAGCTTTAATATTCCATTCCTTATGCTAAATATAGAGTTCCCTCAACTCATAAAACACTATAAGATAAAGAGGAATTGAAATAGTCTAAACTCCCAACATGAGTTTTATCTCAAAATTGACTTCTCGATCAGGAGGAATACCAGTGAATTTATCTAGAAATAAATCCCGATAGACATAAACAACAGGAGGGAAAGAAGAGGACCCAATATCCAGTTTTGATGTGAGAGATAATCCCACTACCTGAGCTATGATGGCTCTAATATGGCTCAAATATAGTCCCACTCCATTGGATTTGATATCCCACTCACCGATCATCACACACTTCTCTCCCTTAGAAGAAATAAAGGATACCCATCTCCGATAATAGTTGATGTGAGTGAAAAATATGGTTAGTTTGTCAATTACAAGGATAACATAAAAGGTATTCATCTAAAGGATCATGAAATACCATAAATTTCCATAGTCAAAAAAGACTATATGATACTATGGACATATTTGGAGATGATCAAATTTCATCCCCAAGGGCATGTCAAGAGAAAGAAACCTATAATACAATTTAATTGCCAAGTCAAGACCAAAAATAACTTAAGTCGATATAAAAGAAGGAGAGGCACTAGTATCAAAAAGAGAATAAGAAATTGAATAGGTGATCAAGACCGTACCTTGAATGGTCAATGTTTCCTCTCCATATCCATCCAAATCCTGGTCCATTACATACACTTGGCCTACCTTAGATCCACAACCCTGAACCTGGGGTGCATGTATTGCTTGATTCAATATCATCCAAGGACTCTAGACGTATTTTTGAGGACCCCACCTAGATCCCCGAGTCTTAGATTGTGTCTTTATTTCACCCCACCAGAAATTTGGACTCCAAGATATAGAGAAGATCTACTGAAGATGCCCCATCTTTCCACATTAAATAAAAATTTCTTTGAGGAGTTGTATAAAACCTATGATGATGTGTGAACTTCCCACAGTTGAATCATTATATAACTCCATCTAAGGGGGATGAAGAAGTCATAATCTACTTAACTTGTTTACCAATTCCTCATCATACATCATAGATCTTCATATTTCTACTACCATAAGATACACTCACTGAAGCAGTAGGAGGTCCACCCACCTAAGTACAAAATGATAGAAGAAGAACAACTTCTCAATCCTCTTCCAAGACTTTATAAATAGTCAAGGCATTACAAAGAACCTCCATGTATGTCATTAGGCTGAAACTCCTAAACTTCCATTTAAAATTAGGATGAAGAATGATCTCAAATTTCTTGGCCTTCAGTGCCTCATTTCTGGCCATGAGGGGAGTAAAACAAAGCAATTCAGTGAAATAAGTGGAGAATGTAGATACTATCAAAGATCATGTAATGACCCCCTACTTTCAAATATACCACAATGAGGGGAGATAGATAATGAACCCCTGAGTCCTGCCTCCAGTAGGCCTTGGGTTGTTGACTATCACCGAGGGTATAAAAATATCATAAATGGTAGGAATTATCCTCTATAATATAAACAATATTGAGAGATAAGATGAATCAACCATAAAAAACTCCATGAAATAATATAAAAAGAAACCAAAACCATCCCACAATGAATGTATAAATAAAACTGATATAGATAAAAGTATATAAAGTAAATACCCAAAAGAAAAGATAAACTAGTGATATATCAACTATCTAAAGGTTTGAGCTAGAAATGTCCAACATGGTCCACATAGTCCTCTTGAAAAAATGAAAATAATTTTTATATAAGTAGAGTGAGCATACAAATATTCTCAATAGGAAAACCAAAGCCTCTCATGAACATGTAAAATAATTATACTAATTTATTTATGAGAAAACAATATAACTAACAACCAATAAACAAGTTAACTATCCATCCCAACCTCACCAAGGCACACTCAAAAAATAATGCAAGCCAAGTATAATAACATAATAAGAAGCATAATGATAAAGGGTACCACAAACCACTTTCCCACTAATTTTCTACACTCACACCCCAATGACATACGTCCTAGTGCTCTTATATCTTTCGAATAACATATAACACCTTCCCAAAGCACGGTCACATCACATCACACCCGAAGACACCTGGACCACCACCCAATAGCATGATCACAAATCATATCATTTGAAGACACCTGGGACATCACATCAGAACCAATTCCATAACAAGAGTAGTAGGGTATTGTGAATATAAAGATAATAAACCTTGTTCCCACTACTATGAATGACCCCCACCATAATCTACCCATAACACGGTTATATCACATCTCACCCTAAGACACATGGGCCACTTCCCCATAGCACAGTCATATCACATCTTTCCCAAAGACACCTAGGACACTTCCCCACAACACGGTCATATCACATCTAACTTAAAGACACCCAGGCCATCACCTAGTGCACTAAAATACCACTAACCATCATAGCTTGTGAATATATACTCACTTGGAAGAGAGAGTGTTAAAGATTGGGTAGCTAACCATCCATCCTCATCACGAGGATATTGAAAAAAACCCTGTGTGAATATATGGGCATCGACACATAGTTCTCAACAAGAGTGGGGTATGTATATAAATCACAAAAAATATACAAGTATATATATATATATATATATATATATCCACACACATAACCAATCTATCAGTTCACAAAAAAACACTAACCAACTCACAACATCCCCACTTTCACTGCCACATCTAAATTCTTAACGCTACACAAGCCACAAGCCAAATATCACACTGCAAAATAATTCAATAATCTTGGAAATTCATTTCATTATTTATAAAAAACTGTATTTAACCACAAAACCATCATTTATCTATTCATTAATCATTTAAATCCCATTAACCAAACCAACCTATGGCATTTAAAACATTATTAACCAATTATTCCATCACTACCTAGGCATCTAGAAAAAAGCAACCATTCTCATCTCATCCAATATAAAACACAACCAAAAATAACAAGTATCTCATGATCCCCATCAAACCATTACCTTTAAAACCTACAAGTATGGACAATCAAACCATCATCTCACCACCCCAAAAGCACATCCAAACAAACTATCACCTCACCACCCCAAAAGCATGTCTAAACAAACCATCACCTCACCGTCCCAAAAGAACAACTAAAAAACCATCACCTTGATTCCAAAAAATCATGAAAAAAAAACCATCAACTCACTCCCCCAAAACCATGACCGCATCTCACCCATCATCCCCACACTCCCTAAGAACACATCGTAATTGAACATCGCCACACTAAAACATGGACACACATCACAAAAAATCATAATTTTTTATTGTAGATTTAGCAAAAAGATTTTATCACATTCCACTTATTTAATTAGGGAATTCTCACACAAGTCATAATCTAGGGGAAACCATTTTATTATCCAAATATAAGTGGTTATCCAATTTTCATTTTAGGGTGATGTAAAACAATCACAAAAATGTTACATAATCACAACAAACACTATGAAAAAAATTCCCCAAAGACCATGATTTTCAATAGGGAATTTAGCCCACACAATAACAATATCAAGGTAATATAAAAGATATAAAATAATGAAAATCATACCTTTTTACCCATAATTTTTAATTAAAAAATTAATTTATCTTGGTTAGGACAACACAACCATCCTTAATAGATAAACAAGTGTAAATACCTTCTACATGATATACAAAAGTGAGAAATGAGGGATACCCTAGCTCAAAAGAGATTTTACAACTTGCTGTGAACCATAGGGAAAAGAAGAAATTCCTGCAAACCACAATCACACATGGGAAACCATGAATCAACATACAACACACACAAGGATCATCAAAACCCAACCTAAATTACACCCCAAACCAAAACTACTCCACTATAGTAGATCCTTGGGAGAATAATAGAATAAAAACAACCAAGAAGAAGAGAATGGATTTACATTGATTAATAAAACATCACCATTGGAACTAATAGATCAAGGCGTGAAGATGGGGTTGGAATTCCTCCCAGGGCACCTAGGGATATAAAAAAATGAGAGGAATAAAGGGTGGAGAAATGAATAAAATCATCCAAACAAAGGGGATTTAAAAAATTAAACCCACCACTTTCACTTCATTAATTCTATAGTAATTCACATATTTTTAGTTTCTATTGAAAATTAAGTCACCTAGGGTTAAATTTAATACACTTCATGAATTCATTTCATGATGTTAATTTGTTTCAAGGACTCATCCTCGGCCTGTATACAAGATATGAATCCTAACCGATACATAAGCTATGAAACATCATCCATGATGTGAACCTGGTCTATGTTGTGAATAACCTGCTATTGTAATCCTACAGATCTTTCCCCACCAAACCCTCTGAGGCTTCCTCCAAAGCACTTCCAACAATTTCCAACCACAAAAATTGGAAAAGTAAGGGGCTGGGAAGGAATGAGACATTATATTAGATACCTCTCAAATGATTCTAATCCTTGAGAATCAAAACCAAACCCGAAAAAAAGAAATGGGTCAAAACAACCACCTAATGAGATACCTCCCAGGGATCTCTTCATACCACAAACACTACCACCAGAAAAACTCACCAACCAAAAAACCCAAAAACTACCCACGCGATCGAATCACCCTATAACCAAACTACCACCTATCACTAGTAAAAATACCAAAACATCTAATACCATCCAAAAAATTACTCCTTTCACACAACCACACTTCCACACAACACCTATACAACCATATCAACCTCCACACAACCAGACCGACAACCTCTATAACTTAAAAAAATGTAACAACCTGAACATACAAATCATGGAATTCCATCCTCAATTTTATGATACTATCCTCTATAGATATATATGGAACATGTTTAATAGCATCATAGTATAATTTATATAAATTAGGAATCAAGTCATCCCCTTTTCATATGTTGAAAATTTATCACACATCATACATCAAGAAAACAACAAAATCTAACAAAACAACAAGATCCAAACATCACATCAAAAATAAAAACAGAGTAAAGAAAAACTAAAAAAAGGTACTGGGCATGTATCTTCATATCTCACTCCTAAGTACTCTCCTTAAGGCCACCATGCCTCCAAAACACAAAAAAAAGGAATGGTTCACCCTCACAAAACCTTCTCTTGAAAATCCTAGATTTATTGGACCTTCTACAAATGTTGTGTCATCCTTGATATCTAAATCTCCTTAGTAAATGACATGGGAGTCATGTGAAGATACCAATGGAGCTAAGATATGTGGAAGATATCATTGATCATCTCTAGCCATGGTGTAAACACCAATCGGTACGCCACCTCTTCAACTTTCCCCAACACCTCAAAGAGGCTAAAAAACCTAGGATAAAGCCAACCCCTACCAAACCTCCACTGCACACATCATGGAGAAACCATCAAGAAAACATGGTGTCTAACCTCATACTCCAAGGGACTCATCCTATGATCGGCATAATATTTTTTCCAATTCCGCAATGCTTTCATCCTCTCTATAACCAATCGAACCTTTTAAATCATGATCTGCACCACATGAGGACTATGAAATATTTCCTCCCCAACCTCCATCCAGCACAATAAAGAATGAAACGACCACTCATACAAAGAATAAAATGTGGATATACTGATGGATGAGTGATAGATATTATTATAAGAAACTCAATAAAAGGAAAGTTTCCTTCCCATGATCCACTGAATTCTAAGATGCACACTTGCATCTTATCTTCCTTCATCTGGATAGTATTCTCCATCTGTCTATCCATATGATGGTATAAAGTAGTGATAAGGTCTAACTGAGTTCCAAAAGCATGCTAAAATCCCCTATATAATTGTGAGGTAAAACATGAATCTTGATTCTAGATAATAGAACTAGGAACTCTATGAAACCTCCCCACCTCATCCAAATACCTCTTAGATGAAGCATCTACAATGTCTGACTCCATGATCGCAAAGACGTAGGATAATTTCATCAATCAATTCATAATCAACTAGATAGAATCACAACCTCCATAAGCTTGGAAAAACCCTATGATGAAATCCATTGATATTTCATGAAATTTTCACATAGTAACATCCAAAGGTTGCAAAAAATCGCCAGGAAAATGATGCTTAGTCTTTACCTTTTGGAAAACCAAACACTTCAGCAAAAACTCCACCACCACCCATTTCATCCCAGGACACCAAAACTACATCCTCAATCCATGGTACATCTTGGAAACTCCTGAGTGTACTACCAAAGGTGAGATATGAAACTCACAAAGGACTCCCTTAAACATTGCTACCAGAACAAAAAGTATCCCATGAAACAACATCTGATTCTAACCATCCTTTGACCATCCCTCTAGAGCATCACTATGCACAACATGATCACACACCACCTCTTCCTCTGATTCTCCCCACCAAGAATCCTCCATGTGATACATCTGAGAAGACTACACCATTATATGAAAAAACAAACTCTAACATCAACCACCCTTGTATTCAAGTGTAGGGGTACAAAATACTACATCACCCTCCCCGAATCTCCAGACTCTTGAGAAACATCATTATATGACTTCCTGCTTAAAGCATCAGCCATAAAATTCCCCTTTCCTAAGGTGTTGGATATCTCAAAATCATAATCCTAGAGAAACTCCATCCACCTCCCTTATCACAAATTTAGATCACACTAAGAAAAGATATACCTCATGCTCTTGTGATTCATAAAGACCAAAAAGTGATCCCCAATGAGGTAATTCTTCCAAAAATTCATTATAAACATAATCGGTACTAGATCCATATCATGGGAGGAATAATTATTCTCATAGGGATGAAACTTACTAGAACCACAAGAGATCAATTCCCTTTACTGAATCATCACACATCCCAATCCCATATGGAAATTTTCACAAAGTACCTCAAACATCGTCCTATCCTATATAAACTGAAGCACTAAATAATTTCCCATTCAGGTAGATGAATACTACTTGGAACTGATCAGTCCACAAAAATATCAGTCCTTCCTGGTCAACACTAGGGGAATATGAAGCATATATAAATCTAGTTCTAGAGAATAGACTAGAGTAGGTGGAACAAAGGAGTGTGAAGCTTCCAATTCAAACAAGGAACAAATAAGTGTAAATGACAAACTGAGTGTACCTAAAATGATCTTTGTAACCTTTAGAGTTGCTTACCCCATTTCGTGAAATTGACCATACACAAATCCTTTACCTATCTGCTGATGGTCACCTCCATGACCACACTCAGGTCAATGTCCTTGAACACAAGGAACATCCTGATGTCAGCCTCTATCAGCTCCATCTCTCCTCAGTGTAGCATAAACCTACTGCCCCTACTGCTGAATCAAACTCATTGGAAACTATTAATAAGTCTGATTTTGAACCTAACTGTATCAAAAAAAATAAGAATAAAGAACCATTGGGTAATAGTTTTGGTGATGGACATGAACCCAAAAGACAAAATATGTTGTCTTGAAGTCCCCAAGAAAAGAAAAAAAACCACAGCATCCAGAAGGCTAGAATGGAAATTGCTGAGGTTAACTCCCTACTGGTTGAAACCTCGATGATCCTGGTGCATAAG
This sequence comes from Viscum album, assembly GCA_963277665.1. NCBI lineage: Eukaryota > Viridiplantae > Streptophyta > Magnoliopsida > Santalales > Viscaceae > Viscum > Viscum album. The sequence continues at coordinate 1,018,354,709 of OY728140.1, read as the reverse complement.
ACCTGCCACTAACAACTATTCTCCTTGAGGAACCATACTGGATCCCCACTTACACCAAACCTCCTCTCCAGTGCATCCTCTCGATCATCTCCGCCTTGTTATGAACCTCTATATACATTGACAACGTAAAGGGAGTAATTATGTAATGGATAAAAGGATGGAGTACCTCCTCAAGATATATCACACAAGTCTCCACATCAAGAAAAATATCTAGGAAAAAATATAGAAGGTCTTTAAAATTGATTCCCAACTCCTATACTGACATACTCCCCTACTGAAGAGAAAGAATCTCCTACCTATTCACTACCTTCATGGTCAATGAAATAAACTCTGCTCGTAAATATTTCTTAAAGCTGACCCACTAAACATCTACCTTCTTATTCTCACCCAGATATAACATCCACCACTGATGAAAAACTCACCAAATATGACTAACTGCCAAAGGTAACTAGTACCCCATCGGGGCCCGGATCAAACTGAAAGTGATTTCAAGATACTCTTACTATCTCTCTATCTCCACATTCAAAACATTTTCCTCATACTTCCCCAAATCCTACTTCTAAAAAGTGCACAATATCATTTGCTACTGATCCTCCTCCTCAACCATATCAATATTCTGGTGATCAACTGGATCAGCTTGCCAAACCTCTACTACCTAAACCACATGAAGATGACATCAAAGATCCATACCTGAAAGGAAAACAAGATTTTCATAAGCCTAGGTAGTATGCAGTTTCTATTATGATTCATTTAATTAATTTTAACTTATTTTAACCTTCCCAGAACCAAAACCACCCAATTAAAACAAGAAAACAAGTCATCATGATGCATGTACCTCTCCTAGGTCTCTACCTAAAAAAAAGGTCCACCTCATTTGGTCAATCAATAATCTCAAAGTCCATGCACTGGATCATGGGGGGACCTAAAATCCTATTTCCTTGTTGGTATCCCTAGCCTATGTCATCTACTAGGTTAATTTTCACTATTTCCATACCAAACCATGTAATCCTTATTATGCATAACTCTAAACTCCATCCTATATCTCAACCATCAGCTTTGATACCACTCTTTCACAAACCCCTACCACCAAAGATACCGTAACGAGGGGAGAAAGATAATGAAACTCGAGTTCTAGCTCCATTAGGACCTAGGTTGGTGACTAGAATTGAGGGTATAAAAATCTCATAAATGTGATGAATCACCCTCTATAATATAAATAATATTTCAGGATAATATGAATCAACCATCAGCAACTCCATGACATAATATAAAAAGAAACTAAAACCATCGCATAATGCATGTATAAATAAAACTGAAACAGATTAAAGTCTCCAAAGTAAATACCCCCAAAAAACCTAAAGCAGTGATACAAAAACTATACAAAGGTATGCGCTAGTAATATCCAACACAATCCATGTAGTCCTTATAGAAACCTAAGAATTAGTTTTATATAGACAGGGTGAGCATACAAATATACTCTGTTGGAAAATCAAAGTCTCTCATAAAAATATGAAAGAATCATAATAATAGACCCATGAGAAATCAAAAAAACCAAAAACATATAAACAGGTTAATTATCCATACCAAACTCACCAAGGCATGCTTACCAAATAACACAATCTAATTATAATAACATAATAAGAAGCATAACGATAAAGGGTACCTCACACCACTTTCCTATTTATTTTCCGCACTCACAACCCAATTTCGTACATCCTAGTACTCCCATATCTTATGAATAACATATACCACCTCCCCATAGCATGGTAACATCACATCATGCCAACATACATCTGGGCCACCTCCCCACAAAATTTCATATCTCATCTCGCCCGAAGACACTTGGCCTATCACATCACAACCACTTCTATAACAAGAGTAGTAGGGTATTGTGAACATAGAGGATATCAAACTTGTTCCCTCCTCTTACCATACACAACCCTCACTATAAGATACCCCACAACACAATCACATAAAATCTCTCCTGAAGATACCTGGGCCACTTCCCAATAATACAGTCATATCACATCTTGCCCGAAGACACCTAGGCCACAACCCCATGACACGATCATATCACATCTCACCCGAATACACCTAGTCTATCATGTAGTTCACTAACATACCTCCTACCATAAATTATTGTGTATATATACTTTATTTGAAGGGATAATAGGAAAGATAGGGTAGCCATCCATTTAATCTCATCACCGGGATATTGGAAAAAACACCCTCCTATGAATATACGGGTGTCATCACATAGTGATCAACATAGGAGGGGTGCGTATAGAAATAAAAAAGAATATACATACATATATATATATATATATATATATATATAGACACACAATACATACCTATGGGTTTAAAAAAAACACTAACCAACTCAAAACATTCCCACTTTAACTACCACCTCTAAATGCATAACACCATACAATCCATAGGCCACATCTCACATTACCAACTAATTCCATCATCTAGACAATTTGTTTCATTATTTATTAACAACTACATTTAACCACATATACCATAATTTATTTTTTAATTAATCATTTCCACCCCATTAACCAAACCATACCAAGCCATTTAAAACATCATCTACAAGTTATTCCATCACTACATGGGAATTTAGTATGATACAACCATTCTCATATCATCCACCATATAACAAAACCACACATCACAAGTAGATCATTATCCCCATTGAACCATCACCTCAACTATCTACATGAATTTACAAAAAAACCATCACCTCGATTCTCCAAAATCATGGAAAAAAATCACCTCGCCACCCTAAAAGCATGGAAAAATAAACCATCACCTCACTGCTCAAAAAGAATAAAAAAACAAACCATCACCTTTCCACCACAAAAGCATAACTACATATCACCCATCAACCACATATAGAAAAACCAAATATCTTAACTACACATTGTTTCACCACAATACAAACACACATCAAAACACATCACAACACATCAAAAAACATTTCACAAATTTAGAAATGTGATTTTATCACATTCTACTTCTTTAATTAGTGAATTTTCACACAATTCATAATCTAGGGGAAACCATTTTATTATAAAAAATATAAGTGGTCATCCAATTTCTATTTTAGGGTGATTCCAAATAAAAACCACAAGGTTCCATAATCACAAAAAAACACTAAACTAACAAATCCTCCAACTTCCACGATCTACAGTGAGTTGTTTAGCCCATATAATCACAATATCAAGATAATAAAAAAGTTATAAAAGCATGAGAGCTATTACACTTTCCCCATAAATTTCAATTAATAGATTAATTTATCTTGATTCAGATAGTGAAACCACACTCCATAGATAAAAATGTGTAAACCCCCCTCATGATATGAAAAGATTGAGAAACAATGGATTCCCTACCTCAAAAGAGATTTTTCAACTCGTTGTGCACTGTAGGGTGAAGAAGAAATTCCTGCAAACCAGAAGTGCACATAGGAAACTAAAAATCAACCTACAAAACACCAAAGGATCATTAAAAAATATCCCAACTCTCACCCTAAATCAAAACTGCACCACCATAGTGAATCCCTAGGAGAAAAAATGGAAGAAAAACAACCAAGAAGAAGAGAATGGATTAAAACTGATTTTCAAAACACCACCAATGGAACCAAAGGACCATGTAATTAGAAGATGGGATTGGAAGGACTTAGAAGATTACTAGGGCTATTCTGAAAATGGTAGGAATAAAGGGAATCCAAATGAATAAAAATTATTTGAAAAAGGGTTTTAAAACCTAGAACCTACTACTTTCACATCTTGAATTCCATTAATGATGTGAATTCCATGGGAATTCACATATTTTCATTTATGTAAAAAATTTATTCACCTTGAATTTGATTTAATATATGTTGTGAATTCATTTCATGATGTGAATTTGTTATATGGACTCCTCATGAGCCTGTATACAATCCGTGGACCCAGCTGATTACACAATCCATGAAACATCAATTCATGATGTGAACCTGGTTGACATCACAAAAAAACTATTGCATCACTCCTACAAATATAGCCCCATTAAACCCTTTGGGGATTCCTCTAAACACCCCCAACACTCTGCAACCACTAAAACAAGCAACATAACAGGTTGAGAAGGCACATTACATTAAAAATACCTATTGGAGCTATATGAATTACCAAGAATGGTATATATTTACTGTGTTAGGAAACAATTCCCTAAAGAACAATTTATTAAAGGCCTCCCAATAAAGATCCTCATGTCCGCCTTCTTGTCCCATGACACCCCACCATATCCTGGTGGGTCCCTAAAGCATGAGTGCTGTTAACTTGACCCGTTGATTATCCAGTGTCTCAAAAAAGTAAAATATGCCATCAATGATATCTATATAGTCATAAAAATCCTATGGTCCACCAGTTCCCTAGAAGGCTAATGGATGTTGGATTTGGAAGTCACAAGCATGGTTAACCATGGTCCTTTTTACTCCTCCGCCAAGGGTAGGTACAATCTAAAAGACTCCAGGGTAGAGTGGATCCAACACATGAACCACTGGAATAGATGTGGGAGTATGATAAAGTGAATAATCCTATATAATCCTCAGTAGAATTGGTGTTTCATCATTAATATAATAATTCATACATTGTTGAGGTAGATTATTTTTCTAAAATTTCAAAAGAACATTTAGAATTACGACTACAGCTTGTTTACAATAAATTAAGAAGTTATAAGGTACACTAAAGTAATTTCAATGGAAACCTATCCTAGGATGTTACCCACAACAAGAAGGAACAAACCACCTAGTACTACTCAAGGATATCTGTACCTAAACATTAGTCACAAACATATATATATATATATACAAAACAAAAAAATATTCTCAAGTTTAACTAACTAATATCACGAGGATATATCACAACATCAATAACATAGATATATCACTCAAAAAAGAATATAGTTTTATCAAAAATAGATATCACAATCAAGGAATTAAATTAAAGAACTACTATAAAACACTCAAAAAGTATATATATGACACTTGATCCTACATTCCTACTCAAGATGCATGCACACACCCAAATCCCATAAAACTGTAACAACAATCCCATCAATGGTAACTTGGAGGTCCATTACACATGAGTTGGCTAGGCACATGATACATTTCCTACTCAAGTTTCACACAACCTATCTCATTTCTACCATGTACCATAATAACCAAGAAGAAATGAATAAAACTTTCATATGATTCTATTTTGTAATGCCCTAGCCCAAATCAATAAGTTTGATCTATAGATCCAAAATACCTCATGCATGAATCCCCATATGCAGGAGGCTTTCGACTAGTAGTGAGGGTCTGAACACTATCAGTGGGGAGACTATACTATCAGTGATATGAGACATACATGATAAACATAAATAAAATATAATAACATAGAGTATAAAAATAAAAGATAAATAAATATAATGTAATTAAAAAATATCATCCATATAAATAAACTAGGATCCTAATTAGAAATCCAAACTAAAGTATTCATGGTATAATAAAATAAATAATTAAAACACTATGGAAATCCTCTGTAGTTCGATCAGGTTCTTCCAATTACTCTACACTCCACAACTTAGCTATCTTCTATGGCCCCCTTTCCCTTACCTAGATCCCTATACATGAAGTCTACACATGCTACGACATTTTTATGCAGGGTGTGAGTAATAAAACCTAGTTGGACACCACCAATTCATCCTTATCAGGTGTTTAAATGTATAATAAATGAACAAAAAAGCATAATAATCATATACTGAGAATTATTGTGTTGACCAATCCACTATGAGCCCCAACCATACATACCTTGAATCTATGTCAGAAGGATAATAGCAACGGATTTGGAAGTGATCATGTGATATTCATAATAAATCTCTCATGTCTTTGAGCATCCAGAAAGAAAACGAGTCTCAGGTCGGGCCACAAGGGCATCACATCCTATATCTCTCGTGGGTAAAACCACAAGGCCATCATATCCTAACACTACCTCATGACAGAACACATGGATTTCATATCCTGGCACCGTTTCTTGGGTCATTCTACAAGTCCATCATGCCCCTAACACCGCCTCTATGGGTCTGGCCTCAATGTTATCCTGTCCTCATCCCATGTTCAGGTCCATTACTATCATCATATCATGTCATGCACACCCCCTATAAGTAATAACTATATCATGATGGTCCAGTTGTTCTGAGTACCAAGTTAATGCCTCTAATGGCTTGGTAATAACACATTATAGGGTAGATGATAAAAGGAAGAACATATCATGCCATCATGAGAATTAGTAGCAACATACAAGTACAAGTGATCAACATCAAGCATGGTTTTTCAAGATACTCTATCATACTCATAAAATCAACCATTATATATAGGTCTCACATACTACACACACACATGAAGTCACTATCAATCATGGTTAAACAAGCTATGACATCACAAGAATTATATTATGACAATAATATTATACAAGGTCCCCAAATGTAAAGGAACTTATACCTTGATCTTGTTGATGGAAAAGTCCAAACCCATCTAGGAATGATAGCCAAGATCTAACCGAATTGAGCATGAAAACCAAGAATCCTTAGAACCCATCCCAACTCAAACACATCAAGGTTCTAGAATGATATTCAAGAAGATTCCAAGACAATGAAGAAATTTTTACACCAACATACCTCTTGGGATTTTCCAATGATGTTGTAATAGTGATTGATCAAAGGAGGCATCGTTGAAACTCTAGATCCACCACCATTATAAAAATGATCCAAGAATTCATAATTAGATGGAATCAGAATCCATATATTAGGAAATAACATTCCAAGTATAAGATTTATCTCATGTTAAAATAGGTATACATGGAAGAAACCTAAATAATGTAGGTTCATGGATTAAATACCTTAATTCATAATCATAAACACCCTTGTATCTGCCATATTTATGCTTGGAAGGGAATAAATTCACTGGGGAAGCCCTACAGAGTCTCTAGATTTGAGAGGGTTTCAAGTATAAAAAATAATGAGTAAAAAATGGTTACTTAATGGATGTTAATGATGATTTTTATAAAATTAATCTACACACATAAGGTTTGGTCACATAGTTTGAAAAATCATGTGCCAATCATGTGAGGTTTTTTGCTTCTCCTAGGAACCCGCATAGTTTGGTCATACAGTTTTTCAAACCATGCACCAACCATGTTGTTGGATAATTGAGAATGTCACATGGTTTTTTTAGTTAGGCCGCATGGTTTGATAAACCATGTGCCTTAACCATGTTCCACTCTAGGTGCTTCTTCCATCGGGAACACAGTTTCTTAGAAAATCAACAAGGATTATTCAAACTATGATCAAATTATACACCTTAAAAAATGTCTTTAAAACACTATGAAACCAAACAAAAATTCCTATAACTCAGCCCAAAAAATTCATATCTCAAAAAATATGATTAAAGTATAAAATTAAATTGAAGTGAACCTAAAAAATTAAAGTCCGTTACAATATAATTCAAGTGGTGTATGTTAGATTCTTTTATTCTATAAAGACTTATATACCAGTAATAAATTGTTTTTTTGTACCTCTTCAGTTCTAGGATAAATGAGTTCAATGCAATACCCTTGATAGTGATTTATTTGGTAATAACAATGAAGCTATGTACATGGTATACTAACCATGATACACCAGGGATATAGTTATCCTTAGGAAAGTGAACCCTGTCAATAAATCCTAGTTTCATATTATGATGATTTAATATTCAATATTTTATTGTATATCAATCAAAGGAGAGATAGAGATAAATATAGATAAACTCATTGAACAAGTGAAGAGTTAATAAAGGGATATAAGTAGAATTGGAACAAAAGTATATTGACATTGATTCACCCCCTCTTCTCTATGTTGGACATATCCATATGTGATCTTGACAATTTCTATTAGAATTATGGAAAAACATTTTACTGGATTCCCTATTATCTTAAAGTTTGATTTTTTAAACTTTCTTTAAAATGCTATGTGAATTTCAAAAATTATAGGGGAATATCAACTGGTGATCAAATTTTCATTTTGTTGGTCATAATGGAATGATCAAGAGTGGGGGGGGGGGTGAATTGAAATTCAAAGTTAAAATGTTTCTATTTAAAAACAATTTAAATAAAACCTATTAATTCAAAAATGTCCTTTTTAATAAATATTAAAGTTATATATAATTTGATTCTTTCAAACAATTTCTCAAAATCATGATTAATACCTAGTTAAAAAACTAAAATTAATTTATATTTTGGAATAGGAGGTTTAATTAGAAGTTGGAACTTAGTCCTCTCTACTTGAATATTACCCACTACCAATAAAATTTATTAAAACTTAATAAAAATGGTCCATAAGTTGGATCATATATACAATATACAAATTCACACAAGATAGTATATAATCAACACCAAACCTCTTCCACCGTTCTTCTTGGTAGAATAAAAGGTTGTAAATAAATAGAAAAAGTATTAGAGTACCATTATTTAAAAAAAATTTCTAGTGATAAAATAAATTTACAAATAAATGAAAGCACAACTCAAATGTAAAATAAATAGAGTGATAAAAGTAAGATGAGAGTCTTATGCATCTCAATCTATGATTTAATTTAGTTGATCAATAAGGTTATCTTATCTTTAAATTATCTTCTAAAATTTTGAGAGTAGAAGATATAGTCAGTAAATATTCCTCTCATTTTTTTCAGTAGAGCGAAACAAAAAAGGGTATCATAGAGTATAAGAGAATGAGAGAATATTATCAAAATATCTATATGTATTCATGTGAAAGGATTTCTTGTATTTTTAGATGAATTTTCTCAAATTTTCTATTGATAAATAATAATAAATAAATCCTCATACTAAGCATAATTAATGGAAAATCTTAAATGCCCTGACTTTCATTAACTATTCAAAAAACTATCAATTAGGATTAAAATAATAAATGAATCCTTAAAATAGTCATTTTTGATTCATCCTTCTTAAAGGTATCCTTATCGCATAAGGGTATTCTACATAAGGGTCATATTGAAAATTTTAAGGACTCATAAGGGTAAACCACAGTTCCCTTATGTAGCAGGAACCTCTTGTATATGAGTTATTACTTAGAAATGACATGTTGGATATCTAATGTTTGATTTCTCAGGATAGGTGCAATGCGGTCAGTTTCCTTGTAGTAGCTCAACACTTAAAGTAGATAAATACTTTCTTCATACAATTTATTCAAGATTTAATTCGATTGAAAATTCATTATATAGTCGATTGGAAATAGGCATGGTCAATAGGAATACTTCTTACTATCACTTTCTATGGTTTATTGAAAACTACGGTCAGTTGTATATGAAATATGGCTAGTCCAATAGTTGGATAAATTTTGAGTTTATCAGTATATTTTCTTGTATTGCCTTGTGGTTGATCATACACGATCGATCTGATATTCTTACAGTTTATTCCTTTGAACATGTGGTCAATTTAATTTTTTTTTCCATGATTGATAGAATGGTATCACAATTTATATTATTTTTCACATGTTTAATTTAATATGATTAAATTAGGTTTTTTTACTTCAGAATTTTTATTAAAAACAAATTTATTTCATAAATATAAGGACCCAGCCTTAAATATTACATAATCTTGAATTAAATGAATAATTCACATTGAGAATATTTTCAGGTTTAGAGTTTTAGATAATTAGGCCATAATTATTGAATTACATCTAAAAAATTACAAGGTAGACACTTCTACTCAGTTTCAATTTTTTTCCATAAAATAAAAACTCTTGAAAAAAAGAGTCATGTCTAGTCTCATGTTTTAGACAACATGACTTTTCCTTGATCCCATCCTTGACCCTATTCATCTTTAGGTCCTATGAAAAACATTTCAAAACTTGGGATGAGCATAAAAAACTAAATAAGGGTTATAAAACAAAGAAATATAACAATAGTTCATCATTGACATAGCATAAGATATTTAACATACCTCATGAAATCATAAGATTTATGAATAAAACAAAGAAAACATAAATAATAAAGTTAACTTGTGGCATCCATATCATACTTACATCATAAATATCACAACTACGTAGGGAGTTACATTTGGAATTACCATCACAGTATATTCCCTAAATCTCTTAGGAGAAAAATTTATGTTTACCTCCGTCACTTTACCCAATGCATTGGAGATCTATCTCGGGCTCACCCTCCCTAGGTTTATCATGGAACCACCCATATACGTAACAATTCCCAAGAACCATAACATATTCGTAACACATAAAACAAACATAAATGAAAGATAACATTTCCACATATCAATAATAATATATCATTTAAATATATTGACATAAAAAATCCATTATCAAAACCATTTTCAATAACAAAATACATAAAAGAGTATATGATATTTATTTTCCTTTTTAAAAACATTACGACTTGTTAAGGAAACCAAAGATCAAATAATACTCGTGGCAGCGGAAAGGTCATTGTCGCCACTTACGTTAAAAAGAAACATTCTTTTTTTGTTGTTTAGTAAAACTCTTAGTAGATAAAATATTCCTTTATAATAAAAGAAAAAGTAAAAGGGGTTTATACACCGTATAAAAGAAAGTTGTGTATAAATGAAAATATGCCTCAATGAAAGGAGATTGAGACAATGTCCCTTACCTCATGTCCGACTTGACCCATTCGTTCTTTAATCTTCTGAATAATAAACTAAATTTAATTTCTACTTTATTAAGAACATTTTTTAAGTTTATTATTCCTTTTATATCACTTATTACCATGTTATAAACATTATGTAATCATTTAAGTTAATAATGGTCATTTTGTCGATATTTGGTACTTGAGTAAAAAATGGACTTCTTATAATTACAAGTTGTTCACGTGGTCAAAAGTTCATTATATCCAGACTTATATTCACAATTTATATATCATATATATCATATATATCCTGTATATATATGTATTTATAATATTACATAACATTTGGAGGTAAGAAATGACATGCACTGTTCATGGAGACGGTAAGCTGTACGTACGCATGAACGCTACTTTCATTTCTATTTCTTATTTTAATGGAATTAAAACATAATGATACATAGGTATATTATAATTACAGTATAAGATAATATATAATATCATTAAATCCATCCTTTATACATCCCACATATGGCATTAACGAGTCATATCACTTTGAGGGGGCAGTTGTCCGCACTTCCTCAAATGAAATTATCACGTTTACCCATAATGGAAAACATAAAGGTATGATATAAATGAAAAATACAGAAGCATAAAGAAAACATAAACATAATATATATCATATATAAATATATTTCCATCTTAATGGCCATCATTAGAGGCTATATGAGATAATTGAACAATCATCGTTTCGTGTGGCGTTAGTTTTCCATCCACAGAAACAGTATGTTATTTACCCATTATATGGAGGTGTTTGTAATTATAGTTCGAATAATTCTCATAAAAACATCCTAGTATATTTATGATACTGGTTTTTTTATAAAATAAAATAATAAAAGGAATTTAGGGGTTGGAGAAGTAAAATAAAATAAATGAATTTAAGAGAAACCATTACCTTTAATTTGGGTAACTCCCTTTGGTATGAATCAAAAGGACTTCTTAAAGTGCCTTCTACCTAAGTTAAGACATCTAGGTGGAATATAGGGATATTTAGAGATTATTTGGTCAGGGTTTGGACGATAAAAGGGTCTTTAGAGGTGTGAGGAATGTGTTAGAAGTGGTGTCCTTTTATAAGGGGGAGGATGGGCTCTTTAGGAAAGTGTAAAAATATTATTTTATTATATAATTATTATCGGTTTCTAAAGGTCCAAAACTTATTAAAGTCAAATATAATATGACTAATGGTTGAAATAAAGTCATCAAATAAGAATTGGACAGGTTTTTTATATTATTTTAATCTTTATAATATTATTTATTTAAATCATTTATTAATGAGGTAAACACTACATCATTATTGTGTCATAAATAATTTTATTTATTTGATGTCTAAAAATTATAAAAAAATACCATGATGTAGGAAATATTTTTATCTTTCCAATGAATATTTATAGTCGAAAAGATAACTTATATAACCCCTTGTAAAAATTAATTTACTAAAAGATATTTGTTTATGTTATTTTTGTCTTTACTTTAAGTTAATTAAAATAAAGTGTCATTATCACTCTCATGTGGCTCAATGGGGTCCCAAAATCGACCCAAAGATGTCCATGGTCAGATATTTATCAACAAATAGTATTAGGACACATGTTAGGGTAACTTTGTATTATTATAATAATATTTTTTACCCTTATTTACCATATTTACCCTTTAACCATGGTAAATAATTTTTTTATTGAAGTAAATATTAATAATGTCTAAAAATAAAATTTACCTATTTACACAATTTATAACTACGGATTCCAAATATTAACTCTATTTTTCCAAATTAAAAACACAGAAGTGGAAGAAATTAATTTAAAATTAATTCCTGCTGTCAAAACAAAAAGCGCGTTTTTAAGAAATATTAACTATCAAAAGATTGACACTTGTTTATGTCCAATTTCAAAGTGAAATTAATTAAAATGACCAACATTGGATTAAATGGTAAAAATATAATCTAATTACACTTTAAAACCAATTAAAAATATAATCTAACAATATAAATAAATTAGATTAAAAAGCAGATTTAAATTAAAATACAGTATTTTTCACTATTCATCAAAAAATGAATTTTATCAGAAAAATAAAAAAAAAATTACCCAAAGAAAATATTGATGTAATAATTCTGAATAAAATTTTATTTTTTCAAAAAGAACATATAAATGTGACCAAAACTAGATTTAAAGAGGGTTCACCATCAAAAGGCGGTAAATCGACCTTTTAAAGAATATTAATGTATTTATGCTTAAAATTAGATTAATTCACATTTTAAGACTCTAAAATATATTGGATAAATGTAAAAACATTCAAAAAACATGTATAATAATATTGTAGTCAGTTCTATTCATTCCCACCAATACAACGACTAGGCGTTAACTACATTTAAAATAATATTATTATATTATTAGTGTGCAACGTAAGATTTCAAAGAAACACGTTATTGCGTATTAGGTATTCCATCAAGCATATCAACCCCTTTAAAGTAAAATTAATATTTAATTCAAAAAATATGAATAATTATGAAAATGTATTATTTCTTTATTTACCTGGGATGTTACAATAAAATACAGAAAAATTAGTATTACAATAAGCATGGTTGGGGATTATTAAAATAAGGAATTTCTAGACTAAGCTAATAATATCCCCCTTTTTGATGATGAAAAATCATGGTAGGATGAAATTTCAAAGTAAAATAGAAATAAAAAAACATAAATTATTGTTAAATTAGTATATAAATAAAATTATGTGACCAGACATACCATAAATTCTCAATTAGATTTAAGATTATGTGTCATATAATGTCTTTATAATTAAAATCGTTTAGTTGAATTTTAATTACTCACCATTTTTTATTATCAAAAAGGAGATGATATATATATAAAATATGATTATAAAGTAAGTCATTTTATATGAACAAAGTTAATTTAAGTGAAATCATATTAAGATACGTCAAATATACAAATATATAAAACATGCCTTATGAGTCACAATATAAATCTTATTGAGTGTATCTCAGATATTATAGGTTAACATGGGATTTGTATTTAGTTTTAAGAGTATGAGGATGTGTATGACAAGAAGAAGAAGCTAGATCATGAATAAATGGATCTATAAATATAGGTCTGAGATACCTTAAAGACTTAACAGGTGAAAACCCAAGGGGAGTACAGGTAGAGTGTGGTGGAACTGAAGAGCTAGATACTCCGAAAAAAATGACTTGTGGTCTAAATAGAATGTAAGTAGGCATGAAAATTATTTTATGAGATTAATACATGTAGGTTTCCAACATCTTGGTGAAATACCCTATATCACACGAACCATTCTCAATGAACTATAGAAACAACCTTTTTTCTTCCAAAAAGATATTTAACAAGGGTGTCAACTCTTTCAATCAATCAACATGAGTCTTGAAATCTCAAGTAACTAGATGAATTTTCAAATATTTAACTAATTAAATGAATAATAACTTTGATTCATTCTTGTTGAAAATTCATTCCAAGTAATACTTCATGGATTTCACCATTATGCATCTATTAATACTAGTCTTCATAGCATTATTCCTCACCAAATCATAAGTCCTTTCATCATGAGTCATAAAATGTAAAAAAGTAAATTGTTTGGTTTCTAAAGAAGAATTTAAAAATCCTTCATATATTCTATAAAAATCCTTCTAATTAAATCCTCATCAACCTAAGTTGGAAGAGGAGCACTAGAAGTTGAATTCTTTGCAAACATGTTGAGATATATCTGAGATAGATGTCGATTCATATCCTCAAGATCTACATGAATAACTATAACACACTCTTTCATCCTCTGAATATCTATTTTTATATAATAAAGTTTTCTAGATAGCCTCAATTGAGTGTGATTTACTATGGAAGATATATGCATAGACAAAACTTCTTCCTTTGCAACTTCAAGATTTGATCCAACGTCCAAAAATTAATGTTTCACCATGGGAAACATGATTAGTTGGAAGCGTATCAACCATATGGGTTTATAATGAATAAGAGAGGTATTATAAATTGGTTATAACTTATCTAATACACCCGCTTCTTCCATAATAACTGGATTGATAGGTTTTAGCCTAAAAATTTCATCAAGAACTTGTTCCACTATTTGGTTCAACCTCCATTAAACCTATAAGATGGGTCTTGGAGATAGTTGTTCAATATACTCTTCAAAAAAAATTATTTAAACCAATAAAAATTAAATTACTTAAGGAGAAATAGGGATGTCATGTATAGTATGTTCAGATTAACTACCTTTATTATGATCATCACCATAATCTAAATCCATGTAGCCTATACAAATCAAAGATCCATGAAATTTATACTACTTACTAGGTGGAGTATCTGAAGTAAAAAAAAATTACCCTATATCATGCACATGAGATCCTTTACATAGATTGCTTTCCTTTTCCTCTATATAAAGAATGAACTCTTCAACAAATTCATCCTTTTCATCATCATCATCAGCATTAGCAGTACCATCATCATCATCATCAGACATAGACACTATGTATCTTTTATTTTTAGTTAGAGACATGTTCAATATCCTTAAAACCATAATCACCCAATTATTCTTACTTTGAAGGTTAAGGAAATGGAGTTTTGGGAGTTCCATAGGATACATTTTGATCTATAGGTATAGGATTTAGTTGAACTAACTATATAGGATAACTCCTTTCATCCTCATAATCTCTCATAACATATTCATTAAAATAAACTATTTCTTCTTCACATTCCTTAAAGGAGTATTCCAAAACTTCATATGGTTCTAAACCAGGGTTAGAGCTATCCTTTGGACTCAAAGTATTTTTGATCAGATTGAATTTCTCATAGAGTGTTTCACTATCATCCACCCATTCATTCCTTAATGGGTTCCAATTTACCTTTATTCTCTTAAAAATGGTCTGATTTATGAAAAATACACTATAAGAAACTAAAATTTTCTCTCCTTGAGGAACAATTCCTTCTAAAACAACTATTTCATTGATGGTTTTGGGATATATAAGGGATCTAAATCTAGAAGAATCCTTACTAATATCTTTCATATAACTCATCAAATATCTAGCCAAATTTACATTGACACCTTTTCTCAAAAGATATAAGAGAAATATTTCCTAATGACTTAAAATATTGAATTCCTCATTCCCATGATATATTAGGGTCTGAATGAATTTAATAAACAGTTTTCACTCACCTTACAACTCTATGGAATTAGGTCTTATAGGGATTCTGTCCCCATTAAGCACCTATAGATCCTTTTATATCAAAATTTTCATTTCCATCTAGGAATTACCTTTTAAAATATTCAAACTCACATTTATGATGTACTTTTATACATTTACTCCCTGATTTGAAGAGAAAACAACTTCTTTTCCATCCATTAGGGTTCATATTTAGTCCTACTTTTCACATACTTTGAACTCAACATTCAAGAAAAAAAATACTTTACTAACCTTGGATATAATGACCCACTATTCTCACTAAATCATCCTTCTTAACCTTGCTATTGGGAAACTATCCAAACCAATGAATTTATCATATTCAACCTATAGCACCCCTATTTTCAAGTAAGTAACTCTTTATTTATGATTTTTATGTATGTAAAGTATATGGGTAAAGTTTGGGAGAGTTTGGAGAACTTTTAGAGTGTTTTGGGGTATTTTATAAAGGTATACAGTCGGTGCATGATTTGAGAAAATCATGAAACACCTAAAGAAAACCATTCACAATGAGATAGGGGCTAAAGGGAAGGTGCACGGGCTGCACACGGTTTGTACAAACCGTGCGACAACCAAGGAAAAAACTATGAAACTTGAGATAGTGGGATTTGTTATGGCTTGCACATATTTTGAAAACCTTGAGATCCAACAATGTGAGATCCATCCTTAAGGCAATATATTTTTCATGGTTAGTGCACAATTTATCTAATCGTGTGACTAACCCTACATGGGTTAAAAGTGAGATCCTAAATTGTGAATCTAACATGTTTTGACCTATAAGGCCCTAATTTTTCCTTCTATGTAGACCTAACTCTATTTTCTCTCTTCCCAAAGGCTAATGAAGCTTCTCTCATCGATCTAGAGGTGATACAAAGGCTTCTCTTAGTGATTTGAAGTTGGATTCTTGTAGTAAGTGATCATTATTGGTTGTTCTTGTTGACTTTTATTAGATATACTTCTCTATATATCTTGTTTTCTTAGATATATATTCACTGTGGATAGATAAAAGATATTAGATGATAAATATGATTATATTTGGTATTTTTCATGATAGGTGAAGAGTTTTAAGGTGGGTTTTTTGGAGTTTCAACCCAGTTTCATTGGCGTTTGAGTTCCTTTTTCTATTTTCACAAGTTTTATGAGGTAGGTGGATTCAATCTCAACTCCAATATTTAGAATATGAAATATTGATTTCCAATTCATGGTTTTACTTGAAATTTATTGTATATTTACTGTGATATGTTTGATAAAAATCCTCCCGAGTGACTGTTTTTGGGAATTGGGAAATTTGCTATTTTTTTGGAAAGAGAATTTGGTAACATAATTTTAAAATGATGATTTTAAAATGATTTATGGTTTTTCTGTATAAAAAATGATTTTCAATAAAAATTTTGTTTTGTTTAAATGGTTTTGGAACACTTGGTTTTGGAATGGGTTTGGCATGGTTGTGCAGTGTTTGTTTATATGCATTGGGATAGATAAGGGCATGAAGTACCCCTATAAAATTTCTGGGACAAATCTAGGTGTGAATTACCCCATAAAAGTGGCACAATAAGTGAAATATTAGTGTAAGGATGACTCACCACTCATGAGTTTAGGGAGGTCCATGGTTGCATGCATGGTTACGTGGAAAAGAATGGATTATGCCAAAATGCGTTTATTGAAATGGTTTTAGAGAATTGTTTGGTTGCTTTCCTTGAAACTTGTTATTGTTGTGAGAAAACTATTTTACTATGGAACTTGTTCATATTTAGTTATAAAATGATTTTATAAATTGTTTTATATAAAATATTTTATATAAATGTGCTAACATGTTCTATCCTAGTGGTGTGTGTAGGGAATTCATTGGGTAAAATCTAATGAATTTCATTACTCACCACTTCTTTGGAACTTTGATACTTTTGAATATGTTGTTTATAGAGACATGAGAAAAGGTAATGTGTCACACATATTTAGAAATAATTCATTATACTTGGGTTGATTTTTAGAGTTGGATCATGGAGAATGGTTGGATATTTGGAGTTTGTCATTTGAGTTTTGAGTTTTATCTTCTGCTATGTACTTTGGTATTATAGTCTTCTATTATGGTACTTGGTTTTAGTTTGATTTTGATAAATGAAATGTTGAATTATCTTTCATTGTTATCATGTATCATACATTGGTTTTTTTGGTTGTATCATGTTTGGTTAGATTTTTTATCTTCAAAGGGAAAATCACCCCCACATGTATTGAATCCCTTCAACATTTATTTCCAGCCTTTAGCATCTTGGGGATGTAACTTAAGGCCAAGTAATTTTAATCTATATCCTTAAGACAATGAGAAAGAAGAGGGATGTTACAAGTCATATCAACTTGGTCCTTATGATATTTTTGGAACAAGTGGTAATAGTCTTGGTTGGTCTTTGACTTGGTATTGGTTTTCTGCCTTGGAGTTGAATTCATTCTTGTATATCCCTTAAGTTGGGATAATATAAAGGAGTAGGATTGTTAGGACTTGAAATGTAGAGCATAAAAATATATATCTATCCTTTTTATGCCAAACTTCAAGTTACCAGGGAGTTGGGTACATAATTGTTTTAGAGACATTTATTGGAATTGTAATATCATTTTCATGGGTTTGGCCAATGAGACAAGCATGTAATGCATTAGATAAATGACTTCCCACTAGGAGTGCATATTTTATTTTGAGTAATTATATATGACTTGGTACAATTTAATGATTTTTGAAATTTTTTGAAATTATTTTCAAATTAAATATTTTTAAAAATATTATGTTATAGTATTTTGAAAATAGTTTGATCTTCAAAAGAATGATGAAATTTAAAAAAATGGTTAAACGTGAAAAATATTGTTTTTTGGAATTTTTTTGTGATTGTATGATGTGGTATAATTTGAAATGCTAAGACTTTAGTTGATAGGGAGTGAGAATTATGGAGTTTGTTATGTTTCTAGAAAATGGTACTTGATAGGCATTATAGAACCCAATTGAAGGAAGATGTTGAGAATGTGGTTTCACCTAATCCACATGTGAACCAACATCTAGTTAAAAGTATACTCCAAGATTTCTAGGTCGTGGATACGAGGAACAAGAGGGATGATCCATGGAAAGTGGATCATTCCATCCAGTTCCAGAAGTAGAATTGACCATTCTTTTGGGGTGGTTCTGAACTAGAAATGATAGAGGTGTGGATGAATAGGATGAATTATATTTTTGATTGCATCAGTACACCAGAAGAGTTGAAAGTCAGACTAGAAACATATATACTGGCGGATCTTGAACGCTAGTGGTGAGATTTAGCCATGCAAGATAAAGTGGATCAAGGAATTTGTAGGGAGGATTTTGAGGAGTTTTTCAACAAACAATTTTATTCTCACACATTCATAATTAAAATAATGATAAAATTCTTCATATTGAAGTAGGAAAATATCTCTATCACGAAGTAAGAGGATAAATTCATGAATTTAGTGCACTTTTCACCTAAAGTTATTTCTAGTGCATCCCTGAAGGCACTTATCTTTGAATTGGGGCTGAGGTAGGATATTCGATCAAAGATTTTTGGAATCTATATTATGGATTATACAGAGATGGTTAATAGAGTGATAGTGACAGAAATGAAAATATCAGGAGCTACAGAAGGAGGAAGTATTTTAATACCCATGTGAAATGGTGGAAAATCTAATACTAGGAGAAAGTAGAAGAGGGAAAACTATTTTCAAGGTGGGAGGATGAATAAAAAACACATGGATTAGTGAACCTTCTTCTATGACCCAAGAAAATAGTGGGATGTTTCCAATGTGGTGAACTTGACCATATAAAGTAAGAGTGTATGGAAAAACCTAGAGAATTCCCAAATTGCAATTATATGGGGAATCTTCAGTGCTATTCTCATAGTGATCTGAGGTCCGGTGCTCAAGAAACTTCTCAAGTGTCGCAGATATCATATGCTTCGATGAGATGAGGGAAGTAGAATAACTCTCGTCATATAATAGAGCTAACCATGGTGATTCCAGGAATACCATGACTCCTCAAGAATTCCAATCTCAATAGGCCAATAGATAACAAAGTGCGGTGAGAAAGAAATTATATGTATCTGAGAAGGTAATTGTGGATTATCATTTTGGACCATCAATGGTGAGATGTACGATTATTTTGAATTCTACCCTTATGCAAGCTTTGTTTGATACAGGTGTATCCCATTTCATTATTTCTTCTTGTGTTGTTAATTCATTAAGTTTAAAATTTGAGATGATGCCTTATATATTAAAAACTTAAACTACTCTTAATCCAAGAGAATATCAAGATTTCATGTGTAGATCATGTCCTATAACTATTGATGGAGTTGAGATAAAATGGGATTTATCTGTGTTGGATATGGATGTCTATGATATAATCCTGGGTATGGATTGGTTGAAAACGTACAAGGCTTACATTTCCTATTATACCATGAAAATATAACTTAAGAGTTATTTGAGAAATCAAGAATTAAATAATAATAATTGAATAAAAATAATATTAAAATTCAAGAACAATTTGATTCATTTAAACATATTTTAAAAAAAATCCCACTACAGTATGAATCAAGGAAACATATTTCTCTTCAATCTCAATATGACAAAGAAGATAACACAAAAACAAACAAATATTTGTAAAGCTCAAAAACTATGCTAGCTACTGCAGGAAAGTTAAAAAAAGTTATTTTCCCCTTTTTCCCATTTCAATGAAACATGGTTTATATATAAATATTCGACACCCAAAATTAAGGGTAAAACAAAACCAGTGTGAATGATCATATTTCCTTTCGATAGAGAATCTCTACTAACTAATAAAAAATTATCCTATTCTAATCGAAGACAGAAAAATGTGGAACCGTAAAATAGAAATTGAAATTTTTATAATCCCTCCCATACCTATCTAATTCATTCAAATCCCAGAGACTATACTCATATTTTCATTAAGGGATTCTTGGGTGATTCGTTCCACAAGAAACATGACAGTTGCAGGGTGAAGGCATCATGGTTCATTAACGCCAACTGTAGGTCGACCGACCATCAACAGTGTTGGTTTTATCTACACGTGACCATCCATGAGTGATGGAATCTCTAACTGAAATGAGTTTCATGCCAAATAACCCTCGACGAACATAGAATTCATGTTTTCTGGCTGTGTTTGTGAATCGCAGTTCACCCACTAGAGAAGACGGTGCCTGAGGGAAGGAGAGGTGGTGTTGGTTTCAACTAAAACTGAAAACTCCGAATTCACTCTTTTCATCATTTTTATAAATTATTATTTTATCATATAATTATTATGTATATATGTTTATATATTCACCCATTATTGTTGGTAAATATATTAATCTATAACACCAATAATTTCCCTCTTAAAAATAAAACCAAACACATTATTACTTATTATTATTATTATATCAAAATAGTATTCATAATCTTATATATGATTATATTTTCACCAATATCTTTTATTATGTAAATTCAAAAATTTATAAAATCCATAATGTATTATGTTAGTTGATTTTTTTTCACAAAAAACATATTTCATATATAATCTTATTTCCAAGTAAGTTGTATAAGGTACTTATATCTATTACAACTTAAGTAATTCATTATAATAATTTTATAATTAATAAAACATTTTTTTATTACAAGATAAAAACTATTAAAATTAGCATAAATTATTTTTTGTATAAACTTATGTGTATATTTTTATTTCTCAAAATAAAGAAAAAAAATTTAGTATAAAAAGGTTTATGATATTTTCATTAGTAATTTTTAAAGTTTTAAAATTGGATTTCATGTGACTGAAACTCAATTGAATTAAAAATATAACTTCGAAAAAATATTCTATTTACTTTAATAAAATTCAACATAAATCTTTAGATTTAAATTAAATATTCATTAGTATTACAAATCTTGTTAATATATATGTATTTAAATAAATTTGTATTATTATTTATTTATTTTAATTAGTCACAAAATACACGTACAAACATTTTAAATAAATATTTATTAAATAATTCTGAATAAAATGTAAAACTGATATATATTAACTAATTGATTCATGTTTTATTTTTAATTCAGTAAATGTTTTATATAATATATTATTTATATTTATACATAAGAAAAGATATTATCTTACAAACCATAGTTATATATATATATATATTAATTATTTCATTTATTATTAAAACTAATATTTATCTTAAAACAAAATAAATAAATTAATATTATACTCAAAAACATTAATTTAAAAGTGAAAATATTATATTTACTAAAACTAAGAACATTATGTTCTACCCCCTTAAAAGAATTGCATCCTCAAAATTCCATCACTGCACTTATATAAATTATGAATTTCACTATTCAAAATTAGAAAAACTAGGAGTATAAGATATTTTCTTAAAGTAAAACCCTATAAAATTAACGAAAGGCCTCTAAAGGTTCAAATGGTTTCTCCGTATCCTGACCTCTAAAGTTTTCTAAACCTTGGCTATGATACCAAATATAAAAACATGAAAATATATTCCATAATTTTTTTATAATTAATTTATTAATTTAAAACCTAAGATCACAAAGTTTTAGAGTTTTAGAGAATCCACAATCATAAGAGAAATTCTGAGTACACAAAATATAAAAGAAAAAACCAAACTATTCTTTACACGGGTTAAACACCTTAGTGGGACCTTAACCACTAACTTTATTTTACATGTAATTATGTCAGGTGAAATGAGGTTTTGAAAACATAGTATGAGTAATAAAAAGATCAGTAAGGGGTTTTCAAAAAATAAAGAAACCCAATAGAGTTTTCAATTCAATAGAAAAATAAAACATGTTATGAATTTTGATAATGTAGGCTTAAGAAATCATGAATACTTTTCAAAATAAACATTTTAACAAAAAGGATTTCAATATAAATATAACATTTGAAAAATCCACTTTATTAATTCATAAAATAATATTGATTTCACTTGAAAACTTATAATCATTCATAATTAATTATCAAAGGCACCTTGAATCATATAGTGGATTCTCAGTTCACTCTCAAGACATGGTGGATATATTCCCATGATGGAATAGGTTCTATAGCATCCCGCCTTTTTATAACATAAAATTTCATTACATTACACAACACTGAGGATATTTAAGGTTTAGTTTCTCGGAAACCAGGAACATAATACATGAAAACAACATAAAAAATTCTTCTTAAACACTTGAAAGGATTATCCTTAAGTTCATCCGAGGTTCATTACTGCATCTCATAACCTGGGGACATACTTCAAAAGAAAGGGTGATCAGAAGGCCCAGTAAGGGAAACAAGAGAAACATTTAACATGTGAACATGAGATACATCAACTATGTCATGAAAAAGAACTTTAAGTTATGAGAAAGAAATCATGTGGCATATCATAATAAAAATAAAATTTTTCATAACTTTAAGATGTGGATACATCATTTAACATATAAAATCATGAACATATCACCAAGGTCCATCCCTAAGGTGTCATTTGAAAATTACCAAGGTTATTCACCAAGATATCATGAAAATTGTAATCTCTAGTGGTTACATCATTACCTAATGAATTAGAGCGCTATCAGGGCGCACCCTTAAATTTGCCTTTATTATCATGTGATCCACATATATAATCATCAAAATTTCATAAATAACCCATATAGAATAAAATAAATGGGTTTCATTTCATAATCATAACCTTTTAAAAACTTCTTTTAAGACATGATCTTTATGTCACTTTAAACCCACGGAAAATGGAAAGCAAGTTTCATGTATGTAAATACCAGAATTTAAAATAGAAAATTTTGATATATATGTGAATACAACTATATAATAAATAGATTTTAGTATTCACTTAATAACATAAAATAATTTTGAGAAAAAGAGAGAGGCATTTTGAGATGAAAATTCTGCAGCATAACGACTATGTTACAGGGTTTTAGAAAACATTGAAAAGAGAGGGGACATGGGTCACCCACTCATAAATGAACCATAAAATAGTAGAGGGACAGAATAAGAAGGATATATGAACATGGTAATGAAATTTTAAGTACATACCATTTTAAATGAAAAACATGGAAGTAAGACAAAAATAAGATTTCTCTTATAAAAAATCGGCAGCCTAACGGCGTCACTTAAATTTCAATAAAAAAAATTGACGAGATCAAATAGGGTCTCTCATCATATGATCATAAAAGATCAGTATGATAGATATAGAGATCATACCCCAACATAATAAAAAGGAACTTGAAAGACTTGAAATGAAAGT
Source organism: Viscum album (assembly GCA_963277665.1). Taxonomy (NCBI): domain Eukaryota; kingdom Viridiplantae; phylum Streptophyta; class Magnoliopsida; order Santalales; family Viscaceae; genus Viscum; species Viscum album. The sequence continues at coordinate 1,018,330,480 of OY728140.1, read as the reverse complement.
AGAACTTTGAAAAATGAGAAGGGTGAAAGAATCCCTTAAAAATTCAGCAGCCTAACGACGTCACTTAAACATCAACAAAAATGAATTGATGAGATAAAATAGGGTCTCTCATAATATGAAAATAAAAGTTCAGTATGATAGATATAGAGATCATACCCCAACATAATAAAAAGGAACTTTAAAGACTTGACATGAAAGTAGAACTTTGAAAAATGAGAAGGCTGAAAGAATCCCTTAAAAATTCAGCAGCCTAACGGCGTCACTTAAACATCAACAAAAATGAATTGATGAGATCAAATGGGGTCTCTAATAATATGATCATAAAATATCAGTATGATAGATACAGATATCATACCCCAACATAAAAAAAAGGAACTTGAAAGACTTTACATGAAAGTAGAACTTTGAAAAATGGGAAGGGTGAAAGAACCACTTAAACATTCGGCAGCCTAACGACGCCACTTAAACATTCTTAAAACGAATTGATGAGTGAAAGAGGGGATATCTCATCATATGAACATGAAAAGGTAAGTAAGATGAATATAAAAGAACATCCTCCTACAATAGAACATGGAGCATAAAAGAAATGACATAAAAGAGATTACTTGAAAGGAAAGAGAGGGGTCAGATCCCTTACCTTAAAACGTAACTCTTAAAAATCAAAGGTTTTGGACCTTGAGGGATTGGGGGAACCTTGGGAGGACTCCTTGGTAGGTAAGGAGACCATAAATTCGTTGAGGATGGTTTTGGAGTCGAATGGATGAGAGGAGGGCTTGGTATTTATAGGGAAAGTGAGGGGACAAGGCATTAATGGCCAAGGGACACCTCACAAGTGGTTTTCTCAAAACCATGTGCTCTCCCATGATATTTCCCATGAAGTTAGGCCACATGGGGCCCCTAATACAATAATTCATCACCTTTGGTCGTCCAAATCATAAAATATCTCATGACATCATCATGACACAGTTATGATGTCATTAAACATACCGAAACCCTAAAACTGTATTTTTACTATTCACTGAAAATTCAACTTTCTGAGAAAAATCACAAAATTTCACCTTAACCAAATATCAATGCTTTAATTTCAAAAATAAACTCCATTTTATAAAAATAATTTTCTAAATATTTTTAATTTATTTCTTAAATAAATACCCTATTCACCGAAAATTCATTTTTTCAGAAAAATCCCCAAAATTTACCTTAACATAATATCGATGCTCTAAGTTCAAAAATGAAATCCATTTTATAAAAATAATTTTCTAAATATTTTTAGTTTAATTTTTAATTAAAAAACACTATTCACCCGAAAAAACTAATACTTGAATAATAATTTATGAAACCGTTATTTAACCATTTTATTGAATCACATTACTTAATCAAGGTACCTAGATTATATTAATACTTTATTTAAGTGAGATTACTAATCCATTTGGTCACATTACTAATCCTAAGCATAAAATCACTATTCATAATTTACTATTCATCAAAATTTAAGTTGATCTTATTAGACTCTAAATTTCATACTGAACATAATTGTAGAATACCATTTTTTGAAAATCATTACACATTTTTAATTATTTAAGGTTTACATAAACATTTTTTTAAAATATCCTTTCTCTAAAATTCACCAAAAATATGCATACTATATTTATCCGGACATTTGAAAAGTCATAAGCATCATCATAAGAAGAAATCCCAATTTTTATTTAAAACAAAGGATTACACAAGGCAGTTACGGTCTCCTTACATATCCCCTTATCACACCAGCATAGGACCTAAGTGTAAGGTGCGCTAAGGTGAGAGAATCCGAGGGAGGCTCGACCAACATCTCACGAGTAGTAATTTCTATCAGTTTGAACTTCTCGCAAAGGCGATTCCGTTCTAGCTTCACACGATAAAGTTCGGCTTGGGTTTGGTCTAGAGCAAAGCCCAGTGGTGCTATCTCCTTCCCAAGTTCTGTTAGATGGGATTCGATCGGTCCAAGACTACTGGGTGAGGCCATCAAATCTTCTTTATATAATAATTAACCAAGATTACTTGTATTTAGAGATAATAATCGAAACGTTTAGTTTACAACGGTCATATTGACCAATGGTCATATAACAGTCAAAACCCAACGGTCTCATTTTAATTATACTCATGTTATCAAATGAAACATTTTTGTTGAGTATAAAAATAAAATAAAATAACACATAAAATTAGGAAACAAGATTTATTCAAAATTTCAGGTCGTTACAATCTTCCCCCCTTAAGAAATTGCATCCTCGCAATTTTTAAAATTAGGTTTTGAAATTTCATTGAAAGTCCCACATAGGAAAAGGAGTCAGTAAAACTATTACTTTAAAAGAAATAAAGGGAAGTACAAAGGTCACCTGAGTTAACCCACACTAGGATTCCATGTAGGAAAACATGGACATGGATGAGAAAAAAAAGGGTCAAGTTCTGAGGGAGAGTGATAGAAAACATGATTAGGAGAAAGTTAACCATAAGAAAATCCCAAAATTATGATGTGTGTAACCAGTCTTTGTTTACCTAGTAGGAAACGTAAACCAACAACATTTTTGTTTTACGTTCCTTTTCATAATTTTTAGGGATTCATTTACTACATAGAACAAAAACATAATAAATATACCTACCTTCATATAGAGTTTAATCCTTTAATAAGTTTCTACCAAGAGTAATCTTTTCTCCAAATGATGAGCATTCAAAACTACTTGGTCTTATCAAAACAAAAGAATCATCTTCTAGAGAATCACATAATCCACAAAAGATTAACTATCTATTTCTTCTATCTTTAAACATTATCCCAAAAACAGAAAGGGTAAGGTAAAACAACTCTTCAAAAAGAAAGAATCCCATAGGAATGGAAACTACTTTTAAATCTTCAAAGTTCCATGGTACTACCCAAAGTTCATCATAGACCATTCCATAAATAACTGTCCTTAAAATTCCTCAAAATAAACCAAACTAAGATTGAAACCCAAATACAAGAAGGATTTGATAACATTGTCTTCCAAAATAAACTTCATTGTTCATCTCCAAACAACATCAACCACTCCTAACATCTTATAAAAAAAGTATCTAACATAAACATATTTTACCTAAGATAGGCTAATCATTCCCATAAGTAACCAAAATTACTATAAGTCCACCTTAAATTCATCGATTCTTCAAAATATAAGTCAACCTTACTCCTCAATGAAAATACCATAGTAATCTATTTACCTCGATCATATAGGGTCCCCAAAATAGTGAACATCTTCCAAAATAATAATCATCTTTTAATCCCCTAATCATCTCTGTCATATTAATATGGCAATCGTCACATTTCCTATCACATTGGTTGTTGGGACATGTTCTTCCATTTCCCACCATTAACTAAGAAGAGAAAGTATAATTAGGGGCTTAAATACTTAGCCAATAATCATGAAAAGGAACTTAAAGAATATAAGGATAACTCATAGAAGAAAAGTATACCCTAACTTGTGATCCCCTAGGTTCCCATCTAGGTTATCCATGATCATATATTCTTATGTGAATATTTATTTTATTTTATCTTTGTTCCTTTAATAATGGTTCATACTAAGCTTATGAATTTACCAAAGCATATCCCCCGGGAGTGTCATAACCAAGAGTACAACAAGGCCCGTTGTCGTGTACCAGTTCCCGTTTGAGTATAGCTCAAAGCGGTGTTTTCGGGTTTTACCCCTATGTAAATCTGTGCCAGAGCCACCTCTACCTGCTCGTATCTAGACAAGGATGTATTTTCTTGGAAAACCCTTACTCAATACTCACCAAAATACCAGGAAGATTTCCTATATATAAACTTTTCTATAGGATTCTTCCTAAAGTTTTAATATCCTAATTTCCATAAATAACTAAACCATCCTTTTATACCAACTATAGCATCCCGCCTTTTTATAACATAAACTTTCATTACATTACACAAAACTGAGGATCTTTAAGGTTTAGTGTCTTGGAAACCAGGAACATAATACATGAAAACAACATAAAACATTATTCTTAAACACTTTAAAGGCTTTTAATTAAGTTCATTCTAGGTTCATTATTGCATCTCATAACCTGGGGACATACATCAAAATAAAGGGTGAGCAGAAGGCCCAGTAAGGGAAACAAGAGAAACATTTAACATGTGAACATAAGATACATCAACTATGTCGTGAAAAAGAACTTTAAGGCATGAGAAAGAAATCATGTGGCATATCATAATAAAAATAAAATTTTTGATAACTTTAAGATGTGGCTACATCATTTAACATAGAAAATCATGAATATATCAACAAGGTCCATCCCCAAGGTGTCATTTGAAAATTACCAAGGTTATTCACCAAGATATCGGGAAAATTGTAATCTCTAGTGGTTACATCATTACCCAATTCATTGGAGCGCTATCAGGGTGAACCCTTAAATTTGCCTTTATTATCATGTGAGCCACATATATCATCATCAACATTTCATAAATAACCCATATAGCATAAAATAAATGGGTTTCATTTCATAATCATTACCTTTTAAAAACTGCTTTTAAGACATGATCTTTATGTCACTTTAAACCCACGGAAATAGGAAAGCGGGTTTCATGTATGTAAAAGCCAGAATTTAAAATAGAAAATTTTGAAATATATGTGAATACACCTATAGAATAAATATCTTTGAGTATTCACTTAATAACATAAAATAATTTTGAGAAAAAGAGAGAGGTATTTTGAGACGAAAATTATGCAGCATAACAGCTATTTTACAAGGTTTTAGAAAACATTGAAAAGAGAGGGGACATGGGTCACACACTCATAAATGACCCATAAAATATTAGAGGGACAGAATAAGAAGGATATATGAACATGTTAATGAAATTTTAAGGACATACCATTTTAAATGAAAAACATGGAAGTAAGACAAAAATAATATTTCTCTTATAAAAATTCGGCAGCCTAACGGCGTCACTTAAACTTCAATAAAAAAAATTGATGAGATCAAATAGGGTCTCTCATCCTATGATCATAAAAGATCAGTATGATAGATATAGAGATAATACCCCAACATAATAAAAAGTAACTTGAAAGACTTGACATGAAAGTAGAACTTTGAAAAATGAGAAGGGTGAAAGAATCCCTTAAAAATTCAGCAGCCTAACGACGTCACTTAAACATCAACAAAAATGAATTGATGAGATCAAATAGGGTATCTCATCATATGAACATAAAAGTTCAGTATGATAGATATAGAGATCATAACCCAAAATAATAAAAAATAACTTGAAAGACTTGACATGAAAGTAGAACTTTGAAAAATGAGAAGGGTGAAAGAATCCCTTAAAAATTCAGCAGCCTAACGACGTCACTTAAACATCAACAAAAATGAATTGATGAGATCAAATGGGGTCTCTCATCATATGATAATAAAATATCAGTATGATAGATATAGATATCATACCCCAACATAATAAAAAGGAACTTTAAATACTTGACATGAAAGTAGAACTTTGAAAAATGGGAAGGGTGAAAGAACCACTTAAAAATTCGGCAGCCTAACGGCACCACTTAAACATTCTTAAAACTAATTGATGAGAGAAAGAGGGGTTATATCATCATATGAAAATGAAAAGGGCAGTAAGATGAATATAAAATAACATCCTCCAACATAAGAACATGGAGCATAAAATAAATGACATAAAAGAGATTACTTGAAAGGAAAGAGAGGGGTCAGATCCCTTACCTTAAAACGTAACTCTTAAAACTCAAAGGTTTTGGGCCTTGAGGGCTTGGGGGAACCCTGGGAGGACTCCTTGGGAGGTAAGGAGACCAGAAATTCGTTGAGGTTGGTTTTGGAGTCGAATGGATGAGAGGAGGGCTTGGTATTTATAGGGAAAGTGAGGGGACAAGGCATTAATGGCCAAGGGACACCTCACAAGTGGTTTTCTCAAAACCATGTGCTCTCCCATGATATTTCCCATGAAGTTAGGCCACATGGGGACCCTAATACAATAATTAATCACCTTTGGTCGGCCAACCCATAAAATATCTCATGACATCATCATGACATAGTTATGATGTCATTAAACATACCAAAACCCTAAAACTGTATTTTTTACTATTCACTGAAAATTCAACTTTCTCAGAAAAAATCACAAAATTTCACCTTAACCAAATGTCAATGCTCTGATTTCAAAAATAAAATCTATTTTATAAAAATAATTTTCTAAATATTTTTAATTTATTTTTTAAATAAATACACTATTCACCGAAAATTCATTTTTTTCAGAAAAATCCCCAAAATTTAGCTTAACATAATATCGATGCTCTGAGTTCAAAAATGAAATCCATTTTATAAAAATTATTTTCTAAATATTTTTAATTTAATTTTTAATTAAAAAACACTATTCACACGAAAAAACTAATACTTGAATAATAATTTATGAAACCGTTATTTAACCATTTTATTGAATCACATTACTTAATCAAGGTGCCTAGATTATATTAATACTTTCTTTAAGTGAGATTACTAATCCATTTGTTCACATTACTAATCCTAAGCATAAAATCACTATTCATAATTTACTATTCATCAAAAATTAAGTTGATCTTATTAGACTCTAAATTTCGTACTGAACATAATTGTAGAAGACCATTTTTTGAAAATCATTACACATTTTTAATTATTTAAGGTTTACATAAACATTTTTTTAAAATATCCTTTCTCTAAAATTCACCAAAAATATGCATACTGTATTTATCCGGACATTTGAAAAGTCATAAACATCATCAAAAGAAGAAATCCCAATTTTTATTTAAAATAAATGATTACACAAGGCAATTATGGTCTCCTTACATAGCCCCTTATCACACCACCATAGGACCTAAGTGTAAGGTGCGGTAAGGTGAGAGAATCCGAGGGAGGCTTGGCCAACATCACACGAGTAGTAATTTCTATCAGTTTGAACTTCTCACAAAGGCGATTCCGTTCTAGCTTCACACGATGAAGTTCGGCTTGGTTTTGGTCCAGAAAAAAGCCCAGTGGTGCTACCTCCTTCCCATGTTCTGTTAGATGGGCTTCGATCGGTCAAAGACTACTGGGTGAGGCCATCGAATCTTCTTTTTATAATAATTAACCAAGATTACTTGTATTTAGAGACAATAATCGAAACGTTTAGTTTACAACGGTCATATTGACCAATGGTCATATAACAGTCAAAACCCAACGGTCTCATTTTAATTATACTCATGTTATCAAATGAAACATTTTTGTTGAGTATAAAAATAAAATAAAATAACACATAAAATTAGGAAACAAGATTTATTCAAAATTTTGGGTCGTTTTAGGTTCACACCCTAATACCATAACGTTCTTAGGATATACCTCATGTGAACCATACATGAAATATTATAAGATTAACACATTATCCAATGCATTGGAGCACTATCTAGGCACACCCATCACATGATAGGACAAAAGTCCCATAAGGGTTTTGGGTTCACTCCCCATCCCCTACCTTCATTCATAATATACAAGTGTGACTCTTTGTAATTAAAAACATTATAACTTATACTTTTCATCATGTGGACCATAGAATCTCATTTAAACCATGAGATTTCAAAAACTATTTCATAAAATAGACTTTCTTTATTATACATGTATCATGATAAAAGTAGTTTCACATTAAAACACATATATAATTATACCTTCATGTGCATACTTATATGTATATAATAGTTTTGCATAAAAATTTATGTATACATATATGTATACATTTTTTATATATATGTGGATATCAGAATAAAACATATTTTCATGTTTATACACATGTGTATAGATATCCAAAAAAACACTTTCGCATAAAAATGACACATGTATATACATACATTTATTTACATACCTATATAAATAAATATTAAAAATAAAACCATTTTTCATAAATTAATACACATATACTTATATTTATGTACATGTATTTAATGATGTCAAAAAAAATATATTTATCATAATATAATATGTATGTAGATACATATATATATATTTTTAAAAACAAACATTGTCTTATAAAATATTTATACATATAATTGTTTGAAATTAAAACAAATTTATGTTAAACATAAATTTTAAAATTCGTTAACTTCCCTTGCGCTTATAGAGGTATAATTAGGATTCTCTATGCTTTAAAAATAATTTTTATAAAGAGAAGTCCATGGGAAAACACGATATTTAATATGCAATGACGTGTATAAGTATATATATTCATACATTTAAAATATTATCAATAATTTTGAAAATAAAATAACATCTCACATATATATAGGATCCAATTTAAGTTTCTAAAAAGAATAATAATAATTTCAAGAAAATAAATTTCACGAACCAAAGAAATTTCATGTACAAAAAGTTTAATGTGAAATCAACATGAGTCGTCAAGGAAGAACATAAAAATAATCCACTTTCAATCATAAAAATAATTAATAAACCATTTTGAATAAAATGATGATGGACTAAAATAATTTCATGTATAAAATATATAATTAAAAAACACCCTTAAATATATAAGCACATTTTTTAATAAAATTTCATTACTATCATAAAGGTATAATTTAATTTTTTTAAAAAATCGAGAGATAAATATTAATAATATACTAAATTTTTTTTCTATAATATATAAAATGAATATACCTCTTGAATCTTTCAAACCGATTTTATTTTCATTGAGATAATAAAATTTCATTTGCACATAAATTGTTTTGAAATAAATTATCACCATATGAAGAAGCATGAAAATAAATATATGCATGAAGAATAAGTAGTTCCCTTACTACCATGAAATTATAACTTAAGAGTTATTTGAGAAATCAATAATTAAATACTAATAATTGACTAAAAACAATTTGAAAATTCAAGAACAATTTGATTTGTTTAAGCATATTTTACAAAAAACAAAATCCCCTTACAGTATGAATCATGGTAGTAGACTTCTCCTTTATCTTAAGATCACAACGATGATAACACAAAAACTAACAAAGATATAAAAATATCAAAAACTAAGCTAGCTGATGCGGGAAGGTTAACAAAATCCGTTCTCCCTTTTCCCCTATTTCAATGCAGCATGGTTTAAATATATATATTAGACACCAAAAATAAGCAGTAAAACAAAAACAATGTGAAAGATCAGATTTCGTATCGATAGGGAATCTCTACTTACTAATAAAAAATTATCCTATTCCAATCAGAGACAAAAAATGTGGTACCCTAAACCAGAAATCAAAATTTTATAATCCCTCCGATAACTTTTAGATTTGTCCAAACCCCAAAGATCAGATTTATCTTCACGTTAAGGGGTTCTCGGGTGATTCATCCCACAATAAACATAAGATTTGCAGGGCAAAGGAATCATGGGTCACTGATGCCAGTTATAGGTTGACTGATCGCCGAAAATTTCAGGTTTATCTACATGCAACCATCTTTGAGTGATGGAATCCCCAAATGAAACACATCCCACACTGGACAACCCACGATTAACATTGACTTCATGTTTTCCAGCTATGATTGTGAATCGTAGCTCTCCCGATTGAGAAGATGATGCCTGTTGGAAGGAGATGTGGTGTCGGTTTCAACTGAAACTAACCCCCCAATTCCCTCTTTTCATCATTTTTTAAATTATTATTTTATAATATATATATATATATATATATTCAACCATTATTATTGATAATTATATTAATCAATAACACCAATAATTTTCCTTTTAAAATAAGAGAAAAATAATTATTACTTATTATTATTATTTTATCAAAATAGTATTCATAATCTTATATATAATGATATTTTCACCAATATCTTTTATTATGGAAATTCAAAAATTTATAAAATCCATAATATATTGTGTTGGTTCATTTTTTTTCACAAAACACATATGTCATATATAATCATATTTCCAAGTAAGTTATTTAAGGTACTTATATCTATTGAAACATAATTAATTCATTATAATAATTTTACAATTAATAACACATTTTCTTATTACAAAATAAATACTATTAATGTTAGGAAAAATAATTTTTTATATAAAATTATGTGTATATTTTTAGTTCTTGAAAAATAAAAAAACATTTAGTATAAAATGGTTTATGTTATTTCCATTAATAAATTTTAAATTTTTAAAATTAGAATTTATGTGACTGAAACTCAATTGAATTAAAAATATAACTTCAAAAAAAGTCATTATTTACTTTAATAAATGTCAACACAGATATTTATATTTAAATTAAATATTCATAGGTATTAAAAATCCTATTAATATATATTTATTTAAATAAATTATTATTATTATTTATTTATGTTAATTAGTCCCCAAATACATGTACAAACATTTTAAATAAATATTTATTGAATAATCTTAAATAAACTGTAAAATGGATATATATTAACTAATTGATTCAAGGTTTATTTTAATTCAGTAAATGTTTTCTACAATATATTATTTATATTTATACACATGAAAAGATATTATCTTACAAAACATAATTATATATATATATATATATATTAATTATTTTACTTATTGTTAAAACTAATATTTATCCTAAAACAAAAGAAATGAATTAATATTATACTCAAAAATATTAATTTAAAAGTGAAAATATAATATTTACTAAAACTAAGGAGGTTACATTCTACCCCCTTAAAATAAATGAATCCTAAACATTCCATCACCGCACATATATAAATTCCGAATTTTACTATTCAAAACTAGAAAAACTAGGATTGCAAGATCTTTCCTTAAAGTAAAACCCTTGAAAATTAATGAAAGGACTATAAAGGTTCAAATGGTTTCTCCATATCCTGACCTATAAAGTTTTTTAAACCTTGGATCTCATACTAATTATGATGACCCAAAAACCTATTCCATACTTTTTTTTATAATTAATTTATTAATTAACAACCCATGATTGTAAAGGTTTAGAGTTTTAGAGAATCTGGATACATCAGAGAAATTCTAAGCACACAACCTATAAAATAAAAGACCAAAATATTATTTACATGGGTTAAACACCTTAGTGGGACCTCGACCACTAAATAGATTCTACACATCCTTATGACCTATTAAAAGAGGTTTTTAAAACATAGGGTGAGCTCTAAAAATCTCAGTAAGTGGGTTTAAAAACATAAAGAACCCAAATAGTGTTTTTCAATTCAATATATAAAGTAAAACATATTATAAAGTTTGATAATGAAAGATTAATAAATCATGAATACTCATAAAAATAAACATTTTACCTAAATAGATTTCAATATAAATATAACATTTGAAAAATCCACTTTGTTCATTCATAAAATAATAATAATTTCACTTGAAAACTTATAAGTATTCATAATTAATTCTCAAAGGCACCTTAGATCATAACATGGATTCTCAGTTCACTCCTGAGACATGGTGGACATAGGTCTATGATGGAATAGGTTCGCTCCCTAATCCCATAATGTGTTTAGGATACATCTCCCATGCATTAAACATGACATCTCATGAGATTAACACATTACCCAATGCATTAGAGCACTATCTAGGTGCACCCATCACATGATTGGACAAAAGTACCATAAGGGTTTTGGGTTTACTTCCCATCCCCACCTTTATTCATAATATACTAGTGTGACTCTTTGTAATTAAAAACATTATAACTTATAATTTTCCTCACGAGGACCATTCAATTTCTTTTAAAATACGAGCTTTCAAAAACTATTTCATAAAAAGGACTTTCTTGATTATACATGTATTATGATAAAAGTAGTTTTTCATTAAAACTCATATGTAATTATAACTTCATGTATATAATTATATGTATACAATAGTTTTACATAAAAATTTATGTATACATATATGTATACATTTATTTATATATATGTGGATATTGGAATAAAGCATATTTTCATGTTCATACACATGTGTATAGATATCCCAAAAAAATACTTTCACATAAAAATAACACATGTATATACGTAAATTTATTTATATAACTATATAAATAAAAACTAAGAATAAAATAGTTTTACATAAATTAATACTTATATACTTATATTTATATACATGTATCTAATCATGTAAAAATATATATTTTTATCCTATTATAATATGTATGTAGATACATATATAACATGTTTAAAAAAATGTTTTCTTATAACATATTTATACATATAATTGTTTGAAGTTATTTTTTTATCTTAAATATAAATTTGACAATTAGTTAACTTCACTTGTGCTTATAAGGGTCTAATTAGGATTCTCTCAATGTTAAAAAATATTTTTTTATAATGAGAAGTCCATGGGAAGAAATGATTTTTAATGTTCAATGAAATGTATAAGTATATATATTCAAACATTTTCAACATTATCAATAATTTTGAAAATCAAATAAAAGATCATATATATATATGGATCCAATTTATGTTTCTAAAAATAATAATAATAATTTCAAGAAAATAAACTTCACGAACCAATGAAATTTCATGTATAAAAATTTTAATGTGAATTCAATGTGATTCATTGAGCCAGAACATAAAAATTATCCACTTTCTATCATAAAAATAATCAATATACCATTTTAAATAAAATTATGCTAGAATGAAATAATTTCATGTATTAAATCTAAAATTCAGAAACACCCTTAAATATATACGCACAGTTTTTAATAAAATTTCATTACTATCACAAAGGTATAATTTAAAATTATTTAAAATAATCAATAGATAAATATTAATAATCTAATTAAACAAATTTCTATAATTTCTAAAATGCATAACTCTATTGAATATTTTGAGAAGATTTTATTTTCACAGAGATAAGAAAATTTCACTTTCATATAAAAACTTCTGTAACAAATCACCATCATACGAAGAAGCTTGAAAATAAATATATCCATGAAAAATAAGTAGTTCCCTTACTACCATGAAAATATAACTTAAGAGAGCAATCAAGAATTAAATAGGACTAAGTGACTAAAAAAAATTTGAAAATGAAAGAAAAATTTGATTTGTTTAAGCATATTTTACAAAAAAATCCCCTTATTGTATGAATCAAGGAAACATACTGCTCCCCAGTCTCAAGATCACAATGTTGATAACAAAAAATCTAACAAAGATCCATAAATCTCAAAAAATAAGCTAGATGCTGTAAGAAGTTTAAAAAAATCCATTTCCCCTTATTTTCCCTATTTCAACACAACATGGTTTATATACAAATATTAGACACCCAAAATAAATGATAAAAAACTAGCGTGAATGATCATATTTACTATCGTTAAGTAATCTCTACATGCTAATAAAAAATTATCTTATTCCAATTGGTGACAGCAAAATGTGGAACCCTAAACCAGAAATTAAAATTTTGTAATCCCTCCCATACCTGTCAGATTCATGCAAACCCCATAGTTCAGACTCATTTTCACATTAAGGTATTCTCGAGTGAGTCATTCCATAAGAAACATGAAATTTTTAGGGTGAAGGAATTGTGGGTCATTGATTCCAGTTATACATTGACCGACCGCCAACAGTGTCAATTTCATCTGCACATGAACGTCTATGAGTGAAGGAATCCCCAAATGAAATGCATCACACATCGGAGGACCTTCAACGAACATCAACTTCATGTTTGTCATCTACAGTTGTGGATCATAGCTATCCCAGTGGAGAAGATGATGCCTGATGGAAGGAGAGGTGGTGTTGGTTTTAGCTGAAACCAAAAACTCCCAATTCCCTCTTTTCATCATTTTTCAAAATTATTATTTTATCATATTATTATATATATATATATATATATTCATCTATTATTTTTAGTAAATATATTAATCCCTAACACTAATAATTTTCCTCTTAAAAATAAAATCAAACACATAAATACTTATTATTATTATTATTTTATCAAAATAGTATTCATAATCTTATATATAATTATATTTTCACAAATATCTTTTATTATGAAAATTTAAAAATTTATATAATCCATAATGTATTGTGTTGGATAATTATTTTTCACAAAACACATGTCATATATAATATTTTTTTCCAAATAATATGTTTAAGGTACTTATATCTATCGCAACATAATTAATTAATCACAATAATTTTATAATTCATAATTTTTTTACAAAATAAATACTATTAAAGTTACTAAAAATTATTTTTTATATAAACTTATGTGTATATTTTTATTTCTTGAAAAAAATTTTATTATAAAAAGGTTTATGATATTTTCATTAATAAATTTTAAAATTTAAAATTATATTTTATGCGACTAAAACTCTATTGATTTAAAAATATAACTTATAAAAAAACTTTATTTACTTTAATAAATGTCAAAATAGATCTTTAGATTTAAATTAAATATTCACTAGTATTAAAAATCATTTTAATATTTATGTATTTAAATAAATTATTATTATTTTTTGTTTATATTAGTTAGTCACAAAATACACATACAAATATTTTAAATAAATATTTCTTGAATAATATTGAATAAAATATAAAATCAATATATAATAACTAATTGATTCATGTTTATTTTAATTCAGTAAATGTTTTTTATAATATTTTATTTATATGTATACACACGAAAATATATTATATTACAAACCATAGTTACACACACACACACATGTATTAATTATTTCACTTATTATTAAAACTAATATTTATCCTAAAACAAAAGAAATGAATTGATATTATACTCAAAAACATTAATTTAAAATTGAAAATATTATATTTACTCAAACTAGGGAAGTTAAATTACATATCATTTCTGGAAATACTTACAGAAAGCCCATTGGGACTCAATTTTCCTTGAGTACGACGTATCATCTTCAGATGGATAGGAAATTTGAAAGGACGATATAAACATCGGAAGACATGTTGAGGGCTTATATAATGGATTTTTGTGGCTTATGGAAAGAGAACATATTGTTAGTGTATTTATCTTATAAAATCTATCAGGACTTGATACACATGGATCATTTTGATGTATTTTATGGGAATCCTTGTCATTATACACTTTATTGGGTGGAAATACGTGAGAATTCACTAGTTGGGGCGAGCCTTGTCCAAGGGACAACATAGAGGATTTATTTGATTAGGAAATGGATGGAGACAACTTATAGTCATCAAAAATCACATGCATATCATCGTCGATGGTCATTTTCATTCATAGTGAGTGGTCATGTGTTCTTGAGTATCTCTCCAAGTCCTAGGAATAGATGTTTTGGAAAGAAGGGAAATTTATCTCCACATTACATAGCCCCTTTTAAGATACTAGAATGGGTTGGTGAGGTGGAAGATCAGTTGGCACTACCACCACATTTTAGTGTGGTGCATAATATTTTTTATTTATCTCTATTGAAAAAGTTTCAGCCCGATCCTATGTAAGGTCCCAACCTCAGAAGCCCAGAATCGGTGCATTATTTTAATACATTGGCATGATTACAAGGAATCAAGTCCCGAAAGAGCGATCAGTTTAGTAGTCTTGGAAACTAGGTTACATACATTAACATGAAATTACACATTAGAAAATAAAACACAACATGAATGATCCTTTGAGAATTACATTATTCCATTTTAGCTTAACCCTGCATATCAATTATAATACACTTCTTAGAAATCCTGGGAAAGTAAAACATAAGAAAGGGGTGAGCTCAGATGCCCAGTAAGGGTAAACAATTTAGCGGAAGATAACATAAACAATAGGCATGTTGAATAATTTAAAACACATACCTTTACAAATAATAAACATAAACACTTTATAGTAGAAATATGAGCTGAGTAAATAATGCCATAATAAAACATAGTCATGGAAATTTTACTAGTCGAATAACCACATGAACCATCCATATTATTTTCATAATGAGGGAATGTATAATGCCAGACATTCTGAAACATTTTGTCAAGGCCTCAGCCAAGATGTATAAAAATGATTTTGGCCTTGGCCAAAACCATATATCAAATTGGAAAAAGCCTCAACCAATTCCACGTCTAATTGTCTCATGAGACCTACCGATACACCGATGAGCTATAACAGGCTCCACTCGTCACTTACTATGTCCAATACATTCCTCATATAAAAAGGTTGAAACGTAACATAAACATTCATATTAAAACTAGCATAAAAAATGTCAATACTTATCCATAAACCATGAATCGTATAAAATAACACATCCACAGTTAAATATATCACAAAACCTTCAATATAATATAGAATATTTGTATAATAAATCAACCTTGATCAAGAATAATATCCCGTAAAGGATGTTGACATAGTTGAAAATGATCAGTAGAAATCTTTGAGTGAAATATCCCTTTTCATGAAATCATTTAAAAGTCACATAATTTATAAAGGAATTCAGTTAAAATATAGTTTTGAATCAAACTGTCCCAGTCCACTTTGAAACTTTTAAAACGAATTAACATTTTAAAACATTCACGTCTATATAAATAAATCCTTAAAACCATTTTGAAAACATGGAAATTAATGAGAAAGGTTTAAAAGAATAAATCTTTAAAAAATTTAAAATTATATTTTAGTAAAAAGTCCCTTAAAAATAATCCCTTTGAAAACTCTTTTATGAAACATAGACATGGATAATAAATATTTCCTAGAAGATACTTACATAAAAACAACCTTAGATAATAAAGAGATTATGAAATTAACCCTTACCTTGCACTTTCCTTTGGTCGAGGGTACGTTTAACCTCCTGTATAATGACTATAGTATGTTATTAAATTATACCTTAACCATATTCATATTTATTATATCATAAATGATTCATTTATGACTTTATACTACCCATTTAATAATTATTTCTATGTTAAATTAACATTTTGGGTAATAATCGCTTTCTTTATCGTACATGTTTTAACTTGTTATTCTTGATCATATCATTTATAAAATGATTTAAATACTTATAGAATATAAAACTTGATTTATATATCATATATATTTAGAATATAAATATTTATAATAGATAGATATATGAAATGGAAGACACCATTTATGGAGATGGTAGGCTGTACGTACGCATAGACACTGTTTCCGTTTTCATATCATATTGAACGGAAATAAGTGAATAAGATATATGAAAGTACATACATACACACATATATATCTCTAGTAGCATTATTATGTCATATATTACATACTTATTAATAATGTATATTTTTATAATCATCATTTAATGGTGAATCTGGGAATGAATCTAATCACGTTGTGGAGACGGTAATCGTACGTACGCACGAGCGACAATATCATTATATTGATGATGTAATCGTATGTAATTGGATGGTATATAATATATAATTAATCATTAAAATGTTATATTTATTATTTACATCATTTATAATCATTATTATACCCATCCAAATAATGAAGTGTTTGAATTACAAAGTACACCACGACGTGTAGATGGTAAGCCATACGTACGCACGTATGGTGACTTTGTCATTTATAGGATGGATAGAATAACGAATATGGTTGTACCATATTTATAATAACATAATTTTATTTAGGATGTAATGGAGTTATTATTTTGTTATGGAAACAACAAAGAAAGAGGAAGTGGAAGAAGAAAAGAACTTGAAAGAGGTGATGAAATATTTACCTCTTCTTCGGGTTCTTCCTTTTGATTTGATCAAAAGGGATCCTTAGGTTGGATTTATAACCAACATAAGGCCTCTAGGATGAATTTAGGAAAGATGAGAGGATATTTGGGTAGGGTTTGGCCAATAAAAAAGGATTTGGAGGTGTGAAATTAAGAGAAGGGGAGTTGCCCTTTTATAAGAGAGGTGAGGGTCACTTTAGGAAAATATTGAAATATTATTTTATAATAAAATCATTTTCGGTTTATAATGGCTCAAAAATGAATTATTTAGAGGATAAGGTGGGGATGGGTATAAAAAATCTCAACCAATTGGTTTTAGATAGGTTTAGGTCATCATATTAACCTTATATTTTATATTTAACTCTTAGTAAAATAGTTTGACATTTACCATGTCTCTTTGTATTTTATATTATATGGTTAATAAACTTACTATAACAACCTAGAAAACCCCATGTGGTTCATTATTAATATATATAATATTATTTAAGTCATTTTGATGAACCTTAGATTTTTAGGAATATTATATCAATTAATAATATAGTATTTTTTTTTAAAAACTCAATTATGTCAATTTTGACACTATTTAGTATTTGATTTTTTTGAAAGCCATAAAAACTTTATCACTTCGAATAAAATTTATTTAAACAACCCTAAATTGTCATATTAACCTATAAAATTAGTGTAATTAATAATAAGGCTCAATTTACATTTATTTGGATATTTATAATATCAATTATTTTAACATTTCATTAATAAGGTAATTACTTCATCATAATTGTGTCATAAATAAATTAAATTATTTAATGTCTAAAAATTATAAATAAAATACTATTATGTAGGAAATATTTTTATATTTATAGTATAATTTATATTGTGTGTAACCCTATATAAAAAATGGTTTAGTTATTAAACTTTGAATTTAACACTTTTAACTCTTCTTTAAATAAAATAATAATAAATGTCCTAATCTAATACAAGTGGACCAAAGTGGATAATATTTTATTACTAAGGTTGTTTTTGGTCAAAATATACTTATCCAATAGAATTCAGACAAGTGTTAAGGTAATTATGATATCATTTTTACCCTTAACTATCCTCTTTACTTTTAACCGTGGTAAATAAAAGTCAAAAGTTACTATTCACAAAAATTATTTTCATCTTATTGAACCAAATTTTACTTACTGATATTAACCATGTCTCTTGTATTTTTTAAATTCAACTCACAGAATTGGTAAAATTAAGTTTTATGCAAATTTGAAAATACTGCTAGGAGGTGGGTAAAAGAGGTTAAAAAGTTCAATAAAATTTTATATATCTAATTTTATTATAAAACGACTCCAATGAATTAAATTGAACTTATATAGGTATTATATATCTATTTTGTCTTAAAATAAATTTAAATAAAATAAATAATTATTTAAATAAAAATTCGGTTTTAAATAATAACCCAATGTTTTTCACTATTCATCAAAAATTGAAAGTTTTCAGAAAAATACCAAAAATTCACCCCAGGATAATTTTGATATTATGAATTCAAAAATAAAGTCTATTTTACCAAATTCAAAACATATAAGTTTCATTTATTAATTTAAAATTAATTTCCGTTGTCAAAACCAAAAAGCTGGTTTTTAAAAAGTACAAACTATCAAAAGATTGACACGTGTTTATGTCAAATTTAAATGTAAAATTACTTATAATGACCTAAATTGTATTAAATTATAAAAATATAATCTAATTTTACTTACAAACCATTCAAATTTATAATTTAACACTATAAATTATTTCGATTAAAAGAGTTGTTTTCAATTAAAATTTAGCATTTTTAACTATTTATCAAAATATGAAAGTTATCAGAAAAGTACCAAAAATGTATCCAAACTAATTTTTTATGTCCTAATAATAAATAAGAATTAAATTTTAATAAATTGAATATATAAAAGTGTTAAATATTGGTTTTAAAAAGGGTTCGCCATTAAAAGGCGGTAAAATTGAATTTTTTGAAAAATACATCTTTTATCAGAAAAAATGAATTTGTTCTTATATTATGTATAAGAAACACATAATATGGATGTTAAAATTATATAGAGTATATAATATTCAAAATGTAGTTAATACTATTCATAACCGCTTTTTGAACAGTTAGTTTGGTAAGTTGTGGTGCGCTCAAACTCGGTCTTACGTGTAGCGCAATCTATTAAATTACTTTAATGAGACAACATACTATGAAATCTTGGGGTGGTACATTATCTACTCCTTAAATAAATTTTTTCCTCATAATTTTAAACTGTTCTTTGAAAATAAAAGGTTAAAAATAGAACAATACCTTTAAGGAAAACCCACATTGAAAATTGGGTTAACAAAATTTAGTCTTAATAAAAGGGAAAGAGAATAAAAAAGTCACCACCAAATTATGATCTTGATTAGGAGAAAATTGGTGGAAATTAGAGACACATAATTGGAGTAAAAACATAAATATTTTTAGGTATTGATTCAGGTCATCAATCACAAACAAGTGTAAAATTGAGGGCCTCAAATCCATCAATTTATGATGATTTAAAATATCGTTAGTTCAACCAAAAAACATAAGGTATTAGGATAACACATTTTTGGTTTTAAGATCCCTTCCCTAAAGTTTAAGAATGAATTTATTCATAGAATAAGAGGAAACAAAATATACTTGACAAGTAGAGTTTCATCCTTTAACTAATTTCTACTACAAACTCATCTTTTACTCCAAAAGATAAAATAATTCAAAAATATTATATTTATCCTAATCGTATAGGGTTCCAAAAATAATGAATTTATAATTCATTTATCAGAATATTAAAAAAAAACTACATTATAAAAACCAGGACATCACGTATTCCAGTGGTAGGTGATCCACCCTTGTCGCCTTTCGGTTGCGGGTTCAAGTCTCGCGGCCTTACTGGACGTGACGGGTTGTCGTCCAACCTCCAAGTTGTACTTTTTTATGACAATAAAAAAATAATAATAAGAAATGATTTAACCTTAAAAATAGTATCCAATTTCAAACTTAATTGATTCCAACCTTTAGACTTATCCAAAATACTTCTGTCAAAACTCATAGTCCAATATTTATAAGGAAGGTGAACACAATGAAGATCCTTTTTTCCACATAATAACATGTGAATACCTTCATCTTGTATTATTTTAAAACACTATAACACCCTGAATTACCATAAAACCTTATTGATTACATTCATGCTCCCTTATTCCTTATAGAATACTGGATATACTCCTTCTATCCAAAAATGTTGTAAACTCCAATAATGATGGAATATACAAATCATTAATCAGTTTCAAGGTAGTTGAGAATATCCAATATAATTTATCCAAATCAATCATATATTATTCCAAAATTACTACCTCAATATCAGAACCATATTATGATTTATCTTTCTCTCAACCATATATTTTCTAAAAAAATTAACCTGCTATTGAGTAACTTTTCTTGGTTCCAAACAATCTCAAGTTCTTAATGAAATAGTACTGTAGTAGAATCTTTTTATACTCTATAATTCTTATAACATGTACATCATTAATACAATACTCAAATGAAATAATACTTTAATAATAACATAAGAAATCTAATCATTCCTCTTCATCTTTTTTAGTATCATAACTTAATTATTATCCAATAGTAGCATTTGGGGTATACTCCGATGATTTGGACATTGCTTCACGTAGTGTACCAAATCCTTCCAGATGAATCATTGTACATTTGGAACCTTTTTCTTACCCTTGAAATCACATAAATGGTGTCCTTTTTCTCCAAACTTATAAGAAATTCCCATTCCTTTCAAGAATTTTCCAAGGTGATTCTTTCCACAGTTATCACATATGGGAAAATACTTCTTTCCCCTCTCCCCTTTATCCATCTTTATCTCTTCCATCCTTTTCTTATATTGCTTCCCTTCAAAGCCATTGGACTCAGAGAATTCTTTACTTATCTTATTAACACATGATACTATTTCTTAATATGATGACAATACGTGGGAGATTATTTCCCTTTTAAATGTTGGCTTAATAACATGAAATATATGATCCTTATTAATCTTTAGATCATGCGTATTGATATAATTATCATTCCTTATACTAGGTTCCATTTCTAAACAATGGAATACACTAGGTCAGTTTATGAATCGCAATGCATAATTCCAAACTTGTAAAATACCTTACATAAATTGAAAATATTATGCATATAATCTATAATCATAAAATGTTTTCTTTGAAGAAGTATTCACTACTAAATCTTTCATAATGGCTTGTAATGAAAATGTGAATTATCCTAAGCATATCCCCCAGGAGTGTCATAACCAAGAGTACAACAAGGCCCATTGTCGTGTCCCAAGATACCCTGAGTCAAGCCCGAAAATCTTTGTTAGAGTTTTCACTCCTAGGTACATCTGTGCCAGGGCCACCTTTACCTTCTTGTATCCAGACAGAGATATATTGCTTGGAAAATACACAAAATCTATACATTACCAAAATTCTAGGAAGTTCTTCTATAGTAATCCTCAAAATCTATCTTAGGGTAATGTTCTATAATCAGAGTTTATCTAAATCTATTTCCAAGGTTGTTGCTAAATTTCCTCTGATACTAACTGTAACACCCCGACCCCAGAACCCCAGAGTTGGTGAATTATTTTAATACATTGGAATTATTACAAGGAATCAAGACCCAAAAGACCGATCAGTTTAGTAGTCTTGGAAAATAGATTACATACATGAACGTGACATTACACATTAGAAAATAAAACACAACATAAATGATCCTTTGAGAATTCAATTATTACCTTTTATCTTAACCCTGCATATCAATCATAATACACTTCTTGAAATTCCTAGGAAAATAAAACATAAGAAATGGGTGAGCTAAGATGCTCAGTAAGGGTAAACAGTTTATTGAAAGATAACATAAACAATAGGCATGGTGAATAATTAAAACACATGCCTTTTCAAATAAAAAACATAGACACTTTATGGAAGAAATATGAGCTGAGTAAATAATTCCATAATAAAACATAGTCATGGGTATTCTACTAGTCTAATAACCACATGAACCATCCATATTATTTTCATAATGAGGGAATATATAATTCCATACATTTTGAAATATTTTTTCAAGGCCTTGGCCAAGATGTCTAAAAATGATTAAGGCCTCGGCCAAAACCATATATCCAATTGGAAAAGGCATTGGCCAATTCCACATCTAATTGTCTCATGATACCTAGCGATGCACCGAGGAGCTATAGCGGGTTCCAGTTGTCACTTAATATGTCCAATACATTCCTCATATGAAAAAGCTGAAACATAACATACACATTTGTATTAAAACTAGCATAGGAAATGTCAATACTTATCCATAAACCATGCATGGTATAAAAATAACACATCCACAGTCAAACATATCACAAAACCTTCAATAAAATATAAAATATTTGTATAATAAATCAACCTTGATCAAGAATAATATCCCATAAAAGATGCTGACATAGTTGAAAATGATCAGTAAAAATATTTGAGAGAAATATCCCTTTTTCATGAAATCATTTAAAATTCACATAATTTATAAAGGAAGTAATTTAAAAGATAGTTTTGAATCAAAGTTTCCCAGACCACTTTGAAACTTATAAAAGGAATTAACATTTAAAAACATTCATGTCTATAAAAATAAATCCTTAAAACCATTTTGAAAACATGGACATTAATGAGAAAGGTTTAGAAGAATAAATATTTAAAAAATTTAAAATGATATTTTCATGAAAAGTACTTTTAAATGAATCCCTTTAAAAAATATTTTATGAAATAGGGAAATGGATAATAAATATTTCCCAGTAGATACTTATGTAAAAACAACCTCAGATAATAAATAGATTGTGAAATTAACCCTTACCTTGCACTTTATTTTGGTCGAGGGTACGTTTAACCTATTGTATAATGACAATAGTATGTTATTAAATTATACCAGAACCATATTAATATTTATTACATCATACATGATTCATTTATGACTTTATACTACCCATTTAATAATTATTTCCATGTTAAATTAACATTTTGGGTAATAATCGCTTTCTTTATCGTACATGATTTAACTTGTTATTCTTGATCATATCATTTAGATCATGATTTAAATACTTCCAGAATACAAAAATTGATTTATATATCATATATATTTAGAATATAAATATTTATAATAGATAGATATATGAAATGGAATACACCGTTTATGGAGATGGTAGGCGGTACGTACGCATAAACATTGTTTCTGTTTTCATATCGTATTGAACAGAAATAAGTGAATAAGATATATGGAAGAACATACATACATACATATATATATCTCTAGTAGCATTATTATGTCATATATTACATACTTATTAATAATATATATTTTTATAATCATCGTTGAATGGTGAACGTGGGAATGAATCTCATCGCGTCGTGGAGATGGTAATCTGTACGTACGCACGAGTGACAATATCATTATATTGATAGTGAAATCATATGTAATTGGATGGTATATAATATATACAGAATCATTAAAATGTTATATTTATTATTTAAATCAGTTATACTCATTATTATACCCATTCAAATAATGAAGTGTTTGAATAAAAAAGTACACCCCGATGTGGAGACGGTAAGTTGTACGTATGCACGTATGGTGAATTTTTCATTTATATGATGGATAAAATAACGAATATGGTTGAACCATATTTATAATAACATCACATTATGTAGGAGGTACTGGAGTTATTATTTTGGTATGGAAACAACAAATAAATAGGAAGTGGAAGAAGAAAAGAACTTGAAAGAGGTGATGAAATATTTACCTCTTCTTCAGGTTCTTCCTTTTGATTTGATCAAAAGGGATCCTTAGGTTGGATTTCTGACCAAAAGAAGGAATATAGGATGATGGGAGGAAAGTTGAGAGGATATTTGGGCAGGGGTTGGCCGAGACAAAAGGCTTTGGAGGTGTGAAATTAAGATAAGGGCATGTGCCCTTTTATAAGAGAGGTGAGGGTAACTTTAGGAAAATCCTAAAATATTATTTTATAATAAAATAATTTTCAGTTTCTAATCGCTAAAAAAATGAATTTTTTAGAGGCTTTGTTGGGTATTGGTTGAAAAACTCTCAACCAATTGATTTTATATAGGTTTAGGTCATCATATTAACCTTATCTTTTTGATTTAACTCTTAGTTAAATAGTTTGACATTTACCATGTCTCTTTGTATTTTTATATTATATGGTTAATAAACTTACTATAATAAGACAAGAGAACCCCATGTGGTTCATTATTAATATATATAACCTTATCTAAGTCCTTTGAATTAACCTTATATTTTTATTAATATTATATGAATTAATAATATAATATTTATTTTAAAAACTTAACTATGTCAATTTTGACACTATTTAGTTTTTGATTTTTTTGAAAGCCATAAAAAATTTATCACTTAAAATAAAATTTATTTAACCAAGACTAAAATGTCATATTAACCTATAAAATTAGTTTAATTCATCATAAGTCTCAATTTACATTTATTTGGATATTTATAATATAAATTATTTTAATATTTGATTAAAAAGGTAATTACTGCATCATTATTGTGTCATAAATAAATTAAATTATTTAATGTCTAAAAATTATAAATAAAATAAAATTATGTAGGAAATAATTTTATATTTCTAATTAATATTTATAGTCTAATTTATATTGTGTGTAACCCTATATAAAAAATGGTTTAGTTATTAAACTTTGAATTTAAGACTTTTAACTCTTATTTAAATAAAATAATAATAAATGTCCTAATCTAATCCAAGTGGACCAAATAGGATCATATTTTCTTCCTAAGGTCGTTTTTGTTCGAATTATACTTATCCAATAGAATCAGGACATGTGTTAGGGTAACTATGATATCATTGTTATCCTTAATTACCCTATTTACTTTTAACCGTGGTAAATAAAAGTCAAAAGTTACTATTCACCAAAAATTCATTTCATCTTATTGAACCAAACTTACTAATATTAACCATGTCTCTTGGATTTTTGAAATTCAACTCAGAGAATTGGTAAAATTAAGTTTTATGCAAATTTGCAAATGCTCCTAGGAGGTGGGTAAAAAAGGTTAAAAAGTTCAATAAAATTTTATAAATCTAATTTTATTATAAAATGAATCCAATGAATTAAATAGAACTTATATAGGTAATATATATCTATTTTTACTTAAAATAAATTTAAATAAAATAAATAATTATCTAAATAAAAAGTTGGTTTTAAATAATTATGTAGTGTTTTTCACTATTCATCAAAAATTGAAAGTTTTCAAAAAAATACCAAAATTTCCCCTAGGATAATTTTGATATTGTGAATTAAAAAATGAAGTCTATTTTACCAAATTCAAAACAAAGAAGTTTCATTTATTAATTTAAAATTAATTCCCGTTGTCAAAACCAAAAAGCGGGTTTTAAAAAAGTAAAAACTATCAAAAGATTGACTTGTGTTTATGTCAAATTTAAATGTGAAATTACTTATAATGACCTAAATTATATTAAATGATAAAAATATAATCTAATTATACTTAAAAATAATTAAAATTCATAATTTAACACTATAAATTATTTCAATTAAAAGAGTTGTTTGAATTAAAATTTAATATTTTTAACTATTCATCAAAATATGAAAAGTTATCAGAAAAGTACCAAAAATTTATCCAAACTAATTTTTTATGTCCTTATTATAAAGAAGAATTAAATTTAATTAAATAAAATATATAAAAGTGTTAAATATTGGTTTTAAAAAGGGTTCTCCATTAAACGGTGGTAAAATTTCATTTTTTGAAAAATACTTCTTTTATCGGAAAAAATGAATTTTTTCTTATATCATGTCTAAGAAACAAATAATATGGATGTTAAAATTATATAGAGTATATAAGATTCAAAATGCAGTTAATACTATTCATAACTGCCTTTTGAACAACTAGTTTGGTAAGTTGTGGTGCGCTCAAACTCGATGTTGCGTGTAGCGCAAGCTATTAAATTACTTTAATGAGATAACGTACTATTAAATCTTGGGGTGTTACATTCTAACCATGTTATTGGATGGGATGATGTTGAACTAGAGCTGGATTATTTATTGGTGCACATTCGAGTGCAAGTTTTAGATAGGAAAGAGAAAGCCTTGCGTGGAGAAAGCATCGTTCTAGTGTGGGTCTTGTGGCAACATGGTCAGATTTAGGAAGAGAGTTAGGAACAGGAGAAGGAAATGAAAGGGTAATGGAAAAAAATATTTCAAAACAATGATGATTTTCTACTTTCAAGGGATGAAAAGGCCAATGATGGGGAGAATGTAGCACCCCTGGTTTTAAGTAACCCCTTATTTATGATTTTTATATTTTTAAAGTATATGGGTGAATTTTGGGAGAGTTTTGAGATATTATGGAGTGTTTTTGGGTTTTTTTTATAAAGGTTAAAGGTTGGTTAATGGTTTGGTAAAACCATGAAACACCTTTAGAAAACTATGCACAATGAGACATTTGATAAAGGTAAGGCGCACAGGCTGTGCACAGTTTTTTCAAACCGTGCAGAAACCTAGGAAAAAACCGTGAATGTTGAGACAATGGGATTTGGAATGGCTTGCACATTTTTTGGAAACCATGTGAGCCAAACATATGAGGTCTGTCCTTAAGGTAGTGTCTTGCACATGGTCAGTGAAAAGTTTTTCTAACTATGTAACTAACTATGCATTGGTTAAAATTGAGACCCTAAAATTCTGGATCTCACTTGTTTTGAACTCTAAGGCCCTCTATTTTCCTCATATTCAGCCCTAAATTAGGTTTATATCTTCCCAAAGGCTAAGTAAGCTTCTCCCACTAATAAAGAGGTGATCCAGAGGCTTCTCTTGGTGATTTGAATCCAGATTCTCATGGTAAGTGATCGTTCTTAGTTGTTCTTGGTGGTTAATCTTAGATATACTATATCTCTTTGTTTCTTATATCTACATTCACTTTGAATAGATTTAAGATAGTGCATACCAAATATATTTATATTTTTCATTTTTTATGATATGAGAAGAGTTTTAAGGTTGGTTTTTGGAGTTTTAACCCAGTTTCGTTGGCGTTTGAGTGCCGTTTTCTATTTTTTCAAGTTTTCTGAGGTAGGTGGATTCATTATCAACTACTCTATTTAGAATATGAAGGATTGATTTTAAATTAATTTTTTTCCTTGAAATTGATTGTGTATCCACTGTGCTATGTTTGATAAAAATCCTCTTGAGTGATGTTTTATGGAAATTAGGAAATCTGGTGTTTTGTTAGAAAGAGAATTTGGTAATATAATTTTAAAATGATGATTTTAAAATTATTATTGGGTTTTCTAAATGTAAAAATGGTTTTTAATAATTTTTTTTATTGAAATTGTTTTTGAACACTTGGGATTATCATGGTTTTGACATGGTTGTGTGGCGTGTGTTCGTATGCATTAGGTTAGATAAGGGTGTGAAGTACCCCCATCAAAAGGTTGGTATGGATATAGGTGTGAAGTACCTTCATAAAAGTGGTCCCCTAAGTGATGGATTAGTGAAAGGATGAATCATCACTCACGAGTATAGGGAATTCCATGGTTTCATACATGGTCAGATGTGTGGTTATGTGGAAAAGAATGGATTATGGAAAATTGGGTTTTATAAAATGTTTCTAGAGAATTGTTTGGTTTCTTTTCTTGAAACTTGTTATTGTTTTGAGAAAACTATTTTACTATGGAACTTATTCATATGTAGTTATAAACTAATTTTAGAAATTGTTTTATATAAATTTTCTAACATTTTTTATCCTAGTTCCGTGAGTAGGGAGGTCATTTGAGAAAATATAATAAGTTTAATTACTCACCCCTAATTTGGAACTTTGTTGCTTTTTCTAATTTTTTTTATTGATATATGGGAAAAGATAAATCATTATGCATATTTGGTAGTACTTCGTGATACTTGGGTAGTTTTGTAGAGTTAGAGCTTGGAACATGATCAGAGCTTTGGAGTTTGTTGTTGGAGTCTTTGAGTTTTGTCTTCTGCTGTGTACTTTGGTATTGTAGTATTCCACTGTGGTACTTGGTTTTAGTTTGATTTTGATAAATGAAATGTTGAGTTATCTTTAATTTTTTATCATGCATCTTATAGTGGTTTATTTGGTTATATAATTTTTGGTTAGTTGTTTTATCTTCAAAGGAAAAATCACCCCCCACGTGTATTGAAGCCCTTCAGTATTTATTGTTAGACTTTGGCATATTGGGGATGTAACCTAGGGCCAAGTAATTTTCCTTTGTATTCTCAGGACAATGAGTAAGTAGAGGGATGTTAACCAGTTGACATCTACTTCCTTCTCTGTCATAATCAAATGATTTGATAGGTGTGAGTTGAGTGGTTCAACTGAAAGAGTTGAACTAGATTTTGGTTTCATCATAGGCTATAACTAATTGGGAGGAGATAAATCAGAAGATTGATTCATTATTAGAATTTTCAAAATGGTTCAAGAGACTTGGGTTTCAATATGAAGGATATGATTCATTTTTGAGAGGTTTTTGAAAATGGAAGAGGTTTAAACTTTGAGAGATGCTAAATTGAATTATAAAGAAGGAATCAAATTTAAATCATCTTGGGTACAAACCTAATAAATATATAAATTGAATAAATAAAATTTAATAAAACTTGTAAATAAATTAAATATCCACGGTAGTTATACTGACTTTATAATCTTCCATATAGGTACTTTAGGGATTTTATGGAAATTTTTTTTACCGTGCCACTTACTGTAGAGCACTCAATAATATCACAGTAGCCTAACTTGCGGTAGGACTTTCCACAAAATTGGTAGGAATGATACAATAGGTCTAATGACTATATGAATTACTACATAAATAATATCATGGTAGGTTGACTAACCATGTGACATGCCTTATAGAAACTTGAGAGAGTTGTGGAAGCTTGAATGACCGCATGACTAACCTCATAGTACATTAGGGTTTACAGTCACTTGTGGCCTTTGTAGTCAAATTATCACCAATTTGAAGTCTTTAATCATGTAGCTAAAAGTTAATAAGAAATATTAACCAATAAACTAATAGAGACAAAAAAATAATCCACTAAGCATAAAATAATAGTCATATCTTATAAAAATATTAATAAAATTTAGAATATTGAATAAATTCAAGTAGTTAAAGAAATTAAGAATAATTAATCATTTCCAATTCATGTATTATATAATTGTTTCTATATACAATCAAAGGATTTTTGAAAATATTATCAAGTTGTTTAGTTCTAATGAATTCAAGAGTGATATCACCTTTTTGAAAAAAATCTCCCCAAAATTTGTGCCTTATATCAATATGATTTGTTTTAGAATGAGATACCTGATTTTTATAAGTGTTAATAACACATGTATTATCACGATTTATAAGAACATGTAAAAACTAATACCCATAGTCAAATAATGTGCCTTTCATCCACAACATTTGTGCATAATGACTACCTACATCTATGTACTCAACTTTAGTAGTAGATAATTATAACACCTCACTAATTTATGGGTTGTTACATTTTAGAGGAAGTTTAAATTTTGATATGGAAATGGGTTTGTTTTGAGAAATGGGATTTAGATTGGAAATTTTAATGTTTTGATGTCCAAATATAGTATTTTTAGATGAGGAACAATGACTGATTGGTTGTTTGATTGCTCAAGGAAGCTTCAGAGAAGGGATGGGTGTCTGGGCTACTAGATTACTACAACAATATCCCTTTCACAACATAAAAGGGTGTTCATGTGATGAATGGGTTTTATTGGGTTGGTTTAGGGCATGAAAAGCGGAATATATGAGGGGTTTGGCCCTCTTCCCAAGTTTTCCATGATGTGAAAAATAGTTTAAGACATTAAAGGAGTAATATGTCTATTAAATAAAGGTGGATGACCCATTTTTGGGCCATCTCACTTCCCCTTTAGATTTTAGGTCAATATGCGCATGGAAGGGCCAAATAATCTAGATCTATCCTCCCTTCGATCCCCCATACAGGGGATGGTTCTTGGAAGTTATTATGGATGATTCACTACTTATTCTATCCTTTTCTTTAGTTTATAGTGTCCATCTCTAATTCGAGTTTGATTTTCTCTAGGTTTTTAGTTCCAATTCCACCAGAGCATGGTGGAATTAGCTATTTTGGATGGGGCTTTCATGTGCAGTGGATAAAGGTCCCTAGATGATGTATTCATACCTTTTCATGTATTTTCAGTAAAGGTAAATATTTGATTGATTTTCTTACTAATTTTGGGAAAATTTGTGGAAAGTTTCCGTCATAACGGGTGTATAAATTGTGCCTTTTCCATGGCCTAGGCCCGAGTATATATCAGGAGTGGACGCACCCCGTTGTTTGAGGTTTCGATGATCATATGGCACATGATGAGTTTTTAATAATTTATACCTTTTTAAATTAAATTTAATAATTAATTATAATGTTTCATAGTTAATTATGCATGATTCTGGGTGGGAGATAGGTGTTTGGGAGGGTGGATGAGACTCGATGGGCTTAGAAGAGGCCTGAAAAAGCTCATTGAGGGGTTAACTCCATCTTCAAGATATGTGGCCTCTATGACACAATTTCATATGCATGTATATTTATGAGCGTTATTTACTATATAATTTCATGGGTTGAGGTAAAATGTTTAAGGATATTGGGTTCCCTAGGTAGATGAAATAGGAGGGTTTCAGGCCTCCCATGGCTTGAGTAAGTGCTCTTTAGCACTTAGATGAATCAAGATCACTCAATAACTATGCCTCTAAGGGGTGAGGGTGTCAAATGAGTTGGAATGGGGACTTGGGAAGGTCTTGGGGTATGAGTAGGAATGTGGGATATCCTAGGTTGGATTCATAGGGCTAATGGGAAGGCATGAGAAGATTGTGGCTGAGTGTTGATGGGCAAGATGGTCGTATATCTCACAAGTGACTAAGAACTCCTTCCCATGGTCAAAGGAGAGTCCTATAATATATTTAAAATTGGGAGAGTACTTTGGAAATTTTCATGTGTGAAAAGGGGGGTTCCTATAGGTGTCAAACTGAGGGATCTCACACCAGAGATATGATATGGAACCTGGGTGAGGGCCACGATATTCATTTGGGACTTGGAATTGGGATTCCATGGGGGTTTTAGTTGGGAATTAAACCCCACTTATTGAGGTCTGGGTTAGGAAGAACATATTATATTGGGATGGTTTTGGGGTAGTGGGACTAGGATTTATGTGGGGTTTAGTGATTTTAGAACAAATCATGGGGTTTGGGTTGGTATGATTGTTTAGGTAGTGATGTTACCGAAGGGTGACATATGTGAGATGGTATCAATGAGTAGAGATTTTGGTTGGTCTGGAGGACCTAGTTGGTGCCCTGATGGGAAAGGTGTGGAATTTTTATGATGATGGGCTAGGTCTCAATTGAATAGCACCCTAGGATCACTAAGTGATCTATGTAATGGGTTACGAGCCCTTCCTATATTGCATGTGCTATGTAGAACTTTATTTAGTAGGTTTGGGTCAAGGATTTCATGTTAAAGGGTTGGGTTGGTGTGATTGAATGTGACCTCCCTAGAGTGTTCTTAAATGGGCCAATGTGATTGACTGTGACCTCCCTGAAGTGTTTGGGGATGGTTTCGTGTTCTTAGCTGTGACCTCCTTGGAGTGTGTGTGGATAAGTCCATGTTCTTAACTACGAACTCCTTGGAGTGTGTTTGGTCGTGATTGGATGCAAGTGATCAGGTAGGGGTCAAGATGTAAATATATGACTTTTCCCCATCTCGTTAGGTATTAGGTCAAGGTATGGACACCATCCTACCCAGAGTCTTTGGGTATGGTCTAGACATCGACATTAGGTGAGGTGATGAGTGGATTCTAATAGGGTTCCAAAGAAGGCATTTTTAGGTAGTGGGGTATCTTAATTAGTACCCTATGAATTGATGAGCATATGTATCTCATATAGTACAACAACAACTTTCTTATATTAAAATGACTTTATGAGCTTGTTTATTTATTTTATTTCTTATCCTTGAGAATACACATGTATATTATGATCTATATTAAGGGTGATTGGCAAGACCCTACTAAGTTATATTCTCACACCCTATATGGTCATCTCAGTGCACATGTAAACATTATATCTTTTTTTTTCAGGTCATATCACAGGATACATCATGGATCGGGCATGAGTATCTTAGTGGGTATCAAAGATTAGGATGAGTATTATAGTGACCCTGGCCTTTTACACATATTATTACTTGATTTTAAGAATAATTATTTATTAAATACAATCCAAGGATTAAAAATTATAGTGTATTTAAAAGATTTGGTACACAATTATAAAACATGAAAATAAAATAAAAATATTTTTACTTATCTTCAAAATGAGATCCTAACTTCATTTGAGCTTCTATATCTGCATAGGATAACCTAGGGAATACTTAGAAAAAATTAATGAGCTAAAAATCCCACTAAGGGAATAAACATGGGAATGAAACTTAGCACATGAGTTAGAAAGACATAACATGATAACATAAAAGGCATGTATCATGTATAAAAATATGGAATAATGGCATATAGAACATGGAATCATATGATCATGGAAATATTGGAATGTGGCTGCAACATACAACATGACACAAACATGAGTCAAGGATAACTACCAAGACTATATCACATGGTTGAAAAAGTCCTATAATGGATTTTGTTTACTCCCTAATACCATACATGATGTATCTTGATACTAAATATTACCCAATAAAATGGAGTTCTATATGGGTGCACCCATTATAACATGTTCATGTATATGTGTTCTACAAAATAATCAAACATAAGGAATAAACATAAGGGTTACTCGTGAAAATAAATGAGTATCATAATTATGTCATAAAGCATAACCAAAGGGTGTACCATGAAGGTACCCATGAAAGAATGGATTTAAATCTTAATTGAACATTAATAAGGGAAAATAACCATATATAATGATAAATTATGTCCAAATAAAGTGAAAACGTGTAAAAATAGTGATTAGGTAACTTTAGAAATGTGCCGATTTAACACGATTTTAGGGAAAAGAATAAAAATTATTTAAAGATAATAATTAAATAATTGTTTGAATAAACCCAAAAATGAACTAAAATAGTATTTATGATAAATTAAGTGATTTTATAGAAATATTATAGGATTAAATAATTCTATGGTGTGTGCTTTAAAATGGGTGAGAAAAGAGAAGTGCCCTTTAATAGGGTTTTCTTATTGAGAGGAATCGAGAAGGGAACTTTTTAAAATATGTATTTACCCATAAAAAATATATGAATTGAGATAGATATATATGTTTGGATCATATATACAGAATATATAATAAGTATATAAGAATAAATTGAGGAAAATATAGATAAAGAATTACCCAAATGAAATATTGGGATTCAGAGAGATCCCTTACCTTATGTCTGATGGCGTTATGAACTTGCACTTAATGTACTGGATAATAAAATTGGATCCATTAATTAATTAATTAAGAACCTATTATACATGTATTTTAATTATTATAATTTTATTAATTTAATTTATGGTCATTTTGATGAGTTATAAAGTTTAATTTCTTCCTTCCAGGAGTGTTTGTTTTCATGGTTTCATGATCAGCTCACAGGTGTATAATTATAAATGTTCTTATAAAATGGGAAATAGTTATATATAAATGAAATTAATTGGTATTAATTAACTTAAATAAGTATAAATATTACCACATATCATTTTTCTGGTATGAGGATGATTCATTTGATAAAACATTAATAGTAAATTTTTAGTTTATTTTGGCGGTTTTTTCTGACCATCACGAACTAGTTTTGTCGTATTTTATATTTTGTATATATATTAGTTAAATAAAATTAAACAAGTTATAATATACATATTATAATATTATTTAACCATAATAATGGTTTTATTACTATCTTTGAAAGCGATAATGGAAAATGAAAACTCATTAACCACGGAGATGGTAAACTGCCATAATTTGGACAATGGTTTCATTTCTTTGAATAAGAGGAGATAAGAAAGGTGGTGGATACAAGATATTAAATTGGAAATATAAAATTCTTCTATACAAATTATACTGGAGTTATTATGATTTTATGGATGAAGGATTCAAGGATAAGTAAGAAACACAAATGAAATTAAAAGAGATTGTTTGAGAAAGGTACCTATTAAATATCACCCCCTTGAAGCAACCATTGAGGAACCTAAAATTGGCCTTTTGTTGAGACCATAAGCTCCTGTACATGAGAAAGAAATTTTATAATGGTATTGGGTAGATTATTGAAAATATAAAAGTCTTATAATATTTTAGAAGAAGGGGTTGTGAGGGGTGGTATTTATAAGGGAGGAGATGGGTGTTTTTGGAAATTTCTCAAAAGATTAAATTATATTACATATTTTTTATCCAAATACCACCAAATGGACATATATTTTAAGATAGGATAATATAAGGTTGTAATATCATAAATAAATAAAAATTTAGTATTTTTTTGGTTTTATTTTAAACATTATCATTTTGATTACCCCTTAATTAACATATTTTAATTTTAATTGTGGAAAAAACTTTTTTAATATTAAAAGGTTATAATTTTAACTTACATGGTATAATTGGACCATAAATGTACCATTTATGACATTTTAAATCATATAATAATTAATTTTTATTTTTTTAAATATTTTTATGATTTTTAAATAATTTAATAAAATATTAATCCCATAAAATATCATTATTATAAAATTTAAAACTATTTATTACATTGAATCTAAAATAATAAATAAAGAAAGTTAAATTATAAAAAATTACTTTATTATATTTTAAAATTTTCATGGTAATCTAGATAATTCGTGTATAATATTAAATATCTCAAATTATATTTATTTTAATATTTTTTATATCATTTATTTGAATTTTCTATTAATTTAATAATTATTGCATCATTGTTGTGTAAGCATTTAAGGTAATTATTTCTTCACTAAAAACTAAAAATAAATTAAACATACTTCTAAAATTATTTTATATTTCCATTTACTATTTATTATTGAATATATCTATGTGTTAACTCTATATTAAAAATATTAAACTTACAAAAAATAAGAGTGTGAAATTTTGTCACTTTCTTTAATTTTAATAATATATATATAATTTTCATGGAAAAGTTTCTATTAAATGGTTAAATTTAAAACCTTATGTGTTAATGGTAGAATTTAATTCATCCAATAAAATTTATACAAGTTTTGGGATAATTTTATAGTCCTTATCATATTATTTTTACCCTTAATTACCCAATTTACCCTTAATTGTGGTAACAAATCCAAGTTTACTGTTCATATTTACCCAAAATTAAAGGGGTATATTTACTAAATTTTTACCTTATGATTATAAATATAAAATTAATTTTTCAAAATTCAAAACTCTGAAATTTTGAATTTCATTTAAATTTAAAATGGCAAAATGCTAGGGAAAATAATTTTTTCGAAAAATGCCCTCTTTAAGTATAGAATGTTTTTATACTAAATTCATGTAAAAAATTCATTTAAATGTTAAAAATTATATTATTTATAATAAAATGGAACTATTTATAGTTTAAAAAAAATTAAAAATAGAATTTAACTTTTTTAATGCTTTAAAATAAAAATATAGTTTTCAATATAAATCAGTAATCTTCACCATTCATTAAAATTCCAAACTTTTTAGAAAATTATAAAAAATTCATCCTAAGATAATTTTAAATGATTAATTAAAAATTAATTTATTTTTCCAAATAAATTTTCTAAAAGTAATAAAATTAATTATATTTATTTTCTCATAGAAAGCAATAAAATCATTTTTTAAAGAAAAAATATTTTTGAAGATTAAAATTTCTTTACTAAAAATAAAGTTTTTATTTATTATTAATAAATATATTTAATAATATGGTTATTCTTGTTCGTACCCTCCAATTTAGTAGTTAGATTATAAAATACGTGTTAAAATAATTATATTTTAATAGTATATTGCAGTTCATTTAAACCTGGTATTGCCTAGAACATATGATATCAAAGAAAATAAATTATTTAAAGAGAAATATTTCATAAAAATTATTGAGGTGTTACAATCCTACCCCATTATGAAATTTTACTCTTGAAAATTAATTTTATATATTAAGGTAAAAATAGGTGAGGGTACTTATTCTTCATCACTTCGTCTAGTTCTCGTGTCAGCTCTTCATATTTGTGGTTCCTCCATTGTACTTTAACTAGGTGAGTGATATTATGGTATAGAATTTTATTTCTATGGTCCAAGATCTTTACCGAATACTCCTCGTAAGACATATCATTTTACAACTACACCACCTTTGAATTCTGTACATGTGAGGGATCTGGTATGTACTTCCTCAAGAGGGATACATGAAATAATCATGTACTTGAGATATGGTTAGTTGACGTGCTAGTCAATATGAAACAACTCTGATGTGATCAAGAATATGAAGGGGGAATATATACCTATAAATTAGCTTTTAGTTCTTCCCAAATCTCATTACTCTATTCCATGGACATATGTGGTGGAACACCTTGTGTCCAACCTCAAACTCTAAGTCCCATTGATGATTTTCGATGTAACTCTTCTGTCAACTTTGGGCATCCCAAATATGCTGTTGGATGGAATTCACCTTTTCTTCCATTTCTTCAAACATTTTAGGTCCCAAAAACTTATATTCCCCAAGTTTATCCCAACATGTAGGTGTTATACATATTTTTTGTAACACCCCGAGCTTCCACGATACGCTTCTCATTCAATAATGAAATAGCTTGCATTGTACGCAACTTCGAGTTCTAAAACACCGCGACTAATCAAAGTAGCCGTTATGAATAGTAATAACCACTTTTTAAAATTATAGAAATTTTATATTTCAAAATGGACTTCATTTTTGTATTCGTAATATCGAAATTATCCAAAGTTGAATTTTTTGTAATTTTCTGAGAACTTCCAATTTTTTATGAATAGTGAAAATTACTTAAAAACAATTTTTTTAATCAAAATAATTTATAGTGATAAATTATAATATTTAGTGGTTTTAAAGTATAATTAGAATATATTTTTATAATTTTATCCAATGGTGGTCATTAGAATTAATTTAACATTGAAATTGGACATAAACAATTGCCAATCTTTAGATATAAATTGTTTCTTAAAAACACGCTATTGTTGTGATAGCGGGAATTAATTATAAA
The DNA here is from genome assembly GCA_963277665.1 of Viscum album. Taxonomy (NCBI): domain Eukaryota; kingdom Viridiplantae; phylum Streptophyta; class Magnoliopsida; order Santalales; family Viscaceae; genus Viscum; species Viscum album. Next base: position 1,018,292,524 of record OY728140.1, on the reverse strand, counting down.
ATTAATTAATGCGACTTATATGTTTGGAATTTTGTAAAATATACATCATTTTTGAATTTGGAATATCAATTATAGATTAGGGTGAAATTTTGGCATTGTTCTGAAAAACTTCAATTTTTGATGAATAGTGAAACCACTAAGTGGTAGTTAAATAACTGATTTTTCGTTTAAATGAAATATTACCACTTCTGTGATTTGATTTTCAAAAATCCGACATACATGGTTGTCATTAAGAAGTAAAATGTGGTTCAATGAGATTAAAATAATTTTTTGGTGAATAGTAACTTTTAAGTTCTTAATCGCAATTAGAGGTAATTAGTGTAGTTTAAGGTAAAAATAATGTTTTAATAATATGAGATGAGCTTGACACTTGTCCTACTCCTATTGGATGAGTCATGTCCGACCAAGACAACCCATGGGTCAACTTGGGGACCCCATGGAGCCACTTTGGTTGGAAAATGACATTAATATATATTTATTTAATGTTAAAGTAAAAAAATGACACAAACATGAAATGTTTTACTAAAACAATTTTTACATGGGGTTATACAAGTCATATTTTTGACTATAAATAGTAATTGGAAAGCTAAAAAGATTTCCTACATCATAGTATTTTTTTTATAATTTTTAGACATTAAATAAATTAAATTATTTACGACATCATTATGATGCAGCGATGACCTCATTATTTAACGATTTTAATAAAATGAAAAGATAATGTACAATCCAAGGCTTACACTAGTCCAAAGACTATTTAATGGGTATATTTAGAACCCTTATCACCTTATACATGAATTATATAAGTGTGGGACCTTTAGAATCCGAAAAGCATTGTATAATAATGTAAAATTTCATTACTTTCCAAGAGTGCCCCTCCTCTCCTCTTATAAAAGGCCCCCACCTCTACCACCTCATTCACACTTTCAAGCCATTTGGCTCGGCCAAACTCTGCCCAAATACTCTCCCAACTTCCCCCTCTTACTCCTAGAAGCCTCACTTTGGGCAGAACTCTTCCCAAGTAAGCCTTTGGCTCAAATCAAAAAGAGTTACCCGATTTTGAGGTAATGTCTTCTCTAATGTTGTTTTGTTTTATTTTTCTTCTCCAACCCCCTAAACTCTTTTTATTCATTTATTTTGTAACAACACCAGTATCCTAAATATACTAGGATGTTGTTATAAGAATTATTCGATCTCCACTTACACACACCTACATCTAATGGTTAAAGAACATACGGTTTCTGTGGATGGCGAATTTCTGCCTCACGAAACGATGATTGTTCAACACTCATATAACACCTTAAAAGGTGTCCATTAAGATGTAAGTATATTTATATATGATATATAATATGTTTATGTTTTACTTATGCTTCTGTATTTCTCATTTATGGCATACTTTATGATTTCCATTATGGGTAAAACGCGATAATTTCATTTTAGGAAGTGCGGACTACCGCCCCCTCAAAGTGATTTGAATCGTTAATGCCATATGTGGGATGTATAAATGATGGAGTAAATGGTATTATACACTATATTATACTGGAATTATATTATACATTTATATCATTATGATTTAATTCCATTAAATACGAAATAGAAATGAAAGTAGCGTTCATGCGTACGTACGGCTTACCGTCTCCATGAACGGTGCATTTCATTTCTTACCTCTAAATGTTACGTAATATTATAAATGAATGTATATACTGGATATATATGATATATATTACATCTAAATCATGAATATAATTCTGGAGATAATGGATATTCTACCACATAAACAACTTGTAATTATAAGAAGTTTATTGTTGACTCAAGTACCAAAGATCGACAAAACGACCGTTATTAACTTAAATAATTACATAATGTTCATAACATTGTAATAAGTGATATAAAAAAGATAATGAAATTAAAAATGGTTCTTAATAAGGTATATATTAACTCTAGTTTATTATTCAGGAGGTTAAATAATGGTTGAGTCAATTCAGACACGAGGTAAGGGAACTTCTTAACCCAATTTCTATTCTTTGGGTTAATCTCCTACTTTCAAATTATGTCATGATATTATTATGTCCTATCTTGTATTTTTACATTATTTATGTGTACTTATAGTGAATACACATAATAGACCTACTTTATAAAAAAAATGATCTTTTTAAGGACTTCGTCTCAATCCCCTTTCATTGAGGCATATTTGGTTTTATACACAACTTTCTTTTATATGGTGTATAAAGCCCTTTGACTTTTACGTTTATTCAAAAGGAATATTTTTATAAGAAGCGTTTTGCTAAACGACAAAAGGGAATGTTTTTCTTTCCGTACTTATGCGGAGACAACGACTTCTCCGCCACCGTGACCATTATTTGAGTTTCTGCTTCCTCTACAAGCCATCTTTTTTTTAATGAAAAATAAATACAAATTTTTAACTTTATTTTATTTTGGTATTGAAAATGGTTTTGAAAGCGTTTTTATTATATCAATGTGTTGTATTGATATCTTGTGATTGAAATGTGGAAATGTTATGTTTCCTTTATGCATGTTTTATGTGATACGATTATGTTATGGTTTATGATATGTTTAAACCTTTTCATATGAGGAATGTATTGGACTTAATAAGTGACGGGTGGAGCCCGCTATAGCTCCTCGATGCATTGGTAGGTCTCATGAGACAACTAGATGTGGAATTGGCCGAGGCCCTTTCATAAATTTGATTTATGGTTTTGGCCAAGGCCTTAATCATTTTAGACGTCTTGGCCGAGGCCTTGACAAAATGTTTCAGAATGTCTGGAATTATACATTCCCTCATTATGAATAGGTTATTGATACTGCATGTGATTATTCGACTAGTTGAATATCCATGTGAGTAAGTAAATGGAATTATTTAATTTTATTTTTGCCATATTATGCTGAAGTTCAAGTTTAAAAAGGCTTTTGTTTTAGTTATACATTGCCTTAAATGTTAATGTTTATTTATGAAAGCTTCCGCAATATTGTTATCCTTACTGAGCATCTGAGCTCACCCCTTTCAATGTTTTAATATTTTCCAGGATGTGAAGAATTATTTTATGAATGACCTGCAGGGATTGTCAGAAGAGGATATGAGTGTGGACTATGGAGACTTTGTTATTGTAGTTTTTCACTTTTTGATGTAATGTAACATTTACGAATGTATCTAGTGTTTCCAAGGCTACTAAACTAATCGGTCTTTCGAGACTTGATCTTTTGTGATCATTCCAATGTTACGAAGTAATGCACCGACTTTGGGTAGCTGGGGTCGGGGCGTTACAGTTGGTATCAGAGGCAGTTTAGTACTAACCTTGGAAGCTAGATTTAGATAAACTCTGATTAGAGCACATAGTCCAAAGATAGACTTTGAGAATTAGTATAGAAGAACTTCCTAGAATTTTGTTATTGTAGAGATTTTGTGAGTTTTCCGAGCAATACATACCTGTCTGGATACGAGCAGGTAGAGGCAGCTCTGGCACAGATGTACCTAGGGGTAAAACCTGAAAACACCGCTTTGAGCTAGACTCGAACGGGAACTGGTGCACGACAACGGGCCTTGCTGCACTCTTGGTTACGACACTCCTGGGGGATATGCTTAGGATAATTCTCATTTTCTTTACAAACCACTATGAATGGTTATGAGTATATACTTACTCAAATAAAACCTTTTTATGATTATGGATTATATCCATAAATAGTTCAATTTATGTTAAGTATTTTACAAGTATGGAATTATGTTTTTTGATTCATAAACTAATCTAGTTTATGCCATTGTTTAGAAATGGCGCCTAGTGGAAGGAATGGAAACCGTATCAATGCACGCACTACGTGTAGGGATTGCCCTCCTGCTCAAGATAATTATTGTGGATCTAGAGATACAACTGGTGCTGATCAACTTATTACCATACTGGGATAACTCACTCAAGTTATGAATAATAACCTTACTCGTATGGATCACCCTGATCCACAACATGGAGGATCAATGTTAGACTGCTTCATGAGGAAATAACCACCAACATTTAATGGGGGTACAAATCTGTTAGTAGCTGAGCAATGGATAAACTCCTTAGAGAAAATATTCCATGCCTTGGGGAGTAGCGAAAGGGAGAAGGTTGTCATGGCAGTTTACCGCCTCACTGGAGATGCCGATCAGTGGTGGTCGCTGATTCAAAACACAAAGGAAGATGATGACGTATCGAATATGGAATGGAGGGAGTTCAAAGAGCTTTTCTTATAAAAATACTTTCCTCATGACCATCGAGCAGATATGGAAAGGCAATTTCTGAGTCTGAGGCAGAAGGAGGATGAGAATGTCGCCAAGTATGAGGCTAACTTTACAAGGTTAGCGAGGCATGCTGCCGATTATATACGTAACCCAAGGAGTAAGATTGATCATTTCTTTGATGGGTTAAAACCATTTCTCTGTTGAGCATTAGTATCACAATCCTTCTCATCATACGAAGATATTGTCTCGTGTGCTATCAAGACAGAAAAGGAATTCTCTAAGTCTTATGACAACAAAGTAAAGCAAGAGAAGAAGAGAACGGTGGAACAAGAGATAGATAAAGGGAAAAAGGGAAAGAAGGATTTTCCATTATGTGATAATTGTGGGAAGAATCACCCTGGTACTTGCCTAAAAGGAATGTGAGTTTGTTATAAATGTGGAGAAAAGGGTCACCAGGCTCGTGATTGCAAGGGAAAGAAAGAGGCTATCAAAGTTGAATGCTACAATTGTAGAGAAATGGGTCATTATTAAAATGAATGTCCTAAGCGTCAGGGAAAATTACCTCAGAAAAGGCCAAGGGATCAAGGACAATCTTATGCTGTTACTACAGTTGAAGTAGAATAACTAATGTATTGGTGCTTTTGGACTCATGGATTATATTCTGGTTATTAGAATAATGTGATATATATATAAGTATTGTACTGCAGTACTTGTTGATTTCAGTAAGGTTTTAATATGATGAAGGTAATTATATTTTTAGTGTGTGACAATAAGAGAAACTTTACTTTGTTTGGGGAATCTGATAAATTGATTTTGGAATTAAGAGACCTTTTAGAGAAAGTCTGGACAGAGGTATTTTGGATAACTATAAAGGTTGGATTGGATTAAGTTGATCTTTGGATAGTATTGTTTAAGGTTTAAAAATTTATGAAGATTATTTTTGGAATATTATGATACTATAGTTTTAGGAAAAGGACAACCTGCAGGGTGGGGCATAACCCGTCGCGTCGGACAAAGCTGCAGTAATCGAACCCACAATCATAGTGCGACAGGCCTTTATTTCCTACCACTATCCTACAATAAGTCCCTGGTTATTACAAAATAATTTTACTAATCTAAATGGTATGTGTTAACATTTTGGAACCTTATACAATTAGGATAAGTATAATATTTTTGAGTTCTATTATCTTTTTGAGTGAAAGATGAGTTGAAGGTTGAAACTCTAATTGTCAAGAATAAATATATATATACCTATCTCTTATTCAATGAATAAATTAATTCTTAAACTTTAGTAAAGGGATATTAAAACAAAAAAATGTGTTATCCTAATACCTTATGTCTTGTTGAACTGATGATATTTTAAATCAACATAGAATGAAGGATTTGAGGCCCTCAATTTGACAGTTGATTGTGATTGATGACCTCGATCACTCCCTACAAATATTTAAGTTTTTCCTCCAATTATATTTCTCTAATTGCCACCAATGTTCTCCTAATCAAGATCATAATTGGGTGGGGACTTTTTCATTTCCCTTTCCCTCTTATTAAGGCTAAATTTTATTAATCTTATTTCCGATGTGGGTTTTCCTCAAAGGTATTTTCTCTTTTCAACCTTTTATTTTCAAAGAAAAATTTCAAATTGCGAGGACGCAATTTATTGAAGGAGGGGAGAATGTAACACCTCGAGCTTCCACAATACTCTTCTCATTCAATAATGCAATAACTTGCATTGTACGCAACTTCGAGTTCTAAAACACCGCGACTAATCAAAGTAGCTGTTATGAATAGTAATAACCACTTTTTAAAATTATAGAAATTTTTTATTTCAAAATGGACTTCATTTTTGTATTCTTAATATCGAAATTATCCAAAGTTGAATTTTTTGTAATTTTCTGAGAACTTCCCATTTTTTATGAATAGTGAAAATTACTTAAAAAAAACTTTTTTAATAAAAATAATTTATAGTGATAAATTATACTATTTAGTGGTTTTAAATTATAATTATAATATATTTTTACTATTTTATCCAATGGTGGTCATTAGAATTAATTTAACATTGAAATTGGACATAAACAATTGCCAATCTTTTGATATAAATTGTTTCTTAAAAACACGCTTTTGTTGGGATAGCGGGAATTAATTATAAAATTAATTAATGCGACTTATATGTTTGGAATTTTGTAAAATAGACATCATTTTTGAATTCGGAATATCAATTATAGCTTAGGGTGAAATTTTGGCATTGTTCTGAAAAACTTCAATTTTTGATGAATAGTGAAACCACTAAGTGGTAGTTAAATAACTGATTTTTCGTTTAAATGAAATATTTCCACTTCTGTGATTTGATTTTCAAAAATCCAACATACATGGTTGTCATTAATAAGTAAAATGTGGTTCAATGAGATTAAAATAATTTTTTTTGTGAATAGTAACTTTTAAGTTCTTAATCGCGATTAGAGGAAATTAGTGTAGTTTAAGGTAAAAATAATGTTTTAATAATATGATATGAGATTGAAACTTGTCCTACTACTATTGGATGAGTCATGGAAGACCAAGAAAACCCATGGGTCAACTTGGGGACCCCATGGAGCCACTTTGGTTGGAAAATGACATTAATATATATTTATTTAATGTTAAAGTAAAACAATGACACAAACATGAAATGTTTTACTAAAACAATTTTTACATGGGGTTATACAAGTCATATTTTTGACTATAAATAGTCATTGGAAAGATAAAAAGATTTCCTACATCATAGTATTTTTATTATAATTTTTAGACATTAAAAAATTAAATTATTTACGACATCATTATGATGCAGCGATGACCTCATTATTTAACGATTTTAATAAAATGAAAAGATAATGTACAATACAAGGTTTAAACTTATCCAAAGACTATTGTATGAGTATATTTCGAACCTTTATCACCTTATCCACAAATTATATAAGTGTGGGACCTTTAGAATCCGAAAAGCATTGTATAATAATGTAAACTTTCCTTACTTTCCAAGAGTGCCCCTCCTCTCCTCTTATAAAAGGCCCCCACCTCTACCACCTCATTCACACTTTCAAGCCATTTGGCTCGGCCAAACTTGGCCCAAATACTCTCCCAACTTCCCCCTCTTACTCTTAGAAGCCTCACTTTGGGCAGAACTCTTCCCAAGGAAGCCTTTGGCTCAAATCAAAAAGAGTTACCCGATTTTGAGGTAATGTCTTCTCTAATGTTGTTTTGTTTTATTTTTCTTCTAAAACCCCCTAAACTCTTTTTATTCATTTATTTTGTAACAAAAAAAGTATCCTCAATATACTAGGATGTTGTTATAAGAAGTATTCGAGCTACAATTACACACACCTACATCTAATGGTTAAAGAACATACGGTTTCTGTGGATGGAAAATTTCTGCCTCACGAAACGATGATTGTTCAAAAATCATATAACACCTTCAAAGGTGGCCATTAAGATGTCACTATATTTATATATGATATATAATATGTTTATGTTTTACTTATTCTTCTGTATTTCTCATTTATGGCATACTTTATGATTTCCATTATGGGTAAAACGCGATAATTTCATTTTAGGAAGTGCGGACTACCGCCCCCTCAAAGTGATTTGAATCGTTAATTCCATATGTGGGATGTATAAAGGATGGATTAAATGGTATTATACACTATATTATACTGTAATTATATTATACATTTATATCATTATGATTTCATTTCATTAAATACGAAATATAAATGAAAGTAGCGTTCATGCGTACGTACGACTTACCGTCTCCATGAACGGTGCATTTCATTTCTTACCTCTAAATGTTACGTAATATTATAAATGAATGTATATACTGGATATATATGATATATATGACATCTAAATCATGAATATAATTCTGGAGATAATGGATATTCTACCACATAAACAACTTGTAATTATAAGAAGTTTATTGTTGACTCAAGTACCAAAGATCGACAAAACGACCGTTATTAAATTAAATAATTACATAATGTTCATAACATTGTAATAAGTGATATAAAAAGGATAATTAAATTAAAAATGGTTCTTAATAAGGTATATATTAACTCTAGTTTATTATTCAGGAGGTTAAAGAACGGTTGAGTCAAGTCAGACACGAGGTAAGGGAACTTCTTAACCCAATTTCTATTCTTTGGGTTAATCTCCTAATTTCAAATTATGTCATGATATTATTATGTCCTATCTTGTATTTTTACATTATTTATGTGTACTTATAGTGAATACACATAATAGACCTACTTTATAAAAAAAATGATCTTTTTAAGGACTTCGTCTCAATCCCCTTTCATTGAGGCATATTTGGTTTTATACACAACTTTCTTTTATACGGTGTATAAATCCCTTTGACTTTTACATTTATTCAAAAGGAATCTTTTTATACGAAGCGTTTTTCTAAACGACAAAAGGGAATGTTTTTATTTCCGTACTTATGCGGCGACAATGACTTCTCCGCCGCCGTGACCATTATTTGAGTTTCGGCTTCCTCTACAAGCCATCTTTTTTTTAATGAAAAGTAAATACAAAGTTTTAACTTTATTTTATTTTGGTATTGAAAATGGTTTTGAAAGCGTTTTTATTATATCAATGTGTTGTATTGATATATTGTGATTGAAATTTGGAAATGTTATGTTTCCTTTATGTATGTTTTATGTGATACGATTATGTTATGGTTTATGATATGTTTAAACCTATTCATATGAGGAATGTATTGGACTTAATAAGTGACGGGTGGAGCCTGCTATAGCTCCTCGATGCATCGGTAGGTCTCATGAGACAACTAGAAGTGGAATTGGCCGAGGCCCTTTCCCAATTTGATTTATGGTTTTGGCCAAGGCCTTAATCATTTTAGACGTCTTGGCCGAGGCCTTGAAAAAATGTTTCAGAATGTCTAGCATTATACATTCCCTCATTATGAAAGTGGTTATTGATACTGCATATGATTATTCTACTAGTAGAATATCCATGTGAGTAAGTAAATGGAATTATTTAATTTTATTTTTTCCATATTATGCTGAAGTTCAAGTTTAAAAAGGCTTTTGTTTTAGTTATACATTTCCTTAAATGTTAATGTTTATTTATGAAAGCTTCCGCAATATTGTTATCCTTACTGAGCATCTGAGCTCACCCCTTTCAATGTTTTAATATTTTCCAGGATGTGAAGAAGTATTTTATGAATGACCTGCAGGGATTGTCAGAAGAGGATATGAGTGTGGACTATGGAGACTTTGTTATTGTAGTTTTTCACTTTATGATGTAATGTAACATTTACGAATGTATCTAGTGTTTCCAAGGCTACTAAACTAATCGGTATTTCGAGACTTGATCTTTTGTGATCATGCCAATGTTACGAAGTAATGCACCGACTCTGGGTAGCTGGGGTCGGGGCGTTACATTTTTATATAAAGGTCTTAATATGGGAACATTTGGATGCTCAAGTGGAAACTGTTGTTGTAAGAGAACTCAACTAGTGGAAGATGTTGATCCCATACTGCTTTTAAATCTATTGAACATGGTCTAAACATTTCTTCTAATGTATGAATGGTCTCCTCAGACTGGCCATCATTTTGAGGATGATAGACTGTACTAAATTTCATCTTAGTGTTTAGAGCATATTGGAGACTTTTCCAGAACTTGGAGGTAAATCTTAGATCTTAATCGGATGAAATCGATAATGGTACTCCATGAAAACTCACTAGTTTTCTAATTTATATCCACGAATGTTTATCGAGTGATAAATACACTTGAATTTCAATAAAGATAGATGTATTTTTAATATCATCCATAAAAACCCATATAGCATTATTTTATTTGGATGTATTTGAAATTCCAATGACAAAGTTCATAGTTGTGTTTTTCCATTTCCATGTAGGTATGGGTAATGGTTTCATAATCTATTTATACTTCCTCCTTTCAGACTTCAGTTTCTAAATTACCAGGCACTTTGATGTATATTTAGTGATCTTTTATTTCATATTGTCCCACCAATAGTGCTCTCAAAGATCTTGATACATCTTTTTACTCCCTGGGTGGATAGAGAAGGTCAATCTATGTGAATCATTCAAAAAATCACTCTCTATATCTGGATTAGATCATAAAAATAATCATAACCCGAATCTTACAACTCCTTCACCATCAATTTTGAATTCTAAGGATTTACCATTTTTGATATCTTCCACCTTCTTTTGAATTTCCACATCATCTCTTTAAGCATGATTTATCTTCTCCATATGGGATGGTTGAGTAATCATTTGAGAAAGGAATGATGATGTTACTACCATTATGATTCCCATGTTCATCCTTTATAAGTCTAAAAATATTAGATCCTTATCAATTCTCATCATTGATAAAGTTACTAGATCCTTTCTACTTATAGAATCTTATACTTTATCTTTTTTACTAGGATGGTAGTGGATTGAGAATTCATAATCCTTGATGAGTTCTGACCATCTTCATTAGTGAATATTAAGATTATTCTACATGAATATATATTTGAGGCTCTTATGATTAGTATATATATTAAAATTCTTCCTATAGATATAATTCTGCTAGATTTTCAATGTGAAGATCATAACCGCCAACTCCAGATCATGCATGAGATATTTTTCTCATGATATTTCAGCTTCCATGAAGTATAATCTATCATTTTATAATATTTCATTAGTACATATCCTAAACCCTTCCCATGGGTTGTGTGAGTACTGATGAAATAATAATCCTCTTTTTCAACTCTTTGAAGTAGTCTTCACATTCACTGGTCCAGAAAACTTTACTCCCTTATGAGTTATCTTGGTTAGTGGGTTTGAAAATAATGTGAAGTAATTCAAAAATCATCAATAATACCCATCTAGACTAAGGAAACTATGGATATCCATTACATATGTTTTTGTTGGCCACTCTTCAATTGACTTTTTCTTATAATGGTGCACATATATTCCTTTCATGGTGATAAAATGTCCTAATAATGATAATTATTCCATCTAGAACTCATATTTACTATACTTTTCATATAGTTTTTCCCTTCACAAAGTCTTTGAACAATATTCAAATGATCCTCATGCTCCTCCTTACTCTTGGAGTATATCAGAATATCATCTATAAAGACTACCACAAATTTTTTAAGGTAATCTCTAAAGACTCCATTCATTATGTCCAAGAATATTTCTGGAGAATTAGTGGGTCCGAAGGGGATTACTATGAACTCATAGTGTTCACACCTCATTAAAAAGGAATTCTTTGGAATATCCTTAATATTTACCTTTAACTGATGATATCCCGATTGAAGGTCCACCTTAGAGAAATACTTGGCACCATTAAGTTGATCAAACAATTCATCTATTCATGGAAAGGGATACTTGTTCATTATCATGATTTTGTTAAGTTCACGATAATCAATATATAGACATATTGGTCCATCCTTATTCTTGATGAGTAGGACTGGTGCACCCCACAGTGAAGCACTCGGGCATATAAAACCCTTGTCTAGATTCTCTTATAACTACTTATTCAGTTCTTTAAAATCAATGGTGGCTATCCTATAAGGAGTCATTGATATAGGAAGAGATCGAGGTATAAGATCAATTGAGAACTCAACCTCTTGGTCATGAGGAATACTAGGAAATTATTCAGGTAACACATTAGTGTAGCCCCTCATAATGGGTATTTCTTTGAGCATGATCCTCTACTTTGTCTCAATAATTTGAGATAGATATTATTGATCACAAGACCATAATATACACAATTGATATGATTACTCTGCAAAAGATTCATCTTCCTTACACTTGTAAAAAATTGGGGGATTCCTTTGGATGTGAAGAGTGATCTCCCTTTCTCCACAATTGATGTTAACTTTGTATAAATATAGCCAATCCATGCCCAATATAGTATCAAACTCCACCAAAGGAATTAAAACAAGATTTTATGGGAGGTTTAGTCCACAAACATTAACCGGGGAGGAGTTTATACTTTAGATGAAATAATTTTCCCATTCTCTATTCTCAAAGATTATTCAACTTCTATATTTTGAGGTGGTGTTTTAATAATTCTACGAAACATAGAATATATGAAAGAATTCATATAACCAAAATCAAAAAGTACATTTTCTATTCTTGAATGAGTAACTAGAATACTTATCTCCACATCATTATTGGGATCCACCTTAGTAGTTGTGATAACATATAACCTTCCTTACAACCTTGGATGTTGTTATCATTGATTGTCTCTGACAACCCTTAGATTAGGGAACTGGCTTACATAATTCCCATGTTCATTGTAGCTAAATCACTACATGATATGCATAATGTTTATCTAAACCTTCTTTTCAACTTCCTCAATAGTGGGTTTCTTTATTTCACTTCAGTAATGATTAGCTTGGTTCCCCTCTTTTCCACACTAGATGTATCTTTTGGTTCCCCTTATGCAATTTCTAGGATGCTTCTTCCTACACTTTTTTATGTCTTCTTTCCTATGAGACCACTTAAAATCACTAATACCTATATGAACTTTAAGGAAAAAATGAACAATCTCTTCATAACTATAAAATTTTAAAATTAAAATTGTTTTTACTAAGATTTTATCCAATAATGAATTGGTCCACCATACTTTTAGTGATAATTAAAAATCTGGAAGCATACTGTGAAAGCCTTGTGAATGTTTCCTCATATTCTCTGATAAAATCATATTCATTTTGCTTCAGACTGAGGACCTCCCTCTATATCTTAAGACAAAGAGTTCAGAGAAATTATTTATTGAAAAATATTTTCTTGAATGATTCCCATTCCATGGAATCAATTTCCTCCTTCTACTTTGTGTTTTTGATCAGTGTCCACCACTAATCATCTTCCCCATCAAAATGATAGACAACCAACATAAATTTTTCTTCTGGGTACTGGAGGATAGAGATCATCTTTTAAATAGAGTTAATCCATTATTCCACGACGAGGGGATCATAGGATCCACTAAATATTGGATTCCTTTGTCACATAAATGATTTTAATGCAACTTGATCTCTCTTAAGAGAATAATATCATTCCATATAATTTAAGTTATTATTCGTAACTTGAGCGAGTTGAGCCAGTGTTGTCATGAAGTTCTGAGCTCCTATTCCTATCATTTTTGGAATATAATTAGGGAAATAATCCCATTGATGATCACATTGGTTGTTATCACAAGTTCTCATATTTCAATCCATTAATTAGAAAAGAAAAAAGATAGTGGGGCTTGAATACTTATCAAACAAGCATATAAAAATAAAACTATAAACATATAAGGATAAACATATAAATAAAAAGTATATCCTAACTTATGATTCTCTAAGTTTCAATATAGGTTATCTACAGTGGTAGAATTATACCTAGGGTTATTACTAAATTTTTATAGTCCTAATCCCCAAAAATAACTAGACCATGCTCTGATACAAACTATAGAGAACCTATCCTTTTACACATATTATTACACGATTTTAAGAATAATTATTTTTGAAATACAAGCCAAGGATCGACAAGTATATTTTATTTTAAATATTAGGTACATAATTAGAAAACATGAAACTAAAATAAAAATATTTTTATTTATCTTCACAATGATCTCCTGACTTCCTTTGAGCTCCTATATCTACATAGGATAACCTGGGGAATACATAGATAAAAGGAATGAGTTGAAAAGTTGAGTAAGGGAATAAACATGGGAATGAAACTTAGCACATGTGTCAGAAAGGAATAACATTATAACATAAAAGGCATGACTCATGTATAAAAATATGAAATAATGAAATATATAAAATGGAATCATATGATCATAGAAATATTTGAATGTGGCTACAACATACAACATGACCTAAACATGAGTTAAGGGTAACTACCAAGACTATATCACATGGTGGAAAAGACCTATAATGGATTAGGTTTACTCTCTAATCCCATAAATGACATCCCATGAGACTAAAAATTACCCAATGAATTGGAGTGCTATCTGGGTGCCCTCATTATAACATATTTATGCATATGTGCGACATATAAAGAATCAAACATAAGGAATAAACATAAGGGTTACTTGTGAAAATAAATGGGTATCATAATCATGCCATAAAGCATAATAAAAGGGCGTATCATGATGATACCCATGAAATAATGGATTTAAATCATAATTGAAAATCCATAAGGTAAAATAAGAATAGATCCTAATAAATGATGTCCAAATGAAGAAAAAACATGTAAAAAGAGGGGTTAGGAAACATTGGATTTTTTTTGCTTTAACATAGTTTTAGGGAAAAGAATAAAAATGTATTTAAAGAGGATGTAAAGACCCTGAACCTAGTTACTTGGATCTAGAGCCTTTATTTATTAAAACATAACAAAGGAAATTAATTTCATCCTCGAACTCATTCAATCATTTCTCTTTCATAAATTGGGGAAAAGATAACAAATAAAAGAGTGAGATCATATGCCTAGTAAGGGTTAAATACAATAGTAACTTTCATGAATCAATAATAAATGAAACATAATAAATATGGAAAGGAATATATAACTGGAATAAATTCCATTTAATCAACAACTTTTCAATCATGATAGGATAAGGCATGATCATTATGGAAATGTAAATGATTGGAAACAAATTCCATTTAATCAATAACTTGAGCATAATATGAATCCACAAATAATATCATAGTGAAAATATCATGGATAATAATGAATAAAATATTAAAGAAGGAAATTATTAGTAATTTGAATGCTGTGATATTAGGTATCAGGGAACCTATACCATCAATACCTTTTATAAGATGGTTTAATTATTATTGGTAAAACCCATTTAATTTGTCCAACATTGTTGTCTCGTGAGTCTAACGATGCATCAAGGGGATATCTATAAATTCCCCCACCCATTTCTTTATGTCCAAAGCATTATTAAAATATTTAAATGATCAATTTAATTTATTAATCAATGTTTCTTATCAATAAATATCCATATTGAGTAAAAGATACAGATTTAACATTATTTCTCCAGTTAATAAAATATATTTCAAAGTAAACACCATATGAAAAATTGGTATATGGATTAGGTAATAATCATATCCATGATATAAGAAATATGGATATTTAATGAAATGTCTAACTAAATATTTTCATAAATAAAATGGGTTGTATATACACCGTAGAAAAGAAAATAGGTGCATAACATCAAAAATATACGCCAACAAAAGAAAATTGATATGAAGTCCATTACGAGGATCATATCATTAATAAAATGAATAGATTATGTATATTCACTATAAATAAACTCAAAATAAGTGGAAATAGAATATAAAATAATCAAAATTTATTTTACACATAATAGAAGTTTAACCCAATTAATAAAAATTGAGTCAAGAAATCCCTTACCACTTTACAATCAGTCAAACTGTATGCCCCATAAATGTAATAATTATTGAATGAAAAATTTAATACCAGGAATATAATGAAATTAATGATATTATATATCAAAGGGAAGTATTTACACCATACACAATAAACAAGGTTTTAATAAGTAAAATATCTTATAGAAGTAAAAGTGAGACGAGAAAAACTCTTACCTTATGTTTTAAAGTGTTATGTACTTATACATAATGTCATGTATAATAAAATTAGATTCATTAATTACTTAATTCATGACCACTTAAGCATATATTTTATTTATTATAATTTTATTAAGTTCATTTATGGCCATTTATATGAGTTATAATGTTTAATTTCGTTGTTCTAGGAGTGTTTGTTTTGTGGTTTCATAATCGATTTGCTTGTGTATAATTATGAAAGTTATTGTAAAATTGGAATATTTGTAAATAAGTGGAATAAAATGGTATTAATATAATTTCAGGATTTTAAATGGTCCCATATTGAATTTTTTTGACATTACTATGATTAATTAGATAGAATGTTAAATGAAAAACGGTTAGTTTGTTTTGGCGGTTTTTACAACCATCATAGACTAGTATCATTTTATTTATTATTATGTTTATATAATAGTTACAAAACATTAAATAAGTTTTAATTTTCATATTATAATCTATTTTAACCATAAAAATTATTTTTGTGACCATCCTTGAATGCGGTAATGAAAAAAGAAATCTCATCATCGACGAAGATTGTGAATCGACACCTCACAAGCAATGTTTTTATTTTTAGAATTAAAAGAAGAGGAAAAGAAATTTGACGATGGATATTTCATTAAAAAAATAAAATTCCAGTATATATATCATACTGGAGTTACCATACTATGGATAGGTGAGGTGAGTATAGTATAAGAAAAAATAAATAAATTAAAATAGAGAGAATGAGAATTTTACCTCTTGAATATCGTCTCCTTGGGAACCTCCTTAAGACACTTGAATTTGGACTTTTAGTAACACCAGATGGTCTTAGATACAATGAAGAAGATTGAGAATGGATTTGGGTAGAATTTAGACTATCTTTAGGGCTTATAAGGTGTTAGGAAAATGGGTGGTGAGGGGCGGTATTTATAGTGGGAGGAGAGGGGTATTTTTGATTATTTTATTCATTTTATTATTATTTTGGATCAGGACTATCAATAGTGATAATTCTTATGACTATGTAGAGTAAATAGTTCATGTGAGTTTTAAATAATGGTTTCTTACATCACACATGACTCAAAAATTCATGAATTTGGCTTAAAATTTTAAATACCATAAATTATCATATTTCACTATTCACCAAAAATTCAACTATTTCAGAAAAATCCCAAATATTCACCCTAAACATTTTTCGATGTGAATATTTCGAAAACAGACTATTTTATGAAAATAATTTTTTAAATATGATAAATTTAATTTCTAATTAAAATCATCATTTATTCAAAAAATACCGATTTTAAAATTATAACTGATTTTATGACACTTTGAAAAATTAATTAAGGTATCATAAAATTATATTATATTTATAAGACACTAACATATTAATTTTTGGATCTATTTTAAGAAAATAAACCTTCTTTTTAATCATTATATTAATTATAAAATTGTAAATAAACATTTACGTTTCAAAAAAATACCAACACTTAATTTGTTATTTTTAAAGAATTTATTTACTTATTCCCTGATATAAATATATGATATTTTCATTTATGTGATTCATAAATTTTATTTATGCTTTTATAGGTGAGTTATTATTCTAGTGGACAATTTATTATTCCCAATGGTCACATTACAATTACAATAATCATGTTAATATTTAATAGTATATCACGGTTCATTTAAGATTGGTGTTGCATGCAACATATGCTATCAAATAAATTGAATTTATTTAAGAAGATACATACTATAAATTATTATGGTGTCATATTCTTCACTCCTTTAAAAATTTCATCCTTGAATTGTTTTATCAATATTACCTTCTAAAAAGATGAGGTTGGGTTTTCTTCATAACATCCTTAGGTTCCCACATTGTTTATTCCATTTTATGGTTTCTCCAAAGAACCTTTACCAATCGAGTCATCCAATTTATCAATACTTTCTCTCTAGTGTTAAGGATCTCGATAGCTTCTTCATAGTAATACAAACAAGGTTCCAGTTCTATTTCTTCATAGGTGAGTACATGTGTTGGGTCTAGCATGTACTTCCTTAACAATGATATGTGGAACACATCATGAAATTTGGAGAGACATGATAAAATTTTTAATCAGTAAGCTACATCTTCAATTATTTCCAGAATTTTGAATAGTATGATGTAAATAGGTCTCAATTTCCCTTTCTTAATAAACCACATGACACCCTTCCATAGAGATACTTTCATAAAGACATGATCTCCCATTTGAAATTCCAAATCCTTTCTTCGGTTGTCAGCATAACTCTTTTCCTACTTTGAGATACTTTAATATAAGACTAAATATTCTTTACCTTTGTCATTATTTCTTGAGTAAGTTATGGGACTCTAATTTTTCTTTCATCAACTTCATCCCAACAAGTCTGAGTATGAAATCTCTTTCCAAATAATGATTCACATAATGCCATTTGAATACTTGAATGGAAAATATTATTATATAAAAACTCTAAAAAAGGTAAATAATGATCCTAAATACCTTTAAATTCAAGTGATCATGATCTCAACATGTATTCCAAAATTTTAATTTTCCTTTTAGGATGTGTGTCAGTTTAAGGATGGTAGGTGGTGCTCAAATAAAGCTTAGTATCTAGAGCCTTTCGAAGACTCTTCTAAAATTTTAATGTAAAACTAAGATCTCGATCAGACACAATTGAAAGAGGTGCACCATAAAGTCTTAAAACATCATTAATATAGAGTTTTTCTTGCAACTCAATAGGTAAACAATCTCTTATATTAATAAAATATTCCAATTTTGTAATGCGGTCATGAATAACCCATATCAGATCATTCCTTCTAGGTGTCCTTGGTAGTCCTATGACAAAGTCTATTGTAATGTCGTCCTAGTTCCACATAGTAATATACAGAGGTTGTATAAATCCTATAGGATTTTGTCTCTCAACCTTCACTTATTGAAAAACTATGCATCTTGACACATATTCCATAATTTTCCACTTCATATTATCCCACAAAAAATGTTCATTCAAATCTCTATACATCTTAGAACTACCATGGTGTATAGAGAAATTTGAGCTATGAGAATCATTTAATAATTCCATTTTTAGATGAGGTATCGATGGAACACATAAAATCTTTACAAATTTTATAATTCTATCCTCATACATGAATTATGCCAATTTTCCATCCTTAACATCTTTATTTTTCATTTGAAAATTCTCATCATCAGATTGAGAACTTTTTATATTATCCAGTAATAATGGTTTATAAATCATTTGAAAAGGGGTGATGTTTACACTTCCTTAATAATTCCTATAACCATATTTACTAAATACACGAACATTGGATATCTATAAATCATCATCTTGGTTATAACTCCATGATATTTCCTACTCAATGCATCAACTACCTTATTTTCTTTTCCTAGGTGGTAGTGTATTGAGAAATCTTAATATTTGAGTAACTCAAGCCATCATCTTTACCTCATGTTGAGTTCTTTCTATGTAAATATGTATTTCAAACTCTTGTAATCCATATATATCTCATATATTTAAGTATATAGACAGTGTCTCCATATCTTTAGAAGAAATATTACAACTTCTAACTCAAGATCATAGGTTGGATAGTTCTATTCATGATTTATTAACTGCCTTGATACATAGGAAATAACTCTATCATTATACATAAGGACATAATGAATTACTTTATTCAATGTATTACTGTATATAAAAAACCCATAATTTCCTGATAGTAGTGTCAAAATCAGAGCATTGACTAGTATTATCTTCAATTCTTCAAAACATTATTTTCATTCTTTTTTCAATAAAAACTTAATCCCTTTACATTTTATCTTGGTTAATGGGTTATCCAATTAGAAAAAATTCTAAACAAAACAATGATAGTAACCTTCTAAACCAATAAAATTACATACCTCGATCATGTTCATTGGTGTAAGACTTTCTTGGACTGGATTTATCTTCGTAATATCAATTAAGATTCCATCATTAGAGACAATATGGCCAAGAAAATAAATTTTCTGAATTAAAAATTCACACTTTCTAAATTTAATGTATAACTATTTCCTCTTGAGAGTCTCAAGAATGATCTATAAGTTATTCTCATGGTATTTTTTGGTTTTAGAATATACCATAATATCATCGATGAATACTACTAAAAAATCATCAAGATATTACTTGAATATTCTGTTCTTTAGATCCAAAAAAATGAGGGTATATTAGTCAATACAAATGGTATTATTGTAAAATTATAATGTCTATGACTCATTTGAAAACATTTCTTCAGAATATATTTCTTTTTTTACTTTCAATTGATGATACGAAGAATAAAGTCCTATCTTCAAAAAAAATTAAGCTCTATGAAGTTGATCAAATAAATCATCAATGTGAGGCAGTGGATACTTGTCCTTTATCTTAATTGCATTGATTTCTCTATAATCAATGCACAACATCATTGATCCATATTTCTTATTAACAAAGAGAATAGGTTATTCCCATGGATAAAAACTAATGCTAATAAATCCATTATTACTCAAATCATCTAGTTTTTTCATAATCTCCACTAATTCCACAATATCCATTTTTAGGGAGTGTTTGATATTGGTTTTTAATTAGGGATTAAATTAATGGAAAACTCAACTCCACACTCTGGGGGCGTCCATGTAATTCCTTAGGAAATACATCAATGTATTCTTGTACAATAGGTACATCATCAATTTTAAGATTACCTTCTTCATCCCTAGATGTTGTTTTCTCTTCCTCATTTAGAATTTCATTCAGTAGAGATACTGGGGGTGGATCTAGATAAGAGTCAAATGATAAAGTTTCTTCTCTAAATATAAGTAATTATACATATTTCTTAGAAATTTTAATTTCCTTCATCTTGCAATAATTTTTCACATCATATTTTGAAAGCTAGTCCATACCAAGGATTATATCAAAGTCAACCATAGGTATGATGATAAGGTCAGAAAATAAATTACATTTATATGCCATAATGGGGACTTCCCGACACTTATTTTTTGGATCGAGACTTTCCTTAGAAGTTTTGACTAAAAACACCCTTATTAAATCAAAATGGAAATATCTAATTTTCTTGGAAAATTAGGTAGATATAAAATATTTTGATGATATAGAATCAAAAAAATCATTGGATAAAATTTAATATAAGATTAATGTACCTACTACCACATCATTGGGTACTTCTACATTAGTTTTAGTGATCGCATAAGCTTGACCATATCCCCTTGGACACCTCTATGGTAGATTCCCATGGTGATTGGGACATTGGTTTGAATAATGCCCCATTTATTTGCAATTGAAGATTAAGATATCATTAGTTTATCTCCCTTTGAACTGATAAGACATATGACCCTTGTCTTTTCACTTGTAGCACACTCTTGTCCCCTTAAGTCATTTTCTTGGATGTTTCTTCCCATAATTTTCACAATATTGAAAATGATTAATTCCCCTTTTATTCTTTGATGCTTTACCTTTATCATGATTCTCATATGAAATATTCTTCTCTTGATTTCCTTTGAATATATAATATCTAGAAAATTCATTATTTGTTTTGATGGTACATAGTACCATTTTATCATATAATGATTATTTTTGAGAATCCAGTGCCTTTAAGAGACTTTTCTTAAGACCTTGAAAGAAATGATCAATCTTGTTTTTCAAATCACATATATAATCTGTATCATACCTGGCTAGTCTTATGAAGGTAGCCTCATTCTATGAAACACTCTCTTATTCCTTTGGATTTAAGCTAAGTAATTTTATATTTATTTTAGTTCATTGCTCATGAGGGAAATATTTATCAAGGAATGTTTCTTTAAAACTTATCCATTCCATGTATTCTATTTCATCTTCCTCCTTAGTATTATTGATCAATGATGACCATTGATCAACATCACCATTGAGGAAATATACTATTAGTACAACCTTTTAACTTTCATCACATCCCAATTCTATAAATATATTTTAAAGGGACTTGATCCATTTCTCCACTACCACATGATTAGTAGTCCCACTAAAAAATGGGGTCTTTTTATGCATGAAATGATCTAGCATAAGTGTAGTATGGTTATTCATCATAACCTAAGAAATATGTCCTAATATGGTTATCATATGATCATCCCAAACACTAACTATGTTGAATTAATTAGTGGGGAAATCCCTATATTGTATGCAGACATTGATTCATTTCCTTCCATTAAGATCCATTACTAAATAATGGCACACATTGAGTTAGCCTATAACCATCCTGAGAATTGAGCCACAAAATAAAAATTCTTCTAATGGTAAATGTTTTTAAATACTATAAGGAATTATCATAGTTCTCAAATTGGTTATGTTTATTTTAAAATCTTGTTCCCAAGGTTTATACTGAACTTTCTCTGATACTAACTGTAAATACCACGACACCAATATCCTAGAGCCAGAGCCTTACTTTATTACATTGGAATAGATACAAGATTCAAATACCAAAGGTCCAATCAGTTTAGTATTATTGAATAAATAGATACATAAATGGTACCCTTATTAAATTATTAATAAAATATAAAACATAACAAAGGAAAGTAATTGAATCCTTTAACTCATTCAATCATTTCATCTTCATAACCTATGGAAATGAGAACAAATAAAAGGGTGAGCTTAGATGCTCAATAAGGGTTAAATATAATAGAAGATTTCATGAATCCATAATAAATGAAACATAATTAATATAGAAAGTTATAAATAACTAAAATAAATTCCATTTAATAAACAACTTTTCAACCATTAGAGGATACGACATAATCATTATGTAAATGTAAATTATTGGAAACAAATTCCATTTAATCAATAACTAGGGAACAATCTGAATCCATAGATAATATCATAGTGAAAATATCATGGAAAATAATGAATGAAATCTTAATAAAGGAAATTATTAATACTTTGGATAAGTTTATCTCATGTATTATGGTACCTCCTCTATCAAGACCTTCCATAATATGGTTTAATCATTATTGGTAAAAAACCATTTAATTTGGTCAACTTTATCATCTCATGAGACTACCGATGTATCGAGGGTCTATATATTATCGAGCCCCACCTATGTATACATTACAAAGAATTTATCAAGTATGTAAATGATCAATTTAATTCAAGAATCAACATGCCTTATCAAAAAGTATCCGTATTGAGTAAAAGATACATATTTAACATTATTTCCCCAGTTAATCAAATAACTTTCAAAGTAAACACCATATCATAAATTGGTATAAATATTAGGAAATAATCATATCTATGATATAATAAATATATATATTTAATAAAATCTTCAATTAATGATGATAATAAATAAAAGGGATAGTATATACACCATAGAAAAGAAAATAGGTGCATAACATAAAAAATATGCATCAATGAAATAAAATTGTGACGAAGTCCCTTATAAGGATCATATCATTAATAAAATGAATAAATTATGTATATTATTTATAAATACACATAAAATAAGTGGAAATATAATATAATATAATATAATACAAAGTCATTCTACACAAAATAGAAGTATAACCCAATGAATGAAAATTGGGTTAAGAAATCACTTACCACTTTGTAATTTGTGGAACTGTATGCCCCATAAATGTAATAATTATCAAATGAAATATTGAATAGCATGAAGATAATAAAATTCATGAAATGATATATCAAAGGGAAATATGAACACCACACACAATAAATAAGGGTTGAATAAGGAATATATCTCACAGAATTAAAAGTGAGATGAGAAAAACCATTACCTTATGTCTAAAAGCATTCTGCACTTATACTTAAAATCCAAGATAATAAAATTATATTAATTAATTAATAACCTCTTAAAAATATATTTTATTTATTATAATTTTATTAAGTTAATTTATGGCCATTTTAATGAGTTATAATGTTTAATTTTGTTGTTCCGAGAGTGTTCATTTCATGGTTTCATGATCGATTCGCTTGTGTGTTATTATGAGAGTTATTATAAAATAGGAATAACTCTAAAAAAGTGTAATGGAATGGTATTAATATAATTATATGTTTTTAAATTTTCCCTTATATCATTTTTTTACATGAGGATGATTTATTAGATAAAATTTTAGTGAAGAATGATTAGTTTATTTTGGTTGTTTTTACAAAAAATAAAAAACTTGTATCATTTTATTTAATATTGTGTTTATATACTAGTTCCAGAACATTAAATAAGTTTTAATACAAATATTAAAATCATTTTTAACCATAAAAATTGTTTTATGTCCAGACTTGAATGTGGTAATTAAAAACAAAAACTCATTATCCATGAAGGCGGTGAATCGAAACCTTACAGATGGCGTTTTCATTTTTATAATTAAAAGGTGAGGAGAAGAGATTTTATGATAGATATTCCATAAAAACAATAATATTATAGTATATATATCATACTGGAGTTACCATTATACTTTTAATAGGGGAGGTGAGGAGAGAATAAGAAAATAAATTAAATTAAAAGAGAAAGAAGGAGGATTTTACCTCTCGAATATCATCTTTTTGGGAACCTTCTTAAGACACTTGTATTTGATATTTTCATAAGAACAGAAGGTCTTGGATGTTTATAATAAGCTTTTTAAGTGATTTGGGTATAATTTAGACAATATTCAATTATTATAAGGTGTGATTAGAAGGGGTGGTATTTATAGTGGGAGGAGAGGGGTGTTTTTGATTATTTTATTCATTTGTTTATTATTTTGGCTCAATACTTTCAATAGTATTGATTATTATGACTAAGTATAATAAAAAGTTCATTTGAGTTCTAAATAATGGTTAATTACATCATCCATGACTCAAAAATTCATGTATTTAGCTTAAAATGTTAAATACCGTAAATTACCGTATTCCACTATTCACAAAAAATTCAACTATTTCAGAAAAATCCCAAAAAATAACCAAACCACTTTTTGATGTGTAGATTTAAAAAATGGACTCCATTTTATGAAAATATTTTTATAAATATGATACATTTAATTTCTAATTAAAATCATCATTTATTAAAAAAATGACGATTTTAAAATTATATCCGATTTTATGACATTTTGAAAAATTAATTAAGGTCTCATAAAATTATATTATAATTATAAGAAAACGAAATATTAATTTATGAATATATTTTATGAAAATAAAATATCTTTTAAATCATTATATTAATTATAAAATTGTGAATAAACATTTATGTTTTACAAAAATACCAACACTTAATTTATCATTTTTAAAACATTTATTTACTTATTCTATGATATAAATATATCATATTTTCTTTTATAAGAAACCTAAATTTTATTTATACTTTTATAGGTGAGGTTATTATTCTAATGTTCTGTTTACTATTCCTAATGGTCACATTACTATTCCAATAGTCATGTTAATATTTAATAGTATATCATGGTTTGATTAAACTTAGTGTTTCATGCAATTTAAGCTATCATATAAATTGATTTTATTTAAGAAGATACGTATCATAATGTCTTGGGGTGTTATATAGGATAAATGATTAATTTTTTTTATAAAAACAGAAACAAACTAAAATATTTTTTCATTATAAATTGAGTGATTTTATAAAAATATTAGAGGCTTAAATTATTTTATGAAGTGTTCTTGAAAATGGGTAAAAAAAGAGAAGTTCCCTTTAACCGGGTTTGCTTATTGAGAGGCATCGAGAAGAGAACCTAATAAAATATGTATTTCACCATTAAATAAAGAAGAATTGATATATATATATATATATATATTTGGAACATATATACATAATATAGAATAATTATACAAGAATAACTTGAGGAAAACATAGTAAAAGCATTACCCAAATGAAATATGGGTGTTTGAAGAGATCCCTTACCTTATGTCTGAAGGCATTTTCACTTGATCTTAATGTCCTATATAATCAAATTATATTCATTAATTACTTAATTAATAACCTATTATACATGTATTTGATTTATTATAATTATTTAAGTTCATTTATGGTCATTATGATGAGTTATAAAGTTTAATTTCATCCTTCTGGGAGCGTTCGTTTTTACGGTTTCATGATGGGTTCACTAGTTTATAATTATGGAAGTTCTTATAAAATGATAAATAATAATACCAAAGTGAAATGAATTGGTATTAATTAAATTTTATAAGATTAAATGGTTAAATATATCATTTTTTTTCTGGTATGAGGATGACTCATTTGATAAAATGTTAATAGTTAATGTTTAGTTTATTTTGGCGGTTTTTCCGAACATCACAAAAAATTTTGTTTTATTTTATATTATGTCTATATATTAGTTACAAAAAATTAAACAAGATATAATATACATATTAAAAACTCATTTAACCATAATAATTGTTTTATTAAGAGACTTTAAGGTAGGAATGAAAAATGAAAACTCATTATCCATGAAGATGGTAAACTGCCAAAATTCTGACTACAGTTTCGTTTCTTTGAATGAGAGGTTATGAGAATAAAGGTGGACATAATATATTTCATTAGTAATATAAATTTAAAATATATTCATGATAATTTATTTATTATTATTTTATGGATGAAGGGGACGAGGATAAGGTAGAAGAAGAAACAAAATTAAAAGAGATGGTTTGAGAAAGGTACCTCTTGAATATCACCCCTTAAAGGAACCCTCAAGGAATATAAACTTGGTCTTTTATTAAGACCAGTAACTATTGAACATGGGTAAGATTATTGGGAAGTTAATTGGTTAGAATATTGACAAGTTACTAGGCTTAGAATGTGTGAGGATAAGGGTTTGTGAGGGGTAGTATTTATATGGGAGGAGAGAGGTGTTTTTAGAAATATCTCATAAGATTAAATTATAATAAATTTATTTTCTATCCAAATACCAGAAAATGAAAATATATTAGTATATAATATAATATAAGGTTTTAATATCATTAAAAAATAAAATTTAGACATGTATTGGTTTCATTTTAAACCACATCATTTTGATTAACCCTTAATTAAACTATTTTAACTTTAATTGTGGTAAAAACTTTATTAATATTAAGAGGTTATAATTTTTACATATATGATTTCATTGGAAAATTAATTTAAAATTTATTACATTTTATATC
The DNA here is from genome assembly GCA_963277665.1 of Viscum album. NCBI lineage: Eukaryota > Viridiplantae > Streptophyta > Magnoliopsida > Santalales > Viscaceae > Viscum > Viscum album. The sequence continues at coordinate 1,018,265,567 of OY728140.1, read as the reverse complement.
ATATAATAATTAATTTGTATTTTTTAAAGTTTTTTTATGATTTTTAAATAATTTAATAAAATATTAATCCCATAAAATATCATTATTGTCAAATTTAAAACTATTTATTACTCTCACACTACAATAATCGAGAAAATCATTAAAATTATATTTTTTTATTATATCCCAAAATTTTCATGTTCATATAGAGAATTAAAGGATTATAATAAATATATAAAATTATATTTATTTTAATATTTTTAATATCATTTATTTCAATTTTCTATTAATTTAATAATTATTTCATCATTATTGTGTAAGTTTTTAAGGTAATTATTTTTCACTAAAAAATGAAAATAAATTATCAAGATATAGATAATTATTTTATACTTTCAAATAATATTTATTAAGGAATATATCTCCTGGTTAACAATATATTAAAGATATTATACTTATAAAAAGTAAGAGTGTGACGTTTTGTCACTTTCTTTGATTTTAATAATATATATGTAATTTTCATAGAAAATTTTCCATTAAATGATTCAATTTCAAACCTTATGTTTTAAGGGTTGAATTTAATTCATCTAATAATATTTAGGCAAGTTTTAGGGTAATGTTATAGTCCTTATCATATTATTTTTACCCTTAATTACCCGATTTACCCTTGACCATGATAATAACATTTTCCCAAGGTTACTATTCATATTGAGACAAAAGGGGTCTATTTAATAAATTTAAAAATTATTATTATAAATATGGAATTGATTTTTTCTAAAATCTAAATATATAATCTTATAATTTAATTTAAGTTTAAAATGAAAAAATGATACGTAAAACAATTGTTTTACTGAAAAACACCATTTTTAAGTATAAATTTTTATACTAAATTCATGTACACAATTCATTTAAATGACCAAAATTATATTATTTATAATCAAAATGGACTAATTATAGTTTAAAAATAATCCAAAATATATTTTTACTTTTTAAATGCTTTAAAAGAAAAATACAGTTTTCAATGTAAATAAGCATTTTTCAATATTCATTAAAATTACAAACTTTTTTAGAAATTTCTCAAAAATAAATCATAAGATAATTTTGACATGATGAAATAAAAAATTAATTTTATTTTTATAAATAAATTTTATAAAAGTGACAAAAATTAATTATATTTATTTTCTCATAGAATGAAATAAAATCATTTTTTAAAGAAAATAGATTTTTGAAGATTAAAATATCTACTAAAAATTAAGTATTTACTTATTATTAATAAATTTATTTTCTAATATGTTTATTCCTATTTATACCATATAATATATTGGTTAGATTATAATTTTCATTTTAAAATAATGATATTTTAATAGTATATGGTGGTTTATTTAAAATCGAGGTTGCGTGCAACATAAGATATCAAATAAATTAAACTATTGAAAGATAAATATTTAATTAAAATTATCAGGGTGTTACAAGTATTGGGGTTGTTAGTAGAAAATATTTTATTTTATTTTATTTCGGTTTATTTTTATATATAGGATTAGCATAATGGGAGATAATTGTGTATTTTGTATGACAACATTATTTGATATAACACTATTGTTTTATTGTTTATTTTGTGTACTATGATGTTTATGAATTTGTATTATTCTTAGTTATTTTTTTTTCTATTTTATGATTTCAATTCAAGGTAATGATATTCCCACTATATGGATTATGCCCTTATCGCAAGTTAACAGTCTCTGACCTATGGGGAGACACACTTGGGGTCATGTGGCACTCTGGTTCGGACGGTGGTTCTGGAATGAGGTGTCAAAAATTGGTACCAAATCTTTTGTTTTGTTTTATGATTTAGAGAGATGGTATAAATGTGTTTTAGGAATGTATCAGAGTTTATAATGGATATCAAACCAGTGCATCAAGAACCCATTTTCTGATAGGAAGACCAGGTTACTAGGGCATGGGATTGATGTTCTCGATTTTCGATGTTATCATTGTATGATTTCACCTTAGGTGACGCACTTGAGTTTTTTATTTATGATTTAAGATATTTTTATCTTGGTCCATTTGAAAGAGGCCCATGTACATGCATCATGGTAGGTACATAGGATTCTCATAACACGAGTTTTATTCTCTGTGGTTGTTTTATGACAAGTGGTTCAATTGTTTAAAGTGTCAATAAAAACTTATATGATATTTTTTTTCATAACTTTTTTGTGGAATTATACTCATCTAGATAATGATATTTTTCTTTTTGATATAATTTCATGTGGATATTATATTGGGATGTTCTTCGATGATATAGATATATTCCCTTCACCATGGAATATATAGAGACCCACAGAGGGCCAGTGTGGGGATTTGATGCCTTGGTAGTGACTCGATTAGGGAATGGAATGTCTGAGGGGTGAACTGAGGATAGACATATGTTTATTTTATGATATAGGGTTTGGTTACTTAATGTATCAATTAAAACCTATATTATGTATTCCCTTATAGATTCTTGATGGTTTTCTACTTAAGTGAGTCAAGCAGTTGAGGAAAGGCATGTGAATGCCTTAAAAATTTGGGCTATGAAGTATATAAAGAGTTTCTGGTATCAAGATTGGGTTTCAAGGGTAGTATAAATTTTATTTCTAGCCCTATTGGACGTGGTTTCACTTTTGGGTAGCGCGGTGGGGGTGTGGGTGGATTCTTGTGGTTTTGGAATGACGCATGTGTAGTGGGTGGTCATGTGGTAGATCTTGGCATGAGTGAGATGCCTCAATTTGGAAGTGGAACATAGAGAACACTCTGATTGGGTGATATTAAATGATAATATGCATGGTTATTGGGTTAAGTTCATGATCCTAGGTTCTATAGTATGTGATTCTTGGGATCAAGAGTCGGTTGTGTGATCAGATTGTATGGGAGCATGCAAATATTGGATTCAGATGAGACTAAGTAGGATTTTGAGTAGGAACCTATGAGCATGTTCCCAGTGAATCACTCTTCCTTGAGTATTATATTGAGCATTGGTGAGGTTTTTGGTAAAATACTTAGTGTATGAGGTCATGTGCACATTGGTTATGGGTAGTGACCAGTTGTGTTACAAATCAATGAATGGGTCGTGTACGGGTTTGTTAAGAATTTTTTAGGTTTTAGATGAACTTGAACGATGATATGATAATAGTGTGGTTGTGAGACAATCATGGGTGTAGAAAACTGTGGTGTTGTGAGATTCCCCTCTATGTTAGGATGTGACATCAGTGAATAATCAAAGTATCATGGTATGGTCGACTTGAGTGGAGGCCTTGGTAGGAATTAAAAGGGTGGCATGGTGAAAATTTTGGATCAGTGATTGAGGAGTAGTGTAAGTGAATTCCTATGGTGGGGAGCACAAAATTAGATGTTGGAGGATGTGATCAATGCTGATAATGGATTGTTAAATGTCTAGGATGGTGTTCTTGGAAAGTCGGGAGTGGACGATGGATGATGTTATGTATTAACACTCAGGTATGATGGGAATGACCATGTACAATCATTAAATTTAATGAGGGATGAAGCATTGTCCATGGATATCAATCATTTTGGTTCAACGAGTGGTGATAATGAAACTTCTATTGTGGGTAGCATCATATTAGTCGTGGGTGAACAAGACTTATGTTAGATGAGTCATCAACATGGTGATAATGGTTGGTGGATGGTTGAGGTGGCATTATGATTCTAGTGTGTGATAAGATCTACTTATATTTGGTTCCTTGGGTAATACTATATTTGATGCTTTTATGTTGTTTTGGCTGTAGTTGATGTGATTACATCGGGATTGAGGAGGTTTCAGTGTGATTTGAGTGTGAGTTTGATTGGTGGTACACCAATGATCCGGGTGAGATCATGATGGTTATAGTAGGTGGTTAGTGATATAATCATAGAATTATATTAGGAGTCATGTTTGAAATTCAGTATGTGTGTTTATATGATCTCTTGATTACTTCATATGTTAAGTCATCCTTATCAGGTGTTGTGAGGATGCATCTCTCGGTGAAATCATGTGTTTTTGTAGGAAGTTGACCGGAGGAGGATCGACTAGTGTTTTTTCATGAGTTTTGATATGTTGAGGTGTAAACTGAATAAGGAAAAATGTGTGGGATGTGGTTTATGTGGTTTGAGGAACATACTGAGAGTTTTTAGATAAAAAATTGGTGTATTTGGGCTTGGTGGTTGAAGTTGCACACCAGAATCATATTTGGAATTCATAGGTGGAATGAATTTGTTTGGTGGTGAATTGATGTCTAAGGTAAGCCTCGGTATTAGTTAGGGGACTATCAGATGCTTCTCAAAGATGATAATCCATATGGTGGGTAGTGTTTAATTCCCCACAGATTTTATGGTCATTATCTTTTTAGGGAATTTTACATTTTGATTTGGTGAGCGGTTCTTTTTGAGAGCTGGGATTCATATTGGGAACCCGAACATTTATACATCCCTAAATGGTGTTTTTGGATGATTAACATGGCCTGGTTGGTGGTATGAGTTCTTGGGGAAGTTTCAAAGAAGGGCCAGGTGGATGAGATGTTGGAAAACTACAATAGAAACCCTTTCATGACATAAAAGGTTGTTCATACCATAAATGGGTTTCATTGGGTGCATTCAGGGCATTAAAAGAGGGTTGGTCAAGGGGTGTGGCCCTCTATGCAAGGATTACATAGTGTGAACAATAGTTAATTCCATTTAATGTGCACAAATTATTTTATGAAATGGGTGCCAACCCATTCGGGCCCCAACCCCCTTCCCCTTTAGATATTAGGGAGAGATGTGCATAGGAGGGCCAAATTGGTCGAATTTCCCCTCCCTTTGATCCCCCATTCCAGGGGATGGTTCTTGGAGGTGATTCTAAGAGAGTATCTATCTCCAATATCATTTTCTTGGGTTTCAAGTGGCTATCCCTAATTTTGGTTCAATTCTAGCTAGGGTTTTAGTTTTGATTCCACCAGATCATGGTAGAATTGGCTGTTTTGGATTGGGATTTCATGTGTGGCGACAAGAGAAGGACCCAAAATGATGTATTCATATTGTTTTGGTTAAGGTATACTACCATATGTTTTTAATAGGGTTTTTATAAATATTTTTTGAAATTGACCATTGGAATAAGTGTATAAAATGGGGCTTTTTTCTTGTTTAGGTTTGGGTCCATGTTGGGAGTAGATTTCACCCTATTGCTCGAGGTTTCAGTAAAAGAATGGTTCCCGGTGAGTTATTATGCATGTATACCTATTTAAATTAAATTGAATAATTAATTATTATGTGTTATAATTAATTATATGTGACACATGGGCTGAGATAGGTGCTCGAGAGCACAAAAAAGGCTTAGTGGGCTTGGATTAGGCTCGACAGATCTCAACACGAGTTAACTCCATGTTTGAGGTAGGTGTCCTCTAGGATGTAATATCTTTTGCATGTATATTTCTGAGAATGTATGCCTACATAATTTTAGGTGTTCTTTTACAAGATTTGGGGACCTAAGATTCCTTAGGTAGATCAAATAGGAGGGAATTAAGCCTCCATTGTCTTCAGTAAGTGATCTTTAGCTCTTTGAAGAATAGGGATCACCCAACAACTATGTCTCTAAGGAGATAGGGTGTCAACTGAGTTGATTTTAAAGACTCAGATTTTCCATGTATTTTTTTAATTATATGGAATTATTAAAAGTTTGCAAAAATTGATGGCACATGATTCTGAGGCCCTGTGTGTCCGGAATGAATTTATGAAATTTTTGTTAAGATACATTCAGTAAACACACGAGTGGCATTTTCTAACTTTTAAACCAGTGATCATATTAAAAATCCAAGAGTACCGTTGAATCCATAGCACTAGGATTTTCTTAGGGGAGGATTCACTTCGACCGTGGAAGGTTGGGAGAAAAAGTTAGATTTTGGTACTTTTAAGAGAATAATAAAATAACAAAATTATTTTATTTCTCTCTTTTCTTTTCGTCCAATGGACAAGTGGCGGTGGTTGGACCAATGATGTTACATGCCATTAAATGGATTGACTTCTCAATTCTTGGTAATAATGCCATTGGAAATAAGAAGGTTCCTTAATTAATTGAACCCCATTAATTCCACGTGCGTTACTCACCCTCCCCCTCTCCTATTTATATGGAGCTTGGGGAGGAGTATTGGACGACTTCACCAAGCGACAAAGTTATGGTTAAGTACCGCAATGCCAAACACTTGAAGGACGAGACTGGTTCCGGCAAGCGGTGACGTGCGCCACTGAATCATGAACTAAAGAACAATGATTGAGCGGTGTCATTAGAGGCTTGTTGCGGGAACGATGAATGCCGAATCTTCCTCAAATGCAGAAATTCTCCAATGATCTTGATGTAGGTATTTATCTTGTTTTAATTTCAAGAGATTTTTGAATCATGTATCCTTTCCCCCATGTTAAGACACTAATGTAGAGGGTGTGGTCCAAATGAACAAGGCCCAAACCCTCCACTACTTGTTAATCTATGCATTCTTCATAGTCCTTTTTATTCAGATTGGACGAAACCTGTAATGGAGGGTCGAGCAACAAAGATGGAATCTCGGGGAGGTCGTTGGTACTTATGGATGAAAAAAGGGCCACCGGAGCTCACCCGGTGACCTGCGGAAGACCGCCAGCGCGACACCGACACGACAGCACCGACGAACGGTGTCGGTGGGTGAAGGCGACAACCAACAATGGACAGCCGTGTATGGGATGAAGGCGCAATTTCATGCACCAACAGTGGAGAAGGCGTCGACCATAGCCGTGGCGGGTGAAGATGGCGGCCGACTCGGGGTGACCACAGAAGGTGGAGTCAAAACAACGCACCATCGCACGCCGCAGGAGATGGATGTAGCACAAAGCCGTGGTAGTGGAGGAGGGACTCGCCCTTGCGGGTCCCATAGCGACCAGGCGGCACCATGTGGTTCCTCTGCTTCGTTACCCGAACGGCTTAGACATTCAAGAGTAAGGGGGGGGGGGAGCGTAACCCTCCCCCCATTCTAGCTAGCGCGAGCCCTAGCGGGATGCTCCTCTAGCAGGCTGCGCCCCTCCACGGGCTGGCCAGTGCAAGCCCCAGTGGGCCAGGCCTCTAGTGGGACAAGCCTCTTAATGGGCCAGGCCGCGTGAGCCCAGCGGTCCGCGCCCCTCCGTGGGCCAGGCCACGCGAGTCCGGCAGGCCACACCCCACCCTAGGATGGGTCGCACAAGCCCAGTGGGCCATGCCGCCCAGGTGGGCTGGTCCGGTTCGCAACCCAACAGTCCGAGCCCGCCGCGACCCAGCCCTTTCTGGGTCAGACCCGGACTAGGTCGAGTCGACCCGAACCGGTTTGGGTCGGCCCAGACCAGGTCGGGTCGTCGCATACTTTTTTGGGCCTGGTCAGTCCAACCAGGTCGGACCGGACCCAGTCCCCTTCTTGGCCCAGTTTCATTAAAAGAACCGTAACATGAAATCCGGGAGTCTGTTTGATAAACTGTCTACGGCTCAGGGACCCTTGGAGTTAGGCGGTCCTTTTGGTATACTCCAATCGAGTTTTGGTGAAATTTAGAGCATGGTCGGGTTGGATCGAACCCCAATCCAACTGGGCCCTCGGAACTAAAACACTTATAAGTTACAGATCACACGTCAGATTGACGCACTGTCTATCGTGTTGGAAACCTTATGACATGGTGGTCCTTTTGGATACTTATTTATGTAACTTCGTGGTGGTTGAGGTACGACTGATGGATTGAGGAGCGGATCCTCCTGGAATCAAGCGTGCTTAGTTTGGGAATCCAGTGGCTTGTAGTGAGGCGAAGGTTGGAGATAGATCATACGGAAGTTAGTACCTAGTGATCCTATATGAATTAGCACCGATCATGTGTGGGTTAGCGCTCAGAGATCCTGTGTGGGTCAGTGCTCAATGATCCTATGTGGGTTAGTACATACCGATCCTGTGTGGTTCAAATCGTGTGTGGGTTAGTAGGGGTTATTATCTATCGATCCTCTGTGGGTTAGACTCCATATGGTCAATAGAAGAGCCTCTCGATAGAATAATATAATCTATATTTACGACTAATCATATGTACTTCTGTAATTAAGTTATATAACTAGTGTGAGATGAGTCTTTAACTTTGTGGTAATTTTACCTTCACGATGTTACCTTCGTGGTGTTACCTTTGTGGTGTTACATTTGTCGTACTTTTACCTTCATCGTAGTACCTTCATGGTGTTACCTTTGTGGTGATTTTATCTTCATGGTTTTACCTTCGTCATGTTACCTTCATGGTGTTACCTTCGTCGTGTTACCTTCATGGTGTTACCTTCGTGGTGTTACCTTTGTGGTGTTACCTTCGTGGTGTTACCTTCATTGTGTTACCTTTGTGTTATTCTTCCTTCATGGATCAGTTGTGCAAATGGATTAAAAGTTGGAGCCTTAAGTTTCCTCATGATTGAGATGAGTATATTTTGATAACTTAGGTATATGTATGGGAATATACCTAAGTATAGTTGATGAATGATTTGTGATTTGCGATTGAAGTCTTGATTTGTGGTTTTTTATTTGTGAAACTATGGGAGACCTTCGGGGGTCTTGGGGTCCCTATTGAGTATTGTTATAATCACCCCTATATGGGCTATGCCCACAACTTAAAATGTCTTGTGCAGACAACGAACAACGTTGATTGAGGCTGAGGGATCCATAAATGGATGGTGCTCAGAGGTGGACCAATTGACGTGATGTGCCGCAGTGTCTACAGATCGTGAGCTGTACCTACCCTTCAGGTAGGATCCTCGAGGGATGTTTGAGGAGATGTTTTCTCTTTCAGTTATACTAGTAATTTCCAGTTGGGCTTGTATTCCGCCCCCTTTACTTTCAGTACACTTTTTTTACTATAGCATTTTACTTCATGGTTGCTTCTTGTTGTGTTCTTGGATTGTGTTTTTTTACAGGTTTAAAGGTAATGCCTTCCCATTATAGGGATACAGCTTTCTGGTGCTAGTCGCCAGCCCCTGTCCTATAAAAGGCGGGCTAGGGGTAGTCACAGAATGGGCCCTGGGGGACGGGTTGTGACATTGATGTAGGGACTTGGGATGGTATTAGGGTATTATTCTGAATTTATGATGTCCTATTTTGGGTTCCTAGGGCTAATGGGTAGGCATGAGAGGCTTGAGACTGAGTGGTGATAGACAAGATGGTTGTAAGTCTCACAAGAGACTAATATTTCCTTCTTGAGGTCAAAGGAGTGTCCTAATGTGTATGGAATATGGAGTGAGTCCTTTGGGACTTGACGTGTGTGACAAAGTGGGATTTCGTTTAGGTGACAGGATGAGGGACCCCCCTTAGAAGATGTGAGACAAGACTCAGGTGTGGATTGTGAGAGTCATTTGGGACTTGGAATTAGGATTCCATGGGGTTTTTTTATTGGGAATTAGACCTCATCTATTGAGGATAGTTTCAGGAAGAATGTGTTGGATTAGTATGGTCCTTGGGTAGTAGAAATAGGATGGATGAGGGTTTTGGTGAGTTTGGACCAGACCATGGGGTCTTGTTCAGGATGAACCTTTAGGTAGTGATGTCACCAATGGGTGATAGATGGAAAATGGTATCAATTAGTTGAGATCATGGTGAGTTTAGAGGACCTAGTGGGTTCCCTGATGGGTGAGGTGAGGCATGTTTGTGATGAGGAGTTAGGCCTTGAGTGACTATCATCTTGGGATAATATAATGCGCCATGTGATGGGTTGAAGGCCCTACCTATGATGCATGTTCTAGATGGAACTTTCCTTAGTAGGCTTGAGTTGAGGAATGTATGTGAGAGATATGGGTTAGTGAGATTGACTGCGACCTCCCTAGAGTTTGTGGGGATGGGTTAATGTACTTAACTATGACCTCCCTAGAGTTTTTGTGGAGATAGGTTATTATTCTTGACTGTAACCTCCCTAGTGTGTTTAGGGATGGGTTAGTGTGCTTGACCATGACCTTCCTTAAGTGTGCAAGGATTGGTTGTTGTGCTTTATGTGACCACCCATGAGAGGGTTGGGTTGTGATGTTTTGTGAGACATGACCAATGGACCCCACCTTGAGTGATTGGGTAGTGGGTTGATATGTGGACATATGAATGTGCCATGCCTCTTCAGGTATTTGGTTGAGGTTTGGACACTACTCTACCCTAAGTATTTGGGTATCATCTGGACATCTGTACAAGGACAAGTGATGAGTGGATTATAGAATAGTGCTAAAGAAGCTATGTCCAACTATTGAGGTGGCTGGGATAACACCTTATGACCTAATGGGTGTGTGTATCTTTTCAGGTGTCATGGTGTCCTGGTTAGAACATGATGCATAAATGAGCATGTTTATTTACTTTATTTATTTTACCGATGCATACAAACTTATATTATTGTGTATATTAATGGTGTTTAGTGAGACCCTATTGATTTATATTTTAACACCATGCACAATCATCTCAATGGGCTTGCATACCTTATGTATTCTTTTCATGTTAGAGTATAAGATGTGTAGTGGATCTGGCGGGAACAACTCGATGAGTATCAGATATTGGGATAAGTTTCAGGGTTGTAAATAAAACCACTTGTATTTTGTTTTATTTTGGTTTATTTATATATATGGTATTGTCCAAGTGGGTGATTAGTGTATGTTTTTTTTATGAAAACACAATTTGATATAGAAATATTTTTTATTTATTCTACATACTATGATGTTTATGGATATGTATAATGTTTTTTTTCATTAATATATGACTATGATTTGAGTTTATAGTCTCCCCACTGTAAATATTAAGTCCTCACCACTAGTCAGAAGCTCATGGTATATAGGGAGATTTTTTTGAGGCCACAAGGAACTCTGGTTTGGATGATGTTTCTAGACTAAGGTATCATAATAATTCAAAATAATTTCATTTCTTACTAAACTAAGATACTAGTGAACTTCTAAAAAAGTGACATGTTCTAGAGGTTCTTTTTTCTACCTAACTTATAACCACAAAAATCATCATTATAATAAATAATTAATTCAAATTCATTCCCTCTTTATTAAAAAAAATCAAAATTGGTTGCAATTTAAAGGTGTTTGAAAATTCTTTTAATGATATTTATATGTGATTTCTGGGGATTATCTTGAAAATGTATACAGAAACATACACTAAACATGATATCTAGATGGATATTGGTTAAGTATATTTAACTCCCAATTTTAACTGTATAAAAAATTTGGTCAATTGGTTTCCTAGTTTCATCAATTTCCAATTTATAGATTGTACTCATTAGAGTATCACATCCTTTAGCGTTATCCATAACATTTTTTTAAAAGATATTCTGTATAATTTGATTTGAAATAGTTTCATCTTTGTTTTGAAAAATATGAAATCCAATAAATAATTTTAACTCACCCATTAAACTAATTTCAAATTAAATTTTCATCAATTCAGATAATTCAATAGATAAATATTTTTTAGATGAACAAAAATAATATCATTAACCTAGATTTGAGAAACCAAAACATCATTTGAAGTTTTTTAATAAATAAGAAAGGATTAACTATAACCTTTTATAGTTACCCAAGACTTTTTAACATATTATTACATGAGTTTTGATATAAAAATCCAATAAACAAAACACAAATATCATGATTCCTAGTGTATTTGGAAGACTAGGTTTATAATTCATCAAAATAAAACTAAAACACAACATATTTTTTTATATTCTCTATAATGAGATCCTAAATCCATTTGAGATACTAAAACTACATAGGATAACATGGGGAATAAATAAAAGAAATGGGTGAGCTAAAAAATACTAGTAAGTGTATAAACAAGGTAAGAAATTATAATGTGCAATTCTTAGGTACACCATGATATCATAAAAGAGAAGACTCATGAGAAATAAAAAGGGAGCATAACACAAATTTCATAGCATCATAAGATAATGGACACATAGGAAATGTTCCAGAAACAAAAACATGACATAATAATAAGTCAATGATAACTTCTAAGAAAACATCACATGGTGGAAAAAGTCCCATAGTGGATTAGTTTTACTCTCTAATCCCATACACAACGTCTCATGAGAAAAAAACTTTACCTAATGCATTGAAGTGATATCTAGGTGCACCCATCATATCATGCTCATGATTATGTATGACACAAAAGGAAATCATTCATAATGAATAAAAATTATAATTACCCATGAAAGAAAATATGTTGCATAATCTTTCCTCATAACAAAATCAAAGGATATTTCGAAAAAAGGCATTGATAAATAAATTAAAGGCATGTATTACCCCATTAAAGGAAGGGAGAATAAGTTAGGTATATATGTAAGAGACACATATATATATATATATGTAATTTAGAATAATTACATAACATTATAGACATAGAGAAAGTGATTTAGGTATAAAAAGGTTATAACCCAAAGAAAAAAGGTGGTTTTGAGAGATCCCTTACACCCATAAGAAAAACATTTCCATATATCAAAATATATATTCCATTTAAAACCCTTTTTGGAAATACTTAAGAAAAAAATAGAAAGATAGTTTTTATTTAAATAAAATAAGGAATATTATAAATAAATACAAATATCAAATAATGGTTTTGGTGGTGGGAAAATCCATTAATGCTGTATACATTAAAATAAAACATTACTTCTATCATTTGTAAATAAAGTCAAAAAATTATGTATAAAATACATAAAATTATTCATTTTGAAAACCTTTGAAAGAAATTCAAGAAATATAATTTTTTTTATAATTAATTTATATCCATAAAAATAAATTAATAAAATAATTTTAGGATTATGTACATCGAAGATAAATATTTATAAAATTAATCTTTAAAACATTTAAAATGAGGGTTTTTTAGTAAAGTGTTCCTTTTTTAAAACCTAAAAAATAATCCTTTCTAAAGAATTGTAAAGAAATTAAAATATGGTAAAAAATTAACTTTAGAATACATTAAGCATAAATAATAATTTTATTGAGAAACTTATAAGAACATGGATATGGAATAAAAAGAGTTGTAAGGGAAACTTTAAAAGATGGGTTTTTAATGAAATTCCCTTACCTTGAGTCCGATTCATAATGTATGTTATTTATCTTAATGATTAATAAAATTATGTTAATTATTTAATTTCTTAAGAACCCTTTTAAAGAATATTATTCATTTTATTTACAAGTTATAATAAATTACTAAATCAATTAAATTAACATGGAATGTTTTGATGATATTCGACTCATATATCAAAAAATGGCTTTCGTAGGTTGACTATGGTAAAATAGGTCATTATTTAAATATATAAAGAATAATAATTATGAAATAATTATCATTTTAATATTTAAATTATACTTTTAAAAATAATCATGAAATATGATTATGAAAAATGAATTGCGTTACAATCATGGAGATGGTAGGCTGTACGTACTTAGGGGTAACATTTCCATTTTTCAACAATAATTATAGAAATAAGGTAAATATTATTTTATATTTATATAATTATAATCCTAAAATAAATATCATATTATTTATTTAAATACACTTATATATAGTTTTCATATGACATGGTTATGAAAAATGAATCACATCACTTCTTAGAGGTGGTAATCCACACGTATGCATGAACGATTTTATTATTTTTAAATGAATGGGATGGTAAGATATTATATGATATATTGTATTTAAATAATGATAAATATGTAATTTATAATAAATATACACACACAAAAATATATAAATATATAAATATATAAATATATATCTATTTAATCCATCATTAAAACTAGTTGTGAATAGTGGTGATGGAAAACAAATTACATCTGTTCGTGAAGTGGTAGTCCACTGTACACATGAATGATGGTTTCATTTCCCATTCTATGGAAGAAGATAGAGATATAGTTTATTAAACTAACATAATAAAATCTATGTATATGTAATATAATGGTGTTATTATTTTAGCATAGTTGAATAAGTTTTGAAGGAGATGAGAGAAGAAATAAAACAAAATTGCTCGGTTAAGAATAACACCTCTTCTTCGAATAACCTCTTTAGGATTACACCAAAATAATTTATAATAGGGTTTTATAATAAAAAATGAATCTAAGAAATTTTAAGGTAATTAAGGAGGATATTTGGGCAGGTATTGGCTAATCTAAAAGGCTTTTTAAGTGTATAGACAAGAGGAGGGGTTTTCCTTATATAAGTGATAAAGAGTGTAATTTTTGTAAATACCTAAAACTATTCAATAATGGGAAGTCCCTCTCAAAATAGGTGCCTATAAAATTGATAAATAATGGATTTCAGGGAATATAATTTTGATAAAAACCTTAAAAACTAATAAGAAACTTTTTTTAAATATGTTATTCACTTTACCACTAAGGTTACTCACTTATACCATTTTAGTTTTCACCAAGATAACTAGTTTTATTTTATTTAGGAAATTTATCCTTTAATAATAAAAATAAAATGAGACTTATTAGTTAATTTGAACCAACTTATTATAAATATTAAATAAAATTTATCAAATAATTATCTTATGTGTGTGGAAAATTAATTCTAACGCAAGCACATGTAATGTGAAAAACCCCATTTTAACAATAACCACAATAACAATTATTTCAATTTTAAAGGGTTAATAATGTTACCATAAATGAAAAAAAGACTCTTAAATGGACCATGGATGATATTTTAAACCATATTAAATTCACTAGGTAAAATATATCATTTTAATAAATTTATAATCATTTATTAAATATTATTTACTAAAAAATGTCATTAATGTAAATTTAGGAACTATTTATTTTATTTGACTTAAAGGGAACCAAGAAAAAAGATGGAATTGGAATTTATTATTTTAAAACACCCCAAATATGTTATAATTGTCTATTTTTTAGAACATAATAATTCATTCAAATTATATTTATTTTAATATTTTTATAATCATTATTTTATTTTCCTTTTAATTAAACAAATATCACGTCCACACTACGTAAGCATTTAAGGTAATTATATATTTACTAAAAATTATAAATAAATTAAAATCATGAAAATAATTCTATTATGATCAAAAGAACTATTAATTACCATTTAATGTTTTTTCTCTTTTCGAACATATAAGATATTTTTAAAAGTAAGAGAATGACATTTTGTCTTCTTTTTTTCTTAAATTATTATATAGGTCACTTTCATGAAAAAGTGGCCTATAAAAAAAATATATCAATTATAATATGATAAGGGTAGAAATAACTTCATCCAATAAGTTTTAATATGAAAAATAGCAGCCTTATCACTTAGTTTTAAACTAGGTTAACCCGATTTACCCTTTTATCGTGGTGAATTTTTTTTACTGTTTTACTATTCATTATGAAAAAAAATTAAGTTTACATAATAAAATAATTTTAATTATGATAATTAAAAATACATATTACATTTTACCAAATTAAATCTCCATAAGTGGCATAAATTTGTTTTATAAGTATCCCACAAAGCACAATGCAAAATAGTTTTCCAAAAAAGTGCCTTTTTAAGTCTAAAATTATTATTATACCAAGATCACATATAATTTTGATTAATTTATAGTTAATTATATAATTTATAAATAAAGGATATTTATATTAATTTATTATCAAATTTAAAATATTAAAAATATTTTTAAATGAAAATAAATGACAGTTTTATAAAAATTGGTATTTTCAATATTCACTAAAAAATCAATATTTTCCAAAAAAACCAAAAATTGAACCCTAATTTAATTTTTAAATTTTAAATTAAAAAATGAAGTTCATTTTTTATAATAAAATTTATAAATTTTTTGTAAATTGATTATATTATTTTCTCATAAAAATAAAAAAAAATTCGACACAAAATATATTTTTGAAGCATGGAATGACTTTACTAAAAAATGATTACTTATTTAATAGTATATTTTATTTATCTAAAATATTTAAACAAAATTTTAAAAAATAATTTTTTAATATTCACATTGAAAATTTTAATATCTAGGTTACAATGATCATGTTTAAATATTTTAATATCATATCATGATTCATTTAAACTCGATGTTCTGTGTAACGTAAGACATCGAAGTAAAAAAATTATTTAAAGGGAAATATATTCTAAAATCTTGAATAATTACATTATTCCACCATTAAATAAATTTTCCCTCAAAATTTTATTTCGATCATCAAATATCTAACCTTTTTTAAGAACCCACATCATATATAGGGATACTAAAAATTGTTTTAGAAAAAGAAAGTGGAAGTCAAAAAGGCTACTTGAAATATCACATATTTGGGTTCTTTAATAAGGAAAAAATTGGTGGGAAGTTAAAATATAGAAATGTAAGAGAATAATTACATATAAGGACTAATATAGAGTGATTAATAACATGGTCATGATAAAGTAAACGACTATAAGACTATAAATCCGTGATGGGTGAAACGACCATTGATTTATCGAAAATAAAGGTAATAGAATAATTTTTTTTTCAAGATATATTTATTAGAGTTGGGGAATACATTTACCATATAGATTAATAACATTAGGAAATATACTTACTTGAAAAGTATAATTTCATACATTAATAAATTTCTACCACAATCTCATCTTTTTCTCCAAGCGATGAGTATTCAAGATGATTTTTTAAATACCCAGAGCACTAAAATCAACTTATAACAAATCACATAATTCGCAAAAAAATAACACGCTATTATTAATATATTTAATAAAACCAAAATGGTTAATATAATTTAATATAATACCCAATATGAATAAACCATTATATTAATAAATAATATATTAATCTCTAAAATTCAATAATAAAACCAAAGGTTCAACATAGATAATTACTTAAATAAATAACCCATATCCCGAATGACCCTAATAAAATAAAAATTAAATAATTTTTTAACCTCAAATGTTATCTAATACCATTTAACATAAAATTAATTGCGTTCTTCCCCAATAATCCTTTATGTTAACCCCAATGGTTATATGTACCTCAACCCAATAAAAAATCTCCAAAAATATCATTAATCACTTATAAATAATAAAAATTAAAAATATTTGATCTTATAATATGTTTCCCAAAATCTAATTAATATTTATCCATCATGATATTTAAGTAAAAAAAATTTCATACTTTCCAGGTCATCATGTAGTCTAGTATTAGGTGTTTCACCCTTGTCACCCTTTGATTGTTGGTTCAATCCCTGCGGCCTTTCTAGATATAATCGGTTGTCTCCTAACATGCGGGTTGTAATTTTTCTAAAACTATATTAATATAATTCTTCTAATGTTCAGAAAAATATTACGAACATCCTAAAAAATAACATTCAACATTAAATCACTTTTTAAACACTAATGTTTTCTATACTCCTTATTTTTTCAAAAAAATTAAATAACCCTAATTGATTATTATTACCTTAACATAAAAGATAAGATAAACTCTAAAGGTTACCAATACCTTTACACTTATGTTTGAAAAATATAAAGGCATTATTCTTCCATTTTTTTAAAAACCCATACTAAACCCAGGGGTTATATTACTATAAATTCATCCCAAAACACTCTTAATCATCTTAGACTTCCATAAATTAAAACCCCAAAAGGTGTATTTATAACTTTAAACCTATGATGATCCTTAGAATTATTAATATAAGACACTTTAGTTTTTTCCCATATCAGGATGGAATATCATAGGTTTTTATAGGATTTATTCTCCCATTCATCATAATATTTCATAAATAAAATGTAAATCAACCCAAGCATATCCATTGGGAGTGTCAAACTAGGAATGCAATAAGGGAACACTCACTGTAAATTATAATGATAGATGAGATATACTCAACCAACTCTTTTCAGGGTTATTACCCCTAGATGAATCCATGATAGAACCACATCCACTTATAGTATCCAAATAGGGACGTATTGCTGGGTAAACCGCATAATATCTTACATATCAAAACTTTAGGATGTTATCCTATAATTAGAATTATACCATGGGTTTTTACTAATGTTCTATAATCCCAATCCCCCCAAATAACCAGACATTCCATTCATACCAAATATAGAAACCCAAGATTTTTACACATTATTACATGATTTATAACATAAATATCCAATAGAAACAACCCAAAGATCACATGGTCTTGTGTTTTTAGAAGACTAGGTTCACAATAAATCAAAAGAAAACTAAAACATAACATTTTTTTATTCTCTATAATTATATCCTAAATACCTTTGAGCTATTAAAAATACATAATATAACATGAGTAATACATAAAATAAAGGGGTCAGCTAAAAAGTCAAGTAAGTGTATAAACATGATAAGAAATCATAATGTGTGAGTCATAGGTATAACATGATATCATAAAAGAGAAGGCTCATGAGAAATCATATGGGTGAATAACATCAATACAATGGTATCATAAGACCATGAAAACATAGTAAATGTGGAAGCAATATAAAACATGAAATTATTATAAGTTATGGATAACTACCAAGAAAAAATCATATGGTGTACAGAGTCCCAAGGTGGATTAGTTTTAATCCCTAATCCCACACATAACTTCTCATGAGATAAAAGATTTACCCAATGCATCAGAGAACTATCTCGGTGTAACCATTATAATATGTTCATGATTACATGTTTCAAAAAATAAAATAAATCATAAGTAAAAAACATTATAAATACCCATGGAAATAATTTTTTTAAATAATCTTTCCTTATATCATAATAAAATGATATTTCATCAAGAAAGCATTGAGAAATGTAATATAGGCATATATTACCCCATCAAAGGAAGTGATAATAATCTAGGTATATACATGATAGACATATATATTGAATTTATAATCATTCCATAGCATCAAATAGAGAGATAAAGTGAGTTAGGGAGATAAAGTTCATAACCTAAAGAAAAAGGGAGGTTCAGAAAGATCCTTTACACCTATAAGAAAAGAATTCCTAGATATCAAAATTTCAATTCCATTAAAAATAATTTTTTGGAAATAATTAGAATAAAGGGAAAGAGGGGTTTTCTTTGAATAAAACAAGTAATATTATAAATAAATTCAAATATCAAATAATGGTTATAGTTTTGGGAAAATCATTTGATGATTTATATGTTAAAATAAAACATTCCTTTTTTTCCTTTTGTAAAGAAATTCAAACAATTACATATAAAACACATAAATAGATTCCTTTTGATTTTTTGGAAAGAAATTAAAAATCGATATATAATTTCCTTTATAATTAATTTATTTCTATATAAATACATTAATAAAATAATTTTACAAATATGGATATGGAAGAGGAATATTTATAAAATAAATCTTTAAAACATTTAAAATGAAGTTTTAAAATTAAAGCATCCCTTATGTAAAACCTAAAAAACAGTCCTTTCTACAACATTGTAAAGAAATTAAAATATTTTCAAAAATGAACTTTAGAATCCATTTAAGAATAAATAATAGTTTTTATGAAACACTTAGAATAACATGGACATTAAAGAAAAAGAGTTAGAAGGAAAAATCTAAAAATATACTTTTTTAAATGAAAGTCCCTTACATTGATTCCAAATCATCGTGCATGTTCTTTATATTACTGAATAATAAACTTAGGTGAACTATTTACTTTCTTAAGAAATTTTTTCATGTTTATTATTCCTTTTATTTCCATTTTATAATTAGTTACATTATCTATTAATTTCACATCATACATTTTAATTATATTCGAATCATATGTCCAAAATAACTTCGGTAGGTTGATTATGTTCAAAGAGTTCATTATTTAAAAATCTAGAGAATAATAATAATAATTAAATAATTATCATTTCAATACAAAAATTATACTTTTAAAACCAATCATGAAAGAAGATTATGAAAAACGAACTACGTTACAATCATAGAGAGGGTATACTATATGCATGCATAAATAAAGTTTCTATTTTTCAACGATCATTATGGAAAGAAGGTAATTATTATTTTATATTTATATAATTATAATAATAACATAAATATAATATTATTTCTTTAAATAAACTTATATATTGTATTCATGTGATTTGGTTATGATAAATGAATCACATCGCTTCATGGAGGAGGTAATCCACAAGTACGTATGAATGACACTATCATTTTTAAATGAATGAGAAGGTAATAAATTATATGATATATAATCTTTAAATAATGATAAATATTTCATTAATATCATATATATATATATATATAGTACATACATCATTAAAAACATTCATGAGTGGTGGTGAAGGAAAACTAATTACATCAGTTCACGAGGTGCTAGACTATCGTACACATGAATGACTGTTTCGTTTCCCATTTGATGGAAGAGGATATGGATATAGGTTATTATATTTACATAATAACATATCAATATATGTAAGATACTAGTGTTATTATTTCAGTATATTTGAATAAGATTTTATAGAGGTGGAAGAAGAAATAATACAAAAATTCTTGGTTAAGAACGATACATCTTCTTTATACAACATCTTTAGGTTTATACCAAAAGTATTCCTATGAAAATTTTATATTAAAAAGATGAATCTAGTATGTGGAAAAGGAATTAAGGAATTTATTTTTTTAAGTATTTTTTGAAATAAATGGCTTTTAAAGTGTGTATAAAAGAGGAGAGGGGTTTTTTTATAAGTGAGAATGAGTGGCATTTTTGTAAATACCCAAAACTATTCAATAATGACAAGTCACTCTCAATCCAAGTGCCTAAAAAATTGATAAATAATATATTTTAGGTAAAATAAGGATGATAAAAAGCTAAAAAACTAAAAATAAATATTTTTTAAATCTGTTATTACCTTTACCTCTAAGGTTAGTCATTTTTTACCATTTTACTTTTCACCATAGTAACTAATGTTCATTTACTTAGGTAATTTATACTTTAATACTAAAAATAAAATGAGAATTATTATATAATATTGAGCCAATTATTACAAATTTAAAGTAAAATTTATTAAATAATAATCCTATCTATTTTGAAAATTAATTTTAATACAAGCACGTGTAATGTACAGAACCCCATTTTAATATTAACCGCGATAACAACTATTTCAATCTTAAAGGGTTAAAAACTATTATAATAAATGAAAAAATGACTCATAAATGAAAAATTGTTGATATTTTCAAATATATTTAATCAATGGGCCAAATATAATTTTTTTTATGAATTTTAAATCATTTAATAAAATATTATTTATTAAATATGTCATTAATGTCAATTCTAGAGCTATTCATATTATTTGACTTTAAAGACACCAAAACAAAGATATAATTGTAATATATTAATTTAAAACACCCACTTTTTTTATAATTATCTAATTTTTTTTACAACACAATAATTAATTCAAATTATATTAATTTTGATATTTTTAAAATCATTTATTTTATTTTCCTTTTAATTAAATAAATTCCACATAGGCATTGCGTAAGCATTTAAGGTAATTATATAATTACTAAAAATTATATTTAAATTAAAATATAAAAAATAATGTCATTATTCCAAAAAATAACCATTAATATTCATTCATAACTTTCTTTTGTCCCTTTTTAAACACATGAGACACTTTTAGAACTAAGAGAGTGACATTTTGTCTTTTTCTTTGCTTAAATTATTATATTGATCACCTTCTTGGAAAAGTGAACCATAATAAAATAAATATAAATAATAATATAATAAGTGTAAAAATAAATTTATCCAATGAAATTGAAGTTGAAAAATGGTGGGCTCATCACTTAGTTTTATCCTAGGTTAACCCGATTTACCCTTTTACCATGGTGATAAATTTTTAATGTTTTTACTATTCAATATGATAAAAAATTATGTTAACATTATTAAATAGTATTAATAATTATTATTCCAAATATGTATTCCATTTTACCAAATTTAATCTCTATAAGTTTCATAAATTCATTTATAAGTATCCGACAAAGTGTGACGAAAAATCGTTTTATGAAAAAACTTGTCTTTTTAAGTCTAAAAGTATTTTTATACCAAGATCATGTATAATATTTATTAATATGTCATTAATTATATTATCTATAAAAAATGAGACTTATATTAATATATGATAGAATTCAAAATATTATGGGCTTTTTTGATGAAAATATATGACAGTTTTACGAAAATTGACATTTTTCACTATTTGCTGAAAAATCAGTATTTTCTGAAAAATCTCAAAATTTCACCCTAAGTTAATTTTGACATGGTGAATTCAAAAATTAAGTTCATTTTCTAAAATAAAATTTCTAAAATTCCTAGAAACTAATTATAATATTTTCTCACAAAAATAAATATAAACATTTTTGATGAAAAATATATTTTTGTAGCATGTAAAGAATTTACTAAAAAATGAGTACTAATCTAAAAATGTATTTTATTTATCGAAAATATTTTTACATAATTTTTAATAAGTTTTTATTCCTATTTACACAACCACTTTTAATATCTAGATTACAACAATCACATTTAAATAATATAATAATATATTATGGTTCATTTAAACTTGGTGTTGCATGTAAAAGAAGATATATAAGAAATAAAATTATTTAAAGAGTAATATATTATAAAATATTAGGGTGTTACATTTTGATAATACATTTGAAATTAATAAATATTTGAGTCTATCATACCAAACTATAATATATTTTTTCAAACCATAATGTGCTTTTGAAAGTTTAAAACATGATTTGGAAATCCAAGGTTTGAAAATCCTAGGGGTTGTTCAACAAAAAAACTACCAAATAATAAAAAAATTTAAGAATACACTATTTAAATACATTTAATATATTTTTACATTTTGATATAATGGATATTATAACAGTATTTTAATGGATTAATGTATAGTTATTGGTGAAAATATTTATTCATAATCAACCCCTTCCTCTTGAAAATAACCTTGTGCAAACAATACATCATTATTTCTAACTACTATTACAGATTCATAAACATTATTTATGTAAACACTTTTAGTTATAATAGTTAGGTTGTCTTTTGTTCTTTCAAATAGTTCCCACACTTTGTTTCTTTCAAACTGATTCAATTATTATTGCATATCCATTACCCAATGTTCATCATTCATTACTTCAGTGATGAACTTTGGTTTTAGCTGAGAAAATTAAGCTTGATGTTAAAACCTGTTTCTAAGAGAATCTTGAGTTTGAGTTACTTTGTCTAGATCTCCTAAAATAACATCTAAAGGGTGATATATATGGGTCCTAACTATTTTGGGAATTAAAGTGATTGGTTCTTCCAAATCATCTTAAAGGTCAGGTTGGTCTTATTGGTCTATGTTGAGAGATTTATCATGTAAATAATTAACATTATTATTGTTCTTAGAGGTATTATTGATATTTATATTTGAAATATAATCCTCAAGTTCATCTAAAGTAACTTTAGGTTCATGTGGATCTATCTCATCAAATATGACATGAATAGATTTTCCCACAATCTCAGTTCATTTATTAAAGACTATATAATCATTAGTTATGATTGAATAACCAATAAAAATTCCTTCATCACTTTTAGGTTTTAATTTATACAAATTATATAAGGTATTTCGAATAAATACTTTATGAAAAAAAACATTGAAGTAATTAACCTTAGGTTTTCTTCCACTCCACAGTACATAGGGATTATTCTTTAAAATAGGTCTCACCAAGAATATATTAATTATATTTCATGTTGTATTCATAGATTATAACCAAAAATAAATAATTAGATAATATTCACTGAGCATGGTCCAAGAAATCACTTGTAGAGTTCAATTTCTTCTTTCAATAACTCCATTTTTTGATGGGTTTTAGGTGTAGATAAATTGTTACTATAGCCATGTTTTTAACATTAAGTTTCAAAGTCTTGATTATAAAATTTATTACCATGATCAATTCTAAATATTTTAATGGTAATTTCATTGTGGTTCTATAAATATTTGTAATGATTACAAAAATAGGAATAAACAACACTTTTTTGAGCTTGAAAAAATACCCATGTGAATCTTGAATAGTCATAAACAATCACATAAGAATAAAACTCACCAACTAGACTAGAAACTCTCAATGGTCGAAAAAAATCCATGTGAACCAATTCTAGGGGTTGATAGATATAAACCTATTTATTTGGTTTGAAATAAACTTTATCCCTCTTTCCTTTTGATAGGGATTACAAAATTTATCTTTTCAAAATTTCATTTTAGGTATATCCTTGACTAAAACTTTTTAAACCAGATTCTTAAGTGAGTTTACATTAAAATGACCTAGTATCCTAGGCCAAAAGTAATATTCCTTATGAAAGTCACTTAATAAATAAATATTTTGAGAAAATAATTAATTTAAATCAATAACATAAACATTATCATTTCTTAAAGCAGTAAAAACTAAATCATGTTTTGAATCATAAATCTTACCAGAATTATTCTTAAATTTAACATGAAAACCATCATCACATAGTTTTTAAATACTAATAATATTATATTTTAAACCATAGATATATATCACTTTATTAATTAAAATAGTTTTAGAGTTATTTATTTTTCCAAGGCTATTTATTTTTCCTTTTTTATTGTCACCAAAAGTGACATGTCCCCAATCAACTTTTACTAAACTCTTGAAACTTAAGTAGTATCTAGTCATGTTTCTATAAAATCCATTGTATAGATAGCATAATATATTATTGGAAATATTAAAGATAGTTACATACAGAATTATATGAGAAATTAATTATTTTGCCCAAACTTTTTTAGGTCACCAAAAGATACCAAACAAAGATTTAGGAATCTAAATCAGTTTCACAATTTTTTTATACGAATTAAATTTTTTTGAAAATAAACACTTGTTAGGTCTAAATTGAGTGTCCCATATCCATAATTACCTTTATAATTAATTTTTAATATCCTATTACTTTATTTTATTCTATCAGATAAATCATTCTATTTATTTAGATTTTTTACATTTATCTTTTAGCTCATTCATAGTCTCTTCAAGTATTGTAAAATACTTCAAAAACTATTCATTTAAAATATTAGAATCATTTTAAAATTAATTATCAGATGAATGAGTATAAGTAATTATAGTATTAAGTACCTCATATGATGAGTCCATAAAACATATATATTTTCCACTCACTTTCACCATCCGTATCCAAATATGAATGACTAGAGCTATCTGGGGATGCACTTTAGGTTTATTTTATATAATTCTCAAGTCATTTAACTTTATCATCAAATTTATTTTTATTATTTATCATGGGACAATCAGAATTGATATACCCTTTTCCTTTACACTCATAGAAGGTGACTTCTCCAAACAAGTCATCCTTGTTCCAATTTTCATTATTGTCATACTTTCCATTTTAATTTGATTTTCTATTTTGTTATTAATATAGATTATTTTAAATCTCCTAGATAGATATTTAATCCCTTCGTAACTATCATATCTAGCTTCACTTCCATTGGTTATATCATCCATAATTACTTATTTTGATTTTAAATTAGATAATTTGAATGTTATATATTTTTTTTGGGTTTAAAATCCTCATCATTAGCTTTTAGTTTCACACCTTACATCATTAGCTTGCTAATTGGATCTTTGATGTTCAAATTACTAATGCCACATGATTCACGGATGGATACTGTAGTTCTTATCCACTAGTTAGGTAGACATTTCAATATTCTTAGTACCTTATATTTTTCATCCATGGGTTTTCTAAGTGAAATAATTATATTAATGATCTCATTGAACCTATATTAAATTTTAAAAATATATTCATCAAGTTTCATATTAAAATAATCATATTTGATAGTATAAATATTTACTTGCATCTCTTTAAAATTTAGTGCACATCCATTAGATACAACTAGGGTATGCTAGATCTAATAAGAAATATCACATGCATATATTTAACTAAATTCATATTCACCCGATACATATAATAAATAATTCATAACTTTTAAATTACATTCATATATATCTTTTGTAGTATCACTCAAGTATTTACTAGTTATTTTGGGTTTTTCATATTTATCTTTAATGGTACCCAAATATCAAATCCTATTCCTTTTGATAGATTTTCATTTTAATTTTTTATTGAGAATAGTTTTGACCATTAAAGTATAAAGGTTGATTAGTATCATGATCCTTAAATTTAGAAGGATACATAAATAAAAAATATTAATCAAATATAAATGAAGATCTTGTTCTCAAAACTTGATCAAGTTAAGGTAAAATAAAAAATAGAGAGAAATAACTTTGATACCAAATTTTTGTCTCATTATAATTATCAAGAGGGGGGGGGTGAATTGTGATTCCAAGTTAAAAAGTTCCTATTTAAAAATAATTTAAATGTGGCCACATAATTCAAAAATGGTCTAATTAAAAAATATTGTTGGAATATATAATTTTATTCTTTCAAATAATTTTACATAATCTTGATCAATACTCCGTTGAAAAAATTTAAATTATTTTAACTTTTAAAATAATTATAATCACACCAAATAATATATATAAGTCATAAATAAATCCTAATTATATGATTATATTTTTTAAAAAAAGTTTATAGAAACATTATTGTAAAATAGAATAAGGAAAAACCATTAAGAGTGAATTTCGATTTATACAATTTAATAAAAAAGTAGATATATTTACACAATGAAAATTAAAACAAGAGGTTTAGTTCCAAGTTAGAACCTAGTACTTTATACGTAAAAAAACCCATTTATAAACATTTTTATTAAAATTTAATAAAATTTATCAATAACCTAGATTAGGTATACACTATATAAATGAAAACAAGATAGTCTCGGATTAACACCTAGCCTCTTCCATAGTTCTTCATGGAAGAATACAAGGGTGTAATGATAAAGAAAGAGCATCAGAGTAATCTTCATTACAAAATAGTAGTAGTAATAATATAAACTTATAATAAATTGGAAGAAAAAATAAAATGTAAAAGAATCAGAGATAGAAAAGTAAGATAAAATGTGATGTAGATCAATCTCTGATTAAATTCAATTAATTAGAAATTTTATCTTCACCTCATATGATGTTCTAAATATTTGAGAGTTAAATATGTAGTCAGTAAAGTTTCCTCTTAGTTTTTAATGTATATTTTAGAAAAATAGAGTATCATAGAGTATATAATAATGTGAGTAGATTAGAAAAATATGTGTATGTATTAATGTGTGAGGCTTTACTATATTTTAGACGACTCTTCTCAAATTATCCATTGATAAATAATCATAAATAAACATACGCACTGAGTATCATTGCTGGAAAACATTAAATTCTATGAATTTCACAAAATTATATAAAAACTTGACATTAGGGTTAAAATAATAAATTAACCATAAAAATATCCAAAATAAATTCATCCTGTATAAAGGTATCCTTCTCATGTAAGGGTGTACTGTGTAAGGGTCATCCTGAAATTTGGAAAGCTGCGTAGGGGTAAACCATACTACCCTTACATAGTTGGAACCTATCATGTATGGATTTTTAATTAGACGTGATAGGTTAGATACCACATAATTTATTTCTCATGGTAGGTGAAATGTGTCCAGTTTCCTTGAGTAGCTCAACACTTATGGTAGATATAAACTTGTGGCAGATCAAAAATTTCTTCATACAATATCTTCACTATTATGGTAAATTATAAATTTTTCATGCAGTAAATTGGAAACATGTACATTAGATTATAATCCTTTTTTATTCTCTTTACATTGTTGATTTAAACCATAGTATGTTGGATAAAATGTGTTATAGATCCAACAATTAGAGAAATTTTGAGTTTATCAGGACAGACAGTTGGATTTATTTATAGTTGATCATACACAATCAATGGTTGTTCCACTTGTTTATATGGTCGACGTAATAAAATTATGATTTATTTCATACTTATACAGTTTTAACAAAAATTAATTACTTTCACAAAATAAATAAATCATTAATATTACATTAAACATGATTTGAGATCATTAAAAATGGAATTTCTAGAATAATCCAACACATTTCTCACAAGACTCAAAATAATATAAGGAAGACAGAGTTGATAAAGATGAAGAATATTTACCTCTTATGTGAATAGAAAGAAATCCAAATTCTATATGCTATAATCATAATGAGATTAGAACTTGCATTAATATTAAATATTTTATTGAAAATTATAATATAAATAATAAGATTACTTACTATACCTAAGGTATATCAAATATCATACATTAAGAAGAGGTAACTATAAATTCTTTTCTCAATACTTCCTATAATGAACTAAGTATAAGTGGAGATGAACATATCTCTAAAGATCTAGGAAAAAAATCACAATTTGATTCATGTAGTTAATTTAGAGAAACCTTGAAAGGGTTGACCAAATATGTTTCTTCATTTATTCATAGATCCATTAAATAATTACAGGAATAGGTTTCCCACTTTCAGAGATAATCATGGATGAAGGAGAACATCTTGGTTGAAAGTAAATTAATGTTCAAAAATTTCACCAATCAAGGTAAAGCAAAAATCACAAGGAATTTAGAGTTTTAAGACAAATGTTTCATACTTGAGATGGGTTTTAAAAAATAAATCCAACGAAAGAATAATCCTTTAGAAGTATTGAAGATAGGAACCATACATTGGAAGAATATAAAATTTCAATCATTGATGTTAAACATGATCAATTAAAATTTAAGTCAAACAAGATGAGATATCTTGATAGTTTATTACAAAAAAAGACAACAATTCATGGTGTAACTTGATTAAAAAAATAATAAAGGAGTATAAAGATAAGTTTAGGATAATAGAGGATGAAAAAATATTCTCAATTTGAAATGCATTAGCCTGGGATCAAGCATTCAAATATGGAAAAAATTTAAGTTAAGTCACCATAATTAATTGAGAAATTATTTGTTTCCAAACATTGTTATAAGAGATATTATTATGTTTAAATACTTATAACTGCTGGAAAAAACATATTTAGATCATCCAATGACCCATATTTAGGTTTCTCAAAAGAAAAGGTAGCATTCATTTCTATAAATATAGATTAAGCTAAATCTATTTTCATGACCCATATAGGTTTCAATTCAAAATCTGTAGGAAATTGGATGAGGTAAAATAAAGAAAAATCCCCTAATACATTCAAAGTGGTTGGAAGAAATATTATAAGGATCTTTTCCACAAGTAAATCCTAGATAATAGAGGAAAATGCATAAAAAATAGGTTAGTAAATCTAGAAAACATGTTGTTTAAATAAGGAAAAAAAGATTTGTTGGCTACTAGATTTGTTGTGGAAAATTTGGGAACGTGGATCTTAATTTTTGGAATGATATGTCAACCACTTAAGAATAAAGTAATCCCATATCAATGGGTAGAATGGGTAAGTTGATGCAAATGATAGAAGTTAATGGTAAAAATATTCATATCTCTAATATATTTGAGAGCTTAGAAAACCAGTATAGTATTTTTAATAAATATATCCATAGAATTTAATCATGTTTGTTAAACTAAAAAATGGTATATCTAAAAAAATGATAAGAAAATACCAAAAAATCTATTAAAATAAAGAAGGAATTTCTTGGGAATATTAAAAGATAAAAATGATGAAAGGAATACTCACAATAAATTTTATAAGAAGGGTAAGTTATCCTTAGACAACAAACAAAATGAAGACCAGGTTCAATGTAACTATAATAAGTTCAAGTGAAGTACTATATTTAAATAAACTAATGAGAATATAATCACCCTTAAGAACCCATGTGGTGATTCCAAAGAATCTTTCAATATAACCATTGGTTTTTTAGTTGCCTGGATAGCTAATTTGGAAATGGAAAGAAATATGTAACAAACATAAGATAAATAAAGTGATAAAGGAAAACAATCTCTTCTATATGAAGATAGAGAATCTGAGCTTCATGAGGAATTGTAAAAAGATAATAGGCCAAGACATCTTGAAGTGATGTATGGGAGGTGAAAGTAGGACGATCACAACTTAAAGAGCTTTTTGGAAATTAAACTAACCCAAGAGAAAATATTGAAGACTATAAATAAATAAACAAGTGATGAACATTATTTTATGGAACATATTGAAAGGAATATACCTCACAAGGATAAATAGAAACTAATTCAAGCTACCCAAGAATCATATAAAATCTAGAAAATCCAATATAAATAATTTACATAATTTTGGTGTAGGAAAAGAAAGAGTTTCATGGTTGAGAAGAAATTCATATTCTTACTTCTCACTTTAATGAGATATAAGAGGTTCCACCTTACCCCTTATCATTTGTGTCATATTTGTGTGCTAGTAATACAGGGAATCAAATGTGATTCTTATTCTCAAATGAAGAACAAATGAAGAAAAGTGAGATGGAATAATCATTCAAGATATGAAAAATCCATCATTCTGGTATGATTTATAAAATGGTATTCTAATTATATCTAGGGAAAATATCTTCCTTGATGAAGTGAAGGAATGGACCATCCTATGTTGGGGAGCTGCTTGAGAAGATGAAAGATTTATTTATTACATGAAAATCTAAAATTTCTAGAAAGTTCTTGGATAAATCCATTGTGAAGTACGTATAAATGTTTTCTCATACCTATTTATAAAAAAATAAAGTCTAATATTAAGGGGGAGAAAATTATTTTAATCAATGAAATTAAAATATAAAAATTGGAGGTAATATCAAGGCTAATGTCTTAAACTTTATACATACACTTGAATTTTTTTACTTGTGTATTGAGATGAGTGCATGATTTTAGGCTGTAATACCTACTAAAAAAAGTTATAAAATTAAATAATTTGGTTTTATCCAAATGAAAATTTCACTACCCCTGGATTATTTTGGGTAATTTGTTTGAGTTGGTATCAAATTAATGATGTTATGGAATTTTTTTAATCTAATTTAGACCCTCATATTTTCTACATTAGTTTAGATCATGTAGACTTTGAGTGACATGAAGGATGGAAAATTTCTTAAGAATAAATTAATACCACCCTCTTCCAAGTACTTTGTATTTTTTATCAATAAGGGGGAGAGAAGAAAATGAAATAAGTCAATGATAAAAGAGGAGAGAATAAAAGATGATGAATAAAGGGATGAAGAAATAGAAAACATATTAACATACCATTTTCAAACATGGGTATTGATAATAAATACAAAATGGGAGACTGCTAAAACTACTTTATGTTTGTGTTTTATTTGTTATCAATGAGGATCAAATAAATTAAGGTGATTTTCATGATGTCAATATGTTGATATTTATTTGATTATAAGTATTTTAGAGTTCTTAATAATGGTTTGAAGATGTGTTTGAGGAATAATGATTTATCTTAAATCTTGGAAGTCTAAGTGAATAAGTCACTACTATTGGATTTTATATAGGAGATACATTCCCATGAAAGAGAAATTTGAATAATAAAAGTATAAAATAAGTTTAAGGGAGAAGTATTTAGTTTATAAATTCAGCTATGTGAATTCTTAGAAGTCCAATACTATGAATTTTGTTTAGAGATGGAATGTTGTGAATTTTAAAAAAGAGAATTTGTCTAAGTATGATTTGATGAAGATAATTCATATGAATCAGGAGTTTATTAATAAGGATCTTTATAGGACTTAGATGCTACACTGGTGAGTTGATTTCATAATACTTAAGGCATGTCAGTACATAGTAATAAAAAGGCCAATTGTTAGCCACCTTAACCAGTAAATCATCCTAGCCACCATTGGAAGGAAACCAAGCATAAATCCTGGAGTTTCTGAAAATAAAATAAAGGGATAATAACACCTACATGGTTTAGTTTAGATCTGAGATCATATGTGGGAATAGGTTTCTTAGCATCCACACATGCAGTTTGGAATTGTGGGTTTTGGGAGATCACTTGTGTAACACCTTGAGATTTTAGTATTTATTAATCTCCAGAAGTTCCATAGGTGAAATTCTATAAGGAGGAATTGTAACTGGTGCTACTCCTAACACTATCTCAATGGTGAATTCTACCTATCTCATTGGAGGTAGCCCAAATAAATCATATAGGAAAATTTCCATGAAAAAATCCACCACAGGAGGGAAAATAGTGGGTTGTAACCCCTAATAATATAAGAAAATACTAGAAATTTATGCTATCACTCTACCCAGACCCTACTACTCAAGTCTAGCCCAGAACACATGTACATACCATTATTCCTTGTGGATATGTCTATCACCCTCCAGTGATGTGAACTTCACCCTTTATACATAATAATCAATATGAGTTTTTTAGGGAACTAAAAAAGTATATCCTAAAAATTACATCAAACCCTGTCATGTCGAGGATGAAAATAATCTATACTAAGAGATATCCTCCTATCTCAAGGGTGAAATCCTTATAATGGATAATGCTCTCAGATTAAATACCCAACGGGGTGTCGAGTGTCATAAGGACATAATAAAACTCTATCTCAATTCCCATACTCTCCATAATCTTATTTGATATAAAAGAGTGAGATTAACCTATGTCAAATAAAGAAAACACTAAAGAATAGATTACTAGAATAACACCTCTTATAGTAGAAGGTCTAACACTCTACTTCTCCAATATAGGGTACACTGCATGTAACTAACCCGTACTATAGCCTTGAGTCACAACTTGACTGCCCTAAGTATTCCCATTATGCTATCACTATAAGTACTGAGTCCAATTACTTCTACCTTAACCACCACCTCATCCTGAGAGACCAGTGGTATTCAAGATACCTGTATGGAAAGATACTACTGTCCTCACTCCAAAACATGGGGTAAATGTTGATACCCTCTTGATAGGAAATGATGGAAAATTCCAGTAGAAGTGATGGATATTCCCCATCTTGCTACAACCTCTACACTCTATTGGAACTTGCATACAATAAGGTTTTGTGTATCCTGGATTCCCGTACTGGTGACATTTTAAGAAGCTGTCCATACAAGATTTCTAATTTTTACTACCCCTACGAGAAACCTCAAAACACCACTTCCTTCTACTAGAAGAACCACTAGTAGTTTTGGGTAACGAACTACCATTATTCCCACCATCATCTTCCCTTAGATTCCTCACAATAATGAGGGCCTATTTGACGATATCACAAATAGTCATCATCCAAAAGACGTTAACCTGTGATCAGATGGAGTACACATACCCATCCTCTACTTACCTAACAATCATAATATAATAACCAAATAAAATAAGTGCGAACCACTGTAGCTCAATAAATTGAACAGAATACTCCATGACAGAGATGGATCTCTATTACAGATTAATAAACTCTCTTTTCCAGTCACCCGTTAGTGTTTGTGGAAATAATTAACTATAAAATATCATTTGGAATTCCACCTAGATCATATATCAATGTCGGTCAGCTTGTGTAATTAAATCCCACCATCTCTTAGAATAACCACATAACATATAGCCAGCAATCTTGACCCTTCACTCTATAAGAATCTATATATATCAAAAATAGAAATAATGTCCTGTAGAAATGATTTTGTAGCATGAGGTCCACCATCCCCCAAAAATGTGGGAGGATATTGATGTTGGAACTCCCGTTTTAACTCTTTCATAGTCGGGGCAGGCCAATAAACTCATTATATAGACTGAATCATATGGAACAATACCTCTTGAAACTAGGCATTGGTTTCCATATCAAGAATAGCAGGTGGTTCCATAGGTGGAACTATAAGAGGTATCACTTTGTCTTAGGGACCACCACCTTCGGTGCATCGTCATCACTACTTTCTTAGAGAACGAATCGAGGCTATTATGGTGGCATGATTCTAAAAATCTAAACACATTCCTCATAATAGAATTTATCAATTGAAATAATTAAAAATAAGTAATTAGGATAGACACACAAACTTTCTATAGAAAGATCACACCTCTCTACTTGCTCTAAATTCCAAGTCTAGTTGAATAAGAAAAGACCACAACAGGCTATGAGAAACATAATAAACCCCAAACTACCCACTAATAAGGTTGGGTTTAGGTCTAGGTCTCATATTAGTCGATATAAGTTCTTATATATACAATGTTAATTGTAAGATATAGATGGAATCACCCTTTAATTTGCAATTGGAATCCTATTTAGTGATAACTATTTCACTTTTAAAAATTTTAAATCACCTGAGTTCATATTATATATATATATGTCATTATCCAGATCTAATAGGTTTAGAACCCACAACATGGTATAATTAGCTAATTAAGGTGTCATCACCAATCTATATGGTAAAACACCATTTATATTGATGTAGAAAATTTAATTAATCCAATTATATTATCCCTATAAGAAATGTTAGTGAATTTAATTATATAATAATCCAACCACTAACTATATGTATCAGGAAAATATATGTATAAAGTAGATGTGACATGGAAAAATTCATGCATATTAGTCCTATTGTACCTATAATGATGCATGATATGCCAATTCCTTGCCTTAACATGGCAATAAATGAAGTCTATATCAATAACATCAAGAATAATAATATCACAAATCATGCATGTCACCCAATGGTGAAATCATGTCAACTATAAAAGGTGAAAAATCAAAACAAAAATAACCCATCCTAGGTGATTTGGGTTTCCCCTCTAAATGGGTTAGCTACCCCAGACATAGGCTCATTTACAAATTCCATCACATCCTAGTATCTTATCTAATATCCAAACAACAATACAAAAGAAAAAAAGAACATGCTTTGATACCACTTTGCAGCATCTTGAACTAGGATCCACTTAAATGGTTCCCAGATCCGGTAGGTCACATGGACTCAAGCACACCTTCTCATATTCCAGAGGCTACTGACTAACAGTGAGGGTATAAGGTGGTACAATGGGGAGAATATACCCTCATATCAGAGTGGCATAGTAGATATGATAAATAATTAGACAATAGAAGAAGCATAATAGGACATATGGAACAACAAAAACAAATAAAATACTCCAAAATGGCAGACTAATAACCAAGAAACTACAATATATACTAAAATCCCAAAGGCTGGGTCATATTCAAGATGATGTCCTGGCATGCTGATATACAAAAAGAGAAACATGGGATATAGGGTAAAAACATATACTACATGATATAAAAAGACCCAGAAAGGCCAAAAGTCACTCCACTAGAATCATAAGAATATTCTAAGTCCTTTTCTCCCATGCTCCAACTATAAGTAAAATAGATCAAGCATATTTTGTAGGGAACTTACCCTTATCCATACCTACAAACATTAAGTCTACTCAGGTTCCAAAGGCATCCCAAGTAGGGTGTGAGATAAAATCAATAGGCCACCACCAACGATGTCTATAAATAATACATCCAATGTATATAACAATGAATCATATAGGTATAAAAGAATAATAAACAAATGTTGAATAATAAATATCAGTAATCTCATGTTCTTATAGGACACGTTGAAGGATCTACCTACTTCAACGTAGGCCAATGCATAAGTATAATTAGTAACCATATATATATATATATATTTTATATATGTATATGCACAATATATGTGAGGATGTTTAAATCCATATACATATATACTAGGTTCTAGATGAACCCCAAGCATAACTTAGGCATCTATAATTAGTCTAATGAGCGATAGGCTCCAGTAAGAGGGTATAAGCCCTAATTTTTAGATGAGTGTGAGACATCAAGATCATCACTTGAGATAGGTGGGGTAATATGTCATTCCCAAAACTTGAATCAAAGAAACATGGATTATAATTCCATCATCTAGATAAAAGTATAATGGTGTGAGATATCATGCCCAACACCCGATGCAAGGGAGCATGAAATGTTATGTTCAAAAAGTCCCTTAACCATCGTTCAATGAAAAATATCCATGGTATAATAATAATAATAATAATAATAATAATAAGGGGTTACCTATTAAGAATTATAATCATCAATACCAATAAAACCAAGTATGTACCAATTTATAAAAATCATTATTGAAATACATAACTAGTGGTGTGGAATTTCTATCCACTTTCCTTCAATTAAAATAATCCATTTAATGTATAATGCAAGGATAAACCATTTTAAAGTCAAGAAGAACTAACTATGAGGTGGTTGGGTCTATTTTAATTTATATCAACCTGATAATTAACTTTTCACACCCAAAGGGGTGGAAATGAATAATGTTAACAACCCTTAATCAACTGGAAAGGGTCTACAGGTGAATAAAAAAATTCTTGAATTTATTTAGAAATAAAGAAAATACTTAATTGAAATGTGAGGAAATGGCTGTCATGTGACATAATGATGAAGCTATAAAAACATCATGACATTTAGGTAAAGAAAATAGACCACCTACCTTAGGTCTGTATATGACTCCTCATCCAATATTAGAATTAGGTTTGAAGTAGAATGAAAGAAATTGTAGAAACAGATCAATGCCATGAAAATGGGGCATATTATATCACACCAAAATAGTCCTAGATACGGGAAGATAAATGATTAAAGAAAGTATTAGGATTATAGAGATTACTAATGTAGATCTAATTCTTCTGAAATCATTAGATTTAGAGTCCAGATTGAGGATTTATATCAATCCACATGTGAGGCGAAGGAAGAGATCATGAGAGAAGGGAGGAGGTTCTACATACTGAAAATAAAAGGAGGAAGAGGGAATTTTAGTTAAAAATTTTTTAGGGGTAGTTTAGTATAATAACCCTAAAAAATGGGGTTGTACAATTGTCCAAACTGTGTGCCAACCATGCGCCACCCACTACCTTTGAACACAACTCACATGTGCTAGGCATGTGGTTTTCCTAACTATGCACTAGTCATCTGAAATTCCTTTGTCACCAACCTCTTCAATTATGTATGGGTGTATTCCCTAGATTTCATTATTTTATAAAAACCATGTGGCCTCCCCTGTGTACTGGGTACCTTGCGTAGTTGATTCACATGGTCCGTAGTAACCACGCACTAACCATGTGGCCCGTTCTATTTCTCCATTTTCCAAAACTTTGGGCTTCGAACAAGCCCCAAATTCTCTCAAAAACCTTACTTATGTCATAAGTCATTTTTATCAAGATAAATAAAGGGATTTAAACAAAAAACAATCCACACCTTTGAGGAAATATAGGTTGTTAGGACCTTGTTCATTCTTTAAATGATAATAAGAAATATGTGATGTATGTGGGATAATAAACATGATACACCAAGGATGTTTCCATCCCTAAGAAATAAAACCTCATCAACAAATCCTATCATTCTCTTATACTACTTTAAAATTATATATTTTCTTGCATACTGACCAAATTAGAGATAGATATAAATATAGATCATCTCATTGAAAAATTAAATAGGCAATAAAGATATAAAATTATAATTGTAGTAAAACTATAACAATAATGATTCCGTCCCTCTCAGTGTTGGACATATCCTTATGTGGTCTTAACAAGAAGTTTAACAACCTAGAATCTAGTAACTCCGTGCTGATGTTTACTATATTGCATTGGTATAAGATACAAGAGATAACATCACATGAGATCAAGTAGTTTATCATTATTGGAAGAATAGATACATACATGATTCCTATAATACATTTGAAACATAAATCATAGCTTATAAACTTTATAAAAAAAATCTTATTTCCATTAGAACATTATTGAAATCATTCAAATATCCCTTCTTGGTATCCCGGGGAAAGGAAAACATAATAAAGGGAAAGATTAAATGCTCAGAAGGGAAAGATACAATGGAATCTATCATAGATACATAAGGAACAATCAACATGTAAGAATAAATAATCAATAAATGTTCCATATAATCAATAACTTGTATATGTAATATATTCATGGATAAAAAAATCACTTGGAAAAAAATTACTTTTTTCATAATGATGGAATACATAATGTTAGAAATCATAAACCCAGAGATGAGACATCATTATTTAAACATTAAAACCTCATAACAATACATTATTATCTTACCATAAGATCTATATTTTCATATATATTTCTGGATATCATTTAGTCATAACTTCTTTTTACCCATTTACTCATATTTGTTTCTTAAAATAAATTATTTAGGTGTTAACTACTTTATTTCTCAAGCATGTTTTGATTTGGTGGATCAGATAATTGAACCATGGTCATGGTTTTATCACCTAAAAAATCTTAATAACTTAATATATATCATATATAAACATTAAATACAATTTTAGAACCATAAATATAAGAAAATTATGAAAAATTAAATATGTCCTTCATAGTGGTGGTAGTCTACACGTGCGCATGAGTGATGTTTTCATTTTTCAAAGGATGGAAATGATGGAAGGTAGATAATTATTTATTTTAAAAAAACCTTAATTATTTCATAAATATCATATTTATTCATTAAATACATATATATAACCATCTATGTAATAAAAAATGAAATACGTCACTTTATGTAGGTAGTAATCCGCACATTTACACGAATGATGTTTTTATTTTCCATTAGATGGGAAGGAGATAGAAAATGATTATTCCATTAAAAAAACATTTTAGTATAGTAAGGATACTTATTTAATTATGTTAATATGGTAATATAATATTTTTAGGAGGTTTAAGAATAAAGAAATGTGAAATATCTTGGTAATAA
Source organism: Viscum album (assembly GCA_963277665.1). NCBI lineage: Eukaryota > Viridiplantae > Streptophyta > Magnoliopsida > Santalales > Viscaceae > Viscum > Viscum album. The sequence goes on along the minus strand of OY728140.1, from coordinate 1,018,226,974 downwards.
CATACACTTCTTCCATGGATAATATCCTTTAAAAACACCTTAAGGGTTCTTGGATGGGTATTTTGGGAACAATAGAACCTCAAGGTCATGTATAATGGTATTGAGTGGATATTTGGGTATATATTAGTCTATAAAAGGGATATTTTGGTGTGTTGATAAGTGATGAGGAGAGGTTCCCTTTTATAAGTGAGGGGAGTGACACCCTTGTAAATACTCTAAACTTTAAAATAATATAAAGTCATTTTCATGGTAAAGTGGAACCAAATAGAAAAAGTTTATAATATTAGATAATTTAGTGTCTAAATAAAATCATATAATATATTTTTTTTAAATATTTTAGTCATATTTTAATTCTTATCTTTTAGTTTAACCCTCTCGTTAACCCATTTTAAGCCTTATCGCGGTGACAAAATTTTACCATGATAACTATTCATTATGAATAAAAATAAAATGGTCCTTATTAAATAATTTGAATATTAAATTAAAAATTTAAAATCTATTTTACAATATTCAATTCCTAGAGGTGGTAAAAATTAATTTTTATTTAGGTATGAAAAATGCAATGCAAAATAGTTTTTTTTAAGAAAAATGTATTTTTAAGCATAAAAATGAATTTATTCCAAAATAATGTATAGAATTAATTAGAATTAAATTTATTGATTTATAAATAAAGAAGTATAATTATTTGAATTCAAAACCAATTAAAAACCAAATGTATCTCTTCAGTCTGTTAATTAAAGGAAAATATAAAAAACTATTCCTTTATTATAATAAAACTCCACTTAGGTTTTAAAATGTCAAAAATAAGTTTCTAAATTAAAAATAATATTTTAAATTATTTATTTTAATTATTAAATAAAAATTTTGTCTATAAAAATGGTTTTAAAAAATTTAAAGTCATTATTATATGACAAGGATTCCATAAAATTGAAGATATTTTTAAAAATTGTATTTTCACTATTCACCTAAAAATCAACATTTTTAGAAAAATGTCAAAAAAACCATAAGATAATTTTGTGTTGATATATCTAAAAATTAATTTCATGTTATCAATATTAAATTCTAAAATTTATAAGTTTAAATTTTAAATGAAAATAAAATATATAAAGAAAAATAACTTTTATGGAAAAAATAACCCTTTTAAACTCTAAGTGCTCTTAATATTATTTCATATCAATTTGTGGGTTAATATATTAGTTAAAACATTTAAATATTACATATAATTATATTTTAAATTGAAAAACCTATTTTATTAAAATATAAAACACTTTAAAAATAGTTATTTAAAAAACCTTTTAACATAAAATGATTTTAATGATATCATATTTACAAAATAATACAATATAAGAATATTAATTGATTACTATATTTTGATTTATTAAAGGATTATTATTCTACTATGCGACTTGTTTTAGTTCAGTGTTGTCTATATTTTAAGAAATTTGACCTAGTATTTATTTAAAGGAAAATACTAACTAATATCTTGGGGTGTTATATTCTACCCCCATAAATAAATTGAAACCTAAAAATTTCAATTATTAATTAATATTGAAATTATATAAGGGTATCCATAAGAAATATTTGGATCAAGATAAATTTTCTACTAACATATCAACCTCACTGTCTTCAGTAGGACTAGGAAACCTATCATAAATATTTCTTAAACCATATGTTATCAAGACATATAATTGTTAATGAGTTTCTAATTTTACATAGTTGAGTTATGTTTTCCACATAATATATTTATATTCCAATTTAGTTTAAAGTGTATGATAAAAATACTCACTTGATTCATTTACACTTACTAAGTGAAAAGTTTCCCTTTAATTGAGTGTTTTAATCAATTTACACTTATGATTCTTATGATGAATGATTAAGAGTAATTTTCATTCTTGAAGCTTGGAAATCAATATTTACTAGATCATAATATCTAAAAAATAAAGACAAGTTATTAAACTAACAAAACAAAATTTTTATCAAATGTTAAGATAAAAAATAACAAGAATAATACTTCATGTGAATATTTAATGTATTAATTAATAATAACACCCATAAAAATACTATAATAATTTAAACTTTAAATTATTTACTATAAACAATACCACTAGTAAAACATAGATTATTTTATGTTTTATCTAACATTTCTTCATTTCTTAATCCCTAAAAATCATGATTATAAAAAATAAAATCATAGGTACAGAAAACATGTTTACAATTAGAGAATATATGTGAATCTTATTAGATATCACCTGATATATTCTCATTAAAACCAGATTCCCACTAGGTGTCTTGATTAAAAAATCTTTCCTCAAAGTGTTAGGACATGATTAAATATTCTCAATTGATATAAAAAAGTGTGTATACCTAGAATCAAATAAATAACAAATTTATGATCAAATTACCTATTGTCACATCTTATGGAACTACAAATTTAGTTGTAGTAATTGTATAAGTTTTTCCTAGCTCTCAGACTCTTCTGAGGTAAATTCCCTTAACAGTTGGGGAATTGGTTTTCATAGTTACCAATCTACTTATATTTAAAACATTATAAATTTCTTATTCATTCATAAGATTTATGACCATTATCTCCACACTTGAAATGAACACCAATTCCCTTCAAGAATAACCCAAGGTGTTTCTTTAAAACATTATTACAGGTTGTAAATTCCATTCCCCCATTTCCCCTTTTTTACACATTTCTCTTTACATAGTGATCAACCATCCTAATTTTCTATTGACTTGATTTGAAAATAGTACACTTAGACAATTTATTTTCCACCTTTAAGACACTCAATACTATATATTCATATGTTGAAAAGGTTTGAGAGAGTAACACCCTTTGAAGGATTGGATTTATCCCATAAAAGAAACAATAAATTTTATGTATGTAGTTTATAAAATTACTTGATAATATTATAATGATAAATTCAAACCTAAAAAAAATTTCTACTTCTCATTGATTTAAATTAAATTTTTTTCTTTCCAAATAAACTATTTAACATGAGAAATTTATTTTGCAAAGAATAAAACCTTAAAAGTCTCCCATTAATTACCCTATATTTCCTTAGACACCTTAGTATTTTGATTCAATGATCACCATTGATTATCATATCCCTTTAAACAATACAATTCCATAATAACCTTTTCTCTTTAATTACATCTCAAAGATAAAAATATTTTTTTAAGGACTTTGTCCATTGTTCAATTACTAATGGATTCATATTTCCGTTAAATGATGAATTTGTTTTCTGCATGAATCATTTCAAAATCATAGTATCATGTTATGAAGAAACAAGTTTCTTCGCATAGCTAATATTATTAGCCATAAATTACCTTAATATATTTATAATCTGTCTAGTTATAAATTTATTATTATGGGATTTATTTGGAGGGAAATTCCTACAAATATTACGAGGTTTGACACCGTTTCGATTTCTTACAATAAGAAAAATTTCTAAACAATAGAATATACTTAATCATCTCATAGCATTATGAATATTGATCCATAACATCAAAAATTCTTATGTAGGTAAAATTTATCGATAATTATAAGGGTTTATCTCAATTCATATTCTAGATATGTTGTTCTAAAATCTAGTTCCTAGGGGTTCTACTAAAATTTCTTTGATACCAACTATAACAACTCCAACTCAAATAACCTAGAGTTGGTGTTTACTATATTACATTGGTAAAATAATACAAGATATCAAATACTATAGGAACAAATATTTTAGAATTATTAGGATACTATATACATATACGATTCCCATAATAAATTGTAAATATAATGAATAACTTGTAAACTTTATAAAACTTTCTCATTTATTTTAGTGTCCCTAGAATCATTCAAAGAACCCATCTTAGTACCCTGGGGAAAGGAAAACATAATAAAGCATGAGCTTATATTCTAAATAATGGAAAGCATAAAATGTATTCTATCATGAATATATAAGGCAAAATCAATATGGTAGAGTAAACAATCAATAAATATTATATATAATCAATAAATTGAGCATACAATATATTAATAGATAATAAAATTACATGGAAAACAATAAATAATTTCATAATGATAGAATGGATAATTATTTACATCTTAACCCTTGATCTAATACGTAATTATCCTACTATTGAGGCCTCATGCCAATAAATCATGGTCTTACTATCAATTCCTTCCGTCAAGTCATCTTATATACCATCAATGCCCCATGCTAAGACTCCTTACATATATGGGATGATATAGACCAAGAAATATCCATTATTGTTTATTTAATGAAACCAAATGATGCATCAAGGGGATATCTAATTACAAGAACCAATATTCACTTACACATGTCCAATTCATTCCTCATGTATTGAATGATCGATACAATAAATAATCAATAAGCCTTAAAAATCAATAAATATTCATAATGAATCGAGTGTACATAATATCAATACTCCCTAGTAAATATAATAAATTTATTTGTAATATTCCTTAAATTAATATCATATTTATAATTGGTATGAAATTAATAAAATATTGAAATAATAAATATATCCATGACATAAAATAATAGGGATATAATATCTAAAGAATAATGGTGATTATTAGAGAATATAACTTCAAGGAAGTAAATGAACTAAAAATAATCCTTGTGTTCAAGGTAAGGTATACACCATAAATCAGTAAAGGATTATAGAAAACAATAAATTCATAAAAAATGATGGTTTTTTTATAAAAGTAAATTATTTTTTAAATTAGATAGGTGAATGGATGAAAAATTTGAAAATATCTTTCTTAAAACATTAGTAACTTTGTTGTAAAAATTAAGATATAAATCATTAATAATTTGTTTTCATGAGATATCTATGATAATTTTAAAACATAAATTTTAAAATAATGTATAATAATGTAATCTAGAAAATAAATTATGGTTAAGAAATAAAATACAGAGTGAAAGATAAAAATATACATAAGTAGAATGAAATCCCTTTTAAAAATTTCAAAGAAAATAAAATTCTTTTCTCTTAAAAAATAAAAAAATAATGGGAATATATGTTAATTTATAAAACCATAAAACATATAAATTAATATAAATAATTAATAATGATCATTATGGTGGGGAAATACATTCATGTAGTAAATGTTAAGACTAGATTTTTTTCACACATTTGTAAGGAAAGTCAAAAATGACTTGTATGAAAAATATTAAAAAATATTTCTTTAAAATTTTTGAATATAAAGTCAAATTTATCATAATTTAAACTTAATAAACAATTTAATTCTATAAAATAACATTCTTTAATAAAAAAAGAATATGGTTTTGGAGGAAAAAGATCCCTGACAAAAAATGAGAAATAAGGTTGGCTTTTCATATAAACATTATTTTGATTGTTTTGAGTACCAAAGAGAGGGAAAATGGATATAATTTTTTTTTAAAAATAGAAATAAATAATTTATTAGAAAATATATGGGGTTAAGGATATAAATAACATATAATTACTCTAATATAAATTTAAACATAGGAAATATTGAATAAAAATGAGATTGTAAAATAAGCACTTTCCTTGGATTCCTACTTGGTAGTATTTATTAAACATACTATATAATAAATTAATAGTTTTTATTAATATATATCAGACACATATTTATATATATATTTATTTATACATTTATTCATAACTTATTTTTACCCATTTACTCACAATTATTTGTTAAAATCAATTATTTAGGTGTTAACTATTCTATTTTTCAAGCATGTTTTAATTCAGCTGTTATAGTACTAACACTATAGTCATGGTTTAATAACATAAATAATGTTAATAATTATATACATACATACATATATATATATCATATTTATACATTAAATACACTTTTATGACCATCCATGTAAGGTGGTTATGAAAAATAAAATACATTATTCATGGAGGTGGATGTCCACATATACACTTGGTTGACATTATTATTTTTAAATAGATAAAAATAAAGAAGGGTAGATAATTATTTATGATTAAATAAAATTAATTATTTCATAAATATAACATTTATTCATTAAATATATCTATATAACCATCCATGTGAGTTGGTGATGAAAAATGAAATGCGTCACTTCACGGAGAAGGTAGTTTTCACGTACACATGAACAATTTTTTTTATTTTCTATTGGATAAAAAATAATTATAAAATGTTTATACAATTTATAGAATTTTTTTTAGTTTTTTAAATATATTTATTTAATTATGTTAATATGGTTATAGAAGATTTTGTGGAGGTCTAATAAGAAATAAACTTAAAAGAGATTGGTAAGAGAATATACCTCTTCCTTGGATAATATCCTTTGAAAAACACATCAATGCTTATTGGATGGGTGTTTTGAGAATACCAAAACCTATAGGTAATGAATAAGGGTGTTGGGAGGGAATTTTGATAGATATTTTTCAAGATAATGGAGTTATGGGTGTGTGGATAATTGAGGGGAGGAGGTTCCCTTTTTAAGTTAGGGGAGTGTCACCCTTATAAATACTCTAAATTTTAAAATACTATAAAGTCATTCTCATGGTAAAGTGTAAAAAAATGAATTTGTTTGTTCAAATATAGGATATTTTAGGGTTTAAATTCACTCATTAATTCAAATTTAGATATGTTTTAGTGATATTTTAATCCTTAACTATTTGTTAAACCCCCTCATTAACCCTTTTAACCTTTAGGACAGTGAAAAACTTTTACCCTGGTAACTATTCATAATGAATAAAAAATAAAATGAGACTTAGTAAATTATTTGAGTATGTTGATTCCAAATATGTAATCCATTTTTTAAGATTCAGTTCCTTGAGGTGGTAAAAATTAATTTCAATACAAGTACGCAAAATGAAATAAAAAATAGTTTTTTTTAGAAAAGTGATTTTTTAAGCATAAAAATTAATTTATACCAAAATAATTTATAGAATTGATTATCATAAAATTTATTGATTTATAAATAAATAATGTATAATTATTTGAATTTAAAACCAATTAAAAACCAAATTTAATGTCGTAATTATTTAATTAAATAAAAATATAAAAATAGTTATTTTATTCGAATAATACTTCACATTGGTTTTAAATATAAAAACAGGTTTCTAAATTCAAAATAATATTTTTAAATGTTTTATTTACTTATTAAATATATATTTGTTCTATAAAAGTTTTTTTATAAACTTTAAATTCATTATTATACCATAATGATGTCATAAAAGTGATAGTATTTATAAAAGAAATATTTTTTAATATTCACCTAAAAACAACCATTTCAGAAAAATCCTAAAAAATAACCATAGAATAATTTTGATTTGATGTATCAAAAAATAATGTTTATTTTATCAAACTAAAATTCTAAATTTTTTACATTTAGTTTTTAAATAAAAATTTCCTTTATAGAAAAAATGATCCTTTTAAACTCTTGGTGTTATCAGTATTAATTCATATCAATTTGAGTGTTAATATATTAGTTAATACATTTAAATTTTATATATCATCATATTATAAAAGATAACAATTTAATTTATTAAAATAAAAACACTTAAAATAGTTATATAAAAAAACCTTTATAACCTGGGATGTTTTTTTTATTATATCATAAAAACAAAATAATACTATGTAAGCATCTTAATTGATTACTATTATTTTATTTATTAAAGTATTATTCTTATGTATCATGACTCATTTTAGTTTGGTTATGTGTGTGTGTTTCCTCCGGAAATGGGGATGACCTCGTTGATTTAAGGTTCAAACATTCCAAGCGGTTTCTAAGGGGTTTTTTCGTAGAACCAAAAACATCCAATGATTCTATATCCATTTGGACATACTTTTGAAAGGTAGTTGCTCATTAGTTGTGAACTAATAAGGCTTAATAATTTGCATTGGTCGAGAGGATGGGAGGTCGGACTCATCACACCTTTTTGAGGGGAATTATTGTCTACTCCAGGACTCTTTTTATAGATTTAAGTTATGTTCGTGAATCCTTATTAAATTACCAAGTATGAAAATGAGCTTTCCTTTAGATCATAAAATCAATGATTAGTATGTAGAAGATTTAAATAATCTTTTATATGTATTCAAGGTTCTTCATCGATAGAGAATCATCTGTATTTTTTTAGAGATTCTTAGTCAATGGTATCCTTCGACACATTATATAGAAATCTATTGGTCATTATGATAACCATACTGGTTTTAAAGCCACTCAGCGGGGCACTTGAAGTTTATTGTCATTCAGAAGGACATATATTATTTCAGAGTTGGGATCATACCCGCAGATGGGCTACCTACATATCCTTTATTTAGAAAAGGAATCAGAACCCACGTAGTTCGAGTAAAGAAGTATGAGGTTTATACATGATTGATGGATAAAAAAAGATGTCATAATTACTTTTACACTCTAAGATCACGTGAGTAATGATCGGTGTGAGAAACAATAGGTATTAGTAAAACCGAACAATTGTGCCACGAAAGATGCAATCATAAGAAATGATGTGGGGCTTATATATGTATGACTGTCGAAATAGATAGAGATTGGGACTTATTTCAGAGAAGAAGTCCAGGAACAAGGTCCATAAAGGTATATGTGATTTTATGGATATTTGGATACTTTAACTTGGGGATTACTCCTAAGGAAGATGCCCAAATTAGAATGGGACTTGGGGCTTTTACTCCTAAGATGGATGCCCAAATCAAAAGAAATTAAGATTGGTTAAGAGAAATTATGACTGGGGCTTATTCCTGAGAAGGAGGCCCAAGTTAGGGGGAATTGTTTCTGGGGATTACTCCTAAGGAGGATGCCCATATTTTAGAATTTAAATACTGGGGCTTACTCCTGAAAAGGAAGCCCAGGTTAGGGGACTTGGGGCTTACTCCTAAGGAGGATGCCTAGGTTAAGAGAACTTGGACTGGGGCTTACTCCTAAAAAGGAGGCCTAGGTTAAAGATCCTCTCATCTTAAAGGATGAGGTTGAATGGATGAAATCTCTAACCTTAGTGACATAAAGATAGGTAAATCACTAGGTTTTGAGTGATTTCATCCATTCAACCTCATCCTTTAAGATGAGAGGATCTTTAACCTGGGCCTCCTTTTCAGGAGTAATCCCCAGTCCAAGTTCTCTTAACCTGGGAATCCTCCTTAGGAGTAAGCCCCAAGTCCCATAACCTGGGATTCCTTTTCAGGAGTAAGCCACAATCTTTAAATTCCCAAATGTGGGCATCCTCCTTAGGAGTAAGCCCTAGTCACAATTCCCCCTAACCTGGGCCTCCTTCTCAGGAATAAGCCCCAGTCATAATTTCTCTCAACCAGTCTTAATTTCTTTTGATTTGGGCATCCCCCTTAGGAGTAAAAGCCCCAAGTCCCCTCCTAATTTGGGAATCTTCCTCAGGAGTAAGCCCTAAGTTAGAGTATCTAAATCTCTATAAAAGCACATATACCTTTATGGACCCTGTTCCTGGACTTCTTCTATGAAATAAGTCTTGATCTCTATCTATTTGGAAAGTCATACATACATAATCCCCACATCATTTCTTATGATTGCATCTTTCGTGGCACAATTGTCATGTTTTACCAATACCTCTTGTTTCTCACACCGAGTATGACTCACATGAGCTTAGAGTGTAAAAATAATTATGACATCTTTCTTTGATCCATCAATCATGCATAAACCTCATACTTCTTTACTCGAACTACATGGGTTATGATTCCTTTTCTAAATAAAGGATATGTAGGTATCCCATCTGTGGGTACGATCCCAACTCTGAAATAATATATGTCCTTCCGAATGACAATAAACTTCAAGTGCCCCGTTGAGTGGATTTAAAACCAGTATGGTTATCATAATGACCAAGAGATTTCTATATAATGTTTTGAAGGATACCATTGACTAAGAATCTCTAAACAAATACGGATGATTCTCTATCAATGAAGAACCTTGAATATATATAAAAGATTCTCTAAATCACCTATATACTAATCATTGATTATCAGATCTAATGGAAATCTCATTTTCATACTTGGTAATTTAATAATGATTCACGAAAATAACTTAAATCTATAAAGAGAGTCCCGGAGTAGACAATAATTCTCCTAAAAAAGGTGTGATGAGCCCGTCCTTCCATCCTCTCGACCAATGCAAATTCTTAAGCCTTATCAGCTCACAACTAATGAGCACCTGCCTTTTGAAAGTAGGTCTAAATGGATATAGAATCATTGGATGTTTTTGGTTCTACGAACAAACCCGTTAGAAAATGCTTGGAATGTTTGAACATTAAATCAACGAGGTCATCCCCATTTCTAGAGGAAACAAAAAATGGTGAACCCGATGTGAATCCTTAACCAAGTTAAAATGATGTTTTACTTATTTGTTAGGCCCCTATTTAAACTCAATGAGAGGGCCAACAAAACAATCAATAACATATGTGCTCATCCAAAAGATGTAGTGGCTGAACTTATCTTGATTATGTCTGTTATATCAAACATGCACTCTTTTCCAAGATCTTCTGCATTACAGAAATGGATTCTCTTATGTTCACACCTGTGAATAGCTCTGCTGTGAGTGCCTCTGCTGCTACTCCTGCTGGATCGTCGTCTACTCTGAGGATGACATCACCTACTCAGCTTCTTCAATGATGGGTATCAAATGCTCTGGTTAAGGAATACCATCAAAATAGTACTATTCTAACTCTGGAGGCCACTCAATAATCCCTCTAAGTCAATAATTCTCCCTGGTTGTCCGGACAGCGACGACCAGCGATCAAGAAGCAGGTGGTGCCAACCACCGTATCCAACTGTTTCGGGTCATTATCCCCAGAACAAAATCACCACTCCCTCCCATATTCTGGGGAGGTGAATGATTAGGTCCCTCATGGCCTTAATTCAAAGAGATAGGAGTCCTTCCCAAGGGCTCCCATCAACAATCGCCGCTAGACTTGTGTGGCAGTGCACCCTCAACATGATGAGGGTGTCGTCTCCAGGCATTCGGCTCAGGTTCCTCGAACCCAAGCAGGCAAGAAGAACCACCAGAGGCGATGACCAGTCAACAGTGAGAAGGTTCTTATCTATGCCATTTCCAAAGAATTCCACCAACCTAACTTGGTGGAAAGAAACGAGCGGGCATACACACCCATCTGTTTTAATTACGCTATCCAGCAGACTCGTCTGGAAGCAACACGTCAATCCCGCCAGGCAATTCTGGCAGAGTACTATAGACATAAACATACACCTGTTTATAAATCATCAGCTAGTCAGAAGGCTCGTCTGACTACATATGATGAAGCCCGCCAACCCAATGTGTTGACAACTGGTAAACAAGCACATACACCTGCTTACACTCATCAATCCTGCCAGCAGCGTCATCTGTCAGTATTGAAGGAAGATCATCAACCACGTCCGACAGAGTGCAATCAAAAGGCACATAAACCTTCTATTATTGATCAAGCCTACCAACAGTCTCATTTGGTATCACCTGGAGAAGTCAATTGGAAAGCCCCAATGACAAACAGGAGGTAGACTCAACTCTCTGCCCCCACACTTGAGTATTGTCAAAATTCACTGATAGAAAAAGGAGGACAGGAGTAGGAATACACACCTAATACAATCACGGAATGGATGTATATACCCATTCCGACAGCTGAATTCACCAAGAAAATTCTATCAATGGTGAAAGAGCAGAAGCAAATCCCTACTCGTATTCTGGATGCCTGTCAGGATATTATAACAGCTTCAGCAACATCATAGGGAAAGAAATACAAATCTATCCCTACCAGTGGAGTGACACATCAACAGTTCACTCCAGAATAGACACAAACCTCTGTTCCAGTCCAAGAGGGTTGTGGGGCATACTCCCCCATATCATACGAACAACCAAGTTAGGCACATACACCTGATTTGAGTAGAGATAATCAGCCTAACCTGATCATTTATCCTGAGCAGGCAAATACACCTACCCATAATGACCACTTTCGTCAACAAGTGGTTCCTAAAGTGAGTAAGAAGGCATCTAAGAAGAAGGCTCACCTTGCACAGTCAAGAAATCAAGATCCAATTTGTAATAAGGCCTTTCTCGATGCTAGAGTTCTTGAAGCCCTCAGACAATTATCTGTTGGAATTAAAGATTCTACTCCCTCATTTCCCAATAGTGGGAACATTAATTATGAATTTCTTCATCAGACACTTCTTCATGAATTCTTTCTTCATGACAATTCGGTCGATATTGATGTTTCATCTTCAGATGAGAGCCACAAGAACCCTCTGTGTGGCCAGAAGATTAAGAAGAAAAATGTTTCATCTTTTGCTGTAACCCACCATGGTGGTCCTCTCCATGATGATGAACTTAGCTACGAAAGTACTCTCTGTAGTAGTAATACAAATTGCCTGGAAAATGCTCCAATGGACAATGTAGTGACAAGAAATCCCTCTTATCTTGAGACACTTGAAAATGTGAGGCCGGTCATGTATGATGCTTTAACACTAGCAGGTGAAATACTTTCTCAATCAAAAGAAATCCCAAGGTGTAGGTCATTATCCGAACCACCCCTGGGTCGTTCATCTTCTAGTTTGATCAGTGAATTCTCTACCAATATTGTTGAATCCGATGAAGCAACAAGGAAGCCCCATATTTGGTCTAATCAGGTAGAAGAATCTTCATTGAATGATAAAGAGAAAGTACAAAATATGAGAAAGCAGCTGGTGAAAGGTGAAGTACGAGTCATGTTTTGGCCTCTGGCTGACTCTTAGTATGACATTGCAGAGATGTTGATGGAAGATGGAATTCATGATATTCGTATCAACATATGGGAAACTCTTTGTCAGTTGAAAAAGAAAATATTATCTTATGATGAATATGAAAATAATGCCAAGATAATAGAAGGGTTACAATACCAAATTGACTTGGCATCTCTCTCAGTTTCTCGATATTCGAAGGCTAAAAAGCAGTAGAGAGACCTTCATCGTTCATGCCTTGGTGAATTAAGAAGATTGCACCAGTTAATTTCCAATGCCCCATCTGGTATTCATATCAGGGGATGGGGTGTTCATAGAGAACTATATTTCACTATACTCTCCAGCCAGCAAAGCCTACCAAAAATGGTCTCATGCAATATTATTGCCCATGGCCGGCCACAACCAATTTGCTTTGTTTGTAATCAAAGGCTAGCTCAAGAACAAGCCTCAACTAGTTCTTCTCAAAGTTTAGCATACAGAGAAAAAGTTTTTGAATTACTCCTGCATCAATCAAATAAGAATATTGAACATGCCTCTCGTTTAGAGCAAGCACATCACCAAGTGACAGAAGTGTCAGAAATCATCCAACGTTCATTTGAGCTGGGTGATAAAAGTGGATGCATGTTGATGCATCCAGCCAATTTCCGAACTAAAGTCCACAAGATCAAGATAGATTTCAAGAAATTCTCAGATATAGCAGCTCAATAACCACCCCATCTTGCAACACTGGGGACTCTTTTAACCCAACCCTCAGAATCAACAAATAGGATTCGAGGTGTTGAGAAGGAACATCCCCAGTCCACTGGACTGGGGACCTTTTCAAATCCTCAATCTCTTCCTCAGAGAAAGTAAGTCTTCTCTCAATTAGGGAAGAATTCCCAAGAGGAACAAAGAGCTAAATTATCAAGGGATTCCCTCTAAATCACGGTTTGTCAAGAAGTTCCTGAGGGATTAAATCGAAAAAAGGCAATGTCCCATCAGGGACATGGAAGAAGACAATATCATAGAAATTATGATAGAAGGGATTCAATGAGTTATGCATCAATTAATGTCATCAATTCCATTGTTGCTGATCTACCAGATGAGGCTCACTCAGAGGGATCGGATGAAGAGATTCCTGCTCAAGAAGTTGTATGCACAAACACAAATGAAGAAGGTGTGCGTACACAAAATCAAAGGCTTACCCAGAATCTGGGTGTTCCTTCAAATAACCCACTTTCCCTCTCTAAAATGGACCCAACAAGGGGAAAGGAAAGAATCAAGTTACATAAACTTCCTCTGGATAAGGCCAATCACTCTAACTAGAGAAAATATTTTCACAACAGTAGGAAGAAATGAAGGAATTATGGAGGTTGAATGTAGAACTACTTTAAGGTATTCTTCCTCCTAAGCATGCTGGAGTCAGTCAGACAAGGGAATTTGTTTCAGTTACTAAGATGGATCAAGAATATCCTCCTCTACCAGTACACCCTCACAGGTCTAATCCTATGGGTCAGGTATAACAACAATCGGCAGTGCTACCATCAGTTGCAGTACCAGCCACCACATATGTCCAAGCTCTAGTCATTTCACTTGTTCAGGTCCAAGCTCAAATGGATGTTTCTCAAAAGTTAATAACTACTATTGAGTCTTTAACAGCTCAGTTGGAAGCTATGGAGGGAAAGCATTCTCAAATTCAACCAGAAAAGAGAGCTTACCCTGAATGGGTTGATGCAATTCCCCCCATCAAATTTTTCAAGTACTACATTCCCAATCTTTAATGGTTCGGGAGACCCAGAGAAACACTTAACACATTTTTTCTCTCGTTGCGATCCTATGATGGGAACCCCTCAGCAATAGGAAGAAGTTAAGATCAGGTGTTTTGTACAATCATTACAAGGGTCTGCTTTTGTTTGGTACACAAGATTGCAATCCCGATCAACTACTAGATGGGAAGATCTCCGTCAACAATTTTTTCTTCAATTCAGCTCAAATTTTCCAAAGAAAACAGTTTTTGATATTAAAAATTGTAAGCAAAGGGAAAATGAAAGGGTTTTGGATTTCATTGCTCACTGGAAGGGATTAACATATTCCCTAAGCTTAGAACTCCCTCAAGAGGAATTGTTGCCAATCTGTGTGGTAAATTTGCGTGATGAGTTACGCACACCGTTGATCCCTATAAAATATACAGGAGGGTTTCGAGACCATACTTCAATCACTCAACAGATTTAAGATTCTTTTATGAATACTAAGGATAAAACTCGTGTAATTCCATAAGCTCCAGGAAGAAGAATGGGTAGAGCAGAGACTACTACAGTTATGCTTAAACAAGCACCTGTACCTGCTTCTATTTCAACACCTTCATCTTCTCGAAGGGATCCACCTCCTGAGCGTCAACAATAGAGGTCGTTTTGTCAAGATGATAAAAGAGATCAAATACTGAAACAATTTGAGGATATGAAGAGAAAAATTTATTCTTTCTAAAATGAACAAGTTCCTGGTTACTTCATTTCGGATCTGGAAAATAATTTGGTTCAATTTCCAAGGCCCAAGAGGTCAAACAAGGAAGGAGATGAAGACCGTCCCAATTATTGCCCATTTTATCAGATGTTGGGGCATCCCATTCATGAGTATTTTGTCTTCAAGGACCTCCTGCAAAAAATGGTGGACTTGGGACAAGTCAAATTGAAATATTTTTCAGCTCAAGTAGCATGTGTTACTGCTACAAATCCAGAGGAAGGAGGAGAGTGGCAAGAAGTCAAAAGAAAAAATGCGCAGAAATATGATGATTGGATGGTCAGAAAAACGATGAAGCAAACTCATTCCATTTTGTGAAAACAATTGAATAAACCAATTGTGTCTTATGCTATGAATTCCATAACAAAATATTCTTCATCAAAAGAAAAATCCTGAAAGGGGCGGAATAATTCAAAGAAAGAAGAGCAATCAGAAGAAGATGAAATTGTGTCAAAGCCCAAGTTGTATTTGACTCTGGCAGATTTTATGCCATCTACTTTGAAGCAACAGGAACTACCCCACCAAAAGACACATCCTGAATTGGCTAATCAGATAGAGACTTCATCAGATGAAGAATTAATCTTTGGTTCTATTAAACTGATTTACTTAACCGATCCTTATGCTAGTCGCAGTTTCAATTTTGATGAGCCTGAGTTCCCTGTATCAAACAGAGGAATCAGAGTGAGTTATATAGGTCTAGGATATAGAGGAAGACGTGGATATCCCAGAAGCCACTATTCCAATTCTACCCCTGCCAGAACTGTGTATGCAGTAGAAACTCATGGTAGAGCCCTTCATCGGGCTCAACAAGAACCAGAAAATTCCACCAATAGCAGATTCAGTCCTGACACAGTTATTCTGAAGGATCAGTTGGAGGTTCCACCTTCGTCCTCTCAACAAGTAAATAGACCTATTAGGTCTAATATTTCAAAGCCAGGAGTATTTCCAACTCCTACCCCGATACATGAAGCATCTACATCCAAAGCTTCAACTTCTAAGGCACCTGTGAAACCACATGTTCCTGTTGGGAAACACAGACCTTTGGATCAAAAATATAATTTATTAAAACACCTGTCCCAAATACTAGCCAAGTTATCAATTTTGGATGCCTTGAATTTATCAAATGATCTTCAGGAGGCACTCATTGAGGCTTTGTCACGTCCTCATGAGTTTGAAACTGAAATTGCTGCGGCTGAAGTCTACCATGTAGAGAATAATCTTGTAGAATTCCATGCAGTGATATCTTTCACATATGAAGATGAAGATGATGTCGTGCATGGACATATTATAAATTTTTACTTTTCTAGAAAGGTTAATGGTGTATACATACAAATAGCTTTCATTGATAATGGTTCAAGAGTCAACCTGATCCCCATTCAGACACTTCATCGATTGGGCCTCATGGAATCTGATCTATCTCCTTCTAATTTGATGTTACAAGGATATGATAAAAATGAACAAGAACCACTGGGTGATATTACACACAGAACTTAGTTTGGAGACCTTGTATCCAATTCATATTTCATGGTTTTTGATCATGATACATCCTTCAATATTTTTCTTGGAAGACCTTGGCTACATCAACATGCGACTATCCCTTCATCATACCATCAATGCCTCAAATATTGATTCAATGGTCAAATTGGGACATTGTATGGTGATAAAGCCCCATTCAAGAAATGTGAATCTCAATACATTGAGGTGGAATTCTATCACATGAAGGGTAAGGAGAAATCCAAAACAAGGGAGGTTACCAAAGTTAATACTCCATTTGGTTTGGAAAAGATTCCAGTAAATCCATTTACACATGTGAGTACAGATTATGTGTTTCCTATCAGTCAAACTAACAGGATAGACCCAAATCAAAATAATCTTATGGAAACTTCCATAATGTCAATTACGACAATCAAGCCAGACAGCATGGGAGAAGTTGGCGACTCACCAAGCAATTATGAAAGCTCAAATGGAGATGTCTTCATTTCATATGCTGAAATTAAGCAAGTCTATAATTCACCAACTAGGCCATAAGAAGTTATAGCAATGTCAGAGGTGAATGATGATGTTGATTCTCAATCCATCATCTTCTCTTTATTACCCAAGGAATACCCTTCATCATCAATAGGGTCAGAAATGGAAGCCTCTTCTTCAAGATGTTCAAATTTTAATATCTCTCCTGATCATGGAAATTCTGCTTCATCATCTACTATGAAAGTAGAAACAGAAGAAATAACACATGTTGAAGAAGAAGAGGAATATCTCAGGGATGCTCCTCCAGAATTTGAAGAGGGTATCTCTACCACCGTGGATGAACTCAGAGAAATAAATATGGGTATAAAAGAATATCCACGCCCACTTTAATTAGTGCGGACATAACTCTTGAAGAGTAAGAAATTTATATTTCATTTTTGAAGAAAAATAAAGTTATATTTTCTTGGAACTATACAAAAATTCTAGGCCTTGATCATGATGTTGCTACTCATCATTTGGGTTTTCCAGAAGAACATCGAGGATTCAAGCAAGCTGCAAGAAGAACACACCCAACATATGCTTCCAAAATTGAAGCTGAAGTGGATAAGCTTATCAAAGATAACTTCGTTAGAGAAGTTCAATATCCCAAATGGTTGGATAATACTATCCATGTGAAGAATAAGAACAGACAAATTAGAGTTTTCATTGATTTCAGAGATCTTAATCGGCATTGTCCTAAGGATGATTTTCTAGTTCCGATCATAAAACTCCTAATTGATGCAACATCTGGCTATGAAGCAGTTTCCTTCATGGATGGATATTCCGGGTATAATAAAATCCAAATGGATCCATAAGATTAAGAATCTACAGCCTTCAGAGCCCCTCAGGGTGTGTTTTGCTATCGAGTAATGCCCTTTGGCCTAAAGAATGCAGGTGCAACATATCAGCGTGCCATGCATCGTATCTTCAAACCATTTTTAGGGAAATTTTTTGAATGTTATGTGGAAGATTTGGTGGTTAAATCCAAATAATGTTCTAATCACTTGGTTGATTTGGAAGTCATATTCCAGAAACTTTGACAACACAATTTGAAGATGAACCCCTTAAAATGTGCTTTTGGGGTAACCTCAGGAAAATTTCTTGGCTTTTTTGTACGCCATCGTGGTATCAAAGTAGATACTGAGAAGACAAAGTCAATACTTGGTATTTTACCTCCTCAAAATTTGAAATAATTGAGAGGACTTCAAGGACACTTAGCCTATATTCGGCATTTCATTTCCAATTTGGCAGGAAGAAGTTTACCCTTCACCAAGTTGATGAAGAAGGGAGTCACTTACCAGTGGACTGAAAAATGTCAAGAAGCATGCGATATTCTCAAGAAATATCTCTTGATTACACCAGTGTTAATGCCACCTATTTAAGGAAGACCACTTATCCTCTATGTTACATCTTTAGAGCAATCATTGGGTGCCTTTTTTGCTCAGAAGAATGATGTTGGGAATAAAAATAGACTCTACTATCTCAGTAGGACTATGCTTGAAGCAGAAAACTGATATTCAAGTATTGAGAAGTGCTGCCTAGCATTAATCTTTGCAGTTCAGAAATGGAGACACTACCTACAACATCACGAGGTCCAATTGGTATCTCGCAATAACCCACTCAAATTCATCCTTAGTCGTCCAATGCTTACATAACATCTGGAAAGGTGGACAGTTATTTTGCAACAATTTGATATTCATTATGTGTCTCAAAAGGTGATAAAAGTCCAAGATATGGCTGATTTCCTTGCTAAACATCCTTCAGTAGATGATACATCTTTAGATACTGAACTTCCTGACGAAGAAGTCTTTTCTATTCAAGATAATCTTCAAACATGGGAAATATACTTTGATGGTGCTTCCAGAAGTCCAATAGGGAGGAAAATGGAAGATCCTAAATTCAAAAATTTTGGTTTAGGAATTCTACTTATTTCCATGGAAAAGGCAGTACTACCCTATTCCTTCTCATTGTTAGGAGGCGGGATAAATAATGAAGCAGAATACCAAGCTCTCATTGCAGGATTGGAGTTGGGGCTTCAAGCACAAGTGAATCACTTAAAGGTGAAAGGTGATTCAGAACTGGTAATCAAACAAGTCAATGGGGATTATGGAATTAGAAAAGAAGAGTTAATCCCTTTGTATGATTACGCCAGAGAGTTAATGGCATAATTTCCTATGGAACCTACATTTTCTTATGTCCCACAATCAAAAAATGCCCAAGCTGATGCACTGGCTAATATAGCCATAGCTCTGGCAGATCCAAATCGGGATGAGACAATCATCAGTATTGCCCACCATCGTACAATTTCACCTTATGTTCAATCTAGAATAGAGGAAATCAATTAAATTAGTCCCATATCTAAACCATATGGTCATACTATAGGATAGATGGTACTTATCAGGGAATACTTTCAAAATGGAACACTTCCATATGATAGAGCTGGGAAAGAACAAATCCGGTGATGTGTGGTCAATTTTACTCTTTATGATAGCCCAGATCACCCAGAAAAAATTCTCTACAAAATATATTTTGATGGAGTTCTCTTCAGATGCATTGATGGTGAAGAGACAATGGTTATCATGAAAGAAGAGCATGTAGGAGTCTGTGGTTCCCATAGGTCTGGACATAGACTATCTGATCAAATTCGAAGGCTTGGATAATTTTGGCCTTCAATGATACGAGATTGTGTTGATTTCACAAAGAAGTGTCATTCTTTCCAAGTATGTGCCAACTTCATTCATCAACCTCCAAAGTTGCTTCATACAGCTAAATACTCGTGGCCATTTTCCACATGGGGAATGGATGTGGTGGGACCTTACCCTTCAGCTGAAGCTAAGCAGTTTAAGTATATTATTACTACTGCTGACTTCTTTTCCAAATGGGAAGAGGCAATACCTATCAAGGAAGTTAGTTCTAAAAGCTTTGTTAGCTTAATCAAGTCTAATATCATTACCAGGTTTGGTTTAACTCATACCATATTGACGGAAAATGGCACCAAATTCTGTTCATCTGAAATAAGGAAGTTGTATCAAGAATACAACATCAAATCCAATCATTCATCTTGGTATCATGCAACGACCAATGGCTAGATAGAAGCCTTCAACAAGAATCTTTCAAACATACTGCAAAAGATGGTGGATAAAGATAAGAAGTCATGGTCTGATAAACTCTTTCATGATTTATGGTCTTATTGAACCACCACCCATACTACAACACGGTCAACTCCATATTCATTGGTATATGGAATAGAAGCAATATTTCCCATTGAAGTTCAATTATCCTTGCTCAGAGTAGCCATTTGTGATCAGTTATCTATAGATGAACAATCTCAAAAGAGATTGGATGAATTGGAATGGTTAGATGAGAGAAGATTGTGCACCCTACATCACTTGGAAGTCTATCAGAATCGAATAACACGAGCTTTCAACAAAAAAGTTCATCTTAGTTCATTCATTCAGGTAGAATTGGTATTAGTTCTCATAACTCCAATTATACTAGGAAAGAAACCTCCCAAGATTTAACCAAAATAGGAAGGACCTTATTCAATACATAAGGTCTACTCCAATGGAGATTATTCTTTAATATCAATGGATAGAGAACTCATCACTACTCCAACCAATGCCATATTTCTAAAGAAGTATTTTGTATAAACACAAAATACATCAGTTACGGTCCATACATATGACCTTAAACTATTTTAATTTCTCTTGTCCAACATGATGTTAAAATGTGTTGTCCTTGCTGCAAGACTTTAAACTGTATAGTCCCTTATGTCCAGCAAGACGTTAAACTGCACCATCGCTGGTCCATGCATATGACCTAAAACTATTTGCAACATCATCCAACATGACATTAAACTGTGAAAAAGTCCCTAATACGTCCAACATGACATTAAACTGTGTCCTCTTTGGTCCTTACTGCATGACATTAAATAACACAGTCCCCCTTTCGCCCAACATGATGTTAAACTGTACTGCTCATTCATCCTACATGACGTAAAACTGAACAAAGTCCCTTAATATGTCCTACATGACGTTAAAATATATTTTGTCCCTACTACATGACATTAAACTGTGCAGTACTAATAGTCCTCACTACAAGACTTTAAACTGCATAGTCCCTTCATATGTCCTACATGACATGAAACTGTACATCATTAGGGTTGTTACTACCTCTTGTTTCTCAAACCGAGTATGACTCACGTGATCTTAGAGTAAACTTCAACCATAACACCCTCTCTGGGCCGCTAACCATGCGTAAATACCAACACCATTTTTAGGTCGTTGTTCTCGAAAACAACTTGATCACCAATTAATTCTTTAATTGAACTACGCGGACTTTGATCCTTGCCTTCTAGGCTGGGTATGTAGGAAACCTCCCAAGGTTCAAGCCCAAAACCAATCTCTTTACATCGGTTCACCTTCATCTCAAACGATGTTGATTCATGAAACCACCCCGATAACCAATATTTTTTACATTGGTTCACCTTTGTCCTTTCTATATGACGTTAAACTGTACATCACTTTTGTCCTTTACGACAATAAACTACAACATTCTTTGACACCCTCAGCTAAGGGGGAAAAATTATTTACATTGATCTCCAATCATGTTATATTCCAAGACTACGTGCATACATGACAATGCCGAACCTTTTATCTTGGGTCAAACCATCATTGCACTAAAATCCCCTTTTACCCTTTACATGTATGAACCAAATTTGTACATAGGGTATTTCAAGAACTATGTAAGGATTTATTCCCATCCTTATTGGATACATAGGAACGTTCAAGTGTCCCTCGAACCCAGCCCCAAGTCTTTGAGCCTAACCCCAAATTTTACTTTCAGTCCCCTAGCTGAAAATTCCCCTTATGAAAACACACACTGTGTACTCCTTATAATGGTCCGAGCTCTATGACCCTAAACTAAGACTTCCTATACTCTCATCCCACATGATGTTAAATTGTATTTCAAGAACTACGTATGGATTGATTACCATCCTTATGGGATACGTAGTGAAGTCTAGCATCTCAATTTAGGACCCAGACACAACATGATTATGGTTAGCATTGGTCTGTGTATCTCTACATGTATTGAAAAAATGCCCATTTTTATGTGTCATACTCCTAACCTTAAATACTTCAAGATCTCCATAACCCTTTTCTTGACTTTTGGTCACAAAATGTCTAATTTATGAGAGTTCTTTTTCCTAACTATGCAGCACGTGCCCTTAGGCAGCCTTGCATAAACAGTCTACATAACAGACCTGTTAGCCAAAAGATACTATTATTTGACTATGCAGCCAATGCCCTTAGGTGGCCCTACATAAATCAACCCCATAATGGGTTTGTTAAATAATGGTAACTTCCTTCTTGGGAAGAAAACCTCTTTTATCCATATTTGTCTCAACAAAAATATACCGGGATCCGCAAAAATAGTCATCCTTAACATATTTGTCCCATGTTATTTTTCATGATATGAAAGTATTCAAGTCTATGGTTTATATTTTTCTTTCCTACGCTTGGGTCAGACCTTTGTAGGAGTGACATTCATCCAGTTCTTAGACAATCTTGTTTGAAAATATCCTCTTTATATTCAAGTACCTCTCACCATACAACAAACTCTATGCTTTGTAAAATTTGAATCTCTATAAACATTCACAGGCTTTTTAGCAGTAGAAAAGTAAATTTCTGAGAGTTCTTTTTCCTAACTATGCAGCACGTGCCCTTAGGCGGCCTTGCATAAGTAGTCTACATAACAGACCTATCAGCCAAAAAGTGCTATTATTTGACTATGCAACTAATTCCCTTAAGCGAACCTGCATAATTCAAACCCATAACGGGTTTGTTAAATAATGGTAACTTCATTCTTGGGAACTACCTTTTCTAATTCCTTTTAGCCATTTTTCATGTCATCCCTCAGATTAAAAATTTCTTAAGTCATAGTTTACATATTTCCCCTCATAATTGAGTGTGGTAATATGTTTTCAGATAAATTGTCAAGTAATTGAGTCAATTTTAATCCATTCGGTCAAAGATATTTCGACCTTAAACATTATTCTTTTTATGTTTGACATGAATGACTTTAAACTGCCCATAAAAGACAAGGGAACTCTGAACAAAATTCACGTTCCATCTCACTAAACATACATTTCGTATGATTTAGGTAATACTGAGTAATTAAAAGATTCAATGTTTGTAGGTTTATTTATAATAATCCTAGAAAAAGTCAAACTATACTTACTAGGCTCATTGTCTTAGGTAAAAATTTAAAGAAGGTAGCAAAAGAAGGTATGAACAAATGATTGAGGATGAAAGTTTTTTTCATTTGATGCACAAGAGTTAGAAGGACCTCCACAAAATAGAGTCTCTTCTCTTTTTCAGGAATTACAAGAGGCTTTCAACATAACCCCTCATTTGATTTACGGAATCCCAAGATTCATCAGCAGACTCCTGGAATTCATTCATTCAACTAGATACAATAAGAGATGCAGTCATACCAGCTCTTCTTGGAACAATTGTAAAAGAATGTTCTTGAGTACGGTTTGAGAAAATCTTCTACTGATCAAATAGTGAATCTGTTTCTATACAAGATGCTTATAAGATGAACACATGGACTTGATAATGGAGCATTGGAAGTAAAGAGCCATTTGGAGAGAGTACTCTTTTCAGATATTGTTCTAATTCCATGATAGTCTTGTCTCCACCAACTGGCAGTGAAAAACATTTCATCCCATGGGTTTTCCATTTTCATATCTGCAAGGAAATGGCATGGAGGAAAAATTTGAAAGTTCACACCATTGTTGTTTCTCTTAATGCACAACATAACCGAAATAGAGGAGTAGAAGTGCAGTTGCATCTCAGCAATATAGTTCTTTGCATCTGGAACGTTGACTCCTTGCAGATGACCATGACCATACAGAGGCAGGTAAATGCTCTGTGGGAAATTAACATGATATTTATTCAAGTACTTGGCAAAATCTGGGAGAGTACTGTTGCAAATATCATAGTAATCATGGCCAACAACATTCATCATATCATCAATCCGCTTTCTAGACAGTTCATCAGCCGTTCCGATTCTTCTAGGAGCCATTGAATCTGCAAAAAGGTCGAATAATTAACTCTTAAGTGAGTTTATTTTTCACAAAATTTGTGAATAAAAGTGAAAAAATGGCTAAGGAATTAAGGCTCACAAGTCCCAAAGTTGGAACGTGAGTATTAGTGTGTTGTGCAAGTTTTGGCGTGTAGGTATCATCGCGCAAGTCCAAATACCTATATAGCAGCGCGACACAAAAGGAAGCAGCAGAAAACTGAGTAACTTGCACGATGAAGGCAACTTACGCGGTGATAGATCAGAAGTGTTTAGATCTGGTTTCTTTGCGTGAGGAATTCCCACATATATATAGGTAAGGCCGCACCCCTGCACACCGAAGCCTGCACGGCTCACCCTTGCACGCCGCCATTTGCGCACTCAACACTTGCACACCGCTTGTTCCTTGGTTTTCTTCTTTACCTCAGAGTCACATCCTCATTTTCTTTCGGATCCAACTATGAGGGGGGACTTTTGTTGATGCTCCTTTCCGTCACACAGTCTAAACGATTGAAAAAAGGGAGTACCTTAATCCAAATTGATTCATACTTTGAAGAAACATAAAAAATTGACAAAGGCATTAAAGAGGATTTGTTTCAGCAGGGGCCGCGCGAGTTTCATCAAGGTCGCACATGGTACCTGCACGCCACATATTGGGCATGCAGGTGTCCTGCGCGCCCTATCTGATTTTTTCCCGGGGTCTTCACCAGCTTATAAATACCCCCTATGGGCCCCCCATTTCAAGGATGGAAAAATTCCAGAAACTCAGATTTGAGCTCCCGGCGCCCTAGTCTCTTCTCGAAGCTTTCCAAACACTGCTAAGGTAATTTCGTACCTATAACGGAAGCTCCAAAGAGGGGAAACAAGGCCTAAGTGTTGAAATTCACCAACACCTGCGTGCCTAGGTGTTTAAACCTTAAGGGAAATGAACACACCTGCGCGCCGCCTTATCCTTTCATCAGAACCTGCGCGACACTCTTCTAGAAACCCCTAGGGATAATACTAAGGGCTTGAGCCAAGTATCACCCAAGTATTAACCCATGGGTTGACCGTTGCACAAGTATCCATGTGTCGCGCAGGTATACCTGCGCGACTAAGACCTGCACGCCCACGCAGGACCTGCACGCCTACTTCTTTTTGGGTGCCCCTCCTGCCTATTTGTAGAGACCCAATGCTTGACGTAAATGGACATTACATTAATTTTGCGGAATACTTAATACATAACAAAAATAGACACATAAGGACCGTAATAGTTTAGTGTCTTTGGAAACTTGGAACGTAATCTTCTAACCGTGGTGAAAGATCTTAAACATCTCCCATAAAGATCATCCACTTTTTGTTTCCTTACCTAAAACCTTTCTTTTGATCCAGGGGGAAAATAAAACATAAAAAGGGTGAGCTCAAATGCTCAGTAAGGGTAAGCATGGATAAAATAAAACATACCATATACATTTGAACTTAAAAACATGAACACAATGTTTAAACATCAAAATCTTGAGCAACGACTTAAAACATGGAAGTACATAAGGCATAGATCATAATGAAACATAAATAATGATAACATAGCATGGGAATAAAACATGTAATTGTGGAATCCATTAAGTACATGTAATGATTTCCACAGTAGCTAAGACATTGCTTCCAAGACCATCTTAGTGGACAAAGTCCCATTCTGAATCGAGTTCACTCCTCGTTTCAGTCCTGTAACACTGAACCGGATTAACTTACCGTTCCAGCCATGTCTATCTCATGAGATATAAAATCTTTACCCAATGAATTGGAGGGAGATATAGGTCCCACCCATCTCATAATGAAATCATTCTTACTTGTGCCACAAAATAAACATACATCATTCATAATAACACAATGAATAAAATGGGTTTTATAAACATCATCCCATCATCACATAACCCATATAAAAGTAATGGATATCATTTCATAATAATAAAAGTGAAACCATGTAAACCATAAAGACATGATACTTGAAACATACACATATGAAATAATTTCATCTTAGATGAAAAATGGTTTTGATAAAACACTTGAAATGAATTCTTGAGGAAAATATCCTTTCTTCTTCAAAATCATTTTCTTTTCACAAAATGTCATCCAATTTTAAAAGAAAAGGATTTTTTTGAAAATAGTAATGAAATATTTTGGAGGAAGCTTCATGAAAATAAGGCTTTATAAAACCGTAAAAATCCGTTCATGCCATATAAGTTAAAAAAATATTCTTCTCGTACTTTTGCCGAAAAAGTCAAAAAGTACCTCGTATGGTAAACAAAAGAAAGATTCCTTCCATACGATGTGGTAAAAGTAAGAAAAGGGTAAAAATGCCTTAAAAATACATGGAAGGAAAGTAAACATTTTATGAAAACATTTTGAGAGCATATAGATGCGGATAATAAACATAACCCCTAGTAAATACTTACGAGTAAACAATCTCGGATAAGAATGAGATTGGAATAATTATCCCTTACCTTAGGTCCGATATGATTCATACATATCCGAAACTCCTGTATAATGATTTAAATAATGTCATTGACTTATTACAGAATCATATTCATTGTTATGATATTATATATGTTTCACTTATGACTTTATATTACCTGTTCTTTTGTAAATTCAATGTTAAAGCAGCATTTTGGGTAAATTCATTTTATTTATCGTATGTGTTTCGACTTGTCGTTCTTGATATTATTACTTATATCCTGATTTACATAATTCCAGAATGTAAAACATGATTTATATATAATATATATTCATCATATACATATATATATATTATAGATTGATAAAAGGAATGAAATACACCGTTCATGGAGACGGTAGGCCGTACGTACGCATGAACGCTGTTTTCGTTTCCCTTTTGAATTGAATGGAATTAAGTAAATGACATATATATATATATATATATATATACATAAATCCAGTATCATTATTATGTCATATATTTCATTATTATTCATTATATATACTTTATAATCATTCATGAATGGTTAACATGGAGAGTGAATCTCATCACCTCGTGGAGACGGTAGTCCGTACGTACGCACGATCGATGATATCATTCCCAAGATAGTGAAATTGTATTAAATTGTATGTATAATATTAAGGAATAAATATAAATTTACAATAATAATATATATTCATTACTTTCACCCTTATACCCATCCAAGTAAGGTGGTGGTGGAAAATAGATTACACCACGCCATGGAGACGGTATTCCGTACGTACGCACGCGTGGTGATTTCTTTTTTCCATTGGATGGATAGATGGTGAAATATGGTCGTTTCATACTTATAATAACATATCAGTATATTATTGATACTGATGTTATTACCTCATAATGAAACAACTAAAAAAGAAGTGTAAGAAGAAATAAAGTTGAATGAATCGGTAATGGACATTACCTCTTCTTTGAAGCGCCTCTTTGAGACCTCCTCTTAGGGCACTAAAATTGGTCTTTGAAGAAGACCAAGACCTCTAGTATGTTTCTAGAGAAGTGGAGAAGATAATTTTTCAGGGGGTGGCCGATATTTAAGGCTCAAAGTGGTGTGAGGAAGAGAGGGAGGAGGTGCCCTTTTATAAGGGAGGAGAGGGGCACCTTTGGAATTCTTAAAAATATTAATTTATAATAAATATAAACCCACTTAAAAACCTCAAAAAATGACTCATATTCGAATATAAGATGAGATAGGGTTTTAATATCATCAAAAAATAAAATTTAGACATGTTAGGAAATTATTTTAAACATTAGAAACTTGATTAATCCTTACTTAATCAATTTTATTTTATTTGTGGTAATAACATTATAAATTTTAAATTATAACAAAAAATTACTTATTTGTTGTGAATTTTCCATAATTGGATACTTTATAACATTTTAGACCATATAAATTTGAATTTATAATTTTTAAATATTTTTTTGATTTTTAAACAATTTTATAATATGTTATTTTTATAAAATAACAATAGTGTCAATTTTGACACTATTCATTTATATGAATTTAAATAAAATATATAAAGAAGATATACTATAACTAAAAGATTTAATAGATTAATAAAAGGCCATATGTATCTAGAAAATTAGTGGATCACATTAAATAGTTCATATAATATTTATTTTTTTATTTTTAAAACCATTTATTTGGTTTATCTCTTAATAAAATAATTACTACAACATTTTTGTATAATTATTTAATATACTTATTTGTTGCATAAGAATTAAAAATAAAATCCTAAGATTAAGATAAATATATTAACTTTCACAATAATACTTTTACTCGAATTTATCATCTTAAAATCACAATATTGAAATTGTTATATTTATTAAATTATGAAGGTGACAACTTTGGAATCATTTAAAATAAAATAATATAAGTGTCATTATCACTTTTATAAGACTCCAAACGGTTATATATTAAGTAATTTGATGCTTATGGTATATATATACACTACAAATAAGTTTTGGTCAGGTTTTTGGGCCTTTTAATGGGTATTATTATTTCAATAAAAACTATATTACTGATTTTTCACTTAATAAATAATTTCTGCATCATTAATGTATCACCATTAATGACAATTATTTAATCCCTAAAAATTCTAAATAAATTATCATGATGTAGATAATTTTATTATATTTCTTGATACTATTAATGTTTGAAGTTTTATGATGTTTATCACTAAATTAAAATTATTATACTTATAAGATTTAAGAGAGTGACATGTTGTCACTTTCTTTGGTTTTAATAATAATTAAGTTATTTTCATGGACAAAAGTCCATTAAATGATTCCAGTCCGACCCTTAAGTGATATGGGTCGACTTTTAGTCATCCAATATAATTTTGTAATGTGTTAGGATAATTTTATAATATTATATTTACCCTTAATTACCCGATTTACCTTTAACTATGGTAAATAAAATTTACCATAATTACTATTCATAATTCCCAAAAATAAAAAGTAGCTTATTAACATAATTTGGACCCACTGATTCCAAATATGGAATCCATTTTTCCAAATTCAATACACAAAAGTTTCAGAAATTAAATTAAAATTAATCCCGTTGTTGAAAGAAAACGAGTTTTTCTTTAAAACTTTGCAAAAGATTGAATTGATTTAACCTACGAATTCAAGGTAAAATCAATGATAATGACATAAATTATATTAAATGGTAAAAATATATTCTATTTATACTTTAAAACCATTAAATATTATAATTTAACCACATAAGTTATTACGATGAAAAAAGTTGTTTTTAATTAAAATATAGCATGTTTTTACTATTCATTAAAATATGAAAGTTATCAGAATAATATGAAAAAATTATCCAAGGTAAAATTTTATATCCTGATTCCAAAGAATAATTTTATTTTGTAAAATTAAACTTATAAAAATGTCAAAAACTAGATTTAATGTGGGTGCGCCATCAAAAGGAGGCAAAACTGCATTTTTTGAAAAATACTTATTTTACCCGAAAAATTTATTTTGTTCTTATACCATGTTCTAGAAAATGTGTAAGATGAATAATAATGTTATAAAATTCAAAATATAGTTAATACTATTTATAACGGTTTGTTCATAATAATATTATAATAAAATATCGTTGTTTAGTAAAACCCGGTATTGCGTACAACACACACTATCGAAGAAGGTCGCGATTACGTGTAATGCAAGACAAGTTAGGGTTGCGTATAGTGAAAGACTCATTTTTTTTTCATTATAACAGAATCCAACCATTTTTTCATTTATACGTTGAATATATATATATATATACTCAATGTTGCGTAGAATGACTATTATCAAACGAACTTGAAATTGTGTGTAAAGTGTTGTGTATACTTCAAGATAATACAGTGTTGCGTATAGTGAAAGATAATCTTGGTGTATCGTACAACAAAAGATATGAAAGAAATTAAAAATAATATATCTTATAAAATCTCAGGTTATTACATTCTACCCCCCTTAAAATGAGTTTCTCCCTCGAAATTCGTCGGGGTTATAAATGGTTTTCTACTTGAAAGTTTCTTTAATTGAAACCCACATAGTAAAAAGGAATACCAAAACTTATCTTTAAAAAATAAAGTATGAAATGTAACGGTTACCAAAATAAACTAATCACTAGGTTTCCACATAGGAGAACATAGGTGAAAATATGGATATGGAAGAGAAATATAACCATCATGTTCTGATAGAGAGTGGTAGAGAACATGGCTATAAAAAATCCAAAAATCACAAAGCCATATATTTTTGATGATCTAGGGTACCATCTGATTCATCGGATATAAGGGCACTAGGACAACATTTTTGGTTTTCAAGATCATTTACCTAGAGTTGAAGAATTTGAATTAGAATAAATACTTACTTTATTTTGGTACAATCTCACTGTTGTTCGTGCCTTGAACAATTTCCACTTCATCTCTTAAAGAAATGAAGTTGAATTTGTTATTCGTGAAGTGTTAGTAGATCATGTGATAGAATGACGGGTCATTCCATCTGTCTCAAACAAAATGTTAGCAAAAGTTATTAAATATACATAAGTCGATCTATAGTGAGATTAATCATATATAGTTCCTAAAATGGACTTATAATTCATATATCATACTAATTAATATAATAAAACTGGTTTCTACTAAACAGGGACTTCCTGTAGGCCAGTGGTTGGCGATAAAGGCTAGTCGCACTTCAGTTGTGGGTTCGATTCCCACAGCCTTGTCCGACGCGAGGGGCTGTCTCCATTCCCGAAGGTTGTCCTTTTTCTAAAACTACATTACTATAACATCCCATCAATAATATCTAAAAAAGTTATATCCTTAAACAATACTAACTTATGTCTAACATAATCCATTCCAATCTTTAGGATTATCCAAAATACTTCTTTCCAAACTCATTGTATAAAGGGAATGATTACTAAAAAGGTCATATAACAA
The DNA here is from genome assembly GCA_963277665.1 of Viscum album. Taxonomy (NCBI): domain Eukaryota; kingdom Viridiplantae; phylum Streptophyta; class Magnoliopsida; order Santalales; family Viscaceae; genus Viscum; species Viscum album. The sequence goes on along the minus strand of OY728140.1, from coordinate 1,018,195,731 downwards.
GCACGTGAATACCATCATTTATCCCTCATATATCTTGTTGGTCACATTCCAGTCATGTGAATACCTTAATCATGTATTCTCTTGAAAAATGAATACCCATTGAATCTTAATGAAAACATGAGTGCTGTCAAAAGCTAACTCTTTCCACATACCAAAATCCTCAAAATTCTATATACTCAAATCATGATATCACTTAGTCCTTATATCAATCATGAGATCATGAATACTTTCAAAAATTTCATTTTCTTCTTATCTCTTAATTATGCGCATATCATCTGCTTTCCAAAATATTTTAATCACTTTTCATGGTTACCGGTACCATAAAATTATTGAAAACCACAATAGACTAATACAAAAATATTCTAATACACCATAAAAGTACCTCAACAACATTATTCTTGAATACCAATACATAAAAAATTTAATCCATCCTCTTCAATGATTGTCCTGGAATAAGTCCTTCCTTGACTTAGAAGTAACTTTTTAGGTCAGGGCATTGAGTTGGGTAATTCCCATGTTCTCCACAAATAAGACATTGAACTCCATAACAGTCTGTCACTCTATGACCCTTTTCTCCACACAGATAACATCTGTCCCTCCATTTGAGGTATTCCTCAAGGTTTTTCTTCCCTTCTTTATAAATCTCAATCTTCCTTTCTTTATGCTCCTCAACATGCGAACATGCATAAAAGTCTATCGTCCTCTTATTTGATGAATTAGGCATACCACTAAATTTCACCTTGTTAATCATATATCGCGATGACTGATTCTACATAATCACAATATCTTTCTCTCTATGAATTACACAATTTTGTTGCTCATAGTCACCAATTTGTCCATTGGATTCAATGTTAACCGAATTCCTTATAGTTCCCTCCATTGACTAAAACACAAAAAGAATTCTGTGAGAGGCAAAAATCATACAAGGAAAATAACATAATCAAGGGGGAGTACCTTCGACATCTAACATCTTAGGTTTAATTCTAAGATCATTTGCGTAGTTCTAGGACTATATCCTATACGTATTCTTATCTTTAGGGAAATCCCTAGACATACCTTAGAAATATCTCTAGGTATCTCAATAAAGTTCTCGCATCATAGTTTCCAAAGGTTGACTAAACCTATCCTCTGATACCAACTGTAGAGACCCAATGCTTGACATACATGGACATTACATTACTTTTTCGGAATACTTAATACATAACACAAATAGACACACAAGGACCGTAATAGTTTAGTGTCTTTGGAAACTTGGAACGTAATCTTCTAATTGTGGTGAAAGATCTTCAACATCTCCCATAAAGATCTTCCACTTTTTGTTTCCTTACCTAAAACCTTTCTTTCGATCCTAGGGGAAAATAAAACATAAAAAGGGTGAGCTCAAATGTTCAGTAAGGGTAAGCATGGATAAAATAAAACATACCATATACATTTGAACTTAAAAACATGAACACAATGTTTAAACATCAAAATCTTGAGCAACGTCTTAAAACATGGAAGTACATAAGGCATAGATCATAATGAAACATAAATAATGATAACATAGAATGGGAATAAAACATGTAATTGTGGAATCCATTAAGCACAAGTAATGATTTCCATAGTAGCCAAGGCATTGCTGCCAAGACCATCTTAGTGGACAAAGTCCCATTCTGAATCGAGTTCACTCCTCGTTTCAGTCCTGTAACACTGAACCAGATTAACTTACCGTTCCAGGCATGTCTATATCATGAGATATAGAATCTTTACCCAATGAATTGGAGGGAGATATAGGTCCAAACCATCTCATAATTAAATCATTCTTACTTGTGCCACAAAATAAACATACATCATTCATAATAACCCAACGAATAAAATGGGTTTCATAAACATCATCCCATCATCACATAAACCATATAAAAGTAATGGATATCATTTCATAATAATAAAATTGAAACCATGTAAACCATAGAGACATGATACTTGAAACATACACATATGAAATAATGTCATCTTAGATGAAAAATGGTTTTGATAAAACACTTGAAATGAATTCTTGAAGAAAAGATCGTTTCTTCTTCAAAATAATTTTCTTTTCACAAAATGTCATCCAATTTTAAAAGAAAAGGATTTTGTTGAAAATAGTCATGAAATATTTTGGAGGAAGCTTCATGAAAATAAAGCTTTATAAAACCGTAAAAATCCGTTCGTGCCGTATAAGTTAAAAAAACATTCTTCTCGTACTTTTTCCGGAAAAGTAAAAAAGTACCTCATATGGTAAAAAATAGAAAGATTCCTTCCATATGATGTGGTAAAAGTAAGAAAAGGGTAAAAATGCCTTAAAAATACAAGGAACGAAAGTAAAAATTTTATGAAAACATTTTGAGATCATATGGACATGGATAATAAACATAACCCCCAGTAAATACTTACGAGTAAACAATCTCAGATAAGAATGAGATTGGAATAATTATCTATTACCTTAGGTCCGATATAATTCGTACGTATTCGAACCTCCTGTATAATGATTTAAATAATGTCATAGAATTATTACAGAATCATATTCATTGTTATGATATCATATATGTTTCACTTATGACTTTATATTACCGGTTCTTTTGTAAATTCCATGTTAAAGCAGCATTTTGGGTAAAATCATTTTATCTATCGTATGTGTTTCGACTTTTCGTTCTTGATATTATTAATTACATCCTGATTTACATAATTCCATAATGTAAAACATGATTTATATATAATATATATTCATCATATACATATATATATTATAGATCGATAAAAGGAATGAAATACACCGTTCATGGAGACGGCAGACCGTACGTACGCATGAACGCTGTTTTCGTTTCCCTTTTGAATTGAATGGAATTAAGTAAATGACATAAATATATATATACATAAATCCAGTATCATTTTTATGTCATATATTTCATTATTAGTCATTATATATACTTTATAATCATTCATGAATGGTTAACATGGAGAGTGAATCTCATCGCGTCGTGGAGACGATAGTCCGTACGTACGCACGAGCGATGATATCATTCCCAAGATCATGGAATTGTATTAAAGTGTATGTATAATATTAAAGAATCAATATCAATTTACAATAATCATATATATTCATTACTTTCACCCTTATACCCATCCAAGTAAGGTGGTGGTGGAAAATAGATTACACCACGGCGTGGAGACGGTATTCCGTACGTACGCACGTGCGGTGATTTCATTTTCCGTTGGATGGATAGATGGTGAAATATGATTGTTTCATACTTATAATAACATATCAGTATATTATTGATACTTATGTTATTACCTCATAATGAAACAACTAAAAAAGAATAAGTGGAAGAAGAAATAAAGTTGAAAGAATCGGTAATGGACATTACCTCTTCTTTGAAGCGCCTCTTTGAGACCTCCTCTTAGGGCACTAAAATTGGTCTTTGAAGAAGACTGGGAACTCTAGTATGTTTCTAGAGAAGTTGAGAAGAGAATTTTGCAGGGGTTGGCCAAGAGTTAAGGCTCAAAGTGGTGTGAGGAAGAGAGGGAGGAGGTGCCCTTTTATAAGGGAGGAGAGGGGCACCTTTGGAATTCTTAAAAATATTAATTTATAATAAATCTAAACCCACTTAAACACCTCCAAAAATGACTAATATTCGAATATAAGATGATATAGGGTTGTAATCTCATAAACCAATAAAATTTAGACATGTTAGGAAATTATTTTACACATTATCAACTTGATTTATCCTTAATCAATTTAATTTTATTTGTGGTAATAACATTATAAATTTTAAATTATAAAAAAAATTACTTATTTGTTGTGAATTTTCCATAATTGGATACTTTATAACATTTTAGACCATATAAATTTAAATTTATAATTTTTAAATATTTATTTTTATTTTTAAACAATTTTATAATATGTTATTTTTATAAAATAACAATAGTGTCAATTTTGACACTATTCATTTATATGAATTTAAATAAAATATATATAGAAGATATGTTCGAAATAAAAGCTTTAATAGATTCATAAAAGGCCATATGTATCTAGAAAATTAGTGGATCACATTAAATAGTTCATATAATATTTATTTTATTATTTTTAAAACCATTTATTTGGTTTATCTCTTAATAAAATAATTACTACAACATTTTTGTATAATTATTTAATATACTTATTTGTTGCATAAAAATTAAAAATAAAATCCTATTATTAAGATAAATCTATTAACTTTCACAATAATACTTTTACTCGAATTTATCATCTTAAAATTACAATATTGAAATTGTTATATTTATTAAATTATGAAGGTGACAACTTTGGAATCATTTAAAATAAAATAATATAAGTGTCATAATCACTTTTATAATACTCAAAACGGCTATATATTAAGTAATTTGATGATTATGGTATATATACACACTAAAAATAAGTTTTGGTCAGGTTTTTGGGCCTTTTAATGGGTATTATTATTTCAATAAAAACTATATTACTGATTTTGCAATTAATAAATAATTTCTGCATCATTAATGCATCACCATTAATGACAATTATTTAATCCCTAAAAATTCTAAATAAATTATCATGATGTATATAATTTTATTAGAGTTCTGGATACTATTCATGTTTTAAGTTTTATGATGTTTATCACTAAATTAAAATTATTATACTTATAAGATTTAAGATAGTGACATGTTGTCACTTTCTTTGGTTTTAATAATAATTAAGTTAATTTCATGGAAAAAAGTCCATTAAATGATTCTAATCCGACCCTTAAGTGATATGGGTCGACTTTTATCAATCCAATAGAATTTTTTCTTGTGTTAGGGTAATTTTATAATATTATATTTACCCTTAATTACCCGATTTACCTTTAACTATGGTAAATAAAATTTACCATAGTTACTATTCATAATTCCCAAACATAAAAAGTAGCTTATTAACATAATTTGGACCTACTGATTCCAAATATGGAATCCATTTTTCCAAATTCAATACACAAAAGTTTTAGAAATTAAATTAAAATTAATCTCGTTGTTGAAAGAAAACAGGTTTTTCTTTAAAACATTGCAAAAGATTGAATTGATTTAACCTACGAATTCAAGGTAAAATAAATGATAATGACATAAATTATATTAAATGGTAAAAATATATTCTATTTATACTTTAAAACCATTAAATATTATAATTTAACCACATAAGTTATTACGATGAAAAAAGTTTTTTTAATTAAAATATAGCGTGTTTTTACTATTCATTAAAATATGAAAGTTATCAGAATAATATGAAAAAATTATCCAAGGTAAAATTTTATATCCTGATTCCAAAGAATAATTTTATTTTGTAAAATTAAACTTATAAACATGTCAAAAACTAGATTTAATGTGGGTGCACCATCAAAAGGAGGCAAAACTGCATTTTTTGAAAAATACTTATTTTACCCGAAAGATTTATTTTGTTCTTATACCATGTTCTAGAAAATGTGTAAGATGAATAATATTGTTATAAAATTCAAAATATAGTTAATACTATTCATAACGGCTAGTTCATAATAATATTATAATAACATATCGTTGTTTAGTAAAACCTGGTATTACATACAACACACGCTATCGAAGAAGGTCGCGATTGCAGGTGATGCAAGCCAAGTCAGGGTTGCGTATAATGCAAGGCTTCTTTGTTGTTTCGTTATAAAAGAATCCAAACATTTTTTCATTTATAAATTGTATATATATATATATATACTCAATGTTGCGTAGAATGACTATTATCAAATGAACTTGAAATTGTGTGTAACACAATCTAAGAATAGTGCTGCGTATACTGCAAGCTAATACAGTGTTGCGTATAGAGCAAGATAATCTTGGTGTATCGTACAACAGAATATATGAAAGAAATTAAAAAGAATATATCTTATAAAATCTTGGGTTATTACACTATTTCACCTCTCTTATTCAAATCCACCTCTCCTCTTCAAGATTTAGCCTTCAGAACCCTCTTCAACGCCATTTATGGCATGATTACTGGGTTGGATTCCTTATCTGAAAGGAATTCTGTGGAACATATCTGAAAACCTAGTGATTTACATATCTTTATGTCACTAAGGTTAGATATTTCATCCATTCAACCTCATCCTTTAATATGAGAGGATCTTTAACCTGGGACTCCTTTTTAGGAGTAATCCCCAATACAAGTTCTCTTAACCTGGGCATCCTCCTTAGGAGTAAGCCCCAAGTCCCCTAACCTGGGTTTCTTTTTTAGGAGTAATCCCCAGTCTTTAAATTCCCAAATATGGGCATCCTCCTTAGGAGTAATCCCCAGTCACAATTATCCCTAACCTGAGCCTCCTTCTCAAGAATAAGCCCCAATCATAATTTCTCTTAACCAGTATTAATTTATTTTGATTTGGGCATCCTTCTTAGGAGTAAAATCCCCAAGTCCCCTTCTAATTTAGGCATCTTCCTTAGGAGTAAGCCCCAATTTAGAGTATCAAAATCTCCATAAAATCACATATACCCTTATGGACCCTATTCCTAGACTTCTTCTCTGAAATAAGTCCCAATCTCTATATATTTGGGTAGTCATACATTCATAATCCCCACATCATTTCTTATGATTGCATCTTTCATAGCACAGTTGTCTAGTTTTACCAATACCTCTTTTTTCTCACACCAAGCATGACTCACGTGAGCTTAGAGTGTAAAAGTAATTATGAAATCTTTCTTTGAGCCATCAATCATGCATAAACCTCATAATTCTTTACTTGAACTACATGGGTTATGATTCCTTTTATAAATAAAGGATACGTAGGTTGCCCATCTGCGGGTACGATCCCAACTCTGAAATAATCTATGTCCTTCTGAATGAAAATAAACTTCAAGTGCCGCACTGAGTGGCTTTAAAACTAGTATGGTTATCATAATGACCAAGATATTTCTATATAATGCGTCGAAAGATACCATTGACTAAGAATCTCTAAACAAATAAAGATGATTCTCTATCAGTGAAGAACCTCAAATATATGTAAAAGATTCTCTAAATCTCTTACATACTAATCATTTATTGTCATATCTAATGGAAATATCATTTTCATACTTGGTAATTTAATAAGGATTCACGAACATAACTTAAATCTATAAAGAGAGTCCTAGAGTAGACAATAATTCCGCTCAAAAAGGTGTGATGAGTCTGAACTCCCATCCTCTCGACCAATGCAAATTATTAAGCCTTATAAGTTCACAACTAATGAGCACCTTCCTTTGGAAAGTAGGAAAAATGGATATAGAATCATTGGATGTTTTTGGTTCTACGAAAAAACCCGTTAGAAACCGATTGTAATGTTTGAACATTAAATCAATGATGTCATCCCCATTTCTAGCGTGAAATAGTGTGTTACAATTTATTCAACACAATATTTATTTAAAGGAAAATACGAACTAAAATATTTTTGTGTTATAGAAGTTCCTCAAGAGTATGGAAATTATCTATAAAAGTTGTTTTTGGAGATATTTGAAGAAGATGTAATATTAATGTGTTGTATTTTTTTCAATGCATAAATAATATTTAAAATCACATTTAATAATTTATTTTATGTGAGGTGAGGGCTATGTTGAGTTTGGGAGGTCTTTGTAATAGATCTATAAACCTTTATAAATTATTCTATAATTTTAGTTTTGTTTTTAGAACCAAATAAATGGAAAAGACATGAATCCTACTTATCCTCACCTGAAAAACTTCGATAGAGGAACTATGAATTTTATAATGAAAATTTTAATATGATAGGTTACAAAGATTCATATGAAAGATATTTAAACTTCATATGAAATAAATTCTTGTATGAGAGGAATTTTATATGAAAGGGTTATATTTATGTGAAAGCCATCTATAATTAATTTGAAATTAATTCATATATGAAAGTAACTTAATATAGAAGAAACATCATGTTATAGGTAGGAAATTATATGATAATTTTTTCTATCATATAGAAATAATTTTATGAATTTTTAAAAAGGTAATGCTTTAAGTCCTTTATGAGTATAATTTATGTTAAACAAGAATAATTTATCGTAATTTGTGATATAATTAATTTCCAAAATTCAAAGAAGATTAAAATTTCATTAAATCAATAAATTCATGGGGATCTATTCTTCATGGAAATAAACATCACAATTATACATTGTTATTCAAGATGTTATTTCAAGAATTATTCCAGATGATTCATATGTACTTTTATTCAATTATTAAAAATCATTTTTATTTAGTTAATAAATGATTAAAGATGAAATTTATTTATGACGAAAGAATAAGGAAATATGACATGAAATAAAGAAGATTGGTCATGTGTAAATAATTGGTTTAAGATCAGTTAGCAGTCATGCTTTTATTATATAGTTATTTTATGAGTTTTTAAATAACATTTTAAAGAAGATATAGAATTTCATAATAATTAAAATATTGTAGAAAATGTGGTTGAATCTCCAAGGAATAAAAATTCAAATATTTGTAAATATTTTTTTATAGGATAAAGACCAAAAAATAAAGAGAAAATTCATGGGAATAATATTAAAATGTTTTTGTGAATATATATTTAAAGAAGAAAAAAGAAGAGTGGTGTATGACCTGTGTGGAAGTTTATTAAACAAGAGACACAAGAGAGAGAGAGAGAGATAGAGAGAGAGAATAGGTTAATCCTGTAATATATTTTTAAGAACACTATATATGATATAGATATATATGTTGGTGTAACTTGTTACATGTTTTGATATGCGTGAAAATTGAAGAGGTGTATTGATACTATGTAATAATAGAAGAAAAATAAGAACTCAACACACTTAACAACTTAAAAAAAAGTCTATTTGTGTATGATGATTCAGTTATTACCTATATTATTCATATCATTATAAACTGTTGGATGCACTTGTGTGTGAGATTAACCAAAACAATATAAGGAGACATGTAACATAAGTTCAAGGATAAACCCTACCTGTTTTCACCTACAGGTTGATACTAGTGGGTTTTATGATATTAGAGGAGTCCATATCACACCAAGTATTTTCCTTCTCATTTTTAGAGGTGAACCATATAATTCATCATGATCCTTATATTGGCATGTTTTTGAATATGTGTGGAAAACAAATATCACTCACTTTAAGAGGAGGATAATATTGTTTAAAAAGAACATAAAAAGAATTATGATTATTGATTCACTCCCTCTATTAGTGATATCCCATAGATCTTTTATGTGGTTTTATTAATGGTATTAGGGTTCTAGGTTCCATTTGTTTGTGATAAGATGTTTAGAGTTTGATGTCTTTATATGGTAGAGATTCAGTATACTCAACCTTTGGAGCTCATTAATTCATATGTATATGGGCCATTGTGTAATAAATAAACCCATCGAGATAAGTATTATATTTCATTTATTTATGAATTTAATTTTATTACTTATTTTATTTTTAATAAGCACAAGTCTAATTCTCTTAGAATGTTTAAATATTTTCTAAGAAGTGTAGAAAAGGAGTGTTATTTCACTTTGAAGAAGATCTAGACAAACAATGGAACTAAGTAGAAATGGGAAGTTTGAAGATTATTTGGAGAATCATGAAATTTTATAAGAACCTAGTGAACCATCAACGCTAATAATGATGTGGCCTAATATAATAATAGAATCTTGGTGAAGATGGATGAAAATATCTTGATCATTCATGATACTTCTTGATACTTACAGAGGCATTCTATTGGTGTAGTGGTTAAAATTAAAATTCATTATTTACACAATCCAAATTGGGATATTTTATGATATGAAATGTATTACAAAAAATTTTCAATCTTGAATTATGTTTATATGTTTGGTATCCCTTATGTTTTCCAAGTAAAAAGTGAAATTATTGGGATGTTTTAAAAGAGAGGTATGTTTTCCAAGTAAAAAGTGAAATTATTGGGATGTTTTAAAAGAGAGGAGTTGATGATATCTTCTTAGGATATCATCAAAATAGAATGGGATACTTATACTAAAACAAAGAGTCTAGAATTATTGTTGAAACTACTAATGTGAAGGTGCTATAACATGTAAAGAAATAATATGCACATGAAGAAGAAAATTCTAGAAGTTATGATGATATTGTTTTAGTGAAACATGTTGAAGAAGTTTGTATAAAAAAAGAAAGTTTAGAATATTTATAGGTTGGATGATAATATTAAACCATTTTAAGTGATGAGAAAAAACCTCATTAATCTCATTCATGGATGATATGGAAAATATAGGTCCAAAATATATTTGGAGGTTAATGATGGGAGCTATAAACTAGGAGAACTTTGAGGAAAATAACTCACACCTCATTATTTTCTCAATTTGAACTGAGATATATTGAAGAATAATTGAATTATTAAGAGTGGTTTGATTCTATGAATAGAGAATTAGACCATACTGAAAATAATGAGAAATGGGAGCTTATAACCAAGCCTAAATACAATAATGTTATCACAAAAAAGTGGGTGTGCCAAAACAAGTTGAATGAAAAAAGATGAATTTTTAAGAAAAAAAGAAAAACTTATGTGTAAAAGATATTTATAGGTTGAAGGACAGGAATTTTATGATATCTTTTAATTGGTTTCAAGGATTCATACAATAATAAAATTCATTTATATTATAGATCAAAGTAAATAAGATATTTTTCAAATGGATTTCAAGTATTTCATACTTAATGGTGAGTTGGAAGAGGATGTATACATCATGAAACCTTGTTGTTTATAAGTTAGAGAATAAGTTAATTATGTTTTTAGGTTTAAGAGGGATTTATATGAGCTAAAAAAACCCAATATATTGGTATTATAATATATAAACCTACTTGAAGATGTTGAGATTTAGAAATGGAATAGTGGACACTAACCTTTATGTTAAAGACTATAAAGAGGCATCTCTCATTGTTATTATTTATGTGTATGAAATAATTTTTTCTATAAATGATGAGTATGTTTGGAAATATTTTTTAAAGTAGATTAAGATTATATTTAAAATGTATATTCTAGGTGAGATGAGGTATGTTCACATCTTACAAATTTCTCAAGAGAGAGATCACGTTTTTTATTTCTCAAGAGAAGTAATCCTGGGAACTTTTAAAAAATATTGGAATAGAGGATTCAAAGCCAATTTACACCCAAATGTTAGTGGAAAAAAATATACAATTATGAGAAAGGAAAATAAGTGAATTGAATGGAATTTTGAAAACTGATTGAAATTCTATTGTACTTTAAAACTAGAAGGTTGAATTTAGTTTATACTGATACACTATGTGTCAGATTTCAAATTACACCAAATGAGTCTCATTTTAGTGATGAAAATAGGATTATTAGGTATATTAAAGTCATAACAAGTTTGAATTCTTAAAAATGAAAACAAAGGGATTCTTAATTGGTTCGGTTACACAAATACAAATTTGGTTGGTTTTGTTGATGATATGAGGTCTACAAATGGTTGATTTTTCTTCATTAGGGAAAGGTGTGTTTATTAGTGTTGTGAGTGGGTGTACTATACCCAACTCCTTTATATACTTTTATTACCATTACATGTATACAATTTGATATATTCATGGGTTTATTCTTACCATAATTGTGTTGATACTTCTGCATCCACTATTTAGATGGTAATGTCCTTATATAACATGTCATATCAAAAGGTTATAGAAGTTCCCTGTTATAATGAGAACCTTGAGATACTATGAAAATAATATTAATTATATGCCCTATGGTATAGATAAATCACACTAACGAGATACAGATGATTTCTAACTATCATGTTCTAAGGGATTATAATCATTGATACTTCTTCTCATGAATTTCACACTTGATGATATTGAGTAGATGAGATCATGAGGTTTGACTCGCCAATAAGAACACCATATGTTTTAGATGTCACTGGTTTTTTCTATCTATAAAAATGTGTAATTGCCTCCTGAATTGATATCATTATCAATGTGTACCATTTAATCATGTACTTTAATACAAGGAAAAAACTATGACATTAATATTATGGTGAGGTAGCTTGTGTTGGGTGCATCTTTGGTGGTATGGCATTGATTGAGTGACCGAGATATAATTTTTCACTACCAGATTAAGGAAGATATATATCATAGGCCCAATACAACTAGGATGAAAATACCTCCATAAAATCCATGGCTTTGGCATCAGAAGGTAATTCCATCCAGTAAGGTCAAAAAATGTATAAAGCCTCAAAATTACGATGACACAAGTGTGCATACTATTTTTTGTGATATCGTGATATAAAAAGATTATATTACATATATTGTTTTGTAGGTGGTAATCATAGCTATGAAATTATTTGTCTCCTTAGGGGCCATGATGGGTTGCTAGACTTCGCTCTTGGACTATGGGTTAGACTCACTACTATCAAGATAAGGACCAAGAGGGTCACACAATAAGTTTATCCACAAGTTACACATATTCAGATGAATATAAGTTTAGGGAATAGTGGGACCCATGTGCAGGGGGTGATAAATGTCAAAGTGTTAGCGATAGCCCCCTATAATATAGGAAATATTAGAGGTGGTTGTGAAAATTGATTCTAATTATTTTTTTTTAAAATTTTGAACAACCATCCCCACAACTCCTCCCTATCTTGTTCGTACCCCTTCCCTCCCATTTCGTTCTCCCCCCCGTGCTTCCCATTCCATTTAGGCATCATCCCTCCCCTACCTCCCCACTCTAGTTCAAGAACATCACACCCCTCCCTTGCCTTATGTTTCCGGTCCTATTCCACCCCACACACCACCTTTTCTCCTATTCTCGGCCCAGTTAGGTCCCTTGCGTTGTGCCTCACCTTTGTAAAATATAATCTTTCTGGGTATCGAACCACTAACCCCAAGCATATGGTGCACTACCTTTTTCCACCATGGAAAATGTTTTTTTGTTTGTTAACTAAACATTATTATATTTATATACATTAGGTTGTACATTCAAATATATAATATTTGAATAAATATATATTATTTGAATAAATATTTAAATATATATAAATATTTATATATGATATATTTATGTATAATATTTATATATAATATATATTTGTGTATAATATATACATATAATGTATTTGTGTATAATATATGATGTATATATTTGTCTATAATATATATATATATATATAATATTCGATACATAAATATTATATAATATATAATATATATGTGCATAATATATATATATATAAATAATTATGTCAACATATATAAATATACATACATACACATATATATACATATATATATATATATTTGTGTGTGTGTATTTATGTATTTATATAATATTTATAGACATACTATAATTATAGGATATATATTTATATAATCATTTTTATATATTTTTATATATGTACATGTGTGTGTAACAATAATATTATTAATTATTATTATTTTTATTACACTTATTTTTTAAAGTATAAAAATTATATATTGGTTTTATAAATATATACGCAAAAAATTAAATACATTCATATAATTGGAAAATATATAATATAATTAAATGATATATATAGACTAAATTAATTTTTAATTAATCTGGTATACTACAATATATATAAAATAATTATATAATATATATAAATTTATATATAATTAAATATTTATAATATTATATATATATATATATATTTTTTTTCTATATTATATATGTTTGTATACATAATATAATATAAATCTATTTATACAAAAATATGTAATAAAAATGTATTTAATATAATATATGTACAATATAAATCATAATATAAATGTATTGTATTTATAAAACCATATATAAATTTTATAAATTTGAATAAATATATTTATAATTAAATTTATATTATGTGTACAAATATTTATATATGTATACATTTTTTTTATATGTATAAGTATTTATATAACATCCTTATATATATATATATATTTATAATGTATTTAAATACATTTATATAATGTTTTTATGTAATACACACACACAAACACACACACTTGCACATGCACACATATATATTATAAAATTTGAATTTATATGAGATTTAATTTAAAAAATAAATATTTTTTGAGAGGGTTTAAAACCCCCTCTAATCAAAGTGATTAGTGGCAGTTCATGCCCCCATCAAATTTCTTGAATTAGAGGGGGTTCAAAACCCCCTCTAATTTCTTACCCCCTCTAATCTAAGGGATTAACAGTAGTTCATGAACCCCCTCTAATATCTTAAATTAGAGGGGGTTGTGAACCCCCACTATTTTTAAAAAAAATCTATTATATATATATATCCAAAATATTATTATATATATAGATCCTCTAAAATTCAACATAATATATAGAACCACTAATTATTAAATTAGTAGTGGTTTTGATATAAATGACTCTAAAATAAAAAAAAATACTAAAAAAATAATGATAAACAATTTAGAAGTGGTTGTGAACCCCCTCTAAATTTGATTATTATATGGGGTTGTGCATAACCCCCTCTAAAATGAGTTTAGAGGGGTTGTGAATAACTCCCTCTAAAAAACCGCTGCTAATATTCTGTTTTTTTTGTAGTGTTATGGGCCGAGTTAATAGTTCACATTTTATCACATAACATGTTTATATGTAATAAGTGAGTTTTAAATTATCTCTGACATTTAAGTTAGTTTAATAAGTCAAAAGTGTGTGCAATGGAGTAAAAAAAAGTTCATTATTTTCTAGAGACCAAAGTTCAATTTTGGAAAGATAATATAGCTATAAAATATCATATTAGCCTCTTGAATAGTAAAATCCACAATTTAGATGATTTTAGAGAGATAATATAACATCTCCTCTCCTCTCAAGCTCTTAAAGATAGATTCTAAAGAAAGAACAAGGTCAGATCGATCCCATCTACTCGATCGAGTCTGAATTATTCACATGATCAAAGGGACATCCTAAAGCTCTTAGATTTTCCATGATAGCACTGTGGAGTCGTAAATTGATGATCCATGATCCATGGTGCATATTTGTAAAATCTAGAGGATTCCCAACTTAGCACTTTTGAGCCATGAAATACAGATGGTGTGCGAATCAAACCGACAATTTCAAGTGAGAATGTTACTATTTATAGTTTTGTCTGATTTTATTTTTCGTGTTTCAATTGAAATTAATGTGATCCTTTAAGAAATTTGGGAAAGAAATTTTTTTTATTCCATTTTATTAACATGAATTCAAATCCAAAATATTACATTGTGTATTTTTCACACTTCTGATGCACCCCAGGTTCCTTCAATTGGTATCAGAGCCAATTTTAATTATTTAAGTTGAAAACGTTTAAATTTAAATTAAATTCTCTATTATTATGAAAAGGGTTTCAATATGGTTCCAACAAAACTGAAGGTGCATCAATTTGAGTTCATATCATCTATATATGGCTGATCAAAGATCGATAAGTTTTGCATAAAAATTGTTGTGAAAATTTTAATTAAAATTTTTCGTTCACTTTAATGGATACCGATGTGACATTTTATAGTAGAATCATAATTCAAGAACTTTACATATTCACTGAAGATACCACAAGATGTTTGGGGTAGTCCTTTGGAAATATAATATTTTTGTGGAAGCTATGTTCTTTTTCTAAAAAACATTCATATCCTTCCAAATGGAAGGATAATATTTTTTAATAAAAAAATTAATAAGAAAACAGGTTTCCACTCTCCATTTTTTTGGGTGTGGAAAAGTTTTCCTTCCCCATTTATGGGGATGTTGATGTATTTTTTCTTATATATATATATGAAAACTGGGTCCCGATGACAGCATAGGCACCCCTCCCTCACACGACCATTAGGTCCGGGCCCGCCAAGTAACCCAGTTACTGCGCAGACACATCGTCCCTACCATGGGGCCCACCCACATGCTTGAACGGATCATCTGACTATTGATAGTCCCCACAGGCCAACACATGTCCTTTCCAGTGTGCTTTTTCCTCACTCACACACACCCTGAGAAACTTCCCAGAAGGTCACCCATCCCGATCACTACTCCAGGCCAAGCACACTTAATTGTGGAGTTCTAATCAGGTAGCCTCCCAAAAAGGAAGGTGAAACTTGTTGACATGAGTCTTATCATTTAGTCATTTAACCCTATATCATTAGGGGATGTTATAATCACCCCCCCTTTAGAGAAAAACACCCTCATTTTGGGCCCTACATCTCAACCCAGGCAGTGCACCTCACTTAATCATTTATCCCTGTATCATTTGGGGATGTTACAATATATATTATAATATATATATATATATGTATGTGTGTGTGTGTTTGTTTTTCTAAAAAGATGTCCAATTAAACTTGGTTTGGACTAGATCGATCTAGATTTGGTCTATTCGACCTATCAACCCTATCACAAGACCTATGTTAATATATGAGAGTTTACTTTAGGTCCAAATGTAGTTGAAAAATTATGAAATTTTTTAGAAATTAAATTTAATTATCTATGATCTAAAAAAATATTTTGGGTGGTGTGGGATGTATCAATAATTAAATAAAATTATTTTAAAACAAGTTAAAGCTTTAAAAATTCCTCAAGATTATTTTTTGAAAATTTAATTTTTCTTATTCAATATAATTGTGTGTTGACTAATAATGATCAGAGACCAAACCATGCATGTTTGGTTTATTAATTATTTAATTTAATTATTTCATTTATGTTTTAAAATTAAATAATAATTTTATTTTGACAATATGTGCATCTTCCCTCCATATTTAATTTTTATAAGGGAGTACATGTCTACATTTAAGTGATAAAATGTATTTTTACACCCTGAGTTCCACTCATCTGCATGTGAGTGTACATTGTAAAGACCAGTGGAGTTTGTATAACAGAAGTTTGAGTCAAGAGACGATGTAAAGAAAACAGGTGAAGTGCGTAGGTGTTGTGGGTGCTGCAATTCTATATAGGTATCCACATAAGAAATTACCATAGGGTCTCGCTTAATATATAATTAGATCGATGGATTAAACAATAGTTAACAGAGCTTGATCAAGTCATTATTTATTTACTTTATCGTATGAATGATTTATTATTTTTTGAATGTGTATTTATTACATTTGATGACATAATATAATAATAAATAGACATGCATAGATAAAATGAACATGTATGGTGAATGTTTTTTTATTTAAAATCATGGTTAAGTTGTGGGTGTGATCACATAAAACAAGAATGTTAATTAGAAAAGGACTTCATTCACCAATATTAATTTACCAAATCTCTCAAAGAAAATATCAAGTCATTAAATTCATTACATCACTTGAATTTGGACATAATCGACTATTTGAGGTGCTTTTTATCCCTAGTTAAGGGTGCCTCTTACTACCTATGTGTTGTTATGAGAGTGGTGGGTCAAATTAACTAAATTTGGCTAAAAATGAGTTTTTATAGCTAGATTGTTGAAAATTCATAGGAAAAGTGTTGAGTATTGCAATAAAATCCTTTATTGGAGATGAGAATCCACTCAACAGATTAAGGATCCATGAGTTAGTGTGGTTATCTAGTCTAAATATTACCTCAGACTCTCAGAGTAGTGTAGATTCCCTAACCTGGGATATGAAGAGTGGTTTAAGGATCCTTTATACTAGAGTACTCAAGAGACTAAGTATTATGAATCAAGTAGTTGAGGGTTACTAGGATTTGATAAAATAATGGGAGATATTTAAAATTAATAATTTGAAATTTTTTACTAGTAATCAACATTATGTATAATGTACTATTATATTTATTATAGATAAAATGGAAACCACCACCAATTTAATTTCACTGCGATCAATATTAGATAAAGAGAATATCTCGACCAGTCATAACTTCTAGGAGTTGTATTGGCACTAGTTCATAATAATACACCAAGAGAGGAATATTTATGTGTTGGAATCCCCAATTCTAGATAACCCCCCCTCAGGTAGTAAGCAAGGCTGATAATGATATGAGATATCAAGTGAGTTGTAGAAAATGCATGAGGATAAATATGATTCAAAAATATTGTCTTATATCCAAGAGTTTTACTCAGAGTGAGCTTGATAAGAAAGATATGAGATATAAAGTGATATATATTGATACAGGATAGTGAAAGGGATTCATGTAAGACCTCATTTACTCAATATTATCATGTGTTTTGAGAGATTAGAGACCCTTGGGTTCAAACTAAACCAATAACTAAAAATCGATATCATTATTACATATTTATTTCATAGATTCTCTACTTTCATTGTTAATTATAATATGAATCAGATGAATAAGTCACTCTTATATTTTTTGGATTTAGTTCTCCAAGTAGATAAGAATATGAAGAATTCCGAATCCTCGGTCCTTGTGGTGAGAAAGAGGAGGACAGAAAAAGGTAAAGTGTTTAGGGATAAGTCTAAGTAAAAGACATTGATGAACCAACCTTCTATGAAGCTAAAAATACATAAGAAGATAAATTATTAGGAGGAAGTATGATTTTTCATGTGGTAATAAAGGCCACTGGAAGAAAAATTTTATAGTTGGGAAGAATAAGAAATTTGATGCTTCTACTTCATGTATATTTGTCATTGAATTAAATCTATCTATTTATACCAGTTGGGTATTGGATATTTCATGTGGATCACAAATTTTTATTAAAATATAGGAAAGAAATAGATTTATGAAAATTGTGAAAGGTGAAGTAGATCTATAAGTATAAAATGGCGTGAGACTAACAAAATTAGTAGTAGGGGATTATCATCTTACTTTTATTAATGGAATGGTTCTTTTACTAAATAATTTTTATTATGTAGAATCTATTACCAGAAACATAATCTCAGTGTTGATTTTAGACACCAAGGTATTTAATTTCAATTCTTTGAATACATTTTATCTTATTTATGAGGATAAAATATGTTATAGTATAGAACATTTTATCAATGGTAAATATATACTTGACCTAGAAAATACAATTTTGGAAATAAATGACAAATCCAATGAGAATGAATGTTATCCTACTTGCCTATGGTACTTCAGACTAGGTCTTGTAAATGATAAGAATTTAAGAAAATTTCATCAAGAAGGGTATTTATACTATTTTTAGTTAAAACCATTTGATGTATGTAATGCTTGTTTACAAGGTAAAATAACCAAAACACCTTTTAGTGGGAAGGTAGAAAGAGCCAAAGAACCATTAGAATTGGTCCATATAAATTTATGCATTCAATTTATTGGAGAGGAAAGAGGTATCTTTTATTACTTCATTAATTTTACTGATGAGTATAGTAGATATAGATATATCTAATTAATGAGGTATAAGTCATATTCCTTTAAAATGTTTAAGGAATATTAAAATGAAGTAGAGAATAAACTTGGTAAGAATATTAAGAAACTCATCTTAGACTGTGGTAGATAATATTAGAACTAAGTTTTCACTAATCATCTAAAGGAGTGTGGTATAGTTTTCTAACTCACTCATCCTTATACAACTTAGTGGAATGGTGTTAGTAAAAGGAGGAATCATAACCTTCTTGACATGGTCAGATCAATAATGAGTCGTGAAACTCTATATTAATCCTTTTGGGGATATGCACTATAGACTATGATATATACACTAAAATTAGTATCAAATAAAGTAGAATATGGGATTCCATATGAGTTATGGTATGAAAATAATCCCAGTATGTCACATATACATATATTGGTATGTGAAGATTTTTCAAAGACTATTCCTAGTGAAAAATTATCATATTGGAGAATGAATTGAATCTTTATAGGTTATCCTAAGGATACTAAAGGTTATTATATATATAAACCTTTATATAGAACATTTATTTTAGTAATAAAAGATGAATTTCTTGAAATAGAACACATTTCCAATATAAATAGTGTGAGAAAGATTGAATTATATGAAGTTTATTCTCTATATGCACAAGAGTTGGTACACAAATAATCTTTATAAGAGATAGTGAGAGAGAAATATTTTCTTGAGACACATGTATTGCATAGTTCTTCTAGAGTGGTTATAGAAACAGAGAGATATTATTTTATCATCACCGAGTCAGGTGAAACATTACTCCTAGAGAATAATAAACCTATAACCTACAAGGAAGAAATATATGATAAAGATGATTATAAATGGAAGGAATCCATGCATTTTGAAATGAAGTCAATGTACCAAAATTAAGTTCAGGTTTTGGTAGAACCACCAGCTAATGTAAAGCCTATTAGGTGTAAATAATTATTCAAGAAAAATATGTACATGGATGGTCAAGTAAGAACCTGTAAGGTATATCTAAATGTTAAGGGTTTCAGGAAATTTCAAGGTATCGACTACAATGAAACCTTCTCATCAAGTGAAATACTAAAATCCATCAGAATATTACTTGCAATAACAACCTTCTAAGATTAAGAAATTTTGAAAATGGATGTCAAAGAAAAATTTATAAATGGTAATTTATTTTAAAACATATATATGACACAACTATAAGGGTTTATTATGCCAAAGAGTGCCAATAAAGTATATAGGATACAAATATCCATTTATGGATTGAAGAAGGAATCATGATCATAGAATTCTAATTTTGATGAGGCTATAGTAGATTTTGGTTTCATGAAGAATGTAAGATATCCATGTTTCTAAAACAAGGTTAGTGTAAGTTACATAATTTTACTAGAATTATATGTTTATGAAATATTATTAATAGGAATAAAAGTGAAAGTATTACAGTCAACAAATACTTGGTTAAATAAATTCTTCTCCATGAAATAATTAAGTGAAGTATCCTATATTCTAGGGATAAAGACCTATCGATCAATATATCATGGGTTGGGTGGGTAAGTTAAAGTATATATATTGAAAAGTTACTCAAAATATATAATATTGAAAATTCTTAGAGAGGATTATTTCCAGTGTCACATGGAATTAATCTCTTCAAGAAGATGTGTCCACAGAAACAAGGGGAGATTGACATAATGAGTAGAATGCCTTATGATTTAGTAGTGGTATCCTTCATGTATTCCATGCTATGTACTATGTTTTATGTTCCCTTTTATTTAATCATTGTGGGAATATTTCAAGCCAATCTAGGCGAGAAGCATTGAGAAACTATAAAACTATCCTAAAGTACTAGAGACATACAAAAGAAATTTTCCTGATGTATGGAGAATATGAGGATCTAGTTGTGAGGGGATACATTGATGAAAGCTTCCATACAGATCAAGATGATCTAAAAATGCAGTTAGGATATGTATTTTTTCCTAAATGGTGGTGCATTGAGCTAGAAGAGCTCAAAGCAGTCTGTGGTTGCTGATTCTACAATAGAGTCTAAGTATATAGAGGCTTCTGATGTAGCTAAGAAATAAATTTAGATACACAAATGTTTTACTAGGAATGGAGTTATACCTATTATTATAGACCATATTATAGTATACTATGATAATACTATAGTAGTGGTACTTTCTTAGGAGCCCAAGTTGCACCAAAGGATAAATAATATACTTTGGAAGTTTCTTATCTTGATGGATTTTACTTAGAGAGGTAAATTCATGGTTATCATAGTATTCATAGAGGATAATGTGTTATATTACCTGACTAAATCCAAATCTTAGTATAATAATGATACTCATGTGAAAGATAGCGAGTTGAGAATTGTTAGCAGTTGGCTCTAGTGAAATTGGGTGTGTTGTGAGTGGGTACCCTAGAACAAACTCCTTTATTTACTTGGATTACCATTACATGTATATAATTTGAAAAATACATCTATTTATTCTTACCATAATAGTGTTAATACATTTTCATCCACTGTTTACATGGAAATGTACTTACATTACATTTCATATCAAAAGGTTATAACGGTTCCCAATAATAATTATAACCTTGAGATACTATGATAGTAATCTTAAATATATGTACTATGGTCAAGGTACATCATACCGATGAGACACAGATAATGTATGAATTTCAAGTGATGGGGGATCATAAGAATTGAAAATACTTCTCATAAAGGTCACACTTGGTGATCTTGAGTAGATTAGATCAAGAGGACTAACCTAACAATAGTAGCACCACATGTTTCAGGTTTCATTGGTTTTTTCTACCTACGAACATGTATATTGGTCTCTTGACATGAGGTCATTATTAATTTGTACCATTTGATCACATAATTTCATGTAAGGAAAAATCCATGATGTTGAATTCATGGAGAGGTAGCTTAAGTTGGGTGTGTCTTTGGTGTATGGAATTACTTGCATGATCATGATAGAAATTTTCACTTATGAGTTGAGGAAGATATATCTTGTGGGACTAGGATGATCGATATGGTAGGAAAATCATTAAATCCCTAGACATGGTACGAGAAGGCATGTCCATCCAATAAAGTCACAAAATGTATAAATCATCAAAAGGATGACGACATAAGTGTGTATCCTGCTTTATGAGATATCATGAGATAGAGAGATCATATTACACAGAACATGTTCAATGGTGGTAGTCATTGTTATGACATTATTTATACCCTTATGATTCATGATGGATTTCTAGACTCTGCTATTGGCCTATGGGTTTGACTCACTGCTATCAATATAAGGACCTAGAGGTCCACACGCTAAGTGTATCCACAATTTACAGATATTCAGATGAATAGGAGTTTAGGATGTAGTGGGATCCATGTTCGAGGGCAAGTGAATGACTTCATGTGAGAGATAACAAGTAAAATATTTCAATTATATAAATAATTTTTAGAATAATTATGATTGAATTTATTTCTCAATGTATTCAGTTGTTTCTTGATCATAAAAGTGAATATGAGAAACATATAATTTTTCGAAGGAACAATTGATGTTCAAGGTTCATTAAATTATTTGGGAAGATTATGGTCTGATTTAATGGTTATTATTTTATAATGTAAAATGTTAATATATTACAAGTGAGTGGTAAAATATTTTTGACATTTATGACAAGTTTAATAAGTCATAAGCGTGTATAATAGTCTAAAATAATGGTTATTACTTTCTAGGGACCAGAGTTCTATTTTTGAAAGGTATAAACTAGTTCTTAAAGAAAATTTTAGCCTCTTAGTTCATAAGATCAATCATTTGGATGAATTTAAAGAGATAATCTCTAATCTATTATTATCTAAATCTCTTAGATATATATTATGAAGAAATAATAATGTCAGATCAATCCTGTATTCTCGATTGAGTCTACATTTTTAATGTGATCAAAGGTATTTTTTAAAGCTCATATATTTATTTTAATAGAACATGAGAATCACAGATTAATGATCCAAGAGTTTTGGTGCATTTGTGGACTCTATAGAGGAATCCTATCTTGGAATATTTGAGCTACGCAATTCAGACTATGATAAATCAAACCCGAAATTTCAAGTGAACAAGGTACCATTTTCGTTTTCATTTGATTTTATTTTTCTTTATTAAATTTAATTGCATGTGATCTTTTAAGAAATATGGGAAATGTGTTTTGTGGATTCAATGTTTTTAAGATGAATATGAATACAAAATTTTATAGTGTGTATTTTGTTTATGCTTCTACTTCACCTTCAGCTCATTCAATTAGCACACAAAGAAGTAGAGTTCCATTATCTTGAGCAGTTCTCAGGAATAATATGTAGCTTCCACTCATACCGTGACCCAATTATTTTGGATGAAGAATTAATTTGAAGATCTCAAGGTTGAAGTGAAGTTACCATTACTTGTTGGGTGTGATAATAAAAGTGTTTTTTATCTTTCAAGGAATGAAATTCAGTATTCAATATCCAAGCATATTGATATAAAGTATCACTTCATCAAATATATTGTAAATACAAAGGAGAAAATATCAGATGTATTAATAAAGGAATTACTTACTGATAAATTTTAGAATTTGGGGTTGATGTTTGGAGTATAACCTCACCCTTATCATGGATAAGGTATGGTATTTAAGTCTCCTATATCATATAGTTGTTTGGATATTTTTGTCGAAGGGGGAGAAAAGATAACATAAATATTCCTATTATGTTTATCTCCTTATGTTTTTTCAAGGGGGGGGGGGTATAGGTTGAATTATCCATTGATATGTGTGTAAAATTATGAGAGAGAGATATATTAAATAGTTGGATCATGTATTTAGAGAGAGTTTTTAAAAGTGGTAATCTATGAATTTTTCATGAGTGCATGAGTGAACTATTTTAGCAGTTTTGTTAAAGTGAATACAAGAATTTTTTTATTACATATTACATGGATAGTTCTATTAGGTTGAGTACAAATTTCATTTGATTAATAAGTGGGGATTTTTTGATTTATTCTCAATTTGTATCATTTTTTAAAATTAAATTAAGAGGATAAAGTTTGAAGAGGCTGAAAGTAAATCTATTTTTTTTGGAAACCATGATATTATTATTCAATATTCTTATTTACTACACCAACTTCTCCCATATAGTCTTATAATTATATAATGATAATCTATAGATAAGTTTAATGAGTTTGATAGTGATTTATGTTCCTTGGTTTACAAAAAATCCAATAGGGGGGATTGTTGAGACCAAGTGATGAATTAAGAAAGTTTGTGAAGATGAAATTAGGTTAATTTATTGAAGGAAAAAGATGTTCCTATGATTAAAAATATAAGAAGTTCACCTAGTGTATGGAAATTATATAGGCAAGTTATTTTTAGATAATTTTTAAGTGTATATGGAATAATTTTGTTTTATTTTGTTTTCAACGTGTAAATCATATTAAAACAAACATTTAATAATGCCTTTTATGTGAGTTGAGGGTTTTTCTAAAGTCTATTGGTCTTAGAAACATGTATAGAAATATTTTGGAATTATTCTCAAATTTTAGTGTAGTTTTTGGACTTAAGAAAATTGAAAATTCATGAAACCTCTTTATGATAATATGAAGGACTTGGATAGATGAAATGTGAATTTTAGAAAGTAAATTTTCATATGATAGGTTCTAGAGCTTCATATGAAAAATATTTGAACTCCATATGACATAAATTCTAATATGAGAATAATTTTATATAAAATATATCTTTTAATATGAAAAAATGCACTTCATATAAAAAGAATTATCATTTAAAAGGAACATCATATGAAAGATTGGAAATCATATGATATTTTTCTATCATAAGAAAATACTTGTTCAATTTTTTCTAAAGGTAATGAGGTAAGTTATTTATGAGAAGAATTTAAGTCAGAGCAAGAATAACAGGTCAGAATTATAAAGAGTATTAATTTTTAAAATTCATAGAATTATTCAATGTCATTAAATCAGGTGATTCATGGTGATCTATACTTAATAAAAATAAATATCACACATATAAATTATGATTCAATATATTATTTCAATAATTATTTTATATAATGAAAATATATTAATCTTGAATGATTTTAAATATAATTACTTCGGTTAAGCTATGATTAAAGTAACTAATTATTTTTGATGAAAGAAGAAGGAAAACAAGAATGAAATAAAGTATTTTGGTAGTGTTTTAAGTTTTAGTTTTAGATTAGTTGGATGCTACATTATTATGATATATTTATTTCATGAATTTTTTACATCGGATTTTAAAGAAGAGATAGAAGGCTATGAAAATTCCAATATCATAGAAAATGAGGCTGAGTCTTTAAGGAATTGAAATTCAAATATCTTTAATTGTTTTATTATAGGATTAAGAATATAAAAGGATAAAAATTTTGAGAATAATATTCACATAGTTTTTTGAATATATATTCAAATACGAAAAAAGAAGAGTGGTGTACAATTTTTGGGGAAGTTTATTAAACAAGATAAACCAAAGAGAGAGATAGAAAGGTTTTTTCTATTATATATTTCGAATAACACTACACATGATAGAGATACATGCAACAATAAAGTTTTTTCAGGTATGATATGCATGAAAATTGAAGAGGTGTCTTGCTACTACGTAATAATAGAAGAAAAATAACTCAACACACCCAATGACTCGACAATAGTCAATTAGTGGAAGATGGAATAGTTGTTACTTATATTTTTCATATAATTATAAATTATTGGATTCACTTGTGTGAGGGATGCATATAAACATTTTCAGGAAACAGGTAACATGAGTTTAAGGATAAATGCTGCTTATTTTCATTTAAAGGTTGATACTAGTGGGTTTTGTGATCTCAGTGGAATCCATATCACACTAAGGATTAGCCTTCTCATTTTGAAAGGCGAACCTTGTAAATCATCGCACTCCTCATGTTGGTGTGTGTTTGGATGTGTGTGGAAAACAAATATCACTAACTTTAAACAACATTAAATGTTTTTTTGAAAGAAACATAAATGGAACTAAGACAACTAATTCAATCCCCCTTTTAGTGATCTCTCATAGATCCTGTGTGTTGTTTCATAATATGAACTTATTTTATTCAGCACATTATATTACTTATAAGGTTACTTCATCATCTACGATAACCATTATTTCATTATTCCAATGGTCATGTTAAAATTCTAAGGGTATTGTTACTATTATAATAGTTATATTTCCAATGACTACTTTACCCATTTAAAATGGTCATATGTCCCTTATAATACCAATATATACCACTTAATTACTTTATTCATTATTTAATTAGTTTTCTTGGAAGTTTCTATAAATTTATTTTTCAAAATTCCTGGTTTATTTTTTTAGTTCTTGTTTTACTATTATAATATTTTTCACAACTATAGAGTTTTTAAGAGACCATGATCCATAAGATTTATGAATTATAGTTATATTATTTACTTGAATTTATTATCCCATTATAATTTTATTGATCTTATATAATTTATTCATCCTTAATTTATAATTTTGTAGTATATAAGAAAATGGTACTTTCTTTGTTACATAGTGCTTATAATTTACAATATACTTTTTTACTCTACTTTGTCAAGGAAATTATATAACTATGAAAAATATAAATTTTAAGGAAGGAATTTTTATATAAAAATATGAAATGTTACATTCTCCCCCCATCATAAATTTTATCATAAATTTTTTAATCTAAACTATCATATGAAAATTAATGTGAGAAATCTTGTTTCATCACATCCTCTAGTTCCTATATTACTTCTTTATACTGATGATTTTCCACAGTACTTTTACAAGGTGAGTTATCTTATTTTTTAGAATTTTATCTCTATGATATAAGATATCCATTGGCTTCTGTTCATAAAAGAGATCATGATCCAATTGTACAACCTTCAAATTTAATATTCATGATGTATATAATTTGTACTTAAGAGATATACATAGAATGTATTCAAAACATGATATAGATTAGGTGTAATTTCTAGTCAATAGAACACATCTCTCACATGATTAAAAATCTTGAAGGGGAAAATGTACTAAGGGCTTGGATTTCCCTTCTTCTCAAACATTATACTCTCATCCATGAAGATATATGAAGAAATGATTTATCCCATAAATAAAACTTCAAGTATAATTGTTAATTGATAACATAGATCTTTTTTTAATTGAGAACTGATTTCCCATATTACTAAATGATTTTAAATCACATGTTATTTATTATAGAAGATCTTGTATTAATTTTTTTATCTCCAAATCCCCTCCAACATGTTATATTTATTTATTTTATTTCCATAAAAGTATTTATACAAGGATATTTATATTCTCAAGTGAAAGATATTGTTATATAAGAACTCAAAAAAAAAAGAATATATTGATCTTGAATACCATTAAAGTTCATAGAGTAATAATTAAGATTTCCTTCCAGAGTTTGAATTCTCCTTTTAGATTTGCCATTTTTCTAAGGGTGATACATTGTACCAAAGTTCAAATTAGTATTCTATACATTTTGGAGACCCCTCCAAAAATTTTAGGTGATCGTATGATCTTAGTTAGATATAATCAAAAGTGTTTCTCTATGAAACCTCACCAATAATTTGATATTTATATTTTCAAGTTTATTAATTAAAAATAATTCTAAAAAGGAATCAATTGAGTTGTATTTTTAAGTTGATGAACTATAACCCTTATGATATTTCCTCCTTTAGATGTCCTCAGAAGAATCATGAAAAAATATATGATGGTGTTATCTTATTTAAATTTTGTTATTGATAATGTTTGTACCATACCCCTAAAATTATATCATTATTTTTTAATTTGTTTTAATACTATGAATTGTAATGTCTTAGGTTTTTGGAACAAGAAATTTTATAGGTAAATTTTAATTTTCATGTTTGATGAGTGGGAAAACTTTTTTTGATCTTATCATCCTAATTCAAGTAGTTTTTTTGACCCAAGTCCTTGTTTTTAGATTGTTTTTATGTCCCAAAAAGTGACTCGAAATTTTTGAATGGGTTTTAGGAGAATAGGTCCCTAAAAACCATTTTTGGAAATATACAGTTAAAGGCACATAGTTTGGAAAAACAATGTGACCTATAAGGAGTTACCACGTGGCCATCAAGAATCACTGAGAATGGTTTGGAAAATCATACAAGAGGGGGATCAAAACCATATGAAAACCTCTACAGTTTTTAACAGAGGGATTTCACAAGGTTTGCGAACGTTTTCGAAAAACATGTTCCTTGATCGTGGGTGTGTTGTACTTGTTATTTGAGTACTACACATTTAACACATGGTTATCCAAATAGTGAGGTGAAACTTTGTTTCCCATTTATTTGGTTGAATTTACCAAAATACCCCTCCTTATTATAATTTTCCTTCTGCTTTATCCCATTTCCATGACACATAGGGCGATCTCTAATTTCTATCGATCCATTGGTGGATATAGATTCATCTCAATAAGACCTTTAATTCACCAGTTTCTATTTCTATTTTCTCTCACCATTTGGAATACTAAATCCGTGTGAGCCCTTTTGCCCTATTTTCAAGGTGTTCATCTAAAACGTCTATTTATCTCATTCTAACTCGAGTTAGAGTTATTATCAGATGATATTATAGCTATGAGTATGAGGTAGGTGGTTTCTAGATTTCTCTATTATTTTAATGTTATTTTGGGGGGTGTGATATAAAAATTCCATGTGAGTTTTTTGAGGGAGAAAATAATTAATTAAATGCTTGTCTTTAAAATGATTAAATTGATGATGTGATATTCACAAGGGCATGAACATGCTATACTACAATTTATAATGCTTAGTAAATGGATAAGACCAACCTAGGATGTTTAGGTAGGTGTATTATTTAAATTAAATTGATTCATTTATACTGAATTTATTGGTTCCATGGGAATGTGAAGGTATTGACCTGAGGATTGAGGTGATGCTAATCACCTGTATTGAGGTGACATTGTTTATCGAGATGGTCTTATCCTTAGGTACTCGAGGTGATGTTGAACACTAGGTTTGGAAACATGGTCGTCAGATTGAGGTGATGTGATCATTAGGTTGAGGGATTAGATCTTGGTACTTGAAATATTGATGACCTTCAGAATCAGAAACATGGTTGAAAGGGAATGAGATGCTAGATGATGTGGATTAGGTACTATTTGGGTGATTTTTTCACTGTTTTTTGGATGATGTGTTTTTAGAGTTATTTGAACACATATAGGACTCAAATCAAGGCGATGTTGAGCACTCATGTGGCTAGAGTCCCCCATAGACTATGTATCTTAGGTGATGGTGTTGATCATAAATTACCTTTGGGGGTGCTCACCATAGAAGGCCACATGGATAGTGATAGACCATCATTTGATGGTGATGAGACCATCAGTTGGGGCATGATACTCACTGTTATGATTGAGGTCTTTGGGTTGAGATTTGGGAGGATGGATATCACCATGCCTCAAGAATCATATGTTGAGCATTAATTGGAGGGAATACATCGCTATGCCTTGGTACATATATCTTTGAGTTGGAGAGGATTTTCTAAGAAGAGGCCAAGGGTACTAGTACTTGGTTAGGCATTCCATTTGGGTAAAGGTTCCTTGATAATGTCCATGAGGTGCCAGTTCCTTGTTTGGAGGTGGAACCTAAGGGTAAACCTAGTATGAGATTATTCAGTGGATGGATTGGGATTTTTTGTCATAGATCTTTTCCACTACATTTATATAAATATAGAGAGATGTTTTATGATGTTTATATAACTGAGGGAACATATTCTAAGATTCTTAGTGATGGCCAAAGTAGGTGGTAACTTCCATGTGGTTGATGAATGAAAAGGAAGTGGATTATTATTAATGTTTCATGTACTAATTTTATTTATATTTATCACACCTTCATTATCATGGATGTAAGTTAGGAATACGTTGGTGTTGGACTACTAAGAATTATTCTCACACCCAATATGGGCCCATCAGGATGCATGTAGACTTTATGTATCTATGATCAGGAAGGGACCGGGCTCGGGAACTTGACCTTAGTGGTCATGTCATACTTCTTATCCAGGGATGGACGGAAAGGAACCATAGTGGTTCCTCTACATTAGTTGGATTTTAATTTTGAGTTTCCTTTTATTTGTCATGTTTTATTATATGTATGCACTGATGGTCAGCCATGGAAAACCATACTTCTTATCTACCATTTTGTATGACCCGCTATTCTATGTTGTTATTATCTACAAATGGTATTCCCTTGGTCTTGTTTATTATTATTTTTCTGCAAATTTATATTTTTTTTACGCTAAGTTTGTTAGTTTCATCTGTTACTTCCTTTTTATTATGGTATTTCTTCGTCTATCTTATTGTCTATAGACCATTTTTATTATCACCACACTGGTGTATAGTCTCCCCACTATCACATCTTTATTCCCTAACTTGTAGTTCGGAGACTTTGGTGTATGGGGAGGAATGCCTAAAGCCCTGTGGTTAATCAGTCTAGAGCACCATTTAAAGTGGCATCCAGGTCAGGGCACTGCAGATGGTATCAGAACAGGTTCTTACTGGGGTTTTTAAAAAACATCACAAGACCTGGCTATTAAATAGTAACTATGTTTAGTGAGTTAAAATTAATATAAAATTATTACTTTTATATTTATTATTACTATTTGGGTTATGGTAGACCATAAAATTAGGATGTTGTTAGAATTGGGTATATATCTCATGTTTGGGTACTTGCATCCCCATGTATGAGGGGAAAACCAAGTTTCTAGTGGTTGAAAATTGATGTTATTTTTTTAATCTTTGACTGTTGATTTGATTTCCACCTCAGTTGGTGTACTTGGGTCTGACGGTTATTTATTACATAGATTTTGACCCTTGGCCGGATATGGAAAGGTAGGTTTAGTTATGAATCTAGATAGATACTTAGGATCATATGATTTATTTTTTCTTGGGATTTTCATTGGGAAATTGGATTTCACTATGAGGGTTTTTGTTGTTTAAAGTTTCAAAAAATGAAGCTAAATAGTGTTTTCTTGCTTAGCCTCTCTTTGGTGGAATTCTACTTAGTCAACCCAAGAATGTGGTTCAAAAGAAATCATTATATGATTCTATGTGATTTGATATGCATGCGACATGGGAATAACCCAGATAAATTTGTGAAGGGATGATGATAAGGGGTGGTCTATTTAAAATGTTAACAAAGAAGCTAAATAGTGTTCTCATGTACAACCTCTTTAGTGACATTCTTCATAGATACCTCATATTATATTTGATGCCTAACCCTAGTACAGGAAGGTTTGGGGCCATGTGGCTGGATGATACACTAGATAACTTACCCTGATATGGGTAGGTAAGGGGCTAAGAGGTTGGATGTCATTTGACATGGTGTGATAGAGGAGTGTAAGGGTGGTGAGATCGCATTTCCTGTTGCATCTTTACCTATATGCAATATTGTATATATATAATGTTATGGATGTTTTACCATTGTATTGGTATTCAGAAAGATGCCACCTAGATGGGATCCGGTGGAGTGTTAGGAGGGAGGTGATATGGTGTCTCATGAGCATGCATGGGATGGGGCCCCTGAGGTTTAGGATGAGGCCCTGAAGGGTCAGGCGGATTAGGATCCATAGGTGTAAGCACATATACAGGCTCAAGTACAAGCGGCACAACCACATGATATGGAAGATTTTATTCCATAGTTGGATGAATACCTAAGGTAAATCTTGTTTTGGTTTATATAGGGCATCAATAGGGGTTCTCAGGGAGCTGAACCATCGATGGTATACCTGAATAGTGAGTTCCAGTCACAACACCCACATATATTCTAAGTTTTGGGTGGACTATAGGTGGTAGAGAAATGGATTGAGTTGGTCTAAACCATCTTCGACTAGATAGAGACATACCCAGGGTAAAGGGTGAATCTATTTATGTACATGCTCAGAGGATTGGCTAAGAATTGGTGGGTTATACTGGTACAAGAAGGAAAACATAAGGGGTTAAACTAGAAGGATTTTGAGGCTTGGTTATTTGGGAATTTCGATTTGGAGACACTGAGGGAGGATAGAGATCGAGAGTTTATGAATCTATCATAGGGGGATAATTCTATCATGGAATATATATCCAACTTCATAGAATTATCCCATTTTCACCTACTATTGTGGGAGATGACACTACCTGGGTGAGATTTTTTTGGATGGCTTATAGAATTCCATCAAGGTACAGGTAAATATATTCAAGCTAGTGGTCTTTTCAGAGGTGGAAAACCAGGCTCTAATAGTAGAGGGGAACTTAACAGACTGCTCTTATATGATCTAAGTGATAGAGTCATGTGATTTTAGTGATAATGATTTAGGTAACAAGAATTGGGGCTATGATAAGTCTTAGTATGGTTGTCAGGTCAGAGACTCAGGCAGACTATTGAGGAGTGGGTCTTCAGTATTATGCTTCCAGTGTGGCAAGCTAGGACATGTCCAAAATTAGTGAGATTGTCCTCTAAAGGAGTGTCAGGAATGTGGCCAAATTGTTCATCTCGAGACATTCTTTAGGAAGCCTTCTCAGATAATTGGGAGCTAGGGATTGAGGCAGACTCTTGGATCCAAGGTTGGACTGGGGTGGTACTAGGAGCTGGTAGCCGAGATTCATATACATGTGGATGTTTTGATATAGATAGTGGGACCCAATAGTGAGGTTAGTGGATGGTAGATAGTGAAGCTCTATAGGGAGGATAGACACTAGGTTTTCAAGATTTAGGATAGGTACAAGCAGTGGAGCTTCCGGGTGCAGAGTAGTCCAGGGATCCAACTACAATTAGAGGTACACTGTGGTAATGAACGAGGTTTTACTTTTATTGGGATTTTCCAGTTTTTATACAAGGGGTGAATGTTAATGATTTTTGAACTAACTAAGTGATGGTTAGTAGGTTGGAATCAGTTATGATGTGAGTTATATATATATATATATGAGGGGCATGGAACTGAGATTATTGAAGGGAATCGATGCGATTGAAGTCTTATATTAGGTGTGTAGGCATCTAGTTATTGATAAAATGTAGGTATTATACATGGTGTTTGGTACTAATACTGATTGTGGGAATTGGTGTGATGAAATTTATGTATGAGGTTCATGGAACCAAGACTTATTAGGATCATATGTTGATGTGTAGGTACTTTTGGGAATCTGATGAGTTGCGAGACATGATTGCTGTCAGATAAGACCCAAGAATTATTTGATAACTAGAGGATTTTCATGAATGATGATGCATTATGGGAGGAATTTGGAGTCTAGGGATTGTTGGTGGGCCATCTAATGTTTTTTTGGGTTGATATGTGACTGAGTAGGTAACTCATTAGGTGGGGATTCCTTGAGGGAAGTTGACTTGTGATTTAATGGTCGAGGTAGAATGGGATAATTTAAATGAGATGGGTATGTTTGATACCATATCCAAGTTAGGATTGATAGATCGGGGATGAGATATGTTGAGTTGGTGAGATTATAAAACCCCATGTTTTTGGTAAATGTTAATGACTATAAAGTGTCTCAGAAGTTTTGTATGGGTTTTGGGAGCATCACACCCTTAAAAAATAGTTTTGAGAAATGCACAGATTGAGGTTCATGGTTTGTACAATGCCTTGTCTTTTGATAATTTAAATGAGATGGGTATGTTGAAACAATGCCTTGTCTTTTGATAAATGTTAAGGACTATAAAGTGTCTTAGAAGTTTTGTATGGGTTTTGGGAGCATCACACCCTTAAAAAATAGTTTTGAGAAATGCACAGATAGTGGTGCATGGTTTGGACAAATCATATGACCACCCAGGAGTAACTTTGTGTCCCTTCAAAATTACTAATCATGGTTTGGAAAACCATTTATGTGGGTGTTCATGGAATTGTGAGCACCTATATAGTTTTTAATGTAGGTATTTCTCCTAGTTTGAGCATGGTTTGGAAAATTTCACGCCTTTCCCATACATGCATGGTTCTTGGGGAATGAGTACTGCACGATTGTTTCATAGTTAGTCAAACCACGTAGAAAAACCATATGAACCATTTATTTGGATGAATTTAAAAAATACCGCTACAACATTATTAGAATTTTCCTCCTCCTTTCTTCTAGACTACCATACACAGGGGTTCTCCCATTTTTTCCTCCCACCTAGTATTTGAGCCAATCCTTCCATCTAGACTTCAATATTTTATTTTTTGGTGGCTAAGGATTTGTCTATAATACCAATAATTCTCTATATTCTGTCTCTATTTTCTCTCTCCATACGTAACACTAAATCCATATGACACCGTTAGCCTATTTTTAGGGTATTCATCTAAAATTCTGATTTCTCTCATTTTGGATCATGTTAGAGGTCGATATCAGATGAGTGTATGCCTATGAGTATGAGGAAGGTGGTGTCCAGATTTATCCATGATTTTGCGGCTATTTTGGGGTTTCTCTTTAAACATGCCATGCGGGTTTTCTATGGGAGACATTAATTAATTTTATGCTTATCTGTAAAATGATTAAATTAAAAATATATGATGCCTATGAGAATGATCTTGCAAAACTATACTTGATCATGCTGGGTAAGGGGATTGGACCAACATGTGTAGTTTAAACTGGGTGTTTTATTTAAATTAAATTTTTTCATTTGTACTGAATTTATTGGTTTTATTAGAACATGAAAGGATTGACCCTAGGATTGAGGTAATCTAATCACCTAGACTGGGGTAATTTTTTTCGTCAGGATGGAGTTGGTCTAGGATACTTTGGGTGATGTTGATCACTAAGTTAGATGACGTGGTCATTGTATTGAGGCAATGTGATCATTAGGTCGAGGTCTTGGATCTTGGTAATTGAGATGGTGATGAACATCATAATTAGTGACATGGTTATGAGGGAACAAGGTGTCAAATGATGTGGATTATGTACTTTTTGGGTGATTTACACTCATTATTTATTTGCTGATGTGCCATTTTAGTTTTGTTCACACAGTTAAGACTCAAATTGAGGTGGTGTTAACCACTCATGTGGGTGGAGGCCCCTATAAACATTGAGGCTTAGGTGATGGTGTTGACCATCAGTTACGTTTGAGGGTGATCACCTTAGATAGCCACATGGATGGTGATGGACCATCGATTGATAGTGATGATACCATCAGTTGGGGGTTAAGTCCCACTGTTAAACTTGAGTCCATTTGGATGGGACTTGGGAGGATAGATATTTTCATGACTCATGACATTGTTTGTGAGCCGATAGTGACTATTAATTTGAGGTCAGACATTACTGTGCCTCAAGATGTTGGGATTCAAGCTAAAAAGGATTTTCTAAGCTGAGGTATGAGAGACCGGGTACTTGGTTGGGTATGGTGTTTTGACACCAGTTACATGATAGTTTACATGATGTGTTGATGACTTATTTAGGGGTGGAACTCTAGAGTTCACCTTTTATGAGATTCTTCATGGGATACCTTGGGATTTATGTAATAGATCCTCCCCAATATAGTTATATGAATATAGATATATGATCTATTTTATTTATATAACTAGGTGAATGTATTCATATATTACCAATGATAGTCAAAGCAGGTGATAACTTCCATGTGGCTGTTGAGCATAAGGGAAGCATGTTATTATTAAATGTGAATGTGCTTATTTTATATATATTTAGTACACCTGCATTATCATGGATGTAATATAGGAACACTTTGGTGGTGACTTACTAAGATTTAATCACACACCCTACAGAATCCCCTTGAGATATGTGTAGATTTTATATCTCTAAAATCATGTAAGGAACTGATCTCAGGAGTTGGAACATAGTGATCGTGTCATACTTATTATCATGAGATGAATTGAAAGGGACCAAGGTGGTTACTCTACATCAAGTGGAGTTTTATTTTGAGTTTCATTTTGTTCAATATGATTTATTTTATATACACACACACACACACACACACACACACACACACACACATACTGATGGTCATCCATGGGTGACCCTACTACTTATCTATTATTTTGTATAACCATATATTCCATGTTTTTGTTATCTAGAAATGGTATAACCTTGGGGTTATTTATTATTCTATGGTTGCTTTTGCTTTATATTTTTTTTGTTAAGTTTGTTGGTTTCATATATTGCTTCCACTATATTATGGACTTTCTTCCACTATTATATTATCGATAGACCATTATTATTATCACTACCTAAGGATATAATTTATGCACCATCATCTCTTTACACCCTCATTGCTACTCAATAGCCTTTGGTGTATGAGGAGGTGCACCTAAGGACTAGGGGTTAATTGAACCAGAGAACTAATTAAAGTGGCATCCAGGTCAAGGCTCTACAAGAACGATGAGGTTTATTTAGAAATATCTTTCTTATTATTTTACCTATATAATTTCTCTTGAGGATCTTGATATATCTTTCTACTTATTAGGTGTATTGAGAAATATGATAAATGTTCATCATATAGTGACTCCTTATTTATTTCTAGAA
This sequence comes from Viscum album, assembly GCA_963277665.1. Classification (NCBI taxonomy): domain Eukaryota; kingdom Viridiplantae; phylum Streptophyta; class Magnoliopsida; order Santalales; family Viscaceae; genus Viscum; species Viscum album. The sequence goes on along the minus strand of OY728140.1, from coordinate 1,018,158,963 downwards.
TTGATGGGGTACATAATTATATGATAGTTCCTTGGGTATTTATTCATAAAATTTTGAGATGTGTGTAATTTAATTTTATTCTCTCTACTATTTTTCTCAATTGATACTCTATGAAGCCCTATTTTTCTCTTCTTACCTATATTCCCACAAGATCATTGTGAATTAGAAATCACTATCTCCAACTTAAGGGAACATAAAACTATTTCCTCATAGATATCAAATCCCTCGATTATTAAATATTTTCAAAGAATAAATTTTAGGAAACTATAGAAGTAGTTAAATTTAATTTTTTGGTTGATGAAATAGCCAAATACATACCTTAAAAACATTGTGAAGTTTTCTTTATAAGACCCAATTGAGATTTTCTATTTTTTTTCTTAGTTCGAAGGAATTACCTCAATATTTTAGTATATATACTATAAGGAAAATATTTGTCTCAAACTATTTTCTTGATTTTTATCATTCCATTGAGTTGATTTCATCCGTTGGACTAGTAATATTGATCAGTGTTTACCATTGATCAACTTATCATTTAATGTGATAAATGGAAAAAATGAATTTATCTTTCTTAGAACATTGGATCATAAAAAGTATATTTTCAATCAAATTTATTCATTACTACATGATTAATGCATCATAATATCCCTCCAATGATGGTGGTCATTATTTCATAAATAAATCAACCATATGTTTTTAATTTCTTTAGAGAAGACAATTGTTTTACTCAGTTCAATTTATTATTCATCATTAAGTATTAGTACTTCCATAAGGTTATCAACTCCAACTCCCATTATTTTTGGCATATTGTTTAGAAAATTATTACATTAAAAATAACATTAAATGTTTAAATTTTTCCCCTAATTAACAACCATTTACTAAAATAATGAAAAATTAACAATGAGAATACTCTAATTAATAAGAATGTAAAATAAAAATTATGCACTTTGAAGAATTACTTTTTGAATAACTAAAAATCCCAAACTTAGGTTTTCCCATGCTTAAACATATGTCGGTTATGGTGAATTTCTAATTATGTTCACTAACCCAATCCTAAAACATAACTAAACCTTTATTTGATACTAATTATAACAACTCAAAATACATAAACTTATTATTACACCATTTTCACATAAAAATCATATAATATTACACACTCATAATCAAATAGGTCTAATGTATTTATGAGATAAGATACTAGTAGAACACTAAAATTCATATATTTTCATTATAATCCATTGATTTTATCCCTCATTTTAACAATATATGGATAATTAACCAAATTTTAATTATATTAGGATACTCAGTGGTTTATTTTACATATGTCCCAATTATGTGATTTTATTTATTTAATTAATATTATAAATAAATTTTCATGGAAAAGATTTTAAAATTTTTTTTTGATGTATTTATAGGAATAAGACTAATTTATACATGTAAATTTGAGATCACATAATAATAAAATAAAAAATCCATAGTCCTTGTAAGATTAAAACATAATTATCATGTGCTATAACATGAACCTATGTAATATTAAAAAAGGATTTGGTTTGGCGGTGAAAATATTTTGGGATAATGAATATCTATTACGAGAAAAAAATGTCATTTCCATGAATGTGGGTTGGATATTGGGTAGTTAAAGCAAGATCATAGGCCCAAAAGTTAAGGTAGGCTTGCAGGAATATGGGAAAGAGTATCCATAAACATGGAGGTGTTATACAAGGGAGTGCATATGCGATATAGGTCGGCATCACTCGAGTTTCTGAACCACATGAAATGAATTATAAACTATGTTCCCATAAAAAGAAAACTATGATGTGGGAAAATATTATATTTTAGCATAAAGACACACCCTATGTAGCATATTCTCTTCCTATAACTGAACTGCAAGTCGAAATAGTTCCACCACATAGGCTTAGATACATGCACTCCATTCAAAACACATAGTGAATGACTGGGATTACTCAATGCTGCCTAACTTCCCAACATTGGTAGTAAACTCTCCGTTATACTGTAAAAATAATCCCCTTCACTAAATAATCACACAATACCACATGAAAACCACTTTAATCCCTAAGGTAAGGAATGAGACTTCTCTAAATCACTAAAAAAGCTTCTTAAAGATCAAATGAAACCACATGATCCATTCCTAAGCTATGTGGATTGAATTATTAAACTCTTAAGACCAGAAATAAATTCTATTTCTTATATTTGGAAAAATCATTGAAGGGAAAGGATCTATTTTAATGCATTATCCATCTATACAATAGAAAATGAGTAGGATTCAGGGTTGAATTAGTGGGAGTGACAACCGATAGAAGAACCCATAAGAAGTACACATAGAGAAATCCGCTAGACAAACCATACATGGATCTATCCTGGGAAGAAGAAGAGAAACCCAAGAATCTACAGATAATTAAGAGACCAAGGATCTACTTATAGTGATTATAAAATGAGAATGGTGCCTCAATTTTTTGGTTTTACATTTGGTTTACAACCACCATGAAGTAGTATAGAATTTTTGTTATTTATATAGTTTCATTTATATATTAATTTTTTTTCTAGTTTCTTCATGTTTTCCCAATATGCCTCTTAATTACCATGGTGATGGTTAACTAACTCTAGGTTTTATCCTTGAGGGATTTTTCATGTCATTCTTAAGTCCCCACCCATCATTTATTTAATATTTAATTTCTTTTATGATGAGATAGTGTCTGTTTCATGGGTTAATGTTGTGGTTTTACACTTTCTAAAAGTATTCAAAAAATCACATTATATCATATAATTCATCCATTATATCTCTATTATATTGACTCATCCCATATAAATTGGAATGGGGTATATTGAGTTATGAAAAATTTATCATGAAATTATGTAGAGAGTGGTGTCATGCATCAACCAAGGTATGTTCATCATTAGAGGAGGTGATAATTAGTGTTATAAGAAGAAATTCGTGGTGAATTGTGTTTTAATATCAAATAATGTGATGGTAATTGATGCATGATATTGATTGAATTAACAAATGGATTTAAGTATATTAAAATGGTCAATGAAGGATCTATGTATCTGAATCTAGGGATCACACATTTATTACTAAAATTTATGTTTTTTTCAATTAATATTTTGATTTTATGTTTTTGTTCACCACACAATGACCCCAATTACATTTTTCCCCTTAAAATATAAAATTTGAAAATATAAATAAAATAAGTGGTGGATTGTGAGTGATTAGAAAATTTCATCGAGAGAAAACCTATGGTCAACTCCCCAACTACATTCCATATGATATAAATTTCTATTTGATGCTTGGACCCTTTTATTAGATCATTTATTAAATTTTTAATCATTTATGGGGTTCCCATTCTTTCACTTAATTTTTATTTTAACTACACAAATATTTTCATTATTTTAATTTAAAATATAAAAATTTATTTCATTTCCAATGATTATCCTACAACTATTAATTACGGACTTAAATTATTATAAAGGTAATTTTTGAGGGTATAAAATTAAAATTTTGATGAGGGTATATTTAACAAGCTAATTAGGGAACCTAAAGAGAAATTCGAGGACACATACCAGATAGACCTTTCTAAGAAACTTAGTGAATTATCCAAGTATTTTTAGGTTTTAAATGCTACTATAGTATATGAATAGGTGATGCTATAATAAGAATAAAATTTCATTCTCACATTTTTTAAAAAGTTCAGGAGGTTATGAGGGAGATAGAGGAAGAATTCCCATTTCCCTACCCTATAAGAAACTATATTATAGAGGAATTTTACATGGACAAGTAATAACAAGCTAAAGACATTGATGATGATGAATGTTTTATTAATTAATTTTTTTTAACTTTATTAAAATACTATTTTATACCAAACCCCCTTATTTAAACCTTTAAAATCAAGAAGATGATATAGTGACAAGGAGTCCATAAAGTAGGTGGTAAGTTCTGGAGAAGAAATATAGGAACCTTTCATTTTTCCACCCCTATCATACAAGATCTTTATATTTGAAAAATAGGAGAAAACATCTTTCACTAATTAAGGGAGCCTTATAATACAATTTTTTATAAATATAAGTGTAAGAAAAAGGATGTGGTGGTTCTTATCAAACAAACCACATACTCCATTAGATAATGGATAAATACTAAAACTAATTTTCTATTGGTATTATGAACAAAAAAAAATTGTGGGATGATCCAATCTTCTTTCCATTTTTTCTTTCATGTTATTTTTCTTTGCATGAAATTTTTATATTGCCTATTTTTTCTTATCTTTTTCGAAAGAAGCAGAGAGAAAGGAACATCATAAAAGACCACTGAGAAAAAAAATTAGTTTATATTCATCCAACTCTATTATTATTTACTACCCTATAATTTATGTGTATGTACTTTATGGAGTGATAGTGAAATTTAAGTATAAGGGAGAAATATTTACTTGATTTTGAAATTCATGTTAGTTTTTGTTTTAATTTTTGGTGTGTATTATTTTATTTTAATTTTTATGTTTCTAAAAACTTTGAGTTGCAATGAATACATAGAAACCTTTTATATTATATGGTTTTTTATATTGGTTTTTTATAATTTTAATCTTAAAAGTTTTAAATTATCATTGTTATGTTTTAGTTTTAATTTTTTCATTTTTAATTATTTCTATGAATTTTTAATGGATATTGAAATTCAAACCCATGAGTGAATGACCAAAATTTTATTTCCTGTCTCGAGAGGTGTCTAAATTTTTTTTGGATATTCTTCAAGATACCCAAAAATTTTCAATATAAGAATGGAATTTTTTTTTAAATATAACTTATGACTATTATTTTTCAATGATTTAGAGGTTATGAAATGTTTTCAAAATAATAAATTCATTATATGGATAACCCACATTTTCCTAGATACATTCCCTTATATAAATCATTATTAATTCTGTAGATAAACACAATTTTTTTAGGTTTAAGACACATTTAAACTTGATTTCCCATTTAGTATCCCCAAATCTAAATATTTTTCATGATTATATCAAGTATAATTACATGAAAGGAATTTCATGTGTATTCTTGGGAGGAATTTCATTGTTAGGTAAATGTGAGGGTGGTGTTATCATTTTGAGCATTTATAAAAGATATGGGAATGATTAAAATTATTTATGTGCATTTATAATCCAATTATACTATATAATAAATGAATTTTAGAAATAATTTTTATAAAAGAAGAAAATAAAAAATATTTTGATACCAAAATATATATATAAAAATGGAGAAAGAGGATTAACATTTTCATTATGCATAATTTTTAGGATTCATGAACCACATCAAAAAGAAAAGTGGAATGTGATGGGATATTCTTGTAAGGGGAAGTGAGTGAGGTAAATTCATCAAGAATTCATGAATTTGATCATGAATTATATTGAATAGTAAAACCCTCTTAATTTTAGCCATTATTTATAAATAAACACATACACACCAACCTTAATCCACTGATGTCACTTTTAAATGATCATACAATTAATTATATTTGTCATTGTCTTATTTTGTGGAGAATTATAATTTTTAAAATCATATGGTGAACATACATTTTCCCATGTATGAGCATAACTCCACATATTTATATTCACTTGAGAAAGGAGTGAAAGTGTATTTTCATTCGAGGTAAGTCAAAAATTGGGAATGGTTGGATATAAAATATTGAACTTCATATAGATAGGGGAATCAAAATCTTGAAAAATAAATTCATATATGAGGAATTATAAATCATTTTTGGTAAAAAAAAAAATTTCCCCACAATTGGTATTGGTTGTTTAAATTGGATTAGGTTATCGTTTTTTTCCAGAGTGAAAATCATAAGTTTAATGGGGAAAAGACCTAAATTCGTATAGTTTTCATTAAAATTCATTGATTTTATACTAATTAATTTAATAATACATGGAAAATAATCACATTAGGATATTATTGACTTTGTTGAAAATATATACTAATCGCATAATTGTATTAATATAATTAACATTATGAATTAAATTTACATGGTCATAATTTTAAAATTTTATTTTGATGTTGTTTTAGGTGGAATAATGATTCATACGTGATAGTATGAGCTTATGTATGAATACAATGAAAAATTTATAGATCATTTAAGATTAAAATATAATTATCACGGGTTACAACATGAACATTTGTATGAGTGAAATATAATTTTTCTTGGTAGTGAAAAATGTTTTAAGGCTTCGAAAAGCTATAATGATAAAAAAATATGTATTTACCATGAATATGGGTTGGATATTAGGTATTTTAAGTAGGATTAGAGGCCCAAAAGAAAATACAGGATCATGGACATAAGGTAAAGTGGTTTCATAGGCATAAAGAATGTACACAAGGAAATTTTTAGGTGGTACATAGAAATACCACTCGAGTAGGCAAAGTGAATGTAAGGATTTTTAAACACCATTTCCATCATACCAAAAGTCCAATATGGAACAGATTATTATATTGTACCATGTAGGCATACATTGGGTGTATTATTCTCTAAATACAAAAAAATCACAACTTGAACCAACACCACCACATGATCCCGAATACCTACACTCTATATAAAACACCTAGTGAAGGATAGATATAAATCAATAATGACTTTAACCTCTGAGAACATGCCATGAACTCTATATTACAAAATAAAAATAATATGATTTACAAAATAATCACCTGAAACCACATGAAATCCATATAAATCATAAAGTTATGTCTTGATACTCTTCCCATGTACTCAAAAATCCTCTTGATGATCAACTGAAACCATTAGATCTATTTTTGAGTTATGTGGAACACACACCTGGACACCTGAGACAAACAATTTTTTTTTTGGTAAAATAGGGAAAGGTAACATATCACATTTAACCCATAATTAATATACAAAAAAACAATATAGGATTTTTTTAATGATTTAGAATGAGTAAAAATTGAGAGAAGAACCTAAAATAAGCACAGATGGATAAATCCTCTTAGAAAATCATAAACAGAGCGATCATTGGATGATTAATAGAAAATTTAGAATTTAAGTATGAATAATAGATCAATGAACTACTTACTGTGCCTATAAAAATAGAAGGTATTATTGATTTTTTATTCTCTAATTCTGTTTACAATAATAAAAATTAGTATATGTTTTTACTATTTTTTTATTTTTATAGTTTCATTTATATATTATAATATATTTTATTTTCTAGTTTTATCGTCTTCTCCAAAAATTCCTCTTCATAACCATAGTGATGAGTAAATCACTCAAGGTTTGATCCTTGAGGGAGGTTAATAGTTTTCCCAAGTACATATTCTTTATTTCTTTAATGGGGTTTTCCTTTGTGATGAGATCATGGCTATATCATGGGTTAGTGTGGTGATCTTATAATTTCTAAAGGTATTACCTTGGCCTTATTCCAACCCCTACTTTATCCTTTCGCCTTTATTTTTCTTATATAATCCCTTATGTAGTGAAATGAGTAGGGACAATGCATCAAAAATGTACGATGGGATTGGGTGGAGAGCAGTGTCATGCCTCAACTATGATATGTTTATCCTTTTTCACTATAAAGTATGTGGGATTTAGTGTTGCAAGGATATTTCCATGGTCACTTGAGTTTCATAATATAATTAGGGGTAGTTAATTTAAGAATGATATTGATTAAATTATTTAATAGATTTAAAGTAATTAAAATATATAATTGAGGACCCATGTATTCAAATATTGTATTGATAACTTTCTTAATAACATTTGTGTTATTTTAAATTCTTGTTTTTATTTTATTTTTATCTCTATTAAATTAAAACCTTCTTCTAATTTCCCACATTTTCCCTTAAAATAGAAAATTCAAAAACAAAAATAAAATAAGTGGCAGGTAGTGAATGATTAGTAAGGTTCCTTGGGAGATAACCTGTGGTTAGTTCCTTTTCTATATTCCATAGGATATAAATTTTTATTTAATTATTTGATACTTTTACAAGTTCCTTAATGATATATTTAATACATAATATTTAAAAATATAACTACACCTCAAGATTTATTTTTCTTCTCCATAATAAAATCCCAAATCCCGTTATACTCCTATCATTTCTTGTGAAATCTTGGGGAGATATACAAGAGAGATGGTGATATAAAATCCTTGTAAGGATAATAGTAATAATAAGCATTAAGGATATAATCTTGGTGGAATATTACATGAACCATTGATCATGAAAAGTAATAATAAAATGAAAGAGTAATAAAAATAGGTCATAAGAATCATAAAACAATGATAACCACAAACTTTTGAGAATCATAAGAATGTGGCGCACGTATAAAACATGTCATCACAAATATAATTAAAGTATAAATGTAAATACATCATAACATAATGTTTTATGAACATTACCCATGAAACATGCACAATATCCCATGATATTAAAAATTACCCAATCAATTGGGGGATATATAATTCTAACATCTCATTTCATATCATAATATATGATGAATATTTGTTCCACTTAGTAAAAAAAATATAATTATTAAAGTCATATTGTATTTGTTTACAAAAAATGTGTAAGAATCATTGGTTAAGTCTTGAGAATGTTTTTGTGGTGAATTAGGTGGTAGAAAATCTAGAAGATGTGCATCTAAAAGACGACCCAGAAGATAATATTCAAAAAGTACACTACTTGAAGATAACATATGGATGTAGAAAGATGTTTATATAGAAGATGAAATATTAATAATACATTATGAGTTTTATATATTTGTTAAAAGGCATATAACATTCCATAAAAAATTTCTCGAAAATTATTTTTCTAGAAGCTGATTTGAGGGCCAGATTAATGAGAAGTCTAGAGTTGAGTTTTGTAGAACATTGTTAGTAGCCAGAAGTAAAATAGAAAAAGATGGAGTTTCATAAATAATGTGAATCTAGAATCATAAATTAATGATATGTTGAAGGTATTTAAGGTTTTTCTATATGAAGAATCATTTTCTAGAAGGTGGATCCAAAAGAATAAGTAAAATAATAAAGAAGAAATCTATGGAAGTAGAGTCAGTGATGATGATCATTTAAACTGATGTTAAAGTCAGGAAATATTGGAATGTATAAATTTTCAATTTTGTTTCAATGATACTGATTTGTGAATATGATTTAAAATAAGTATGGAGAATTTTTATATTGAAGATTGGAAGTGGAATAAAATTTATAATAGATATATTTCACATGATGATGAATTGTAGAAGTAGGATGTGGTAGTGTAATGATACATAAGAATCATTTGAATCTTACACATGGAACATAATATTAACTCTAAAAGCCATAATTTGTATATAAGAGTAGTTTTAAAGGAATTAATATTAAAGTATATAAAGACCAAATTATCCATAAGCTATGTAAGAGTTATATTACTCTCACAAAATATTGAACTAAAGTTTTTGGAAAGTCAACCTGAAGATGAAGATGATTTTTTTGAGTTTATGAATTAATTGTGATAATTTTATGGTGTTATTTTTAAAATAAATATCATGATGATTAAGTCAAGATTCAAACTAAATATTGAGGAAGTGATAAATAATTTTCACTGACAATTGAATGAGAAATTTCCTTAGTTAAGTAAAATTTTGAGGAAGTGATAGATAATGAAGATTGATAATTGAATGAGATGTTTTCTTAATTGAGAAATTAGAAAATTCAAAAGTTTTTGAAATTACCAAATACCACATTTCTATATTTCCTGGAAATTTCCATATTCAATTCTGGGTATAAAAGGAGGAGTGTGAATTTTATTAAATGATTAATGAGACTAGGAGATACCAAACAACATATTTCAAAATTAAATAGATTCAAGGAGGAAGAATTTGAGATTTTAGAAATAGTGAGAAAGACCAATGATCTACCAAAATATGTATAACTTATAGAAATTTATGTTCTTGAAGAAGTGAGTGATGGAATTTTTCTTTGAAAACATTTATAACTTCCCGATGTTGAGTTACTGAAAAGTTGAGAATGACATTCATTCTAATTTTTTTGAGGTCTTGGAGCAAGATCATCCATTAGTGTGGAAACAACTTGTATATACCATATATTTCCCATTATGTTTTGGATACTTTTAAAACTAGATGGTCTATTAATAATCATTTTTAAGATACTACTACCATGAGATAATTTTGGGTTGAGGATGAAACTACACCACCTTTTGTAATTTTTAGGTTAAGGATGATACCTTCCCAACTTTTGTAATTACTTTATTATATTAGTGACAAATATTTTATCTCATAATCAAACTAAACACAACAAGGATGATGTTACCCACATTGGTGGTGAACCTTAATAAAACCCTTTGTGTAATATATTACTTTATATTTTTATTTTATACATGTAAGGGTGAGATATAAATATTGAGAGTATTTAGACTCTAATAATTTATAGAGGTTGATTTTATAAATGAAATTGTAAAAAGAGTGACATTTATTCAAACCACCTTCATGGTGTTATGTAATATTTCTAGTAACTTCAATTGGTATTATATAAATCTAGTTTCCCTATAAAGATCCAATTTTGGATAATTAATAGATAGGTAATCTTAATTATGATAATAACAGAAGCATACCAACATTTTATGGAAAGAACTATCATGGATGGAATAACCTGATGATTCCTTATCTTCTTTATCTTAGCCTAGAAGTTATTGATCCTAGTATTATTAGTTTCACACCTGTTTTAAAAGATACTCCCATGAATTATAATAATAAAATAAAATTTTAAGTTTATAGAAAGGAAATGAATGAAATTCTTATGTCCTTATCTGACAAAGTGTATACAAATATAATGGGACTCAAAACAACCAATTTTATTTGGGATAAACATGAATATATTTTTTATAGGAATTTCAAGGTCAAGGAAGCTAATTTTTTGATATGAAGACTAAAGTTTAAATATGTGAGGTTGAATGATGGATAAACTATTAATGAATACTTGACAAGGGTTAATGAAATTTTCATCAATATCAAATATTTTGGAGACACATTGGGCGATTCTATTATTTTCAAGAAAATCCTGAGAAACTTTCCCAAAGGGTTTGATGCTAATTGTTTTTCTTTAAAATATAGTGATGATTTATCTATTGATGAATTACATAGTATAATTGTTACCTATGAAATAATTAAAGATCCCTTCATTAAGGAGAATATCAAGGAGGATAAGGATTTGGTATTAAAATACATAAAAAAGTTTAAAATCAATGAAGTAGAAGATGATTACTCTAGTGAATCTAAATATGATAAAGAAAAAGATGAAGAGTATAATAGGAAACTGACTCTTATCTCAAAGAAATTCAAAAAAAGAACCAGTATTTTCAATGTTAAACTCATATTAAACGTTTTAAGTGTTATTGAATTAGATTATTTTCAATTTATTATCTAAAAAAATGTAGTTAATCTGAAGATGATGAAGAAAAGGATGAAGAGTACAAGATTATAATAAATCATATATCAAATAAAATTTTAAAAATAAAGGTTAAGTACAAATATAAACTCTTATTGTAATGTTTTAAGTGTGGTAGAATTGGTCATTTTATAGTTTATTATCTAAATAAAAAAGGTAGTGAGTATGAGTATGATGAGTGATAAGAAAGGATTCAGAGAAATAAATTATGTAAAATATCTACGGAAATTAAGAAACCTTTTAAGATTAATAAAATGTTTTCAAGAATAAAAATATGAATCATGATGAGTAAATAAGAAGGACACCACTTCAATTTAAGTATTAAATTATAATAATAAGATAATGAAAAATTTGGGAACTTTATATATCATATTTATAAAGACAAATAATCCTCAAGTATTGATAGATAAGGTTAAAAGACTTATATTTAACACAAGTTGAATGCTAAAATTGATTCATGTCTTGAGAAAAATACTAAAATAGAAAAGGAAAAAAGTATTATAAAGAAAGATGATTAAAATAAAAATGAAAAATAAAGAAATTTACTCCATAATAAATATGACCACATTAAAGAACTAAATATTTTCAGGGTACAAATTAATAAACATGAGAGGATGTTAAAAGTTTTTAAAGAAAAATCTATTAAAAATTAATGAGAGTTAAATAAAGATAAATCAAAGTGCATTGATGTGGAAATAACATTAAGAAAAATGAAATAAAACTATAATAAAGTTTTGAAAATAAATCTTAAATCTTCTCAAATTGTTTATAATGTTTCCCCAAAACATTAGGTAAAATCTTCTCTTTCTAAAATCAAAGGTGTTAAATTTATTTTTACTAATAGTTCATGTTCTAAAACTAAACCTGGACATGTTTAGTTTGATAATAGTCATGATAAATCCTTTTCTACATCAATATAATAAGAGGGTAACTTAATAAGTTATACCCCCACAAGAAAAATGAAAAATGGAGCAAAAAATAAGACTTGGAAACAACAAAATTTTTTTGACAGAGTTCATATTATTATGAAATATTAAAATTTAATGGTTATTTTTGATACTATGGAATCTTTTGGAAAAAATTCTTTTTTTTTTATAATCTTTCTTTTACTTGGAATTAAATAAGAAATGTATTAATGGGGATAAATACTAATAAATGGGATGTTGAGAAAAGAAATATACAAAATCTATACCCACAAAACATATTTAATTTTTAAAATAAATATATAGATGATTTAACCAAAAATAAAATTATGATAAAGAATGCCTGAATACTCTTATATAATAATTTATTTATACTAAATTAGGTAATAATGATCAAAAAAAAAAAATTCAATAATTACCGAAGTGTCCCTAAATGCCATCAAGAAGAGAAATGCATTGATTCCTGATAATTGATGTTCTACTCACATGAAAAGTGATACAAAGATCTTGGATATTTTTGAAATACATGAAGGAGGTTCAATTATTTTTGGGAATGAAAACTCCTTTAAAATTATAGGATTTGGTAAAAATAAGATTGAAGATAAAAAATTGAAATCTAAATATGTTTTACATATGTAAGGGATTAAATACAACTTGTTTAGTGAAAGATAAATTTTTGATGATAGGAGTGAAGTTATTTTCATAACAAATTATTTTATCAACAAGTTATTAAAATATAAAAAAACTATCACTATGTTATAAAGATCAAGTGGTAACCTATTTCAAATTAGTGATCTTATTAACTCTTTCTATATGAGTGATAAAGATTAAAATGAGCTTTGGCACTTAATACTTAACCATCTTGATCAAAGGAGTTTGATGAAATTTTCAAAGGAATATGTGTTGAGAGACATGACCTAATTGAATATAGAAAGATATTTTGTTTGTGAAACAATCGAAAAGGGGAATATGGTATATGAAATTTAAAAAAGAGTCTAAAACAAATCCAATAGGCCACTTGAACTCATACACTCTGATTTATGTGGTTTAATAAGACATCAATCATCCAGTAAGTAGTAATTATTTTATTATATTATGATCTCAATATGATAAATAATTTGATATTTTTAAAACCAATGTTTTAGGAATTATGTATGTTTAAAATATTAAGAAGATAATTTGATCCATCATTGGGAGTCTATGTTAAGAAGTTATAAATTGAAAATGAAAGGGATTTTACCATTAATTATTGTTAATCCTATGTTGAAAATAATGAGATTAAAAATAAATATAATTCTCAGTATAAATCCTAGTAGAATGTATTTTCAAAAATATAAAATATAATCTTGGTTTAAATGAGAAGAACCATGCTCACTGAACTCAAAATTTATAAATTATTTTGGAGATAAGAAATAAGTACAACTATTCATATTCAAAATAAATTATCTTCGAGACCTAAATCAAGAATTGTGCTTCTGAAATGTGGTATAAGAATAAATCCACTATAATATGTTTCAAATTGTTATGATATCCATGCTTTATGAAGATCAGTAATTAAGACCTTGAAAAGATCAATGAAAAAGATAAAGAAGTTATTTTTATGGGATATCTATCCAATGAAGGTGACTAAAAATACTAGAATAAAATACAACACAATATGGTATATTTATATATTGTAAAAATAATTGAATATAAGCTCCGTTTTAGAGAGATACATAAAGGATATTTGGAAGAATTGGTGGAGGATAACATGCATGATTCTGAAATAGTTAGTTAAAAGGAAGATGATTATGAACCAAATATTGTTAATACTAATTTTTATCAGTCTATTGATGGTGAAGATATTGTTGAAATTGGAAAACTAATGTTTCACATGCTAGAAAAACACATTGGAACTGAAAATATCATTGTAATATTGGAAGAACTAGTATAGATTAAAAGAAAACTGAGGCTTTATAATCGAACAACTCTTGTTTCAAAACTTTTATGAAGATAAATTACTTAAATATATTAAATATAGAGAGTTGATAAATGAGGAGATGTATCAAATTTAAAATAATTAAACTAGGATCGTATTCCAAGACCTAAAGGAAAGAATATTATTGTAACCAACTAGGTATTTAGAAACAAAAATTGATAACATTGAGAACCAATGATTCTGAGTATGTTATCTTTACACATGCATCAATACAAATGATTTGGATGAAAAAGTAGCTAGAAGATCTGGAGGTGAATTTTGAGAATCCATTTTTAGTTTCCTATGATAATAAAAGTTTAATTAATCTATCTAAAAATACACTAAAACACTCCAAATCCAAAAATATAGATATCAACTATCATTTCCTTCAAGAGAATGATTCAAGTAGATATGTTAGGATAGAATATATTTTCACAAAATATTTGATTAATGAAATGTTCACTAAATCTATATCAAGGTATATTTTTGAAGATTTAATGAAGAAAAGGAATGTTCAACCTTTCCCTATTACTTAAGGAATATTTGGTGCACACCACAATCCTTTGTATTCTATTGTTAGAGAGAGTGAAAGAATATAAATCATGTGAGACTTGGTTTTAAATATCTAAATGTTTTTTTCTTGATTAATGGTGGATTTTTTATCAACTTGATTGAGGGTATAAATTAAAATTTAAAATTTAAAAATTTATGGTCACCAAGGGATGGAATTATTTCAAAAACATTTCATTATCTAGTAGTGTAGTATTAATATATTTATATTTGATAAAGGAAATAATTTGATAGAAATTGATGAGCTATTTAAGTAGATAATGAATCTAAATATGGATATTGAGGGACCCATGGAATTATTTAAGGTGCATTGTATTTTTTTCCAAAATTAATTTTTGGTTAAGTCATAAGAATGTTATTAAGGTGAATTATGGGGATAGAAAATCCATAATATGTGTATCTGAAAGAAAATATAGAAGATGATATACAAAAGGTACTTTACTAGAAAAGAGTTCTGAATTCATATGGATGTGTATCCAAAATATTAAGTATTATGAAAGATATTCCAAGTTTTTTATAATTGGTACATGCATATACCGGTCCATGGAATAGTTCCAAAAAATTATTTTTTTAGAAAATGAAATGGAAAAATAGTTAATAATAGGTTTGAAGTTGAGTTCTGAAAATATTTTTCAAACATAGGAAGAAGAATAGTTGAAGAGAAAGCATGAACTATAAGGTGAATATATAAGAGTCAATGTGTGGAAGTGTTGAAGGTCCTGAAGGTGATTCTAAAATAATCATCATGTTCTAAAAGGTGAATCTAAATATAGAAGTAATAGAAAGGAGAGAAAGTATGTGGAAGTAGAGTCAATGATGATGATCGTTTCAACTAATGTTAAATCCTAAAAGTATCAGAATGTTAAAATTTATAATAAATTTTTCAGATGATATTAAATTTTGGAAGATGATTTATAAGAAGTATTGAGAAGGATCCTGTTAAAGATAAAAAGTGGAAATAAAATTTTATTTAGCATGTTCTTAATGATGATAAAATACAGAAGCTGTATATGGAAGCGTGCTGATATGTAATAATTATCCAAATTTTACATGTAGCATGTAAGATTAACTCTGGAAGATACAACATCTATGTAAGATAGTTATAAAGGAAGCACTGCTATGATAGATGAATATCATAAGATCTATAAATTTCATAACAATAACATTACTATCATGTAAGATTATCCTAATTTTTTTTAAGGTTAACTTGAATATATAGAAGAATAATTTATTGAGATGAAAAATTAATTGTGATGATGTTGATATGTTCATCATGAAATAAATATCATGATGATTAATCCACGATTCGAGAAAAAATATTAGGTAGATATAAAGAAGTCTGAACAAGAATTGAATGAGAAGCTTTCTTGGTATATATAAATTTTGAGGAAGTGATAAATAATGACAACCAAGAACTTAATGAGAAATATTTATAATTGAGAAAACATGAAATTCAGATGTTTGATAAATTTATAGGGACCATGTTATAATATTTCATGAATGTTTCTATACTCAATGTTGGGTATAAAATGAGGAGAGTTGTGATGAAAAACATATTTATGAGATTAATAGAGAATGATATACATCTTTTAAAAATTTATAACGTAGAGGTGAAAAATTTTTAGATTCTAGAAATAATTAGCAAGACCAATGATCTATTGTAACCAATTTAAATTCAAAATTTTAAAGTTATTAAATAGGAGACAAAGTATAATGTATTTTAAAACCTATATAATCTATAGACATTGAGTTCTAGAAATGGTGAGCATGTATTTATTCTTATTATTTTGAATTATTGGAGGAAGATAATTAATTTTGTGTCAAAGAAAACTGAAAATAACAGATCTTCCTAATTCCGATTTAGATACTTTGTAAACTTGAGTGATCTAATATAATCCTTATCAAGAGACAACTTTTAAAATAAAGTGTTGAGTTATAGATGATACCTCCCCACATTTTTTTATTAGGGGTTAAGAATGATACCTTAATTTTTTTAATCATTTTATTATATAAGTGATAAAATATATGTCACTGACTCTACCTGAAATCGATATGGATATAGTCACCCACATTGTGAGTGAACCTTGTAAAAATTCCATGTAACTTATTTTAATTTATATTTCTATTATATATAGGTAAGGTAAATATTTCAATATTTAAAGGATATAGACTCTAATAAGTTATAGAGTTTGGTTCATAAAGAAAATTATAAAGGGAGTAATACTGATTCAACCCCTTTTTCTGTGTAACATCACATTCTTGGGTACTTAGAAAATAAATTATACATAAATTATAAACATGAAAAACCCATAAGAAAAACTGTATTATATAAAAATGTAAAAAATATAAAAAATTTGATGAATTATATAGGTTACTAATTATTGAATATATTAATGCATATTGGGTGTTATTTAAAGAATAAAATGTCATAATTCATAAATACATGGATCCAATTAAAATAATAAACATAAGAAAAGATTAATATGAATATTTGTAAATGAACCCATTGATCAAATTTTTTAGATATTGGTAAACATATTTTTAAAAAAATAATAGAATAAAAGTTCCATAAAATCATAAAAAAATTAGTATATTTGATATCCAAATAATTAGATGAAGAAATAATAAAAGAAAATTTTCTTGAAAGGTGTGATAAATTAAAATGGAAAATGATATGGGAAAAAAATCCCTTAGGTATTTCATATGGGTTAAATTAAAAAATGATAAGAAAGATGGAATAAAAACATGTATATCTACAAAGAAAGAAGAGAAAATGAAATAAAATTAATTTTTAAGGGTTGTATAAAAACATATTAGTTATATACAATATAAAAAGAGAGAAATCATAATCCAAAATGAAGCAAAGAGAGAGAGAGAGAGTGGGAGTGCCCCTTTACCTTGAGTCCCAAATTGTTTAGAATGCTGCTCAAACATCCTAAATAAACAAATTATTTTATTTATTATATATAAAATAACACAATTAATATTTATTTCATTTATTATCATCAATTTATTTACATTCATTATTATTTTATTGGAATTACTTTTTTTATGTTGGTTTTTGGGTTGTATGTTCTATAATTCTGAAACCACTTCAGTATAATTGTAATGGTAAAATGACTTTTTCCTAAGAGTCCCTATGATCTATAAGTGTCAATTTGGAGATTTTATGCTATTAAAAAAATACCAAGGTCTATTAATATCCCAAATTAGGAACAAATCATGAAATATCTCCCAATAAGATCATTTTAGGCAGTTAGACTGGTCTTGGAGGTTTATTTTTAATATTATTAATATTAAGATTGTTTTATAATTCCAAAATTTTAAACCTGATTTAAATTTATTATTGATATTATAATTATATATCAATATCATATTTAAAACCATCTATGAAAGGTGGTAGTGAATATGAAACATCATTTTCCCCATAGGTCGTTTACACCTACCATTGAGTGATTACTATTTTGAAGAAATGTTAATAAAAAAATAAATATTTTATTTTAATAGTGTATTTAAATTATAATTTTGACATCCCTACCTTGGTTTACTCTAAAATAATCATACTGTTTCTCAATGTGACCTCATGTGCGCTTTCCAATATACCAGATATGGTAAACTAACAGTAGAGATCATGGTTATTACCATATGAAGACTGTTCCCCCATATCATAGTGTGAAATGTCAACCAAAATAAACAAAAAAACATATATAAAAATAGTAAATTAGAGTTTGTGTAAGAAATGAAACATAACATGTAATAACAAATGAACATACAAAAGCATATAGTCATATAAACTCAAAGCCTTTCTGAACACAACATATGATCGTCCATTAAAGAAATCACATAAAAAATAAAAATAAAAGAATATAAATTGACACTAAGGATCTAATACCAATGCTAAGACATACCTTAACCATGTCTCCAAGTTCATATGAGCTATCCCACTCACTCATTTCACACACATCCTCTACCCATCTTGAACCTACAAATAATAAAAAACTATTTAGGTACCTAAGTATCATGGTCATTATAGCAGGGTGTGAATACAACTTAGTAGGGGACCACCAACATGGACCCATATATAACAACAAATACAGTGTATGTGTATATGAAATGATCAACTGATTAAATTTTAGTTATGTAGGATCATTAAACCATTGAGAGGGGGGGGGGGGTGAATTAATGGTGGTATTTTAAAAATTTCAATCTTTATGAAATTTAACCCCTGAAAATTGTTAGATTTAATTTCTTTATAAAATTTTATACCAATATCATAAGAATGAAATGATAAGAAAATAAATATGGGGAAAAGATTACAAGGTTCAACCTCAGTGTGAGAACATACATCCTTTCCATGGCCATACTCATGGGTCCATAGAAATTCACTGTTACAAGGAAGTGAATATAAATTTGATCCAACTTCCATTATACTCCTTCTATCTCCCTATAGAAAGGATTATACTGAATCCAACTAGTTTACAATGTTTTTATTACAAAAAATGTGCCACAAAAAGTAAGAAACTCTATAAATTTATCTTTTAGAAGTTTGTTAAAAAAGTTTTCTCAGTTTCCTCCATCTGGAAAGTGTCTATCTAGTGTGTCTATCTTTTTGTAGTATTTTATATTTGGTAAACCTCAATAAAAATTGTGCCTGATATATAACCTAATATTTTTTAGATTACTAAACCTCTACACCTCATGAAAATTGATCAGAAAATTCTTTCCAATAAACTTCTTTGTAAATAATATTCTGTAATATTAGTAAGGAAACTCTATCTAATTCTATGATTAGAAACTTCTTCTAGGTAACTCTTCATAATCAGCATGAAAGTGATATTTAGTTGGAAACATAGGCTAAAAAAATTCTATAGTGTTTTAGGTTTTTTGTACATATGAAAAGTGTAAAGTACATGTGTACTTACGTACCCCCTTTATATATGTTATCCTAAAGTGGAAATGGTATGAAACTAATTTCACTTTCCCTGTCACTAAATTTCACTTGGACCTTCTCAAATATTCTAGAACATTTCTAAAGATTCCCGAAGACTCCATTGATTCCATTATTCCTTAAATTTTATTAACTTCAGATGTCAAGGAACTCTTAAAATTTCCTTGAATTTGAATAGATAACAAACTTTTTGAAATCACAAACCAAATGAATTAACACTTTCATCATTATCATGATTTGGAGTTTACAAAGTTATGAAATGTTCCTTATTAAAACTCAATCTGGTAAAATTTATTCCTAGAAACTATTAATAAAATTTCAACCGATAAAAACTATACTTCTACAATTCACTTCACCCAACATAATTTTTTATCTGAAGAATTCATAAGAACATATTTATATATATTTTCTATTTTGTTTATTTTTCTCAAACAATTTTTTTGTCTGGTTATTCTTTATCTTATGGACATAACAAATATCTTTTTAATGTATTTACTCACCAAAATTTATCCAATGGAATTTCTTCAATGATTCAACTCATAACATTGAAAATTTTAAATTTATTCAGCATGTAACAAAACTCTTCTCTTCAAACATCACAATAACTATTTATTTAGAAACCCTCCTACCTCTTTCAATTTCTCTTAAACAACTAAATATTGTTGAATATATTATGACAATTTATAAGTTCTTCATTCATATAAAGATTTATTCATCTGATTCACTTATTAAATTTCTCATTTCTGTTTATCCTTTTTAATTTTCACATATATTGAAATCTAACTTCTTGGTAAATAATCCATCTATTTTCTTTATCCACTGGTCTATAGTAACTTTTACACCTTATAAAATCTTCACATTCATATTTTTCTCCCCATATGTACTTATTTTTCTATTTTCTATTTATTTTATCATTTTGAAAATATAAATGAACTCAGTAATAACTACTTAGTCTGATTTGATTTTTCTTATGATCTAGATTTGTCTCATATGATTCCTTTTAACAAATTTTCCTTTATTAAAACTAATTAACTTTAAATGCCAAACTTTCTTACAATTCTTTGTCTTTAATGTTTGTCCAGTGGTCTCCATCTAGAAGTTAAAACTTTTTTTTCTTAAAAATCTTTAACTTCACATATTTTTTAAAAAACCATAATAAAAAAATATTTATTAAAAAATTCCATCCTAAAGGTTTATTTGGTAATGTTCATCTGAATCAAGAAACTACAGTTGAAATTTTCTTCCCTTTAAAAAACTTTAGCTTATGATTCTTTATGATGTTGGAAAATTTTAATGAAAAATATATCATCATTTGGTTTTGTTATAAATTTACTTAACAATGTTAAGGAAACTTTCTAAATTCCGGTCTTTCTTCTTCTCAAGTAACTTTATAACAAAAAATTCTAAAAAAACTTTCTTAATAATCTTTTATAATCCTTCTCACAAAAAATTCATAAAAATGTTTCTTAATATACTTTTTTGCAACCTCTTTAAAAAAATTCATAAAAAACATGTAGTAAAAAGAAATAATTTTTTTAAGAAACCATTATAAAAGATCTTCAATTAACCCCTTTTTATTTTCTAACACTATTCATTAAATTTTTTTGATACATAACATTTTTCATCACTCAAACATTTTCACAACTTATTTTTCTTCCACCAATGTTTTTCTCAAATTTTACCAAAAACAAAAATTTTATCATAATGAAGTTATTGACACCAAACTAGTGGATAAATTATTATTTTTGAATTAATTCCATCCCATGACGAAAATATTTTTGTAGGCCATCTTAAGTTAATATCCCCCTCATTTTTCTTCTATCTCTTTCTTTCTCTTCCACATTTTATAATATCCACAAATTCATATTTTTTGTAAGAATTTTAATTACTCTTCACCTTTTAGGACAAAGTTGAAACTCCCCATTTGAGGATAACCTTTTAGGAAAGATTATACATATTCCACCCCCTCTATCAATATAATCCAAATAATGGTTGGGAAATTCCTTAAAAACATCAAAAAATATTTGGTGGAGGATAAACATGAAGTTGTAGATTCAATTCAAAAAATATCTCTTTTGGCATAGCTTTGGTGAAAAGATAAAAAACTGATACTTTTTTGAAATATATTACAACATAAAATATCCACCAGAAACTTTCTATTTATTTAAATGAAACTTGATATTAATGATTTTTGATCTTGAGTGTGGTATATGATTTTTGGAAATATATATGAAACTTTTATTATAAAATATAACCTTCTATGGTGTATAAACATTCACCCCAAAATCTTATAGTATAAATTTCATCCAAATCATTTACATACAGGCGTGGGTGGTGGTAACATATTCTTATTCTACTATGATCATATTCATCAAACTCTATTACTTATTGTGACATCTCACACAAAATTCTACCAAGAAAATTGTTCCTCTTAAAGATGGTGTTATATCATTTCAATCTCCATCCCAATTCTCATCAGTATAACTTAGAAATTTTATATCACAAATTATTTCATACATCACCCCATAAGAATATTTTTCATTGACATATTTGATAATTCTTTTTTCAACAAGAATATGTGATTTCTTTAAATTAATATGATATATCATACACAAAGTAACATGATAACAATTTCTAGACTTGAAGCTGTATGTTAGAGAAAAATTCCTATCAACTTTTTATATCCTTTATAATTTACACTTTTCCTTTCATTATCCTTACTCATATTCATGCAGATAGAAATAAGAGGAGAAGATTATTTAGAATCCTCCTTCCCAAAATTTTGTAATAACTACCTAGATTACATTTCCTTAGATAGGAAGATGTATCTCTCCTCTTTTTCACTTATAAACCCATGATGAAAGTTAATTCTCTGTGAATTTAAATTTCAAAAATTTCTTCATTTATTCATCTTTCTCTTTATAAAAATTTTCACTCTCCCATATAAAAATAATATCTTCAACATAAACAACAAAAAATATTGTAATTGAGTTCATATCCTTCACATTTAAGTTTATTTCAACTTTCCCTTTAAAAAATTAAGTTTTTTCAAGAAACTCTCAAGTTTCAAGTACCAGTATATATAGATTATTTCAACCCATAGAAGGATTTATTAAGCTTACACCCCTTAGTTTCATCTTTATCAAGTAAAAACTCACAAGGTTGATCAATTTAAGAATCTTTTTAAAATTTTTCACTTTAAAAATATAAATTTACATCAATCTAATAAACTTTATAAAAAAAATGTGTAGCAAATACTAAGAAATTTTTGATAG
Organism: Viscum album; assembly: GCA_963277665.1. Classification (NCBI taxonomy): domain Eukaryota; kingdom Viridiplantae; phylum Streptophyta; class Magnoliopsida; order Santalales; family Viscaceae; genus Viscum; species Viscum album. The sequence goes on along the minus strand of OY728140.1, from coordinate 1,018,135,855 downwards.
TTTCCAATCTCACAATAGGGGAAAATATTTCTTCAAAATCCACACCTTCCACCTATGAATTTCCTGTAGAAATAAGTCATGATTTTTTTCTTTAAACGTCTCCATGTTTATTCATCATGTTTTTGTACAACCACTTTTTCCAAATAATATTATTTACTACTAGACATGTGACAATTTCCTAGGTGTCATTTTTTTCTATCTGATCCAAATATTAATTCATAGAATGTACTTAGTCTTCATTTTCAACTAATTTTGTATTTGATTCTGGTTCAACATGTGATATAAGTGATATATGATTTTCTAATCTAAAAATTATTATTTTCTAACTAAAGATTTAGGATTTACAACATTGTTTTGAAATTCAACCTGTTTTAATAGGGTATGAAATTTAAGAGTTTTTCTTCCTGTATCACTTTACTCATCACAGGATTTTTTCTAAATCTCTATTAACTTATTTTTTCCAAATTTTATATTCAATTTTTTATTCTTATTGTAAGTCTTAAGATTATCTTCCAAAATATTCTCAATAACTTTTTTTAATGAGGTTATATTTTCAACAACCTTCACATCATAATAATCCACCAAATTTTATAAATGTTTGTTCTAACATTAACAACTTCTTTAGTATAATGAGTATGCAATGATTTTTTTTTTCACATTTTTCCTAAAAATTTTCAAGATCCATATTTTTGATCTTTAGTTAGTAGGGACTTCCAAAAATCTTGAAATATCACAATGAAGTTTTTTTATTGTACCACATTTCATTAGAAGTTATGTTGGATTATATCCTTGAACAATCTATTTTATACATTTACAATAGTACTAACAACTTCTCTATAGAAAAACAAATACATTTTATACTCAACCAGCATACTTATTCCCATTTCCACCAATTTTTTTTGTGTTTTCCTTTCCACTACTTAATTTTGTTGAAAGGTGTATGGAGGATTTTATTGATGTTTAATTTTATGTTTCTTCGAATAGGATTTAAAATCATTCTATGTGTACTACTTTCCATTATCTGTTCTTAGTTTTAATATATAAAGACCTATTTCTCTCTCAACATACCTTTTAAAATAACTAAATATATCTAAAACCTATTATATTTTCTTCATAATAATAATGTTGTTCATCCATTTAAATTCATAAATAAGTTTCATAAAGTAAAATAAAAATTTTTAGACTGATTTATCATTGGATCAAAAATATCTTAGGGAATAATCTCAAGATGTTTGGTTGATTGAATTTAAAATTTCTTATAGATTTTACCAATAATTTTTCCTTTCTGAAATGTTGTACAAACATAAACTTATTTCATTTTCAATGTTGAAAATTTTCTTATAGAATCGACTTCAAAAAGTTTTTTGTACTTTTCTAGACAAGATAACCATTCCATCGATGCCATTTTTTTAGTCTTTATCACTCAAATGACATGAATTATAAAATTATCTAATCTAAAATAGATTTCCTATGGTTCTTTCTCCCTTGCTAAAAACTTCACCATCTTCAACAGTTCTAATGATACATGAATCTTTCCTAAATATCACTTCCTTTCCATTATCAATATAGTAACACATGACTTTAACAGATTTTATTACAAGATATTTTACATAAAAATCTAATAAAAATAACCCCATGACCGTGAGGCCAAGTGAATTTAGAAGAAAAGTTCATAATACATCCAAAGAAAACTAAAACATAACTTATTTATTTTATTCTCCATAATGGTCTTCTAAATATATTTGAGCTCCTAGAACTGCATAAGATAACCTAGGGAATACATAAAAGAAATTTGTGAGCTAAAAAACCTAGTAAGGATATAAAAATGATAAGAAAGCATAATTTATGAGTCATAGGTATTACATGACATCATAAAAGAGATGGATTGTGAGCAATCACAAGAGCACATAATATAAAGACCAAGGTATCATAAGATCATGAAAACAAAGGAACTATGGTAGAAACATAAAACATGATGTAAGCATAGGTCAAGGATAACTTCCAAGAAAACATAATAAGGTGGACATAGTCCCATAATGGATTATTTTTAATACCAAATCCCATACATAACATCTCATGAGACAAAATATTTTCCCAATGCATTGGAGTGATATCCAGGAGCACACATCATAACATGTTCATGATTATGTGTTCCATAAAAAGAAATCCATTATATGGAATAAATATTAGAATTATTCATGGAAATAAATGGGTTGCATAATCTTTCCTTATATCATAATCAAATGAGATTTCATAAATAAGGCATTGAGAAATGAACAAAAGACATGTATTACCCCATCAAATGAATGAAGAATTATCCAGATATATATGTAAGATATATATATAGAATTTATAATCATTAAATAACATTAAATAGAGATAGATAAAGTTAGTTATAAAGATAATAGTCATAACCCAATGAAAAAAGACGGTTCAGATAGATCCTTAACACTAATAAGAAAAACATTTCCATATATCAAAATATCCATTTCATTTAAATACCTTATTGGAAATAATTATAAAAAAGGAAAAATGTATTATATTTGAATAAAAAAAGGAATATTATAAAGAAATCCAAATATCAAATAATGGTTTTGGTGGCAGGAAAATCCGTTGATTCCATATATGTTAAAATAAAACATTTATTTTTTATTTTGTAAAGAAAGTTAAAACTTGTCGTATAAAATATGTAAAAATATTCATTTTTAAAACCTTTGAAATAAATTCAAAGAGAAATAAAATTTTCTTTATAACTCATTTATTTCCATAAATATGCATTTATAAAATAATTTTAAGAATATGGACATAGAAGTGAAATATTTAGAAAATAAATATTTAAAAAATTTAAGTGAGGTTTTTAAAGTAAATTATCCTGTATATAAAACCTAAAAATGGTTCTTTTTAAAACACTATAAAAAAAATTAAAATATGGAAAAAATGACCTTTATAAAACATTTAAGTATAAATAAGAATATTTTTGAAACACTTAGAAGAACACAAAAATGTAAGAAAAAGAGTTATAAGATAAAATTTAAAAAAAGATTTGTTTAAAAGAACATATCTTAACTTGAGTCCAAATAATCACATAAATTATATATATTTCAAGATAATAAACTTATATTGATTATTTAATTTCTCAATAACCTTTTCAAGTTTATTATTCCTTTTATTTCAATGTTATAATCAATTACTTATTCAATTAAGTTCACGTCATACATTTTGATGATATTCAACTCATATGTCCAAAATGGCTTCTGTTGGAGGACTATAGCCAAAGAGGTCCTTATTTAAATATATTAAAAATAATAATAATTAAAAAATTATAATTTTAATACACCAATTATACTTTTAAAAATAATAATGAAATATGGTTATGAAAAATAAACTACGTTGAAATCATGGAGACAATAGGTTATACATTTGCATGAGTAACATTTTCATTTTTCAACAATGTTTATAGAAAGAAGTTAAGTATTATTTTATCTATTAAGAATTATAATAATATAATAAATATAATATTATTTCCTTAAATACACTTTTATATATATTTCATGTTATTTGATTTTTTCAAATGAATCACATCGCTTCATGGATGTGGTAATTCACATATACACATGAATGATATTATCATTATTAAATGAATGGGAAGTATAGAAAGTATATGATATATTATATTTATATAATGATAAATATGTATTTAATATATTATATATATAGTAAATCCATCATTGAAACCATCTATGAGTGGTAGTTATAGAAAACAAGTTATATCGACTTGTGAGGTGACAGTCCGCTGTACACACGAATGATGTTTTCATTTCTCATTCGATGGATATAACTTATCCAATTAAAATAATAACATCATAGTATATGAAATGTAATGGTGTTACTGATTCAGAATAATTTAATAATATTTTAAGTAGGTGGAAGATGAAATAAAAAAATATGCTCAATTAAGAACGATACCTCTTCTTTGGACAACCTCTTGAGGTTTTCACCAAAAGACTTCAATAGAGGGTTTTATAATCAAACCAAGGGATATAGTTCAAAATAATACAATTAAGAAATGGATTTAGGTAGTGATTTTCTTAACCAAAATAATTTTCATTTGTGGATAGGAGATAAGAGGGGATTCCCATTTATAAGTTAGAATGCGTGGAATTTTTATAAATACCCAAAAATTATCAATTATGGGAAGTCACTCTCAAACCAAGTGCCTCCCATGTTGATAATTAATTGAGTTTAGGAAATATAAGGACGTTAAATACCTCTAAAACTAAAAAGAAACAAGTTTTAAACATATTATTCCTTTTACCTCGAAGGTTACTTAGTTTAACCATTTTAGTTTTCACCATGACAACTAGTTTTTTTTACATAGGTAATTTATGATTTGAGCCTAAAAATAAAACAATCCTTATAAAATATTTTGGACCCAATTATTATAATTATTAAATATAATTTATAAAATAATAATCTTATATGTGTTGGAAAATTAATTTTAACACTAGCGCATGTAACACGCACAACTTCGTTTTAACCTGAACTATGGTAACAACTTTTTCAACATTAAAGCATTAAAAATGTTATTATAAATGTAAAAATGACTCATAAATGAATAATGGTTTATTTCTTAAACCATATTTCATTAAATAGGATAAATATAAGTTTTTATGAATTTTTTATCATTTAATAAAATATTACTTATTAATAAATATCATTAATGTCAATTTTGGAACTATGCATTTAATTTGACCTTAAAAACCAAAAAAATATGGAATTGGAATATATTATTTCCTCAAATAAAAAATATGTTATAATTATTTAATTTTTGTACAATAAAAATTAATTCAAATTATATTAATTTTAACATTTTTAATATCATATATTTTATTTTCCTTTTAATTAAATAAATACTTTATCAGTGTTGCATAAAACTTTATGGTAGTTATATAATTACAAAAAATTATAGAGAAATTATACTCATTAAAATAATTTCAAAATTTAGAAAAGAATCATTAATATTTATTCACAACTAATTTTTTTTTCATTTTTGAACACATAATATATTTTTAAAAGCAAGAGACTGAAATTTTGTCTTTTTTTTCTTTAATTATCATATAGGTCACTTTCATTGGAAAGTGTACCATAAAAAAATAAATATAAATCCTAAGGTGATAATGGTAAAATACCTTCATAAAATAACATTTAATATGAAATATTGGATCCTTATCACTTAGTTTTAACCGTGGTTAACCCAATTTACCATTTTACCATGGTGATAAATTTTTACTATTTTTACTGTTATTTATTACAAAAAATTAAATTGACTTATTAAATAATATTAATTTTGATAATTCCATATATATAATCCATTTTAACAAATTATATATCTGTAATTGGAGAAAATTCAATTTATTAGTATCCTATAATGCATAATAAAAAATGGTTTTCCAAAAAAATGTCTTTTTAAGTCTAAAAGTATTTTTATACCAAGATAAAAAATAACATTGATTTATATATAATTAATTATATAATTTATAACTAAAGTATATTTTTAATAATTTATTATTAAATTCAAAATATTATGGGTCTTTTTCAATGAAAATAAATGAAACTTTTAGAAAAATCGGTATTTTTCACTATTCACTAAAAAATCAACGTTTTTTAAAAAACCCCAAAAATTATCATTAAATGAATTTCTAAATAATGAATTAAAAAAATAATTTCATTTTTTATAATAAAATTCTTAAATTTTTTATAAATATATTATATTATTTTCTCAGAAAAATAAATAATTTTTTTGGACCAGAAAAATATATTTTAAAGCATAAAAGACTTTAATAGAAATTGAGCACTAATTGACCAATGTATTTTTTTAATCTAAAATATTTATGCATATTTTTAATTTTTTTATTCTTATTAACACCATCAATTTTATTGGCTAGGTTATAATGATCACTTTTAAATATTTTAATAGTTTATCATGGTTTTCTTAAACTTAGTGTTTTGTGTAACACAAGCTATCTAAGAAATAAAATTATTTAAAGAGAAAACTATTGTAGAATAAAATGGTGTGAAATTATACCCCCTAAAATAAATTGTTCCCTCACAATTCAATTTTTTTCATCAAAGTTTTACCCTTTTTTTTAAAACCCACATTGTATATTCAGATACTAAAAATTATTTTAATAAAATAAAGTGGAAATCATAAAATTTATCTAAAATATTACATATTTATGTTCTTTTATAAAGAAAAACATTGGTGGGAAGTTAAAATATTAACATAAATAATAATAATAATGTAAAAGGGCTAATATATAGTGATATAGAATTTTTTCGTGATAAAGTAAATTACTACAAGACCAAAAATCAATGATGGGTGAAAAAACCATTGACTCATCAGAAATTAAGGTAATATGATAAATGTTTTGTTTCAAGATCCTTTTCGATGAGTTGGGGAATTAATTTAACATATAGATTAAAAACATGAGGAATTATACTTATTTAATGGTATAATTTCATCCTTTAATCAATTTACACTATAATCACATATTTTTCTCCAAGTGATGAGTATTCAAGATGATTTTTTTTAATGCCTGAAAGACTAAAATCAACTTCTAACAGATTTCATAATCCAAAAAAATAATAAAACTCTATTCCTCCAATATTTAATGAAACCAAAATGGTTATTTCATTTTAATATAATACCACATATGAAAAATCCTTTATATAAATAAATAATATATTTATATCCAAAATTAAATAATAAAATTGAATGTTTATCCTAGATCATTCCTTGAATTAATAACCCTATAACCAAAATAACCCCAATAACCTCAAAATTAAATAATTCTTTAACCTAAAAGGCTATCTTATACCCTCAAACTTAAACATAATTTAATTCTTCCCAAATGATCCTTTAAGTTAAAACTAATGGTTATATAAACCTCAAACAAATAAAACATCTTCTGAAATATCATTAATCACTTCAAAATCATAAAAATTTTAAACAAAATTATTCTATAATTTTTTTTACCAAAATAAACTTAATATTTGTACCTCAAAATATTTAAATAAAAATGATGTCATACTAACCTGGTAATTACATAGTCTAGTGATAAGATTTACACTCTTTCCTCCCTTCATTTGTGGGTTTATGCCCTGTGACCATATCAGCTGCAATAAGTTGTCACCTAACATAAATTTTTCTAAAAATATGTTAATATAATTCCTATAAAGTTCCCAAAAATATGATGAACATACCAGAAAATAATATTAATCATATAATCACTTTGTAACCACTATGTTTTTTATAAAGATTATTTTTTCCACAAAATTAAATAATTTTTATTAACTATTATTACCTAAACATCAAAGATAGGATAAACCCTAAAGGTGACCAATAAATTTAAACTTATCTAAAAAATATAAAGTAATTCTTCTTCAAATATTTTTTTACTAAAACCCATACTAAACCCAAGGGCTATATTACCATAAATATCTCTAAAAATACTCTTAATCATTTTATACTTCCATAACTTTAAACCTAAATGCGTATTTATTCCTTTAAACTTATGATCAAACACAGAATTATCAACCTAATAAACTTTAAGTTTATACCATATCACTATGCCATATCATTAGTTTTCATAGTTTTTATTCTCCCACTCATCATATTAGTTTATAAAGAAAATGTGAATTAACCCAAGAATATCCTCTAGGAGTGTCAAAATAGGTGTTCTTTAAGGGCATAGTCACCCTGAATCAGAATGATGGTAGAGATATACTCAACCAACTATTTTTGGGGTTATTACCCTTATATGAATATGTGACAAAGCCACATCCACTGGTAGTATTGAGATGGGGTTGTATTTCTGGGAAAATAGCATAATATCTTCCTTATCAAAACTTTAGGATGTTATCATATACTTATAATTATCCCAAGTGTTTGTGATAATGGTCTCTAATACTAATCCTAAAAAATAACTATACCTTTCTATGATACCAACTATAGAGACCCAATCCATTTACACATATTATTCTATGTTTTTTTAATATAAAAATATAATAAACAAAACCTAAATATCATGAGACCTATTGTCTTCAGAAGGATAGGTTCAAAATACATCAAAAGAAAAATAAATCATTACATATTTATTTCATTATATATAATAAGATTCCAAATCTGTTTGATCTCATAAAAAATCATAGGATAACCTGAGGGATACATAAAATAAAGGTTGAGACAAAATCCCGATAAGGGTATAAACATGATAAGAAATCATAACATGTGATTCATAAGTGTAACATGATATCATAAAAGAGAAGTCTCATGAGAAATCACAAGGAAGAATAACATAAAGAATATGGCATAATATGATCATGGAAACATAGGAAATGTGGCCGCAACACAAAACATGAAATAAGAATAAGTCAAGTCTAACTACGAAGACAAAATCACATGGTAGATAGAGTGCCATATTGAATTAGGTTTACTCCCAAATCCCATGCATAACATCTCATGAGACAAAATCTTTAACCAATGAATTGGAGCTCTATCTAGGAGCACCCATCATAACATGTTATTGTTTATGTATACCACAAAAGAAAATAAATCCTAAGTCATAAACATTATAATTACCCATAGAAGGAAATGATCTATATAATATTCCCTCATATCATTATAAAATTAAATTTTATAAAGAAGGCATTGAGAAATGATCTAAACGCACATATTAAATCATCAAAAGAAGGGATAATAAGGTAGGTATATATGTGAGATACACACACACACAAATATATATAATTTTGGATCATACTATATCATTAAATATATAGAGAAAGTGAGTTAGAGTGATAAAGTTCATAATCCATAGAAAAAGGGTGGTTTGGAGAGATCCCTAACACCTAAAATAAAAATATTTCCAAATATCAAAATATACATTCCATTTAATTTTTTTATAAAAACATTGAACAAAGGTAAATATGGGTTTTATTTGAAAAAAAAATTATAATGAAATAAAAATGTCACATAATAGTTATGGTGGTAGGAAAATCCATTGATTCCATATACTTTAAAATAAAACATTCCTTTTGTCTTTTGTAAAGAAAGTCCAAAAATTCCGTATAAAATATATAAAAATATTCCTTTTGAAAACCTTATAAATAATGTCAAAAGTTTGATAAAATTTACTTTATAATTAATTTATTTACATATAAATACATCAATAAAATAATTTTAAGAATATGTACATGGAATAGAATGATTTATAAAATAAATTTTTAAAACATTTAAAATGAGGTTTTAAAGTAAAGTGTACCTTATGTAAAATGTAAAAAAAATTCATTTTAAAAATATTTTAAAGGAAGTAAAATATGGTAAAAAATTTCCTTTATAATATATTTAATCATAAATAATAATTTTTTTTGCAATAATTAGTAGAACATGGACATGAAAGAAAAAGAGTTGGAAGGGAGTCTTTAAAAGATGTTTTTTTAAAAGTCTCATAACTTGAGTCCTACTCATCATGTACATTATTTATATTAATTAATAATAAACTTATGTTAATTATATACATTTTTAATACCATTTAATGTTTTTTATTCCTTTTATTTCAATGTTATAATCAATTACTTATTCAATTATGTTCACGTTGGATGTTTTGACGATATTCGTCTCATTTGTCCAAGATGAATTCAGTAGGTTGGATATAGAAAAAGAAGTCATTATTTTAACATCTAAATAACAATAATAATGAAATAAATATAATTTTAATAAATCAATTATACTTTTAAAACCAGTCATCAACTACGGTTATAAAAAATGAACTATGTTATAATCATAGAGATTGTAGGTTGTACGTACACATAAGCAACATTTCTATTTTTCAACGATCATTATGGAAAAATTTAAGTATTATTTTATATTTATAGAATTATCATAATAACATAAATATAATTTTTTATTTAAATACACTAATATATAGATTTCATGTGATGTGTTTTTGAAAAACTAATCACATCATTTCGTGGAGGTGGTAATCCACATGTACACATAAATGACATTATCATTTTTAAATGAATGGGAAGGTAAGAAATTATATGATATATTATCATTAAATAATTATAAATAGTTCATAAATATTATATATATATATATATATATATTAAATACATCATTGAAACTAGTTGGGAGTGGTGGTGATGGAAAATGAATTACATCAGTTCGCGAGGCGGTAGTTCACTGCACACATGAACAACAATTTTGTTTCCCATTTCATGGAAGAGGGTATGGATATAGGTTATACCTATAATTTAATAAAATATATGTATTTGAAATATAATTGTGTTATTATTTCATCATATCTGAATAATATTTGAAAGAGGTGGAAGAATAAATAAAACAAAAACACTCAGTTAAGAATAATTCCTCTTCTTGAGACAGCTTCTTCAGGTTTACAGAAAAATCCTTCCAAAGAAGATTTTATAATAAAAAAATGACTTTAGGAAATGAAAAGGGAAATAGTAAATAAGTTTTTTAGATATTTCTTGAACAAAAAGGACATTTAAGTATATATAAGAGAGGATAGGGGGTTCCTTTTTATAAGTGAAATGGAGAAACATTTTTTGCAAATACCCAATACTATTCAATAATGGGAAGTCAATATCATACAAAGTGCCTCAAAAATTTATAAATAATATATTTGAGGTTATATAATTTCAACAGATACCTACTATAATAAAAAATAATGCTTTAAATGTGTTATTATCTTTACCTCTAATGTTACTCACTTTTACCATTTTTTTTCACTATGGTAACTAGTTTTTTTTACTTTGGTAATTTATCATTTAATAATAAAAATAAAATTAGAATTATTTGATAATTTGGAACCCTTAATAATAAATATGATATAAAATTAATCAAATAAGAATCATATATGTGTGGAAAATTAATTTTAGCAAAAACACATGTGATGCGTAAAACCCTGTTTTAACCTTAATCGCGGTAACAACTATTTCAATCTTAAAGGGTTAAGAATTTTATCAAAAATATAAAAATGGCTCATAAATGGAAAAATATTGATATTTTTACCATATTAAATTAAAGTTTATGAATTTTTGTTTTTTTAATATTAAATTATTTAATAAATTATTATTAATTAAAAAATATCATTATTGTCAATTTTGGAACTATTCATTTAATTTGACTCTAAAGACATAATGAAAAATATGGAATTAGAATATATTATTTTAAAACACCACAAATATTTTAAAATTATATAAATTTTTTGTGTAACATAATAAATCAATAAAATTATATTAATTTTAATATTATTGAAATCTATTATTTTATTTTCCTGTAAATTAAATAAATACTACCTCAGAGTGTTTAAGCATTTAAGGTAATTTTATAATTTGTAAAAATTAAAGATAAATTACCATAATTATAAAAATTTATTATTCTCAAAATAATTAAATAATATTAATTTAAAAATTAATTTTTTCTCATTGGTAACACATAAGATATATTTGAAACTAAGTGGGTGAAATTTTGTCTTTTTCTTTACATAAATTATTATATAGGTCACTTTCAAAAAAAAGTGGCCCATAAACAAATAAATATCAAGAATAAGGTGATAAAGGTATAAATTCATTCATAAAATAAGATTCAATATGATAAATGGTATCTATATCACTTAATATTAACCAGGTTAACCTAATTTACCCTTTTATAGTGGTGACAAATTTTTATTATTTTTACTATTTATTAAAAAAAATAATTTGAAATAATTTAATAACACTACCTATGATGATAAAATATATAAAATAAATTTTACAAAATTCAGTCTCTCTATGTTTTATAAATTCATTTTACAAGTATCCTGTAAAGCATCTCGAAAAACTGTTTTTTGAAAAAATTCATTTTAAGTCTAAAAGTATTTTTCTTCCAAGATCTTGTATAATTTTTATTAAATTGAAATTAATTAAATTATTTCTAACTGAAGGATACTTATATTAATTTAGGATCAAATTAATAATATTATGGTTCCCTTGAAAATAAATGGCAGTTTTACAAAAATTGTTACCTTTTACTATTCACTGAAAAATCAATATTTTCCAAAAAATCTCAAAATTTTACCCTATGTTAATTTTGACATGATAAATTAGAAAAATTAAGTTTAATTTTTATAATATAATTTATAAAATTGGTATAAATTAACTATATTATTTTCTTACAAAAATAAATAAAAACATTTTTGATAAAAATTAAAATTTTGAAGCATGTAAATAATTTACTAAAAATTGAGTACTTTTTTAAAAATGTATTTTATTTATCTGAAATTTTTATATAATTTTTTAATACATGTTTATTCCTATTGAAACCAGCAATTTTAATGGCTAGGTTTTAATGATTACATTTAAATATTTTTGTAGTATATTATAGTTTGTTTAAATGCCGTGTTGTGTGTAACACAAACTATCAAAGAAATAAATTTTTTAAAGATGAATATATTCTAAAATTATGTGGTGTTATAATCACAAATTTGGATAAAAATTAATAAATTCTGTTTCATCCCATCAACATATTAAACTTCCTTAGATTTTAGTTTTTATCCTCGATCTCAACAATTTCTATTTATTTTATTTTATAAAACTATGATTTCCAAATATAAATGCTTATATATTATGATATTCAATATAGTTTATGATTTTTATATCTATTATTATGTGTGAGGAACATACACTATCGATAATCTGTTTTTCCATTTCCTTTATTTCAGAGTTATCTCAACATCTAAGGATCTTTCTTCAACTCCATTATTTCTGGCATAATTTTATTTTATAGGATAAGAAAATTTTCTTAGAAGATTTTTCATACATTCTTACTCAAAGTTATCAGCTTTGTCACATATTATATATACTTACTCTAGGTAGTCAGACTAAAATTTTATTATAAATTTTCTAACATCTTGAGGTTTTATTTTCTAACTTCTTATGGATTAAGAAAGTTACTAACTTTTCTTCCACTATTTCCCCAAGTAATTTTTAATTTCTAAGAAGAAACATATTGTTTCTAAAGTTATAAGATTTTTTAAAATAATATCTATATAAAAAATAAAAACCATCGAATCCCAATTTTTTTATAAAAAAATCTTTCCCATTAATCATTTTCTTGAGCTTCGTAATATATTTCAATTTTTATTTCCCATAGCATGGGAAAAAATTATTATAGAGGTCATTATATAATTTTTTTTGATGGGATATGTTTCTAACATCGATTATCATTCCATTATTTCTAAATATCTTTTCCAATATGAACATTTTTTGTAAAATCAAATTAAAATTTACCGTTAGTGGGTGAATATTTCCCCAGATTCTTGGACCGATATTTATATATAGCTTGAGATGATTTAGTTTTTATTTCAGAATCCATGTTAATATTTTTACTCATATTTATTAAGGCTCTTTAAACCTCAATAAGGATTTATTTTGTTTTTCAAAATTCATATTCATTAGCTGTAAGTTTTTTCCTGTGATCCTCTATAATCATTCATGGTTCAATAACTTTCAATTTGAAGTTAATGATCTCCTAGATATACTAATATTTCTATTTAATAACATATTACTTCATTAATTAATATTTCCAATTTCCTTATCCATCATTCTGATATCTTTCTATAGTTTTCTATTTTTTCACAAGACAAGCCAAAAGTTTAGATGTCAACTGACATTCTCTGTATATTTCCTTACGTTATTTTTCTTTATTGTTTTAAGTATATTCATTCTTCTCAACATTAAAAAATAAATTTATAAATATTTATGGTACTTCACTTTCTTATGAACTATTATCAATAGAGTCATTCTCAATTTTCTTACTCAACATGATTCTTCTATTTCTAGTAAAATTTATCTTACCACCATTAGATGTCTTATCTTCCTTAGAATATTGGTTAATCATCATCCACCGAGGTTTTTCTTCAGAATGATATTTATCTTCACCATATTTCTTATTATTGGAATTAAAATAAAAATACCCAATTCCACCACACTTGATATATTTTTTTGTAAGTTTACCTCTACAATTTCTTCAAGTTCTCCGATAATTTTTAGAGACAAGAGAAATGATATTTTTATTTATTTCAGCATCTTCCTTATCTTCAAAATCACTCTGGTAAACATTCTCATTTTATTTTATTTTAAATTTTATCATAGATTAAAAATCTATTTCATCCTTGATATTATTTTTTAATTTTGGATATTTTCTCAATTCATAAGTAACAAGAAAGTTATATGCTGAATCATGAGATAAATCTTCTTTATCATCTAAGGTAAAAATTTTAGAGTCAAACCTATCAGGGAGGTTTCTCATGAGTTTATTTTTAATGGTAGAATCTTCCAAGACATCTCTAAATCCTATGATGTTTAACACAACTTCATAAAATTTTGTGAAATACTCACCAAAATCTTCTTCATCTCTCAGTTTGAAATCTTCAAACTTACTTCACCAGATTTATAACTTTTCTTCCATTAATTTAGTGTGTCTAATAAAGATAATTTTGATCTTGTACCAGATTTCCATAGCTATTTTGAGACTAATCAACTTCATAAAAACATTTTATAAAAAAGTTATAAGAATATAATTTATATATTTCCCCTCAACCTCAATGTTTATCTTATCATCAAAAGTCATAGGAGCCTTTTTTTCAGTGGATGAAAACCCAATTGTTGCTATATCAATAACCTCTAGAAAAAGTGATAGAAGATAGAGTATTATTCTATTTTTCCAACAATTATATGTTTTACCATCAAAAGTAGGAATAAATTGGTTGTTGATTTTTTTGGTTTATCATCATCATCATTTTAAATTTTATTCAAAAAGAAAGTACACTCATGGCCCAAGAAAGAGAGAAAAATAAAGAAAGAGCACAACTACGGGGGTCTAAAATAGTGAAGACCAAGAGTGTCTGCTTTAATGATATTAATCCTGATTGGATTTAAAGTCTCAAGATTATGGAAAACCATTCTCTCCAAGTCGGGATTATCAAAGGAGGACAGGTAATCGACAGCCCCATTCCCCTCACGCCACGTATGAGAAACTTTGATGTTATTACCCAAGCACCGATGACATTTGCGAATGATGTATTCTATGGACCACGACGTGACACCCATCCCCTGAATAGTGTTATAAACCAGCTTTGATTCTGTTTCCAATTCCATGAGTTCTAATCTCCTCTTTTTACAAGCATTAAGACCCGTTTGCATGGGTTACGCCTCCGCAACCAGCGATGATCCCTGTCCTAGTTGGATAGAGAAAGCCATGAAGACAGATCCATGGCTGTCACATACTATTCCCCCCTCCTCGCATGACTCCATTAGTACATGGAACATATTTATTCAATTTGAGGCCTCGGGCAGGAGGCTGCCAACAGACCCAATTACCAACCGAGGAGTGAATGCCCAACAAGGTACCTTGAATAGCCTGATTAAGACGTTGCAAAGTGGGGGCCTCCCGCCATGAAGAGAGGGTCCGGACCATATCAACCAGCAGAGTTCGTGTTCTAAGAATAATCATGCGACCGGATGAGATCACCCCTTCATGCCGCCACTTATTTTGCGCCTTCCACAAGCACCAACAGCTAGCTTGCAGGACTAATGTGCACGCCCTGTGCTCAGGACTCTCCTTCCCCACGCCATGGAACCAGCGATCAAAGAAAGGAATCTCAGCCATACCAGGATAAAAAAAGCTGTGAATTCACCAAATAAATTCCATAACTCCTTCGCCCAGTCCCCCTCAAAAAACATGTGAGTCAAGGTCTCCTCCTTATACCCCTTACAGCAGACGCACCTGGATGCGATGCTCACCCCGCAACGCTTAATATTCTCATCTGTGGGGACTGATTGATGCCGAAGCCGCCAGGTAAGGAAATTAAATTTGGTGGGAATTCTCTTGCACCAAAAAACCTCGTTCCATTCATCCCTGTCATCCGGAGTGAAGAAAAACCATCAGTAGTCCTTTTTTGAGAAAACACCAGAAGAGAACAGAGCAAAAACAAGATTATCTCGAGCCGAGTTCATATCAATGGTGTAGAATTTTTCCAAATGATCTCTCTCCAGAACAACCCTAATAAACAGCGGATGAAGGCTTTCCTCTCTGAAGGAAATATTGGTTTGAAATTTTCTATGATAAGGATTAAAGATGATAACCTTCTCTCTGATACCAATTAAGTTCCGTAGGATCATTGAACCACTGAAGGGGGGGGGGTGTAAATCAATGGAGATATTTTAAAAATTTAAAAATTTATGACATTTAACCCTCGAATGTTGTTAGAGTTATTTTTCTTATCAAATGTTATAAAAATATAATAAGAATGAATTTATAATAATGTACATATGGTGTGAAAGATTAACAAGGTTTAGCCTTAGTGTGATAACCTACATCCTTGTCATGGCCACTCCCATGGGTCCATAGAAATTAACTATTAGAAATAAATATAAGGAAAATTAGAGATAATGTAACAACCCAATATTTTAAAATAATATTTTTTGATAGAGTATGTAGCACAGAACATAGAGCTTAAAAAATCCACAGAATATATTTATTTTATTCTAATCTCTTTGATAGCTTGTAAAACACACAACCCCAAGTCAAAATGAACTGTAATATAATATAACATTATAACATAATAATTAAATTGTAGGATATTAATATTTCTAACTAAATTATTAAAATCATGGTTCTATATTTATTAGAAACAAAGTAAGAATCATTTAAAATAGAAGTATATGTTTTCTGAAAAACTATATTCTTCAAAAAGATGGTTTGGTCATACTTTGCACGCATAATTTAAAATTGATTTTTAGCACTTATAGAAAATTTATTTGATAAAATTTATTTAATTTTTTAAATCATAATATAAAAATTATATTTTGGGTATTTTTTTGTGATTTTTCTAAAATGTTTCATTTTTCAATGAATAGTGAAAAATACTGAATTTTAATTGAAAATTGACTTTCCATTTAAATTATTTATAAAGTTAAATTATATTTCAAGTTGGTTCTAAATAAAAATTATTTAAATTATATATCAATTAATCCTATTTAGTTCATTGAAATTATTTTTATATTTAATTTTTATATAAAAAATATTTGAACTTTTGAACATTTTCTCTTTGAAAACCTGCTTTCTCATTACATTTATGAGATTAATTTTAAATTATCATTTTCACTTATTTGAATGGAATTTGGAAATATAAATTCAATATTTAAAATTATAATAATTTAAATTATATAAAATGGTCACCTTAATTTTTCACCATAATTAATTGTCAAAATAATAAAAATTATTTACCACGGTTAAGATAAAAATGGGTCCACCAAGGGGTTAAACTAAAAATATAAGGGTTAAAATGAACTAAAAACTCTTTAAAAAAAATAATATATGGATATATTTATATCTTATAACATATAATTCTCTATAATACTCTATTTTTTACACTTTTGGAATCTGAAAAACATGGCTACATATATTTCTTTTCAAAACGTTTAAATGTACTACTCACCTCACTTATAAATGGCCACCCACTATCCTCTCTTCTTCGCACCTTAAAACAATTTTTCAAAAAATGCCTACCCATATCACTTTAAAAAATAATTATTATCTTTATAGAATCCTTATTTGGGTCATAAATCCATCATAGAAAATATTTTGGTGCAAATCTAAGGAGGTTACCCAAAGAAGTGGTAACATTCTTTAACAAGCATTTTTACTTTATTTCTTCCTCAACCTACTTAAATTATTATTTATCCAAGATTATATAATAAAATTATTATGATATATATAAATCAATGTTTTTATGTTAATTTCAAGACATAAAACTATCCACACTTCCATAAAATGGGTTACAAAATCATTATTCGTGTATATGGCATACTACCATCTCACGAACAAATATCATTCATGTTTGCATTACCGCCTCTCACGATTGGGTATGATGATGAATGAAAAGTATATATATGATATTTATAACATAAATATACCTATAGAAACAATATATCATGTATTATTAATTTTTTACCTTCCATTATGTAGGGGATACGATAATGTCGCTTGTGTGAATGACGTACTACAACCTCACGAAGTGATGAGATTCATTTTTTTCACTAACTCTTTAAATGGAAGGTAATTAGGAAACATTTCATTAAGGTATATGATATAAATTAAATATTTATGATTTTTATTACATATATATCATTATTAAATGATAATATATCATTTTATTTATTACCCTTCCACTCACTTAAAGATGATAACATCGTTTGTGAATGTGTTGACTACCACCTTTACGAAGTGATGTGACTCTTTTTTTTGTCAAAAAACCTCATGGTTGATATATATAAGTATATTTAAATAAGTAATATGGTATCTATAATTTTATTATCATTATTTAAAAATAAAATATTACTTATGTCCTTTCCATAATTATCATTGAACAATGGAAATGTTACTCATGCATACATACAACCTACCGTCTCCATGATCGTAACACACTTCATTTTTAAAAACCATATTTAATGATTGGTACTAAAATTAAAATTTATGTATAAATATTATAGTTATGTCATAATTATCATTATAAATATGATACAATGATATAATATGAACAAGAACAAGAACTTTCATGATAATGCATGAATGAGAAAACAAAACAATTAACACCTAAAAGAATGAAAATATTGAAAGATTATTACCAAAATAGTGATAATATATTATAAAAGGATCATATATGATATTATAAATATTAATATAGTTTTAGTATAAGTTAATAAAATGTTTAAATCCACCATACAAGAGTTTAGTACACATTAAACAAAAAGGTAGCATGAAGTAAGGGACTTTATCTCAATTTCCCTCCATTGAGGCATATTGTAAAGTTATGCACCTAATTTCTTGTATATGGGTAATATACCACAAATTGGAAATTTAATATCCTTATTAATTAACAATTAATGGTATTTTAAGTTTCAATATAAATTATTTCATCAAAGGGGATTTGAATTAAAAATTACAATGTAGTAAATAATTTTATAACTCAATTTCATTTCATTAGGTTATATTACTTCTTTATTGTATATGATATTATATTATTATGTGTGTATTTTATTTTTAATATATTATATTTTATATCCCCTTATTTTATGTGTATTTAAATTTCATACACAATTGATTCATTGGTTAATTCTCACTTCAACGTTATGATATTTGTAAGGGTTTTTTTCACAATCTCATTTTAATTGAGATTAATTATAATTGAATTTACATTGAAGGGAATTATTTTATCATTAGATAATAAAAAATTTAATTATATTTTCCTCTATTTATTGATGATATATTAATGTAATAGTACCATTTCCCACTCTTTGGCACTTAAAATAATTGATAAAATGTTTTTAATAAAATCAAACTTCCTTTCTATTTTTGGTTGGAAATCCATTTTATCCCAAAACAATATTTTATAAAAAGGGTTTAAAAAATGTTTTAAACATTTTAAAAGTGATTTATTAATGTAATATTTACCTATTTTGACTTTTAAAAAATGTTTTGAAAGTAATCTTCATGTTGTTTTTAAACTAAGACCCATTTAAATTTCACTAAAAATGTGAAAGGGATATTGGTTTTAACATACTAAACAAATAAGAAATTTATTTCTATCATGACCACTAAATGTTTAAAATCTTCTTTTATTAGTTTAAATGATAATTTTCAAAAATAATTAATCTCAATTTTTTTTGTGAACTTTTACTTGTAAAAAGTTATTTTTAAAATGAAAATTATAGTTTCCTCAAGAATGGTTTTAAAGATCTTTTTATACTATTTATATTTATAAAAAATAACCCTTTATTATTATTCCAATTATTATATATTTTATTAAAACCATATTTATTATTCCTCTAGATGGTTTATGATAATTTTGATCAAGAAAACCATTAACATTAACTTTCTTGATTCATTTTTGTAGTCATTAACTTTCCCTTGAAATATTCAATTTCTAATGATCACTGCACATTAAATACCCCCTAAAGAACTATATTATTAATAATGGATATAATTATTGCCTAAATCATATCTCATTTATAAATATGATATTTTAATTTGAAATTTATTTGATAGACTAGGGAAATATTAATAATCTGTATTCTTTCTTCAATACAAATACTTAATGGTAAGGCATATTATTCATGAATTAAATCGATTATTTGATATATGGGGAATGATTTGGAAATGTAGACATGGGTGGGTATTGATTACAGATAGATCCTTGATGAATCAGCAGTATCATGATATGAATTAGTTGTCTAACCTTAGTTAAATGGGGTTTTTGTGTATACCTATGCATTAGTTTTAAAATGTCTTGAGGAAATTTATTAGAAATATAAGTATCATGATTTTTGTGATCATAAAGTCTAATAATTATGGAATTCACTCATTGAGAATTTAGTTATTATTATCCTTTATATTTTCACAATGATATTATCATGAGATGAATTTAATTATTAGTTTATTGTTTAAATGGCATGAATTTTCAGTTATTTACCTTTCTTTACTGATTATGCCTTATCTCATCATGATAGTCAAGTTGTTTAAATGGAATATGTGTTTAGTTATTTACCATACCATATTGATTACGCATTATCTTACCAAGATAGTTAAGTTGTTTAAATGGAATATGTGTTTTATTATTTACCTTTTCACATTGATTATACCTTATCTTATCATGATAGTCAAGTTATTTAAATAGAATGTGTGTTTAGTTATTTAAATTTCCATGTTTATTATGCTTATTGATTCAGGATAGATTCCTATGTACTTAACCCTTACTAATAATTTTACCTTACTATTATTTTCCTCCTTTCATAGAAATCCAAGAAGTTTAATATAAATGTCATGAAAGGATATTCCAGATGGAATAAAGATATTCCTAGAAAAAATATGTTTTAATTTTTATTTTGAAATGTAATATGGGAATCATGTATGTATCTAGTTTTCCAAGACTACTAAACCATTTGGCCCTTCAGTATGTGATTCCTTGTATCTTATTCCAATTTAATAAATAAGACACCGACTTCAAGCTATTGTGGTCCAGCTCACTACAATTGGTATTAGTGGAATTTTAGTACACACCTTGGGAACTATATTTAAGAAAACATAGATTAGAGATTATAACCCTATGATGGAATTTGATGATAAGTATAGAAGAATATACTAAAGATTTGATAAGGTAAATATTATGTATTGTTTCCCAATAATATATCATTGTCTAGATACTACAGGTGGATGTGGATTGGGCACAAGTGTACCAAGGGTTCATATTTCCAAAAAGGGTGCATTGGGCTTGACTCGATCACTACGTTGTGCATGGAAATGGACCTTACTATACACCTAGTTTGACACTATCATGAGATATGCTTAGAATAATTTAAATTTTATTTATAAAACATTATCAAGGATTTGAAAAGATGATGATAATGAATGAACTAGGTTAAACTTAAGGTGTGATAGATTGAAACTATGGTTTCAGAATAGAATGGGAAAATGCATTATGTGTAGAAAAGGAATACATAAATCCAATAAGTGCCAAAAAAATTGAAGAGTCTGATGAAAGGAAATAAATATCATTATAGGGATCCATTTATACTTTTTTATCTTAAATGTGGTTAACCTGGGAATTATTCGAGCCAATTACCTACTCTAAAGGTTAACTCCTAAAATACGGAAGGACCTATGTTGAAATAAAATGGATGTAGTATTTATGTATTGTGATTTAATAATTAAATTGTATAAGTATTTTACTAATGGTATTTTGGTTATAAGAATCATGAACCAAATAAGGAGTGCGTTAAATTTTAGAATCATATGTGTCTTCATTAACTTAAGAGTTATGGATACCCTCATGTGTTTATGAGTTTAAGATTTATTATAAGATCAGATTCTTAATCAACCCCTTTTATTTTTAATGTAATGAGAGTCTTCCAAGATTAATGATATTTTAGGAGAAATTTATGGCAATAAAACCAATTGTTTTAGTATATGTTTTAATGAAAAATTTATTTGGGGAATAATGCCTTTAAATTTTATTGACTTAAGTTTAAAGGTATTGATAACCTTTAGGTTTAATATGATCATTAATGGAATTGAAATAATAGTCAAACAGGATTGTTAAACTTTGTGGAAAAAATTTTGTATTGAAAAAATTAGTAAAAAGGATATTTAATGATTAATTTTATTTCAAGGATGTCCATAATATATTTTTTGATAATTTTAGGGGAATTATATTAAAATATTTTTTTAAAAAGGGAAAACTGCATGTTGGGTGACAACCTATCACGTTTGGTAGGGCATGGGGCTTGAAACAATTATTTAAGGACAATAAAAGTTTAACACCTACCACTGGAATATGTGATATTATGGTTAGTATGTCATTAGTTAATCAATTTGATAATTATATATTAATAATGAACTGATGGTGTTACTGTTGAGGTTTAAAAATTAATGTATTATATTTGATAACTTGTGCTAAACATATTGGTTTTGGAAAATAGTTAGAGATAGAAAGAAATACCTCTCACTATTTTATAGATCTTATGATCCATTAAAAGTGACTTTTAGTGATTCCAGCAACAAATTTTTTTGGATACTCATTTCATGGAGTAAGTGATGAAATAGGAATTGAGTGAATCATAACCAATGGATGAAATTATGCTTATGAAATATAAATATATCAATTAATTTTCCTTTTATTCTTTGATAGTAAAATAATTCCTCAAAATTTAGGAAAAAGATCTTGAATTCCTTTTATCCTATGAAATTCATATATGATAAATCAGATTGTGTTTTAAATAATCATTGATTTATGGTTTTGAGGTCCTTAACTATCTATTGATCATTCATTTTCTTGTGTTCAATGGACACTATAACTCTCTATAATTATTTATGATTTTATTCCATGTACATAACTTCACCTGTGCCTAATATTATCCTACTTAGAAACCTAGTCATGTTTTATTCCATTAGACCTTTATACTTGACTTTATATCTTATTAAGATGATATTTTATTAACCCTTTTATGATATTGGTTTTTCAACAATGATATTTCTAAATTCTAAACCATTGATTACTCAGATCAAGTTTAAATAGAGAGGATACAATTTATTTAAGTTCTATAGAATGTTAAAACTCAATATTTTAAAAAAAGAAATTTTTTTTGATAGTTTATGTGACACAAAACACTAATATTTAAAAACCCATGAAATATATTTCTTTAAATTTAATATATTCGATAGCTTGTGGAACATGCAACCCCAAGTAAAAATGAACCATAATGTAGTGTAATTTTATAACCAAAATATTAAATTGGAGGGTATGAATAGTAATGACTAAATTATTAAAATTATTGTTATCTATTGATTACAAATAAAATAATAATCATTTAAAATAAAAAGAAATATTTTCTAAAAAACTGTATTTTTCTAAAAGAGCGTTTAGTCGCTCCTTAAAAATATAGTTTAAAATTAAAATTTAACACTTTTTAAAAATTTATTTGATAAAATGAAATTACTGTTTTAAATAATAACATCAAAATTATCTTAGGGTGAATTTTTCAGATTTTTCTGGAATGTTTCAATTTTTAATGAATAGTAAAAAATATTGACTTTTAATTGAAAACTGC
This sequence comes from Viscum album, assembly GCA_963277665.1. Lineage (NCBI taxonomy): Eukaryota > Viridiplantae > Streptophyta > Magnoliopsida > Santalales > Viscaceae > Viscum > Viscum album. The sequence continues at coordinate 1,018,112,128 of OY728140.1, read as the reverse complement.
CTTTTTGATTAAATTATTTATAATGTAAAATTATATTTTAAATAAGTTTGAAAGTAAAATTAGTTTAATTATATATCAATTAAACCAATTTATTTCATTGGAATAATTTTAATATTTAATTTTTATATAAAAACATTGTAAACTTTTGAGCATTTTCTCTTGGAAAACCTGCTTTCTCATCGCGTCTATGAGATTAATTTTAAATTATATTTTGAAAATTATGTGTATGGAATTTGGAAAAATGGTTTAAATATTTGGAATTATTATAATTTATATTATAAAATAATGTAACACCCCAAGATTCCATGCTATGTTTCCTTTTAAATAAATTTAATAGGTTGCGTTGCACAAAACACGAAGTTTGAGTGCACCATAATCTATCAAACTAGCTGTTTACAAAGTGGTTATGAATAGTATTAACTAAATTATGAAATATTTTAAATTTTATTTTTCAAAATAGACTTAATTTTTTAATTTGGAATATCATTATCTTAGGGTTATTTTTTGGTATTTTTCTGAAAAGTTTCAATTTTAATGAATAGTGAAAAATACTGCATTATTATTAAAAAATGAAAATTTTCATTCTAATAATTATTTTACTTTAAATTTATTTTAAATTTAAAATAGATAAATAATACATATATTAATCCAATTTAGACCATTAAAAAATTTTATATTAAAATTAAATATAGAAACCTACTAAACTTTTAAACGTCTCTTTTACTCGCCTTCTCGCCAGATTAGCGTTAAACATAACTTTACTGCTTCTATGAATGGAATTTTGAAAAATAGACATAAATGGTTGTAATTATTATAAATTTTTTGTTCTAATATTAAAATATTAATTTTTCATGAATAATAGCTTTAGTAAATTTTTATTTGTTTACCATGGTTAAGGGTAAATCTGGTAATTAAAGGTCAAATTAATATTATAATATTTAAAAATGACCCTATCACTTGACCTAATTTCATTGGATAAGTTTCATTTGACCAAAATCATCATTGGGTCGATTTTAGGACCACTTGGAGCCACTTGGATGACTTTAATATATTTATAATATTATATTTAAATAAAACCCAATTTTGTTATACTTTTGTTTCTAACAAGTAAAATATTTTTATTATGAGGTTATATAAGTGATATAGTTGACTATAAATAGTCATTATAAATGAATAATGTTTACCTATATCATGATAATTTATTTACAAATTTTAGATATTAAATAATTAAATTTAAATGTGACACAATGATGATATAGTAATTTGTTTATTTAAGGAAGAATCAAATAAATGATATTAATAATATTAAAATAAATATCATTTGAAATATTTTATGCCATATAAGAATTTTTGGATGAATATGACATTTTATGGATGATTTAATGTTGTTTTTTCGATAGAATAAAGTTGTTATGATTTTTTAAAAGACAATTAATAAATAGTGTCATAATTGACATAAATGAGATTTTAAAATAAATAATATTTTATAAAAGTATATAAAATTAATAAAAATATAAAATTAGTCTAAATTAATATTATAATGTTAAATTTGTTAAAATATATCTAATTAGGTTATTTTTTGGCATTTTATTATAAATATATTAACTATATATTGTAAAAAGACAAGTAGTAATGGTAAGAGTTAAACTATTTAAATAAGGGTTAAAACAAATAGCTAAAGATTAAAAACATAATAAAAAATTATAAAAAAATTAATAGATGATTAAAATTATAGCCTTATCACATAAGGTTATAAATTTAATTATTTAATGGAAATGTTTCTATGAAAATGACATAGATATTAATAAAATCAAAGAATGTGACAAAATGTCACACTCTTATTTCTTATAAGTATAATATATTTAATATGGTGATAACTATGATATAACTTAGATAATAAGTACTATATATAAATATAAATGAATTTTATGTATAATAATAATTTATTTATTATTTTTGGAGATTAAATAATTACCATAAATAATGATACAATAGTGAAGAATTAATTATTTTATTAGTTGATATAACAATTAAGTAACATTAAAAATATTAAATTAAAAATAAATTGAATTAATTAAAGTTATAAATTTTTTAGGTGAATATTAAATTTTTTGATTTTAGTCAATGGTTTGGTTTGAAATTATCTTTATTTTTTGATTTTATTTAAAGTCAAAGTAATGTATAATGTCAAAATTGACAATATTGATATTTTATAAAAATAAAATTTTATTAAATTATTTAAAAATTATAAAAATATTTAAAAACTAATAATTGATAATTTAAAGGTCTATAATGTCATAAAGTGTCCATTTATGGATAATTTATACCATATAATTAAATGTTTATAACCATTTAATATTTAAAATATTATTACCACAATAATAATTAAATATATTAATTAAGGATAAATCAAAATGATAAGGTTTAAAATAAAATAAAAACATATATAAATTTTATTAGTTGATAGTATTTCAAATCATTCTCATATTATCCTATAAATAACCATCTTTGGTTCTATTTTATATCAAAAATCAATTTATAAATAATTAATATTTTTGGAGTTCTCTAAAGTGCCCCTCCCCTCTCGTATAAAAGGTCACTTCTTATTATCTTTTATTCACACCTATAAAGCCCTTTAGTTTGGAAAAAACCATCCCAATTTTCCTCAAATATTCCCTCACTTCATTCTAGAGGCTATACTTTGGGTATAAATCCAACCTAAGATGTCATTTTGTGCAAATCAAAAGGAGATACTCGAAGAAGAGGTAATTATTTTACCAATTTAGTTCAATTTCTTATCTTTTTATAATTACTATTAATAAATTTATTCCATAATAAATTAATAAATTTAGTATCATATATATTTTTAGATATTATTGTGATTATAGTAAAAAAGTATTACTCATTTTATCCATCATAAGAATAACAATATCACCATGTATGCGTACGTACGACTTACAGTCTCCATGCGGTGGTATATTTTTTTATTCAACACTGCTTTATTTTGATTGATATAATGATGAGAATAATGGATATAAATAATTAATATGACATAATGATAATTATTTATAATTAATATAACATCCAATTCTATACCATTAAACCATTAAGGGAATGATACCGTCACTTATGCGTACGTATGACATATCATCTCCACGACATGATGAGATTCATCTTCCATTACAACCATCCAATGGCCCGAAGACCTTCATTTTTTATTTATTTTGATAATCCAAATTTCAAGGGGTGAGGTGGAGCCTTTAAAATTCCCATAGGTGTAAGTATTACATGGACCTATAGGCCTTAGAGGAATTCATTGTCCGTAGGCTTCAAACATTACATACAACTCAGACTAACTACTTGGAACTGCTTCTACCAACATCTTCATCGTGAAATCAGCTCTCTACCTTTACATGGATGTTTTTCTAGGATATTCCATGCATGAAAAGGATTTTCCCAATGGCAGGTTTCATACCCTCTCATTCTTGCAATCTGTGTAGCTTCTGCTGTGGTGAAAGCTCCTTACTCATCCTCCTATAGAGCTTGTTCCTTATAGGTTTTCTAGTTTGCATCTGCACTAAAGGTGGCCCTAAGGCCTTGAGGTGGCCCGAAGGCCTTACTGGCCCAAAGGATTGGGTGGCCCAAAGGCCTTAAAGGTCTTGGGGACCAAATTGGTTGCCCGAAGGTCCAAACGAGGGAAAATTCTTGGCTGCTACAGTGCCAAACAGTGCCTGCTACAATCCCGCTACTGTACCAGCTACAGTACTCCACAGTTATCGCTACAGTACCTACTATAGTACTTCCACAGTCCTACTACAGTACATGCTATATTACTACTACAGTACCTTCTACAGTTCCTGAAAATTGTTCCTCCGCCTGGATTTGATCCCGGGTCGCCTGGATGCACTTAAGAGTCCTCACCAACCGGGCTGAGGCTCATGTGCCATCCTCTATTACAACCATTTCACAATGATTATTAAAATGTATATATTGAATAAATAGGAAATATATGACATAATAATTCTATTGTAACAATATATATATATATATATATATATTTCATTTACATTCTTCCATGCAATATGATAAGAAAACTGAAACATCGTTCAGGCGTACGTACGACCAACCGTCTCTATGAACGGTGTAATCCATTCCATATATTTTATATAATTATATATTTTTATAATGAATATATATGATATATAAATCATATTTTACATTATTGAATTAAGTAAACCATGATCTAATAATATGATCAAGAATAACAAGTCAAAACACATACGATTAACAAAGCAGGTTATTACCCAAAACACTACTTTAACATGGAATTATTAAATGAATAGGTAATATAAAGTCATAAATAAATAATATTTGATATCATAAATATTATTATGATTTTGTTACAAGTTAATAATATTTTTAAAACCACTTAAAAGAGTTTCATACACGTACATATGAAATCCGACATAAGGTAGGGGTTAATTTTGCAATCTCATTATTATATGAAGTTATGTATACGTAAATATTTACTGGGACATATTTATCATCCATATCTTTGTTTCTTAATTTTTTTTCAAAAGGAATATTTTTTAAGGTTTTATTTAAGGTAATATTTCACCAAAAAATCATTTTAAATGTTTCAAATATTTATTCTTCTAAACCATTCTCATTAATGTCCATGTTTTCAAAATGGGTTTAAGTATTTATTACCACCACCACCACAACATAAATAAATATTTTATTTTCATTCATACGGGGAACCCAAAGCATCAAAAATTAGGGAGGCCTGAAGAAATGTATACTAAGAGCATCATTGATAACATGGGCCTCCCCACAAGGGGGAAGGGAACCAAGGGAACCAAACTCGACGAGGGGGAATTCCAGAGTAGCAAATGGGGTCAAGAAGTCAGCCATCCTTTTACCCTCACGCTTCATATGGAGGATCTCCATGTCACCGGAGAGTAGGTCCTTGAAATTTCGGTCAAGTAAGTAATTTTACAAGGAGTGGAAGAGGTACCAATGAGATAGCTCCACCCAAGCCTAAAATTTGTCTCAACAGTGGACAATGTAATATTTTTTGAGCGGCAAAGAGAGAGGGCGCTGAGCAATGCCGTCGCCTTCGCCATAAGAGAATTACCTGGTCCATAGAAAGCACTAAAGGCCAGATTCACCGAGATTGCTGAGTCACAGACCATGCCGCCTCTGAGAATGATACCGGAGCCGAAGGCACCATCGATGTTGATCTTCAGGCCCGATCTGGGGGGCATCCAGCAGACCCATCTCCCCCGCTGCCTAGGGCTGATGCGTTTCAGAGGGGAAAGCCTGGACGGGAAGCGACTGAGGGAAGGTGCTACATCATAATGGGGGAGGAGGCCGACCAGATCCTAGGCGAGGCACTTGGCTCTGGCCAGCATAGCATGAGCGGAGCAACGACCCCCATGGAGCGCCTGGTTGCACGCCTGTCATATTCACAAGTATCCCACCTTGAGAAGGGTAGCCCATGCCGAGGTCTCGTGGCTGTTATTCAAGCAGCCCCTGAACCAGATCGAGAGGAATTCATTAGGGGAGGCCACAATGCTAGGAGGCCGAGAAGACTCTCCCAGCACACCCCATATCCACACATCCCACTTGCTTTGGAATAAGAGACGTAGCGTGGATTCCTCGGAGGGAGATGAATAGCAAAAACACCTGGAGGCAAGATGGACCCCATCCCTTTTAATCTTTAGATCCGAGGGGAGTGTCTGATGTCTGATTCTCCAAAGAATGAAGGAAAATTTAATTGGGATGTATTTGCACAAAAGACACCTCCCCCACTGATTTCTCTCTGGCTGAGAAAGAGTACACTGATGATAAACTTTGGCCGAGAACTTCCCTATCAAGGAGCTGGTGAAAATGCAGCTATCCAGGGATCCATACAAGATGAAGCTATCTAATATGGCCTTTTTTATGGGAGGAAGAACTACCTGGATAAAGGAGGAGTGAGCAGTGGATTCCAGGAATGAAATAGTTGGTGTAGGGAAACCCGTGAAGTCAAGCAGATCTCCCCCAGTCACACTGCCAAAAATTGAGATCACCCAGCCCAAGACCCACTGAGAGTGGCACAAGAGCATGGGGAAATGAACCTGGAGATATCTATAGAGTTTTGAGGGTGATTTTACATTCTCCTAGAGTCTGAAACCATACTTCCCTCGAATAAATTGGCTGCACAAGGAGTGTCCCTCAATAACCTCCCAAGCGAGCCTGCCCTGGGGGAAGTACATGGTGTGACCCACATATTTAGCCCTAATACCACCCAACTCCACTGTCCTGGAAAGAATTCTCCAAGAGAACCACTGGCATCTCTACTACCCTTAGCTATCCCAAATGAATCTGTTCAAGATCTTCTCAATCTGGGTAATGATAGACTTGGGATCCTTAAGGGTGTAAAGAACATGCATAGGAATAGATGATAGGACCCAACTGATGAGGGTTATCCTACCTCCAAATGACAAGAAACTGTTCTTCTAGTTGAGGATCTTATTGGTGATTCTGCTGACTAGACCATCGAAGAAACGATCCCGTATTCTGCCAGGGGAAATGGGAGCTCCAAGATAAAGCATTGGAAAGTTTTTTCTCTGAATGCCCAGGATGGAAAAAATGTTGACCTTTATCCTTCCTGGGACGGAGGAGGGAGAGTAAACCCCTCTCTTATCCATGTTGATCACTTTTCCACTCCAAAAATCATACTCCTTCATGATTTTGATAAATCCCCCGATGGAGGTGCTAACCCCATTAATGAAGAAAACCATATCATCCATGAAGATGATATGAGACACTCCCGAAACATGGCCCCCACAGTGATAAGGAAGGACACAAACAATTTGCGTAGAGGAGGCAACATACTTACTCAGGATGTCCTACACCATAAAGAAGATACTGGGAGAAATAGGATCACCATGTATGAGCCCTATGACTAGTTTCAAGAAGCCACATTGCCTCCCCATAAAAAGCAAATTGAGCCACAGTGAGCTGTAGCAATGAAACAAGAGGTCACTAACCCATTCAGAGAACCCCATGCTCCTCATGGTGTGGATGATAAACCCCCACTCCAATATGTTGTAGGACTTTTCAATATCAACCTTGATCATGATGTTGGATCCTCAAACCTTCCTATTCGTCTCCCCAATCATATCATATGAAATAGCCATTTCCCCCCTGAATGGACCTCACCTAGATGAAGGCATGTTGTTCCTTTGCAACCCAACTGTGAAGAAACTGAGAGAGTCCTATATTGATGAGATTCACCAACACCTTGTATGCAAAGTTTCACATGCTGATAGGTCGATACTGTGCAATGGAGGTAGGATCACTAACCTTGGGGATAAGGACCAGGGTAGTAGCGACGACAACCCATAGTATCCCACCACTATAAAAGAAGTACCAAATAGAAAAGATAAGATTTTCCTTGATAATACTCTAAGCACTAACAAAAAAGGAACCTGGGAAACCATCTGGACCAGGTGCACTCTCTTGGTTTAGAGAGATAACATAATACCACAACTCCTTCTCATCCAGAACAAGTTCGAGAAAATCATTGATGTGAGAAGAGACCACCCTTGGGACATAGCTGAAAAGGTCGGTCAGACCCTGGGGGTACCCATTATACCATTGGGGGTTAGGATTACACAATAGAGAATTAAAATGCGAGATAACCATACCACCGATGACATCCAAGTCACTAGTAAAGGATCCGTCTTCATGCTGAATATTAAGATCCCTCCACTGCTGTTTCTCCCTTATACAAACATGAATATAGACTGAGTTACGGTCTCCCTTTTTGAGCCAGGTGGCCGGAGAACACGCGGGGAGGCACCTTTCCTGTTCCAGAAAACTCTCACTAAAATGCTGCTTCTTGAGGTTGAGAGAGGAAAAAATTGTCTCATCCCAGAGAGTTTCACGGCAGGCCTCGTCCCTCTCAATATCCTTCTTCATGTCCTCCAGAGCGGGCTGCACAAGAGAGAGGTAGTCCGACCAGCCATTGAGGACAATATTTAATTGCCAAAGATTGTTGTGGAGATGGGACCACGACCCCCCTGGTAGGGGGCCTCCCAAGAAGAAGAAACCAGTTCAAGAAAGTCGGAGAGGGATATCCAGGATTTGTCGAAAAATAAGCCTCGACCCTAGGGGGAAGCCAACCTGAGATGGATGAGTAGTGGTGAGTGATCTGACAGAGCACGAGTCAAGTGAATGAACTTGTAGTAAGGGAAGTTGGAGATAGCATGAATATTCCCAAAACAACAATCCAATCTACACCATGTCCTACGAACTCCTCTTTGGTTGTTGCACCAAGTGAAGCTGTCACCTGAAAAACCCAGATCAAGAAGCCCCACCTGAGCCACAAAGGAGGAGAATTGGGCCCTATCACTCTGAGGTAGAGCACTTCCCCCCTTCTTTTCCGATGAGTCCAAGATGCAATTTAAGTCACCCCTGACTATCCAAGGTTCATCCCCATGATTAAAATAACAGAGTTCTACCCATAACTTCTCACGAAGATGCGCCTCACATTTGGAATAGACAAAGGAGAAAACAAATGCACTATCCAGAGTCCACCTTGACTGAGAGATGCTGGTCAGATGCGGCCAAATTGTCCACCAGGATAGGATCTTTCCAAAAAACCTAGATGTGATGATTTTCCAGCTTGCTATGAAAAAAGGACTACATCGTTTCTCTCCTAGCACACTCCCCAATCCTGGAAAAGATAACCTTAGGCTCAAGAATAACCCCAATCAATGCTTTATTCTTAACCACCTAATTGGAGATAAAGTCTGTCTTGACACATGCACGTAAGCCAAGGGCATTCCAGATAAGTAGAGAAAGCATTAAAAAGAGGGGATCCCGTCCCTGGACCTAGGAAAATGTCCACTGAGGGGATCCCTAGAAGAGAGGATAAGGGACTTCGACACAGAGCGAGTGCACATCCTGGCAGGGTGGGGAGGGGGGAGAGGGGAGATGACCGCCAAGGAAGGGAAAAACAGCATTCCAGGTGGCTGAAATACTCGAGGAGGAAGGTCGGGAAGAAGGGCTAGGCGGGGAAGCATGCTGAGGACCAGACCTTGGCAGGGAAGATCCAGAGGTAGTTCCAGTTAGGAGGCGGCGGGGGGGGGGGGGGGGAGTGCGCGAGTGCACTGAAACAGTTGTTCATGGAGATAAGTAGGAAGGGGAGTTAGGAGGCATGGGATTGGGAGAGGGGAAGGGGAGGATCACATAGGATAATGGATTTCCTTTTGGAAAGCCAACTAGAACTGCCCAGGAAGGAGGAGGGTGGAAAATTGGCCGGAGGGGGGAGGCCCTGAGGGACATAGGGGACTAAAGCCCGACAAAGAGATGGAGGAAGGGGGCTGGGAGGAGCTGGCTGAGGGGGAGGGAGAGATGGGGTATGGGATGATCCGGGAGGGGGGAGAGAGGGATTAAAGGGAAAGGGAGAGTACTGGGAGAAATAGGGAGGGAGGAGAGGGAGGCTGGGTGGGTAGGGGCTAGAGGAGTAGGCAGTCCAGGGGAGGCAGGCAACTTGGGGAGAGGGGAGGTGGCTGAGGGGGCCGAGGGGGCCTAGGGGGCCGAGGGGGCCGCGACCCACTACACCGAAGCTTCACACCCTCCATGGGGAGGATAAAAGGATGACACCTGAAAGGAGTGCCTATAAAACGACGATCTCCTGCACTCTGACACCGCATGGCCAACAATATGGCAGGCATAGAAAAATTAGGGCCCCACCAAGAATGCAATAGCCTATCTCCAATATAGGACCTCCCTAATAGTAAGATGTATCTTGGATGGCATTGTAGATGAGATGTCTATTTCTACACAAATCCGAGTAGCCACAGAACACTGGAGGGAGAGGTTCCATTCATTCGCATATCGAAACTCTCTGATGGAGTTTCCAATCAATTCTAGAAAATTCGCGCACATGAAGGGAAAGGGTACTCCTGGTAGGGACATCCAGACTGTAGAAACCGGTGAGTCCCAGTCCTGATGAACTTACATGGACCAATAAGAAAGAAAGAATCTCCATAGAATGAAGGAGTGGGAAACATAGCCCAAGAATGGACGAAGTCCTCACGGGATTCTAGAACAATGTGGAATGATCTGCGGTTGAGGGACGAAACCCTAGCGGTCGATTAGGAGTCCAACCACGAAACAACTCTTGGAAGACCCCAATTGGGGGCTTGGATACCCCAAAATAGGCAACCAAGGACCATCTTAGCTGCATTGAGGCCTCCTTGAAGGTGGAATCTGACACAAGGACAAGAGGGACTCCCCACAAACCACCGGAATCCCATGAAAGAAGCTGGGGGGGGGGCACTGGAGGGGCCGAGTGGGGAGATGCCTCCAACAACTAATATTTATGTTTGTTATATTTCACCCTTTTCATAATAGGGATGCATTGGACTTAGTTAGTGATGGGTGAAGCCCGCTATAGACCCTCGATGCATCAAAAGGTCTCATGAGACAAACTAGTTTGGGTTTTTACCCAATTATGTATGGTCTTGGAATGAGGCATTGATGGTGTAGTTATGATGCCTGAAAATATGTATTACCTCATTATGAGATTAGTTATTTATATTACATGTGATTATATGACTAGTAGAATATCCATGTGGATGTTTAAATGGTATTATTTTATTTGTTCTTTCCATATTACGTTGAATATTATGTTTAAAATGATTGTGTTTTAGTTTTATACCTTACCTTATAAGTTTATACTTCTTTATGATAGATTCCACTATATTTTTTATCCTTACTGAGCATCTGAGATCACCCCATTTAATGTTTCATTTTTCTCAAGGATATAAAGAAGTATATTATGACTGACTTATAGTGTTAATCTAGGAGAGTAATTTTGTTCTTGAAGGATTATCTATTTTATTTTATATGTTTTGAAATGAAATGGAAGGTTCATGTATGTAATCTATTTTCCAAGACTACTAAACTGATCAGCCCTTTGGGATTTGATTCCTTGTAATCATGAAAATGTATTAAAATAATGCACCAGCTCCAGGTTTCTGGGGTCGGGGTGCTACAGTTGATATCAAAATAAGTTTAACAACAACCTTGGAAATTAGATTTAGAAATGAAAGATGAAAAAACATAACCCTTGGAATGAATTTGAGGTTAATTCTAAGTATAAGATGCCATCCTTTAGATTTGATAATGGATAACCTAGTTTAATCCTATAGAATTTTGGATTGATAAGATGATAGAATCATTTTGAGATCCTATGAATGATGGTTCATGAATTTTTTGTTATGATAAGGGTTTTTGAGATTATGATTTAGGTTTTGGTTGATGGTTAAAATCAGAAAGGTTATAGAAGTATTGGTTATACTACTGATAATGAAGAGATTAAAAAAAAATTCGGTGAAAAAGGTATTATGGAACAAGATGTTGAATCGTAGTTAATGGATTAAGAGTGAAGTGTAATGATTAAGGTTATTTTATATTTAGATTCATGAATTATTACATAAATAGTTCTATGGTTATAAGATTCCTGATATATATATGGATTGTATTGTAGTGCATATTCATCTAGTATTTGGAAGCATGAATTATTTCATTTATTTTTTTGAGGTTATAAAGTTATTTTTCAAAAAGAGATACATTACGCTATTTAGAGAATCTGATGTTGTGATTGATTTTGGAAGTTTAGAGACCTTTTTAGTCTATTAATTTGTATATAAGTATTTTGGAAAAGTATTAAGGTTGTAATGGAGTAAGTTGAACATTAAATATTATTATTTGAGGTTAAAGTATGATTTATTGGATACTTTGGGCTAACATTCTTGGTTTCTGTAAACATTTAGAGGATTAAGGAAATACTTGCGGGTCTTATGATATATCAAAAGTGGTTCAAACTTGAAAAATTAATTTTGAAATTTCATTTCCAGGAAGAAGGGATGAATTGAAAATATATCAAAGAACAAACAAAGGATGGGATTATGCTTATGACATGAGAAGAAATCAATTAAGAGATTATCTAAATAATAAAATAATTATTCAACTCTAGGGAAATGATCCTGAAATGAAACATGATATCCTATTACTTTTTCTGATGAATCAAATGTTCCCTTAGATCATCATAGATTTATAGCCTTTTGATTGTTAACTTTCTCCTAACCATGTTCTCTATCACTCCCCATCAGAACTTAATGGTCAGATTTTTTCTTTAATTTCCATGTTTTCCTATATGGAACCCTTGTATATGTTATCTATGGTAACTTATATACTTCCCTTTATTTATTTTAAATTAGAACTTTTATCAATCCTTGTTCTAATGTGGGATTTCAATAAAGAAATTTTTAGTAGTCAAACCCCAATTAACAAACCCAAATTTGAAAATTGTGAGGACACAATGCATTGAAGGAGGTTAGAACACAATACATTTCCTTTTAAATAAATTCAATAACTTGCGTTTCACACAACACCGAGTTCGATCGTAGCATAATCTATCAAACTAGCCGTTTAAAAAGTAGTTATGAATAGTATTAACCACATTATTAAGTTGATTAATTTTATTTTTTAAAATATACTTAATTTTTTCATTTGGAATATCAAAATTATCTTAGGGTGTTTTTTTGTATTTTTTTTGAAAATTTTCAATTTTTGTTGAATAGTGAAAAATACTTCATTATTGTTAAAAAAAATAACCTTTTCATTTAAATAAATATTTTACATTAAATTTATTTTACAGTCACAACAGATAAATAATACATATATTAATCCAATGTCGGTTATTATAAACATTTTATATAAAAATTTGGTATAGAAACCTACTATACTTTGAAACGTCTCTTTTACCCGCCTTCTCACCACATTAGTATTAAACATAATTTTACCACTTCTTTGAATGGAATTTTAAAAAACAGACATAAATGGTTGTAATTTGTATGAAATTTTTGGTCTAATAAGAGAAATTTAATTTTTTGAATAGTAAATTTAGTAAATTTTTATTTATTTACCATGGTTAAGGGTAAATCGAGTAATTATCGGTAAAATTAATATTATAATATTTACAACTTACCCTAAAAATTAACTTAATTTCATTGGATAAAAGTTTTTTGACCAAAATAATCCTTGGGTTGATTTTGGGACCTCTTTAAACAACTTGTATGACTTTAATATATTTATAATATAATATTTAAAGAAAATCCAATTTTGTAATACTTTTGTTTCTAACAAGTAAAATACTATTAATATGAGGTTATATAAGTGATGTGATCGAATATAAGTAGTCATTATAAATATAAAATGTTTATATACATCATGATAATTTATTTATAATTTTTAGACATAAATAATTAAATTTAAATGTGACAAAATGATGATGCAATAATCAATTTATTAAAGGAAGAATCAAATAAATGAAATTAATAATATTAAAATAAATATCATTTAAATATTTGATTATATAATTTTTTTATGAATATGAAATTATAAGGATGAGTTAATGTAGTTTTTTTGAAGGAATCAAGTTATTATTATTTTTTTAAAAGATAATTAATAAATAGTGTCAAAATTAACATAAATGAGATTTCAAAATAAATAATATTTTATTGAATGATATAACATTAATAAAAATATACAATTCATCCAACTAATTAGTATAATTTTAAAAATGTCAAAAATGATCCAATTGTGGTTCTTTTTTCATTTTATAGTAACTATATTAACTCTATAGTGTAAAAGACAAGTAGTCCCAGTAAGAGTTAAACTATTTAAATAAGGGTTAAAACAAATAGATTAAGATTAAAATAATAATAAAAAATTGTCAAAAAATTATTAGATCAATAAAATAAGAACCTTATCATCTAAGGTTATAAATTGAATCATTTAATGGAAAATTTCCATGAAAATGAAAAAGATATTATTAAAATCAATGAATGTGACAAAATGTCACACTCTCATTTCTTATCAGTATAATAACTTTTAATATGAGGATAACCAGGAGATAACTTAAATCATAAATAGTGTATATAAATATAAAGTAATTTGAAACATTATAGGAATTTATTTATTATTTTTTAAAATTAAATAATTAACATAAATGATGACATAATAGTGAAGAGGTAATTATTTTATTAGTAGAAATATCAATTAAGTAACATTAAAAATATTAAAATAAATATAATTTAGATTAATTAAGGTGCACCATAAATTTTCTAGGTAACTATGAGATTTTAGGAGTTTATTAAATGGTTTGGTTCATAGTTATCTTTATGTTCTGATTTTATTTAATGTCAAAGTAATGAATAGTGTTAAATTTAATACTATAAATATTTTATAAAAACAAAATTTTATTAAATTATTTAAAAATCATAATAATATTTGAAAACTAGAAAGTGATAATTATAAGGTAGAAAATTCCATAAATTTTCCATTTATTGAAAATTTACACCATATAAGTAAATATTTATAACCATTTAATATTTATAATATTATTATCATAATTAAAATTAAATAGATTAATTAAGGATAAATCAAAGTGTAAGGTTTAAAACAAAATAATAAAATATATAAATTTTATTTTTGAGAGTATTTGCACCCATAATCATATTATCCTTTAAATAAATCACTTTGGATCTATTTTAAATCAAAACTCAATTTCTAATAAATAAATAGTTTTGGAGTTTCCTAAAGTACCCTTCACCTCTGTTATAAAAGGGAACTTCTACTTCTCTTTTATTAACACCTATAAATCGTTTTATTTTGGAAAAACCCTACCCATTTATCCTAAAAAATTACCTTACTTCATCCTAAAGGCCACACTTTTGGAATAATTCAAACCTAAGAAGTCATTTTGTGAAAATCAAAAGGAGATACTTAAAGAAGAGGTAATTATTTTACCAATTCAATTTAATCTATTTTCTACTTATACTTCATATTCATATATTTTTTCCATAATAAATTAATAAATAAAGTATCATATACATTATGAGATTATATTTTGATTATGGGATAACCATATTTCTCCTTTCACCCATCTTATGAATAACAATATCACCATGCATGTGTACATAAGACTTACCGTCTCTACATTGTAGTGTAATTTTTTATTCAATGATACTTTATTTTTATTGGTATAATGATGATTATTATGGGTATAAATAATGAATATGACATGATAAATCTCTTTATAATTAATATACCATCCAATTTCATACCATTTAACCATTAAGGGAATGATTCCGTCGCTCGTGCATACGTATGACCTACCATCTCCATGACACGATGAGATTCATATTCCCTTAAAACCATTTTATAATTATTATAAAAAATTATATACCTAATAAATAAGAAATATATGATATATAAATTACACTGGAATAATATATATACATACATATATATTTCATTTACTTGCTTCCATTCAATATGATAAGAAAATAGAAACAAAATTTATACATACACACAACCTACCATCTATATGAATGTTGTATTCCATTCCATATATTATATATATATTTATATACAAAATATATATGATATATAAATCATTTTTTACATTCTTTAAGTAAGTAAATCATGATCTAATCAATAGGATCAAGAATAAAAAGTCAAAACATGTACGATTAACAACGCATGTTATTACCCGAAACGTTGCTTTAACATGGGATTATTAAGGGAACAGGTAATATAAAGTCATAAATAAATCATATATTATATCATAAATATTATTATGATTCTGATACAAGTTAATAATATGTTTAAAACCACTCCAAAGAAGTTTCAGACACGTATGGAAGAAATCAAACACAAGGTAAGTGTTATTTTTACAATCTCATTATTATCCGAGATTGTGTATAAATAAGTATTTACTGGGACATATTTATCATCAATTTCTGTATTTCTAGAAAAATAAAAATTAATTTTATTTAAGGTTTTATATAAGGTAATTTTTAACTAAAAAATCATTTTAAATGTTTGGTAGATTTATTCTTCTAAATCTTTCTCATTAATGTCCATGTTTTCAAAATGGTTTTAAGTATTTATTTATATGGTCATGAATGTTTTAAAATGTTAATTCCTTTTAAAAGTTTAAAATTTGTATGGGAAAATTTGATTCAAAAATATATTTATTAATCTATTATTTTATAAGTGCACGACTTTTGAATAAATATTTTTAAAGGAAAAGTGGTATTTGTCTCAAGATATTTTTAGGGGTTTTATTAGAGTGTTTTCATCTTTGATAGCATCTTTTGCTGGATCTAATTATTAATTGAGATTGATCTATTATGATATCATTTTCCATATTTTATTGAATGGTTTATGATCAGTTAGATCATGGATGTTCTATTTAGATATCATTCATGGTTTATAGTTAAAGTATTAAAATTTCATATGCGAGTTTTAATATGAATTATTATGTTGGTTATATTTCACCCTTTTTATAAGAGGAAGGTATTGGACTTAGTAAGTGATGGGAGGGGACCTCTATAACCCCTTAATTCATCAATATGTCCCATGAGACAAAATAGTTTTGGGTTCTACCCATTTATGTATGGTCTTGGCATAAGGCCTTGATGGTGTGGTTATGATGTTCGATATTATGCATTCCATCCTTATGAGATTAGTTATTGATATTACATGTGATTATTTGACTATTAGAATATCCATGTGAATGTTTAAATATAATTAATTGATTAATTATTATCATATTATGCTTAATATTATGTTTAAAAGGATTGTGTTTAAGTTTTATACCTTTACTTAAAATTTTATGCTTATTTATGATAGCTTCTACTATATTGTTTATCCTTACTAAGCATATGAGATCAACCCTTATTATGTTTCATTTTCCATAGGATATGATGAAGTAATTATAACTGAATTATAGGTTTAATATAGGATAATAATGGCATTCTCAAAGTATTATCTATGTGGTATTTTATATTTTGAATTGTAATGTAATGTTAATGTATGTAATCTGTTTTCCTAGACTGCTAAACTGACCAGTCCTTCGAAATTTGATTCCCTGTAATCATGCCAATGTATTAAAATAATGCACCATCTTTGAGATTCTAGGTCTAGGGTGTTAAAAATAAGGCTAACTTAATTTTTTTTACTATAATCAATACTGAAAAGTGAAAATTATTTACCATGATAAATGTAAAAATGGTTTTACCAAGGGGTTAAAATAAAAATATAAGGGTTAAAATGACATAAAAACTTATCTAAAATATATTTTATTGAATTATTTAGACCTTAATTTTTATAATTCTAAATAATAACTCATTTTGGACCTTTTTTCATGTTAAATAAGTGGGATCACCTTTTTATTTTTAAAAATTATATGTGTGCCACTCACCTCACTTATAAAAGGACACTATCTCTCCTATTTTATTCACACCTTAAAACCCATTTGGTTTGGAAAATAACTAACCCAATCACTTACAAAATTTATTCATGTTATCATTTATGCATTATTTTGGTTTGAAATCCAGCCTGATATGGATTTTGGGGATAACCTAAGGAGGTTACCCGAAGAATAGGTAATGTTATTTAACAAGTGTTTTTATTTAATTTTTTCCTCCATCTACTTCAATTATTTTTTAAGTATGATGATATGATAACATTAGTATCTTTAATATACTTATTAGTTTGTTATGTTAATTTAATGACCTAAGACCATCCCCACTTCCATCAAATATGTTTATAAATCATTATACATGTGTATGGTGGACTACCACCTCACGAATCGATGTCATTATTTTTTCCATTACCACCTATCACGGTTGGGTATGATGATGAATATAAATTATAAATATGATAATTATAACATAAGTATACATATATATTCATTATATCATATATTCATTTTTTTACTTTCCATTTTGTAGGGGATACGATAACATCGCTCGTGTGTACAGTGGACTACTACCTCACGAAGGGATGTGATTCGTTTTTTTTCACTAATTCTTTACATGGAAGGTAATAAGATTAAATTTAATGAATATATGTGATATAAATAAAATAATTATGATATATATTAAAAATTTATAATTTTTAAAAGATAACATATAATATTATTTATTACCTTTTCACTCACTTAAAGATGATAACATCGTTCATGTACCAGTGGAGTATAGCCTTCACGAAGTGATGTGACTCCCTTTTCATCACCAAACCACATGGATGATATATTTAAATATAATTAATTAATTAATATGTTATTTATGATATTATTATAATTATTAAAATTTAAAATATTATATAACTCTTTTAAATAATGATCATTGAAAAATGGAAACGTTATTCAGGCATACGTACGACCTACCGTCTCTATGATCGTAATGTACTTCATTTCTCAAAATAATATTTGATGATTGGTATTAAAATTATAATTTATTTATAAGTATTATATCTATTTTATGATTTTATCCCACGTATGATGAAACTATATAATATTCACAAGAACCATAACTTTCATGACAAAGCATGAATGAGAAAACAAGGCAATTAACACCCAAAATAATGAAAATAATGAAATATTATTAACGAATAGGTTATAATATGTTATAAAATAATAATATATGATATTATAAATATTAATATAGCTCTATTATATGTTAATAAAATGTTTAAAACCACTATATAAGAGGTCAAATAAAATTTAACCAAAAGGAAGTGTAAAGTAAGGGACTCCATCTCAATTTCCATTCATTGAGCCATATTATAATGTTATACACCTAATTTATTTTATATATTGTATATAAAACCCCTTTAGTATGTAATATCATGAACCATTAATAATTCATGGTATTTTTTTTCAATTTTAAGTATTTAATCCAATGAGATTTTATTTTAAATTTACTAAGTGGTAAAAAATTTCATAAATCATTTTCTTTTCATTGGGCTATATTACACCTTCATTGTCTTTAATATTCTATGATTATGTGTGTTTAATTTTGAATATATTATGTTTTATATCCAATTATTTTATATGTATTTACATTTGATACATAGAATTGATTCATTGGTTAATTATCACTTCAATGTTATGATCTCTGTAAGGGTTTATTTCACAATATCATTTTAATCGAGATTTTGTAAGCTTAAATATACATTAAAGGAAATTATTTGATAATTGGATAATAAACCATTTAATTTTATTATACTCTGTTTATTCATGATTTTTTCATGTAATGGTACCATTTTCCAACTCTTTGGTACTTAAAATAATTGGGAAAATGTTTTTAAGAAAACCTGATATCATTTCTCTCTTCGGTTGGATATCCGTTTTCTCCCAAAACCATTTTTTCTAAAAAAAATTTAAAAATGTTTTTTAAATTTTCTAATGGATTTATTAAATTAATTTTTACACAATTTTACTTTTAAATAATGTTTTTAAATTAATATTCATTTCATTTTCAAACTAAGGCCCTCTTGGATTTTACTGAAAATGTGACAGAAATCTTTATTTTAATATACTCAGTATATTTATAATTTTCTACGCTCATGTACACTAAATATTTTGAAGATTAATTTATAATATTCAATGATTATTTTTATTTTTTTTGTGAAATTTTAGTTTTAAAAAGTGATTTTCAAAATGAAAAGGTTATTTTCCTCAATAATGTTTTTAAAGATATTTTTATGATATTTCTATTCATAAAACCCCTTTATTCTTACTCAAATGGGTATATGTTTTATCGATACCATCCTTATTATTAATTTGGATGGTTTGTGATCATTTTAACCAAGTAGAGTATTGACATTCATTTTCTTGATTCAATTTTATAGTCATCAACTTTCCCTTGAAATATTCACTTTACTGTGATAATTGTACATTAAATTTATCCTAAATATTTCTTATATTTATCATGGATATACTTTTTTATTAATCCATATCTCATTTATAAATATGGTGTTTTACATTGAAAGTTATTTGATAGACTGGGAAAATAATGATAATCCATATTTTTTCTTCAAAATGAATATTTAATAGTAAAGAACATTGTTCATGAATTAAGATGATTATTTGATATATGAGGAATGATTTGGAAATACAGATATGGGTGGGTCCTTGTTATAGATAGCCCCTCAATACATTGGTATTCTCATGAGAGGAATTAGTCGTATAACCTTAGTTAAATGGGTTTCTTGCGTATACCTATCCATCAATTTTAAACTATATTGAGGAAAGATCTTGGTAGTAAAAGTATCATGAGGTATGAGATCATGATGTAAAATAATTATTAATTTAATTTATTGAGAATTTAGTTAATATTATCCATGATATTTTCATAATGATATTGTCTCTGGATGAATTTAATTCTTATTTTATTGACTAAATGGCATGGGTTTTCATTTATTTACCGTTCTATATTGATTATTCATTATCTAATCATTATAGTCAAGTTGTTTAAATGGAATGTGTGTTCATTTATTTACCTTTAAATATTTACTATTCCTTATCTTATTAGTATAGTCATGTTTTTTAAATGACATGTGTGTTCAGTTATTTATCTTGTCATATTGATTATGACTTATCTTATCATAATAATCACTATGTTTAAATAGCAGGTCTGTTTAGTTATTTACCTTGAAATATTTATTATGCTTATTGAATCAAGATAACTTCTACTATACTTAAATTTTATTGATCATTTGAGATCAACCTTATTTAGATTTATTTTTCAGGAAACCGAGAAGTTTACTATGAATGATATGAAAGGATAATCTAGAGGGAATAATGATATTCTCAGAAAAAATTATGTTTTACTTTGTATTTTATAATGTAATATGGGAATCATATATGTATCTAGTTTATGAATACTACTAAATTATTTAGTTCTTCAGGATGTGATTCATTATATATTATGCCATTGTGATAAATTAGACACTGACTCTAGGTTAATGGGGTCAGGGTCGATATAACCAAATTTTGTTAGACTACTCATATATCCCAATAGGTATGATTATACTAACCCCCACTAGTTTATAATGTTTTTCATAAAAAACATTTACCACAAAAAGTATGAAATTGTGTAAATTCATCTCCTAGAAGTTCAACCTAAATTTTTGTTTTTTCCTATATTTGGTAAGTTTCCATATAGTGTGGCTATCTTAATCCATTATTCTCCATACAATTAATATCCCTGATAACTATGCTTGATATATAACATTTTCTTTTTTTTTAGATTTCAAAACATCTATTCCTCACAAAAAAATCATGGAAAACTCTATCCGATACTCTACCCTATAAATACCTATCTATAATCCTAGTAAGGAAAACCTATACAATACTTTGATAAGAAATTCCTGTCCAGTAACTCTTCTTCTTCAACATGAAAGTGAACTTTGTTTGGAAACATAGACTAACAAAAATTCTATATAGTTCTAGATTTTTGTATATATGAACAATTTCAAGAACTGGTGTACTTATACACCCTAATTATATATGTGTTCCTAAATTGGAAATGGAAATTTACTCATTTCACTTTACCTCTTAATAAATTTCACTTTAATACTTCTCAACATTTCTTGAACATTCATGAATATTCATGAATACTCCAAAAATTCTATTCTTCCTTGAGTTTACTTATCTTTATATGTTAAGGAACTCTTAAAAATACCATATATTCGGCTATTTAAATAAGTATATTGAAATAAAAAACCAATTTAAATAACACTTTCAACAACATCAGGTTTTACACTTTATAAACTTATAAAAATCTTCTCTATAATTTTTCTTTCAGAATTTATTTTCCAGAAATATCTTAAAAACATTTCATCCAGTCTCAAAACTCCACTTCTCTATTTTATTTCATGTGTCTAATTTTTTTTCTAATGGATTAATTATCAAATATTTATCCGAACCTACTTTGTCTGAGTTATATCACAAATATTTTCTCCATTCAGTAATTATTTTTCCAATGGACATAATAAATGTCTGTCTGATGAATTTTCTCACCAAAGTTCACCTGATGGACTTCCTTCAGTGATAAACTTCATAACCGTGAAACATAAAACTTTTATATAGCATGTAACAAAAATATATCATTCAAAATGCATACAAACTATTTGTCTAGAAACTCTACTAATATTTTCTATTTTATTGACCTACTAAAAATGGTTGAATATATTTTTGAAACTTATGAAGGATTTATTCATATGAAATTTTCTTCAGATGGTAAACTAATCAAGTTTCTAATTGTGATTTCCCACTTTAAATTTTCTTAGATATTGAAATATGATATCTTTATAAATAATCCATCCATTTTCTTTATCTAATTGTCTTCAGTAACTTTTATTCCTTTGGAATTCTTCACTTTTATAGGATTCTCCCCCTTTGTAATTCATTTTCCTCATTTTATTTATTTTCTCATTTTTTGAAACTTTATGAACTCAACAACAAAAACATCATCCCATCAGGTTTTTCCAATAATATGGATATGGTTTATCTGATGCCTTTTTGAAAACTTCTCTTTTTACAAACTCAATAACTTGCAATTCCACAGTTTTTACAATTATTTTTCTAAAATGTTGGTCTAGTGTTATCCATAAACATAAAAATATTTATCTATCAAATGTTAATAAATTTTATTTTATGAAATGGGGACATGGTCAAAATATATCAAGGGGTTTTAATTTAATACAACCCAAGGGAATTTTCTTTAACTAAACTAACACACTCATTAGAAAAAAATTTAAGAAGAAAATCTATCTGAAATAATTTTCCAATAAAGTTTTCTCGAATCAAGAAACATCATCTCTAATTTTATTCTATTTAATAAACTTCATATTGTATCATGAGTTTCTTCATGATATTGGAAACTTTGAGGGAACAACATTACATTAACTTATTTTGCTATAAATTTATTTAGTAAATTTAAGGAAACTTTCCAAATTTTTAAATTTATGTCTTTTTATTCACTATCAACTTTATAAAAAAACTTCCATTCCAAAATTGATTAAAAAACATTCAATAGCTTTATCACAAAAATTTCTTAACAAACCTTCTATAACCTATTTAACAAAAAAGTTCATTAATAAAGTATGTTGAAAACAAATACAATTTTTTTTAGAAACCACCAGAAAGGATATTTAGAAATAAATAACTATGGAAGCGTAAATAAATAAAAAGCATTGATCTATAGGTTTTAACAAGACACTTACGATTTACCCAATCCTAATTTCACTATTTTAGAGTGTATATGATCATTTCCTATAATCATTCCAACTAATATTAGGGCCATATATAATTACTAGAAATAATTATTAGGAAATTTTGTAGCATTCAGATCGATAGCCAAATTCGAGGAGAAAGTTATAAGTATCAAATCTTATATTGATCACTTTATGGGTTGTGAATCCCTCTTGGATCATATCATGTATACCTAACATCAAGGGGAAGTGAATCCATCATATATCATCTCAAAATATACTTATCACTCACAGGGTAGTGCATCCATCCCAAATCATTTCGCACATAAAACTCCTTGGGGGTACTGTAACTTCCTGACTTGGGTTACACACACCAGTGCCTCGATCTGGTCCACTACAAGACCTTAGGTGTGCCTCCATGTATACCAGAGGATTCTGACTAGCAATGTGGGTATAATATTGATAATTGGAAGACTATACCCTCTTTATCTAAGTATCACAATAGCATAAAGTAAATAAAAAACAACCCAAGAAATATAACCATAACCAGGATAATACCAAAATCACAAGATGAAAAAAATAGAAAATAAAATATCCAAAACTAAATATTAGATATATAATACCAATACATGTAAAGTGTTAATATAAAAAAATCAAAATAAATAAATACACTAATAACTACCAAGAGGGTCTTGAAGCACGTTCAGTTCCCTCATCCATGATCCATCCCATTTCAGCCATCTAACACAGGAAAGTTTCCCTTAACCTATCCTACACAGATGAATTCTATTTGGGTACCTATTAGAAAAATTGAGTAGGGTGTAAGTAAAATTTAGTAGGACACCACCAACAATGTCTAAAGTAATATCTAGTCAATAACAGTGTCTACAGTTGTATAAAGAATAAATAAAGGTAGAAAAGAAAACAATTTACATTTATTCAATTTCTCTTTGTTTAACCACATAACAAAAAGGTTCCTGAGAATACCCAAACCTATCAATACCTGCTTCATCCCATGTATAAGTATCAACCATATCAAAAATTCAATTCAAAATTCATTATAACACATGGTATTTATTATCCATTTCATTTCAATTCATAATATGACCAATTGGAACCATAGTCCAATGCCAATCTCATGGGCGCATAATACCGTATCAGGAACCCCATGGGTATTTGGAGGATCAGTCCCTATCCCACACCCCATGGGGTTTTAGAGCATCAATCCTTATCCCATACAAATATTCACATGCATGTATTTGGGTCTAGAACAACATGTCATGCACCCTCGTGGGTATTTAGAGCATCAGTCCGTTTCCCACACCCCATATCTCAATAAAGCACTTATATCACATTTATCACATTTTTTAAGGTTAATAAACATTAACCTTCTCATCACAATTCACAGCAAAAAATTCCACTGATTAATTAAGAAATTAATTAATCCCCCCCAATCAATTGAAAAATAAAAACAATTTCCATTAATTAATTCAAAAATTAATTAATTTAATTAAACAATCTCAATAACCTAATAATTAATTAAATAATTAATTATTCCCATAATTCCATAATCTCAATATCTCATTAATTAAATTAAAAATTAATTAATCAAATTAATTTCACAAAAAAAACATCTCATTAATTAATTCAACAATTAATTAATCTAATCAATTTCACAATCTTAATAGATCATTAATAAATTCAAAAATTAATTAATCAAATAAATTTCACAAAATCAACATATCATTAATTAATTAAACAATAAATTAATCAAATTAATTTCACAATCTTAATAATCTAAATAATTAATTTAATAACTAATTTTCTAATTCAATAAATCCTTATTTACCATCAATTTCCCAATCAAAAAATCTATTAATTAGTTTAACAATTAATTAATTCTAATTCATGTTTCTATAAATTTATTTATAAATTAATCTATTTAATTCAAGATTCAACTACCAAACATGGAAATCATATTATAATAACACGTATACACAATTAGAATCATAATTATGGGAAATTGGAATTAGACCACTTACCTCAATTAGTTGGTGCTCGATATCTCAATGGGAATCCCTGATTTGATATGGATAGGTAAGAAAATGAAGAACATGATCTATATCCAAAACCTATATCTAAGATCAAATGAATCAGGATATAACAAACGTTGATCTAGATCTACAACTAAAAATAGATAAATATCTATATTTTATCCGGTAAGAGGAGATAGAGAGAGAGTGGTCTAAATGGGGAGAAATCACATACCTGGAGAGTTTCATATATGAAAATCCAGCCATTGAATAATGAAGAATAGAGGTTGGGAGGGATTTGAATCTTCTTGAGAGCCTTTGAAATGCATAGGAATGAGTTTTGGTTAGAGTATGGGTGATTAGAGATTAATAGAGTGGGGTTTGGAATTTTAAAACTAATTTTTGGGATAAATAATTTCTATGCACACATTTTTTTGAGTACTGGTGCATGGTTTGTAAAACTATGTTCTAGGGGGGAGGGGGTTCATCGTTTCTCCTAAAAGGGTTTCTAGTTTGAAAAACCACACACCAGCCATGAAAACCTCCACTGTTTGGGTTCACATAGTTTGCTAGGATGGGCGCACGGTTTGGGAAAACCATGTTCCAACATTGCATAACCCATCCTTCCCAATTTCTACAATTTCAACCAAAAAATACCCAAGGAAAAAACTAAACAAAAATTACATTAAACAAAGAAAAATATTACCTATAAGAAATCCCGAGACATCTATTGAAAAGGTTGAGATCTTACAATCTCCCGCTTAGAATAGCTCATACTCAATCTATACTCCCAAGAATATCTATGATTATGAGGTAAATGGATTGGGCCACTAAGCCCTCATATCTACTTCTCTCTCTAATTTTCCTCCTGCACATGCCCATGTTTCCACAATACAAAAACTAACAACACATTATTTTTTCAAAAAACTTTCTCACTATGATCCAACACATGTATCAGGTGCTTGTAAAAGGATGAATCAATCTCAATTTCAACATCATCCACATCGATCACATTAGAAGGTTTAGGGTGATACCAAAGAATTTTTTGACACATGAAAACATCATGTATAACATTATTTTTCTATTCAAGATCCAATCGATACACCACCGACTCAATTATCTCAACAACCTCAAATAGTCCAAAAAACCTAGGTGCCAAGTTGCTGTGTCTCCATATCCTATAGTGACCCAATATTGGTGACACCCAAAGGAATACATGACCAGCCTATGAAATCTCTAGAGGTTGTCACCGTCTATCATCATATGACTTCTGTGTAGTCTGAGCCATAGCCATACACTTTTTAATCAACAAAACCTGCTCTAACACCTCCTGTATGAGACTCAGTACCAATAGCTATGACTCACCTACCTCCATCCAACATAGAGGTGATATTCATATCCTACCATAAATTTTCTCATATGGTTCCATCTGAATAGTTGTATAATAACTATTGTTATAGGAAAACTCAACCAAAGATAGGTGCTTCTCCCAATACCCTACAAATTCTAGGACACACACCCAAAGAATAACCTTAAGCTCCTATATCCTAAGATCTAAATTTCCATCTGTATGTGGGTGGAAATCTATACTCAGTAAAAAAAATACCAAGAACTTTCTGTAAGCCATTTTAGAAGGGTGATGTAAAACGCAAGTAACGGTATGAAACTATAGTTCATGGCACCCTGTGTAGACCTACAATCTATCAAATATATAATTCTCCCAATTGGTCCACTAAGAAGGCTTCTCGTATTATGAAGAAATGTGCTACCTTTTACAAACAGTCCACAACTATCCATATAACATAATTATTATGATGTTTTATCAGAATACCCACCAAAAAATACATGGTAACATCCAACCACTTCCATTCCAGAATGAACAACGGCTGTAGTAAACCTCTAGGTCATTGATTCTCAGACTTCATCTAAAAATAGGTGTAACATCATTTTATTAACCCTGATATCTCTTTTTTCATGCCTGACAACCATAACTATCATCATAGGCCATGGTATATTTTTTTCACACTTGGATACAACATCCACTTCGAGGCATAACATTCATGCATTAGATCCTAACTACATACTCATAGGCATAAAAACAGCTCCTATGACATAGATTATCTCATCCTCATCTATTTTCTATTTGGAAGGTGACTACCCACATTCAAGGATTTCCCTCAAGGATAAATACTCTGGATCCTCATACTGCCTATATCTAATATACTTCAAAAGTGTAGACTCCACTGAAAATGATAAATGAGTCACCTTCTCCTGAATATCCTAATTTAAAAAAACCATCTTATCCAATAAAGTCATCATATTCCACTCAACACTGGACTCCTAAATATCATGAGTTTGAGTTTTCTACTTAAAGAGTTATCAACACTATTTTCCTTTCTGGGCGTATATTCTAGATCAAAGTCAAATTAATTCATATACTCAACCCATCTTTGCTAAAAGAGATCCAAATATCAATGTGAAGAGATATAATTTAAGATCTTGTGATCAATATACATAATAAAATTCTCACCCAATAGATAATGTTTTCAACACTTCAAAGAATAAATCACTACAACTAATTCAAGGTCATGTATAGGGTAGTTCCGTTCATGTGGACTCAACTTTTTTGACCCACACACCACAAATCTATCTCCCTACATCAATAATTATCCAAGACATATTCTATAAGTTTTAAAAAACACCATATAATCTTCACTTATATTAGGTAAGATCAAGATTGGGGCTAATTTAAAAATATTATTCATCACCTAGAATGAAGTTTGACATGATTCCATCCATTGAAACTTTACTCCCTTCTTGGTCAAGCCCAAAAGTGGTGCTTCTGAATAGGAAAAGTCCTGGATAAACCTTTGATAATTACCATCTATCCCAAAAAAACTACAGATATCAAAAAACATTCTTGGGCTAGTCACAAGATACAAATTACTGAACCTTATCTAGGTCCACTGAAAAACCTTACTCCGAGTTGATGTGACCCAAGAAGTGTACCTGACCAATCAAAATCGACACTTTTATAGATTGGCATATAGCTAGTGCTCTCTCAATGTATTCAAGGTGATTTCATGATGTTGGGCATGATCATCACAAGTCTTGGAGTACACAAAGATATAATACATAAAGACTACCAAAAAATGATCTAGATATGAGTGGAAGATTATTTTCATCAAGGCCATAAACATAACAGGAACATTTTTCAACTAAAATGACATTATGAAAAACTCATAAAGGTCATACCTGATTCTGAAAGTAGTCCTCAATATATTAGATGGTTGAACTATCAACTGACGATAACCAAATCTCAAGTTTATATTAGAGAAAATACAGGCTCCCCTCGACTCTTCAAAGTGATCATCGATACATGGAAGAGGACACCTGTTGTTCAGAGTCATCTAGTGAAACTTCTAATAGTAAACACACAAGCATAGAGTCCCATCGGCCTTCTTTTCAAAAAAATTAGAAAACCCCAAGGGGACGTACTCAAATAGATAAACCCCTTATCCATCAACTCATTCCAGCCGATTCTTGAGCTCTTGAATCTCTATCAGTTTCATTATTTATGGTGGAATAGAAACTGTCTCAGCCCTTGACATGAGCTCAATTATAAATTCCAAATCTATCTCAGGTGGTATCCCTAAAAATTATTCCGGAAAAAACATCTTGAAATCTGTACACTACAAATGGGAACACATCTTATGTCACACCCCCATCAACTATCGATAAACTAGAAACCTGGGTGGTGAGATCCCCCAATTGCTGATGAACTGTCCCTACACTGCCCTCCAGGATATCTCATTCTCCATGATGGATGTAGTGGTCCGCCTTAGGTGATATAAACGACACCCTCCTTTAGTAAAAATATATGTGGGATTGGTATGCTACTAACTATAACCTACCCAAAATTATGTCAAAGCCTAAAATTTCATGAACATAAAGATCCCACAGAAAACGACACACCCCAACCATGAGAGAACACACTTTGTATAAGCATATGTCTCTTATCCATTAACCCAAAAGTTTATCAATCATCATAACCCCACTCATGAACTCCACCACTAGGCTCAAACCATTCACAATTTATAAATATATAAAAGAATGGGAGTCACTGGTATCAAATAATGCACTATCTAGAACAGAATCTACTATAATAGTACCTCTTACTATCAATGATCCAACCTCTCTATACACAAGTGTAGGACGAATGGCATGTACCTTTCATTGAATTATTCCCTGTGATTTGGTTTGAGTTCCCTAAGCTACACCACTTTTCTGATGTAAGAAATATTTCCCAGAAGTACCGCATCCACTGCCACAACTAGTAGAACTCCAACTGCTAGACTGATGAGGTGTAGAATACCCCCTTTCTACTCTCTGGCTCTATCTATCTAATCCATAATTACATATATATCATGGATTCTTTTATAAATTCTATAGATTTCCGATAATTCTGAAAGATTGACACTCTAATGATGGTCAAGGACAATGGCTGTGATAGCGGCCTGACCTACCACACTAGTGGAAAATCACTCGTGTAACGATCTGAACTATTATAAATAAAATTTATCTTTTTTAATTAAATGTCTTATTATATAATATGGTTATAAAAACACATGCACTTGTTTTGTTTCATTATATCCTATTGAATTTACATTTTCATTAAGTATCATTACTATTGATAATATAGCCATTGAACAGTGATCACATAATTAGTATAAATATAGTGCTTTAACAAATCCAATTGACACAGAAAAAGGAAGTGGTGACCTCAACTAGTAGGATAATACCCTATGAAGCCCATTTATTGGAAATTTTGAGGTAGATAGTGTCACTAGTATTTTACCTTGACTAATACCAAGCCGATATCTAATAACTTGAGAATGATAAGAACAATTTATAGGAGAATTTCAAGATCATCGAAATCATGGCCCAAACCATGTTCATTGAACCAACCAATGAAAGTCCCACCATCACACACCTTAATATTGGGAAGTTTTCTAGTGTATTAAAGATATTTGTATCAATACCCTACTATTATGAATATGTAAATTATTTTTTATGGAATAATTTATATATTTTTATCTTACTATTATTACTTTGTAAATGATTTTTATTTTGATACAATAAAGAACAAATTGTATTTTTGATTAATATTCAAATTAAATTAATGAATTTATGAATTGATAGATGTTTGAAATAAAAAATATTTCAATAAAATATTATTATTAAATAATATTTATCAAATATAAATGGTCATATAATCTTTATGAAGTCAAATATAATTTTTTATAAGGGTTTGAAAACTGTTATGGTCAAATCCCTAATATTTCTTAATAAATGTCTATTTTATTTTAAAAGGGAAAGTTAACATATTTAGAAAATTATTTAGATAAAATGAATATTATTTTTTTAAATCAAAACATTGAAATTATCCGATGGTGGAATTCTCATAATTTTCTGAGATAGTTAAATTTTTAGGAAAAAATTAAATATCATATAAATATACTTTGTGTATTATGACATCATAATGATCCAAAAGTGATTTAATAAATACTACAAATGGTATTCAAGACAAAATAAATGTTTTACCTCTAAAATAATATGAATTTATTTTTATTTATTTAATTTTATAAATAATTTATGAATCCTCCAAAACCATTATTATATTTTTGGGGTTTTAAAATCATTTTTTAAAAGTATGACTCACCTACACATAAGTAAGGGTATTATTTAATTAATTTCATACATTTTACTTATAAAATAAATATATCCAATCCCATTTTTCAAAAAAAAAGGTAAAAAACCATAGTATGGTTTGTTGTTTTTTTTAATTTTTTATATAGAGTCCAAAACCTAAATTATAAAGAAATCCCCCTATTTTCTAATATTACTCACCCAAGATCCCATTTATCTTCACTAAAAATACCTGTATCACATACAGAGTTATTTCTACACCCTCTATAGTCCTCCCAAGGTCCCCCAAAGATCTCAAGAATCCCCTCCCAAGAATTTGGAGTCACACACTCAAATAAGTGATCTTCCACTCTCCTCTTTTTATCAAGAACTTGTTTTTGTAATGTCTCTAAATTTATTTTTTTCTTATGTTGGAATATATTATTACATACCCTAATTAATTTAAATTTTATTTATAAATAATTATATCTTCCTTTCATTCCCATTAATCCTTCTATGATTCGTTTATCTACACCCATTACCACGCTAAAATATAGTAAGAGATTTATCTCTCCTCATTTCAATTCAGGCACTACTTTTATGTTATGAATCTTAAATTAAAATCTGTTATGTTGTGATATATTGTTACATATTACCCTTACATTCCATTAAATTTATAAATTATGAGATCCCCTCTTTCACTCTCATTAATTCTCCCAGGATCCTTTATGTACACCCGTTACCATGCTGAAATATAGTTAGGATTCTCTTCTTTATTCATATTTCCTCTTTAACTTATACCTTATATTTCTAATTTATAATATTGGGATATGTTTTTTTCATGTACATATTACTTACCATTTGGTGTCTATGTGACAAGAGATCCCTTTCTCTCCCACCATCCCATTTTTATGAATCTTTAAGTGAGGCTGTTATGATGTTGAAATATCATTTAGATTTCCATGCCAAACCAATTGCCTAGTGAACAACGCACCCATTTCCTATCAAGGGTGTTTAAATTTATGCACATATAATTTTAATTGGGGATTTATATGTATATATTACAAACTCCTTGATCATGGAATAAATTCTAACAATTATTGAATCCATTTTGTATGACATATGTGACACACTTAAGTATGATAATGAAATGAATGTGATGGGTGTGATCGAAATTATATAGTGCTCTAATTCATTGGGTAATATTTAGTTTAATTATATTTCATGTTGGGATAGAGAATGAACCTGATTACATTATGTAACTTTTTCTACCATGAATTATTGGTGTTTTAGCCTTGACCTATGTTTATGATATAGTGGTTGTTAACACATTTCCCATGTTATGATTATATTGATATATTATGTCTCATTGTTCATGTTTATGATTCCTACTCTTTCCATTCCCCATTGATATGTCTATTTTATACCATGTATCATCATATTCAATGTTTATTCCCTTACTTGGATTTATATCTCCCACCTTTCTTATGATTTTCCCCAGGTTATCCTGTGCACTTTTAAAAATTATATAGAATTTTAGAAGCATGATAGAGAAGTTTTCAAAAATGTTATTGTATACCATGTTCAATACATTATGGTATGTACCTAATTATAGAATACACTGGACTTATAAATATTTTGGGTTGTATTAAATGTAATTTTATGTAATAAATCATGTATTAATGTGAAATAAAGAGCATGGTTTTTATAGTTGGAATTAGAGTAAAAGTTTAGTTATTTTTTGGATTAGGATTAGAGAACTCTAGATAAAGAACTAGGGATAATAATAAGTATAAGAAAAAATACTTAAATTTTGGTTAGTATAGACTAAGTGGTTTATCAAGAAAATACATCCCTATCTGGATACTACAAGGGGATGTGGTTCTGGAACCGATGTACCTAGGAGTAACAACTCTGACAAGGTGTGTCGATCCTGACTCTGTGTAACCTGGTACACAAAAATGGGCCTTACTGCAAGATTAGATTGACACTCCCAGGGGATATGCATTAGTAAATTCATAATATCATTAGAAATCATTATTAATGGAAAACAATTCCCATTACAGTATATTCTAGGAAATATATCTTGGATAATATAGATTGAAGCCTAGATGTTAATAAATTAAGTAAATAAATATAATTTATAAATTACCTCTTTAATGACATTAAATTACCAATTATATACTTAATAGTTTAAAAATACACATCCCCACTTTTTCTTTTATTCTACCCAATGGTCAGAAATATGAGTAATTGGGTAAACAATCAATTTGAAGTGAAATGTGATGACTACCCTAATGATATGCCTAACATGATGGGAGATCAAGTAGGATATCTTGTGATTATTCCAAACCAATCATAAAAAATAATAATTAAAAACTGTAACTTTTTTGAATTCCTAATGATATAAAGGAATAAGAAGATGGAATCTCAAGGAAGTTCATCTAATAATGGTGACAAGGGAAAGAAGGCCCAATTTCCTTTGTGCAAAAAGTGTGGAAAGAGGCACCAAAGGAAATACCACAAAAGAAATAGGAGATCTTTAAGGTGTGGAAAGATAGGGCACAAAGTTTCCAATTTCCATGAAAAAATGGATAGAAACAAAGTCCAATATAACAGACCATATTCATTTTTTTGTCCTAAATGTGGAGAAGTCAGACATTACCCTATACCAAGATCTATGTTGAAGGCTGACAAGCATGATGAGCATCGATAATCTCTAAGATCAAGGGAATAAAGAAAGTCCTATATTAAGATGGATCATGATGAATGGAAAAAAATAAACTATACTATAGAGTAGTGTATGTCATGTTGTATTTCAATTCACACCATATTATCATATCTTGTATGTTTTTGGAGAACATTGAGTCACCACCTGAAATGATTTTATATCATAAGGAAAAATTTTTATGATTATTCATCACATGTTAAATTTTGTGAAAATTTTATTATTGAAAATAATATTAGTCTCTATTTAGTGTAATTTGAGGAAACTCTAGGTCTATATTGTATTTCCCTATATAGAGACAACATAAATTTCCACAAGAAAAAAATCACTCTCCATATCCCGAATCGACCCCCGATTCTGTACAAGTTCAAGGAAAAGGATAAATATTCTTTAGAACCAAAATCTCAAGAATGCATATTATTTCCCTATGAATAAGAATATTTATCTCAAATTATTGAGTCTAAGAAAAATATCATACTTTGAGACATGCCCATTGTGCGGTAATATGCTTATGAGTTTCTCTAGGAATTTCTTCATCTACCTCTTAGCCGAGAGGTTGAATTTTCCATCGACCATATACCTAGGGAATTACCATTACCCAAGACACCATATAGAATGAATTTTTTTAACTTGGGTAGCTGAATAAAATAATACACAAGAATCTTGATAAAGGGCTCATACACCCAATTGCTTCACCTTAGGGTGCAGCAGTCCTCTTCGTCAAGAAGGACAAGTCATTGCTCTTTTTCATTGATTATCATGAGGTCAACAAGATCATGATAAAGAACAAGTATCCAGTACCACAAATTGAGGACTTGTTCAACTAGCTATGTGGAGAACAATACATCTCTAAGGTAGATCTTTAGTTGGGATATTATCAAGTAAGGGTGAAGAAGGAAAATATCCCCAAGACCAATTTTCATACAAGGTACGGGCACCATGAGTTCATAGTGATGCCATTAAAACTAAATAATGATCTAATAATATTCATGTACGTGATAAATAAATTATTTATAGATTACCTCAATAATTTTGTGGTGGTATTTATATATGATATTCTAATGTACTTCAAAATTATGGACGATCATTATGAGCATCTGAACACTTTTCTAAAGAACTTACGAAAAGAGATGATTTATTCCAAGTATATAAAATTTGATTTTTGATTGAAGAAATTATCTTTCTTGGGGAATATCATCACAAGTAATGGGATTTATATGGACCCTTCAAAGACAGAATAAATTTAAGGATGGTCAATGCAATCATCTATGATAGATATCCGTAGTTTTATTGAGTTAACTGGGTATTATTTACAATTTGGGAGAATTTATCATGATTTTTAAACCCTATTACCAAGAAAAATTGGAAGGGAGTAAAGTTAGTCTAGATGAAGTAATGTGAGGAAATATATAAGGAGATCGAATATAGGCTTATCACTTCACCAGTGCACACACTACTATAAATTGGCTAACTCTTTTCGGTATATGATGATTCTTCAAAGAATGTCTTAGGTTTTGTACTAATGGAAAATAATAAAGTGATATCCTGTACCTCATGGATGTTGAAATATTATTAGCAAAATTATCCCAAAAATGATCTAGAATTGGAAGCTGTGATCTTTACATTACCAATCTGGTGGCATTATCTCTATGGGGAGAAGTGTGATATATATACTGATCATAAGAGCCTCAAATATATATTCACATTGAACGATATTAATATGAAAAAATGAATATGGTTTGATCTCATCAAGAATTATGACTGATCAATCCACTACCATCCTAGTAAAGAAAATAATTTGTAGGATGCCCTAAGTAGAAAATAACATGCATCTTTATCAATGATGAGAATTTAGAAGTATCCAATCCTCTTAGAACTTAAAAGTATAGACATGGGAATCATTAAGGAAGTAATATGATCAATCCTTTCTCAAATTATTGCTAAAAAATCCCTCATATAGAAAATAAAGTATCCTCAAATATATGATGTGGAAATTTAGATGAAGGTGGAAGGCACAAGAAAGAGTAAATCCTCAGTGTTTAAAATTTATAATGAAAGAATTATGTGATTTTGGTCAAGACTATGTGTTCTATAAAATCACGAGTTAAAGATATAAATATTGGAAGATGAACATAGTTTAACTTTCTCTATTCACCTTGGAATCATAAAGATGTTTCAAGATCTCCATGATAAGAATTGGTGGGATAATATGAAGAATGAGATAAATGAATATACATCAAAGTTCCTATTATTCTAGAAAGTGAAGGCTGAAAGTAAGAATTATAAGGTGATAATGTTCCCATTACCCATACCAACATGGAAATGGGAGAACATCAACATTGACATTTTCATTATACTTTTGAATACATGTAGGGGAAATAATGCTATATGGGTTGTTGTGGATCATCCTACCAAGAAATATCACTTTATCAAAATTTGAGAGGAATTATTAGTAGATTAACTTTTACAGATATTCATCGGAGAAGTAGTAAGGCTACATGGACTACCACTATTGATTTTATTTTTTCGGGATCCGAGATTCACCTCTATGATCTGGAAAAGTATCCAACATTCTCTAAACACTGAGATGAAATTCAGTATGACCTATCATCCTCAAACTAATGGCCAATCTGAGAATACTATTTATACGCTAGAAGATATGTTGCGATCATGTTCTATGGACTTCATAGGGGTATGAGACAAACATCTTCCTTTGGATGATTTATCTTACAACAATGGTTTCCACTTGATTATCTAAATGGATCTATATGAAGGCCTTTATGGGAAGAGGTGAAGAACACCTCTATGTTGGGATGAATTTGGGGAAAAAAAACTTCTAGGTCCTGAAATGGTTGATAAAATGGTGGAGAAGGTTAAGACCATCCAACAACACATCGAGGGAATTCAGTGTCGATAGAATAGATTTGTTCATAAACATCGATGAGACCTAAAGTTTGATGTTGGAGACATGGTATTACTCCGCAAATCTCCATGGAAGAAGGTGATGTGATTTGGGAAGAAGGGAAATCTTAATCCAAGATACATTAAAACCTTTTAGATCCTTGATTACATCAAAGCGATGACCTATCAACTAGAACTCCCACCGAACCTATCTCAAGTACATGATGTATTACATGTTTCCCTCTTGAGAATGTAAATAAAGAACCTTTGTGGTTAAATATTTTTAAATAATGTTTTTATATTTGTTGAAAACTAACCTTTATTTTATAATATTTTTTTAATATCTAGGAATTGGATCTATTTTCATTATATTTAGCTCATAGGATCCAAAATAATCAGAGGCATAAATTTTTGTTTTCTAGTAGTTTACCTTTGTGGTAATCAAACAAAGAAATACGTTTATGAGGGAAGAAGTCATTTTGTTGCCGAGGAGGTTTGTTGAAGAAAGTGAATTCAAGAGTTAAAAAGATTTCATATTTTATAAACCAAACTAGAATATGATTTGCTGATCATAAAGTTATCACAAATCATGAAAACTTTCCTGATAAAATATTTTTAAGAAATGGTGGAGAGGTTTTAAGAATTTCACAGTTTTAGTATGGAGGTTCCATCATAATGGGATATCCATCATAATGGGAATCTCATCATAATGGGAATTTCATCATAATGAGAATTCAATCGAATTCACTGAGAATGATACATAATTCTGATTCATTGACAAGGATACAAAATTCAAATTCACTGAGAAGGATACAAAATTTAATTCACTGAGAAAGAAACCAAATTGGGATTGACTAAGAAATAAAAAATTTGGTTCATTAAGAAAGAAAAATAATTTTAAATCACTGAGAAAAAATAGAATTTGGATTCACTAAGAAAAAAAAATAGAAATCAGATTCACTAAGAAAGAAACATAAATCCTATTGAGATGATTATAAATATTAATCAAAAATAAAATTCCAAATGTTTTATGAAGATTTTAGGAGGTCAAACTTGAAATTCAATTTTGAATAATTCTCAAAGAAATATAAGGATGTTTGAATATGTAAAAGTCAAAGTTTTTAATGCAAGTGAGTTTCCAAGTTTTTGAAATTTGAGTAAGCGGGGAATGTTTTAGAGTTTCCCACTTTTGTTTTCTATGTCTCTTATAAATACTTTCTCAGATCATTTTCTCTGTGTGATACTTTGAATACATGCAAAAATGTAGAGTGCTAAATAAATCAAGTGACTGCCATTATCGGTTAGATATCTAATAAGGAGGATCAGATAACTGAATGTTTGTTTTCATGATTGAGAAAGATCATATAAAGAATATCATATTGATTCGATTGTATTGGTAAGATCGTATTCATTCAATCTGATTGATTTAATTAGATTGAAGAAGATCGTATTGAGAATTTGAGTAGAGTTTGAGTTTTTCAGATTGAGAATGAGTTCATCGTATTGAGTCCATCATATTGAGTCCATCATATTGAGAGAATCAGATCCAAACAAATTGTATTGATAAAATTGGATCCAAACTCATCATAGCGAGATAATTAGGTCTATATATATAGTATTGAGAGAATCAGATCAAGACTCATCAGATTGAGAAAATTGGATCCAACCAAATCTAACTAAGGATTCAGACAGATCAATTATGGACCAGCTTCAACAAAGTATTTCTTCTTTTGTTTGGATCAATTGTTTTATAATAAATTATTATAAACTAATAGGATTCTTTATAATATTTCCTATCAGGAGATAGAATCTTTTTAACATGAGTTGGCACAAGCTATATTCACTTCTTCATAATAGTGGATTTTCAGAGACCCATGGGAGTGGCTATGTGAAGGATGTAGGTTTTCACACTGAGACAAAACCTTTTAAATATTTTGTTCTTTAATTTATTTAATACTTTTTTATGATTGAGTATTTAATAAACTTTTATAATGAAATAAATCCTAATATGTTTTAGGGGTTAAGTTTCTAATAGTTTTGAAACTAATAAAAATTGAAAAACTGATTCAACCCCCCTTCTTAGTTGTTATTCGATCCTTTGGAACTTAAATTGGTATCAGAGGGCAGGCAACCTTGTTTAATACTTACCATAAATAATATTAATTATTTCAATAGTGTAGGAATTCTTATATTTGATGGAAAAATTATTATGGATGAAAAAATAGGATGATTCCTTATCTTTTATCTCTTGTCCTAGAAGTTTTTGATGTTGATACTATTGGGTTTCCACCTATTGAGAAAAATTCCACAATGGAATTTGCTGATAAGAGAAATATAGAATTTTATGGAAAATATAGAAATATTATTCTCATGCCCTTATTAGAAAATTTTTATTAGAAGGTGATGGGTCTCAAAACATCAAAAAGCATGTGGGACAACCTGGAAAGTGTTTTTAAGGGAATATAAATGTTAAGGAAGAAAAGATAAAAATCTAACATAGTAAGTATAAATACATTATAATGAGAGATGAAGAAATAATTGATTAATAATTCACTAGAAAAAATGAAATTGTTTTCAAAATTATAGGATTTTGAGATATCCTGGAAGATTATATAATTATAAAGAAACATATGAGAAACTTTCCGAACATGTATGATTCTAAAATTTCTTCTTTAGAAGATAAGGATGATTTATATCTTGATGAACTGCATAAATTTATTATTTCTTATGAAATAATTAAAGAAATAATCTTTAAAAATAATATATAAGATTAAATATCTTTCGATACTATAAGAATAATGAAAATCCAAGATGTTGAAGAAGCTGATCCTTATGAGTATGAAGATAAAGAGGATGATGAGTTTTGTGAAAAAATCATGTCTCTTATATCCAAGAACTATCGAAGAGGAATAGGAATGTATGAAGGTAAAATTATTCTCAAATCTTTTGAGTGTGGTGGAATTAGACACTTTGCTATGAATTTCCCCAAAAAGAAAGTAGGAGAATATCGAGATGATTCCTATGGAAAACCTTGATGGAAGAACATAATGAAAAATGGTGAAGGAGAAAATTCTTCCAACAGATACAAGAAGATGTTTACTAGAAACAAAAAAAATATGTGGAGTAAGAATATTTAATCAAACTCAACTGAACACAATTATTATGAAGATGAGATTTTATAAAAATTTATATCCCTCATTGAAAAAGCTGAGAAAACAAAATATTCCTCAAAGAGTGAAGAAGGTGGTGAAGAATCTTATAGAGAGAATGAGCTCCAAACAAAACTTTTTTCATGTATTGAAAAAAAACTATAAATAAAGAAATTAGAGCAATGAATAAAGATTATGAAGAAGTTGCTGATGAAAGAAAATATTTCACCATGTAAGAGGATGAACACATTCTGAAGATTTTAAATTACAAACCTATTATTGATGAACAGGGAAAGATGATTGGATATCTTAGTAAGAAGTTGAAATCTAAGGAAGAAGAAGTTAACAAGTTTAAATAAAAATATATTGAGTCCAAAAGTACCTTGATAAAGATAAATACAAACTTTAACAATGCTTTGGATGTAAAATATAACACTTCTAAAGTTGTTTAGAAGGCTCAAAATGAGAATCAAGTGAAATCTTCTCTTCACAAAAATGTTGTTTCATCTGATTATTTTAACATTTTAGGTTCAATATAAACTATTGGTAAATCTTGGGTGTATAAATTATTTGATAAACCTATAAAATATACAAAATTAGATAACTCATTTAAAATAAAAAATGGTCCACATCCTGAGGATGTTAGAGATAAAAGAAGTTACCAACCTCAACAATGTTTTAATAGAGAATTATAATATTTCAATAAAAAATCAAGATTTAATGTTTATTTTTGGTGTTTTAGAATCTATGGGAATATGGATTATAATTTTTGTCACAACTTATCCTTACTTGGAAGAAGGTTTAAGAAAAGTGGAAGAAACATTTAAAGTAGAATGAGAAACTTTCCTAACTTACAGAAAGTTAAAAAAGTGAATTCTCAAGATGTTATAAACTTAATAACAAGAAATCAATTTTTAGGTCTAGAAGATATTTGTGGAATATGTGATCAGGCTGGTCCTCATGCCAAAATATATTTGACACTCCTTCTATAAAATTTTTCTTATGATATAAAAGAAAACAAAATTGAAAAGAAGAAAGTTGAGGAAAGAGATTTTGTTGTTGAGATTGCTTTGAAGAAAGTATAAGGAACAAACCATTGATAATTTATGGTGGTTATTCTTCACATTTGATAGGTGATATAAATATCTTGAAACATGTTGAAAGTCATTATGTAGGAGCAGTTACCATTGGTAATGATAGTTCTTTAAAAATCAGTGGAATTAAAATGACTAAGATTGAAGCTAAAAAGTTTAAATCTAAGGAAGTTTTATTTGTTGATGGACTAAAAAATGACTTACTTAGTGTAAGTCAAATTTGTGATGATAGAAAATTATTTTTCTTAGAAAATATTTTTATATCATCAGAAGTGTGAAATATGGAAAATTTATTGCAAAAGGAGAATGAACCATGAGAATCTCTTTGAAATAGAAGAATTCAATAACTCTTGTTACCTGATTTCGGAAGATGAAAACAAATTGTGGCACCGAAGACTTGGTAATATTGGATAGAAAGTTATGAACAAAATTTCTAAAGTTTATGTCACTCTAAACATGATATAATTTAAAATAAGAGTAGAATATGTTTGTTTAACTCATTAAAAAAGGATGACTAAGAAAAGTGTTAAAAGATTTGAGATTCAATCTGCCCAACTACTTGAGCAAATTCATTCAAATTTATGCGGACTAATGATACATTAATCAACAAAAGGATATTTATAATTTATTACTTTTATTTAATATTTCACTCATATTACCAACATTATATTTATAAAGAACAAGTTAGAGGCTATTGAAATTTTCAAATTCTTCAAAAAATATATTAAGAATGAAATGGGGGTTTCAATAAAAAGGGCGAGAACAAATAATGGTACTAAATTCAAAAGAAGTACTATTGAAACTTTTTGAGAAATCTTGGTATCAAACCTCAATATAGTGCTCCCTATAATTCAAAAAAAATGGAGTAGTAGAAATAAAGAATAGAAGTTTTGTGGAAATTGAAAAATATGTTAGAAAAATAAAATCTTTCAAAATTACATTAGAAAGAAGATTTTAGTACTATTGTATATGTTAAAAATATATGCATATCAAAACCAAGAACTATCATAACTCTTTATGAAATGTGGTATAACAAAAAACCTTCATTTAAATACATAAAAGTTTTTGGATGTCCTTGTTTGATCAAAATAAAAAAATCCATATTTGGGAAAGTTTGATGAATAATTTTAGGAATGAATATTTATGGGTTATCCACCAAATGGGAGAAGTTAAAAGTGATGGAAAAAATGTTTAAAAAAGTTAGTGGACTCATATGATGTGAAGGTAATTGAAAATAAAACTTCCTTAACAAAGGTTGTTGAAAATACTGAGGAGGATAAACTGGAGAATTTTAACCATAGTGAAAGTAATTCAAAAAATAGTTATCAAGATTTATAAGAATCATATGATGTGGAAATTTCTGATTGTAAAGAAACTTTGAAATTTTATACCTTACAAAAATAGGTTAAATTAAAAACCATTATTTGGAATCAGAAATATAAAATCAAAATAAGAAAAAAGTTTATATTAGATAATTAGACTTCACTTATCTCAAAATTTGAACCAGAATCAGTTTTAGAAGCTATTCAACATAAAAAATTGGTGGATGCTATGAATGAAGAGTTAGATCTGATCGAGAAGAATAAAACATGGGAATTTTTTTCACAACCAACAAATAAAAATGTTATCAGAACCAAGTGGTTTTATATAAACATGTTAAATGAACATGGATAAGCTTTAAGAAAAAAATATAGGATTTTTATTAAAGGCCATGCACAAGTGGAAGGTTTGGATTTTGAAGAAATTTTTTCACCAATTTCATGATTAGAAACTATTATAATGTTTATTTCAATATCCACAGATCGAAATTAAAAATTTTATCAGAAGGATATAAATTCATATTTCTTAAATGGTGAGATTGAGGAAGAAGTTTATATTGAAAAAACTTGTGGGTTTCTAGTTGATGAGGAGTAAAACAAATTTTGTAAATTGAAGAAATTTTGTATGGGCTGAAACAAGATCTATGTGATTGGTATGAAAAACTTGTAATCTATTTGGGAATGTTGAACTTTTCTAAAGGAAAATTTGGTAGAAACTTATATGTGAAGGACGTTGAATCCTAATATCTAATTGTAATTGTTTATATAGATGATATTTTTTTTTCTATGGATAGAGAAGTTTGTTTTAAAACATTTTTGAAGAAAATGAAGAAGAATTTTGAAATTTATATGTTAGTTTAATTAACTTTATCCCATTGCTTACAAGTTCAACAAAAGGAAAAATACACTTTCTTACAAAATGAAAGTATTCCAGGGAATTGTTAAAGAAGTTTGGGATGGTAGAATCCAAAGAAATTTCAACTCTTATTTCAGTGAATACAAATTTGATTAAATATGAATCTAGAACATGTTTGAATCATAAATACTTTTGGAATCTTATAAGAAGTATTTTTTACATTATATCCTCAAATTATGATAT
This sequence comes from Viscum album, assembly GCA_963277665.1. Classification (NCBI taxonomy): domain Eukaryota; kingdom Viridiplantae; phylum Streptophyta; class Magnoliopsida; order Santalales; family Viscaceae; genus Viscum; species Viscum album. The sequence continues at coordinate 1,018,068,978 of OY728140.1, read as the reverse complement.
TTTTTATGCTATGACATTGTGTTCTAGGTATCAAAGTAATACAAAATAATCACATATGTTGGCAGAAAATAGGATTCGGAGACATGTCAAAGGAAAAACTTCACTAGAGTTAGTATGTAAAAGAAATAGTGAGATGAAGTTTCATGGTTATACTAATATTGATTGTGACGAAGATTATAATGATATAAATTCAACCATAGGAGGAAATTTTTTCTTGGGTGAATGTTGTGTGAGTTTTTATAGTAAGAAACATTATTAAAAAACTTTTAGCAGAACTGAATATGAATATGTTTGAGCTACTCATGCTTGTACTCAAATGTTTTTTATGAATGTTCAGCTAAAAGATTTGAAATTAAAATTTTCTAAACCATTGAAGATACATTGTGATAATCAGAGTGAAATTGATATTTCTAAGAATCATGTCTAACCTTCAAGATAAAATCAAATTGATATAAAGTTTCATGTTATAAAAGAGAAATTTCCTACTGGAGATACTTTATTAGAATACAGTTAAACCAAGTTTCAGATTACTAATATCGTTACAAAAGTAATGCTAAAAGAAAGGTTTGTATATTGGAGGCTGCAACTTCATGTTCATCCTTCTATCATGTCTTCCTAAACCTCATAAAAAAGATACCCCATTGTTCTTTTGATTATATTAACAGAAGGGAGAGAAAGTAACAGGTTTTTACTTTTTATGAAAATTTTACTTATCTTTATTTTAGGAATTCGAAGTTGTGGTTATTATAGAATAGGAGAGAGAAAAATAAAAGTGATAGAAAAATAAAACATGGGGTAAAATAATAGTGAGACTAAAGGAAAATTAAGAGAAAAATAAAAATGAGAGAGGAAAAGAGAAAAGTGAGGGGGATTTTATCTTTACATGGCCACAAAATTTACTTTCCATAGAGGGATATAATTTCATTAAAAACATTAATTTATCCATTAGTGTGGTGTCCAGAAATTATCACTTGAAAAATGATATGTTTTGATAAATGTCAAAAGTTGAGTTGTGAAAGAATTTAAGAGATGAAAAGTTATAAACGAGGGTTTCAACAAATTCGAAGGGGGAGATTGAATAACCTTTGAGGTTAAATTGTTTTAAATAAAGTATTTTTATTTTTTGACAATTAAACATTTTTAGTATAAGTATTTTTTGATAACCATGAATTGGATCCATCAACATCATATTCAGATCATAGGATCCAAAATAATCAGAGGCAGATATTGTTGCTTTTTGGATGTTTTCTTTTCTTATAATCAGAGAAAGAATTAATTTGTTGGGGGAATAATACATTTTCTTGATGAAGAGGTTTTTTGAAGAAAGTTAATTTAGGAGTTAGAAAATTTTCATACTTTATAAACCAAGTCATTCTGTGCCTTATTGATCATAAGGTTCTAAAAAATCCTAAAAACATTCATGATAAAATATTTTGAAGAAATGGTGGAGAGGTTTCAAGAATTCAAAGGTTGCATTATGAAGATTCCATCATAATGGGATATCTATCGTAATGAAAATTTCATCATAATGGGAATTCCATAGTAATGCGAATTCAATCAGATCCACTGAGAAGGATACTTAATTCGGATTCACTAAGAATGATATAGAATTTAGATTCACTGAGAGGGATAAAAAATCCATACTCATCGAGAATGATAGAAAATTCAGATTTACTCAGAAAGAAACATAGTTTAGATTCACTAAGAAAGAAACAAAAATCAAATTCATTGAGAAATAAATGGAATTCGGATTCACTAAGAAAGAAACAGAAATCATATTCACTGAGAAACACACAGAATTCAAATTCGATGAGAAATAAATATAAATCTCATTCAATGATAATGAAAAATAAATCTTATTGAGAAGATTATGAAGAAGACTCAAAAAGAAAATATGATAAGTTTTATGAAGAGTCAAGGTGTTAAAACTTGAAGTTAAATTTTTCATAAATCTCTAAGAAATACAAGGAGGTTTGAAGAAGTCAAATTTGAAGTTTTAAAGATGAGAGATATTCAATGTTTTTGAAATTTCAGTAAACAGGGAACGTTTTCAAGTTTCCCTCTTTTTTTCTAAGTCACATATAATTACTTTCTTAGATCATTTTTTCTATGTGATAATTATGACACAAGAAGAAAACGTGGAGTGGTGAAGAAATCAAGTGAGATTAATTGCTGGTTAGATATCTCATAAAAAGGATCACGCAGCTGAATGTTTTGTTTCTGGATTGATCAAGATAATATTAATAATGTCATATTGAGTCGATTGTATTGAGAAGACCGTATTCATTCAATTAGATTGTGTCAATCAATCTTAAGAAGATCATATTGAGAGTTTGAGCAGAGTTTGAGTTTTGTAGATTAATAATGGGTTAATTATATTGATTCCATTGTATTGAGAGAATAATATCTAAACTAATTATATGAGAAAAATAAGATACCAACTCATCATATTTAGAGAATCAGATCTAGAAATATTATATTGAGAGAATATGATCCAGACTCATCAGATTTTGAAAATCAGATCTAGAAAAATTAGATGGAGGATTCAGACTGGTCAATTGTGGATCAGTTTCAAAAAATTCTCTGTTCTTTTGTTTGGATCAATTTTTTATAATAAATCACTATAAACTAATAGGATTCAGTATAATATTTCCTATCGGGTGATAGAAGGTTTTTAATGTGAGTTAGCAAAATTTTTATTCACATCTTCATAATAGTGGATTTCCATAGACCCATGAGAGTGACTATGATAAGGATGTAGGTTCTCATACAGAGGCCAAACCTGGTAAATCTTATATGATTTACTTTCTTTCCTAATTTATCATGCATGAGTATTTACTAAAATTTGATAAGAAAATAAATCTTAATAGGTTGCATGGGTTATGTTTTTAAAAGTTTTCAAACTTATAAAAGTGAATAACTAATTCACCCCTCCTCTCAGTTGTTATTCGATCCTTTGGAACTTTAGTACATACCATACCCCTCACATGTACTCAATCTAGAGGCAATAAAATTTTATAGTGACCTTTCTTATGGGGATCATTTGATGAAGATCTTATATTATAGAGAAAATGTTCTAAAAAATAAGTTAATTCACCTTGTTAAAGTCTTGTAGAGAAACCAAAATTTTGAAGAAGAAATATGGGAACTAGAGGAGGCGATGAAGTAGAATTACCACCATATATTTTAGTATGGGAAATAAAAATATTGAGGGTGAAATTTCTTAAGGGGGGAGATTGTATCGACCTGAACTGTTATAAATATAATTCTTTTTTAATTAAATGTCTTATTATATAATATGGTTATAGAAAACACATTCACTTATTTTGTTTTATTTTATACAATTGTATTTAAATGACCTTTAAGTATCAGTACCTTTTCTAATATAACCATTTAATATTGGTCACACGATTAGCATAAATATAGGGTTTTAACAAATCCAATCGTCACACACAATGTGATGACCTCAACCAGTAGGATCACAACCTATAAATCCCATTGATCAGAAATTATGAGGGAGATAGAATCAATGGAATTTTTAATTGACCAAGCCCAAGTCAAGATCTAAAAAATTAATAATGAGTGAAACCATTTACGGGAGAAGTTCAAGATTATTAAGTTCACGACCCAAAACCATATACGCTGAACCACCCCACGACAGCCTTAAAATCAGACACCTTAATCCTAGGGATTTTTTTGGGTGTATTAAAAAGATATGTATCAAGACCATAGAAATATGAATATGTTCATTATTTTTCATAGAATAATGAATATATTTTCATCCCATTATTATCACTTTGTAAATGATTTTTATTTTGATACAACAAAGTACAAATTATATTTTTGGTTAGTATTAAATTTCAATTAATGAATTTATGAATTAATGAATGTTTGAAATAAATAATATTTTAATAATATAATATTATCAAATAATTTTTATCAAATATAAATGATCATATAATTTTTATGAAGTCAAATGTTATTTTCTATAAGGGCTTGGAAATTGTTATTATAAAAAAACACATCATTTCTTAATATATATTTATTTTATTATAATTGAAGAATCATATATTTAGAAAATTATTTATCTAAAATGAATATTATTTTTTGGAATTAGAGAGTCATAATTATCTAATGGTGAATTTTTCATAATTTTCTAAGACAATCCAATTTTCAGGTAAAAATTAAATATTGTATAAATATACTTTGCGTAATATGACATCATAATGACCCAAAAGTGATGTAATAAATACTATAAAGGATATAAAAGACCAAATATATGTTTTAACTTTAAAATAATATTATTTTATTTTTATTTGGTTAATTTTATAAATCCTTTATGAGTCCTTCAAAACCATTAATATATTTTTAAGGTTTTAAATTCATTTATTTAAGAGTATGACTCACCTCCACATAAGAGAGGGAATTATTTTATTAATTTCGGCCCTCATAATTATAGAATAATTATCAACACTCCCATTTGTCATAAACCATGGGAAAAAATGGGATGGTTTGTATTTTTGGTTATTTTATTATGTAGATTCCAAAACCTGAATAATAAATAAATCCCCCACTTTTCCAATATAAACCCACACATGATCCCATTTTTATTAACTCAAAATCCTTAGAGAAAATCCATAATCTTACATATACTCTCTAGAGTCCTCACAAGGGGAACTAACTCTCAATAATCCCTTCCCAATTATTTGGAGTCACAAACTCAAGTAAGGGATCTTCCACTCTCCTCTTTTTATCAAGCACCTCTTTTTATAATGTCTCTAATTTTTTTTTCTTATGTTGGGATATGTTATAAAATATTCCCTTACTATATATTTGACGTATAAATAATAATATATTCCTTTTACTAAAATTAATCCTTCCATGATCCTTTATGTACACTCGTTAACATGCCAAAATTTAGTAAGAGACTTCTCTCTTCTCATTTACTTTCACGCACTACTTGTATGTTATGTATCTTAAATTCCAATTGATTATGTTGGGATATGTTCTTAAATATTCCCCTTACTATAAATTTAATTTATAAATGATTAGATCCCCCCTTTTACTATCATTGAGCCTCCCATTATCTTTTAAGTACACCCGTTACCATACTGAAATATAGTTAGGATTCACTTCTTGATTCATGTTTCTTCATTACCTTATGCCTTCTATTTCAAATATATAATGTTGTGATATGTTTTTATGTTCCCATATTAATAACCATTAGGTTTATATGTGATTATATACCCCTTTATCACTCATCAACCATTTTTTATGAGTCTTTATGTGAGGTCGTTATGCTGCTGAAATGTCACCACGATTTCCATACCAAAACAATTGTGTAGTGAATATCGTACCCATTTACTATCAATGGTGTTCACCTTTAAGCACATATAATTTTTATTAAGGATTTACATGTATTTATTCAATAATCATTATCTTAAGATAAATTATGATGATGAATGAATCCATGATTTATGATCTATGTGGAACACTTAACCATGAGAATGAAATGAATGTGATGGTTGCACCCGAAATTATATAGCACTCGAACGCATTGGGTAATGTTTAGTGTCATGATACATCGTGATGGGATATGGAGTAAACCTAATTACATTATGGTCAATTTTCCATTATAATGTCTTGGTGGTTTATCCTTGACCTATGTTTATGATGCAGTGTTTTAAGTTGTTTCTAAATTTTCCATGTTATGATTATCATGCTATATCATGTATCGTTGTTCATGTTTATGATTCCTAGTATTTTTATTCCAATTTTATATGTCTATTTTCTAACATATATCACCTTATACCATGTTTATTCCATTACTGTGCTTTATAACGTACCCCTTTTTTATGTTTGTTCCCAGGTTATCCCATGCAGTTTTAAAAATACATGGTATTTTAGAAGTATGTTAAGGAAGTTTTCAATAATGTTTTTTTGTACCATGTTCAAGATGTTATGATATGTATGTAATTCCCAAAGACACTAAACTTCTTGATATTTTGGGTTTTATTATGTGTAATTTTATGTAATAAATCATGTATTAATATAAAATAAAGAGCATGTTTGTTATAACTTGGGTAAGACCCTATGTTACTGACCCTTCCCCCTAGACACTCTTCTTCCCACTAATTTGGTCAACACTATAATAACAACGCTTCCTGCCCTTGAAAGACGTACCTCCTGAATTTCTAGTGGAAATTACCTTTCCACCATTGGAATACTCCTTTAGGTTCCCCTTAGAAATGAGATCCTGATTCCCCACCTCTTAAAACCTATTCATGCTGAAGATATTCACCCGAGACATAATTTCACATTTAAGACCATCCTGAAAATGTTTTTATGAAGTATCCTCATCTCCTACCAAGGATGAAAGAAATCACTGAAAATCTTTAAATCATCTAGAATAGTCCATCACAGACAATATCCCCTGAGTCAACCTCATGAAATCAGTTGATCTATCTTTCCTGAGAATCTAAGGATAAAAGTGCTCTATGAAATTATCTTTAAATTCATTACATGCCATAATCTCTAGCTGTTCATCCTGAGTCTGGATGTCCCCTATCACTTCTCTTGACAAAAAAATATATAAGTTTATATCTTTAATCTTTTATTAGGAGTCTCTAAGTTGTCAATTATAGTCTAGATAAAATCAATCCAAAACTCAACTGACTCAAATCCACCCTCTCTGGTGAAAGTCAGAGTGTGCTACCACTAAAACCCCCTCTTCAGATCAGACATACTTTTCCTATCCCGCTTGGGGTTCCTTAACATAAATTTCATGAATCGAGAAAAGTTATCATGAAACTTCTCTCCAATTTCTTCACCCAACACTATTGGTGTATCAAGTTCCACTACTAGAGGATCATCTTTAGCCATGTCCTCCTGTCATCCTCTCAACAAATATCATCATGGAATAATATCTCTACAATTCAAAACACACATCATAAAAAACATTACACAAGATTTCAATATTTAATAAGAGTATTTTACTAAATTTATAACACATCATTCCCTGAAACCCTGCCACACGGTAAAAAACGAGGCACTATCACTACCCTTAACCACATTACATTAAGTCATGGTTAACAAAGGGTAAAATCATTCTCATTATTCAAGTTTCACATTATACTCTCATTTATTCATATTATTCATCATTTTTCATTTTTCAATTCGTATTAGGAACATTTTTAATTTCAATTTCACAAGCATGGAAAAACATTTCAATTTTAATTACTTACCCAAATACTATTTTCTCGTGCGATCCTAAAATGATACAAGTCACAATAAATCCTTAGTGCCTATAATGATGCCTGAAACTCAACTCTCATATCATACCGGGCCATGCGTCAAATATCAAAAAATATCAGAAACAATAATCACATCTCTCAACAAGTGCATTACTCAAGGTGAGATAACATCAACCGTAACAACACACATTAGTAACAACAATCCCACCATGGGTACTTGGATTTTACCCTTGTACATGGGTTATCTACTTGCATGAACAAGATTTTAACCAAGTCCTGACTCAACCTATTCTTCTCTCTACCTTTAAAAAATCACACGAAAAAATAAAAAGAAAAGAAAATCAGTTTGATACAACTTCGTAATGTCCCAAAATAGGGGCCACACACTGGTTCCCTAAGCCGGTTTTCTACTTGAACTCAGGCATGCCTCCCCATATGCTAGATTCTGCCGACTAGTAGCAAGAGTTTAATATCGATCATGGAGAGACTATACCATCTTCATCAAAGTATCACAATAATGGAAAATAAATAAGCAACTAATATATATAAATATAACCAGGATAATACCAACATCACATGATAACCAAAATAAGAAATACAATATCAAAAAATAAATAGTAGATATATCAAGAAAATACATGTCAAGTGTCAATATGAAAAACCAAAAATAAATAGACAATGAAAACTTCCAACCTGGTCCTGAACCAATCCAGGTTCCCTCATCCATGAACCATCCCATATCAACCATCTAACACTGGGGCTTTTCCTTTAACATGTCCTATAAACATAAAGTCTAGTTAGGTACTAATGAGGAAGCCCAAGTAGGGTGTGGGTATAACTCAGTAGGACACCACCAATGGTGTGTAAGACAATATCCTTTTAATCACTTTGTATAAAATTGTATAAATAATAAATAAAATCAATAAAGTAAATAATGTAATATTATTCAATTACTCTTTATTTAACCACAAAATCCCCGGGTTTCTGAGGACACCTAAACCAATAAATACCTACTTCATCCCATGTCTGAGTTTGAACCATATCACACATTCTAATCATAATTCATTAAACACTTGGGATTTCATTATCCATTTCATTTCAATTCATAACATGGCCAATTGTAACCATAGTCCAATTCTAATCTTATGGGGGTAGAACATCATGTTTAGCACCTTGTGGGTATTTAGAGCATTGGTCCCTATCCCACACCCCATTGGTATTTGAAGCATTAATCCCTATCCCATACAAATATTCACATACATGTATTTGGGTTAGAACACCATGTCTAGAACCCCAGTGGGTATTTTGGAGCATCAGTCCATGTTTCTCATCCCATTTCTCAATAAAACACATATATCACATATATCACATTATTAATGGTTAATCAACATTAACCTTATAATGACATTTCACAATCAAAACATATGTTATTTAATTCAACAATTAATTAAAAAATCTCAATAAATTGAAATATCATAATAATTTACATTAATTAATTCAATAATTAATTAATTTATTTCCAAAATATCAATAGCCAAATAATTAATTAAACAATTAAATCTTCCAATAATTCCAAAACCTCTACATATCATTAATTAATTCAATAATTAATTAATCAAATCAATTTAAAAATCTCAAAATCTAATTAATTAATTCAATAATTAATTAATCAAATCAATTTTGCAATCTTCACATCTCATTAATTAATTCAAAAAATAATTAATCAAATAAATTTAAAAATCTTGATATTCAAAATAGTTAATTAAAAAACTAATTATTCCAATTTAAAAAATCCTAATTTTCAATAAATTCCCCAATCAAACAATCTATTATTAAATTCAATAATTAATTAATCCCAATTTATGTTTCCTTAAATCAATCAATCAATTTGTTTTTTTAATTCAAGATTCAATTACAAAATTTTATGATCAAATTCTTACAATGTGAACACACAATTTGAAATAAGACTATGGAAAATTTGAATTAGACCATCTACCTCAATTCATTGACGAGTGATCACCAAACATAAATCCAAAATTTGAAATGAATAGGTCAAACCTAGGACAAAGAACATAATATATACCCTAAACCCAGATCGAAGATCAAATGAATCATGATTAATCAAACTTAGATCTAGATCTAGAAAAAACAATAAATAAACATCCCTATTTTATTTGAGAAGAGGAGATAGATAGATAGATAGATAGAGATGGATATAAAGGGGAAGAAAACACATACCTAGAGTGGTGAAAAGTTGACAATCTGGCCTTTGAATCCCGAAGAATGAAGGTTAGGAGGGCTTAGAATACATCTGAGAGCCTCTAAAATTTATAGGAATGGGTTTAGTTTTGAGTATGGGTGATTATGTATCGGTAGCATGGGTTTCATGATTTTAAAACTAAATTTTGTGCTAATTAATATTAGTGAGAAAAGTTCTTCCTCGGAAGGATCACATGGTTTTTCAAATAGTGTGCCTTAATAGGGATCATGGTTTGAAAAACCATGTGAATCACCACTATTTGGTATTGTACAGTCTTTAGGGATGGGTGCACAATTTAGGAAAATCATGCGACAATTGTGCACAACCTCTCCTCCTTCCAAATTTATCCAATTTCACCCAAAACCCCCAAGGAAACACCAAAATAAAATGTATTCAAAATAAGGAAAAATAACACCTAAAAAGAATTATGATACATCTCCAAAAAGTTCACGATCTTAAAAGTAGTTCAACACACCCATATATCTTATATATCACATGGGGGGTGTCCCCTATATCCAAATTAGATACTAGGAACAAAATCCAGATCCAAGGAGAATGTCCATTAAATCCCATGTATCTCAATACATCTCGGTGGGTAGTGTGGCCCAGCAGAATTATCTCATAATATGCTTCTCATAAGGGTCAACCATATACCCAAAACCATATCAAAAGTTTGAGGATGGCCTGTCAAGTTCATAAAATATCATCATTAACTGCTATACTAAGCTCACACAACCGAATCTGGTTTTAAGGTAACACCCTAAATCATCACTACCCATTCTTGCTTTCACCACCTCAGGGTCAGCATCTCATTGGGGCACCCATTGGGTTCCCCTGGGTCACATCATAGAACAAAACCAACATGGGTTCCTTTATATCAAAATAAAATCTTGGGATGAACCTATTAATTCAAGCTAACTGTATCACTCTGAGATTTTATTATATACTTCTATTTTAATTAATTTATTTTTTTCGGTAGCTTGTGATACACTCAACCAGAAGTTTAACTGAAATTTAATGAAGTATACAGTTATCGCATAGCCATTGGATTGCTATATATGAATAGGAATAAATAAATTTTGAAAATTTTATTATTTATACATTTATAAAATGAATCCATTGGCTATCAAATGATTATAAATAGAAATAAAAATCATTTTAAAGTAAACACTGTGTGTTTATGTGAAACTAATTTTATGTGTACAATGTGTTTTTATATTAATAAATTAAATTAATCACTATCAGTGAATGATTTTAGAGAAATTTATATATTAGTTATTCAATAAAATATTTTAATATTTATCTTATGCATTTCTAAGTAAGAGATAAGAATAAATCTAGTTTTACTATTAAAATTGTATTAAAAAAATAGATTTCATCACGTTCTGTGAACTTATTTTTAAAATGAATTTATTCCACTAATATAAATTTAGTTTTGAAAAATGGATATCATATTTTGAATTATTAGGATCAAATTTGGTAAATAAGACTCTTTTTATTTTTTTTAATTGTAAATACAAATCTTGGTAAATATTGTTTTCCTCAGTAAGGGTAAAACAAGTGAAATTGGGTTAAAAATATGGGATAAGTATTTAAAATTTCTCTAACACTTGAATTTATCCTATTTGATGAGTGGAGTTCGTCTATTTCCATCCAAGTCTCAAATATATGGTCACTTTATAAAGTTTTCTTTGATTACAACCTTTATATTATTTTATGAAAATAACGACCACAAAATGTTACTCTCTTGACTTTAATATCTATATTTTTTCATAAGGATAAAACAGGTTATGTTTATTTAGAAATGATAATTTAAAATATAAATTAATTATTTTTATGATAGTAATTTATTGTTAGGTTTTAGTGATTGAATAATTACCTTAAACTATTATCGAACACTAACACAATATTTATTCAATTAATAGAAAAATAAAATAAATGTTTTTAAAGATGTTAAAAGTGATAAAATTTGGTGAATAATTATGTTCCATGAATTTTATAGATTAGTATAACATATTATAGATGTGTTAAAGGTTTATATTTGAATTCCATTATTGTCATGTTGTTTTCAAAGTAAAATTTTGTAAATAGTTCTTAACAAACTAAAATATTTTAAGATAAAAATATTTTATGATACAAATATTTTATTAAGTAATTGAAAACTAATAAAATTATTGAAAGTGAACTAGTATGATGAGAAAGTGTCTAAAATTTAGTCCCTTTCCCCATTTATTAGTTAATTTTTACCTTATAATTAATATTAGAACCCTTTAATTTTAAAAATTCATTACCATAGTTAAGATTAAATTGGTTAAACAAGAGGTTAAACCAAAGGAAATGTTTTGAAAAGACCCTAAAATCTGAATAAATTTCATTTTATGATGTTATTTCTACCTTAACCTCTTTTTATTCAAATAACTAGATATTTGGAATCATTTGGTGTAAGTAACCGATCTTAAACATTACATAATCCAATGACTTTAGACTATAATTTATTTTCTTTCATTTTCATAGATCCTATAGGTTTAGAGTTTTAGAGAATTATAGAAAAATATTACTTAACTACACACATAAATTTTAAGTGGACACTAATATAAAATATCCATTTTTTCAACAAAGTAAACCCTTTTAAATAAAATAGGTTTTCTTTTCATGACACATATTCAATAATTTTATCTTGAAATTTTATTTGTACATACCAATATTTAGGCCTATAGAAAACATTTTAAAACATGGTATGAGTAATAAATCTCTATAAGGTACAAACAAGCATGAAATAAACCATTAGTCCCTGAATTATTAGAAACCTAGGAAACTTTTTTCCCAAAGTTATACTTTTCACCCATAAAACATAAGCTCTATAGGTTACCTTATGGAACCATAAGTTTCCTAAAAAACCATTGAAAGCACACATAAATCACAAAGGTAACTTGTGGAATCATTTTCATATCACTCTTAATTATAAATTAGCTCTCCTATCTAATCAGTAAGTGAACATCTTAGTTACTCTTGGAATAACCATCACAGTATATTCCCTTAATCTCTTAGGAGAAACCTAACAACTTAAGATAATCACTTAGGGTGGGCTCACCCACCCAAAGTTTATCACAAAACCACCTGTCTTCATAAACTAATTTCAAGAACCATAATATAAAAATAAAAAATAAATATTGCATAAAAGAAACATCCTAGAGGAAAATGCATTTTGGAATCACTTTTCATTTTTACAAATACACACACTCATAAAAAATAAAATTTTATTTTAAAATAAATTTGTAAACATGTAATGGAAGCTCTAAAACATTAAACCACCATGAAATAATGAACTTCCATTCATTATATTTATGAAAAATAACATTTTTTTTGTAAAAAGATACATTAAAGAGGATTTTTAAAGTTAAGTTCCTTATAAATATCATATAATTGAAGTAAGAATTAATAAAATGAATTAAATATTTGTGTTCACTATAAATAAACATAACAAAGTGGAAATAAAACATAATATAATAAAAAGTCATTTCATAAATAATCTTAGCACGACATAATCAATAAATTCGAATGTTAACCCAAAGAATAACTACTATAAAATAATCCTTTAACAATGAAAAAATGTCCTTTATCAGTGCTAGAGAATCACTGACTATAAGAGAGATATTAAAATACCTAGTCTTTTATCAGTGCTAAAAATGAGGTGGTAAAGGGGTCCTTTATCAGTGCTTTTAGAAGCACTTATAAAGGAAGAAATTTATCAAGGCTTTTATTTAGCACTGAAAAAGTATAACTTTATCGGTGCTTCTATAATAAATCATAAAGGTGACCTTTATCAGTACTTCTATAAACACTAATAAAGGGTACCTTTATGAATGTTTGTAAAATCACTAATAAAGGGGAATACTATAATGTCTAGTAACAACACACCATAGCACCAGAAGCACCACCAAATATAAAAAAATGAATTACCAATACAAGATTTAAAAGAAATTAAATCTAAAAATAAAATAAAAGAAAATGAAACACTATATTATAGAAATTTCAATCATTGTTTTATATAATTACATAATTATAAATTATTACATACATTCAAAAACATTTATGTTCCATTATATTTTGATCATGACCCCAACTCATGATATTTTTGAACACATCACCCCTGCTCGAGAAAAAGAACACACCTATATAAGAAAAAAAATCTTATATTAATAATTATATAAAGAAATAAATTAACAAAAAGTGTTAATTTTAAACTAAACTGTGAGTCATACTCGGAGTACTATATATCAGATTGAGTGGCAGTTGATTCTTACACATCATTCCATTTCTTATTCATATTCAAGGATTAAATCTATAAAAATTAATTAAATATATATAAGATAAATCCCCACAGGTGAAACCTAGTGGATGTTTCCTATAGTGGTGTTTGGGAGGTCTCGATTTTGATCCTCCCTATGTGCATTTTGGTAAGTTTTTGTTTTTTATTCACCCTCCCCTAACCGATGTAATATAAATAATTATAAGATAAAAATTATAAGGAAATTAATTAAGTAATAGTGGATAGAATAACAAGAAAAAAATCTGGGATCCTTTACCCCATTTTGAAAATGTGATGCGCCTTTTAAACTAAAATAAAACTTCTATATTGAAATAATGTACTTGGAGTCATACCAGTCACACCATGCATCAGATTTAGGTGAGGCTAATTTCTACACATCTCAAATGACTTTTGGATCATTTTCCTAAATTATCAAAATAATCCGAACCCGTTTTCTCAGTTTTGAGTATGTCAATTATCCTTTTTACTAAAATGTAATTTTAAACAAGAAACATGTACTTTGACTCATAAAAATCACATCATGTATTGGTTTTATATAAGACTAATTTAAACACATTACAAATTATTTATGAATTAGTTTACTAAATTATCAAGAAAATCCAAGAGTGTTTTCTCAGTTTTCAGTGAGTTACACTTTTTGAACTAAAATGTCACTTTTAAACTGATAACAGACACATTGAGTCATACCAGGAACATCATGTATTTCATTGAGGTGGAGATGATTCCTAAAATTCAATAAATGACTTACGGATAATTTTCCTAAAGTATCAGAATAATCTGAATGCATTTTCTCAGTTTTGAGTAGTTTAGTTCCCCTTTTTACTAAAATTGATGCCAATTTTAAATAAAAAGACACAATTAGAGTCATACCAGCCACACCATGCATTAGATTGAGGTGAATATAATTCATAAACATCTAAAATGACTAATGGATAATTTTCTTAATGTATTAAAACAATATGAATGTGTTTTCTTAATTTTTAGTATACCACTTGGCTTTTTTACTAAAATTTCATTTTAAACAGGAAACATGAACTTGGACTCATACTAGTCACATCGTGTGTTGGTTTGTTTTGATACCAATTAATATACATAAAATATGACTTATGAATCATTTTCCAAAATTATCAATACAATATGAGCACATTTACTCCTTTTTTCAGTGAGTGGCACTTTTTGAACAAAAATGTCGATTTTAAACTGATAAGGGACATATTGAGTCATACTAGGCACATCGTGTGACAGATTGAGGTGAGACTAATTTATAAATGTCCCAAAATAATTATTAATAATTTTATTAAAGTATAAAAATTATAAAAATTCATTTCCTTGGTTTTGTGTAGGCTAGTTTTTCTTTTTAATAAAATGGATGTCTATTTTAAATAAAAAGACACACTTAGAGTCATACCAATCACAACATGATTTGTAATGAGGTTCCTCTGATTCAAAAATGTCTAAAATGAAATATGGAACATTTTTATAAGTATAAAAACAATATGAATCTGTTTTATAGGTTATGATTATACCATTTTCCCTTTTTACTAAAATGTCATTTTAAACTAAAGACACACACTTTGACTCATTCTGATCACATCATGTATTAGTTCGACATGAGAATGATTCCTACATATAAAAGATGTATTTTTAATCATTTTAATAAATTATCAGGAAAATATGACCATGTTATCTCAGTTTTTAGTGAGTTACACTTTTTAATCTAAAATTTCAATTTTAAATTGATGACAGACACATTGAGTTATACTGGGAACATCATGTATCAGATTTAGGTATGATTTATTCCTACACATCTCAAATGAATTATGGATCATTTTACTACAATATAAAAAAAATACTAATACATGTTATTGTTTTTGAGTGGGTCATTTTTTCCTTTTTACTAAAATGTCATTTTAAACAGGAAATGCACACTTTGACTCATACCGATCACATCACATATTGGTTTGATATGGGACTGATTCCTATACATCAAAAATTATTTAAGAATATTTTTTCATAAATTATTAAGAAAATATGAGAATGTTTACTTGGTTTTTATTGAGTGACACTTTTTGAACTAAATTTTTGATTTTAAACAGATAATGGACACATTGAGTCATACATGGCACATCATATATCAAATTGAGTTGAAGCTAATTCCTAAACATCTCAAATGACATATGGATATTTTTACTAAAGTAATAAAACAATATTATTGTATTTTTTCATGTTTTATTAGTATAGTTGTCCTTTTTACTAAAATTTCATTTTAAACAAAAAACACACACTTTAACTCATACCAGTTATATCATGTATCGGTTTGATGTGAGACTGATTACTACATGTAAAAAATGATTTATGAATAATTTTACTAAATAATCAAGAAAATTAGATTATGTTTTATTTATTTTTAATGACTTAAATTTTTTGAACTAAAATGTTGATTCTAAACTGATAACGGACACTTAGAGTCATACTGGGAACATCTTGTATTGGATTTAGGTGAAAATGATTCCTAAACATATGAAATGAATTATGGATCATTTTAATAAAGTATAAAAGAAATATGAATGAATTTTATAGGTTTTTTATAGGTTAGTTTTTTATTTTTACTGAAATGTCATTTTAAATAGGAAACAGACACTTTGACTCATATCGATCACATCGTGTATCGATTTGACATGAGACTGATTCCTACACATCAAAAGTGATTTATGAATTTTTATAATAAATTATCAAGTAAATTCGACTATGTTTGATTAGTTTTAAATGATTGATTTTTTTGAACTAAAATATTTATTTTAAACCGATAATAGGAACTTTAAGTTATACCAGACACATCATGTTTCAGATTGAGGTGCGACTGATTCCTATATGTCACAAATTACTTATGAATAATTTTATTGAAGTATTTTAGTTGTATTTCTTATTCAAATTGATATCAATTTTAAATATGAATAATCACTTGGATTCATATCGATCACATCATTTGTCAGATTGAGGTACGGTTGATTCCTACACATCCAAAAGTCTCAAAACAATCCTAACTACCAATGTTACCATGATTTACATTGATTTTTTGTCAAAATAATAACAAAACATATTTAATCAACGTTATTTTCCAAAAAATCATTCATTTTGTGGAAAACTAAAAGATTAAAGGAAGCCCATGTTCCCATTATATCATGGTAATTCTCCACGATGGGCACAAGATCTTCCTATAATCTTCTAGATTTAAACAACGAGAAATCTTTTTCAGCTAAGAACATTGACAAAATATGTAGTATTGGTAGTTCAACAAATAAAGGCAATGTAAATCAAAGTAAAATTGGTATAAATTTACATTTTATCTCCTTTATGTCTTGTTACAGATAATTGAAATCAAAATATGAATTACGATAATATCTGTGAAAAAAAAAATTATTAGATAAAAATTATAAGGAAATTAAATTTAAAATAATAGTTAAAATGATGAAAAAATTAATTAAATAAGTAGTAGTAATTTACCTTTTCAGGATGTTTTAATACATTCTTGGAAAATTTCCTTATTTTTATTATCTTAGTTGTAGGATCGATGTCTAATTTCTCATAAATTTAACAGCTTCTTCAAAAATATATAATTATGAAATATAACCTTCATAAACAATTTAGATTCTCAAAATACCATTTAAAAATATTCAAATACAATTCAATGGGATAACTGAATTTAAGAAAACAGTTACTCCACTTTGGTAGGTTTTATCCTCTCAATTCACCAAAAGGTGAAAGTTATAGATAACTTTTATCCTCATATTATCATCTACCAAATAGTTATCATTGAATTTTTTTGTTCGACATTCATCCTCCATCTCTTTTGTATATTCACCTATGTTTATTGAAATAATTATGAAGTAGTCATCCCTAGGATGACTACTACTCAGATTAGTACAAGTAACATAAAAGAGATGGGGGGTGAGTACCAAAAAAATTAAATAATAACTATTATGGAGATGACGTTTATGAGAAAGATAGTTATAATCCCCCATGTTATTTAAAAGGGGTAATTACCCCCATTTATGATAATTACATAGATGTTAATCAGAGATTCCTAAGGTTGGAACTGAAAAAGTAATGTTAAAGAATGATATGTTTTTATATGGATTAAGGTAAAACATACACACTGTTTGTTAGATGTGTGATAAAGGAAATGAAGTGATTTTTTAAGAATTATTAATGAGTGTGATATCATTTCAAAGATGGATATATTATTGAAAAGGAATAGAAAACTAGATGAACCAATTTTTTTATTTGGGGTATGTAAAGTTGCATGATTTTTTTTAATTACCTAAAACCCCAAGAATTCACATATTTCGACCCTTATTCAACCCTAGGTGGTATTTCATGTTTTTAGAGACTTTCAGAGGGATTACAAGGCCATACAAACTCTATTCTTCATTACTCAAAGACCAAATCAAATATCTGCTCCTCTCTCGGTAAGTGGATCTCATCCCAAAGATTTCCCATTTATCCTCTTTTCTTATCTTATTATTTTGATGGAAGTTATCCAATGTTTTTTAAGATCTAATCATATTTTCCGAGATATATATCAAGAGGTTAAGATATAGATCTAAATTCATAAGATCTTAATGTGTTTAATCTTGATTTAGGGTTTTTGATCTAGATCTCATTCTACATCGTTGTGCTGCCTAATTTGGGAGATTTCCATTGGGAGATCATTCATCAACAAACTAAGGTAAGTGGAATATTATTAAAATTCCATAGTATTTATGTCATTTATGTGTATGTGATTATATAATTTCTAGGCTCTGTTTGGAAATTGAGATTATGAAAATTAATTAATTAATTTGGTCAATTAATTAATTAAGGAATTGGGGATTTTATTAAAAAATAGAATTGATAAATTGGGGTAATTAATTAATGAATTAATTATCAGAATATTAAAATGAGAGTTAGAATAATTAATTATTTAATTAATTATTGGAATATTGGGATTTATCAATGGAATTAATATGATTAATTAATTATTAAATTAATTAAATTGATGGACATGATTAATTAATTATAGAATTAATTAATGTGATGAAAGTTATTAATTAATTGTTGAATTAATTAATGTACTTGGATTATTTAATTTATGAATTAATTAATGTTTGATTGTGATAAGATGGTTAATATTTATTAATCATGATCGAAGTGACATAGTGATTTTGTGGTATATGTTATAAACGTGTCTGGGACATGGTATGCTACTTCTGAAGCCCATAGTGATAATTGTTTTGATATATATACATGTGCAATACATAGTCTGCTTATTCCAAATTCCATAGTAATATATATGTGTGGGACATGCTCTAATACATAAAAATATTGTATTGATAAATATGTGTGGGACATGGTCGACTGTTTTCCATGACCACAGGGTCCTAGACATAATTATCTAGACTATGCATTATAATAAGGTTTGAATTAACCATTTTAATAACTGGAATATAATGGACAATGAAAGTTCATTTTTTAAATTATTTATGAATTGATAATGTTAAATGGATCGGACTCTAGAACTTTCCAAAGAAGGTATTGAGTTTTGAGTGTCCATGGGAATCTGAGGGGTTATGTAGTTAAATAAAGATCAATTGATAATGTGTTAATGATTTACTTATGCATTAAAATTATTTTTTTATAAAACTACATACAATATTATTTGAATAGATTTTTTAGACTCCATTGGTGGTGATATACTAAGTTTTACTCACACCTCACTGGATCCACCTGATTATTACCCGAATAGACTTTGTAGTTTATGGACAGGTTAAGGGAAAACTACCTAAGTTAGATGGATGAGTTGGGATGAAACTTGGATGAGGGAACCAAAAGTGGTTTTGTACCCACTTGGAAGTCGTGAGTATCTTTATTTATAGTTTTCATTATAGACACTGGACACATACTTTATCATGGTATGTTTTTTGGTTTAGTTGGATATTTATTTCCTACCTTGAATATGTTGAGATATTTGTATTATTTATGATTATACATTCTTCCTCTATTGTTGGTTATTTCCACTGGTGTTTACTTTTATGAAGAGGGTATAATATCCCCATTATTGACTTATCAAACCCTCACTTCCTGTCGGCAGCCTTTGGTGTATGGGGAGGTGCGCTTGAAGTTATGTGGTAAACTAACTCATGGCACTGGAAAGTAGAACCCAAAACGGGATGTTATAAAGTTGAATTAGAGGTCTAGTTTTCTTTTATTCTAATTTTTTATTACTATTTGAAAAAGTTAGATAAGATATAAGGAAGATTCGGGGCATGTTAATGAGCTCATGCACTGGATGTTTCAAATCCATGTATGGGGGAAATCCAAGGTACTCAGGGTGGGATTTTTGTTATTACTGTTTTCTCTTACAGTTGAATATTATTTCACCTTGGGTGATGCACTTGTTGTTTGATGTGGAAATTGTTTTGGAGGTTTTCAAAGTTTTTACTCACGGGGTGGTATGGAATTTGAGTTGAGTTTTCCTACTTTATTTTAGTAAATCAAGATTATTTTATGACATTCATCATTTTAGGCATGCATGGGTAAATGGGTTATGTGTAAGTTTTTGAACATAGATTTTTTTCCTTGCTTGTGAAATTGAATTGAAAATGGATCCCAATATGAAATTGAGAATTTTAAAATGTTGAAATATGAGAATAAATGGATGTATAATATAAAAACTTGAATGATGAGAATATGTTTACCCTTGTTAACTAGGGCCTAGGTGTAGGATGGTTAAGGGTTGTGATAACACCTCTATTTTAAAAATGTGAAAGGTTTGGAAAAAATACTGGTTACACCTTTTTATGTTTCCCTATTAAGAAAATGTGTAAAAATTGTGAAATTTCTCCTGAGGTGCATGTTGGGATTTGTATATTTATTACTCCATGATGATGCTTATTGAGAGGATGATAGGAGAATATGTCAGGAGATGTTTTAACAATAGTGGAACCTGAGGCACTGATATTTCTAGTTGAGGAAGTATGGGAGTAGTTCTGAGAGAACATTGCTCACTTCATGAAATTAATGGAAAGAGACCAAGGGTATGTTGTGAAAATAATGTCTAATCTAATGAGGGAGTTTCAGTTTCATCACCCTATAAATTTTACTAGATAGAGTAGACCTGAGGGAGCTGTGTTCTGGATCAAGTATAACCAGACAATACTTGATCACTTGGAGAATCCGACTGAGGGGAGGGTCAAATTGACTGCCTATATGTTACATGGTAATAAAATCATTTTTGGGACATTAAAACTTAGGGTGGAAATTTGGAAGCTATGGAATTAAAGGAATTTTAGGAGAAGTTATTTGAGAATTTTTATCCAAATATGACCAGACAAGAGAGAAGAACTAAGTTCATGAGATTGATTCAAGGGAACATGTCTATGATGAACTATGTTGAATGCTTTATAGATTTTCAGTTCTTTTCTCTAGTGTTGTCATGATATGTGGATACTGTGGAAAAGAAGATTCAAGATGGGATAACATGTGATCTAAAGTCCTAATTTAATATCTTCAGGATGAAGAAGTTTTTGGAAGTGGTAAATTAGGCTATAATCTTGTAAGGGAACCTAAAAGATGATTCCAGTGGTAGACATGTGGTTTCTTCTACATGGTCTTGATCTGCGACTACTGAAATTAGGCAATTTCATTACAAGAATTTCTCTTAGAGTAGTGGAAAGAAGGGTAACCAGGGGGAAGGGTTAGATAAACAAGACCTTACCTGTGTTTTTACCACCTGTGTGGTAGGACAAGACACTTCTAGAAATATTGTCCCTGAACACCAGTGGAGTACCGAGTTTACAACAAGATGTTACATATATAGAGTTTCTACTGGAACCTGAGACAAATAGTTAGTAAAGGAGGATCTAAAAAGAACTAGGGTGTGGGAAGGGAATCTTCTACACTTTATCATACTAGTAGCTAGAGTTATACTTAACGAGGATTTAGAAGTGGTGGACATGTTGCATCTAGGAAAGAGAGCCCATATCTGTATAGTGGTGAAACTAATTGGAGTTAGAAAACATTACATGGAAAAGGTACAGGACAACTAAATGCAGTGAAACCCACAATTGTGGATAATTACGATGGACCATCTACAATGATATGTACTATTATTATATATTAAACATCAGTTAGTGCCTTATTTAATTTTGGTACCTCTCATTCCTTTATATCTATAAATATTGTTAACAATTTGAGCATGGTGGGGGTGTTTGAGGGTGGGGTGATGAATATTTATACACTGTTGAGAGTACGGTATAGAGACATCTGTTTGTGCAAGGGATGTTCTCTTGATGTCTGGGAGTATCATTTTCTATGGGATCTCTATATCCTTGATATGTTAGGATTCAACCTAATTATGGGTATGGATTGGCTAGTCACATTTCGATCCCACATAGATTGTTACTGGAGGATAGTGTCTTTTATGACTCATATAGGTATCTAGTATGTTCACCATGGGGAATGGGATATCCATCTAGGATGAGCAGGTATAATTACAAGAAACTAAGCGAGATCATAGCCCAGGTTGCTAGTTTATTGTTGGATGATGAAGGTGTGAAGGTTGATGTTTTTTAACCAGTATTGGAACCATTTTAGGATGTTTTTATTGAAGACTTATTAGTAATGAACTTGAGAGGAATTTGGAATTTACTATTGAGATGATCACAGGAGCTGAGCCAATTTCTGTTCCATTTTACATAATGACACTGAAAAAACTTCATGAACTCATGTCTCAGTTGTAGGAGTTGGAGTATAAAGGGTTTATCTATCTATGTATGCCTCCTTGGGGATCACCTATGTTGTTTGGAAATAATAATAATGGTAGCTTTCACTTATGTTCTGATTACTAGAAGTTTGACAAGATGACTGTTAAGAACTGGCAACCTTTTCTGCGTATCGATGATCTTTTTGACTAGTTGGGAGGACATTGTGTGTTCTCGAAGATCAACTTGACATTGGGGTATCATCAGCTGAGATTTTAGACTTATTATATAAATAGGACTACTTTTAGAAGTTTGTATATCCTGTATAACTTTTTTATAATTCCATTTGTTTTAAAAAATGAACCATTTGTATTTATAGCCTTGATGAATAAGATATTACATCCGTACATGGATTCGATTTTAGTATTCATAGATTACATCTTGGTGTACTCCAAGACTCATGGAGATCATTCCCAACATCTTGACTTCATCCTGAGTACACTAAGAGAGAATCAGGCATACACAAACCTATCTAAATTTTAGTTTTGGATTAATCAGGTACACTTCTTGGGACACATCATCTCAGAGGAAAGTGTGTTTATGGACACAACGAAGGTTCAGGCATTTATTTCTTTAGAGTATCCCAAGAATTGTTTTTGATATTATTTGATTTATTTGGTAAATTGGATATTATTAAAGATTAATCCAGGACTTTATCCACTTGGAAGCGCCACTTTTAGGCTTGAAAAAAATGGATAAAGTTTGAATGGTCAAAATCTTATGATAATTCTTTCTAGGTACTAAAGATGTGTTTGAAATTAGCACCAATCATGATCCTACCTGAGCCAGGTGAGGAGTATACCGTGTTATGTGATGCTACTGGGATCAGACATGGAGTAGTGCTAATGTAGGAGGATCAAGTTATGGCATATGGGGCTAGATAGTTGGGGTGACATGAATGAAAATACCCTATTCGTGAACTCTAGTTGGTAGTAGTGGATTACGATTTGAAATTTTTATGGAACTATATTTTGGGTGAAAAGTATAGAGTTTATATAGATCATAAGAGCTTAAGGTATATATTTTCATAGTGTGATTTCAATATTTGGTATAAGAGATGGTTTGAATATATAAAATCATTCAATTTTAAGTTGGCATATATGCATGAAATTGGGAAAAATGTTGATGATGATTTGAGCAGAAAAACTCAAATTCAGGTGGTTCAAGATTCTAGTGTCAAGTGGAAGATGATGACCTTATTGGCTAAGCTGAATGAGGTGGTTCAGGAGAGTTAGGTGTAGATGACTCTGGTATGAGTTTCAGTAGAGTCGAAACTTTTGATATGGATATGAGATAGATAGTATGAGGATCTAGAGTGTCTGACCTTGGGGTAAAATCATGAAGGTGGGGAGAAACTTTTATATTAGAAAATAGATGAGGATGAGACCATCTATGTTAGGAATAAGGTTATTATGTCTATGTGTATACGATAGGAGTTGATGTGGGAATTTCATGCCTCAGAGTGGACAACATATCCAGGTGTGACCAAAATGTGCCATGAAATATGAGGAATGTTTTGGTGGATGGGAATGAAAAAAGGATATAAAAGGGTTTGTAACAGGATGCTTCACTTGTCTACACGTGAAGGAAAAGCATCAACAACCTGGAGGTTTTCTGCAGTCATTTCCTATATCGGAATGGAAGTGGGATATCATGATAATGGATTTTGTGGTGGGAATTATGAGGATTCTTAGGAAGAATGAAACTATCTGAGTTATTGTAGATCAACTAAGAAAAGTAGAAAATTTATATCCTATATGGGAGAATTTCTCAGTGGAGCAGTAGTAAGTTTTGTATGTTTTGGAGATAGTCTGGCAATATGAAGTGCCACAAATTATTATTTCAGACAACAATTCGTGATTTAATCCACACTTCTAGAAGGTCGTGCAAACAATTCTTGGTACTCATGTACTATTGTGTACGAATTTCCACCCATAGATAGATGTGTAGTCAGAATGTACTGTACAAGTTCTTGAGGGTAAGATGCAGGTGTGTGTTCTTAACTTTGGGGGGTCTTGGGAGAAGCACTTGGATTTAGTATATTTTTTCCTATAACAATAGTTATTAGAAAACTATACATATGGAACCGTATGAGGCTCTTTATAGTAGGCAATGTAGATCACTGATCTGATGGATTGAGGCTGGGGAGTCAGAGTTCTTAGGACTGAGTATCATGAAGGAAATATTGGAGCAAGTTTAGTTGATTCGAAAACGTATGGCTATGGATTAGAGTAGGAAGAAGTTGTATACTGATATATGGAGATAAACCATAGAGTTTACAAAGTGTGATCATGTATTCCTATGGGTGTCACATAGGCCGGGTCACCATAGGATATAGCGACATGGTAAGCTGGCGCCCAGATTTGTTGGACCATTTGAGGTTTTGGAGAGAATCAGTCCAGTGGAATACCGATTGGATCTTCTATATAAATACAATGCTATGCATGATGTTTTACATGTATCAAAACTATGGTGGTATCAATAAAATCTTTCTCATGTGATCAATATGGATGAGGTTGATCTTGGGGTAGATGGGTCCTCTGAGGAGCATCCAATACGTGTTTTGGATCGTAGTGAGAAAGTGTTTCAGGGAATGACAATGTCGATAGTTCATGAATTTTTTATACATGGTCAGGTGTAGGAGGAAACAAGGGAAATGGAATCAGATATGAGGGCTCAATGACCTAATCTTTTTGTCTTGGAATCTTAGAGAATATTGGGAGTGCATCTTAAGGATGAACTATTATAAGGTGATGATATTGTAATATCTCGACATTTTCTGGAGTTGAATCAAGCTTGAATTCATGTAATTTTTGTTTCTCGTCAAGTAACTTTTGATTGGGTTTTACATTGGATGTATGTTTGGGTAAAAATTAAGAAAAATGGAAGAAATAATGGTTGTTCATGGTTGATGCATGGTTAGAGAAAACCGTACGCCTATCCTAGGAAACCACGCAACCCTGGACAATGAGGGTTTACATGTCCGGTTGATGGTTTAAAAAACCATGTTCCCTAAAAATAGAGACCTTTTACCCCAAAAAATAGGTTCATGGTTAAGGAAAACTGTGGGCCTCTACCTAGGAAATTGTGCATGACTTTTAAAGTGGTCTAAAAATTATTTTTAAAATCCTCACAACCCCCAGAACTCACCTATTTTGACAACCATTCAACCCTATGTGATATTTCAATTTTGTTGTAGATTTTCAAAGGGATTAAAACTCTATATGACCTATCTTATTCACGATTCAAAGTGATAATAAAAGATCCTCTCCTCTCTAAGTAAGTGGATCTCATCCTGGTGCTTTCCCATTAATCATCCTTTCTTCTCTTATTCTTTTGATAGAATTTTTCCACTATTTTTCTAGATCTAAACCTATTTGGTGAGATCTCGATCTAGGGTTGTAGGTTTAGCTCTTGATTCATAATATCTTGATGTATTTAATCTTAGTTTAGGGTTTTAGATCTAGATCCCGATCAACATCATTGTGATGCCTAATTTTAGAGATTTTTGTTGGGTGATCATTCATCAACAAATCAAGGAGTGTGGTATATTATTCAAACCCCATAGTCTTGATATCATTTACCTGTAAGTGATTAAAGAATTTCTAGGGATTTTTTATTAATTGAGATTATGAAGATGAATGAATTAATGTGGTCAATTAATTAATTTAGGAATTGGGGATTTGATTGAAAAATGGAATTGGGAAATTGAGGAAATTAATTAATGAACTATTTATCAGAATATTGAAGTGAGAATTAGAATAATTAATTATTTAATTAATTATAGTAATTTTGGGATTTCTCAATGGAATGAATATTATTAATTAATTTTTGAATTAATTAAAGTGATGTATATGAATAATTAATTATAGAATTAATTAATGTGATGAAAGTGATTAATTAATTGTTGAATTAATTAATGGACTTGGATTAATTAAATAAAGAATTAATTAAAGGTTCATTTTGATAAGATGATTAATATTGATTAATAATGATTGATGCGACATCTTTATTTTGTGATATATTTGATAAACATGTCTGGGACATGGTTTGATGCTTCTGAAGCCCATAGTGATTAATTTTTTGATACATATTCATGTGTGAAACATGGTCTGCTGCTTCCAAAGACCATAGTAATAAAACTGTGTGGTACATGGTATGCTGCTTCCAAATCTTGTAGTGATAAATATGTGTGGGACATGGTCTACTGTTTCCCAATCCCACAGGGTCCTAGACATGATGATCTAAACCCAAAATTGTTGGCATTAGGCTAAGGTTTGAATTATCCATTTTAATAATAGAAAGAAGGTATTGAGTTTCAGGTGTCTATGGGTACCTGAGTGTTTATGTAGTTAAATAAGGATTCATTGATAATGTGATAAATATTTACTTATGAATTGAAATTATTTCTTTATACAACTACATACATTATTATTTGAATGTATTTTTTAGACACTATTTAGGGTGGCATACTGAGTTTTACCCACACCCTACTTGAGCTGCATAATTGGTACTAGAATTGACTATGTATTTTCTAGACATTTTAAAGGAAAAAGACAAGAGTTAGATGGATGAGTGGGGATGAAACTTGGATGTGGGAACCAAACATCATTTGGGACCCACTTGGGAGTCGTGAGTGTCTTTATTTTTACTTTTCATCATAGACACTTGAAACAAACTTTTGCATGGTATGTTTTCTAGTTTAGTTGGATATTTTATTTCTTACATTGATTATCTTGAGATATTGGCATTGTTTATAATCATATATTCTTCCTCTATTGTAATTTATTTATTTTAGTGTTTAATTTGATAAAAGAGGGTATATTATCCCCATGATTGACTTATCAAACCCTCACTTCTAGTCAACAACCTTTGGCGTATGGGGAGGAGTGCATGAAGTTATGTGGTGAACTGACTCATGGCACCGGTGAGTGGAACCCAAGCTAGGATGTTATAAAGTGGTATTAGAGTTATAATTTTATTTTCTTCTTCTTTTGTTTTACTATTTGGGAAAGTTACTTGGAAGATAAGGAAGAGTTAGGGCTTGTTAATGAGCTCATGCATTGGAGTTTCAAATCCATGTATGGGGGGAAACCCAGGTATTTATGTTGGGATTGTTTTTTTACTATTTTTTCTTACAGTTGAATATTATCTCACCTTGGGTGATTCACTGGTTGTTTGATGTGGAAATTGTTTTTTCGGTTTTCCAAGTCTTTACTCATGGACTGGTATAGAACATGAGTTGAGTTTTCATGCTTTATTATAATAAATCCAGATTATTTTTTGAGCTTCATCATTTTAGGAATACATGGGAAAATGGTTATGGGTAAGTTTTTGAACTTGGATTGTTTTTCATTTCTTGTGAAATTGAATTGAAAATGGTGCCCAATATGAAATTGAGAAATTTAAAATGAAAAATGATGAGAATAAATTTTTGTATAATATAAAATCTTGAATTATGAGAATTTTTTTAACCTTGTTAACTAGGGCCAAGGTGTTGGATCGTTTAGGGTAGTGATAACTCCTCTGTTTTGACTATGTGGAAAGGTTTAGGGAAAAGAATGGTGGTTAATTTTTGTGTTTCCCTCTTAAGAAAATGTGTTAAACTTGTAAAATGTTTCGAAAGGTGCATGTTTGTATTTGTAGATTTATGCCTCCATGACGATGCATATTCAGAGGATGAAAGGGGATGATGGAAGGATATGGTTTACCAATAGTGGAACCTGAGGCATCGATAAAGCTGGTTGAGGTAGTAGGGGAGTAGTTTCTAGAGAATTCTGCTAGCTTCATCAAATTCATGGTAAGAGACCTAGGGTAGGTTGTGAAAAGAATATCCAGAACTCTCCAACTTTTACTAGAGGGGGTGGAACAGGGGGATATGAGTTTTGGATCAACACCATCCAAACAATACTTGAACACTTGGAGACTCTTACTTAGAGGAGGGTTAAATCGAATGCCTATATATTATATGGTAAAAAAAGTTTTTTTGGACATTCAGACTCTAGGTGGACATCTGAAAGCTATGGAATGAAAGTAATTTCGTGATATGTTATTTGATAATTTTTATCTAGAGACGCTCAAGCAGAAGAGAGAATCTGAGTTCATGAGATTGACTCAAGGGAACAAGTCCATGATGAACTATGATGGACGATTTATTGATTTACAGTCCTTTTCTCCAGTGTTGGGAAAATATGTGGATATTATGTAAAAGAGGCTTCAAGATGGGATAAAATGTGAGATTAAGTCCCAAGTTAATATCTTCAAGATGAATAAGTGTTTGGAAGTCGTAAATTAGGAAGGGAACCTGATGGAGGCTTCCAGTGACATACATGTGGTTTCTTCTTCTTGGTCTAGTGGTATGACTACTGAATGAAGGTAATATCATTACATTAATTTCTCTCAGAGTAGTTGCGAGAAGGGTTACTAGGGGGACGGTTTAGAAACACAAGAATTTAACCGTGTGTTTTCCCACCTATTTGTCATGACAAGAAACTTCCTGAAATAATGTCCCCAACCACCAGTGGAGTGTTGAGCTTGCAGCAAGATGTTACATCTATAGAGGTTCTACTGGAACCTGAGACAAGCAGTTAGTAAAGGAGGATCTAGAAAGAACTGGGGTGTGGTAAGGTAATCTTCTACACCTTATCATATTGGCATCTAGAGTTCTAATAGAAGATGTGGTAGTGGTAGTGCTTCTAGGAAAGAGTACCTATATCAGTAGAGTGGTGAAAATAACTGGAGTCAGATAACATTATTGGTAAAGGGGTAGGACAACTAGATGAAGTGAAACCCACACTTATGGATAGTGAGGAGGACCTTCGATAGTAAGAGGTACTATTCTTGTAGCTTATACATTAGTTAGTGCCTTATTTAATATTGGTTCCTATTATTCCCTTATATTTGTAAAAATTGTTAACAGTTTGAGCTTAGTGATGGAGTTTGTGAGCGGGGTGATGACTATAGATACACCATTGTGAGTACGGTCTAGAGACATCTGTTTGTTCCAGGTATATTCTCTTGAAGATAGGGAGTATCATTTTCTATGGGATTTCTATATCCCTAATATGCCAGAATTCAACCAAATTATGGGTATGGACCAGCTAGTCGCATATCGAGCCCACATATATTGTTACTGGAGGATAGTGAATTTTACATCTCCTATGGGTAACTAATATGTTAACCATGGGGAATGGGAAATACATCCTGTCTAAGTAGGGATAATTAATATAAACTAGGAGAGCTCAAAACCCAGGTTACTAGTTTATTGTGGGATGAAGAATGTGTGAAACCTGATGTTTTCCACTAGCAGTGGAACAATTTTAGGATTTTTTTTATTAAATAGTTATTAGGAATTCACCTAAGGGGAATGTGGAATTTAATATTGAGCTCATTCTAGGAGTTGATCTAGTTTATGCTCCACTGTACAGAATGACACTGAAAAAACATCAAGAACTCAAGTCTCAGATGGAGGAGTTGGAGGATAAAGGGTTTATCTATCTGAGTATGTTTCCTTGGGGATCACCTCTATTTTTTGGAAATAAAGCTAATGGGATCTTGCACTTATGTTCCGATTACCATAAGTTGAACAAAATGATTGTTATGAAATGACATCCTATTCTACGTATCGATGATCTTTTTAACCAATTGATAGGAGCTTGTGTTTTCTTAAAGATTGACTTGAGATTAGGGTATCTTCAATAAATATTTTAGGCTTTTGATATACTGATGACTTCTTTCAGAAGCTAGTATGTCCTATATAAGTTTTTCATAATTCTTTTTGGGTTAAAAAATGCACGATTAGTGTTTATGGTCGAATATTGCATCCGTACGTAGATCAATTTGTGGCAGTATTCATGGATGACACCTTGGTGTACTCAAAGACTCATGGAGATCCCTCCCAACATCTTGACATCATCTTAATTACATTAAGAGTTCATTAGGAATACACCATGATTTCTAAGTGTCAGTTTTTGATTAATTAGGTACACATCTTAAGACACATCGTCTCAGAGGAAAGTGTGTCTGTGGACCAAGAGAAGGTTCATTCTATTATTTCTTTGGAGTATCCCAAGAACATTTTTGATATCTTTAGTTTTTTGGGGTTTGCTGGATGTTATCATAGATTAATCCAAGACTTTTTCCACTTCTAAGTGAAACTTTTATGATTGAAAAAAATGGATAAAGTTTTAATGGTCATAAGATCATAAGAATGCTTTCTAGGAGCTGAAGAAGTGTTTGGCATTGGAAGCAATCTTGATCCTACCTTAACTAGGTGAGGAGTATAAAATGTTTTGTGATGCTTATGGGATTTGAATTGGAGTAATAATATTATAGGAGGATTGAGTTATGGTGTATGGGTATCGATAGTTGAGGTCACATGAATGGAACTACCCTATAAATGAACTATAGTTGGAAGTAGTGGTTTGTGGTTTATCTTGTTATGGAACTATCTTTTTGTTGAAAAGTGTACAGTTTATATAGATCATAAGAGCTTGAGGTATATCTTTTCATAGAATAATTTCAATATTTGGTAGTGTATATGGGTTTATTATATACAATCATTCAATTTTGAGTTTGAATATATGATTGGAATGGGGAACAATATTGCTGATGCTTTGAGACGAAAAACTTATACTTAGGTGGTTCAGGTGTCTAGTACTTAGTGGAAGATTATGATCTTCCTGGATGAGATGCATGAGGTGGTTCAAGAGAGTTAGGAGCAGATGATTATCATATGATTTTCAGTAGAGTCGAAAATTTTGAGATGGATCTAAGATATAAAGTATGATGATCTAGAGTGTTTGACCTTGAGGTAAAATCTTGAAAGTTGGGAGACAATTTTAAATTGGAGAATAGATGAGGATGAGATCATATATGTCATGAATCAAGTTATTGTTCCCACATGTACGCGATAGGATCTGATGTGGAGATTCCATTCCTCAAAATGGGTGGTTTTTTTCAGGTGTGAAAAAATGTACCATGACTTACAATGAATGTTTTGGTGGTTGGGAAATAAAAAGGAGATAAGAGGGTTCATAATAGGATAATTTATTTGTCAACAAGTGAAGTTAGAACATCGACAACCTGGAGGTTTGATGCAGTCATTTCCCATATTAGAATGAAAGTGGGACATCAGGATAATGGGTTTTTGGTGGGTATTTTGAAGGTTCTCAGTAAGAATAACACTATTTCGGTTATTGTAGATCAACTGATAAATTCATCACATTTATTTACTATATGAGAGAATTTCCCAATGAAGCAGGAGGGAGTTTTGTATGTTCCAGAGATAGTCCATCTACATGGGGTGCCACAAACTATTATTACAGACCACAAATCGTGCATTACTTTACACTTTTGGAAGGTTTTGTAGAAAGTTCTTGGTACACAGGTATTATTTATTATGAACTTCCACCCACAGATAGATGTGAAGTCAGAAGGTACTGTACTCGTGCTTAAGGGTATGATGCGGGTGTGTGTTCTAGACTTTGGTGTGTCTTGGGAGAAGCACTTGGATTTGTTGGAGTTTTCCTATAACAACAGTTATTATAAAACTATACATATGGAACCATATTAGGCTCTTTATGGAATTCAATGTATATCACTACTATGATGGATGAAGGTTGGTGAGTTAGAATTTTTGGGATCGAGTATCGTGCAGGATATGTCAGAGCAGGTTCAACTATTTCAGAAATGTATGGCTATAGATCAGAGTAGGTAGAAGTCATACATTGATAAATGGAGACGACCCCAAGAGTTTACATAGGGTGATCATGTATTCCTATGGGTGCTACATATACTTGGTCACCATATGATACAAATACACGGCCATCTAGCACCCAAGTTTGTTGGACAGTTTGAGGTTGTGGAGAGAATTGGTCCAGTGGCATACAGATTAGCTCTTATATAGAAATATTGTGCTATTCAGGCTATTTTCCATGTATCACAACTATTTAAGTATTAACCAAATACTTCTCATGTGATTAATATGGATGAGGTT
Source organism: Viscum album (assembly GCA_963277665.1). Classification (NCBI taxonomy): domain Eukaryota; kingdom Viridiplantae; phylum Streptophyta; class Magnoliopsida; order Santalales; family Viscaceae; genus Viscum; species Viscum album. Next base: position 1,018,036,337 of record OY728140.1, on the reverse strand, counting down.
GATCTTGAGATAGATGGGTCCTTTGAGGGGCATCAGATACATGTGTTGGATCGTAGTCAGAAAGTGTTATGGGGAATGACTGTGCTGATAGTTCATCCATTTTGGAAACTTGGTTGTGGGTAAGAGGAAACATGGGAAAGGGAAGAAGATATAAGGTCTCAATGAACCGATCTTTTTTGCTCAGAATCTTATAGAATATTGGGAGTGCAGCTTGAGGATGAGCTGTTATTAGGTGGGGAGATTATAAGATCTCGACATTTTCTAGAGTTGACTCGAGCTTGAATTTACGTATTTTTTATATTGAAGTACCTTTTTATTGGGTTTTTCCTTAGGGTATGTTTGGTTCAAAATTAAAAAAATGGAAGAAAAAAGGGTTGTGAACGGTTGACGCATGGTTCAAGAAAACTTTGCACCTAGCCTAGGAAACCACACATCCCTAGACAATGAGGGTTTAGATGGATGGTGCACGGTTTAAAAAACCATGTGCCCTAAAAATAGAAATCATGTACCCCTAAAACAATAGGTTCATTGTTGGTGCATGGTTAGGGAATGTCATGCACCTCTTCCTAGGAAATTGTGAATGAATTTTAAAATGGTCTGAATAATATTTTTAAAATCCCAAAACCCCCCTGAAACTCACATATTTTGACCTCCATTAAACACTAGTAGGTATTTCATGTTTTAGTATATTTATGATGGGATTAAAAGGACATATGAAATCATTTATTCATGATTCAAATCCCTAATCAAAGATCCTCTCCTATCTCAATAAGTGGATCTCATTCCCATGCTTTCCCATTCATCCTCTTTTCTTCTCTTATTATTTTGATAGAAGTTATCCACTATTTTGTTAGACCTAAAACTATTTGGTGACATATAGATCTAGGGTTGTAGATCTATCTCTAGATTCACAATATCTTGATGTCCTTAATATTAATTTAGGGCTTTAGATCCGGATCCAAATCTACGTCATTGTGCTACCCAATTTTGGATATTTCTATTTGAAAATCATTCATCAACAAATCAAGGTACGTGGTCTACTATTCAAATCCCATAGTCAGGATATTGTTTATGTGTATGTGGTTATAGAATTTATAGGGTTTGTTTAAAAATTCAGATTATTAAGATGAATGAATAAATGTATTCAATTAATTAATCAAGGAATTAAGGATTTGATTGAACAATGGAATTGGAAAATTGGGGTAATTAATTGATGAATAAATTATCAGAATATTGAATTGCGAATTAGAATAATTGATTGTTGAATTAATTATTGGCATATTGGGATTTTTCAATGTATGAAAAATGATTATTTAATTATTGAATTAATTAATGTGATGGATATGATTAATTATTTATACAATTAATTAATGTGACAAAATTGATTAATTAATTGTTGAATTAATTAAAAAATCTGGATTAAGTAATTTATGAATTAATTAATCGTTGATTGTGATAAGATGATCATCCTTATTTAATTATTTAAAAGTGAGATCAAAGTGAAGAGAATAAAAAATATCCTACCGGCCTATGGGGGTGTGAAGAAATGAATTCTGAGGGGATCCCTTCTAATTATATTGACTCCTCAAAACAAAACAAGTTAATACTTGAAAAATAGGAAATGATGGAAACCCATGACATCATAGAGTCTAGGTGATCTATGACCCGATTTACTTCAGATTAGGTGTGGGAAATTTGAGTATTGTTACTATGTAGACCTTTTTACTTTATGATAATACAAGATATTGACCAAGGAATCACACCTTTACCAAGTAGTGAGTTATAGAGAATGATGGAATCAGTTTCCACCACTATCGGGGTGATGGAACTTTGATTTTAGAGATCCAGCCCAGTAAAAATTTCATTCCTTTTCTTATGTAGGGAGTTCCCTCTACCAAAGAATGCATTAAATTATAGGATGACCAAGGCACTATAATCACAAACCACCACCCATTTTTTATGATTCCATCCAAAAATGATCCATCTATGTTTAGATTAAACCCTATAATAGGAGGAATCCCTCAAAACCATTGTCTCTGAGATCCATTATGAGAAGTATAAACATGATAATTATGAACTTGCATAGGACTGAGTGTAGATGAATCCCGCATGTTTTTGAAAAAATTTACCATGCCAAGCATCAGTTTTTTAGTTCTGATGATCAAATTCTTTTTAGTATTTTGGGTATCCTTGTGGTGCGCCCTGTTCTGTGCTTTCCATAATCACCAAGACCTAGTGTTTAGAATAAGTGCCTTATCCATTATCTTTGGTCCTACGGTACCTACACCATGAAGCTAGTGTTCTAGGAAGGGCACATCAGGAATATCCCAAGAGAAAAAGGCTGTGAAAGCACCAAATAAACTCCAGATGGCGTGCACCCAGTCCTTCAAAGAAGAGGTGCTATGAGCTTTCTTCCCTATGATTTATAAAATAAGGGAACATTGATACATGGTAGATACTAGCTCTCCAGATATTCTTGTTGGTAGGTATAACTCCATTATTTATCCTCCATGTGGGGAAGTTGAATTTACTAGGTATTTTTTCAAACCAAATCAGATCATTCCAACTGTCATGATCACCTCAAGATATCGCTACCCTAGACAATGTTTTGTATGTAGAGGGGTAAACACACACTTATCAGGTTCATAATTTATCTCAATGAGTTAAAAGGTACCTTTTGTATCATTATCTATAATATCCTTAATAAATTACATACATTGATTAATCATGATGGATATGATGTAGTGATTCTGTAGTATATGTGATAAACATGTGCGGGACATGGTCTGATGCTTCTAAATCCCTTAGTGACAAATTATTTGATATATATACATGTGTGGGACATGTTCTGATGCTTCCAAGGCTTCTAGTAATAAAAATTTGTGAGCCACGGTCTACTTATTCGAAATCCCATAATGAAAAATATGTGTGGGACATGGTCTACTACTTCCTAAGCCCATGGGGTCCTAGACATGATTCTCTAGACCCAAAAATGTTTTTCATTGGACTAAGGTTCCAATTAACTTTTTTAATAATTGAAATATAATGGATAATGAATTCCCATTTATTATATGAACTATGAATTTATAATGTGGAATGGATCAAACTCTAACATGGGCCGAAGTAGGTATAGAGTTTCGAGTGTCCACAGGAACCCATGTATTTATGTTGTTAAATTACGATTAATTAATAATGTGATAACTATTTACTTATGAATTGTAATTGTTTATTTATACAACTGCATATAGTATTATTTTATTGGATTTGTTTTAGACCCCGTTGGGGGCGGCCTAATGAATTGTACTCACACTCTACTCGGGCTGCCTGATCGATAACCAAATAGACTTTGTGTTTTATAGATATGTTAAGGGAAAAGACCCTGAGTTAGATGTCTGAGTTGGGATAGAGCTTGGATGAGGGAACCTGACAAGGTTTGAGTCCTTCTTGGGAGTCGTCAGATTCTTTATATTCATTTTTCATCTTAGAAACTTGACACATATTTAGAATGCCATGTTTTTTACTTTAGTTCAATATTGTATTTCCCACCTTGATGACTGAAAGGTGATTTTTATTTGATTTTCAAAATCCTCTTTTTTGCTGAGTGGTAACCTATGCAACAATCTGGAACGAAATTACCCAATTACAAGATTCAAAGTTCAAAATTCAAAAACATCCACACATCGTCACCAGTGTCGTCGCCATCCAGCATCCCCATAGTTGAGTCAATCAGATCACAGAACCACCCAAAAAACCCAAAATCCTCAAATGAAATTCAAATTTCATAAAATAGAAAATAAACTCTTTGAGCCTTGATCCTTATGCGAAACAAGACCACACGATGCCCATGAAATCCTCATCACTTCTGCACGCCAGCGTTCACACCATTTTCATCAGACTCTCTATCGACGTAGCACCACACCATCCTCAATGAAGCCACAAACCATCGCCGGATCAACATAATGTTTGTTAGAAGCCATAATCAGCAGAGACAGGGAAAACCATAGATTGACATTCTCGATAGAGGGAATGAAACTATATCCACAAACCAGCAAATAGACAATCCGAAGACCAGCACTATACAACATCAACATCACCGAACACTGCGAGCTCCAGGAACACCGATGACCACATGAAATCACCTCCCAAGAAACCTTAGGGCCACCATGCAGATCCAACTGGGAGTAGAGTGGTGGAATCTTGGAGCAAGAGCAGAGTAGGAACGAACTCCGGTGAGCAGAAACACCAAAACCTAGAACATCTTTTGTCGCTGAGGATGATAATGGTGAACAAAACCAAAACAACAAAAGGCCAAACATCAGTCACGACTGATAAACACCACCAATATCAAAAGATATCCATAGAACAGAAATGAACAAAACACAACCAACAAATGGAACTGAAACCCTAAGGCAAGAGAAAAACAACACGAACCCTAACTACAGGCCTCAGCAGCAAGACATGGTCATTGAGATATGCCATATCAGGACGGGTAGAAAGAGGGAGGAGGAGAGCATCAAAGGAACACACAAAGAGAGATGCCTCATAGAATATCCAGGTAACTGGAGAAGCGAAACCCGTCTGAAAATGATAAGGCGAAAGATGCAAACTAATGAACAAGATACAGGAGAAATCAGCATTGATGGAGATAAGAGGCGATAAATGGATGCCGAAGGAGGATGAGCCATCGCCATGGGGAGAAACCATAAATGAAGGAAAGGAGCGGCGCCCTCGGGAGAGAAATTCTGGGAGATAAGGGAGCCATTACCTCATATTGGTATTGTTTATAATTATATTTTCTTCATCTATTGTCTGTTATTTCTGTTAGTGTTTACTCTGATTAAAGAGGGTATAGTTTCCCCATGAATGATCTGTCATACCCTCACTTCTAGTTGATAACCTCTGGTATACGAGGAGGCTCACTTTATGTGATGCGGCGAATAGGCTTGGGGTACTAGTGAGTGGCACCTATGCTTGGATGTTACACATAGGGGGGAGAACAAGGGGTTCAAGTAAACTCAAAATAAGACATTTATGGTGTGGAAAATGAATAATGATTATCAACTATAAAAAATACATGCAAGGCTGAAATCAATGAATAAAATCTCATTGGTAATCTAACAGTTTTGGTGAAAACTAAGTGGAGTAAGTCTCTACAAAAAAACCTTATTTTTATCCCATGTAGAGCTTAAATCGTTTGAAGAGGCTAACAAGGATGATAATTAGATCATATCTATGCCTGAGGATCTTGATCCAAATAAGAACAATGTGACATTGGAAATTGTTCCATGACTGGAAGACATAAATGTTATCAGAACCAAGTGGGTGTTCTATAATAAACTCATTGAATATGAGAAATTGGCTTAGAATAAAGTACAGATAGTAGGTGAGGGTAATTCCGAGATCAAAGGCATTTATATTTATGATAAATTTACTCCCATATCCTGGTTAAAAACTATTTGAATTTTCTTATCTATTTCAGTGCCAAGGTAGTTGAAAGTATTAAAAATGGATTTCAAATCTATGTTCCTAAATGGAGTTATTGAGGGGGGGGGGTATACATTGGGAAACTGGATGGGTTTATTATAGATCAAAATGAGGGAATGGTGTGTTAGTTAAAGAATTATTAGTATAATATAAATAAATCTCTATGGAATCGGTATTTATGGTTGGATCAATACCTAAAAAAGATTTGTTTTTAGCAAGGTCAAGTTGATCACAACCTCCACATCAATAAGACGAATTATTATGGGTTGTTGGTACTCATATATATTGAAGACATAATATTTGAGTATTGAAAAAAGAATAATTATTTTTTTGGATCATATGTGATATGATATCTATATGTCTATGATTGGTGAGTTAAACATTTTCCGTAGTTTATAGGTGAATCAAGGAAATCAATAAACATTAATTTCTCAATAAAAATATGAAGAAGTGGTTCCCAAGTGATTTATAATAGAATAATCCAAAACATTAACAATACCAACCATTTTATGGATGATTTTTTCAAAATTTGAGGACTGAAAAGAGATAAATGTCATGGAATATAGGTATTGAGAGCCTATTATACCTCATAATAACATGACCAAACTTTGGGTTTGATATATTTCAAGTCGCACAGTTCCAATGTTGTCCCAAGGAGATCCATATGCTATATGGGAAGAGTATACTTCAATACAACTAAAAAATAATGAATTATATGCTATTTTATTATAGGATAGTGAAACTGGAGTAGTTGGGATACAGAGATTTTGGATGGTGAGGTTTAGTGGATAACCGAGGGAAATTAGAGATATAAAAAACCTATATTTTGTTCAAGCCATGGTTTCGTTCGACCCTTGAATCATTCGAGCCTCAGATTCGAGCCTTGAAATAGTTGAAGCCTTAATTATTGCCATGATTCAAGCTTAGATTCGATAACGAGGAGCACCTGCAGTAGGTGGAGAATGTAGAGATCTTCGAATATCACGATCTGGTTCTTGATGGTTATGGTTCTTAAAATAGATCATGACACTTTTATCAGCACTTCCAGAAAAGCACTGATAAAATTCATTTTATTAGCACTTATTACTAAAGCACTGATAAAGGATTTATAATTATAATTACAAATAAAAAAATTTCTAAATATATTAATATAATTATATATATATATTTAATAAATATATAAATTTAAATATAGTAAATATATTCTTTATCTAAATATATTTATTATATTTTTATAATTATTTAAATATATAATTATTTATTTATAATTATAAATACTTTATTTATATAATCATATATAATTATATATATATATATAATAAATATATATAAATATAAATACAGTAAATATATTAATTATTTAAAAAAATTTATTATAAATTTATAATTATTTGAATATATATAGTTATTTATTTATAATTATAAAAATACATTTTAAAAAACAATATTTATTTAATTAAAATTATAAATTTATAAATATAGAAAATATACATTTATAAATATATTTATTTAAAAATATTTATTTACAAATATATTTTTCACATTATTATTGAATGTTTAATCTTAAGCGAGTGTATGTTAAAAATGAGTGAAATTGAATAATTAAAAATGAGTACACTAAGAATGTTGAAAAAATATATAAGTTTTATTAATTAAATATAAATTATTAAAAACTTATGGATATATATTGAAATAGAGATGAATACATATTAAAAAATTAAAACATAAATAAATAGATATAAATAAATAACCGAACCCTAAAAAATAAAAAATAAAAAATATTAAAAATGAATTAATACCTAACAATAATAAAATTAAAAATAAATAAATAAAATCTATTGATTAGATACACGGTATATTAAATTTATCATGTTTTAGTGAAATTCTAAAATGAATACTAAAATTTGAATAAAATACATAAATATTAAGTGTATTCCTTTCTATATAAGATTTAATTAATTACATCACTATTTTTGTGTGTGTCTTGTACATAAAAATGAATAAAATACTTATATATATGTAAAATAAATTTAACATATGTTTGATATATGTTAAATTGAAAAATCGAACGACATTTAATTATCTCTATTACTCGATGAAATTAGCCAATATTTTTAAATCATATTAGTTTTTAATTATAAACCATTATTCAATAAATATATGACTATTTAATGTAAATCATAAATATTTTGTATTTTATAAATAATATTTATATATATTCATATATATATATATCTATATATTTAATAGATTCAAATTTTTAGTATTATAAAAAATTGTTTAATGAATAAAATGTTTAATATTTTTTTAATTTAATTATTTTTATTTTTTATTTGTTTAATTTTCTTTTTTACATTTATATATATATTTAATATACACTATTTATCATTATTTATAATTTATATATAATATTATCAATTTATTCATTTTTATCGATAATTATTTAATAATAATTTTTTAATAATTTTTTAATAAACTCATTTTTATTTATTTAATTATTTTATTTTATTTGGGTTACTTTATCAATGATAAAAAGGCATTAATAAAGTATTCATTTCTCATCGCTAAAAATAAAATCACTAATAAAGAGTACCATTTATCAGCATTAATGAAAATTGCTGATAAAGGTTACCCTTTATCAGTGCTAAAAAAGTGCTGATAAAGGGAACCTTTATCAATACTTTTATTTAGCACCGATAAATACCTGTGCTATTAAAGGTCTTTTTTGTAGTAGTGAAAATAAATTTGTTTAAGAATTCCCTTACTTTATGTTCTGAATCATTCTTCACTTGTACTTAATGTCTCGAATAATCAAATTTCATTCATTAATTACTTAATTGAGAACCTTTTACTCATATATTTTATTTATTAACATTTTATTATGTTAATTTATGGACATTTTAATATGTTATAAATATCAGAATTATTGTTCCAAGAGCGTTCATTTCATAGATTTATAGTCTGTTCCCTTGAGTATAATTATGGGAGTTCTTTTCAAATAGAATCTAAACTCTAAAAGTGGAATGAAATTGTATTAATATACTTATAGAATTTTATATTTTCCCATATATAATTGTTTATATGATGATAATTATATAATACATTAATGATAGATATTTGGTTTAATTTTGATAGTTTTTCGGACCATGACATACTAGTTTTAGTTTATTTAATTATTATATCTGTAAATTATTTTTAGAACATTAAAAAATTTAAAATGTAAATATTAAAATCTATTTTAACCATAATAATGGTTTTATTACCAGCCTTGAAGGTGGTAAATGAAAATTAAAACTCATCATCCCCAAAGGTGATGAATCAACACATCGCAGATGATGTTTTTATTTTTAGTGTAAGATGAGAATATATAAGGTTTTATGATGGATATTTCCTTAAAATAAAAAAATTATTGTATATATACGAAAATTTAGTTATCATTACACTTTGGTAGGGGAGGTGAGGAGAGGATAAGAAAAGAAAAGAATTTAAAAGAGAAAGAAGGAGGATTTTTCCTCTTGAATATCGTCTCCTTAAGAACCTCTTAAAAGCACTTGGATTTGGTCTTTTGGTGAGACCAAAAGGTCTAGGACATGAGAAAGAGAGTTGTGAAGTTAATCAGGTAAAATTTATACAAGATTTAAGGCTTTGGAGGTTTTATGATAAGGGGTGGTGGGGATTGTATTTATAAGGAGATGAGAGGGATGTTTTTTTTTATATTTATTTGTTTATTATTTTGTCCCAATACTATAAATATAGTTGATTATTGTTACCAAGTATCATAAATTGTGCATAAGAGTTCTAACTAATGGTTTCTCATAGAATTCATGACTCAAAAATTCCTGTATTTGTCTTATAATGTTAAATACTGTAAACTACTATATTTAACTATTCACAAAAAATTCAATTAGTTTAGAAAAATCCCAAAAATTAACCCTAACCATTTTTAAATTTATAGAATTAATAAATGGACTCTATTTTAAAAAAAATATGTTTCTAAATATGAACATTTTAATTTTTATTTAAAATCTTCATTTATTAAAAAAATATCAATTTTAATATTATAACCTATTTTATAACACTTTGAAAAATTAATTAACACCTCATAAAATTATATTATAATTACAATAAAAAAATATATTAATTTATGAATCTATTTTTAAAAAATAAATTATCTTATAAATCATCATATTAATTATAAAATTGTAAAAAAATATTTTCGTTTTACAAAAATACCAACACTTAATTTATAATTTTTAAAACATTTATTTACTTATACCGTGGTATAGAAATATCATATTTTCATTTATAAGATACATTAATTTTATTTATACTTTCATAGGTGAGGTTACAATCCTATTGGTCCGAATACTGTTCCTAATGGTCACCTTACTGTTCCAACGATCAGTTTACTATTCCATTAGTATAGATTCTTTAATTTATATACATACCACTCATTTCATTATACAGTTATAATGAATTTAACTATTTAATTCTAGAATGAAAAAATATTCTATATGTTCCTAGGTTTTCAAATTTTGATGATATCACACTACATATAGTATTTTATAAAAAAAATTATTTTTTACTAGTCACTAAAATTTTACTTCTTTAGAAAATTCTTAAAATTTCACCATAGACTAATTTTGGTATAATAATTTCAAAAAAAGTTTATTTTATCAAATAAATATTCTAAAATCTACAGAAATTAATTATATTATTTGTACATGAAAAGAGATAATTTTCTTAAAGAAAACATATTTTTTTGAAGAATAAAGTGAATTTACAATTATTATTATTATTTTATAATAAATTAAAAAATCATTCGTATTGATTTTGACCTTTATATTTATTTCAAAAATAAGTTACTCCTATTTTTTCATACCAATTCAATGGCTAGTTTTTAATAATGACATTTATATAATAAAATTTAGTTTTGTGTTTTCTTTTAAAATATCGGGTTGTTACATTCTATCTACCTTTAAAAATTGCATCCTCATAAGTTAAACTCGGGGTTGGTTACCAAGGTTTGATTAATCAAAATACCTTTGTTGAAAACCCACATTAAAAAAAGTATTAAACTAAATTCCACTTAAAGAGAATGAAATCGAGGTGTGATGGTCAGCTGAGATAACATGTACTAGGATTTCATGTTGGAAAACATGGACATGGAAGAGAAAACTAATTATCAAACTATGACGGATAATGAAAGAGAACATGATCATTATAATGTTAACCATAAAAAAACCATAAATCTATGATGTGTTAAAAGGCTATTAATTTCTCAGTAATAAAAGTAAATGGATAATTTTTTTATTTTAAGATCCATTTTTGTAGAGTTGAGGAATTCTATTGGAAACTATACTAAGAACACTTTAAAATTATATTTTCATCCTTTAATCAAATTTCCTCTACAAAATCATCTTTTTATCTAGATGAAAACTATGTATCTTTCATTCATGAAGCACTAGAATCAACTTGTAAGGATCTCAAAATCCATAAATGGAAAATAATATATCCTACCTATATTTAGGCATTATCCGAAACCAAAATAGTTAGGAGAAGATCAGTTAATTACCAAAAATTATTAATCTCCAAAATTAAATTGTAATTCCCAAATTTCAACATAGTTCATTCCATAGATAACTATCACTAAAATTCCTAAAAATAGTATAAACAAATATTAAAACCCAAAAATCAGAAGGATTCAGTTATATAGACTTTAAAGATAGTATTAACATTTATCATGAAATAACATTAAATACTCTTAAAGTCTCACTACATAAGGTATGTTTCCAAATAATATAATATTCATGATATGATAGTCCTTTCTTTAAATCACCATAATTCCATAATAAAATAATATTTTCCTAAAAAAACCATCTAATCTTTATTACTCAAATAAAATCTCATGGAATTCTATTTACCTTATTACAGTAATGCTTCCCAAAATTATTGTGTTTTTCTTCCAAGATAAAATTGCTCATCAAATCAAATTATGATAAAAAATATGTTCCTAAATTATAAAATCCCATAATTACCTCAAAATAAAATATCATATGAACCCCAGAGTTATCTAGACCTTTAAAATTATGTCCAAAAAAAGAAAATATAATTTTTTCCTCAAATAACATTTTCTTTCACATGAAAACATAAGGATTATATATAACTCAAACTCAATAAAGGTCTCCCAATGTAATACCATTATCAAAATAGTATTAGTAATTTTAAACATTTCATCGTCCTTATGGCTACCATAACTTATGAATCCTTTATATGTAGACATCTTAATAATTCAATGTTCTTTATAATCAATTTACTATACATTTCCACCTTATTTCTTAATACTTCATTCCTAAAAATAAAAGATATAAATTATATACACATGATTCATAAATATTAATCCAATCATGTTTCATACTTTATGGATTATTAGATAATTCACACCTTGAATCAATATTTTAAGATATTCTTGATGTTACCTTTTTCTTTCTATATGTTTTCTTACTTTATAAAAGTAAATATTCACACAAATTCTAGTATTTCACTTTTCAGATGATTTGGAAGGGTTGAGATCTTGAAATCATATGAAAAATATACCATGAACTATATTTTTTTGTAGGAATTTGTAAGTGTTAGATAACTCAAACAATTTATTGCGGGTGATTTGAATACTCAATAAGTTGTCAAAATCATTTGAACATGATTTTTCTATAATAGTGATGATCAAATAATTAGGGAGTGATAAGAACATTGTGAAAGATATATTTTCTTCTATATTGACAAAAGATCCTTAATCTGTTGAGAAGAATATAACTTAAACATGAAATGATTTATTGAAAGGAAGATAATCTATAGGATAAAGATAATACCATAAAACTTTTATAATATTATAATCCATCTACCACCATATATATCAGTTGATTTAGTCATTTTTATAAAATATACCTAAATTACCATAAAACTCCAAATTTTTCCATATTATTTTTTTAAAAAGGTTGGGTCCGAAGCCTCAATTTATTATTTGAAAGAAAAGACCTCTTTAGACTGGGTAGAGGGAGACCCATTACATAGCCCGAAGGCCCAAGGCCAAGTGGCCTGAATACACGGCTTGAAAGCCCATTTTTTTGGCCCAAAGGACCCCTCAGTGAACAGTACTGCTACAGTACCCGCGCTGCTATAGTACCTGCTACAGTACCGCCACCGCTACAGTATCTGCTACAGTCCCTCCACCGCTACAAGTGGAAACTACTATACCATATCAATATTTTAAATAAAGGAAACCCTTTTAAATAAAAACAAAATTTATTTTAATGATTCATCTTCTATAATTTCATCATGACATATTCTTTGTCCTTTCCAATATTTAGACATGTGAAAAAAATTCAAAACTAGGGATAGTAGAAAAATATTTATAAGGGACATAAAAAGTTATAATGAAACTATTAGTCCATGAATACTTATAAACCCAGGAAAATATTTTCATAAAGTTATACTTTTAACACATAAAAAATAAGCTCTTTGTCTTACCTTAAAAACCAAATGTTTCCTATAAAACCTTATAAATCATAAATAAATCACAATGGTAACTTGTGACATAATTTTCATATCACTCGTACATATAATTTTACTCTCCCAACTACTCAGGGAGTAACCATCCAAGTTACACTTGGAATAACCATCATAATATATTCCCATAATATCTTATGAGAAATATTACCAGTTAACTCTTCCCCTTCACCCAACGCATTATAGAACTATAATGGGATAACCCACTATCAATTTATCAGGAAACCACCCATATTCATAAAAAATTCCCAAGAACCATGATATAAACATAATGTATAAAGATTCCATAAAAGAAACATTCTTGAGTAAAATAACTTTTCCATTTTGAAATCACTTTTCATTTTTACAAAATCGCACACTCATAAATGATAAAATTTTATTTTAAAAGAAAATTGTAAACTTGTAAAGTAATATTAAAATCATTAAATAATCATTAAATTGGTAAATTCTATTCATTCCGTATGTGAAAAAAGACTTTTTTTGTACAAGGATACATTAAATAGGATTTTCAATTGAAAGCCCCATATAAATATCATATCACAGAAGTGAGAATTAATAAAATGAATGGAATATGTGTATTCACTAAAAAGGAACATAAATAAAGTTAAAAAGACATAATATAATCAAAATTATTTTTATAAATAATCTTATCATAAAATAATCAATGAAATAGAAGGTCAACCCAAAGAATGGAAATTAGGTTAATAATTCCCTTACCTTATGTCTGAAAGTGTTATGCAATTATAATTAATGTCCTCGATAATAAAATTAGATTAATTAATTACTAAATTCAGAACCTTTTCAAAATATAGTTTATTTATTTATATTTAATTAAGTTCATTTAGGTCTATTTTTATGAGTTATAAATATCAGAATCATCATTCCAAGTGTATTCATTTCATGGATTTACGGTTGGTTCCCATGAGTATAATTATGTGAGTTCTTTTCAAATAGAATAAAAACTCAAAAAAATGGAATGAAATGGTATTAGTGAACTTATATAATTTCAAATTTTCGCATATATTATTTTTGATATTTTATGATGATTTGATAATACATTAACGATAAATGTTTGGTTTTGTTTTGGCGTGTTTTCCGACCATCACAATCTAGTTTTATTTAATTTAATTATTATGTATCTTCTTAGTTATGGAACAATAAAAAAGTTATAATATAAATATGAAAATATTATTTAACCATAATAATGGTTTTATGACTATTGTTGAAGTTAGTAAAGGAAAATGAAAACTCGTCATCCACGAAGGCGGTGAATCGACATGTCACGAATGATGTTTTCATTTTTTAGAATAAGAGGAGAGGAGAATAGATTTGATGATGGATATTCATTAAAAAATAAAATTACAGTATATATATGATACAAGAGTTATAATTCCATTATATATAGAGAAGGATAGGAGAGGATAAGAAAATAAAATTTATTAGAAGAGAAAGAATGGGGATTTTACCTCTTGAATATCGTCTCCTTGGTAACATTCTTAAGGTACTTGGATTTCATCTATTGGTGAGAGAATTTGGTCTTTGATTTGGGGAATAGGATTAGATATAGAATTGGGAAGAATTTATAAAATCTACAAGGCTTTGGATGTGTGAGGAAAAGGGGTGGTGAGGGGTTGAATTTATAGGTAGATGAGAGGGGTGTTTTTTATTTTTTTATTCATTTGTTTATTATTTTGGACCAAGACTATAAATAATGATGATTATTGTTACCAATTATCATAAATTATGTATTATAGTTCTATATAATGGTTTATTACATCATTCATGACTCAAAAATTCATGTATTTGGCTTATAATGTTAAATATCATAAATTACAGTATTTCACTATTCACAAAAATTCATCTATTTTAAAATAATCCCAAAAATTCACCCTAACAATTTTTTGATATGTAGAATTAAAAAATGGAATCCATTTTTTGTAAATAAGTTTCTATATATAATAAGTTTAATTTTAAATTAAAATAATAATTTATTCAAATAATACTGATTTTAATATTATAACTGATTTTATGACACTTTCAAAAATTAATTTTGGTCTCATAAAATAATATTATAATTAAAATGAAACAATATTTTAATTTATGAATATATTTTATGAAAATAAATTATATTTTAATTAATTACATTAATTATAAAATTGTAAATATTTTTTTACATTTTACAAAAATAAAAAACTTAATTTATTATTTTTAAAACATTTATTTACTTATACCAAGACATAAATATATCATATTTTCATCTATAAGATACAAAAATTTAATTTATTCTTTCATTGGTGATGCTACTATTATATTGTCCTAATTACTATTCCAAATAGTCACATTACTATTTCAACAGTCTGCTTTATGTTTCTTAAGTATAGATTTTTTGATTTATATAAGTACCACTTATTTCATTATACATTTATAATTAAATTAACTATTTAATTCCAAAATTAAAAAAATATTCTATAAGTACTCATGTTATATCATTTTGAGGATATCACAAAAGATACTGTATTTTATAAAAAAATTGTATATGTTTTATTATTCACCAAAAAGTGAATTTTTTTTAGAGAATTCTCAAAATTTCACCATAGAATAATTTTGGTATACTGATTTCAAAAATTATATTCATTTTATCAAATACATAATCTAAATTCTCCATAAATTAATTATCTTATTTATACATAAAATTCAATAAAAATAATTTTTGAAGAAAACTTGTTTTTTTAAGAACAAATTGACTTTACTAAAAAAATTCTAATTATTTTATAAAAAATTACCAAAAACTTCATATTTTTTTGGATCTTTATATTTATTTCATAAATATGTTATTCCAATTTATTTCCATAAATTTAATGGCTAGGTTATAATAGTCACATTTAAATAATGAAATTTAATTATTCATTTAAGATTGATGTGGAATATTTCATACTCTATCAAGCATGGTGTTTCCTTTTAAAATATTGGAATGTTACCTTTGGATTGAAAATGACTTAATTATATTTTAATATTTTTTTTTAATTCCACGTGTGTCATTTACCTCCCTTACAAAAGGACACCCATTCTTTATTTTTATTTACACCACTTTGAGTTATCTATATTAGACAAGAACTATACTAATATCATCATAGTTTACTTCAATATATCGTAGAGATTATTATATTTCCAAGATATAATCCTTTCAAGGATTAAGCAGTAATCCAAAGAAGGTTTCTCAATGAAGAGGTATAACTCTTAACAAATCATTTTAAATTTTATTTCTTATTATTCATCCTATAGTCTTTGGTATACATTATAAAATAATAAATTAATTATCTTAAATAAACTAATTTTTTTATAATGATGAGAATCTATTATCCACATTCTTCCCATTAGTTGGAAAACAATAACGTTTCTTGCACGTACGTGTGGACTAAAACCTTCATAGAGCGCTGTGATTTTTTCACTTAAAATTTATAGAAAATAAATTGATGGAATATATATGATATATATTATTTAATAATTATTCTTGGAAGCTAAATTATTATTTACCTTTCTTTAAATTCATCCTTCCAAGAGGGGAAACATTGTTCTTTTGTACATATGATCTACCGTCTCTATGAATAGTATAATTAATTTCTCTATATCTAAATTTTATGAATGAATTTATATATATATATATATATATAATATGATATCTATATAATGATTAAAATTATATAGATGGTGGAACCAGGATCAATGTAAAAGGATCAGGACTGCTGAACTAAACCATACATGAAAAACTAAGTAGTTATCACCCAGAATAGTGATTTTAATAAGAAATTATTAATAAATTAGTGACAAGACCTCATAATTAAATAATATATGGTATTATAAATATGATTATGTTTATGGAATATATTTATAATAAATATATACTTATTATATAGGATTTTAAAACAAGCACAATGAAAGACTAGTCTTATGGTAAGAGATTTATGTTTCAATCCTATTTTAATTGTGATTGTTTATGCTTGAATTCCCATGGGGGAAATTATATTATAATTATATTATTAATCCCCATAATATATCTTATATTCTTTTTATTTTTGGATATTATATGTTTACTTTTTCCCCCCTATTTAAGAACTCAAAAGACTAAAAAAATGTTTTTAAGGAAAACAAAATTTATTTACCTCTTTGTACAAAAATCCAATTTCCTTCATGCCCATGTTTTCTATAAGATGTTTTAAATATTTTTTCTATTCTTCTATTGTTATTTAATTTCACTTAACTAATGCTTGTTTTCATAATTTTTTTAAGGAATATTCTATTCATTTTTCTAATGAGGTACTTCTTACTCTTTATTAAAAATGTGAAAGGAATCTTTGTTTAAATATAATCAACATGAATAGAATTTCCCAAAATTAAGATTTTTCAATTATTTAAATACTTATTTAAAAGTTTCCAAGTATATTTTCTTAGTAATTTGTTTCCATTATATTTTATAAATATTTTTATTTTAAATAAGTGATTTCAAAATGAAAAGGGTGTTTTTCACCAGAAATATTCCATTGATTATTTTAAAGAATTTTTCATCTATTATAAAAATAATTTGATGTTAGTTATATTTTAATGGGTATATGATCTTTTTAAACCACCCTTATTCATTCTCTATACAGTTTATTATTATGATGAAGATATTTTTATGAAAGAAATTAATTTTCCATGGATTATGTTATGATGAATTTATAAAATGTTTATGAAAATCATTTTATTTTAATAGGTAAGTATATGACGACATGATGAATGTTTTATGATCTTATGTGACACATATTTATGGTTTTCATTATGTGGTAGGTGGGCCCAGAATTATATAGACCTCAAATGCATTGGGTAAAGTTTTATATACAATGAGATAATTATGGGAAACAAGTTAATGTGCTTGAACTAGTATGGAAAACAAGTTGATTTACTTGTTCTCAAATGGTAAATAAGTTAATATTATTGATCGATTATGGGAAATAAGCCAATGTTCTTGATCCATTATGGTAAATAGATGTTTATTCCTAATATTGTATGATATTAGAAATAGGTTTTAATGCCTAATCCACTTTTATTTTATGGTCTCAATATTTATCCATGACATATGAAATTTTTTATATTCCTATGATGGTGTGACACTTTTATAACATGAATTTTTGGTTCATGATTTATTTATGATGATTTATCACTCTTATGATTCATGTATTTTTAAATGATATAGTTTGATGTCATGAATCATGTTTATGATACATGAAATATTGGGTATGAACATTGTTAGTAATGTTCATTATCTCATACCCCTATTCTTATCTTAATCTTTCTTATGATTTTCAATGGATATCTCCCATGATTACCCTTACTGAGAACATGAACTCACCCTTTGTTATGTTTCTTTTCCCAAGGCTATAAAAAAAGTTTAAGTAGGATATTTTAATGAAGAGTACTATATGGTAAGATATTTATGAGATATGTTGAAGAAACTGTATGAAATAATAATATTGTGTATCTATCCCTTGAAGAAACTAAACCTTTATGGTCCTAGGGTGTTCATTTATGAAATATATTGAATATTCATCTAAAAAGATGTAATTGTTTTATATGAAAAGCATGGATCAATATAGCTAGTATCTTAAGCACAAGTTTGTTAAATTATTCAATATTGGTATTAGATAAATTTGATAAAAACTCTAGGGATATGTCTATGTATAGGATAAAATCATAATGTTTCAGTAATAACCATAAATAACCTCCATTAAACCTAAGGTTCCCTAGATTGAGAATAAGGTTTCATTATATAGACATATTATTAATTATATTCAAAGATTAAATTATATTTCACTCTTATTATTATGTATTGATTCTAACAATTCATTTTTTGTGTTTAGTTAATTGATGGAACCAGAAGGCATCATTCTAAAAATGAATGTCATAGAAAATGATATGATTTTCCACCTACGAAACCAAATACAATGGAAGTAATAATATAGAATCTTGTTACTATAATCAGAAAATTTTCTTAGGAAATGAATCATGATGATATTCCAAACAGTAAATGGAGGGAACAACGTACTGTTGAGCATTTCATGAGGTGAAATTCACCTTCTTTTAGTGGATGTTATGATCCACCAGTGGCTGGGTGATGTATCAATACCATTGAGAAAATATTTTCTATTCTCCAGTTCTCAGAACATGAAAATGTTATCTTAGACATTTATCATTTGGAAGGTGAAATAGATCAATGGTGGAACCTTTTTAAGAATATGATGTAAGAAAAATAAATTGACTCCATGGAATGGGATGAGTTTAGGGGGATGATTTTTAGTATGTACTTACTTTGTATTAGACATAAAAATATAGATAAGGAATTATTTAATCTTAAGTAAAAGAATGATAAATCCATTGGTACTTATGAGGAAAATTTTATAAGACTTGTAAGTAAATATTATGTTTTAATAATTAACTCTAAAATAAAAATTTATTGATTCCTTGGTGGCTTAAAAACAAGTTTACAAAATGAGTTAGATATAATAGAATTCATTAGATATGAAGAAATAATCTGATATACAGTCAAGGTAGAAATGGAAATTGGATATTCCCACTATTCCCATTGTTTTAATAAAAAAAGAATTACCATGTGTCATTAAAACTTGAATAAATCACATGGTGGAAAGAAATTCCATCCATATACGTGCCAAAAATATGGGAAGAAAAATTAATGGAATTTCATGAATGGAATTGGGAGATATTTTAATGTCGAAAGGTAGGACATAAATCCCATGAATTTGGAACATAAATGAATATAATGATTAATTAAATAGAGGAAAATAATATTGAAACTAAATAATCTCCCATTATAATATGATTTAAATGAAAGGAGTATGGGAAATATTCCATCTAGTACAAGAATATGAAGTTTTATGATGTTGATAAGTGTCTACAACTTCTTAATCCCAAAAATAAGGTTAGTATCATGTGATCATGGTTGTAGAAGTGAGTTATGAGAATGAAATGGTGAAATGTACACTTATCATCAACTTTAGAAAAACTAATGGCTTGTTTGATTATAGATATACCCACTCTTTTATATATACAAATTTAGAAAATGGTATAAAATTAACAGGACAACAATTAGAATTTGAGTTATTGGTAAAAACTTCTAATTCTATAATGGTCATATATAAATACTATAGGTCCTATCTGATTTAAGTTTATATGAATGTGATTTCTAAAAGAATTTTGATTCTCCCTTAAGTTGCATTTTACGTGATTATAGGAATGGATTGAATTTTATTTATATGGATCCCATATTAATTTTCACGTATGGTAAGTCACATTTCATATTTAAAATGAACCTATGATCATTTATTGGTGTGAGGATGAATAAAAACATCCAATAGAAATTACTTATATCTTATGGGTTTTAATTCCTATCCATGTAGGGTATCTATCTAAGATGGTTGGGGAGAAACTCAATATTGAGATTATTCTGATTTTACAGGTGTTTGTCTATGACTTTCATAAGTAGTTTCCTAGTTTCCTATGAATCATGAATTTGAGTTTTCATAGGAAATTATACCCAGTTCTACACCTATTTCAAAGACTTATAGAATGGACCCAATTGAGTCGAAAGAATTGAAGAACAAACTCTAGGAGAATGTTGATAAGGGATTAATATTCACTAGTAAATCACCATATGATGTGATGGTTCTTTTTGTTTATAAAAAAGATGGGTCAATGCATATTTTCATTGATTATCAGAAACTTATCAAGATCAATATTAAGAAAAAGTATTCTCTACCCCGTATTGATGATTTATTTGATTAATTATGATGAGATAAATACTTTTATAAGATTTACCTTTATTATATATATCATTAATTGTGGGTTAAGAAGGAGGAAATACCCATGAAAACCTTCCATATGAGGTACAAGAATTATGAATTTACTGTGATGCCATTTTGACTTACTAATTCCTCTACCATATTCTTGGTTTTAATGAATAGAGACATTATAGATTACCTTGATAAGTCTGTGGTAGTATTTATAGATAGTATTATTATAAATTCAAATAAAAACTAAGAGCATGAAGATCATTAGAGAGTTTTCTAAAGACCCTAAGGAAGGAGAAGTTGAATGAAAAATTTACCAAGTACGACTCTAGTATTCAAAAATATTCATTCCAGATCATATAATCTCAAGTGATGGTATATCAATAAGTGTTTCAAAAATAAGAGTTATTGTGAAATTTCTCAGACCAACCATGATAGCTTAAATTCATAGTTTTCTTAGGTTTTATAGACATTATCAATTATTTTTAAGAGATTTATCCAGACTATCTAATTTAATGAACAAATTGACTTAGAAGGGGGGTAATTTCTTATAGGTAGATGAATTTAAAGATAATTTAAAAGTATTAAAGAGAAGGTTGTTTAGTACACCGGTGCTCACACTAACCTAAAGTGGAGAAGGGTTTTTGATCTATAATGATACATCAAATAAGGTAATACTATGAATCCTAAATAAGAATGATATGTTGATAACAAATGTCTCATTAAAATTGAAAATGAATGAGAAAAATTACTAGAACCGTTATTTAGATCTAGAAGTGGAAATTTTTGTGTTGAAGATATATAGTGAAATTATATTTATAGTGAAATGTGTGACATACATACAGACTTTAAAAGTTTTATGTGTATCTTAAAATATAAAGAGTTGAATATACAATAGAGAATATAGTTATAGTTGATTAAAGATTATTAATTCTTAATTAATTACCACCCAATGAAAGAAACCAAAGAAACAGATGTTTTAGTCAAAAGGTTTATAAAATACTATCAATGATGAGGATTGAAATAGATACAATACATATAGATTTGAAGAAGTTGGAAATTTAAATCCTAAGGAAATGGAATATATCTTATATTTCTCAGATGAAAGTTCAACCATCTATCCATTCGAGGATTAAATAGGTCAAGATGAAAGATGTAGAACTACCAAATAATTTAGGAAATATTCCTGTGTTAAAACTTTATTTTTATGGCATCATAAGGTTAATGAACCATGTATGTTTTCTTTTCATAACATATTTGGATAAAGAATTATTATATGAATCTCTTAGTTCATCATTGTATATAAATATTGGAAGTAAAAAGATGTATAGAGATCTTGAGGAATATTTATGGAGAGAAAACATAGAAAATTATATTGCAGAGTATGTATCTCAATTCCTAGTATGTCAGCAAGTTATGGCTGAGAAACCTAAGTATAAGGGGATGTTATAGCTATGACCCATACATGAATGTAAATGGTCAAAATTAACCATGTATTTCATTGTTATAATCCCAAAAACATATAAAGGGAACAATTATATTTGGTTTGTAGTCGATCACCTAAAAAATTCATCACACTTAATTGCCATAAAATAGAATTACGCACTTGATTAGATTTATAGTTTATACATTAGAGTAGTGGTGAGGTAGAATGGAGTACTAAATTATATTATATCTAATCTCTATCTAAGGTTTACCTCAAAGTTTTAGTGAATTATTCAATAGGGTTTGGATATAGAGTTTTGTTTTTTTACTAATTATCATCCTCAGATAGATTGGGAGTCTGAGTGAACCATTCGTACCCTGGAAGATATGTCGAGATATTGTTCTATGGTATTTAAATGTGGTCGGGATCAACTCCTTACCATAGTCAATCATTCTTACAACAATAAATATCAATCTAGAATTAAGATGAAACGTTATTAATCACTATATGGAAGGAAGTTCATAACTCCAACATGTTGGGATGAAGTTAGAGAAAGAAAGATATTGGAACCTTATCTAGCTGAAGAAATGGCATAGAAAGGAAGAGCCATCCAACAACATATAAGAGTGTCTTAGAGTCTATATAAAAGTTATACTAACAATTATCAGTGAGATATAGAGTTTGATGTGTATGAAAGGGTATTATTATGCATATCTCCTAGGAATAAGGTTATATTATTTTGACTGAAAATTAATTTGTTTATTATGCAAAAACTTTTGAGGAAAAAGTGAGAAACCAAAAATTACATCATTGACACACCACTACATCATACCACCACTTCACCACTTCACAATTTCATCACTTCAACACTTACAGACAAAAAAACCAAGCCCAAGAAACCATGAACCAAGGAACAAACATCAGACAAGCAGACCAATCCTCAGAGCCAACCTCCTCAAACGTACACCGATGTGACCATCGACACCAGCCCAAATCCACCCGTCATCAAACTCTAGACGGAGTTCTCCCAAACAACCAGCGACGTGAGATGAACCTCCAGAAATAATCCATCCACAAAAGGATGTTGAAGAAAACAGAATGAAGATCAGGCCGCCCTGATGCCGCACCCTGCTCCGCATACAACTCAGTAGTTCCTCCTTCACCCATCACCATAAACAACCGCTAGCAGCAGTTCCTCCTTGCAATCAACAAAAAGAAATCACCAGCACATTCAACCCAACTCACCCACAATAGCGAAACATTAGCAGCATCGAAGAGTATCCCCCAACACCAGAATCAGACAAGAAAATCAAAACACAGAGCCTCCCCCCTCCTTGCAACTAGAAAAGAACCCCAGCATATCGGAGAACGCCATATCTGGCATCGAGCCGAGATGAAGCCGTGCCAAAAACTCAAAGGTGGATGACAAGCCTTCAATGAGCATGAGGCATCATCGAAGCCAGCAGTGAAGGCGCCAAAGATAACGACGAGTGCACCGTAGCCATGATGAGATTCAAAGGAGAGGGGAACACTAGCGCCATCACTGAGAACACCAAGCATGAGACCAAGCTCCCAAATCCACGAAAAGAATCCGGATCTGGAGCGGAGACCGACCCCGAGCTGGTATCCCAGAACCAGACCACACAGATCAGAAGGATGTGAGGAAATAGGGATACCCTCAATTATTTTACCAAAGTAATTGAATTTAAATTTATAAATTCATTTTAATGGTGGTATAACGTAACACCCAAATATTTTATGATATATTTATCTTTAAATAAATTTAATTTATTCGATAGATTTAAAAAAACACAACCATAAGTTTAAATGAACAGTAATAACGTATATAGTTATCTCATAGCCATTTATTTGGTAGGAATGAATATTTATAACTAAATTATGAAAATTATATGGTTTAAACTTGTATAATATGAATCCATTGGTTATCAATTAATTAGAAATTGAAATTAAAATCATTTGAAAGTAAATTAGATGTTTTTCTAAAAAGATGTTTTTGAGTGCATAATATATTTTTATCTTCATAAATTAAATAAACCATTATTTATGAATGATTTTAATGAAATTTATTTATTATATATTTAATAAATTGTTAACTATTCATATTTTTTTTCAAGTCATGGGATAATAATAAAAATAATTTTATTCTTAAAAACGTATTAAAAAAAATTTCATCACATGTACCAAATTTATTTTAAAATTAATTTATATCATTAATAAAAACAGAATATTAAAAAATGGATTCCATATTTGGAATTATGTGGATCAAATTTGGTAAATAAGTCTCTTTTATTTTTGGGCATTATGAATAGTAACATTGGTAAATATTTTTCACCTCTGTAAGGGTAAAATATGTAAAATATTGTTAAAACTTTGGGATAAGGCATTAAAATTCTTCCAAAACATGTTTTTATTATATTTAATTATTTTATTTTATCCATGTACATCCAAGTGTGAAATATATTGCCACTTTGTGACACTTTTCTTTGATTATGACCATTATATTTTTTTTAAGAAAGGAATAAACACAAAATGTAACCCTCTTGACTTTAATATATCTTAATTTTTTATATATGGATAAAAAGAAGATAATTGTTGTTCAAAATTTTCATTTTAAAAAATATTCTTTATTATCATAGAAATTTATTTTTATCTTTTGATGATCTAATAATTACCTTAAACTCTTACGCAACGCTAACACAATATTTATTCAATTAGTAGAAAAATAAAATAAATGATTTTACAAATGATAAGAGTTATACAATTTGGATAAATAATTTCATTCCATGAATATTAATGGTTAATAACATATTATAGATGTTTTATTGGATTATATTTTAATTACACTTATGTAATGTTGTTTTTCAAAGTCGAATTATGATAGTAGTTCTTAAAATGAAATTAATAGTATTTTATGATAAATATTTTTATTAAATTATTTAAAAATCATAATATCATAAAAGAGAAAAATTAGGATGATAGGGGTTGAAAAATTTCATCCCTTGATCATTTATGAGTCAATTTTTACTTTATAAGTACAATTATAACCCTTTGATATTAAAAAATGCATTACCGCGGTTGTGATGGTTAAACCAAAAGATAATTTTTAATATAGCACCAAAACCAATCTAAATTTCATTGGATGATGACATTTAGACCTTATACTATTTTATTACAATATGTGTCCATGTTTAACTATTTTCTTCATAATTAGTTAAATATATTTTCATATTTTTAGTAATTCCAAGTGTGTCTTTTCAATCCCTTATAAAAGGATGCCCCTTCTCTATTTTTATTTACACTAAATTAAGACTTATATCTCAGACAATACCTACTATAATATCATCCTATCTTCAGTTAACACTTCTTATACCTTCGTTTCCTTCCAAAAGACTATCCTTTCACGACATAAGGTGTTAGTCAAAGAAGGTTTCTCAATGAAGAGATATAATTCTTAACCAAGTGTTTTCAATTTTATTTCATATTATACCTACAATGAATATATGGTATCCATTAAAAAAAATAATGAATTAAATATCTTAAAAATACTATATTTTTATTTTTATTATGGAAAAATCAATACCAAAATTCTTCACATACGTCAGAAATTGATAATGTTTCTTGTGTGTACGTGTGGACTACCACCTCTATGTAGTAATGTGTTTTGTTTTTCACTTATGATTTAGATATATGGTAATAAGTATAAATTTAATGAATATGTATAATATCTATGATATAATAATTATTTTTAAAAGTTAATTTTATATTTAACTTTCATTCATTCCATCTACCAAAGAGTGAATATAATGTTCAGGAATACGTACGACCAACTGTCTCCATGAATAGCGGAATTTATTTTTCTATAGCTACCTTTTATGGATGAATATATTCATATATATAGTTTATATATATATATATTATAATTATATCTTTATTAAAATTATAGAGATTATGAATCCATAATTAAAGTACAAGTATCGGGACTTCCGAACTGAAACATACATAAAAAATGAAGCAGTTATCACTAAGAATAATGATTTTAATAAACAATTATTAATAAATGGGTGATATGATTTATTAAGTTAATCATATATTTCATGGTAGATATGAACATGTTTTTGTAATAGTTTTATAATAAATCTATATTTCTTATACAAGAGTTTCAAGCTTGTATGATGAAAGAAAAGACCTGAGGTACAAGATTTAAGATTCAGTCTCATTTTAATCGGGATTATTTACGATTGAATTTCAATTGAGGAAATTATATGATCCTTATATGATGAATCCATTTCATTTTCATTATCCAATTTTTATTTCTAGATATTACATGTTTTCATTTTATTTTACACTCATTAAAAAATCAAAATAAGAAGAAAATATTTTTAAGAAAAACGTACTTTATTTCTCGCTCCAGTTGAAAAAAGTTTTTTTCCATGTTCATTTTTTCTATAAAATGTTTTAAAAAATATTTTAATATTTTTATATGATTTTTTAAATTCATTTTATCTATTTTTTAATTTTTATAAAAATGTTTTAAAGGAAAATTCTTGTAATTTTCCAAACAATGTACTTTTGACTTTTTACCAAAAATGGGAAAGGAATAATTGTTTTAACATATTAGGAATAAATGGAATTTACCACTGTCCTAATGGCTATATGATTTAAATATTGTTTTAAAAGTTTATAATTATATTTTAAAATATATTTTTTGTATAATATTTCTAAAATATTTTAAATTTAAATAAGTAATTTGAAAATAAATAGCAAATTTTCTTCAAGAAATATCCCAGTGATAATTTTAATATATTTTCATCTATGATAACATCCTTTAATGTTAATCATGTTTTACTATCGATATGATCGAATGATACCATCCTTATTTTTTATCTTCTTTGTTTATAATTGTGATGATGATTTGTTTGTGAAAATAATTTATTTTTTATGGGTTATGATATGATGAATTTATGAAATGTTTATGAAAACCATTTTCTTTGAATTGGTTATGATATGATGATATGATGAATTTTTTATGATATTGTGGCACAAATAGGTTTGGTTTTCATTATACTATGGGTGATACTAGAATTATACATCCCTCTGATGAATTAGGAATTTTTTTACATCTCACGAGATAATTATGGGAAGCAAGTCGATGTGCATGATCCAATATTGAAAACAAGTCAATGTGTTTGATCCACTATGGGAAAAAAGTCAATGTTCTAGATCTACTATAGAAAACAAGTTTATTTTCATAATACACTATGTGAAATAGGTGTTGATGTCTAATTTTTTATGATATGGGAAAATGGTGTTGATTACTGGTCCAATATTTATGGTATCTGTAGTTAACCAGAACATATGAAATGGTTTCTATACCTATGTTGGTTCTATACATTTAAGACATGAAGCTATGGTTCATGATTGATTTATGATGATTTCTCACTCTTATGATTCATGTATTTTAAAATGATAAAGTTTTATTTCATGAATCATGTTTATGATCCATGATATATTGGGTATATACTTTTTATGTTATGTTCATGATCTCATACCACTATGCTTATATTATGCTTTCAGATGATCATTAATTTATATCTCAAATGTTCACCCTTACTGAGAATCTAATCTCAACCTTTCATACGTTTCATTTTCCTAGGTTATTAAGAAATGTTTATGTAGGTTATGTTTATGTATAGAATAGTATCGGAAGATATTTATGGGATATGTTGAATATATTTCATGAAATAATAATATTTTATATCTATTATCCAAAGACACTAAACCTTTATGGTCCTTAGGCATGTATTTGTGAAATTTATAGAATATTAATCTAAATAGATGTAATATTTTTGTATGAAACGTATGGTTTTCTATAGTAATAACATCCCTTGGTATCCTCATAACTATATTATGTAATCACTAGAGTCATATAATAAGCCTCACTAGTATCAATCTCAAGTGACAGGACAATGCATATCTCACATCCCAAGTTATAGGTTTTTTCTCACCCACCCAATCTGTCCAAAACTATACCTAGGTCCTACCATACTATGTAATCATGCCCTAAAGGGAAAATATCACTAAACACTTCTCATATCAGCTAGTCCAATGTCAATAAAGTATCTCAATGATTAATCATGGACTACTCAGGCCATTCACTTCCATTTACCACATCCTTCTACTAGTAGGGTCTAATGCACCTATACTAAGGGCCACTATGCTTACATAATTTTCTAACACCCTTACAGGGTCTATGTATATTCAATAATAAAATTATACTTATACTCTTATACATCGACAATCGAGACATCCATCAATAATTCGAGGGTCCAACGTGGGCCTTATCCTTTTATTCATTTCAATTGTAGGAAATCCTTTTTTAATTAAATTAATTAATAAATTTAAATAGGCCAATAAATTAAGGTAGAGTGACCGAACATATCATATTCCACATAAAACATGCATAATACCTTAGGGAGGATACATAAATACCACCTACCTCAACCATTGAGGTATCCCCTTTGATATTATAAAGTTAACTCTCATCCAATATTTTCGATGTCAAAAAAGACATCATAAATTTATATAAGTCCCAATATCCAACAATAATTGTCAATAATTAATTATAACTACTTATAATTAATTATTCAATTTAATTATAATAATTTATAGTTAATTAACAAATTAAATCAATTAGGCATAATTTCCTAAAATCATATGTCAAAATTTTCAAACTAAAACCACGAAAAGCCACTTGTGGATGATCCCTGAAATACTCCCATCATCACTCCTGGAAAAATCCCTAACAGATGATAGTGATTTAGTCACTAAATATATTTAATTTAAAAAAACCTAAAATAATTTCATCTGGTGATGCAACTTCAACAAAATGACATGCGATGAAATGTGATTATCATCCTAGGAAATCATCTACCCATTTCTTGAAAAATATCCATCATATCAGGATGATACCACCATGCTATGGTGGAATCATCAATAAGACCCTAAGTTGGGTCACCCAAAATTAGAGGAAGAAAGAAGAGAATAACAACAAAGAGGAAAAGAGGAGAGTCTCACATTGATTTTCCAAAGAAATCACACCAAGAAAACCCCAATCCAAAGGGAATTGAAAGAGGAAGGATGAAATATTCTAACCATCAAACTTGAAAGAGGGGAAGGAAAAAGGGTCCAAATAACTAAATAACCATAGGGCAAATGATATAAAACCATGTACAACATAACACGTGTTAGGCCACCATGACACAAACAATGACTTAAACCATGATATGGAGTACCCCTAGGCTTCCCCCAATAATCTCAACATGCCTAGGTCTAAGATGTGGCCTCTTCCCTCTCAACATTTCTAACATGAAACAAATTTTCATACCACACCAATAAAATTAATCAAGAATCAGGAACAATGGTGTAGTGGGATGCCTAGTCTCCATGCCCAACCACAGAAAAATGAACTCCACTATGTTAGGACACCCACTCCTTTCCACTAAATATTTTCCATTATGGACCATCATAGTATAAATTTTTTATAAACAGGGACTATGACCAAGATTGTTCCTGTTTTAGCCCATTGTACCTTAGGCCGCCCCTGTAGTTGAAAAAACTCCTAGCCTTATGTGTTTTTGTTGACCTGTTTCACACTGGTTCCACCCCTAGTATCACAGGGAGCTCTATGTCATGGATCTCGTAATGGTTACAAAAAATGGCTAGAAAACGGGAACCATGAAGTATCCCATTCCATAGTGGGCCTCCAGACACCTCATGTGCCTCCCGAGCCTCCTAAACCTACTCATCAGCTACTATTATCATCCAGAACACCTCCTACAAATTAATAAATATAAAAAATAACTATTCGAGATGTTAAACCTCAATGAATCTTGATTTGAAAATCAGTTATTAAATAGAACCCCTCTCCAACATTAAAATATTCAAATTCTTGATGAATTTCATAACTAGGAAAACATGAGTAATTATAACCTCCACACCATAGAACTTCTCATCCATGAGATGCCTCTTAGGTTCTAAAATAATTAAACCCAAAATATATCAATCATAAATTCATTCTTAATTCTCCATGTTCTATCCTAAAATACTGAACAAGATTCCACTGCGCAACTCCCAACATGAGGTTCACTATTCATAAAAAAACCGACCCATATCTTGTCACTACCATCAAATCACCAAGAAGGTTCTTACTCATGCCCATTTATTATTAGACACCAATGTTTCATAAATCAATTTATCATCCATCTTGTGGATCTCCCCAATATAAGCCTCTACTCATAAATTTTTATTCTAGGCCATGATTCTCCCCACTATTAGAATCACCTACCGAAATGCATTCTCGGGAGTCAAAATACATGATCAGTATGGTTTCTAACTCATTGCACCAAATCATAGTTGAATGAACTAGTTATTTCTTCTTTGAATAACTATTCAAGAAAATTATTGTCTATACTCACAAATGTTCCCTCATATAACCCGATCATAATACCTATACACTTGAAGGCATCTCCAGATTCTCCACACCAACAATCATTTTCTCACCTAAGAATTTTCACTCCCTCAATCCAATACACCCTTGAATCATATAAAAATCACCCTAATATTAGTTCCAATTCATGTAATATTGAAAATATCTTATCCAAATCTCCTATTTGATATTTACCAAGGAACTAGACAACATCGTATCCACCTGCTCACCGATATCCAAATTCCACCTCAACCATCTAATGACCTGTTTCAAGAACCCACAACCCTACCTACTTGATTTGTATCCATGATCCAAACTCTATATTTCCCCTCATATAATTACTGGACATTTTCGTCATAATCATTCCCAAGAACCAGTATTAAACATCGACCACCAATCATTCCTGACCCGCCAGGAACCTCACCCTTAACATTCACCTAAATTCCATTTGTAATGAGGACCACAACCTCTATGGAAAATAGTGAACTTCCCAACATATAAATTCCCTTATATATATTCTTGAGTGCAACATCAATAGGTTCCATCAATCACACATGTTTCACTCCTCCTGATCCATGATCCTCCTATATCAACTCCTAAAACTACACCATCCATAGTTTCATCATCATCACTGAATAAACACATCTCATCCTTATCCAGCATCTCAATCCACCATTCCTATAAGTTTTCAATCCACATGCCTTATGGACATTATGTTCCAAGGAACCAACTTAGGTCAAACATACCATGATATTCTAATCCTTCTCTAATGTAACCTCTCACCATAGAAATACATTTCCATTTAATCAAAACTCTTGGGAAACCATCTTGTAAGCATTTTGAAAAAACCATAGGACATAAACTCGCACACCACCACTCACTGATCCATGATTAAATGGATCCATGTGAAACCATCACATATCATACCCATCTTATCCAAACCCAACTGATGTATTATCCTGAACAACCTATTACTAGTGTCTATATAGATTCAAGACCATGGGGGTGAATTATTGGTTCTTTTTTCTTTTATAAGAATATTTATTAACTCCTTATGAAGAAAATTCTTAACCTTTGAAACTTTTTAGAGTTATGATCCACTAAAATATGACACACAACCTCACCTTTCATATGTAAAAAATATAAATATGGAATAATACATGATATTTATAAGGTTAGGTTCAAAGGCCTACTCTTTTCCATGTTGTATATCCCCGACAACATGAATTATTTCATTATATTATTTCTAGAATACAAAGACACAAGCAGTGAACAATTATACAATTATATTAGAAAAATTCATTCTATAGTTTTTTAGGCCATCCAACAGTCCATTCTAGTATTCAATTTCTTAATACAATCCCTTTTAGTAATTAGTATGTATCCACAATTATAATATTCACTTTTATTATTCTTTTCTTATCAAATTCACAAAGTATTCACTTCCTCCACAAATAAGGTGATTCAAAATTCACCTATGTAAAATCCTCAAGAACATAAAAAATTATTTAAGGAACTTTTTGGTCTTGAAACTTATTCCATAACCATTGTCTAGAAATATTCATCAAAAGAGTCAGTCTGAGCTTCGCAGTCTAGTGACATCTGTCTGATTGATCTCCATACGATGGTCAGTCTGGTCTGATTCTCATACTACTATTCTTTCTTAAACTTAGTAGAAACTCAATTGGAATCTCACAATTATTTTTCTAATGAAACTTAGTCTAATGGACCTCACTACTATGAATGTATCTTTGAAAGGCTCACTCCGATGGAATTTCTATAATGAAGTGTCATCCATTGGAACTTCCTTTGAGGATCATATTGATCCTCACACCAATGGATTCATTCTAATGGAACTTACTTAGCATCAACCTTAAAAAACCTTCGGTTAGAAAATAAATATGTGTTCCAAAATTTTTGAAGCTCTAGTGTACATGAATAGTTTCAAATTTTTCACACATTTACAAATTAAATGTTCTATACTTTTATAGGAATCAAAAATATGGTTTGGTCAGGATTCTGAAAATCTTACCCGCTCAGATAAATTTTATGAATCTTCAATTATCCATAAATCTCAGATCTATATTTTACTTGTTAAATTCCTCTTAAATCTTCTCCAATATAATCTAACATTAAAATACTAATTTATTTAGACTTTCATTACAAACTTCACTATGATTCCAATTTTTCATTACGATTTCCTTCATTACAATGAAGACAAATATAAACCAAGAGCATTTTCATTACATTACTCTGTACTTATTGAAAGACTAATCTTTGTATTCTGATTTATTCATTACAATGAAGAGATATAAATAACTAAATATAGATAAATACAATAACTTATTATAAAAATTAAAAGTCTTCTCATATAGATGCTTCATACCAACTGGTTAAATGTAAGACATTGAAAACCATTTTGAAATATCTTCAAAGTATTTCTCCTTTACTCTAATTCATTAGACCAATGATCTCGGATATGAGGATTCTATCAGTGTCAATACACATTTTATGGATTGGTCTCAACTTTACTTAAATGGTAATTATCAGTTCCAGTCCAATGAGTCTTCACCTTTTCTTGAAAAACATTCAATAATTTTGTTATTTTTATCTTCAATCAATTTTGATAGAAAAAAGTATGACATCTTGTTTACTTGACCAAATTGAAATACTATTTAATATTTCACAATTCATATTATAATAGAATTATGTATCCGATTTCTTAATGATACCAAAAATTCATGAAAAATTGATGTAAGAATACATTATAATGCATCAATGTCATATTGAGTTTGATGGATTGGTGTCGATAGTTTTTTCTTCAGTAACTCTTTTACTTTTTATAATACGATACCAATAAAATTATTTATTTTGAATTATTGGTATGAATGAAAACTATCATCTTCACTTTAATATGTTCCGATCAACCTTCTTAGCCTTCAACAAAATTTGTATCCAGTGATCTCATACTGACAGACTGAGTCCTGAAATATTCAATTTTAGAAACATTCTTCTTTAACAGAAATTATTCTTATATCTTGACTTCCTCATGGCTTTGAGTATGATTAATATTGGATTCAACATCATCTGACTTACATTGGGATGTATTTGTGACTTCCCCCACTTTCTAGTGTATTATTTATTTCTAACCCTCAATACGATTGGAAACACTCCCCCTTTCTTTCATAAGGATTGCTTCAGAAGTTTTATGGAATAATTATGATATTTTGGAATTAAAAAATAAAAGAGAATCGTTAAATTTAAATCAGATCCATGTATAATATGATTCTCTTCCCCATTATGATCAAAAGCTCATTCCAAACCCAAGGTGAGTCTGATGTGCCTTTTCTTCCAATAAACATCTTCCCAATCCGATGGGCTTTCTTAAGCATTGTGAGTATGATTTTATAAATATGATATTCATTCCAATAACTAATTTTTTTTTACAAAGTGAGGTTATTTATATTCTTCAACAACTAAAGACAACACTTGTGAAACAAACATAATCCTAATTATGATGGTGAGTCTATGATTCATGTCAATGGTTCGAGATCTGATTCTCAGCTCCACACAAAAATTTCCCCAATCCATAATTCCATTACATTTATTAACATATTCTTTTTATTTAACATAATAATCATATTCATATATTGACAACAAATACAACCAAAACACAACACGAGCCTAAAAATACCCCCTATGTGTTTTTTGTCAATACCCACTTCAAACATTTCAAAATAGTATAAATAGTTTTATTTTCACAATATATATTTATTTTTCGACCCCTATCTGTTATCTCTACCTAATATATCTCAAATTAGGTTTCTCCCCACCTTATTGACAATAAAATTCAAAGGGGCCATCATGAATGTTTTCCATTTTTCGTAAATTGATCTTATTTCCGGGGGTTGCAAATTTTCATTTCAAAATCTTGAAGCTCTTATTTAGGAGAACATAAGTATCACATGAGTTTCTAAATGAAGTGACTTTAACTAAACAACACTTAGTCTATGTGGGTGAACCTAGTGTAGAAAACAAGCGTGCGTAATAAAATTTATCAATTTGTTCCACAACACAACTTTCATGTAATACATTTTCACGTTTCTTTCAACATTCTCATTACTGGGGAAATCATGAAATGATTTGTTTAAGATAAAAGTAACCTAAAAAATTCTCAAAATACATAATACGAAGTCCATGTATATAAAAAAAACTTTCTAAAAACTCATATTTTGTGACCTAATTACTTTATTTTTCAAGAATAGTAAGAGACTCAACAACATCATCTCCCTTACTTAAACTCCATGAATTCCCTAAAAGTTAGTACAAATACAAATATGTTGGGAATAAGGAGGAGCATTATTGTTTATTATAAGTAAAACTAAGACTGAGAGTCCTCTAACAACCTTTAATTTTTATTTTTATTCTTGTATTTTTTCATTGGATATATTTTATTCCTTTAGATCATCCATCTTAGATTTTGTAACAAGTTTCTTTTCATCTACATATTCTTATGATAATGATGTCAAGTTCTTTTCCTCATTATTTATTTTACTATAGTGAGTTTGAATCAATTATTTCTTGCCTTTCTCATGTTCTGGTAGGACAGTCAAACAAATTTTAGTAACATGCCCTTATTTCCAAAATCTCTTGCATATTTTTTAAATTTTCAAATCACAATCTATTGATATATTTTTATCAACTTTTCCCACATATTTAGAAACCCTTTTCTGCCCCATTTGCATGAGTTTATCTTTATGTTTCTTGTAACTTTATAGCTATGTATACTTTTTATGGCCAAATACCTAAGAACTTCGCCTTTTCACACTCAATATGTTTTTTCCACTTTCTTAACATACTCATATATCTTCTTACAATGAGTTTACTTTTTTAGTTCTACATAACTTTTAAGAACCATTGGTCTTCTTTTATCATCATATATCCCCATTGATTCATACCTATCTTTTAGTAAAGACATGTTATACCAATTGGCTAATCTCTATGTTTGAAAATTCCACAACACCAACAATGACCTCAAAATCTTGATCTTTAGAATTGATAGTGAACATGTTCGAAAAAATGTTGTTATTTATTCTTCACAAATAATGGACCAATTTTATCAGAAGGATACTTTCCTAAATAATTATTATATTTCTTAGTGAATGTTTTTTTAATAAAACTACTTTTGTAAACCTTTCATTTCACATTCTTTAGAAGTTTCACCTTTAAACTCAACAAAATTGGTGAAGTTCCCTATTATATTTCATATATCAATTTGTGTGGTAAGAAACATTTTTTTTTCTAAAAACACTTCTTCTTTCTCAACCAACTTATGTTTCAAAACCACAATGATTTTTCCAGATTCAGCTATCTTCAACTTGTTCTGTTTTCTTTCTTCAACAAGTGTAGATTCTATCTTGTTGAGATTATCATTGCTAGATGAATTTTCTTCATAAATTTTTAGTTTTATTTTAATCTCACCATTTTCAAATGTTATGTCTCTAACATATTTATGAAAATACTTTATTTCTTTCTTGAAATGATTATTTTGTTCCAGAAAATTCTCCAAATTCTTTTTGAGAATCTATTCCATTTATATCATATCATCATAATAATCATCACTGCTAGATTAATAACTTTCATTTATAACTTTATCAATAAATTAGAGTTGATGATCATGTTGATCACTGGATGATGAATCATCCTTCTTTCTTCTTAGATAAATTTTAGTCTTCTTTCCATAAGTAAATATTTCCTTATGTTTATTCAACTTTTGTTTCCCAAATTTATCATCATCTTTCTCAAACGCATACACTTCAATATTCTACAAAGGAAATTCTACAAAAATATTCTTTTTATTTATAATTAGAACATTCTGGGGGTTTACTTTTTAATTTTCCCTTATTGTATTTCTTAGAAATGAGGGAAACAGTTGTGTGGAAATATTTAGCTTCTTTCTTTGCTTCTGATTTACTTAGTTCTTCTTTAATTTTTTTATATTTGTTTTTCCCTTTTAATAAATATTTGAAGGAAATTTAATGATCACATTTTTCTTTAATTTTCATAACCTTATCTCTTCTGATTTCATAAGTGACATGAGTACTATGAAGATAATCCAAATACAGAGTTTAGACATATCTATCTACCAAAGATGAAAATATAGCATCAAAATTTTCTGGAAGAATTATCAAGATCTTAACAACAACATTCGAGTCTTATAATTTCACACAAATAAATATTATGGTGATAAAAATATAATTCAACCTTATAAAGAAGTCACCAATAGATTCATGCTCATCCATTTTCATATATTAATGCTTCAATTTCCATACTTTTAACTTCCCATTATTCACATTTTTTATTTCCTTTATAATTTTTTTTCAACTTATATTAGATGCCGTTGGTAGTTCCAACTGCCTTTATTTTAAGGAACTCACTTTCAGTTAGTGATGAGATTATATCATTTTTAGCTCTTCCATTATTTTCAATATTTTTCTTATCAGTAGTAGTAAGAGAAATATTCTCAATACAAGGGGGGAATCCCTTTATAGTAGCTTCCAAAACTTCAAACCTAAGAGACATAAGATATGGAAGCATTCTATCTTTATAGATATGATAGTTCTTACCATTGAAAACTGGAATCACTTTATAGTTCCTGGAATTAGAATTATCCATTATGAGAGTTGGATCTTTCAAAGGGAATTGTTATGATACTAATTTTTGGTTTCCATCTAGGATTAAGACAAATGGGGGGGGGGGGGGTGAATCAGTGGGTCCCTTTTATTTTGTAATAATGTTTCTTAAATCCTTAAGAAAAAATTATTATTCTATGAAACTTTCTTAAGTCACGATCTACTAAAAAATAACTCAAAATTTCACCTTTTGTATGAAACACAAATAAATATGGAATAAAAAATGATATTTACAAGGTTTATTAAAAATACATACTTCATTACATGTTGGATGGTCCCACCAATATGTATTCTTTCATTAGTGTCTTTCCAGAATATAAAGGCACAAGTAGTGAATAATTCAAAAATCCAAATATCAAATTTTCTACTATAGATATTTATACCTCTGACTATCATTTATAGTATCCACTTTCCCAAGACAAGAATTTTCAGCAACTAGTATGTATCCATAATTATAGGATTCAATTTCTTTTTTTCTTTTATGATCTATTTTAGAATGTATTAACTTCCTCCACAAGTAATCTGAATGAAACATTACCTACTTACAATATTTAATAACATTAATAATATTTATGGAAATTGGTTGTAATAAAACTTCTTCCAAAATATCAGTATGAAACTCTTTCTTAGAAGAGTCAGTATGATCTTCCCAAATTGGCAACCTCTATCTGTTGTTCCCCATCAGATGGTTAGTTCAATCTAATTCTCCTTTGGTTCTTGTTTCTTCAACTGAGTAGAAACTCAATCACCATCTAAAAATTACATTTCCAATGGAATATAGTCTGATAAACTATGCTCTAATGGATGTCACTATGATGGGATCACTCTGATGTAATTTCTCTAATGAAGCATTATCTATTGGAAGTTTCTATGATAATCAGACTGATCCTCACTCTGATGGAGTCATTTCTATATAATTTCTTCTCTATCAACCTAAAAAAATACCTTTTTTGGAAACTCAATACCTATTTCACAATTTTCAGAGCTATAGTGTTTGTGAATAGTTTAATATATTTCACAAATTTACAAATTAACTATTCAATACTTTTATTAGAAACCTAAATATGATTTGGTTAGGATTATGAAAATCTTTACTGCTCAACCAAAATTTTCAAATCTTTAATTCTCCTTAAATATCAGATCTATATTTGAATTATTCAGTGCCTCTTAACCATTCTATAATATTCTCAAATATTTAACTATAATTTTCTTTAGAATTTATTTATAAACCTAAATCTAATTCTAATTTTACATTATGATATTCCACATTATGATAAAGGAAAATGTAAAATAAATGTTTCTTCATTACATTTCTCTGCACCACTTGGAGGACTAATATGCCCAGAAAGATTTCTTCATTACGATAAAGACATATGTAGAACTAAAGTTGGATCATTATGATTAATTCTTGTGAACACTAAAATTTATCTCATATAGATTCTCGGTACCAACCAATTAAATGGAAGACATTGACAACCATTCAAAAATATCCTCAAAATATTTTTTCTTTCTTTAAATTCATCAGACTAATGACCTCATGTCTAATGATTTTATCTATGTCAGTAAAAGTCTGATAGATTATTATTGGATTCAATATGATGATAATTATCAGTTCTATTCAGATGAGTCTTTATCTTTTCTTGAGAAACAATCAATACTTTCTTTGTTTTTATCTTGAATGAATTATGAGAAAATAAAATATGAATTATTTTTTTCTTAATTGAATTGAAATAAAATTCAATATTTCTCAATTATACCTAAAATATAACTATGTATCTGATGCCTTAAAGATAAAAAAAATTTATAAAAAAATCGGTGTCAGAATCTAATGGGTTGAATTAGTGTTATATCGCATCTGATGGACCGGTGTCTATCATTGCAACAACAGAAACTATTTTCCTTTTTTGATTGTGATGACAATAAAATTACATCACTCAAATTATTTATCCAAATATTTGTATCTTGTGGCTTTTTGGTTTGACTAAAAACCATCATCTTCATCTTTTCATGTTCTCGTAAACCTTATCAGCTATCAAACAAATCTGCGTCTGGTGATGTCACACCGATGGACTAAGACCGGAAATATTTTATTTTAGCAGGTTTCTTCTTACTCATAACTTATTCTTGTATCATGAATTGATCATGACTTTGAGTATGATTAATATCAAATTTATAATCATCTGAAATTACTTTGGGAAGTATGTGTGAATTCTCATACTTTCTAGTATATTCTTTCTTTCTAATCCTCAATATGATTAGAAGAACTCCCCCTTTATTTTATAAGTATTTCATCACAAGTTTTACATAATACTTATGATATTTATGAAATAAAAAATAGAAAGTAATCATCATATTTATATCAAATTCAAGAAGAATCTGATTCAATTCTTTATTACGATCAAAAACCCATTCCGGACCCAAAATGAGCCCAATTAGCCTTTTCTTCCAGTAAACATCTTCACATTCTGATGGTATTTCTTAAAAATTGTGAGTCTGATGTTCTGAGTATGATTGTAAGTCCAATCACACAGTTATTTTTAAAAATCTAGGTGATTTCTTTCCATTGACAACAAAATAAAATTCATATGAAAAAAACATCTTCTTGATTACAATAGTGAGTCTAATATTCATGTCGATGATTCTAGATCCAATTCTCAGCTTCACACACAACTTTCTTAAATTCATATATCCATTACTTTTCTCAACGTACTCTTTTTGTTTAATATAATCAACATATAGATCTATTGAAAACAAATACAACCAGAACACATCTTAGGAATAACCCACCCAATCACACAATACAGTAAACTATCCTATGAGTCACACATCACCAAAAATAGGATCACACACCTAAAATATTGACCATACTAATCTTGAATGTCAATATCATATAATTGGATCACCCTTAGTGGTCCTCTTTAAAATTATTCATTTCACAAATGTCATAGCCTGAATGGACCAAAGGCCTTTTTTATTGATTTTAGATAACCCCCCTTTCAAGGGATGAGGGGAAACCATTACAAGTCCCATACGCTTAAGGATTACATGACCCGTAGGTCTTAGGAAATTTCTATACCATACTTGAAACTCCTCCCCAGCTTCTTCATCATCATATCATCTCTCCACCTTCACATGGATTGTTTGACTAGGCTTTTCGTGCAAGCACAGGATAGTCCCAATGGAAATTCCATACCCTCTCCTTTTGAAAAATCTTCTTAGCTTCTACTCTGGTGAATGTGCATGATATGAATCCCCATTTAGAGTCTGCTCCATATAGAGTCTATCTGATCATTGTAGTATAATTTCAGGTAGCCTGAAGGACTTGAGGTGGCCCAAAGGCCTTGAGGTGGACGAGAAGCCATACTTACCCTAAGACCTTGGGTGGGTCGGAGGCCTTAATGGACCCGAGGCCCAAACCAGTGGCCCGAAATCCGAAATAGATGA
This sequence comes from Viscum album, assembly GCA_963277665.1. Classification (NCBI taxonomy): domain Eukaryota; kingdom Viridiplantae; phylum Streptophyta; class Magnoliopsida; order Santalales; family Viscaceae; genus Viscum; species Viscum album. The sequence continues at coordinate 1,017,995,381 of OY728140.1, read as the reverse complement.
ATATTTTCAGCTACTACTTTACCAACAAGTGACTACTATAGTGCACAATAAACTTCCAACCTGACATCATTACTAAACCACAAGTGTCTTCCCACACTCTCAATATGCTCTTGAAAGTGTATCTAGAATCAATAGGGTAACACATCTGACTAATCCCACCCCTTAAAACCAAAACTTAATACCAATGCACTAGTACTAAAGGTGATTTAAATCATTGAATCCCAAGGAATTTATTTTCTATTTCACATACTCAGAAGCATATCCCATGAACCATTCTCGCATCCTGAAGCATCTACCCATGCTTACTATTTATAAAGTACTCATAGACCCAATATAACATTTTTATTGGGTTACTATCACATGTCACAATACATATTGACAATAACATCTAACTCATTAAAATACTGATCTATATCTCAAAGCACTATAATCTCCCATCTATCCCATAAACCATGTATCACATCAATAACAACTCAGAAGAAACACCTCTCTATTCCTATTTCGAGTATCCCATGAAAACTCACAAGCCAAAATACTCACTCTAGGGACTCACACATAATAATCATTGCTTGTTAAGTCATTAGTATATCAGGTAAATGATCCTCACCAGACATGTCTATATTAGACTAACCCCTCATGAATCATGATCTCAGGCTAATCCTCAACAAGCCACTGTATATAAGAACCACACCCTTCTAAGATCACTATATCATCTATACACACATAAAGAAATCATCCAAATATGATTTATATTAATTAAACAATATTCATATGGTTTACTTAAGAATAATTCCAGACAAAATCTATATAAAAAACATAATATAGGTTTTTTCACTTTATGTAACTAAACCTATTTTCTTGACTACCCAAAAAGGGTCCATCACTTTGAAAATTCACTATAGATTCTTTAAATTTAGGGATTTTATAGTTATAAAGGAGAATATCATCATATATCCCCATGACTTATAACCAGAAGAAACATATACCGTGGTCCAGTTGAGTAGAATTCCACCTCCAAGTTATATAGTAATTATATATATATGTTATTGATAACACTTTAAATAGTTTAACCCTCATCATCAATAATATCAATCACACAAAGTAAACAATATTTTATGTGAGCCCTATATACTATGACTAATTCATGTAAACAACCTCTTTCCATTGAGCCAACAACCAAAAAGAAATAAAACATAATTCTATAAATCCAAAGGTGTCATGCTGGGTGAAATAATACATCTATAAAATAATAAAAAAGAATAATAATCCCATATCATTGTTAACCTATAATCCCCATCATAAAAGGTTTTCATGTTGAACTAGTTCTACATCTAATTTTTTAAATGTAATGCTTTGGTCAAAGACCAAAGCACAATTTATTGATAAGAAAAAAGATTACAAATGTCGGAAGGATGGGATTTTTTTACAATCTATATCAAACTGATATAATAAGTCAGCTGGGAGAGTGTCCAGAAAAGTCATGCTCTGATGTACTCCTTTTTTAGCAAGAGCATCTGCAACAGCATTCGCTTCACGGTAGGCATGAGTAGCTATATTATAAATCCCATGGAGCAAGTTCAGAAAATTCATCCAAAGTGTGGTAAGCGGCCAGGCAAGATGAATGATGCCATTCCAGATGGCATGAACGATAGTGGTAGATTCACTTTCAATTAAAATCTTTCTCCAACCTCTTTGAAGTGAAAAATCAACTGCATGGATGACCCCCATCATTTCAGCCTCCAGAGATGAAGAATGTCCACATCCAACATAGAAGAAACCCTGACACTGGCCAGCTGAGTCTCTGAATATGGCACCACAACTGACAGGGCCTGGATTTCCTTTAGAAACACCATCAAAATTTAATTTGATCCATCCTAGCATCGGTGATTTCCAGAATACTTCAAAGGAACGTTTGGGATTTGGGTATATGCCAACCACACGGAGATGACGAAGGATCTCAAAGTCACCAACCAAGTTGTTGCAATAGTCTTTCTGAATTGAAGTAGCTTCATGAATCACAATAAGAATCCAAGATTTTCCTGCATTGAGACTAAATGAGTGTTTATTATGAATAAGATCATTTCTAACGTACCCGATCTCATGCAGGAGTTCCGCCACTGCTGCACGAAAAATATTTTTAACCTGTAGATTGGCTTCATATCTAATGAATTTTTTTAAACAAAAAAATAGAGTCAGATAGGGTCCATATGAAATTAAATAATTCAAGAACATAATTCAATAAAGCAGATGTCATCACACAGGAAAAAAATAGATGATCAACATCCTCCCTGTGCTGATTACACAAGTGACATTTAGAGTAGAGTTGTATGCTAAAAGTTTGCAGACATGCTTCAGTAGGCAATCTGTTATGAGCAATGTGCCAAATAAGGGTGAGGCAAGAAGTTTTTATCCAAGGCTTGTTAAATTGACTCACCCATTGATAATTAGATTCATTTTCAAAAAAGTTATGCTTATAGTAGTTTTTAGAGTCTAGGATGACATTTGGTGCAGGTTCCCAAACAAGAAAGTCACCATTAGAATAAAAAGGGTGATTATCAATGATCAGCACAATATTGTCAGGGAGGACATGTCTATGAAATTGTAAGAAATCCTTTATAGAATGACTAGTATCTCCAGGAATAATATTAGGAGGTAAAAAAGATATCAAGGGGTTACCCCACCATTTGTCACACCAAAAATTGATGGAAGAGTCATCACTAACCATCCATCTAGAATTTTCCATGATCTTGTGGTACGAGTCCCTAATAGAAGGCCAAATCGAAGAGTTGATGTAATTAAAATTCCCATTTAAGAGTTTAGAGAGGAATCTATGGTTAATTAATTCAGAAGCTTCAGAAGTAAAATTAATAATACGCCAAGTAAGATGGGCTTGAAGAGCATTATTGAACAACTTTAATTTTTTATACCAATGCCACCTTTATCAAGGGGTTTACAACAGGATTTCTAAGGGATAGTGACAAGTTTATTTTCAAAAATACTTCCCATCCAAATGAAGTTGTTAATATAAGTATTAATTTTCTTGATGATGCTAAGAGGACATTTATAAATCATAATATAGTAGTCCATTTTAGAGAAAATGGTCGATTTTACCAAACATATTCTTCCATCCATGGAGAGAGATTTCCCTTTCCAAGTAGAGAGATGGTTTATGATTTGATCAATGATATTAGCAAAGTAACTTGATTTAGGATGACCCCAAAATATTGGGATGCCAAAATAAGTGAAAGGTAAGAGGCCTTATTTAATTCCAAGATAATTAGTAATGCTAGATTTCCTTCTGAAAGGAAAGCTCAATCCAAAAAAATATACGATTTATTCCATGAAATCGCTTGTCCTGAGACTTCCTCATAGTGATTAAGAGCTTTCTTAAGGACATGAATATTTTTTTGACCCCCCTTTGATAAACAAGATGATATCATCTATATAAAAATGGTGGGTAGGGGTATTTAGGTTTCTGGGAAATTGTATAGGCTTAAGCTTACTTTGAGCAACCGAATTATTGAGAAGTCTACTTATGTAATCCTCAGCTATAAAAAAGAGAAAGGCAGAAAGAGGTTCGCCCTTCCTAACACATTTAGAGCATTTGAAAAAACCTCTAGGGGTTCCATTAATCAGAATAGAAATAAAATATTAGCCAAATAAAGTTTTAAGTATTCCAATGAATGAATAATGAAATCAAAAGTTTTTTAAGACTTTGAAAATAAAATTCCAGTATATGGTGTCAAAAGACTTTCTGATATCATGTTTGATGGACACACACCCCCTCTAGTGTTTTTATTTAGACTATTGGTACATTCAGAAGCAAGAAAAATAGAGTTCAGAATGGACCTTCTTTTAATAAAACCAAACTGATTCCATGAGACTATTTTATTGAAAATAGGCACCAGTCTATTCGCAATAATTTTGGTAATGATCTTATAAAGTGTGTTAATAAGAGTAATAGGTCTGAATTTATGGATCTATGAGGAATTTTCAACCTTAGGTATTAAAGTTAGAAATTGATCATTGATTCCATGAGGAAGAGATCCATGAATAAAAAAGGTCTTAACAAGGTTACAAACATCATTGTGGATTATGTCCCAATGCTTTTGGTAGAAGCCATTATTGAACCCATCAGGACCAGGTGCACTGTATGGATTTAGGCCAAAAACTGTATCTTTAATTTCATGATCAAGTGGAGTGCTTAAAAGAGACTCGTTGTCCCTTTCATCCACCATTAAGGGAATAATATGAGATTTGATATCAATATTTATCTCCAAACAATTAAAAATGTTGTAAAAGTACGAGATAACATGATCCGTTATGGCCTCTTCAAAATCAATGATCAAATAATTATGAATAAGATTAGAAAGAGAACGATTGGGATTTTTAATTCTTTGAGGGGAATTATAAAATTTAGTATTATGATCACCATGTGTAAGACATTTAGTCCTAAACATTTTCTTACGAATATTATCCATAAATGTGAGCAAGGAATTAAGTTTAAGGGAGATATTTGCTTCCAATTGAGGATACATATTAAAATATGAATTAGTTCTTTGAGTTTGGATGTGGCTAAGTTCATTTTCAAGAGAGGAAATATCTAGATCTATTTGAGATTTTGTAGTTTTACACCATCCTTTAAGGGCCTATTTTAGTATTTTCAACTTGTACATACATGAAGAGGAATCCTTGTGGTGTTTCATAGAGTTCCAAGTGTTATGAATAAAAGTGACACAATCAGGATTCGAAGACCAAGCATTATTAAATTTAAAAGGAAGAAAAAGCATAAGATCATTCATAAGGAAGCTAACTAGAATAGGATGATAGTCAGAGTTAAGTCTAGGCAGAGTTATACTGGATATATTATCCCAAATATCAAGGGCCTTCATGTTAACAAAAGCCCTGTCGAGCTTACTGGCAACAATTTTGTTATAGTGTTCTCTATACCAAGTATATTTGGTACCAGTAAGAGTGACTTCAAAATGGCTATAGTCTTCAATAGTAGACTTGATTTCCCTTGAGGATATAGAAAGATGTGAGGGACTAATTTTTTCACAAGAGATAAGAATGGAATTAAAGTCTCCAATAACAACCCAAGGATCTTGAATGGAGTTGGCCATATCAAAAAGTTCATTCCATAAAACCCTTATATCTTGATATCTATTAATGGAATAAACCATAGTGAAAAGGTATGACGACCATTCCACAATAAATCACAAGTAAGTTGTTTCTCGGTATTTTTAAAGATGTTGATATTTTGTAGGGTATTGTGATAAAATATCCCCATAGAGTCAGTTTGAGGACCATTTTTACAAGATGCTAGAAAATATAATTAAGAGCACAAAATCTCATGAAGTTCATATTGAAGTTGACTTTAGGTTCTGAAATGGAAAAGAGATGAGGCTTATAGTGTTTAAGAACCTCCTAAGTGTTGTGGAGGTATCATTGTTGGCAATGCCTTGGTAATTCCAATAGACAAAAATCATTTCAATTTGTGTTTTGGGTTAGAACCCTTATTTTTTTTATATTTTCTAGACCCTTTATTCCTTTTGGATCGCATAACCACAGGAGAGGAATAACATTTTTTTTCTCTCATGAGTTTCAGAACTTAGAGAAGCATCAATTTTCAAAGTAGAATTTGAATTAGGGTCAGAAACTGGAGTACCTAAAATGGAAGGACTATCCAAAGAATAATCATTCACAGCTACATGAACATGGGTCTATTTTGTTGGAGGAGGATTATCAATTCTAACCAACGTATCTTTTGAATTTGGTGAGAAATGATCAAGGCTTATGGATAGGAAATTAGGGGAAACATTTGTGGAGTCAGAAGGCAGGATAGTACAGTACTGAGGGGTTTGTGAAATGCTATGTGCAATAAAAGTAGTAGCAGTGTTAACATAACCAGCATGTGTGGAAATTTCCGTAGCAGGAATAATAACATTGTCAGTAGATGTGGGAATAGAATTTTCAGAATGAGGCTGTAACAAATCAGAATTCTGCTTGTCAACTGGAGGGATGAACACCACCCTATTAACCAGACAAATAGGAGAAGTTTGGGAAGACTCATAGTGTGAAACAGAGACAGAAACAGGGGTGTGTACAATGCTGTGTGCAATATTAGCAGTAGTAGTGTCGACATTAGAAGCATGAGTAACCAGAACATCAATTTCAGGAAGAGGAGTAATAATTTTATCAGCAAATATGGATTGCACAGAAATACCTGGTTCTGAAGTTTTTTCCAGCTCACCTCGTGTCTTATTAGAAGCACCAGAGGTACCATTCAGATCCAAAGGAACTGAGGTAGATTTCTCCAAGTCCCTACTAACATGCTCATTCAATGTTTATGTACCATAGGTAGAAGCAATAGTAGCTGAATTGGAAATAGTGGTAGGAATGCTCCTATCCAGATTATTTCCATTACCTTCAGCCACTATTTTTTCTAAGCCAATGACAATGTTATCATTATTTTTAAGAACCTATTCTTCCTCAACCAAATCTCCCCAAGATTTACCTTTTAGGGCTGTAAAGACATTTGATTTTTTAACCCAAATATCTTGTTTTTTTGGGGAGCTCAGGTTTGTCTGTAATATTCAACCCCTTTTTACCATGTTTTACTTCCTACCAATCATTAGTGATTGGGGGATCCATTTGTTTCCTAACCACCCTACAATTGGAGAGGTTACGCCCAATCAATTTGCACACCTCACAAATAGTTGGTTTCTTTTCATATTCAATTTTAAGGTCGATTCTATAATCAGGGGAATTGAAACCTATGTTAGATGGGAGTTCATTGGCTAGATTAACCTCAACCATTATTCTAACATATAGGCCAAGATCTCCATTCAATGTCCTGTGATCAATTTTAATGGGGGTCCCTATGAAGAAATCAATGTCATTAAGAATCTTCAGGTGCCAATAGAACCAATTGAGTCCATGAATTCTAACCCAAACATGTTCCATATAGCTTTTGTGTGTGTATGGGTTAAAAGCAGCATCCCAATCCAAAATTCTAATAAAGACTGGCTTAAGCTGCAAGTTCCAGAGTTTCCATACTTGATCAAGCTCTCCCTGAGAGCTGAAGAGTATATGATAATATCCCTTTCCTATGAGAACCATCTTCCATTTTTACGAGCCCCAAAAGGGATCAATCCGGATATTTAGTTATAATAGAGGCCAGGGCTGGTCACCTATGTTGTATGAAACTCGACCAAGAACTATGTATTTTCACAGCCGCTCTCTTTGCTTCAAGTCTTCCAGATCTGCATCAACCATGTAAGCGCCATCTTAATTCTTTTTAAATAGTGGATGTTTTCACTCCTTCACGCTACTGAGATCAGTTCCTTTCAAAGCATCGCGGAAGGAGACAGGTAAGGTACGAAGGGGGACTTTGAGATTTCCCACTTTGATTTTTGAAAAACTAGGATCAAAAGATGCAGGAGCAGGTGGGGTGAGTTCCCACTCTGGATCAAAGCTGGACATCTGCTAATCTCAGGGATAATCAGCGAAGAGGTTTAGGGTTTCCAATCACCCATTGGAGAGGGCTTCGAGAGCTCCCATCATCCATCACTAGTTCTACATCTTTGACAAGCTCCAAAACATTAATATTCTACATATACCATATCCAAAAATAAGAAGAAAAAGAAAAAATCTAATACACTCTATGATATATATCACATACAGGATCTAATAACACATTATGATGTCCCTTCCCTTGTTTACTCTATAATAACTAGACCTATTTTCCATTTGACCTCAGGAACACCTCTCTATGTTCTAGAGACTTCTGATTTGTAATGATGGTCTAGGTTGTTACCATGGGGTGACTATACCTCCATATTAGAGTGCACAATAACAATAAATATAAACTAAAAACATCCATATAAATAATAAATCAGGGAAAATAAATGAAATAAATCATTATATTCTTTAATAAATGAATGTGAAGAAGCATACAATCATATAAACTCACAATCATCCCATCACACATCAACTGATCTCCCACTAGGACAATAACATAAATAATATACATAAAATAATAATAAAATACACTAATGTTCTAATACCAATGTTGATCCATACCTCAGTAGGACCTCCAAGTCTATATGAGTTATCCCGCTCACTCATGCTACATAATGCCTCTTCCCACCCCGAACTTGAAAAAAATAAATAACTACTTGATAACCCAAGGGTCATGGCCACATGAGTAGGGAGTGAGTACAACTCAATAGGGTACCCCCAATGCAGCCCCATACATGACCAGTAATACATTTTTTTTTCATATGGCATACTCATATGAATAAATAAATAACTCTGGATGTGTAAACAAAAAAATACCATCTTCCATCGAGTTCTAATGTGACACCCATGATGAAACCAAAACTTATTTAGTAAGTTCCATAGTGTCTTTGAGTACATCACATAATCATGCCAACCAATATTAGTCCCATGGATTATTCCTAGGATAAATTACTTGTCAATCTACTAGCATTAGGATCAACAGATGAATCATAGGAGTATGTCCTTGGAATCCTATGGTATGCTAATCACTTAGTGGGTAGTGAATCACTCAAAGATAATGTCACATATAACTTTCATTGGGAGATATTGTATCCCCTCCATATCATCTCATAGAATACTAATCACTCGGGGAAAATACATCCCTCTCACATCATCTTATACATAAAACTCCTTGGGGGGGGGGGTAGTGTGTCCCACTCATCAATATCATATATCACATCAGGTGGTAATGCACCCCTCTCATCCATATAATATATAACATTAGGGTGTAGTGAATCCCTATCATCTATGTTATATATCAATCATGAAAGCTAGATAGAAAGAGTGTGTCCAATGAATATAATACATCTTAATACATCTAAATGGGTAATGTTTCCCTCTTAAATCATCACATAATACACACATCATAAGGGTCAACTGTATTAATAAACCCACCTCACAAGTCTGAGGTAAAACTATCAATTTTATGACATATCATCATCCCCCACTGTACACACAAATGATTCAGGTTATAAGGTACCACTGAAAATAATCACTACCCATTTCCATTCGCACCCTCTTAGGGATAATATCTCACTAGGGAACCCACTGAGGTCCCTTAGGTCACAACATATCATAGAAACCCTACATGGGTCCCCTTATCTCAAACTAAACTGTTGGGCCATTCCCACCACTATAAGGTAATATAGTCTCTCTATGTCCTCATGATTTCAATATGGCCTCACTATCCTCGTAGAAAAATCTTTACTAGCATTAGTCATAAGAGATGGAATAATTTTCATCTCACATCCCAAGTCATAGGTCGGTCCTCACAAACCTAAACTATCCAAAACTCTACCAAGGGAATACCATTATAGGTACTCACATACCAAAGGGAAAGGATCACCCACCCCATGCTCATCTCTTCTAGCCTAATGAATCTATGTAATCTCAAGGATCTATCATGGCCTAATGAGGCCATTCACTTTCATTCATTACATCATTATACATGTAGGGTATTAGGAACCTATACTAAGGGCCAACACATATTCATAATTTTTGTACACCTCTCTATGATCCATGTTCATCAAGGTATAAAATTGTAAATATATTCTTGACCATCGTTGTCTAAGACATCCAACCAGCCTATAAGCGTCCATCATGTCTGTTTTCACTTTATTCATTTTTACCAGATGAATTTCTTTTTAATTAAGTATATAAATTAATTTAAGTAGGTAAATTTTTTGAAGTGGAGAGACTGAACACATCAAATTATATATAAGACATGCATAATTCCTTAAGGAAGATGCATAAGGATCACCTACCTCAACTATTGAGTTATCCCCTTCAATCAAAACCTAACAACACTAGCCCAAGCATGTAAAAGTTTAAACAACCTTCTTCCATTGATACAAGGCACTATATCTAACTAGAAAACCGAATAATTAATTATTCAATTTAATTATAACAATTTATAATTATTTTTAAAATAAAATCAATTAGGAATAATTTCCTAAACTTAGAAGGAAATCTCCTTACATTGGAACCATAACTAACCATGAGTGTAATATCCATGGGATACTCCTAGAATCTCTATGGGAAAATCCCTAACATGCGATAATGATTTAATAACTAAATAAATTTAATTAAATAAAAACCTCAAATAACTCTATCTACTGATGTAACTTTAATGAAACGATGTGTAAAAACATGAGATCATCATCATGGTATGTCCTCTACTCATCACACATTGGATATTCGTCATAATAAAATGACACCACAATGATTCAATGGAATAATAAATGAAACCCAAAATAGGGTCTCCCAAAATTATAGGAAGAAACTAGAGAATAAAAATAAAAGATAAAATATGATAGGATCACCCTAAGTTTCCAAATAAATCTTGTCATGAACATCCCTTATCGAAGGGGGATCAAAATAGCAAGGAGGAGGAGCACTCCTAGATATCATATGTGAGCGAGGGGGATGAAAAAGTTTCCAAAACCCCTAAGAAATTAAATTATAAAATATGTAAAGACTCCTAAAATTTTACAATTTAAAGTCCAACACTTATTCCACTATTACAAAATTCACTTCTAAACAAGTCTGACATTCCTAGGGACATTAAAATAATTCTCACAATCACAATCTTTCACAAGAAACACACACCCACACAATTCCAACCAAAACACCCAATCCTGGGTGCCATGGGGTGGGGGGTTACCTGGTCACCATGCCTAACTAAGGTGAAACACCCTCCACCATGCTGAGCTAAAAACTCCTCACCACAATCCATTTTCCATTATGGATCCTATTATTCGAAACGCCAAGCGAATGAGGACCACAACATGTCCAATACCAGTATCAATCCCTAGTTTATCAAGGTTCCACCATAGTCATCCAAATTTCCTACCATAAACATTTTTGGTTGACTATTTTTGTAATAAATCCATCCCTAGAACCATATAGATATCTATTGTGTGGGTCTCCTTATGTTTAGTCAGAATGCCTTGACCAAGGATACCATGACATAACCCATGCCATAATGGGCCTCATGGTTCCCCTTGTGTCTCCCGAGCCTCCTAAATCCACTCATTAGCTTATTCAAACACTCATAACACCACTCAGGCCTTGATAAAGATCCAAAAACATATCATTGACATTCTCAACCTCTTGAAATATCGATGAAAAGACTATTTCATAAAACAAACCACTCACCAACATTTAAAAATAAAAAATCATCCATAATTTCAAAACCCAAAATAACAAGAGTCTTTAAAATAATTATATTCATAACTTCAGATTATTATAATGATAAATTATATTTATAAGGGGTAATATGAGAAGTAAAATTAGAGTTGGGATAAGACTATTTTACCTTCTCTTCGAGATTCTTTCTTTGGTATGCGAATTATGCCTTCAAGGAATGGTCTTTTGATTAAACTATGGATTTACTTCCATTTATAGGTGGCTGTAATGTTTATTTTTCTTTATATTATAAAAAGGAATGTTTTTGTTAAAATTGAGAATAAATGAGTCGTGGAGGGGTGTATTTTCCTGTAAAGAAGAAGGTTATTTTTGAATAAATTATTTTTTTTTCCCAAGACTATGAATGTAATTGATTATTTTATCTATGTATAGTAAATTATGGAGGTAAATTGAATATTTAAAAAAAATAAAAAATATTTTCCCTCTTAAAACACTAATATTTTATAAGTATTAAGAATGTGTTCGTCTGAACTTTATAGACATACAATAAAGTAACATAGTGGAATACCAGGATAAAATTTAAAAGATAAAGTATATTAAAACAATATAGTATATAGTAGAACATATAGAATATAAAAATAATAAAAAAACTTAATGTAAAAAAAATTCAATATTTCTCTACATTATAACTTATAAGTCCCCAAAACAAATTTTATTAGAAAAAGGATATTCAAGTTCCTATCCTTAGAAGCTCTTCACGTTAAAAAAACCAGCATGAGAATCAAACCATAATCAAGAAATATGGGATTATTAGACAGAACTGTTGAGTCAACAAGGTTTCCTTATGAATTTTCCATTCCATTATGTTTTGAAAATTACAAACACTCTATCTTAAGGAAAATTTTATTTTCCTCAATAAGGAAAATTTTCCTTCCCCAAGGAAAATTTAACCTTACCATGTTTTCATTGTTCATATTTTAATTTCTATAAATATAACTCTTTTTATTCTTAAGTGTAAAATTTGGTTTCACATCTAAAACCTCAGATTTCTATAAATACTTAGATATAGAGTATTCTATTTTCAGGTTCTGAATTTAGACTCTGAATTCTCTAAAATTCAGACTCCAAATTCTCTTAAATTCAGAATATGAATTCTTTAAAATTCAGACTCTGAATTCTATGAAATTTAGACTCAGAATTTCTTAGAATTGAGAATCTAAATTACTTAGAATTCAGACTCCGAATTCTATAGAATTCGGACTCTGAATTCCTTATAATTCATAATCCAAATTCCTTAGAATTCAGGTTCTGAATTCCTTAGAATTCAGACTCTGAATTCCATATAATATAGACTCTGAAGTCAAAAGAATTCTGATTCTGAATTCCTTAGAATCCAGACTCTGAAGTCTACAAAATTCTTATTCTGAATTCCTTGATAAACAGAATCCCAATATTCATGCAACAAAGAATCTGAATGTTCTTAGACTATTAAATTTATTTTCCTTAGACTCTAGAAAATTATATTTGGTTGAGAATCCATATTTTTCTTACCTTGGTTATAGTTATGAAATGATGTCATGTATTCTATTTCTAACTAACCGTTGTTTGAGTGACACGTGTACAAGTCCCTCTGAGATTCAAGGAAAAATATGATCGTTAGAGGAGGGAGCCGACCATTGGATATGTGACTGTAAATAGGATCTCATTTGAATGAGCTCAACAATATTGTATAACTCTAGACATTACATGATGAAGTGATTTCTAGAGAGGGACTCTCATGCTTTGTGCGTACAGAACATCTTGTTCAGATTTGCTTCGTGCGACTCTGATTGTTGTTGTGTACAATTGAGGGCTTCCGGGGATATGAAGACAGAGGTGTAGACAACTTTAAAGTTTGAGTACTTCTTTGATATGGAAGACTAAGGTTCCGACTACCTTGAAGTTCGACAGATTGTGGGGATAGAAAGAGAGACTCTGATATTCCTATCGAGGGCTTGCCCTAGTGTGGGTAAGGAAGACATTATTGAAAGTATAAATCAAGGTGCCTTTATCCAAGGTTGTTGGATACCCTACTCTTTGGGTTAAAATATTTCATACTTGTTAGTTGTCTTGTTTCAAGTTAGTTTTTTGCTGCATTTTTATTAATAAGGAAATAATATCTATCTAATAATTTATTATACTTGTACTCTAATTAGTAAGATTCTATATGCTTTAAGGTGGAATATTTGCCTTTGTAAACTTTTCTTAAGTTTCATTTCTGGAACCATATTTCCGAAATCTAGTAAGTTTATAGAACTAAGAGGTCTTGTGAATTTACCTTGTTTAACTCAGTTAAATAATAGTAGGTTTTATACCTTCTTTAAAAGATCCAAAGTAATTTTTAAAGTATACAATTGACCCCCTCTTATATATTGAGTATATACATAATTATTTCAATCCTACAATTGGTATCAGAGGATGTATCTGAAATAATTATATTCACATATAAGTTTTCTTGCTCAAGTTTTCTTTGTTTTATTTTTTCCTTTCTTAGAATTTTTGTCCTTGTTTTCAAACTTTTATTACTAATAATTTTCTGTCGAAAGATATTTTCTTTGAGATGGAAGGAATGAATGAAGGTTCGATTGACAATATTAATCCAACTAGACCACCTATATTTGATGGGAATGATTACAAATATTGGAGAGATCATATGAAGACTTTTTTCATTAACACTGGAGTGGAAAACATTATAAGGATTACTAGAGATTACAGGATTCTTGATAAGGAAGTCAGAAATTTTACTAATCAAGAAAAGTTAGAATATCAACTTAACTATAAGGTACACAATACTTTGTTGTGTTCCATGACCAGGAATATATATAGCCATATTTCTTCTTGTGAAGAAGAAAATTTTATCTAGAAGAAGCATGAAGTAACTCACTTTGGAACTTCCAAAGTTATCAAAACTAGAAGAGGTATTCTTAGAGCTGAGTATCATGGTTTTTTTCTTTTATTATGGAGAAAATATATGTAAGGTACAATAAAGATTCATTACTATTGCAAACAGATTACAGTCAATGGATGAAAAAGGTTTAGATGATGAGGCACTTGTGGACAAGATTATAGACATCATGCCTAATGAGTGGGAGTCAAAGAGAACAGCTATTGATGAGAATAAGAAAGTTTCACATATTATTCTTGATGAGATTTTTTCAACTCTAATTCAACATGAAACCAGAATAAAGAGAGATGCATACAATATTAAGTAGAGGAATGGATATGGAAGTGTTTCTTTTACAACGACTTCAAATCATTTGAAATAAAAGACTCCTAAGTGAGTTACAATATCTAAATTGAAGATGGTCATTGTTTTATCTAAATCCAGTGAAGGTGAACATTATAAGAATGAAATAGATAATCTTTCTCAAAGGATGAAAAATATAGTTGGGAAGAAAGAATTTTAGTATAGATATAAGATGAACGAAAGAAAAGACAAGAAAGACTCAGAAGTCACTTATTATGAATGCAAAAGAGCAGGGCATATAAGGCCAGATTGTCCTATGCTTAAGATAAAGGATAAAAAGGAAAATTATTCTGAGAGGAATAAAAAGAAGTACTACAAAGCTAAAGAGAATAATGTTTTGAAAGACAATGGAAACTAGAGTTCCAGTGGTGGAGACTCTTCTGATTAATCATCAGAGTATGAATCTTCTGGTCAGAAGAATCTTGGTTTACTTTCCAAGTTACCTATTGAAAATCATTGTTTAATGGCCAAGGTACACAATGCCCAATCCATAACCAATGTATCCTTGAACTCTAAATATAGTGACAGTAAATATTATGAATATTTAAATAAAGAATATTCTTCTAATGAAGATAATAATTTACCAACTTATGAAGAAGTGTCTAGGTTTTCTAATCTATTTGAGAATAAAAATTCTAAAGTCAAGAAAAAATTTGATAAGGAAAATTCTTGGACTTCTATTCTTACTAAGGAAATATCATATATTTATAAAGATCTTGATATGAAAACTCTTGATTTTGAAAGTATTTCAAACAATCATGAGTAAGTTAATTATGAGAAGGATAAACCTTTTAAGGATCCATAAAAAGTAATTTCTAAGAAAAATGTTTTCGAGACTAACTATAGTGTTAAAACTAATGTTTTTGAGGATAAGAACTTAGTTATTAAGATAAAGTTAGAAATATTTTCCTTGAGGAAGTGTTTGGAAAAATTTAGTTTAGGTAAGGAAACATTTGATAAGATGTATTCCCAAATTCGACCTCTAAGGAATAATTCTGGATTTGGTTATACTCATTCAAAATCGATTTTTAGCAATAATTATTTTGTTCCTCAAAGTGATCCATTCTGAACTAAGTGTTAGTGTGGTGGGCATTGGTCAAAAAGTTGTTTCTTAAACAAAACAAAGTCTTTAGGTTTTCATAAAGCTTATTTTTCAAATAAAATTTGGAATCCTAAAATTTTGCTTTCTGAAGGTTGTAGATCCTAGAAAGTTTGGGTTCTGAAAGTCTAACTCTTTTATTTTCAGGAAAGTAAAGATATTAGAAATAGAAATACATGGTAGATGGATATTGGATGTTCCCGAAATATGAATGGTAATAAAAACGTCTTTAAAAAATTATCAAGGAAAAGGGAGGAAATGTAACCTTCGGAGATAATGCACTGGGGGAAATTATTGGTATAGGCAATATATTTCTTCTTGGAAAAACCATGATTTAAAATGTTTTGTTTGTTAAGGGTCTTAAGCACAACCTTATTAGCATAATTAAATTATTTTATGAAGGTTACCTTGTGAATTTTAGGAATAACAAGTGTTTTGTAAACAATTACAAGGAATAGTTTATTATTTCTAACCATAGGAAAGAGAATGTTTACACACTAAACATTAAATACCTTAGGATCCAAGATCTACATTGTCTTAGTGCAATGGAATAACATTCATGGTAATGGTATAGAAGGTGAGGACACTGTAACCTTAGAAACCTTTTCAAACTCACTAGGAAAAGACTAGTTAAGGATCTACCAGATCTTAGATTTGATTCTATAAAAGTTTGTGATCCTTATCAATATGAAAAGAAACATAAATCAAGTTTTAAATCTATCGGTGAAGTATCAACCACTGATACATTATAGTTAGTGCATATGGATCATTTTGGTCTAAAAACAACTGGAAGCATTGGAGGCAAATATTATGTATTTCTCTTAGTTGATGATTACACTAGATTTACATGGGTCTATTTTCTAGCAAAGAAATCTGAAGATTTTTATTATTTAAAAAGGTTTAGATCCCATGTTAAAAATGATAAAAACCTTCAATTAAGAACTATTCATAGTGATCATGGGGGATAATTTCAAAATTCTTATTTCAAAGCTTTTGGTAGTAGAAAAGGAATAACTCATAATTTACCAGCACTAAGAACACCTCGAAAAAATGGTGTTGGTGAAGGAATAAATAGAACTCTTCAAGTGATAATAAGAACCATGTTGAGTGAATATTAGGTAGCCAAACATTTTTGGGCTAAAACTGTAAGTAATACTTGATATACTATAAATCGTGTTTTTATTAGACATTTTCTTAAAAATACTCTTTATGAGTTATGGAATGGTAGAAAACGTAGACTTTTTTACTTCAAGGTTTTTAGTTTCAGGATATTCATTATGAATACTAAAGATAATCTACACAAATTCGCACCAAAATATGATGAAGGAATTTTCTTAGTCTACTCCACAACCTCTAAGGCCTATAAAGTTTTCAATAAAAACACTTGTACTTTTGAAGAAAAAGTACATGTAAAATTTGATGAAACTGATCCTTTTGTTTTTAAACATCCTCAACCTACATCTTTAGATGTTTTTTTGAAAAATGATTATCAACCCTTGATAGAAGATCCTTATGATAAGGAAAATGTTCAAGAAATTTTTTTGAAGCATTTACCCCAGAAGACTTCCTACCATATGTTGATGAACAAGTTTGACAAAACCCAAATCAATTATTTCTTAAGAATAATCCCAATGATAGTATCATTGGTGATGTAAATCAACCTGTAAGGACTAGAAGCTCATTAAGAAATAAAGTAGAATATCTAGAATTCCTTTCACAATTAGAACCAAAAAACACTGATGAAGCTTTAGGTGATGATGATTGGATAAAAGCTATGCAAGATGAGCGAAATGAATTCGAAAGGAATAAAGTCTGGACCTTGGTTGAAAGGACTAAGGAAACATCTATTATTGGAGTAAAATGTGTCTTTAGAGATAAGTGTGATGAAAATGGAATCATTGTAAGAAATAAAGCTATATTAGTTACTAAAGGCTATAATCAACAAGAAGGAATAGACTATGATGAAACCTATGCTCCTGTAGCCAGGATGGAATCTATTTGTACTCTCTTTTCCTTTACAACATTCTTCAACTTCAAAATTTTTCAAATGGATGTTAAATTTTCTTTATTTAAAGGTTATATTCAACAGGATGTTTTTGTTGAACAAACTCCTATTTTTGAAGATACAAAACATCCTGAACATGTTTACAAACTTACCAAAGCTTTATATGGACTTAAACAAGACTCTAGAGCCTAGTATGATAGACTTACAGGGTTTTGGCTTCAAAATAATTATGTTAAGGGAAATGATGATCCAACCCTTTTTATAAATAAAGATAAGAAATTTTTTTTGATTGTTCAAATTTATGTCGATGAAATTATATTGGGTTCAACTTAGTAATTTTTAACTAATTCCTTTGCAGATCTAATGAAATCTGAGTTCGAAATGAGTATGATAGGTGAGATAACATTTTTCCTTGGGTTTAAAATTTCTCAAAACTAGAAGGAATATATATATCTCAACATAAGTATATTAATGATCTTCTTAAAAAGTATGGATATGATAACACTATGATTATAAGTACTCCCATTGGTACATCAAATTCACTTGATCTTGATGAAGCTGGGAAACTAGTAGATCAAACATCATTCATATATATGATAGAATGTTTACTATAATTGATAGCTAGTTGAAAAAACTTAATGTTTTCAGTATGCTTATGTGAAATATATCAATCCAATAATAAGGAATCTCATTTAAAGGTAGTGAAAATGATTTTTCGCTACTTAAAGGGAACCATGGATTTAAGACTCAGTTATACTTCTGGAAATGATTTTGTTTTAAAAAGATTTTTGGATGCTGACATTGGTTGATGTAGAATGGATAGGAAAAGTACATTCAGAACTTGTCATTTCTTTGGAGATTCATTAGTTTCTTGGTCATGAAAAAGAAACACTTAGTAGCACTTTCCACTACTGAATCTGAATATACAGTAGCTAGAAGTTGTTGTGCTCAAGTGTTGTGGATGCAACAGACACTTAGAGACTATGGTATGAGTTTTACCAAAACACAAATATTTTGTGATAATACTAGTTCCATTGCCTTCAGTAAAAACCCTTCACATCACTCTCGTGTAGAACACATAGATATTAGGTATCACTTTCTTAGGGACTACACACAAAAAGAAGATATCATTATTTAATTTATCAGAATGCAGGATCAACTTGATGATATTTTCACAAAATCATTACCATACGATAGATTGGAATAATTTAAACAGAAGTTAAGAATTATAACCATAAGGTAATCTTCCATATTAACCTTTTGTTGAATCCTATCTCTTTATAGTAAAAAACTCCTTTTAAGGGCAGGGGGTACATTTTCTTGGTAGTAAAATTTTTGTAGTCAATTTTTTTAGTAGTCAAAATATTATTTTTGTAATCAAATTTTCGTAATATATTTTTTTTCATAATTTAAAATTTTATTAGTAAATTTTTTCGTAGTTAAAACTTTCTTAATGAAGATTTTCATAGTTAAAATTTTTATAATAAAGGTTTTCGTAGTTAAAATTTTCATAATCAGATTTTTATATTATTTCTATGATTTTACGTAGTCTAAATGTTCGTAGTAAATTTTTTCGTAATAGAAATGTTCAGAATCTAAAGTTCTTCAAGGAAAATTTTCCTCATTACAAAAAATTTCCTGGCAATCCGAAAGGTGTGTTTCTATTCCTAAGTCTTCGTAATCATTTTTCTTTACTGGTATTTAAATTTGATTTTAAACTCTTCGGATTCATTTTTCCTTAAATCCAAATGTTTTTTTAAAACCTTAAAAGATCAGAACCTACTAAAATCATTCTTCAGCTATCATCTCAACTGTTTGATATTTTCAAGAAGTTTTCAACCATTGGATCAATCTGGGAAGTTGAAACATCACTTCAATTGACAATAAAAGGCCACCCGATGCTTATCCCACATCGATCTCCCAGATCTTGCGTGCTAAAGCTCTTCCCTTCCTACATAATCTCATTCCAAATTTCTCGGGTCTTCCTTACTTCCAAATAACAGATGAAGCCTCTTCTCAGAAAGAAATGTCAACGGTTAAGAGAATCTCCGAGTGGAAGATCTATCGAGAAAGCTTATTCAATCCGAAGTTTTATGCCAAATATGACTCTATCGTATCTAATAATATCAAGCTCAATGGCTGGGAGAGTGTTTGTATTTCAAAACCAAAAGAACATGATCTCTTTTATCCAGAGTTGTTAGTAGAGTTCTATGAAACAATAACTTTATTTAATGAAGAAGGAAGATACAAGTTTTCTTTCAAGTGTTATGGAAAGACATATTATCTTTCTTACACCAGGGATGCAAGTTTGATTGGAATTTTTTATGAAGGGGAAGCTGAGTTCTATACTCACAAGCTATCTGATGTTCAACGAAGTTTTGATAAGGAGAAGGCCATAGCTTTCCTTGGTCTTTTATAAGTAAAACTCCAAAGATTATTCATCTATCTACAAACTTACTGATTCTTGAACTATGGGTTCAAGGTTTTATCATCCCGATAATAGGTGATAAGGATACCCTAAAGAAGAGTGAAATCTACATTCTGGATTTCTTGGTTAATTTCAAGAAGATAAATTTGGTTAAGTACATTCTAGTTATTATTGAGAATATCAAAAATGGAAATTAGAATTCCCAAATTATCATGTATCCAGCTATTCTGTCAAAGATTATCGTTTCTTGTTTAGAATCCTTCAAAATTTCTTATTGTTCTAAGTCATGGAATTTCAAAGTCATAATGTTGAGTGATGATACTTTGAGAAGGATAAATGTTGGGTTTTATAAAGAATCTGAATAATTCATTGATTTTCCCGAAGAGGAGGTAGTAGCCTTATCAAAGAAACAAAAAGTCGCTGAGACTTCCACAAAAGGTGGAAGGAAGTGGAAGGTGAAGAAACCAGAAGAGAAAGGAAAAAATATAGTGGCTAAGGAAAACCAATCTACTCCTTCGAAGCTAAAAAGAAAAAACCCCATATTAATGATGTTGTGGCTAAATGGAGAGAGGATAAGAAAAACTGGAAGAAAGGGGAGCCTAAGTTTGGCCTGGACCCTGTGGAGGCAAAATCATTGAAGGAAAAGACTACTGAGAATCTTAAAAAAGGAAGAAAAATAGAATAAGCAAAGGAAGAAATTGTCAGAAGATGAATTCATTCAATCTCTTATCAAGGCTAGTTAAAAATCTTATGAAAAAATTTTGATACCATAATTTTTTCTAGTAGAACCATTACCAGAGACTCTGGGAAAGAAGTTACTGATTCCAGAACGACATCATGAAGAATAAATAGTTCAAGAAGAAGAAGTGGAAGAATAAGAAGAAAGCAGTAGTGATACTGAGGACTTGATAAAGTAATTAGAGGATTTCCATGAGAAATAAAGTACTTTGAGAAATTATCAATCCAAACTTCTGATGCCGAGTCTTCAAAACTTGGTACCCTGGGAAAAGATGAGATGGGTGAGGAAGAAGTGAAAACGTTGTCTGAAGAGGAAAGTAGCAATCATGATTTCACACTTCTATAGGATGTTGTGGCTGGAGATGAAAATAAAGAAGTTTATGAAGATAAAATAGTTCAACTATCAGATAGATATGTCTCTTTGGAGACATCTTATAAAATTGTAACAATATAGAAAATATTATCATGGACCCTGTGCATGGATGACACAAAAAAATTGATAAATGGTCCAGATAGAGAACATGAATCTCTAAATCCAGAAGAAATCATTCCGAAGGACGATTAGGAAAAACAAGTGGTTGTGGAAACACCTAGAAAAACTATGGTAAAGAAGAAAGAAGTTCATGCTTCATCGAAGAGGAAGTATTTTTAAATAGAAAAACAATCCTCACCAACCAAAGTCCCAGATTCAAAATCAACCCCATTTGGACATGACATTGTTGTTTAGGTTTTGAAAAAGCTTATTGGAACTATTCCTTTGTTTCTGAGTATAGTCCCAAGATTCTAGATGCTTTATCATATGTTAAATCAAAAACGGATTCTGTTTCCTTGGTGATGGATAAATGTTTTAGCCTCGAGGAAGATTTCAAATCATTTCTCATTAGCTATGAGGCTCATAAAAGATCACACAAGAAGATAACATGTTGGTCATGGAAGAAAATATAAGAGAGGGGAACCATTGATAAATTTCAATATAGTGTCAAAGATTCTTTTGACACCGAAGATGTGAAGAACATGGATCTCACTAATAGTTTTGAGGAAAAGTTAAGTCTTGAAAAGACTTCTCGAAATCAAGATATTAAGCATCTGAATGGGAAGCTAAATTCTGTGGCCGTGAATTGGAAGAGATAAAGGGGTCTCATAATTGAGATAGAATAGAAGCTTGTTAATCAGGAAGAAGTCCTAAAAGCCCAGGTGGAGAATCTTAAGGCTCAGGAATAAAAGATAAAATCCTTAGAGAAGAAAAGTAAAGATCAGGATCAGATTCTCAAGCATAAGGAAGAAGATCACAAAGAGTTCAAGAAGCTAAAAACCATTGTGAAGAAGCTGATTCCAAAGGAGAAGGAAGTATAATCTTTTCAAAATCTGATCTTTTTCTTGGTTTCCATGATTGTACAAATTCTTCCAATCATAATGTAATTCTTGTTTCACTTCGTATTTTTGGTTGTTTAGTATTAATCTTTTTGTTACCAAATTTCTTTTCCATTCCCATTATTCCATTTTTAAAATCACAAAGTGGGGGGGGGGGGGAATGGAATGTCAAAATGAATACTAAGTAAATAATAAATTTCCCAAAGTAAGGGGGAATTCCTCCAAGGGGAAGTTTTTATCATGAAGATTTTCATATGCAAGAAAATAAAAAATCTCATTCAGGAAATCAAGAATATGATCCTTTGGGTTTCTAAATTTTAAGGGGGATTTAATCATATTCACTTTGATCCATAAGTAAAGGGAGATAAGTTTTTATTTTTAATTTCATAAAATTTTAAATTCCTTATATTCTTTTTAGTAAGGATGTTTGTGATTTCCAAAAAGGGGGAGATTGTTGAGTCAATAAGGTTTTCTTATGACTTTTTCATTACTTTATGTTTTGAAAATTAAAAACACTATATCTTATGGAAAATTTTATTTTCCTTAATAAGGAAAAGTTTTCTTCCCCAAGGAAAATTTATCCTTAAAATGTTTTCATTGTTCATGTTTTAGTTTATCTAAATATAAATCTTTTTATTCATAAGTGTAAAATTCAGTTTCACATCTATAACCTCAAAATTCTATAAATACTTTGATATAGAGTATTATATTTTCAGGTTCCGAATTTAAACTACGAATTAATTAAAAATCAAACTACGAATTCTCTGAAATTCAGACTCTGAATTCTCTGAAATTTAGACTCTGAATATCTTAGAATTAAGACTCTGAATTCCTTAGAATTTAGACTCTGAATTCCTTAGAATTTAGACTCTGAATTTCTTAGAATTCAGACTCCGGATTCCTCAGAATTCAGGTTTAGAATTCCATAGAATTCAGGGTCTGAATTCCGTAGAATTCAGACTCTGAATTCTTTATAATGAAGACCCTAAAGTATACAAAATTCTGATTCTAAATTCCTTGATAAATATAATCTAAGTATTCATGCAATATAGAATCGGAATGTTCTTAGACTCCAAACTTTATTTTCCTTAGACTCCAGAAAATTAGATTTGGTAGAGAAACCAAATTTTTCTTACCTTTGTTATAATTATGAAATGACGTCATGTATTATATTTGTAACTGCCCATTGTTTGAGTGAAACATGTATATGTCCCTTTGAGATTCAAGAAAAAATATGACCATTGGAGGAGGGAGTCGACCATTGGAGATGTGCCTATAAATAAGAGCTCATTTGAACGAGCTCAACACTATTCTACACCTCTAGAGATTGAATACTGAAGTGATTTATAGAGAGAGAGACTCTCATGCTTTGTGTGTACTGAAAAACTTGCTCATATTGCTTTGAGTGACTCCGATTTTTGCTATGTACAATCGAGGCCTTCCGGGGATATGAAGATAGATGTGCCGACTACCTTAAAGTCTGAGGACATCCTTGATAAGGAAGACATAGGTGCTGAATACCTTAATGTTCGAGGGCTTGAGAGGATAGAAGGACAAAATCTAATATTCCTATCAAGGGCTTACCCTGGTGTGGGTAAGGCAGACTTTCTTGAAAGTAGAAATCAAGTGACCTTTATCCAAGGTTGTTGGATACCCTACTCTTTGGGTTAAAAGATATAATTATTGTTGCCTTTATTATTTCAAGTTTGTTTTTCACTGCATTTTGATTAATAAAGAATGTATAACTATCTTATAATTTCTTACACTTGTACTATGATTACTAAGATTCTATACACTTTAAATTAGAATATTTGTCCTTGTAAACTTTTCTTAAGTTCCATTTCCGGAACCATATTTCCGGAATCTAGCAAATTTTTAGAACTAAGAGGTCTTGTTAATTTACCTTGTTTAACTCTGTTAAACAATAATATGTTTTACAACTTCTTTAAAAGTTCTGAAGGAATTTTTAAATTATAAAATTCACCCCCATCTATATATTGAGCATCTATATCATTATTTAAATCCTACAGGAACATCTTATATTCATAAGATTGGAATTAAAATAATTATGCCTAGATCTTCCTTGATCGAAGATCATAAGAATGAAGTCCTTAAGATATTACTTCATCGATCATGATAAATTAGAATTTGAATTATTGAAATAATAAAACATAGTTAATTTATACTAAAATCTAACAAAAAAGGAACTATGATAACTATGAAAGTACAAAAAATACAATCAGTATCAATCATAGAGTTCATGATTAACTGATCATATGTTCATCTAAAAACTAATTTTCCTCAAGTCCATATATTCTTTTTATAGGAAAAAATTATAACAAAATTTACAAGATATTTTGAATGTTATATATCACTCTAATGGATTTAGGTGTACCTTAAAAACATCTTCCATTTTTAATTGGATCATGAGTAGCATTGAGTTATTTTGGATTGATATGGATCTATAATGAAAGACTAGTTCAAAATGGGTAACATTTATCAATGAAAATTAATATAAAACATAAATATGGTTCAAATACTAGTAAAAGAGATAAGTTTTATTTTTATTTTTCCAAATTAGGATCTAGAAGTTTTAATTTTAGAAAAATGACAGAACAATCTCCCCCATTTTGATAATCATAGGTCAGAAGGTAAGTTATCATGAAAAAATAAAAAATAAAAATAAATTGAAACTTACTATTCTTCTTAAACATATCCTAATGAGAATATTATTTTCTAAAAAAAATCACCCTTTTAGGAAAAAAAATTATCCCCATTTTGGGAAAGAAATTTACAGAACTAAAATATCTATAACTTTATTATTTTAAAACTAAACATGAAGTGTTAAATAAGTGACATATGCATATAATTTATAAAAGTAAATAACATATTATTTACAATTTAAATTAAATTAACAAAATTTTAAAAATAGAATAGAATATAAAATTAGTAATTTAATATTTATTTTGGGGATATTTTTTAATGCTATATTCTTCTTCTATAATTATTTATCCTTTTGTTTCATCTTTGAATATTCCTTTTCAAAATAATGAAAAATAACTTCCACTGTTTTATTCAATTATTCCAATTTCTGGAAACTATATTCAAGAATAATTTGCCTATTTCCCTGGTTCTTCAATTACATTATCATGTATCTAAGAAGATGGAAATCATTATACAAATATTCTTGGATATATTAAAATTTTCATTTCATTTTAACATGATCATCTTGGATTATATCTTTTGAATTAACAATTCCAACATTCAATATAAAATATATGTTTTTTAATATTATACCGATAACTATTTTAAATTTAAAAATAATGGATATTATTGTTGTTATTTGTTTAAATTTCATTATTTATGAATTATGATTTATTTTTATTTAATATATCTTATAAAACCATTACTTTTGACACCCCATGATTGTCTAGTTTATCTTGAAGAACTCTCAAATTTAATCTATTAAGTCTTGTCAAAACCTATTGTATATTATCATATTCTTCAACTAATTCTTCTAAAATTTCATCTTCATTATTTTTTGATATTTATCTTAAAACATCAACCAATTAGTCTTC
Organism: Viscum album; assembly: GCA_963277665.1. NCBI lineage: Eukaryota > Viridiplantae > Streptophyta > Magnoliopsida > Santalales > Viscaceae > Viscum > Viscum album. Next base: position 1,017,969,665 of record OY728140.1, on the reverse strand, counting down.
CTAGGATTTTTCATTCTTTTAATTATGGTTCAATAATTTATCTTCTTCAATATGATTTTTATGATTTTTAAAAAGTATTTGGAATTATGTAGATGAATTATCTTCATTATTCTAGTTACATTAGAAGAATAGGATTTGGATTAATATGATTTTATTGGAAGTTCTTTCTCTTTATTTCCTTTATTTTGGATGGTAAATAGTGGCTGAATGTATCTTGGTCACTTAATTATTGGAGAATTTCTCTTCTCATTCTATTTTCAAAATCCTTTTATCAATTGATATTATTCCTCTATTCTTTTATTCTCTTCTTTTAAGAATAATTTTTTTGATTCCAAAATCATTTTATTATAATTGGATTATATTTTATTAAACTAATACGTTTTCAATTTCTAGCTCATCCTTGTTTTTCTAAAGTTTTACTTCATGCATCTTCTATTTTTTTAGTGTGAATCAAAAAATACTTTTGAATTTTTAATTTTATAAATTATATTGTTTTTTCAAATATTTCTTTCTTTTATTTAGAAATCTTTTTCATGACCCAACACCAGAATACCCGAAGTTGGTGCCTTAAGACATGATGTGTAATTTTTTTACAAAAACATGCATTGATAGTTTACACATTATGTCCCATACAGAGGATTATTACGGTTCAGGTTCTAGGAAACTAGCTACATCTGACATGCTTCTTTGGCCAAAAATCGATGCCTGAAAAAAATTATTCAAAAACGTCGGGTGAACATACGAATGCCCAGTAAGGGGTTTTAAAATAACATAATATACCAATTATAACTTTTTAAAAAAATATTCTGAAAAATTTCCGATATAACGTTTTCTTAAGGAATACTGAAACATGTCCACCATGACAAAAATTTAGTCTAAGAATCACTAGCGCTTATTTCATGGAATACTAAAAAAGTTGTAAAGAAACATGATTTTATTATAAGAATGATCATTCAGGAATAATATGTGAAAGAAATTATAACTGTAATAGGTATGACATGTGAATATGAAAGTATGAAATTTAAATCTAAGAGTAAAACATGATCAGATTTGCACATAATAATAACTTCAATTTCTTCCATTACTATCGGTAAGTCGTAACTGGCTAATGAATTCTCTTAGTGCTAAATAAATGTCAGCCCACAAGCATTTACTTCATCTGATACTCATAGGTACTGGCTCTTAACCATGGATATTCTACTATTTGAATATTCACTTAGTAAATAAATTATCATAAACATAATGAGGGAATGTATATTGCAATAAAATATAACCATAACGTCAAGGCCTTGTTCTAGGACCATAAATAATCATTTTGTCAAGGCCTCATGGCAAGACCGTAGTTTGTCTCACGAGACCTATGGATGCATCGAGAGGCTGTAGTGAGTCCCACCCGACAGTTACTATGTCTAATACATTCCTCATATGTAACAACCCAAGCTTCCATGGTACGTTTCCCTTTAAATAATGCAATAGCTTTCATTGTATGCAACTTCGAGATTTTAAAACACTGCGACCAATCAAACTAGCCGTTATGAATAGAAATACCCGCTTTTTGAAATTTTATATATTTTAGATTTTAAAATGGACTTCATTTTTGGATTCAGAATATTGAAATTAGCTTAGGGTGAATTTTGGGTATTTTTCTGAAAACATTCAATTCTTGATGAATAGTGAAAAACACTGTGTTATTGGTTTAAACCGAATTTTTTTATTAAATAAATAATTATTTTATTTAAATTTATTTTAGGTAAAAATAGATATATAATACCTATATATTTTCAATTTAATTCTTTGAAATCATTTTGTCATAATATTAGATATATAAAATGTTATTGAACTTTTTATCGTCTTTTACCCACCTCCTAGGAGCATTTGCAAATTTGTATAAAACTTAATTTTACCGACTCTGTGAGTTGGCTTTCAAAAATACAAGATACACAGTTGATATCAGTAAGTAAAATGTTGTTCAATAAGATGGAAATAATTTTTTTGTAAATAATAACTTTTTTACTTTTATGTACCATGGTTAAAAGTAAATAGGGTAATTAAGGGTAAAAATGATATTACTATTAGCCAAACATATGTTATAATTCTATTGGATAAGTTTAATTCAACCAAAAACAACCTTATTAATAAAATATAATCCTTAAGGTCCACTTGTATTAGATTAGTACATTTATTATTATCTCATTTAAAGAATAGTTAAAAGAGTTAAATTCGAAGATTAATAACTAAAATATTTTTAATATAGGGTTATACATAAGATAAATTCGACTATAAATATTAATTAGAAAGATAAAATGATTTCCTATATAATTATATTTTATTTATAATTTTTAAAAATTAAATAATTAAATTTATTTATGACACAATGATGATGCAATAATTACCTTATTAATGAAAGTTTAAAATAATTGATATTATAAATATATAAATAAATCTAATTTTAGATTTTTTTATGAATTAAACTAATTTTATAAGTTAATATGTCATTTTAGGGTTGATTAAAAAAAATTTCTTTGAAGTAATAATGCTGTTATGAATTTAACAAAAAATACCAAATAGTGATAAAATTGACATAAAAGAGTTTTAAAAAAAAAATATTATATTATTAATTGATATTCTATTCCCAAAAATCTATGGTTCGGCCAAAGAGCTTAAATAATATTACATATCTCATTAATGAACCACTTGAGGTTCTCTTGGATGTTTATAGTAAGTTTATGAACCATATAATATAAAAATACATAGAGACATGGTAAATGGAAGACTATTTAACTAAGAGTTAAATTTAAAAGATAAGGTTAATATGATGAAATAAACCTGTGTAAAACCTATTGGTTGAAAGGTTTTTGAACCATACCCACCTTATCATTTAAATAATTCATTTTTGAGCCATTATAAATCGAAAATGATTTTATTATAAAATAATATTTCAAGCTTTTCTTAAAGTGACCCTCACCTCTCTTATAAAAGGGCACTTCCCCTTATCTCAAATTCACACCCCCCAAATCCATTTGGCTCGTCCAAAACCTACCAAATATCCTCTAAACTGTCCTCCCTTTATTCTAGAGGTCTTAATTTAGTAATAAATCCAACCTATGGAGCCCTTTTTGATCAAATTAAAAGGAAGAACCCAGAGAAGAGGTAAATATTTCATCACCCCTTTCAAGTTCTTTTCTTCTTCCACTTCCTCTTAATTTCCTGTTTCCATTCTAAAATAATTACTCCAGTATATTATATATAATGTGATGTTATTATAAAAATGGTACAACCATATTCATTATTCAATCCATCCTATAAATGACAAAGTCACCATACACGCGTATGTACAGATTACCGTCTCCACGTCGTGCTGTAGTTTGTTATTCAAACACTTCATCATTTGGATGGGTATAATAATGAGTATAAATTATGTAAATAATAAATATAACATGATAATGATTATGTATATATGATATACCATTCAGTTATATACAATTTTAATATCAAAATAATGATATTGTCGCTCGTGGGTACGTCTGGATAACCGTCTCCATGAACGCGATGAGATCCATTCCCCATCATATCCATTCAAGACTAATTTTCATTTGATGATTAAAAAAATAATTTTTGAAGAATTAATATAATTCTGAATATGAATAATATAAATTCTATCCATAAAAAAATTACTTACGTAACAAATCATATAAAGGAAAACGAATATGTTAACACGTGAAACGATGATACTACTGAAATATCATTAACAAAGCAATATTAGAAGATCATATATGATATCATATTAATTTATATGGTTCTTGTATAATTTAATAACAATTATTTAACCATTATACAGTAGGTTAACTTACCCTCGACCATGGAAAAGTACAAGGTAAGGGTTAATTTCACAATCTCTTTATTATCCGAGGTTGTTTTTACGTAAGTATCTATTGGGACCTCTTTATCATCTACATCCATGTTTCTTAAAAATGAATTCCAATTTTTTCTTACAATTTACTAGAATATGGGTTAAATTCATTTATACCATTTTTTTAATTTTTATAAAATGGTTTGAGAGGAGTCTTTCCATTGTTTTCCAAACAAGGTACCTTATAACCTTTTCAACAAAATTAATGAAAGAATGTTTTTTAACTTATACAGAGGCTGCCACTATTTTCTACCGTTATAACATCATGAAAGATTACTTTAAAAGATTATAATAATATTTTCAAAATAAATGTTTTCTTTTATAATTGAATGAATTTTAAATGATTTCAAAATAGAAAGATATATTTCTCTAAAAAAGTTTTGATTTTATCAAGTTCAACATACTTTGATGGATTTAAATATTATTTGAGGTTGATTTATTATGATACAAAAATTCCATATTGTATTGAAGGTTTTGTGATATGGTTGACTATTGATGTGTTATTTTTACACCATTCATGGTTTATGGATAAAGTATTGACATTTCATATGCTAGTTTTAATAAGAATGTTTATGTTATGTTTAAACCTTTTCATATGAGGAATGCATTGGACTTAGTGAGTAATGGTTGGAGACCAATATATCTCCTCGATGCATCGGTAGCTCTCATGAGAGAAACTAGTGTCTTGGCACAAGGTCTTGACAAAATATTATTATTAGTCTTGGCAAAAGGCCTTGACTATGTGGTTATGAAGTCTGGCATTATGCATTCCATCAATATGAAAATGGTTATTGATATTTCATGTGATTATTCGACTAGTAAAATATCCATGTTAATAATTAAATGAAATTATTTGATTTTATCTTTTCCATATTATGCTTAATTTCAAGATTAAAAGTCTTTTGTTTTAGCCTTACATTGCCTTAAATGTTTATTCTTATTTATGAATGTTTTCACTATATTGTTATACTTACTGAGCATCTGAGCTCACCCCTTTCTATGTTTTATTTTTCCTAGGATGTGAAGAAGTATATTATGACTGACTTTCAGGGATAGTCTAAGGGATATGAGTGTGGCCTATGGAGACTATGTTGTTGTAATTTTTCATTATATAATGTAACGTAAAACTTATGAATGTATCTATTTTTTCCAAGGCTACTAAACTAATTGGTTTTTCAAGAATTGATCTTTTATGGTCATGAAAATTTTATATAATAATGCACCATCTATAGGTAACTAGGGTCAAGGCGTTACAGTTGGTATCAGAGGAAGTTTAGTACAATCCTTGCAAACTATATTTAAAAAAATTCTGATTAGAGAACAATAACCTAAGATAGACTTTGAAGATTAGTATAAAATAACTTTCTCGAATTTTGGTACTGTAGAGATTTTGTGAGTTTTCCAAGAAATACATCCCTGTTTAGATATGAGCAGACAGAGGTGGCTCAAGCACAAATGTACTTAAGGGTAAAACCCAAAAACACCGCTTTGAGCTAGACTTGAATGGTAACTGGTGCACAACAACAGGCATTGCTGCACTCTTGGTTATGACACTCCCGGGGGATATGCTTAGGATAATTCTCATTTTTTTTACAAACCATTATGAATGGTTTATGAGTATATACTTTCTCAAAGAAAATACTTTTATGATTATGGATTATATCCATAAACTTTTCTATTTATGTTAACTGTTTTACAAGTTTGGAATTATGTATTGCAATTCATAAACTAATCTAGTGTATGACATTATTTAGAAATGATGCCTTGTAGAAGGAATGGAAACCATATCAATGAATGTAATCCATGTAGGGATTTCCCTCCTACTCAAGATAATTATTGTGAAGCTGGTGAAGCAACTAGTGTTGATCAGATTATCACCCTACTGGGACAACTCACTCAGGTTATGAATAATAACCTTACCCATATGGAGCACCCTCATCCACAATGCAGAGGATCAATGTTTGACTGCATCATCAGGTAACAAACACCAATATTAAATTGGAGTAAAAATACATTTGAAGCTGAGCAATAGATAAATTCCTTAGAGAAAATATTTCATGCTTTGGTGAGTAGCAAAAGGGAAAAGTTGTCATTGCAGTTTGTCACCTCACGGGAGATGCAGATCAATGCTGGTCATTGATTCAAAACACAAAGGAATATGATGAAGTAACAAATATGGAATGGAGGGAGTTTAAAGATATTTTCTTAGAAAAATACTTTCCTCGTGACCATCGAGTAGATATAGAAAGACAATTTCTGAGTCTGAGGAAAAAAGAGGATGAGAATGGCACAAAGTATGAGGATTACTTTACAAGGTCAGAAAGGCATGATACAGATTATATAAGTCACCCAAGAAGTAAGATTGATCATTTATTTGATGGGTGAAACCATTTCTCTATCGATCATTAGTCTCACAATCTTTCTCAGCGCACAAAGATATTGTCCCATGTGCTATCAATACAGAAAATGATTTCTCTAAGTCTTATGACTTTAAAGCAAAGTAAGAGAATAAGAGATCTACTGAACACTCTGAAAATGGAAATTAGGGAAAGAAGGGAAAAGTAGAATATCCATCCTATAGTAAATGTGTGAAGAAACACCCCAGTACTTTCCTGAAGGGAATGAGATTCTGTTACAAGTGTGGTGAAAAAGGCCACCAAGCTTGTGATTGAAAGGGGAATAAAGAGGATTTCAATGTTGAAGGCTACAATTGTAGAGAAAAGGGGAATTATGAAAATGAATATCCTAAGAGCCAAGGGAACTTACCTCAGAAAAGGCCAAGGGAGAAAGTCCAAGCTTATGTTATCGATACTACTAAGGTTGAAGCTCCGAAAGATGTGGTGGCAGGTTATTTAATGGTTTCCTCAAGTTCAGAAAATGATTTATTTGATTTTGGATCATTACATTGTTTCATATCTTCCTAGTTTGCTAAAAAAATTAGATATTTCCAATTTAATTTAACAAGGGAGTTGTTAGTAAGAACTACTAAGGGAAGTATCATTGCAATAATGTTTTGTGAATTAGTTCCCATTAAGGAATATAGACGTTATTTATCTACTAATCTCATTTCAATACCCATGATCGAATTTGATATAATCATCAGTATATATTGGATTTCGGACCATAATGAAAAAATTTAATGTGATAAGGAGGTTACAATTTTCGATGATGATAAAGAGTACCTTATCTTTAGTGAAGAAACGTCAGCACCTCATTCTTATCTAGATCCACCCCCAATAGCTCAACTAAATTCAATTATTTGGGAGGAAAAGAATGTTCAAATAGAGGATGTACCTATTTAGCAAAAATATGTTGATGTGTTTCCAGAAAATTTACCTGGACATCCTCCAGAATGAGAAATAGTGTTTTCCATTGATTTAATTCCTGGTTCAAGGCCCATATAGAAGACCCTTTATAGAATGGCCACTATGGAATTAGTAGAAGTAAATAAAAAAATAGAGAAATTGAGAAACAAGGGATTTATTCTCTCTAGTGTTTCTCCATGGGGAGCCCGTGTCCTTTTTGTTAAGAAGAATGACAGATCGATGAGGTTGTGAATTGACTACAGGGAGATCAATGTTATAATAATAAATAACAAGTATCCCCTACCTCACTTTGATGATTTATTCAACCAACTTCATGGAGCTCAATATTTTTCAAAGATTTACCTTCAATTTGGATATCATCAATTGTGTGCGAAGAAGGAAGGCATTCTGAAAACATCATTTTTAAACCAAGTACGAGCATTATGAGTTTAAAGTAATGCCTTTTGGATGGACTAATGCACCCTCTGTCTTTATGGATATAATGAACAGAGTTTTAAAATAATATCTTGATGACTTCGTAGTGGTATTTATTGATTATATTTTGGTATACTCCAAAATCTATAAAGATCATGAAAATCACTTGCACACCATTCTAAAAACCCTAAGAAGAAATGATTTATATGGGAAGTTTAGCAATTGTGAATTATGGCTTCAGGATATGTTTTTTCTTGTCCATATTGTCTCTAAGGATGGAATATCCGTTGATCCTTATAAGACAAGAGCAATCCAAGAATGGCCAGAACCAATGAGTATAACTGAGGTACACATTTATATTGGTTTAACAGGTTATTATTGACATTTCATCCAGAAGTTTTCCATGCTGGCTAACCCATTAACCAAGCTCACACGTAAAGGGGTTAAATTTGTTTGGACAAAAGATTTTGAAGAATGTTTTAAGAACTGAAGATAATATTAGTCGACGCTTCTATCTTTACTCTGCCATCAGGGAACGATGGGTTTGTTATTTATAGTGATGCTTTAAAGAATAGACATGGTTGTGTCCTTATGAAGAATTATAGTGTTATTTTCTATGCATCACGACAACTAAAAATTCATGGGAAAGATAATCCTACTCACGATCTTGAGTTAGCAGCTATAATCTTTTCTTTGAAGATATGTTGAAATTATCTCTATGGTGAAAATGTGAGATACATATCGATCAGAAGAGTTTTAAGTATATTTTCTCATGGAAAGAAATAATCATGAGGCAAATGAGATGGCTTGAACTACTCAAGTATTATGATTTCGAAGCACACTATCACTCAGGGAAGGCATATATGGTGGTAGATTCTTTGAGCAGAAAGGATCATGGAGTTTTGAATAAGATGAGAGTTGAATATGCAAGTATGAAATTTATATCTAAGAGTAAAACATGATCAGATTTGCGCATAATAATAACTTCAATTTATTCCATTACTATTTGTAAGCCGTAACTGGCTAATGAATTCTATGAGTGCTGAATAAACATCATGCCATAAGCATTTACATCATTTGATACTCATAAGTACTGGATCTTAACCATGGATATTCTACTAGTAAAATATCCACTTGGTTAATAAATAATCATAAACATAATGAGGGAATGTATAGTGCGGGACAATAAAACCATAATGTCAAAGCCTCGTCCCAATACCATAAATAATCATTTTGTCAAGGCCTCATGCCATGACCGTAGTTTGTCTCGTGAGGCCTACCGATGCACCGATGGGCGGTAGTAGGCCACACTTGACAAATACTATGTCCAATACATTCCTCATATGCCAAGTATGGTCATATGTTCAAAATGTCCAATACCACTTTGATCACTTAATTTCTCGGTTCATATTATTCAAAGTGTCTCTTACCACCTTAAATAATTTAATTCATAATTCCATAAAATCTCATAATATTTTTAATTACATTTTTTTTCATTTAAATATATTTAGTGAATCAGGCATGCAAGTGTTAATTATGAAACTATCAACTGTATGGTTATGTCATTGAATGGTAAGTATGATAAGCTGATTATGGTATATGTGATGACAACTAATGCACTAAAATAAATACATGTTTTGACTCATAAAATGATAACCTTATATTCTAAAAACTTATAAATAAAATATATATTGGAATTATTAGATAAACCATATATTTCATGTGTGTTATCAAACTCATGGATTCCAAAACATTTATTACTAATATGCTTTTCTATAATATATCACAAGGGTATACATAATGTTAAAAATGGAAAGCATGAAATTCAACCATAACTAATGCAATTTAATATATATATGAGAATAAGTGGCTCATACAAAAGTAGGTAAGATTAGTAGACCCTAAATTTTATACTCATGAATTCTCTATAAATACTAAACGCTTCAAAATTATAATATTTGGATTTTACAAAATCAGGGTTTAGTGTTGTGTAAATCTATTTATACACAAGGGTGTATATATTTAGTTGTATATAAAAACAACTCATACTTCGAAACCCACATTTTTATTCTCTCTTATAAATAATTGGAAAATTAAAAATAAAATTGAGGATCGAAGATCATATGTATACAAATATATTCACAAAACCGAAAATACATTATGTATTAAAGGGTTTAAACCCAAAAAATCAAATGGCACCCATATGAATTAAATTTATTGGACACATCAACAAATAAAAGTCAATGAATTTTAAATCATAATAAGAAATTTAAAAGGTTTCTTTATTAAAAAAACTTATATATATATGCTTATGTAAACATATATAACTTAAATGTATTACCGAATGTACATATGGGTCTTACACCAAAATTAATTGACACTTACATGTTTATCAAAAACATAAATTAATCATTGAAGTTCAATGTTTAAAGTCTTAAAACTATTCCAATATATGAGTTAAAGAGACCATATAAGTATATATTACTGTGTATGTGTATATAAAAGATTTCTAAATCATTGTTTAATGAAAATTTCACGCTTTTAACCCATTAGGAATATTGGTTAATCAACAGTGTATAAAATGAAAAACGTGCCAATAATATATAATAGTTTGTTTATGAAATACATTTTTACATTTATTATAAAACTGTATATACACTTTTTCCTGTATCTAATTATATATACTAATACACAAATAGAACCTAGACATCACAAACACCCTTACATGTTAAGGGGTTAAGATCATCATGTAGGTTAAAGGTCTCGCCATTAGAAGTAAATGGGTTGGTCACACTCTTAACTGTATATACATATATAAAAATAACCGTACATATAAAAAGTATATAAATAATTTTTTCATTTGTAATATAATCCCCAATGTTCATAACACTATTGAAACCCAAAATCCAGAAGACCTAGAGTCAGGCATAAGAGAAAATTTTATCTAAACTGTAAGTTTATATATATATATATTTACATGATTATACATATATACGTTTAAATGGTAAATACAACAAAACAAGACAACATATTCCCTTACATTTTTTTGAGGAGGAGGAGAGACTCAGGAATTCGTCGAAGGATGTTTGCTAGAAGTTTAGGCGGAGGAACAACTGAGGGGTTCTTGGGATGCACCAGATTGTTTATAAACAATAATATACATATAATATAATGAATATTTTAATGATACTACTGGAAAACTAAGGCCTATTCGATCTATAAAATTTCCTAAAGTGTTAGTCTTGTGGAAGATGATAGTGAGGGGGACCAACATAGGTCATGGGCGTGGAAAAAATGGTACATGTGGGAGTGGAAAAGACACTGGTTCAGCATGTCTGGGAGGAAGAAGATGGCTCTACGAGAGAGGAAAATTAGAAGAAGAATAGATGACTGGGATTAAAGGGGAAGTAGATCAGATGGCCACAGGTGCTGTGACGATTTAAAAAGTGATGGACGATCATAATTAGATCCACGATGGATCCGATGGCTCAGATTCGATGTGTTGATTTAAAATAACTCAAATGATCAAGGTTAGATCCCTGATGGATCAGACGGCACACAAAAAAATAAGAGGATACCCATGGCTACTGAGGATTAAAATCCGGGTTGAAATAGGCTGCCTAGATCACATGTGACGTGATCCAACTGCCTGGATTTGATCCTGGTAGATTTTATTTGTCCCACATTGAAACAGAGGGAGCCTCAATGACTTCTTTATAATCCCAGGACTCTGAGAATATGCTCAGAATACTCCCTCCCCCTCCTGGTACCTCCCCATACTGTGTTCTTTGGGGGTGTTCTGTACCCACCCCTGCCGCCGTGCCACCCCACATAGTGGCATGCTACCCAAGATCCTTGGTGCATGCTTGAGGCGCGCACACACACTGTAGGGCTATCCCATGCTGAGGCTGAAGGCTAGGCTCAGCTTCCTAGCGTTTTCTACCTCCTTCAACCTAGAAATAGGGGTGACCCCTAAGGGTATTATTTTTTTGTTAAAAATAAAACCTGGTTTCCATACACATATATAGGTGTTATTCAAACAAAAAATTTCCCCTGGTTTTATAAACACTAAAATTTTAATACAGAAATTTATAAATTAAAATTTAATACATCAGATTGAAAACTTTATACTAATATTATAAAAAACAAAAACTTAGTTTAGTTAAAACCTAGTTAAAGAATTATGAATGAAAACATTTAAAAGACATTTGAAATATTTGAAAGGTTTTTGAAATCCTCACCTTAGTTTAAAATCACATTAAGTATATATCAAAATAATAATTTCCAAACATAAATTAAATATTTTGGAAGACTAAATGAAGACTAAATTATACTTAGATATTTTAATTTAATCCACAGGAAAGACCAACGACTATAATTATAGCCGTTAGAACTTAACATTCTCCTACGGGCAACGGTCAATTTGAGACCCTTACAAAACCATGAATTAGGGTGTTCCATGTTCAAGACTTTTTGAAGAAGATGGTGTTTATCATCCCACTGATGCTCAGTACCATTTTCATGGTTCTGACCATGATGTTTTTCATTCTAACTGACCTAAAGGATCTTCTCTATTTATCAGGTCTTGTTGTTGCATTAGGTGGACTCCCACTGGCTCTGATAGAGATTTTAGTAGGTATTTCTGGATAGCTGGAGAAATGTAACCATTTTAGTGTTCATCGGATAAAGGAAGTATTATTTTCATTTCCAATTGTTATTCAGATAACATAAATAATAAACAGAAAAAAAATAATATTATTATTACACGAGAAATGAGTTTTGGTGCATCACAATCTTAAGACCCTCATCAACCATAACCTTACACTTATTCTTGTCTTTACAAACAACCATGGATCAAAACCTTATTTCATATTACTTATAAATTTTAACTTTCTTCACCTTATGATATTTACTATTATTATTTTCATTGAATTCATGTTCTTTTATAACTTCTTTCTTTTCATTTTTTTGTTAATAAATCCACATCTATTTATTCATCACTAAATCGAGTGTATTTTTGGGATCTTGGTTCCATAAAAAACTCACTAGAATATTTCTCTTCCAAAAGTTACTTTTGTTAAAAATGAAATGGTACAATGTCTTTTAGATTATTGGAAGTTTACTCATTTTTATTGCAATCCAAATTTAACTTAGTTATGTTTTTTATTACACATTTTATTCCTTTATCATAGTTGGATATAATAAATGTACACCCCCATCCACTATCAAAATTTTTATTACAATCCCCTTGATTACTAATCCATATAGAAGTATATTAACTTTTATAGCTCGAGAGCATATAGTTTCAATATAGTCCTTTCTAAAGTAATTATATTGAGAAGCCTCAATCAACATAATTAGTTTAGGAAATATATATCCTATACTATAATATTATGTTTATCTCTCTTTCATAGAAGAGAGAATTATTTAATCCCTAAAAACATAATTATTTACTCCACTATGATATTTCTCATCATATTTATATTATCATTTGATAAAAATAGGTTGATGATTTCCTCCTCCATTTTAAATGTTTTTATATATGCTTATGAGAGACTAAAATATATTCTATTTATAGGGGAACTCTTACTATATCCATGAATTGTTTTAATGACATATTAAATTCATGCCATTCAATTGTAAACTTTTCACTTTTTAATCTATATCTATTTCAGAAGAGAAATGTTTTCAAATAATTAAACCACATTCTATTATTACTTTATTTAATTATTTTTTAGACTTGGAGAAGTATGGGTTTGAAATTTTTAAAATTTTGGAAAAAATTAAATACCACATGGTCAGTTCATGGTCAGTGTATAGTTTAGAGTAATCATGTGGTATAATATTAATTGTGTGATTTATAACTTTTTGGGGTGCCTGATCATGAGAAAACTTATATAAGGTGTATTGTCCAGTGCTACCATAAGATTTTCATATGGTTAGGAGTCACTATTTGTCTAACCAGGTTTAGTTCATAACTCAAATCAAGTAGCTTCTTCGTGATTATAAAATTCTTTACCAAACTGTGTGGCTAAAATATATGATCTACCCTATTTTAAAACATTGAAATTACAATTATTACCCTTCCTGTATTTTTAACCCATTTGTCCTCCTCCCCCAATTCAATTTCCAAGACTTTTAAAAATCTCCCATTGTTTTCCCCTCTTATGTGACTTAACCTCATGGCATTACCCTATCTAATATTAAAGAATTAATTAATTAAGTGATTTCTTTTTCATTCTTTATCCTTATTATTCCTATTCCTCCTCCTCCTTATTCTAATATCCTTATTTCCCACGATCATGGTGACCTATGATTTTATTTTTCACAAATTTATTTGGGGGTTTCAATGTTTTAGGGTTTGTAATGATCTATTAAAGTGTTTTAATTAATATATAATGTGTACTAGATTCATCACACGCCATTTTGATTGAATTAAATGATCCAATTTGGGTGGATTCTTGATGCAACTATTAAATTTTGATCCATTAGTGATTGAAATTTTTATTCATGTTTTAAGCGATTATATATATCATATTAAATCTATAGGGTGTTTTGGAATAAATTATTATGTGTGTAACTTGAGTTTTCTAGGTATAACTATGGGTTTTGATTTATTTTAAATATTCTAAAATTCCTAGCATATAAATTTCACAAACATCATGTTTAATAAAATATTAACCAGTTTTTTTTCATAAAAACTTCAAACTAAATTTTATGGAATAGAACATTATAAATTATTAATAATTATCAAATATTTTTTCATTACATTATAAATATATATAATTTTTAGATTATTACAAAGTTTATTCATTATATTATAAAAATTATATGGGTTTGACCTATTTTCATTATTTTTTTTATTATTTTGGTTATATTTATTAAAAGAGGAATTTATTTTTATAATTTTCATTATAAAGTTTATTACATTAATAGGTATATTTTTATGATATTTTTGATATTCATGGTTTTCCTAAATCCCATACAAACTAGCCCATTTATGTTTTATATGTGAAAGACTAAAATTTATTATTCAATGGAATGATTATGGATCATGAATATTATTATTATTTTGTTATTGATGTTATTATTTAAAGGGGATACTTTTATAATGTGTTGTCCGAGTTATGGGTGTATTTATGATTGTTGTTTCTCCTGTTATATTTTCATACCTTGATTTCTCACCTCTATTTCATGTCACGGGAGTCCTTTGGTACATATGTGGGAAATCTAGGCACAATTACTTCATTAATTGATGATTTCACTCTAGTTAGTTCCACCAAGTTATGACTATTCCCTAATTAGGGTATTTTTCCTCTTGGTCATGCCAATTTTGGAAAAACATTGTGTTTAGGTTGTTGAATCACATTAGAAACCAATTTGATGGATTCAATTTAAATATTATCCTAGATTGGATTTAGATATCCTAGGTGTTCCCATGATGATTATGATTTAGTTATCCAGTGGTAGTTTATTTTAGATTATGTCATGATGATTTCTTATCATTATCATTATTTTAATTATTCTAGTGTTTATTATCATTGATAATTCTATGTTTTTATTTTTTTTATCATAGTACATATTACACAATGGGATTTTTTGACCTATTTATTTTCAAATAAATTTAATTTCCTCAATATCTTGTGATACACACAATCTTGAGTCTAAATGAACCGTAAAATACTATACCATTATGACCTAGCCATTAAGTTGGTGAAGTGAATAGGAATAACGAAATTTTGAAAAAAATGGTTTTAGAAATAAAATATTGACAAATAAGTACTTAATTTTTGGTAAAGTCACTTTATGTTTTAAAAATGCATTTTTTCTTCAGAAATGGTTTATATTACTTTTCTTTGTGAAAATAATATATTTAATTTATTAAAATTTAATAAAATTTCTTTTAAAAAAGGATACATTTTTGAAATCAGTATTTCAAAATTATATTTGTGTAAATTTTTGAGAATTTTCTTAGAATATTTATTTTTCAATGCATAGTGGAAATATTGATTTTTATTGAAAACTATCTTTTCATTTAAAGAATTTACAATGTTAATTTTTGTTTTCAAATAGTTTTTAAAGTAAATATGGTTCATTAATATTATTAATAATAAAATAATTATTATCATAATTAATTTTATGTTGTATTTTTTGTATAACAAAATTTATACTTAAGAAAACATTTTTTCTAGAAAACTGCTTTTCATCATATTTTCTGGGTTGAATTTTAAATTAAATTATACAATTTATGAGAATTAATTTTGATAAATTGGATTAAATATTCTTAATCATAATTTTCAATTTCTATAATGAGTCCACTTCCATTTTTTGTCGTAATGAATAACAAACAGTAAAAAATTATCATCGTGGTTAAGGCTTAAATAAGCTTACCAGGGGGTTAAACCAAGAGGTAAGGGTATTTTTTCTAATTAAACTATTATAAATATTAGTTAATGACTATATATCGACCTAATACTATCAGACCTTCAAATATATGGCCATTTTGAAGCATTTTACATGAGTATGACATTATTATATTTTAATCTTTTAAGAAATTACAAGTGTGTCCTCTCCCCCACTTATAAAAGGACAACCCTAATTTCTATTATTTACACCAATTTGAGCCATATAGATCTATAAAACCCAGAAAAATTATCTTCTAAACTCCCCTATCCTTTAATTATAGATTTTTTCTTCTTAAAAGACCATTCCAAGGGTCTTTAAAAGGAGGACAACTGAAAGAGAGGTAATCATCCTACCCTACCTCTTTAAAATTATTTATTATTTTACATATGATAAATTCATGGTATTTATCATAAAATGTAAATTTTAAAACATTTCATGTGCTAAAATTATATTATTAATATTTTCCAACCATTACATTCCCACTTTTCAATCAAATGGGAAGTGAAAGTATTGCTTGTGAGTATATGTGGACTACCGCCTCCATGTAAGGATACAATTTATTTTTCATCATCATATTTCATGAATAGTTATTGTGATGGATTTTATATTTATATATTAATTTTATTATACAAATATTAATATATAATTATAAAATCATATCATCCTTATTACCTTAGTATCTGTTGAAAAATGAAAACCTCACTCATGTGTAAGTGTGGACTACCAATTCACCCAAGTGATGCAATTTGTATTTAATTTATGATTTATATAGATAGTAATAAGGATAAAATTAACTAATATATATGATATACATATGGTATAATAATTATTCTATAAAGGTGAATTATTATTTAACTTTCTTTCGTTCCATCCATTGAAAAGTTAAACCAGCGTGCATATGTACGTAAGACCTGTCATCTTCATGAATGGTGTAATTCATTTATATATATTTACCTTGTATGAATGAATATATATATATATATATAATGAATATATTTTATAATTTTATCCTTAATAAAATAATATGGATTATGGAACCATGATCAATGTACAAGGACCAGAATTAACGAACAATAAATATCATGAAAAAAAAAGTGTTAACACTCCAAAGTGATGATTTTAATAAGGAATTATTTTTAAATGGGTGTTGAAGTGATATAATTGGATCGTATATGATATTATAAATATTAACTGTATTATTTCATAAAATTATAACAAATTTAAATTTATTATATAGGGGGTTAAATCAATTTCTAAGAGAACGTCAAACTTGAGGTAAGGGATTTATGTTACAATCTAATAGTTTCCCAAGATTGTTTTTGATTAAGTTTATAATGATGAAATTTTATGAAATATATCTTAATAATCTAATGAATTGACTTATCCTTTGGTTATTTATTGATATTACATGTGTTCATTTCATTTTAATCTCTTTAAGATCTTAAGATACAGAAAAGAATGTTTTCAAGGATAACCGAATTTATTTCTCTCTTTGGTCAAAAATAATTTTCCTTCATAAAAATGTTTTCTAAAAATGTGTTCAAGAATATTTTTTATATTATCCTATTATTTTATATAGTAATTTTTATCCATGAATTAGGTTTTATAAATTGTTTTTAAAATGAATCTTCTTGCAGTTTTATGGATGAGGTAAGTTTGAAATTTTACTAAAAATGTGAAGGAAATATTTATTTTAATGTACACAACATGAGAAGAAATTAATGCCATTATTAACAATAAATTATTTGAGGCTTCATTTATAAATTTACTTTTTTATTTTAAAATAAGATATTTTATTTAATATTTGAGTATTTTTTATATTTAAAATAAGTGATTTTAAAGTGAAAGGGGTATTTTACTCAAGGAATGTTTAAGTGATATATTAAAAGAAAATTTTCAACTATGATAAAATCCATTGATGTTACTTATGATATAGCAGAGATATTATCCAATGATACCGTCCAATTTAATTATTTTTATATCATACAAAGATGATTATTTAAGGATGATTTTATGAAATTTATAATTGTCTCGCTAGTTTATTAAGTTACGATGAAACCTTTATGAAACCCATTTATTTTCTACGAGTTATTCTTTGATAAAATGATGAAATTATTATGAAAAATACTTTATTTCCATAGTCTATACTATTATGAACGTTTTATGATCTTATGGAACACATATGTATGGTTTTAATTATGTGATGTGTGGGATATAAAGAATATAGTCCTCTAATGAATTTGGTGAAGATGGATATGTCCTCAGAAAATAAAGAACAGAATTGGGGAATAAAACATGATTAACAAGGGACTGTATTCCCTATGATATTATTAAAATTTAACCTTGACTAAGGATATAATTGGAAGGGGAGCAATCCCAATCTACTATGATAGTCTTTCCAGTGATCCTAAACTAAGGAAATGATTTTCTATGCATATGTGTTTTCCAAGAACTTATGTATTATGATAATGTTATTATCTGATGGATAATTTTCTTTTATTGCTTTATGATCAATGTATTATGAACTGCCAAGATGTATTCCTTGACTCAATATTATGATATATTATACACAAGGATTTTTTTTCAAATGTTAATATCATATTGTCATGAAATTATGTTCTTATTATGTTTATGTGATTATTGATATCTTCATTGTTTATCCTTACTAAGTTTTTGAGCTCACCCATTCTTATGTTTCCTTTCCCCTCGTTATGAAGAAAGGATTTATGTATGATATGTCTAAGAAGGGTACTAGATTTGAATAACTAAGTGGGTGATGATGTAAATATTTTAAGAACAATTTGTTTATGTATCTATGTTTTAAAAGAAACTAATACTATTTGATTTTAGAATGGTTGATTATGCTATCTATTGAATATTCATCTAATTAGATGAAATATTTATCTATGAAAATTATGTGAAATGGTATGTAACTTCTCAGCCCATTACTTCACTAGTTTGGGTGTTGGAGGTGTTTATTGGAGGATTGAGGAGGGTTCGGTAGAGGTTAGAGCTAAAAAATAACTCATGTAGGAAATTCATGATGTTAAATTATAATTCACATCATTAGATAAGGCTTTATGGTATTTTAATCCGACGATTCATGAATTGTATGTGGGGTAGGTGTTTTGAATGAAACAAATTCACAACATGAATTTATAATTTAGTATGTGAAATAAATCTATCATAACTGCTATGTTTTTTAGTGATTGTTAGATAATTTTATAATTCGAACCGTAAATATATTTTAAATATTGGTTTTCATGGACCTATAGAAACTCAAATCATGAATATGGAATTCATTAAGGGAATCATGCATATTGCAGGATATATATAACACGACGTCTTGTCCAAATCTTGTTATTCAACACTCATTTTCTCCCAGCTTATAGTTGAACCCTAGTGCCTATGGAGGATCAATCTTCCCTATTAATTTCTAATCTGGTCCATATTTTTCAGAGGTTTTTATTGGATATCTGAAGTGATTTTTTATCTATATCCCCTTCTTTAATTATATTCTTCTTTCTGGGATTTATAGTGGTTCTGATACTATGTTTTGGAATGTTTTTGGGACATATATTTGATGATCCCTAGATGTGTATCAATTTGAAAGAGGGGTTCATAGTGTTTTTTTATTTTCTGGGTCATTTTATCTTCACCCTATGGTGTGTAGTGAATCAAAAACCTTCTCTGAAGAAGGGGATCCTCATCCCCCTTACTTTTCATGCATGTGTGGATATTGCATGGTTTTACTTTCATTGGCTGGATATTTAGGGCCATATTAATAATGATAATTAATCTAAAAATATGAAATTGATGGTGTTGGGGACAAATCACATGTTTTTCTACTTTTGATATTATTTCTAACGAGTTTTTTCCAATTATTTACATTGCTAAAAATAACATTTGTTGGGATCCTATTTTGTGTTATAGTTGATATGTATCTTAGACCAGTACTATTTTTTTAATTTTATTTCACCTCAAAAGAATGTATAATAATGTATATATGGCTAATGAATTGGTTTCCCATGGATACTCGTTTTTTTGAGATAATTCCCTTTCACAATAATGAAGTAAAGTAATGGAAGACCTTGAATAAATTATGGAAACCATGAGGAATTGGTGTGTGTGGTTGTGATTGTGGTGTTTCCAAGCATGATATGGGTCATGGTGTGGAGTTATTGCTGAACATGTGGGATATAAAAATAAATAGTGGTGTTACATATGATGGAGTTGTTGTGATATGTGATGCAGTTGGTTGGAATGGGATGTGATCTGGGAAGTAGTGTGGTGGTGGAGGTGTTCAGTGGTTAATTGTGTGGTGGTTGTGGTGTGTAATACTTGTGTGTGAAATGGTTATGGTGTGAGGTGGATGAGATGTGTTTTCGTTATGTAACGATGAATATGTTGTTGTGGTGTTGTTTTGAGGGTTTACATGGGATGGATGAACTGTTGTGTGGTGTGTGTGTTAGTTTCCTAGTTAGACTTGTAATAAATTTTAATGCTGAAATGAAATTTCATGGGTTGAAAAATGAATAAAGAATGGGCTGAAAATTGATGTTTGGTAATTGGATAAATTAATCATAAAAATAAATTAAACTATTCTGTGAATGTGAAATGAAATGACATTATAAATAGGAGTTTTTGGAAACTCATTAAATATGAAAAATGGTGAAATATATTTTTGAGATTTAGAATGTGTGTCTTTGTGTGGTGTGTTGAATATAGTGGTGGAAGTGGTTGTGATGGTTGACATATGGTTCGGTGGTGGCGTGGTGGTGTGTTTTAGAGTAATTGATGTGAACCCATAGGTTGGGTATTATGCATTATCTATATATCATGTATTTTTAAATTATTTCTATATATGCCCCAATTGAGTTAGATAACCTTAATAACACCCAAATTTTTGGGGTTTAGGGTGTTTTATACAACTTCTAGAATACTGGTGATACAGAAGGATGAATACCCCCTCTTCATCACTCTACCTTCAACTGTGATGATATGGGTTGGTTTTGGAGATTACCCAACAATGATGCGATGTGATGAGGATATGATATGGTCCATGCATGGTAGGAGGATGGAATGATGTTGATGTCCTTCATTTTCATGATTCCTTACTACTTTAGTCATGTGGGGAGATATAATGTGATGGACTACGTGTCTTCTAGTGAGATGTGATGTGATGACCCATTTGTATTTGGGAGAGACGTGATGTGAAAACCCATGTGTCTTTGGGAAATATGCGATGTATTGTGGTGATGACTGATGATAGCACAAGATTCTAGGCCTTGTAAGGGTGGGGAGGTTGGGATGAATCCCAAACCACATTGGAGATGGTTGGTTGTGTGATGTGATATATATAGAATATAAGGGATCATAGGTTGTTTGAATTTGTGAGTGAGAGGGGAAATCTATTAGGAAGCAAAAACAAGGTGCGTTTATTATATTATTAATACTCTGTTATTGTATTGGATGTGTGATTTGGTGACTTAACCATGGTGAGGATGGGATTAGTTAGTTAACTTGTTTAGGTTATTCTAGTTTTATTGTTTATTCATTGGAACATTTGTATACTAGTTTCACATGTGCACTAGAGACCTTAGGTATGATCCCACCAAGTATACTTGTATGGCCACCATACATATATTAATTTTTTTTATTTTTCTCAGAGGACTTTGGGGACTGAGTTAAACATTTCTAGCTTGGATTGGAGTACATGTTGAGTCACTGATATAAGACTATTCTTTTGGTATTTACTTGGAGACCTTTATTATATATTTTGACATCGTTCATACATTGTAGGATGGTATAAATTCTAATGAAAATGATTTTTTAGATCATTTTTTTGTTTCTTAACATCGGTTAGTACGCTATATTATTATTGGTGATATTGTAATTAAATTCTTAATGTTGATTAATATAAATAGATGTTATAAATAAATATTTTTGGGAGTTTTTTATTTCAGTTATTTCATAAATGACTTGAAAATATCCCACATTATAGATTTTCACATCAGTTATATGATAACTAAAATGAAAAAAAGAAAATAATTTTTTTAAAACCATTATGGTAAAAGATTTTTCACATTGGTTATGAAATAAATGATGTGAGAAATCAATAATCCCATGTTTTTGATATCAGTTATGAAATAAATAATATAAAATATAATTTCTTTAAAAAATAAATTTTCTTTTGATTCTTCACCTCCCTAGACAATAGTAGCATAAAACTAGAATAATAATAGCAGAACACCGATAGAAATATAGTAGAACAGATAGTTACAATTTTAATTTCAATTTTATAATATATTTTTCAAATAAACTAAAATCCAATTAAACCTATGAAATTATTATCCCATTCAATTTTTAAGTGTCTCAGATTATATCCATTATTAGGAAAAGGGTCATAAAAATATACAAATTAAAAATTAATTATTTAAAATGTATTATAAATAAAATGAATTGAATATTAAACAAAATTTTATAATGAAATTTAACCTTATAGAACTTCGTAACGATCCTAGTTGAAATTATTTCATATATAAATCTTAAAACATAATATTCACATTCCTTTACTCATTTTTTTATAAAAATTCTATTTAAAATAATTATTCAACTCAAAATGACATTTTAAATTAATATATCCAAAATTTAGTAATTGTAAATGAAAATTAACATTTGGTTTAACATATATGATCTTAACACTCTTCTTTTTTGTTGTCTCTCTAAAGAAATTACAAACCTTGTTTGAAAAAAATATGATTAAAATAAATTTAAAATTCAATATAATGTAAACAAGTATTAAAATACTCAAACTTTCATGTTCAATACATTAATGAAATTTTCTTTCAATTCACCATTTATTGAGAAAAACCATTAAAGTGTCTTATCCCCTGAAAAAAACACCCAAAATCTAACAGAAACTAATATATAATAAAATTTAATGTGAGAGGTTATTATTTTAATAGATATATAAACCATTTTGAGATATATGTTTTATAATCTTGAAGATAAGGAAACATACAACACTGAATAATTGCATTCTTTGGAAATATTTCAGCAATATAAATTTTTCTTTTTTGAATTAGTCATTATGATCACTATGGGTGAAATAAAATGTGGTTCCATAAATCCATGTAATTTTTTTCATACAGAGGAAAAATTATATAAAGATACTAAATTTTAAACAAATATAAGTATATATTTTCAATTAATTATACAAACAAAAAATATTAATATACTTACATGAAAACATCTTGCATCGTGTTGATTCCCAACTGATCTCCAATTATAAGATCCATGATAATATTTTTCAAAAGTGTTATATTCATTGTGCACCCACAAATGAAAACTTCTATTGTAATCTCATAAACACCAACCATTAATTTTAATATGTTGAAAATCTATCAAAACTATTAGAAATTGTACATCTAGTAATAAAACTTTTCAATTTTTTAACTATAAAATATTTATTTACCTTTCAATTATTTCTATAAAAAATATATAAATATATAAAATTTTAATTTTTTAAAAAAATTTAATAAAAAAAATACATAAAATATAAAATATACACATACCTATATAGTAATATGTTGAACAAGTCTAGATAGAAAAACAAAAAATGGCCAATACTTTGTCCAAATGTACTCAACTCATTTATAGGAAATGTTATTCTTGCTGATATATCTATAGTATTAAGTATAATGTCCCTATGATGCTCTATCTCTATTTTTTATGATTAATGGTATATAAAATATAAAATATCATCCTATATAAACAATATGATGATGGGGATTATCAATATATAACTCAAAAAATAATTTGGAATCTTTGTATGAGGGGGTATTGGAGTTGGATAAAGAGTTGGGTCTAAAGGAGAAGGTGTATGGGTATGATAAGTAGGAGGAGTGAGATATACTAGAAAAGGTACAGGAGTGGGATCAACAGTATGAAAATATCATTTCATGTCTACAAACATCGACTGTACTGGATCTTGGATCCTTTCCTGCATTGTCACATGAATATCATAAACTTCCACTTCCAAAGATTTTATTTTTTATAAACATTATCCATTTAAGAAGCTTCAGAATGTTCAAACATTTCTTTACCTATACACCTCCTTGGTATCCTCATACATGACCCATGTGTTCAGGATTTCCCAATGATGTACTTAAAATATCCTTCATACCCTCAACTATAAAGAACCCATGTGTGTTATTCGCCTCATGAGAATACTATATAGAATATTTGAAAAAAAAACTCAATTAATTGAAAGATATAAATAATTATTTTAACTTAAATAAATAAGTAAACATATTACAATCCTCTCATCTATATTCGTCAACTCTTCTATAAGATATTGTCCTTTTTTTCTCATCTGATCCAACTTCCATTTTTCATGTCTGGCATGGGGGGGGGGGGGGGGTTCAACCTCTGTAGATCTAGAAGAGTAAACTCTCAATTTTTGAAAATTTTCAACTATCATTTTTTATTCTAATAATGTATACCATACCCAAGCTAAATTATAAGGGTATATGTTTCTAGATTTGATCTCATGTTGATATTTCCTCAATTTCTATGAATTCGGAATAATGAAATCATTAATATGATCATTAATTTAAAAAAACCTCTAAAAGGTAACATTACACATACAAAAAATGCTTCTTGTCACCTAATTTTAACAAATCGCATCTGTGTATCTTCATTTAAAAATGGATATACATCAAATGGATTATGATGTTGTCTATAAATAAAAAGGAAATATGATGTGAGGGTCGATTTATAGTCCCCCCATCTCTTAGAATCCAATGATAAAAGTTTCATCCTAACTCCTGTAATATAAGGAATATCATATGTCATCTGATAAGAAGGGTTAAAACATATATTATTATAAAAATTTCAATTCAAGTAAAATGATAAGAAATGAGCATAACAAAATGGTCTCCCACAAGTGATATTTTGTCAATTTGTCAACACTTCTCTAATCATCACTAAAAATAATAACTATTATTTTTACATGCACTTCTATAAAAGTATTTAATTATTTTAAATTTGGATCTCTTGAAATATCATCATGATAAATGTCTATTTGTATTCTCTGGTCCAAGATATATGAAAATGATAATTTTGGTAAATGTGCATAACTATGTTTACCAACCCTCGAACTCTTTTTCCCACATGTAAGTAGATGTCTCTTGTAAACAAGGAAGATGAGGCTCATCAATAGTATCATGTGTATGTTACTCTCTAGAGGTATGAGTAAGATCATATCCATATGTATGTAGCGGATTAGATGATTGATCATTCATTAACTTACAAATCAAAGAAACAAAAAATTATCATAAAAATACCAAAATTGAGTTTTTATATTAAAATGTAAATAAAAATTGAAAAATTAACCAATAAAAAGTAAATTAAATGAAACTAAACAAAATTTTATTAATATTTTTTATAGTTAACTAAAATTCTAACAACATTGATTAGAGATGAAATGACATAAACAAATGAAAGGATATCCAAAAATTGTGCGTGAAGAGTAAAAATGATCATACCTAATAAATCATTTTTTACACAAAAAACAATAGTTTTTGAATATAATATTATACCATATGTTTTTTTATTTAACATATTGGATTTATAATAATTGTTTTCAAAAAAATAAATTAATAGATATGTTATTTAATGGTAAACATACAAATCTAAACAAAACTAAACTAATATAAACAAACAATTTAACTTATTAATTATAATACATGTTTAAATAAAGAAAATAAATACAATATCTAAAATTTTATGAAATTTGGAAAAGTAATCCAGAAATAAAAATATGTTACCTGTAATATTAAGAATATACTAAAGGATTGTTTTCCTAAATTCCTTCACCAGGATCATTCTATATGGAACAAACCATGTCTATGACGTGATCACCAATATTATCTATTAATATTTCCATGTAAGTCGGTATATCACATAAATAAACATCTTGATCAAGTTTATCATCGCCAATATACTAGTTTTTCCTTTTAAAATAACAAACCACTGCATATCAGATTGATCAAGAACATAGAAAATTTATTTTTCATGTGTTTTCATCATAAACGGATCAGCAGTGTGTTCCAATATATTCATATTAACTAGTTTCATAAAAAAATTATCGTTTTTGACACTGTTGTAACCAATAATCCATTTTCAGTTAAACACTGAAACATGAGATTTAATGTAATCAACCTCAAATAATCATTCAATGACTCCATAATATGCACTTGATGGAGATATTGGGTTTTTGTATTTTGGAACTTAAAAAATGCATTGCTTCTATAAACACAAATACATTACTATTTTGAACTGCAGTTATATTGTTCTGACCCTTCATATTAAATGTATAACCATTAATGTGATATGTAGACAATGTTATTAAATTTAAACATAGACCAACCACAAATAATCTTAATGTTTCTTATGCATCTAATCTTCCAAGAACGGTCTCTTTCAACAATGGGAAAAAAGGTTTTTTATACTCATTCAAAATTTACATATCTTTCTTCTATGGATAAATTTTTTCAAAGCATTAACATGAAATTTTATATATATCTAAGCATAATATATGATATTCTAGTTGTTTAAATATACTTGCTTTATATATTCATCTATTAATTACTTTACTTTCAATCTACATATCCCCTTACCCACATAATAGACTTCTTTATAGAGAGATGTAGGAAAACCAATGCACTCCATTATAGAAATGTAACTTGTATACAACACTAAAATCTCATCAGAAACATTCTTCTCAATAATGGAGGCTTCAATTCGATATATATTCTGAACATACCCATAAAATATCTTCATATACCTTTCATAAGTATACATACAACATAGATATATAGGTTTATAAAGATTTATTTCTCACACTAAAGTAACCATTAAATGCATCATGATATCAAAAAAAAATGGGGTAAAATAAATTTCCAATTGGAAAAGTATATAAACCTCTTCATTTTCCATATTTTTCAAAGCATTAAAATAATTAACCTTATTAAAAATTGAATTTAAAAAATTACACTACTTTATGATAGTAATTCTAACCTGGATGAGAAATATTCCATTCAATGAAAATAGTAGGAGCTATTTCATGATGACATAACAATAAAGAGATTTCATACCTATTAACATCAAATCCTTTAAAGGTACAAATACATTTTAAGAAATACCCTACAGTACTTTGATGTCCTGAAGACACTAATAAAATTTAATTTTCTCCCTCTTGATGAATGTATTACAAGTTGAGGGTAGTAATGTTTTCCTTACATCAAGAGTTGGAGATAACTCCAAATGTATTCCCATTGAGAGTAAGTTCAATCTTATATTCAACCCATATTTAACCTTTCCTTTAATATATAACAATCTTCGAATCAAGATATCACATATATTATTCTCCACATACATGACATGAATGTTATGTTTGAAAATGTGATATCTCTAATATGATAGCTCAAGAAATATTGACCATTTCTTCAAATTATTTATATCACTACAATATTTCATTGTCTTTTCCAATACCACATCAATGTTTTTCACCCTCTCAAAATTCCAATCAGTGGAAAATTGTTTTATAATAATATCAAATTATTAAGAGCTATTGAATACATTTTTTTAATTTTTTATAAGAGTGATCCATAGACAAAAAATTTTGATGACCCATGTATACTATTTTTTATCAGGATGAATTTGATAAAATAAAGTCTCTTGTTCACAAATTAGAACACCTTTATTCCACTTAGCATTATACCCAAAAAATCCCATATGTTGGGAATTCATTTATAGAGAAAAAAAATCATTGCATGAAGTTAAAAATATTCCATTTTATAAGAATCATACACCCTAATAACTTCCTTATATAAAAGTTTTAAGTCATCAATTAATGGTGATAAGAAAAATTCAATATAATTACCAGCATGTTTTGGTCTAGAGATTATTAAAATCAATGTGACATATTTTTTATTTCTATAAAATTCAAGATATAATTTATAAACTAATAATAAAATAGGCCTGGATCTATGTTTAATAATAATTCTTTGATATGGATTCATTCTATATATGCATGATCCAAGTATGTGATTTCTAACATCATTTCCAAATATTGGAAATCAGTGATCAATTTTCTTCCACTATGGACAATTAGCTAGATTCCATAATTTTCCACCACAAGTCAAATTTTTTTATCATTTGAATTTGAAAATAAAATTTCAAATTAGAAATTATAAGAAGATAACATAATTATTTTTAATGGGTCCATGTAACTGCTAAATTAACCGGTAATTTTTCTTTCAACTGATATTGTGATGTACCACATTTAAGAAACCCCAACAAAAATTCATATTCCTTCATATATAGCACACATTCATTCAGGATGATATATATTTTCTTTTACAAAAATCCCACTGGGCAGAATATTTTCTTCACATCATAATGTGATTCTATAGGATTGTTGTCTTTAAGATGAATTTTTTAAACAATTATATAAACAATATTAAACTCTTGTCACTCCATCCATGTTTCGACTTCAATTTAATAAATTTTAAAATCATTGATAAATCCATAAATTCTATAAAAACCTATATACAATGGGTTTTTAGCATCACTATACAGATTCTCAATTTTTGGTTCTTTCTCAATTGACTCTTCTTCAATATCATGAATTATTTCATTAATTTGATAAGACTTATCATCTGGAAAATTATAATCTTTAATAGATCCAAAATTCAACCCAGTTTCACCATGAATAATACCAGGGATTTAACTATAATTAAAACCATTATAAATAAAATTATATTTGATATATTTTAGTTTCAACTTATTCATATTTAATCATTTTAGGAATGAAAAAAACAACATGTTTTTGTTTAGAAAATTACAAAAAAGAATCAACACCTTCATCATATTCATCACTAATTTGAAGTTTAGTAATCCAACTTCGACTCATTATTATCTATAAAAAATATCAATAAAAAATATCTTTTCAAAAGAATATATTGGTAATAAAAGTGAGTTATATATGGAAATAGTAGATTATTTGAATTATAATCAAGAAGATGAACTTGTGGTATTATTAATTATTAAAATGTCATTATGATTTCCAATGATAGTGAATATAATGTTTAAAAGGTTGATAACATTGGAGATGAAATTGAAAAATAATTGGTTAGATTATACACTAAAATATAAAATAATACAAGTATATTTATATTATTAGAGTCTAAAAGAGAGTCTGACTAAAAAAGAAAAAAATAAATGAAATCCTTTGAAGAGGGACTAAATATCAAGAAATATCTAGTGAAGATTTAATTTAATGGAAAGTAAAAAAATTACAATAATATAGGATCATTATTGATTAGAATGATTTTTTTGAATATAATAGATTACATATATATATATAAGTATTGTAATAAGAAGTATTTTCTAGAAAAATAATATTGATGTTGAAGTTAAGGCATTTACTGAGAAAAATTTTCTTATATTAAAATTAATTCTAATGAAATGTCAAACAAAAGTCTTACTGAATAGTCACAAATTTTTGAAGAAAATATTAACGTTGAATGATCTAATTTCCAAGAAATATCAATCCTATATTTTATTATTATATTCTTAATCCAATGGGAAGAAATATTTCATTGAACAAAAGGATTAACTTTGTAAAGTTTTAGAAGATAAAATTTTATATGTAACCACATTAAATAAAATAGGGTGTTAAGTAACCTAATATATTTCTAATAAATTGGAGAGATATAATACATCCACCCATAAAATAATGATAAAATTTATATATTCAGAGAATATAAATGAGAAAATAATCATAATCTTGACATATAATATTAAACACATGATAAATAACATAGATTAAAAGTATTTCCAAAACATTGATCACAATCCATAATAAAAAAAATTTGGGTGGTGGAATTATAGTATATATCAAGTTGAGAATAAGAAGCATTAATGTTAGTTGATGTAGATAAAAATTACTTTATAATAGCATTATAAAATTACATTGAAAAATAAGAATATATTACATTTAAAAATTTTGTTAGCCTTTATAAAAATGGAGTAATTTATAAAATATTGAGAATAGAAATGACATTGAAAAGGATAGAAATAAAGGGGAAGAATTCTAATGAAAATAGAAAAAATTCATGAGAAAATTCATTAATGTGCAAGTAATTAAAAAATAGATTCCTTTGGAACATTTATAACATAAAAATAAAACTAATATAACCATGAGAAATTACTAAAATATATAAAATGATATCTGTAAACTAATATATGGAATATAGAAATAGTGGATATTGATTCTCACTTTAAAAAATGAGATTAAGAAGGGTCAAAATACTTGAAATAATTAATTTTATCTCTTAAAAAATGGGATTCTAAATGGTAAAATGTGATAAAAAAATAAAAATGTAAAAAATCAACCATGAATTTAATTTAAGCTGGTATCCAAACTAGTTTTTTACTAACCTAAAGAGCTAGATATTTCGATAGAGTTCTTATTCAATAGATATCATGAATAAAGAGGGAAACAAACCTCACATTTCATAAAATAAAGGATCCAATAACATGACATACGAAACCAAATCAAACCCAACCATTGAAGATGTAAAAATCATTATATAGAATCAATTTTACAAGGAATCATCCATGGACCAAACAAAAGAAAGGATTGAAAATGTGTGGGGCCTACTTTAGAGATGATAATATCAATATTTAATCTTGAACCAATGAGGCTGAAAAAACAAGGGGGTGTATGAAGATGGTAATGTGATATTGTTGACCACCTGATCGAACAAACAAGGTTTAGGGATTTTATTTCAGGTAATGACCGAAAGAGTGAAATGAAAATGTGTGTTTCTTACTTAAGAGATGATAAGATCTATCTTTGATGCACAATGATTAGGCTGATGAAAACTAATGGTTAAGGAAGATCTTAATGCGATATTGGAGTCCACCAGATTGAATAAATGAGGGTTTGGTATTCCACATAAGAGAAATGAGACCTTTTTCATGAGAATGAAAGAAATAGAAATGAATCCACCCAAAAATTTATAAAATTTTAAAAGGTATAAAAAATAGGTTATTTAATAACTGATTTGGAAAATCCATGAAAATTTATTTTTCACATCAGCTATTTAGAACTGACATGAAAAATCAGTGAAAATATCTTTTTAAATTTCATTATAAATGACTGACATGAAAAAGGTAACATAATAAATAGTTTTTGTAGGGTTTAATTTTATATTATATACTTAAGTTTATTTATAGTTGTTTTCCTATCACTTGATCCTATTATTGTATGAGGGAAATTCATCTCATATGTGAGATTTTTATAACCTTAGTAATTTTTCCAAACTAAGGCGTATTGGAGGCAGGACTTGGGGATTTATTATTCCTCTTCCTTTATTTCTATCCCAAGAGGGGTACCTTTGGAGGGAGGGGTCATTACATAATGGTATCAAGGGTTTTGGTTGAGAGACATGGTGGATTTTGTAGTAAGGTACTATTTGGATTGTATGAGTTGACAGATAAAAAAATTACAAAAAAACATGGTTTGTAACATAGTTTAGGGAGACCAGATAAGAAATAGGATTTTAGGGCACCTAGGATCTAGTGCATTGACTCTGAGGTTATTGGATGACCAAGTGAGTTGGACCTGTTTGTTGTGTAGAGACCTAGGAGAGGTGAATGCATCATTATTGATTGTATTCATGTATTAATTGGCTAATTGTGGGAAGTTAATTTAATAAATGGATTAATTAAATAAACTTATGATAAAAATCCCTGCTACAAAGATTATGATATGTCCTTTATTATAGGAATGGATCATTTTCATTATCAATGAGTATCTCAAAAGGTCGAGTTTTAGTAGGATTATCTAGATGATCATCATATTTGACCAAATAGAGGGGGATTAGGCATGGTATAGGTAATTAAATTCCATTCTATGGATATGTTTTGGGAATTATTAGAGAAGCATCGCAGATCTAGAGATCGAGCACTAGTTTGAGGGGATCAAGATTGATTTATATCTGATTCGATCTCTGGTTGAGTTATGGGTTCCATTAATAGTTATTTAGTTATGGGGGGATATACTTTAGTGGTGGAGGTAATAATGTGGTGACCAAAAAGAGGAATATGTGTTGTGGCTTGAATTTTTGTAAAAAGTTTTGTTCAGAATTTCTATCGTTGAGGACAAAAGTAGTGAACCGACATTTGTTGATTTCCCTTAAGTTTGGGAGGCTTAGTGTGAGGGGTCTTGGGTTAAAGGTCATGTACCTATTTTTAATTTTCTCAAATTTTTTTATTGATGATAATTCAATAGAGAGACATCTGGATGGGGTTTTTCACCTAGTGATTGGATATGCGGTGACCCCTTTTATGTTTTATAAGCACCGGGAGGTTCATAAGAAATCATAGATTATCGAGAAGAGGATTTTGTGGGTGTTTATCCTTGAGATATTGGGATACATGGAATCATGAAGAGTATATATTCAAGTATTGGGCTATATGAGTTAATGAAATCAAGATTTTGACTAGTGGGAAACCAACTGTGGTATATTTTTTCTCATCCTTTTTAGATTGGTGGATTCTGGGCACCCTCTAGGGGTTTATTTTTTATTTTTGTTATATTTTTATAGGGGGGATAATCAAATCAAGGATTAATGTTCATTGACACATGGATCCTATGTTTAGATGATCATTCAATCCCGTTTTCTATAAAAAGATCAATTGCTTCTGTGAATGTTTTAGCAACAAGTACCGTTAATGCTTGTTCAGAAGTTGAGGATAGATAGTTATGGAAGGGTAATCCTTTTGATGATCCCCATATATAGGTACCTAGTCTAGATAATAGTCATAGAGGTTGATAAAATATAGGTAGAGAAGCTAATAATATCCAGATACATGCATTGGAGGCAACAACCCCAGATGGGTTCATGGTTGTCAGAGGTATGATCAGTTTGCCATCTACTATTGTTAGTGACTTCTTTGATTCTAGAGCTCCTCACTCCATTGTTTCTCATAGCATGGTATGTTCATTAGGAATATATTTATAGAGGGTTCTTGTTCCTATAGTGTTATCTACACTGGTTGGAGGTCTTGCTGCTTTGTTTTATGTATATCTGGGAAGTAGGCTGGTGATGGAGAAACACCAGTCAGTGGACAATTTCTTCTTGGTATAGATACATATATATGATGTTATACATGGAATGAATTGGATATAGTATGTGTGTTCAGTCATAAAATATTTCTAGAGTATATTTCTTTTAGTAATGTGGAGGGCCTGTGAGTGAATTTTGTTGGAAAGTAGGATTATTAGATGAGTGGCATGCTAGTAGAGTATCTTGTGTCTTATTTGGTGGAGTTGTTAGTAGAATCTCAGGTAAGAGTTATTCCCAAGGCTCTAGAGGAGTTCATGGATATTTTACTAGATGAGGTAGTGATGTTACCTCCATGATGATTTTTTGAGTTTGGGATAAAATTTCAACTAAGTGGTCCTCTAAATTCAATGGATCCATATCGAATGGTGCATGCCGAGCTACAAGAGTTGTGGTTGTAGGTGGATAATTTGATGTTTATGGGTTTAATCTAGCCAAGTGTGTCTTCTGGGAGTGATCTGGTGTTGTTCTCCAATAATTAAGATGGTATTAAAAGGTAGTGCATAGAATACTAGAGTTTTAATTACGTAACAGTCAAGAATCATTACTATTATACCCCAATATTTTAAAAGAACAACATTATATTTGATAGCATATACGACACATAACATTGAGTGAAAACAAACCAAATAATATTATTATTTAAATGTTATAGTTATAACCTAGCCATAAAATTTTTGGGTATGAATAGGATTAAATAGATTCTGAAAAACATATAAAGGTCATATTGAATACAAATGTGTTGATTAACAATTAGGAAATAAGCACTCATTTTTAAGTAAAGTCATTTTATTCTTCAAATATAAGATTTCATTAAAAATGTTTTTTATTTTTTTTGTTATAAAATATTATAATAAATTTATAGAATTTTTAAGAAATTTATTTGATAAAAAATATGTCATTATTTATTTAGCATGTCAGAATTATCTTAGAGTGTTTTTTTCTATTTTTTAGAAGTTTTATTTTCCAGGGAATGGTGAAAGATACTGATTTTCATGGAAAACTATATTTTTGTTTAGAGTATTTACAATGTTAATTTTTTTAAATAGTTTCAAATCTAAAATAGTAATTTCATATTACTAATAATCCAATTAATTTCACTGTAATAAATTTTATAAATGAATTTAGTATAAAAATTTTTTTATAGCTAAAAATGGAAATTTTCTGGAAAAATATTTTTTGTTGTAATTTTAATTTTAATCTTAAATTAGTTTCTAGAATTAATTTAATCTGAATTATAAAAATATTTTCCATATTTTTAAACAGAAGGTCCAAATTTGGTAAATATGTTTCTTTTAATTTTGGTCACTCGGAATAGTAACCATTGTAAATTTTTATTACCTCGATAAAGGTAAAATAGGTAAAATATGATTAAAACTATGGGGTAAGACCTTAAAATAAACCAAACACATTCCCTAATCCTATTTTATGATTGAATTTCATCCATAATCATCTAAATCATAAAAATAATCCAACTTTATGCCATTTCTCTTTGATAATGAAATAAATATTAATTCAGTAAAGTATAAAAACAAAATGTCACTCACTTTGTTTTAAATTTTTTTAATATTTTATTTCAAGGATTAAAATAAGTTCTTAATTATAAAAAATTATTAAACATATTAAAAACATATTATATTCATAAGAGTAATTTATTTTTAGTTTTTATAAATGATATAATTACCCAGGACACTTACACATCACATGGATGTTATATATAAGTTTATTTAAATAAATAATATTTTTTTTATGATATATTGATAATTTTGGAAAGATAAAATAATATCAACCTTTTTCCATCAAGATCATTGAAAATTTTAAATGATACTCAAGCGTACATTCATCTTATCATCTCCATGATTGTAATGTAGTTCATTTTTCATAACTACAATTTATGGTTGGTTTTAAAAGTATAATTGATTTATAAAAATGATAATGATGTCATTATTATTATTTTCGATATTATTTAATAGAAATCACTTTTACAATAGTTAACCTACCACTTTCATTTTGGACATATGAATTAAATATCATCAATACATCCCACTTGACCTTAATTGATTAAGTAATTAAACATTACATGATAATAAATAAAATAATATGAATAATAAACATGAAAAAGGTTTGTAATAAAGTAAATAATTAACATAAATATATTATTTAGGATGATAAAGAACACATGTGAGAAGTGGGAGCTGAGGTAAGAGATGTCGTCCAAATTTACTTTCATTAAGGCATATTTCATTGTCTTTTACATAATTTATTTTATATGGTGTATATTTTACCCTTTTAAATGTTTTATCATGAATCTTTTACACATCATGGTATTTTAGGTTTCAATTAAAATTAAGTCATCTATAGGATTTGACATGAAAGTTACCATGTGGTAAGGTGTTTCTTAACTCAATTTACATTCATTGGGTTTTACTTCTAATTCATTGACTATGTTATGCCATGATTTTGTGCGAAATAATACATGAATGTATTATTTTTTATTTACACTTTTCTTTATTTATATTTTTTAAACATAATCACTTCACTGATTAGTTTTTAATTAAATGATATGATCTTTGTAAGGGGTTTTATCATTTCACTTTTACTCTTGGGAGACATATACCATATTCACCACTTATTTATTTTATGTGGTGTATATATTAAAAAATTTATTTTATATATAATGAATCTCTTTATATTCATTTTATTTAATGTTTTATTAAGATTTATTTTTTTCATGGTGTCTATAATTATAATGTTTCTAGAATAGTAAGTGTTTATTTTCACAATCTCATCATTATTCAAGTTATTTATGTCTAAGTCTACACTAGGGGATTTATTTTATTTTTATATATTAAACCCAATATATTTTATTATCTTATATTCATTTATATAAATCACAAGTTTTACTTTAATTTTTCTCTCTTTAAATACTCAAGAGACTGAAAGAATATATTTTTAAGGAAAACTGACTTTATTTCTCTCCTCGGTTAAAAATAATTTTTCTTCCATTTCTATATTTTCATTAAAATGTTTTCAATAATTTATTTATATTCTACTATGATTTTTTAAACTCATTTTTACCCATTTTTTTATTTCTCTAAAAATATTTCAAATTATTTTTTTGTTTTATGAATGAGGAAATTTTTGACTTTTTACAAAACAAATGTGAAAGTAAACATTGTTTTAAAATACTCGACATTAATGGAATTTCCCACAATCACGACCACTCAATTTTTGGAAATTTCATTCAAAAAATTTTATGAATCTTTTCACATAATTGTTTTCTTAATATTCTTGAAATTTTTAGTCTTTAAAAGTAATTTTCCATGTCAAAAGGGTATATTCCTCAGGAATGTTTTTAGTTATATTTTATTGTATTTCTATTCATCAATTAAAAAATTATTATTTTATTTATACCCCACTATGGATATTTTGGAATGATACTATCCTTATTATTTATCTAGAGGGTTTATGATCAGTTTGATAAGGGAAAATATTAACATTTTTGGTGCTATTTTTTAAATATGAATGTTTTTGTTGATTATATTGTTCACGCTTTTCATATGATGAATTAATTGGACTTGGTAAGTGATAGGTGGGGCCTGTTATAGCCTATAAGTGCATTTTTAGGTCTCATGGGATAAAGTAGTTTTGGTTTTTTGGCTAATTAATTACCCATTTCTATAAGATGTCTTGGAATGAGGCCTTGACGACAAGTTTATGATGTCTGAAATTAGGCCTTTCTTCAATATGAGATTAGTTATTGATTTACATGTGATTATTTCAATAGTTATTATATTTATGGATAAGTTTCAAGCTCATGTGATTAGTTATATGATATTATTTTATCATCGTTTATTCCTGCTATATTATTCATTGTGATTAATTTATTGATTAAATGGAATGTATTTTTAGTCATTTACCTTAACATATTGACTATGAAATATTTATTCTATGATAAATCCCATTGTATATAATCCTTATGAGCATCTAATCTCACCATTATTTTGTTTCCTTTACCAATGATATAAATAAGTAATTATTTAGTGAGTTCAAGGATGCAAAATAATTAATTTCACTATATATTATATTTTATTTTCCAATATAAAATGAGAAGAACGTATAAATCTATTTTACCATGACTACTAAACTATATTTTTCTTTTGGTATGTGATCACTTATATCTTATGATGATTTGATAAAGTAACAACCAAATTTGGGTTAATGGAGTTGGGGTTGTTGTAGTTTGTATCATAGGTAGTTTAGTAGTAACCTTAAAAACTAGATTTTGGATTCCATAAATTAGGGAATATAACCCAATGATAGATATTGAGGAAATTAACTAAATACACTATTTTTATGATTTAGATAAGAATAATTTAATATTTTTAGGTACCATAATAGGTTAATAAATCTATGTTTGATTATGGGTTTAAAGGAATAAATACCCCTTCTATGGTTTTATGTGATGCAAGTAACTTTGAGAAATTTATAGAGTTTTAATATATTCTCGATGTATATGTAACCCTTATGTATAACTTTTGTTTTAGTGAAAATTTTATTTTATGAATAACACTTTTATATTTTTTATAAATAAGTATAAATTTATTGATAACATTTAGGCTTACTATCATCATTGATTTTAAGTTAATGATTTTCAATAAAGATAATTTTATTTTATGGAAACAACAAGCTGTATAGAAAACCTTAATGGTTAAAAAGTGATTTGACAATTAATGTTATTTTTGAGTATGGTTATCATATTTTTGGGAATTTTATAGGAATTTTATTAACATAATTTTATAAAAATTACAACACACAAACCAGGCAACAACCTATCAAAGACGACAATGCCACAAGGCTAGAAACCACAACTGAAGGGTGATAAGGGTTTTGTGCCTACCACTGGCCTATGTGATATCTAGGTCAGTATGCATTTTATTTACATAAAAAATTTTATTGATAAATATTTAGTTTATTTTGGGAATAATATTATAGGATCAAATATTTTTTATATTATTTGGTGACTAATGATATTCTAGGAGATATTTTTTTGGAGAGAATTATATATAACCCATAAATTTATTTAAAGAGATTATTTGGGAAGAATGTTGCTACATTTTTAGAGGTATAATATTAAGGGTATAATAAATCCTTTGAGGTTAAAATTTTATTTAATTTTGATGTTATTTTAGTGTAACAGCCCAACCCAGGATCCACTTAACATCTGCCCTGATGCGGTGGGTCACATGTACTCAAGAACACCTCCCCATATGATAGAGGGTTACAAATAACAACAAGGGTGTAAAGGAAGTACAATGGGGATACTATATCCTCTTATAAGAGTGAAAAAATAGATACAATCAGATACAATCAATAGATGAGTAATAATATAAATATTGATAATAGATAAATTGAAGAAGTGTAAATAAACAGAATAATCCTTCAAGTGCAGAAGCATAAATTACCAAGAAAATGATTAAATATAAAAAAATCCTCTATGGGAGTGTCTGATACAAAGATTCATGGCATGATGTAATATAGAAATAAAACAAGAAGATACAATCATGATATACAATAGTAAAAAGGTAAAAAAGAAAAAATAGATCCAAGAATCTTGAGCCTATGCTCGATCCTATACTCATAATCTACAACTAAAGGTAAATCATGTCAAAGTCTAGTAGCAGGGAGCTTTTCCTTATCAGTACCTATAGAAATATAATCTTCTTGGGTACCCAAGGTAGCCCAAGTAGCATGTGTGATAACATCTCAGCAGGACACCGCCAACAGGGTCTATGTGTAATCCTAGTAGTGATCATGACTAAACATTGTGTTGGTATAACATAATAAGTAAAATAATGAAGAAATAAATATCTAGGCCACTTACGTTCTCAAGGGACACCTGGATGCTCTGCCTTCTTCGGATCATATCAAGGAATTGTATGATCAATCACAATATATATAGTAATAATATGTATATTATAATTATATATATTGAATCCAACTATATGACCCAATTATGTGTAGAAAAAAGTGCCCATATACCTGGAATACTAGTGCTGGCTAGACTTGGGAATAACTCCGACATTCATGACCAGTTTAACGAGTCTATAAGCTCAAGAAATAGGGCACATTCCCTAAATCCAAATAAGTGTGAGATATGTCATGAAAAAACACACAGGATGGTGAGTGAACCAAAATTTCACCACTCTAATCATGGAATTTGGTGCATAAATCCCAACACCCATATAGTATCACTAGTTTTAGATTCCATACTCAACACCTGATGTAAGGGAGCATAATTTTTCTCCATGCTCAACACCCCGTACCATCACACACAAGTTAACTCAAGGAATATCTTTTATAATATAATCCATGTGAAAAAACCTCCCATGAAACTTATTAATCAATCCCATATATATAAATAAGGTATAGTAGTTCAATTAGAGCAACTGATAAGTGATGCAACAATAGTCATGGACTTTCCACCCTTAAACCATTTCAAGAGGTTATTTAAAGTATTCAATTTATTTAGAAGAAAACATGCCATCATATATGATCCATCCTATATATATGTCTAATTGGTTCATTTAAAAAAGGGAAACCATTATACATTATCCACTTCCCTTAATCCACCCATTCAATTACAAATCAAGTAAAACCAAGTTATAAATCTCACAGAGCCATTTAGAAGGTGACATGGTTGAATAAGGAAATTACCTACATGGTAAATTTTAAGGATATGATGAGACCAACACCTAATAGGTTCCTTTTTTTCAATAAATATTCATATATCATGGGAAATCCCATTTTAATTTTATGATGAAGGAAAAATATGTGTTTTGGGAAATTAAGAAATTAGATACAAAGGCCAATTCAAAGTGGCACACCCAATGGTTGTCCATAAGTCTGGCGACCAATCTTTAAACTAATAAACAAGATTCAATAGGCATATAACATGGTGTAAGGATAAATTATTCATGAAGAACCTGGTAC
This sequence comes from Viscum album, assembly GCA_963277665.1. NCBI lineage: Eukaryota > Viridiplantae > Streptophyta > Magnoliopsida > Santalales > Viscaceae > Viscum > Viscum album. The sequence continues at coordinate 1,017,929,412 of OY728140.1, read as the reverse complement.
AAGTGGGATTCTCAACAAAGGCTATCATGTGACATAGTGGAGTATCTCGAGATATCAAAACTCAAACATAAAGTTATGCAACCACCTAACTCAAGGCCATAGAAGACTCCCCACCTGATATCATCCTTATATTTCTAGTATGTTGGAAGAGATATTTGAAATGGTCCAATTCCCTAAATGTATAGAAAATGACCCTTCATCTAATTATCACAATAGATCTGAAGGAAAACTTAGATAGGAGGTAAGAGACTAGGGGAGCTTACTGAGATGGTTCCAATACTTCTAACAGATCGTGAGATGGAAACCAAACTGGATAGTTGTTTCAATGCATAGATTGTGTTTTCTTCATCTAAAAAAAAGGTGAAAACCAATCCTACATTTTAGATGGAGAATGGGGAAATATTATAATTTTATAACTTATGTTAGGGGAAAGATGGTCATTTCACCCCAAAATATCAAGGCATGTGGTTTGGGAGTAGGGTTTGGTAAAACCATGTGAAAACTACGATCAGTTCATTGCTACTTAGGGAACACTACATGGGTAGATTCATGGTATGACTATTCATATTAAAACTATGAGAAATTGATCAATCCAAAACCATCAACCAACTAAATATCCATTCACCCTTAGTCGCATGGTTGCAAACAAACCATGTGGACCAGTACATTCTTCCCATTTTAGAGCTCCGAGCTCCAAAAGATATCCTAATGCACTCAAGACATCATTGGATTGATTATAAATCAATATTAGGGACTTCTATGGAATTTAAATTGAAAACCTAGTGATCTGAATCATCATTGAAAAGATGGGTCGTTACAACCTCACATCCTTAAACCAAATTGTCCCCGAGTTGGACTTATGTGCCAAAATTGGTATCTTTAGTAAAGAGTTCCATCCACTGGGATCATATCTGTGCTTCCCATTCCGAGGTCTCATCCTGTACATAGTTGTGTAGCTATAGCACCCATATAAAAGGAACAGACCTACCTTAGATTTTATTCATGCTCTGATCCACTATACACACTGGATAATCCTCAAAGGGTTCATCCATATCCAATTAAAAATAATCAGGTTTAAAGATATGTGATGGGACTATACAGTATCCGTGAATATGAGATACATGAAAGAAATCAGGCATTGACCAATTTCTCTGAGGACGTTCCAACTAGAAATCCACTATTGCGATCTATTTCACAACCTCAAAGGGTCCAATGAACCTAAATGAGAGCTTAACCTTCCTTAAAATATGTATATAGCCCAACCTGGGTAAGACTCACAAGAAAACCCAATCCCCAACCTCAAAATCAAGAGTTCATCAATGTTTTTTGGAATATGAATTTTGTTGGTGCTGAGTTGTTAGCATGCTCTTTCTGATTAGCTTGACCGTCTTTTTATTCTCATTTTATGAGATGTGGTTGAATCATAACCACTTCTCTTACATCTATCCATCATAGAGGTGAGATTCAAGGCCTACCCTATAAGGATTCATAGGGATCCATCTCAATGGTATCCTGAAAGTTGTTATTATAATAGAACTTAATTAGGTGAATCTATTTCTCCTAGAAACCCCCAAAGTAAAGGTAATATATGTGGAGCATGTTCTCTAGAACTTAAATCATACACTCCATATGTACATAAGTCTATGGTTGATAGGTCATTCTCAAATTTACATGCATACCCAAGGCCTTCTGCAACCCCTTCCAGAAACATGATGTGAAAGGATCATCTCTATCAAAAATTATAGAATAAGGAACTCCATAAAGATATACAACCTCTCTGCTTGTTTTCATTGAAGGTCTCTCACACATGTAAGAATTGGGTGACCTTCATCAAACTATCAATGAAAACCGACACCGTATAAATTTCCATGAGGTGATCTAGATAGACCGGTCATGAAATCTATCTGAACATCATCCCATTTCTAATTGGGAATAGACAATGACTATAAAATACCTGTGGGAGGTTGATGTTGTTCCTTCATCTATTGACAGGTGGAACACCGAGTGATGAAGCTAGAAATATCAAATTTCATACTAGGCCTCCAATACTGCATTGTAGATCTCGATACATTTTGGTGACACTAGGGAGAACTTCCCCTAATGAGGCATATAATTCCCACATCAGCTCCTCTTTTATGTCTATTAGGACCCATACACTCCCATGGAACATAAATTATCACCCCTACCCTTGGTCCAAATAGAAAATTTATCATTATCAGACACACTTTCCCTTATGAAAAGACCTTTGGGGCCAGATATTTATCTCATCCTTACCCATTCTAAAAGAGTATAAGTCACTTCTAAGGTCGAGAGGATAGTCTGAACATGGCCCTCCTATACCTTAATGTGAATATTTGAGAATAAGGCCATAAGATTCCATTCTCCACTACATTCCTGAACTTCTGGTGTTTGATTCTTCCAACCCATAGCATCATCTACTGTATTTCCCTTACCAGTCATGTGAGAAAGAGAGAAATAAAATGACTATTGGTACTCAACCCACCTGAATTTTTTGGGATTGATATCCCACTATGTGACAATGTACTTGAGTATTTTTTGATCAGTGTAAACCAAAAAACCCTCTCCCAGTAAATAGTGTCTCCAATAATGTAAGGCATGTATAATAATAATTATCTTGAGGTCTTGTGTTGGGTGATTCCATTCATGAGGTTTCAGCTGATGAGACCCATATGAGATAACATGCTCTCCCATCCTCAGAATAGATACAACCCTAATAACTAATGCATCATAGTATATAGTATAGATCTTACCTTGCTTCGGTAGAATTAGTATCGGTGATAAAGGAAAATTATCCTTATCTATTCGAAGGCTAATTCACAAACTTAGGACCATACAAATTTCACAAAATTATTTTTCAATCTGATAAGAGACACTATAAGGCATAATAAATCTTGGATGAAGTGTCTATAATATCTAGGTAGACCCAAGAAACACTAAATGTCAAAGATGTTTAGGGATACTCCGATGAAACTACCACTCTCACATTCCCTAGGTTTGCTAAAACTCATGACTCTAAGTTGATGTGACCTAAGTAGTGTACTTTTTTATTAAAAAAGTGGCATTTAGTTATATTTTTATAGAGTTGCTTCTCTATCAATGCATTTAGTATAATATTGATAGGGGTTTCATGGTCGTGTATGGATCATGAATGCACTAATATATATTAAACAAATACAACCAAAAATGACTCTAGATATAAGTGGAAAACCCGATTCATATGAGCCATAAAAATTGAATGTACATTCATGAGTCCGAACGACATAACCATGTACTTTTATAGACCATACCTTATCTGAAAAGCTATGTGAGGTATGTCTGAAGTGTTGACACATACCTGATGATATCCCGACCTCATCTTTGAAAACACATTCACTCCTCATAGATGATCAAATAGGTATTCTATTATAGGAAGTGGATATCAATTCTAGAATGTAATATGATTCAAATGATAGTAATCTAGAGCCTGAGGGTACTATATACCTTCTTGGAGAAAAGAAATGGTGAACCCTGTGGAGTAGTTGTAGGGTGTAATAATTCTTCAGCTGTAAGATCCTCCAATTTATTATTGTTCTCTAGAATCTCATTAGATGTCATCCTATAAGGAGTAATGGTCACTAGTTCTTCTCGAGGTACTATTTCAATAGTAAACTTTACCTCTCACACCAAAGGTTGACCAGAGAATCCTTCAAGAAAAAAATCTCTAAAACACTCCACTATTGGAGGAAAAACGGCGGGTCGTAACCCCTAGTCATCAAGGAAAAACTTTCAATATGAGCTATCATATTACTCAAAATCTACTTCTTGGGTCCATCTCATGTCACACTAGAATCATATTCTCCCTTATTCACATTCCTAACACCCTATGGTGATATAAATGTCACCCTTTAGAAATAACAGCCAATATAGTCTCGATAGGGAACTAACCAGTCCATCCCAATGATGATATAAAATCCCATAATATCAAGGATGAAGAGATTACATAAAAAATAACCACCTATCTTTAGGGGACAATATGTACAATGGAAAATTCCCTCTGAATGGATACCTAAAGAGGTTTATAGAGACAAAACACCCTGAAAGTGGTAAATACCGGGGCCCATACATCCAATAAAATATCAGATATAAATGATCGAGATGCACCTGTGTAAAATAAAACAGATTCTAATGTAGTGGCTACTATAATAGAGCCTTATACAATAGAAGGTTCAACACTCTGAACCTCTGGTGAAGGATGTGTTACATATAACTGGCCTATACTGCGTCCCTGATTCACTTCTTGACTGCCCTGCACAATCTCACTCTACTAGCACTGAGAATTGTAAGTCTAAATGCATATACCTCGACTACCAACTTAACTTGATTCGCATGTGGTATTCTAGATGCCTTCCTGACATGATCGTACTAGCCCTGATGCTGACTGAGGAGTAGATATAGATCCCTTCTTACATGGAACTGGAGTAAAAGTTCTACAGAATTGATAGATATGCCCTATCTTGTCGCAGCCTCTATACTTGACTGGATCACATAATCACTGAGTTATATTATGTCCCAGCTTCCCATGCTGGTGACAAATAAGAAATATATCTACACGAGGAGAAAGACTGATGGTACCTCCGTAATTATCCTCAAAGCATCTCTTTTGCGTAAAAAAGTGAACCATTGATAGATATAGGTTCTAAAAGACCCTGAAACGAACCATCATCTTCACTCATGTTCTGATCTATAATAAGGGAATGGTTGATGATTTAAAAAATGGTAGTCAACCAGAACATGTGGACCTATAATCAGATGTCGTACTACTTCCCAACCTTGAATTGACAAGAATTTATAAGATCATTTGCAACTAGATTATGAGTGAATCAGTACAACTCTGTACAATGAGCAGAGTATTCCATAACTAATACACCACCTTAATACAGTTTAATGAATTCTCTAGAACTATCATCCCTCAAAGTATGTAGAAATAAGTAATCATAGAAGTTGGTCTGAAAATTTTCCTATACCATATCACGATGTTGATCCACCTGGGAAATAACATCCCACCACCTCTTAGAATAATTACGATGCATATGTGGAGTTAACTTGACTCTCATATTCAAATGCATATCTAGAGGATATAATATAGAAATGATTGCTTCAAGGCAAGACTTTACAGCATGAGGTCCTCCATCACTTGAAAAGGTTGGAGGATGATGCTATTGGAATTACAATGTCAACTCTACCATACTCAGGGAAGGTTATAAAACTCCTTTTATAGACAGAAAAATATATTGGAAACCCTCATAGGACTAGGTTTTTATACCCTTATCAGAAATAGGAAGAGGTTCTATATGTGGAACTATAGGAGGAAAGACCGGTGGCTCGGGGCCTGCCACTTCAATAGAATGGTTGTCACCTCCTTTAGGGAATATGATAATAGGATGTCATAGTAGCTTGAAACTACAATGCTAAACATACTCCTTATAAGTCATTTAATCAATTTAGTAGATTGAATTTAAGAAACTAGAACAAGTGTAAAGTCTTCATATAAGAATGACCACACCTCTCCTCCTGCTTCAAAATCCAATTCTAGATGGTATAAAGAGACCATAACATGCAATAATAATGATCATATATAAACCAATAACCACCAATAAGGTCTGGTTTAGGTATGATTCTATGTGTAAGATATATATAAGATGACTAGTTTTAATTGAAAAGTCATATTTGTTTTGAATTTGTGCGTTTAAAATATATATATATATATATATATCACTTTAAATGGTTGAATTAAGTGAATCACCATTTAGAATCCATATGGGGGCATACTTCTTATAAACCAAAATATGGAATCCTCTCAACCCACAACAAATAAAGTTCCATCTTATTCGACCAATGTCCCATAGCTCAAGATTCCATAATTGACTGCTTAAGGTTTCTAATTTAACCTATTCAGGAAAATACTTTGAGGTTATGACAGATGCTTTATGTACCAATTATGTTTTATAATACCTATATAAGTGGAATAAAAATTCAATACATGTCAAGGCACTAATAATATACACAATAAAATTCATTCTGAAAAAAAACATGGAATAAAAGAATTCATGTAATATTAGTCCTATTGTACTTAATAATGTTGAATGGTCTAATGCTATGACCTTATTTAATCAGGCCGAGTTAATAAATATCATTTCAATCATATAAATATTAGTAACATCATAAAACAAGTGTGTCACCCAATGGTGAAGTTGTATCAAATATAAATGGAATAATTAATATCATTAATTTCTCATCCCTGGAAACTTGGGTTTCCCCTGTACATGGGTTAGCTATGTCCAGGTGTAAGGTAAATTACAAATCCCATTAACTCCTAGTCTCTTATTTAATACCGAACTTGTATGAGAAATGAAAAACAAAGGCTATAATACCACTTTGTAACATCCTAACCCGGGTTCCACTTAACCCGTACCTTGAGTCAGTGGGTCACATGGCCTAAAGAATTCCTCCCTATATGTCAGAGGATGCCGACTAGTAGTGATGATTTAAAGATAGTATAGTGGAAGTATTATACCCTCATATCAGTTTTTACAAGATATAAAATTAGATACAATAAAAATATTAAGTATTGTATAAACATATAGAATAAATAAAGCGTGGAAGCATAAATCAATAAAATAAAAAAGAAAGTGTGGAAGTGTAAATAACTGAGCAATTGAGTAAATATAACAGAAGCCTCTATGGAAGTGTTTGATACATGGATGCATGGAATGCTGTTACACAAAAAGGAAACATAAAGATATGATCATGATACACAATAGTGATAAAGTACAAAACATTTCCAAGTATCTTGAGCCTATACTCGATCCTCTACTCTTAATCTCCAACTAAAGGTAAATCAAATCTATGTCTAGTAGAAGGGTGTTTTCCCTTATCAGTACCTACAAAAAAAATAATATTTACAGGTACTAAAGGAAAATTCAGTAGTGTGTGAGATAAAATATTAGTAGGACAACCCCAATGGTGTCAACATTAAATCCACTTAGAGTTAGTAACAAAACAATGTGCAGGTATAATAGAATTACCAAAACAATGTTGAAATAACCAACCATGATACTCAGGTTCCTAACGAACACCTGATGACTCTACCTACTTCAGATCATGGCTAGTATATAGTGAGTCAAATATTTATTCCATTACTATTACATCATTTTAAAGATAAATAACATAATAGTATTACACATAGAGGTTCCAAAGGTTTAGTGTCTTGGTAAAACTAGGACCATACATAACAATTACAACAACAAGCATAAACATTTCTTCAATTTATTCTGCTCTAACTTCTTACTTGAACTTGAAATCCCCTTAGTACATGAAGCCACTTGAGGATATAAATCAAAAGGGGTGAGCTAGAAGCCCATTAAGAGTATAGATAAGAACAATATAGCATGGGGTGAGCACAATCATAGCATAGGCAAAGAGTCATGAACATGAGGGAATGATTAATAAAAAACATTAAATGTTGCAATGCATAAAAATGAAACATCCTGTATTAGTGGTTAAATACCACCCATAATTGTGAACAAATCTAAAATCTTGTTCACACATCATTACACATTTACTCATGAGATTTATCACTTTACCCAATGCATTGGAGTGCTTTATAATTCGGGTTGCACCCATCACATCATAACATGATCATTTATCATGCATGACACAATGAACATATAAAAAAATGAACATAAATAAGACATGAAAAGGAATTGGTTTAATCTCATAAGAACACATTCATAAAAATTGGGTTCCCAAAAGAAAGAGGGAATAACATACATGTTACAAGAACCACCAATTTTGAATGAGAAGTAAAAGGTGTGTTCCCAAAAGAAGAGTTCTTCTAGAAAACCTTCGGTTTGACATAAATACAAGTTAAAAACATGTATATCACATAAAATGAAATAAAATGATGAAAAATAGATTTTTAAGGAGTAACCATATCAAAAATTAGTGAAATATGGGGAACCTGAAGGACAAAAGTTGGGTTCAAGAATTTCCCCTTACCTTATATCTGAACACTTGCTTCACTTTAATGTCCTATATAATGACATTATATTCATTAATTAGAAATTAAATAACCTTTTATACATTAATAGGGGTCATTTTGGTTTCATTATATTATTTTATGGTCCTTTTGATAAGTTATAAAGTTTAAAAACATTGTTCGGGAATGTTCATTTTTATGGTTTTCTTGAGCGTTTCACATGTATTCATGAATTAAAGTTCGTGTAGAACACAAATAAACATCTAGAAAATATATTCCATGTTAATAATGATATTAAATAATTTAAAAAGATATTATAATGAATTACATTGTATTCCATGTGGATAAATCTTTAGATAAAAATTAAATGATGATTGTTTTAGTTAATTTGGACGGTTTTTCGACCACCACAAACTTGTTTTGATTAATCATTTAGTAATATGTACATAAGTTAGTTCCAGAACATTAAATAGAACCTAATACATATATAAGATTCTGATTCAACCATAAAAAAGGTTTCATGACAAGATATGAAGGTAGGAATGAAAATAGAAAACATGTCATTCTTGAAGGTGACATATTAACACCTCAAGAACAACATTTTATTTTATAAAATAAAAAGGAAGAGGAGAAGGGAGATGGATTGTATAATATCACATTAGTATCATAAAATTCCAGAATATATATCATACTGGAGTTACTATACCATTTGGACAATGATATGTGGGGAGAGAATAAGAAAAGAACTTGAAATTGAAAGAGAATTAAAGGAGAAGAGGGAGAGAAATTACCTCTAGAATCTTCCTCTTGAGATCATCCTTAAAGGGCCTAGGATTGGTATTTTGATGATACCATAAGATCTTAGACGTGGGGAAGGGGCTAAGGAAGATTCTTGGGCAGGGTTTGGGCAAGTCTTGAAGCATGAGAGGTGTGACGAAATGAGGGTGTGAAGGGTGGTATTTATAGTGGAGGGGAGAGGGGATTTCTCAATATAGAATTCATTAATTTATCATTTCCCCACAAGAAAAATAATAGCGAGTCTTACATGACAAATAATAGTAATTTTATCATGTGATCCCGAACCAAGAGGGATTACATCAGCATAACATCATATATAACTCTATAATTAGCTTATTTATCTTATTTTGTAAATTATGATATTTCACTATTCATCAAAAATTCAAGTATTTCAGAAAAATCATAAAATTTCACCCCTACCATTTCTTGATGTGTAGAATCCAAAAAATGATGTTCATTTTTTAAAAATAAATTTCTAAATATGATTAATTTAATATTTAATTAAAATCACAATTTACAAGACAAAAACAATTTTTGAAATAAAAACTGAATTTATAATGCTTCAAAAATTACATGAGGTCTTATAAAATTATCTTCAATATAGAAGAAATAGATTTTTTAATTTATGAACACATTTTAAAAAAAAATTTAATTTTAAATTAATTAGTTATAATTATTTATTTATGACTTACAAAAATACCATTACTTTTACTATGGTCAAATCATCACTAATATGATTCCATAATTTTATTAAATTATTTATAAGAAAGGTTACTATTATTTTGGACAGTTTACTATTCATAAGGTTCATACTAACATTCATAAGGGTAGGTTACTATTCATAAGGGTATGTAACTATTCACAATTTTTTTGTTTTACTATACTCAAAAAATCATCTTCAAGACAACCGTGTGTGTCAGATTTTCAAAATTCAAAACATAAAAGTGAAAAAACTATGTTTAATGGTCACATACTATTTAGTATCATGATATTTCATTATTCTTCCTAATGTTATTATACTATACGGCATAATTATAAGAAGATAATTCCATTAATAAAACTTTGGGTCGTTACATTCTTCCCCCCTTATGAAATTTCTCTGTCGAAATTTCATTTTACACAAACAGGTGAGGGTACTTCTCTTTCATCACTTCCTCCAATTCCCATGTAGCTTCTTCGAACTTATGGTTCCTCCACAACACTTTGACAAGGTGGGTTGTCTTATTGGATATAATTTTATCTCTCCTGTCCAAAATCTCTACTAGTTACTCCCTAGAGGAGAGATCATCTTCCAGTTGTCCACCTCTAAGTTCAGTACATGTAAGGGGTCATGTATGTACTTTCTTAGGAGTGATACGTGAAAAAAATCATGAACTTCAGCCATATTCAGTGAAAGTACATGCCGATAGGCCACAGGTCTTATGCGGTAAAGGATCTTAAAGGGGCCAATGTACGTTGGGATTAACTTCCCTTTCTTTCCAAACCGTATGACTCTCTTCTAAGGTGATATTTGAAGTAAGACTTTATATCCAAAATCAAACTCCAAGTCCCTTTAACAGTTTCCAATGTAGCTCTTTTTCCTACTCCTCGCGGCTTTGATGTGTTTCTGGAGGACTTGAACCTTTTTTGTCATCTCTTCCACAAGATCGAGTCCAAGTAGCTTTCTTTCTATAACTTCAACCCAATAGGTTGGAGTTATACATCACTATCCATAAAAGCTTCATATGGATCCATATGAATACTTGAGTGGAAGCTATTATTATATGAGAACTAAACCAATGGGATATACTGATCCCATTCACATTTTAATACGAGAGAGCAGGCTCTTAGCATATCTTCAAGTGTCTAAATAGTCCATTCAGATTGGCCATCAGTTTGGGGGTGATAGGCTGTGCTGAAATTTAATTCAGTACTCAAACGATGTTGAAGGCTCCTCTAGAATTTAGGTGTGAACCTTGGATTAAGATCAGAGACAATAGAGAGTAAAACTCCATGTATTTGCACCACTTCTATTACATATATCTTGGATGGTAGTTCAAGAGAAAGGTATTCCTGAATAGAGATAAAATGTGTAGTCTTGGTGAGTCGGTCAACCACAACCCATATCGCATTATTTCACTTTGAAGTCTTTGGGAGACCCATGAAAAAGTCCATTGTAAAATTCTCCCATTTTTACATGGGTATAGGTAATGGATGCATCAACCCTTTAGACTTTTTTCTCTCTACTTTAACTTGCTGACATACCAAGAACCTTGAGATATATTCTGAGATCTCATTTTTCATGTTATCCCACTAGAAGTGTTCTCAGAGATCATGGTACATCTTGGTACTCCTAGGATGGATAGATAATGTTGAGCTATGTGCATTGTCCAATGGATCCTTCTTTATCCCGGGTGATGAAGGCACACAAATCTACATTCCAAACCAAATCACACCATCATCGTCGATATGGAACTCTTGCAGCTTCCCTTCCTTTACTGCATTCACCCTCTTTTGTATCTCCACATCATCCCTTTGTGCTTCCTTAATATTCTCTTGTATGGATGGTTGTGCAATCACTTGGGAAAGTTAGGATGTATCTCATACCCATATGATTTCTAAATCAATCATTTTTATATCCAAGAATATATAGTCTTTCTCAATCCGTAACATGGATAGAGTATCAGGTTATTTTCTCCTTAGAGAATCAGCAACCTTATTCTCCTTTTCAGGATGATAGTGAATAGAGAAATCATAATCCTTGATTAGATCTAAACATATCCTTTGACACATGTTGAGCACCATTTGTGTGAATATATACTTTAGGCTCTTGTGGTCGGTGCATATGTCACACTTCTCACCATAAAGGTTGTGCCGCAAGATTTTCAAGGCAAAAATCATAGCTGCCAGCTCTAGATCAAGCGTCAGGTAGCTCTGCTCATGGATCTTCAACTGTCGTGAGGCGTAGGCTATCACATTATCATTTTGCATTAGTAAACAACCCAAGCCTTTCTTTGAAGCATCACTGTATATCAGAGAACTTTCTCCACTTTTTGGTAGTGTGAGCACAGGTGAAGTGATCAGCCTTATCTTTAGCACCTTGAAGCTTCCCTCAAATTAATCCATCAAGACATACTTTACCCATTTCTTTGTTAAATTAGTTATCGGGCATGACAATCATGAGATGTTTCTCAACAAACATCGGTAGTACCCAGCTAATTCAAGAAAACTATGGATTTCTGTGACACTATAGGGCCTAGGCCATTCCTCAATCGCCTTTATTTTTGAAGGATCCATTGAAATTCCCTCACTTGTGATCACATGTCCCAAGAATGTGACTTTGTTCATCCAAAAGTCACACTTGATGAACATGGCGTACAACCTATCCTTTCTCAATGTCTCCAACACAAGTCTTATATGTTCTTCATGTTTCTCCTTTATTTTGGAGTTAATGAAAATATCATTAATAAATACTACCACAAATTTGTCTAGGTAATGTCTAAAGACTCTATTCATAAAATCCATGATGATTGTAGGGGAATTAGTAAGTCTGAAGGTAAAAACCAAAAACTCATAGTTCCCATACCATGTACGGAAGGCAGTCTTCTAAATATCTTCCTTCTTCACCTTTAGTTGATAATATCCAGAATGGAGATCCACCTTTGATAAGTATTGAGCTTCTCTTAACTGGTCGAAAAAGTCTTCAATCCTTGGAAGAGGATACTTGTTCTTCATGGTGATCTTGTTGAGTTCCTAATAATCAATACACAACTGCATTGTTCCATCCTTATTCTTTACAAAGAGCACTAGTGCACTCCAAGGTGATGGACTAGGGCATATGAACCCTTTGTCCAGATTCTCTTAAAGATGCTTCTTTAACTCCTTCAGTTTGATAGGAGCTATCCTATAGGGACATTTTGAGATAGGAGTAGCTTCGGGTATGAGTTCAATTGAGAACTCTACCTCACGATTCAGGGGAATTCCAGGTAACTCTTCAAGAAATACATCACTGTATTCCATCACGATGTGCATTTCCTCAAGGCTGGAACTTTTCTTTGACCCAACCATTTGGGAGGGGTATGTTTATTAATAGGGAATCAACACCCAAACCATTGAAGGATTTTTCAAAAGAGATTCATGATCTACCTTGAATTTGTAGAAGATCATGGGATGGTTCAGAAAATGAAAAGATATTTCCTTTTCCCTACAATTGACATGTGCTCTATATGACGAGAGCAAATCCATTCCCATTATAGCATCAAATTCCTCCAAGTTAAGTATTACAAGATTTTCTAGAATAATATTCCCACATAAGCCAACAGGAGAATTGTCAAAAACTGGGGTTGCAATAATTGCACCACTTGGTGTTTTTACAGATATCTCTACTTTAAGGTTTCAGGGCATCAATTCTATAGTTCTAGAAAACTTTCAAGATATATAGGAATGTGTAGAACCAGAATCAAATAAGACTGTTTCCATTCTTGAGTGAATAGGAAGTGTACCTTGTACGAATTCATAATCTTGATCCACTTCCGTGGTAGTAATGGTATAAGCCTTCCCACGTTTCTTTGTATTTGATGGCTACTGACACTGATTAACCTCAAGAACTCATGGTTTAGTGCACTGGCTGGCATAGTGCCCTAGCTCCCTATAGTTGTAGCATTGAACCATGGGTGGTTCTCTCGTTTCTTTGGCTACATTCTCCTTCATTTTCATGTCTTTTCGATAGTCTTGAGAATGGTGTCCTTCTTTCCCACACTTGAAGCACTTACCTGTCCCTTTGAGGAAACTCCCATGGTGAAACTTCCCACATTTTTAGCATGTGGGTTGTTGAGTTTTCTTCCCACTATTTTCATTAGATCCTATGGCTTGAAACTCCATATTTTTTTTTCTTATCACCATAATTGTGGGACCATTCTCCAAAGTCCATCTCCACTTTGAGAGCATACCGAACAACTTCTTCATAACTCTCAAAGACACGAATTGCCACAACCTTTTGAAGGTGTGGTTTTTATCCACTAATGAATCTATCAATTTTTCTATCATTGTTGATAAAAAAACCTGAAGCAAACCTTACAAGCCTAGTGAAATTCGATTCATAGGTTGTGACAGATACTCATTCTTTTTTCTTGAGCTCTATGAATTCTCTCTTTGTCTTTGTGCGAAGAGTTCGCGAGAAATATTTATTAAGAAACATGATCTTAAAGTATTCCCATTACATTTCTTCAATTTACACCCTTGGATTGGAGTTCTTAATCAAATCCCACCATTGAACAGTCTCTACATCTAGACCATAAACAACGAGAGTCACCTTCTCCATCTTAGAATTGTGATGCACAAAAAATCTCTTCTCCATGGAGTTGACCCATTGCTCTGAAACTAGTGGACCGGATGATCCACTAAACATCGGTGGTCAATGCCTCATGAAAACTTAGATAGCCAGTTGCTCCATCTTTGGTGAAGGAGGAAATTTCCCATTATTATGGTTATTGTTCATAACCTGAGATAGTTGGGTTATAATATCCATGAAGTTCTGAACTCTACCTCCCAATTCATTGGGGATGTCATTCGGGAAATCGTTGCATTGGCCCTCGCACAAGTTGCTGGCCTTGTTTCTTCTGGTTCCCACCATTTTCTAAAATAGAGAAGGTTAGAACAAACCATAAGTCAACAAGTCATGAATAACTTATTCATGTAAACAATTTATACTAAAATCATAAGATATAGGGTCCCTATGTAATTATTCTTGTTTTCATATTTATACTTAGTCTCATACTAGAGGTTTTATCTAGGGTTTGGAAATCCTAATTCCAAAATTAACTAAACCTTGAATCTGATGTAAAATGTAACAACTAGGTCCCAATGAAAACCAAACCACTCTGCCTTGACATGGCCGCCGGGTCCTGGCCCGCCAGGTACCACTAGTTTCCCCACATACACATGGTCCCTACCCAAAACATAAGTCAACATGTCATGAATAACTTATTCATGTAAAGAATTTATACTAAAATCATAATATATGTTATCCCTATGTAATGATTCTTGTTTTTATATTTATACTTAGTCTCATACTAGAGGTTTTATCTAGGGTTCACTAATCCTAATTCCCAAATTAACTAAACCTTGCCTCTGATATAAAATGTAACTACTGCGTCCCGATGACAACACAACCACTCTGCCTTAACATGGTCGTCGAGTCCTGGCCCTCCAGGTACCACCAGTTGCCCACAGACACATGGTCCCCACCCAGGGGTACACCCATAAGCATGAACATCTCATTTTACTAATGAGAGCCCCCACAAGACAATACTTGTCCTTTCCAGTGTGCTTTGTCCTTACTCACACACATCTTGAGAAACTTCCTAGTAGGTCTCCCATCCTGGTCACTACTCCAAGCCAAGCATGCTTAACTGTAGAGTTCTAATCAGGTAGGCTCCCGAAAAGGAAGGTGCACCTTGTTGACATGAGTCATATCATTTATCCATTTAACCCTTTATCATTTTTGGGATGTGACAACCCCCCCCCCCCTTAGAGCACAACGTCCTCGTTGTGGGCCCTACATCTCAACCTAGGAAATGCGCTGCACATAAGGCTGGGTACCACCTATGATACCAACTATAGAAACTCCGTAAATTATTCCATTACTATTACATCATTTTAAAGATAAATGACATAATATTATTACACATAGAGGTTCCAAAGGTTTAGTGTCTTGGGAAAACTAGGACCATTCATAACAATTACAACATCAAGAATAAACATTTATTCAATTTCTTATTCTCTGGATTCTTACTAGAACTTGAACTCTCCTTAGTACATGTATCCACCTAAGGATATAAATCAAAATGGGTGAGATAGAATCCCATTAAGGGGATAGATAAGAAAAATATAGCATGGGGTGAGCATAATCATAGCATATGCAAAGAATCATGAACATGAGGGAATCATTAATAAAAAACATGAAATGTGGCAATGCATAAAAATAAAACATCATGTCTTAGTGGTTAACAACCAAACATACTTGTGAACAAATTTATCATCTTGTTCACACATCATCTCACATTTACTCATGAGATTCATCACTTTACCCAATGAATTGGAGCGTTGTATAATTCCAGGCGCACCCGTCACATCATAACATTGTCAATTATCATGCATGACACAATAAACATAAAAATTAACATAACTAACCCATGAAAAGGAATGGATTTCATCTCATAATAACATATTCATAAAAATTGGGTTACTAAAATAAAGAGGGAATAACATACATGTTACAAGAACCGTCAATTTTGAATGATAAGTAAAAGGTGTGTTCTTAAAGAACAGTTCTTTTGGAAAAAATTTGGTTTGATATAAATACCAGTGACAAACATGTATATCCCATAAAAGTAAAGAAAATTATGAAAAAAATAATTTTATGGAGTAACCATATCAAAAAGGAGTGAAATAGGGAGAACCAAAAGGATGAAAGTTGGGTTCGAGAATTTACCCTTACCTTATATCTGAACGCTTCCTTCACTTTAATGTCTTTTATAATGACATTATATTCATTAATTAGAAATAACAGAACCTTTTATACATTAATAGGGTTCATTTTGGTTTCATTATGTTATTTTATGGTCTTTTTGAGAAGTTATAGTGTTTAAAAACATTGTTCGGGAATGTTCATTTTTATTGTTTTCTGGAGCGTTTCACATGTATTCATGAATTGAAGTTTATATAGAACGTTGATAAAAATCCATAACATATATTCCATGTTATTAATGATATTATTGAATTCAAAAATATCTTATAATGAATTAAATTTCATTCCATGTAGATGAATCATTAGATAAAAATTAAATGATGATTGTTCGAGTTAATTTGGGCGGTTTTTTGACCACAACGAACTTGTTTTGATTAATAATTTAGTAATATGCACATAAGTTAGTTACAGAACATTAAATAACAAATAATAAATATAAAATATTATGGTTCAACCATAGAAATGGTTTCATGACCCGATATGAAAGCATAAATGAGAAAAGAAAACATGTTATTCTTGAAGGTGATAGATTAACACCTCGCGAACAACATTTTCTTTTACAAAATAAAAGGAAGAGGAGAAGAGGTTTGGATCATATAATATACCATTAGTATCATATAATTCCCTAATATGTATGATAATGGAGTTACCAAACCATTTTTACAATGATAGGTTGGTAGAGAATATGAAAAGAACTTGAAATTGAAAGGGAATTAAAGGAGAAGGGGAAGAGAAATTATCTCTTGAATCCTCCTCTTGAGATCCTCCTTAATGGGGCTAGGCATGGTTTTTTGATGTGAACAGAAGCTCTTGGAAGTGGGGGAGTGGAAAGAGAAGATTATTGGGTAGTGTTTAGACAAGGCTTGAAGCTTGATAGGTGTGAGGAAATGAGGGTGTGAAGGGTGGTATTTATAGTGGTGGGGAGAGGGGATTTCTCAATATAGAATTCATTAATTTATTATTTCCCCACAAGAAAAGGAATAGTGAGTCTTCAATGATCAATAATAGTAATTTTATCATGTGACCCCGAACCAAGTGGGCTTACATTAGTATAAAATCATATATAAATCTATAATTAGCTTACATAGCTTATTTTGTAAATTATGATATTTCGCTATTCCTAAAAAATTCAAGTATTTCATAAAAATCCCAAAAATTCACCCCTAATAGTTTTTGATGTGTAGAATCCAAAAATGATTTCCATTTTTCAAAAATAAATTTCTAAATATTATTAATTTAATATTTAATTAAAATCACAATTTACTTGAAAAAATCAGTTCTTAAAATTAAATCTGATTTTATAATGCATTCAAAAATTACTTAAGGTATTATAAAATTATCTTAAATATAGAAGAAATAGATTTTTTAATTTATCAATAAACATTCTGATAATATATTTTCCTTTTAAATAATTAATTATAATTAATTATTTATGACTTACAAAAATACCATTAATTTTACTATGGTCAAATTTTCACTAATACGACGACTTAATTTTTGTTAATTATTTATAGGTAAGGTTACTATTATTTTAGATTATTTACTTTTAATAAGTGTAATATTACTATTTATATGTGTATGTTACTATTCATAAGGGTAGGTTACTATTCACCAAATTTTTTTTTGTGTTATTATACTGAAAAAACATCTTGAACACAACTGTGTATTTCAAATTTTAAAAATTAAAAGAATAGAAGTGGCACAACTATGTTTAATAGTCACATTATATTTATTATCATGATATTTAATTGTTCTTCCTAATGTGATTATACTATAGGGCATAATTATAAGAAGGAAATTCCATTAATAAAACTTTGGGTCATTACACGGTAATCTTATGATCATTCACTATATATAAATTGTAAATATATATATATATAGTATAATTATATATATTTCATACACATATATGAACCATATACGTGCATATTTAAGTGAAAATATACTTGGAATTCTAGTGATGGATGGACAAGGATGTAACTGGGACATCCAGGACTAGAATAATGAGTGTATAAGATCATGAAATAGGGTACATTCCAAACATCCCAAGAAGAGTGTGATGCATAATAAAAAAAACTTAGGATGGTGAGTGATTCATCATGTAATATCTCTAATCATGGAATGTGGAGTGTAAATCCCAACTCCCATACAGTATCACCAGTATGGGATTCCATAATCAATACCCAATATAAGGGAGTGTGATTTTCCACCATGCTCAACACCCCTTACCATCATACAGATCCTCTCTCAAGGTGTATCATTTATAATATAAGGCATGTGAAAAAACCTCTCATGATGATTATTCATTATTCCATTATATATAAATAAGGTACATCATTTTAAATATAGAAATGTATAAGTGATGAAACAATAAGCATGTCCTTTCCACCCTTAAACCATTTCAAGAGGCCATTACAAGCATTCAATTAATTTAACGGAAAGTCAACCATCATGTGTCATCCATCCTATATATATATATATTTGTCCAATTGGTTCATTTAAAGAAGGGAAACCATTATACATTGGCCACTACACTTAATCAACCCGTTGAATTAAAAATTAATGCAAACAAAGTTATAAATCCCATGGGACCATTTAGAAGGTGACACGATCTAACAATGTAATTGAATACTTGGGAAACTCTAAGGATAGGATGAACCACCACCTAAGATGTGCCTTAGGTTCCACTAAAATTCATATATTAAGGGAAATTCCATTTTATGTTAATGTAGAAGGCTAAAGAGGTGTTATGAGAAATTTATAAATTAGCTACAAAGGCCATTTCAAAGTGGCAGACCCAAGGGGTGTCCATAAGTGTGGAAACCAAACTCAAAACCACTAAAAAAAGATTAAATAGAAATATAACACAATGAAAAGATCAATTAGACATAAATAACTTGATATAAATGGGATACTCAGCAAAGGACTGTGTGTGACACAACAAAGTAGCTATGAGACATAAAAACTCAATGGGAAAATTACTTTACCACCTACCTCAAGACAATAGAGGAATTATCTCTTGATAGAAGCCTAAAATTTGGATTAGTTTATAAGAGATATTAGAAACAGTCCAATTACCTAAAAATGTGGTAAATAATCCTACACCTAAATAGTGCAAAAGATCCGAATAAAAACTTAGATAGGAGGTAAGAGACTTGGGGAGCTTACCAAGACAGTTCCAATGCTTATGAAGGATTGTAAAATGAACACCATATTAGAGAGTTATCTCAATGCGTATATTAGGTTTACATGACCTCAAAGGTGGAAACAAAACAAGTATCTTCATTGGAGGGTTAAATTGAAAATTTAAACAAGGTTATAACTTATGTGAGGGAAACAATGGTCATTTCACCCCAAAATATCAAGGTGCAGAATTTGGCCAAATAGTGCACAAAACATACTTAGTTCACTAATACAAGGGGAACACCATATGGTTAGGCACATGGTTTGACTAACCATGTGAAAACCAATAAAAATGGATCTATCCAAACCATGTATCTAGCCATATGGCCATGTGCCTTGCGCTGCACGATTGTAGACAAATGGTGCAGCCTAGTCCTTTCTTTCCATTTTGGAGATCCGATCTCTAAACAAGCCCCAAACGCCCCCAAGACCTCCTTGACTTGATTAGGAATAAATATTATTTCCATTTAAGGAATTAAAATAGAAAAACTAATCATCCATACCTTCTTTGAAAAGTTGTATCATTACATGAGGTTATTTGGGATATAGGGTTCGTTACTTATAGAATGATCTATGTTAAACCTATGTTTTTATTGTTGAATTCCAAAGATTAATGTATTATTTATTCATATTAATTTTTATTCATTTTGGTTATTATATTACATTATGATAACCATTTTTGTTTTAGTATATATAGGAGGAATATTTTGTTATCCTTTTTTATACTATATAATCCATTAAAAGTTTATTTTAGTGCTTCAAGCTTGAAAAAGTCATCTTGAATACTCATAGTTTAGTAAAAAATATGATATTTTAGTGGAAATTGATTAAATTATGTGATTATACCTATAAAGTAATTATACTTCTTTATTTTCTTAGTATCTATGGTAAATTAATTCCTAAACTCTAGGAAAATGATCATGAAACAAAAATATTATCTTATTAGGATCCCATTTGATGAATCGATTCTCTTTTCATCCATCACTGATCTATGGTTTTGTGGTCGTTATATTTCTTCTGATCATGTAAAAAATCACACTATATTATTTATTAGGAATTAAATTTCTCCTCCATGCCCATATTTTCACATCCTACTAATTTTCTCCAATTTGGAAACCTAATTTTGTGATATTCCAAATGATCTTCATGTTTCCCTGTCCCTCTTTCTAAGAGGAATTTTTTGTAATATTTTTTACAATGTGGTTTTCCACAAAAGAATTTTCAAATTTAAAATCCTTGATTTTTTTGAAAAACTAAAAAATTGTGAGGATATAATTTATTTAAGGATGGAAAATGTAATAACCTAACATTATAAAATAATAACATTATTTTTGATAATGTATAAAACACACAACATAGAGCCTAAAAAACCAAAAAATATTATTATTTAAATGTTATAGTTATAACATAGCCATTGAATTAGTGGGTATTAATATTATTCAACACATTAAAAAATATATAAAGATACTACCTAATAAAAATTAATTGGTTAATACTTAAGAAATAAACAATCAATTTTTAGTAAAGTCCATTTATTCTTCAAAAATATGATTTCTTCAAAAATGGGTTTTATTTATTATTTTAAGAAAATATTATAAATAATTTATGGAAATTTTATAAATTTTATTTGATAAAAATGATATTATTTTTGAAATTTTCATTTCAAAAATTATCTTAGAGTAAATGGTTGGTATTTTTTGAAAAGATTAATTTTCCAGTGAATAATGAAAAATAATACTTTTCATTGAAAAAAATATTTTTTTCTAAGAATTTATAATGTTAAATTTTGTTTCAAAATGTACTAAAAATTAAATTAGTTCTAATATATTATGAATAATCTGATTTAAGTTCACTAGAATCAATATTATGATTGAATTTGGTGTAAACTATATTTATACTTAAAGAAATTTTTATAAAAAATTATTTTTCATTGTTTTTTTCATTTTAATCATAAATTAATTTCTCAAACTTATAGAAATTGAATCTTGAAAAATGAATTTCATATTTGGAATCAGTCAGTCCAAATTTGATAATTAACATCCTTTTTATTTTTTTCTATTATAAATAGTAACCATAGAAAATTTTTATAACCTTGGTAATGATAATATGGGTAAAACCATGTTAAAACTATGGAGAAGGACCCTAAAATCACCCCAACAATTTCCCTAATCCTATCAGATAAGTGGAGTTCATACATAATAAACTAAATATTAAAAATATGTAAACTTTATACCATTTATCTTTGATAATTACATAAATACTATTTAATTAAACTATAAAAAAATGTTACACTCTTTGTTATAGTAAAAATTAATATCTTATCACAAGGATTAGAATAATTTATGAATGATGAAATATTATGAAATTTACTATAATCATATTGTATTTATGATAGTATTTTTTTTAATTTTTGTAAATGATATAATTACCTAGGGTTCTTATACATCATAAGGATGATATATATAAGTTTATTTAATGAAAAAATATGGTATTTTTTATATAAGGATCATTATGGAAAGATAAAATAATACTTATATTTTTTCCATCATGATCATTGAAAAATGGAAATGTTACTCATGCGTATGTATGGCTTACCATCTCCATTATTGTAACATAGTTCATTTTTAATAAATGTCTTTTATGGAATATCTAAAAAAATTGGTTGCCAACTCATGAACAACTAAATATAAATGGACACCAGATTGTTTCAGCCTATAATTTTTTACTAAGGGATGAAGAAACCTTTAAATGATTTTTTACTGCACATTTGTAAGTCTGAAGACAATGATAAAATACATAACCATACCTTTTATACCATATTATCCATCTATACATACATTTGGGAAGAAAGTATTGGATCAATTTTTGACAATACAACCCCCTTCCCCATGGCAGGGATACTGACGATACACAGGGATGTCCAGGCTGCTACAAAGGAGCAGGTAGGTATAATGAATAACATAGATACTATTCTAAAACTTTTATGACTTATTGGTGTTCTAGGAAAACCCATGATTCCCTTAGTGTTGAGATAAATTTTCTGGATCCCTATGATCTCATCATGGATGAAGGTAAATGTTTACGGTTCCTCCTCTAGTATGCCAAGACCCTCGGGATGTGGAGGTGTGTTCTGCACACATCGTGGCTTTGTCAAAGTTTATTTTCACCACTTTATTAGACATATAATTACATATTAATTTGATCTTTGGGCAATGATATATTCCATAAATAATTCCTTCCACAAAAATTGGAACCCCATATGGATTGAGTTGGAATCGTAACTTGTCGTTCATGAACTGAAAATAAGAACTAGGAATGTACATTGGCAAGTGCTACCTCATTGGATTTACTATCTAATAAAGGTAAATCACCTTTACTTAATGGTTTCACATGTATATAGGGGCTAAACTTAAGTGGAATAAGAATTGTCAAAGAGGTAGATAATGGAAATGAGCAACATGTTTTCATACATGGATCCTCAGTATAGTTCACCTATGGTTGATTCAGATATGTGGGGAGTGATGTACTCCCGATTATGTAAACCCCCATGTAATGCATGAATTGTCTGTTTAATTTTTATTTAATAAATTTTAGGACCAATACTCTATGTCTAGGATTTTCTAGGATAAATAATTAATATAAGTTTATAATTTCCGAAGAGAAAGAACATGTGTGATTGAGTCATTCTTTCGGTAAGGGGTTTTGTCTCAATTTTCCTTCATTAAGGTATATTTTAATGTTATGCACATAATTTCTTTTAAATTTCATAATAAATTCCATTTTATATGTTATATATTAAATCATTCATACTTCATGTTATTTTATAGTTCAATTCAAAATATTTATACCATGGTTATTTGACTTGAAAATTACCAAGTGGTAAAGGGTTTTTTAACTAAATTTGTATTCATTGTGTTATAATTATACTTGATTGACTATGTAATGCCAAGATTATGTGTAAAATGAAATATTATTTTATTATTTTCTATTTAAACTTGTTTTTTTGATTTATATTTGTTCCATATAATCGCTTCACTGATTAATTCTCACTTCAGTGATATGATCCTTGTAAGGGGTATTTTCATCTCAGTTTTACTATGTGATACATATTCCATTTTCACCACTTGTTTATTTATTGTAGTGTATATAATGAAAACATTATATTTTATTTCACAAATATATTTATATTCATGGTATTTAAAGTTTCATTCAGTGTTATTTCTTTCATGAGATTTATGATTCAAAATTTACCACAATAGTAAGTGTTTATTTCACTATATCACAATTATTTGAGATTGTTTATGTATAAGACTCCAATGATGGAGTTATTTGATATTTCTATCTTAAATAAAATATATTTTATTTTTATCTTGTTATTAATGTAAATTATAGTATTTCCTTCCATTTTTTTCTCTTTAAGTACTCAAGAGACCGAAAAAATATTTTTTTATGGAAAACTGACTTTATTTCTCTTTTTGGTTGAAGATTCTTTTTCATTCTTGTACATATTTTCTTTAAAACGTTTTCAAAAATGTTTTTTCTACTCTAATATGATTTTTAAAGTTAATTTTACTGAAATATGACTATCTAAAAAAATTCAATGGAATTTCGTTATCATTTTCCATATAAGGTACTTTTTGACTTTATATTGAAAATATGAATGGAATCTTTCTTTTAACATTTTCAGAATTAACGGAGTTTACCACCATGATGAACAATAAATTATTTGAAGATTCTTTTACAGGTTTCAATTACTATCATCAGGAAAATAATTTTCCTATTATTCTATAAATTTTTAGATTTTTAAAGTTGTTTTCAAAGTGCAAAGGGTATTTTCCTCTAAAATGTTTTAGTGATCTTTTGGGGTATTTCTTTTGTAAGAAACCAAAATTTTTATTAATGGAAATTATATTATTATAATTATTTAATATATTATAAAACATATGAAATCCCTTATATAACACAATAAAAATATTATAAATGAAGAATTAATGGAAAAAACGGCATCTCTAGAAGTTAAATAACCTATCTCGATGGAATATTAACCCACCATTGGAATAGAAACATGTCCATTAAGAATAGTAATACAACCAATAAAATAATAAAACTCATCAATGAAATTATAAATAAAATTTTGGCATCTTATAAATGATAATATAATATTATTATACCATAGAATAAGAAAATAAATAATTTAAAAATTATTAATTAAGTGTTGGAAATATTATAAAACATAAATGTTTATTTATGATTTTATAATTAATATAATTATTTAAAATAAAATTTATTTTCATAAAATGTATTCATTTTTTAATATTTTGTTTTATTATAATTATAATAAAAATTTATGATACCTTAATTAATTTTTCAAAGTGTTATGAAATCAATTATAATTTTAAAATATGTATTTTATGAGTAAATGATTATTTTAATAAAAAATTTCAATTCTCGTATTTATAAAATTATTTTCATTAAATTAAAATAATTTTTGAATTCTACTTGTCAAAAAAATGTTTAGGATTAATTTTAGGGATTTTTTCTAAAAAACATGATTTTTTTGGTGAATAGTGAAATACAGTAATTTACTGTATATATACATTATAGGTTAAATACTCTATTCCATGATTAATAAATAATGTAAGAAATATAATCTCAAACTCACCTTAATTATTTTAATATATTTTTCAATAATTCTCAAATTATTCACCGTCCTGATCTAAAATAATTGACTAATGTATAAAATAATGAGAAAACACCTATCTCCACCCCTATAAATACTACCCCTCACAACCTCTTCTCCTCACACCATCAAAACTTTGAGCATTGTCCAAATTATACCCATTTAACTTTCCAATACCCTTACCCATGTCCATAATCCTTTTTTCTCAACCAAATACCAAAAGTAACCCCTGAAGGGGGTTCTCAAGAAGAAGGATTCAATAGGTAAACTCCTATTTCCTTTATTTTAATTTCTTTTCATGTTATTTTTCTTTATTATTCTATACTAACCAAAACATATAGAAGAGGAATTATAACTCTATTATCCATTATATACTACAATTTTATTATGCTAATGGAATAATTCATTCTCAAGTCTCTTCCCTTTTGGTTTTTTCTAAACATGAAAATATCATGTGTGGTGTGTCGACTTACCACCACCGTGGATGATGCGTTTTCATTTTTCACTACCTCCATCAAGGCTGGTCATAAATCCACAATTGTAATTAAATAATATATCATAATACATATTATATTTTATATAATGTTCAGGAATAAATATACAAGTATGATGTAAAGTAAAATGATATGAGCTCATATTAGTCACAAAAACCACCAAAATTAATTAAATCATTTTCACTAATGTTCAATATAATAAATAATCCTCATACCATATAAAAAATAGATATATAATACCAATTAAAATTATTTATGTTCATTAATAACAATTTTTTATAATCATTATCATTTTACATGATCTTCTATACTCATATACAAGAAAACAGTTCATGAAAACCAAAAAACAAAGAACACTCCTGAATGTTGAAATTAAACTATATAACTCTCATAAATCTCATAAATGAACTTAATAAAACTATAATGAATCAAATTAATGTATAAAAGGTTTTTTAATTTTTAATTAATGAATTTTATTTTATTTTCCATGATATTAATGTGAAGAAATCATTCAGACATTAGGTAAGGGGATTCTAGAAATCATATCTATTCCTTTGGGTTTATCCCTATTTCAATCCATTTGTAGTATGGATGTTCCATTAATGTTCCTTAAATATCATTTATTTTTTTATTCCATTTTATTTTTTGGGATATACAAGTTTCCAATATGGTTTTGGGACAAATGTAAAGAATTTTCCAAAATAACTCTTCTTTACAGAAACAAATTTTTTAATTATTCTAAGATTTCTCTTGTTCACTCAAAATTGATGATTCATATACAATGTATGTTATTCTCTCTTTCATTGGGGAACCCGAAAGTTTATTCATTAATGTAATATTTTTGAAATAAAACCCATTCCTTTACGTGTGTTATTTTATGTCCAATATTGATATACGTTCTATATGGAATTTATGATAATGTAAATGTTATGATGTGACTGGTGATCCCAGAATCATATAGCACATGTAAATATTATGATGTGATGGGTGTGCCCAGAATTATATAGTGCTCCAATTTATTAGGTAATGTGATGTATCTTCCGAGAAAAAGTGAAATTTTTGTGAACATTATTCTATCTTTGTTCACAACTATGTGTGGTGGTTAAACATTAAAACATGATATTTCATTTATATGCATTTCCACATTCCATGAATTTATGTAATACTTTATCTCATTATTATGATGATGATCCATTGTCTATGTTATGATGATTATGATTATGCTCACCCATGTTTCATGTCTCTTAATCATCCTCTATTGGGGATTTTGTCTCTACCCTTCTTTTTATGTATATCCTAAGGTGAATACTTGTCCTATCGAGAACCCAAGGGACACTAAGAAGCTACATAAGAAGAAAATAAAATAAATTTTATGTTTTATATAGTAAATGTTATGTATGATCCAAATTTTACCAAGGCACTAAACCTTTCGATCCTGGTTTTTTAACACTATTATATTGATTATATTTAAAATGTTGTAATAGTAATTAAAAAAAGTAGAGTCTTTATAGTTGGTATCAGAGCATGGTTTAGTTAATTTCGAAATTAGGATTAGATAACCTTAGTGAAAACATTTAGTATGAGACTATGTATAAGTAATCACCTAAGAATCTTTGTTTTCCAAAAATATTAAACACATGGATCCCCTAAGATATGGATTTAGAGTTAATTATACAAAATAATAAATATTTATTCATGAATTTTTTACTAATTTTTTTTCAAACATTTTATATATTTCCAAATGGCAAGAATTTGGAGAAACAAGGCTAACAACCCATGCAAGGGATAATGAAGTGATTGCCTGAACAATATCCCAAATTCCTTGGGAGGTGTAGTTAAAAATTTGAGGGTGATACTTACCCAAATTACTCAAGATATGAAAAATAACCTAAATAATGTGGAAAATATTCCTTCACCTTAGAGGGAGAAACTGGATATTAAGTATTTTATGCAGAAATAGCCACTGAAAATTTTTGGACCCTTCGATCCACTAGTTGTGGAACAATGGGTTAACTTGATAGAGAATATATTTCTATGCTCCACCATTACAAGAAGGAGAAGGTGAATTTGGACTTTTCTCATCCAAATAGAGTGGCTGATAAATGGTGGGCATTGATTAATAACACCAATTGTAAGGAAAAAATTGAATAGATGCAATGGGAATACTTTAAGATAATGCTTCTTAAAAAGTATTTCCCTAAAACTATTCATACAAATATGGATAGAAATTTCATATAACTAATGAATAAGGAAGGTGAATCTATTATGACCTATGGAGAAAATTTCACAAGACTTGAAAGGTATGCTTTAGGTTTTGTTATCAATAGTGATAGAAAAATTGATAGATTCTTTAGTGATATAAAACCACACCTTCGAAAGGATTTAGATATATGATATTGTGGGAGTTAAGAAAAATTAGTTCAATGTGCTCTTAAAGTGGAGATGGAATTTGGATAATGGTCGTAGGGCTATTGCGATAAGAAATGAAAGAATGAGTTTTAAGCAGGGGGTCTAATGTGAATGGTGGAAAGTAAAATCAACCACTCACCTGTCAAAAATTTGGGAAGAAGTATCTTGGGAACTAACTCAAAGGGATGGGTAAATGCTATATGTTTGGTAGAGAAGGACAGAAAGATCATGAATGTCGATGGTACAAAAAAACATGTTGGTTGATATGATGGAGGAAAGGAGGGCACCACCCATGGTTTAACTATAGGGAGAAATGTCACTATGCAAGTCAGTGCACTAAACCTCGAGTCAACTAGGGTAATCAGTGTCATCAACCATCAAATACAAAGGTGCAAGGGAAGACTTATTCCATCACTAATACTGAGTTAGGGCCTAAAAATGATGTTGTGATAGGTATACTGGTTGCTTATTCAAGAATAGATAATGTACTATTTGATTCTAGTTCTACGCATCCTTTTATATCTAGAAAGTTTAGTATAACTATTCAAACACCACCTCAAAATATGAAGGTTGAGTTATCTGTGAGAATAGAAATGGGGAAATTATTTATACCAAAGTATATAACTCCTCACAAGTTAATCTTTATGGATTGAAGCTCCTAAAAAATCTTATCATACTTCCTTTTGTAGAGTTTGATGCTATTTGGGGCATGCATTGGATATATTTATATAAAGACATCATCAAATGTCGAGAAAGGGATATCACTCTTCATATCCTGAGGCATCCTCAAATTCTATACCAGTTTAAGGAGGAGGATGAATCTCCTTTAGAATCATAATCTCTATTTTGGATATTATTTCCTTATGAGAAATCATATCTAGCTCAAATGATTAAGACAAATGAGAGATTCATGCTCGAAGACAAGCCCATTGTGAGGGACTACAATGACGTGTTACCTGAATAATTTCATAGTCTTCCTCCAGACTGAGAGGTGAATTTCTAAATTGAACTAATTATTGGATCTCTAACGATATAAAATAAACCTTTTAGAATTTCCACCATTCATTTGGAATAATTTAAGAAGTTACAAGGGAATCTGTACAAAGGTTTTATACGCCCGAGTGATTCACCATTAGTGAACTAGTCCTATTTGTCAACAATATGGATAGATAAATGTTCCTATGCATTTAATACCATGAGCTCAACAAAATAATGATATATAAAAAGTATTCCCTTCCACAGATATATGACTTGTTCGATCAAATATATGGGGACAAGTATTTTTCTAAGGTGTACCTTGGGTCAGAATATCCCAAATTAAAGGTAAAAAAAGAGGATATTCCCAAGACTACATTTTGAATAAGGTATAG
This sequence comes from Viscum album, assembly GCA_963277665.1. Lineage (NCBI taxonomy): Eukaryota > Viridiplantae > Streptophyta > Magnoliopsida > Santalales > Viscaceae > Viscum > Viscum album. The sequence goes on along the minus strand of OY728140.1, from coordinate 1,017,899,933 downwards.
AAACTATTCGTATATAGTGATTCCTTTCTGACTCACTAATTCTCTTGAAATATTCATAGATTTAATTAATATAGTCTTTATAGATTACCATGATAAATTTTTTGGTAGCCTTAATCAATGATATTCTAATAAACTCAAGATAAATGGGAAACATGAAGATCATTTTAATCCCATTCTAAACACATTTTTATGGGAGAAACATCATGAAAACTATAGTAAATGTATGTTTTAGATGGAGGAAGTATCATTATCGGGGCATGTTATCACCAGAAAAGGAATAAATGTGGACCCTTCCAAGACGAATTGAATCAAAGAGTGGACTAGGCCAACATATGTTATGGAGATCCATAGTTTCCTTAGTCTAGCTAGGTGTTATTGATTATTTTTGAATAACTTATAATGATTATCAAACCCACTAACCAAGATGACTAGGAAGGGAGTAAATTTTTTCCGGACCAGTCAATGTGAAAACTTCTTTAAAGAGTTAAAGAAGAGGCTTATCACTACACTAGTACCCACACATTCGTTGAGTGGGGGATTATTTGTTGTATATAGTGATGCTTAAAAAATTATTATGATGTGTTTTGATGAAAAATGATAAAGTTATATCTTATTCATCAAGTCAACTAAAAATTCATGAGAAAAACTATCCCATGCATGATTTGTAGGTTACAGATATGATCTTCACATTGAAAATCTACCAGAATTATCTATATAGGGAGAAGTGTGAAATATATACTAATCATAAGAGACTAAAATATATATTCAGACATAAGGAGATTAATATATTCTAGAAAATATGGTTAGACCGGATCAAGTATTAAAACTTCTCAATACAATACTATCCTAGAAAAGTAAATAATGTGGTAGATGCAATAAGTAGAAATAATCTTGCAACATTATCAATGATGTGAATTGAGAAGGATCCAAACTTATTATATTTTAAAAGGATGGAAATGGGAATCATTAAGGAAGGGATATCATCAATCCTTCTTCAAAATATTTCTCAATCATCCCTTATAAAGAAAAGAAAGGATGTTTAAATAAATGATGTGGAAATTTAGAAGAAAGTGGATGTTGTTAGAAAGGGTAAATCCTCAAAGTTTAAAATTGATGAAGACTGAGTCAAAATATTTGGGTCACGACTATGTTTACCATCTGATATATAGAAAAATAAGGAGATTTTGGATGATTCTTATAGGTCAAAATTATCTATTAAACTAGGGAGAATTAAGATGTATCAAGATCTCGAAGAGAACTATTGGTGGGAAAATATAAATAATGAAATTTATGAATATACATCAATGTTTCCATTATTTCAGAAGGTTAAGGATTAAAGGAAAAATTATAATGGGATGACGAAACCATTACCTATAACTACAGGGAATGGAAAAACATCACCATGGACTTATAAAGTGGACTTCCAAAGGCATCTAGAGGAAATAATTCTATATGGGTTGTTGAGGATCATCTTACAAAAAAACTCACTTTATCACAAATTTAGATGACTTATCACTATATCAACTTGCCCAAATATACGTCAAATAAGTTGTAAGGCTGCATGGAGTACCACTATCTATTATATCTAATTGAGATCACTGGTTCACCACTATAATCTAGAGAAGTATCCAACATGATCTAAACACTTTTCTGAACTTCAATACATCTTAGCATCCTAAAACTGATGGAATATCTGAAAGGAATATTAAGACATTGGAATAATGTTTTAGAGAAAGTTCTATAGACTTCAAAGGTGTATGAGATTAATATCTGCATCTGGTTGAGTTACCTTACAACGAAAATTTCTACTAGACAATCCAATTGGTTCCATATGAATCCCTTTATAGGAAAATATGCAGAACACTGGAGTGTTGGGATGAGTTCAGTGAATGTAAGATGATGTGATCTAAAATAGTCGAAGAAATGGTAGAAAATGTGAAAACCATTCAGTAGCACATCAACAAATCCCAAAGTCAACAGAAGAGATATGTAGATAGTCATATAGAGGACCTACTATTTATGTTTTGAGAGATGGTATTCCTCCACATATCTCAATTGAAGTGGATCATGATATTTAAGAAGAAATAGAAGTTGAGACCCTGGTATATCAACCCCTTCAAGAACCATGATCAGGTTAGAGTTGTGGCCAACCGACTGGGACTTTGACCTACCATGTCTCAAGAACATGATGTATTCTATGTATCCCTCTTGAGGAAGTACATACCATATCCCACACATGTACTTAATCCATAGGTGGTTGAATTAAAAAATGATATCTCTTACGAGGAGCATCCAGTGAAGATCTTGGATTGTAGTGATAAAGTTATACACAACAAGACTACTCACCTGGTTAGAGTACTATGGTTGAACCATAATTACAAAGAGGTGACATGAGAACTGGAGGAAGTGATGAAGGAGAAGTACACTAACTTTTATTCCCTATAGTATGTAAAATGAAATTTTGAGGGAGAAATTTCATAAGGGGGGGAGAATATAATGAACAAAAATTTTAATCAAAGGAAATTACCTTCTTATAATTATTTAATATAGTATAAACCACATAAAATCACTTTGAGAACACAATAAAAACATTATAAATTAAGAATTGAAGGAATAAGAGGTATTTATAGAAGTTAAGGAACCTATCTTTATTGAATAGTAACATGACCATTGGAATAGTAACATGACCATTCAGAATAGTAATTCAACAAATGGAACTATAACTTCATCTACAAAAGTATAAATAAAATTTAAGAATTATATAAAATATAATATGATATAATTATACCATAGTATATGTAAATAAATATTTTATAAATTATTAATATGTGTTGAAATTTTTATAAAACATAAATGTTTATTTATAATTTTATAATTAAGATAATTACTTTAAATAATTTTTTTTTTAAATAATGAATTCAAAAATTAATATTTCTCTATCATATAATTCTAATATAATTTTATCAGACCATAATTAATTTTTCAAAGTGTTATAAAATCAATTATAATTTTAAAATCGGTATTTTTTGAGTAAATGATTATTTTAATTAAAAATTAAATTAATTAAATTTAGATTTTTTTAATAAAATGGAGTTCATTATTAAATTGTACACATAGAAAAATGGTTATGTTCAATATTTGGGATTTTATCTAAAATACTTGAATTTGTTTGTGAATAGTGAAATACAGTAATTTATGGTATATATATTTTATAAGGTAAATACACTATTGCATGAGCCATCGCTGATGTAACAAAAATAATCTTGAAATAACATTCATTATTTAAATATATTCTTTGATAATGTCGAAACTATTCATAGTCTTGATCAAAAATAATAAACTAATGAATAAAATAATGAGAAAACACCCCTCTCCTCCCCTATAAATACCACCCCTCTCCTCCCCCTCTCCTCACACCTTCCAAGCTTGGATCCCAATCCAAATTATTCCTAATAATCTTCCTAATCACCACCACCCACATCTATAAGCCTTTATTCTCTACAACATTCCAAAACTAACCCCCTTAAGAAGGTTCTCGAGGAGAAGGATCCGGGGGGCCACATCTTATTTATTTTGTTTTAATTTCTTTTCAAGTTATTTTATTTTCATATTATATCCTCACCTATGCCTATCCGAAAGGAATTAAGACTCCAGTATAATTTATAAACCGGAATGTTATTATTCTAATAGAATAATTCAGCTTCAAGTCTCTTCCCTTGTCCTTTTTTCAAAACATGAAAATGTCATCTGTGGTGTGTCAATTTACCACCATCATGGACAATTCTTTTTCGTTTTTCACTACCTCATTCAAGGATAGTTATAAAATAATAATTAATTTTAAATAAGATTTTATTGTACATATTATATTTTAATTAATTTTCTATAACATATATATAGACAGGATGTCAAATAAAATTATATGAGCTCATAATGGTCATAAAAACTGACAAAATTAATTAAGTCCTTTTCATTAATGTTTAATCTACAAAATGAACCTAATAAAATATAAAAAAGATATATAATTCCAATTAAACTTATGTATTTTCATTAATAACAATTCTAGAAAATCATTCTCATTTTACATGAACTTCCCTACACATATACAAGCGAGAAGACCATTAAAACCAAGAAAACGAACACACCCAATTGAGAAAATTAAACTCTATAACTAAAAAAATATCCCATAAATTTACATAATTAAACTATAATGAAAAAAATCATGTATAAAAGGATCTGGATTTGTTAATTAACAAATTTAATTTTTTTATCTAGGATATTAAGGTAGAGAAATCATTTATACTTAAGGTAAGGGGATTCTCGAACCCAACACTCTTACTTTGGGGTTTACCTCTTTCACTCTATTTTCATTATGGATGTTTCATTAATGTTCCTTAAATATATTTTATTTTTTATTTAACTATTATTTTCTAGGATATACATTTTTTCAATATGTTTTTATGACAAATACAAATATTTTTCCCAAATAACCCTTCTTTCCAAAAATACATCTTTTACATATTATGAGATTGTTCTTTTTCAATCATGAGTAAGGATCCATATACGAAGTATGTTATTTTTTCTTTAATGTTGGACCCCAAAATTTTATTTATGAATGTATTCTTTTTGAAATGAAACCCATTCATTCCATGGGTTATTTTATTTCCAAGATTTATATATTTTTTATGTGGTGTACATGATAATATAACTATTATGATGTAATGCGTGAACCTAGAATTATTAAGTTCATGTAAATGTTATGATGTGATGGATGTGACCTGAATTATATAGAACTTCAATGAATTTTTTAATGTTAAGTATCTCATGAATAAAATTGAAATATGCGTGAACATGATTCTATATATTTTCACAACTATGTGTGGTTGTTAACCATTAAGACATGATGTTTCATTTTTATGAATTTACACATTCCATGGACTTATCTAATTATTTATCTCTTGATTTTAATGATAATACATTTCTTATGTTATGATTATTATTATTATGATCACCCATGTTTACTTTCACTTATACATTCTTTTTCTGGTCTTTTAGCTCACCCCATATTTGGATGAATATCCTCCGATGAACACTTGTACTAAGGAGAACATGACAACCAATAAAAATCTAGAGAAGAAAGAATTAAATAAATGTTAATGTTTTATTTTTTAAATTTTATTTATGATCCTAATTCTCCTAAGACACTAAACATTTGGATCCTGGTTTTGTAACACTATTATATTGTTTATCTTTTAAATGATGTAATAGTAATGTATGAAAAGTAGGGTCTCTCTATCTAATCACTAATGATAAGAAGCCTTTATTTTATTTATAATACAATAGAGATTTGTTTTAATTATAACATCATTATTATTTCTCTAGATTGTATGTTGTCATTTTTAATGGGGAAAATATTAACATATCATATTCTATTTGTTCAATATGATTTTTTATGTTTATATTGATTATGTTATTCACCACTTTCGTTTGATTTCCATGTGACTATTTAATTATTTTTGATATACATATATAATGTTAAGTCTCATGTGAATAGTTATATGGTATTATTTGATCATTATTTATTCATACCGTATTATTCTTTTTGCTCAAGTTTTTGATCAAATGGAATACATTTTAAGTTATTTACCTTTCCATGTTTATTATAAAATATTTTTTGTTTGATAACTTCCAACATACATAACCTTAATGAGCATAAAAACACATCCTTATTTAATTTAATTTACTAATGGTTTAAAGAATTAATATTTTAAAGATTTCAAGGATAAAGAATAATTACTCTCACTATGTATTATATTTCATTTTCCAATATAAAATGGGAAGAATTTTTGAATCTAGTTAACTAAGACTACAAAAATATTCAGTAATTTGGGATGTGATTTCTTATATATTATGACAACGTAATTAATTAACTACCAATACTAGGTTACTATATTTGGATTATTATACTTAACCCTTATGAGTATTGGCGATCATTTCAACTAATTGAAGGGAGCCAGTTGGTTTTCAAAGGTTGACTTGTAGTTTGGATATCACTAGCTGAGGGTGAAAGATGAGGATATCTTGAAGTCTTCCTTCAAGTGTAGTCATGGGAACATCATGTTTATGGTCATGTAATTTAGTTTCAGGAATTAACAATCCATTTTTATGGGGCTGATGAACTCCATACTACATGAGTTCACGGACCTATTCATTATCATTTCAATCGATGATATCTTGATCTAATAAATGTCAGAAGAGGAGTATGTTGAGCATCATAGATTTATCTTTTAGGTCCTTGAACTCAACCATATCTATGGGAAACTATCTAAGTGTAAGTTTGGGATGTGTGAGGTTCATTTCATTAGACATGTGGTGTCTAAATAGGGTATGGCCATAGACATTTTGAAGATCGAGGCAGTTGTTTCTTAGGTAGAACCCAATAATGTTGCAGTGGTTCATAGTTTTCTTAGTCTGACTAACTATTAACAGATAATTCTGACTGATTTATCTCAAGTTTCATCACAAATGATAGATTTGACTCATAAGGACCAGATCTTTTTGTGGAATGATTAGTGCCAAGCAGTGTTTGGTTACCTAAAAGGGAAGTTGGTCAGTTCCCCAGTGCTTTTGTTTTTTAAGGAGGGTGTAACGTTTGAAGTTTTTTGTGATGATTCCCATATATGATAGATATATGTCTTGATTTAGTATAGGGTATTGATATATTATGGGTTAAGGTATTTATTTCCCCATGAGAATAACTATTCTAATAAAATCTTACGATAGCCATTGTTGTGTTCACACTAAAGATGTGGTGGTATTACCTCATCAGTAGGAATTATTTGGTTTTCACATACCACAAGAGCCCAGAGTTTGTTTTTTCATAGTGGGATTTGAATATATTCTAGAACAGGTTGATGCATTCTCTTAAGGATTATTATTTTGAGATATCTTACGCACCTATAAATGGTAATGTTATTGCGGATGCACTGAGTCAATGGTCCTAAGGAGATGTGGTTCAGAAGTCTGATGATGTTTATAAAGGGGTGAAGGAGCTTTCAATGGTGCATCTTGATGTGGGGGAGTGTAGTGGATGATGATGTCTTTATCAGATGACTATGGATTAATCCATGATGTAGTAGGTGAATGAGTCTCATTGGGTTGACTCATAGGCAGAGGTGGTGCATGACCGTATTTTCCATGGTGATACTCTGAAGGGATGATCAAAGGATGGTTGTAACTGGGTCTCCTTTTTGGGATAACTATTTTTAAAATTTTATGGGCATGAATAAGTTCTCCATGAGTCCCATAGCTCACCTTTATTGGTGAATCCCAGTGTGAACATGATGTATCATGGCTTGAAGATACAACGTTGGTGTATAGGGATGAAGCAGTCAGTGGAAGGGTTTGTGGAAAAGTGTCTATTTTTTCAATATGTGAAGGTGGATCACTATGATCCTAGAGGTCTATTGGAGTCCTTGGATGTCCCTGACTGTAAAGGGGAGGACATATCGATCAATTTTCTCACCATGATACCTTGGGATCAGCAATTTTGTGATGGATTTTGGGATATAGTGGACTAACTAACATTGTCAACTCATTTCTGAAAAATATGTGAGTCAAGTGTCATTGATGTATTAATGTGGATATATGTGTAATATTTGGTTAGTCTTGATGGGGTACAAAGAAACATCATTTTTTATCATGATACTTATTTTACATTGTTGTTTTAGATGACATTTCTTCATGATTTTGGATCCCACTTGTGCCTTAATACTACTTTACACCCTCAGATAGATGGAAAGATGGAGTGGACCATACAAAAATTAGTGGATATGTTGGGTACTTGTGTCTTGTACATTGGAAGATCTTGGGTAAGGTACTTTCCACTAGTCAAGTTTTTATATAACATTAAATATCACTCATCCATTGGATTGTCTCCATTTGAATAATTTTATGGGTGCACATGTTATTCTCCATTATGCTGGACAAGGATTGGGGATTAAGTAGTTATTGGTCTTTATGTGGTGAAAATCATAATAGATAATATCCAGTTGGTCTGAGAAAGGATGAGGGTGGTGTAATACCATTATAAGGCTTATAATGATCATAGGTGGAGTCCCTTTGAGTTCAAGGTTAGATACCATGTGATCTTGTGAGTCTCCCCTCAACAATGGAAGCAAAGGTTTCGAAAGGGGGGTAATATTTATCCCTAGTTCATTGAACCTTTTGAGGTTTTAAGGAAAGTTGGTGAGGTGACATATTAGTTGGCACTGCCACCTTGGATGGATATGATCCACAACATCTTTCACATGTATAACTTTATTAATATCATCATGATGACTCCTACATCATTGACTGGGAGAGTTATATATCAAGGATATTGAAACATTAATGGAGTGATTGGTAGAGATCTAGGATCACTGAGAGAAGTAAATATTTCGATGAACCATTCCCTAGGTTTTTCGATTGTATAGGCATGGTGTAATGGAGGAGAGTACATGGGATAGTGATATATCGATTCATTCCCAGTACCCAGTTTTTTTTGATTATTTTCTTACTCTATTTTATTTATTGATGTGATATTTGGATCTTATTGGTTTGTGAAATGTTTTGTTTCTTTTAGGATGTGATGTGTGATAAATCATTCAAAATATGAATAGGGGAACACCTGATTCCTAATCAAGACATGTTATACTATGACATGTTTAAAACCATCCATGCAAGTCAGTGTCACCTAAAGAACATAATATATTGATATGAGAGAAATAATTAATTAATTTATGTTCTTGGAAAGTGCTCTGAGTCGGTTGTGACACACACTAGTATTTTTGGGGTTTGATATGGTAGTGTAGATGGTTTTGGGAATAGGAGGTATCTTATGGTTAGAGTGAGGTAGTGTGATGTTATTTTTGGTGAGATAGTGATGTGGTTTTACATTCTATTTTTTGGGAATTTTGGTTTGATGTGTTTGATTTGTGGTAGTGGTTGAGGTTTAACATGATACTTGAGTGGTATCTTATGGGATGGTTTTTCAGACCATATCCTTTCTTTGAGGTTGGTTTTAATTCTAGAGTATGATAATTGTTATTGATGTATCTAATGTAACAGTTTGTTCCTTCTCATCCGATTACTTTTCCAGATTGGGTATTGGAGGTGTTTGGAGGAGGCCCAAGGAAGGTTTATTGAGGTTAGATATAAAGTATAACTATATATGAAATTCATGACATGAAATGTTAATTCACATCATGATATGGTTTTTCTTAAAATGTGAAGCTGGTGATGCGTGTCTTACTTGTAGGGGAGGTGTTCCATATGAAACAAATTCAAAAAAAGAATTTTTAATTCATTACCTGAAATAAATCCTACTGAGGAGCCATGTTTTTCAATGTATTTTGTAGAATTTGAGAATTGAAACCTTAAATGGATTCCATGGCTTGGATTTCATACACACATGGGAACTCATGTAGTTAATATGGAATTCATGATGTGAATCAGACGTGTTGTGGGAGGTTTATAATGTGAGTTATTAGTTGAATTTATTCATTAGAAACTCATTTCCTCTCATCTTATGGGTGAAACCTAGAACCTTTGAAGTATATCATTGAAATATTCCCTCCGGCATTGATCCATGTTTTATAAAGGTAATGTTTTAGTGATGCGTAGTGAGTTCTTCTCTCTATCCCCTTGTTTCCTTTTGTTTTTATTTTTTGGATTCACAGAACTAACATTTCTTAGGTCTAAGGTGTTCTTATAATGCATTTTTTATGATCCCTTGTTGTGTTTTTCTATCTAGGGTTTCTTAGTGTGGTTGTGGTTTCTGGTTATTTCTTCTTCACCCTTTGGTGCGTGATGAATTGAAAAGACTATTTGAGTTTGAGGATCCTCGTTATCTTCCTACTTTTCCTGAATTTGTGGGGATTTCATGGTTTTACCTTCAATTAGGTGAATAAAATTTTTTATATTAATAAATATAATTAATTATAAAATTTAACTTTTATTTAGTTGGGGAAATTTTACATGTTTTCTTATAGGAGTTATTGATGTTGAGTTTATCCTTATTATTATCATTTCTGAAAACCATGACTATTGGTAGACCTATTTTTTCTATAGTTGATATTTTTATGAGAAAATTTATGTGTTCCTTATTTTACCCCACCCTAAATTAATGGATCATAATGTATACATGTATAATGAATTTTTTTCCCATGGAAACCTGGTTTGTGTGGTAATTCCCTTGCTAAATAATAGTGTAATGTAATAAAATCTCTTGAATAAATTATGGACATCGCAATGTGTTGTTATGTGTGGTTTTTCTTGTAGTGTTTCCTTTTATGATGTGTACCATGGTGAGTTGTTAGTGGTGACTATATAAGATATGTAAATTAAAAGTGTTGTGATATTCTATGTGGTGGTTGTGATGTGTAGTGATGTTTTTTGCAATGGGACACAATGTGTGTAGTAGTGTAGTGCTAGAGGTGTGTGGTGGCTGTGTGTGCAATAGTTATGGTGTTCAGTGGTTGAGACATGTGGTAATTATTGATAGATGGATGTTTTTGGTGTTGTGATGATGGTTTACATGGGATGAAAGAGATATTATGTGGTGTCATTATATTACTTCCTCAATTTGCAATGGAATAAATTGAAATGTTGAAATGAAATGTCATGGAGTCTTAAGAGTATAAATAACGTGCTATAAATTGATTTGTGGTAATTAGATAAATTAATATGGAAAATAAATGAAAGGGTTATGTGAATAAAAAAATAAATGAATTTTTTAATGGGAGTTTTTTGGAAACTCATTAATTATAGAAAATTTTAAAATTTGTGTTTGAAAGAGGTAATGTGTGGATTTTTATGGTGTTTTTGTGGGGTGCTTCATATAGTGGTGGAAGCTGTTTTAATAGATGACATGTGGTGAAGTGGTGGTGTGGTGGTGGGTTCTAGTATAATTTATGTGAACCCATAATTTGGGTATTGTGTGACATTAGAATATAATGTATTTTTATATTGTTTCAATATGTTCCCCATCCGAGTTGGATAACCTTATCGACACCCAATGGTTTTGGGTTTCATTTTTACCTCCAATACATAGGATGGTGGTGATACAGATGGCTAGCTACCCTATATTCCTCACTCTTCCTTTATCAGTGATGATAAAGTTTGGTTATAGAGATTACCCAGTAGTGATGTAATGCAACGAGGATGTGATATGTGGTTGGGGTCATGCCTGGTATGAGGATGGAATGAGGTTGATTTCCTCCGCGTTAATGATACCTTAATGCTCTTGTCATGTGATGAGATGTAATGTGATGACCCAGGTGTCTTTGGGTGAGATATAATGTGAATTCCAAGGTTTCTTTGGGTTAGATGTGATGTGATGACCCTGGTGTTTTTGGGCGAGATGATATGCCTTGTGGAGATGATGATGCTAACACCAGATGCTAGAACTTATAAGGGTGGGTTAGGTAGGTATGCATCCTGAACCACTTCTAAGATGGACTGTTATGTGATGTGATATGTATGGAAGGGATGGGAGAATAATACAGTTGATGTTGGGGTGTGAGAGCGGAAAATCAGTATGGAAGCAACAACATGGTGACTTTGTTATGTTCTTATTACTATGTTACTATATTGGATGTGTGATTTAGTGAGAGAGCTATGGTTAAGGTGGGATTGGTTAGTTGAACTATTTAGGTTCTTGTTGGTTCTACTATTTTTTCACTGGAATATTAGTATTCTATTTTTATATGTACACTAGATACCTTGGGTATGATCCTATCATGTATATTTATATTCTCACCATGTCTATATGAACTATGTTTTCTTCTATAATGACATCCTTTGAGGTTACTTATGTTTCAATATAGATATGATACAATTATACCATAAAAATTCTTTCTCTAGATGGTTTATGATTATGATGACAAGGTGTTTAAGACACCCTTTTCTTTTCCACAGGATACACTATGATGAAATATTTATGAAACTTCTTTTCCTTTCCCTGGTTATGATATGATGAATGTTTTATGACGTTGTGGAATACATATGTATAATTTTCATTACATGATGGGTGGGCCCAAAATTATATATTCCTCTATTTCATTGGGTAGATATAGGTGTCCCTTGAGATAAAAATGATTGGAGTGGGGAGTGAACCCAATTCAGTAAGGGACTCTGTCTACTATGATAGTCGTAAAAGTAATCCTTGAATACTATGATATAATGGGGAATGAAACCAATCAACTATGATTTTTTTGTATTGATACTTGAATATTAAGGAAATTATTTTCTATTTTTATGTTTCTTCCAAAACTTATGTCTTATTACAGTGTGATAATCTCATGGTTCATATTATTTGATTACTTTATGATTCATGTTATATGAATTTCCATAATTTCTTCCATGATTCAAGATTTTGATCTATAATATGAATGGTGTGGTTTTCAAATGTTATACTCATGTTGTAATGCCCTAATGCTCTTTTTTTGAATGATAATTGATATCTCCCTTCTTTACCCTTACCTAGCATCTGATATCACCATTTTGTTATGTTTCTTATACAAAGGTTATGAAGAAATGTATTAATTGTGATCTGTTTAAAAATCATTATAATTATGAATAAATGAGTGAGAGATAATTTTGGTCACTTATGAACTGGTTATAGTCGATCACCTTACAAATTATGAACACTTAATTACTATTAGAGAAGATATGACTCTTGATTTTCTCTACAGAATTTATATTAATGAAGTGGTAAGGTTTCATGGAATACCACATTATATTGTATCAAATTGGGATTCGAGGTTAACCACAAATTTCTAGAGAATTTTTCAAAAATATCTCGATATAGATTTGAGTTTTATTACTTGTCATCATACTAAGATAGATGGTCAGTCTAATAGAACCATTCAAACCATAGATTATATAAAAATATCTTGTTCTATGGAATTTAAAGGTAGTTATGATCAACACCTTCCTCTAGCTAAGTTTTATTACAACAATATCTTTCACTCAAGAATTTATATGGATCTATATGAGCCCTAATATGAAAATAATTGTAGAAATACAAATTTTGTAATGAAGTTGGATAAATAAAGCTATTGTGACCAGATATAGATAAGGAAATGGTAGATAAATTTAGAGCTATTTAGTAACAGATTTAGGAAGATCATAATTAAAAAAAATCATGCTAACAATCATCAAAGAAATAAATAATTTGAATTTATTGAAAAGGTATTTATATGAATTTGTCAATGGAATATGTTTATCAGATTCAAGAATAAAGGAAATATAAATCCTAGGAATACTGGGCCCTTTGAGATTCTTGATTGAGTAGGGACAATATCTTACCACTTTGTTCTTTCACCAAACATCTCTCAAGTTCAAAATCTGTTCTATGTATCTCTCATGAGAAAGTACATAACCAATATATCACATATAATAAACTCATAGGAAGTACCAATGGATCATGATATTTCATATAAAGAATAACCACTATAAATCTTGGATCATAGTGATAATGTGATACAAAACAAGGCTACTCCCGAGGTTAAAGTTATTTCGAGGAATAACAAATCAAATAAGCTACTTAGGAACCCGAGGATGTGATGAAACTCAGATATCCTAATTTTTATATGAACTAAAAAATATTTATGGGAAAAATGTAATACCATTAGATTTTATGATATATTTCTCTATAATTTATTTTCTTTGATATCTTTCTTTATAGGTAACACTGAGTTTAAATGAGCCGCGATATACTATTAAAATATTATTGTTTAATATGATAGTTACCTACTAGCCATTGTATTGGTGGTTATGAATAGGAATATCTAAATTAAGAAAAAAATATGGTTTAAATATGTATAAAATGAATTCATTGTTTATAAATTAATTATAAATGAAAATAAAAATCATTTGAAAATAAAGGATATGTTTTATTCTAAAAAATCTATTTTTATGTGTTCAATGTTTTTGTATCTTACTAAATAAAATTAATCCCTATTAGTTAATTATTTTAATGAAATTTATATATTATATATTAAATAATTTTGTTAACATTCATCTAATTCTTTTTCTAGGGATGAGATATGAATAAATCTATTTTTATACATACGAAATGTTTTTTTTCTAAAAAACCATTTTTCACGTTTTGCGCACTTATTTTAAAAAGAACTCCTCCTACTTATAGAATTTGAATTATGAAAAATATATTTCATATTTGTAATCATATCGTTCAAATTTGAAATATAGGTCCCTTTTTTTGTCAATATAAATAGTAATCTTAGTAAATTTTTATCACATAGGTAAGGGTAAAACAGGTAAAGTAGGTTTAATATATTGGGATAAGACATTAAAATTTATCTAATAGTTGAATTTATACTATTTTACGAGTGTATTTGTTAAATTTACATACAATTATAAAATATATGGCCACTTTTTGTCGTATTTATTTGATTATGAAAATTATAATAATTTAAGAAAAGAATACATAAAAAATATATAACTCTCTTGACTTTAATATATCTAATTTTTTTACATAAATATAAAAATAGTATGAGTTTGGATATAAATTTATATTTAAAATAAAAATCAAATTTTTTTCATATTAATTTATTTCTATTTTTTAGTAATTGAATAATTACATTAAATTTCTACGCAGTATTGACACGTTATTTATTCAACTAATAGAAAAATAAAATAAATGATATTAAAAATATTAAAAGTAATATAATTAATGTGAATAATTGTTTTCCACAAATGTTTTAGATATATATGACATATTAGGTAAGTTTAAAAATATTTTACTATAATTCCATCTTTTTTATGGTTTCTTTAAAGTCAAATTATATAAATAGTTCCAAAATTGACATAAATGATATTTAATAATAAATAATATTTTATTAAATGTTTTAAAAATTATAAATGTCATATATTTAGCCATTGAAATGAAATATGGTTTAAAGTATCAACCATGGTGCATTTATGAGAAACCTTTCTATTTATGGTAACATTATTAACCATTTAAGATTGAAAAGGTTGTTAACACGGTTAAGGTCAAAATGGTTAATGAAGGGGTTAATAAAAATGATAAGGTCTAAAATGACACGGAAACCAATATAAATTTTTGTATGTAATTTTATTAATACCCTAGATTATTTTTATTTTAATTAATAGAAATTTGGAATCATTCTTCTTGAGAATTAATTTATTATATTTTTATATGTTAGGAAATACCAAGTGTGTCCTCTCCCTCTCTTATAAAAGGATACCCCTCTTTTTTTCTTATTTACACCACTTTGAGACTTATATATGAAAAACTACCTATCTAATTGAATTATAAACTTCTATATACACATTATATATGTGACTTTATTCCCAAAAGTCCAACCCTTGGGTCTTTAAGAGGATATCTAAATTTGTTCATTCAAAGAAGAGGTAATTTATTTAACAGATAACTTTCTTTTTCATAATTATTATTTTACCACCTATAAATATATTTTATTTGTCCAAAATTTATATCATTAAAATCATAAATATAATGATATTTTATTATGATTATAAAACCACCATTATCCACCTTCTTTCCCATCAAATGGGAAGTGAAAGTATCACTCCTTCGTACGTACAACCTATCATCTCCACATCGTGTTACAATAAATTTTTCATCACCATATTGTATGTATTGTTATTATTATGAGTTTAATATTTATATATGATAATTATTACATAATAATTATTATTTAATAATAAAATCTTATTTACCTTCTTACCTTACAATCAGTTGGAATATGATAACATCGATTGTGCATACGTGTGGACTAACACATCCACAAAGTGTTGGGATTCATTTTTAATTTATCATTTAGATGGATAGTAATAAAGATGGATTTAATTAATATATATGATTTATATGATAAAATAATCATTTTTAATGGTAATTATTATTTAATTTTATTTTTTTGAATCTTTCAAAAAGTTAATATAATGTTTATGCGTACTTACTGCCTATCATCGCCATGAATGGTATAATTCATTTTTATATCTCTAATTTCATGGATAACTCTATATCTATATAATATATATATATATATATATTATTTATGAAATTTATATCATGATTAAAATTAAATATTTTATGGAATCATGATCAATGTATAAGGAACAAAAGTATCGAACCAAAACAAACATGAAAATTGAAGCAGTTATCACCCGGAATAATGATTTTAATAAACAATTGTGAATAAAAAGGTAATAAAATATTGTAAGTAAATAATATATTGTATTATATATATATATGTATGGTTATATAAAATTTTAATAATAAATTTATATTTATTATATATTAGGTTTGAACATTTATGAAGGAAGTCAGCCACAAGGTAAGAGTTTTAAGTTACAATCTCATTGTTTATCAGCATTGTTTATGATTAAGTTTAGTCGATGAAATATTATGGTATACCACTCAAGAAATAAATTAATTTTCCTCTACTCTATATATTTAGTTACATGTTTTTAGTTAATTTTCCTCAATTTAAGAACTCGTGAAATCAGAAGAAACTTTTTAAGGAAAACAAACTTTATATCTCTCTTCAGCTGAAAAATCCTTTCTTTTATATGTCTATAGTTTCTTAATATGATTTTAAGAATGTTTTTAATATTCCTAAATTTTATTTTAAAGTAATTTTTAATTATTTTTTACTTTAAAAAATTAAATCTTCTTGTCATTTTCTAAATGAGGTTCTTTTTGAATTTTTAAAAAAGTATGAAAAGAATGTTTTCTTTTGACTTATAAGACATGAACAGAATATACCACCATTATAATCACTCAATTATTTGAATGATGATTTAATAATTTCCAAGGTTATTTTAAAGAAAAACTTTTTCCTTAATATTTGTGATTTTTTTATATTTTAAATATGTGATTTCAAAGTGAAAAGTTTATTTTCCTCAGAAAATGTTCAAAGTTATATTTTAAAAGAAATTTTCATCTATGATGACATAATTTGATATTAATTAAGTATTTATAGGGTTATTATCCAATTATACCATCATAATTCTATATATGGATTATTTATGACTAAGAGGAAAATATTTTTTAGAACCTTGTTTCTTTTTCACCAGTTATGCTATGATGAAATGATGAAATTTTTATTTAACACATTACATTTTTATGGGTTATTATATTATAATTGTTTTTTGATAATATGGAATAGATATGTATTATTTTCATTATGTTATAGGTTGGAATAGAATTTTATATCCCTCAACTTTATTGGGTAAATATAGATATCACATGAGATAAAAAAGACTAGAATGGGGAGTGAACCTAGTTCAGTATGAGACTCAGTTCACTATGATAGTCTTGGGAGT
The DNA here is from genome assembly GCA_963277665.1 of Viscum album. Taxonomy (NCBI): domain Eukaryota; kingdom Viridiplantae; phylum Streptophyta; class Magnoliopsida; order Santalales; family Viscaceae; genus Viscum; species Viscum album. The sequence continues at coordinate 1,017,882,563 of OY728140.1, read as the reverse complement.
GAGCCTTGACTACTATAATGGAATGAGGAGTGATCCCAAAAAAATATTTATAGTCATGTAAGTGATCCTTGACTGCTACACACTAATACCATTTTCATTTATTAAGAATCCAAAGGTAAGACCAAAACAAGGATATTAAAGAAAATTAAAACCAAAAACCAAGGAGTCGAGGGGGGGGGGTCTAAATTAGTGAATACCCATAGAATCTCCTCAAATGAGGTCTAAAAAATCCATGGGAAGAGAAATTAAGTTGGTTAAAAAGAAAATGTTTCATCATGGGGGGACCAAGAAGAAAGGAAGTCATCCACCTTATTTCCATTATTCCACATATATTCTATGCTCACCCGAATGTAGATGAGGGTCTTGAATTTTTGGATTTGGCAGGTGATGAACCAATGAGTAGGAATTTGGTTTTCAAGGTAATTTTAGATATTCATAGAGTATTTTTCAATCGACTCTAGCATGATATTTATAGAACTAAAAACCTCTAGACCCTTAAGTGAGGCCTAATATTCATTCTAAAGGGAGTCTGCATGCCCAAAATAAGTAGTGAAAGTAGAAATCATAGTACCATTTGGATCCCAAATAATTCCTCCCCCTTTCATTTCACCCATGATACAGAAACTGTCTGTATTAAGTTTGGACACTCTAAGCAGGTTCCAAAAAATACAATGACCCCATGGGTTCCTCTTATGATCATGGATATAGTGCCCCCTATGCATCAAAAATCTTCAAAAATAGGGGGCCTCAGCCCAATGTTTCAAAAGATCACCCAAGTTATAAGACTCCCAAAAAGCCCTTATTGTGATAACAATTACTAATAAAGGGATTCACTTTGACAAAGATTTGTTCGGAGCCTCCCATATCACACAATAAACTACAAATAAAATCATAGTGCAAGATTTATTCTCCGTATTTCTTCCACCCTCACCAGGAATCCATATTTGGAAAAAGTTTTCACTTTTAAGAACCATTGACAACATCCTAGTGATCTTACAGATATAATTCAACTCTATATATCCCACTCACCTTCATAGAATTTTTGATCGACTAACTATGAGTTCTAGAGGGTTAATCAAATGAATTTAAAATCCATATTAATATATTTTCATTTTACATCCTCGTCATTGGTATGGTCATGATTCCATAGGATCCATATAAGAAAGTTGTACCTCTCTCATGTATCATGTTATTTGATTCCTTTATGATTCATGTCTTATGAAATCCAATCATTTATTTCAAGATTAGATATTATGGTCTATTATGTGTAAGGTATGATTTTCAATTATTATTCTCATGTTATCATACTCTCGTGAACATGTTTTGTTTAATTGATCATTGATATATCCTTTTTTAACCTTTCCGGGCATCTGCACTCACCATTTGTTTTGTTTCCCTTCCCCTGGTTAGGAAGAAATATATTATGTAAGATATGTTTAATAAGGGTTCTGGTTAGTAAGAACTTAGTGGGAGATGATATTTTTCACTTATGAAATATTTTTTTATATATCAATTTTTCCAAGGATACTATACTTATATTATTATAGCATGGATCAATATGTTAGATAACGAATATTCATATAATAAGTGGAAATATCTATGTATAAAATCTTGGATCACTATATTAAGCATTCTAATGAAATGTATATTATTTTATTATATTTCTCAGATAATAATAATTACACAATTTAGAGGTCTTTAACCCATGTAATGGTCAAAATAAAGAAGGTAACCGAATATGAAAATTTGGTTAAGTGGTTTGTCTATTTAGGAGAATTTGATACATTTGATAATTGATTATGTGGTTTGGCTCCATGGGAATGGTAAAAAACATGTAAAAATTATATTTAAAGGTCCTATATATCATATTTATCCTAAAAAATCAATAAAAAACTTTTAAAACAAGTTATAACCAATAAATACATGAAATATAATGATATTTTAAGAAAATAAATATAATATATAATCTAGGTTAAAAATAATTTAATCAATATATAAGATAATAATTATAGTTAGAAGATTCAAATTATTAATAAATATTAATGAAATAAAATAAATAAAGCTTTGTAATTATCAAAACATAAAGTGGTTCAAGGAGTCAGTCAAAACTCCCCCTCTTTTAGATAATTCAAAAATCAAGTATAATTTCAAAGCATCTCCCCATTTATGAAATTATCAAAAAGATAATGTTTTTATAGAAAAATTATCTCTTCGAAAATGATAATTTTTATCCGTAACATTAGTTAATACAATTTTAACCCCCCCCGAAAAAATTTAATCATTTTTGGAAAATAGGGACACATTTTATTTTATAAGTAAATTACATAGAGTTAAAAAGGTATAAAAATTAATATTAATTTTGTGTAAAACATTCCTAAAAATTCATGTTTCAAAACATTTCTTAATGATACACTATAAATCCTTCCACTATTAAAACATTGAGTTTTATATGGTGATAGGATTTTAAAATATGTTTGTGAATGTTTAAGTAGTTAGTATACATACACTAGTATGTATGAGAAAACATAAAATAGTAATACAATAAAGAAATGTTTATATAAATTAAAAAAACCTACAATTTTTTCTAAAACATAAATCTTGATTCTTGAGGTAGGTCATGTTATCCTAGATAAACATGTAAGTAAATAAATAGGGGGTGGGTTGAATTTTAATTTATAAACAAACATAAAATTTCTTATACACATCATGTTTTAAAACCAATGGAAACATGAAGTTCTAATAACCCAAAAATTCTAAACCCAAAAAATATATCAAAGTAATATTTAGTATGAATAATGGAAATTACATTTTTAATAATTCCATTTATATAAAAAAATAAAATAAGTAACATAATTAATAACAACTACTTAATAAATCTAATATAATGTAAATATAAAAAAATGGTGTTTACTAATTTATAAATCAATAACCCCATAAGAGATATTATAATAAACACTATTAACCCAAAGAATAATGGTTATCCTGAACAAAATTCATGGAATCGTTTACTGTAACATGTTGAAAGGTATCCATGAATTTTACATGTCATAAGTTCTATATTACACTAACATAGAATACATTAAATTTAACCACCAGTATGCACCACTTATATATACTGGAAGCCTGGATCTATCTTCCTTAACTGAAGAACTAAATTACCATGATTGACAATAGTTCTTGATTCTGCATACCAGAATCTTGGATCATTCTTCCAACCATGGAAGCCCTCAACTATGAAGGATTTGTAAAAAAATTATTACAATAGAAATGATATGAACATTAAAATTGAAGCCTCCCAAACTATTTCTTATAAAATACTAAAAGGGTAGAATTATAATGACTAGACGATCTCAATAAAAAAACCAGTCGCATAACATCTAGTGATCTGTGTGTGCTCTTTCTTAAGAATGTAATTCCTTATTCTTATAGTCCTCTATGAAAAAATCCAATCTATAGAAATTTCCCCAATAGTTGGATTGTGAATTCTTCAGGATCAATTACAATGAAATGAAAGGAATCTTTATCATCATCTTTCGATGAACTCGATTTTTTACATGTTCTGATAAACATAGTTCTGAACCACTAATGTTCTCTATTTAATAGTCCTTTGGAATTCATATTATGGAACTCTGTAAATATATTTGTCTGGAACTCAATTATTCTAAACAAAAAATCTCAAAGAAATTCTTAAAGCTAAAACAAATTATATCACGAGTGTTATGTGATTTTAAAAACTAAGGATAAAATGAGTCTATTTCTCAACAATCCACCCCTTTGGAAAAGAAAAAACACATGAATAAAAAATTTAGTTTAAGAAAATTTTTAAATGAAATCATTCCAATAAGTATGGTAATATTCAATGGAATAAATTTATAATTCTTTAAAAGAAATTATTTAACAAACTTGTGAAATAATTCTCAGTTTTATACAAGCATGAATTAAATATTTATAAATCTTTTTTATACCCCCCTTTGGGATTTGAAAAATAATTAAAATTCTATCAATGAGAAACAAAAATAAATTTATGAAATTTTTATAAAATTAACCCCTCTTTATAAAATTCTATTTTCTCTCCCTATTAGATAAATAAATATAAAAAAGAAAATTTATCCCACATAAATTTTTAATATTTTAAAATAAAATTTTCAAATTTCTTCAATTTATCATAATTCTTCTCCTTTTTTATTTTCAAAAAGTGTTAGATAAGGAAAAAAATATAAATATAAATTAAAAAATAAATTTCCCCATATATTTTTAATATGAGGTATAAAAAATTACTAATACGTTTATCCCTTTAGGGTAATTCATAAAAAACATTTAGATATCATAAAATAAGAAAAACCTGAGAGAAAAGAAATGAAACTAAACCAATAATAACTAGAAAACATAATTTCTTATAAAATTAATTTAACTATCAATGAATAATGTAATTTTACAAATAGAATAAAATTTATGTTTTACATAGTAATCAAAAAATAAATATTTTTACTTTTTAAAAATTTTATCCACCATGTGCGTCAACTTTTTAATAAACTTCTGTTTCTAATATGACTTCATCTCTTGAGAAGTAATATTTATTTCTTTGTTAGCTTACCTATCTTCAAGAGAATCTATCTTTTTGGTTTTCTCGATAACCATTTCTTCTTTATCTTCATATTTCTAAATTTTCTATTCTAAAAGAAAATAATGATTCTTTTCCTTATCAATTGATTTATTAATAACTTTAACCTTATTATCAATATGATTTTTAAACTTTTTAATTACTCATTATCTATTGCATAGAACATAAAAATTTTCATTTAACTTACGGCATTTATTAACCCTGTAATTGTAGTATTTGTCTTGGGAATTAAAATACTTCAAAAGTCTATCATAACCTGGATGTGCAATTCCCATTCTTTGTATGTATTTTCAAATTCCCTTTAGCATCTACAATGAGGTCATCCATATATTTCTTTAATTTACCTACCTGAGTACTGATAGCTTGAAATTATATCAAGTTAACTCATTTATTAAGTTTTTTATGAAATATTATTTATAGTATTCATTTTATTTAATAAGTTATATTTGGATTCTATCACTTTCTCCATCCATTATAATCTATAACATGAAGAAGTTTTCGACGAATTGTCAAAAAGTTCTTTCTGAACATTAACTTTCATAGGATGAAAAAGCGATTTCTAATTTTTTTTGAGTAAGATATCAATAACATTAAGCGACTTGGATTTGTCTTCATCAATTCCATTTCAACCATTTTCTTCTTATAATCTTTACTTTTCACTTAAAATTTTACTTTAAGACCTATAAATTTAACTAAATCAATATTATGATGAAATGATCTACATAGAATGTGTTGTAGGTTGTGATTTAAAACTATGAATTTTAGGATCTTTCTCAACATTAACCTCTTAAAAAATATTTTCAAATTATTCTAATTTTTCTCCATTTCAAAATATTTTATGACTGGGAAAAATTCATTAAAAGGTACTTACATAGAAGTAACTAGTAGTGGAATAACCTATAATGGGGTGACTTATATATTATTCCCAACAGGTTCTTTAACTTCTATATGAGGATATGAGAGTAATAGTGACTTATCCAAAACATCCATCACAAGTTCCTTCCCTTTACTTAAAAATATAGATACCTTTAAATAATAGGGACTTGAACATATTCGAAAATAGTAAAAAACTATAAAATTTCCATTTATACTTGGTGATCTATTATCCTCTGATAATACCTCTTATTCTTCTTCTCTTAAGTTAACTTTTGATGAGTTTATTCTATTAATTCCATAACATCTACTTTATCTTATCCATATTAAGGCTATGGAGAAACCCTATTTCCTTTCTTATTCATTATCACACCATCCTATTCTTATATGATTTCACTTTGAGTATCAACCATCTTCTATAATTCTTCCACATTTGAATTAACTCTTTGTTGTTGGGGATGTTTCTATTAAACATCTCCTTCTCCATGTTTCTTCTTATCTAGAATTAGATGTTTATCAAAAAATCGATTATGAATTTTACTCTAATCATTTGAAGTATTTATTAGATTTTCTTTATATTTTTATTTGATTTAGTCATGGAAATATGAAGTTTAAACTAACAATGAATTCCCAAATAACTTATTTCTATTAAATCCATACATCAACCTCAATCGAGAGATCATTTCAAAATTGATCATATTTTTTTACCCTTTTAGGATGAGCTTCATTCTCAAATCCTTTATCTCTTAGATCTATTCAACATTAAATAAAATAAAAATATATATATTTCGTTTCACCATTTTTATGAATATTTCATCAATATAACACCAAATAAACTTTTAAAGGATCAAATTTCATATGTCGACTAAAATGTATAGTGATAGATGTCATGTATTTTCACTATATTATTACCTCATATCCATGACATTATAAAAGAATGTTTAAACTAAAATAAAACTCATAATTTCAATGACATGTGGTTCATATTAATTAATTTCTCCTTAAAAATAAATAAATAATTATTTACCTTTATTTTTAAAAATCACTAAAACCTTCAGATGTTTGTTTGAAATAAAAAATGACACACCTTACATCAGTCATCCCAATAGTTAAACAAACCAATATAAGATTAAACTTATAAGATTCTTGAAAAATATAAACAACACATGATTTTCTTATCAAAATTCATAAAATCTCACCATTGTATATATCTTACAAATAATAGGTTAAAGTATTAGATAATAGTATTCCAAATCTATATTTATATCTTCCCATCCATGGAAGATAATCATATAATTTAATAGGAACTCATAATTTCAAAAAAAAAAAATCTTGTTCAACTAAATCTTCAAGAATAATTTCCCTTCAAAATATTTTTCGAAATGAATTCATTTCTTGATCAATAACTAAACTATACCTAAGAAAATAAAAAAGTTCAATTAAAACTCTAAATTTAATGTTTATAACCAATTGTGGTTATAATCATTTATATTGGAACGATAATTCAACTTACCAATTCCATTAACCTTCCATGTTCAGATGGTTTAAAAATTTTCCCACTAAAATAAAATATTGGATATTTTTTATAAAAGAAATAATATTTAAATTTCTTAATGTTTCTATTTCAATTTTAAAAACTCACATTAAAATAATAAAAACATATAATTCTAAATAGTAAAAAATAATTGTTCTTCAAAAAATTCATTGGTATAAAAACAAAAGTAAAAATATACTAAATTTTATCTTTTATTAAACTATTATGATTTTCTTATTTTGAATATGTTTCAAATATAATTATCAAAAAATTGAAATTCTCCAAAAATTAAAGGTTTACTTCTTAAAAATTTAGAAAAAATCCTAAAAACTCAAACCCCCTAAATAAAACAAATTAAATAAATATTTAAGAAATATATAAAAAATATTGAAACCCACTGAATAGTAAAAATTCACAAAAAATAAAGACTATTCTAATAAAATTAAAAATTTATCTGATGCCAAAAATAAGTATTCATCTTCCTATACAGAATGACATAATTTCCTTATAAAATAGGTCTCTTATGAGGAATAAATTCTCATGTCTGGATGTATTTTCAAACAACAACTCTAGAACCTAGACATGATTAGGTCTCTAATGTTAATAAGAAGTTATCTCTCTCGAAATAAAGTCTAATGTTTTCCTAATAGATTGGAATCTATTTAATAAATATATCTTTCCACAGTGTCCATATCCATGACACTTAGTATAAAATGGTTCTTAGATATGAACAATATAATATCATTTATAATTATAAATTTTGATTGATTTACCACCAATTTAGAGTGTAGTTATTTTGGGCATTAGTTGTGTATACATATTCTCAAATGATTTTATTTTTATGGTAAAACTTGATAGAAATTTATTCAAAAGTTCATTCTCTAATTTCATCTTGATAATTTTAATTTTTTATATTTATTTGATTTAACCTTCATCTCCAATTTTTTAAATATATTATGTATAGTATTAGGAGAATATTATAATGATCTCACAATGCTTTCTCCATTCCCCTAAACATTAACTTTACAAAATTTATTCTGTAATTATTCCAACTAATAATTTATATTTTAATTAATACTTTTCATTTTTAAAATATCCTCAGATTTATCAAAAAATTATTATTTTTATTGAATAGATTTAGTATGGAGTTTACTTTTCTTTTTAGTGGGTTTATAAAAGTTACCTTAACATTCTCCCATTCACCATTTATTCATTTTTTCAATGATAGTTATATAAAAATTAATTTATTAAACATTAAGAGAATAAAACTCATCTTGACTCTCACTATTATCACAATATTAATTATATAATTATTTTTAATCTAGCTTAATATTGGTATGATCTTTTTCATTTATCTTACCCAGGAAACATTTTTTTTGAATATTTGGGTTATTAGAATTAAACTTAGTTATTCTTATAAAATCATCACTATCCTTCAATGAACTATCATAAGTGGCATATAATTTTATTACACATCATGTATATAATGATTTTAATATTTTATTAACTTTTCTCTAAGAATATTGTTTCAAATAGTTTCCATTTTCTTCTTTAATTATTGAATATTTGGTCAAATTATGACTAGATTTTTTTTATTCTTAATATATACAATTAGAAGAATATTTATTATTACAAATTTCAATCTTTTATTTATATTTATTATTTTATAAAGTATTATTTCACATATATTGGTTCATCCTTCTTCAAAATTGAGCAATTTCACCATCACTTAACACAATATATTTATAACTTTCACGTGTCCTTGGTTTATCCTTACTAGCTCCATAATTTAATGATATGGTATATGTAAAAGAAACTCCATTTTTATTCTTTTATTTTTCAAAATAATTCTTTAATTGTCTTTTATACTACACTAAATTTCCAATTAGATCATTAAGACTTAAATTTTTAATGTGCTTTTTGTCATCAATCACTGTTCTCTTGGATTCCCATTCCATCTGATGTATATCAATTACTTTTTACACCATTTCATTTTCTGATAATTATTTTTCAACATGTGATTTTTAAATTCAAACAATTTTCATTGATATATGATGTATTTGAGAAATATGTTCTCCATGTATCAAATTTAAATTTTTATAGTCCTCTATAAGAACAATTTTTTTTTGTTTCAACAACATTTGAAGTTCAAAAATATAAGGGTCCATATTTTTAGGATGCTTTTCATTTTCATTATAGGGTATTTTTTAATGATTATAAGGATCATATGGTTTAGAAAATACTAAAATAATTTTATGTGGGTTTCACATTTAATCGAAATTTATTTTTTTTAAAACTTGTTTTACCCTTATGTAAGACCTATAGTTTATATATCGGTAAACCTTATTCGAGTTTCTTTATAAGGGTAAAATGGTTTTCCCTTATATATTAAACCTATTTCATCTATAGGTTTTTGGTTTCTCCACTGCATAAGGGTGAAACAAGTTAACATTATAGAGGTTTATATTGTTGTATCAGGGTATCTTTTTTCCTATTTTTCCATTTTAAATTCATATTCTTTCTTCATGATCTACCTAGCCTATTCACCTTCTTCAAGGACTCTTAAATTAAAAAATCACGTCAATTAAATTTTTTGACCCATTTAAAATATGTAACTAAAAATTGGGAAAAATAGAAGGCTCTACAATCATGTTTTATGTTAAAAGTGAATTAAATGGTGTTTTTAAATATTAATTCAATGTTTTGTATATCTGGATATTCCAATATGAATTGATATAATTTCAGGAATGACCAAACATCCTTATTCTATATTTCCCTTCATTTCACCTACAAAATATGGATGTCCCCAAAAATATTTCTTTAAATTTATGGAGCCTCTATGGTTTAGGTAAATCTGTTCTCTTACAATTTCCATGCATGGGGAAAATCAATTTGAACTGCAGTGAGTTACAAAGAAAAAATTACAAATAGAGGATTTGTTAAATTTTATCAATATTTTATGTTCAATTTGTTAAATTAACATCCCCATGTTTCTTTGGTTGAACTTTTAAATTCAAACTAAATTAGATATTTTAAATATATAATTATCGATAAATAATAAAAGTAACAAATTTTAAATATTGGATTAAACATAGAAGATTAAATTGTATTTCTTGTTTTAAATGTTTATTGTCTACAAAATTTTCATTTCATGTTTTCAATTTTAATAATTCTTTTGGAAAGAAATTATTCGCACATTCTACAACTTAAATTGATAATTTAGAAATGATCAATGGAAGATAAATCATTATCACATGTGATAACATTTTTATTATTTTATTAAAAATATTTTGGAATGAATAGAATTATAGTTTTTTCTTAATAATATTACCGTATGATTTATTTAATTAATTCCGTAAAACTATAAATACTATCACATAGTTATTTAAATATTCTAGTTTGGGATATTTAAGATGTGTAGTCGCATGTGTTTATTTTGTTGCATCTAAATATTTTTTCTATATAGTTTGTTATCTATGTATTACCATTGTTATAATATTTAATATTCATAGAAAATTAATAATGAATTAAATATAATAATAGTTTTTTATTATAAAAAGGAATGTCAATATTATTACAGCCTATTTATAATTAATTATGTATAGTATCTTGTCGCGAGTCACCTATTTTAATGAATTAAAATATATATTTAAATTTTTTGGTTAGTTCAACTATTAATATTCATAATGAGTTTGTTAATTAATGATAATAATAAACCAAATGATTGGGAATATGTAATGTTTGGGTTTAGAAAGCCCATACCTACTTGTAAAGGATTTAATTCCATGTTTGATCTGATCTTTTTTGCTTGAGATTATATGTTTTTATTATTTTCTCCACCTTGATTGATTGTATTTGATCTTGGACATTAGAGCCTTGATAGGTTTATATAACCCCAATTATTAGAGCAATGTTATCTTGTGGGCTAGGAGCCTGGAGATTCTATGATAGTCGATGCGAGTGATGGTAAGGAAGTTTGGAATTCTGCATGATGGTGTATGAGACAAGTTGTTCATATGCATTCAATGTGGTGGAATTATCCTAGATATTCATAATTATTTTTTTATGCATATTTAATGTCCAAATGACCAGATTATTTTTATATTATATGTTCTTACTACTGAATCCAGTTTGATGATACACACTACAAGTGTAATTTTTTATGTGGTAGTTTAGGCTTAGTCATAGTGTACATGGATAATTATAAATTGATAAATTTATTAATAAATGAATGAGGTTTTTATGGCATATTTATATATTGGTGAAATTATTGAGAATATATCAAGAGGATCAATAGTTCCACTGTAACTTGGATAAAATATTATAGAGTTAATCTTGGAAATAAAAATGGTTATAATTAATTAATGGTGAATTAATTAATTAATTAATATTAAACATGTTTCATCAGTGATTATTGAAACCTAGTCCTTAGTTCTGGGGATCTTGTGTGATGATAGTGGCATATGAGTCTAAGTCTAGGGAGTTTCCCTTAGAATGGTTTTGTGTAATGTTGTTTATATTTTCTGATTTTATTTGTTACATGACTCATGTTCGTAGGGAAACCAAACCCTAAATGATTTGGTGAATGTTTTCTTCAATATATAAATAGAGAGGGAATAGATGACCAACTTATCCTCATCCCCTTATCTCTATTTAGACATAGATGAGTAGGAATATCTTGTTATATAATTTCTTATAGTATATAATGAGTTCCTACTAACGATGTGATGTTTTACAATTATACTATACATTTATGCGCATGCTGTAATGGATTTAGGTACAAAACATATTTTTATTCAGGCACGGGGGTTCCAAATTTCCATGGGTGTAAGTGCATAGGCTATAATGGATTGAGGTATAATGCATGAACACATGATTTATAGGATTTCAGACATGCACATGGTTGTGGTCCTAATGATGAAGTCGATAAATGGATTGATGCCAATACTAGATGTTGGGTCCTATACAGGACTAGGGTAGATAAGAGAGAGGCCCAACTCAAATCAAGGATAACTTAATTATATAAGGGATCATCTCAGGATGGGATGCATTTGGGCATAGGGGATACAAATCAATTTTGGATAGGAATAAGCGTACCTTAATTTATATATACTCTTTATATGGAATTTGGATTATTATTATGTGTTACATGGTTAGTGATCCATGGTAAGGATGAGAAAATAGTATTACCTATTTATGTGACAAGTTAGTTTAATTTATTTATTCAATGGAATTTATTACACTTCGGTAAAATTTTTTAGGAGAAGTTACTAGTAGGATCCTTCTGAGTATATATATTATGCTCACCATATGTATTTATAAACTATTTTTCCGGTCACTAGGGATAGTGTAGAGATTAGGCCAGATATCATTAGCTTAGAGGTGTTATTTTTTAGTTGTCAAGGGCTAATGGAGTTTGTGTTTAATGGATATTTTTTACTTTGGTATATCAAATTTTATTTCAGTTTTATGGGTTATGTATCAAACTATATGTTTTTGGATTATTTATTTTATTTATGAATTTGGTTTGGTTTGTGGTTTTATCCGAATATCATGTTACTTAAATAATTAGAGGGAAATACCTCCCATGTGTGTGATTATTATAGCCTCGGTGCTTATTTCCAACTTGTGGCCGGTGGAGGAGGGATTCGGTTATCATTTATCCTAGGCGGGGGTAGCTTCAGAGGGAGGGGGCCATGGCATGAAATGTATAACTTTTAATTTATTCTAAATACTACAAGCAATTTTTCAAGATGAAACTTTAAAAAAAAATATATATAGTCCATTTAATTGAACAGTGTAAAACATTTTAAACACAATAGCTGAGTTGAAACTCAAACCTCTCTTATCTAAAAAATTAGCAATATAATTCTTATCATTTTTTAACTATCGATGAGCATAATAGACTTTTTGACACAAGTTTTGATGATAAATTTTTCTATTCAATCTATCAAATATTTATAATACTTTCCCTAAAATATAGGATGTATATTATGATTCATATTATGGATAGAACTAGGATATAATATAGTATTAATTTTTTTTTCTCTCTACTAAATTGTAAGGTGACAGGAAATCAAGATATGAAAATCTGTTAAATAATTGAAAAAAAGAAATAATATCAGGTTCAATCTCAAATGTATAGACCTTATTTGATATAAGTTTTTTTCATAGGTAAATATATCGGTAAACCTATAAGAGGGAGGTGAATTTTAGTTTATATAAAAAAATTGATGGCAAATCATGTTTTCAAACTACCAAAAACACAATGTTCCAATGAACGCAAAAGTATAAACCTAAAAAATAAATCTGAGTAAAATTTATTAAGAATAGTTAAAATTATGTTTTCCAAAATATTAATTTCTTATAAAAAAACAAAAATGAAGTATAATTAATGACAAAAACTAATTAGGAACATCATAAATATAAAAAATGTAGTGTACTGATTTAAAAATTTAGTACCCCTTAAAAAATATTATAAATAACTCTTTAAAACAAAAGAATAAGGGGAATGATAAACCTAATTAAAGGTATCCTAGACTATAAAATTTCAAAAGGTAGGCTCAAATTTTACCTATCATAACTTCTATCTTCTAATACCCTAGAATCCCTCAAATTAACTAATCAGTAAGTAACACTTATACCAATTAGAAGATCAACTTTGTCTTCCTTAATGAAATCCCTTGACCAGTATGACTGAAATTAGTTCCGACTTCTAAAACAAATAATATAGGTTCTCTATTCCAACCCAAAAATCCATTGATCATAAAGGACCATTAACATAGATATTAAAAATGAAATTATAATAACATTATAATGAAATCCCAACAAATGAGTTTTTAGGAAGACACTCAGAAAGTAAAATTGAAATGATCTGAATCTCTCAATGAAAAAAATGATTACCCAACTACAATATATTAGTAAAATGTATTTCAACGGAATTTAATTTCTTATTCTTCTGATTATCAAAGCTATGGTGAAATTTATAGATATTTCTCCAATAGCCAAACTGTACATTCTTCAAGATCAGCTATAATGAAATCATAAGAATCTTTACAATCATCATTTGATGAACTCGACAATGCTTCACATATTTGGATGAAGTTAGTTATATACCACTATATTTCAATAAAAAATTCAATCATCTATAATTTCAAGATAAGGATCTCTGGAAATACAATTACCTAAAATTAAATTCTATATAACAAAAACACTTAAACAAAAACCTCAAGTTAAAAAATTATATCATGAGTGTTATGTGATTTTAAAAACCAAGGATAAAATAATTCTCTGAATCAACAATCTAAAACCTATTCAAAATCATAAACCTGAATGAAAATTATAATTTTAATATAATTTTAGAAGAAATACATTTTGTAAAATTATTAAATTATAATAGAATAAATCTCCAACTATTTTTATTAGAAATTGCAAAACAATCTTTTGAAATAAATATTGAATTATAAAACAAAAAATTAATGATTTATAAAGCCTCTTATCACCTCATTTGTGATTATATAAATAATTAAAATTATATCCTAAAGTAAATTAAAGACATTTCTGATTTTTTTATAAAATTTTACCCTTTTTATTAAAATATATTATCACCCCTTAATTTAAAAATTCCAATAAATTTTTTTAAATTTCTCAACTTTATCAATTTTTTAAAATTTATCCACCATTTGTATTTTCAAAAAGAGATAGAGAGAAAAAAATTACAATTATAAATTGAAAATTAATTTCTCCCTTAGACTTTCAATATGAGGTCAAGAAAAAAATAAAAATACCTTTGTCCCTTTTTTATTTATTCATAAAAACAAACATTAATATGTGATTAATTAATAAAAATATGAGAGAAATGGTAAATAATTCAACCAAAAATAATTATAAACCATTGAATCATGTAACATGAATTTAACAATTAAAATCTAACTTAAGATTCCAAATATAACCAAATCTATGTTTTACACAAGATTTTAAAAATAATAATCATTTTTTAGATGTTCGTCCATGGTTTTCATTAACTTCTAAATATGTTTGTGTTTATTCAATAAATTCTATTCTTAAGTGGCCATATTCATCTCATAGGATGATAACTTCTCTTATAAAGTATATAACTTCTAATTCTCCCATATGAAAATTTCTTTTTTAGGTTAAGTATTCTAGATCATCTCTATTAAATATAAATGTTGATACTTAATCTCATCAAAATATTTTGAAATAACTTCGGCCTTTTTATGAAGATCTCTTAAAAAATATTAAATTCATTATAATCTCTTGCATAGAGAATTTTATTTTTCCTTAAACTCACCACAATTATTTTTCATAGAGTTGATGTATTTACATAGGGATTTCATAAACTTCAAAATGTATTTTAACTTTTGGCTAAGAACTTTTTAATTCCTTGTAAATATTTTTCAAATATTATTAACAACAACAATGGTTTAAACCATCTATTTTTTCTATTTTGAAACATTAGTTTTAATAACATGACATTATATCAAGTTTAATTATTTATTAAGTTCCAAAAAATATCTATTATAGTAATAAGTTTCATAAAAAATTTATATGTAGAATCAATATTCCACTTGAACCTTTTCACTCAATAACTTTAAGAAGATTATAATGAACTATCATGAATTTATTTTTGAACTTCAACATTCATAGGTTTAACAATTGGTTTTTCAAAATTTTCAAGTGAGATATAAATTACACTGAGAGACCTTGATTTGTATTAATCTATATTATCTCACCCATTTTCTTAATCTATCCTTTCTTTTTTAGTTATTGTTTTACTAGATTAGTTAGAAATTGAATTAATTTAATTATGTGATGAACTAATCAACATATAATGATATGTAGTTATCTCTTCAGAAATATAAATTGAAGTATTTTTCTCCATTTCAAATTCTTTAAAATCATATACCGTTTTTTCAATTTATTTCTCTATTTCAAAATATTATATAATTGGGGAAACATTAGTAGGAGGTACTTCTATAAAATTAACTATAGTTTTAATTAACTTATATGGTATGAACTCCATAGTCTTATGAACTAGTTCTCTAACTTTACAATGAGAAGAGGATAGTAACAATGACTTCTCCAGAATGTCCATCACATTCCCCTTCAATTTCCCTTAAAAATCCATATTTCTATAAAAAAGAGGCTCTTTAACATATTATCAAATATTAATAGAGAGTAATATGACCCTCGATATATGGGAAACTCTTATCAATTGTTAATACATCTTCTTATTCTTCTCTTAAGTTAGATTCCGATGAGTTTATTATTTTAAAGACATAACTCCCACATTATCTAAGACAAAGTAAGGATTTCTATAATCCCTTTCTTCTTTCTTTTTCTATATCTCGCTGTAAGTATTCACATTGAGTATCAAACAAATTCAATAATTCTTTGACATTTGAAGCAACTCTTTTCTATAGGGGATGTTTCTATTAAACTTAACCATCTCCAAATTTCCTCTTCTCTGAAGTCAAATGTTTAGAAAATATACCTTATGAATTTTACTCTTATCCTTTAATTACGTTATTCCATTTTATTTAAATTTTTTCTTTGATTTTTTTTGGGCATTCAGAGAAGAAAATTTTGATAAATTCTCAAAAAACTTCTTTTTATTAAAGTTATATATAAAACTATTATGGGATATTGTTTTAGCAATGATAAGATTTTTTTCCACCCTTTTAATATGATATTCATTCTCAAACCCCTTATCTCTAAAAAAAATTCTAAATTTTTTTCATTATTTAGGTAAAAATGACAATTTTACTATTCCCATGTAGATTTCTTCAATATAACTCCAAAAAAACATTTCAAGGATCAAATTGTGTATATTGACTAAAACATTTTTCAAATAGATATCTTGTATTCTCAATATATCTTTATCTTCTTCATCCAGTAGTATAAGTTGTTGTAAAAACTAAAATACAATCCATACTTCCAATAACATATGTATCATCTTATATACTTCATCTTTAACAAAAAATAAACTTCCATTAGCCAAAAACTTTATAAAAATATCAAAAAACTTCTATAAGACTTTTTGAAAAAATAGCTCACTTTACATAGGTAATCCCATTAGTTTATAAAACCTCTCCAAGGATAAACTTGGTTTCTTTTGTAAAAATATCAATCAATTCACTTTTTTCTTCTCCCAATTCTATGAATCTCATCGTTCCATAAAACTCAACGATAATATAAAAAAATTATCTTATAGTCTTTTTTAGCTACATCAATATGTTCTTGAGGATGTAATTGAATCAGATCATTTAACATAAACACATACTTCAGAAACAAGTCTCAGTTAGAAAAAATTTCATTTATAATTTCAATTCAAAATGTTTCTCAAGATGAATCCATTTCTTGATCAAAAATATATTGGAGTCGGTGCCCTATAAACCAAATAATTTGTACATTATGATAAACCTATATTCATTGGATGAATATTAATAAACTCCTTATCACATCATGATTGTTCTTATATGTTACATAGTATGTGATAATGCACTAATAATAGTTGTCACACTAAAAGATCATAGAGGATTCCTACTACGATGAGAACCCGGAAGTTCCATGACATTATTATTCAATATATGTTCTATGGCCAGATGATATCATTTTAAGGGACACAAATGATATATTATATCATGGGTGGGGACTAATGACACCTTGAGAAACCTTCTCATGGTGTGCACCCTTTTTAATATCCAGGAGGGTAATATGATAACAAGAAATGACATTATGAAATCCACATTCAAAATTGTCATTGGATGTTTCTATCCACAGACATGTGTATTGGTCCTTATAATTCAAAATTACTATTAATGGGTATTATGACTCCTGTATTTAGATGTATTGACAAAAACTTTGATGACATATGTTCATGGTAAGGTAGGATATGTTGGGTGTGTCATAAGTAATACGTCATTAATGAATAATTTCAGAAAGGATTTGACACTTCTAAGGAAGTATATATCCCATGACCTTTGATATAAATCATATAGCCTAACTAAATCCATGTCCAAGGTGTTCTTTTGGAAAGTTCAATTCCGTGAAGTTAAAGAATGATAAATCTGGTACATAGGTTGGTGGCACTTCCATGCAACCCGCTTGGTTAGAGATATCAGGACAAAGGGAATATATTACAAGGTAAGCATTCATATGAGGTGACATGAAATTGTGACATCAACTTCATTCTCTTAGGTTCCTTGACCTGTTTCTAGATAGTAATCCTAAAATTTAGGCAAGCCCACTTAATACTAATGAGAAAGTGGCCTAGAGGTTTACACACTAAGTGTAGCCAATATCTCGGTTAAATAATATTTTATTTAACAAGTTGAATAAATATTATTCCCGATTGTGGTTTAATAATTATTCAAGTATGCCTGATCACATTTATTTTTTCGCTAGTTATTCAGAGAATATATTGTTAAAGGAATATTTATTTATCATCTAATAATGAAGTTATATTTATTTAAAAAATAAATAGTCATTATTCAAGGCCTAGTAAATGTTGATGAGGACTGGCAGACCAAGTTATGGGTTCGGTGTGAAATAATATTAAATGTTATCCGGTTTAATAATATATAAATATAACATGAATGTTAAGCACATGTCAGGGAAATAATAGCATTCCTATTATTATTTGACAAGGGGTTTCACATGGAATAATAAAATAATTAACAATACTTGTGAAAATTATTTATTATTACCTGGTGAATTAAATTCCCCATTATGTTATTATTTCCTAATTAGCCAAGGGGTCATTACACTAGCTAACCAATGATTTTGTTCAAAACATCTTTGGAGAATATCTCTCTAGAAAAGGGAACTATTCCCTCTCCACGAATGCTCTCAACCAAGAAATATATCCTCCTCCACTGGATCTGGGAGAATGATCTGGAAGCGATTCTCAAGGTGATCGAAGGCGGACATCACAAGCGCAAGGATATTCCACGCTGACACCTGGAGAGTCCTTCAGTGATGTCCGAAGATAAAGGGAGTACATGTGGATCACTACTAAAGTAATCCTATCCTTGGATTCTACATCACAATAAAGTACAACCACAGACCTATGGTCGAACACATCAATGAAGAAAAAATCACCTTGGAGGTAATTCGTTAATTTAATTAAATTAATTTTAAAAAAATATATAGATCCCCTCTTCTTAGTTTCAGTTTCTCTCCTTTGACTTTTATCTTTGATTCAATTCTATGAATGGTGGAATTTATCGTCGTATTGATATCAGATTAATCATCGATCATGGCATTTTGAAAAGTTGTGTACACTCTCATCATGTTCTTCTGCTGCGCCCGAAACCTACAAAATTGACATGTACTTCACAACTGTAACAATTTTTGAAGAAAAAACTTAATTGAAATTTTCCAATCAACTTTGTGTATCCTTTATATAGATGTTATAAGCTATATAAAAATGTTTGTTCATCATAGAAGATCATACGATCAAAAAAATTTCCACCAAAACACATGACTGTATATTTTTTGAAATAAATAAAATTTTAACTTCCTAGGGTTTCAATTTTTTATTTATTAAATAAATAAATAAATGAATAAAAAAATAGAATTCAACTTTAGATCAAGTAATAGTTCTTTTATAAATCCATAGGTACAAAAAAACTTTTGGCAGCTATCTTTTGTAAAACCATCATGATCTTATTATTTCATAGATAGTTCAAGATAGATTTATAAAAAAAATGAAATTATTTTAAAATTCATAGTTTACTGATTAATAACATAACAAAAAACAAAAAAACTCTAACTCCTAAAATTAAAAGGGATAAAATAAATATATTAAAAAAACATAAAATGTATTAAAAATTAATGAAAATAAAAAAAATAAGAAAAGGAAAGTTCTAGTAAAATAAAAAAATTTACCAGGTACTAGAAATAATGATTTAAATATCAGTGAATAGTGACATAATTTGCTTCAAAATTAGGTCTTTGGAAGTTATACCATATTTTATATATATGTGTTTGAAAAAAAACCTTTTAAAATTATACTTTCTTAGGTATACTGTTTTGATAAGCTGTTGACTATCTTGAATTAATGTCTTGCACTATTATAATATATTAGAATTTATTTAATGGATAGTTCATTATATAGTTCCATCCTCTCGGACACATCATAAAAAAGGTTTTTGTTGGGTATAAAGTAATTTTATTCATAATTATAACTTTAGTTAGATTTACTACCAAGTATTAATATAGATATTTTAGGCATGAGCTGTGTATAGGTCTTCTGAAATGACATTTTTCCAATGGTGAATATTTTCAATAATTTCTTTATCATTTCAATCTCTAATTTAATATTAAAAATTTCGTTTTTTTTTCTTTTGAAAATTCACTCTTATCTTACTCACATTCATCCTTTACTTGTATTTTTTTTGAAAAATAGTATAATAAAAAGACATTATTTAAATTATATTAGAATCAAACTGACATTCATTCTTAATTTCATCACAAATTACATTATATAATAATTTTTAATCAAGAGTAAGATTGGTAAGATTTATAACTATTATCTTACCCATAAAACGTTTTTAAAACTTTGGGGAATTAACATAAAATCAATTTTTCATATTTATCATCACTATACTTTGGCGTACTATTAGAATTATTATATCCTTCACTCACACTCAATATATATAATTCTTTTAATATTTCCTCTTATAGTAATTATTTTAATGATTCTTATCTTTCCTCTTCAATTCAGGGAAATCTGATCAAATATGATTAGGCTTTCTGCATTCTTAATAGATAGGCTCAGAATAATCTTTCCAAGGTTAACTTTCATTCTAATCCATTTTGATATTATTCTGGAAATTATTATTTATGATATATTGGCTCAATATTTTAAAAATTGAGTAATTTTTTCTTTCACTTAACTAAAAAAAAATATAAATTTAAGATTTGATTGGTATATCATTACAAGATTAAAAATTTAAAGGTTCCGTACATGAAAATGAAACAAAATATTTATCATTTTTTTTAAATAACTCTTCAATGAAATTTCATGCTACATGATGATTCTAATTATATTATAAAGATTTTACTTTGTAATGTGCTCTGTGTATTCAATCACAGTTCTCTTGGATTCCTATTGTTTCTAAATATATCATTAAATATTTCTACCAACTGACCATTTGATAATTATTTTTCCCTAATTGATTGAAATATATTGACAATAATCATTAATATTCAATAAATTTTTGAAACATTTTCTCTAGGCATAAAATTGAAATATTCATATTCAACCCTAAGAATAGATGTTTCAGTTTCAAGAACTTTTGGAGTTTCAAAATCTACAACTTATGTTGTATTATGAATACCACAATAATTTATTCAAGATAAAACTTTAATATATATATTATATTAAATTGAACTTTTTAATGAATTTTTAACATAGTATTTAAACTAAAAATTATAATTATTTACTCTTAAAAAATTAACAACATATTTCTTTGGAATTTTGTAACTTCTGATGTGCATAATAAAATTTTCAAGATCAATTTTGACTACTAAGGTTTCTATATGATCTATTCAATATTCATAATAATTTACATAAAAAGTAGGAGGTCAATTAGGATTTATATTCTTGATAAAACCAATATCTAATAATTTTATCAATTTTTTAGGTACTACACTATTATGTGCAAGGAAACTAAGATATGTAAATCCGATAAAGAAATGGAAAAAAATAAAAAATATCAAGATCAGTCTCAAATATAGAGATCTAATATGATAAAATTTTTTTCATAGATAAAGAGGTAGGTAAACATACAAAATGGGTGTGAATTTTAGTTTATAAACAAACTTACAATTTTTTCTACACTTCGTGTTTTCAAAATAATTGAAACACAATTTTCTGATAACCCACAAATTATAAATACCCATAATATATCATAGTAAAATTTTTTAAGTGTAGAAAGAATTATGTTGTTGTAATTTTAAGTACATGATTAAATCAAACATGGCGATAAAATAATAACTACTACTTAATAATGTTTTCAAAACAAAATATAGATAAAACATGTAGCACTGATTTACTAATCAAGAACCACTTAAAGGATATTATAAAGAACTCTTTTATTGAAATAAAAATGGAATCATAGACTTGATTTAAGGTATCCTCAATTATAACCATTTGAATGGTATCACTGAATTTAACTTTTCATAATATTTATCTTATAATACCCTAGAATCCCTCAACCTAACCTTTTGGTTGGTACAACTTATAAAAATAAGAATCTCGACTATGTGTTCCTCAATAGTATCCATCAATTAGTATGATTGAAAATAGTTCCCAAATATACAAACAAGAAGCTCAACACTATCTCATAACCATGGAATCCCTCGATCATGAAGGATCGGTAACACAAGAATAAAAAATTGATAAGAACTTTAGAATAAAATCTTTATATATTAGTTCTTATAAAAAAATTAGATTATATAATTATAATAATTGGATTCTCTCAATGAAAAAACTGTTTTAATGAATTAAATAAATCATTGTAAGATATTTATCAAGCACATGATTCTCTATTCTTCCAATACTCAAATCTGTGGTTATATTTAGTATCATTTCTCTCACTGTCAGATTCTTCATTCTTCAGGATAAGTTTTAATGAAATCGAAATAATCTTTATCATCATTATCCAATGAAATCTGCAATACTTAATATCTTCTAATGAAGTTAATTTTTCACCACTAAAATTCTCTATAGAATTAATTCCTCCAAAAGTTCGTGTTATGGATCTTTGAAAATATAGTTATCAAAAATTCAATTCTACATAGAAAAAACACTTAAATGAAAACTTCAAGTTAAAATAAATTATATCACGAGTGTTTTGTGATTTTAAAAATTAATGATAAAATTATTCTAGGACTCAACATGCCAATTACCTAAGAAATTTCATATTCAAACTGAATAAGAAAATTGAATGATAAAAAATAACAATACTCATATGTCATTTTAGATAACAAATTTATTTGGAATATTTATTATTACATAACTCTATCCAAAATATCTAATTGTATAAAATTTTTATATAGGATAACTATTAGTTTAAAATTTATTTTGGATTATATTAAACATGTAAAAAATTAGAGAAATATGATGAAACTAATATCTTTTCCCATTCTTGAAGAGTTTTTCACTGTAAGGAATAAAACCTGAAAAAAATATATGGCTAGTTACAGACAATAATGCTTATATTATATCTATTAAATTTCAATATTTCGGAATTTAAATGTTGAAGAATAATATAAGTAGGTTTATTTTCAGTTAAGATATATTTGAAAATAATATATCAGTTTTTTACATGATCCCGATTGAAGTGGTTTATTATATATTTATATTCGGATCATGAGTTATTTTCAAGATTATTTCATAAGAGTATTCTACTAATGTTATCACATATCAGATTGTAGAAAAAATAATTCTGAAATCAATTAGTGTGCCGTGTGTCTATAGTAATTAGATAAAAAAACACTACATACTACATATTTTTCATTATAAGTGGATATTGTTGCTGAATGTTGGTTATTGATATATTAATCAACCAGTGACTTACCTAAAAAGTAATTAATTTTAGAATTAATTTAGCATCCCGACTTTATTGAGAGGCGAAAAATCTTATGTTATTATTTAAAACCTCTCATTTTAATATTTTAAAGTGATTTAAATGCAAAAGAGTGGTTCAAAAAAGAATGGGGATCACTCAGATCTTGGATCTATGGAATATGAGAAGGCAAATTGAGCCACACTATTAGTGGAAGATTAGTACTAACCATAAAATAGAATTGTGTGGGAAACCTAGTGCAAAGGGGTGGCCACACAGTTTTTCTATAGCCATGTGAGCCATGCCACATGCCTGTGTAAGATTTCAATCATCATTGACAATGTATTTTTGCACAAGCTACAAACGGTAAGTCAAATTACACACCCAGCCCATGTGAGGGGTGTTCTTGGACAAGGGATAGAACATGATTAGTGCATGTTTTTTCCAATCATGTGGCCAAACTTGTGACCCATTACTTGAGTGTGAATTTAAATTATTTCCCATGAAATGTTTCAAACTCTTAATTCCTATTCCTCCATATTTTTATACCAGATTGAATCCCTTTCCTCATGAGATCTCTCCTCCCAACCCAAGCTAGGGATTTTGGTATCTCCCTCATGCGATTTTCATTTGCTTCATTATCAAGTGTGATGGATTCCTCCGGATAATTTTTACACTGCTATAACTTTTATTCCATGTTTATCTTCCTTTATCTTACACTATCATGATGTGACCTCATTTTCCCTATTTTTAGGACATTTGACGAGTCATCTTATTTATCCCATTCTAGATCGATTCAAAGGCTGGCATTAGATGATATGAGAACTACGAACCTAAAGTAGGTGGTCTAGCTTCTTTCCCTCAAGTTTAGTTGCTTTTATATTATGCACCATTATTCCATGCAACAAAATTCTCTATGAATACTTACAAAATTATTATTAATTTAATTAAATGGTTTCTCATGCTTAATGTGATCCTAGATAGTAGAGAATCACATCCTAGATCATTCTTCTGGACATGGGACACCCTATGGCTCTGCCTTTCCTTGATAGAAAAATTCCCCTATAACAAAAATTTTTAGGCCATCCATGAAGGTTGTGTTGTCATGTTATAAATTATTTAGGAAGTAATAATTAAATTTAGAAATACGTTGGCCATGAGTTAGTCCTTATTCCCTATTCTTAGTTGAATTGCTTATTTTAAATGAATTAACCAATATTTTTAGAATATTTGAAATGAAATTTATTGCTACATGATTTGATTAAAGATAGATAATATGTAACTCATATCTCAATCAACAGTGATATTTGGATCCAAAAGGGATGCCTTGGATGAACTCTTACAGTATTGGGAACTTATAGTGCACCTAGAGAAATACATGGTATTCCTTCCAGATAACCTTGGGTGGGCTCAAGGTTCCACTTGTTATTTCTAAAGATGAAATTTAAATTACATAATATGAATGTGTAATTATGTTCGAGGGAAATGTTCTCCAAGAAAAATCACATTATTGGGATATTCCACCTTTTAATACTTTATATATAACAACACATTTAAACATTTACCATACATGCATAGGTTGCCTTGTTTCGGAGACATACACCTTAGGCCAAAGAAAATAGTGTCTGTTGGCTATCACATGAGGAACCAAAATCAATGTATTTACTTATTTATTTACCGGAATTTATTATTATTAGCACACTTCTCATTGTATATGATCAAACTAGATTGATCTAGACACTGTAGGTGGTGGCCTACTGAGTATATCTCACAACATACTTGGGTTGTCTTTGGTACCCAATAGGACTTCATGATTTCAGCTGTAGATAAGGATAAGTGTATGAATTGTAATGATTAATTCTAAGATCTAGGATAGAGTATGGGAGCGACATATTTGTACCATGCTCATGATGCTATTAGTACTAGTTTTTGGTCTTTTTTTTATTTTCATAGAATGTGGTATATGTCTGTTTCCCATGTATCTCTTGCAAATTTTTTATAGCTACATAATATAATCATCATCCAAATCTTTTATCTACCATTTATTCACTTTCCACCTATTATTTATCGTTGTATTTTTACTATTTATTATTCCACTGCTTTTTCATGATTATATATTACCACTATATTACAATTTGACTCATGAGGGAATAGTCCCCCCATTAACACACCCTAGGACCTCACTACTAGTCGATAGCCTATGGTTTAAGGGGAGGTGCATATTAGGTCATGTCATTGACCATTTTAGGGCATAACTAAGTGGATTCTGGGGAAGGATTCTACAATTACTTTTTATATCCATTCCATAAACTCTAAAGTCTCCACATGAACAACTCTTAATAATAAATTTAGATTCACAAGGGCAGAAAATCAGTCTTCTAAAGAATCTCTTAGATAACAAAATATCCATTATACTTATCATAGATAGGTTTATTTCATATTTAAATGAAATATTTTACATTGGAAAATAATGAACATTATATCTAGTATATTTGGTTTCAATTAAAGAAAACTTATGATAATGCATACATAAAGTTTCTGATCATGTGGTCTCCTAGATTCATTAAGATCAAGTTTTGATGAAGTACCTACCATATTACTTATACTTGATTCATTTTCAAAATTGAATCATTTAAGTAAATATTTGATGTAATTTTATTGAGGTATAATAATTTCATCCAATTTCTATGAAATTAGCAAACTCATAAATAAATTAATTTCACTTATTACACTCATCTCAAATTCACATTTTATGAGTTTTGAGACACTTTTTTTCAACTGATTTTTTAGTTGATCAATAAATTATATCATCAACATAGATTTTTATTATTATAGTTACTTTATAGATTTTATTAAAAAATAGAGTTGGATATGTTATTACTTCAAAAAAATGAATAAATAATTTGGATAATACATCATGATAGGATCTTATAGCTTCTTTTAGTCTGTAATGTGAATTGGTATGTTTAAAAATATCATCCAGAAAACATGGATTTTCCAATGCAGTAGGTTTCTCTATAAAAAAATCCTCCTAAACATATATGTTAGGGAAAACACTTGTACCATGAAGGATCCTAGGTTCCTTAGATATGTGAAAGACTAATATTGGAAAAAAACCATCAACCATATTTGTGTCATATCATACAATCTGATATACTAGTTCCTGGATTCTCCAATGAATTTCATGAAATTATATTTTATTACGAAAAAAATCTAATGAAAACGTTAAAAGTACCTTTTTATTCATTATTATCAATATGTTTTAACTTTAATGAACCAAGTGAGTCATCCTCAAGATCAGTCACACATGTACCGAAGTCCTGGGATTTCAATTATTGAATTATTGGGGTTCTTTAATGGGAAATACAATTTCTTTATAACATCCCATTGATCATGTGAAGAATTGGTGATAGATTTGTGATATTTAACTGATCGAAAATCTTTCTTACTTTGGTTTAATCCTGTAAAACTTGATAGATAGATTGAGAGTTGAAAAAAATCGAGCAAGCCAACCAATTAATAATTTTTGGATCTATAAATGGTTCATATACTTGGGTTTAACTCTTTAAAAATTTTATTTTATCCAGTTGAAAAGATTTAACACAAAAAACAACCCATAAAACAAATAACATATAAATAATTTAATTTAAGTGACAAAATTATTTTATCAACACCATGTAACATAAATTATTTGAAAAACCTAGAACATGTTATGTTTTTAAAATAAATAATTTTTTCATGTATTCAATTTAATAATTTAATTAATTTTAAATACCTTAAGAAATAAATTAAATTATTATTATAAACTCAAATAACATAAGTGAATTAATCTACATATGATCATTTATAATTTAATGTCCACCACCCCCTTCATGTAGGTTCCATTTCATCTAAAACTCATAGTCATATGAATATATGAAATTTGTGGATAAACTCTGTGTGTGACCCTCTAATCCCTTATCGAAATATAATTGATTCATAATCATTGAACAAGAGTAGTTTATAAAAATATATCATGGCCCCTTAAGAGAAAAGGATAGTTCATTGCTATCGAATCGACCTACACACCCATTCTGTATAGTATAGTCTCTTTGTCACATGATATCTCAGAAATCAAGGTTCACACGTTGTGTCATCATAACTTAATTCTTTATTTATTCTTTTAATGATCATTTTAGATGGACTTAGCTTCTTATATAACAGACTTGTTTTTAATAAAAGTACTACCATCCTGGCCAACTTGTCCTAAGATATCTCTTCCATTCAAAAATTAAAAAACCCATATTGATTATTCAATAAATTTCATACCATTAACGATGAATCCAACACGATACACCTCCCCACAACATAAATTTCATGGTTTTCATCTTACATCAAAGTATGAAATCAAGTGGAACACATTGATAATGATATAAATTTGAGATACCAATACACATGCTCTTAAATAAGAACAACCAATGACACATGGAACATGTAGTGTTCATATTGGAGAGACAGTCCTCATTATCTTCTTAACTTGAGATCACCACATGTGAGCTTTGTGATAAGAAGTCTTACTGCTTATAATCCACCAACACTTGATAGTTACACATCATATATGTCCAATCAGTATGATATATTTATACTATTGAGAATATGTTTTATGATTACTTTTATAGTATCACAAGGATTTCTTTATATCTAAAAGTTGATAAAACCATTTGATATAATAAATAATATAGATATATTACCATGTAAATAGTATGTGTAAAAGTATTAACACTATTATGGTAAGTAAAAAATCATGTGTAACTGTCTATATAAATGATATAGTAATTGAAAAGTACTATTCATGTTGGGTTTATTGTACCCACATTCAAAACACTCGACATTCACTAGATCTAACTTTTCAACCATCAACATGCCAATACTCACATGATCTGATAATGCTTTTATTGAGTTATTAATTTAGTAATTAGGCCAACTAGGTTTTCTTACATAGATACTCTCCTATCTATGACTTCAAATCCTTGAGAAACAATCCTCACGAGATGATATTCCTGAGTTATAATACCTAATATCCTACTCTAGGAGTCAAAAAACATATCTTACACTATCCTGTAATGCACACTCAAAAGAGCCTTTTCAATACAAATATTTAAAATTTTAATTTATTAATTTTATATTAAAAAAAAATTAACTATTTTTAAATCTCTAATCCTAATATGATTTTTTGGATATTTCTAAAAAATTGATTTTTAGGTGAATAATGAAATATACCATTTTTACTAATACTATGGAATTTATGCCATTATTAGTATATAAGTATGAATTAGAATAACTTATATTAGAAAACATATATTATAAAATTGAAATTATACATTTTAAAATATTCAGAATAGTTTAAAAATGTAACACCCAAAAAAATTACATTATATTTCTTGTAGAATAAATTTAATTTTTTGGAAGGCTTGTGATGTATGGAACACCTTGTTTAAAAAAACACAATATTCTATTAAAATATTATTTAAAAAATGACTATTATAACATCAATGTTAAATTATAAGGTATTAATAAAACTAAATAAATTATGAAAAATATTTAGTTAACACAAAATCATTCTTTATACATAAAAATAAGAATTACTTGGATGAAAAAGAAATGTTTTCTGAAAAAATGGATTTTTTTCTAAAAGGCGGTTTAGTCATTCTTTGCACATATAATTTAAAATTATATTTCAAAAAATTTATAAAATTTATTTGACAAAATAAAATTCATCTTGGAAATTAAAATATCGAAATTATCTTAGTGTGAATTTTTGGCATTTTTTTAAATGTTTCATTTTTCGATGAATAGTGAAAAATATTGAATTTTAATTAAAAAATGGTTTTTTTAATTTTTTACAAAGTAAAATTTTATTCAAAATTGTTTTTCAAGTAAAATTATTTTAATTATGTATCTATTAATTCAATTTTTGTCATTTTAATTAATTTTATACTCAATTTTTATATAAAAACTTTATAAACTTTTGAAAACATTATCTTTGGAAACCGGCTGTGTCATCGCATTTACAAGATTAATTTTAAATTAATATTTTCCATTATATTTATGGAATTTTGAAAGAAAAAGATTAATTATTTTTAATCATTATAATTTATAGTATATAATAAGGTCAATGTAATTTTTTTCATCAAAATGAATAGTGAAATTGTAAAAATTAATTACCCCAGTTAAGGTAAAAATGGTTTTACAGGGTGTTAAACTAAGAAGATAAAGGATAAAAATAGACTAAAAACTTGTAAAAATATTATTTTATGTACATATTTACACCTTCTCATTTCAAATTTTTAATCTAGCATCATTTGGAATATTTTTTATTTGAATTACTTTATTATTTTGGATTCTTTTAGGAAATTTCAAAGTAATTTCTATGGAGGTCCCCTTTTCACACTTACAAAAGGGAACTTCATCCCTTTACTTATCTTCAACTACAAATCCCATTTTTCTAGAAAAAAACCCTTCCAAATTCTATACCTAACATCCTTATCCATATCATAGATACTATGGTTCTCCCAAAATACCATCCCTAGGGTTCTTAAGAGGAGATCCGAAGGAATTCCCTCTTAGAGAAGGTAATTATCTTAACAAAGCGCTTTCATTTTATTCTTCATTTTCCACATTAAATTTTATATTAACACTTCAAATATTATAAAACTAGTATATCCCATGTAATAATATATTATTATATTTATTTCATTATAATTATGAATATTTACTTCCATCAAATGGGAAACTAAATCATCAACCAGGTGTACAGAAGACTACCACCCTGCGAATCGATGTAGTTCATTTTCAATCAGCACCATTCAAGGATAGATATAATGATGAATTTTCTACATGTATATGATATTTATTATATTATTATACTTTTTTTAAATTTTAATATAATTAATTCATTTTTACATTCCATTCCTTTTCAAATACGATAACGATGCTCATGTGTACAATGGACTACCACCTCATGAAATGATGTGTTTAATTTTTCACTCATAATTTACATGGAATGTAATAAGGATAAAATTAATGAATAAATAGGATATATATTATATGATATTTATTATTTAAATTTAATACATCACTCACTTCCTTACCTTTTCACCCATTAAGGGAATGATATCGTCACTTGTGTGTATGTATGACCTACCATCTCTAGAAAGGGATGTGATCCATTTTCCATACCCAACATTAAATATTGGTTATAATAATATATATACTGAGTAAATGTGATATTTATACCACTATTATTATCATGGATATGAATTAATTATATCTTATGTACAAGAACCATAACTTTCATTAAAAAACATGCATGAGAAAACTAGGCAATTAACACACACAAAATGAAAATAAAGGAATATTATTAACAAAATGGTGGTAAAATATTATAATAGGATCATATATTATGTTATTAATAGGATTTTGGGTTTATTATAAATTAATATAATTTATAAAATCAATATATATTCATTTAAGTAACTTTTAACTGAATAAAATTTTAAGGCAAGGGACTTTTTCTCTATTTTCCTTCTTTGAAGAATATTGTAATGTTATGCACCTAATTTCATTTATATGATGCATATAATACCCCTTTAAATGTAATATTATTATTAATTATTAATTCATGGTATTTTAATTTTAAATTTTAATTATTTCATAAAAGTTTATTTGACACGAAAATTAACAAGTGGTAAAAGTTATTAAACAATCTCACTTTCTTTTGTGACTGTTAACTTAATATTGAAACAATCACATTATTATGATCAGTTTTCATTAGTCATTAAATTTAATAAAAATAAAAATATTATTTTATGTTAGATATGATTATTTATTAAACCATATACCATTTTTATATATGGTGTTTACTTTGAATGTTATATGATTAAATGGGGAAATATAGATAAATATGTATCCTTTTCTCAATATGGATATTTGTTATTAAAGAATATTGTTCATTAATTAAATATATCATTTGATATAAATGATTACCTTTTAAATGATGGTAAGTGTGGGTATTGATTATATATAGCCCCTTAATTCATCAAATGCATCATGAGACAAATCAATCGGCCAAATAAGATGGTGTTTTACAAAGAAGTTTTAAAATGTCTTGAGGAAAGATCTTGAAGGTAGAGGTATCATGATTCCTAAGATCATGAAGTACCATAATTGATAATTTCAATAATTTAGGATATATTTTATGTTTTTATCCATTATATTTTCTCTATGATATTATCTATGGATGCATTTCATTCTCAGATTAGTGATTAAATGTAATGTGTGTTCCGTTATTTACCCTGCCATATTGATTGTGCCTTATCTTATCTTGATATTAATGTTATTTAAATGGGATATGTGTTTAGTTATTTACATTTCCATATTGATTATTTTTATTGATTCGTGATATCTTTCAATTTACAAAACCCTAATTGAGCATTTGAGCTCACACTTATATTGTTTATTTCCCCATGACATAATGAAGAATTCTTGGAATGAGTTATTAAGGATGTTACCAATTTTACATTGTTATGAATTAAGTTTTATTTTCTATTCCCAGTGTAAAATGGGTATCATTTATGTATCTGGTTCTCCAAAGTTGATAAATTGATTGGTCCTTTATGATTTAAACCTTTTTATCTATGTTAATGTAAAAAAGTAGTCACCGGCTCTGAGTTACTAGTTTCGGGGTTATTATAGTTGGCATCATAGGAAGTTTTATAGAAAACTTGGGAACTAGATTAAGGAAAACATAGATTAGGTGACATAAACACATGATATAATTTGAGTGTAAGTATGGAATTACATCCTAATTTTTTTGGTAAGGAAGGTATTATGTGTGTTTTCCTTGAAATAAATTCATGTCAGGATAATACAAGTGGATGAGGTTTTGACACATAGGTACCTAGGGGTAACAAATTCAAAAAAGTCTCATTAGTATTGAATCAATCATCACCTAGGGCATGAAAAAAAACCTTAATATACACCAAGTTTGACACTCCTAGGTGATATGCTTATAATAATTCACTTTTTCTTTATAAACTATTATTAAGGATTTAAAAATAAAGATATTCTTAAAGTAACCAAGTTTATAATTCTAAGATTAACAATGTATACTATTTAAATTTACGTTAAGTGTTAAATCATATTTATTATTATAAATTATGATTTAAAATTCATAATTTTATGAGTTAATCAATTATATACAATTTTATAGAAATGGTGACTGGAAGAAATAAGTGTATCAATACTTGTATCCCGTATAGATATTTCCATATCGAGGAAGCTAATAAAACTAGTATTATAACTAATAAATTTATGGATATATTAGTACAACTTAATTAGATTATGATAAATAAATTTTCTTATACAGGGAAACCAATTCCATAGTGAGTTTATCCTATATTGAATCACTTTAAGTGATATAATCCCCCACCATTTGGTGGGGGTGCTTATATAATGGTATCTGAGTAATGGATAAAGTATCTGGAGAAGAAATTTAGGGTATTGAAATTTAGTGAAAAAGAAAAAGTTTACAATTTCAATGTATTATCTCAAAGGTGATTCTGATCAAGGGGGACATTGATCCAAAATACTAGGGAGGAAGGGGAAATAGAACTCGTTGTATGGAAATATTTTAAGGGAAAACTATTTGATAAATATTTCAATCATGATCAAAAACCTGAAATAAAGATATAGTTCTTTATATTAATGAAAAAGGAATAATAATGTGTGGGGGAATTTGAAGCTACCTATACTAATTTATCTGGGTATGCTATGGATTACATATGCATTATGGAGTAAAAGATTGAAATTTTCTTTTAAGGTCTTAATACAAGTCCCCAAAGGACTCTGGTCTCTAAAATGTTTCAATATATGATGAAATATTTTTATGTTCCATCAAAATGGAGAATTTTTTTTCTATATATTACATATTAAAGGAAAATCAAGAGAAGAATATGATATCCAGACACCATTAATAAGGTAATGCATCAAAGAAGAAGAAGATAGTACTACGATTTCCATCCTGTGAAAACTGTGGAATGAATCAACCTAGGAAATGATTGAGGGTATTGGGAGTTTATTATAAGTTTAGAGACAAGCTTCACCAGAACAAATAATGAGAAGGGAAGAAATAAAACATTACAATTAAGTGTTTCAACTATTGGTAAATGGGGGAAAACCCAAACGAATTCCCCAAGCATCAAGGGAATCCATTACAAAAGAAACCAAGGGGAGAAGGCCAAGCTTTTGTGATCACTGCAACTAAGGTGGAAGTACCCAATAACGTGGTGGATGGTAATTTAAAACTATATTAAAATTTATCAAATTCTTTATTTTATTCTATATACTCAAACTATTTTATATCAATACAGTTTTCAAGAAAATCAGACATTTCCCTTTTAATTTAAGAAGGGATTTGTTAGTAAAAACTCCAAGAGGAAGTCTCACTACAATAAGGATGTGTCAGAAAGTCCCCATTATAATACAAAAACATGATTTAATTTATTAATTTATTATTGTACATATGTTTTAATTTTATATAAACTTTTGTATGGTCTGTCTTGAAATATATAACACAAAAAATTTATTAAAAGAAAAATTCAATTATGATTTGTGACGAAGATCTAGAATTTATTTTCTTTTGAGAAGAAACTTCAACACCTAAGTCAGATCTAGATCCAACCATAGTAGCTCTATTGAATGAAATTATTGGGGATGAAGATATAAAATATATAGGTCTAGGGAAGAAAATATTCAAATTGAGTATATACCTATTATATAGGAATAAATTGATTTATTTCATAAGGAATTACCTAGATATCCCCCATATTTTGAATTTGTGTTTTCCATTTACTTAATCCTTGAGGCAAGACCAATTTCAAAAAACCCTATAGGGTGACGACTATAGAATTAGTGGAGTTATTGAAACAAATATAGGATTTGTGCGATAAGGGATTTATTCTATCTAGTATTTCACCATGGGATCCCATATTATCTATGTTAATAAGAAATATAGATCCATGTGGTTGTGCATTGATTATAGGGAAATCAATCGTATAATGACAAGGAAAAAAATTCCTCTATATCACGTTGAGAAATTATTTGATCATCATCATGGATCCCAACATTTTTCAAAGATTAGCCATGGTTCTCAGTGTCATCAACTGCGAGTAAACAAATAAAACATTATGATGATTACTTTTCTAATGAGGTATGAACATTACATGTTTATTTTAATTCCACTTAGACTTACTAATGCACCCTCTACTTTTATGTATCTAATGAATAGATAATTCAAGGAATATATTTATGATTTTGATGGTATTCATTGATGATATTTTGGTGTATTCTAAAATCTATGAGGACCATGAGAATCACCTGTAGATAATTCTTTAGAATCTTAGAAGGAAAGATACATATGTTAAATTTAGTAAGTTCGATTTTTCGCTTTTATAGGTTTCTCTTCATGGCCATATTGTCTCTATTGATGGAAAAGTAGCTGATCCTGCAAAGAAAAAGGTGTTTAGAGAATGGATTATACTGATGAATGTAGCAGATGTACTTAGTTTCAATGGTTTGATAGGTTACTACTGGAAATTCATTTAGAATTTTTTTTGAATATCTAACCCTTAAAAAATTCTTAAACATGAATGGTTTATGATTTCTTGGAAAAAGCAATTTGAATTTTTTTAGATGAACTATATCAAATATTAGTCAATGTTATGATTTTGAATCTTCCATATGTAAATGATGGGTTTGTGATATATAGTGATGAATCAAAGAGGTGACTTGGGTTTTTTCTAATGAAAAAATGATAAAGTTATTGAATATGAATTAATAAAATTGAAGACTCATGAACATAACTATTCAATCCATGATCTTGAGTTGGAATATGTAATCTTTACTTTGAAGATATGGAGACAATGTATCCATGGAGAAAGATAGGAGATATAAAGAGATTATAAAATTATAAAATAAACCTTTTTACAAAATTATATCAATATTATGAAAAACAGATGACTCAAGGTACTCAAGGATTATGATTTCTCAATAAAATACCACCCAATGAATGAAAATAAGGTAGAAGATTCATTGAGTAGGAAAGGTTAAGGTGTTCTGAACCAAATGAGAATTGAGAGGGATTCTATGTTCATAGATATAGTAAAGATGGATATGGGAATTATTAATTAATGGGATACATCACTCATTTTTCAAATGATTATGAAACTATATTTATTAAAAAATATAAAAGGCTCTCAATCTGGTGATGAAAAATTTCAGAAGAAACTTGAAGCTATCAGTGATGGGAAATTACCAATTTATTTATAAATATGGTATTATGAAATTTATAAATATATTATCTGTTCCATAAAAACCTGATCTAAAAATTTTATTGTTTGGTGATTCTGATCGCTCAAATTTCTCTATACACCCTAGTATCACAAAGATGTATAGGGATTTCAGAGATAATTTTTTATGGGAAACAATGAAGTGGGAAATTCATGATTATGTGTCCATATTTCTATGTTTTCAATAGATGCAATATGTGATACATAATAATTGTGGACTCATTCAACCTCTTCCAATAGATGTGTAGAAATAAGATAACACTACTATGGACATTTTCATAGGACTACAAATAATCCTAGAAAGAATGATATGATATAGTATATCATTGATCGCCTAACAAAATCTACACATTTCATCCCTATAAGAATATATTTACCTCTTTAGAAGCTTGAAAGGATCTATATTAATAAATTTCTAAGACATAACGGAACACATATTTCAATTGGATATGAACATGATCCCAATGTTACATCAAAATTATGGAATAGTATTTAGAAGGATCTTGATACTAAGCTTCATTTGAGAACATCCTACCATCCTCAAATAGATAATAAACTTGAAAGGATGATTAAAAAAATGGAATACATGTTTCGGTTAGGATCACTTGACTTTAAAGGTTTATGGGATCCGTATTTACCTTTGATAGAGTTTTCCTATAACTATAGTTTCCATTATTTTATTCAAATGATGTCATTTGATGCATTATATGGAAAGATATTTCATAATATAACCTGCTGTGATAAAATTGGTGGAAGAAATATTGTAAGACAAAATTTTTTTTAATGAGACAACAATATAGGAAAAGGTTATCTAGGATCACATTAAATCAACTCAAATTAGGAAAAAAAATTATATATATAATTAGATGAATGATTCGGAATTTCAAGTGAGAGATCATGTTTTCTTGAAAGTATCTCCATGGAAGGGTGTTACTAAATTAGGTAATAAATGTAAACTTAGGACTAGGTAAACTTTAATCTTTGAAATTTTAGAGATAATTGTATTAGTTTATAATCATTTGGAAATTTTTTCAAATCTCTCAAAAGTACATGATGTGTTTCATATATCATTCTTAAAGAAGTACATTCTATAACTAACACATTTTCTCACCTTTAATGAAATTGAATTGGAACATAATATATCATAATATGAGAAACATATCTAGATTATTGATATTATAGAGTACTTATTTAGAAATCATATGACTCATCTGGTAAAGGTACTTCGGAGAAATCACAAAACGAAGAAAGTAATGTGGGAAATAAAGGATATTATGAAGGAGAAAAACCCTCATCTATTTAGAAGGTAATATCCATGAAATGTAACAGAACAAATTTTTTAGGGGAGAATAATTTAACACCGCAATCCTTTAAAATATATTTATTTTAAAATAAATTAATATTCATTGATAGATTGTGATGTATACACCATCGGGTTTAAACAAAACACGATATTCTATTAAAATATTATTTAAACAAGACCATTATAACCTAGATGTTAAATTAGTGGTTATGAATAGAACAAAATAAATCATGAAAAATATATAGGTTACACATGATCATTTTTTATAAATAGAAATAAGAACCATTTGGATGAAAAAGAAATGTTTTATGAAAAAGTGTATTTTTTCTAAAAGGTTGTTTAGTCACGCTTTGCACACAGAATTTTTAAACAATAACTACCAATTTTATAAAATTTAATTGATAACATTAACTTAATTTTTAAAATTATAATACAAAAATTTACATTTGGTGAATTTTTGGTATTTTTATGAAATGTTTCATTTTTTGATGTATATTGGAAAAATACTTAATTAAGAGAAAACATCATTTTCGTTTAAATTATTTAAAATGTTAAATTATATTTTAAAATGTTTTCAAAGTAAAATTAGTTCAGTGATATATCTATTAATCCAATTTAGGTCATTATAATCAATTTCATACTGAATTTTTATATAAAAACTTTGTAAACTTTTGACCGCATTCTCTCTGAAAACTCGCTTTCTTATCTCATCTTCTGGAATAATTTTAAATTATCATTTTCCACTTATATTTATGTAATTTGGAAAAAATTATTAAATATTTATAATACTAATAATTTATATTATATAATAAGGTAAAATTAGTTTTTTACCAAAATTAATAGTGAAATTAGTAAAAGGTAACAATTATTATTAAGGTAAAAATGAGTTTACTTTGGGGGTCAAACTAAGAAGATAAGGGTTAAAAATAGACTACCAACATGTTAAAATTTAATTATATGTAATTATTTACATCTTATATTTGGAAAATTTAAATCTTGAGTTATTTTTAATATTAATGTATGGGAATCACTTTTTCATTCTGGATACTTTTGAGTAACTTCCATGTAATTTCCAAGGAGGTCCCCTTTTCCACATTTAAAAGGGTACTGTCTCCCATCAAATTTTCACACCTCCCAGTCTCATTTTTCTCGACCATGTGCTGAAAAAATATATTCCCATCATCCTTAGTATCATTATAGTAATGATGGTCCTCCCCAAATACCATCCCTAGGGTCTTTAAGAGGAGATCCAAGGGAGGTTTCCCTTAGAGAAGGTAATTATCTTAACAAAGCTCTTTCATTTTATTTCTTATTTTTCAACATTAAATTAATTATTATAACTTTAAATGTAATAAAACTTTTATATACCATATATTTAGATATTATTATATTTATATCATAATAATTTTATATCTCCACTTTTATCCAATGAGAAACGAAGTCATTGATCGTGTATATGGAAGACTATCGCATCACGAACCGATGTAGTTAATATTCCATCACCGCCTTTCAAGTATATATATTATGATAGATTTATCAAATTTATATTATATTTTTCATATTATTATAATTATTTATGTTTAATATCTCATATAAATTTTTACGTTACATTCCATTTCAAATACAATAATGACACTCGTGTGTACAACAGACTACGACCACACGGAGTGATGTGTTTCATTTTTCAATTATGATTTAAATGGAATGTAATAGGAATAAAATTAATTAATATATGTGATATATATGAGATTATATTTATTTTTTAATATTAATATATTAAACACTTCCTTAAATTTTCACAGATTAAGGGAATGATATCGTTACTCGTGCATACGTGTGACCTGTCGTCTCCACGAAGCAATGTGATTCCTTTTCTATTCCCAAATTTTAACAGTTGTCCTAAAAAAGTATCTAATAAGTAAATATAATATTTATACTATTATTATCATCCCATATATGAGGTAATTATATCATATGTACATTAACTGGAAATTTTATTATAAAACACGCCTGATAAAATAATGCAATTAAAACCCAAAACAATGAAAATAATGAAATATTATTAATAAAAGGGTCGTAAAATGTTAAAATAGGATTATATATGATATTATAAATATGATTATATCTATTTAATATTTAATAATATGTTTAAAACCATTATACATGTATTTAAATCATTTTCAACTAAATGAAATCATGAGGTAAGGGACTTTGTTTCAATTTCCCTTCATTGAGGCATATTGTAATGTTATGCCCGTAATTTATTTTATATAGTGTATATATTTACCATTTACATTTAGTTTCACGATTTCATCATAATTCGTGGTATTTTAATTTTCAATTTTATTAATATTATCCAAGGGTATTTCACTTGAAAATTACTAAGTGGTAAAATGTATTGTATAATCTCATGTTTTTTTGTGACTGTTAGCTTTCTCTTTAAATAGTAACTTTCTTATGATCATTTTTCATTGTTCGTTAAATTTATATTAAATATCCATATTCTTGTTTTATGGATATTATTATTTATTTAATTATATATAATTTTTATATATGATGTTTAATTTTACAGTTATTTGATTATCCTGGGAAATATAGATAATTTTATATCCTTTACTCAATACAGATACTTATTAATAATGTATATTATTCAACAATTAAATAAATCACTTGATATATGAGGAATGAGTTGGATATGAAGATATATGTGTGTACTTGTTATATATATCCCCTCTATGCATCGAAAGGTATCATGCGACAGATGAGTTGGCCAATTTAGATTGGTTTTTTACCATGTATTTTTAAATTGTCTTTAGAAAAGATATTGATGGTAGAGATATCACGATTCCCGAGATCATGAATTCTAATAATTAACCATCTCATTCTTTGAGAATAAAATTATTATTATTATTTATGATAATTTCACATTGATATTATATCTGGGAGAATTTTATTTTCATATTATTGATTAAATTGCATGTGTGTTCATTTATTTACCTTTCCATATTGATTGTGCCTTATCTTATCTGGATTTTCAAGTTATTTAAATAAAATTTCTGTTCAGTTATTGAAATTTCAATGTTGATTATTCTTATTGATTCACGATAGCTTCCATAGTATGTATCCCTTACTATGAAATTGATATCAACCATATTTTTTCATTCCCCAGGATATGAATAATAATTCATGGAATGAATTTTAAAGGATGAAGTTAATTCACTTCTCTATGTATTAGATTTTATTTTCTATTACTAATGTAAAATGGGTATCATGTATGTATCTGGGTGTCCAAAACTACTAAACTTATTTTTACATCATAATTTAACCCTTTTACCTAAAGAATACACCAAAAATAGGTTATTGGAGCCGAAGTCATTGCAAGAAACCAATGATTGATATTTTAGATCTGAAGTATTATTTTTATCAATAATTATTCAAATAAATTATACAGATAATATATTAAAATTAATTTTTAACACATATATAAATTGAATTAGTAAAAATGGATTTCAAATTTAGAATCATTAGTTCCAAATTATCTAATTTTCACCCCTTTATTTTTAGGCATATTGATTAAGTTACCATGGGTAAAAACTAGTTACTGTGGTAAAATCTACAATGCTAAAAACAATAATTCAAGGAGTAAAAGACTTTTATAATGATAAAAACATGTTTATAATTTCATTTCTGAGTTTTTATTGAGTTTATATATTCCAAAATCCTATATTTATAAATTTTAGAGACACTTCATAATTTTAACATGTGCTCTCTTTATATTAAGTTGAAATATTTAAAAAATAAAATTCTCACCACTTATAAAAGGGACCTATATCCCACCCCTCAATACCTCTTGAAAAATTATGTTTTCTCATAAACAATTCCCTTTTTTCTTCCCATATTATCATATTCCACTACCATAATATTATTTTCACAATATATTAGCCTAATCCATTATATTTTAAGAAATCTTCTAAGAGAAACCCAATGTTCTCAATATAAGTTCAATCTTCTCACAAACATCCTCTTCTTTTATCTTTCAATTTAAAATTTATTTTTCATTGTATAATATAATAAATTTATTATTTTTAAAATAATTAATGTTTATATATTTTAAAAAATAACACTAACCACCTTTCCCCTTTTCCTTAAGAAAAAATAAACTGTCTTTTGTGCATTATACAGACAACTGCCTCAACGATGAAACATGTTTTGTTTTTCTTCACCACATTAGAAGGATGAATATGAAGTTGTAATTAAAGTATAAGTATTATTTTTATGATATAATTGAGGTTATAGTATAAAAAAATTGAGATACTATTAATGATATAGTCGAAAAATGATCAACATTAATTTATTCATTTAAAACAAGCATACTAAGAGGATAATATTTTATTAAAATTGTGTAATATTTTAATATCAATAAATAATTATTCTAATGAAATTATATTATGATATATTAATCTAATAAAAACTAAATAATATCATTATTATTTTTATATAATTATATTATAAAAAACACCTCTTAATCCTTCATTAAATTAGAATATGTTCATCTTTAGGTCGGTTTATCAACCAAATTGAACAGTACTATGAATTTAAATCATGAATTAATATGGGAATATAATTAATGGTATAATATAATATAAATGTTTAAATAATTATTTTTTTGTTTTTTTATATTTTATATAGATATGTAATTCATTAATTAATAAAAAAATACTTCAATCATCATGAATTACCAAAACATGCTTGTTATTAATTTATTCTTTGAGGATAAAGTCTGAAATACTAAATTAAGGAATTTTAAATATCATAAATTATTATAAATCATGCTTAAAAGTAATTTTAATAACATGGTAAATATTTTATTTGAAATAATAATGAATACTGACATCGCTATTACAAAACTATTACAAACGATCAAAATTATGAACACCCAATATGCAAAAATATTTTTAATTATTATAGAGAATAACTATTCATAAAG
The DNA here is from genome assembly GCA_963277665.1 of Viscum album. NCBI lineage: Eukaryota > Viridiplantae > Streptophyta > Magnoliopsida > Santalales > Viscaceae > Viscum > Viscum album. The sequence goes on along the minus strand of OY728140.1, from coordinate 1,017,840,261 downwards.
AGTATTAACAAAAATGAATATGAGTAAAGTTCTGAATTAAGTGGTTAATCTATCAATTATTGTGATACAAGAGGGTAAAATACATTTTTGAAATTCAGGATATGAGGGAAGGGGTTTCCGTGTCAAATTTCATTCTTTGAGTTTTGTTTTTTATTATACACCTAATTTTCTTCATGTTTTGTATATAAATACAATGTTTAATTTTATATCATGAAACTAATTTTATTAATTATATTTTAAGATCAATTTTAAGCCATATTGTTTAATTTTATAATATTTAATTTCTACCCAAGCCACAAGTGGGCATTTCCATCTCGATTTTCATTCTTGGGGACTCATGTTATTTTCTCAAACAATTTCCTTTTGTGTGGTGTATACATTTCAATGGAAGATAGATTACAATATTATTCATGATATTTTAGGGATTTATAAGTGTATATTTTTACCCATCCCATGTATTCTTTTGATTTTAATATTTACTAAAACCATTTTAAAACTAAATCTTTTCCATGGTAGAAAAACCATCATATGTTATGGAAAACTAAAAGTGAATCTATAAAATAAATCCCTATCTAAATACTATTAAGTGCATGTGGATATGTAATAGACTTGCCTAGGGTTAATCACCCTATAAATGGTTGTTGGATAATTTCCTCAATAATCACTTTGAATCATGATGAACACGCCTAAAATAATATACCTAGATAGACACTACAAAGGAATATGGTTTGGAATATTTGCATGCTATTTATGATCCATGATTAAGTGTTTTTCCTACCATTGATTTGATCTCCTACCAATGAAAACTGTTGAACCCAATAACTATATTCTAGGGATAAAAAAACACATTAAAAGTACCCTCACTAATATATTTATTTTTTGAGGGTACCCAATATTACTCTGTAAATATTCCAAAACATCTAAATTGAATAAAGAATTTAATTATAGACCTATAATTTGATATACTTAATGGGGAAGTATTTGATTTTCATATTTCTCTTTATATGGGTAACCATATTTTATTGGGTAATAGGTTCCTTACAGAATGCTGTGGAAGGTCTTGTTGTATATTATGGTTAATTAATTTGACCTAAAAAGTGATGGGTGGGGATAAAACATATATATATCCCCTTGATGAAGAAACAGTTCTCATGTGACAAAAAATGTAGGGTATTATTGTATACCTCTTCCCATAATAGGATAGTGTCCTGGAATAAGGCCTTGATAACATGATTTGATGTTTGACATTATGCATTCCAAAAATATGAGATCAATGATTATTATAATACATGTTTTAATTTATTATCATGGATATATTTTACCCTCAGTTTAAGTTGATTATTGATTTATATCTTCAATTTATCCCTTTTTCATTAATTATTACCATTTTATATTATGATAGACTATGTGGATTTCTACTCCTTACTGAGCATTTTATCCCACCCTTATTTGTTTTCCTTTCCCCAAGAAACCTAGATGAGGACTATGTGTAATTTTTAGGATTAATATGTAAGGGATAATTATGTTTTATCAATGTGTTCACATTGTACATTAAATTTTTAAATGTTATAAGAAGAATGAATCTATTATTCAAAGACTAATAAAATCATTGATATTTAAGGAACTCTTGTATTCAATACCAGTTATGAAATATCAGTACCATATCTGGGTTTCCAGAGTCCAGGATGTTATGTGAGTATATCCTTTTTTATTCTCTTAACGACATTGACATATTTTCTAGTACCATTTTTGTAAGACTATTAAAATTTAATTTATGACAATAATTTAATTCAAGTGTTTGATTCTAAGAACCAAAAAAATATTTTCATATATTACACCACTTCTTTAGCTACATAAAAAAATTAAACATACTTGGAAATTTTAGAAATGAGAACCATTGGGATCAATAAACTACTTTTTCTCATTACCTCATCCTAACTGTGATGTTTTTTCAAAATTACCTAAAGGGGGACTAGTTTGTGTCCCCTTGAAAAATAGTGTTTTTTTCACACCAACTAAAATGTATATATCCCTTATACTTTCTCATGTACTATTGGATAACTCTGAATACTTCCAATGTAATTCTATCAAATTTACCAAATATTTTATTATTCTAATTTCTAAATTAGAAATTTCATATCTATACATAGCAGTAAATCTGTTATAGTTCCATTGTTGAAGAATATAGAGTCATATAAAAAATTATAATATCCTCTTATGTCTTATATATCTTTTCATGGAAATACTTATTCCAAGTGACAATGGAAAAAATAATCTCTTTGATTATTCTAAATTTTAGTTTTCAATACCTTGTCAATATATATATATATATATATTGAATTGGTCTAATAAACCCTTATATATACCTTAGTAGACCATGTTATCTAGAACATGTGTTACTAATTTAAGTCAATATGTTGACAGTAACTTTTGATCTAGTATTGAAAAACTATAATACTAATAATTTTTTCCCATATGCGATCAATATATTTTACATGAAAAACTATTGTCAAACCACTAACATATTTTAAACACATGAAATAATTTATTTCCAAATAAATATTCTATCTTCAGGATTGTTACATTATTCAATAAATGGATCTCTTTAACAATAAATCCTTTTTTTACATCAAAGGGTGTCGCCAAACCTTTCTGGTTGCATCATTTAATGATAATCCATAAGGCTTCCTCAAAGTAATGTGGTCTTGACATCTAATTCCCAACAAAACATTAAAATACATTTTCCATGAAAAATAGAATTATAATATATTTAAAAAGAATGATTTGTTATAACCAATTTTTCTTTATTGGGACTACACATATACCACAAATGTATAATTTCTCTTGAATACCCACCATCGAATTTACATAAATTAGATAAACCACCAAAATACAGACATTATTTTAGTACATGGAATCCTTTCACAAATTTATATTAGCTTCTCATTTTACCCTTTTACCACATAATATTTCCTTATAGGATTTGTTATTATAATTGAATAATAAATCACCAATCTTGGTGAATAAAAACCACCACTACGGTTTTAACTTTCTAATATAGTATGTGTCTATGGAAGATTACCTTTCCACGATCTCTTATAGAACATGTTTATTATCCTATAATTTATTCATCTAGATCCTTGAATTTATCCAATCCATTATTTATCCCACTATATATAATAGATATTTTCACCATTATTATAAAAATATTTTATTTCTGTAGACTATAAATTTTATATTTTAGGGATTTTTGTAATATACATGTAAACATTAAGGATAATTAATTATGATTCACTTGGATTTTTTCTTGATAAATGTTTGTTTATTGACTCAGGATTAAAAAACTATTTGAATATAAACACATGTTTTATGACATAATGTGTTTCTTTCATATAATAACTCATATGATATATATTTTTCATTATAGTTAGCCTATGGTTATGGTTTAAAATTGGCATTTTTGAAGCTTATCTAAAAATGATAATGGATGAGTTTTCATGAATTACAAGACTTTTCATAGATCCACATTTTACTAATAAAATTAATTCAATGTGAATAAAGAAATGTGAGTTTAATAATTTCACCACTCTACATTTTCATGATAAATAAATTCTTGGTTAAGATATTCCAAAGTTCATGGGCTAAAAGCATATCATATCTTCAAACCATGAGTGTTCGTTAATTTACTTTTACATTCTCAAAATTTATTAAAGAAATATAATTATGTATATGAATTTTCTCTTATATTTTAGAAGAAATAGTTCACATTTATCTTGTTCAACTAGTTTTAAAATCCTTATATATTTATCACATTTAATTTCATAATTTTTTTTTGTTAAATTTATAACATGATAAGTTATCATTTCAAATATCTCAACATTTTAGACTATGAATAATCTAAACATCCTTCATGGTATTGTCATGAAATTTTATTCTAGATTAACATGAATAAGAATTAACTTTCCATATATGGGTATTATTGAGTCTTACATTTAATATTCATCATTTATTTCTGATATAAGATATCTCTGATTCATGTATGTTTAAACTAATAATTATGTTTGGTATATTATAAAAAAAGTATTACAAAAATGATATAAAATATCATTATGTCTAAACATGACACCAAGTCAGAGTTTTTCTAATTAACATTACATAAAATATTTTTAAAAAACAATAATATATCTGCTTAGAATTCTGATGTTTTGTTCTTATCTATTTGATGTTGGAATCACGATCTATCAAAAAAATAAATATACAAGTCACTATTGTGATCTATATATACATAATTGGTTCCCATATTTGGATAAAATTATGAAATCCACATATTTTATCTAATACCCAATAAGTAAAATAAAAATCCCACATATAATGATGAATATACTTGAAGTAAAATCCGTTAATCACTACTTCTTTAATTCAATTTTATTTCTATTATTGTGACCTATCTTTACACGTGGAAGGAAAATAGCCTCCTACTTGATTCTATCCCTCTTTATATTTGGTTTTTTATAAGGATATTGTAAAGGATTCTCTAGAAGTGTGTTTTCTATTGGCCATTTTTTCTAGTCATTGTTCTTCTTCACCATAATAACCAATGTCTATCTTTCAATATACACTTTACCTGTGTAATCATAATCTCATAAATATCTATCTTCACTTTCCCCTCATAAAATTCTTGGATATAAGGCATCATGGTATAACCATACATGTCCTCATTTTTATTGCATAACTCATTAGAAATTGATGATTAAATTATAATTTAAACATAAAATAAAACATACATAAGTCTCCTATAGGATTACATTTCACCCTTACATGCTTCCTAATGTGGATCATTAGGTAGTGTGAACTCTAACACATTCAATTTAATTTCATATTTTAATAATATGCATAAGAGATTGTACAATTCTGATAAATTTTTTCTGATAAGTACATGTTCATTGCACAATATTAATCATAGTAAACTTGTGTTACTACATTCCATTTTTCTAAAAAAACATTATCATCTTAATAATTTTATCTTGATTACATATTAGTAGAAATTTTAAATTTATTAATTTTAAATTTCCCCCATTATTTTATCAAATCCAAGAATCCATCAACTACTAGATTCACAATATTAAATTTATTGATTATTTTAGTGGAAACGATATTTAAAATATTTCCCCATTGTCTAAGATATGGATACACCAATACTTGAAGAGTTTCAATGTAGGATTATGTCTAGATAACTTCATTAAATCACATCTCTCTGATATGTTGGTAGGATTCCCATATCCTATAAAGTATAACTTTGATTTACTTAATGATTTGCCACTAAAATTTCAATATGGTTGTTACTATTGCTTATTTGTTGTTAACTTTAGTTATTTAGACCCCCCAATTTCATAAGAACTCACCAGTAGTAATAGGTACCCACAATTATGATTGAAAAGCACTAAAATATACATTTTTGTTCAAAATTAGGTGATAGGTGAAATTTAATGAAATAATATTTACTTTGAAGGATATTATGTATTTATTTTCTTTGTGACAAAAATCTAATTCAATTTGTCATGATTGTTACTATATTATCACACTCACAACATTAATCATAAATATATAGAAAATATTTATCGCATATGTGATGAACTGACTTAAATACCCTCTTAAACCGGTACCTGAACTGATATATCACATGCTCAAAGAGTGTTCCCAATCCCCATGAGTTGGAGATAACCACCCAACAATCAAACAAACCAATAGTGAACAATTTTTCCCAACCTGAAACAACAACTTGGAACATATACATAATAGATACAATAGTGGAAAAGATAAATTTATTCCATAAATGAAAAAAAAAGTGGAAAAAATGTCTTGAGAGAAGAAAAAACTCCAAGAACACGTCCAACCATAAAGGACTAACAAAAATGAAGAAACAACTACTCCATGTGATAACATGGGTAGAATCTCAATATCTCACCACTAGATAGTTAAATCAACTAATAGAAAACCTCGCCACCTCACTATGACATCTTTCCTTTCCCTATATAGAAATACATAAAAAGGTTTGCACACTACTAAAGTGGTATGTAGGTTGTGAGATAACAGGATCTGTTGGGTCTCTCCCAAGTGTTTCGTATGAAGTCTCAAAAAAATAATCCAAGAATTCAAAAACATTAAACAATAAAATGCATGATAACAACTTTGTAGTTTTTATATCAAAAGCATGGAGAATAGTTTAATTCCCTCTTTTCCACATTTATAAATAAAGAAGGTAAACCAATTTCAAATCATTTCATATTAATATATATCACCAAATATATAATGTCAAAAAAGAGGCAAATCATGTATCGTTTCTCATTCCATGTCTATGGAAGTATAAAAAAATAGTACAAACCAAAAGAAAAAGCACATGTAACATCATGTCAGGTAACACACTAGGACAAGATATCTAGGAAACACATAGCTAACATAGACAATAAATTATGCATCAATCCACTCGATATATTCAATATGTCTAGAGAGTAGAGGGACACCCCAATAAGTGAACCTACAAACAGGTCTAATAACTCCATATAATAATAGGCCTAGATATAAGAGTAAATACCCATGGGAAAACCCATCAAATGTGGATGAAACCTATTACTATACCTTCCACATTACTACCTAAGGCTTAACATGTACAATATTTTAAAAATAAATTCATAAAACCATTTCTATCAAATAATGCTTTGAAAACCATTTCAAAAACCATTTTTAAATGCTTTGAAAACAATTTTTTCCATTTACTCAGACTAGAGTAAAACCATCTTTTATAAAAACACAGTTCCACACACATAAATCCAAATCAATTATATTTATCCATTTAATATAATAAAATAATTTATCTAAATATGAGAAATGATGTTAACCAAAAAATTATAGAGATGGAACCACCTACCTATAAACATAGGGATGCACTCACCTGCAATGGAACCCACAACAAAAGGATTCAATGAAAATGGTGTCCTTAGAACTAACCTAAAAATCTTGGAATTGGTTATATTTATGAAAAGGATTGGTAAAGAAGAGGAATAAAAAAATATCTCAAGAACTGACACCTGTCATACCACAACCAATGAAAGAATGACCCCCAAAAAAAGATCACACAACAGATCTCAAATTAAATAGGAAGAAACATCAATATAGGTCAACAAATTCGATAATGCAATGCAATGACACTACTACAACCAAAGAAATGAAGATGCAGAAAGTCTCACTAACTTAGAGAGATGAAAACCAACCACAATAGTGATCAATCTCTGAATGAATCAATCTTTACTAATAGAGACTCCAAAAATAATCATATAAACCATCTAAGTCAAGTTCCAAAGCAACTATAGAGAAAGGAAATAGAATTTTAGTGGATCAAACCCCAAAATATAATGCCATGAAATTTACATGACATGTAATCCCTTTACACATAGTGTAATTCTTAGGATTTAGGTATACCAAAATACCCTCATATTTTTATTAAAAATGATCTTTCAACATTACACAGTGTGCAATCAATATATTGCATGTGTGCACCTTAGGCTGCGTACCAGATTCAGGGAATCCACCCTATAGAACTTACATGTTGTATACTCCCATTTCATGGAATGTACTTCTGTTGAAGACTTATAGAAGTACATATTCATACACAAAAAAAACCAAAACACATTAGGCATCCTTGGAACTTAGTGAGAACCCCACAAAACCAATAACACATTTATACCCATACTTCATTAATCTAAACTAACATACATCCCCAAACAGTAGTTCATTTTTTACAACAAATTATCTCCATCATCAGGGGTTCAAATATTCACCGAATTGAATATGAAAACAATCAAAGAGAATGGAATTACTTAAAAGAAGGTAATGAGATGTGAAAAACAACCTACCATAAGAATTTCTATCCCTGGGAAATCAGGCTGAGGAAAGAAGTCTGGTAAAGAAATCAGAACACTGCACCTTCATCAATGACCTACACTCCCAAGTCTCATGAGAATCTGATCTATTATTCTATAACACTATGACCAATAGAATATAGTTCACAAATAATAATTTCACTTTAGATTCAATGATCTCAATTGTCTAGTAAAAAATAGAAACAACTAGCTCTAATTCATTCTCTTCCCATGTCAGAATGTGAGAGGGGTCAGGATGATATTTCTTAAGCAGTGATAGGTGGGAAACATGAGGAATTCTCATCAACTTAACTAACAATTACATCTGATAAACAACTTGACCAAGATTCTTAATGACATCAAACTGTCCCACATATCTCAGAGCCAAATTTACCAGTTTTCCAATATGATAGTTATCCAACCAAGGATAAACATTCATGAAATCCTAGTCGCCTAAGGAAAACTCCAAAGGATAAATTCATTGACTTGAATAAGATTTTTAGTCAGCTATAAACTATAACAAGACCCAAATGTATATATTGAATCCTCATAGATGTCTACTAAACCAAACTCAGCCCCTTTAAATAAGCTTCACCAACCTTTTACCAATAAAGAGGTGATCTTCACGGGTCACCATAAAATGCATAAAAAGTAGACATTATGATTGATGAATGAAAACTATTGTTATATGAAAACTCAATCAGTCCTAGATTGTTATCCCAAGATCCACTAAAATATAAGACACAAGAATGAATGAAATCCTTCAGAACCTAAATAACACACATCTTCTAAACATTTATATATGGATGATAAGTTGTACTCAATCTGACCTGAGTCCCCATTTCCTCTTAGAGACTTATCCAGATCCTTCAAGTAATCCTAGGATCTCTATCTGAAAAAATGGAATAAGGAATTCCATGTAACCTCAAAATTTCTTGCACATATATCTCACCTATATCGTCGAATTTTTTAGTGAATTTGACCAGAATAAAATGAGCTGAATTTTTCAACTAATAAATCACCACCCAGATATAATTTATACCTCAGGGAGTCCAGAGTAATCAATCAATAATATCCATGTATACCTCCTCCCATTTCTAAACTAACCCCAAAAGAGGCCAAAGAAAACCATAGGTTTTCAAATACTCTACCTTAATTAGTTGGAAAGTGAAATAATGGGACAAAAAATTCGTGATGTCATAATTTATACCAGACCACTAGAATCACTATATCATTTTATAATACATATTCATATTTCTCATATGAACAGCCTAGTATGAACTATGAAAATCAGGAAAAACTAAGCTCATCATAGATGTTGGGACTACAAACCTACCCCCAAAACCAGTAATAACATATGAAGAGAGTGTCCAAACCAAAATCGTCTCTACGAAATATAGGTTTTATCAATTTCCTCTAAACTCATCATCCTACTATTGGATTTATAGAATATATCCAAGGAGTGATGAAGATAACTCAACATTGGTCAAAACCACACCTGAAACATCCTCTTGAGATTTCAGATGCAACTGAGCAAAAAATACTCCTATTCTTTCACTCTTCCTTCAATTCCTGAATAGCTTATGATGAAACATTCCTACCAAGAGTGTCTACAATGACATTCCTATTCTCCAAGGTGTAGGAAAAATTGACTACAAAAATCTGAAGGTATTCCTACTAACACATCTATTTAAGATTCATGTCTTTATGAGAAAAGATATAGCTCAAAATATTTTGTTTGGAAAAGATTATAAACCTTTCCCAAAAAGAATAATTCTACCAACACTTAAGATCATGCATAATTTTAGAAATATATAAATAAATAGTGGGGTAATTATTATCATGTGGTCTAAGAATACGTGAACCATAAGCTTCCACATGATCATCCTATATGATCACATGACCCAAAATAGTTCTATAAGAATCACAGAAAATGACATACCCCTTACAATTCTCAAGTAAGATCAAAATAGGAGCTGATGTCAGAAAGAATTTTTAGCTCAACAAAAAAATAATTGCACTTTTACTATTGTGTGAATTTCACCCCTTTATTGATATTAGTAGGGAAAGGTGAAACAAACTTAGAGAAATACGTAATGAATCATTGATAGTATCTAGCAAGACCAAGGAATATCTAAATCTCATAGATATTCCATGGATCCTACCATGACAAGAAAACCTTTAAAATATTAGGATCAACTAATAACCCCTACTTAAAAATCATGTTCCCTATGAATTTTCCTTCTGGAATCCATAAGTTGAATTTTGAATGCTTCCCATATGAATAAGTACTTATCAGGATTTTCAAAACCAAACACAGATGGTTCTCAAGCTCACTATCAGATCTTGAATAAACCAAAATAGCATATGTGAACACTACCCCAAAATTGTTCAGATGCTGATTAAAAATCTAATTTGTCCAATAAATAAAAATTTTAGGAGCATTTGTCATACTAAAAGTCATCACGAGATATTTTTATTGGAAATAATTAAACTAAAAAGCTATCTTTAGTACATCACACTCCCAAACTCTGATATGATGATAACTTTACCGAAGATAAATCTTTGAAAACCAATTTTCCCTCTTTAGATGATAAAAAAATCATCCACATAAGAAAAATGATACTTTTTCTTACTGTTACCTAGTTCAACTTCTGATAGTCAATACACAATTAGAGTGAATGATCATCCTTCTTAGAAAAGAGAATTGGTTCATCCCAAGGAGAAACACTGGGGAGAAAAAAACCATTTTCACTAAGAAATCCAACTAAATCATGATCTCTTTTAGCTCTACTGATTTTATATGATAAGAAGGTATTGATATCGGCTACATCCCTAGAACCAGTTCAATTTAAAACTCTACCTCTATATATGGAGGAATCATAAAGAAATAATCTAGAAAAAATGTCAGGAAAATCCAAAATAATGATAGAAATATCAATAACAAAATAAATGTCATTGGGATCTACTATAACCACATACAAAACTGCATCTTAGCTCTGGGAGGGAAGGTCCCGCATGACCAGAACTAAAATCCAACTCTCCTTGAAACACCCATAAGCGTCCATCAACCATAATAAATGATACATGTTAATTATAACAATAAACCACATCATGATGAGCAACAAGGCAATCTGTCTCGATGATGACATCAAACTATACCAGATTGAGAACAAGAATATCCTAGACTAACTCTGTAACAAATATCGATAGTGCACAAGGTTATTTAAACCCCTAATCAATTATCTTTGCAAGAGGGGATTCTAACTTCATAAAAAAGGACATGAGCTCTGTTGGAAGGTTAAAAATTTCAACAAAACAATTAGATATAAAGGAGTCAGAAGAACCAGTATCAAATAAAGCAATAAAAACTGAGGATGTAATAAAGATGGTACCTCTTAATTTTTTAGGACTCACATATATCTCAACTGGAAACTCTTATACACCATGATGGTTCTTCACTTTTGATGAATTTTTCAAGATCCCTTCATTGTTTGAAGCATCAAATTGTGCCCAAAAATAATTTGGAACTGAAGATCCCTAACCATATCAATGTATTGTCATTTCCAAATGGAATTGTTGTATATGGACATAATGTCCAAATATATTACATATCTTTATAGATGAAGTAAAAGAAAATCATGTGTATCCAAACATTACAAACAGATAGAAAGTTAGAGGAAAGCCACTAGTTGAAATTAGAGGTGTTGAAGAGGCATGATGTTGAGAACTTCCTACACCGCTCCTATGCTAATTCTAGAACATTATCTTTTTCCCTAACACACAACTGAAGCTACCAATGGTGGAAGAGAAGGTGGGGAATATACAAACTTTCCTACCAAATTTATCTCTTCCAACATAGCCTTATCCACTTACTCAAAATAGGTCGAAATATTCAACATAAATACATGTGATCTAATATCTGGTCATAAACATTATAGGTACTTCTAAGATTTCATTTGGTCATTATTTATGGCCTCTAGTGAAAAAAGAATCTGCTCAGCAAACCGATGTGTAAACACCGAAAAGGAGCACTAATCCTACCAAAAATAGAGGAAATCTAGAGTATTCACCATCACTAGAGACTCTAAAAAACTACTGGAAGAATAGAGTCTTCGAACTCTTCTAGCCCAAGCATATGTGCCTATCTTCCTATACAAAATAATACCACCTACGATTTCTAGGACCCTCAATTTTGAATGTTGTGAACTTCACCTTTATACTATGAGGTGTATCCAGTAAGTCAAATATTTGTTCGATCTTGTGTATCCATTCCTCCACATCATGAGGTTCATTTTTACCTTTAAAGGATGGTGGCTTCTCACACAAGATCTCTCATGATTGATCTCTTTCTCCTACATCTCCTAACTATACCATAATAATTACATTCTAAACTTTTGGAACATTTTGGTCATCAACATGGAACACTCCCAAATAGCCACAATAAATTTCCGATCCATCGAATTATTCACTTCATGAGCATCAGCTGAACCCTCTTAGAGAACTCCTAAAACAAGTATCAGAGGCATAATGAAGCACAATGAAACAAAAGAAAAGACCAAAAAAATAGAAAAATCACAGTTCAAACTAGATAATCCATAATCAAGAATCGATATTGACAATAAGAACTCAATACAAGAGACAAACATCCCAACATCCCATGGTAACTTGAGTCTCATAATGGTAAGAGATGACTAATAAATCATTACAATATATATCTCATGTCCCAAAAGTCATATATCCAGCCTACCAAACATCCAAAGACAAGGACTATTGAGGAAAAATCACCTTTGATACTAAACGGTGATGAACCTTCCCATATAAATTCTCAAACTGGTACCCAAACTGATATATCACATATCTAAAGGGAATTCCCGATCCCCAAGGGATACTGATTAGTACTTTGCAATCAAACAACAACCATAGGTAACTATTTATCCCAACCTAAAGCAACAACATGACACATATACATAACATAGACAATAAGGGAAAGTATAAATATATTCCATAACTAGAAAAAACAGTAGAAACTAAAAAACATGAGGGAATAAAACAAATACAAGGACACGTCCAACCCCAAAGGACAACTAAAACAGAAAAAAAACAGATACTCCATATGATAGAGTGGGAAGAATCCCACTATATCACCACTAGCTACTCAACTCAACTAACAGAAAACCTCACTCCCTCACTGTGCCACCTTACCATTCCATGCATTGAAATACATAACCCGGTCTATGCACCGCCGAAGAGGTCTTCATGGTGTAATCTAACAAGATTAGTAGCATCTCACTTAAGTGTTCCATATCAAGTATCTGAATAAACATCCAACCATTCCCAATTATAAAGAAAACAAGTTATGATAATATTTTAATATTTTTTGTACCAAAAGCATAGTGAAACTGTTTAATTTACCCATTTTCACATTTCCTAATAAATCTATTAAATCAATTTCAAATAACTTCATATCCATATATCTCAAAAGATATATGAATTGAAAACCAAGAAAATCATATATCATGTCTCTTTTCATGTCTATGGCATTTCAAAAAAATAGTACAATCCAAAAGAATATGCACCTGTTACATCATGCCAAGGATCACAGTAGGTAAAGTTATCTAGGAAACTTGTACCTATATAGAAAATTGATTACTCATCAAGATACTAGACATATGCATCGAGTATAGAGAGAAGATGAACACCCCAACATGTGAACCTCCGAAAAGGTATAATAAGTCCCTAAAACAACAGTCCTAGAGAGTAGAGGAAAGTCCCATGAGAAAACACCCCAACAATGGAAAATACATATTAATATACTATCCACATAAGTACCCAAGGCTTCCCATATGCCCTTTTTTCCAAGTCAATTCATCAAATCATTTCCATAAAATCATGCTTTCAAAACCCTTTTCCATTTACAAAAACTAGCGGGAACCAACTTTTATTAAAAAAACAATTAAAAAAACAGAAATCTTAATCATCTATATAATTCCATTTAATTTAATAAAACCATTAATTAAAATTGGAGAAATAAAATTCACCAACACATGCTAGAGAAAAAACTTCCTACATAAAAATTTAGGGCTCCACACGCCCGCAACATAAACCACCATAAAATGATTAAAAAATGATATTAGAGTCCATAGAACTAGCTTACACATCTTATAATTTATTCAATTTATGAAAAAGATCATTAGCGAAGAGGAATTAAAACACACCTCAATAAATTACACCCGCTACACCACAACCATTGAAAGAACAACCTCGATACAAGATCATACAACACATCTATAATGAAATAATAAGAATCATCACCAGGAGTCAACGGTTCTGATAACACAACGCAACGAGGAAATCATGACCAAATCAATGAAGAAGAAAAAAGGATCACTCACCCATAGAGAATAAAACCAACAATAATAGTGATAAATCACTAAATGAATCATTCCAACCTATAGTAAGACTACCAAAATCAACGAATAAACCTTATAGTTCAAGAAACAAAGGATCTATGGAGGAATGAAATAGAATTTTAGTATAGGGACACCCTAAAAGACAACACCACAAAATTTACATGGAATTTAATCCCATTACATGTAATGTAATCCTTGGGACTTAGATACGTTGAAAACCTCATCTCATTTTTATGAAAATAAATCTTTTAACATTACATCATGTGTAATCAGCACATGGAGTGTACGTACTGCACACTATACAACAATTTCATGGATTCCACCCTGCAAAACTTAAAAATAATATACTCTGATTACACAGTGTGTACTTATCCTATAGACTACTAGAACTGAAGATTCTTACAAAAAAAATCCCAAAACATCTTAGGCATCCTTCAAACATAGGGAGAACCCCACAACGCAATTAACACCTTTATACTCAGACTTCATTAATTCAAAACAACATAATTCCACAAGATTTCAGTCATTTTACTCAAAAAATTCTATCCATCCCTAGGAGTCTCAAGATGCAAAAAATTAATGAGGAAAACTAGTAACTATAAGGGAATTACTTGAAAGTGGGTAATGAGATGTTACACCATGTGTTCATTTTATCTATGAATTTTTTTACTATTTTTCGTGATTATGTCTATAGAAACATTGAAAAATAATAAACCACACATATGATCAAAATAAATCTAACAT
The DNA here is from genome assembly GCA_963277665.1 of Viscum album. Classification (NCBI taxonomy): domain Eukaryota; kingdom Viridiplantae; phylum Streptophyta; class Magnoliopsida; order Santalales; family Viscaceae; genus Viscum; species Viscum album. The sequence goes on along the minus strand of OY728140.1, from coordinate 1,017,825,188 downwards.
GGTAATGGGATATAATTTTTTTCCTAATCTATCAAGTGGAAAATTGATTAACTAAGGCCTTATTAGAATACATTGATTCATTTTTGAATCGTATTTTGGTGTTCATCAAACTTCCATGCAGTTCACTTATTTATTTTCAAAATGGATCTCAAATCACACTACGTCATTGAAAATGCCTTCATTTTTTACAAAGTATACTCGTATATAAGATATTATTACTAAATATATGGGAATTAAATTTTATCACTCAAATGTTGACACACATGTCCATATACATTTAAATATTAAGGGACAATTGACAAATCACAAAAATAACAAATAAATATTATAATTTAAAGATAAAATTAAATAATTAAATTAAATAAATAAATAATCAAACCTAAATGGGTTGATCCTGTATCTTGATCATTAAACATGCAATTAATTTTCATAATAAAAATTAAAATTTCTAAAATTCAACTTGAGGATATATTTAATGCATTAATCTATCATTAAAATAATTTTTATTAACTATTGATACATCCCATGATGCTTTAAAGAATTTAAATAAATTAAATACATCTAAATATATTTTAGGGTTTTATTTTTTAAATTTTTTGGTTCTTTTAGACCCAAAAAGGTTCTTGGATAATTAATAGGGCTTGGTATGGGCCTAATGGTCTTGACATGATAGATCTAAACTCACAGAACCTAGCCTGGGTTAGGGTGACCGGTCTAGGTGTCAAATAGCTTGGGTCACACATCCCAAGTGGGTTGTGTGAAGTAGTAATGAAGACACCTGACTAGAGTGACACATTTTAATTAAAATAAACTATTCTTTATAACTATAGAGATCACCTAAGGTGCTATCTTTTTCCACCACACCCCCAATTAGTGAGAGGGATTTTGGTTTCTCAAGACACCTTCTATATTATATATATATATATATATAATTTTATTTGTTTAAATTATATGTATGAAAAATATATTGACTCATTCTCACCTTCTTGAGTACCCATACAAATACATATACATAAAATACTATTTTTTTTATTTCCACAATACTTTAAACCTTTGTTTGACCATAACTTGATCATTAAAACTAGAATTAATGTGTTATCAGTGGAATTGGGGATATATTGAATTCGTACTTCCAAATAATATACAATATAATAAAAAATCAACTTAAAATTTTTAATTATCACTATGAAATGAATGGAAAGAACCCTGGTTCCATGGAAGCATCAAGTGATAGTATTTTTAAAAAAAATCAATTACATTAGTGTCATAAAATTTAATCTAGTATACTAATTCCCATATTCTCCCATGGATCATGTATAATTTAATTTAATCGAGAAGAAAATATCTAACTAAAACATTAATGATACCTAGTTCATTCATCAAAACTGGTATGATTCACTCATAGTCAGCATGTCATAGCTCAGAGAGACCAAAAAGGTGTCTTATAGATCTTCCACATTTGAAAAACAAATCTCTAAGATCATAATTTTTAGATTCATAGGTTCTAGCTTGGGAATTCGAATTACTTTACAAAATCCCTCAATCATTTTAATAATGAGTGATTGATTAATGTTACGAAATTAATAACAAATAGATTCTTCCATTGGATTATTCATCTAAACATTGAGTTAGAGCTTGAGATGGGGTGAAATTAGATAAATAGTATAAATTTATAATTTTTTGGTATTTAATTTGTTTATATACCTAGTGTTACTTCATTAGAAATTTCATTTTATCCCCTTAAAAATAGTTACCCCAAAAACCAACCAGTAAAAAAAACATCTTAATAACTCATTGTAAGTATCAACAATATTTTATCACTACCTTATGACATTAATAACATGTGACATGATAAAATTTAAACTATTTATATGGCTCATAACCTGCCATTAATTATTTAACAAACATTGAAGGAGTTATATTTGTTTGAACAATAATATTTTCTTTTATTCACATTATAAATACATAATTTTTAAATAACTGGAAAAATAAATTAAATAATTATTCTAAACTCAAATAATATAATTGATTAACTTATATGTGATGATTCACACTGGTACATTCACCACCCCCCATAGATAGGGACCAATTCATCGAAAATTATTATTCATATGAGTGGGTGTAACTTGTAGATACACTATGTGTGTGGACATATAGGGCCTTATCTTGATAGAAGTGATCCATAATCATTAACTAAGAGATATATCTAGTAACACATCATGACCCCTAAATATAAATGGATAAGTCATAGCTTTAAAAACCTCTTATGAACACACATAATGTAATATAATCTATTTGTATCACGATATCTCATAAAGCAAGATGCACACCTTGTGTCATAATCCTTACATGATTTATTAATTCTTTTTAATTATAATTCCAGATGGGATTTCCTTCTTCTACAATGTCCATGGTTTAAGTAAAGGTACTACCATCCTGGTCAACTAGGCCTAAGATATCCCTTCATTTTGAAAGGGAAAAATCATGTCTTATCTATTAAATCAATTACCTAACACTAATGATGCACCTAAAAAAGACTACCTAACCAGGATATAAATGTAATGGTTTTCATATTTCACCAAAGTACATAATAAAGTGGTACAATTTGATAATGATCTAAATTCAAGAGACCAATACACATGATCATAAATAGAAACAACCAATGACACCCAAAACTTATGGTGTTCATATTGGTGAGTCATCCCTCATGAACACCTCTGTTTGAGATCACTAAGTGAGAAATTCATGAGAATAATTCTCAGTGATTCTGAGGCCCAACACCTGATATCCTACAATCATTTTTGTACCATCAATATTATTTATACAGACCACAAGAAATATGTTTTATTATTACTGTCATAGTTTCTCAAAGTTCTAATTATAGTTGTGAACAACTATAACTTTTTGAAATAACAAATAATATATGGACATTTCTATGTAAATAGTGTACACAAAATTATTAACACTATAATAGTAAGTAAAAATGAATGAATAACTATTTATATACACAATATGGTAATTTAAAATTACTAGTCCAATTATTTTTAGGGAACCCACTTTCTCTAAATCCAACTTTTGGAAAATAAAACTATCAACACTTACATGATTAGATCATTCATCTATTGAGACATAATTTTATAAAAAATTCTTCCATATTTTTCTATATGTCTAGTTTTCTATATATGGAACCACTTACTTGAGTAAAAATCCTAAAGAGATAATATCCCCTACTATATCTCATTTTTTATCTATAATAACCTTGAAATATTGTCCAGTACCATCATCATAATATTATCATACTTTATATTATGTAAATACTTAACTTTATGGGTTTGATTCCATGAAATGGAAAGTATTATTTCAAATAATTTAGTATTTCAATAGTTGAATCAGAAGATGAAACATACTTGAAATTTGTAGATATTCCTACCATTGGAATAAATCTTATAATCATTCTCTTTATCTCATCCTAATGGAGATGTTGGATCAAAAAGATAAAATGGAAGACTAGTTTTTTGATCTCTTGAAAACTAGTGTTTCTTCCTCTCTATGTACCAGGTACATATCCCCTTTAAATTTTTAGTTACTATTGGATAGATCCGACTTCTTCTCGTGTAGTTATACTATATTTATTGGATATTTTCCTACCATAATTTATAAATGAGAAATATAATATCTAGTACATAGCTAGGAATATATGATAGAACCATAACTGGATAATATGAAGTTATACTCTCTATTTTAATCTTCTCTTATGTATTATACATGCCTTTATATAGATATTTAAACCACGTGATAGTGACAAACATTCTCTTTTGAATTGTTAAAAATTTCATTTTTCAATATCTTGTCAGTATATATACTTTGACATAGTCTAAGAAACCCATATATCTACCTCATTATATCACATTCCTTAGAAAATGTATTTCTACTTTTTTCTAATATCTAGAGAGTTACTTTTGATATAGTAATAATTAACTATAATACTAAAAACCATTTTTCATATGAAATCAACTTATTCTACTTATAAAACCATGGTTCTCCCACTACCCTCTTGTAGACACATGACATAATTTCATTCCAAATGAATATTCTATGATAAAAATGATTTCATTAATCTATAAATGGAACATTATAATTTTCAATCCTTATTAGAATTATATGATGTTTTCTACCCTTTCTAGCTGTGTCTTACAAATATCTTCCATAAGGTTTCCTCTAAGGAAGCTTGTTTTAACATGTAATTTCGAATAAAACAATCATAAAAATTTAAAATGAAAAGTATAATTCGAATCGATTTATATATAATGACTTGGTATAACCAATTGAGCCTTATTGGGACCACACTTGTACCGTCTATGTATAGTTTCTCTTGAATACCCACCAATGCATTTACATTGGGTATAGAAATTACCAAAATACATAAATGATTTTAGTATATGGAATCTATTTTATTGAATTGATATTAAATTTTTATTTTATCTTTTTACTGCTTAAAATTTACTTATAGGATTCATTACTATTATCAAGTAATATAACACCTTTAGAGTTGAATATAAAACCACCACTATGGTTTTAACTTTCTAATAAAATAGGTGCCTTTCGAACATTTCCTTTTCACGAGCTCTTGTGGAACTTATTCTTATGCCTATTATTTACGCATCTATATCCTTGACTTTATAAAAACAATTATTTCTCCTACTGTCACTAATATAGATATTCAGTACTATTATATTAATAAAGTCTTTCACTTCACTATAACTTTTCTATCCTTTGTATTTCTGTAATATATTTGGAAAATTTAACAATAATTAATTAATATGATCTTTTTTTTATGCAAGTTTTTTACTGACTTAGGCTTAAAAAACTCTTTACATATAAACACTTGTTTTTTATATTATAGATTTATTTCATTTTATAACACATATGATATCCAATTTCTATTATAGTAGGAATATGGTTATTGGTTAACACCACTATTTTTGAAACATTTCCTAAAAGGTTCATGGAATATATTTAAAGACATATAAGACTCCTCATTCATCCAAATTAATTTTTTTTATTTTCAAAAACCCCAAAAAAGGTTGAATAGTAACAAAGGCATTTCAAGTTATATCTAGGACAATCGACTTTCCTAAAATAGCCAATTAAAAAATGAAATAGTATCACATAGTATAATCCCATCAATTAAAAAAAATCTAAAATCAACCACATCAACACCCAATCCTACAATACACCTTGAGATACACACTATGATACACAATCAAAACATCATCATATTTATCGATATTCAAAATATATTTAAAGTGAAATTTTTTACCTTTATTGAAAATTTAAAGCCTTAGAAGTCTATAAGGGATATCCTGAGGTCATATATGCCATCAGTTGGAGTGAAACACCAAGAAACTCCCCCAAAAAATTAGTCAAACAAACACCAACCATTGACACAATGAGCCATAAATTTCCAACATGATCCTCACAAAAACACAAGAATCAGTTCAGATATACAAAAAACAATCATGATTAATGCCAAATGAGAATTAAAACAAAGATGAAGAGATAACAATTAAAAAAATTACCAAATATAAGGATAGAATAATGTTTTGTTTTTACACCCTGGAACAATATCATATAGTCTAATTTCACATCCCAAAAAATTTTGTGAAAAATACTTCACCCGGATGACATGGAGTGGGAGTGAATAATATAAATCCATGATATTGTTTTAGGTGAACTACGATTTGATAGTAATCCCAGACCTTAAAATATACCATCATCTTCATACTTTATAAAGTCCAAAAAGTGTCTTCACATGACTTAAGCATTTCACATTGATACACAAAACAATCATTATCACCTGTATTTCTAGAAGGGAACTAACAGATACCAGATCAAAAGTTGAAAAATTCAAATATTGAAAATAAAGGAACTCAAAAATCTCAAAATCCATCCACTATCAATTAGAACCACCCTCTTTTCACATATATGAAAATATAGAAACCCATCATTGATAGTGACCCATATGTTTCATACATAAATATTATGTATTATTTTTTGAATATTTAATAAATGAGGTAATGATTCGTTCCATAATCATGTAGGTTTGGTATCTTTAGAAACTTCGATACATAAAAAACTTTTTCATAAGATATCTTCATCATTTCCACTTTGTTATTAACTACTATAATTCTTTATAGAGATATTATACTTAAAACAGTTATTAATAACTTGGTTAAGGGAGACATAAGAGAGGGTGAGCTTAGATGCTCATTAATGGTAATATAGAGAGATATCAATGTTCACATAATCATAACATGATCATAAGGGTATAAGAACACGATATTAACATTTTAAAACCATACCCATCATATCATAGATCATAATCTAGAGTCGAGGAATAAATAATGGAAGTTAATAACACATGAATCATAAAGGAATCAAAGAACATGAGCAATATGAGTATAATATTGGCAGAAGGCATAAGTTTTTGTAATACATATAATCATAGAAAATAATTCCCCTTGTAAAGTATCTCTTAAAAGACTATCATAGTGTATTGGGTTCACTCCCCATTCCACTATATTCTTAGTCAAGGTTTTCTCTAAATACTTTCAAAGTGGAAAATTTTCCATACTGAACTAGGTTCACTCATCATTCCAACCCTTATTATCTCATGAGATATCCATCTTCACCCAAGGAATTGGATGACTATATAATTTATTTCCCACCAACACATAATTAAAATCATAGACATGTGTTCCAAAATATCATAAAACATTCATCATATAATAAAACATGGAAATGAAATGGGTTTCATAAAGTTTTCATTATAAATTAATTAAACCATGGGAAATAATTGAGTTTTATAGATTCATACTTAAATAATTATCATCACATTCCATCCAAATAATCAAAGTGGATGGTATCATGGGATTATATCCATAGTAAATCTTAAGTAACATGAAATTATGTTATCGTTGATGAAAAATGCCTCTAAAAGATCATTGGAACATTTATTAAGAAAAATACCATTTAAACATTGAAATAAATTATATAAAATTTCAAAAAAATCCCTAAAATATTATGGATAATTTTTTATTTTAATTGAACATTGGAAACTCGTAAATGAAGTTTCAATGAATTATGCATCTTGGATGGTAGGAAATTCTGTTCGTGTTGTGTAATTTAAAATAAATAAAAGTCAAAGTAACTCATTTAGAAAACAACAATAATATTCACTTTAAACCATATTTTAAAAATTAAATCATGCTTTATTAAAAACATTCATGAAATATATTTTTCAAAACCTTGGTATGGAAAAAAATAATGTTCTATAGAAGAGAGAAATAAATCTGGTTGTCCTTAAAAAAATTCCTTCTGCCACTTGAGTTCTTAAAGTGAGGAAACAGAAAATAATAAAAGAAATATATAGAAATAACCATAGGAGAATAAAATTTTTGGGATTTTTGAGAGATAGTTCCAATAAAATAATCACCAAAAACTTAATCATAAACAATTTCGATAAACAATGAAATTGTAATATAAATACATCACCACAAGTTCAACATACTTAAAATTTTTATAACTTCCTATATAATAAATCAAAATGTTTTATATTTTTATTATAAAATATTTTAAATACTTATAATATCATATATTATCCTCTTATAACATTTCAACACCCATTTATTAATAATTAATTATAAAAATCATTATTTCTAGGTGTTAACAGTTTCATTTTTCATGTGAATATTGGTTCGAAATTCCCATTCCTTGTAATCTAATCATTGTTCCATCATATATAAAATTTTAATAATGATATAAATATCATATATATTCATTATATATATATATATATATATATCTTTTTTCATCAATAAAATGTAGAGATATAAAAATTAATTACATTGTTCATGGAGATGGCAAGTCGTATATACAAAACAATGTTGTTTAGAATTTTTGAAAGATGGAAATAATGAAATGAAAATAATAATTCACCTTTTAGAATCATTAATACATTATATAAATCATATATAATCATTAAATATATCCATATTACCATATATGTAAATCATAAATGCAAAAAATCACATCGCTTTGTGGATGTGGTAGTCCACGCATATGCATGAAAGACGTTATCGTTTTCTAACAGATGGGAATATAAGAAGGAATATTTAGTATTAGGATTATAGAAGAATAATTATTACATAAATATCTTATATAAAATTAAAACCATCATAATAATCATCCATGAAAGATGTTAATGAAAAATGAATTGTATCACTACATAGAGGAGATAGTCTACACGTACACCCAAGCGATGCTTTCACTTATCATTAGATGGAAAATAGTGTAAGTAATGGTGGTTTCAGTTTCATAATATAATTTAAGTATATTTACTCTAATAAAGGTATTATTTTATGATTAAAACATTATATTTAGAGGATATAAAATAGGAAATAATTTGAAGTAGGATGGGTAGGATATTACCTCTCCTTCGACTGGCCTCCTTTAGATAATTTCTTAAGGACCCTTGGAATGGTATTTTAAGAATACCAGAACTAATAATTTGTGTAGAGATAATTTGGGTATATAATTTGGCAGGGTTTGGTAGATCTAGATAGATCAATTTGGTGTAAAGAAGATAATGGAGGTGTGTCCTTTTTTAAGCGGGGAGAGGACACACATGGAATGCCATAAATGATTAAAATATAATATTTTCAAACTAAAGAAAAAATATTTCCAAATGGTTAGACATTTTAATCTGATATATTATAAGGATTAAATATTCTATTTAAGTATTATTTATACAATTTCAACTTGTAAAATTACCCATATATCTAGGTTTAACCTCCATATAAACCTTTTTCGACCTTAATGATGATGAAAATGTTTTTCTATTTATAATATTCTATATGAAAAAATGAAAGATTTCTACATACAAAATTTATATATTCAAACTAAAAATATTCAATCCATTTTATTGAATTAAATTCATACAATTTATAGAATTCTATTTAAAATCATACCCGTAAAACATGGTGAAAACAGTTTTTTTGAAAAAAATATTTTCTTAAGTATAAAATTTTTATAACAAAATCCAACATAAAATTAATTTTAATGGAATTAATTATATTATTAATAATATAAATTAAATAATTGTACTTTTAAAAATCTTTTATAATAAAATTTAACTTTTTAAATGCTTTTAAAAAAAATCAAATTTTCAATAAAAATCAGTACTTTTCACTATTCATAGAAAAATCAATCATTTTTGAAAATTCTATAAAAAGCATTCTAAGATAATTTTAACTTAATATCTTACAAATTGAATTTCATTTTATTAAATAAATTTCTATAAAGCAGCAGAAATTAATTATAATTTTTTCTCAGAAAATGTCATGAACCAATCTAGGTCAACCCTAAATTGGTCACCTGAGTCGGCCTCTAAAAAGGTCCGAAGGTCATTTCCGATCCCCACAAACTGGAACCTAGGGTCAGGCATCAAATTAAGATAGTTTTGAATGATTTGTTCCATAAACTAAAGGAAAATAAATAAATTTAAACTAAGAAAAATAGGTAAATACTAGTAGTGGAAAATAAAGCAAAGATGTCCAGCTAAACATACCTCCAAGTGACATCATGGGTCACCACCAAACACATGAATATGCTCACTATAAGAGAGATACAAAACTAGAACTTGAAAATGAAAATATAGAGTAGGCATGAGCATCAATATGCTCAGTAGGAATGAAAAAAATACAACAACACCCAATGCCCTTACCTTTAATAAGAAATCCAATCATGCTAGTTTAAAAGTAATCTATAATAAAATAATTTTTTTCCTTATATTAAAATTCAAGTCACACATTTACATTTTTAAGGAATGTTCTTCTATTCCACTATATTTTCAAAATAGTTTCCTATCATGCATTAACAAACTAAAATGAAGGAAAAAAAATCAAATTAAAAACATGGTTTTTACAAAGGAAACAAGGATGAATAAAAAATGGAAATAATTTAGAAAGACAATGTCATAATTGATCAATATGGTCAATCATTATAGGTAACTAGCACAAATGTGACCCTAGGAACCTCTTACCACAGTTAAATGTTTCATAGAAATTATGACCAACTGTGTTCTTGTGCACATGCCAGTAGAGGGAATCACATCCCATAGCCTAGTGGTCTCAAATCATATCACAAAAATGTAGTATAGAGACCCCCAACATAAATTTTCTCATACATTATCCACTAGGGGAATCGCATCGCAATGCCTAGTGGTCTCTGATCATATCACATGTTTAGTTAGTGTTGTAGCGCCAATCCTATTAAATGAAACTAGGACGAACCACTTCTAAATCATCTAGCATGAAAGTCCTAATCCACCAACCTATATACCATGGGATTTCCAAGTGCTCTATTTCAAGTTGTGGTGAGGTTTAATAAAACTAACATACATGAACATATCATTATCTTTATTCAAAATTGCACTCGCACTCTCACCACTGATCTCCATCCTTGAGCACATCCCCCCTTTTCCATCAAAAAAATGTAAAAGTCACTTTAGTAGGCACATATCACAATCCAAGTATTCAAAATACACCTAATTTTATAAAATAAGATGTGGAATTCCATAAGAGCGGTTTACCTTCGTTACAAACCTTTCTTAAAGTGCCAAACGTGATAAAATATTTACAAGGAATAATATTTATTTTAGAACAAATAATCACCCAAAAATTTTTATTTTACCAAATCATTTAAATTATAAATTGATCAACCAATGAACTACACATTTAAAAACAATATTGAACCCATGCTTACAACGATACAATTATTTCAAGAAATTCAAACCAAAATTTGACAAACAGTTCACACCAAAACCCATCTTTAGAAATTACATTGAAGATTTTTGGAAAATAAAACATTTAATTACAATTTTATAACTAACCCAAATGAAAGTACAAACACCTTTATAAATACTCATTACCAATTAAAAACTAATTAAGAAATCACTTTTCAATAAAATTCACTTAAGAACAAATGGGCGTTAGAAATTAATTTTAATTTTCAAAACAAAGGCATAATAATTTATAGAAATAACTAATAGATTTAAAAGCATGTTTATATATCATTGATATAAAACATGTTTTGAAATCAAGAAACCAATTATGGAGTTCAAATTAAAGGCATGGTCATAGGGTTCTTACCTCAGGGTGGAACCAAACCGAACATTCATCCCATAGAGCTTTCTATCGCAGATATGTTTCTCCCCCACTGAGAATATACATCTTCACATACATATAAGGACACCTAGACCCTATGTGCACACCCTCATGGCCATGAACGTGTGCAAGGGGATCCATACATATATGATTATATGCATATAGTAGTCCCCAATCACCTACATATGAATTTTCATATATATATATATATAAACATATGAAAACTTATCCCCATACATGAATATTCACTACCATGTAAGACTATTCATTTAAAGGGGGAACCCACATATATATATATATACACTTACCTATGCACATGCAGGTGAGTCATCATAGACCCAGAAACTCGAAACCATAAATCAAGGACCACTCACTACACATATAATTTAATAAATCAAACAATTAATAAAAAATTTCCAATATTCATAACACGACTTTACCCCAAAAAAACTCAAATTATTCTCTTTAAAATCAAATGCACACTAATACCATTTGAAAATACATTCCACACTAGTTAATTAACTCATAAAACCCATTTGGAAATATTAAAATAAAAGCACATAATTAATTTAACCGATTACAATGGCCAAACCCCTTTAAAATCCTCACATAAACAAATTTCACTTTAAATCATACATCCCTATAATTTAAAAAATTCAAAAATTTCCTTAAAAGTTCCCAAAAAAAGACAATTTGCCAAAGTAATCCATTATCCTTTTAAAACCTACTTCCAAACTCATTCACACCTTAAGTTACTTTAAACCCCCACTTCTCACCTTTCACAGAACCATTAAAACACATTCAAGAAGCTTATCAACCAAGCACCTAAAAATGTTCACCATTATCCATTGAAAATACCATTTCATCATATACACATGCCTAAACACTTCCAAAATATGTTTCACACAACATAATTAAACCATAGAACACATAAAAATAACTAAACAAGCATATTAAAATCATCTAGTAATGATAAAACATGGATTCCCCTACCACTTATGAAGAAATTTCTAGATCAATTTGTGAAACCACAACAACACCTCACCCTCACCTCCAAGAGGCAAGATCGAACCATAGTACAAAATATTGAACCAAAAACTCATGATTAAAATATAAACCAAATTGAACCATAACCTAAAACCCTATAAAGAGGAAGAAGGACTTACCGAAGTGGTTCACACTTGCTGTAATGGGAGAGTGGGAGCAGCGAGGGATCGGGGAGGATGGGTGTACAAATAGGATGTTTCTAGAAGTAAGTTGCGTACAAGGGGGGTCGTCGGAGATCCGACTGAGAAGAGGGGGAGGCATGAGGGGAGTAGGGTGGAATGAGGGAGGTTAGATGGTGTGAGGGTCACCAGAGTAGGGTGTGGGAGTGAGGAAGGGGAACTAGAATGAGAGCATCGGCCAGGGGGTAGGGTAGTGCATATGCAGCATGTGGGATGGAGAGGCGCAATGGGAAAAGGGGAGAGGAAGGAGAAGAAGAGGGAAGAATATAGAAAAAATAAAGAACTAGGAGAAAGAAAAAAAATGAAAGGTAAAAAAATAAAACCTAAAAAACCTAAAAACAACGACAACAATAATATTATTGTTATTGTTTTTGTTATTATTATTAATTTAATAACAATAATGATTATAATACTATAATTATTTTTATTATTATTAAAAAATTCTTAATTTCATTTTATTTGTATTATTTTCAAATTATTCTTATTTTATTATTAATTTTATTAATTATTATTATATTATTTCTGAACACTTGGCAAGGCGCATGGTGACCTGAGAAAAGATGCGCAGTTTAAACTATGGTCTTCCTTTGCATCGGATGCTGTCAAGCCCAAAATACTCATTTATCATCCAGAATGAAAGATTCCAATAGGACTCAACCTGAACCTCGAAAAAATATTTAAACATAGGTAGAATACTTAAATGAAATAATTATGAGGGTTGGGGTGTGACAATTCTCTCCACCATAATGCTTTCTTCCCCCAAAAAGGCAAAATAGGGTCTATACAAAAAAATGACGTTCCTTCAAAGCTCAAGAAGATACCGAGCATAAGACAAGCGAGATGTGGCAAGAACATTACCAACAAGGGAAGGGACTTAAAAATAAATATCAGGATACAAAGAAATGACTCCACACTAAGTATCTCCCACCCCAAAAATCTAAGACACCTCTAGTTGATAATCTAATGATAGATCTCTCACAACGCTCATTTAGACATCCCAAGAGAAAATGCCGTAAACATTCCCAAAGAGGCTCACACACTTCACTAGAAATGGGCGATTAATTTAAAAGAGGCTACCACATATTTGCTTTATAATACTGTTGGGAAAGCCTCAAACCCAAAATTTTACTCAAGAGAGGGGCTTAGGGGTAGATATCTCTTAGTGAGGCCACTTATCACCCCACCGACACCAAGAATATAACCAAATTACTAACATAGGGAGGCCCAAATGGACTACCCACCAAAAAGAAAAACCTAACATTGACTAACTGTTGGGGGATTTCAACGAGACCCACGGTGGGTCTCCCCACCATAGAGGCCAACTAGCTAAATTTATTGGTACATATAGAAAAAATAAATCGATATGTGATAACTTGAAAACTTTTCTCACTGACTAGATCCCATATCACAAGGTATTCGGTGAAAGAAGTCTCTAGGACTGATGAAAACATAGAACATGGTTTTATATTTCCAAAGGGTATTACCATCCTTAGATGAGCCTAGACTAGAACTGTGGTTAATCCACAATGTTGGACCTACAAGGGACACCAAAAAGAGACTCACACCTGGTGAGACACAACTACTAGAGTTTCAAGAAAATGGTTTGGGAACCTCTTTATCACCAAGGAGAAATTATTCCACCCACACAGGTCACAACATGGAAGCGAGGTCCTCACACCACTTTCCACAAAACATGGATGCTCATAATGAGACAGCAACATAGGATGTTTAAACTATCTCCATTTCCAATACTAAATATGGATATGATACCAAGGTCATTTACACCCCCTTGTGGTTCTTGACTATGTTTCATCTTTACTCTGGGGCCCATTGCTAGAGCCCTGAGATTTGAAGCATCTATTGCCTCATAGTTAGGCCTAGAAGACACTCAAAAGGAACTTCTCCTTCTAGTTCCATGCACAACCACGCCGCAATCAGAAAACACCAACGCAAAAAACACATATCCCAAGACTCACTAGGATTCATCATAATACTTCACCACGATGAGATCGTAAAGGTTCACCCCTTTCCATCCTGAACAAGAAAAAAATAAGGATCTCTTGGAAGGAACCTTCATGTATAACGGATAATTTTAGGAATTCTTGGAAGAGGAACACACTTATATTAAAAAAACTCTATAAATGTTCTACAATATCCAGTGTTTACAAACCTCATTTGAAAAAATTGTAAAACCCATTTTTCCATCCATTGAAAATAAAGAATCATTACATTAAAATCAATTTTTTCACAATTCCAAAATGAGGGTTATTAAAACAACCATCAGAACCCAAGAATACAGAAATCAATATAGGAGGAAACCAATGTTGATCGGTAACTTTGACATATGGTTGGTAGCTATATTCCAAGTGCACCGCCATCATGGATAGTGTTATTGGATAATGTCTCTGGCTTCACATGACTTTCTAGGCCCTGCGAGCTAATTGAGACCATTGAACCAACTCCTCTTTCATTTTACCAAACATCAGCGGACCACAAGAACAAAATAACTAGGATAAAACCCAACTCCCCATAGCGACTTGAATCCCATCCTAAGGTGTGATGGCTAAGAACCCTACTCGTAATCATAATTTGTTTTCCCAAAAATCCTAGCTACATTCTAATAAGATGTTTTACCAAGGAACAATACTTAAAAGAGAATGACCTCCTCTGATACCATTTTTTCATGAACCAAACTTGTTCAACCCTGAACCATCCACCTAAGTTGACTCGTGACAAGGCCCAAAGGGTGTTCTTGATCCCCAAAGGATAAAAACTAGTATTGGGAATCAAAGTAAAATAGTTTCAAATGACTTGGCCCATAAATGAAAGGAAAATAAATAAATAAATTTAAATTGAGCAAAACAGTTAAACAATCGCAGCAAAAAATAAATTTTTTTTTTCAGCAAAACATAACTCCAAGTTACCTCATAGGTCACCATTAGACACGGAAACACGGTCTCTAAAAGAGAGATCCAAAACTAGAAATTGAAACTAAAAAAAATGTAGGCATGAGCATTGAGATGCTCAGTGGGAATGCCAAAATACAATGACAGCCTATTCCCTTACCTTTAATAAGAAATCCAATCATGCAAGTTTGAAAATAGGATATAATAAAATAATATTTTTCCTCCCTTTCAAATTTAATTCACATGTTTACATTTTTAAGGAAAGCATTAATATTCCACTATATTTTCAACATAGTTTCCAAACATGCATTATCATTCCAAAATGAAAGGAAAACAGTTCAAATTAAAAGCATGGATTTTACAAAAGGGAAAAGATTGAAGCAAAAAAAAATGGAAATCATTTCACAAACACCATGTCATAAGAGAGAACCATATTCAATCCTTATAGGTAACTAACACATATGAGACCCTAAGAACCTCATACCTTGGTGAAATGTGGCATATATATCATGAAGAACTATGTTCTCATGCATGATCCACTAGGGGGAATCACATCCCAAGGCCTAGTGGTCACCAATCATATCACAAAAATGTGGTATAGAAACCACGACCATCAGCATTTTCATGCACGAGCTACTAGGGGTGAATCGCGTCCCAAGGACATGTGGTCTTTGATAATATCACATATTTAGTTAGTGTTGTAGCGTCAACCCTACTTGAAAAAAATGGGATGAACCACTTTTGAATCATTTATAATATTAGTCCTAGTCTACCCACCTAGATAAATCGAGCTTCCCATGTCTCTATTTCAAGTGGAGGTGACATTTCATAGAACTAACATACATGAATATATCATTCTATTTATTCAAAAACACACTCACCCTATCACCACTCATCTCCTTCCTGGAGCACATCCCCCCATTCCTGTCACAAAAAAATTCACAAGCCTATTTATTAGGCACATATCAAAATCCAAACATTTAACATACACATCATTTTATAAAACAAGGGAGAGAATGCCTCAAGAGGGGTTTTCCTTATTCACAAACCATTCTTAAAGTTCTAAATTGGCTCAATTATTCAGAAGGAATACATTCATTTTAGAACACATGATCACCCAACACTTTTAATTTTACCAAATCATCTAAACTCTCAATTGAAAACCCAATGTACAACACATTTAAAAAACAACTTGAACCAATTCTTACAATGATGCAATTCTTTCAAGAAAGTCAAACCAACATTTGACCACGAGTTCACACCAAATACCACCTTTGGAAATCACATTGGAGCTTTTTGGAAAACCAAACATGTCATTAAAATTTTATAATTAACCCAGCTGAAAGGCCAAACGCCTTTGTAAATACTCATTACCAATTCAACACCACATAAGAAATCAGTTTTCAAGAAAAGTCACTTAAGACCAAATGGGCATTAGAAATACATTTCAATTTCCCAAACAAAGGAATAATCATTTCTGGAAACCACAAATAGATTTCATAGCATGTGTATATAGAATAGATATAAAACATGTTTTTTAAAACAAGAAGGCAATTATAGAATTAAAATTAAAGGTATAGGCAGAAGGGACTTACCTCAGGGTGGAACTACACCAAACATTCGGCCCTTGGCACTTTCTCACAAAGATCTGCTTCTCCCCCACTATGCATATGCATCTTCACATACATATAAAGACACCTATCCTCTATGAACACACCCTCGTGGCCATAAATGTGTGGAAGGGGATCCTTACATATATGATTGCATGCATATACTATTATCTAGTCACCTACGTATGCGTTTTCATATATATACATCGGCACACATAGCCCCATACATGTATATTTGCGGCCATAGATGACTATGAATGTAATGACAGAACCCATATATATATATATGCTTACCTATTCACATGAAGGCGAGTCTCCATAGATTCGGCCACTCAAAACCAAAAATAAGGGACTTCACACTACACATATAATTTAATAAATAAATAAAATACTTAATAAAACATTTCCAAGATGCATAACAATACTTTAGCCCAAAAATACTCTCAAATTATTCCATTTAAAATCAAACTCACAATAAAACCATTTGAATATACATTTCTCACTAAATACAAAACTCATAAATCCCATTTGTCAGTATTAAAAGAAAAGAACATAATCAATTTAACTGATTACAATGGAAAAGTCCCTTTAAAATTCTCACATAAACCAATTTCACCTTAAACCATGCTTCCAATAATTTACACAATTCATAAACTGCATTAAAAGTGCCCAAAAAAGCTAATTTTCCAAAGTAATTTCTTTTCCTTTAAAACACCACTTTCAAACTCACTCACTCATCATGTGACTTTAAAAAACCCACTCCACACCTTTCACACAACCCTAAAAACACATTCCAGAAGCACCACAACAAAGCACCTAATGATTTTCACCATTGTCCTTTGAAAATCACATTTCCTCATATACTCATGCCAAAACACATCCAAAATATATTTTAAACTACACAATTAAACCATAAAAAACATATAAAAAACAAAGAAAGAATATTAAAATCATATAATAATGATAAAACATGGATTCACCTACCAATTATGAAGAAATTCCTGGAAAAATTTTTCAATCCGAAATCGCACCTCACCCGCACCTCTGAGAGGTGAGATAGAACCTTATTCCAAGATATTAAACCAAAAATACTCATTATTAAACTCTAAATCAAAAAAACCCAAAACTAAAACCCTATAAAGTGGAATAAGAACTTACTGAAGTGGTTCGCACCTATAGAAAAAGGAGAGGGCAAGAGGCGATGGGTTCGAGAGGCTGGTTGTACAAGGAGGAGGTTACTAGAAGTTATCTGCGTGCAAGAGGGTTGTCAGAGAACTAGTTGAGTAGAGGGGGGAGTGGCGCGAGGGGAGCATGGCAACACAAGGGAGGTCGGTCAGTGCAAGGGTCACCGGAGTAGGGTTCCAGAGTGAGGAAGGGGTGCTGAAATGAGGGTGTCGGCCAGAGGGATAAGTCAACATGCATACAGTATGTGGGAAGGAGAGGTGCAATGGGAAAAGGGGAGAGGAAGGATAGGTAGAGGGAAGAAAATAAAAAAAGGATGAAAATTGAGAAAGAAAAATAAAACCTAAAAAACCTGAAAACAACAACAACAACAATAATAATATTATTAATATTAATCATATTGATAATTTACTGATAATAATAATAATATTCTTAAATAATAATAATAATATTATAATTATTATTAAAAAATTATTTATTTTATTTTATTTTTATTAGTATTATTTATTCTTATTTTATTATTCATCTTATTAATTAATATTTATTTTTTCTGAACATCGGTAAAGGCCAATGGTGACCTTGGAACACTTTCATGGTTTCAACCATGGTTTTCTTGTTCGTTGGATGTCGTCATGTCCAAAACATTCATTTTTTGGAAAAAAACATAAAATTCAAACTGGGCGTAGCCCGAACCTCAACAAAATAATTAAATCCAGATAGAGTAATTAAATGAAATAATTAAGAGGGTTGAGGTGTGACAAATAAATCAATAAAACCAATTTTTTAGGAAAATACATTTTTAAAGTATATGTGGAATTTAGAAAGTATTTAATGATTATTTATAAATATATTTCTTTTATTTAAAAACATTATTCATTTTTTTAAATGTTATTTTTCTATGAACTCTGCTGACTTAATGAATAGGTTATGATATTATACTATATTATGGTTCATTTAGACTTAGGGTTTTGTTCATCACAATCTATCAAATAAATTAAATTTGTTCGAAGAGAAATATATCAAAAATTATTAGGGTGTTACATTATACCCTCCAAAGGATGAATATAACCTGAAAATTACATCACTTTGTTATAAAAAAAATATGATGTCTATGTTTTATCACATATTTGGTTTCCCAAGTAACTTATTTGAATTTATTGTCCTTTAGAAAATTTTAACTAGGTGAGTAATCATGTTTCACAACACTTTATCTATATCATCCATGATTCTTATAAGTTATTATTAATAGGAAAGATCATGATCTAGTTGTAAAACCCCTGAGTTCATACATTTGAAGGATCAAGTATGTTCTTCCTCAAGGGAGATTCATGGAACACATCAGGAACTTGAGAGATGTTCAGTGGAAGCACCAAGTAAAAATTTGTCATCCCTACTCAATCAAAAATCTTGATGGGTCCAATATACCTAGGGATTATATTTCCATTATTTTTGAATATCATAACCTTAATCCATGAATAAATTGATTAGAATACCTTCTAACAGACATTGAATTACATAACCATCATCCATGAATAGATTGATAGGAATAACTTCTCACTATCTTTGAATTACATATTTCATCAACAATTGTCGACATGACTTTTCAATCGATTCTATAATACCTTGATTTGAAAATAAATGGCCCTGACCTTTTCTTCCATTTTTTAGCTAACTCAGGTCCTAATAGCTTTATTTCCCCAAATTCAACCTAGAATATTATAGTTCTATACTTCATTCCATAGAGGACATCATAAATAACCATCTGAATGATTGAGTGAAAGCTATTGTTGTAAGAAAACTCAACTAAAGGAATGTATTGATCCAAAACACCTTTGAAATCCATTGAACAAGACCTCAATATATATTATAGGGTATGAATGGTTCTTCTAAACTAACCATTTATCTTATAATGTTAAGAAGTATGGAAACATAACTATGAATATAGAGATTACTAATGGCTCACTACTATAGGATAGTCCTTTAAGAGAATTAAAAATGGAATTTATCAGTGCTAGAGAAGCGTTGAATACTGAAGAAAGATTAAAATACAAGATATTTTATCAGCACATTTATTTAGAACTGATAAAGGAAACCTTTATCAACGTTTTCAATGTGATGATAAAGGAACATTTATCAGCACCTTCAAAAGAGATGACAAAGGATGAATTTATCAGTGCTTCGAAAAGCATTGATAAAAGGTCATACTAGAGTGTGTTGTTATAACACACTATAGCCCCAGTGCAATGTGTTGTAACAACACAACGCAGCACCAGAAACACCACCATATATCAATAAAATCATGTTCCAATATATAATTTAAATGAAATGAAATTTACAATGTAAATACAAGAACAAACACTACATTATATACATTTCCAATATAGATGTATACAATTTCATAAGTAAAAATTATTAAATACATTCAAAAACATCAATGATACTTTTTATTTTTATCCTAACCCAAAATCAAGATATTTTAAAACAAACCACCCCTACTAGAGAAAAATAACTCACCTGTATAACAAAACAATTCTTATGTTTGAAATAATATACAGAAATAAATTAATAGAAAGTGTTAAATTTAAACTAAACTGTGAGGTATACCAGGAAAAATTTGTATCAGATTGAGTTTTAGTTGATTCCTATACATCAGAAAAAAAAGTATTCAGGAATTATATCTATAAAAATTAATTTAATAAGTTTAAGAAAAATCCCCACAGACGAATCCTAGTGGTTGAATGAGTGACCCTATTTGAACTAAAATGTCGATTTTAAACTGATAACAAACACTTTGAGTAAGACCAAGAACATCATGTATTATATTGAGGTAATTACGATTCCTACATGTCAAAAATGACTTTTGTATTTATTTTTTGTAATGTATCAAATCAATATGAATGTGTTTGCTCAGTTTTGAGTAGGCCAGTTTTCCATTTCACTGAAATTGATGTCAATTTTAAATAAAAAGAAGTAATTGGAGTCATATTGTTCACACTATTCATTGGATTGTGGTGAGTCTAATTCCTACACATATAGAATGACTTATGGATCATTTTTCTAAATTATGAATATAATCTGAATTTTGTTTTCTTGGTTTTGAGTATGTCACTTCTTTTTTTTACAAAAATGTCATTTTAAAGTCGAAACATGCACTTTGACTCATACCGATCACATAATGTATTGGTTTGATGTGATAAAAATTCATACATGTGAAAAATTACCTATGAATAATTATACCAAATTATCAATAAAAAATTATTCTTATTGATCATTTTTTAGTGAGTGACAGTTTTTGAACTAAAATGTTGATTTTAAACTAACAACGGTCACTTTGAGTCATACTGGAAACATCATGTTTCATATGGAGGTGAGGATAATTACTACACCTAAAAATGACTTATGGATCATTTTTTTAAATTAAAAAAACAATACAAAATCATTTTCTTAGTTTTGAGTAGGTAATTTGTCCATTTTACTAAAATTAATGCCAATTTTAAATAAAAAGAAGCACATTGAGTCATACCGATCACACCATGTGTCAGATTGAGGTGATACTAATTCATAAAAATCTAAAAATTACTTATTTATAATTTTAATAAATTATAAAACCAATTCGAATGTGTTTTCTTGGTTTTTAGTATGTCACTTTTCATTTTTACTAAAATGTCATTTTAAAATAGAAACATGGACTTTGACTCATACAAATCACATCATGTATCTGTTTGACATGAGACTAATTCTTACACATTGAATATGACCTATTAATTGTTTTCATAAATTATCAACAATATTAGGGAATGTTTGTCATTTTTTAGTGAGTGACACTTTTTGAACTAAATTATCAATTTAAAACTGATAACTAAAACTTTGAGTCATACTCAGCACATCGTGTACTGGAATGATGTGTGGCTAATTCCTCCATGTCAAAAAGGACATATGAATCATTAATATAAAGTTAAAAGACAATATTAATGTGTTTTCTTTGTTTTATGTAGGTAATATGACCATTTTACTAAAATTGATGTCAATTTTAAATAAAAAGTCACACATTGAATCATACTGGTCACACCATGAATTAGATTGAGGTGAGGTTGATTAATACATTTGTAAATTGAATTACAGATAATTTTCATAATTTAAGAAAATAATAAAATTTTTTTTATTAGTTTTGATTACACAACTTATCCTTTTTAGTAAGATATCATTTTAAACTGGAAACAAGCACTTCGACTCATATAGATCATATCATGTATCATATTAACATGAGACCAATTCCGCAACATTATAAATTAATTTTGAATTTTTTTACCAAATCATAAATAAAATATGAGCATGTTTTGATGGTTTTTAGTGAGTTCCACTTTTTGAACTAAAATGATAATTTTAAAATGATAGTAGACACTATGAGTTTTATCGGGCACATCGTGTATCAGATTGATTCGAGGCTGATTCGTACAAAAAAAAATGACCTATGGGTCATTTTAGTAAAGTTTCAAAACAATTTAATTTTTTTTTATCTTTTTATAGTAGGTTATTTGTGCATTTAATTAAAGTTGATGTCGATTTTAAATAAAAATATGCACATGGAGGCATACTGGTGACATCGTGTGTCAGATTAAGGTGTGGCTGATTCCTAAACATCTAAATTGTGTTATGGATCATTTTCTCAAAGTATCAAATTATTAGAAATCCATTTTTTTTGTATCTCACATGTCTTTTTTACTAAAATGTCATTTTGAACTGAAAACACAGACTTTTAATCATATCGATCACATAGTGTGTCAGCATTATGTGAGAACAGTTACTACACATAAAAAATAACATATTAATAATTTTCCTAAATTATAAAAAAAAATCCAAGTGCATTTTATTAGTTTTCATTGAGTTACACTTTTTGATCTAAAATATCAATTTTAAACTGATAATAGACACTTTGAGTCATACCATGCACATCGTGTATCAGATTGAGGTGAGGATGATTCCTATATGTCAAAAAATGACTTATTAATTATTTTAATAAAGTATCAACACAATATGAATATTTTTTTATTTGTTCTGATAATTTTAGTATTATTTTTTACTAAATTTAGCATCAATTTTAAATAAAAAGAAACACTTAGAGAAATACCAGTCACATCGTGTGTCGGATTAAGGGGTGGTTAATTCATACACATCCAAAAGTCTCTAAAAATCATAACTGAAATTATTATAATGATTCCCATTTCCATTATTTATTAAAATTACATCACTATATATTTCATTGATGTTCTTATATGAAAATTCGTTCTCATTGTTGAAATCAATAAGAGTAGATGAAGATAATGTGCCCATTATATAACCAGAAGTTACCACAATGACCACATGAGTTTACTCTACTCTTTTGTATTTTTTGGATATTGTTTTTTCTACTAAGAAAATATAGTCAGTATGACTTCACAAATGATCAATGAAAAATTTAAATAAGTATTAGATAAAAATGATATAGAAATTAACTTACAGATGATAGATAAAATATTTTAAATTTTAATTAAATATGTATTAGGGATTCACCTTTTCATGATGTTTGTATTCATTATTGATGAATTTACTTATTATTATTATCCAAGTTGCAGGATCAATGTACAATATCTCGTGAGCATGGGCATATTTGATAAAACCACCCCAACTCAAACAAAAGAATCCACCTGTATAAGAAAACAATTATTATATGAGTAATAATAATAATAAATAAATAAAACATAAATATGAAACAATAAATTATTTCAATAAACAATTATTTTACCCTGAAAACATAAAGTCTAACTATGTTATTGAGTAGTGGGGGTATTTGAATAAAGTGATAAATTCCAACACTATAGGGGTTAAAAGGTTTTGAGGGAGAATATGTCTTTGGAATTTTTTGCGCAAAAAGGCATGAAAGATGAAAAGAACACCCAAATTAAACAAAAAAATCCACCAATATAAGATAATTTTTATGTGATTAATACTAGAAATAAATTAATAAAACAGAAATATTAAACGATACATTAATTCTATGGAAAATTATTTTGTTGTGAAGACATCGAGGTTACCTCTACAATTGAGTAGAGATAGCACCATTTATATTCCTATAAAGGCATGAAATATGGACATAAATCTTCTAAAATAAAAAAAATATATAAGGAATAATGAAACTTATATCAACATTCCATTATATACTTTTTTGGCAAAATAAATAAATTAATCGTCACATTACCTTTACATCTTTTCAATGGGTTTCCTTCATTATAGTTTGTTCTTCCAAGGGAATGGTAACATCTTGATGTGAAGAAGACATTGTCCGAATGAGTAGTAAAATATTTAATTTAGACTATGGAAATGCAGTAGATAATATATAATATTATGAGGAAAAACATAGTATATTAAAAACCCTTTTACCTTCACATTGAACTCTATTTTTTAATGATATTTGGGATTTGGTTCATTTATTGAGAATCCAAATCCCCTCTTTGTGTCCCCCTTTAATGCACAAGAAATTTTCTACATTGATACTGGAATGAACATATTTTGATCTCCAAATGAAAGGTTCATCTACGATTAGATTTTCAATTGACCTAGCATTTGTTTAGTCACCAGTAGGACAAGAAACCAATTATTGTTTTTTAGATCTAAGACATAAAATACTTACACTACTTGTGATTCCATTATGAACAACTCATCTTTTTTCCCTTACAAGACGAAATTCACTTTCATGA
Source organism: Viscum album (assembly GCA_963277665.1). Taxonomy (NCBI): domain Eukaryota; kingdom Viridiplantae; phylum Streptophyta; class Magnoliopsida; order Santalales; family Viscaceae; genus Viscum; species Viscum album. The sequence goes on along the minus strand of OY728140.1, from coordinate 1,017,800,305 downwards.
AGCCCATTTCACCAACTTTCACTGCACTAATATTTTCAACCCATTTGAACTGGAAAATCAGGACTTGAAATGTTTTATAATCCAAATTTTATATCTGTTTGATAATGCCAAAATAAGAATTTTTTTTATAAATTTTATTTCTATCCTTTAAACTAGATATGTGCATCACTTCCTCCATAAGAATAACACCAAATTTTTCATCGTACTTCAGTCATCATGTTCTTTTATATAAATTGTATAACCATTCACTAAAAAACCATTTTAAGATATAAAATTTGAATTTGGTCCCATGGATATCGATTGAAGTCATTTGATAATTGAATTCTTATTTTTAGATAACTCCTTATATATTTGATCTCATAATCATCCTATATGTAGAATCCCAGGTAAATAAAGAATAAGACATATTTCATATTTATTAATATTTGTGAATTAAATATTAATTTTACTTTAAAGGGGTAACTATGTTAGATAGCGTACCCGATATGCAACAATGGGTTTGTTTGAAATATTATGTTGCACACTAATAATATAATATAATTATTTTAAATGGTAGTTAACTCCTAGCTGTTGTAATTGAGGGAATGAATAAAACTAACTACAATATGATTATACCGGTTTGTTAAATGTATTTACATTTATCCAATAAAAGTTAGAGACATAGAATGTGAATGAATCTAATTTTAATCATAATTTACATTAAAAGGTCGATTTACCGCCTTTTAATGGAGAACCATCTTTAAATATACTTTTGTTCACTTTAATACATTCTAATTGAACCAATAAGATACTTCCTTAGAATGGGGACATCAAAATTTACTTTGTGTAAATATTTGGAATTTTTCTGATAAAGGTCATTTTTAATGAATGTTGATAATATTGTATTTTAATTCAAAACTGTGATTTAAAAAAAATTATTTATATATTTATATTATATTTTTAATTGGTTCTAAAGTGTAATTAAAATATATTTTTACCATTTAATCCAATGTTTCTCATTTTAATTAATTTCACTTTGAAATTGGACATAAAGAAGTGTCAATCTTTTGATAGTTATTGTTTCTTAAAAACACACTAATTGTTTTAACAACCGGAATTGATTTTAAATTAATTAATTCCACTACTATGTTTTGAATTTCGTAAAATAGACATCATTTTTGAATTCGGAACATCAAATATAGATTTATCTGAAATTTTGGTATTTTTCTGTAAAACTTCAATTTTTGGTTAATAGTCAAACCACTTAGTAGTAGTTAAAAAACATACATTTTCATTTAAATGTAATTTTACAGCTTCTGTGAATTGAATTTCGAAAATATGACATACATGGTTGTTATCAAGAAGTAAAATGTGGTTCAATAATATGAAAATAATTTTTGGAGAATAGTAACTTTTGACTTTTATTTACTGCGGTTAAAGGTAAATAGGGTAATTCAAGGTAAAAAGAATATTATAGTAATTAACAATTACCTTAACACTTGTCCTAACCTTATTGTATTAGTAATGGCCAACCATGGTCATCTTTAGGTCTATTTGGGAACCACATGGGGCCACTTATGAAAGATAATGACACTTTAGATTAATTAATTTAATGTAAAGGCAAAAATGGCATAAACAAAAATCATTTTGAAATTAATTTTTATATGGTGTTATATAAGTAATATTTTTTACTATAATTATTAATTGGAAAGATAAAAAGCATTCCAACATCATAGTATCTTTTTATTAATTTTTAGAAGTCAAATAATTTAAATTATTTATGACACAATAATGATACATTTTTAACCTCATTAATAAATGATTTAAATAAGTAAGATTATAATGATTAAAATATTATCCAAACATGTCCAATTATGATTGGATGATTTTATTTCGAATATTAGTCATCTTATCTTCGACATTAATGATTTTTGGTCCTTTTGAAACCAAATATATGTTTATAATAAAATAATGTTTTCACACTTTCCTAAAAGAGTCCCTCCTCCCCCTTATAAAAGGAGACCATTTCTAACCAATTCCTCACACCTATCAAGCCTTTCGGATCATCCAAACTCTGAAAAATTAAGCTCCATACATCCCTCTCCTCCACCTAGAAGCCTTACCTTATAAATAAGGCACTTCAAGAAGTTCTTTGGTTCATACCAAAGGGAGTTACTCAAATTAAAGGTAACGATTTCTCTTAAATTGTTTTCTTTTATTTTACTTCTCCAAAACATAAACACTTTTTATTCCTTCCTTTTGTAACAACACCAGTATCCTCAATATACTAGGATTTTATTATGAGAAGTATTGAAACTACACTTACACGCACCTCCATCTAATGGATGATGAACATAATGTTTCTGTGGATGGAAAACTAATGCCTCACAAAATGATGATTGTTCGATTATCTCCTACCGACTCTCATGGTGGCCATTAAGATTGAACTATATTTATATATGATATATATTATGTTTTTTTTCTTTATGATTCTATATTTTTTTATATAGAATACATTATGGTTTCTATTATGTGTAAACACGATAATTGCATTTGAGGAAGTGCGGACTACCGCCCGCTCAAAGTGATATGACTCGTTCATACCATATGTGGTACATATAAAGGATATATTTAATGATATTATATATCATAAAATATTAGAATTATAATAATACTATGTATCATTATGTTTTAATTCCATTAAATATGAAATAGAAATGGAAGTAGCGTTCATGCGTACGTACAGCTTACCATCTCCATGAACAGGGCATTTCATTTCTTACCTCTAAATGTTATGTAATATTATAAATATATGTATATTCTGGATATATATGATATATATGATATCCAAATCATGAATATAATTCTGGATATAATGAACCTTTGACCACATGAACAACATGTGATTATAAGATGTCCATTTTTGACTCAAGTACCAAATATCGACAAAATAAACATTATTAACTAAAATGATTACATAATGTTTATAACATGGTAATAAGTGATATAAAAGGAATAATAATCTTAAAAAAGGTTCTTAAGGAAGTGGAAATTAACTTTAGTTTATTATTCAGGAGATTAAAGAATGATCGAGTCAAGTCGGACATGAGGTAAGAGACTTCATCTCAATATCCTTTCATTGTGGCATATTTTCATTTATAAACAACTTTATTTTATACGGTGTATAAACCACTTTGAATTTTACTTTTATTCAAAAGGAATTTTTCTCTTCTAATCGTTTTAATAAATGACAAAAAGTATGTTTCTTTTTAATGTATGCGGTGACAATGACCTTTCCTCCACCACGAGTATTATTTGATCTTTGGATTCCTTAAGAAGTCGTAATGTTTTTAAAAGGAAAATAAATACCATATACTCTTTTACATATTTTGGTATTGAAAATGGTTTCAATAATGGATTTTTATGTCAATATATTTAAGTGATATATTGTTATTGAAATGTAGAAATTTTTTCTTTCTTTTATATTTTTTGGTATGTGTTATGATTTTATATTGGTACTTAGACATTTTACGGGTGGTTAAATGATAAAAAAATTAAGGGTGGTGTCATGAATACCAGGACGGGTGGTTATATTATAACCTCCAATGAATTGGGTATGGAATTCGGCCGTATGGCTATTCTATTTAGTGATATGTGTGTAAGTCGACCGCATGGTTATTCCATTTAAGTATGTTTCTGTACCGAGTTACATTTATATGTTATGTGTTCTTTACATGGATTTTATGGTAATAGTTTGGTTAGAAAAGGGTAAGTAATGATCTTTTATTCAGTGAAGAGTATTTACTATTTCATAAAGGTGAAAAGTATTACTTATGTTAAAGTATTCATGGTTTACTTGTTGTTTTGAAAAACTAACAGTTTTTCCTTTTTTGTGTATCCCTTACTGTGCTTTTTATGCTCATCCCATGTTTATGAAATGTTTTTCACATGACATAAGGTGGAATAGGGTCAAATATGGGATCAAGGAAAGGTCATGTTGTCTTCAACATGGAACTAGGCATGACTTTTTTTAAGAGTCTTATTTTATGAAAAAATGGATACTGGGTATAAGTGTTTAATTTGTAATTTTTTGAGATGTAATAGTTATGTACTAATTCTATAAAGCACTAAACCTGAGAAGATCCTCCATGTTAATTGTTCATTTAATTCAATATTATGTAAAGTTTAAGGCTGAGTCCTTGTAGTTGGTATCAGAGGTCAGTTTAGATAACTTTAGAAGTTAGGTTATTGTTAAATAAATGTCCATAAATTAATTTGTGGTAATATTGAAATGATATAGAATTTACAGATTACCATGTTGATTCACTGAAGGTATTTTTGTGTTAAGAATGATTTTTCTTAGAGGAAACAGTGAAGATTTTATGGGACGACATACAGAGGAGAATTAACTTCCAATCCACATCCTAAGATGGTCAGAATCAGAATTGAGCAGTTTACTGTAGTGATGGCTCAGTTGAATCAGGGGATAAATGGTGGTTGTGTTTATTAATGATATTTTGGTTTATTAAAAAATTAAGTAGGAACATGAAAGTCATTTAAGGGTTGTCTTACAAACATTAAAAGAAAAGAAACTATTTTTGAAATTCAGAAAGTGTGAGTTTTGGTTACAAATATTTTTTTCCCTTGGTCACATTGTTTCAAAAAATGGCATAACTGTTGATCCTACAAAAACAAAAGTTGTTGAAGAATGGACAAGACCCAAAAATATAACCAAGATTCGTAGTTTTATTGGTTTAGGAAGTTATTACTGGAGGTTTGTTGAGAATTTTTCACATTTATCTAGTCCACTGACTAAGTTATCTTGAAAAGGGGTTATGTTTCTTTAGACAAAAGAATGTGATGATTGTTATCAAGAATTGAAAAGGAGATTGGTGAATGCTCCAATTTTTTCAATACCATCCAGAAATGGTGAGTTTGTTATCTACAGTGATGCTTCATTGAAAGGACTTGGTTGTGTTCAGATGCAGAATGATCAAGTAATTACTTATGCTTCACGTCAGTTGAAACCTGAAGAGTTAATTTACCCTACCCATGATTTGGAATTAGCTGCTACTATTTTTTCATTAAAAATTTGGGGGAATAATTAGTATGGAGTGAAGTGTGAAATATGTACTGATCACAAAATTTTGAAGTATATATTCACTCAGAATCAATTTAACATGAGACAAAGGAGATGGATAGAATTAATCAAGGATTAAAATTCCATGATCCATTACCATCTGAGAAAAGAAAATGAAGTGGTTGATGCCTTGAGACAAAAAAGTAATCTCTCATTATCCATGCTACATTTGGAACGACATACTTTGATTTTAGATTTGATAAATTTTGGAATAGAAGTTATCGGTGAAAAAAATTCTTCTGTTTTGTTTCAGGCGTCAGTGAAATCATCTCTATCATAGAGAATAAAGCAAGTGCAGAAAGAAGACAATGAGTTGTAGAAAAAGGTAGACGTAGTTGAGAAGGGTAAGTTTTCTGATTTTAATGTTGATAATGATTGTGTTTTGAGCTTTGAGCATAGATTATGCGTGCCTTGTGATTCATAGTTGAAGAATGAGTTGTTATGTGAAGCTCATAGTTCTCCGTTTTCAGTTTATCCTGGTAGTACTAAGATGTATAGTGATATTCAGATGTATTATAGGTGGGATGGAATGAAAAGTGATAATGTTGATTTTACTGTGATGTGTTTGAATTTTCATAAGGTTGAAGAAGAGTGGCAGTTACCAAAAGGAATGATTCAGCTTTTACCGGTGCCAGAGTGGAAATGGAAAAACATATCCATGGACTTTTTTGTGGGATTTCCAAAAACATCTCGAGGTAATAATGCAATCTGGTTTATTGTTGATCGATTGACTAAATCTACTCATTTCCTTCCTATTCGGGATACATTGTATCTAGATCAACTTGCTCAGTTGTTTGTTAGAGAGATAGTATGGTTGCATGGAGTTCCCCACTCCATTGTATCTGATCATGATCGCAGGTTTACTTCTATCTTTTGGAAAGGTCTTCATAAGTCATTCGGTACTGAATTAAATTTTAGTACTTCTTCTCATCCTCAATCAGATGGGCAGTCAGAACGAACAATTCAGACCTTGGAGGATATGCTACGTGCGTGTTCACTGGATTACCAGGGAATTTGGGACCAACATCTTTCTTTGGTTGAATTTTCATATAATAACATTTTTCATTCCAATATACAGATGGCTCCATTTGAGGCATTATATGGAAAGCACTGTCGAACTCTAGATTTTTGGGATGAAGTAGGTGAAAGGAAGCTAATAGAACAAGAATTGGTAGAAGTGATGGAAGAGAAAGTTTTGTTGATTCAGAAGCACATGAGAATAGATAAGAGTAGACAAAAACATTATGCAGATAACTGGAGGAAGGATCTTTCTTTTGAGGTAGGTGATCATGTATTTATCAAAGTTTCTCCTTGAAAAAATGGGAACTGTTTTGGTAAGAAGGGAATGTTGAGTCTGAGGTTCATTAGACCTTATAAAATTATGGAGAAAGTTGGATAAGTTGCGTACAAAGTGGCTTTACCACAATGTTTATCCCAGGTACACAATGTTTTTCATGTTTCAATGTTGAGAAAGTATATACCAGATTCATCCCATGTTTTTAGCCTAAAGGTAGTTCAGTTGGAAGAGAATCTCTCTAATGAAGAACAAACGGTCCAAATTCTTGACTGAAGAGAGAAAGTGTTACGGAGTAAGGTAATTCACCTGGTAAAGGATTTGTGAAAAAACCATATGATTGAAGAGGCAACGTGGGAATCTAAAATGCTATGAGGGATAAATACCCCCACTTATTTTGATAAGTGAATAAAAATTGCGAGGACGCAATTTCCAAAAGGGGGGAAGGATGTAACGTCCCAGGTATATAAAGAATATGACATATTTAAAATTTATTAATATTTTTTAATTAAATATTAATTTTACTTTATAGGGGTTTCTATGTTTGATATGGTACCCGATACACAACAACGGGTTTCTTTGAAATCTTATATTGCACACTAATTATATAATATTATTCTTTTAAATGTTTGTTAACTCCTAGTTGTTGTATTTGGGGGAATAAAAACAAATAACTACAATATGATTATACATGTTCGTTAATTGTATTTACATTTATCAAATAAATGTTAGAGGCTTAAAATTTGAATGAATCTAATTTTAATCATAATTTACATTAAAAGGTCGATTTACCACCTTTTAATGGAGAACCCTCTTTAAATATATATTTTTTCACTTTAATACATTCTAATTGACGAAATAAAATCTTTATTTAGAATTGGGACATCAAATTTTACTTTTTGTAAATTTTCGGAATTTTTTCGATAAAGTTCATTTTTAATGAATATTGAAAATATTATATTTTAATTCAAAACTGTGTTTTAATCAAATTTATTTATATAGTTAGATTATATTTTTTATTTGTTTCAAAGTTTAATTAAAATATATTTTTACCATTTAATCCTATTTTGGTCATTGGAATTAATTTCACTTTGAAATTGGACATAAACAAGTGTCAATCTTTTGATAGTTATTGTTTCTTAAAAACACGCTAATTGTTGTAACAACGGTAATTAATGTTATATTAATTAATTCCACTTCATGGTTTTGAATTTGGTAAAAATAGACATCATTTTTTAATTTGGAACATCAAATATAGCTTAGGCTGAATTTTTTTTATTTTTCTGAAAAACTTCAATTTTTGATGAATAGTGAAACCACTTAGTAGTAGTTAAAAATACTGACTTTTTCTTTTATATGAAATTTTACCGCTTCTATGAATTGAATATAGAAAATCCGATATACATGGTTGTGATAAAGAAGTAAAATGTGGTTCAATAAGATGAAAATAATTTTTGGTGAATAGTAACTGTTGACTTTTATGAAAGATAATGACACTTTAGATTAATTAATTTAATGGTCAGGCAAAAATGGCATAAAAAAAATCTTTTAGTAAATTAATTTTTATATGGTGTTATAAAAGTATTAATTTTGACTATAAATATTCATTGTAATGATAAAAATATTATCTACATAAAAGTATTTTTTTTAATAATTTTTAGACATCTAATAATTTAAATTATTTATGACACAATAAGGATGCAGTTTTTACCTCATTAATAAATGATTTAAATAAATAAGATTATAATGATTAAAATATTATCCAAAACTTGTACAATTCTTATTGGATGATTTTATTTCTAATATGAGTCATCTTATCTTTTAATTTAATGATTTTTGGACTTTTGGAAACCGATGATATGGTTATAATAATGTAATGTTTTCACACTTTCCTAAAGAGCCCCTCCTCCCCCTTATAAAAGGAGACCATTTCTAACCAATTCCCCACACCTATCAAGCCTTTTGGCTCATCAAAAATCTTCCCAATTAAGCTCCCTACATCCCTCTCTTCCACCTAGAAGCCTTTGCTTATGCAAAAGGCACATCAAGAAGTCCTTTGGTTCAAACCAAAGGGAGTTACCCAAATTAAAGGTAAAATTTTTTCTTAAATTATTTTCTTTGTTTTACTTATCCAAACCCTAAACTCTTTTTATTACATTATTTTGTTACAAAACCTATATTATCAATATACTAGGATGTTTTTATGAGAAGGATTCAATCTACACTTACACACACCTCCATCTAATGGATGAAGAACATAATGTTTCTGTGGATGGAAAACTAACGCCTCACGAAACGATGATTGCTCGATTATCTTCTACCACCTCTCATGGTGGACATTAAGATGGAACTGTATTTATATATGATATATATTATGTTTTTTTCTTTATGCTTCTTTATTTTTTTTATATCATACCTTTATGGTTTCCGTTATGTGTAACCATGATAATTTCATTTTAGGAAGTGCGGACTACCGCCCACTCAAAGTGACATGAATCGTTCATACCATATGTGGTATGTATAAAAGATATATTTAATGATATTTTATATGATAAAATACTATAATTATAATAATAATATCTATCATTATGTTTTAATTCCATTAAATATGAAATAGAAATGGAAGTAGCGTTCATGCGTAAGTACGGCTTACCGTCTCCATGAACGGTGCATTTCATTTCTTACCTCTAAATGTTATGTACTTTTATAAATACATGTATATGCTGGATATATATGATATATATGATATCCAAATCATGAATATCATTCTGTATATAATTATCCTTTGACCAAATGAACAACATGTGATTATAAGAAGTCCATTTTCGACTCAAGTACCAAATATCGACAAAAAGAACCTTATTAACTTAAAAGATTACATAATGTTTATAACATGGTAATCAGTGATATAAAAGGAATAATAAACATAAAAAAGGTTCTTAAGGAAGTAGAAATTAACATTAATTTATTATTCAGGAGATTAAAGAACGATCGAGTCAAGTCGGACACGAGGTAAGGGACTTCGTCACAATCTCTTTTCATTGAGGCATATTTTCATTTGTACACAAATTTCTTTTATACGATTTATAAACCCCTTTGACTTTTAATTTTCTTAAAAATGAATCTTTTCTATATGAAGTGTTTTAATAAATGAAAAAAGTAGGTTTCTTTTTATCGTACGCGATGACAACTACCTTTCTACCGCCGAAAGTATTATTTGATCTTTGGATTCCTTAACAACACACAATGTTTTTAAAGGAAAATAAATACCATATACTCTTTTACATATTTTGGAATTGAAAATAGTTTTGATAATGGATTTTTATGTAAATATATTTAAGTGATATATTGTGATTCAAATGTGTAAATGTTTTCTATCCTTTATATTTTTAGGTATGTGTTATGATTTTATAATGGTACGTGGACATTTGACGGGTGGTTACATGATAAACCAAATGACGGGTGGTGTCGTGAATACCAGGATGAGTGGATACACATCCAATTAATTGGGTATGGAATTTGGCCATATGGCTATTCCATTTAGTGATATTCTTCGAAGTCGACCGTATGGTTATTCTATTTAAGTATGTTTATGTCCCAAGTTACCTTTATATGTTATGTGTTCTTTATATGGGTTTTATGGTAATATTTTGGTTACAAAAGGGTAAGTAACGATCTTTTATTCATTGAAGTTTATTTACTACTTTTTAAAGGTGAAAATTATTACTTTTGTTAAAGTATTCATGGTTAACTTGTTGTTTTGAAAAACTAACAGTTTTCCTTCTTTGTATATCCCTTACTGAGCTTTTTATGCTCATCCCTTGTTTTTGAAATGGTTTTTACAGGACATAATGTCGAATAAGGTAAAAGATGGGATCAAGGAAAAGTCATGTTGTTTTCAACTTTTAATTGGACATGACTTTTTTTAAGAGTTTTATTTTATGATAAAAATTGATACTGGGTAGAAGTGTCTACTTTGTAATCTTTTGAGGTGTAATAGTTATGTCCTAATTATCTAAAACTCTAAACCTGAAAAGATCCTCAATGTGAATTATTCACTTAATTCAATATTATGTAAGGTTTAAGGTCGGGTACTTATACTATAAATTGTTGATTATGTGTATTTAATATCCTTCCTTCAACCCTTGATGGATTTAAGTATCTATGAATTTATTTATGGGCTTCAATGTATGGAACAAAATATTCAATATTATATAAAATATAAAGGTTCTCTTGCTCTTGTTATGTCAAGGTAATTATAACCAAATTTATTTTAGAAATAACTTTTCCCATAAGGTATCTATTGTGATGAGTCTTTAAGAGACCAATGTTATCAACATCTGAAATGAGTGAAAGAGGGAGAACCCAAAGGATGAAAATTGGGTTCAAGAATTTAACCTTACCTTATATCTGAACGCTTCCTTCGCTTTAATGTCTTGTATAATGACATTATATTCATTAATTAGAAATAACAGAACCTTTTATACATTAATAGGGTTCATTTTGGTTTCATTATGTTATTTTATGGTCCTTTAAAGAAGTTATAGAGTTTAAAAACATTGTTCGGGAATGTTCATTTTTATTGTTTTCTGGAGCGTTTCACATGTATTCATGAATTGAAGTTTATATAGAACGTTGATAAAAATCCATAAAATATATTCCATGTTACTAATGATATTATTTAATTCAAAAAGATCTTATAATGAATTAAATTTCATTCCATGTGGATGAATCATTAGATAAAAATTAAATGATGATTGTTCGAGTTAATTTGGGCGGGTTTTTGACAACAATGAACTTGTTTTGATTAATGATTTAGTAATATGCACATAAGTTAGTTACAAAACATTAAATAAGACATAATAAATATAAAATATTATGGTTCAACCATAAAAATGGTTTCATGACCTGATATTAAAGCATAAATGAAAAAAGAAAACATGTTATTCTTGAAGGTGATAGATTAACACCTCGCGAACTACATTTTCTTTTACAAAATAAAAGTAAGAGTAGAAGAGGATTGGATCTTATAATATACCATTAGTATCATATAATTCCCTAATATGTATGATAATGGAGTTACCAAACCATTTTTACAATGATAGGTTGGTAGATAATATGAAAAGAACTTGAAATTGAAAGGGAATTAAAGGAGAAGAGGAATAGAAATTATCTCTTGAATCCTCCTCTTGAGATCCTCCTTAATGGGCCTAGGCATGGTTTCTTGATGTGACCAGAAGCTCTTGGAACTAGGGGAGGGGAAAGAGAAGATTATTGGGTAGTGTTTAGACAAGTCTTGAAGCTTTATAGGTGTGAGGAAATGAGGGTGTGAAGGGTGGTATTTATAGTGGTGGGGAGAGGGGATTTCTCAATATAGAATTCATTAATTTATTATTTCCATACAAGACAAGGAATAGTGAGTCTTCAATGATCAATAATAGTAATTTAATCATGTGACCCCGAACCAAGTGGGCTTACATTAGTATAAAATCATATATAACTCTATAATTAGCTTACTTAGCTTATTTTGTAAATTATGATATTTCGCTATTCCTAAAAAATTAAAGTATTTCATAAAAATACCAAAAATTCACCCCTACTAGTTTTAGATGTTCAGAATCCAAAAATGATTTCCATTTTTCAAAAATAAATTTCTAAATATTATTAATTTAATATTTAATTAAAATCACAATTTACTTGAAAAAATCAGTTCTTAAAATTAAAACTGATTTTATAATGCATTCAAAAATTACATGAGGTATTATAAAATTATCTTAAATATAGAAGACATAGATTTGTTAATTTATAAAAAAACTTTATGATAATATATTTTCCTTTTAAATAATTAATTATAAATAAATATTTATGACTTACAAAAATACCATTAATTTTACTATGGTTAAATTTTCACTAATACGATGACTTAATTTTTTTTAATTATTTATAGGTAAGGTTACTATTATTTTAGATTATTTACTTTTAATAAGGGTAATATTACTATTCATAAGGGTATGTTACTATTCATAAGGGTAGGTTACTATTCACCAAAAATTATTTTTGTGTTATTATACTCAATAAACATCTTGAACACAACTGTGTATGTCAAATTTTAAAAATTAAAAGAATAGAAGTGGCACAACTATGTTTAATAGTCACATTGTATTTATTATCATGATATTTAATTGTTCTTCCTAATGTGATTATACTATAGGGCATAATTATAAGAAGGAAATTCCATTAATAAAACTTTGGGTCGTTACACGGTAATCTTATGATCATTCACTATATATAAATTGTAAATATATATATATATATATATAGTATAATTATATATATTTCATACACATATATGAACCATATACGTGCATATTTAAGTGAAAATGTACTTGGAATTCTAGTGCTGGATGGACAAGGATGTAACTGGGACATCCAGGACTAGAATAATGAGTGTATAAGATCATGAAATAGGGTACATTCCCAACATCCCAAGAAGAGTGTGATGCATAATAAAAAAAAACTTAGGATGGTGAGTGATTCATCATGTAATATCTCTAATCATGGAATTTGTAGTGTAAATCCCAGCTCCCATACAGTATCACCAGTATGGGATCCCATAATCAATACCCAATATAAGGGAGTGTGATTTTACACCATGCTCAACACCCCTTACCAACATACAGATCCTCTCTCAAGGTGTATCATTTATAATATAAGGCATGTGAAAAAACCTCTCATGATGATTATTCATCATTCCATTATATATAAATAAGGTACATCATTTTAAATATAGAAATGTATAAGTGATGAAACAATAAGCATGTCCTTTCCACCCTTAAACCATTTCAAGAGGCCATTACAAGCATTCAATTAATTTTAAGGAAATTCAACCATCATGTGTGATCCATACTATATATATATATATATATATATTTGTCCAATTGGTTCATTTAAAGAAGGGAAACCATTATACATTGGACACTTCACTTAATCAACCCATTGAATTAAAAATTAATGCAAACAATGTTATAAATCCAATGGGACCATTTAGAAGGTGACACGATCTAATAATGTAATTGAATACTTGGGAAACACTAAGTATAGGATGAACCACAACCTAAGATGTGCCTTAGGTTCCACTAAAATTCATATATTAAGGGAAATTCCATTTTATGTTAATGTATAAGGCTAAAGAGGTGTTCTGAGAAATTTGTAAATTAGCTACAAAGGCCATTTCAAAGTGGCAGACCCAAGGGGTGTCCATAAGTGTGGAAACCAACCTCAAAACCACTAAAAAAGATTATATAGAAATATAAAACAATGAAAAGATCAATTAGACATAAATAACTTGATACAAATTGGATACTCAACAAAGGACTGTGTGTGACACAACAGAGTAGCTATGAGACATCAAAACTCAATGGGAAAATTACTTTACCACCTACCTCAAGACCATAGTGGAATTATCTCTTGGTAGAAGCCTAAAATTTGGATTAGGTTATAAGAGATATTAGAAATAGTCCAATTACCTAAAAATATGGCAAATAATCCTACACCTAAATAGTGTAAAAGATCCGAATGAAAACATAGATAGGAGGTAAGAGACTAGGGGAGCTTACCAAGAAAGTTCCAATGCTTATGAAGGATTGTAAAATGAACACCATATTAGAGAGTTATCTCAATGCGTATATTAGGTTTACTTGATCTCAAAGGTGGAGACAAAACAAGTCTCTTCATTGGAGGGTTAAATGGAAAAAGTAAACATGGTTATAACTTATGTGAGGGAAACAATGGTCATTTCACCCCAAAATATAAAGGGGGAGAATTTGGCCAAACAGTGCACAAAACATACTTAGTTCACTAATACAAGGGGAACACCATATGGTTAGGCACATGGTTTGACTAACCATGTGAAAACCAATAAAAATGGATCTATCCCAACCATGTATCTAGCCATATGGCCATGTGCCCTGCACTGCACGATTGTAGACAAATGGTGCAACATAGTCCTTTCTTTCCATTTTGGAGCTCCGATCTCTAAACAAGCCCCAATCGCCCCAAAGACCTCCTTGACTTGATTAGGAATAAATATTATTTCCATTTAAGGAATTCAAATAGAAAAACTAATCATCCATGCCTTCTTTGAAAAGTTGGATAATTACATGAGGTTATTTGGGATATAGGGTTGGTTACTTATAGAATGATCTATGTTAAACCTATGTTTTTATTGTTGAATTCCAAAGATTAATGTATTATTTATTCATATTAATTTTTATTCATTTTGGTTATTATATTACATTATGATAACCATTTTTGTTTTAGTATATATAGAAGGAATATTTTGTTATCCTTTTTTATACTATATAATCCATTAAATGTTTATTTTAGTGATTCCAGATTGAAAAAGTCATATTGAATACTCATAGTTTAGTAAAAAATATGATATTTTAGTGGAAATTGATTGAAGTATGAGATTATACCTATAAAGTAATTATAATTCTTTATGTTCTTAGTATCTATGGTAAATTAATTCCTAAACTCTAGGAAAAGGATCATGAAACAATAATATTATCTTATTAGGATCCCATTTGATGAATCTCATTCTCTTTTCATCCATCACTGATTTATGGTTTTGTGGTCGTTATATTTCTTCTGATCATGTTCAAAATCACACTATATTATTTATTAGGAATTAAATTTCTCCTCCATGCCCATATTTTCACATCCTAATAATTTCCTCCAATTTGGAAACCTAATTTTGTGATATTCCAAATGATCTTCATGTTTCCCTATCCCTCTTTCTAAGAGGAATTTTTTGTAATATTTTTTACAATGTGGCTTTCCACATAAGAATTTTCAAATTTAAAATCCTTGATTTTTGTGAAAAACTAAAAAATTGTGAGGATATAATTTATTTAAGGAGGGAAAATGTAATAACCTAACATTTTAAAATAATAACATTATGTTTGATAATGTATAAAACACACAACATAGAGCCTAAAAAACCAAAAAATTTTATTATTTAAATGTTATAGTTATAACATAGCCATTGAATTAGTGGGTATTAATAGTATTAAAAACATTAAAAAATATAAAAAGATACTACCTAATAAAAATTAATTGGTTAATACTTAAGAAATAAACACTCAATTTTTAGTAAAGTCCATTTATTCTTCAAAAATATGATTTCTTCAAAAATGGGTTTTATATATTATTTTGAGAAAATATTATAAATAATTTAGAGAAATTTTATAAATTTTATTTGATAAAAATGATATTATTTTTGAAATTTTCATTTCAAAAATTATTTTAGAGAAAATGGTTGGTATTTTCTGAAAAGATTAATTTTCCAGTGAATAATGAAAAATAATACTTTTCATTGAAAAAAATATTTTTTTCAAAGAATTTATAATGTTAAATTTTGTTTCAAAATGTATTAAAAATTAAATTAGTTCTATTATATTATTAATAATCTGATTTAAGTTCACTAGAATCAATATTATGATTGAATTTGGTGTAAACCATATTTATACTTAAAGGCATTTTCATAAAAAAATATTTTTCATTGTTTTTTTCATTTTAATCATAAATTACTTTCTCAAACTTATAGAAATTGAATCTTGAAAAATGAATTTCATATTTGGAATCAGTCAGTCCAAATTTGATAATTAGCATCTTTTTTATTTTTTTCCATTATAAATAGTAACCATAGATAATTTTTATAACCTTGTTAATGATAATGTGGGTAAAACCGTGTTAAAACTATGGAGAATGACCCTAAAATCACCCCAACAATTTCCCTAATCCTATCAGATAAGTGGAGTTCATACATAATCAACTAAATATTAAAAATATGTAAACATTATACCATTTATCTTTGATAATTACATAAATACTATTTAATTAAACTATAAAAAAATGTTACACTCTTTGTTATAGTAAACATTAATATCCTATCACAAGGATTACAATAATTTATGAATGATGAAATATTATGAAATTTACTATAATCATATTGTATTTATGATAGTATTTTTTTAATTTTTGTAAATGATATAATTACCTAGGGTTCTTACACATCATAAAGATGATATATATAAGTTTATTTAATGAAATAATATGGTATTTTTTATATAAGGATCATTATGGAAAGATAAAATAATACTTATATTTTTTCCATCATGATCATTGAAAAATGGAAATGTTACTCATGCGTATGTATGGATTACCATCTCCATTATTATAACATAGTTCATTTTTAATAAATTTCTTTTATGGAATATCTTAAAAAATAGGTTTCCAACTCATGAACAACTAAATATAAATGGACACCAGATTGTTTCAGCCTATAAAGTTTTACTAAGGGATGAAGATACCTTTAAAAACCTATCTGTGGAGTGTGACTTTACCCAGATTCTATGGAAACATGTTAGTTTCCTCTTAAACATTAACATAAATACATGTATCCAGCCGCATGAATTTTTACTGCACATCTGTAAGTCTGAAGACAATGATAAAATCCATAAACATATCTTTTCTACCATATTATCCATCTATACATACATTTGGGAAGAAATTATTGGATCAAATTTTGACAATACAACCCCCTTCCCCATGGCAGGGATACTGACGATACACAAGGATGTCCAGGCTGCTACAAAGGAGCGGGTAGGTATAATGAATAACATATAAACTATTCTAAATATTTTATGACTTATTGGTGTTCTAGGAAAACCCACGATTCCCCTAGTGTTGAGATAAATTATCTGGATCCCTGTGATCTCATCATGGATGAAGGTAAATGTTTATGGTTCCTCCTCTAGCATGCCAAGACCCTCGGGATGTGGAGGTGTGTTCTGCACACATCGTGGCTTTGTCAATGTTTATTTCCACCAATTTATTAGACATATAATTAAATATGAATTTGATCTTTGGGAAATGATATATTCCATAAATAATTCCTTCCACAAAAATTGGAACCCCATATGGATTGAGTTGGAATCGTAACTTGTTGTTCGTGAACTGAAAATAAGAACTAGGAATGTACATTGGCAAGTGCTACCTCATTGGATTTACTATCTAATAAAGGTAAATAACCTTCACTTAATGGTTTCACATGTATATAGGGAATCAACTTAAGTGGAATATGAATTGTCAAATAGGGAGTTAATGGAAATGAGCACCATGTTTTCATACATGGCTCCTCAGTATAGTTCACCTATGGTTGATTCAAATATGTGGGGAGTGATGTACTCCTGATTATGTAAACCCCCATATAATGCATGAATTGTCTGTTTAATTTTTATTTAATAAATTTTAGGACCAATATTCTATGTCTAGGATTTTCTAGGATAAATAATTAATATATGTTTATAATTTCAGAAGAGAAAGAACATGTGTTATTGAGTCATTCTTTCGGTAAGGGGTTTTGTCTCAATTTTCCTTAATTAAGGTATATTTTAATGTTATGAACACAATTTCTTTTAAATTTCATAATAAATTCCATTTTACATGTTATATATTAAATCATTCATACTTCATGTTATTTTATAGTTCAATTCAAAATATTTATACCATGGTTATTTTACTTGAAAATTACCAAGTGGTAAAGGGGTTTTTAACTAAATTTGTATTCATTGTGTTATAATTATACTTGATTGACTATGTAATGCCAAGATTATGTGTAAAATGAAATATTATTTTATTATTTTCTATTTACACTTGTTTTTTTGATTTACATTTGTTCCATATAATCGCTTCATTGATTAATTCTCACTTCAGTGATATGATCCTTGTAAGGGGTATTTTCATCTCAGTTTTACTATGTAATACATATTCCATTTTCACCACTTGTTTATTTATTGTATTGTATATAACGAAAAATTTATATTTTATTTCAATAATATATTTATATTCATGGTATTTAAAGTTTCATTCATTGTTATTTCTTTCATGAGATTTATGATTCAAAATTTACCACAATAGTAAGTGTTTATTTCACTATATCACAATTATTTGAGATTGTTTATGTATAAGACTCCAATGATGGAGTTATTTGATATTTCTATCTTAAATAAAATATATTTTATTTTTATGTTTTTATTAATGGACATTATATTATTTCCTTCCATTTTTTCTCTTTAAGTACTCAAGAGACCGAAAGAATATTTTTTTTATGGAAAACTGACTTTATTTCTCTTTTCGGTTGAAGATTCTTTTTCATTCTTGTACATATTTTTTTAAAACGTTTTAAAAAATGTTTTGTCTACTCTAATATGATTTTTAAAGTTAATTTTACCCAAATATGACTATCTAAAAAAATTCAATGGAATTTCGTTATCATTTTCCATACAAGGTACTTTTTGACTTTATATTGAAAATATGAATGGAATATTTGTTTTAACATTTTCAAAATGAACGGAGTTTACCACCATGATGACCAATAAATTATTTGAAGATTCTTTTATAGGTTTCAATTACTATCATCAAGAAAATAATTTTCCTATTATTCTATAAATTTTTATATTTTTAAAGTTGTTTTCAAAGTGCAAAGGGTATTTTCCTCTAAAATGTTTTAATGATCTTTTAGGGTATTTCTTTTGTAAGAAATCAGAATTTTTATCAATGGAAATTATATTATTATAATTATTTAATATATTATAAAACATATGAAATCCCTTATATAACACAATCAAAATATTATAAATGAAGAATTAATGGGAAAAACGGCATCTCTAGAAGTTAAGTAACCTATCTCGATGGAATATTAACCCACCATTGGAATAGAAACATGTCCATTAAGAATAGTAATACAACCAATAAAATAATAACCTCATCAATGAAATTATAAATACAATTTTGGCATCTTATAAATGATAATACAATATTATTATAACATAGAATAAGAAAATAAATAATTTAAAAATTATTAATTAAGAGTTGGAAATATTATAAAACATAAATGTTTATTTATAATTTTATAATTAATATAATTATTTAAAATAAAATTTATTTTCATAAAATGTATTCATTTATTAATATTTTGTTTTATTATTATTATAATATAAATTTATGATACCTTAATTAATTTTTCAAAGTGTTATGAAATCAATTATAGTTTTAAAATCTGTATTTTATGAGTAAATGATTATTTTAATAAAAAAATAAAATTCTCGTATTTATAAAATTTTTTTCATTAAATTCAAATAATTTTTGAATTATACTTGTCAAAAAAATGTTTAGGATTAATTTTAGGGATTTTTTCTAAAAAACATGATTTTTTGGTGAATAGTGAAATACAGTAATTTACGGTATATATACATTATAGGTTAAATACTCTATTCCATGATTAATAAATAATGTAAGAAATATAATCTCAAACTCACCTTAATTATTTTAATATATTTTGAGATAATTCTCAAATTATTCACAGTCCTGATCTAAAATAATAGACGAATGTATAAAATAATGAGAAAGCACCCATCTCCACCCCTATAAATACTACCCCTCACAACCTCTTCTCCTCACACCATCAAAACTTTGACCATTGTCCAAATTATACCCATTTAACTTTCCAATACACATACCCATGTCCATAGTCCTTTTTTCTCAACCAAATACCAAAAGTAACCCCCGAAAGGGGTTCTCAAGAAGAAGGATTCAATAGGTAAAATCCTATTTCCTTTATTTTAATTTCTTTTCATGTTATTTTGCTTTATTATTCTATACTAACCAAAACATATAGAAGAGGAATTATAACTCTATTATCCATTATATACTACAATTTTATTATGCTAATGGAATAATTCATTATCAAGTCTCTTCCATTTTGGTTTTTTCTAAACATGAAAATATCATCTCTGGTGTGTCGACTTACCACCACCGTGGATGATGAGTTTTCATTTTTCACTACCTCCATAAAGGCTGGTCATAAAACCACAATTGTGGTTAAATAATATATCATAATACATATTATATTTTATATAATGTTGAGGAATAAATATACAAGTATGATGTAAAGTAAAATGATATGAGCTCATATTAGTCACAAAAACCACCAAAATTAATTACGTCATTTTCACTAATGTTCAATATAATAAATAATCCTTATACCATATAAAAAATAGATATATAATACCAATTAAAATTATTTATGTTCATTAATAACAATTTTTTATAATCATTATCATTTTACATGATCTTCTATACTCATATACAAGAAAATAGTTCATGAAAACCAAAAAACAAAGAACACTCCTGAATGTTGAAATTAAACTATATAACTCATCATAAATCTCATAAATGAACTTAATAAAACTATAATGAATCAAATGAATGTATAAAAGGTTTTTTAATTTTTACTTAATGAATTTTATTTTATTTTCCATGATATTAATGTGAAGAAATCATTCATACATTAGGTAAGGGGATTCTAGAAATCATCTTTATTCCTTTGGGTTTATCCCTATTTTAATCCATTTGTAGTATGGATATTCCATTAATGTTCTTTAAATATCATTTATTTTTTTATTCCATTTTATTTTTTGGGATATACAAGTTTCCAATATGGTTTGGGGACAAATGTAACGAATTTTCCAAAATAACTCTTCTTTACAAAAACAAAATTTTTAATTATTCTAAGATTGCTCTTCTTCACTCAAAATTGATGATTCATATACAATTTATGTTATTCCCTCTTTCATTGGGGAACCCGAAAGTTTTTTCATTAATGTAATCTTTTTGAAATGAAACCCATTCCTTTACATGTGTTACTTTATGTCGAATATTGATATACGTTCTATATGGAATTTATGATAATGTAAATGTTTTGATGTGAATGGTGATCCCAGAATTATATAGCACATGTAAATATTATGATGTGATGGGTGTGTCCAGAATTATATAGTGCTCTAATTTATTAGGTAATGTGATGTATCTTCCGAGAAAAAGTGAAATTTTTGTGAACATTATTCTATCTTTGTTCACAACTATGTATGGTGGTTAAACATTAAAACATGATGTCTCATTTATATGAATTTCCACATTCCATGAATTTATGTAATACTTTATCTCATTATTATGATGATGATCCATTGTCTATGTTATGATGATTGTGATTATGCTCACCCGTGTTTCATGTCTCTTAATCAGCCTCTATTGGGGATTTTGTCTCTACCCTTCGTTTGATGTATATCCTAAGGTGAATACTAGTCCTATAGAGAACCCAAGGGACACTAAGAAGCTACATAAGAAGAAAATAAAATAAATTTTATGTTTTATATAGTAAATGTTATGTATGATCCAAATTTTACCAAGGAACTAAACCTTTCGATCCTAGTTTTTTAACACTATTATATTGTTTATATTTAAAATGTTGTAATAGTAATTTAAAAAATTAGAGTCTTTATAGTTGGTATCAGAGAATGGTTTAGTTAATTTCGAAATTAGGATTAGATAACCTTAGTGAAAACATTTAGTATGAGACTAAGTATAAGTAATCACCTAAGAATCTTTGTTTTCTAAAAATATTAAACACAGGGATCCCATAAGATATGTATTTAGAGTTAATTATAAAAAAGAATAAATATTTATTCATGAATTTTTTACTAATTTTTTTTCAAACCTTTTATATATTTGCAAATGGCAAGAATTAGGAGAAACAAGGCTAACAAACCATGCAAGGGATAATGCAGTGATTGCCTGAACGATATCCCAAATTCCTTGGGAGGTGTAGTTAAAAATTTGTGGGTGATACTTACCCAGATTACTCAAGATATGAAAAATAACCTAAATAATGTGGAAAATATTCCTTAACCTTAGAGGGAGAAACTGGATATTAAGTATTTTATGCAGAAATAGCCACTGAAAATTTTTGGACCCTTCGATCCACTAGTTGTGGAACAATGGGTTAACTGGATAGAGAATATATTTATATGCTCCACCATTATAAGAAGGAGAAGGTGAATTTGGACTTTTCTCATCCAAATAGAGTGGCTGATCAATGGTGGGCATTGATTAATAACACCAATTGTAAGGAAAAAATTGAATAGATGCAATGGGAATACTTTAAGATAATTTTTATTAAAAAGTATTTCCCTAAAACTATTCATACAAATATGGATAGAAATTTCATATGACTAATGAATAAGGAAGGTGAATATATTACGACCTATGGAGAAAATTTCACAAGACTTGAAAGGTATGCTTTAGGTTTTTTTATCAATAGTGATAGAAAAATTGATAGATTCTTTAGTGATTTAAAACCACACCTTCGAAAGGCTTTAGATATATGATATTGTGGGAGTTAAGAAAAAGTAGTTCAATGTGCTCTTAAAGTGGAGATGGAGATTGGATAATGGTCGTAGGGATATTGCGATAAGAAATGAAAGAATGTGTTTTAAGCAGGGGGTCTAATGTGAATGGTGGAAAGTAAAATCAACCACTCACATGTCAAAAATTTGGGAAGAAGTATCTTGGGAACTAACTCAAAGGGAAGGGAAAATGCTATATGTTTGGTAGAGAAGGACATAAATCTCATGAATGTTGATGATACAAATAAACATGTTGGTTGATATGATGGAGGAAAGGAGGGCACCGCCCATGGTTTAACTATAGGGAGAAAGGTCACTATGCAAGTCAGTGCACTAAACCTCGAGTCAACTAGGGTAATCAGTGTCATCAACCATCAAATCCAAAGGTGCAAGGGAAGACTTATTCCATCACTAATACTGAGTTGGGGCCTAAAAATGATGTTGTGATAGGTATACTGGTTACTTATTCAAGAATAGATAATGTACTATTTGATTCTAGTTCTACGCATCCTTTTATATCTAGAAAGTTTAGTATAACTATTCAATCACCACCTCAAAATATGAAGGTTGAGATATCTATGAGAATAGAAATGGGGAAATTATTTATACCAAATTATATAACTCCTCACAGGTTAATTTTTATGGATTGAATCTCCTAAAAAATCTTATCATACTTCCTTTTGTAGAGTTTGATGTTATTCGGGGCATGTATTGGATATTTTTATTTAAAGACATCATCAAATGTTGAGAAAGGGATATCACTCTTCATATCCTGAGGCATCCTCAAATTCTATACTAGTTTAAGGAGGAGGATGAATCTCCTTTAGAATCATAATCTCTATTTTGGATATTATTTCCTTATGAGCAATCATATCTGGCTCAAATGATTAAGACAAATGAGAGATTCATGCTCGAAGAAAAGCCCACTGTGAGGGACTACAATGATGTGTTCCCTGAATAATTTCATAGTCTTCCTCCAGACTGAGAGGTGAATTTCTAAATTGAACTAATTATTGGATCTCTAACGATATAAAATAAACCTTTTATAATTTCCACCATTCATTTGGAATAATTTAAGGAGTTACAAGGGAATCTGTACAAAGGTTTTATACGCCCGAGTGATTCACCATTAGTGCACTAGTCCTATTTGCCAAGAATATGGATAGATAAATGTTCCTATGCATTTAATACCATGATCTCAACAAAATAATGATAAAGAACAAGTATTACCTTCCATAGATATATGACTTGTTTTATCAAATATATGGGGACAAGTATTTATCTAAGGTTTACCTTGGGTCAAAATATCCCAAATTAAAGGTAAGAAAAGAGGATATTCCCAAGACTACATTTGGAATAAGGTATAGACACTATTAGTATATAGTGATTCCTTTATGACTCACTAATTCTCTTGAAATATTCATAGATTTAATTAATATAGTCTTTATAGATTACGATGATAAATTTTTGGTCGCCTTTATCAATGATATTATAATAAACTCAAGATAAATGGGGAACATGAAGAGCATTTGAATCCCATTCTAAACACATTTTTATGGGAGAAACATCATGAAAAATATAGTAAATGTATGTTTTAGATGGAGGAAGTATCATTATCGGGGCATGTTATCACCAGAAAAGGAATATATGTGGAACCTTCCAAGACAAATTGAATCAAAGAGTGGACTAGGCCAACATATGTAATGGAGATCCATAGTTTCCTTGGTCTAGCTCGGTATTACTAATTATTTTTGAAGAACATATAATGATTATCAAACCCACTAACCAAGATAACTAGGAAGGGAGTAAATTTTTTCCGGACCAGTCATTGTGAAAACTTCTTTAAAGAGTTAAAGAAGAGGCTTATCACTACACTAGTATCCACACATTCGTTGAGTGGGGGATTATTTGTTGTATATAGTGATGCTTAAAAAATTATTATGTTGTGTTTTGATGAAAAATGATAAAGTTATATCTTATTTATCAAGTCAACTAAAAATGCATGAGAAAAACTATCACATGCATGATTTGTAGGTTACGGATATGATCTACACATTGAAAATCTAGCAGAATTATCTATATATGGAGAAGTGTGAAATATATACTAATCACAAGAGACTAAAATATATATTCAAACATAAGGAGATTAATATATTCTATAAAATATGGTTAGATAAGATCAATTATTACAACTTCTCAATCCAATACTATCCTAGAAATGTAATTAATGTGGTAGATGATATAAGTAGAAAGAATCTTGCAACATTAACAATGATGTGAATTGAGAAGGATCCAACCTTATTATATTTTAAAACGATGGAAATGGGAATCATTAAGTAAGGGACATCATCAATCCTTCCTCAAAATATTTCTCAATCATCCCTTATAGAGAAAATAAAGGATGTTTAAATAAATGATGTGGAAATTTAAAAGAAAGTGGAAGTTGTTAGAAAGGGTAAATCCTCAAAGTTTACAATTGAAGAAGACTGAGTCATAATATTTGGGTCACGACTATGTGTACCATCTGATATATACAAAAATAAGGAGCTTTTGTATGATTCTTATAGGTCAACATTATCTATTAAACTAGGGAGAATTAAGATGTATCAAGATCTCGAAGAGAACTATTGGTGGGAAAATATAAATAATGAAATTTATGAATATACATCAATGTTCCCATTATTTTATAAGGTGAAAGATTAAAGGAAAAATTATAATGGGATAATGAAACCATTGCCTATAACTACATGGAATGGAAAAACATCACCATGGACTTATAAAGTGGACTTCCAAAGGCATCTAGAGGAAATAATTCTATATGGGTTGTTGAGGATCATCTTACAAAGAAAACTAACTTTATCACAAATTTAGAGGACTTATCACTATATCAACTTGCCCAAATATACGTCAAATAAGTTGTAAGGATGCATGGAGTACCACTATCTATTATATCTAATTGAGATCACAGGATCACCTCTATATTCTAGAAAAGTATCCAACATGATCTAAACACTTTGCTGAACTTCAATACAACTTAGCATCCTAAAACTGATGGAATATATGAAAGGATTATTAAGACATTGGAATAATGTTTTAGATCAAGTTCTATGGAATTCAAAGGAGGATGGGATTAATATCTGCATCTTGTTGAGTTATCTTACAACGAAAATTTCTACTATACAATCCAATTGGTTCCATATGAATTCCTTTATAGGAAAATATGCAGAACACTGGCGTGTTGGGATGAGTTCAGTGAATGTAAGATGCTGTGATCTAAAATAGTCGAAGAAATGGTAGAAAATGTGAAAACCATTCAGTAGGACATCAAGAAATCCCAAATTCAATAGAAGAGATATGTAGATAGTCATATATATGACCTACTATTTATGTTTTGAGAGATGGTATTCCTCCACATATCTACATTGAAGTGGATCATGATATTTAAGAAGAAATAGAAGTTGAGACCCTGGTATATCATCCCCTTCATGAACCATGATCAGGTTAGAGTTGTGGCCTATCGACTGGGACTTCGACCTACCATGTCCCAAGAACATGATGTATTCTATGTATCCCTCTTGAGGAAGTATATACCAGATCCGACACATGTACATAATCCATAGGTGGTTTAATTAAAAAATAATATCTCTTACGAGGAGCATCCAGTGAAGATCTTGGATCGTAGTGATAAAGATATACACAACAAGACTACTCACCTGGTGAGAGTACTATGGTTGAACCATAATTACAAAGAGGTGACATGAGAACAGGAGGAAGTGATGAAGGAGAAGTACACTAATTTTTCTTCTCTATAGTATGTAAAATGAAATTTTGAGGGAGAAATTTCATAAGGGGGGGGGGAGAATGTAATGACCAAACATTTTAATCAAAGGAAATTACCTTCTTATAATTATTTAATACAGTATAAACCACATAAAACCACTTTGAGAACACAATAAAAACATTATAAATGAAGAATTGATGGAATAAGAGGTATTTATAGAAGTTAAAGAACCTATCTTTATTGAATAGTAACATGGCCATTGGAACAGTAACATGACCATTAAGAATAGTAATTCAAAAAATGGAACTATAACTTCATCTACAAAAGTATAAATAAAATTTAAGAATTATATAAAATATAATATGATATAATTATACCATAGTATATGTAAATAAATATTTTAAAAATTATTAATATGTGTTGGAATTTTTATAAAACATAAATGTTTATTTATAATTTTATAATTAATATAATTATTTTAAATAAAATTTATTTTTAAATAATAAATTCAGAAATTAATAATTCTCTATCATATAATTCTAATATAATTTTATCAGACCATAATTAATTTTTCAAAGTGTTATAAAATCAATTATAATTTTAAAATCGGTATTTTTTGAGTAAATGATTATTTTAATTAAAAATTAAATTAATTAAATTTAATTTTTTTTAATAAAATGGAGTTCATTATTAAATTATACACATAGAAAAATGGTTATGTTCAATTTTTGGGATTTTATCCAAAATACTTGAATTTGTTTGTGAATAGTGAAATACAATAATTTATGGTATATATATTTTATAAGGTAAATACACTATTGCATGAGCCATCGCTGAGGTAACAAAAATAATCTTGAAATAACATTCATTATTTAAATATATTACTTGATAAAGTCTAAACTATTCATAGTCTTGATAAAAAATAATAAACTAATGAATAAAATAATGAGAAAACACCCCTCTCCTCCCCTATAAATACCACCCCTCGCCTCCTCCTCTCCTCACACCTTCCAAGCTTGGAACCCAATCCAAATTATTCCTAATAATCTTCCTAATCACCACCACCCATATCAATAAGCCTTTATTCTCTACAACATTCCAAAACTAACCCCCTTAATAAGGTTCTCGAGGAGAAGGATCTGGGGGACACATCTTATTTCTTTTGTTTTAATTTCTTTTCAAGTTATTTTATTTTCATATTATATCCTCACCTATGCCTATCCGAAAAGAATTAAGACTCCAATATAATTTATAAACCGGAATGTTATTATTCTAATAGAATAATTCAGCTTCAAGTCTCTTCCCTTGTCCTTTTTTCAAAACATGAAAATGTCATCTGTGGTGTGTCAATTTACCACCATCGTGGACAATTCTTTTTCGTTTTTCACAACCTCATTCAAGGATAGTTATAAAATAATAATTAATTTTAAATAATATTTTATTGTACATATTATATTTTAAATAATTTTCTATAACATATATATATAGACAGGATGTCAAATAAAATTATATGAGCTCATAATGGTCGTAAAAACCGAAAAAATTAATTACGTCCTTTTTATTAATGTTTAATCTACAAAATAAACCTAATAAAATATAAAAAAGATATATAATGCCAATTAAACCTATGTAGTTTCATTAATAACAATTCTAGAAAATCATTCTAATTTTACATGAACTTCCCTACACATATACAAGCGAGAAGACCATTAAAACCAAGAAAACGAACACACCCAAATGAGGAAATTAAACTCTATAACTAAAAAAAAATATCCCATAAGTTAACATAATTAAACTATGATGAAAAAAATCATGTATAAAAGGATCTTGATTTGTTAATTAACAAATTTAATTTTATTATCTAGGATATTAAGGTAGAGAAATCATTTATACTTAAGGTAAAGGGATTCTTGAACCCAACTCTCTTCCTTTGGGGTTTACCTCTTTCACTCTATTTTCATTATGGATGTTTCATTAATGTTCCTTAAATATCTTTTATTTTTTATTTAACTATTATTTTCTAGGATATACATTTTTCCAATATGTTTTTATGACAAATACAAATATTTTTCCCAAATAACCCTTATTTCCAAAAATACATCTTTTACATATTATGAGATTATTCTTTTTCAATCATGAGTAAGGATCCATATACGAAGTATGTTATTTTTTCTTTAATTTGGGAACCCAAAAGTTTATTTATGAATGTATTTATTTTGAAATGAAATCCATTCTTTCCATTGGTTATTTTATTTCAAATATTTATATATTTTCTATGTAGTGTACATGATAATATAAATGTTATGATGTAATGCGTGAACCTAGAATTATTTAGTGCATGTAAATGTTATGATGTGATGGATGTGACCTGAATTATATAGTACCTCAATGAATTTTTTAATGTGAAGTATCTCATGAATAAAATTGAAATTTGCATGAACATGATTCTATATATTTTCACAACTATGTGTGGTTGTTAACCATTATGACATGATGATTTATTTTTATGAATTTACACATTCCATGGACTTATCTAATTATTTATCTCTTGATTTTAATGATAATACATTTCTTATGTTATGATTATTATTATTAGGATCAATCATATTTACTTTCACTTATTCATCCTCTTTCTGGTCTTTTAGCTCACCCCATATTTGGATGAATATCCTCCGATGAACACTTGTACTAAGGAGAACATGACAACCAATAAAAATCTAGAGAAGAAAGAATTAAAAAAATGTTAATGTTTTATTTTTTAAATTTTATTTATGATCCTAATTCTCCTAAGACACTAAACATTTGGATCCTGGTTTTTTAACACTATTATATTGTTTATCTTTTAAATGATGTAATATTAATGTATGAAAAGTAGGGTCTCTCTATCTAATCACTAATGATAAGAAGCCTTTATTTTATTTATAATACAATAGAGATTTTTATTAATTATAACATCATTATTATTTCTCTATATGGTATATGGACATTTTTAATGGGGGAAATATTAACATATCATATTCTATTTGTTCAATATGATTTATTATGTTTATATTGATTATGTTATTCACCCCTTTCGTTTGATTTCCATGTGAGTATTTAAATATTTTTGATATACATATATAATGTTAAATCTCATGTGAATAGTTATATGGTATTATTTGATCATTATTTATTCATACCATATTATTCTTTTTGCTCAAGTTTTTGATCAAATGGAATACATTTTAAGTTATTTACCTTTCCATGTTTATTATAAAATATTTATTGTTTGATAACTTCCAACATACATAACCTTAATGAGCATCAAAACACATCCTTATTTAATTCAATTTACTAATGTTTCAAAGAATTAATATTTTAAAGAGTTCAAGGATAAAGAATAATTACTCTCACTATGTATTATATTTCATTTTCCAATATAAAATGGGAAGAATGTGTGAATCTAGTTAACTAAGACTACAAAAATATTCAGTAATTTGGGATGTGATTTCTTATATATTATGACAACGTAACTAATTAACTACCAATACTAGGTTACTATATTTGGATTATTATACTTAACCCTTATGAGTATTGGTGATCATTTCAACTAATTGAAGGGAGCCAGTTGGTTTTCAAAGGTTGACTTGTAGTCTGGATATCAGTAGATGAGGGTGAAAGATGAGGATATCTTGAAGTCTTCCTTCAAGTTTAGTCATGGGAACATCATGTTTATGGTCATGTAATTTAGTTTCATGAATTAACAATCCATTTTTATGGGGCTGATGAACTCCATACTACATGAGTTCATGGACCTATTCATTATCATTTCAATCGATGATATCATGATCTACTCAATGTCAGAAGAGAAGCATGTTGAGCATCATAGATTTATATTTTAGGTCCTTGAACTCCACCATATCTATGGTAAACTATCTAAGTGTAAGTTTGGGATGTGTGAGGTTCAATTCATTAGACATGTGGTGTCTAAATATGGTATGTCTATAGACTTTTTGAAGATCGAGGCAGTTGTTTCTTAGGTAGAACCCAAGAATGTGGCAGTGGTTCATTGTTTTCTTAATCTGACCAACTATTAACAGATAATTCTGACTGATTTATCTCAAGATTCATCCCAAATGATAGATTTGACTCAGAAGGACCAGATCTTTTTGTGGAATGATTGGTGCCAAGTAGTGTTTGGTTACCTAAAAGGAAAGTTGGTCAGTTCCCTAGTGCTTTTGTTTTTTAAGGAGGGTGTAACGTTTGAAGTTTTTTGTGATGATTTACATATATCATAGGGATATGTCTTGATTTAGTATAGGGTAGTGATATATTATGGGTTAAGGTATTTATTTCCCCATGAGAATAACTATTCTAATAAAATCTTACGATAGCCATTGTTGTGTTTACACTAAAGATGTGGTTGTATTACCTCATCAGTAGGAATTATTTGGTTTTCACAGACCACAAGAGCCCGAAGTTTGTTTTTTCATAGTGGGATTTGAATATATTCTATAATAGGTTGATGCATTCTCTTAAGTATTATTATTTTGAGATATCTTACGCACCTATAAATGGTAATGTTATTGCGGATGCACTGAGTCAATGGTCCTAAGGAGATGTGGTTCAGAAGTCTGATAATGTATATAAAGGGGTGAAGGAGCTTTCAATGGTGCATCTTGATGTGGGGGAGTGTATTGGATGATGATGTCTTTATCAGATGACTATGGATTAATCCACGATATAGTAAGTGAATGAGTCTCATTGGGTTGACTCATAGGCAGAGGTGGTGCATGACCGTATTTTCCACGGTGATACTCTGAAGGGATGATCAAAGGATGGTTGTAACTGGGTCTCCTTTTTGGGATAACTATTTTTAAAATTAGAGGGGCATGAATAAGTTCTCCATGAGTCCCATAGCTCACCTTTATTGGTGAATCCCAGTGTGAACATGATGTATCATGGCTTGAAGATACAACGTTGGTGTGTAGGGATGAAGCAGTCAGTGGAAGGGTTTGTGGAAAAGTGTCTATTTTTTCAGTATGTGAAGGTGGACCACTATGATCCTAGAGGTTTATTGGAGTCCTTGGATGTCCATGACTGTAAAAGGTAGGACATATCGATCAATTTTCTCACAATGATACCTTGGGATCAGCAATTTTGTGATGGATTTTGGGATATAGTGGACTAACTGACATTGCCAACTCATTTCTGAAAAATATGTGAGTCAAGTGTCATTGATGTATTAGTGAGGATATATGTGTAATATTTGGTTAGTCTTGATGGGGTACAAAGAAACATCATTTTTTATAATGATACTTATTTTACATTGTTGTTTTAGATGACATTTCTTCATGATTTTGGATCCCACTTGTGCCTTAATACTACTTTACACCCTCAGATAGATGGAAAGATGGAGTGGACCATAGAAAAATTAGAGGATATGTTGGGTACTTGTGTCTTGTACATTGGAAGATCATGGTTAAGGTACTTTCCTCTAGTCAAGTTTTTATATAACATTAAATATCACTCATCCATTGGATTGTCTCCATTTGAATAATTTTATGGGTGCATGTGTTATTCTCCATTATGCTGGACAAGGATTGGAGAGTCAGTAGTTATTGGTCTTTATGTGGTGAAAATCATAATAGATAATATCCAGTTGGTCTGAGAAAGGATGAGGGTGGTGTAATACCATTATAAGGCTTATACTGATCATAGGTGGAGTCTCTTTGAGTTCAAGGTTAGATACCATGTGATCTTGTGAGTATCCCCTCAACAATGGAAGCAAAGGTTTCGAAAGTGGGGTAATATTTATCCCTAGTTCATTGATCCTTTTGAGGTTTTAAGGAAAGTTGGTGAGGTGACATATTAGTTGGCACTGCCACCTTGGATGGATATGATCCAAAACATCTTTCACATGTTTAACTTTATTAATATCATCATGATGACTTATACATCATTGACTGGGAGAGTTATATATCAAGGATATTGAAACATTAATGGAGTGATTGGTAGAGATCTAGGATCACTGAGAGAAGTAACTATTTCGATGAACCATTCCCTAGGTTTTTCGATTGTATAGGCATGGTGTAATGGAGGAGAGTACATGGGATAGTGATATATCGATTCATTCCCAATACCCAGTTTTTTTATTATTTTCTTACTCTATTTTATTTATTGATGTGATATTTGGATCTTATTGGTTTGTGAAAGGTTTTCATTCTTTGAGGATGTGATGTGTGATAAATCATTCAAAATATGAATAGGGGAACACCTGATTCCTAATCAAGACATGTTATACTGTGACATGTTTAAAACCATCCATGCGAGTCAGTGTCACCTAAAGAACATAATATATTGATATGAGAGAATTAATTAATTGATTTATGTTCTTGGAAAGTGCTGTGAGTTGGTTGTGACATACACTAGTATATTTGGGGTTTGATATGGTAGTGTAGATGGTTTTGGGAATAGGAGGTATCTTATTGTTAGAGTGAGGTAGTGTGATGTTATTTTTGGTGAGATGGTGATGTGGTTTTACATTCTATTTTTTGGGAATTTTGGTTTGATGTGTTTGATTCATGGAAGTGGTTGAGGTTTAACATGATACTTGATTGGTATCTTATGGGATGGTTTTTCAGACCATATCCTTTCTTTGAGGTTGGTTTTAATTCTAGAGTATGATAATTGTTATTGATGTATCTAATGTAACAGTTTGTTCCTTCTCATCCGATTACTTTTCCAGATTGGGTATTGGAGGTGTTTGGAGGAGGCCCAAGGAAGGTTTATTGAGGTTAGATATAAAGTATAACTACATATTAAATTCATTACATGAAATGTTAATTCGCATCATGATATGGTTTTTCTTAAAATGTGAAGCTGGTGATGCGTATCTTGCTTGTAGGGGAGGTGTTCTATATGAAACAAATTCAAAACAAGAATTTTAAATTCATTACCTGAAATAAATCCTACTGAGGAGCCATGTTTTTCAATGTATTTTGCAGAATTTGAGAATTGAAACCTTAAATGGATTCCATGGCTTGGATTTCATACACACATGGGATCTCATTTAGTTAATATGGAATTCACGACGTGAATCAGACGTGTTGTGGGAGGTTTATAATGAGAGTTCTTAGTTGAATTTATTCATTCGAAACTCATTTCCTCTCATCTTATGGGTGAAACCTAGAACCTTTGAAGTATATCATTGAAATATTCACTCTAGCATTGATCCACTTTTTAGATAGGTAATGTTTTGGTGATGTGTAGTGAGTTCTTCTCTCTATCCCCTTGTTTCCTTTTGTTCTTCTATTTTGGATTCACAGAACTAACATTTATTAGGTCTAAGGTGTTCTTATAAAGCATTTTTATGATCCCTTGTTGTGTTTTTCTCTCTAGGGTTTCTTAGTGTGGTTGTGGTTTCTGGTTATTTCTTCATTCACCCTTTGGTGCATGATGAATTGAAAAGACTATTTGAGTTTGAGGATCCTCGTTATCTCCCTACTTTTCCTGAATGTGTGGGGATTTCATGCTTTTACCTTCAATTAGGTGAATAAAAATTGTTATATTAATAAATATAATTAATTATAAAATTTATCTTTTAGTTAGTTGGGGAAAATTTACATGTTTTCTTATAGGAGTTATTGATGTTGAGTTTATCCTTATTATTATCATTTCTGAAAACCATGACTATTGGTAGACCTATTTTTTCTATAGTTGATATTTTTATGAGACAATTTATGTGTTCCTTATTTTACCCCACCCTAAATTAAAGGATCAGAATGTATATATGTCTAATGAATTTTTTTCGCATGGAAACCTGGTTTGTGTGGTAATTCCCTTTCTAAATAATAGATTAATGTAATAAAATCTCTTGAATAAATTATGGATGTCTCAATGTGTTGTTATGTGTGTTTTTTCTTGTAGTGTTTCTTTGTATGATGTGGACCATGGTGAGATGTTAGTGGTGACTATATAAGTTATGTAAATAAAAAGGGTTGTGATATTCTATGTGGTGGTTGTGATGTGTAGTGAGGTTTTTTTCAATGGGACACAATGTGTGTAGTAGTGTAGTGCTAGAGGTGTGTGGTGGCTGTGTGTGCAATAGTTATGGTGTGCGGTGGTTGAGACATGTGGTAATTATTGATAGATGGATTTTTTTGGTGTTGTGATGATGGTTTACATGGGATGAAAGAGATATTATGTGGTGTCATTATATTACTTCCTCAATTAGCAATGTAATAAATTGAAATGTTTAAATGAAATGTCATGGGGTCTTAAGAGAATAAATAACGTGCTATAAATTGATTTGTGGTAATTAGATAAATTAATAAGGAAAATAAATGAAAGGTTTATGTGAATAAAAAATTAAATGAATTTTTTAATGGGAGTTTTTTGGAAACTCATTAATTCTAGAAAATTTTAAAATTTGTTTTTGAAAGAGGTAATGTGTGGATTTTTATGGTGTTTTTGTGG
This sequence comes from Viscum album, assembly GCA_963277665.1. Classification (NCBI taxonomy): domain Eukaryota; kingdom Viridiplantae; phylum Streptophyta; class Magnoliopsida; order Santalales; family Viscaceae; genus Viscum; species Viscum album. Next base: position 1,017,765,347 of record OY728140.1, on the reverse strand, counting down.
GGTGTTTCATATAGTGGTGGAAGCTATTTTAATAGCTGACATGTGGTGAAGTGGTGGTGTGGTGGTGGGTTCTAGTATAATTTATGTGAACCCATAATTTGGGTATTGTGTGACATTATAATATAATGTATTTTTATATTGTTTCAATATGTTCCCCATCCGAGTTGGATAACCTTATCGACACCCAGTGGTTTTGGGTTTCATTTTTACCTCCAATACATAGGATAGTGGTGATACAGATGGCTAGCTACCCTATATTCCTCACTCTTCCTTTAACAGTGATGATAAAGTTTGGTTATAGAGATTACCCAGTAGTGATGTAATGTGAGGAGGATGTGATATGTGGTTGGGGTCATGCCTGGTAGGAGGATGGAATGAGGTTGATTTCCTCCGCGTTAATGATACCTTAATGCTCTTGTCATGTGATGAGATGTAATGTGATGACCCAGGTGTCTTTGGGTGAGATATAATGTGAAGTCCAAGGTGTCTTTGGGTTAGATGTGATGTGATGACCCTGGTGTTTTTGCGCGAGATGAGATGCCTTGTGGAGATGATGATGCTAACACCAGATGCTAGAACTTATAAGGGTGGGTTAGGTAGGTATGCATCCTGAGCCACTTCTAAGATGGACTGTTATGTGATGTGATATGTATGGTAGGGATGGGAGAATAATACAGTTGATGTTGGGGTGTGAGAGTGGAAAATCAGTAAGGAAGCAACAACACAGTGACTTTGTTATGTTCTTATTACTATGTTACTATATTGGATGTGTGATTTAGTGAGAGAGCTATGGTTAAGGTGGGATTGGTTAGTTGAACTATTTAGGTTCTTGTTGGTTCTACTATTTTTTCACTGGAATATTAGTATTCTATTTTTATATGTATACTAGATACCTTGGGTATGATCCTATCATGTATATTTATATTCTCACCATGTCTATATGAACTATGTTTGTTTTTCTATAATGACATCCTTTGATGTTACTTATGTTTTAATATAGATATGATACAATTATTCCATAAAAATTCATTCTATAGATGGTTTATGATTAGGATGACAAGGTGTTTAAGACACCCTTTTCTTTTCCACAGGATACACTATGATGAAATATTTATGAAACTTATTTTCTTTTCCCTGGTTAGGATATGATGAATGTTTTATGATGTTGTGGAATACATATGTATAATTTTCATAAATGATGGGTGGGCCCAAAATTATATATTCCTCTAATTCATTTGGTAGATATAGGTATCCCTTGAGATAAAAATGATTGGAGTGGGGAGTAAACCCAATTATGTAAGGGACTCTGTCTACTATGATAGTCATAAAAGTAATCCTTGACTACTATGATATAATGGGGAATGAAACCAATCAAATATGATTTTTTTGTATTGATTCTTGAATATTAAGGAAATGATTTTATATTTTTTTGTTTCTTCCAAAACTTATGTCTTATTACAGTGTTATAATCTCATGGTTTATATTATTTGATTCCTTTATGATTCATGTTATATGAATTTCTATAATTTCTTCCACGATTCAAGATTTTGATCTATAATATGAATGGTGTAGTTTTCAAATGGTATACTCCTGTTGTAATGCCATAATGCTCTTTTTTTAAATGATAATTGATATCTCCCTTCTTTACCCTTACCTAGCATCTGATATCACCCCTTTGTTATGTTTCGTATACATAGGTTATGAAGAAATGTATTAATTGTGATATGTTTAAAAATCATTATAATTATGAATAAATGAGTGAGAGATAATTTTGGTCAATTATGAACTGGTTATTGTTGATCACCTTACAAATTATGCACACTTAATTACTATTAGAGAAGATATGACTATTGATTGGCTCTCCAGAATTTATATTAATGAAGTGGTAAGGTTTCATGGAATACCACATTATATTCTATCTAATTGGGATTCGAGGTTTACCTCAAATTTCTAGAGATTTTTTCAAAAATATCTGGATATAGATTTGAGTTTTATTACTTTTCATCATACTAAGATAGATGGTCAGTCTAAGAGAACCATTCAAACCAGAGATTATATAAAAATCTCTTGTTCTATGGAATTTAAAGGTAGTTATGATCAACACCTTCCTCTAGCTATGTTTTATTACAACAATATCCTTCACTCAAGAATTTATATGGATCTATATGAATCTCAATATGAAAATAATTGTAGAAATACAAATTTTGTAATGAAGTTGGATAAAGAAAGCTATTGTGACCAGATATAGATAAGGAAATGGTAGATAAATTTAGAGCTATTTAGTAACAGATTTAGGAAGATAATAATTAAAATAAATCATGCTAACAATCATCAAAGAAATCAATAATTTGAATTTATTGAAAAGGTATTTATATGAATTTGTCAATGGAATATGTTTATCAGATTCAAGAATAAAGGAAATATAAATCCTAGGAATACTGGGCCCTTTGAGATTCTTGATTGAGTGGGAACAATATCTTACCACTTTGTTCTTTCACCAAACATCTCTCATGTTCAACATCTGTTCTATGTATCTCTCATGAGAAAGTACATAACTAATCAATCACATATAATAAACTCATAGGAAGTACCAATGGATCATGATATTTCATATAAAGAATAACCACTATAAATATTGGATCATAGTGATAATGTGATACAAAACAAGGCTACTCCCCAGGTTAAAGTTATTTCGAGGAATAACAAATCAAATAAGCTACTTAGGAACCTGAGGATGTGATGAAACTCAGATATCCTAATTTATATATGAACTAAAAAATATTTATGGAAAAAATGTAATAACATTAGATTTTATGATATATATCTCTATAATTTATTTTCTTTGATATCTTTCTTTATAGGTAACACTGAGTTTATATGAGCCGCGATATACTATTAAAATATTATTGTTTAATATGATAGTTACCTACTAGCCATTGTATTGGTGGTTATGAATAAGAATATCTAAATTAAGAAAAAAATATGGTTTAAATATGTATAAAATGATTTCATTGTTTATAAATTAATTATAAATGAAAATAAAAATCATTTGAAAATAAAGGAGATGTTTTATTCTAAAAAATCTATTTTTATGTTTTCAATGTTTTTGTATCTTACTAAATAAAATTAATCCCTATTAGTTAATTATTTTAATGAAATTTATATATTATATATTAAATAATTTTGTTAACATTCAGCTAATTCTTTTTCTAGGGATGAGATATGAATAAATCTATTTTTTACTTACGAAATGTTTTTTTCTAAAAAACCATTTTTCACATTTTGCGCACTTATTTTAAAACGAACTCCTCCTACTTATAGAATTTGAATTATGAAGAATATATTTCGTATTTGTAATCATATCATTCAAATTTTAAATATAGGTCCCTTTTTTTGTCAATATAAATAGTAATCTTAGTAAATTTTTATCACATAGGTAAGGGTAAAACGGGTAAAGTAGGTTTAATATATTGGGATAAGACATTAAAATTTATCTAATAGTTGAATTTATACTATTTTACGAGTGTATTTGTTAACTTTACAAACAATTATCAAATATATGGTCACTTTTTTTCGTATTTACTTGATTATGAAAATTATAATAATTTAATAAAAGAATACATACAAAATATATCACTCTCTTGACTTTAATATATCTAATTTTTTTACATAAATATAAAAACAGCATGAGTTTGGATAGAAATTTATATTTAAAATAAAAATCAAAATTTTTTCATATTAATTTATTTCTATTTTTTAGTAATTGAATAATTACATTAAATTTCTACGCAGTATTGACACGTTATTTATTCAACTAATAGAAAAACAAAATAAATGATATTAAAAATATTAAAAGTAATATAATTAATGGGAATAATTGTTTTCCACAAATGTTTTAGATATATATGACATATTAGGTATGTTTAAAAATATTTTACTATAATTCCATCTTTTTTATGGTTTATTTAAAGTCAAATTATATAAATAGTTCCAAAATTGAGATAAATGATATTTAATAATAAATAATATTTTATTAAATGTTTTAAAAATTATAAATGTCATATATTCAGCCATTGAAATGAAATATGGTTTAAAGTATCAACCATGGTGCACTTATGAGAAAATTTTCTATTTATGGTAACATTCTTAACCATTTAAGATTGAAAAGGTTGTTAACAAGGTTAAGGTCAAAATGGTTAATGAAGGGGTTAATAAAAATGATAAGGTCTAAAATGACACGAAAACCAATATAAAATTTTGTATGTAATTTTATTAATACCCTAGAGTAATTTTATTTTAATTAATAGAAATTTGGAATCATTCTTCTTGAGAATTAATTTATTATATTTTTATATGTTAAGAAATACCAAGTGTGTCCTCTCCCTCTCTTATAAAAGGATACCCCTCTTTTTTTCTTATTTACACCACTTTGAGACTTATATATAAAAAACTACATATTTGATTGAATTATAAACTTCAATATACACATTATATATGTGACTTTATTCCCAAAAGTCCAACCCTTGGGTCTTTAAGAGGATATATAAATTCATTCATTCAATGAAGAGGTAATTTATTTAATAGATAAATTTCTTTTTCATAATTATTATTTTACTACCTATAAATATATTTTATTTGTCCAAAATTTATATCATTAAATTCATAAATATAATGAAATTTTATTATGATTATAAAACCACCATTATCAACCTTCATTCCCATCAAATGGGAAGTGAAAGTATCACTCGTTCGTACGTACAACCTATCATCTCCACATCGTGTTACAATAAATTTTTCATCACCGTATTATATGTATTGTTATTATTATGAGTTTAATATTTATATATGATAATTATTACATAATTATTATTATTTAATAATAATATCTTATTTACCTTCTTACCTTATAATCAGTTGGAATATGATAACATCGATTGTGCATACGTGTGGACTAACACATCCCCAAAGTGTTGGGATTCATTTTTAATTTATCATTTAGATGGATAGTAATAAAGATGGATTTAATTAATATATACGATTTATATGATAAAATAATTATTTTTATTGGTAATTATTATTTACTTTTATTTTTTTGAATCTTTCAAAAAGTTAATATAATGTTTATGCGTACTTACTGCCTATCATCGCCATGAATGGTTTAGTTCACTTTTATATCTATAATTTCATGGATAACTCTATATCTATATACAAATATATATATATATATATTATTTATGAAATTTATATCATGATTAAAATTAAATATTTTATGGAATCATGATCAATGTATAAGGAACAAAAGTATCGAACCAAAACAAACATGAAAATTGAAGCAGTTATCACCCGGAATAATGATTTTAATAAAAAATTGTGAATAGAAAGGTAATAAAATATTGTAAGTAAATAATATATTGTATGATATATATATATTTATGGTTATATAAAATTTTAATAATAAATATATATTTATTATATATCAGGTTTGAACATTTATGAAGGAAGTCAGCCACAAGGTAAGAGTTTTAAGTTTCAATCTCATTGTTTATCAGCATTGTTTATGATTAAGTTTAGTCGATGAAATATTATGGTATTCGACTCAAGAAATAAATGAATTTTCCTCTACTCTATATATTTAGTTACATGTTTTTCGTTAATTTTCCTCAATTTAAGAACTCGTGAAATCAGAAGAAACTTTTTAAGGAAAACAAACATTATATCTCTCTTCACCTGAAAAATACTTTCTTTTATATGTCTATAGTTTCTTAATATGATTTTAAGAATGTTTTTAATTTTCCTAAATTATATTTTAAAGTAATTTTTAACTATTTTTTACTTTAAAAAATTAAATCTTTTTGTCATTTTCTAAATGAGGTACTTTTTGAATTTTTAAAAAAGTATGAAAAGAATGTTTTCTTTTGACTTATAAGACATGAACAGAATATACCCCCATTATAATCACTCAATTATTTGAAGGCTGATTTAATATTTTCCAAGGTTATTTTAAAGAAAAACTTTTCCCTTAATATTTTTGCTTTTATTATATTTTAAATATGTGATTTCAAAGAGAAAAGTTTATTTTCCTTAGAAAATGTTCAAAGTTATAATTTAAAAGAAATTTTCATCTATGATGACATAAATTGATATTAATTAAGTATTTATAGGGTTATGATCCAATTATACCATCATAATTCTATCTATGGATTATTTATGAATAAGAGGAAAATATGTTTTAGAACCTTGTTTCTTTTTCACCAGTTATGCTATGATGAAATGATGAAATGTTTATTTAACACATTACATTTTCGTGGGTTATTATATTATAATTGTTTTATGATAATATGGAATAGATATGTATTATTTTCATTATGTTATAGGTTGGAATAGAATTTTATATCCCTCAACTTTATTGGGTAAATATAGATATCACATGAGATAAAAAAGACTAGAATGGGGGGTGAAACTAGTTCAGTATGAGGCTCGGTTCACTATGATAGTCTTGGGAGTGAGCCATGACTACTATAATGGAATGAGGAGTGATCCCAAAAAACATTTATAGTCATGTAAGTGATCCTTGACTGCTACACACTAATACCATTTTCATTTATTAAGAATCCAAAGTTAAGACCAAAACAAGGATATTAATGAAAATTAAAACCAAAAACCAAGGAGTCGGGGGGGGGGGGGGGGGGTCTAAATTAGTGAATACCCATAGAATCTCCTCAAATGAGGTCTAAAAAATCCATGGGAAGAGAAATTAAGTTGGTTAAAAAGAAAAGGTTTCATCATGGGGGGACCAAGAAGAAAGGAAGTCAGCCACCTTATTTCCATTATTCCACATGTATTCTATGCTCACCCGAATTTAGATGAGGGTCTTGAATTTATGGATTTGGTAGGTGATGGACCAATGAGTAGGAATTTTGTTTTCAATGTAATTGTAGATATTCATAGAGTATTTTTCAATCGACTCTAGCATGATATTTATAGAACTAAAAACCTCAATACCCATAAGTGAGGCCCAATATTCATTCTAAAGGGAGTCTGCATGCCCAAAAAAAGCAGTGAATGCAGAAATCATAGTACCATTTGGATCCCAAATAATTCCTCCCCCTTTCATTTCACCCATGATACAGAAACTGTCTGTATTAAGTTTGGACACTCTAATCATGTTCCAAAAAATACAATGACCCCATGGGTTCCTCTTATGATCATGGATATAGTGAACCCTATCAATAAAAAATCTTCAAAAATAGGGGGCCTCCTCCCAATGTTTCAAAAGATCACCCAAGTTAGATGACTCCCAAAAAGCCCTTGTTGTGATAGCAATTACTAATAAAGGGATTCACTTTGAAAAAGATTTGTTCGGAGCCTCCCATATCACACAATAAACTACAAATAAAATCATAGTGAAAGATTTATTCTCCGTATTTCTTCCACCCTCACCGTGAAGCCATATTTGGAAAAAGTTTTCACCTTTAAGAACCGTTGACAACATCCTAGTGATCTTACAGATATAATTCAACTCTATATTATCCCACTCACCTTCATAGAATTTGTGATCGACTAACTATGAGTTCTAGAGGGTTAAACAAATGAATTTAAAATCCATATTAATATATTTTCATTGTACCTCCTCGTCATTGGTATGGTCATGATTCCATAGGCTCTATATAAGAAAGTTGTACCTCTCTCATGTATCATGTTATTTGATTCCTTTATTATTCATGTCTTATGAAATCCAATCATTTATTTCATGATGAGATATTATGGTCTATTATGTGTAAGGTATGATTTTAAATTATTATTCTCATGTTATAATAGTCTCGTGAACATGTTTTGTTTAATTGATCATTGATATATCCTTTTTTAACCTTTCTGGGCATCTGCACTCACCATTTGTTTTGTTTCCCTTCCCCTGGTTATGAAGAAATATAATATGTAGGATATGTTTAATAAGGGTTATGGTTAGTAAGAACTTAGTGGGAGATGATATTTTTCACTTATGAAATATTTTTTTATATATCCATGTTTCCAAGGATTCTATACCTATATTATTATAGCATGGATCAATATGTTAGGTAACGAATATTCATATAATAAGTGGAAATATCTATCTATAAAATCTTGGATCACTATATTAAGCATTCTAATGAAATGTATATTATTTTATTATATTTCTAAGATAATAAGAATTACACAATTTAGAGGTCTTTAACCCATGTAATGGTCAAAATAAATAAGGTAACCAAATATGAAAATTTGGTTATGTGGTTTGTCTATTTGGGAGAATTTGATACATTTGATAATTGATTATGTGGTTTGGCTCCATGGGAATGGTAAAAAACATGTAAAAATGATATTTAAAGGTCCTATATATCATATTTATCCTAAAAAATCAATACTAAACTTTTAAAACAAGTTATAACCAATAAATACATGAAATATAATGATATTTTAAGAAAATAAATATAATATATAATCTAGGTTAAAAATAATTTAATCAATATATAAGATAATAATTATAGTTACAAGATTCAAAGTATTAATAAATATTAATGAAATAAAATAAATAAAGCTTTGTAATTATCAAAACATAAAGTGGTTCAAGGAGTCACTCAAAACTCTACCTCTTTTAGATAATTTAAAAATCAAGTATAATTTCAAAGCATCTCCCCATTTATGAAATTATCAAAAAGATAATGTTTTTATAGAAACATTATCTCTTTGAAAATGATAATTTTTATCTCTAACTTTAGTTAATACAATTTTAACCCCCCCCCAAATTTAATCACTTTTGGAAAATAGGGACACATTTTATTTTATAAGTAAATTACATAGAGTTAAAAAGGTATAAAAATTAATATTAATTTTGTGTAAAACTTTCCTAAAAATTCATGTTTCAAAACATGTGTTAATGATACACTATAAATCCTTCCACTGTTAAAACATTTAGTTTTATATGGTGATAGTATTTTAAAAGATGTTTGTGAATGTTTATGTAGTTAGTATAAATACACTAGTATGTATGAGAAAACTTAAAACAGTAATATAATAAACCAATGTTTATATAAATTAAACAATCCTACAATTTTTTCTAAAACATAAATCTTGATTCTTAAGGTAGGTCATGTTATCCTAGATAAACATGTAAGTAAATAAATAGGGGGTGGGTTGAATTTTAATTTATAAACAAACACAATTTTTTTATACACATCATGTTTTAAAACTAATGGAAACATGAAGTTCTAATATCCCAAAATTCTAAACCCAGAAAATATATCAAAGTAATATTTAGTATGAATAATGGAAATTACATTTTTAATAATTCCATTTATATAAATGAATAAAACGAGTAAAATAATTAATAACAACAACTTAATAAGTCTAATATAATGTAAATATAAAAAAATGGTGTTTACTAATTTATAAATCAATAACCCCATAAGAGATATTATAATAAACAATTTTAACCCAAAGAATAATGGTTATACTGAACTTAATTCATGGAATCGTTGACTGTAACATGTTGAAAGGTATCCATGAATTTAACATGTTAGAAGATCTATATTACAATAACATAGAATACATTAAATTTATCCTCCAGTATACACCACTTATATATACTGGAAGCCCAGATCTATCTTCCTTAATTGAAGAACTAAATTACCATGATTGACAATAGTTCTTGATTCTGCATACCAGAATCTTGGATCATTCTTCCAACCATGGAAGCCCTCAACTATGAAGGATTTGAAAAAAAATTATTACAATAGAAATGATATTAACATTAAAATTGAAGCCTCCCAAACTATTTCTTATAAAATAGTCAAAAGGTAGAATTATAATGATTAGACGATCTCAATAAAAAAACCAGTCGCATAACATCTAGTGATCTGTGTGTGCTCTTTCTCAAGAATGTAATTCCTTATTCTTATAGTCCTCTATGAAACAGTCCAATCTATAGAAATTTCACCAATAGTTGGATTGTGAATTCTTCAGGATCAATTACAATGAAATGAAAGGAATCTATATCATCATCTTTCGATGAACTCGATTTTTTTTCATGTTCTGATAAACATAGTTCTGAACCACTAATGTTCTCTATTTAATATAGTCCTTTGGAATTCATAGTATGGAACTCTGTAAATACAGTTGTCTGGAACTCAATTATTCTAAACAAAAAATCTCAAATAAAATCTTAAATCTAAAACAAATTATATCACGAGTGTTATGTGATTTTAAAAACTAAGGATAAAATGAGTCTATTTCTCAACAATCCACCCATTTTGAAAAGAAAAAACAAATGAATAAAAAATTGAGTTTAAGAAAAATTTTAAATGAAATCATTCCAATAAGTTTGGTAAAATTCAATGGAATAAATTTATAATTATTTAAAATAAAATATTTAACAAACTTGTGAAATATTTCTCAGTTTTATACAAGCATGAATTAAATATTTATAAATCTTTTTTATACCCCCCTTTGGGATTTGAAAAATAATTAAAATTCTATCAATGAGAAACACAAATACATTTATGAAATTTCTATAAAATTAACCCCTCTTTATAAAATTATATTTTATCTCCCTTATTAGAAAAATAAATATAAAAAAGAAAATTTATCCCACATAAATTTTAAATATTTTAAAATAAAATTTTCAAATTTCTTCAATTTATCATAATTCTCCTCATTTTTTATTTTCAAAAAGTCTTAGATAAGGAAAAAAATATAAGTATAAATTAAAAAATAAATTTCCCCATATATTTTTAATATGAGGTATAAAAAATTACAAATACGTTTATCCCTTTAGGGTAATTCATAAAAAACATTTAGATATCATAAAATAAGAAAAACATCAGAGAACGGAAATGAAACTAAACCAATAATAACTAGAAAACATGATTTCTTATAAAATTAATTTAACTATTAATGAATAATGTAATTTTACAAATAGAATCAAATTTATGTTTTACATAATAATCAAAAAATAAATATTTTTACTTTTTAAAAATTTTATCCACCATGTGCGTCAACTTTTTATTAAACTTGTGTTTCTAATATGACTTCATCTCTTGAGAAGTAATATTCATTTCTTTGGTAGCTTACCTATCTTCAAGAGAATCTATCTTTTTGGTTTTCTAGATAACCATTTCTTCTTTATCTTCATATTTCTAAATTTTCTATTCTAAAACAAAATGATGATTCTTTTCCTTATCAATTGATTTATTAATAACTTTAACCTTATTATCAATATAATTTTTAAACATTTTAATTACTTATTATCTATTGCATAGAACATCAAAATTTTCATTTAACTTACTGCATTTATTAACCTTGGAATTGTAGTATTTGTCTTGGGATTTAAAATACTTCAAAAGTCTATCATAACCTGAATGTGCAATTCCCATTCTTTGTAAGTATTTTCAAACCCCCTTTAGCTTCTTCAATGAGGTCATCCATATATTTCTTCAATTTACCTACCTGAGTACTGATAGCTTGAAATTATATCAAGTTAACTCATTTGTTAAGTTTTTATGAAATATTATTTATAGTATTCATTTTATTTAATAAGTTATATTTGGATTCCATCACTTGCTCCATCCATTATAATCTATAACATGAAGAAGTTTTCGATGAACTCTCAAAAAGTTCTTTCTGAACATTAACTTTCATAGGATGAAAAAGCGATTTCTAATTTTTTTGAGTAAGATATCAATAACATTAAGCGACTTGGATTTGTCTTCATCAATTCCATTTCAACCATTTTCTTCTTATAATATTTTCTTTTCACTTAAAATTTTACTTTAAGACCTATAAATTTAACTAAATCAATCTTAGGATGAACTGATCTACATAGAATGAGTTGTAGGTTGTGATTTAAAATTATGAATTTTAGGATCTTTCTCAACATTAACCTCTTAAAAAATATTTTCAAATTATTCTAATTTTTCTCCATTTCAAAATATTTTATGACTGGGAAAACTTCATTAAAAGGTACTTACATAGAAGTAACTAGTGGTGGAATAACCTCTAATGGGGTGACTTATATATTATTCCCAACATGTTCTTTATCTTCTATATGAGGATATGAGAGTAATATTGACTTATCTAAAACATCCATCACAAGTTCCTTCCCTTTACTTAAAAATATATATACCTCTAAATAATAGGGACTTCAACATATTCTAAAATAGTAAAAAAGTATAATATTTCCATTTCTACTTGGTAATCTCTTATCCTCTGATAATACCTCTTATTCTTCTTCTCTTAAGTTAACTTTTGATGAGTTTCTTCTATTAATTCCATAACATCTACTTTATCTTATCCATTTTAAGGCTATGGAGAAACCCTATTTCCTTTCTTATTCATTATCACACCATCCTATTATTATATGTTTTCACTTTGAGTATCAACCATCTTCTATAATTCTTCCACATTTGAATTAACTCTTTGTTGTTGGGGATGTTTCTATTAAACTTCTCCTTCTCCATGTTTCTTCTTATCTAGAATTAGATGTTTATAAAAAAAACGATTATCAATTTTACTCTAATCATTTGAAGTATTTTTTAGATTTTATTTATATTTTTATTTGATTTAGTCATGGAAATATGAAGTTTAAACTAACAATGAATTCCCAAAGAACTTATTTCTATTTAATCCATACATCAACCTCAATCGAGCGATCATTTCAAAATTGATCATATTTTTTACCCTTTTAGGATGAGCTTCATTCTCAAATCCTTTATCTCTTAGATCTATTCAACATTAAATAAAATAAAAATATATATATTTGGTTTCACCATTTTTATGAATATTTCATCAATATAACACCAAATAAACTTTGAAAGGATCAACTTTCATATGTCGACTAAAATGTATAGTGATAGATATCATGTATTTTCACTATATCATTACCTCATATCCATGACATTATAAAAGAATGTTTAAACTAAAATAAAACTCGTAATTTTAATGACATGTGGTTCATATTAATTAATTTATCCTTAAAAATAAATAAATAATTATTTACCTTTATTTTTAAAAATCACTAAAACCTTCAGATGTTTGTTTGAAATAAAAAATGACACACCTTACATCAGTCATCCCAATATTTAAACAAACCAATATAAGATTAAACTTATAGGATTATTGAAAAATATAAACAACACATGCTTTTATTATCGAAATTCATAAAATCCCACCATTGTATATATCTTACAAATAATAGGTTAAAGTATTAGATAATAGTATTCCAAATATATATTTATAGCTTCCCATCCATGGAAGATAATCATATAATTTAATAGAAACTCATAATTCCAAAAAAAATCTTGTTCAACTAAATCTTCAAGAATAATTTCCCTTTAAAATATTTTTCGAAATGAATTCATTTCATGATCAATAACTGAACTATACCTAAGAAAATAAAAAAGTTCAATGAAAACACTAAATTTAATGTTTATAACCAATTGTGGTTATAATCATTTATATTGGAATGATAATTCAACATACCAATTCCATTAACCTTCCATGTTCGGATGGTTTAAAAATTTTCCCACTAAAATAAAATATTGGATATTCTTTATAAAAGAAATAATATTTAAATTTATTAATGATTCTATTTCAAATTTAAAAACTCACATTAAAATAATAAAAACATATAATTCTAAATAGTGAAAAATAATTGTTCTTCAAAAAATTCATTGGTATAAAAACAAAAGTAAAAATATACAAAATTTTATCTTTTAGTAAACTATTATGATTTTCTTATTTTGAATATGTTTCAAATATAATTATAAAAAAATTGAACTTCTCCAAAAATTAAAGGATTACTTCTTAAAAATTTAGAAAAAATCATAAAAACTCAAACCCCCTAAATAAAACAAATTAAAGAAATATTTAAGAAATATATAAAAAATATTGAAACCTACTGAATAGTAAAAATTCACAAAAAATAAAGACTATTCTAATAAAATTAAAAATATATCTGATGCCAAAAATAAGTATTCATCTTCCTGTACACAATGACATAATTTCCTTATAAAATAGGTCTCTTATAAGGAATAAATTCTCATGTCTTGATGTATTTTCATACAAAAACTCTGGAACCTAGACATGATTAGGTCTCTAATGTTAATAAGAAGTTATCTCTCTTGAAATAAAGTCTAATGTTTTCCTAATATATTGGACTCTATTTAATGAATATATCTTTCTACAGTGTCCATATCCATGAAACTTAGTATAAAATGGTTCTAGATATGAACAATATAATATCATTTATAATTATAAATTTTGATTGATTTACCACCAATTTAGAGTGTAGTTATTTTGGGCATTAGTTGTGTATACATATTCTCAAATGATTTTCTTTTGATGGTAAAACTTGTTCGAAATTTATTCAAAAGTTTATTCTCTAATTTCATCTTGATAATTTTAATTTTTTATCTTTATTTGATTTAACCTTCATCTCCAATTTTTTAAACATATTATGTATAGTCTTAGGAGAATATTATAATGATCTCACAATGCTTTCTCCATTCCCCTCAACATTAACTTTACAAAATCTATTCTTTAATTATTCCAACTAATAATTTATATTTTAATTAATAGTTTTCATTTGTAAAATATCCTCAGAGTTATCACAAAATTATTATTTTTATTGAATACATTTAGTATGGAGTTTACTTTTCTTTTTAGTGGGTTTATAAAAGTTACCTTAACATTCTCCCATTCGCCATTTATTCATTTTTTTCAATGATAGTTATATAAAAATTAATTTATTGAACTTTAAGAGAATAAAACTCATCTGCACTCTCACTATTATCACAATATTAATTATATAATTATTTTTAATCTAGCTTAATATTGGTATGATCTTTTTCATTTATCTTACCCATGGAACGTTTTTTGAACATTTGGGTTATTAGAATTAAACCTAGTTATTCTTATAAAATCATCACTATCCTTCAATGAACTATCATAAGTGGCATATAATTTTATTACACATCATGTATATAATGATTTTAATATTTTATTAACTTTTCTCTAAGAATATTTTTTCAAATAGTTTCAATTTTGTTCTTTAATTAGTGGAAATTTGGTCAAATTATGACAAGATTTTTTTTATTCTTTATATATACAATTAGAAGAATATTTATTATTACAGATCTCAATATTTTATTTATATTTATTATTTTATAATGTATTTTTTCACATATATTGGTTCATCCTTCTTCAAAATTGAGCAATTTCACCATCACTTAACACAATATATTTATAACTTTCACATTTCCTTGGTTTATCCTTACTAGCTCCATAATTTAATGATATGGTATATGTAAAAGAAAATCCATTTTTATTCTTTTATTTTTCAAAATACTTCTTTAATTGTTTTTATACTACACTAAATTTCCAATTAGATCATTAAGACTTAAATTTTTAATGTGCTTTTTGTCATCAATCACTATTCTCTAGGATTCCCATTCCATCCGATGTATATCAATTACTTTTTACACCATTTCATTTTCTGATAATTATTTTTCAACATGTGATTTTTAAATTCAAACAATTTTAATTGATATATGATGTATTTGAGAAATATTTTCTCCATGTATCAAATTTAAATTTTTATAATCCTCTATAAGCACAATTTTTTTTTTCAACAACATTTGAGGTTAAAAAATATAAGGGTCCATATTTTTAGGATGCTGTTCATTTTCATTCTAGGGTATTTCCTAATGATTATTAGGATCATATGGTTTAAAAAATACTAGAATAAGTTTATGTGGGTTTCACATTTAATCTAAATTTATTTTTTTTAAAACTTGTTTTACCCTTATGTAAGACCTATAGTTTATATATCGGTAAACCTTATTCGGGTTTCTTTATAAGGGTAAAATGGTTTGCCCTTATATAGTAAACCTACTTCATCTATAGGTTTTTGGTTTCTCCACTGCATAAGGGTGAAACAAGTTAACTTTATATAGGTTTATGTTGTTGTATCAGGGTATCTTTTTTCCTATTTTTCCATTTTGAAATTCATATTCTTTCTTCATGATCTTCCTAGCCTATTAACCTTCTTCATGGACTCTTAAATTATAAAATCACGTGGATAAATTTTTTTGACCCATTTAAAATATGTAACTCAAAATTGGGAAAAATAGAAGGCTCTACAATCATGTTTTATGTTAAAAGTGAATTAAATGGTGTTTTTAAATATTATTTCAATGTTTTGTATATCTTTATATTCCAATATGAATTGATATAATTTTAGGAATGACCAAACATCTTTCTTCTATATTTCCCTTTATTTCACCTACAAAATATGGATGACCCAAAAAATATTTCTTTAAATTTATGGAGCCTCTGTGATTTAGGTAAATCTATTCTCATACAATTTCCATGCATGGGGAAAATCAATTTGTACTTCAGTGAGTTACAAAGAAAAAATTACAAATAGAGGATTTGTTAAATTATATCCATATTTTATGTTCAATTTGTTATATTAACATCTTTATGTTTCTTTGGATGAACTTTTAAATTCAAACTAAATTAGATATTTTAAAAATATAATTATCGATAAAGAATAAAAGTAACAAATGTTAAATATTGGATTAAACATAGAAGATTAAATTGTATTTCTTGTTTTAAATGTTTATTGTCTACAAAATTTTAATTTCATGTTTTAAATTTTAATAATTCTTTTGGAAAGCAATTATTGGCACATTCTACAACTTAAATTGATAATTTAGAAATGATCAATGGAAGATAAATCATTATCACATGTGATAACATTTTTATTATTTTATTAAAAATATTTTGGAATGAATAGAATTATAGTTTTTTCTTAATAATATTATCATATGATTTATTTAATTAATTCCGTAAAACTAGAAATACTATCACATAGTTATTTAAATATTCTAGTTTGGGATATTTAAGATGTGTAGTCTCATGTGTTTATTTTGTTTCATCTAAATATTTTTTCTATATAGTTTGTTATCTATGTATTACCATTGTTATAATATTTAATATTCATAGAAAATTAATAATTAATTAAATATAATAATAGTTTTTTATTATAAAAAGGCATGTCAATATTATTACAGCATATTTATATTTAATTATGAATAATATCTTGTCACGAGTCACCTATTCGAATGAATTAAAATATAGATTTAATTTTTTTGGTTAGTTCAACTATTAATATTCATAACGAGTTTGTTAATTAATGATAATAATAAACCAAATGATTGGGAATATGTAATGTTTGGGTTTAGAAAGCCCATACCTATTTGTAAAGGATTTAATTCCATGTTTGATCTGATCTTTTTTGTTTGAGATTATATGTTTTTATTATTTTCTCCACCTTGATTGATTGTATTTGATCTTGGACATTAGAGCCTTGATAGGTTTATATAACCCCAGTTATTAGAGCAATGTTATGTTGTGGGCTAGGATCCTGGGGATTCTATGATAGTCGATGCCAGTGATGGTAAGGAAGTTTGGAATTCTGCATGATGGTGTAGGAGACAAGTTGTTCATATGCATTCAATGTGGTGAAATTATCCTAGATATTAATAATTATTTTTTGATGCATATTTAATGTCCAAATGACCAGATTATTTTTATATTATAAGTTCTTACTACTGAATCCAGTTTGATGATACACACTACAAGTGTATTTTTTTATGTGGTAGTTTAGGCTGAGTCGTAGTGTACATGGATAATTATAAATTGATAAATTTATTAATAAATGAATGAGGTTTTTATGGTATATTTATATATTGGTGAAATTATTGAGAATATATCAAGAGGATCAATAGTTCCATTGTAACTTGGATAAAATATTATAGAGTTAATCTTGGAAATAAAAATGGTTATAATTAATTAATGGTGAATTAATTAATTAATTAATATTAAACATGTTTCATCAGTGATTATTGAAACCTAGTCCTTAGTTCCGGGGATCTTGTGTGATGATTGTGGCATATGAGTCTAAGTATAGGGAGTTTCCCTTAGCATGGTTTTGTGTAATGTTGTTTATATTTTCTGATTCCATTTGTTACATGTCTCATGTTCGTAGGGAAACTAAACCCTAAATGATTTGGTGAATGTTTTCATCAATATATAAATAGAGAGGGAATAGATGACCAACTTATCATCATCCCCTTATCTCTATTTAGACATAGATGAGTAGGAATATCTTGTTATATAATTTCTTATAGTATATAATGAGTTCCTACAAAGGATGTGATGTTTTACAATTATACTATACATTTATGCGCATACTATAATGGATTTAGGTACAACACATATTTTTTTCAGGCATGGGGGTTCCAAATTTCCATGGGTGTATGTGCATAGGCTACAATGGATTGAGGTATAATGCATGAACAAATGATTTATAGGATTTCACACATGCACATGGTTGTGGTCCTAATGATGAAGTGGATAAATGGATTGATTCCAATACTAGATGTTGGGTCCTATACAGGACTAGGGTAGATAAGAGAGAGGCACAACTAAAATCAAGGATAACTTAATTATATAAGGGATCATCTCAGGATGGGATGCATTTGGGAATAGGGGATACAAATCAATTTTGGATAGGAAGAAGCGTACCTTAATTTATATATACTCCTTATATGGAATTTGGATTACTAATATGTTTTACATGGTTAGTGATCCATGGTAAGGATGAGAAACTAGTATTACCTATTTATGTGACAAGTTAGTTTAATTTATTTATTCAATGGAATTTATTACACTTCTGTCAAATGTTTTAGGAGAAGTTACTAGTAGGATCCTTCTGATTATATATATTATGCTCACCATATGTATTTATAAACTATTTTCATGTCACTAGGGATAGTGTAGAGATTAGGCCAGATATCATTAGCTTAGAGGTGATATTTTTTAGTTGTCAAGGGCTAATTGAGTTTTTGTTTAATGGATATTTTTTACTTTGGTATATCAAATTTTATTTCAGTTTTATGTGTTATGTATGAAACTATATGTTTTTGGATTATTTATTTTATTTATGAATTTGGTTTGGTTTGTGGTTTTTTCTGAATATCATGTTACGTAAATAATTAGAGGGAAATACCTCCCATGCGTGTGATTATTATAGCCTCGATGCTATTTTCCAACCTATGGCCGATGGAGGAGGGATTCAGTTATCATTTATCCTAGACGGGGGTAGCTTTAGAGGGAGGGGGCCATGGCATGAAATGTATAACTTTTAATTTATTATAAATAATACAAGCAATTTTTCAAGATGAAACTTTAAAAAAAATATATATAGTCCATTTAATTGAACAGTGTAAAACATTTTAAACACAATAGTTTAGTTGAAACTCAATCCTCTCTTATCTAAAAAATTAGAAATATAATTCTTAGCATTTTTTAACTATCGAGGAGCATAATATAATTTTTGACACCTGTTTTGATCATAAATTTTTCTATTAAATCTATCAAATAATTATAATACTTTCCCTAAAATATAGGACGTATATTATGATTTATATTATGGATAGAACTAGGATATAATATAGTATTAATTTTTTTTCTCTCTACACAATTGTAAGGTGACAGGAAATCGAGACATGAAAATCTGTTAAATAATTGAAAAAAAGAAATAATATCAGGTTAAATCTTAAATGTATAGACCTTATTTGATATAAGTTTTTTTCATAGGTAAATATATCAGTAAACCTACAAGAGCGAGTTTAATTGTAGTTTATATAAAAAAATTGATTGCACATCATGTTTTCAAACTACCAAAAACACAATGTTCCAATGAACCCAAAAGTATAATCCTAAAAAATAAATTTGACTAAAATTTATTAAGAATAGTTAAAATTATGTTTTCCAAAATATAAATTTCTTATAAAAAACAAAAATTAAGTATAATTAATGACAAAAACTAATTAGGAACATCATAAATATAAAAAATGTAGTGTACTGATTTAAAAATTAACTACCCCTTAAAAAATATTATAAATAACTCTTTAAAACAAAAGAATAAGGGGAATGATAAAACTAATTAAAGGTATCCTAGACTATAAAATTTAAAAATGTAGGCTCAAATTTTACCTGTCATAACTTCTATCTTCTAATACCCTAGAATCCCTCAAATTAACTAATCAGTAAGTAACACTTATACCAATTAGAAGATCAACTTTGTCTTCCTTAATGAAATCCCTTGACCAGTATGACTGAAATTAGTTCCAACTTCTAAAACAAATAATATAGGTTCTTTATTCCAACCCAAAAATCCATTGATCATAAAGGACCATTAACATAGATATTAAAAATGAAATGATAATAACATTATAATGAAATCCCAACAAATGAGTTTTTAGGAAAACACTCAGAAAGTAAAATTGAAATGATCTGAATCTCTCAAAGAAACAAATGATTACCCAACTACAATATATTTGTAAAATGTATTTCAATGGAATTTAATTTCTTATTCTTCTAATTCTCAAATCTATGGTGAAATTTATAGATATTTCTCCAATAGCCAAACTGTACGTTCTTCAAGATCAGCTATAATGAAATCATAAGAATCTTTACAATCATCATTTGACGAACTCGACAATACTTCACATATTTGGATGAAGTTAGTTATATACCACTATAGTTCAATAAAAAATTCAATCATCTATAATTTCAAGCTAAGGATCTCTGGAAATACAATTACCTAAAATTAAATTCTATATAACAAAAAAACATAAACAAAAAACTCAAGTTAAAAAATTATATCATGAGTGTTATGTGATTTTAAAAACTAAGCATAAAATAATTATCTGAATCAACAATCTAAAACCTTTTCAAAATCATAAAACTGAATGAAAATTATAATTTTAATATAATTTTAGAAGAAATACATTTTTTAAAATTATTAAATTATAATAGAATAAATCTCCCACTATTTTGATTAGAAATTGCAAAAAAACTTATGAAATAAATATTGAATTATAAAACAAAAAATTAATGATTTACAAAGCCTCTTATCACCTCATTTGTGATTATATAAATAATTAAAATTATATCCTAAAGTAAAATAAAGAAATTTCTGAATTTTTTATAAAATTTTACCCTTTTTATTAAAATATATTATCTACCCCTTAATTGAAAAATTCCAATAATTTTTTTTAAATTTCTCAAATTTATCTATTTTTTAAAATTTATCCACCATTTGTATTTTCAAAAAGAGATAGAGAGAAAAAAATTACAATTATCAATTGAAAATTAATTTCTCCCTTAGACTTTCAATATGAGGTCAAGAAAAAAACTACCAATACCTTTGTCCCTTTATTATTTATTCATAAAAACAAACATTCATATGTGATTAATTAATATAAATATGAGAGAAATGGTAAATAATTCAACCAAAAATAATTATGAACCATAGAATCATGTAACATGAATTTAACAATTAAAATATAACTTAAGATTTCAAATATAACCAAATCTATGTTTTACACAATATTTTAAAAAAAATAAACCTTTTTTAGAAGTTTTTCCATGATTTCCATTAACTTCTAAATATGTTTGTGTTTATTCAATAAATTCTATTATTAAGTGGCCATATTCATCTCATAGGATGATAACTTCTCTTATAAAGTATTTAACTTCTAATTCTCCCCTATGAAAATTTCTTTTTTAGGTTAAGTATTCTGGATCATCTCTATTAAATATAAATTTTGATGCTTAATCTCATTAAAATATTTTGAAATAACTTCGGCCTTTTTATTAAGATCTCTTACAAAATATTAAATTCCTTCTAATCTCTTGCATAGAGAATTTTATTTTCCATTAAACTCACCACAATTATTTTTCATAGAGTTGATGTATTTACATAGGGATTTCAAAAACTTCAAAATGTATTATATCTTTTGGCTAAGAAATTTTTAATTCCTTGTAAATATTTTTCAAATATTATTAACAACAACAATGGTTTAAACCATCTATTTTTTCTATTTTAAAAACATTAGTGTTAATAATTTGACATTATATCAAGTTTAATTATTTATTAAGTTCCAAAAAATATCTATTATAGTAATAATTTTCATCAAAAATTTATATGTAGAATCAATATTCTACTTGAACCTTTGAACTCAATAACTTTAAGAAGATTATAATGAACTATCATGAATTTCTTTTTGAACATCAGCATTCATAGGTTGAACAATTGGTTTTGCAACTTTTTCAAGTGAGATATAAATTACACTGAGAGACCTTGATTTGTATTAATCTATATTATCTCACCCATTTTCTTAATCTATACTTTATTTATTATTTATTGTTTTACTAGATTAGTTAGAAATTGAATTAATTTAATTATATGATGAACTAATCGACATATAACGATATATAGTTATCTCTTCAGAAATATAAATTAAAGTATTTTTATCCATTTCAAATTCTTTAAAATCATATACAGTTTTTTCAATTTATTTATCTATTTCAAAATATTATATAATTGGGGAAACATTAGTAAGAGGTACTTCTATAAAATTAACTATAGTTTTAATTAACTTAGATGGTATGAACTCCATAGTCTACTGAACTAGTTCTCTAACTTTACAATGAGAAGAGGAGAGTAAAAATTTCTTCTCCAGAATGTCCATCACATTCCCCTACAATTTCCCTTAAAAATCTATATTTCTATAAAAAAGAGGCTCTTTAACATATTATCAAATATTAATAGAGTAATATGACCCTCGATATATGGGAAACTCTTATCAATTGTTAATACATCTTCATATTCTTCTCTTAAGTTAGATTCCGATGAGTTTATTATTTTAAAGACATAACTCCCACATTATCTAAGACAAAGTAAGGATTTATATAATCCCTTTCTTCTTTCTTTTTCTATATCTCACTGCAAGTATTCACATTGAGTATCCAACAACTTCAATAATTCTTTGACATTTGAAGCAACTCTTTTCTACAGGGGATGTTTCTATTAAATTTAACCATCTCCAAATTTCCTCCACTCTGAAGTAAAATGTTTAGAAAATATACCTTATCAATTTTACTCTTATCCTTTAATTACTCTATTCCATTTTATTTAAATCTTTTTCTATGATTTATTTTTGGGCATTCAGAGAAGAAAATTTTGATGAATTCTCAAAAAAATTCTTTTTATTAAAGTTATATATAAAACTATTATGAGATATTGTTTTAGCAATGATAAGATTTTTTCTACCCTTTTAAGATTATATTCATTATCTAACCCCTTATCTCTAAAAAAATCCTAATTTTTTTCATTATTTAGGTAAAAAATGTCAATTTTACTATTCCCATGTAGATTTATTCAATATAACTCCAAAAAAACATTTCAAGGATCAAATTGTGTATATTGACTATTTTTTTTTCAAATAGATATCTTGTATTCTCAATATATCTTTATCTTTTTCATCCAGTAGTATAAGTTGCTGTAAAAACTAAAATACAATCCATACTACCAATAACATATGTATCATCTTATATACTTCCTCTTTAACCAAAATTAAACTTCCATTAGCCAAAATCATTATAAAAATATCAAAAAACTTCTATAAGACTTTTTGAAAAAATAGCTCACTTTACATAGGTAATCCCATTAGTTTATAAAACCTCTCTAAGGATAACCTTGGTTTCTTTTGTAAAAATATCAAACAATGCACTTTTTTCTTCTCCCAATTATATGAATCTCATCGTTCCATAAAACTCAACGATAATATAAAAAAATTAACTTATAGTCTTTTTTAGCTACATCAATATGTTCTTGTGGATGTAATTGAATAACATCATTTAACACAAACACATAATTCAGAAACAAGTCTTAGTTAGCAACAATTTCATTTATAATTTCAATTCAAAATGTTTCTCTAGATGAATCCATTTCTTGATCAAAAATATATTGGAGTCGGTGCCCTATAAACCAAATCATTTGTACTTTATGATAAACCTGAATTCATTGGATGGATATTAATAAACTCATTATCACATCATGATTGTTCTTATACATTACATAGTATGTGATAATGCACTAATAATAGTTGTCAGACTAAAAGGTCATAGAGGATTCCTGCTACGATGAGAACCCGGAAGTTTCATGACATTATTCTTCAATATATGTTCTATGGCCAGATGATATCATTTTAAGGGTCACAAATGATATAGTCTATCATGGGTGGGGACTAATGAAACCTTGAGGAACCTTCTCATGGTGTGCACCCTTTGTAATATTCAGGAGGGTAATATGATAACAAGAAATGACATTATGAAATCCACATTCAAAATTGTCATTGGATGTTTCTATCCACAGACATGTGTATTGGTCCTTATAATTCAAAATTACTATTAATGGGTATTATGACTCCTGCACATAGATGTATTGACAGAAACTTTGATGATAGATGTTCATGGTAAGGTAGGATATGTTGGGTGTGTCTTAAGTAATACGTCATTAATGAATAATTTGAGAAAGGATTTGACACTTCTAAGGAAGTATATATCCCATGACCTTTGATATAAATCATATAGCCTAACTAAATCCATGTTAAAGGTGTTATTTTGGAAAGTTCAATTCCGTGAAGTTAAAGAATGAGAAATCTGGCACATAGGTTGGTGGCACTTACATGCAACCCGCTTGGTTAGAGATATCAGGACAAAGGGATTATATTACAAGGTAAGCATTCGTATGAGGTGACATGACATTGTGACATCAACTTCTTTCTCTTAGGTTCCTTGACCTGTTTCTAGATAGTAATCCTAAAATTTAGGCAAGCCCACTTAATACTAATGATAAAGAGGCCTAGAGTTTTACATACTATGTGTAGCCAATATCTCGGTTAAATAATTTTTTATTTAACAAGTTGAATAAATATTATTCCTGATTGTGGTTTAATAATTATTCAAGTATCCCTGATCACATTTATTTTGTCGCTAGTTATTCAGAGAATATATTGTTAAAGAAATATTTATTTATCATCTAATAATGAAGTTATATTTATTTAATAAATAAATAGTCATTATTCAAGGCCTAGTAAATGTTGACGAGGACTGGCAGACCAAGTTATGGGTTCGGTGTGAAATAATATTAAATGTTATCTGGTTTAATAATATCTAAATATAACATGAATGTTAAGAACATGTCAGGGAAATAATAGCATTTCTATTATTATTTGACAAGGGGTTTCATATGGAATAATAAAATAAGTAAAGATACTTGTGAAAATTATTTATTATTACCTGGTGAATTAAATTCCCCATTATGTTATTATTTCCTAATTAGCCATGGGGTCATCCCACTAGCTAACCAATGGTTTTGTTCAAAACATCTTTGGAGAATATCTCTCTAGAAAAGGGAACTATTCCCTCTCCATGAATGCTCTCAACCAAGAAACATATCCTCCTCCACTGGATCTGGGAGAATGATCTGGAAGCGATTCTCAAGGTGATCGAAGCCGGACATCACAAGCGCAAGGATATTCCACGCTGACACCTGGAGAGTCCTTCGGTGATGTCCGAAGATAAGGGGAGCACATGTGGATCACTACTAAAGTAATCATATCCTTGGATTCTACATCAAAATGAAGTACAACCACAGACCTATGGTCGAACACATCAATGAAGAAAAAATCACCTTGGAGGTAATTCGTTAATTTAATTAAATTAATTTTAAAAAATATGTAGATCCCGTCTTCTTAGTTTCAGGTTCTCTCCTTTGTCTTTTATCTTTGATTCAATTCTATGGATGGTGGAATTTATCGTCGTATTGATCTCGGATTAATCATCGATCATGGCATTTTGAAAAGTTGTGTACACTCTCATCATGTTCTTTTGCTGCGCCCGAAACCTACCAAATTGACATGTACTTCACAACGGTAACGATTTTTGTAGAAAACACTTAATTGAAAGTATCCAATCAACTTTGGGTATCCTTTATATAGATGTTATATGCTATATAAAAATGTTTTTTCATCATCCAAGATCAGACGATCAAAAAAATTTCCACCTAAACACATGATTGTATATTTTTTGAAATAAATAAAATTTTAACTTCCCAGGGTTTCAATTTTTTATTTATTAAATAAATAAAAAAATGAATAAAAAAATAGAATTCAACTTTATATCAAATAATAGTTCTTTTATAAATCCATAGGTACAAAAAAACTTTTGGCAGTTATCTTTTGTAAAACCATCATGATCTTATTATTTCATAGATAGTTCAAGATAGATTTATAAAAAAAATGAAATTATTTTAAAATTCATAGTTTACTGATTAATAACATAACCAAAAACAAAAAAAACTCTAACTCCACCAGTTAAAAGGGATAAAATAAATATATTAAAAAAAACATAAAATGTATTAAAAATTAATGAAAATTAAAAAAATATGAAAAGGCAAGTTCTAGTAAAATAAAAAAATTTACCAGGTACTAGAAATAATTATTTAAATATCAGTGAATAGTGACATAATTTTCTTCAAAATTAGGTCTTTGGAAGTTATACCATATTTTATATATATTTTTTTGAAAACAAAACCTTTTAAAATTATACTTTCTTAGGTATACTATTTTGATAAGCTATTGACTATCTTGATTTAATGTCTTGCACTATTATAATATATTAGAATTTATTTAATGGATAGTTCATTATATAGTTCCATCCTCTCTGACACATCGTAAAAAAGGTTTTGGTTGGGTATAAAGTAATTTTATTCATAATTATAACTTTAGTTAGATTTAATACTAAGTATTAATATAGATATTTTAGGCATGAGCTGTGTATAGGTCTTCTGAAATGACATTTTTCCAACGGTGAATATTTTCAATAATTTCTTTATCATTTCATTCTATAATTTAATATTAAAAGATTCTTTTTTTATTTTGAAAATTCACTATTATCTTACTCACATTAATCCTTTACTTGTATTTTTTTGAATAATATTATAATAAAAAGACATTATTTAAACTATAGTAGAATCAAACTGAAATTCATTCTTAATTTCATCCCAAATTACATTATATAATAAATTTTAATCAAGAGTAAGATTGGTAAGATTTATAACTATAATATTACCCATAAAACGTTTTTAAAACTTTGGGTAATTAACATAAAATCAATTTTTCATATTTATCATCACTATCTGTAACACCCCGAGCTTCCATGATACGCTTCTCATTCAATAATGTAATAGCTTGCATTGTATGCAAATTTGAGTTCTAAAACATCGCCACTAATCAAAGTAGCCGTTATGAATAGTAATAACAACATTTTAAAATTATAGAAATTTTATATTTTAAAATGGACTTCATTTTTGGATTCATAATATCGAAATTAGCCTATGTTGAAATTTTGGTATTTTTCTGAGAACTTCCATTTTTTATGAATAGTGAAAAATACATAAAAACAACTTTTTTAATAAAAATAATTTATAGTGATAAATTATACAATTGATTGGTTTTAGAGTATAATTAGAATATATTTTTACCATTTTATCCATTGGTGGTCATTAGAATTAACTTAACATTGAAATTGGGCATGATCAATTGTCAATCTTTTGATATAAATTGTTTCATAAAAAAACGCTATTTGTTGTGACAATGGGAATTAATTATAAAATTAATTAATGCAACTTATATGTTTGGAATTTTGTAAAATAGACATCATTTTTGAATTCGGAATATCAATTATAGCTTAGGGTGAAATTTTGGCATTGTTCTGAAAAACTTCAATTTTTGATGAATAGTGAAACCACTAAGTGGTAGTTAACTAACTGATTTTTCGTTTAAATGAAATATTACCACCTCTGTGATTTTATTTTCAAAAATCTGACATACATGGTTATCATTAAGAAGTA
Organism: Viscum album; assembly: GCA_963277665.1. NCBI lineage: Eukaryota > Viridiplantae > Streptophyta > Magnoliopsida > Santalales > Viscaceae > Viscum > Viscum album. The sequence goes on along the minus strand of OY728140.1, from coordinate 1,017,737,485 downwards.
AAATGTGGTTCAATGAGATTAAAATAATTTTTGGTGAATAGTAACTTTTAAGTTCTTAATCGCGATTAGACGTAATTAGTGTAGTTTAAGGTAAAAATAATGTTTTAATAATATGAGATGAGCTTGAAACTTGTCCTACTCTTATTGGATGAGTCATGTCTGACCAAGACAACCAATGGGTCAACTCGGGGACCCCATGGAGCCACTTTGGTTGGAAAATGACATTAATATATATTTATTTAATGTTAAAATTAAATTGACACAAACATGAGTTATTTTACTAAAACAGTTTTTAAGTGAGGTTACACAAGTCCAAATTTTTACTATAAATATTCATTAAAAAGATAAAAAGATTTCCTACAACATAGTATTTTTAATAATTTTTAGATATTAAATAAATTAATTTAATTATGACATCATTATGATGCAACGATGACCTCATTATTTAATGATTTTAATAAAATGGAGAGATAATGTAATATCTAAGACCTACACTTGTCAAAAAACTATTGGATGGGAATATTTCGAAGCATTATCATCTTATCTTAGAAATATATCAATGTGGGACCTTATAAATTCGAAACACTATTGAAAATAAAATAATAGTTTCATGATTTCCAAAAGTGACCCTCCTCTCCTCTTATAAAAGGCCCCACCTCTACCACCTCATTCACACTTTCAAGCCATTTGGCTCAGCCAACCTCTGACCAAATACTCTCACAACTTCCCCCTCTTACTCCTAGAAGCCTCACTTTGGGAGGAACTCTTCTCAAGGAATCCTTTGGATCCAATCAAAAGAGTTACCCGATTTAAAGGTAATGTCTTCTCTTATGTTATTTTGTTTTATTTTTCTTCTCCAACCCCATGAACTATTTTTATTCATTTCTTTTGTAACACCACCTATATCCTCAATATACTAGGATGTTTTTATATGAATTATTAGAGCTACACATACACACACCTACATCTAATGGTTAAAGAACATACGGTTTCTGTGGATGGCGAATTTCTGCCTCACGAAACGATGATTGTTCAACACTCATATAACACCATAAAAGGTGGCCATTAAGATGTCACTATATTTATATATGATATATAATATGTTTATGTTTTACTTATGCTTCTGTATTTCTCATTTATGGCATACTTTATGATTTCCATTATGGGTAAACGTGATAATTTCATTTTAGGAAGTACAGACTACCGCCCCCTCAAAGTGATTTGAATCGTTAATGGCTTATGTGGGATGTATAAAGGATGGAGTAAATGGTATTATACACTATATAATACTGGAATTATATTATAAATTTATATCATTATGATTTCATTCCATTAAATATGAAATAGAAAGGAAAGTAGCGTTCATGCGTACGTACAGCTTACCGTCTCCATGAACGGTGCATTTCATTTCTTACCTCTAAATGTTACGTAATGTTATAAATGAATGTATATACTGGATATATATGATATATATGACATCTAAATCATGAATATAATTCTGGAGATAATGGATATTCTACCACATAAACAACTTGTAATTATAAGAAGTTTATTGTTGACTCAAGTACCAAAGATCGACAAAACGACCGTTATTAACTTAAATAATTACATAATGTTCATATCATTGTAATAAGTGATATAAAAAGGATAATGAAATTGAAAATGGTTCTTAATAAGGTATATATTAACTCTAGCTTATTATTCAGGAGGTTAAATAACGGGTGAGTCATGTCAGACACGAGGTAAGGGAATTTCTTAACCCAACTTCCATTATTTGGGTTAATCTCCTACTTTCAAATTATGTCATGATATTATTATGTCCTATTTTGTATTTTTACGTTCTTTATGTGTACCTATAGTGAATACACATAACAGATCTATTTTATTTTAAAAATGATCTTTTTAAGGACTTCGTCTCAATCTCCTATCATTGAGGCATATTTGGTTTTATGCACAATATTCATTTATACGGTGTATAAACCCCTTTGACTTTTACGTTTATTCAAAAGGAATATTTTTTATAAGAAGTATTTTGCTAACCGACAAAAGGGAATGTTTTTCTTTCCGTAATTATGTGGCGACAATGACTTCTCCGCCACAGTGACCATTATTTGAGTTTCGGCTTCCTCTACAAGCCATCATTTTTATTAATGAAAAATAAATACAAAGTTTTAACTTTCTTTTATTTTGGTATTGAAAATGGTTTTGAAAGCGTTTTTATCAATGTGTTGTATTGATATCTTGTGATTGAAATGTGGAAATTTTATGTTTCATTTATGCATGTTTTATGTGATACGATTATGTTATGGTTTACGATTTGTTTAAACCTATTCATATGAGGAATGTATTGGACTTAATAAGTGACGGGTGGAGCCCGCTATAGCTCCTCGATGCATCAGTAGGTCTCATGAGACAACTAGACGTGGAATTGGCCGAGGCCCTTTCCCAATTTGATTTATGGTTTTGGCCGAGGCCTTAATCATTTTAGATGTCATGGCCGCGGCCTTGACAAAATGTTTCAGAATATCTGGCATTATACATTCCCTCATTATGAAAGTGGTTATTGATATTGCATGTGATTATTCGACCAGTAGAATATCCATGTGAGGAAGTGAATGACATTTTCTCATTTTACTTTTTCCATATTATGTTGATGTTCAAGTTTAAAAGGATTTTGTTTTAGTTATACATTGCCTTAAATTTTTATGTTTATTTATGAAAGATTCCGCATTATTGTTATCCTTATTGAGCATCTGAGCTCACCCCTTTCAATGTTTTAATATTTTCCAGGATGTGAAGAAGAATTTCATGAATGACCTGCAGGGATAGTCAGAAGAAGATATGAGTGTGGACTATGAAGACTTTGTTATTAGTTTTTCATTTTATGATGTAATGTAACATTTATGAATGTATCTAGAATTTCCAAGGCTACTAAACTAATTGGTATTTCGAGACTTGATATTTTGTGATCATGCCAATGTTACGAAGTAACGCACCAACTCTGGGTAGCTGGGGTCGGGGCGTTACAGTTGGTATCAGAGGAAGTTTAGTACTAACCTTGGAAGCTAGATTTAGATAAACTCTGATTAGAGCACATAGCCCAAAGATAGACTTTGAGGATTAGTATAGAAGAACTTCCTAGAATTTTGGTATTGTAGAGATGTTGTGTGTTTTCTGAGCAATACATCCCTGTCTGGATACGAGTAGGTAGAGGAAGCTCTGGAACAGATGTACCTAGGGGTAAAACCCAAAAACACCGCTTTGAGCTAGACTTGAACGGGAACTGGTGCATGACAACGGGCCTTGCTGCACTCTTGGTTACGACACTCCCGGGGGATATTCTTAGGATAATTCCCATTTTCTTTACAAACCACTATAAACGGTTATGAGTATATACTTCCTCAAATAAAAACTTTTTATGATTATGGATTATCTCCATAAATAGATCAATTTATGTTAAGTATTTTACAAGTATGGAATTATGTATTTTGATTAATAAACTAATCTAGTTTATGCCATTGTTTAGAAATGGCGCCTAGTGGAAGGAATGGAAACCGTATCAATGCACGCACTCCGTGTAGGGATTGCCCTTCTGCTCAAGATAATTATTGTGGATCTGGAGATACAACTGGTGCTGATCAACTTATTACCATACTGGGACAACTCACTCAAGTTATGAATAATAACCTTACTCATATGGATCACCCTGATCCACAAAGTGGAAGATCAATGTTAGACCGCTTCATGAGGCAAAAACCACCAATATTTAATGGGGGTACAAATCTGTTAGTAGCTGAGAAATGGATAAACTCCTTAGAGAAAATATTCCATGCTTTGGGGAGTAGCGAAAGGGAGAAGGTTGTCATGGTAGTTTACCACCTCACTGGAGATGCCGATCTGTGGTGGTCACTGATTCAAAACACTAAGGAAGATGATGACGTATCGAATATGGAATAGAGGGAGTTCAAAGAGCTTTTCTTAGCAAAATACTTTCCTCGTGACCATCGAGCAGATATGGAAAGGAAATTTCTGAGTCTGAGGCAGAAGGAGGATGAGAATGTCGCAAAGTATGAGGCCAGCTTTACAAGGTTAGCGAGGTATGCTGCAGATTATATATGTAACCCAAGGAGTAATATTGATCGTTTCATTGATGGGTTAAAACCATTTCTCTGTCGAGCTTTAGTATCACAATCCTTCTCATCATACGAAGATATTGTCTCGTGTGCTATCAAGACAGAAAAGGAATTCTCTATGTCTTATGACAACAAAGTAAAGTAAGAGAAGAAGAGAACGGTGGAACAAGAGACAGATAAAGGGAAAAAGGGAAAGAAGGATTTTCCATTATGTGATAATTGTGGGAAGAATCACCCTGGTACTTGCCTAAAAGGAATGAGAGTTTGTTATAAATGTGGAGAAAAGGGTCACCAGGCACGTGATTTCAAGGGAAAGAAAGAGGCTATCAAAGTTGAATGCTACAATTGTTGAGAAATGGGTCATTATGAAAATGAATGTCCTAAGCGTCAGGGAAACATACCTCAGAAAAGGCCAAGGGTTCAAGTCCAATCTTATGCTGTGACTACAGTTGAAGCGGAATAATTAATGTATTGGTGCTTTTGGACTCATGGATTATATTCTGGTTATTAGAGTAATGTGATATATAAGGATTGTACTGCAGTACTTGTTGATTTCAGTAAGGTTTTAATATGATGAAGGTAATCATATTTTTAGTATGTGACAAAAGATAAACTTTAATTTGTTTGGGGAATCTGATGTTACAATTGATTTTGGAATTTAGAGACCTTTTAGAGAAAGTCCGGACATAGGTATTTTGGATAACTATAAAGGTTGGAATGGATTGAGTTGAACTTTGGATAGTATTGTTTAAGTTTTAAACATTTATGAAGATTATTTTTGGAATAGTATAGTACTATATTTTTAGGAAAAGGACAACCTGCAGGGTGGGGCATAACCCGTCGTGTCGGACAAATCTGCAGGAATCGAACCCACAACCATAGTGCGACATGCCTTTATTTCCTACCACTATCCTATAGGAAGTCCCTGGTTATTACAAAATAATTTTACTAATCTAAATGGTATGTGTTAACATTTGGAACCTTATAAAATTAGGATAAGTATAATATTTTTGGGTTCTATTATCTTTTTGAGTGAAAAGTGAGTTGAAGGTTGAAACTCTAATTGTCAAGAACAAATATATATATACCTATCTGTTATTCAATGAATAAATTAATTCTTAAACTTTAGTAAAGGGATATTAAAACAAAAAAATGTGTTATCCTAATACCTTATATCTTGTTGAACTGATGATATTTTAAATCAACATAGATTGAAGGCTTTGAGGCCCTCAATTTGACAGTTGATTGTGATTGATGACCTCAATCACTCCCTACAAATATTTACATTTTTCCTCCAATTATATGTCTCTAATTTCCACCAGTGTTCTCCTAATCGAGATCATAATTGGGTGGTGACTTTTTCATTTCCCTTTCCCTCTTATTAAGGCTAAAATTTATTAATCTTATTCCTGATGTGGGTTTTCCACAAAGGTATTTTATCTTTTCAACCTTTTATTTTCAAAGAAAAAAATTTCAAATTGTGAGGACGCAATTTATTGAAGGAGGAGAGAATGTAACACCCCGAGCTTCCATGATACGCTTCTCATTCAATAATGCAATAGCTTGCATTGTACGCAACTTCGAGTTCTAAAACACCGCCACTAATCAAAGTAGCCATTATGAATAGTAATAACCACTTTTTAAAATTATAGAAATTTTATATTTTAAAATGGAATTCATTTTTTTATTCGGAATATTGAAATTAGCCTATGTTGAATTTTTGGTATTTTTCTGAGAACATCCATTTTTTATGAATAGTGAAAAATACTTAAAAACAACTTTTTTAATAAAAATAATTTATAGTGATAAATTATACTATTGAGTGGTTTTAGAGTATAATTAGAATATATTTTTACCATTTTATCCAATGGTGGTCATTAGAATTAACTTAACATTGAAATTGGGCATGAACAATTGTCAATCTTTTGATGTAAATTGTTTCTTAAAAACACGCTATTTGTTGTGACAGTGGGAATTAATTATAAAATTAATTAATGCAACTTATATGTTTGTAATTTTGTAAAATAGACATCATTTTTGAATTCGGAATATCAATTATAGCTTTGGGTGAAATTTTGGCATTGTTCTGAAAAACTTCAATTTTCGATGAATAGTGAAACCACTAAGTGGTAGTTAAATAACTGATTTTTCGTTTAAATGAAATATTACCACCTCTGTGATTTGATTTTCAAAAATACAACATACATGGTTATCATTAAGAAGTAAAATGTGGTTCAATGAGATTAAAATAATTTTTGGTGAATAGTAACTTTCAAGTTCTTAATCGCGATTAGTGGTAATTAGTGTAGTTTAAGGTAAAAATAATGTTTTAATAATATGAGATGAGCTTGAAACTTGTCCTACTACTATTGGATGAGTCATGGACGACCAATAAAACCCATGGGTCAACTTGGGGACCCCATGGAGCCACTTGGGTTGGAAAATGACATTATTATATATTTATTTAATGTTAAAATTAAACTGACACAAACATGAGTTATTTTTCTAAAACAGTTTTTAAGTGAGGTTACACAAGTCCAAATTTTGACTACAAATATTTATTATAAAGATAAAAATATTTCCTACATCATATTATTTTTTTTATAATTTTTAGATATTAAATAAATTAATTTAATTACGACATCATGATGATGCAATGATGACCTCATTATTTAACGATTTAAATAAAATGGAGAGTTAATGTAATATATAAGACCTACACTTGTCCAAAAACTATTAGATCGGAATATTTCGAAGCCTTATCATCTTATCTTAGAAATATATCAATGTGGGACCTTATAAATTCGAAACACTTTTGAAAATAAAATAATAGTTTCATGATTTCAAAAAGTTCCCTTCTTCTCCTCTTATAAAAGGCCCCCACCTCTACCACATCATTAACACTTTCAAGCCATTTGGCTCGGCCAAACTCTGCCCAAATACTCTCCCAACTTCCCCCTCTTACTCCTGGAATCCTCAATTTGGGAATAACTCTTCCCAAGGAAGCCTTTGGATCCAATCAAAAGAGTTATCCGATTTAAAGGTAATGTCTTCTCTTATGTTATTTTGTTTTATTTTTCTTCTCCAACCCCATAAACTCTTTTTATTAATTTCTTTCGTAACAACACCAGTATCCTAAATATAAAAGTATGTTGTTATAATAATTATTAGTGCTAAACTTACATACACCTACATCTAATGTTTAAAGAACATACGGTTTCTGTGGATGGAGAATTTCTGCCTCACGAAACGATGATTGTTCAACACTCATATAACACCTTCAAAGGTGGACATTAAGATGTCACTATATTTATATATGATATATAATATGTTTATGTTTTACTTATGCTTCTGTATTTCTCATTTATGGCATACTTTATGATTTCCATTATGGGTAAACGCGATAATTTCATTTTAGGAAGTGCGGACTACCGTCCCCTCAAAGTGATTTGAATCGTTAATGCCATATGTGGGATGTATAAAGGATGGAGTAAATGGTATTATAAACTATATTATACTGTAATTATATTATAAATTTATATCATTATGATTTCATTCCATTAAATATTAAATAGAAATGAATGTAGCGTTCATGCGTACGTACGGCTTACCGTCTCCATGAACGGTGCATTTCATTTCTTACCTCTAAATGTTACGTAATGTTATAAATGAATGTATATACTAGATATATATGATATATATGACATCTAAATCATGAATATAATTCTGGAGATAATGGATATTCTACCACATAAACATCTTGTAATTATAAGAAGTTTATTGTTGACTCAAGTACCAAAGATTGACAAAACGACCGTTATTAACTTAAATAATTACATAATGTTCATATCATTGTAAAAAGTGATATAAAAAGGATAATGAAATTGAAAATGGTTCTTAATAAGGTATATATTAACTCTAGTTTATTATTCAGGAGGTTAAAGAACGGTTGAGTCAAGTCAGACATGAGGTAAGGGAATTTCTTAACCCAACTTCCATTATTTGGGTTAATCTCCTACTTTCAAATTATGTCATGATATTATTATGTCCTATTTTGTATTTTTACGTTCTTTATGTGTACCTATAGTGAATACACATAACAAATCTATTTTATTTTAAAAATTATCTTTTTAAGGACTTCGTCTCAATCTCCTTTCATTGAGGCATATTTGGTTTTATACACAATTTTCTTTTATACGGTGTATAAACCCCTTTGACTTTTACGTTTATTCAAAATGAATCTTTTTTATACGAAGAATTTTTCTAAACGACAAAAGGGAATGTTTTTCTTTCTGTACTTATGCGGCGACAACGACTTCTCCGCCACTGTGACCATTATTTGAGTTTCGGATTCCTCTATAAGCCATAATTTTTTTAATGAAAAATAAATACAATGTTTTAACTTTCTTCTATTTTGGTATTGAAAATGGTTTTGAAAGCGTTTTTATCAATGTGTTGTATTGATATCTTGTGATTGAAATGTGGAAATGTTATGTTTCCTTTATGCATGTTTTATGTGATACGATTATGTTATGGTTTATGATATGTTTAAACCTATTAATATGAGGAATGTATTGGACATAATAAGTGACGGGTGGAGCCCGCTATAGCTCCTCGATGCATCGGTAGGTCTCATGAGACAACTAGACATGGAATTGGCCGAGGCCCTTTCCTAATTTGATTTATGGTTTTGGCTGAGGCCTTAATCATTTTAGATGTCTTGTCCGAGGCCTTGAAAAAATGTTTCAGAATGTCTGGCATTATACATTCCCTCATTATGAAAGTGGTTATTGATATTGCATGTGATTATTCGACCAGTAGAATATCCATGTGAGGAAGTGAATGGAATTATCTCATTTTACTTTTTCCATATTATGTTGATGTTCAAGTTGAAAAGGATTTTGTTTTAGTTATAAATTTCCATAAATTTTTATGTTTATTTATGAAAGCTTCCGCATTATTGTTATCCTTACTGAGCATCTGAGCTCACCACTTTCAATGTTTTAATATTTTCCAGGATGTGAAAAAGTATTTTATGAATGACCTGCAGGGATAGTCAGAAGAGGATATGAGTGTGGACTATGAAGACTTTGTTATTAGTTTTTCACTTTATGATGTAATGTTACATTTATGAATGTATCTAGCGTTTCCAAGGCTAATAAACTAATCGGTCTTTTGAGACTTGATCTTTTGTGATCATGCAAATGTTACGAAGTAATGAACTGACTCTGGGTAGCTGGGGTCGGGGCGTTACACTATCCTTTGACATACTATTAGAATTATTATATCCTTCACTCGCACTCAATATATATAATTCTTTTAATATTTACTCTTATAGTAATTATTTTAATGATTCTTATATTTCCTCTTCAATTCAGGGAAATCTAATCAAATATGATTAGGCTTTCTGCATTCTTAATAGATAGGCTCAGAATAATCTTTCCAAGCTTAAATTTCATTCTAATCCATTTTGATATTATTCTGGAAATTATTATTTATGATATATTGGCTCAATATTTTAAAAATTGAGTAATTTTTTCTTTCACTTAACTCGAAACAAATATAAATTTTCGATTTGATTGGTATATCATTACAAGATTCAAAATTTAAAGGTTCTGTACATGAAAATGAAACAAAATATTTATCATTTTATTTTTTTTAAATAACTCTTCAATGAAATTTCATGCTACATGATGATTCTAATTATATTATAAAGATTTTACTTTGTAATGTTCTTTGTGTATTCAATCACAGTTCTCTTTGATTCTTATTCATTATAAATATATCATTAAATATTTCTACCAACTGAACATTTGATAATTATTTTTCCCTAATTTATTGAAATATATTGACAATAATCATTAATATTCAATAAATTTTTGAAACATTTTCTCTAGGCATAAAATTGAAATATTCATATTCGACCCTAAGAATAGATGTTTCAGTTTCAAGAACTTTTGAATTTTCAAAATCTATAACTTATAATGTATTATGAATACAACAGGAATTTATTCAATATCAAACTTTAATATATATATTATATTAAATTGAACTTTTTAATGAATGTTTAACATAGTAGTTAAACTAAAAATTATAATTATTTACTCTTAAAAAATTAACAACATATTTCTTTGGAATTTTGTAACTACTGATGTGCATAAGAAAATTTGCAAGACCAATTTTGACCACTAAGGAATCTATATGATCTATTCAATATTCATAATAATTTACATAAAAAGTAGGAGGTCAATTAGGATTTATATTAGTGATAAAACCAATATCTAATACTTTTATCAATTTTTTAGGTACTACACTATTATGTGCAAGAAAACTAATATTTGTAAATCCGATAAAGAAATGGAAAAAAATAAAAAATATCAAGATCAGTCTCAAATATAGAGATCTAATATGATATAAAATTTTTTCCTATATAGAGAGGTAGGTAAACATACAAAATGGGTGTGAATTTTAGTTTATAATCAAACTTACAATTTTTTTCCACATTTCATGTTTTCAAAATAATGGAATCACAATTTTCTGATAACCCACAAATTATAAATACCCATAATATATCATAGTGACATTTTTTAAGTGTAGAAAGAATTATGTTGTTGTAATTTTAATTACTTGATTAAATCCAACTTGGTGATAAAATAATAACTAATACTTAATAATGTTTTCAAAACAAAATATAAATAAAACATGTAGCACTGATTTACTAATCAAGAACCACATAAAGGATATTATAAAGAACTCTTTTAGTGAAATAATAAATGGAATCATAGACTTGATTTAAGGTATCCTCAATTATAACAATTTGAATGGTATCACTGACTTTAACTTTTCATAATATTTATCTTATAATACCCTAGAATCCCTCAACCTAACCTTTTGGTTGGTACAACTTATCAAAATAAGAAGCTCAACTATTTGATACTCAATAGTATCCATCAATTAGTATGATTGAAAATAGTTCCCAAATATACAAACAAGAAGCTCAACACTATCTCATAACCATGGAATCCCTCGATCATGAAGGATCAGTAACACAAGAATAAAAAATTGATAAGAACTTTAGAATAAAATCATTATATATTAGTTCTTATAAAAAATAATTAGATTATATAATTATAATAATTTGATTCTCTCAATGAAAAAACTATTTTAATGAATTAAAGAAATCATTGTAAGATATTTATCAAGAATATGATTCCCTACTCTTCCAATACTCAAAGCTGTGGTTATATTTAGTATCATTTCTCTCACTGTCAGATTCTTCATTCTTCGGGATAAGTTTTAATGAAATCGAAATAATCTTTATCATCATTATCCAATGAAATCTGCAATGCTTAATATCTTCTAATGAAGTTATTTTTTCACCACTACAATTCTCTATAGAATTAATTCCTCCAAAAGTTAGTGTTATGGATCTTTGAAAATATAGTTATCAAAAATTCAATTCTACGTATAAAAAACACTTAAATGAAAACATCAAGTTAAAATCAATTATATCACGACTGTTATGTGATTTTAAAAATGAATGATAAAATTATTTTAGGACTCAACATACCAATTACCTAAGAAATTTCATATTCAAACTGAATAAGAAAATGGAATGATAAAAAATAATATTACTCATATGTCATTTTAGATAAAAAATTTATTTGGAATATTTATTATTACATAACTCTATCGAAAATATCTAATTGTATATAATTTTTATATAGGATAACTATTAGTTTAAAATTTCTTTTGGTTTATATTAAACATGTAAAAAATTAGAGAAATATGATGAAACTAATATCTTTTCCCTTTTTGAAGAGTTGTTCATTGTAAGGATTAAAACATGAAAACATATATGGCTAGTTACAGACAATCATGCTTATATTATATCTATTAAATTTCAATATTTTGGAATTTAAATGTTTAAGAATAATATAAGTAGGTTTATTTTCAGTTAAGATATATTTGAAAATAATAACTCAGTTTTTTACATGATCCTGATTGAAGTGGTTTATTATATATTTATATTCAGATCATGAGTTATTTTCAAGATTATTTCATAAGAGTATTCTACTAATGTTATCACATAACAGATTTTAGACAAAATAATTCTGAAATCAATTAGTGTGTCGTGTGTCTATAGTAATTAGATAAAAAAACCACTACATACTACATATTTTTCATTATAAGTGGATATTATTGCTGAATGTTTGTTATTGATATATTAATCAACCAGTGACTTACCTAAAAAGTAAATAATTTTAGAATTAATTTAGCATCCCGACTTTACAGAGAGGTGAAAATATTATGTTATTATTTAAAACCTCTCATTTTAAGCTTTTAAAGTGATTTAAATGATAAAGAGTGGTTCAAAAGAGAAAGGGGATCACTCAGATATTGGATCTATGGAATATGAGAAGGCAGATTGAGCCACACTATTAGGGGAAGATTAGTACTAACCATAAAACATAATTGTGTGGGACACCTAGTGCAAAGGGGTGGCCACACAGTTTTTCTATAGCCATGTGAGCCATGCCACATGCCTGTGTAAGATTTCAATCATCATTGACAATGTATTTTTGCACAAGCTACAAACGGTAAGTCAAATTACACACCCAGCCCATGTAAGGGGTGTTCTTGGACAAGGGATAGAACATGATTAGTGCATGTTTTTTCCAATCATGTGGCCAAACATGCGAACCATTACTTGAGTGTGAATTTAAATTATTTCCCATGAAATGTTTCAAACTCTTAATTCCTCTTCCTCCATATTTTTATACCAGATAGAATCCCTTTCCTCATGAGATCTCTCCTCCCAACCCAAGTTAGGGATTTTGGTATCTCCCTCATGCGATTTTCATTTCCTTCTTTATCAAGTGTGATGGATTCCTCTGGATAATTTTTACACTCCTATACTTTTTATTCCATGTTTATCTTCCTTTCTCTTACACTATCATGATGTGACCTTATTTTCCCTATTTTTAGGACATTTGACGAGTCATCTTATTTATCCCATTCTAGATCTATTCACAGGCTGACATTAGATGATATGAGAACTACGAACCTAAAGTAGGCGGTCTAGCTTCTTTCCCTCATGTTTAGTTGCTTTTATATAATGCGCCATTATTCCATGCACCAAAATTCTCTATGAATACTTCCATAATTATTATTAATTTAATTTAAATGGTTTCTCATGCTTAATGTGATCCTAGATAGTGGAGAATCACATCCTAGATCATTCTTCTTGACATGGGACACCCTATGGCTGTGCCTTTCCTTGATAGACAAATTCCCCTATAACAAAAATTTTTAGGCCATCCATGAAGGTTGTGTTGTCATGTTATAAATTATTTAGGAAGTAATAATTAAATTTAGAAATACATTGGCCATGAGTTAGGCCTTATTCCCTATTCTTAGTTGAATTGATTATTTTAAATGAATTAACCAACATTTTTAGAATATTTGAAATGAAATTTATTACTACATGATTTGATTAAAGATAGATAATATGTAACTCATATCTCAATCAACAGTGATATTTGGATCCATAAGGGATGGCTTGGATGAACTCTTACAGTATTGGGAATTTATAGTGAACCTAGAGAAATACATGGTATTCCTTCCAGATATCCTTGGGTGGGCTCAGGGTTCCTCTTGTTAATTCTATAGATGAAATTTAAATTACATAATATGAATGTGTACTTATGTTCGAGGGAAATGTTCTCCAAGAAAAATCACATTATTGGGATATTCCACCTTTTAATACTTTATATATAACAACCCATTTAAACATATACCATACATGCATAGGTTGCCTTGTTTCGTAGACACACACCTTAGGCCAAAGAAAATAGTGTCTGTTGGCTATCACATGAGGAACCAAAATCAAAGTATTTACTTATTTATTTACTAGAATTTATTATTAATAGCACACTTCTCATTATATGTGATCAAACCAGATTGATCTAGACACTGTAGGTGGTGGCCTACTGAGTATATCTCACAACATACTTGGGTTGTCTTTGGTACCCAATAGGACTTCATGATTTCAGCTGTAGATAAGGATAATCATATGAATTGTGATGATTAATTATGAGATCTAGGATAGAGTATGGGAGCGACGTATTTGTACCATGCTCATGATGCTATTAGTACTAGTTTTTGGTCTTTTTTTATTCTCATAGAATGTGGTATATGTCTGTTTCCCTTGTATCTCTTGTACTTTTTTTATAGCGACATAATATAATCATCATCCAAATCTTTTATCTACCATTTATTCATTTTCCACCTATTATTTATCGTTTTATTTTTACTATTTATTGTTCCACTTCTTTTTCATGATTATATATTACCACTATATTACAATTTGACTCATGAGGGAATAGTCCCCCCATTAACACACCCTAGGACCTCACTACTAGTCGATAACCTATGTTGTAAGGGGAGGTTCATATTAGGTCATGTCATGGACCATTTTAGGGCATAACTAAGTGGATTTTGGGGAAGGATTCTACAATTACTTTTTATATCCATTCCACAAACTCTAAAGTCTCCACATGAACAACTCTTAATAATAAATTTAGATTCACAAGGGCAAAAAATCAGTCTTCTAAAGAATTTCTTAGATAACAAAAGATCCATTATACTTATTTTAGATAGGTTTATTTCATATTTAAATGAAATATTTTACATTGGAAAATAATGAACATTATATCTAGTATATTTGGTTTCAATTAAAGAAAACTTATGATAATGCATACATAAAGTTTCTGATCATGTGGTCTCCTAGATTCATTAAGATCAAGTTTTGATGAAGTACCTACCATATTACTTATACTTGATTCATTTTCAAAATTTAATAATTTAAGTAAATATTTGATTTAATTTTATTAAGGTAGAATAATTTCATCCAATTTCGAGGAAATTAGCAAACTCATAAATAAATTAATTTCACTTATTAAACACATCTCAAATTCACATTTCATGAGTTTTGAGACACTTTTTTCAAATTATTTTTTGGTTGATCAATAAATTATATCATCAACATAGTTTTTTATTATTATAGTTACTTTAAAGATTTTATTAAAAAATAGAGTTAGATATGTTATTACTTCAAAAAAATTAATAAATAATTTGGATAATATATCATGCTAGGATCTTATAACTTCTTTTAGTCTGTAATGTGAATTGGTATGTTTAAAAATATCATCCAGAAAACATGGATTTTCTAATGTAGTAGGTTTCTCTATAAAAAAATCATCCTAAACATATATGTTAGGGAAAACACTTGTACCATGAAGGATCCTAGGTTCCTTAGATATGTGAAAGACTAATATTGGAAAAAAACCATCAACCATATTTGTGTCATATCATACAATCTCATATACTAGTTCCTGGATTCTACAATGAATTTCATGAAATTATATTTTATTACGAAAAAAATCGAATGAAAACGTTAACAATAACTTTTTTATTCATTAGTATCAAAATGTTTTAACTTCAACGAACCAAGCGAGTCATCCTCAAGATCAGTCACACATGTACCGAAGTCCTTGGATTTCAATTATTGAATTATTGGGGTTCTTTAATGGGAAATACAATTTCATTATAACATCCCATTGATCATGTGAAGAATTGGTGATCGATTTGTGATATTGAACTGATCAAAAATCTTTCTTACTTTGGTTTAATCCTGTAAAACGTGATAGATAGATTTAGAGTTGAAAAAAATCGAGCAAGCCAACCAATTAATAATTTTTGGATATATAAATGGTTCATATACTTGGGGTTAACTCTTTAAAAAATTTATTTTATCCAGTTGAAAAGATTTAACACAAAAAACAACACAGAAAACAAATAACATATAAATAATTTAATTTAAGTGACAAAATTATTTTATTAATACCATGTAACATAAATTATTTAAAAAACCTAGAACATGTTATGTTTTTAAAATAAATAATATTTTCATGTATTCAATTTCATAATTTAATAAATTTTAAATACCTTAATAAATAAATTAAATTATTATTATAAACTCAAATAACAGAAGTGAATTAATTTACATACGATCATTTATAATTTAATGTCCACCACCCCCTTCATGTAGGTTCCATTCCATCTAAAACTCATAGTCATATGAATATATGAAATTTGTGGATACACTCTGTGTGTGACCCTCTAATTCCTTATCAAAATATAATTGATTCATAATCATTGAACAAGAGTAGTTTATAAAAACATATCATGGCCCCTTAAGAGAAAATGATAGTTCATTGCTATCGAATCGAACTACACACCCATTCTGTATAGTATTGTCTCTTTGTCACATGATGTCTCAGAAATCAAGGTTCACACGTTGTGTAATCATATCTTATTTCTTTATTTATTCTTTTAATGATCATTCTATATGGACTTAGCTTCTTATATAACAGACTTGTTTTTAATAAAAGTACTACCATCCTGGCCAACTTGTCCTAAGATATCTCTTCCATTCAAAAATTAAAAAACCTATATTGATTATTCAATAAATGTCATACCATTAATGATGCATCCAGCACTAGACACCTCCCCACAACATAAATGTCATGGTTTTCATCTTACATCAATGTATGAAATCAAGTGGAACACATTGATAATGATATAAATTTGAGATACCAATACACATGCTCCTAAATAAGAACAACTAATGACACATGGAATATGTAGTGTTCATATTGGAGAGCCAGTCCTCATGATCTTCTTAACTTGAGATCACCACATGTGAGCTTTGTGATAAGAAGTCTTACTGCTTATAATCCACTAACACTTGATAGTCACACATCATATATGTCCAATCAGTATGATATATTTATAATATTGGGAATATGTTTTATGATTACTTTTATAGTATCAAAAGGATTTCATTATATCTAAAAGTTGATAAAACCATTTGATATAATAAATAATATAGATATATTACCATGTAAATAGTATGTGTAAAAGTATTAACACTATTTTGGTAAGTAAAAAATCATGTGTAACTGTCTATATAAATGATATAGTAATTGAAAAGTACTATTCAAGGTGGGTTTATTGTACCCACATTCTAAACACTCAACATTCACTAGATCTAACTTGTCAACCATCAACATGCCAATACTCACATGATCTGATAATTCTTTTATTGAGTTATTAATTTAGTAATTAGGCCAACTAGGTTTTCGTACATAGATACTCTCCTATCTATGACTTCAAATCCTTGAGAAACAATCCTCACGAGATGATATTCCTGAGTCATAATACCTAAATCCTACTCTAGGAGTCAAAAAACATATCTTACACTATCCTGTAATGCACACTCTAAAGAGCCTTTTTAATACAAATATTTAAAATTTTAATTTATTAATTTTATATTTTTTTTAAAATGATAAAAAAAATTAACTATTTTTAAATCTCTAATCCTAATATGATTTTATGGATATTTCTAAAAAATTGATTTTTAGGTGAATAATGAAATATACCATTTTTACTAATACTATGGAATTTATGCCATTATTAGTATATAAGTATGAATTAGAATAACTTATATTAGAAAACATGTATTATAAAATTGAAACTATACATTTTAAAATATTCAGAATAGTTTAAAAATGTAACACCCAAAAAAGTTACATTATATTTCTTGTAGAATAAATTTAATTTTTTGGAAGGCTTGTGATGCATAGAACACCTTGTTTAAAAAAACACAATATTCTATTAAAATAATATTTAAAAAATGACTATTATAACATCAATGTAAAATTATAAGGTATTAATAGAACTAAATAAATTATGAAAAATATTTAGTTAACACAAAATCATTCTTTATACATAAAAATAAGAATTACTTGGATGAAAAAGAAATGTTTTCTGAAAAAATGGATTTTTTTTTCTAAAAGGCGGTTTAGTCATGCTTTGCACATATAATTTAAAATTATATTTTAGAAAATTTATAAAATTTATTTGAAAAAATAAAATTCATTTTGGAAATTAGAATATCGACATTATCTTAGTGTGAATTTTTGGCATTTTTTTTAAATGTTTCATTTTTCGATGAATAGTGAAAAATATTGAATTTTAATTAAAAAATGGTTTTTTTAATTTTTTTACAATGTAAAATTTTATTCAAAATTTTTTTTAAAGTAAAATTATTTTAATTTTGTATATATTAATTCAATTTTTGTCATTTTAATTAATTTTATACTCAATTATTATATAAAAAATTTATAAACTTTTGAAAACATTATCTTTGGAAACTGGTAGTGTCATCGCGTTTACAAGATTAATTTTAAATTAATATTTTCCAATTATATTTCTGGAATTTTGAAAAAAAATGATTAATTATTTTTAATCATCATAATTTATAGTATATAATAAGGTCAATGTAATTTTTTTCATCAAAATGAATAGTGAAATTGTAAAAAATAATTACCCCAGTTAAGGTAAAAATGGTTTTAGAGGGTGTTAAACTAAGAAGATAAAGGATAAAAATAGACTAAAAACTTGTAAAAATATTATTTTATGTACATATTTACACCTTCTCATTTCCAATTTTTAATCTAGCATCATTTGGAATATTTTTTATTTGAATTACTTTATTATTTTGGATTCTTTTATGAAATTTCAAAGTAATTTCTAAGGAGGTCCCCTTTTCACACTTACAAAAGGGAACTCCATCCCCTTACTTATCTACAACTACAAATCCCATTTTTCTAGAAAAAACCCTTCTTAATTCTATAACTAACATCCTTATTCATATCATAGATACTATGGTTCTCCCAAAATACCATCCCTAGGGTTCTTAAGAGGATATCCGAAGGAGTTCCCTCTTAGAGAAGGTAATTATCTTAACAAAGCGCTTTCATTTTATTCTTCATTTTCCACATTTTATTTTATATTAACACTTAAAATATAATAAAACTAGTATATCCCATGTAATAATATATTATTATATTTATTTCATTATAATTATGAATATTTACTTCCATCAAATGGGAAACTAAATCATCGACCAGGTGTACGGAAGACTACCACCCCGCGAATCGATGTAGTTCATTTTAAATCACCACCCTTCAAGGATAGATATAATGATGAATTTTCTACATGTATATGGTATTTATTATATTATTATACTTTTTTTTAATTTTAATATTATTAATTCATTTTTACATTCCATTCCTTTTCAAATACGATAACGATGCTCATGTGTACGATGGACTACCACCTCGCGAAATGATGTGTTTAATTTTTCACTCATAATTTACATGGAATGTAATAAGGATAAAATTAATGAATAAATAGGATATTTATTATATGATATTTATTCCTTAAATTTAATATATCACTCACTTTCTTACCCTTTCACCCATTAAGGGAATGATATCGTCACTTGTGTGTATGTACGACCTACCATCTCTAGAAAGGGATGTGATCCATTTTCCATACCCAACATTAAATATTGGTTATAATAATATATATACCGAGTAAATGTGATATTTATACCACTATTATTATCATGGATATGAATTAATTATATCTTATATATAAGAACCATAACTTTCATTACAAAACATGCATGAGAAAACTAAGCAATTAACACACAAAAAATGAAAATAAAGGAATATTATTAACAAAATGGTGGTAAAATATTATAAGAGGATCATATATTATGTTATTAATAAGATTTTGGTTTTATTATAAATTAATATAATTTATAAAATCATTATATATTCATTTAAGTAACTTTTAACTGAATAAAATTTTAAGGTAAGGGACTTTTTCTCTATTTTCCTTCTTTGAGGAATATTGTAATGTTATGCACCTAATTTCATTTATATGATGCATATAATACCCCTTTAAATGTAATATTATTATTAATTATTAATTCATGGTATTTTAATATTAAATTTTAATTATTTCATAAAAGTTTATTTGACTTGAAAGTTAACAAGTGGTAAAAGTTATTATACAATCTCACTTTCTTTTGTGATTGTTAAATTTATATTGAAACAATCACATTATTATGATCAGTTTTCATTAGTGATTAAATTTATAAAAAATATAAATATTATTTTATGTTAGATATGATTATTTATTAAACCATATACCATTTTTATATATGGTGTTTACTTTGAATGTTATATGATTAAATGGGGAAATATAGATAAATATGTATCCTTTACTCAATATGGATATTTGTTATTAAAGAATATTGTTCATTAATTAAATATATCATTTGATATAAAGTATTACCTTTTAAATGAAGGTATTTGTGGGTATTGATTATATATAGCCCCTTAATTCATCAAAGGCATCATGAGACAAATCAATCGGCCAAATAAGATGGTTTTCTACCCAGAAGTTTTAAAATGTCTTGAGGAAAGATCTGGAAGGTAGAGGTATCATGATGCCTAAGATCATGAAGTACCATAATTGATAATTTCAATAATTTAGATATATTTTATGTTCTTATCCATTATTTTTTCTCTATGATATTATCTATGGATGCATTTCATTCTCAGATTAGTGATTAAATGTAATGTGTGTTCCGTTATTTACCCTGCCATATTGATTGTGCCTTATCTTATCTTGATATTAATGTTATTTAAATGGGATATGTGTTTAGTTATTTACATTTCCATATTAATTATGTTTATTGATTCATGATATCTTTCACTTTACAAAACCCTAATTGAGCATTTGAGCTCACCCTTATATTGTTTATTTCCCCATGACATAATGAAGAATTCTTGGAATGAGTTATTAAGGATGTTACCAATTTTATTTTGTTATGAATTAAGTTTTATTTTCTATTCCCAGTGTAAAATGGGTATCATTTATGTATATGGTTCTCCAAAATTGATAAATTGATTGGTCCTTTATGATTTAAACCTTTTTATCTATGTTTATGTAAAAAAGTAGTCACTGGCTCTGAGTTACTAGTTTCGGGGTTATTATAGTTGGCATCTGAGGAAGTTTTATAGAAAACTTGGGAACTAGATTAAGGAAAACGTAGATTAGGTGACATAAACACATGATATAATTTCAGTGTAAGTATGGAATTATATCCTAATTTTTTTGGTAAGGAAGATATTATGTGGGTTTTCCTTGAAATAAATTCATGTCAGGATAATACAAGTGGATGAGGTTTTGACAGATAGGTACCTAGGGGTAACAAATTCAAAAAAGTCTCATTAGTATTGAATTAATCATCACCTAGGGCATGAAAAAAACCTTAATATACACCAAGTTTGACACTCCTAAGTGATATGCTTATAATAATTCACTTTTTCTTTATAAACTATTATTAAGGATTTGAAAATAAAGATATTCTTAAATTAACCATGTTTATAATTCTAAGATTAACAATGTATACTATTTAAATTTACGTTAAGTGTTACATCATATTTATAATTATAAATTATGATTTAAAATTCAAAATTTTATGAGTTAATCAATTATATTGAATTTTTTAGAAATGGTGACTGGAAGAAATTAGTGTATCAATACTTGTATCCCATATAGATATTTCTATATCGAGGAAGCTAATACAACTAGTATTATAACTAAGAAATTTATGGATATATTAGTACAAATTAATTAGATTATGATAAATAAATTTTCTTATACAGGGAAACCAATTCCATAGTGAGTTTATCCTATATTGAATCACTTTAAGTGATATAATCCCCCACCATTTGGTGGGGGTGCTTATACAATGGTATCTGAGTAATGGATAAAGTATCTGGAGAAGAAATTTAGGGTATTGAAATTTAGTGAAAAAGAAAAAGTTTACACTTTCAATGTATTATCTCAAAGGTGATTCTGATCAAGGGGGACATTGATCCAAAATACTAGGGAGGAAGGGGAAATAGAACTCATTGTATGGAAATATTTTAAGGGAAAACTCTTTAATGAATATTTCAATCATGATCAAAATCCTGAAATGAAGATATAGTTCTTTATATTAATGAAAAAGGAATAATAAAGTGTGGTGGAATTTTAAGCTACCTATACAAGTTTATCTGGGTATGCTATGGATTACATATGCAACATGGAGTAAAAGATTGAAATTTTCTTTTAAGGTCTTAATACAAGTCCCCAAAGGACTCTGGTCTCTAAAATGTTTTCAATATATGATGAAATATTTTTATGTGCCATAAAAATGGAGAAAATATTTTCTATATATTACATATTAATGTAAAATCAAGAGAATAATATGATATCCAGACACCATTAATAAGGCAATGCATCAAAGAATAAGAAGATAGCACTACAATTTCCATCCTATGAAAACTGTGGAATGAATCAACCTAGGAAATGATTGAGGGTATTGGGAGTTTATTATAAGTTTAGAGACAAGCTTCACCAGAACAAATAATGAGAAGGGAAGAAATAAAACATTACAATTCAGTGTTTCAACTATTGGTAAATGGGGAAAAACCCAAACGAATTCCCCAAGCATCAAGGGAATCCATTACAAAAGAGACCAAGGGGAGAAGGCCAAGCTTTGATGATCACTGCAACTAAGGTGGAAGTACCCAATAACGTGGTGGATGGTAATTTAAAACTATATTAAAATTTATCTAATTCTTTATTTTATTCTATATATTCTAACTATTTTATATCAATACAGTTTTCAAGAAAATCGTACATTTCCCTTTTAATTTAAGAAGGGATTTGTTAGTAAAAAATCCAAGGGGAAGTCTCACTACAATAAGGATGTGTCAGAAAGTCCCCATTATAATACATAAACATGATTTAATTTATTAATTTATTATTGTACCTATGTTTTAATTTGATATAAACCTTGGTATGGTCTGTCTTTAAATATATAACACCAAAAATTTATTAAAAGAAAAATTCAATTATGATTTGTGACGAAGATATAGAATTTATTTTCTTTTTAGAAGAAACTTCATCACCTAAGTCAGATCTAGATCCAACCATAGTAGCTCTATTGAATGAAATTATTGGGGATGAAGATATAAAATATATAGGTCTAGAAAAGAAAATATTAAAATTGAGTATATACCTATTATATAGGAATAAATTGATTTATTTCATAAGCAATTACCTAGATATCCCCCAGATTTTGAATTTATGTTTTCCATTTACTTAATCCTTGAGGCAAGACCCATTTCAAAAAACCCTATAGGGTGAAGACTATAGAATTAATGGAGTTATAGAAACAAATATAGGATTTGTGCGATAAGGTATTTATTCTATCTAGTATTTCACCATGGGAGCCCATATTCTCTATGTTAATAACAAATATAGATCCATGTGGTTGTGCATTGATTATAGGGAAATAAATCGTATAATGATAAGGAAAAACATTACTCTATATCACGTTGAGAAATTATTTGATCATCTTCATGGATCCCAATATTTTTCAAAGATTGGCCATGGTTCTCAGTGTCATCAATTGTGAGTAAAAAAAGAAAACATTATGATGATAACTTTTCTAATGAGGTATGAACATTACATGTTTATTGTAATTCCACTTAGACTTACTAATGCACCCTCTACTTTTATGGATCTAATGAATAGATAATTCAAGGAATATATTTATTATTTTGATGGTATTCATTGATGATATATTGGTGTATTCTAAAATCTATGTGGACCATGAGAATCACATGTGGATAATTCTTAAGAATCTTAGAAGGAAAGATACATATGTTAAATTTAGTAAGTTCGATTTTTCGCTTTTATAGGTTTCTCTTCATGGACATATTGTCTCTATTAATGGAAAATTAGCTGATCCTACAAAGAAAAAGGCGTTTAGAGAATGGATTATTCTGATGAATGTAGAAGATTTACTTAGTTTCAATGGTTTGATAGGTTAATACTGGAAATTAATTTAGAATTTTTTTTGATTATCTAACCGTTTAAAAATTCTTAAACATGAATGGGTTATGATTTCTTGGAAAAAGGAATGTGATTTTTTTTTGATGAACTAAATCAAATATTATTCAATGTTATGATTTTGACTCTTCCATATGTAAATGATGGGTTTGTGATATATAGTGATGAATCAAAGAAGTGACTTGGGTTTTTTCTAATGAAAAATGATAAATTTATTGAATATGAATTAATAAAATTGAAGACTCATGAACATAACTATTCAATCCATGATCTTGAGTTGGAATATGTAATCTTTAATTTGATGATATGGAGACATTGTCTCCATGGAGAAAGATGGGAGATATATAGAGATTATAAAATTATAAAATAAACCTTTTAACAAAATTATATCAATATTATGAAAAACAGATGACTCAGGTAACTCAAGGATTATGATTTCTCATTAAAATACCACCCAATGAATGAAAATAAGGTAGTAGATTCATTGAGTAGGAAAGGTTAAGGTGTTCTGAACCAAATGATAATTGAGAGGGATTCTATGTTCATAGATATAGTAAAGATAGATATGGGAATTATTAATTAATGGGATACATCACTCTTTTTTCAAATGATTATGAAACTATATTTATTAAAAAATATAAAAGGATCCCAATCTGCTGATGAAAAATTTCAGAAGAAACTTGAAGCTATCAGTGATTGGAAATTACCAATTTATTTATAAATATGGTATTATGAAATTTAGAAATATATTATCTGTTCCATAAAAACCTGATCTAAAAATTTTATTGTTTGGTGATTCTAATCGCTCAAATTTCTCTATACACCCTAGTATCACAAAGATGTATAGGGATTTCAGAGATAATTTTTTATGGGAAACAATGAAGTGGAAAATTCATGATTATATGTCCATATTTCTATGTTTTCAATAAATGCAATATGTGATACATAATAATTGTGGATTCATTCAACCTCTTCCAATAGATGTGTATAAATAAGATAACACTACTATGGACATTTTCATAGGACTACAAATAATCCTAGAAAGAATGATATGATATAGTATATCATTGATTGCCTAACCAAATCTACACATTTCATCCCTAAAAGAAAATATTTACCTCTTTAGAAGCTTGAAAGGATCTATATTAATAAATTTCTAAGACATAATGGAACACATATTTCAATTTGATATGATCATGATCCCAATGTTACATCAAAATTATGGAATAGTATTTAGAAGGATCTTGATAATAAGCTTCATTTGAGAACTTCATACCATCCTCAAACAGATAATAAATCTGAAAGGATGATAAAAAAAATGGAATACATGATGCGGTTAGGATCACTTGACTTTAAAGGTTTATGGGATCCGTATTTACCTTTGATAGAGTTTTCCTATAACTATAGTTTCCATTCTTGTATTCAAATGATGTCATTTGATGCATTATATGGAAAGATATTTCATAATATAACCTGCTGTGATAAAATTGGTGGAAGAAATATTGTAAGACCAAAACTTTTTAATGAGACAATAATAAAGGAAAAGGTTATCTAGGATCACATTAAATCAACTCAAAATAGGAAAAATAATTATACCTATAATCAGATGAATGATTCAGAATTTAAAGTGAGATATCATTTTTTCTTGAAAGTATCTCCCTGGAAGGGTGTTAATAAATTAGGTAATAAATGTAAACTTAGGACTAGCTAAACTTTAGTCTTTGAAATTTTAGAAATAATTGCATTTGTTTATAATCATTTGGAAATTTTTTCAAATCTCTCAAAAGTACATGATGTGTTTCATATATCATTCTTAAAAAAGTACATTCTATAACTAACACATTTTATCACCTTTAATGAAATCGAATTGGAACATAATATATCATAATATGAGAAACATATCTAGATTATTGATATTATAGAGTACTTATTTAGAAATCATATGACTCATCTGGTAAAGGTACTTCGGAGAAATCACAAAACGAAGAAAGTAATGTGGGAAATAAAGGATATTATGAAAGAGAACAACCCTCATCTATTTAAAAGGTATTATCCATGAAATGTAACAAAACAAATTTTTTAGGGGAGAATAATTTAACACCGCAATCCTTTACAATATATTTATTTTAAAATAAATTTATATTCATCGATAGATTGTGATGTATACACCATCGGGTTTAAACAAAACACGATATTCTATTAAAATATTATTTAAACAAGACCATTATAACCTAGATGTTAAATTAGTGGTTATGAATAGAACTAAATAAATCATGAAAACTATATAGGTTACAAATGATCATTTTATATAAATAGAAATATGAATCATTTGGATGAAAAAGAAATGTTTTATGAAAAACTGTATTTTTTCTAAAAGGTTTTTTAGTCACGCTTTTCACACATAATTTGTAAATAATAACTACCAATTTTATAAAATTTAATTGATATCATTAACATAATTTTTAAAATTATAATAAAAAAATTTACATGTGGTTAATTTTTGGTATTTTTATGAAATGTTTCATTTTTTGATGTATATTGAAAAATACTTAATTAAGAGAAAACATCATTTTCACTTAAATTATTTAAAATGTTAAATTATATTTTAAAATGTTTTCAAAGTAAAATTAGTTCAGTGATATATCTATTAATCCAATTTAGGTAATTATAATCAATTTCATACTGATTTTTTATATAAAAACTTTGTAAACTTTTGAACGCATTCTCTTTGAAAACTCGCTTTCTTATCTCATCTTCTGGAATAATTTTAAATTATCATTTTCCACTTATATTTATGTAATTTGGAAAAAATTATTAAATATTTATAATAATAATAATTTATATTATATAATAATGTAAAATTAGTTTTTTACCAAAATTAATAGTGAAATTAGTAAAAGGTAACAATTATGATTAAGGTAATAATGAGTTTACTTTGGGGGTCAAACTAAGAAGATAAGGGTTAAAAATAGACTACCAACATTTTAAAATTTAATTATATGTAATTATTTTCACCTTATATTTGGAAAATTTAAATCTTGAGTTATTTTTATGATTTATGTATGGGAATCAATTTTTCATTCTGGATACTTTTGAGTAACTTCCAGGTAATTTCCAAGGAGGTCCCCTTTTCCACATTTAAAAGGGTACTGTCTCCCATCAATTTTTCACACCTCACAGTCCCATTTTTCTCGACCAAGCGCTGAATAAATATATGCCCAACATCCTTAGTAACATTATAGTACTGATGGTCCTCCCCAAATACCATCCCTAGGGTCCTTAAGAGGAGATCCAAGGGAGGTTTCCCTTAGAGAAGGTAATTATCTTAACAAAGCTCTATTATTTTATTTCTTATTTTTCAACATTAAATTAATTATTATGACTTTAAATATAATAAAACGTTTATATACCATATATTTAGATATTATTATATTTATAGCATAATAATTTTATATCTCCACTTCTATCCAATGAGAAACGAAATAATTGATCGTGTATATGGAAGACTATCACATCACAAACCGATGTAGTTCGTATTCCATCACCACCTTTCAAGTATATATATTATGATAGATTTATCAAATTTATATGATATTTTCATATTATTATACTTATTTATGTTTAATATCTCATATAAATTTTTACGTTACATTCCATTTCAAATGCAATAATGACACTCGTGTGTACAACAGACTACGACCACACGTAGTGACGTGATTCATTTTTCAATTATGATTTAAATGGAATGTAACAGGGATAAAATTAATTAATATATGTGATATATATGAGATTATATTTATTTTTTAATATTAATATATTAACCACTTCCTTAAATTTTCACAGATTAAGGGAATGAGATCGTTACTCGTTCATACGTGTGACCTACCGTCTCCACGAAGCAATGTGATTCCTTTTCTATTCCCAAATTTTAACAGTTGTTCCAAAAAAGTATCTAATAAGTAAATATAATATTTATACTATTATTATCATCCCAGATATGAGGTAATTATATCATATGTACATTTACTGGATCTTTTATTATAAAACACGCCTGATAAAATAATGCAATTAAAACCCAAAACAATGAAAATAATGAAATATTATTAATAAAAGGGTCGTAAAATGTAAAAATATGATTATATATGATATTATAAATATGATTATATGTATTTAATATTTATGAATATGTTTAAAACCATTATACATGTATTTAAATCATGTTCAACTAAATGAAATCATGAGGTAAGGGACTTTGTTTCAATTTCCCTTCATTGATTCATATTGTAATGTTATGCCCGTAATTTATTTTATATAGTGTATATATTTACCATTTACATTTAGTTTAATGATTTCATCATAATTCATGGTATTTTAATTTTCAATTTTATTTATATTATCCAAGGGTATTTCACTTGAAAATTACTAAGTGGTAAAATGTATTGTATAATCTCATGTTTTTTTGTGACTGTTAGCTTTCTCTTGAAATAATAACTTTCTTATAATCATTATTCATTGTTCGTTAAATTTATATTAAATATCTATATTCTTGTTTTATGGATATTATTATTTATTAAATTATATATAATTTTTATATATGATGTTTAATTTTACAGTTATTTGATTATCCTGGGAAATATAGATAAATTTATATCCTTTACTTAATACAGATACTTATTAATAATGTATATTGTTCAAAAATTAAATAAATCACTTGATATATGAGGAATGATTTGGATATGAAGATATATGTGTGTACTTGTTATATATATCCCCTCTATGCATCGAAGGGTATCATGCGACAGATGAGTTGGCCAAATTAGATGGGTTTTTTACCATGGATTTTTAAATTGTCTTGAGAAAAGATATTGATGGTAGAGATATCACGATTCCTGAGATCATGAATTCTAATAATTAAGCATTTCATTCTTTGAGAATAAAGTTATTATTATTATTTATGATATTTTAAATTTGATATTATATCTGGGAGAATTTTATTTTCATATTATTGATTAAATCCCATGTGTGTTCATTTATTTACCTTTCCATATTGATTGTGCCTTATCTTATCAGGATTATCAAGTTATTTAAATAAAATTTGTGTCCAGTTATTGAAATTTCAATGTTGATTATTCTTATTGATTCATGATAGCTTCCATAGTATGTATCCCTTACTATGAAATTGATATCAACCATATTTTTTCATTCCCCGTGATATGAAGAATAATTCATGGAATAAATTTTCAAGGATGAAGTTAATTCGCTTTTCTATGTATTAGATTTTATTTTCTATTACTAATGTAAAATGGGTATCATGTATGTATCTGGGTCTCCAAAACTACTAAACATATTTGTACATCATAATTTAACCCTTTTACCTAAAGAATACACCAAATATAGTTTATTGGAGCCAAAGTCATTGCAACAAACCAGTGATTGATATTTTAGATCTCAAGTATTATTTTTATCAATAATTATTCAAATAAATTATACAGATAATATATTAAAATTAATTTTTAACACATATATAAATTGAATTAGTAAAAATAGATTTCAAATTTAGAATCATTAGGTCCAAATTATCTAATTTTTACCCCTTTATTTTTAGGCATACTGATTAAGTTACCATGGGTAAAAACTAGTTACTGTGGTAAAATATAAAATGGTAAAAACAATAATTCAAGGAGTAAAAGACTTTTATAATGATAAAAACAAGTTTATAATTTCATTTTTGAGTTTTTATTGAGTTTATATATTCCAAAATCCTATATTTATAAATTTTACAGACACTTCATAATTTTAACATGTGCTCTCTTTATATTAAGTTGAAATATTTAAAAAATGAAATTCTCACCGCTTATAAAAGGGACCTATATCCCACCCCTCAATACCTATTGAAAAATTATGTTTTCTCATAAACAAAATCCCTTTTTTCTTCCCATATTATCATATTCCACTACCATAATATTATTTTCACAATATATTAGCCCAATCCATTCTATTTTAGGAAATCTTCTAAGAGAAACCCAATGTTCTCAATATAAGTTCAATCTTTTCACAAACGTTCTCTTATTTTATCTTTCAATTTAAAATTTATTTTTCCTTGTATCATAAAATAAATTTATTATTTTTAAAATAATTAATGTTTATATATTTTAAAAAAGAACACTAACCACCTTTCCCCTTTTCCTTAAGAAAAAATAAACTGTCTTTTGTGCATTATGCAGACAACTGCCTCAACGATTCTACATGTTTTGTTTTTCTTCACCACATTAGAAGGATGAATATGAAGTTGTAATTAAAGTATAAGTATGATTTTTATGATATAATTGAGGTTATAGTATAAAAAAATTGAGGTACTATTAATGATATAATCGAAAAATGATCAACATTAATTTATTCATTTAAAACAAGCATACTAAGAGGATAATATTTTATTAAAATTGTGCAATATTTTAATATCAATAAATAATTATTCTAATGACATTAAATTATGATATATTAATCTAATAAAAACTAAATAATATCACTATTATTGTTATATAATTATATTATAAAAAAACACCTCTTAATCCTTTATTAAATTAGGATATGTTCATCTTTAGGTCGGTTTATCAACCAAATTGAACAGTACTATGAATTTAAATCATGAATTAATATGGGAATATATTTAATGGTATAATATAATATAAATGTTTAAATAATTTTCTTTATATTTTATATAGATATGAAATTCATTAATTAATAAAAAAATACTTCAATCATCATGAATTACCAAAACATGCCTGTTATTAATTTCTTCTTTGAGGATAAAGTCTGAAATACTAAATTAAGGAATTTTAAATATCATAATTTATTATAAATCATGCTTAAAAGTAATTTTAATAACATGGTAAATATTTTATTTGAAATAATAATGAATACTGACATCGCTATTACAAAACTATTACAAACGATCAAAAGTATGAACACCCAATATGAAAAATATTTTGAATTATTATAGAGAATAACTATTCATAAAGAGTATTAACGAAAATGAATACGAGTAAGGTTCTGAATTAAGTTGTTAATCTATCAATTATTGTGATACAAGAGGGTAAAATACATTTTTGAAATTCAGGATATGAGGGAAGGGTTTTCTGTGTCAAATTTCATTCTTTGAGACTTGTTTTTTTATTATACACTTAATTTTCTTCATGTTTTGTATATAAATACAATGTTTTATTTTATATCATGAAATTAATTTAATTAATGGTATTTTAAGATCAATTTTAAGCAATATTTTTTAATTTTATAATATTTAATTTCTACCCAAGTCACAAGTGGGCATTTCCATCTCGATTTTCATTCTTAGGGACTCATGTTATTTTCTTAAACAATTTCCTTTTGTGTGGTGTATACATTTCAATGGAAGATAAATTACTATATTATTCATGATATTTTAGGGATTTATAAGTGTATATTTTTACCCATCCCATGTATTCTTTTGATTTTAATATTTACCAAAACCATTTTATAACTAAATCCTTTCCATGGTAGAAAACCCATCATATGTTATGGCAAACTAAAAGTGAATCTATAAAATAAATCCCTATCTAAATACTAGTAAGTGCATGTGGATATGTAATAGACTTGCCTAGGGTTAATCACCCTATAAATGGTTGTTGGATAATTTCCTCAACAATCACTTTGAATCATGATGAACACGCCTAAAATAACATACCTAGATAGACACTACAAGGGAATATGGTTTGGAATATTTGCATGCTATTTATGATCCATGATTAAGTGTTTTTCCTACCATTGATTTGATCTCCTACCAATGAAAACTGTTGAACCCAATAACTATATTCCAGGGATAACAAAACAAATTGAAAGTACCATTACCAATATATTTATTTGTTGAGGGTACCCAATATTACTCTGTAAATATTCCAAAACATCTAAATTGAATAAAGAATTTAATTATAGACATATAATTTGATATACTTAATGGGGAAGTATTAGATTTTCATATTTCTCATTATATGGGTAACCATATTTTATTGGGTAATAGGTTCCTTACAGAATGCTGTGAAAGGTCTTGTTGTATATTATGGTTAATTAATTTGACCTAAAAAGTGATGGGTGGGGATAAAACATATATATATATCCCCTTGATGAATAAACAGGTCTCATGTGACAAAAAATGTAGGGTATTATTGTATAACACTTCCCATAATATGATAGTGTCCTGGAATAACGCCTTGATAACATGATTTGATGTTCGACATTATGCATTCCAAAAATATGAGATCAATGATTATTATAATACATGTTTTTATTTATTATCATGGATATATTTTACCCTCAGTTTTAGTTGATTATTGATTTATATCTTCAATTTATCCCTTCTTCAATAATTATTACCATTTTATATTATGATAGACTATGTGGATTTCTACTCCTTACTGAGCATTTTATCCCACCCTTATTTGTTTTCCTTTCCCCAAGAAACCTAGATGCAGACTATGTGTAATTTTTAGGATTAATATGTAAGGGATAATTATGTTTTATCAATGTGTTCACATTGTACATTAAATTTTCATATGTTATAAGAAGAATGAATCTATTATTCAAAGACTAATAAAGTCTTTGATATTTAAGGAACTCTTGTATTCAATACCAGTTATGAAATATGAGTACCATATCTGGGTTTCCAGAGTCCAGGATGTTATATGAGTATATCCTTTTTTATTCTCTTAACGACATTGACATATTTTCTATTACCATTTTTTAAGACTATTAGAATTTAATATATGACAATAATTTAATTC
The DNA here is from genome assembly GCA_963277665.1 of Viscum album. NCBI lineage: Eukaryota > Viridiplantae > Streptophyta > Magnoliopsida > Santalales > Viscaceae > Viscum > Viscum album. Next base: position 1,017,704,646 of record OY728140.1, on the reverse strand, counting down.
AAGTGTTTGATTCTAAGAACCAAAAAAATATTTTCATATATTACACCACTTCTTTAGCTACATAAAAAAATGAAACATACTTGGAAATTTTAGATATGAGAACCATTGGGATCAATAAACTACTTTTTCTCATTACCTCATCCTAACTGTGATGTTTTTTCAAAATTATCTAAAGGGGGACTAGTTTGTGTCCCCTTAAAAAATAGTGTTTTTTGCTCACCAACTACAATGTATATATACCTTATACTTTCTCATGTACTATTGGATAACTCTGAATACATCTAATGTAATTCTATCAAATTTATCTAATATTTTATTATTCTAATATATAAATTGGAAATTTCATATCTATACATAGCATTAAATCTGTTATAGTTCCATTGTTGAAGAATATAGAGTCATATAAAAAATTATAATATCCTCTTATGTCTTATACATATTTTCATGGAAATACTTATTCCATGTGACAATGGAAAAAATAATCTCTTGGATTATTCTAAATTTTAGTTTTCAATACCTTGTCAATATATATATATATATTGAATTGGTCTAAGAAACCCTTATATATACCTTAGTAGACCAAGTTATCTAGAACATGGGTTACTAATTTAAGTCAATATTTTGAGAGTAACTTTTGATCTAGTATTGAAAAACTATAATACAAATAATTTTTTCTCATATGCGATCAATATATTTTACATGAAAAACTATTGTCAAACCACTAACGTATTTTAAACACATGAAATAATTTATTTCCAAATAAATATTCTATGTTCACGATTGTTACATTATTCAATAAATGGATCTCTTTAACAATAAATCCTTTTTTTACATTAAAGGGTGTCGCCAAACCTTTCTGGTTGCATCATTTAATGATCATCCCTAAGGCTTCCTCAAAGTAATGTCGTCTTGACATCTAATTCCCAACAAAACATTCAAATAAATTTTCCATGAAAAATAGAATTATAATATATTTAAGAAGAATGATTTGTTATAACCAATATTTCCTTATTGGGACTACACATATACCACCAATGTATAATTTCTCTTGAATACCCACCACCGAATTTACATAAATTAGATAAACCACCAAAATACAGACATTATTTTAGTACATGGAATCCTTTCAAAAATTTATATTAGCTTCTCATTTTACCCTTTTACCACATAATATTTCCTTATAGGATTTGTTATTATAATTGAATAATAAATCACCTATCTTGGTGAATAAAAACCACCACTATGGTTTTAACTTTCTAATATAGTATGTGTCTATGGAAGATTACCTTTCCACGATCTCTTATAGAACATGTTTATTATCCTATAATTTATTCATCTAGATCCTTGAATTTATCAAATCCATTATTTATCCCACTATATCTAATAGATATTTTCACCATTATAATAAAAATATTTTATTTCTGTAGACTATAAATTTATATTTTATGGATTTTTGTAATATACATGTAAACTTTAAGGATAATTAATTATGATTCAATTAGATTTTTTCTTGATAAATGTTTGTTTATTGACTTAGTATTAAAAAACTATTTGAATATAAACACATGTTTTATGACATAATGTGTTTCTTTCATATAATAACTCATATGATATATATTTTTCATTATAGTTATCCTATGGTTATGGTTTAAAATTGACATTTTTGTAGCTTATCTAAAAATGATAATGGAAGAGTTTTCATGAATTATAAGACTTTTCATAGATCCACCTTTTACTAATAAAATTAATTCAATGTGTATAAAGAAATGTGAGTTTAATAATTTCATCACTCTACATTTTCATGATAAATAAATTCTTGGTTAAGATATTCCAAAGTTCATGGGCTAAAAGCATCTCATATCTTCAAACCATGAGTGTTCATTAATTTACTTTTACATTCTCAAAATTTATTAAAGAAATATAATTATGTATATAAATTTTCCCTTATATTTTAGAAGAAATAGTTCACATTTATCTTGTTCAACTAGTTTTAAAATCCTTATAGATTTATCAAATTTAATTTCATAATTTTTATTTGTGAAATTTATAACCTGATAAGTTATCATTTCAAATATCTCAACATTTTAGACTATGAATAATCTAAACATCCATCATGGTATTATCTTGAAATTTTATTCTAGATTAACATGAATAATAATTAACATTCCATATATGGGTATTATTGAGTCTTACATTTAATATTCATCATTTATTTCTGATATAAGATATCTCTGATTCATGTAGGTTTAAGATAATAATAATGTTTGGTATATTATAAAAAAAATTATTACAAACATGATATAAAATATCATTGTGTCTAAACATGACACCAAGTCAGAGTTTTTTTAATGAACATTACATAAAATATTTTTAAAAAACAATAATATATCTGCTTAGAATTTTGATGTTTTGTTCTTATCTATTTGATGTTGGAATCATGATCTAACAAAAAAATAAATATACAAGTCACTATTGTGATCTATATATACATAATTGGTTCCAATATTTGGATAAAATTATATAATCCACATATTTTATCTAATACCTAATAAGTAACATAAAAATCCCACATATAATGATGAATATACTTGAAGTAAAATCTGTTAATCACTACTTCTTTAATCCAATTTTATTTCTATTATTGTGACCTATCTTTACACGTGGAAGGAAAATAGCCTCCTACTTGATTCAATCCCTCTTTATATTTGGTTTTTTATAAGGATATTATAAAGGTTTCTCTAGAAGTGTGTTTTCTATTGGCCATTTTTTCTGGTCATTGTTCTTCTTCACCATAATAACCAATGTCTATCTTTCAATATACACTTTACCTGTGTAATAATAATCTCATAAATATCTATCTTCACTTTCCCCTCATAAAATTCTTGGATATAAGGCATCATGGTATAACCATACATGTCCTCATTTTTATTTCATAACTCATTAGACATTGATTATTAAATTATAATTTAAACATAAAATAAAACATACATGAGTCTCCTATAAGATTACATTTCACCCTTACATGCTTCCTAATGTGGATCATTAGGTAATGTGAACTCTAACACATTCAATTTAATTTCATATTTTAATACTATGCATAAGAGATTGTACAATTCTGATAAATTTTTTCTGATAAGTACATGTTCATTGCACAATATTAATCATAGTAAACATCTGTTACTACATTCCATTTTTCTAAAAAACATTATCATCTTAATAATTTTATCTTGATTACATATTAGTAGAAATTTTAAATTTATTAATGTGAAATTTCCCCCATTATTTTATCAAATCCATGAATCCATCAACTACTAGATTCACAATATTAATTTTATTGATTATTTTAGTGGAAACGATATTTAAAATATTTCCCCATTGTCCAAGCTATGGATACACCAATACTTGAAGAGTTTCAATGTAGGATTATGTCTAGATAACTTCATTAAATCACATCTCTCTGATATGTTGGTAGGATTCCCATATCCTAGAAAGTATAACTTTGATTTACTTAATGATTTTCCACTAAAATTTCAATATGGTTGTTACTATTGCTTATTTATTCTTAACATTAGTTATTTCAACCCCCCCATTTCATAAGAACTCACCAGTAGTAATAGGTGCCCACAATTATGATTAAAAAGCACTAAAAAATACATTTTTGTTCAAAATTAGGTGATAGGTGAAATTTAATGAAATAATATTTACTTTGAGGGATATTATGTATTTATTTTCTTTGTGACAAAAATCTAATTCAATTTGTCATGATTGATACTATATTATCACACTCACAACATTAATCATTAATATATAGAAAATATTTATCGCATATGTGAAGAACTGACTTAAATACCCTCTTAAACCGGTACCTGAACTGATATATCACATGCTCAAAGAGTGTTCCCAATCCCCATGAGTTGGAGATAACCACCCAACCATCAAACAAAAGCAATAGGGAACAATTTTTTCCAACCTGAAACAACAACATGGAACATATACATAATAGATACAATAGTGGAAAAGATAAATATATTCCATAAATGAAAATAAATAGTGAAAAAAATGTCTTGAGAGAAGAAAAAACTCCAAGAACAAGTCCAACCATAAAGGACTAACAAAAATAAAGAAACAACTACTCCATGTGATAGCATGGGTAGAATCTCAATATCTCACCACTAGATAGTTAACTCAACTAATAGAAAACCTCGCCACCTCACTATGACATCTTTACTTTCCCTATATCGAAATACATAAAAAGGTTTACACACTACTAAAGTGGTACGTAGGTTGTGAGCTAACAAGATCTGTTGGGTCTCTCCCAAGTTTTTCGTATGAAGTCTCAAAAAAATAATCCATAAATTATAAACATTAAACAAAAAAATGCATGATAACAGCTTTGTAGTTTTTATATCAAAAGCATGGAGAATAGTTTAATTCCCTCTTTTCAACAATTATAAATAAAGAAGGTAAACCAATTTCAAATCATTTCATATTAATATATATCACCAAATATATAATGTCAATAAAGAGGTAAATCATGTAACATTTCTCATTCCATGTCTATGGAAGTATAAAAAAATAGTACAAACCAAAAGAAAAAGCACATGTAACATCATGTCAGGGAACACACTAGGACAATATATCTAGGAAACACATACCTAACATAGAAAATAAATTATGAATCAATCCACTAGATATATTCAATATGTCTAGAGAGTAGAGGGACACCCCAATAAGTGAACCTACAAACAGGTCTAATAAGTCCATATAATAATAGGCCTATATAGAAGAGTAAATACCCATGGGAAAACCCATCAATAGTGGATGAAACCTATTACTATACCTTCCACCTTACTACCTAAGGCTTAACATGTACAATATTTTAAAAATAAATTCATAAAACTATTTCCATCAAATCATGCTTTGAAAACCATTTCAAAAATCATTTTGAAATGCTTTGAAAACAATTTTTCCATTTACTCAGACTAGAGTAAAACCATCTTTTATAAAAACACAGTTCCACACACATAAATCCAAATAAATTATATTCATCCATTTAATATAATAAAATAATTTATCTAAATATGAGAAATGATGTTAACCAAAAAATTCTAGAGATGGAACCACCTACCTATAAACATAGGGATGTACTCACCTGCAATGGAACCCACAACAAAAGGATTCAATGAAAATGGTGTCCTTAGAACTAAACTAAAAATCTTTGAATTGGTTATATTTATGAAAATGATTGGTAAATAAGAGGAATAAAAAAATATCTCAAGAACTGACACCCGTCATTCCACAACCAATGAAAGAATGGCCCCCAAAAAAATATCACACAACAGATCTCAAAGTAAATAGGAATAAACATCAATATAGGTCAACAAATTTGATAATGCAATGCAATGACACTACTACAACCAAAGAAATTAAGATGCAGAAAGCCTCACTAACTTAGAGAGATGAAAACCAACCACAATAGTGATCAATCTCTGAATGAATCAATCTTTACTAATGGAGACTCCAAAAATGATCATATAATCCATCTAAGTCAAGTTCCAAAGCTACTATAGAGAAAGGAAATAGAATTTTAGTGGATCAAACCCCCAAAATATAATGCCATGAAATTTACATGAAATGTAATCCCTTTACACATAGTGTAATTCTTAGGATTTAGGTATACCAAAATACCGTCATATTTTTATTAAAAATGATCTTTGAACATTACAGAGTGTGCAATCAATACATGGAATGTGTGCACCTTAGGCTGCGTACCAGATTCAGGGCATCCACCCTATAGAACTAACATGTTGTATACTCCCATTTCATGGAATGTACTTCTATTGAAGACTTATATAAGTACATATTCATACACACAAAAACCCAAAACACATTAGGCATCCTTGGAACTTAGTGAGAACCCCACAAAACCAATAACACATTTATACCCATACTTCATTAATCTAAACTAACATACATCCCCAAACATTAGTTCATTTTTTACAACAAATTATCTCCATCACCAGGGGTTCAAATATTCACCGAATTGAATATGAAAACAATCAAAGAGAATGGAATTACTTAAAAGAAGGTAATGAGATGTGAAAAACACCCTACCATAAGAATTTTTATCCCTGGGAAATCAGGCTGAGGATATAAGTCTGGTAAAGAAATCAGAACACTGCACCTTCATCAATTTCCTACACTCCCAAGTCTCATGAGAATCTGATCTATTATTCCATAACACTATCACCAATAGAATATAGTTCACAAATAATAATTTCACTTTAGATTCAATGATCTCAATTGTCTAGTAAAAAATAGAAACAAATAGCTCTAATTCATTCTCTTCCCATGTCAGAATGTGAGAGGGGTCAGGATGATATTTCGTAAGCAGTGATAGGTGGGAAACATGAGGAATTCTCATCAACTTAACTAACAATTACATCTGATAAACAACTTGACCAAGATTCTTAATGACATCAAATAGTCCCACATATCTCAGAGCCAAATTTACCAGTTTTCCAATATGGTAGTTATCCAACCAAGGATAAACTTTCATGAAATCCTAGTCGCCTAAGGAAAACTCCAAAGGATAAATTCATTGACTTGAATAAGATTTTTAGTCATCTATACACTATAACAAGACCCAAATGTATATATAGAATCCTCATATATGTCTACTAAACCAAACTCAGTCCCTTTAAAGAAGCTTCACCCACCTTTTACCAATAAAGAGGTGATCTTGACGGGTCACCATACAATGCATAAAAAGTAGACATTATGATTTATGAATGAAAACTATTGTTATATGAAAACTCAATTAGTCATAGATTGTTATCCCAAGATACACTATAATATAAGACACAAGCATGAATGAAATCCTTCAGAACCTGAATAACACACATCTTCTAAACATTTAGATATGGATGATAAGTTGTACTCAATCTGACCTGAGTCCCCATTGCCTCTTAGAGACTTATCCGTATCCTTCAAGTAATCCTAGGATCTCTGTCTGAAAAAATGGAATAAGTAATTCCATGTAACCTCATAATTTCTTGCACATATATCTCACCTATATCGTCGAATTTTTTAGTGAATTTGACCAGAATAAAATGAGCTGATTTTTTCAACTAATAAATCACCACCCAGATATCATTTATACCTCAGGGAGTCCAGAGTAATCAATCAATAATATCCATGGATACCTCATCCCATTTCCAAACTAACCCCAAAAGAGGCCAAAGAAAACCATAGGTTTTCAAATACTCTACCTTAATTAGTTGGAAATTGTAATAATGGGACACAAAATTTGTGATGTCGTAATTTATACTAGACCACTAGAATCACTATATCATTTTATAATACATATTCATATTTCTCATATGAATAGCCTAGTATGAGCTATGAAAATCAGGCAAAACTAAGCTCCTCATAGATGTTGGGACTACAAACCTACCCCCAAAACTAATAATAACATATGAAGAGAGTGTCCAAACCAAAATCGTCTCTATGAAATATAGGTTTTATCAATTTCCTCTAAACTCATCATCCTACTATTGGATTTTTAGAATATATCCAAGGAGTGATGAAGATAACTCAACATTGGTCAAAACCACTGATGAAACATCCTCCTGAGATTTCAGATGCAACTGAGCAAAAAATCCTCCTATTCTTTCACTCTTCCTTCAATTCCTGAATAGCTTATGATGAAACATTCCTACTAAGAGTGTCTGTAATGACATTCCTATTATCCATGGTGTAGGAAAAATTGACTACAAACATCTGAAGGTATTCCTACTAACACATCTATTTAAGATTCATGTCTTTCGGAGAAAAGATATAACTCAAAATATTTTTGTTGGAAAAGACTATAAACCTTTCCCAAAAAGAATAATGCTACCAACACTTAAGCTCATGCATAAATTTAGCAATATATAAATAAATAGTGGGGTAATTATTCTCATGTGTTCTAAGAATACGTGAACCATAAGCTTCCACATGATCATCCTATATGATCACATGACCCAAAATAGTTCCAGAAGAATCACAGAAAATGACATACCCCTTATAATTCTCAAGTAAGATCAAAATAGGAGCTGATGTCAGAAAGAATTTTTAGCTCAACAAAAAAATAATTTCACTTTTACTATAGTGTGAATTTCACCCCTTTATTGATATTAGTAGGGAAAGGTGATACAAACTTAGAGAAATACGTAATGAATCATTGATAGTATCTAGCAAGACCATGGAATATCTAAATCTCATAGATATTCCATGGATCCTACCATGACAAGAAAACCTTTAAAATATCAGGATCAACTAATAACCCCAGCTTAGAAATCATGTTCCCTAAGAATTTCCCTTCTGGAATCCATAAGTTGAATTTTGAATGCTTTCCATATGAATAAGGACTTATCAGGATTTTCAAAACCAATCACAGATGGTTCTCAAGCTCACTATCATATCTTGAAAAAACCAAAATAGCATATGTGAACACTACCCCAAAATTGTTCAGATGCTGATTAAATATCTTATTTGTCCAATAAATAAAACTTTTTGGAGCATTAGTCAGACTAAAAGTCATCACCAGATATTTTTATTGGAAATAATTACACTAAAAATCTATCTTTAGTACATCACACTCCCAAACTCTGATATGATGATAACTTTACCAAAGATAAATCTTTGAAAACCAATTTTCCCTCTTTAGATGATAAAAAAATCATCCACATAAGAAAAATGATACTTTTTCTTACTGTTACCTAGTTCAGCTTCTGATAGACAATACACAATTAGAGTGAATGATCATCCTTCTTAGAAAAGAGCATTGGTTCATCCCAAGGAGAAACACTGGGGAGAAAAAACCATTTTCACTAAGAAATCCAACTAAATCTTGATCTCTTTTAGCTTTACTGATTTTATATGATAAGAAGGTATCGATATCGGCTACATCCCTAGAACCAGTTCAATTTAAAACTCAACCTCTATATATGGAGGAATAATGAAGAAATAATCTAGAAAAAATGTCAGGAAACCCCAAAATAATGATAGGAATATCAATAACAAAATAAATGTCATTGGGATCTACTATAACCACATACAAAACTACATCTTAGCTCTGGGAGGGAAGGTCCCGCATGACCAGAACTCAAATCCCACTCTCCTTGAAACACCCATAAGCGTCCATCAACCATAATAAATGATACATGTTAATGATAACAATAAACCACATCATGATGAGCAACAAGGCAATCTGTCTCGATGATGACATCGAACTATACCAGATTGAGAACAAGAATATCCTAGACTATCTCTGTAACAAATATCGATAGTGCACAAGGTTATTTAAACCCCTAATCAATTATCTTTCCCAGAGGGGATTCTAACTTCATAAAAAAGGATAGGAGCTCTGTTGGAAGGTTAAACATTTCAACAAAACAATTAGATATAAAGGAGTCAGAAGCACCAGTATCAAATAAAGCAATAAAAACTAAGGATGTAATAAAGATGGTACCTCTTAATTTTTTTGGACTCACATATATCTCAAATGGAAACTCTTCTACACCATGATGGTGCTTCACTTTTGTGGAATTTTTCTAGATCCCTTCATTGTTTTAAGCATCAAATTGTGCCCAAAAATAATTTGGAACTGAAGATCCCTAACCATATCAATGACTAGTCATTTCCAAACGGAAATGTTGTATATGGAAATAATGTCCAAAAATATTACATATCTTTATAGATTAATTAAAAGAAAATCATGTGTATCAAAACATTACAAATAGATAGAAAGTTAGAGGAAAACCACTAGTTGATATTAGAGGTGTTGAAGAGGCATGATGTTGAGAACTTCCTACACCGCTCCTATGCTAATTCTGGAACATTATCTTTTTCCCTAACACACCACTGAAGCTACCAATGGTGGAAGAGAGGGTGGGGAATATACAACCTTTCCTACAAAATTTATCTCTTCCAACATAGCCTTATCCACTTTCTCAAAATAGGTCGAAAGATTCAACATAAATACCTGTGATCTAATATCTGTTCATAAACATTATAGGTACTTCTACGATTTCATTTGGTCATTCTTTATGACCTCTAGTGAAAAAAGAATCTGCTCAGCAAACCAATGTGTAAACACCGAAAAGGAGCACTAATCCTACTATAAATAGAGGAACTCTAGAGTATTCACCATCACTAGAGACTCTAAAAAACTGCTGGAAGAATAGAGTCTTCGAACACTTCTATCCCAAGAATATGTGCCTATCTTCCTATACAAAATAATACCACCTATGATTTCTAGGACCCTCAATTCTGAATGTTTTGATCTTCACCTTTATACTATGAGGTGTATCTAGTAAGTCAAATATTTGTTCGATCTTGTGTATCCATTCCACCAAATCATGAGGTTCATTTTTACCTTTAAAGGATGGTGGCTTCTCACACAAGATCTCTCGTGATTGATCTCTTTCTCCTACATCTCCTAACTATACCATAATAATTACATTATAAACTTATGGAACATTTTGGTCATCAACATGGACCACTCCCAAATAGCCACAATAAATTTCCGATCCATCGAATTATTCACTTCATGAGCATCAGCTGAACCCTCTTAGAGAACTCCTAAAACAAGTCTCAGAGGCATAATGAAGCACAATGAAACAAAAGAAAAGGCCAAAAAATAGAAAAATCACAATTCAAACTAGATAATCCATAATCAAGAATCGATATTGATAATAAGAACTCATTACAAGAGACAAGAATCCCAACATCCCATGGTAACTTGAGTCTCATAATGGTAAGATATGACTAATAAATCATTACAATATATATCTGAAGTCCCAAAAGTCATATATCCATCCTACCAAACATCCAAAGACAAGGACTATTGAGGAAAAACCACCTTTGATACTAAACAGTGATGAACCTTCCCATATACATTCTCAAACTGGTACCCAAACTGATATATCACATATCTAAAGGGAATTCCCGATCCCAAAGGGATACTGATTAGTACTTTGGAATCAAACAACAACCATAGGGAACTATTTATCACAACCTAAAGCAACAACATGACACATATACATAACATAGACAATAAGGGAATATATAAATATATTCCATAACTAGAAAAAATAGTAGAAACTAAAAAACATAAGGGAGTAAAAAAAATACAAGGGAACGTCCAACCCCAAAGGACAACTAAAACAGAAAAAAACGGATACTCCATATGATAGAGTGGGAAGAATCCCACTATATCACCACTAGCTACTCAACTCAACTAACAGAAAACCTCACTCCCTCACTGTGCCACCTTACCGTTCCATGCATTGAAATATATAACCCGATCTATGCACCGTCGAAGAGGTCTGCATGGTGTAATCTAACAAGATTAGTAGCATCTCACTTAAGTGTTCCATATCAAGTATCTGAATAAACATCCAACCATTCCCAACTTTATAGAAAACAAGGTATGATAATATTGTAATATTTTTTGTACCAAAAGCACAGTGAAACTGTTTAATTTACCCATTTTCACATTTCCTAATTAATCTATTAAATCAATTTCAAATAAGTTCATATCCATATATCTCAAAAGATATATGAATTCAAAACCAAGAAAACCATGTATCGTGTCTCTTTTCATGTCTATGGCATTTCAAAAAAATAGTACAATCCAAAATCATATGCACCTGTTACTTCATGCCAAGGATCACAGTAGGTCAAGATATCTAGGAAACTTGTACCTATATAGAAAATTGATTACTCATCAAGATACTAGACATATGCATCGAGTATAGAGAGAAGATGAACACCCCAACATGTGAACCACCCAAAAGGTATAATAAGTCCTTAAAACAACAGTCCTAGAGAGTAGAGGAAAGTCCCATGAGCAAACACCCCAACAATGGAAAATACATATTGATATACCATCCACATAAGTACCCAAGGCTTCCCATATACTGTTTTTTCCAAGTCAATTCATCAAATCATTTCCATAAAATCATTCTTTGAAAACCCTTTTCCATTTACAAAAACTAGGGGGAAACCAACTTTTATAAAAAACCCAATTAAAAAAAATAGAAATCTAAATCATCCATATAATTCAATTTAATTTAATAAAACCATTAATTAAAATTGGAGCAATAAAATTCACCAACACATTCTAGAGACAAAACTTCCTACATAAAAATTTAGGGCTCCACACGCCCGCAACATAACCCAACATAAAATGATTAAAAAATTACATTGGAGTCCACAGAACTAACTTACGCATATTATAATTTATTCAATTTATGAAAAATATCATTAGATAAGAGGAATTAAAAGACACCTCAATAAATTACACCCGCTACACCACAACCATTTAAAGAACAACCTTGATACAAGATCATACAACACATCTATAATGAAATAATAAGAATCGTCACCAGGAGTCAACGGATCTGATAACACAATGCAATGATGAAACCATGACCAAATCAATGAAGAAGAAAAAAGGATCACTCACCCATGGAGAATAAAACCAAAAATAATAGTGATAAATCACTAAATGAATCATTCCAACCTATAGTAAGACTCCCAAAATCAACGAATAAGACTTCTAGTTCAAGAAACAAAGGAGCTATGGAGGAATGAAATAGAATTTTAGTATAGGGACACCCTAAAAGACAACACCACAAAATTTACATGGAATTTAATCCCTTTACATGTAATGTACTCTTTGGGACTTTGATACGTTGAAAACCTCATCTCATTTTTATTAAAATAAATCTTTTAACATTACATCATGTGTAATCAGCACATGGAGTGTACGTACCTCACACTATACTACAATTTCATGGATTCCACCCTGCAGAACTTACAAATAATATACTCTGATTACACTGTGTGTACTTATCTTATAGACTAATAGAACTGGAGATTCTTACAAAAAATCCCAAAACATCTTAGGCATCCTTCAAACATAGGGTGAACCCCACAACGCCATTAACACCTTTATACTCAGACTTCATTAATTCAAAACAACATAATTCCACAAGATTTCAGTCATTTTACTCAACAAATTCTATCCATCCCTAGGAGTCTCAAGATGCACAAAATTAATGAGGAAAACTAGTAACTATAAGGGAATTACTTGAAAGTGGGTAATGAGATGTTACACTATGTGTTCATTTTATCTATGAATTTTTTTACTATTTTTCGTGATTATTTCTATAGAAACATTGAAAAATAATAAACCACACATATGATCAAAATAAATCTAACATGGTCATGGGATATAATTTTTTTCCTAATCCATCAAGTGGAAAATTGATTAACTAAGGCCTTATGGAAATACATTGATTCATTTTTGAATCGTATTTTGGTGTTCATCAAACTTCCATGCAGTTCACTTATTTATTTTCAAAATGGATCTCAAATCAAACTATGTCATTGAAAATGCCTTTATTTTTTACAACGTATACTCATATATAGGATATTATTAGTCAATATATGGGAATTAAATTTTATCACTCAAATGTTGAAACACATGTCCATATACATTTAAATATTAAGGGACAATTGAAAAATCACAAAAATAACGAATAACTATTATAATTTAAAGATAAAATTAAATAATTAAATTAAATAAGTAAATAATCAAACCTAAATGGGTTGATCCCATATCTTGATCACTAAACATGCAATTAATTTTCATAATAAAAATTAAAATTTCTAAAATTCAACTTGAGGATATATTTAATGCATTAATCTATCATTAAAATAATCCTAATTAACTATTGATACATCCCATGATGCTTTAAAGAATTTAAATAGATTAAATACATCTAAATATATTTTAGGGTTGTATTTTTTAAATTTTTTGGTTATTTTAGACCCAAAAAGGTTCTTAGAAAATTAATAGGGCTTGGTATGGGCCTAATGGTCTTGACATGTTAGATCAAAACTCACAGAACCCAGCCTGGGTTAGGGTGACCGGGCTAGGTGTCAAATAGCTTGGGTCACACATCCCAAGTGGGTTGTGTGAAGTAGTAACGAAGAAACCTGACTAGAGTGACACATTTTAATTAAAATAAACTATTCTTTATAACTATAGACATCACCTAAGGTGCTATCTTTTTCCACCACACCCCCAATTAGTGAGAGGGATTTTGGTTTCTCAAGACACCTTCCATATTATATATATATATATAATTTTATTTTTTTTAACATATATGTATGAAAAATATATTGACTCATTCTCACCTTCTTGAGTACCCATACACATACATATACATAAAATACTATTTTTTTATTTCCACAATCCTTTAAACCCTTGTTTGACCATAACTTGATCATTAAAACTAGAATTAATGTGTTATCAGTGGAATTGGGCATATATTGAATTCTTACTTCAAAATAATATACAATATAATAAAAAATCAACTTAAATACTTTAATTATCACTATGAAATGAATGGAAAGAACCCTGGTTCCATGGAAGCATCAAGTGATAGTATTTTAAAAAAAATCAATTGCATTAGTGTCATAAAATTTAATCTAGTAAACTAATGCCCATATTCTCCCATGGATCATGTATAATTTAATTTAATCAAGAAGAAAATATCTAACTAAAACATTAATGATACCTAGTTCATTCATCAAAACTGGTATGATTCACTCCTAGTCAGCATGCCATAGCTCAAAGTGACTAAAAAAGGTGTCTTATAGATCTTTTACATTTGAAAAACAAATCTCTAAGATCATCATTTTTAGATTCATAGGTTCTAGCTTGGGAATTCGAATTACTTTACAAAATCCCTCAATCATTTTAATAATGAGTGATTGATTAATGATACGAAATCAATACAAAATAGATTCTTCCAATGGATTATTCATCTAAACATTGAGTTAGAGCTTGAGATGAGGTGAAATTAGATAAATAGTCTAAATTTCTAATTTTTTTGGTGTTTAAATTGTTTATATACCTAGTGTTACTTCATTAGAAATTTCATTTTATCCCCTTAAAAATAGTTACCCCAAAAACCAACCAGTAAAAAAACATCTTAATAACTCATTGTAAGTATCAAAAATATTTTATCACTACCTTATTACATTAATAACATGTCACATGATAAAATTTAAACTATTTATATGGCTCATAACCTCCCATTAATTATTTAACAAACATTGAATGAGTTATATTTGTTTGAACAATAATATTTTCTTTTATTCACATTATAAATACATAATTTTTAAATAACTGGAAAAGTAAATTCAATAATTATTCTAAACTCAAATAATATAATTGATTAACTTATATGTGATGATTCACACTGGTACATTCACCACCCCCCATAGATAGGGACCAATTCATCGAAAATTATTATTCATATGAGTGGGTGTAACTTGTAGATACACTATGTGTGTGGACATCTAGGGCCTTATCTTGATAGAAGTGATCCATAATCACTAACTAAGAGATATATCTAGAAATACATCATGAACCCTAAATATAAATGGATAAGTCATAGCTTTAAAAACCTCTTATGAACACACAAAATGTAATATAATCTATTTGTATCATGATATCTCATAAAGCAGGATGCACACCTTGTGTCATAATCCTTACATGATTTATTAATTATTTTTAATTATAATTCCAGATGGGATTTCCTTATTCTACAATGTCCATGGTTTAAGTAAAGGTACTACCATCCTGGTCAACTAGGCCTAAGATATCCCTTCATTTTGAAAGGGACAAATCATGTCTTAACTATTAAATCAATTACCTAACACCAATGATGCACCTAATAAAGACTACCTTACCAGGATATAAATGTAATGGTTTTCATATTTCACCAAAGTACATAATAAAGTGGTGCAATTCGATAATGATCTAAATTCAAGAGACCAATACACATGCTCATAAATAGAAACAACCAATGACACCCAAAACTTATGGTGTTCATATTGGTGAGTCATCCCTCATGAACACCTCTGTTTGAGATCACTAAGTGAGAAATTCATGAGATGAATTCTCAATGATTCTGATGCCCAACACCTGATATCCTATAATCATTTTTGTACCATCAATATTATTTATACAGACTACAAGAAATATGTTTTATTATTACTATCATAGTTTCTCAAAGTTCTAATTATAGTTGTGAACAACTATAACTTTTTTACATAACAAATAATATATGGACATTTCTATGTAAATAGTGTACAAAAAATTATTAACACTATAATAGTAAGTAAAAATGAATGAATAACTATTTACATACACAATATGGTAATTTAAAATTACTAGTCCAATTATTTCGAGGGAACCCACTTTCTCTAGATCCAACTTTTGGAAAATAAAACTATCAACACTTACATGATTAGATCATTCTTCTATTGAGAAATAATTTTATAAAAAATTCTTCCATATTTTTCTATATGTCTAGTTTTCTATATATAGAATCACCTACTTGAGTAAAAATCCTAAAGAGATAATATCCCCTACTATATCTCATTTTTTATCTATAATAACCTTGAAATATTGTCCAATACCATCATCATAATATTATCATACTTTATATTATGTAAATACTTAACTTTCTGGGTTTGATTCCATGAAATGGAAAGTATTATTTCAAATAATTTAGTATTTCAATAGTTGTATCAGAAGATGAAACATACATGAAATTTGTAGATATTCCTACCATTGGAATCAATGTTATAATATTTCTCTTTATCTCTTCCTAATGGAGATGTTGGATAAAAAAGATAAAATGGAAGACTTGTTTTTTGATCCCTTGAAAACTAGTGTTTCTTCCTCTCTATGTACCAGGTACATATCCCCTTTAAATTTGTAGTTACTATTGGATTGATATGACTTCTTCTCGTGTAGTTATACTATATTTATTGGATATTTTCCTACCATAATTTATAAATGGGAAATATAATATCTATTGCATAGCTAGGAATATATTATAGAACCATAATTGGATAATATGAAGTTATACTCTCTATTTTAATCTTCTCTTATGTATTATACATGCCTTTATAGAGATATTTAAACCACATGATAGTGACAAACATTCTCTTCTAAATTGTAACAAATTTCATTTTTCAATATCTTGTCAGTATATATACTTTGACTTAGTCTAAGAAACCCATATATCTACCTCATTATATCACATTCCTTAGAAAATGTATTTCTACTTTTTTCTAATATCTGGAGAGTTACTTTTGATATAGTAATAATTAACTATAATACTAAAAACCATTTTTCATATGAAATCAACATATTCTACTTATAAAACCATGGTTCTCCCACTACCCTCTTGTAGACACATGGCATAATTTCATTCCAAATGAATATTCTATGATAAAAATGATTTCATTAATACATAAATGGAACATTATAATTTTCAATCCTTATTAGAATTATATGATGTTAGATACCCTTTCTAGTTGTGTCTTACAAATATCTTCCATAAGGGTTCCTCAAAGGAAGGTTGTATTAACATGTAATTTCCAATAAAACAATCAAAAAAATTTCAAATAAAAAGTATAATTCGAATTGATTTATGTATAATGACTTGGTATAACCAATTGAGCCTTATTGGGACCACACTTGTACCGTCTATGTATATTTTCTCTTGAATATCCACCAATGCATTTACATTGGGTATATAAATTACCAAAATACATACATGATTTTAGTATATGGAATCTATTTTATTGAATTGATATTAAATTTTTATTTTAGCTTTTTACAGCTTAAAATTTACTTATAGGATTCATTACTATTATCAAGTAATATAAAACCTTTAGAGTTGAATATAAAACCACCACTATGGTTTTAAATTTCTAATAAAATAGGTGCCTTTCGAATATTCCCTTTTCTCGAGCTCTTGTGGAACTTATTCCTATGCCTATTATTTACGCATCTATATCCTTGAATTTATACAAACTATTATTTATCCTACTGTCACTAATATAGATATTCAGTACTATTATATTAATAAATTCTTTCACTTCACTATAACTTTTCTATCCTTTATATTTATGTAATATATTCAGAAGATTTAACAAAAATTAATTAATATGATCTTTTTGTTTTTTATGCATGTTTTTTACTGACTTAGGCTTAAAAAACTCTTTACATATAAACACTTGTTTTTTATATAATAGATTTATTTCATTTTATAACACATATGATATCAAATTTCTATTATATTTGGAATATGGATATTGGTTAACACCACTATTTTTGAAACATTTCCTAAAAGGTACATGGAATATATTTAAAGACTTATAAGACTCATCATTCATCCAAATTATATTTTTTTCATTTTCAAAAACCCCAAAAACGGTTGAGTAGTAACAAAGGCATTTCAAGTTATATCTAGGACAATCGACTTTCCTAAAATAGCCAATTAAAAAATGAAATAGCATCACATAGTATAATCCCATCAATTAAAAAAATCTAAAATCAACCACATCAACACCCTAGCCTATACTACACCTTGAGATACACACTATGATACACAATCAAAACATCATCATATTTATCGATATTCATAATCTATTTAAAGTGAAATTTTTTACCTTTATTGAAAATTTAAAGCCTTAGAAGTCTATATGGGATAGCCTGAGGTCATATATGCCATCAGTTGGAGTGAAACACCAAGAAACTCCCCCAAAAAAGTAGTCAAACAAACACCAACCATTGACAAAATGAGCCATAAATTTCCAATATGATCCTCACAAAAAC
Source organism: Viscum album (assembly GCA_963277665.1). Classification (NCBI taxonomy): domain Eukaryota; kingdom Viridiplantae; phylum Streptophyta; class Magnoliopsida; order Santalales; family Viscaceae; genus Viscum; species Viscum album. Next base: position 1,017,685,886 of record OY728140.1, on the reverse strand, counting down.
ACAATAATCAGTTCAGATATACAAAAAACAATCATGATTTATACCAAATGAGAATTAAAACAAAGATGAAGAGATAACAATTAAAAAAAATACCAAATGTAAGGATAGAATAATGTTTTGTTTTTACACCCTGGAACAATATCATATAGTCTAATTTCACATCCCAAAAAATTTTGTGAAAAATACTTTACCCGGATGACATGGAGTGGGAGTGAAGAATATAAATCCATGTTATTGTTTTAGGTGAACTACGATTTGATAGTGATCCAAGAACGTAAAATATACCATCATCTCCATCCTTTATAAAGTCCAAAAAGTGTCTTCACATGACTTAAGCATTTCACATTGACACACAAAACAATCATCATCACCTGTATTTCTAGAAGGGAACCAACAGATACCAGATCAAAAGTTGAAAAATTCAAATATATAAAATAAAGGAACTCAGAAATCTCAAAATCCATCCACTATCAATTAGAACCACCCTCTTTTCACATATATGAAAATAAAGAAACCCATCATAGATAGTGACTCATATGTTTCATACATAAATATTATGTATTATTTTTTGAATATTTAATAAATGTGGTAATGATTCATTCCATAATCAGGTAGGTTTGGTATCTTTAGAAACTTGGATACATAAAAAACTTTTTCATAAGATATCTTCATCATTTCCACTTTGTTATTCACTACTATAATTCTTTATAGAGCTATTATACTTAAAAAATTTATTAATAACTTGGTTAAGGGAGACATAAGAAAGGGTGAGCTCAGATGCTCATTAATGGTAATCTAGAGAGATATCAATGTTCACATAATCATAACATGATCATAAGGGTATAAGAACACGATATTAACATTTTAAAACCATACCCATCATATCATAGATCATAATCTAGAGTCGAGGAATAAATAATGGAAGTTAATAAGACACAAATCATAAAGGAATCAAAGAACATGAGAAATGTGAGCATAACATTGGCAGAAGACATAAGTTTTTGTAATACATATAATCATAGAAAATAATTCCACTTGTAAAGTATCTCTTAAAAGAATATCATAGTGTGTTGGGTTCACTCCCCATTCCACTATATTCTTAGTCAAGGTTCACTCTAAATACTTTCAAAGTGGAAAATTTTCCATACTGAACTAGGTTCACTCGTCATTCCATCCCGTATTATCTCATGAGATATCCATCTTTGCCCAAGGAATTCGGTGACTATATAATTTATGTCCCACCAACACATAATTAAAATCATAGATATGTGTTCCAAAATATCATAAAACATTCATCATAGAATAAAACATGGAAATGAAATGGGTTTCATAAAGTTTTCATTATAACTTAATTAAACCATGGGAAATAATTGAGTTTTATAGGTTCATACTTAAATAATAATCATCACATTCCATCCAAATAATCAAAGTGGAAGGTATCATGGGATTATATCCATAGTAAATCATAATTAACAAGAAATTATGTTATCATTGATGAAAAATGCCTTTAAAAGATCATTGGAACATTTATTAAGAAAAATACCATTTAAACATTGAAATAAATTATTTAAAATTTCAAAAAAATCCCTAAAATATTATGGATAATTTTTTATTTTAAATGAACATTGGAAACTTGTAAATGAAGTTTCAATGAATTATGCATCATGGATGGTAGGAAATTCTGTTCGTGTTGTGTAATTTAAAATAAATAAAAGTCAAAGTAACTCATTTGGAAAACAACAATAATATTCCTTTTAAACCATATTTTAAAAATTAAATCATGCTTTGTTAAAAACATTCATGAAATATATTTTTCAAAACCTTGGTATGGAAAAAAATAATGTTTTATAGAAGAGAGAAATAAATTTGGATGTCTTTAAAAAAATTCATTCTGCCACTTGAGTTATTAAAGTGAGGAAAAGGAAAATAATAAAATAAATATATAGAAATAACCATAGGAGAATAAAATTTCTGGGATTTTTGAGAGATAGTTCCAATAAAATAATCACCAGAAACTTAATCATAAACAATTTCGATAAACAATGAAATTGTAACATAAATACATCACCACAAGTTCAACATAATTAAAATTTTTATAACTTCCTATATAATAAATCAAAATTTTTTATATTTTTATTATAGAATATTTTAAATACTTATAATATCATATATTATCCTCTTATAACATTTCAACACCCATTTATTAATAATTAATTATAAAAATCATTATTTCTAGGTGTTAACAGTTTCATTTTTCATGAGAATATTGGTTTGAAAGTCCCATTCCTTGTACTCTAATCATTGTTCCATCATATATAAAATTTTAATAATGATATAAATATCATATATATTCATTATATAAATATATATATATTTGTTTTCATCAATAAAATGTACAGATATAAAAATTAATTACATTGTTCATGGAGATGGTAAGTCTTACATACAAAAAATGTTGTTTAGACTTTTTGAAAGATGGAAATAATGAAATGAAGATAATAATTCACCTTTTAGAATCATTAATACATTATATAAATCATATATAATCATTAAATATATCCGTATTACCATATATGTAAATCATAAATGCAAAAAATCACATCGCTTTGTTGATGTGGTAGTCCACACATATGCATGAAAGACGTTATCGTTTTCTAACAGATTGGAATATAAGAAGGAATATTTAGTATTAGGATTATAGAAGAATAATTATTACATAAATATCTTATATAAAAATTAAAACCATCATAATAATCATCCATGAAATATGTTGATGGAAAATTAATTGTATCACTACATAGAGGAGATAGTCTACACGTACACCCAAGCGATGCTTTCAATTATCATTAGATGGAAAATAGTGTAAGTAATGGTGGTTTCAGTTTCATAATATAATTTAAGTATATTTATTCTAATAAAGGTATTATTTTATGATTAAAACCGTATATTTAGAGGATATAAAATAAGAAATAATTTTAAGTAGGATGGGTAGGATGATTACCTCTCCTTCGACTGGCCTCCTTTAGATAATTTCTTAAGGACCCTTGGAATGGTATTTTAAGAATACCAGAACTAATAATTTGTGTAGAGATAATTTGGGTATATAATTTGGCAGGGTTTGGTAGATCTAGATAGATCAATTTGGTGTAAAGAAGATAATGGAGGTGTGTCCTTTTTTAAGAGGGGAGAGGACACACATGGAATGCCATAAAAGATTAAAATATAATATTTTAAAACTAAAGCAAAAATATTTCCAAATGGTTAGAAATTTTAAGGTGATATATTATAAGGATTTAATATTCTATTTAAGTATTATTTATACAATTTTAACTTGTAAAATTACCCATATATCTAGGTTTAACCTCCATATAAGCCTTTTTCGACCTTAATGACGATGAAAATGTTTTTCTATTTATAACATTCTATATGAAAAAATGAAATATTTCAACATAAAAAATTTATATATTCAAACTAAAAATATTCAATCCATTTTATTGAATTAAATTCATACAATTTATAGAATTTTATTTAAAATCATACCCATAAAACATGGTGAAAACAGTTTTTTTTGAAAAAAATGTTTTCTTAAGTATAAAATTTTTATAACAAAATCCAACATAAAATTAATTTTAATCGAATTAATTATATTATTAATAATATAAATTAAATAATTGTACTTTTAAAAATCTTTTATAACAAAATTTAACTTTTTTAAATGCTTTTAAAAAAATCAAATTTTCAATAAAAATTATTACTTTTCACTATTCATGGAAAATTCAATCATTTTTGAAAATTCTATAAAAATAATTCTAAGATAATTTTAACTTAATATATTAAAAATTGAATTTCATTTTATTAAATAAATTTTCATAAAGCAGCAGAAATTAATTATAATTTTTTCTCAGAAAATGTCATGAACCAATCTAGGTCAACCCTAAATTGGTCACCTGAGTCGGCCTCTGAAAAGGTCCGAAGGTCATTTCCGATCCCCACAAACTGGAACCTAGGGTCAGGCATCAATATAAGATATTTGTGAATGATTTTTTCCATAAACTAAAGGAAAATAAATAATTTTAAACTAAGAAAAATAGGTAAATACTAGTAGTGGAAAATAAAGCAAAGGTGTCTAGCTAAACATACCTCCAAGTGACATCATGGGTCACCACCAAACACATGAATATGATCACTGTAAGAGAGATCCAAAACTAGAACTTGAAACTGAAAATATAAAGTAGGCATGAGCATCAAGATGCTCAGTATGAATGCAAAAAATACAACAACACCCAATGCCCTTACCTTTAATAAGAAATCCAATCATGCTAGTTTAAAAGTAATCCATAATAAAATAATGTTTTTCCTTATTTTAAAATTCAAGTAACACATTTAAATTTTTAAGAAATGTTCTTCTATTCCACTATATTGTCAAAATAGTTTCCTATCATGCATTAACAAACTAAAATGAAGCAAAAAAATTCAAATTAAAAACATGGTTTTTACAAAGGAAACAAGGATGAATAAAAAATGGAAATAATTTAGAAAAACCATGTCATAAGTGATCACTATGGTCAATCCTTATAGGTAACTAGCACAAATGTGACCCTAGGAACCTCTTACCACAGTTAAATGTGGCATAGAAATTAAGTCCAACTGTGTTCTTGTGCACATGCCAGTAGAGGGAATAATATCCCATAGCCTAGTGGTCTCAAATCATATCACAAAAATGTAGTATAGAGACCCCCAACATAAATGTTCTCATACATTATCCACTAGGGGGAATAACATCCCAATTCCTAGTGGTCTCTGATCATATGACATGTTTAGTTAGTGTTGTAGCGCCAATCCAGTTAAATGAAACTAGGACGAACCACTTCTAAATCATCTAGCATGAAAGTCCTAATCCACCAACCTATATACCATGGTATTCCCATGTGCCCTATTTCAAGTTGTGGTGAGGTTTAATAAATCTAACATACATGAACATATCATTCTCTTTATTCAAAATTGCACTCTCACTCTCACCACTGATCTCCCTCCTTGAGCACATCCCCCCTTTTCCGTCAAAAAAATGTAAAAGTCACTTTAGTAGGCACATATCACAATACAAACATTCAAAATACACCTAATTTTATAAAACAAGATGTGGAATTCCATAAGAGCGGTTTACCTTCGTTACAAACCATTCGTAAAGTGCCAAAGAAGATAAAATATTTACAAGGAATAATTTTTATTTTAGAACCAATAATCACCCAACACTTTTTAGTTTACCAAATCATTTAAATTATAAATTGATCAACCAATGAACTACACATTTAAAAAAAAGATTGAAACCATGCATAAAACGATACAATTATTTCAAGAAATTCAAACCAAAATTTGACCAACAGTTCACACCAAAACCCATCTTTGGAAATCACATTGAAGATTTTTGGAAAATAAAACATTTCATTACAATTTTATAACTTACCCAAATGAAAGTCCAAACACCTTTATAAATACTCATTACCAATTCAAAACTAATTAAGAATTCACTTTTCAATAAAATTCACTTAAGAACAAATGGGCGTTAGAAATGAATTTCAATTTTCAAAATAAAGGCATAATAATTTATAGAAATAACTAATAGATTTAAAAGAATGTTTATATATCATAGATATAAAACATGTTTTGAAATCAAGAAACCAATTATGGAGTTCAAATTAAAGGCATGGTCATAGGGTTCTTACCTCAGGGTGGAACCAAACCGAACATTCATCCCATAGAGATTTCTATCACAGATATGTTGCTCCCCCACTGAGCATATACATATTCACATACATATAAGGACACCTAGACCCTATGCGCACACCCTCATGGCCATGAACGTGTGCAAGGGGATCCATACATATATGATTATATGCATATAGTAGTCCCCAATCACCTACATATGAATTTTCATATATATATATATATAAACATATGAACACTTACCCCATACATGAATATTCACTACCATGTAAGACTATTCATGTAAAGGGGGAACCCACATATATATATATACACTTACCTATGAACATGCAGGTGAGTCATCATAGACCTAGAAACTCGAAACCATAAATCAAGGACCACTCACTACACATATAATTTAATAAATCAAACAATTAATAAAAAATTTCCAATATTCATAACACGACTTTACCCCAAAAAGAAACTCAAATTATTCTCATTAAAATTAAATGCACACTAATACCATTTGAAAATACATTCCACACTAGTAAATTAACTCATAAAACCCATTTGGAAATATTAAAATAAAAGCACATAATTAATTTAACCGATTACAATGGCCAAACCCCTTTAAAATCCTCACATAAACAAATTTCACTTTAAATCACACTTCCCTATAATTTAAACAATTCAAAAATTTCCTTAAAAGTTCCCAAAATAATACAATTATCCAAAGTAATCCATTTTAATTTTAAAACCTACTTCCAAACTCATTCACACCTTAAGTGACTTTAAACCCCCACTTCTCACCTTTCAAAGAACCATTAAAACACATTCAAGAAGCTCATCAACCAAGCACCTTAAAATGTTCACCATTATCCATTGAAAATACCATTTCATCATATACACATGCCTAAACACTTCCAAAATATGTTTCACACAACATAATTAAACCATAGAACACATAAAAATAACTAACCAAACATATTAAAATCATCTAGTAATGATAAAACATGGATTCCCCTACCACTTATGAAGAAATTTCTAGAACAATTTGTGAAACCACAACAATACCTCACCCTCACCTCCAAGAGGCAAGATCGAACCATAGTACAAAATATTGAACCAAAAACTCATGATTAAACTATAAACCCAATAGAACCATAACCTAAAACCCTGTAAAGAGGAAGAAGGACTTACCGAAGTGGTTCACACGTGTGGTAATGGGAGAGTTAGAGCATTGAGGGATCGAGGAGGCTGAGTGTGCAAAGAGGATGTTTCTAGATGTAAGTTGCGTACAAGGGGGGTCGTCGGAGATCCGACTGAGAAGAGGGGGAGGCATGAGGGGAGTAGGGTGGAATGAGGGAGGTTAGATGGTGTGAGGGTCACCAGAGTGGGGTGTGGTAGTGAGGAAGGGGCACCAGAATGAGAGTATCGGCCAGGGGGTAGGGTAGTGCATATGCAGCATGTGGGAAGGAGAGGCGCAATGGGAAAAGGGGAGAGGAAGGAGAAGAAGAGGGAAGAAAATAGAAAAAATAAAGAAATAGGATAAAGAAAAAAATGAAAGGTAAAAAAAATAAAACCTAAAAAAACTAAAAACAACAACAACAATAATATTATTGTTATTGTTTTTGTTATTATTATTAATTTAATAACAATAATGATTATAATACTATAATTATTTTTATTATTATTAAAAAATTCTTAATTTCATTTTATTTGTATTATTTTTAAATTATTCTTATTTTATTATTCATTTTATTAATTAATATTATATTATTTCTGAACACTTGGAAAGCTGCATGGTGACCTGGGAAAAGATGCGCGGTTTAAACTATGGTCTTCCTATGCATCGGATGCTGTCAAGCCCAAAATACTCATTTATCATCTAGAATGAAAGATTACAATAGGACTCAACCTGAACCTCGAAAAAATATTTAAACATAGGTAGAATAATAAAATGAAATAATTATGAGGGTTGGGGTGTGACAATTCTCTCCACCATAATGATTTCTACCCCCAAAAAGGCAAAATAGGATCTATACCAAAAAAATGACGTTCCTTCAAAGCTCAAGAAGATACCGAGCATAAGACAAGCGAGATGTGGCAAGAACATTACCAACAAGGGAAGGGACTTACAAATAAATATCAGGATACAAAGAAATGACTCCACACTAAGTGTCTCCCACCCCAAAAATCTAAGACACCTCTAGTTGATAATCTAATGATAGATCTCTCACAACGCATCATTTCAACATCCCAAGAGAAAATGCCTTAAACATTCCCAAAGAGGCTCACACACTTCACTAGAAATGGGCGATGAATTTAAAAGAGGCTACCAAATATTTGCTTCATAATACTGTTGGGAAAGCCTCAACCCCAAAATTTTACTCAAGAAAGGGTCTTAGGGGTAGATATCTCTTAGTGAGGCCACTTATCACCCCACCGACACCAAGAATATAACCGAATTACTAACATATAGAGGCCCAAATAGACTAACCACCAAAAAGAAAAACCTAACATTGACTAACTGTTTGGGGATTTCAACGAGACCCACGGTGGGTCTCCCCACCATAGAGGCCAACTAGCTTAATTTATTGGTACATATAGACAAAATAAATCGATATGTGATAACTTGAAAACTTTTCTCACTGACTAGATCCCATATCACATGGTATTCGGTGAAAGAAGACTCTAGGACTGATGAAAACATAGAACATGATTTTATATTTCTAAAGGGTATTACCATCCTTAGATGAGCCCAGACTAGAATTGTGGGTAATCCACAATGTTGGACCTACAAGGGACACCAAAAAGAGACTCACACCTGGAGAGACACAACTACTAGAGTTACAAGAAAATGGGTTGGGCACCTCTTTATCACTAAGGAGAAATTATTCCACCCACACAGGTCACAACATGGAAGAGAGGTCCTCACACCACATTCCACAAAACATGGATGCTCATAATGAGATTGCAACATAGGATGTTTAAACTATCTCCATTTCCTATACTAAATATGGATATGATACCAAGGTCATTTACACCCCCTTGTGGTTCTTGACTATGTTTCATCTTCACTCTGGGGCCCATGGCTAGAGACCTGAGATTTGAAGCATCTCTTGCCTCATAGTTAGGCCTAGAAGACACTCAAAAGGAACTTCTCCTTCTTGTTCCATGCACAACCACGCCGCAATCAGACAACACCAACGTAACACACATATCCCAAGACCCACTAGGTTTCATCATAATACTTCACCACGATGAGATCGTAAAGGTTCACCCCTTTCCATCCTGAACAAGAAAAAAATAAGGGTCTCTTGGAAGGAACCTTCATGTATAACGGATAATTTTAGGAATTCGTGGAATAGGAACACACTTATATTAAAAAAAACTCTGTAAATGTTCTACAATATCCACCGTTTACAAACCTCATTTGAAAAAATTCTAAAACCCATTTTTCCATCCATTGAAAATAAAGAATCATTACATTAAAATCAAGTTTTTCACAATTCCAAAATGAGGGATATTAAAACAACCTTCAGAACCCAATAATACAGAAATGAATATGGGAGGAAACCAATGTTGATCGGTAACTTTGACATATGGTTGGTAGCTATATTCCAAGTGCACCTCCATCATGGATAGTGTTATTGGATAATGTCTCTGGCTTCACATGACTTTATAGGCCCTGCGAGCTAATTGAGACCATTGAACCAACTCCTCTTTCATTTTACCAAACATCAGCGGACCACAAGAACAAAATAACTAGGATAAAACCCAACTCCCCCTAGCGACTTGAATCCCATCCTAAGGTGTGATGGCCAAGAACCCTACTCGTAATCATAATTTGTTGTCCTGAAAATCCTAGCTACATTCTAACAAGATGTTTTACCAAGGAACAAGACTTTAAAGAGAATGACCTCCTCTGATACCATTTTTTCATGAACCAAACTTGTTCAACCCTGAACAAGCCACCTAAGTTGACTCGTGACAAGGCCCAAAGGGTGTTCTTGATCCCCAAAGGATGAAAACTAGTATTGGGAATAAAATTAACATAGTTTCAAATGATTTGGCCCATAAAGGAAAGGAAAATAATTAAATAAATTTAAATTGAGAAAAATAGTTAAACAATCGCAGCAAAAAATAAAACAAATTTTTTCAGAAAAACATAACTCCAAGTTACCTCATAGGTCACCACAAAACAAGGAAACACACTCTCTACAAGGGAGATCCAAAACTAGAAATTGAAACTAAAAAAATGTAGGCATGAGCATTGAGATGCTCAGTGGGAATGCCAAAATTCAATGAAATTCTATTCCCTTACCTTTAATAACAAATCCAATCGTGCTAGTTTGAAAATAGGATATAATAAAATAATAATTTTCCTCCCTTTCAAATTTAATTCACAAGTTTACATTTTTAAGGAAATCATTAATATTCCAATATATTTTCAACATAGTTTCCAAACATGCATTATCATTCCAAAATGAAAGGAAAACAGTTCAAATTAAAAAGATGGATTTTACAAAGGAGAAAACATTGAAGCAACAAAAATGGAAATCATTTAACAAACAACATGTCATAAAAGAGCACCATATTCAATCCCTATAGGTAACTAACACATATGGGACCCTAGGAACCTCATACCTCGGTGAAATGTGGCATATATATCATGAAGAACTATGTTCTCATGCATGATCCACTAGGGGGAATCACATCCCATGGCCTAGTGGTCACCAATCATATCACAAAAATGTTCTATAGAAACCACGACCATTAGCATTCTCATGCACGAGCCACTAGGGGTGAATCGCATCCCAAGGACATGTGGTCTTTGATAATATCACATGTTTAGTTAGTGTTGTAGCGTCAAACCTACTTGAAAAAAATGGGATGAACCACTTTTGAATCATTTAGCATATTAGTCCTAGTCTACCCACCTAGATAAATCGAGCTTCCCATGTCTCTATTTCAAGTGGAGGTGACATTTCATAGAACTAACATACATGAATATATCATTCTATTTATTAAAAAACCCACTCACCCTATCACCACTGATCTCCTTCCTGGAGCACATCCCCCCCTTTCTGTCACAAAAAAATTCACAAGCCTATTTATTAGGCACATATCAAAATCCAGACATTTAACATACACATAATTTTATAAAACAAGGGAGAGAATGCCTCAAGAGGGGTTTTCCTTATTCACAAAACATTCTTAAAGTTCTAAATTGGCTTAATTATTCACAAGGAATACTTTCATTTTAGAACACATGATCACCCAACACTTTTAATTTTACCAAATCATCTAAACTCTCAATTGAAAACCCAATGTACAACACCTTTAAAAAACAACTTGAACCAATTCTTACAATGATGCAATTCTTTCAAGAAATTCAAACCAACATTTGACCATGAGTTCACACCAAAACCCACCTTTGGAAATCACATTGGGGCTTTTTGGAAAACCAAACATGTCATTAAAATTTTATAACCAACCCAGCTGAAAGGCCAAACGACCTTGTAAATACTCATAACCAATTCAACACCACATAAGAAATCACTTTTCAAGGAAAGTCACTTAATACCAAATGGGCATTAGAAATACATTTCAATTTCCCAAATAAAGGAATAATCATTTCTGGCAACCACAAATAGATTTCATAGCATGTGTATATAGAATAGATATAAAACATGTTTTTTAAAACAAGAAGGAAATTATAGAATTAAAATTAAAGGTATAGGCATAAGGGACTTACCTCAGGGTGGAACCAGACTAAACATTCGGCCCTTGGCACTTTCTCTCAAAGATCTGCTTCTCCCCCACTATGCATATGCATCTTCACATACATATAAGGACACCTATCCTCTATGAACACACCCTCATGGCCATAAATGTGTGGAAGGGGATCCTTACATATATGATTACATTCATATACTATTCTCTAGTCACCTATGTATGCATTTTTATATATATACATCGGCACACATAGCCCCATACATGTATATTTACTGCCATAGATGACTATGAATGTAACGACAGAACCCATATATATATATATATATGCTTACCTATTCATATGAAGGCGAGTCTCCATAGATTCAGCCACTCAAAACCAAAAACCAGGGACTGCACACAACACATATAATTTAATAAATCAATAAAATACTTAATAAAACATTTCCAAGATGCAAAACAATACTTTACCCCAAAAATACACTCAAATTCTTCCATTTAAAATCAAACTCACAATAAAACCATTTGAATATACATTTCTCACTAAATACAAAACTCATAAAACCCATTTGTCAGTAATAAAAGAAAAGAACATAATCAATTTAACTGATTACAATGGAAAAGTCCCTTTGAAATTCTCACATGAACCAATTTCACCTTAAACCATGCTTCCAATAATTTACACAATTCACAAACTGCATTAAAAGTTCCCAAAAAAGATAATTTTACAAAGTAATTTCTTTTCCTTTAAAACCCCACTTTCAAACTCACTCACTCATCATGTGACTTTAAAAAACCCACTCCACACCTTTCACACAACCCTAAAAACAAATTCAAGAAGCACCACAACAAATCACCTAATGATTTTCACCATTGACCTTTAAAAACCACATTTCCTCATATACTCATGCCAAAACACATCAAAAATATGTTTTAAACAACATAATTAAACCATACAAAACATATTAAAAATAGAGAAAGAATATTAAAGTCATATAATAATGATAAAACATGGATTCACCGACCAATTATGAAGAAATTCCTGGAAAAATTTTTCAATCCGAAATCGCACCTCACCCGCACCTCTGAGAGGTGAGATCGAACCTTATTCCAAGATATTGAACCAAAAAGACTCATTATTAAAATCTAAATCAAACAAAACCCAAAACTAAAACCCTATAAAGAGGAAGAAGAACTTACTGAAGTGGTTCGCACCTATAGAAAAAGTAGAGGGTGAGAGGCAATGGGTTCGAGAGGCTGGTTGTACAAGGAGGATGTTACTAGAAGTGATCTGCGTGCAAGAGGGTTGTCAGAGATCTAGTCGAGTAGAGGGGGGAGTGGCGCGAGGGGAGCAGGGCAACACAAGGGAGGTCGGTCAGTACAAGGGTCACCGAAGTAGGGTTCCAGAGTGAGGAAGGGGTGCCGAAATGAGGGCATCGGCAAGAGGGATTAGTCAGCATGCATACAGTATGTGGGAAGGAGAGGTGCGATGGGAAAAGGGGAGAGGAAGGATAGGTAGAGGGAAGATAATGGAAAAAAGGAAGAAAATTGAGAAAGAAAAATAAAACCTAAAAAACCTGAAAACAACAACAACAATAATATTATTATTAATATTAATCATATTGATAATTTAATGATAATAATAATAATAATATTCTTAAATAATAATAATAATATTATAATTATTATTAAACAATTCTTAATTTCATTTTATTTTTATTAGTTTTATTTATTCTTATTTTATTATTCATCTTATTAATTAATATTTATTTTTTCTGAACATCGGGAAAGGCCAATGGTGACCTAGGAACACTTTCATGGTTTCAACCATGGTTTTCCTGTTCATTGGATGTCGTCAAGACCAAAACATTCATTTTTTGGAAAAAACATAAAATTCAAACTGGGCATAGCCCGAACCTCAACAAAATATTTCAAGCCAGATAGAATAATTAAATGAAATAATTAACAGGGTTGAGGTGTGAAAAATAAATCAATAAAACCAATTTTTTAGGAAAATACATTTTTAAGGTATATGTGGAATTTAGAAAGTATTTAACGATTATTTATCAACATATTTGTTTTATCTAAAAACATTATTCATTTTTTTAAATGTTATTTTTCTATGAACTCTACTGACTTAATGAATAGGTTATGATATTATACTATATTATGGTTCATTTAGACTTAGAGTTTTATGCATCACAATCTATCAAATAAATTAAATTTATTCGAAGAGAAATATATCATAAATTATTAGGGTGTTACATTATACCCTCCAAAGGATGAATATAACCTGAAAATTACATCACTTTGTTATAAATAAATATGATGTCTATGTTTTATCACATATTTGGTTTCCCAAGTAACTTATTTGAATTTATTGTCCTTTAGAAAATTTTAACTAGGTGAGTAATCATGTTTCACAACACTTTATCTATATCATCCAAGATTCCTATAAGTTATTATTAATAGGAAAGATCATGATCTAGTTGTAAAACCTCTAAGTTCATACATTTAAAGGATCAAGTATGTTCTTCCTCAAGGGAGATTCATGGAACACATCAAGAACATGAGAGATGTTTAGTGGAAGCACCAAGTAAAAATTTGTCATCCCTACTCAATCAAAAATCATGATGGGGCCAATATACGTAGGGATTATATTTCCATTATTTTTGAATATCATAACCTTAATCCATGAATAAATATATTATAATACCTTCTCACAGACATTTAATTACATAACCATCATCCATGAATAGATTGATAGGAATACCTTCTCACCATTTTTGAATTACATATTTCATCAACAATTGTCGACATGACTTTTCAATCGATTCTATAATACCTTGATTTGAAAATAAATGGCCCTGACCTTTTCTTCCAGTTTTTTAGCTAACTCAGGTCCTAATAGCTTTATTTCCCCAAATTCATCCTAGAATATTATAGTTTTATACTTCATTCCATAGAGGACATCATAAATAACCATATGAATGATTGAGTGAAAGCTATTGTTGTAATAAAACTCAACTAAAGGAATGTATTGATCCAAAACACCTTTGAAATCCATTGAACAAGACCTCAATATATCTTATAGGGTATGAATGGTTCTTCTAAACTAACCATTTATCTTATAATGTTAATAAGTATGGAAACATAACTATGAATATAGAGATTAATAATGGCACACTATTATAGGATAGTCCTTTAAGAGAATTAAAAATGGAATTTATCGGTGCTAGAGAAGCGTTGAATACTAAATAAAGATTAAAAGAAAAGGTATTTTATCCGCACATTTATTTAGAACTGATAAAGGAAACCTTTATCAAAGTTTTCAATGTGATGATAAAGGAACATTTATCAGAACCTTCAAAATAGATGACAAAGGATGAATTTATCAGTGCTTTCAAAATCATTGATAAAAGGGCATACTAGAGTGTGTTGTTATAACACACTATAGCCCTAGTGAAATGTGTTGTAACAACACACCGCAGCACCAGAAACACCACCATATATCAATAAAATCAAGTTCCAATATATAATTTAAATGAAATGAAATTTACAATGTAAATACAAGAACAAACACTACATTATATACATTTCAAATATAGATTTATACAATTTCATAAGTAAAAATTATTAAATACATTCACAAACATCAATGTTACTTTTTATTTTTATCCTAACCCCAAATCAAGATATTTTAAAACAAACCACCCCTACTAGAGAAAAATAACTCACCTGTCTAACAAAAAAATTCTTATGTTTGAAATAATATACAGAAATAAATTAATAGAAAGTGTTAAATTTAAACTAAACTGTGAGGTATACCAGGAAAAATTTGAATCAGATTGAGTTTTAGTTGATTCCTATACATCAGAAAAAAAAAATTATTCAAGAATTATATCTATAAAAATTAATTTAATAAGTATAAGAAAAATTTCCATAGACGCATCCTAGTGGTTGCATGAGTGACCCTGTTTGAACTAAAATGTCGATTTTAAGCTGATAACAAACACTTTGAGTAAGACCAAGAACATCATGTATTATATTCAGGTAATTATGATTCCTACAAGTCAAAAATGACTTATGAATTTATTTTTTGTAATGTATCAAATCAATATGAATGTGTTTTCTCAGTTTTGAGTAGGCCATTTTTCCATTTCACTGAAATTGATGTCAATTTTAAATAAAAAGAAGTAATTGGAGTCATATTGTTCACACTATTCATTGGATTGAGGTGAGTCTAATTCCTACACATATTGAATGACTTATGGATCATTTTTCTAAATTATGAATATAATCTGAATTTTGTTTTCTTGGTTTTGAGTATGTCACTTCTCTTTTTTACAAAAATGTCATTTTAAAGTTGAAACATGCACTTTGACTCGTACTGATCACATAATGTATTGGTTTGATGTGATAAAAATTCCTACATGTCAAAAATTACCTATGAATTATTTTACCAAATTATCAATAAAAAATTATTCTTATTGATCATTTTTTAGTGAGTGACACTTTTTGAACTAAAATGTTGATTTTAAACTAACAACGGTCACTTTGAGTCATACTGGAAACTTCATGTTTCAGATGGAGGTGAGGATAATTCCTACACCTAAAAATGACTTATGGATCATTTGTGTAAATTAAAAAAACAATACAAAATCATTTTCTCAGTTTTGAGTAGGTAATTTGTCCATTTTACTAAAATTAATGCCAATTTTAAATAAAAAGAAGCACTTTGAGTCATACCGGTCACACCATGCGTCAGATTGAGGTGATACTAATTCCTAAAAATCTAAAAATGACTTATTTATAATTTTAATAAATTATAAAAACAATTCGAATGTGTTTTCTTGGTTTTTAGTATGTCACTTTTCATTTTTACTAAAATGTCATTTTAAAATAGAAACATGGACTTTGACTCATACCAATCATATCATGTATCAGTTTGACATGAGACTAATTATTACACATTGAATATGACCTATTAATTGTTTTCATAAATTATCAACAATATTAGGGAATGTTTGTCAGTTTTTAGTGAGTGACACTTTTTGAACTAAATTATCAATTTCAAACTGATAACTAAAACTTTGAGTCATAATCAGCACATCGTGTACTAGAATGAGGTGTGGCTAATTCCTACATGTCAAAAAGGACATATGGATCATTAATATAATGTTAAAAGACAATATTAATGTGTTTTCTTTGTTTTATGTAGGTAATATGACCATTTTACTAAAATTGATGTCAATTTTAAATAAAAAGACACACATTGAGTCATACCGGTCACACCATGAATTAGATTAAGGTGAGGTTGATTACTAAATTTGTAAATTGAATTACAGATACTTTTCATAATTTATGAAATTAATCAAATTTTGTTTTATTAGTTTTGAGTACACAACATATCTTTTTTAGTAAAATATCATTTTAAACTGGAAACAAGAACTTCGACTCATATAGATCGCATCATGTATCATATAGACATGAGACCAATTCCAAAACATTATAAATTAATTTTGAATTTTTTTACCAAATTATAAATAAAATATGAGCATGTTTTGATGGTTTTTAGTGATTTCCACTTCTTGAACTAAAATGATAATTTTAAAATGATAGTAGACACTATGAGTTTTATCAGGAACATTGTGTATCGGATTGATGCGAGGCTGATTCGTACACATAAAAATGACTTATGGGTCATTTTAGTAAAGTTTCAAAACAATCTTAATTTTTTTTATCTTTTTATAGTAGGTTAGTTGTGAATTTAATTAAATTTGACGTCGATTATAAATAAAAATATGCACTTGGAGGCATACTGGTGACATCGTGTGTCAGATTAAGGCGTGGATGATTCCTAAACATCTAAATTGTGTTATGGATAAATTTCTCAAAGTATCAAATTATTAGAAATCCATTTTTTTGTATCTCACATGTCTTTTTTACTAAAATGTCATTTTGAACTGAAAACACAGACTTTTAATCATATCGATCACATAGTGTATCAGCATTATGTGAGAACAATTACTACACATCACAAATAACATATTAATAATTTTCATAAATTATAAAAAAAATCCAAGTGCATTTGATTAGTTTTCATTGAGTTACACTTTATGATCTAAAATATCAATTTTAAACTGATAACAGACACTTTGAGTCATACCATGCACATCGTGTATCAGATTGAGGTGAGGATGATTCCTATATGTCAAAAAATGACTTATGAATTATTTTAATAATGTATCAACACAATATGAATATTTTTTTATTTGTTTTGAGAATGTCAGTATTATTTTTTACTAAATTTAGCATCAATTTTAAATAAAAAGAAACACTTAGAGAAATACCAGTCACATCGTGTGTCGGATTAAGGGGTGGCTAATTCATACACATCCAAAAGTCTCTAAAAATCATAAATGAAATTATTATAATGATTCCCATTCCCATTATTTATTGAAATTACATCACTGTATATTTTATTGATGTTCTTATATGAAAATCCGTTCTCATTGTTGAAATCCATAAGAGCAGATGAAGATAATGTGCCCATTATATAACCAGAAGTTACCACAATGACCACATGAGTTTACTCTACTCTTTTGTATTCCCTGGATAAATTTTTTTCTACTAAGAAAATCTAGTCAGTATGACTTCACAAATGATCAATGAAAAATTTAAATAAGTATTAGATAAAAATGATATAGAAATTAACTTACAAATGATAGATAATATATTGAAAAATTTAATTAAATATCTATTAGGGATTCACCTTTTCATGATTTTTGTATTCATTATTGATGAATTTACGTATTATTATTATCCATGTTGCTGGATCAATGTACAATATCTCGTGAGCATGTTCATATTTGATAAAACCACCCCAACTCAAACAAAAGAATCCACCCGTATAAGAAAACAATTATTATATGAGTAATAATAAAAATAAATAAATAAAACATAAATATGAAACAATAAATTATTTAAATAAACAATTATTTTACCTTGAAAATGTAAAGTCTAACAATGTTATTGAGTAGTGGGGGTATTTGAATAAAGTGATAAATTCCAACACTATAGGGGTTAAATGGTTTTTAGGGAGAATATGTCTTTGGAGTTTTTTGTGCAAAAAGGCATGAAAGATGGAAAGAC
Source organism: Viscum album (assembly GCA_963277665.1). Classification (NCBI taxonomy): domain Eukaryota; kingdom Viridiplantae; phylum Streptophyta; class Magnoliopsida; order Santalales; family Viscaceae; genus Viscum; species Viscum album. The sequence goes on along the minus strand of OY728140.1, from coordinate 1,017,667,289 downwards.
CACCCAAATTAAACAAAACAATCCTCCAATATAAGATAATTTTTTATGTGATTAATACTAAAAATAAATGAATAAAACATAAATATAAACGATACATTAATTCTATGGAAAATTATTTTGTTGTGAAGACATCGAGGTTACCTCTACGATTGAGTAGAGATAGCAACATTTATCTTCCTATAAAGGCATGAAATATGGACAGAAATCTTCTAAAATAAAAAAAAATATAAGGAATAATGAAACTTATATCAACATTCCATTATATAATTTTTTGGTAAAATAAATAAATTAATCGTCACATTACCTTTACATCTTTTCAATGGGTTTCCTTCATTATAGTTTGTTCTTCCAAGGGAATGGTAACATCTTGATGTGAAGAAGACATTGTCCGAATGATTAATAAAATATTTAATTTATACTATGGAAATGTAGTAGATAATATATAATATTATGAAAAAAAACATAGTATATTAAAAACCCTTTTACCTTCACATTGACCTCTATTTTTTAATGATATTTGGGATTTGGTTCATTTATTGAGAATCCAAATCCCCTCTTTGTGTCACCCTTTAATGCATAAGAAATTTTCTACATTGATACTAGAATGAACATATTTTGATCTCCTAATGAAAGGTTCATCCACGATTAGATTTTCAACTGACCTGGCATTTGTTTAGTCCCCAGTAGGATAAGCAACCAATTATTGTTTTTTAGATCTAAGACGTAAAATACTTACACTTCTTGTGATTCCATTATGAACAACTCATCTTTTTTCCCTTACAAGACGAAATTCACTTTCATGAAGCCCATTTGACTAACTTTCACTGCACTAATATTGTCAAACCATTTGAACTGGAAAATCAGCACTTGAAATGTTTTATAATCCAAATTTTATATCTGTTTGATAATGCCAAAATTAGAAATATTTGTATAAATTTTATTTCTATCCTTTGAACTAGATATGTGCATCACTTCCTCTATAAGAATAACACCAAATTTTTCATCGTACTTAATTCATCATGTTCTTTTATATAGAATGTATAACCATTCATTAAAAAACCATTTTAAGATATAAAATTGGAATTTGGTTCCATGGATATCCATTGAAGTCATTTGATAATTGAATTCTTATTTTTAGATAACTCCTTATATATTTGATCTCATAATCATCCTATATGTAGAATCCCAGTTTAATAAAGAATAAGAAATATTTCATATTTATTAATATTTGTAAATTAAATATTAATTTTACTTTAAAGGGGTAACTATGTTAGATAGCGTAGCTGATATGCAACAATGGGTTTCTTTGAAATCTTATATTGCACACTAATAATATAATATAATTATTTTAAATGGTAGTTAACTCCTAGCCATTTTAATTGAGGGAATGAATAAAACTAACTACAATATGTTTATACAGGTTTGTTAAATGTATTTACATTTATCCAATAAAAGTTAGAGACATAGAATGTGAATGAATATAATTTTAAGCATAATTTACATTAAAAGGTCGATTTACTGCCTTTTAATGGAGAACCATATTTAAATATAGTTTTGTTCACTTTAATACATTCTAATTGAACAAATAACATACTTCCTTAGAATGGGGACATCAAAATTTACTTTGTGTAAATATTTGGAATTTTTCTGATAAAGGTTATTTTTTAATGAATGTTGATAATATTGTATTTTAATTCAAAACTGTGATTTTAAAAAAATTATTTATATATTTATATTATAATTTTAATTGGTTTTAAAGTGTAATTAAAATATATTTTTACCATTTAATCCAATTTTTCTCATTTTAATTAATTTCACTTTGAAATTGGACATAAACAAGTGTCAATCTTTTGATAGTTATTGTTTCTTAAAAACACACTAATTGTTTTAACAATGGGAATTAATTTTTAATTAATTAATTCCACTACTATGTTTTAAATTTCATAAAATAGACATCATTTTTTAATTCGGAACATCAAATATAGCTTCATCTGAAATTTTGGTATTTTTCTGAAAAACATCAATTTTTGATTAATAGTCAAACCACATAGTAGTAGTTAAAAAACATACTTTTTCATTTAAATGTAATTTTACAGCTTCTGTGAATTGAATTTAAAAAATCTGACATACACGGTTGTTATCAAGAAGTAAAATGTGGTTCAATAAGATGAAAATAATTTTTGGCGAATAGTAACTTTTGACTTTTATTTACTGCGGTTAAAGGTAAATAGGGTAATTCAAGGTAAAAAGTATTTTATAGTAATTAAAAATTACCTTAACACTTGTCCTAACCATATTTTATTAGTAATTGCCGACCATGGTCATATTTGGGTCTATTTGGGGACCACATGGGGCCACTTATGAAAGACAATGACACTTTAGATTAATTAATTTAATGTAAAGGCAAAAATGGCATAAACAAATATCCTTTAGTAAATTATTTTATATATGGTGTTATATAAGTAATATTTTTTACTATAATTATTCATTGGAAAGATAAAAAGCTTTCCAACATCATAGTATTTTTTTTATTAATTTTTAAAAGTCAAATAATTTAAATTATTTATGACAGAATAATGATACATTTTTAACCTCATTAATAAATTATTTAAATAAGTAAGATTATAATGATTAAAATATTATCCAAAACATGTCCAATTATGATTGGGTGATTTTATTTGGAAAATTAGTCATCTTATCTTCAACATTAATGATTTTTGGTCCTTTTGAAACCGAAGATATGTTTATAATAAAATAATGTTTTCACACTTTCCTAATAGAGTCCCTCCTCCCCCTTATAAAAGGAGACCATTTTTAACCAATTAATCACACCTATCAAGCCTTTAGGATCATCCAAACTCTACCAAATTAAGCTCCATACATCCCTCTCCTCCACCTAGAAGCCTTACCTTAGAAATAAGGCACTTCAAAAAGTTCTTTGGTTCATACCAAAGGGAGTTACCCAAATTAAAGGTAACGATTTCTCTTAAATTGTTTTCTTTTATTTTACATCTCCAACCCATAAACACTTTTTATTCCTTCCTTTTGTAACAACACCAGTATCCTCAATATACTAGGATTTTATTATGAGAATTATTAAAACTACACTTACACACACCTCCATCTAATGGATGATGAACATAATGTTTCTGTGGATGGAAAACTAACGCCTCACAAAATGATGATTGTTCGATTATCTCCTACCACCTCTCATGGTGGACATTAAGATTGAACTATATTTATATATGATATATATTATGTTTTTTTTCTTTATGCTTCTATATTTTTTTATATAGCATACTTTATGGTTTCCATTATGTTTAAACACGATAATTTCATTTGAGGAAGTGCGGACTACCGCCCGCTCAAAGTGATATGACTCGTTCATACCATATGTGGTACATATAAAGGATATATTTAATGATATTATATATGATAAAATACTATAATTATAATAATACTATGTATCATTATGTTTTAATTCCATTAAATACGAAATAGAAATGGAAGTAGCGTTCATGCGTACATACGACTTACCGTCTCCATGAACGGTGCATTTCATTTATTACCTCTAAATGTTATGTACTATTATAAATATATGTATATTCTGGATATATGTGATATATATGATATCCAAATCATGAATATAATTATGGATATAATGAACCTTTGACCACATGAACAACATGTGATTATAAGATGTCCATTTTTGACTCAAGTACCAAATATAGACAAAATGAACATTATTAACTAAAATGATTACATAATGTTTATAACATGGTAATAAGTGATATAAAAGGAATAATAATCTTAAAAAATGTTCTTAAGGAAGTGGAAATTAACTTTAGTTTATTATTCAGGAGATTAAAGAATGATCGAGTCAAGTCGGACATGAGGTAAGGGACTTCGTCTCAATATCCTTTCATTGAGGCATATTTTCATTTATACACAACTTTATTTTATACGGTGTATAAACCACTTTGAATTTTACTTTTATTCAAAAGGAATTTTTCTATCCGAATCGTTTTAATAAATGAAAAAAAGTATGTTTCTTTTTAATGTATGCGGTGACAATGACCTTTCCGCCACCACGAGTATTATTTGATCTTTGGCTTCCTTAAGAAGTCGTAATGTTTTTAAAAGGAAAATAAATACCATATACTCTTTTACATATTTTGGTATTGAAAATGGTTTCGATAATGGATTTTTATGTCAATATATTTAAGTTATATATTGTTATTGAAATGTGGAAATGTTTTCTTTATTTTATATTTTTTGGTATGTGCTATGATTTTATATTGGTACTTAGACATTTTACGGGTGGTTAAATGATAAAAAAAAGTAAGGGTGGTGTCATGAATACCAGGACGGGTGGTTACATTATAACCTCCAATGAATTGGTTATGGAATTCGGCCGTATGGCTATTCTATTTAGTGATATGTGTGTAAGTCGACCGTATGGTTATTCCATTTTAGTATGTTTCTGTACCAAGTTACCTTTATATGTTATGTGTTCTTTATATGGATTTTATGGTAATATTTTGGTTAGAAAAGGGTAAGTAATGATCTTTTATTCAGTGAAGAGTATTTACTATTTCATAAAGGTGAAAAGTATTACTTGTGTTAAAGTATTCATGGTTTACTTGTTGTTTTGAAAAACTAATAGTTTTTCCTCTTTTGTGTATCCCTTACTGTGCTTTTTATGCTCATCCCATGTTTATGAAATGTTTTTCACATGAAATAAGGTGGAATAGGGTCAAATATGGGATCAAGGAAAGGTCATGTTGTCTTCAACATGGAACTAGACATGACTTTTTTTAAGAGTCTTATTTTATGAATAAATGGATACTGGGTAGAAGTGTTTAATTTGTAATTTTTTGAGATGTAATAGTTATGTCCTAATTCTCTAAAGCACTAAACCTGAAAAGATCCTCCATGTAAATTATTCATTTAATTCAATATTATGTAAGGTTTAAGGCCGAGTCCTTGTAGTTGATATCAGAGGTCAGTTTAGATAACTTTAGAAGTTAGGTTATTGTTAAATAAATGTCCATAAATTAATTTATGGTTATATTGAAATGATATAGAATTTACAGATTACAATGTTGCATCACTGAAGGTATTTTTGTGTTAAGAAAGGTTTTTCTTAGAGAAGATAGTGCAGCTTTTCTGGGAAGGCATACGGAGGAGAATTAACTTCCAATCAACATCCTAAGATGGTCATAATCACAATTGAGCAGTTTACTACAGTGATGGCTCAGTTGAATCCGGGGATAAATGGTGGTTGTGTTTATTAATGATATTTTGGTTTATTAAAAAAGTAAGTAGGAACATGAAAGTCATTTAAGGGTTGTCTTGCAAACATTAAAAGAAAAGAAACTATTTGTGAAATTCAGTAAGTGCGATTTTTGGTTACAAATATTTTTTTTCTTGGTCACATTGTTTCAAAAAATGGAATAACTGTTGATCCTACAAAAACAAAAGTTGTTGAAGAATGGAAAAGACCCAAAAATATAACCAAGATTCATAGTTTTATTGATTTAGTAAGTTTTTACTGGAGGTTTGTTGAGAATTTTTCACATTTATCTAGTCCAATGACTAAGTTAACTTGAAAAGGGGTTATGTTTCTTTAGAAAAAAGAATGTGATGATTGTTATCAGGAATTGAAAAGGATATTGGTGAATGATCTAATTTTTGAAATACCATCCAGAAATGGTGAGTTTGTTATCTACAGTGATGCTTCACTGAAAGGACTTGGTTGTGTTCAAATGCAGAATGATCAAGTAATTGCTTATGCTTCACGTCAGTTGAAACCCGACGAGTTAATTTACCCTACCCATGATTTGGAATTAGCTGCTACTATTTTTTCTTTAATAATTTGGGGGAATAATTTGTATGGAGTGAAGTGTGAAATATATACTGATCACCAAAGTTTGAAGTATATATTCACTCAGAATCAATTGAACATGAGACAGAGGAGATGGTTATAATTAATCAAGGATTATGATTGCATGATCCATTACCATCTGAGAAAAGAAAATAAAGTGGTTGATTCCTGGAGTCATAAAAGTAATCTCTCATTAGCAATGCTAAATTTGGAGTGAAATACTTTGGTTTTTGATTTGATAAAGTTTGTAATAGAATTTGTTGGTACAAAAAATTCTTCTGTTTTGTTTCAGGCGTCCGTGAAATCATCTCTATCATAGAGAATAAAGCAAGCGCAGAAAGAAGACAGTGAGTTGTAGAAAAAGGTAGAGGTAGTTGAGAAGGGTATGTTGTCTGATTTTAATGTTGATAATGATTGTGTTTTGAGGTTTGAGAAGAGATTATGCATGACTTGTGATTCATAGTTGAAGAATGAGTTGTTATGTGAAGCTCATAGTTCTCCGTTTTCAGTTTATCCTAGTAGTACTAAGATGTATAGTGATATTTAGATGTATTACAGGTGGGATGGATTGAAAAGTGATATTGTTGATTTTACTGTGATGTGTTCGACTTTTCATAAGGTTGAAGAAGAGTTTAAGTTACCAAAAGGATTGATTCATCCTTTACTGGTGCCAGAGTGGAAATGGAAAACAATATCCATGGACTTTTTTGTGGGATTGCCAAAAACATCTCGAGGTAATAATGCAATCTGGTTTATTGTTGATCGATTGACTATCTCTACTCATTTCCTTCCTATTCGGGATAAATTGTATTTAGATCAACTTGCTCAGTTGTTTGTTAGAGAGATAGTCTGGCTGCATGGAGTTCCCGACTCCATTGTATCAGATCATGATCACAGGTTTACTTCTAACTTTTGGAAAGGGCTTCATAAGTCATTCGGTACTGAATTAAATTTTAGTACTTCTTCTCATCCTCAATCAGATGGGCAGTTGGAACGAACAATTCAGACCTTGGAGGATATGCTACGTTCTTGTTCACTGGATTACAAGGGAATTTGGGACAAACATCTTTCTTTGGTTGAATTTTCATATAATAACAGTTTTCATTCCAATATACAGATGGCTCCATTTGAGGCATTATGTGGAAATCACTGTCGAACTCTAGCTTTTTGGGATGAAGTAGGTGAAAGGAAGCTAATAGAACTAGAATTGGTAGAAGAGATGGAAGAACAAGTTTAGTTGATTCAGAAGCACATGAGAATATCTAAGAGCAGACAAAAACATTATGCAGATAACTGGAGGAAGGATCAGTCTTTTGAGGTAGGTGATCATGTATTTATCAAAGTTTCTCCTTGAAAAAAGTTGATGTGTTTTGGTAAGAAGGGAATGTTGAGTCTGAGGTTCATTAGAACTTATGAAATTATGGAGAAAGTTGGATAAGTTTCATACAAAGTGGCTTTACCACCATGTTTATCCCAGGTACAAAATGTTTTTCATGTTTCAATGTTGAGAATGTATATACCAGATTCATCCCATGATTTGAGCCTAAAGGTAGTTCAGTTGGAAGAGAATCTCTCTAATAAAGAACAACCAGTCCAAATTCTTAACTGAAGAGAGAAATTGTTACGGAGTAAGGTAATTCACCTGGTAAAGGATTTGTTGAAAAACTATATGATTGAAGAGGCAACGTGGGAATCTAAAATGCTATGAGGGATAAATACCCCCACTTATTTTGATAAGAGAATAAAAATTGTGAGGACGCAATTTCCAAAAGGGGGGAAGGATGTGACGTCCCAGTTAAATAAAGAATATGACATATTTAAAATTTATTACTATTTTTTAATTAAATATTAATTTTACTTTAAAGGGTTTGCTATGTTTGATATGGTACCCGATACACAACAACGGGTTTCTTTGAAATCTTACATTTCACACTAATTATATAATATTATTCTTTTAAATGGTTGTTAACTCCTAGTTGTTGTATTTGTTCAAATAAACACAAATAACTACAATATGATTATACATGTTCATTAATTGTATTTACATTTATCAAATAAAAGTTAGAGGATTAAAATGTGAATGAATCTAATTTTAATCATAATTTACATTAAAAGGTCAATTTACCACCTTTTAATGGAGAACCCTCTTTAAATATAATTTTTTTCACTTTAATACATTCTAATTTACCAAATAAAATCTTTATTTAGAATTGGGACATCAAATTTTACTTTTTGTAAATTTTTGGAATTTTTTCGATAAAGTTCATTTTTATTGAATATTGAAAATATTGTATTTTAATTAAAAACTGTGTTTTAATCAAATTTATTTATATAGTTAGATTATTTTATTTATTTGTTTCAAAGTTTAATTAAAATATATTTTTACCATTTAATCCTATGTTGGTCATTGGAATTAATTTCACTTTGAAATTGGACATAAACAAGTGTCAATCTTTTGATAGTTATTGTTTTAAAAACACGCTAATTGTTGTAACAATGGTAATTAATGTTAAATTAATTAATGCCACTTCATGGTTTTGAATTTGGTAAAAATAGACATCATTTTTGAATTTGGAACATCAAATATATCTTAGGCTGAAATTTTGTTATTTTTCTGAAAAACTTCAATTTTTGATGAATAGTGAAACCACTTAGTAGTAGTTAAAAATACCGACTTTTTCTTTTAAATGAAATTTTACCACTTCTTTGAATTGAATTTAGAAAATCCGATATACATGGTTGTTATAAAGAAGTAAAATGTGGTTCAATAAGATGAAAATGATTTTTGGTGAATAGCAACTGTTGACTTTTATGAAAGATAATGACACTTTAGATTAATTAATTTAATGGTCCGGAAAAAAGGGTATAAACAAAAATATTTTAGTAAATTAATTTTCATATGGTGTTATATAAGTATTAATTTTGACTATAAATATTAATTTTAATGATAAAAATATTATCTACATCATAGTTTTTTTAATAATTTTTAGACATCTAATAATTTAAATTATTTATGATACAATAAGGATGCAGTTTTTACCTCATTAATAAATGATTTAAATAAATAAGATTATAATGATTAAAATATTATCCAAAACTTGTCCAATTTTTATTGGATGATTTTATTTCTAATATGAGTCGTCTTATCTTTTAATTTAATGATTTTTGGACCTTTGAAAACCGATGATATGCTTATAATAATGTAATGTTTTCACATCTTCCTAAAGAGCCCCTCCCCCCTTATAAAAGGATACCATTTCTAACCAATTCCCCACACCTATAAAGCCTTTTGGATCATCAAAAATCTTCCCAATTAAGCTCTCTACATCCATCTCTTCCACCTAGAAGCCTTAACTTATGCAGAAGGCACTTCAAGAAGCCCTTTGGTTCAAACCAAAGAGAGTTACCCAAATTAAAGGTAACAATGTTTCTTAAATTATTTTCTTTGTTTTACTTATCCAACCCCTAAACTCTTTTTATTACTTTATTTTGTAACAAAACCTATATTATCAATATACTAGGATGTTTTTATGAGAAGGATTCAAACTACACTTACACACACCTCCATCTAATGGATGAAGAACATAATGTTTCTGTGGATGGAAACCTAACGCCTCACGAAACGATGATTGGTCGATTATCTTCTACCACCTCTCATGGTGGAAATTCAGATGAAACTGTATTTATATATAATATATATTATGTTTTTGTTTTCTTTATGCTTCTTTTTTTTATCATACCTTTATGGTTTCCGTTATGCGTAACCATGATAATTTCATTTGTGGGAGTGGGGACTACCGCCCACTCAAAGTGACATGACTCCTTCATACCATATGTGGTATGTATAAAGGATATATTTAATGATATTTTATATGATAAAATACTATAATTATGATAATAATATCTATCATTATGTTTTAATTTCATTAAATATGAAATAGAAATGGAAGTAGCATTCATGTGTAAGTACGGCTTACCGTCTCCATGAACGGTGCATTTCATTTCTTACCTCTAAATGTTATGTACTATTCTAAATACATGTATATGCTGGATATATATGATATATAAGACATCCAAATCATGAATATCCTTCTGGATATAATGATCCTTTGACCAAATGACCAACATGTGATTATAAGAAGTCCATTTTCGACTCAAGTACCAAATATCGACAAAAAGAACCTTATTAACTTAAAAGATTACATAATGTTTATAACATGGTAATCAGTGATATAAAAGGAATAATAAACATAAAAAAGGTTCTTAAGGAAGTAGAAATTTACATTAGTTTATTATTCAAGAGATTAAAGAACGATCGAATCAAGTCGGACACGAGGTAAGGGACTTCGTCACAATCTCTTTTCATTGAGGAATATTTTCATTTGTACACAAATTTCATTTATACGATTTATAAACCCCATTGACTTTTAATTTTCTTCAAAATGAATCTTTTCTCTATGAATTGTTTTTATAAACGAAAAAAGTAGGTTTCTTTTTATCGTACGCGATGACTACTACCTTTCTGCCACCGAAAGTATTATTTGATCTTTGGATTCCTTAACAACACACAATGTTTTTTAAAGGAAAATAAATACCATATACTCTATTACATATTTTGGTATTGAAAATAGTTTTGATAATGTATTTTTATGTAAATATATTTAAGTGATATATTGTGTTTCAAATGTTTAAATGTTTTCTTTCCATTATATTTTTAGGTATGTGTTATGATTTTATAATGGTACGTGGACATTTGACGGGTGGTTATGTGATAAACCAAATGACGGGTGGTGCCGTGAATACCAGGATGAGTGGATACACATCCAATTAATTGGGTATGGAAGTCGGTCGTATGGCTATTCCATTTAGTGACATGTTTCGAAGTCGACCGTATGGTTATTCTATTTAAGTATATTTATGTCCCAAGTTACCTTTATATGTTATGTGTTCTTTATATGGGTTTTATGGTAATATTTTGGTTACAAAAGGGTAATTAACGATCTTTTATTCATTGAAGATTATTTACTACTGCATAAAGGTGAAAAGTATTACTTTTGTTAAAGTATTCATGGTTAACTTTTTGTTTTGAAAAACTAACAGTTTTCCTTCTTTGTATATCCCTTACTAAGCCTTTTGTGCTCATCCCATGTTTTTGAAATGGTTTTTACAGAACATAATGTGGAATAAGGTCAAAGATGGGATCAAGGAAAAGTCATGTTGTCTTCAACTTTGAACTGGACATGACTTTTTTTAAGAGTTTTATTTTATGAAAAAAATTGATACTGGGTAGAAGTGTCTACTTTGTAATCTTTTGAGGTGTAATAGTTATTTTCTAATTATCTAAAACTCTAAACCTGAAAAGATCCTCAATGTGAATTATTCACTTAATTCAATATTACATAAGGTTTAAGGTTGGGTCCTTATACTATAAATTGTTGATTACGTGTATTTAATATCTTTCCTTTAACCCTTGATGGATTTAAGTATCTATGAATTTATTTATGGGCTTCAATGTATGGAACAAAATATTCAATATTATATAAAATATAAAGGTTCTCTTGATCTTGTTATGTCAAGGTAATTGTAACTAAATTTATTTTAGAAATCCCTTTTCACATAAGGTATCTATTGTGATGAGTCTTTAAGAGACCAATGTTATCAACATCGGAAATGTAATAGGTATATAATTCAATGGCTTCATCAATAATATATCTTTCTATAATACAACCTTCTGGTTGACATTGATTCTTTACATACCCTTTTAAAATATTCATATACCATTCAATGGGGTACCTCCATCTATAATGGATAGGACCATATATCTGAACCTCTCTAACCAATTGAATCGCTAGGTGGACCATTATATCAGATAATAGTGGTGGGAAGAACATTTCTAATTCACATAATATGACTACAACCTCATTATTCATGATTTAAAACTTCACTAGGTCTATAAATTTACTACATATGAATTTTAAAAAGAATCAAAGTTGGGTAGTTGTATGTTTTACGTTTTGAGGTAGAATGCAATGGAAATAAATAGGCATAAAATCATTCATAAAAACATTAAATTCATTGGATTTTAGTCCTTGTAACTTCAATTAAGTCATTGACATGAAATTATTGATATTTTATGAATATCCCTATGTATCTTTTACACTATTTAGGAAAAGAAATTTTTTCATTTTTTCATATCTAGATAGATTACAAGATATTAGAGGAAGAAAGATATTCCTGTTTACCATCACCAGTGCAAACTCTTCCCTTATCCCCATTTAAATCAAGTCTAACCGAACCTTGATTCCATCTTTTTTTTCTAGAAATATTTAGTAATATGTTAATAACATTATCAAATACAATTTTTTCAATAAGCATGACATCACGAAAATGTCTGAAATACAAAAAATTCTAACAAGATAATTTAAATAAAATTTATATCCTCTTCCAATATGTTTTTGTAATTTTTTTCGAAAATGGATTACTAAAAATAGTATCAATATATTTTACTTAATTATACAGTTTATCATCCATTACTGGAGATGATGTTTTACATTTTTTAAAAATCTCATTGAATATTTTCATCTAGGATCTATATTTATTTCATCGAGGTAAAAATTTATGATCTACTAGAAACACATTCTTTTCGGAATATTTCAACTAAATTGATTATGCATGTTTTTAAAAATGGGACACCCAAACATTCCTTTAGTCATATAGCCTAATAAATTTATAAAAGTGGGAAAGTCATTTATCTTACCATAAAACATGACCCTTAATTTAAATTCTTCACTTCTTTGAGCATCATACATTATAACACATGTATCCCACATTAATTTCAGATCTTTGATCAAAAGATCCAAATAGACATCAATAACATTTTCAGGTTGCTTTAGTCCCGATATAAGTATGACAATGTAATGTATTTATGCTTCATGCATAACCATGGAGGAAATTTATAATTTACCAAAATGATTGTTTATATACTGTGAGTACTAATTTGTACACCAAAAGAATTTATTCCATCTGTATGTAACTCAAGCTGAATTTTTATCAGCTCATTCCCAAATTCAGGATACACATTATCAATTTTCTTCAACTGTTGAGAATCAATTATATTATGTAGTTTCCCATATTTAATTCTTGTATCTACATTCCATGTAAATTGTGTCACAGTTTCCTAAAATCCATATAGTCTTCTAAATCATTGAATGATAGGAAAGTACAAAGATTTTGAAGGTCTTCATTCATTTTTTGTGTATTGACATGCGCCACACATAAGTCATTTATTATTAAGTCATGGTCTTTGAGAAACAATATGGAATCATTTAGACAAGCATGTTTTTTTAGATATCATTTCCATTGAACATATCATTCATTTAATTTCATATGTTTGACATTGTAGTTGCTTTTCTTCAGGTAGCATATCATTCAAGATACCCAGTAGTTCGGTAATGATTGTTCCAATCCATCCACATCCAACATTCAAATTATATAACATCAATATAGCTTAAAATGTAGTATGTTTAGTACAAATGGTGTATAATGGTAACTGAGCATAGCTATTTAACTTCTCAAACAAGATTGGAAAATCGTGAAGGTCATCTTTAATTTTCATTTTCATTTCTTTCATGAGATCTCTATCATCATTTACCCTGGTATTCATATCAAATGATCCATAAACCAATGTATCATCCCAATCAATGTGCACATTCGATTTTGCCCATGTTTAGTCCGAAATTTATTTTTATGGTCTATTCTGTGATGAATCAAATGTTCTTACAACTCTTCTGTAATAATTTTTCATGAATAAAAACAATGTAAACACAGACAAAGGATTTGAGAAGGGTCATATAAAATCTCTCTTTCAATATTGATTAACACTTTAACTCCATTATCATACTATTTTTTGAAATGATTAGTGTGGATATATTTTTGATTCATATCCATAATATTGGGTTCATAAAATATTAATTTTATATAATAAATAAATATATACACATAAGTTATTCATTATCAAAGGTGAAAGTTATAAACAATTATAATAAGGGACACCCAATATTTGATTATTTCATATAATTTCAGTATGATTTAATGCAAATGGGTAATTGAATTTATGAAAATAATTACTCCACTATAGAAAGTCTTATCCTATGAATTCATTCAAAGGTGAAAATTATAGGCAACTGTCATTCTAATCAGTTCATCTACTAATCAATTATCATTGAATTTTTTTGGATGTGAATCCTCCATATATTGTGGACATGCACCTAATTTTCTTTAAATAATATTAACAACAGTCATCCATTAGACGAATACTACTCAGAGTAGTATAATACACATTAAAGCGATGGGGGATGAGTCTCAAGAACCGAAATGCAATAACTAGTCGGGAGATGAAACCGATGAGGATGACAATTGTCTATAAAAGTGACGTATGATGAGTCTCAAGAGACCAATTGCAAAAATAACTATTGTTTGACACATATCAAGTCTTTCTTAAATTCCCTAAACAAATGAAAATATAATATAAATAATTAAGGTGTAATAAGAAACCCAAATATGATAAAAATAGCAATAAACTCTCATTCAATTGACTAGAAGAGATAAAAATGTATTGATAAAACAGTTTTATAAATAAAGCGTTATTTCATATACATGTATTGTAATCCAAGATTCCTAGGGTGGAACCAATACACATAAACCTAAAATGATGAATACCTAAAAATAATTTTTAAAATCTAAAAATTTATAACCTCTATTTTATTTTTTCAAATAATTGATTTAAAAACCTAAGGAATTATTACATTGAATATTAATTGAATAAAAAATATTTGAAAACAACTATTGACTCTTGGGATGTCAAATCACCAAACTGACCCATCCTATGGATTCTAGGGAGGTCATCACACTAGATCTACCCATATGAAGGATTCTAGATCGGTCATCTAATACACATTGAGTCATCCTTAATTTTATAGGGAGGTCCATAAAGAAGTTGGCATAAATAAATAATATACATCAATAAGATATATCATAAATAAGGGAGAAAAATACACCAACCCTTACAACATCTATCCCATACACAATAGCCTCTACTAAGATAGAACAGCTCCTGTGAGGCCACATTTTCAAAATGGACGACCCTTATTTCACTCATAAATCTAAGTGGAAACTCAAAATTAATAGATATATAAAACATAACTCCCCATCTAAAGTCTCTACTGCACAAATAAAAAAATAACTAGTCAGTTTAATAAGCAAGGAATCAGTCTCATAGGCTACCTAACCACCATCATAGAGATTGATACATAAAATATTATATAGACGATGTAAAATATAATGGTACTTCTACGATATCGTTAATTACACTATTTATCCAACGAAAATAAAGCATGATTCATCCATATTTTCAGATAAATAAAATCATAGTTCATAAATCTCTACATTAATTCATAGCTGTAATTAAGAAGGATAAAGATGCTCGTATGGCCTATGAGAAAAGCTTGGAAGGCTCGAAATATAGTGTTTCAAACTCTAAAAATAAGAAGAATCAAAATAGAGGATCAAAATGGAATAATCTCTAAAATGTCTAACTCACCACACTCATATTTAGAAAACAGCTTCCACCATGGCCCAAACCATTGATGGTTTACACCCTGAGATTCCCAAGGGAAAGTAGAGATATACTTATGTTCAATAGAATATTTATAAAGACTTAATTTTGAACCTTGGATTCATTTGACCCTTGAATCATTTGATCCATGGAATTGTTTTAGCCTTCATTCGAGCTTCGATTCATCTAGGAGGGACATCGGTAGCAGGTGGATTCCATAGAGAGCTTTATATATCAGAAACTGTTTTGTGATAGTTATAGTTCTCAAATTAGTCTAAGACAGTTTTATCAGTGCTTAAGTAATAAGAACTGATAACAGGAATCTTTATCAGGGATTTTTTAGCACATATAAATATCCCTTTAATCAACACTTATTACTTATGCGCTGATATAGGATTTATAATTACAATTATAAATATTTTTTTTAAAAAAATATAGAATTATATATATTTAATAAATATATATAAATATTAATATAGCAAATATATTCTTTATTTAAATATATTTATTCTAATTTTACAGTTATTTAAGTATAGAAATATTTATTTATATGTAAATAAATATTTTTAAAAAAGAATATTTATATCATTATATATAATTATATAATTATATACATATATATTTAATAAATTTATATAAATATAAATATAGTAAATATATTAATTATATTAATAAATTTATTATAAATTTAATAATAATTTAAATATATATATTTATTTATAATATATAAATGATTTTTAAAAAAATAGTATTTATTTATTTATAATTATTAATATATAAATGTATAAATATAGTAAATATAAATTTGTAAATATTTTTATTTATAAATATTTTTTAAAATATATATTTAACATTATTAATGAATATGTGATCTTAATTACATGCATGTTAAAAATAAGTGAAATTGAATAAATTAAAATAAGTACACTTCAACTATATTGAAAAAAATTAAGTTCCAAAGGATCGAATAACAATTTAGAAGGGGGGTAGAATCATTTGCTAAGTTTTTATAAGTTTCAAAACTTTTAGAAACATAACCCCTATAACTTGTTAGGATTTATATCCTTATCAAATTTTTCTAAATATGTATGCATAAAATTAATAAAAAGAAAGTAAAGAACACACGATTTACATGCTGTGGCCTCAGTCTGAGAACCTACATCCTTGCCATAGCCACTTCTGTGGGTTTATGGAAATAAATTGTTATGAAGAAGTCAATACAACTTATGCAAAATCCCATTATAAACCATCTATCTCCTGATATGAAAGATTATATAGACTCCCATTAGTTTACAATGTTTTCTAATAAAAAATTTGATCTAGAAATAATAAAAAAGATTTTGTTGAAACTAATCCACAATAGCTAATTCTGAATCCTCATTCCAATTTGGTTGGATTCAATTTTTTCAATCTGATGAGTTTGGATTTTATTCTCTCAATACAATGAGTTTGAATCTGATTCTATCAATATGATGAGTCTGGATTTTATGCTCTCAATACAATGAGTATGAATCTGATTATCTCAATACAATTAGTATGGATCTGATTCTCTCAATACGATGGACTCAATATGATGAACCCATTCTCAATCTGCAAAACTCAAACTCTTCTCAAATGCTCAAAATGGTAACCAAACATTCATCTATCTGATCATCCTCATGAGATCTCTGATCAAAAATGACTTTCACTTTATTTCTTCAGTGCTCTGCCTTTTTCTCTTTCATAAAAAGTCACCAATGAATGAATGGTCTGAGCAAGTATTTATATGAGATTTAGAAAACAAAATTAGGAAACATGAACACATTCCCTGATTCCTCAAATTTCACAATAAATTGAGAAACACTATCATTTAAGCATTAACTTTGAATACTTTAATCCCACTTAGAATTCTCTATGATTTATGAAATAATTTAATTTCAATATTGAGCACTTCAACTCTTTATAAAACTTCTAAAATCTTTCTTTTGAGTCTTCTTCATAATCAGCTCATTACAAATCTATTTTATTCTCAGATCATTACAATTGTTGGTTCCTTCTCAACTCATTAAAGATTTTTTTCCTTCTCAAATCATTACAAATTTTTTTCCTTATCAACTCATTATGAATTTGTTTCTTTATCATCTCATTACGATTTTTGTTTCTTTATCATCTTATTAGGAATTTTGTTTCCTTCTCAAGTCATTATAAATTATTTTTCCTTCTCAACTCATTACTAATTGTATTTATTTCTCAAGTCATTAGAAATTCTGTTTCTTTCTCATCGCATTATGATTTTTGGTTCCTCTTCATCTCATTATGATGGAATTCCTATTATGATAGAAATCCCACTATGATGGAATTCCCATCATGATGGAATATTCATACTGCAACTCTAAAATTCTTCAAACCTCTCCCCCATTTCATCGAAAGCTTTTATCATGGTATTTTTATTGATTTTTGATAAATTTATCATCAGAAAATTAATCATTTTATTTTTTGAAAAATTCATAAGAAGTTTCTAACTCCTGACTTCATAATCTCCTTTCAAAAACTATTCAGCAAGAATATGAATTTTTCACTCAAAAATTTCATACTTTCTAACCCAATAACTTCTTTCTTTCTTTGATTATATAAAATAAAAACTAACAGAAAACAAAAATTTCTACCTCTAATTATTTAATATCTAATGATCTTAAATGACATACTGATAGACCTAAGTCGGATTCTCTGAGTCCAAAAAACATTATTTCTTTAAAATAAAACATTTCTCTACCTTTATCTTTGGATTAGAACTTTCAGAAACCTTCAACTTTCTCACAAAACTCATTATTATAGACTGGGTACAATTTCTAAATAGAAAAAACATTCTTATAAAAAATGTTAGTGGTAAAAAAATACAAAAACTTTGTTAAATTTTTTTATCAAAAATGTTCTTCAATCTACCCCTTTGGATTTGTTCACAAAAATTATTAACAACTTTTCAAAATCCTAAATTGTTTTCAAAAATGAATTTTTTTTTTGAATTTTTTCAATACATATTCATTCTCAAAAGAGAGTGTCCTGACACCAAAATATCAGATAAAGTAATGTTTTTGAATTATTTCCATCCCTTAGTGGAAAGTAAATTTTGTGGCCATTTAAAGATAACCTTTCCTCACTTTTATCTTCTCCTTTATCGCGTTTCTTTTTCACTCAGTTTATTTCTCTAACATTTCATTCTATCTCACTTTTCTTTTTCCCTACCCCATTTTATGATAACTAATGATTCATATTCATAAAAAAAATAAGTAAAAAATTATTACAAAGTACATAGTTTTTAATTTCTCTCCCCCTTTGTCAACATAATCGAATGCATGGTGGGGGTATCCTATTTATGATGTTTAAGAATTAATGGGAGGATTCTGAACATTAATTTTTAACCTCAATTCCAAAAACCATTGTTTTATCATTTATATTATATATATCATCACTCTAATACTTTTTTTGGAATGTATTCCTGTAAAAAATCTCATGAATCAAGTTTCTCTTGTATACAGTGAAACTTTATATCAAGGTGTTTTGATCTTGAATGTTGAATAGGATTTTTGAAAAGATAAATTGCACTATGATTATCACATTTCATCTTAAATGGCTTAGAATATAACAAACCAAGCTTGATGTACATGAATATTATAACACTTTTGCAGAATACTTAATACATTACACAAACATACACCCAAAGACTATATTAGTTTAGTACCTTTGGAATCATGGAACACATTATTCTAATTTGTTGAAATATCTACAACATATGAAAAAAATATTTCCCCTTTTTTTAATACCTAAAAACATTATTTATATCCTAGAGAAAATAAAAAAATGTGAAAAGGCTTAGCTTAGATGCTTAGTAAGGGTAAATAAGAAAAACATCAAACAAAACATGAACATAAATTTTCAAAATCATAAAACGTATAACATATATAAAAATATTCAGTCATGAAGTAAATCTTGGTAGATTATAAGGCATAAATAATAAAGGAACATGATCCATGAGAAAATATCATTGGCATAAAACATGTAATTTTGGAAAACTCATTAGCATATAAAATAATTCCCATACTAGACAAGGCTCATTTCTAAGACTATCATAGTGGAAAAAGTACTTTACTGAATTAAGTTCACTCCTAGTTCCAGACCTGTATTAATGTACCAATTTTAGTTTCCATTCCGGCCCAGTATTACTAAATCAAGTTTACTTACTATTCAAGCCATGTATTACCTGAACTGAGATCATTTGTCATTTCGGCCCTATATTACTGAACTGAGATTATTTCTCATTCCAATCCAATCTTTCTCGTGAGATATAAATCTTTACCTAATGCATTAGAGGGTAATATATGTACCACATTTCATATAATTAGAACCATAAATATGTGTTTCATAAGATCATAAATCATATCATAACCCATGGAATAAAATGATTTTCATAAACATCATTCATTCATAACATAACCCATTGAAAACAAATGGGTCTCATAAATATCATTCCATTATAACATATTCTAAGAAAAAAATATAGATTTCATTAATATCATTTCATCATAAACATAATCAGACCATATTAATAATAGGTATATTATACATGAAACATATCCTTATTAAATAATGTTATCTTTGATGGAAAATAATATTTATATAACACTTGAATCTAATTTTTACAGAAAATATCCTTTCTTCTTCAAAAAATTTTTGTTTTCTAAAAATACCATGAAATTTTAAATGAAAATAATTTATTTGAAAATAAACATGAAATATTATAATATAATCTTCATGGAAATAAGGTGTTATGAAATATTTAAAATAATAATAATATCATATAAGTTAAAAAATAATTCTTCAAAAACTTTTTTTAGAAATGTTTAAAAGTGCCTCATTTGGAAAAAGAAAGAAGTATTTTTTTGAAACCATGTAGTAAAAAGTAAAAAATAGATAAAAATGACTTTAACAACTATAGTAAAATATTAAAAGATTTTCTGAAATCATTTTTATAAAACGTGGAAATGAATGATAAATAAACCCTAGAAAATACTTACATATAAACAATCTCAGATAATAATGAGATTATGAAATTGTCCCTAACCTTAGGTATGGTTTCATTTGTATGTATCAAAAACTCATTTATAATGGATTAAAGAGTGTTATAAACTTAATCCAAACCCATATTTATATTTATGATATCATATGTGATAATATTATCATCCATTTAATAATATTTCATTATTACTCTTCTTTCGGGAATTATTTGTTGCATGTTTTGTCATATAAATCCAATTTATTCTTTGTGGGAACCATTTATATATTTTATATAATTATAATAATGTAACATATATCATATTTATTCATTCTATACATTTATATAATCATTCTATAAATGAGATCCTGGAAAATGAAACACATCATGGAGATAATTGGTCGTACGTACGCACAAGTGACGATATCATTCCAGTAATTATGGAATGCTATGGAATTTTATGGTATATATATTATTCCATAATCAATATCTTGTTTTAAAAATCTTATATAGTTATTATTTCCATAATTATACCCATCCATGAAAGGTGGTGGTGAAAAAAAGATTACTCTATGGTGTGGAGACGATAAGCTGTACATACGCACGCGTGGTGATTTTATTTTTCATAGGATGGATAGAAGGTCTAATATTTTTTTTCAATAATCATAACATCTAATAATATATTTAAAATTGTAGTTATTACTTTTGAATGGTAACAACATAGGAAGAGTAATTAGAAGAAGAAATAAGTTTCAATGAATCGGTAAAGGGATTACCTCTTCTTCGACGAGCTCCCGCTAGATATCCACTTAGAGGCACTATATTTGGAATTTTGAGAAGAAACAAACCTCTATAATGTAAATAAAGAATTTTATACTGTCAATTTATAGGATATTTTGGAGCTTTAATGTTAAATGTGAAGTGAAGAAGTGATGGAGGATGTAAGCTTTTATAATTGAGGTGAGGGGTACTTTTGGAATCATTAAAAATATTAATTTGTAATAAAATAAAACCATAACAAAAAACATAAATAATGTCCTAGGTTATAATAATATATTATATATATTTTTTATCGCATCAACCAATAAATATTAAAAATGTTTTTTTATAAATCTAAATCTTATCCTTTTAATTAAAACATAGTTATTCTATTTAATTTTTAACTAAGGTTACAAATATTTCCATATTAAAAGGGTGAAATATTTATTTATTTGTGGTAAATTAGACCATATATGAATAATTTAGAATATTTTTCACTATATAATAATTATAATATATATTTAAAAAGCTTTTATGATTTTAAAAAATTTAATTATACATTATTTTGATAAAAAATCAATAGTATCCATTTTGACATTATTCAATTAACAGATTTTTAAAAATATCAATATATGATGTCATCCTAGAAAAAAATTATTATATATATAAGAGGTCAACATAATCTATAAAATTAATTGGATATATTAATTGTCCCAAATTATATTTATTTTAATATTTTTAATAACATTAATTTGATATTTCCATTAATAAAATAATTACTACATCAATTTTCTATA
The DNA here is from genome assembly GCA_963277665.1 of Viscum album. NCBI lineage: Eukaryota > Viridiplantae > Streptophyta > Magnoliopsida > Santalales > Viscaceae > Viscum > Viscum album. Next base: position 1,017,645,204 of record OY728140.1, on the reverse strand, counting down.
ATTACTTAATATACATATTTGTTAAATAAAAATTAGAATTAAAATAAAATTAATAAGATAAATTCTATATATTTCATAATAATAATTATAATAAAATATATCTTACGTAAAATACTATTTTAAAAATGTCATATAAATTAAAACATGAATGTGGGAACTTAGACATCACTTTAAATAAAATATTATAAGTGTCATAATTTTTTCCATATTGATATAAATTTTCAATAAAGTGGACCATGGATGATTATGGTAGATTTATACACTAACAATATGATCTGGTCTAGTGTTTTTGTCTTTTAATGGTTATTATCATTTTAATAAAAAAATATTTTATTTATTTTTCATCAAGTAAATAATTTTTATATTATCAATGTATAAGCCTTTATGGAAATTATTTATTTCCTACAAATTAAAAATAAATTACCATTACAAATAAGAAAAATTTATCTTTCAAATTATTTTTATAGTCGAAATTATCTTCTGTATAACCATATATAAAAAATGATATAGTTATTCAAATTTGAGTAAGTCATATTTAACTTTTCATAAAAAATATATCTAAGGTCCTAATCTCATACAAGTGTCTTCCAAATGATACCATTTATACCAAATGACGATTTGGGTTGAAAAAACTCATATAATTATATTAGGACAAGTTTCAGGGTAACTTTATAATATTATTTTTACCCTTAATTACTTGATTTACCCTTTTACTGTATTAATAAACAGAACTGAAGTTAGTGCCCAAAAATAAAAGAAAGATATTTAAATAATTTTGACCTTCTGATTCAAAATATGGAATCCATTTTTTATAATTATAAATATATAATTTTAATTAATTATTTTAAAATTAATCTCGTTCTCTGAATGAGAAAACGGGTTTTAAAAGTTAAGACATTACAAAATATTGAAAGGTTTTTACATCTAAATTCAATTTAAAATTATTTCCAATGACCTACATGATATTAAATTAAAAAAAATATTATATTTATACCTTAAAAAAATTCAATAATATAATTAAAATATGTAAATTATTTCTTTGAATGAATTTTCTTTTAATTAAAATTTAGTATATTTTTATTATTCATGAAAACATGAAAGTTATCAAAAAAAATAGAAAAAGTCATTCAAAGTAAATTTTTATATCCCAATTTTAAATAATAAGTTTATTTTTTAAAATATAATATATTAATGTTTCAAAACGTATATTTAAAATGGGTGCTCTATTAAAAGGCGATAAAAATGTTTTTTTAAAAAATACTTCCTTTATCTGAAAAATTGCATTTGTTATTATATAATACAAAGAAACCATATAAGATTAATTTTACACATTTTATTGAATATATTAAATATATATTTCATTAATAAAATACATCAATAGTGATTTTAATATTTTATAAACTCACTGATTTTCATTTAAATAGTTTAAAAAAAACATTTCCTTTTGTTTAAAAATGTATTTATTTTAATTTATAATTAACTGCTCAAAAAGTAATTAATTTTATATAAATGTGTCAAGAATATATTCATAATTGAGTTAATATTGTTCATACCCACCATTATAATGGCTAAGTTAAATGGTACCATAAAAAAATTTAGTTGTTCTCTTAAAATCATCATTGTGTGAAATGAAATCTATCAAAAGAACACAAATTGTTTTGTAACACAAGACAATCATAGTGTTGTGTATACCACAATCTAAGATAATGTTTTTTGTATCATAATATTATCATTTTGTATCATAAAACACAAACATCAATGAAAAAAATCTATCTCATAAAAATCTCAGGTTGTTATATTCTACCCCCCTTAAAATGAATTTCACCCTTGAAATTTTATGGAGTTATAAAAGGATTAATACATGAAATTTTCTTTCATAGAAACCCACATTGTAAAAATTAATTCTAAAACATCCTTTTAAAAAGATATGGTTTTAAAATAATAGTTACCCAAAGTATATCATAACTACGTCTCTACATAAAAGAACATTGGTGAGGATTTGTTCATAGAGGAAAAACATAAATAATCATAGAGATTGATAAAAAACACTGATCACAATAAAGTGGGTGATCCAGATAAATTCAACAATAAAAAACCATAAAATAAAGAAGTTTGAAATATTTCATTGATATCATAAAAAATGATGACAATAGGACACTATTTTAAACTATGAACTCTTTTCTTAATGTTGAAAAATTTTAATGAGAACATAAACTTACTAGATTTCTGCACAATCTCACCCTTTTTTGTGCCTTGATTAATTTCCACATCATCTCTTATTAAATGAAATGAAGTTGAATTTATCACTCCTAAAGCATTATCAGATCATAAGATCCATAAATAGAATGATGGGGCATTCCATCGATCTTTATCAAAATGAAATGGTTAACACAAGTTATCAAATATGAATAATTCCACCTATAGTGAGATAATAGTTTAAAATAAAAAACATCAAATGATGTTTAAATTATAATTTACATAAATGGATAACCTTTTAATGCCTTATGAAGACTGAAAATCCTTAAATTTAGAAACATGTGAACTAAACTAGTTTAAATTTTATCTCCCATATCTCATAAGGCAGTTCATGGTTGTCACATTCCAAACATGTGACTACCTTAATCATGTATTCTATTGAAACATGGTAATAACCTAACTTAACCTAAATCATTATTGAAAACATGCATGTTTACTTATTCCCAAGTTTAAAAATTTGTAAACATCATCCATGATAGCATAAACCACATTTCAACAAATCCTTAATCAGTTATAAAAAAATCGTTACCATCCAATTTACTTATTCATAACCAACATATCTTTATCCAAATATCATTATCTCATCATCATGATCATATTAATGGGTATCCTTCCCTTAATCCTTTATTTTAAAAAAAATATCAACTTATTACCCCAATCAATTTTCATGGTTACCTGTACTGTTCAGTATAAGCTCTAAAATTCTTATTGAAAAACTACAACATACCAATAAATAAATGTTTCATTATTCCATAATACCATAAATGTATTTCTGAAACATTATTCTTGAATTATAATACCTAGACATGAAATCAATCAAATATCTTCTTAAATCATTAACCAAGCATCGTCCTTTTATTTCATAACACTTCTTTCATCTCACATATTGTTCATAGTCTCTTCATCATCATAAATATTACAATTCTTCATATGGACTTTTTTATTCATTTCATGATCTTTCCCCCTTAGGTATCAATTTCCATTATTCCCATACATTCAATATTTAAAACATTTAATTGTCATTGATGTCATAGAAATACCATTTTACTTGTCTATTGTGTTAACTTAACTTTTTCCTTTACAATTATTTACTTTGTACCCTTCATTTCCACACCCAAATAATATTCTATTTCCTTTGAAACATTCTCTTTGATTCATGTTCACACATGATTTACAAGAGGAAAATTTAGCTTTGTTTCCTCTGTGGTTACCATGAAACTCCATCTTTCTCTTATTAGGTGGTCAGGAAACTCACTAAAGTTGAGATTATTGATCATATTATGGGATTTATTATTAGTAATAATAACTATGTTTCCCCTTATAACTCTCATTTAATTTGGCTGTTCATGAGTAATATCATTCCATTTTTCATCATATTTTCTATTAACATGAATAATCTTATTTCCATCCATTTTATAAAACCCAAAAAGAAGAGTGTGAGCATCAATAATCATACTGAATAAACCTCATAATCAAGGAAATTAATTTCAATATATAAAATTGTAGTTTTAATCCTAGGTCATACATGATCATTACTTAAATTCTTGTATTGTAACATATACTTAGATTTATCCCCGGGGACATCCCTAGACATATGCTTAGTAATATCTCTAGGGATCTCACTAAAGTTTTTCCATCCTGGTTTCCAAAGGATGACTAGAACTTCCCTCTGATACCAACATATATGACCCAATCATGACGCACATGAATATTACATTATTTTTGTGGAATACATAATAAATTACACAAAATATATGCTTAAAGACCATATTAGTTTAGTGTATTTGGAAAGATGGAACACAATATTCAAATTTTGTGAAAGATCTTCAACATATACCATGAAGATATCCCCTTTTTTTTCCTACATAAAACCTTTATTTATATCCTTGGGAAAAGAAAACATATGAAGAGTGTTAGCTTAGATGATATATAAAGGAAAACAAGGAAAAAATCAAACAAAACATGAACATAATAATGTAAAAACAAGAACATATCTTTTGAAAATAATAACACATATAACATAAATCAAAATATTGAGTCATGAAATAAATCTTGGAAGTTCATAAGGAATAAATCATAAAGTAACATGGGTGTTGAGAAAATAGCATTGGCATAAAACTTGGAATTTTGGAAAACACGTAAGTATAGAAAATCATTTCCATACTGGCCAAGGCTCATTACCAAGAATATCATAGTGTACAATATACTTTATTAAACCAAGTTCACTCCTTATTCTAACCCTATATTACTGAAATGTGATTACTTTCCATTCCAACCCTATATTATAGAACTAAGTTTACTTTCCATTCCAACAATATATGTAACGCCCCGACCCCAGCTACCCAGAGCCGGTGCATTACATCGTAACATTGGCATGATCACAAAAGATCAAGTCTCGAAAGACCGATTAGTTTAGTAGCCTTGGAAACACTAGATACATTCATAAGTCTTTCATTACATCAAAAAGTAAACAAACTACAATAACATGGTCTTCATAGTCCACAATCATATCCCTTTCTGACTACCCCTGTAGGCCATTCCTAAAATACTTCTTCACATCCTGGAAAAATATTAAAACATTGAAAGGGGTGAGCTCAGATGCTCAGTAAGGTTAACAATATAGCGGAAGCTTTCATAAATAAACATTAACATTTAAGGCAATGTATAACTAAAACAAAAGCCTTTTAAACTTGAAATTCAACATAATATGGAAAAAGTAAAATGAGATAATTCCATTTACTTCTTCACATGGATATTCTACTGGTCGAATAATCACATACAATATCAATAACCACTTTCATAATGATGGAATGCATAATGCCAGACTATCATAACCACGTAGTCAAGGCCTCGTGCCAAGACCACAAATAAGATTTTGTCAAGGCCTCGTGCCAAGACACTAGTTTGTCTCATGAGACCTGCCGATGCATCGAGGAGCTATAGCGGGCTCCACCCGTCACTTATTAAGTCCAATGGATTCCTCATATGAATAGGTTTAAACATATCATAAACCATAACATAATCGTATCACATAAAACATGCATAAAGGAAACATAACATTTCCACATTTCAATCACAAGATATAAATACAACACATTGATATAATAAAAATTCTTTCAAAACCATTTTCAATACCAAAATAAAAGAGAGTTAAAACTTTGTATTTATTTTTCATTTAAAAAAATGATGGCTCGAAGAGGAAGCCGAATCTCAAATAATGGTCACGGCGGCGGAGAAGTCGTTGTCGCCACATAAGTACGGAAAGAAAAACATTCCCTTTTTTCGTTTAGTAAAACGCTTCGTATAAAAAGATTCCTTTTGAATAAACGTGAAAGTCAAAGGGGTTTATACACCGTATAAATGAAAGATGTGTTTAAAACCAAATATGCCTCAATGAAAGGAGATTGAGACGAAGTCCTTACAAAGATCATTTTTTTTAAATAAAATAGATCTACTATGTGTATTCACTATAATTACACATAAAGAAAGTACAAATACATGATAGGACATAATAATATAATGACATAATTTGAATGTAGGAGATTAACCCAAAGAATGGAAATTGGGTTAAGAAGTTCCCTTACCTCATGTCTGACTTGACTCAGCCGTTCTTTAACCTCCTGAATAATAAACTAGAGTTAATATATACCTTATTAAGAACCATTTTCAATTTCATTATCCTTATTATATCACTTATTACAATGATATGAACATTATGTAATTATTTAAGTTAATAACGGTCGTTTTGTCGATCTTTGGTACTTGAGTCAACAATAAACTTCTTATAATTACATGTTGTTTATGTGGTAGAATATCCATTATCTCCAGAATTATATTCATGATTTAGATGTCATATATATCATATATATCCAGTATATACATTCATTTATAATATTACTTAACATTTAGAGGTAAGAAATGAAATGCACCGTTCATGGAGACGGTAAGCCGTATGTACGCATGAACGCTACTTTCATTTAAATTTCATATTTAAAGGAACGAAATAATAATGATATAAATGTATAATATAATTCCAGTATAATATAGTGTATAATACCATTTACTCCATCCTTTATACATCCCACATATGGCATTAACGATTCAAATCACTTTGAGGGGGCGGTAGTCCGCACTTCCTAAAATGAAATTATCGCGTTTTACCAATAATGGAAATCATAAAGTATGCCATAAATTAGAAATACAGAAGCATAAGTAAAACATAAACACATTATATATCATATATAAATATAGTGACATCTTAATGGCCACCTTTTAAGGTGTTATATGAGTGTTGAACAATCATCATTTCGTGAGGCAGAAATTCGCCATCCACAGAAACCGTATGTTCTTTAACCATTAGATGTAGGTGTGTGTAAGTTTAGCTCGAATACTTCTTATAACAACATACTAGTATATTGAGGATACTGGTGTTGTTACAAAAGAAATTAATAAAAAGAGTTTAGGGGGTTGGAGAAGAAAAATAAAACAAAACAACATTAGAGGAGACATTACCTCAAAATCGGGTAACTCTTTTTGATTTGAGCCAAAGGCTTCCTTGGGAAGAGTTCTGCCCAAAGTGAGGCTTCTAGGAGTAAGAGAGGGATGTTGGGAGAGTATTTGGGCAGAGGTTGGCCGAGCCAAATGGCTTGAAGGTGTGAATAAGGTGGAAGAGGTGGGGGCCTTTTATAAGTGGAGAGGAGGGGCTCTTTTGGAATGATTGAAATGTTACATTATTACACAATGATTTTCGGATTCCAAAGGTCCCACACTTATATAATTCTAGGCTAAGGTGATAAGGGTTCGAAATATCCTCATCCAATTGGCTTTGGACAAGTTTAATCCTTGGATTTTTCATTATCTTCCAATTTTATTTAAATCATTAAATAATGAGGTCATCGCTGCATCATAATGATGTCATAAATAATTTATTTTATTTAATGTCTAAAAATTATAAAAAAAATACTATGATGTAGGAAATCTTTTTCTCTTTATAATGAATATTTATAGTCAAAATTTGGACTTGTGTAACCCCACTTAAAAATTGTTTTAGTAAAACAACTCATGTTTGTGTCAATTTAATTTTAACATTAAATAAATATATATTAATGTCATTTTCCAACTAAAGTGGCTCCATGGGGTCCCCAAGTTGACCCATGGGTTGTCTTGGTCGGCCATGACTCATCCAATAGGAGTAGGACAAGTTTCATGCTCATCTCATATTATTAAAACATTATTTGTACCTTAAACTACACTAATTACCTCTAATCGCGATTAAGAACTTAAAAGTTACTATTCACCAAAAAATTATTTTAATCCCATTGAACCACATTTTACTTCTTAATGAAAACCATGTATGTCGGATTTTTGAAAATCAAATCACAGAAGTGGTAATATTTCATTTAAACGAAAAATCAGTTATTTAACTACCACTTAGTGGTTTCACTATTCATCAAAAATTGAAGTTTTTCAGAACATGGCCAAAATTTCACCCTAAGCTATAATTGATATTCCAAATTCAAAAATGATTTCTATTTTACAAAATTCCAATCATATAAGTTGCATTAATTAATTTTATAATTAATTCCCGCTGTCACAACAAATAACATGTTTTTAAGAAACAATTTATATCAAAAGATTGGCAATTGTTTATGTCCAATTTCAATGTTAAATTAATTCTAATGACCACCATTGGATAAAATGGTAAAAATATATTCTAATTATACCTTAAAACCACTAAATAGTATAATTTATCACAATAAATTATTTTGATTAAAAAAGTTTTTTTAAAGTATTTTTCACTATTCATAAAAATTAGAAGTTCTCAGAAAAATACCAAAAATTCAACATAGGCTAATTTCGATATTACGAATACAAAAATTAAGTCCATTTTGAAATATAAAATTTCTATAATTTTAAAAAGTTGTTATTACTATTCATAACAGCTACTTTGATTAGTCGTGGTGTTTTAGAACTCGAAGTTGTGTACAATGCAAGCTATTGCATTATTGAAAGAGAGGCGTATCGTGGAAGCTCGGGGTGTTACATTCTCCCCTCCTTCAATAAATTGCGTCCTCGCAATTTGAAATTTTTCTTGGAAAATAAAAGGTTGAAAATAGAAAATACCTTTTAGGAAAACCCACATCGGAAATAAGATTAATAAAATTTAGCCTTAATAAGAGGGAAGGGGAAATGAAAAAGTCACCACCCAATTATGATCTCAATTAGGAGAACATTGGTGGCAATTAGAGACATATAATTGGAGGAAAAACGTAAATATTTTTAGGGAGCGATTGGGGTCATCCATCACAATCAACTGTCAAATTGAGGGCCTCAAAGCCTTCAATCTATGTTGATTTAAAATATCATCAGTTCTACAAGACATAAGGTATTAGGATAACACATTTTTTTGTTTTAATATCTCTTTACTAAAGTTTAAGAATTAATTTATTCATTGAATAAGAGATAGGTATATATATATTTATGCTTAACAATTAGAGTTTCAACCTTCAACTCATCTTTCACTCAAAAAGATAATAGAACTCAAAAATATTATACTTATCCTAATTGTATAAGGTTCCAAATGTTAACACATACCATTTAGATTAGTAAAATTATTTTGTAATAACCAGGGACTTCCTGTAGGCTAGTGGTAGGAAATAAAGGCCCGTCGCACTATGATTGTGGGTTCGATTCCTGCAGCTTTGTCCGACGCGATGGGTTATGCCCCACCCTGCAGGTTGTCCTTTTCCTAAAACTATAGTATCATAATATTCCAAAAATAGTCTTCAGAAATGATTTAACCTTAAACAATACTATCCATGGTTCAACTTAATCCATTCCAACCTTAATAGTAATCCAAAATACCTCCGTCCAGACATTCTCTAAAGGGTCGTTAAATTCCAAAATCAATTGTAACCTCAGATTCCCCAAACAAAGTAATGTTTCTCTTATTGTCACATACTAAAAATATGATTACCTTCATCATATTAAATCCTTAATGAAAACAACATGTACTGCAGTAAAATCCTTATATATCACATTATTCTTATAACCATAATCTAGTTCTTGAGTCCAAAAACACAAATACAATAATTATTCCGCTTCAATTGTAGTCACAGCATAAGATTGGCCTTGATCCCTTGGCCTTTTCTGAGGTAAGTTTCCCTGATGCTTAGGACATTCATTTGCATAATGCCCTGTTTCCCTACAATTGTAGCATTCAACTTTGACAGCCTCTTTCTTTCCCTTGCAATCACGAGCCTGGTGACCCTTTTCTCCACATTTATAACAAACTCCCATTCCTTTTAGGCAAGTACCAGGGTGATTCTTCCCACAATTATCACATAATGGAAAATCCTTCTTTCCCTTTTTCCCTTTATCTGTCTCTTGTTCCACCGTTCTCTTCTTCTCTTGCTTTACTTTGTTGTCATAAGACTTAGAGAATTCCTTTTCTGTCTTGATAGAACACGAGACAATATCTTCGTATGATGAGAAGGATTGTGATACTAATGTTCGACGGAGAAATGGTTTTAACCCATCAAAGAAACGATCAATCTTACTCCTTGGGTTACGTATATAATCGGCAGCATGTCTCGCTAACCTTGTAAAGTTAGCCTCATACTTTGCGACATTCTCATCCTCCTTCTGTCTCAAACTCAGAAATTGCCTTTCCATATCTGCTCGATGGTCACGAGGAAAGTATTTTTCTAAGAAAAGATCTTTGAACTCCCTCCATTCCATATTCGATACGTCATCATCTTCCTTTGTGTTTTGAATCAGTGACCACCACTGATCGGCATCTCCAGTGGGGCGGTAAACTGCCATGACAACCTTCTGCCTTTCACTACTCCCCAAGGCATGGAATATATTCTCTAAGGAATTTATCCATTGCTCAGCTACTATAGGATTTGTACTCCCATTGAAGATTGGCGGTTGTTTCCTCATGAAACGGTCTAGCATTGAGCCTCCACGTTGCGGATCAGGGTGCTCCATACGAGTAAGGTTATTATTCATAACCTGAGTGAGTTGTCCAAGTATGGTAATAAGTTGATCAGCACCAGTTGTATCTCCAGATCCACAATAATTATCTTGAGCAGGAGGGAAATCCCTACATGGAGTTCGTGCATTGATACGGTTTCCATTCCTTCCACTAGGCGCCATTTCTAAATAATGGCATAAACTAGATTAGTTCATGAATCAAAATACAGAATTCCATACTTGTAAAACACTTAACATAAATTGAACTAATTATGGATATAATCCATAATTATAAAAATGTTTTCTTTGAGGAAGTATATACTCGTAACCCTTCATAGTGGTTTTTAAATAAAATGGGAATTATCCAAAGCATATCCCCCAGGAGTGTCGTAACCAAGAGTGCAGCAAGGCCCGTTGTCGTGCACCAGTTCCCGTTCGAGTCTAGCTCAAAGCGGTGTTTTCGGGTTTTACCCCTAGGTACATCTGTGCCAGAGCCGCCTCTACCTGCTCGTATCCAGACAGGGATGTATTGCTCGGAAAACTCACAACATCTCTACAATACCAAAATTCTAGGAAGTTCTTCTATACTAGTCCTCAAAGTCTATCTTTGGGCTATGTGTTCTAATCAGAGTTTATCTACATCTAGCTTCCAAGGTTAGTACTAAACTACCTCTGATACCAACTGTAACGCCCCGACCCCAGCTACCCAGAGCCGGTGCATTACTTCGTAACATTGGCATGATCACAAAAGATCAAGTCTTGAAAGGCCGATTAGTTTAGTAGCCTTGGAAACACTAGATACATTCATAAGTCTTTCATTACATCAAAAAGTAAACAAACTACAATAACATGGTCTTCATATTCCACAATCATATCCCTTTCTGACTACCCCTGTAGGTCATTCATAAAATACTTCTTCACATCCTGGAAAAATATTAAAACATTGAAAGGGGTGAGCTCAGATGCTCAGTAAGGTTAACAATATAGCGGAAGCTTTCATAAATAAACATTAACATTTAAGGCAATGTATAACTAAAACAAAAGCCTTTTAAACTTTAACTTCAACAAAATATGGAAAAAGTAAAATGAGATAATGCCATTTACTTCTTCACATGGATATTCTACTGGTCGAATAATCACATACAATATCAATAACCACTTTCATAATGATGGAATGCATAATGCCAGACTATCATAACCACGTAGTCAAGGCCTCGTGCCAAGACCACAAATAAGATTTTGTCAAGGCCTCGTGCCAAGACACTAGTTTGTCTCATGAGACCTTCCGATGCATCGAGGAGCTATAGCGGGCTCCACCCGTCACTTATTAAGTCCAATGCATTCCTCATATGAATAGGTTTAAACATATCATAAACCATAACATAATCGTATCACATAAAACATGCATAAAGGAAACATAACATTTCCACATTTCAATCACAAGATATAAATACAACACATTGATATAATAAAAATGCTTTCAAAACCATTTTCAATACCAAAATAAAAGAGAGTTAAAACTTTGTATTTATTTTTCATTTAATAAAATGATGGCTTGAAGAGGAAGCCGAATCTCAAATAATGGTCACGGCGGTGGAGAAGTCATTGTCGCCGCATAAGTACGGAAAGAAAAACATTCCCTTTTGTCGTTTAGTAAAACGCTTCGTATAAAAAGATTCCTTTTGAATAAACGTGAAAGTCAAAGGGGTTTATACACCGTATAAATGAAAGATGTGTATAAAACCAAATATGATTCAATGAAAGGAGATTGAGATGAAGTCCTTACAAAGATCATTTTTTTTAAATAAAATAGATCTACTATGTGTATTCACTATAATTACACATAAAGAAAGTACAAATACATGATAGGACATAATAATATCATGACATAATTTGAAAGTAGGAGATTAACCCAAAGAATGGAAATTGGGTTAAGAAGTTCCCTTACCTCGTGTCTGACTTGACTCAACCGTTCTTTAACCTCCTGAATAATAAACTAGAGTTAATATATACCTTATTAAAAACCATTATCAATTTAATTATCCTTATTATATCACTTATTACAATGATATGAACATTATGTAATTATTTAAGTTAATAACGGTCGTTTTGTCGATCTTTGGTACTTGAGTCAAAAATAAACTTCTTATAATTACAAGTTGATTATGTGGTAGAATATCCATTATCTCCAGAATTATATTCATGATTTAGATGTCATATATATCATATATATCCAGTATATACATTCATTTATAATATTACTTAACATTTAGAGGTAAGAAATGAAATGCACCGTTCATGGAGACGGTAAGCCGTATGTACGCATGAACGCTACTTTCATTTAAATTTCATATTTAATGGAACGAAATCATAATGATATAAATGTATAATATAATTCCAGTATAATATAGTGTATAATACCATTTACTCCATCCTTTATACATCCCACATATGGCATTAACGATTCAAATCACTTTGAGGGGGCGGTAGTCCGCACTTCCTAAAATGAAATTATCGCGTTTTACCCATAATGGAAATCATAAAGTATGCCATAAATTAGAAATACAGAAGCATAAGTAAAACATAAACACATTATATATCATATATAAATATAGTGACATCTTAATGGCCACCTTTGAAGGTGTTATATGAGTGTTGAACAATCATCATTTCGTGAGGCAGAAATTCGCCATCCACAGAAACCGTATGTTCTTTAACCATTAGATGTAGGTGTGTGTAAGTGTAGCTCGAATCCTTCTTATAAAAACATCCTAGTATATTTAGGATACTCGTGTTGTTACAAAAGAAATGAATAAAAAGAGTTTAGGGGGTTGGAGAAGAAAAATAAAACAAAACAACATTAGAGGAGACATTACTTCAAAATCGGGTAACTCTTTTTGATTTGAGCCAAAGGCTTCCTTGGGAAGAGTTCTGCCCAAAGTGAGGCTTCTAGGAGTAAGATAGGGATGTTGGGAGAGTATTTGGGCAGAGGTTGGCTGAGCCAAATGGCTTTAAGGTGTGAATAAGGTGGAAGAGGTGGGGGACTTTTATAAGTGGAGAGGAGGGGCTCTTTTGGAAAGATTGAAATGTTACATTATTACACAATGATTTTCGGATTCTAAAGGTCCCACACTTATATAATTCTAGGATAAGGTGATAAGGGTTCGAAATATCCTCATCCAATTTGCTTTGGACAAGTGTAATCCTTGGATTTTTCATTATCTTCCCATTTTATTTAAATCATTAAATAATGAGGTCATCGCTGCATCATAATGATGTCATAAATAATTTATTTTATTTAATGTCTAAAAATTATAAAAAAAATACTATTATGTAGGAAATATTTTTCGATTTCTAATGAGTATTTATAGTCAAAATTTGGACTTGTGTAACCCCACTTAAAAATTGTTTTAGTAAAACAACTCATGTTTGTGTCAATTTAATTTTAACATTAAATAAATATATATTAATGTCATTTTCCAACTAAAGTGGCTCCATGGGGTCCCCAAGTTGACCCATGGGTTGTCTTGGTCGGCCATGACTCATCCAATAGGAGTAGGACAAGTTTCATGCTCATCTCATATTATTAAAACATTATTTGTACCTTAAACTACACTAATTACCTCTAATCGCAATTAAGAACTTAAAAGTTACTATTCACCAAAAAATTATTTTAATCTCATTGAACCACATTTTACTTCTTAATGACAACCATGTATGTCGGATTTTTGAAAATCAAATCACAGAAGTGGTAATATTTCATTTAAACGAAAAATCAGTTATTTAACTACCACTTAGTGGTTTCACTATTCATCAAAAATTGAAGTTTTTCAGAACAAGGCCAAAATTTCACCCTAAGCTATAATTGATATTCCGAATTAAAAAATGATGTCTATTTTACAAAATTCCAATCATATAAGTTGTATTAATTAATTTTATAATTAATTCCCGCTGTCACAACAAATAGCGTGTTTTTAAGAAACAATTTATATCAAAAGATTGGCAATTGTTTATGTCCAATTTCAATGTTAAATTAATTCTAATGACCACCATTGGATAAAATGGTAAAAATATATTCTAATTATACCTTAAAACCACTAAATAGTATAATTTATCACAATAAATTATTTTGATTAAAAAAGTTGTTTTAAAGTATTTTTCACTATTCATAAAAATTAGAAGTTCTCAGAAAAATACCAAAAATTCAACATAGGCTAATTTCGATATTACGAATACAAAAATGAAGTCCATTTTGAAATATAAAATTTCTATAATTTTAAAAAGTGGTTATTACTATTCATAACAGCTACTTTGATTAGTCATGGTGTTTTAGAACTCGAAGTTGCGTACAATGCAAGGTATTGCATTATTGAAAGAGAGGCGTATCGTGGAAGCTCAGGGTGTTACAATATATTACTGAACCGATATCATTTCCTGTTACATCCATATGTTACTGAACTGAGATTATCTCTCATTCCAATCCTATCTGTCTCATGAGATATAAATATTCACCCAATGCATTGAAGGGGGATATAGGTCCCACTCGTCACATAATGAAAAACATATATATGTGTCATACAAGAACATAAATCACATCATAACTCATGGAATGAATTGGGTTTCATAAGCATAATTCATTTATAATATAACCCATGGAAAAGAAATGTGTCTCGTAAATATCATTCAATTATAAAATAATCCATGAAAAAGATATAAATTTCAAAAAATTTCATTTCATCAAAACATAATCAAACAATAGTAATAATAAGTATAGTGTAAATGTAATAAATTCTTAATAAATAATTTCATCATAGATGGAAAATAATTTTGATAGAACGCTTGAAACTAATTCTTAAAGAAAATATCATTTCTTCTTAGAAAACACATTCTTTTTTAAAAATACCATGAAATTTTAAAATATAATAATTTCTTTAAAAATAACCTTTATATATTTAAAATTATTTTTCATGGAAATAAGTTTTTATTAAAGAATAAAAATTTGTTCATTCTATATAAGTAAAAAAACATTCTTATTGTACTTTTTACTGAAATGTTTAAAAGTACCTCGTTTAGAAAAAGAAAGAAATATTCCATTAAAACCATGTAGTAAAAAGTAAAAATGGGTAAAAATGACATTAAAAACCATAATAAAATATTAAAACATTTATAAATTATTTTTTAGAAAACATTGTCATGAATGATAAATAAACCCCAGGAAATATGTACGTATAAACAATCTTGGATAAAAATGAGATTGTAAAATTATCTCTTACCTTAGGTCTTGGTTTCTTAGTACATATAAGAAACTCATGTATAATGGATTAAAGAGTGTTATATGATTTATATAGAACCATATTTATATTTATTATATCATATGTGATCATATTATCACCGATTTGATAATATTTCATTATTACTCTTCTTTCGGGCATTATTAGTTGCATGTTTTGTTGTATATATATCAGTTATTATTTAGAGGTTACCTTTATATAATTTATAGAATGATAATAATGTAATATATTTTATATTTATTCATTATATAAATTTATATAATCATTGATTAAATGAGATTATGGAGAATTAATTGCATCGCGTCATGGAGACGGTAGGTCATACATACGCACGAGCGACGATATCATTCATGTAATTGTGGAATGGTGTGGAAGTGAATGATATATATATTTTTAAATAATAAAAATCTTGTTATAATAAACATATACTGTTATTGTTTACATCACTATACCCATCCATGTAAGGTGGTGATGGAAAATAGATTACACCGTGATTTAGAGACGTTAAGTTGTACGCACACATGTGTGGTGAATTCATTTTTCATTGAATGGATAGAAGGTGGAATATGGTTATTACATAATCATAATAAAATATAAGAATATGGGTGATACTGGATTTATTACTATATTTATTACTTTAAAATGTACAAAAATCAGGAATAGGAAGTAGAAGAAGAAATAAGTTTGAAATAATCAGTAGTGGATATTACCTCTTTTTTGACGAGCTCCCTCTAGATCTCTTCTTAGAGGCAATAAAATTAGTATTTTGAGAATAAAAAAACCTATATAATGTTACTAAGGAAGTTTATAATGGAAATGGTTATGGTATGGCCAATATTTATGTTTCAATGTGAAGTGAAAAAGTGAGAGAGGATGTGCCATTTTATAATTGAGGTGAGGGGCACTTTTGGAATATCCAAAAAAAATAATTTATAATAAAATAAAACCATAACTAAAAACATAAAAAATTTCATATATTAAAATATTATATGATATAAGGTTTTAATATCATCAAAAAAAAATTAGATAAGTTTTTCTGTCAATTTATACCTTATCATTTTAATTAACACATAGTTATTCTATTTAATTTTTAACTAAGGTAACAAATATTTCAATATTAAAAGGTTGAAATATTTACTTATTTGATGTAAATTAGACCATAAAGGAATTAATTAGAAAATTTTACACCATATAAAATTATTATATATTTTTTCAATTGTTTTATTATTTTTAAATATTTTAATAATACATTATTTTGATAAATAATCAATTGTGACAATTTTAACACTATTAAATTTCTTGATTTTTAAAAATATTAAGATAATATTTTATCCTAAAAAATATTTTATTATATCCCTAAGGGGTCAAGGTCATCTATAAAATTAATTGGATATATTAATTGTCCGAAATTATATATATTTTAATATTTTTAATAACATTAATTTGATATGTCCATTAATAAAATTATTATTATATCAAATTTATGTAATTATTTAATATAATTATTTTTTGAATAAAAAATTAAATAATATGACTAATTTAAATCATATTTATCTTATAATAATATTTATATTCCAATTTATCTTCTATAAAATACTATATTAAAAAATTTATAAGTATAAAAAATGAATACGAAAAATTAAATATGACTTTAAATAAAATATTATAAGTTTCATAATAATTTATATATGGATCCAAATGGTTAATAACTTAACCCTTGGATGAATATAGTCGATATATACTTAACCAATAAGATTTGGTAAAATATTTTGTCTTTTAATGGTTGTTTTCATTTTAATAAAAATTGTTTTATTATTTTTTCATCAATTATGCATCATCAATGTATAAGCCTTTTAGGTCATTATTTATTTCCTCAAAAACACAAATAAATTACCATGATAAATAAAAATATATATTTAAAATGATTATTTATAGTCGAACTTATCTACTGTATAAACTTATAATAAAAATTATATAGTTATTCTAATTTGAGAAAGGCATATTTAGCTTTTCTTAAAATAAAAGAGATTAAATCTCCTATTCTCATCCAAGTGGATTCCAAAGGATACCATTTAGACCCAAGGATTATTTAGGTGGAATAACACTCATCCAATGATACTAGGACAAGTGATAGGGTAACATTGTAATATTATTTTTCCCTTAATTACATGATTTACCCTTTTACCTTATTAATAAAAATTATTGAAGTTCCAACCCAAAAATTGTAACACCCCAGGATTCCACGATACACTTCTCTTCGAATAATACAATAGTGTGTGTTGTACGCAACACTGATTTCAAGCGGACCATGACTTACCAAACTAGCCGTTCAAAAGAGGTTATGAATATTATTAACTAAATTTTAAATTTTATATTATCCTTATAATTTTAATCCATATTATGAGTTTCTAAGACACGATTGATGAACAAATTCATTTTTTTCAGATAAAAGAAGTATTTCTCAAAAAATAAAATTTTACCGCCTTTTAATGGGGAATCCTTTTTAAATCCAATATTTGAAACTTTTATATATTCAATTTGACAAAATTAACTTCTTCTTTATAATCAGGACATAAGAATTTATTTTCAATAAGGTTTTGGTGTTTTTTTGATAACTTTCATATTTGTGTGAATAGTGAAAAAAACTATATTTTAACTGAAAATGACTTTTTTAATCAAAATAATTTATATTGTAAAATTATACATTTTAATGGTTTGGAAGTATAAATAGATTATATTTTTACTATTTAATCCAATGATTGTCATTTTAAGTAATTTCACCTTGAAATTGGACATAAGATAGTGTCAAACTTTTGATAGTTATTATTCCTTAAAAATACGCCTTTTGGTTTCGAAAGAGGAAATAAATTTTAAATTAATAAATGAAACTTTTAAGTTTTGAATTTGGTAAAATAGAATTCTTTTTTTATTCGGAATAAGAAAATTAGCCTAGGGTGAATGTTTGGTACTTTTCGGATAACTTTTATATTTTGATGAATAGTGAAAATTACTAAATTTTAATTAAAAACAACTTTTTTAATCAAATAATTAATAGTGATAAATTATGAATTTGAGTGGTTTTAAATTATATTTAAAATATATTTTTACCATGTAATACAATGTGGGTAATTTAATATAATTTCACATTTAAACCGAACAAAACAACTGTCAATCTTTTGATAGTTATTATTTCATAAAAACACGATTTTTGTTTTAATAATGGGAATTAATTTTAAATTAATTTCTTCCAATTATGTGTATTGAATTTGGAAAAATGGATTCCATATTTGGAATTAGGATGTCCAAATTGTGTAAATAGGTAACTTTTATTTTTAGTCATTTTGAATAATTACTTTAGTAAATATTTTATTTACCATGGTTAAAGGGTAAATCCGGTAATTAAGGGTAAATAAATAATATTATAATAATATTAAATTACCCTAAAACGTGTCTTAACATTATTGGTTGATACATGGCCGACCCTGGGCATCTTTGAGTCGATTTTGGGACCCCATGGATCCACTTGTAAGTGATAATGACACTTTATATTAATTAAGTTAAAGTAATTACAAAAATGACATAAGCATATATCTTTTAGCAAAACAATTTTTACATAGGGTTATGTATGTTTTAATTTAGACTATAAATATTTCATAAAAAGATAAAAAGATTTCCTACATAATGATATTTTTTTTGTAATTTTTAGACATTAAATAATTTAATTTATTTATGACACAATGATGATGTAGTAATTACCATAATAGTGAAAAATTAAAATAATGGATATTATAAAATCCAAAATAAATATAATTTGAGACTCTTTATGAATTAAACTAATTTTCTAAAATAATATGAAATATTATGATTTATTTAATTAAATTTTTTCGATGTAATAATTCTATTATGATTTTTACAAAAAACAATATTTCAATAGTGTCAAAATTGACATAAAAGAGTTTTTAAAACAAATATTATAATATTAATTGATATTAAATTCCTAAAAATCTAAGGATCGTCCAAGAGAATTATTTCATGATAGGTGTATCATTAATGGACCACTTGGGGGTCTCTAGGATGTATATAGTAAGTTTATTAACTATATAATATAAAAATACAAAGTGGCATGGTAAGTGTCAAACTAATTAACTAAGAGTTAATACTTAAAGATAAGGTTAATATAATGACCCAAACCAGTATAAATTATATTGGATGAGTGTTTTTAGACCCATAAACACCATAAAATTTAAATTATCAACTTTAGAGACATTATAAACCGAATATTAATTTATTATAAATTAATATTTCTAGAGTTTCCAAAGGTGCCCCTCACCCCTCTTATAAAAGGGCACTCCTCCTTCTCTTTTCTTCACACCTTCAAAGCCTTTTGGTTTGGACAAACTCTGTCCGAATACTCTCCCAACTTTCATCACTACAACCTATATTGCTTAGTTTGATCAGAAAGCCAACCTAAGGAGCCCTTTTGATCAAATCAAAAGGAAGAACCCGAACAAGAGGCAATGATTCCACCACCCTTTTTCAAGTTCCTTTCTTCTTCCACTTCTTCTTCCTTTGTTTTTACAATTCTAAAATAATAAATCCAGTATAATATATATAATGTGATGTTATTATAAATATGGTACAACCATATTCACTATTCTATCCATCCTTTGAATAACATGTCACCATACGTGCGTGCGTACGGCTTACCGTCTCCACGTCGTGGTGTAATTGTTGTTCAATAAATTATTATTTGGATGGGTATAATAATGATGTATAACTCATGTAAATAATAAATATATCATGATAATGATTCTGTATATATGATATACCATCCAATTATATATTATTTTAATATCAAAAGAATGATATCGTCGCTCGTGCGTACGTACGGACTACCGTCTCCACGAACGTGATGAGATTCATTCTCCATCGTATCCATTCAAGTATAATTCTCATTTGATGATTAATAATAGTATCTAAGGACTTGATATAATTCTGGATATGATTAAGATACAACATATCCATTACAAACATGTCTTACGTAACAAAACATATAAAAGAAAACGAGTAAGTTAACACCCAAAACAACGATAATTCTAAGATATTATTAACAAAGAAATGGTAAAAGATCATATATGATATCATATTAATGTATATGATTATTGAATAATTTAATAACAATTATTTCACCATTATACAGGAGGTTAACCTACCCCAACCAAGGAAAAGAACAAGGTAAGGGTTATTTCGCAATCTCTTCATTATCCAAGGTTGTTTATACGTAATTATCTACTGGGATTTCTTTATCATCCACATCCATGTTTCTTCGAAATGTATTTCAAAAAGATTTTACTATTTAAAATAATATGGGTTAATGTCATTTATACCCTTTTATGACTTTTTATAAGAGGTTTATAAAGGAATCTTTCCGTCATTTTCCAAACAAGGTGATTTTAACCTTTTCGACAGAATTAAGGTAAAGATGTTTTTTTAACTTATACGGTGGGTGCGGTTATTTTCTACCGTTAAAAAATCGTCGAAGCTTCCCTTAAAAACTTATAAGAATATTTTCAAAGAAAATGTTTTATTTTATAAATATATGACTCATAAATTATTTCAAAAATAGAAAGATATATTTCTCTAAAAAGAGTTTTGATTTCATCTATGTCAATATCTTTTGATGGATTTTACGCTTATTTGTAGTTGATTTATTATGATACAAAACTTATATATTGTATTGAATGTTTTGTGATATGTTTGACTGTGGATGTGCTATTTTTATTCCATTCATAGTTTATGGTGAAAGTATTGACATTTCATATGCTAGTTTTAATACGAATGTTAATGTTATGTTTAAACCTTTTCATATGGGAATGCATTGGACTTAATATGTGACGGGTGGAGCCCCCTATAGCTCCTCGATGCATCGGTAGGTCTCATGAGACAAACTACTGTCTTGGCACAAGGCCTTGACAATATCTTATTTGTAGTCTTGGAACGAGGCCTTGGATATGTGGTTATGATAGTCTGGTATTATGCATTCCATCATTATGGAAGTGGTTATTGATATTGAATGTGATTATTCGATTAGTAGAATATCCATGTGAATAAGTAAATGGCACTATTTCGTTTTACTTTTTCCATACTATGTTGAAGTTCAAGTTTAAAAGGATTTTCTTTTAGTTATACATTGCCTTAAATGTTTATTCTTATTTATGAATGTTTCCGCTATATTGTTATCCTTACTGGGCATTTGAGCTCACCCCTTTTCTATGTTTTATTTTTCCCAGGATGTGAAGAAGTAAATTATAAATGACCTGCAGGGATTTTATGAGGGGATAATAGTGTGGACTATGGAGACATTATTTTGTTGTAGTAGTTTTTCACTTTATGATGTAATGTAAAACATTATTAATATATCTAGTGTTTCCAAGGCTACTAAACCAATCGGTCTTTCGAGATTTGATCTTTCTTGTGATTATGCCAATGTTATGTAATAATGCACCGACTCTGGGTAACTGGGGTCAGGGAGTTACAAAAATGAAAGAAATATTTTTACATAATTTGGATATAATGATTCTAAATAAGGAATAAATTTTTCAAAATTCAAAATACAGAAGTTGTTGTAATTAATTTAAAATTTATATCACTGTCAGAATGAGAAAACATGTATTAAAAGCTAAAACATTGCAAAAGATTGAAATATTTTTACATCTAAATTCAATGTAAAATTTATGAAAATGACCTGCATGATATTAACTAATAAAATATAATATATTTATAATTAAAACAATTAATTAAGACAATGTTTCCTCATAATTTATTTTGAAGAAAAATTTTGTTTCCAATTAAAATTTAGTATATTTTTACTATTCATAAAAACATGAAAGTTATCAGAAAAATATAAACATTTCATCCAAAGAAAATTTTTATATCCTAATTTAAATGAATAAGTTAATTTTTTTAAATATAATATATAAAAGTGTCAAAAACTATATTTAAAATTGGTATTCCATCAAAAGGTGGTAAAACTGCATTTTTTTGAAAAATACTTCTTTTATCAAAAAAATGCATTTGTTCTTATATTATGTCAAGGAAACATATTGGATGAATTTTAAAAATTAGATTTAATATTATATATATATATATATATATATTTCATTAATAAATTACATAAATATTTATTTTATTATTTTATAAACTCACTTATTTTCATTTAAATAGTTTTTCAAAAAAAAACATTTCCTTTTATTTAAAAATGGTTTTTATTTTCATTTATAATTATTTTTTCACCAAAGAATTAATTATATATACATGTGTCAAGAATATTTTCCAAATTCATTTAATTTTGTTTATATCTACCATTATAATGGATATGTTATAAGGTCTCATAATTATATTTAGTTGTTAGCTTAAACTCGGTCTTGCGTGAAATTAAATCTATCAAAAAACTCAGAATTGTGTGTAGAACATTCCAAGAATAGTATTGTGTATACAAAAAATCATGTTGTTGTCGTGTGTATTACAAGATTATCTTGGTGTAGCATACAACACAAGACATCAAAGAAAAAAATCAATCTCATAAAAATATCATGATATTACATTGAAACTTTAACTTTCAAATCTTTCAGGTGACCTTTTATCCCTAAAATTTGAGTACAAGCCTAAGTTTCTGAAACACATTCAGATTCAGTTGTGCTAAAAAATACTAAACCTTTTTTCTTACTATACCAAATCACAATAAATTCACCCAAGAAAAATGTTCCTCTTGAGGTTTATTTTCTATCATTACAATCTCCAACCCAATCAGCATCAGTATAACCATTAAACTATATATTACTATTTATTTTCTATAAAACCCATGTGAATTTGTTCTTTTTACATATCTCAGAATCCTATTTGGTTACAATATATGTTATTCTTTTGGATTACTTTGATATTAGGCATACAAAGTCATATCATAAGAAATATAATAACTTGAGGCTGTATGGTAAAGAAGACTTCCTATCAACTTCCAAAAGTCACTCTAATTCACACTTATTTCAGATCCAACTTTACTCAAATTTGTGTTCACTAATGTAGGAGTTTAAACTTTTTTGGATTCTATCATCCCAAACTTCTTTAACAATTCCCTAATACACTTTTCACGAGGTAATAAAATGTATTTTCCCTTTTTTTGAACTTCTAAGATAAGGAAAAAGATAAATATTCTAATATACACATTTCTAAATTCTTCTTCATTTCCTTAGAAAATGTTTTACAAACATATTATCTATCCCCATTAAATATTATATCATCTACATAAACAATTACTATTTGAGTTCCGGAGTCAACATATTCCACATATATGTTTCTATCAAATTTCCCTTTAGAAAATTTCAACATTCTCAAACTATTTTCAAGTTTAGAATACTAAGAGTTTGGATCTTGTTTCATCCCATATAAATCATTCATCAATTTAAAAACTTCATTTTCATCCTCATCAAGTTGAAACCCACAAGGTTGCTCAATATAAACTTCTTTATCAATATTTCCATTTAAGAAAGTTGACATTAAATCTGTATAATAAACTTTGTAATTACAATGAGAAGATACTACAAGAAACATTTAAATATTTTCTAGACATATAATGGGGGAAAATGTTTCATAAAAATCCACACCATCCACCCGTGCATGTCCTTTACAAACAAGACTTTCTTTTCTTCTTGAAACTTCTCTATAATAATTCAATTTTTTTCTATAAACCCATTTTTTATGATAACATTTTTATTTGGTGGACATGGAATAATCTCCCATTTTTTATTCTTTTCAATATGATCCAACTCTTCATTCATAACATCCACACATTATTTGTGTAGAATACCCTCTAAAACTGATTTTGGTTCAACTTTTGACAAAAGTGAAATCTGATTTTCTAATCTCAATTTTCTTTTGATATAAACCAGATCCTTCTTATTCAAAATAATGTTTTCAGATTCAACATATTTTTTATGATAGTAAATTTCAAAGTTTCTTTCACAGCTGAAATGTCCTCAACACATGATTCTTCTGAATCTTGATAATGATTTTTTGAATTACTTTCACTATTTTTGGAATTCTCCAGTTTATCCTCCTCAAATATTCTCAATAAATTTTGTTATGAAATTTTTATTTTCAATTAATTTAACATCATATGAGTCCAAAAACGTTTTTAAATGTTTTTTCTTTCATTTGTAACATCTTTTATTTCATGAATAACCTATAAAAGTTCCTTCCTCAACTTTTTCATCAAATTTTCCCTAATTTGGACATTTAATTTTGAGAAAACATGGTCCTCCAAAAACTTTAAAGTATTTCAATGAAGGTTTTTTGTTTTACCACATTTCATAATAATTCATGTTCATTTTTGATCTCAATAAGAATCTATTTTGAACATGTAAAACAATACTAACAGCTTATCTCCAATATAATTTTGAAAGTATGTATTCTGCTAACAAACGTCTTTCCATTTCCACCAAACTTTTACTATTTATTTCTATTACAAATTTTTTTGTGGAGTATAGGGAGTACTATACTTATGTTTTATAACATTTTTTCTTAGATAAGTTTCAAAAGTATTGCTTGTGAATTCGGTATTATTGTATATTATCAAATTATTTATGGAAACCCCCATTTATTTCAAAACAAATTTAATGAATAATTTGAACATTTCAATAGCCTATGGCTTGTGCTTCATAAAAATTATGTTTTTCATCTGATTGAAATAATCAATAAAAGTGATAAACTATAAATATTATTTTTTTATTGATCTGTCATCAACCCACACAAATCGTAATGAATAAGCTTAACTGGTCTGATAGATTTAATCTAAACTCTTTTATGAATTCTGTAGTAACGTAACCCTTTTGAAAAGTTTCACATATATCTTATTCTCTTATTTTCAATTCTGGAAATTTTAAAATGAAATCAACTTTAGAAAGTTTGTTAATAATTTTCTATCTAAGGTTATGAATTCTTCAATTCCATAATAAGTTTTCATCTCCCGTACTCAAGTAACATGAGTTGTAGAATTTGTCTATTTGGAAGAGATTCCAATTGGTTCTTTCTCCTTTTGTAATAACATTTCTATCTTTCACACTTTGAATGATAATAAAATATTTTCTAAAAACAACTTCATTTCCATTATCACAAAGTTGACATACACTTAGTAAGTTATGTTTTATCCCATAAACAAATAAAACTTTCTTAAATTTCAAATTTTCAGCTTCAATCTTATTGTATTGTCATTGAATTTTCCTATAAATTTTTTAAAATTGAATGGAATTATTTCAAGACCACGCACTTTGATGGAACGTGATTCCAAGGCCTGATTAGACCAGAACAAAATTTTGAACTTTGTTTTAGTTAAATTAAGTAAACGTGCAAGCCGGTTTTTATAACTTCTAAACGGGTACTCGAATAAAAAATATGAGGGAACCATTGAACTCAGAACACCGAGATTCACCTAAAAAGAAGTTAACTTCAACCGGTAAGGGTCAGATGGAAAAGTTAATATTTGGACTTTTTATAAAATAATAAAACAACTTAATAAGTTATTTTATTTATTTTCTCACTATTGAGTGGTGGACGATGGTGCTAAAGTTTGGTGATGAGGCAGAATTCTCTTTAATGGATCCTTTTTGTGTAGTGTAATGATGTGATGTCGTAGTGTATCAAAAATGAGGTGATGTGTATTCTTTTTAATAGGAAAAAGTTTTGGGGGAATGAGAATTAAACTATGGAAATTATCTAATGAATATACAACAAAGATTCCCTCTAAAGACGAATGCCAGGAAGATTAATAGCAATGTTGATGCTTTACGATGAATAAGACCTGGAAGAGAAAAATGCCAACAGAGCTTTAATCCTAGAGGGCAGAGTGCTTCAACGACGAACATCGATCGAGGTAGGGGTTTATTTGTTTTATATTTTCCTCATTCTTATTCTAAACAATGAACACGGATCAAACCATGATGAGGATGATCTGAAGATTTTGTGTCTATACAAGACATTGTTCTTCTTGGGTTTTCAACAGCATGTTTAAATTATTTGTATAGAACTATGATCCCAAGCCTCCCCTATTTTAAACTTCTAATGTGGAGGGTGTGGGCCAACATGAACAAAGCTTGAAACCCCTCTTCCTTGTGCATTCTTGGTGGTCGAACATTCAAAATGGTGGAGAGGAAAATTCAAGGCCTTTGTAGGGAAGGAGACACCCCATAGAGGCTGGAGTCATAGTTGGTACGAAGAACAAACCACAAGTGCGGACCTAATGGCCCACAGTGGTGGTTGAGGGTGGGTAGCGGCACGCCGGAGTCGGTTTTCGTGACCATCCCAGGCACGAAGTAGTGGTAAGAGCTGCCGATTGGGTTGGTGGTAAGGATTCGGGCCCTTGTCCACATCAGTAGAGAAACATGCAGCTACATGCCATGAATCTCGGGGGAACACAATCTCGGACTGCGTGGGGGGGTCCGACTGGCCATAGTCAAATAACCTCGACGGGAGGCAGCGGCCCCATGAATGACACGTGGGGTGAGGGGAGCTTAACTCACCCAATCGAGTTGGTCCAGACCAGGTTGGACCCAGGTAGGACCCATGTCGGGCAAGGCCCAGGTCCAGTCGGTTTGACCGGGTCGGATTGGAACAAGACCCCACTAGCCCCTTTTTGAAAAAACACCAATATCTTTCAAATTGTATGTCTGATTGAAAAGTTGTTTTCTGCATTAGAACCCTCGCAATGAGGTGGATCTTTTGGAATACTCTATGAAGGATTTATTGTATATTGAAATAAGAATTAGGTCTTGGGTAGTAGTTCTCCCAAGATGAAGCATTCTATATGCAGAAACCTAGCGGTTGGGCGAGACATAAAGACTATTGACAAGAAAACCTGTGTATATCAGATACTATGGCCCAGTGGGAAGCGGATTCTATGTAACCCAGTAGGCCCATGGTGGAGAGAGACTTCTATGTGACCCATCAAACCCACGATACTCGATTAGAGGAGTACCTCAGTATGGCCATAGCTGGGACACGACTTATGTGTGACCCGACATACCCACAGTGGGGATCATATTCTGTGTGACCCAGCATACCCATTGTACTCATTAGAGATGAGTAGCACAGTAGTCCCAAGGTTAGTGGTAATCACCTTTTGTATGACTCGGCAGGTCCATTGTACCCATTGAGGAGGATTTCTCTAGTATCCCATGGTGTTCAATGATGTGACTAATGGTTCTACATTCCTACTATAGAATATACCTAGTGTGTGTTGTCTAGCATTGTGATCATGTCTCGTGATAATGCTTTGTGGATTTTTATGGATTGTTTTTTGGTATTTCTTTATTTTTTTGGGGTACCTACTGAGTATTTTGTTACTCATCCCTACATAGGATTTACACGCACGTTTTGTGTCTGGTGCAGACGACTGCCGCCTTGGTGGGGGACTTTCTGGCCCAAGACCCGATGGTGCCCAATGAGACCAGGAAGATGGGACGTACTTCTATGGCTTCCAGCAGCTACTTTTTACATACACATCAGGTGGCATTTTCTGTAGATGTCTATCTAGAGTTTCATTTTTTACTATCAATTTTTCCAATTAGTCTTTTGGTGGGTTTATATTCTGTCCCATTTGACTTTTAGTTGTACTTGTAATCAGTGGCTATTTATAGTTGCATGTTTATTTTACTTTCCCATATTTGGGATGTGGTTGTGTGTGCATGTGTATAGGTACTCAATAAAATGCCTCCCACTTTTAGGTTGATGCCTTCAGAGCTAGTATCCAACCCATAGCCTTCGGGAGGCGGTCTTAGGGTATGTCATGGTATGGGCCCCGGGAGAAGGGTCGTGACAAAGTGTTATCAAAGGTGGTTAATTATACCTCAAGGACTGAGATTTTGTTGATTTTTTTTGGGGAAACAGTGTTGAATATTTTGAGTTTGACCTTCAGATTCAGGGAGTCCAGTTTTGGTGTGGTGGCTAATTTATCCACACACCAGACCATGGATTCTACTTTTCTGAACTATACATGAAAACACTAGTTTCATAAGTTTATCCTCATGATATTATTTAGTAAGATTCATCTCACTGGGTATAATATTCTTACTATGGTACATCTTGATCAATTTTAGGATGCCTCTACGCAGACAACCATCTAGGCTTCCTATACGTGATCATGTGGATTGCCCGCCTAGCGATGAGGCGTCGATTCAGGGACCAGACCTAGAGATGGACTTGTTTGTGGTTTACTGATGTTTCTACCAACTTTTGATCAGCAGTTACTATTGGAATTATCATTAGAGTATGTACGCAGACTTAGTTCCTTGCTCGAGATTCAGAGATAGAAACCTCTCAGGTTTAGGGGAGAGGCAGATCCTCAGGTCGTTGAAGTCTGGCTGGATGCAGTGACATGGTTCTTTCTCTTAGTGAGGACATCGCTTGACCAGATGGAGATCTTGGTTGTGATCCTTCTATAGGGCTCGGCAGGGAGATGGTGGAGCTTGACCATCCAGACGCATAATAAGGAGAACCTCACTAGGACAGTCATCGAGCAGATTTTCCCGGAATATTTTTTCCCAATTAGCGTGCGCTTTGTGCGCATTCAGGAGCTACTTCACCTACAAGAGAGCATCATTTTAGTGGATGAGTACACTACGAGGTTTATATACCTCTTTTTATAATCTCTTGACATGGTGCAGGACCATTTCTTCAGGGCCTGAAACTTTGATCAGGGACTCATACGAGAGATCAGGGGATCCATGGTGTCTCTCAGTATCCCTACTCAGGCCGGAGTGCTGGAGCGAGCCCTTATTATTGAGAGATTCCTAGAGAAGTTGGAACTGATAGCTAGAGAAACCAGAAGACCTCATGCGGTAGAGTATTTAGTGGTGAGAAGTAGGTAGTAGATGAGGGGACCCTAGTTGGTCAGATCTTTCAGGAGGCGACCCCAAGACTCAAGGTCGGCAGTGTGGGGCTCCCAGAGCAGAGGGAGTAAGAAGGGTTCTAGGCTATGCTTCATATGTGGTGGGTAGGGACAAATGGATCATGACTACCCATCCCTCCACAAAGACAATAACCAGATGGTCGAGGTACTTCCACAGTAGAGGTAGAGGTTCGAGTGAGGAGGTTCGCAGGGCGGAAGATGTGGAAAGGAAGCAGGATGACTGGTAGGATGTGGATTGCGGTTTGAGGTCCTACCACCACCACCCCTAGGTGGTCCACTATAGGCTCAGGGAGCTCACGGACAAGGGTGAGGACAAAATCAGGCGATGGAGGCCTATGACCATGGTTCTCTAGATATGATTAAAGGTATGATCTCTGTCTTCTCCACCTTAGATATAGTTCTTATAGACATGGGTTCCAATCACTCTTTCCTTTCCTTGGACCTCGTTCGGGGCTCAGAGATTCTGGTGGAGTAATTGGCTCGATCCTTACAATTAGAGACTCCTACAGGAGGGGATTAGACAATTCCACACAAGTGTCTGTAGTGTGAGCTTAATATAAGAGGCGATAGGTTCAATTAGGATCTCATAGTAGTATCGTCAAGGCCTTATGCCGTCATCTTGGGTATGGACTAGCTATCTTCAGTCCATTCTCAGATCAACTATTTTAGGAGAAAAGTGTGGTGTGTTCATGAGGATGAGACCAGGTTTCCATCACTGAGGAGAAGGGATCTTTTTCACCATAGGATGGTCTTTCTCATAGGAGGGTGCAACTGATCACTCACCAGTTGGTTATCCTCACCCTCGGGCAGTGGACAATAGGAGTCTAATATTTCCTGTAGTCATAGATGAGTATGATGATGTTTTTCTTGAGGATGTTCTGGGACTTCTTCCTCATATAAAGGTAGATTTATACATCAATATTTACCCAGGGATGGAACCACAATCCACACCATCATATCGGATTTCTCCTGTGGAGCTTTGTGAATTGTGGGTACAGCTGGGGGACTTATAGGAGAAGGACTTCATGAGGCCTAGTGTTTCACTATGACCAGCCCCAGTGTTAATTTCCAAGACGCCAGATGGGATTTTGAGGTTATTTGTGGTCTTCCTACAACTGGACTAGGTGACCATGAAGGACAAGAATCCACATCCAATGATTGTAGACCTGTTCGATCAACTGAAGGGAGTGATGTGGTTCTCAAATATAGACCTCGGATCATGCTATCATTAGCTTCAGGTATGAGATGAGGATGTACTGAAGATAGCTTTCAGTAGTGGCCAATATGAGTTTTTAGTGAATTCTTTTGGTGTGACCAATATCACAACAATGTTCATGGGACTCATGAACAAGATCTTACAACCTTACCTCGATCACTTCATGGTGGTCTTCATGGATGAAATCTTGTGTACTCAGCGTCAGAGTAGGATCATACTACACACATATAGATAGTCTTGGATACACTCTAAGAGCACCAGCTTTACGGTAAGCTCTCAAAGTTATAGTTCTAGATTTGGGAGGTCCATTTTTTAGGACAAGTTATCTCAGAGGCTAAACTTTTAGTGGATCTGGTAAAGATCGAGGCAGTTCATACTTGGGAGCCACCTAGGAGTATGACTAAGGAGAAGAGTTTCCTGGGGTTTGATGGACACTACCAAAGGTTCATTCCCAACATCTCTAGAGTAGAAGCACCTTTATCGGCCTTGACATGGAAGGGACATCCCTTCATGTAGATAGAGAAGTGTCATCATAGTTTCCAAGAGCTAAGGTGGAGATTGATGAGTGCCCCATTCTTGGGACTACTAGAAGAGGGCATTGGATATGTAGTATTCTACAATGCATCAGGGACTAGATGGGGTTGTTTCTTGATGTGGGAGTGAGTTGTGATTGCCTATGGCTCACGGTAGTTAAGGTAGCATGATAATAACTACCCGACCTATGAGTTGGAGTTAGCGGTGGTGGTATTTTCCTTGAAGATATGGCGACACTACTTGTTGGATAAATGGTTTACCATCTACTCCAACCACAAGAGTCTCAAGTATATATTCTAATAAAAGGTCATAAACATGAGATAGCGGCGATGGCTACTATGACGTTGAGATAGTATATACTCCTGTGAAGGGGAACGTGGTGGATGATGCGCTCACTAGGAGGTCTAGTTTACAATTGCTGAGTGAGACGATAGAGTAGCTAGCCATGATGCAGATATCCTTCATGAATAATGATGGGGAAACTTACCATAAGTTAAGGACTATCACCCGCCCACACTATTACAGTATGTTATGGACTCACATCTTGTAGATGTTGAATACAAGGATCGATATTCTTAGTTATCCTTAGGATAATCTCTTGATGGATTTTAGATAAGTGGAGAGCACACCATCCTTTTCATATGATGCAACATAATACCAGTTACATTGAGGGAGTAAATGTTGAGGGAGTTCCATGCATCCCCTTTTGTAGCACATCCTGGTGTGATGAAGATGTATCGAGACCTTTAATGTTAGTACTGGTGGCCATGGATGAAGAAAGTGGTGTAAGAGTTTGTTTCACGATGCCTTACTTTCCAGCAAGTGAAGGTTGAGCATCTGGTTCCATAAGTCTTTGCACAACCACTTGAGGTACTGGAGTGGAAATGGGATGGTATCTTCATGGAATTCATGATGGAGTTACCATGCACGTCCAGGGCCATGATTCTATATAGGTGATAATTGATTGACTCGCCAAGTCAGTTCACTTCCTACCCATCTAGGAGAAGGGATTGTTTGAGGGCTTGGGGTGCTTCTATGTCCAGGAGGTAGTGCGGCTTCATGGGGTGCCTTTGACAATTGTCTCAGAACATGATGAACACCTTAAATACCAGTTGCTGAAGAGATTGTTGTAGGTGTTTGGGACTCAGTTTACATTGAGAATAGATTTTCTCCCTCGTATAGATGGTCAGATAGAGCGGACCATACATACCTTGTAGGACATGATTTTTGATTTCGTCCTTGATTTTGGTCATAGTTGGGAGGACCACATACCACTGGTGGAGATTTCTTACAACGAAAACTATAACTCCACCATTTTCATGTCATCATTTGAGGTCTTGTATGGTTTGACATGTAGATCAACTCTATGCTGGATAGACTGAGGGGAGTCAGCACTCTTGGGTTCAGAGTTGGTACAAGATACCACTGAGAAGTTGCAGATCATCCAGGAATGGATGAGGGCTGCATAGAGCAGATATAAATCATATTCTCATAAGAGATGGATTCCCTTTTGAGGTTGAGGAGGGATACCATGTTTTCCTTTAGGTATCACCATGATGGGTATTGTGAAAATTTGGTCGGGGCGGAAAGCAATATTTGAGGTTCATCGAACCTTTCCAGATTCTGAGCATAGTTGGTGAGGTAGAGTACCACCTAGCACTTCCCCCATAGATGCACCAGGTGCACAATGTCTTCCATGTGTCGCAACTAAGGAAGTACGTGCATGACCTATCACACATAATCGATTGGGGAGAGCTAGACATTGACAATGGGGTAACATTTGCACAGTTCCTGTTGGAGATAGAGGATTGACAGGATCAGGTCTTTTGTGGATGGTCAATTCCTCTATTACAGGTTCGATGGTAGAATGGGAACCTACAGGAGAGTACATTAGATCGAGAGGCTCAAATTCATGCTCAGTACCCCCATTTGTTTGATTTTCCCTTATTTTGGATTTCAGTGATGTAAATCACTAAGGTGGGGAGAATGTAATGTCATGTAATATTTGTATAATTTTTTTTATGAATTTTATGGAATTATTTAGAGACTAAAAAGTTTGACTGAATGTGATTTCAAGGCCCAGTGATCCCAGAATGAAAATTTAAACTTTTTTATGTTTGTTTAAGTAAACGTGTGAGTGGGTTTTTTCTAAATTTTAAACCAGTGATTGGATAAAAAACATGAGGGCATAGTTGAACTCGAAATTCTAGGATTCACCTAGAAAGGACTTAACATTACAAACAAGTGTCATAAAAAAGTTAATTTTCAGACTTTTTTAAAAATAATGAAATAAATTAAAAATTTATTTTATTTTCTTTTATCACTCTTGAGTATAATATGAAAACACTACGATGGGGCAACGAGGCACATTAAAGGAGCCTCCTTAATGGCTCATTTTTGTACAATAGAATAGATACATTTTTTCATAAAAGAAAAATATTAACGATGTGATGTCACAACGTAATAAAAATATTGCGACATGTATACTTTTTAATAGGCTAACATGTTGGGGAATGTGAATTAAATCGTGAAAATTACTTGATGAACCAATGAAAAGGATTCTCTCCAACAGAAAATGACAAATTCTGGAAGGATTTCTAGCTACGTCAACGCTTTACAAAGAACGGGATTGGGAAGCAATGAATGTCAATGGAGCTTGAATCCTTGACGGTGAAGCGCTTCAACA
This sequence comes from Viscum album, assembly GCA_963277665.1. Lineage (NCBI taxonomy): Eukaryota > Viridiplantae > Streptophyta > Magnoliopsida > Santalales > Viscaceae > Viscum > Viscum album. The sequence continues at coordinate 1,017,611,287 of OY728140.1, read as the reverse complement.
AAGAATGTCAATCAAGGTAAGGGTTTATTTTTTTTATTTTTTCCCGCAATATTATTTCTAAAATGAAGAACGTGGATCAACCCATGAATATGTTGATCCACAAATCATTCTTCAATGCAACATGGTGCCATTTTTCTTTGGGATTCTTATATAGGGATTTAATCTTTGTTGTTGATAGAGCTGTAATACCTACCTTCCATAGTTTTTAAAACTCTAACATGGAGGGCATGGGCTGAAACGAACAAGGCTCGAGCCCCTCCAATTATCCGTTCTTCATGGATGCATCCTAGAAATGGAGAAAAAGAGGATCCAAGGCCTTTTAAGGTAATAGGGGATCCCACAAAGGCCATAGGCTCAAGCACTGTGAAGAATGGACCACTGGAATGGAACTAGTGGTCTGCAGAAGAACCTCCAGGCTGTAGTCGTGGCAACCTACCATGGTGGTGAACAATGGCCACCATCTGGGATAATGGTGGGTGGTGGGTGGACGTGGCCACCCAACTGCATCGGTGCACTGCAGACATGGAACCGTGTTGCGTCCCATGTGGAAAAAGTCACGGTCACTTGACTACGGCGGAGAAGGTGGCCACGTGCTTTACCCGCGGGGTGATGGGGAGCCGGATGCGGCTTCCAGCCATATCCTGGCCAGGAAAAATAGGCGGGGCACGAGCTGATTTTGGGTCGGGTCGGATGACATGGTTCGGGTCGGCGGACCTAGGTCGAGTCGGCGGACCTGGGTCGGGTCGGCGGACATAGGTCGGGTCAGTGGATCGCGGGCCGGGTTGGACTGGGCCCAGATCCAACCGGTCCCTTTTTGGAAAAATGTCAAAAACATGAAAACCAGGCATCTGATTGACGATCCATTTATGGTGTTGGAACCCTCGTGATGAGGAGAATATTTAAGGATTACCATATAGAGGATTTAATGGATGTTTAAATATGAATAGGGTCTTGGTGAGTAGTTTTCTTGAGATCAAGCATGCTACGTGAGGAAAAGTTGTGGTTGGATGAGACCTAAAGACTGCTGATAAGCGACCCTATGTTGATCAGATACTATGGCCTAGTGAGAAGTAGCTTTTGTGTGAACCAGTAGGAAAATTGTGGGGAGCAGCTTCTGTGTGGCCTGACAGACCTATTATACTCAACAGGAGGAGTACCTCAGTATGGCCATAGGTGCGAAGTAGCATCTATGTGAACTGGAATGCCCACGGTGGGGAGTGGCTTCTATGTGACCTAGTATTTCCATGGTACTCATCAGGTATGAGTACCACATTAGTCCTAGGTTAGTGGGAAGCAGCTTATGTGTGACCCAGCATGCCCACTATACTCATTGATGATGAGTTCTACAGCAGCCCAGAGTGTTTGGCGATGTGACTAACGGTCCTACTTTCCTACTCTAGAATATACCTATTGTGAGCTATCCTACTTCATGATCATACTTCTTTATCATGCTTCATGGTTTGTTCATGGATTTCTTAGTGGTCTTTCCTTGTTATTTTGGGGTCCCTACTGAGTATTTTGTTACTCACCCATGCACAGGATTCACCTACACATGTTGTGTCTGGTGCAGATGACTGCTGCCTTAACAAAGGACTTGGTGGCCTGAGACCAGGTGGCTCCCATTGAGGCCAAGCAGGCGGGACATACTTCTACAGATTCCAGCAGCTACTATGTACTTACCAATTATGTGGGGTTTCCAATGGATGACTTTCAATGTTTTCCTTTTACTTTCCAATTTTTAGTTTATCACTTATTGGGTTTGTCTTATGCCCCACTTGACCTATAGTTTGTACTTTTAACCAGTGGTTTTTTAGTAGAATGCATGTTTACTTTTCCATATTTGGGGCGTGGTTGTGTGTTCATGTGTATAGGTACTGAGGAAAATGCCTCGCACATGTAGGTTAAAGCCTTCGATGCTAGTCGCCAACCCCTGGTCTTCGAGAGGAGAGGTTGGGGTATGTCAGGACATGTGCCCCGAGGGATGGATTGTGACAAAGTGGTATCATCTTTTAGATTTTGACAGTAAGGTCCAACTTGATCAGTTATCCTCAAGACAATATCCTAATGTATTTTTGATAGGTGGGGAGCATTTCATCACTTTTAGTGGATGCACCATAATATTAGTGATTTTGTGGGAGTAAGTGTTGAGGGAGTTCCATAAATCCCTTTTGGTGGTACATCCCGGTGTTACGATGATGTTCTAGGACCTATGACTTCATTATTGGGGGACAGGGATGAAGAAAGCAGTGGCAGAGTTTGTTTCACGATATCTCACTAGTCAGCAAGTGAAGGCTGAGAATCAGGTTCCAGCAGGCTTGGCACAGTCACCTACGGTACGAAAGTTGAAATGGGATGGTATCTACATGGATTGTGTGATGGGGTTACCATGTACATCCAGGGGTCATGATTCTATCTGGGTGATTGTTGACTGAATCACTAAGTCAGTTCACATCATAGGACATCTGGGAGTAGGGAGCAGTAGAGGGCTTGGGGCTTCTTTATGTCCAGGAGATTATACGGCTTCACGGGGTACCTTAGATGATTCTCTCAAACCTTGATGCACACTTTACATCCTGGTTGTGGAAGGGATTACAGGAGGAATTCGGGACTTAGATGCTCTTGAGCATAGCTTTTCACCCGTAGACATATGGTCAGATAGAGCAGACCATACAGACCTTGGAGGATATGCTTCGTCCTGGCATCCTTGATTTTGGTAGTATTTGGGAGGACCACCTACAACTGGTGGAGTTTTATTTCAACAACGGAATTCACTCCACCATTTTAATGGCACCATTTGTGTCCTTTTATAGGCATCCATGTAGATCACCTCTTTGCTGTACATACCCAAGGGAGTCAGCACTCATGGGTCCGGAGTCGGTACGGGCTACCACTAAGAAGGTATAGATCATCTAGGAGTGGTTGAGGACTGCGCAGAGCAGAAAAAAATCATATGCTTATAGGAGATGGAGGCCCTTGGTGTTTGAGTAGGTATACTATGTTTTCCTTTGGGTCTCACCCAAATGGGGATTATGGATTTTTTTCTGGGCCAGCAAGATATCTCTGAGATTCATAGGACTTTTCCAAATTCTGAGCAGAGTTGGCGAGGTGGTGTACCACCTAGATCTTCCCCCACAAATTCTCCAGGTGCATGATGTATTCCACGAGTTGTAGTCGATGAGGCACATGAATGATCCATAACACATCATCAATTGGGGCAAGATAGAAATTAATGATGGGGTGACATTGGTGGAGTTTCCATGGGAGATAGCGGAATGACAAGAGAAAGTCCCTCCAGGATGTTTGATTCCTTTAGTGCGCGTTTAGTGGCATCACATGAATCTTCATAAGAGAACATGACAGTGAGAGGCTCAGATTGGTGCTCCATACCCCCATTTGTTTGATTAGCCTATGTTTTGGCTTTCAGGAACGTAAATCCCTATGGTGGGGAGAATGTAGTGTCCTGTAATTACCTTATATATATTTTTTAAATTTCATGGAATTATTTCGAGACCGCGTGTTTTGACGACACCTAATTTTGAGGCCTGGTGATCCTAGAATGGAATTTTTAACTTTTTGTAGTTCGTTTAAGTAAATGTACAAGATGGTTTTTCTAAATTTTAAACTGGTTCATGGATCAATAATGTGAGGGCACCGTTGAATTCAAAATTTCGGGATTCGCCTAGAAAGGACTTAACTTCGATTGGAAAAGATCAGACATAAATGATGATTTTCGAACTTTTTGGAAAATAATAGAATAACTTAAAATTTTATTTTATTTGTTTTCACACTGTTGAGAAGTGGAAGACGGCACTGTAGTGTAGCGATAAGTCACATTAAAGGAAGCTCCTTAATGGATCATTTTTTTATGGCGTAACAAATATCATGTTTCATAAATGAAATAACATAACAACATGTCATCACATCGTAACTAAAACGTTGTGACATGCATTATTTTTAATAGGCTAACGCGTTCGGGGAATGATAATTAAATAGCAGAATTTATCTAACGAACCTAAATCAAGGATTCCCTCCAACGTTGAGTGATGAACTCTGGCAGGATCACTAGCAACATAAATGCTTTACGAAGAATGGGACTAGGATGTGACAAATGCCAATGGGTCTTGATTCCTCAAGGGTGGAGTGCTTCAATGATGGATGTAGATAGAGGTAAGGGTTTATTTGTTTTACATTTCCCCCATTATTATTCTAAATGATGAACATGGATCAACCCATGAACAAGTTAATCTGTAGATCATGCGTCCTTACAGGAGGGTGTTATTCTTGGTTTTTCTATAATGATATTAAATTATTGTTGTTAGAAAAATGATCCCAAGCCTCCCATGTTTTAAAATTCTAACACGGAGGGCATGGGACGACATGAACAAAGCCTAACCCCCATCCACCTTGTGCATTATAGGTGGAAGAACATTTGAAATAGTGGAGAGGGAAATTAGAGGCCTTCACAGGGAAGGCGATGCACGACAGAGGCCAGAGGCACATTCGGTATAAAGAATGGACCACCGGTGCAGACATAGTGGCCCACGGTGGCCCGCAGCGGCGGCTATGGGAATGTATCAGTTTGCTAAAATAGTAGGCCAGAGTTGGCAGTCGGATCTGGATCAGGCCGTGGCACAATGGGAAGAGCCTCCAGATGGGATGACGACTAGCAGTAGGGATGCATCCCCTATACCGCATCGGTGAAGCGGCTTGCAACCGCATGCCGTGGATCTCAGGGGCATGTAGTATCTGACCGCATGTAGGATTCTTTTTGGTCATGATCAACTGATCGTGATGAGAGGTCGTGGCCCCACAAATGACCCTCATGGTGATGGGAGCTGGACATGGCCGCCTACCATGTCCCTGCCAGTAGAGAACCGGTCTGGCTCTGGTGAACCAGGCAGGCCAGCAGGCTGGACCCACCCCACCGAGTTAGGATGGAAAAGGCTATACCCATACTAGGTCGGGTTCGGTTCAACGGACCATGGTTTGGTCGGTTTTGCAGACCTGGTCAGGGTTGGTGGACCCCGAGCTGGGTCAGGTCAGTTTGGTCCGACCGTGTCGACCTGGACCCGGATCCTACTGACCCCTATTTGGAAAAACTCCAATATCTTTCCAACCGGATATCCGATTTAAGAACCATTTACGATATTGTAACCCTAAAAAAAAGAAGGATCTTTTCAAATATTTTATGAATGATTTCTTGGATGTTGGAATACAACAAATTTCTTGGGGAGCGATTCTATTGAGATTAACCACACTATGTTTGGAAACCTTCTGGTTGGATGGGACCTAAAGACTGCTGACAAGAGACCCTATGTGTATCGAATACTATTCTCTAGTGGGAAGCGTCTTCTATGTGACCCAGTAGGCCCACAGTGGGAAGAGGCTTCTATGTTTCCTAGAAGAACCACAATACTCGGCAGAAGGAGTACCTTAGTATGTCCATCGGTGGGAAGTGGCTTCTGTGTGACCCGATATGCCCACTGTGTGGAGCGGCTTCTGTGTGACCCAGTATACCCATAGTACACATTTGGGATGAGTACCACATCAATCCCAAATCTAGTGGGAGGAGGCTTCTATGTGACCTGGAAGTCCCACTGTACTCATTGAGGATGAGTTCTCCAGCATCCCGTGGTGTTTGATGATGTGTCCAATTGTCATACATTCCTACTGTAGAATATCCTTGGTGTGAGATATCTTGCTTCATGATCATGTCTAGTGATCATTCATTGTGATTTGTTTTTTTGATTTCTTTGTTGTATTTACATGTTTGTTTGGGGTCCCTACTGAGTATTTTTCTACTCACCGCTGCATGGGAATCGCCTGCATTTGTTGTGTTTAGTGCAGACAACCACCGCCTTGATGGGGGACTTGGTGGACCAAGACCTAGTGTTGCCCAGTGAGACCAGTCAGAAGAGATGTACTTCTATGGATTCCAACCAATACTCTTTACTTACCCATCAGGTGGGGTTTTTAGCGGATGGATATCCCGAGTTTCTTTTATACTTTCTTGTTTTCAGGTTAGTCTTTTTTTTGGGTTTGTATTCTAGCCCATTTGACTTGCGATTGTACTTGAACTCATTGGCTATTTATAGTGGCCTTCTTGTTTTACTTTTAAATATTTGGGATTTGGTTTTGTGTTCATGTGTATAGGTACTCATGAAAATGCCATCCACTTGTAGGTCAAAGCCTTCAGTGCAAGTCGCCAAACCTTGTCCTTCGAGAGGTGGGCTTGGGGTATGTCATAGTACGGGCCCCGAGGGATGGGTCGTGAAACTTAGTAATTATAATTCATATGATTTTTAAGGAATTATCATTACCAAAGGTAACTAATACTCCATCATGACATTCTACATGATTCAAAAATTTTATATCAACTTTCATATGTGAGGAACAACCACTATCAAGTATCCATGGTTTGTTCCTTTTACTTTCTTTCAAAGATGTCTCAACAATAAAATCTATTTCCTCAAATTTCTTATTTTCAACTTCCTTTTCTTTTCTATCATAATAAATTTTTTCTGGAAGGAGTGTCAGACATCTTTTAACATGATAACCAAACTGATCACATCTTCCAAAAACTTATTCAAAACATACAAATTAATTTTTTTATGGAATGTTTCTAACATCTTGAAAATTCACCTTTTTAACTTTTTGTTAGTTAGGAAAGTTTCTCTTTCTACTTTAACTATTTCTTCCAATTTTCTAAAAACTTTATCCGATTAAAGATAAGTTGTTCCAAAAATTATAATTTATATGTCCATAGATTCCATAACACCAGAAATGGACATCAAATCTTGAATTTCTATTAAAGAAATATCTTTCTCTATAGAAACATTGTTGCGGTTGGTAACTTATTTCAGTTCTATCATACTCATGACATGGATCATATTTTCATTTGAGTGAGTTTTATAATTTTTTAGATTTGATAGGTTTATCCCATCATTTATCCATGCAAGCTTTCCCAACACCTTTTCCATAAACTTAAATATTAAAAGAATCATATAAAACATTAATTTTGGTGATTGAATATTTCACCTGATTCTTGTATTTAGTCTTCTCCACAACTTTAGAAGTCTCATATTTTAATTCTGAAGCTTTGTTGAAATTTTCATTCATCTTCCTCAAGGTACTTTCATACATGATAAGTTTTGATTAAAAATTGTTAACTGCTTATTCCTTGTCTTTCAACTTCATATTGAGATCTTCAATCAATTTTCCTTGTTCTACAATTCTATGTTTGTAACTTATGATCTCCTAAATGTATTCTTCCTCATACTTGGTGATATATTTTCTTCTATAAGAAACTTCTTCATAATCATTCTTCATTACTATAAATTATTTATTGAGAGTTGTATTTTCCTTGAGACACGCAAAAAGTTATGTTCTGAGCTGATACTCTCTATAAGATTCTTCACCACCTTCTCAACTCTCTGGGGAATATTTTGTTTTCTCAACTTTTATAATGAAGGTTATTAATTTTTCTAAACATTCATATTTAGAAGAATAATTTTTAGTTGAGTCTAATTTAAATTTCATAATCATCATAATTATTTTGTTTTTAGTAAGAATCTTCTTGTATTTTTTGGATAAATTTTCTTCTTTATCATTTTTATTCCACTTCTTCCATCGATGTTTTTCATCAAAATCATCTCGATATTCTCAAACTTTATTCTTGGGAAAACTCACTATAATGTTTCTGATTCCACCATACTCAAAATATATGATAGAAAGTTAAAATCCATATTTTCCTCTTCCTTTTTGATATTTTTTAATAGATAAGAGACATAATCTTATCATTTAAATCATAATCTTCATTATCTTCATACTCGTAAGGTTCAGATTCTTCAACATCATGGATTTTCATATTTCTCATATATTCAAAACCCATTTCATCTTTTATATTTTTTTAAACAATAGATCATTCCTCATTTCAGAATAAATAACAATTATATACAGTTAATCATGACATAAATAATCCTTATCTTCTAAAGAGTAAATTTTAGAATCAATCCTTTTTATAATGTTTCTCATAAGTTTATTCAAAATATTTTAATCTTCCAAGACATCTCCAAATTCTCTGATATTATAAAAAATTTCATTTACTATAGTGGAGTATTCATCAATAGCATCTTCATATCTCATTTGGATGTCTTTATACTTACTATTCCATATTTTTAGTTTTTCTTCCATAACTATAGTATTACCTTCCAAAATAATTTCTAGCTTTTCCCACATACTTTTTGATGTATTGAGACCCATAAACATTTGATAAACATTATCTGATAAGGAAATAATGATTGAATTTCTAGAATTTCCATCAACTTCTATATTTTTATTATTAGAAAACTTCATAAAATCATCTTTTTCAATAGGTTGAAAACCAATAGTAGACACATTAATAACATTTAGGACAAGAGATAGGAGATAAGAAATCATCCTATTTTTTCATTTTATTCCATAAAATATAGAAAATCCTCTATTATTGAAATAATTAATATTATTGATGGTAGGGATTCAATAGTGCAACCTTCACTCTAATACCAATTAAACTTCTAAAGGATCAAATAATATTAGAGAAGGTGGGAATCAGATGTTCACTTTCTATATGTTTCAAAACTTTTAAAAACATAACCCCTAAAAAATGTTAAGATTTATTTCCTTATTCACATTTATTAAATACTTATGTAAGAAAATTTAGGAATGAAAGTAAAGAACATAATATTTACAATGTTGGGCCTCAGTGTGAGAACCTACATCCTTGGAATATCCACTCTTGTGGGTTTATGAAATTTTATTATTATGAAGAAGTGAATACAACTTTTTCTAACTTCTATTACACACCTTATATATCCCAATATGAAAGATTATATTGAATCACAATAGTTTACAATTTTTTCTTATAAAAAAATTGATCTAAACAAATAAATAATGAATTTATTGAAACTGATCCACAATTTCTCAGTTCGAATCCTCAGTCTTTTTTTGTTGGATCCTATTTTCTCAATATAATGAGTCTAGATCAAGTTATCTCAATATAATGAGTCAGGATCTGATTATCTCAATTTAATGAGTCTGGAACTGATTCCCTCAATATGATGAGTTTGGATCTGATTCTCTTAATACGATGGACTCAATATGATGAACCCATTACCAATATGAAAAATTCAAACTCTGAACAAATTCTCAAACTCGAAAAAAATATTTTACTTTATGATCCTCCTCATGAGATATCAATTCAAAAACAACTTTCACTTGATTTCATCAATGCTCCTATTTTTTTACTTACATAAAAAGTCACCAATGAATGAATGATCGAAGTAAGTATTTATAAGTGAATCAGAAAACAAAAACATGAAACTTTAAAACTTTCCTCACTTCCTAAAATTTTAAAAACTCTGAGAAGCACATTCATTTAAACTTCAACATTTAATTATTCAATCCTCTTTATATTTCTCCTAGATTTATGAAAAAAATTAATTTCATGTTATACCACTTCATCTCTTCATAAAAATTCTGAAATCTTCTTTTTGAGTCTTCTTTATAATCAGTTCATTAAAAATATACTTTCTTCTCATCTCATTACAATTTTTGTTTCTTTCTCATATTATTAAGAATTCTATTTCCTGATCAACTCATTATGAATTTTTTTCCTTATCAGCTATTTGTGAAAATTTTTTCTTTCTAAGTTCATTACCATTTCTGTTTCTTTCTCACATCATTTAAAATTCTATTTCCTTCTCAACTCAGTATAAATTTTGTTTCCTTCTCATCTCAATACAAAATAAATTTATTTCTTAGATCATAAAAATATTGCTTCTTTATTAGCACAGTATGATTTATATTTCCTCTAAAAATAATTACGATAGAATATTCATCACGATGGAAATCCCATTACGATGGAATTCCCATTACAACGGAATCTCGGTATTGGAACTTTAAAATTCTTCAAACATCCCCAGGATTTCTTCAAAATATTTTATCATGATATTTTCCATGATTTGTGAGAACTTTATTATCATAAAATCATCATTTGATTTTGTTTAGAAAATATAAGAACTTTCTAACATCAGATATCTGAATCATCATTCAAAAAATCTTCAGCAATAATATGAATTATTCAGTCAGCAACTTCTGGCATTCTAACTCAAAAATATCTTTCTCTATTTGATTATTGAAAAGAAAAACTTCTAGTAAAAAACAAATTCTACCTCTGATTCCTCCGGATATAATGATATTCAACAACATATCGATTGAAATTTGTCTGATTATCTGAGTCTAGAAAAGAAATAATTATTTTAAAAAAAAATTTATCCCCCATTATCTTTGGATTAAAACATTCAAAAACTTTAAAATTTATCACAAAACTCATTACGATGGACAGGGTCCAATTCTTGAATAAGTAAAAAATTCTTATATAAAAAATTTTGTTCTCAACAAATATAAAAACTTTGTTAAATCAATTTATCACAAGGGTTCTTCAGAAATGGATAAGTTTTTTCTATGTGTGTCGTATATGTATAAAAATGCATTAATTACATATATTTGAAATCAATATAACACATGTTTTATCTATGATAAATTTATAAATCAACCGACATTCAATAATGTCTATTACTCTTTGCAAATTAGTCAGTATTTTTAATTCATATTAATTTTTAATTGTAAACCATTATTCACTGAATATATGACTATTTAATATAATATAATAAATATTTTTTATTATATAAATCATATTTATATACATTAATATATATATATATATATATATTTAATATATACTATTTATTAACATTATCAATATTTATTTACTTAGTAATTATTTTAATATTTTTCTCAATTACTTATTTTTAATTTTTATTTGTTTAATTTTTATTTTTCATAGAAATCTATATATTTAATTTATAATATTTATTAATATTTATAATTTATATCAAGTATAATAAATTTATTCATTTTTTCAATAATTATTTAATTAATAAAAAAATTAATATTTTTTTAATAAAATCATTTGTTATTTTTTATTTATTTAATTATTTCAATTTATTCAGACATTTATCGGTGCTAAAAAAATACTGATAAATAATCCTTTTGTGAGTGATAATATTAAAGCATTGGTAAAGGGTACCCTTTATCAGTGCTAAAAATAAATCATTGATAAATGGTACACTATAGCAGTGCTAAAAATAAAACACTGATAAATGGTACACTTTAACAATGCTAAAAAAGGTGCATGATAAAGGGTAGATTTATCAGTACCAAAAAAATGCTGATAAAAGGTAAAATTTATCAGTTCTTTTTCAGTAATGATAAAATTTCTCTTTATCAACGCTTTTTTCTAACGTTGTTAATGTCCAATGCAAATAAAGGCCTATTTTATAGTAGTGACTTATCCAAAATTTTGAGGTAAACTTTATATCCCAATTAGATACAACAGAATGTAGTACTCCATCAAAAATTATGACTTCCTTAATGTATGTTCTAGTAATCTGATCAAGAGAGAAATTTTATTTTATAGAAATGAAGTGTTCAGACTATATAAGGTGATCGACTATAAACCAATTTTCATTAGAGCCTTTAAATGTTTTGGGGAGTCTGATGAAAAAAATATATGGGGTTGTTTTCCCATTTCCATTCTGGTATGGGTGATGGTTGTAACATCCCATTATAATTCTATTTCTCACCCTAAACTTGATGACATACCAAGAACAAAAATATATACTCTTCAATATCTCTCTTCATTGTGTTCCACCATAAATACACTTTAAGATCTCTATAAATATTCTTACTTCCATGGTGAATAGATAATGATCAACTGTGAGCTTCATCCAATAAATCCATCTTTTTTATTTGGTACTGATAGGAAACATAATTGATTCCTGAAACTTATCATTCTATCAAAATAATGATTATTGTCTAAATCATTTCCAACCTTCTTTGTAGCTCTATAACTTTCTTATACACCTATTTAAACTTCGCATGGATAGATGATTGATCACTCATTTGAGATAGATAATATTTCCCCACTTCAATATTTAAAGGTCCATATATCAAAATTCCACAATCATTTTGTCTTTTGTGATCCTCATCATAGATAACCTAGAATGATCCTTTGAAATTAGTGAATCTTCCACCTTGTTCGGTTTCCCAAGGTGGTAATTTATTAAGAATTTATAATCTGCTTTCAACTCTAACCATTTTCTTTAGAACATATTCTGCTGTTTATAAATGAATTTATAATTTAAACCTTAATGATCAGTACATATTTCAAACCTTTCTATATAAATAAAATTCCTTCCTATCTTTAATGTAAAAAATACCAAAACTAACTCCAAATCTTGATTTAAGTAATTTTTCTCATGAACCTTCAATTATCATGAAGAATAATCTATCACAATATCATTTTGTATGATGGTACATCCTAATACCCACTTCTAAGAATAAATAAAGAACACAAACCCTTCTTTATTATAAGGTAGTGTAAGCATAGGTTCAATGAATAACCATCTCTTTAGTTCCTTGAAAATTTCCTCACATTCAAATTTTAAATATAACTTTTCTCACATTAGAGTTAACTTCACGAGTATATTATAAATCCATGATAAATTCTCTATAAAGAATTGATAATATCCCGCTAAATGAAGAAGACTAATGTTCTCAATCACAGTGGTCTAGTTAGGCCATCCTTTAATAACTCTAATCTTTGATGGAACCACCAATCTTCCTTGAGATTATACGACCCAAAAATGAAATTTTTTAACCAAAATTCATACATGGTAATTTTTTCATACAACTTCTTCCTTATTTTATTCATTATTACAATTCTCAAGGGATTTTCATTCCCTTATTTTAACTTGAAATATGTAAAAATAACGTATATAAAGCCTATCTCAAACTATTTAAGCTAATATCTAAAGACTCAATTCATTAAATCTAGGAAGATAGTGGGGGTATTAGTTTGACCAAATCGAATCACTATAAATTTCTAGTTTCGATACCTTACAGAAAATAATATCTTGAATATGTATTCACTTTTGACCATCAATTAATAATATCAAGATCAAATATTAATCATGGAAAAATATTTACATCCTCATAATGGATTGAACTAATCATCAATATGTGGTATAAGATATTTATTCTTAATTGTGATCTTGTTAAGTTCATAATAATAAATGTAGAGCCACATAAATCCATCTTCCTTCATAATTAAAAGACCATAACCACCCCATTTTATGAACTTGGATCAACAAATCCCTTATAAAGATTCCCCTAGATTTTCTTCTTTAATTTTTTTCAACATAATAGGGGCCATTCAATATAGTGTTTTTGAAATAAGTGTACAACCAATAATGATTTATATTGAAAACTCAACTTAATTACATAGAGGAATACTGGGTAATTATTATAGAAAAAATAGAAAAACTATTATACAATATAAATATATTTTATTCTGAGTTTCTCCCCAACTATATGAGATAAACACCACTTTTGAAAATGAATCTTGGCTCATATTATGGATATAATTTCCATTGTAATTTTATATATATCATTGCACAAATATATGACTATAGGTTAGTTTAGAATATAAAAATTAAATCCCCTTCCGTAGTAATTAATGTGGTATTTATAAAAATAAATCCAATCCATACCTAAGATAACATCAAATTAAACTATAGGGAGAATAACCACATTTTCAGGTATCACATTCCCCAAAAAATAAATTGGAGAAGAATAATAAACTTGAGATGCGATCATTGTTCTATTTGGGGGTTTCACTTCCAATTCAACATCTAATCTAATAGGAGGTATTGTGATACCCTTAAAAAAATATTTAGATATAAATGTGATGGTAGATCTAGAATCAAATACAATATTAGTAATTCTATAGTGGATGGAAAGTGTTCCTTCCACCACTTTGTTGTTGTACCCCACATCAATAATAGTGATCATGTGATATCTCCCATTATCTCTGGGCCTAAGAGGTTTCCAACATCGATCATTGTCATTAGCCATTGTATTTGATAACTGGTAAGTATAATTTCCATGCTTCTTGTATTTGAAACATTGGAGTATTGGTGGTGTATTTTTTTGTTCTTTATCTCCATCATTAGTTAACTTATTCATCTCATCATATCAAAATTCTATTATCTAATGAAATTCATTTCCACACATAAAACATTTACTAGTCCCCTTGAGATATTTTCCCCTATTTATCCTTCCAAACTTCAAGCATAAAGGAAATATAATCTTATTATATCAATGTTTTATATTATTAGAATTTTATTTGAATTCTGTATTTATTTTTTTATAAAAAATACGAGAATGATGGGTAACTCTAATATCTATTTCCAAATTGATAGAGAATTGAATAATTATTCATATATAATTAATTATTAATCAATAAACCCCTTTCGTGACTTGGTTTTAATCCATTTAATAATTAATCAACTTTAATTTTAGTTTTGGTGATAATACATGAAGCGTACATCACAAGTATTGTAAAATTTTCCTTATGGGTACTAAGGGATTCAACATCCATCTGCTTAAGCTCAAGTAATTAATTCTCTATTTTCATATGAATAATAATGGGTAAGTAATTATTAAATAAATAATCTCTTATACTCTTCCCACTCTATTGAGTCATTTCATCCTATTTCCTCGGGTTCTTGATAAGAGCCCACTATTTATCTACATTACCTTCTAAATGATAAACTTCCAAAATAAATTTTACATGTTCTAAAAATTTAAGAATAAAAAATATCCTTTTGGTTTTACTGAACCATTTCTCATAAAATAGTGGATTAGCTAACCCAATAGAAGATGGAGGATATTGCCTCATGAAGGAATCAACAAAATTTTATTTTATATTTTTACCATTTTTAAGCGCATTATGATTCATAGAATGAGAAAGTTGAATAAGAATAACAATAATATTTTTCATTCCAGATCCCATAAAATTTGTTTTATCATAATGAAAATCATTCCATTGTCCATTAAATTCAACATTAACATGATTTCGTTGGGTTCTAGGAATTGATAAAAACCTAAAATCATAGTGTAAGAAAGAATAATCATAGTCAGAAACCACATAATCATGAAAAAATATTTATAGGATGGCTAAATAATTACACTTTCTTTTCATTATATAACACCTTAGGTTTAACCTATATCATCCATGATCATTATCTATTCAAACCCTTTACAATGGTTTGAAAATAAAATATTAATTTACCTGAGAATGTCCCCTAGGAGTGTGAAACCAAGTACGTAGTAATAGTATTCTCATCGTTCACCAGAATGATGGTTGATATATACTCAAACAACTCTGTTTCAGGGTTATTACCACTAGATACCTCTATTATAATGACATACACATATAGTGTCCAGAGAAGAATGTTTTTCTAGAAAATCCACACTCTTTTATTTACCATGACAAAAGACATTCTATTTTACATAAGATTATCCTAAGGGTTCTCACTAGATTTTTATTATCACAGTTTCCAAAGGCAACGAAACCTTCCTCTAATGCTAACTATTGTGACCCATACTTTTCATAAATAAATATTATATATTACTATATTAATATTCAATTCACAACATAATTATCCACACTAGAATCGTATGGTTTAGTGTCTTTGGAAACTTGTATACATAGAAAACTTACTCATAATACATATATATCATCTCCCACATACTTATTTACAACTATAACCCTTAAAAGACATATCATACATAAAAAAATTCATTATAATCTAGGGAAATGAAACAAAATAAATAGTGATATTAGATGCTCATTAATGGAAATCAAGGTATATATAAATGATCACATGAGAACAACATGTGCATAATGGTATGAAAAAGGTGATTTTATCATTTGAAAACCATACCCATCATATCATAGATCATAATATTAAATCAATACATAAATATTGGTAGTTAATAAGACTTTAATCATAAAGTAATCAAATAACTTGATCCCTAAGATCATATGATTGGAATGATACATAAGTTTGTGGCATACACACAAGAATATAAAATAATTTCTTAGTCAAGTATATCTGCTAAGACTATCATTGTGTATTGGATTCACTTACCATTCCATTATATCTTTATCTAAGGTTCACTACCAACATTATCATAGTGGAAACAGTCTGTTGCTGAACTGGGGTAACTCCTCATTCTAGTCCTTAGTATCTAATGATATATCCATCTTTACCCAATGAATTATAGGGCTATATAATTCTATGCCCACACATCACATAATGAAAATAATATTTAATTGTTCCATAAGATCATAAAATAGTCATCATAGTATAAATAATGTAATGGAAATGGGTTTAACATACATTTAATAATTTCATCATATCACAACCTAGAGAAAATAAACAGGTTTCATAAAGGTTTCATGATAACTTAATTGGTCTATGGAAATAAATAAGTTTTATAGAATCAACATTAAATAATCATTATAATCCATCCAAATAAAAATATTATATGATATCAATGGATTATATCCCTAGTAAATAATATGTATCAACAAATGATATTATCATTGATTAAAATTTTCTTCAAAATACCATTGAATCATTTATTGAATAAAATAAACTTTTCAACTTGAAATCACTTGTTTAAAATATAAAAATTTCCCAATTATTAAGTAATAATTATTTTGAAAATGAACTTATAAACATATAAATGAATATTGAAATATTATAGTGGTAATGATGGTATAAAATTATGTTCGTTCCAATTATGTTAAAACAATGATTCCTTTCAAATATTCAGCAAAAAAACCCTAAGTACCTAGTTTGATTGATGAAAAAGAAGATTAATTATAAAGATTTTTATAAACGATAAATCATGGTCAAAAATGAATTTAAGAAATAATATAAGAATATAAAAAATAATTCTTAAATAACTTTTTTAAGACATAGGAATTTAAGAAAAAATAATTTTTTTCAAAGAGAGAAATAAATTATATTTCTAGTAAAAATATTCTTTCACTCTATTGAGTGATTAAAGAGTGGAAATTGAAAGAAAAAATAAAATCTATGTATATCACTTTACTAGAATAAATTTAATTTTAATAATGAGATATATTTTATAGAATTTCATCTTCATAAACTTAATCATAAACAATCTTTATAAACAATGTGATTATTGCATAAATCCTTTACCTTATGTTTGAGTTGTTTAAAAATTTCTCTAAACTCCTATATAATAAATTTAAATTTATTATAAAAACATAATTGAATAATTTAAATACTTATAATATCATATATGATCCACTTATATCATTTCAAAACCCATTTATTACTAATTACTTATTAAAATCATCATTTATGTGTGTTAACTATTTTTTTCTATGAATTTTAGTTCAGTTGTTCTGATCCTTGTACTTTGATCCTGGTTCCATAATGTCTAGATTTTTAGTCATGATATACATACAATGTTTATTCATTATATACATTTATGTAGTCCTCCATAAAATGTATATATAGAAAAATTAATTATAACATTCGTGGAGAGGGTAGGTCGTATATATGCATGAATGATGTTTTCACTTTTCAAGAGATGGAATGAATGAAGGGTACCTAATAACTCACCACTAAAAAATAATTACTATATCCGATATATATAATATATATTCATTAAATATATCCTTATTACCATCCATTTAAATAAAAAATGAAAAATTAATCGCAGGGCTTTAGGTAGGAGGTTGTCCACACATACACATGAGGGACATTATCGTTCTCCAACAAATGGGAAGGTTAAAAAGAAGATATGATATTATAATTAGTAAATAATAATTAGATAATTAATATAATATATAAACATTAAACACATAATAATAACCATCCATTAAATATGGTGATTTAAAATTAATTTTATCACTACTTGGAGGTTGTAGTTGACACATACACACAAGCAATACTTTCAGTTATCATTTGATGAAAAAGTGGGTATGTAATGGCGGTTCCAAATTCATAATAAAATTTATGTACTATTAGGATGCCAACTATATTATTTATTATGAATAACAAAGATTTATAGTATTTAAAATAATTAATAATTTTAAAGTGGTCGCTTAGGATTATTACCTATCCTTTAGTAGGCCTCATTTAGATGCTTCATTAATGACCCTTGGAATGGTATTTGAAGAAGACCAACACCTATAATTCATGTATGGGGAAATTTTATAAGAGAATTTATAATGTTTTGGTTGATATATAAGGATAAAATTAGTTTATATAATTGTATGTAGGGGTTTCCTTTTATAAGTGGGGGAGATGACACGCTTGGAATTTATTAAAAGATTAAAATATAATATTTTCATAATCAAGAAAAATAATTCCAAATGGATAGAGATTAAAATCATGGATAGTATGAGAAACAAATATGTAAATATAGTATCCTTTATATAAGTTTAGTTTTCATACCTACCATTATCTCTTGGTTTAACCCAAAGGTAAGCCCATTATAACTTTATGTGTGATGACAAATTTTTACTATATTTACTATTCATTATGGAAAAAATGTAAGTGGACATATAAAAATAATTATATTGTAACTAAAAATATATAATAAATTTTAGAAAATTCAACTCATAGAATCATTATAAATTAATAAAATATTAAACCAACAAAATTTAAACATTGAGAGGTTTCTATAAAAATTCTTTCTTAAGTATAAAATATTTTAATAAAACAAATATAGAATTAAATTAATTATAATGATGTTTATTGGATTATTAATAATATAAATGATGTAATTTTACTTTTAAAATCATTTTAAATAAATGAAAATCTTTAAATTCTTTAAACAAAAATAAAGTTTTCAATAAAAAATTTATATTTTCACTATTCATCCAAAAACAATCTTTTCCAAAAAATCTAAAAAATTGACTCAAAGATAATATTTTTTTGATAATTTCAAAAATGAAGTAAGATTTTTAAAATAAAATTTATAATAGTTTCATAAATTAATAATATTATTTTCTAAAAAAAAGAACACCCATTTTTATGAAAATATTCATTTTTAAATCATTTAATGAATTCATAAAAAATGAGCACTTATTTATCAATATATTTTTTTATCTAAAACCTTTATATATTTTTTAAAAAACTTATTACTATTCAAATCAAAAATTTAATAGCTTGGTCATAATGACATACTATATTATAGTTCATTTACACTGAGTGTTTCACGTATCAGAAGGTATTAATTTTTTTGAAGATAAATATATCATAAATATCATGGTGTTATATTTTCATCAATGAAGGAACACAAACATATATTTTTTATCGGAAAAAAATTAATCTTTATCAGAAAAAATGGTACTCTGTTCTAATTTTTTCGGAAGAGGACCAACACCACTCTCCACCAACGACCATCAAAAAACAAAAACCATTCTTAAATACTCCGAAACACCATCAATTAGAAATGAAAAAACACAAAAAATATTAAAAGTTACAAAAACCACCAAGAAAAGACTATCCAATGGGAACCCATGGGAAGGATCAAATCCCATGGGGATGAGCCTCATGGAACACCATCGAATGCACAAAAATTGCATCCTAAATCCTCCATGATACCATTATATATTATAGACCACACATAGAGAGGTGTGGAGGAACATGAAGCTAGAGAAGAGTAAGAATAGAGAATGGATTCAATAGCGAGACTTTACCTTCACCAGGACTAAAATCTGTAACCCTCACAACACCTCTAAATGATGAAAATATCTATAATTTCACATATGAAAATGAATAACCCCCAAATGAAGACGAAATGAATAGAAAAATAGTGAGGGGAAAACCCGAACTAAAAACAAAGTGAGGGGTGAGACTAAAATTGTAATCATTAAAGAAGAAACAGAAAAAATCTATAGATGGTGAGGAAGAAGATGGTGAGAAGGGAGGGGACCATAGTATTCCAAGGAAAGAGATCCATTTGAAAAGGTATTTATTTTCTCTAATATTGTGTTCTATTTATTTATATTGAAACAATACTCATCATAGATTATCATTTTACTAAAATATTGTCTCTAATGTGTATAAGGAATTATGAGTTTAGTAATTACTCTACTCAACATTTTCATGTTCAATAAATTCTTGCTTAAGATATTCTTCAACTCACTGGCCCAAAGAACCTCATATCTTGTTAAAAATATTCTTTACTTCACTTTTACATTCTTAAATATATTAATGGAATATAGTATCATTAATTATATATATTTAACATTGTATCTTTCCTAAAATACTTCACACGTATCTTTTTGAACTAGTTCTATAAGCATTGTGGATTTATCACCTTTAATGTTAAAATGTTCCTTGGATAATTTTTTTAACCTAATATGAAATAATATTAAATATCTAATATTTTTAGCTCATAAAGAGTTTATACTCTATTATTGGTATTATCATGAACTTTTATTCTATATTAAATAGAATAAGAATAGACATGAGACAAGTGGGTATGATTAATTATTACATGTTATATTCATTATTTAATACTGATATAAGATTTATACGATTAATTTTTAATTAAACAATTAATTAAGTGTTGTATATCATAAAAAAATTATTTCAAAATTGAAATAAAATAACATTTTCTCTAAGCTCGACCTAAAGAAATTTTTCTGGTAACCCACATTACATAAAATAGCTTTCAAATATAATAATCCATCTGGTTGTAATTATGAAGTTTTGGTCCTCTCAAGATAATGTTGGAGTCAAGATCTATCAAAAAATTGAATGCCCTCTTCCCTATTGTGATCTATGTGTGCTTATTTATTTTATATATTTAGATACTGTTATTTAAGTAACATATTATATCTAATACCTAAGACATAATATAGAAAACTCATATAAAATTATGAATATACCGGGATTTGAAGGCTCTAATTGAGTCTTCTTCAATTCAATTAAATTTCCCTTCTAGTGAACAATATTTCCATATGAAAATCAAATAGATACCTTCTATGTGCTCCCCATCATTACTTTGGTTTCTTATAAGGATGTTGGGAAGGTTCCTTTGGCGGTGTTCTTTCCATTAGCCGCTTTAATTTGTATTTATTCTCATTCACCATCATAAAAAAGATTTTTGTTTTTTTATGTTCTTATATTTTTGGAAAACTTTACCAAAGATATATCAAATAATATTATCAATACCATTTTCTTTATAATTCTTAATGAAACCATAAAATATTGGCGATAAAGACGAGATAACTAGATGCACTAAAATATTATGAATTTACTTGAATCCTAATTATTATAATAGATAAATGAACTCACTCATACTGAGTACATAAAGACTAGGAAATATTTTTTATTTCAATTTACAAGGTATCAGTGTAATTATAATATCATCAATCACTTAATTCACTTTCCCCTTGTAATACTCGAGATTTTACTGTTGTAGGTAAACACTATATCTCGAACAATCTCACAATGTGCCCTTTAGAGAGACTTTATTTACAAATTTATTTAATATATTATTTTAATAATTTTAAATTGGCCAAAATAACTTAATTTTTTAATTCATAATATCAAAATTATTTTAGTATGAATATTTGTACTTTTTTTGATAAAGCCTGATTTTTTTCAAAAAATCCAGTTTTCATGAAACTTTTAATTCGTATGTCATTAAAGTTATATTAGAATAACCTATGAATTTATAAGAACTTTTAAGTATTAAAATATTAATTTAAGTAATAAAATTATAAATTTTACAATAATATTTTAAGATATAAAACATATTAAAAAAATTAAGCTAATTAAATTCTTACTTTAATATACAAATTATTTTCAATTTTTTATCTAAATCAAGTATTTCAATCGAGTTTCTGTTTTTGTTTTCATTTAAAGACTCATATACGTTATTTATTTTATAATCAAACAGTTTATATCATTAAAATTAGAATCCAAAGTAAATTCACATTATATATAATTTTAAATCATAAAAAAATATATCTCTAAAAATAGTTTTTACATAAACAATATTTATTTTAAAATTATCTCTTCCCATG
The DNA here is from genome assembly GCA_963277665.1 of Viscum album. Lineage (NCBI taxonomy): Eukaryota > Viridiplantae > Streptophyta > Magnoliopsida > Santalales > Viscaceae > Viscum > Viscum album. The sequence continues at coordinate 1,017,589,251 of OY728140.1, read as the reverse complement.
TTTAGAAATTGTAATTAAAAATATTATTTTCAAATTTTATATTTACATATAAAATTAAGTAAAATTTCAATCATAATATATTTCATTAAAATTAAAAACAATGTTTATAAATTAACTATCATGGTAAAATTAAATTTCGGTGAAGTTTAAAAGTTAAAAAAACAACTAAATTACTAAAAGCTATATAAAAAAAAAGTTTTAAGGTGATTTTAGACCCATAGTCATTTTAATATCCTCTTTTTCCATTTTTTCCTTTTAAAACTTGAATAGTAACCGTATATTGTTTAAAATGTAAGCGTTAATTCCAAAACTACCCTTCCCTTCACTTATAAAAGGATAACACCTTCACCACTTTGGGACTCACTTATCTTCTAAATTCCTTCATGTGAATTTTCCATTTTAATCTCCCTAGAACAAAATCCCATGAAAATAATCACCTGGTCACTCATAGTTAGCCTATTCCCTTGGAATTCAAGGAGACTTATAGGGAAAATTCAAGTCCCCAACATGAGTATTGTCAACTAATTTGTTTTATTCTTAATTATCTTATTTCAATTTAATTCTAGTCATAAAATTATATCATTTTTATTATCATTTATACAATATAATGTTATTATATTAAGGGTACTACAATTATTTATTCATATACCCCCATCCTTTTTCTGGTCTATCCTAATGGATTTGTTTCCTGGACGTGTTAAAAATCATTGACTAAGGAAATGAATTCGTGATGAAGCGCCCTTATAAAGTGACTGGATGATGGCGGTTACCTAGTGGAAGCGGACTTGGATGCCCTTCAACAACGTGCACCACTGTGCAAATTCTCGGCGATGGGTCGTATCTCCTACCACAAAGGTAACGGCCCTTGGTCCCTTACTAAACGTCACTCTCATATTTCACATTGATGGAATACTCTAAATTGTAATCTAATCCCCATAGAAAAAGGATATTTTCAAATACTGTTAAGATCACAAGATGATTTTTAAAGAGTTAAAAGACTGGTATTCTCAACCTCAAGTCGAGTCTACTTAAAATTTCAGAGTGGGACTCCACCTTTAACCTGGACACACACATAAACACATTGGCACAAGTCTAGATTAAATTTTATAGACTTAATTAGTTTTCTGGAACCCAAAAATATTGAATGATATTGTCTCTTGTATAGGAACTCCTCTTAAAATTTATCACATGACCTTATATACTAACTTGGGTCACTTTTCTAGGGTAATGGTTGAAAAAAACCTTGACTCAAAACATCCCAACTCAATTAACTTCAACTCGAATGAATAAAAAACTTAAATTATAGTGGAATATGAGTGAAAACCCCCATTTTGGGATCATTGTAAAATCGTAGGGCACACTATCATCAACTTTATAGTGATTAGGAATCAGATAATCCAACAATATGAGAATTATTGGAAGGAAATTAGGAGATATAAAGAAGATAAATCCCCCAATATAGACTTACTCGAACCATCCAAAAATAAATATGAATTTTGGTTAAAAAACACACATTTTGACACACATAGATGATAGTTCGGGTACTAACTGTGATGATGAAGTGGATGAATAAAAAAATTCTATTAATGATCAAGACCTCTCAATAGAAATTACAAACCTATTCCTAGTCACTATTAGAGTATCCACTGGGAAATAAAATATTACTAGCTATCAATATGAACTAGAAAGTCATAATCTCCAGTATCTAATCATGGATAGTGGGAATTTTCCTCCTAATGAGATGATGAAACTATCCTGTAACACTAGTACCACCACCCACAATAATTATTTATGCACTAAATAAATTCAATATTTGGATGACACTCTAGCCATAGGCACAAAATAGTACTAGATCCCCTCAACAATTACTACCACTTCTAACTTAAGTACACAAAATGTATCCAAAACATGTCATCTTGTCTCTCCATCACAATATCACACTGCCTAGGTTTATTTTTCTAAAACTCTTATGTCCACAAACCTTATATATGAGACTAGAATTATTATGATCAACCCAAAGAGAAATCAGGAAACCCCCAGGTCTTCTAGATCCATTGTGAAATCTACCTATATGGACCAAGAAGTTGGACCAGACATGGAAAAGATCCCAACACTTATATTACATGATAATTCAGTTTTGGGTCTAGTACCCAAGCATATGCAGGTTTATAATGTTCTCCTGGAGCAGAAGCAGTGTCTCTCAAACAACACTGTCAAACAGAGGACTGCTTTGGACCCCTCTATCCTAGGTATTTCTTCTCCTCTTTCTCATGCCTCTGAGGACTATTCTATGTTTCCCGAAAAACTATGTTATGATCAAAACGACTCTTCCACTAACTTTCTCTCTCTAAATTATGTTTCATTGAACTCATGCAACCTGATCACTACTAACCCATCCCTTATTGCTGCAAAAAGTAATGACTCTTCTATGGACAATAACTTGGTTTTAACTACATGTGACACCACAATTTCAAATAATCATGAGACCAAACCACATGACCATAAACCAACCCCTCTCCATTATCTCACACTTCCCCCTTAATAGGGTTGTTCAACCTGAGACACAAAATGTTGAGCACACCCCATATGCTAACAAGAAAATTGAACATAATATACATGAAAGTCTACCTACTGTTCAAGTTTTGATTGATATGCAGAAAACTAAGTACTCCCTAGAATAGAATAATACTTCCATGCCACTATCCACAGTGGATATATAGTCTTCAGGTTCAATGGATTCTATAGAATCAAATATGACTACTCAATTAAAATAATCTAAAAATAAAAACAATTTCATCTCTAAAAATGTACATGAAAATACCACTAACACTCATGAGGTTAGAAGGTCTACTAGAAATAAAGGATCTTGAAAAATTGGAAAGGGTGTTCTAAATCCAAAATTAGATTTAAATAAAGATCCTTTTTTGGAATTGTCCGGGAATCGCCAACTCTGACACCCTCAATGTTTTGAAAATAATGATTAACACGCACCACCATATTATTTTTTGTATTGTTGAACCTAAAATATATTTCTCGTATAAATATTCTCACTTGTGTCAATACAATTATGTGTTTGCTAGTGTAATCAATTACAATCTCAATGACTATTATTTATGGATTTTTTGACACTCTTCTTTACAAGATTTTAGAGTTTTTAATATCTCTGATCAGATTCTCACTTTCACCCTTTCTATTGATGGTACTCACACTATCTACTCCCTTGTTTACGCTACGAATAGATATCCAGAAATAAGAACTCTTTGGAAAGACCTATCTTGTTTAGGAATGAATATAAATGCCCATTGGTTTCTCATGGGAGACATTAATTCTATTCTTAACTATAGTGAAAATATTGGCCCCCCACACGCATCTATTTCCATGAGATAACTCAAAGCCTCGATGAAGAAAAAAACCTTATTGAAATTAACCTCACTAGTGCAAAATAAACCTGGTATATAAGGCATTACAGCAAAGTGGTCACCTCCAAATTGGATAGAGCCTTTACGAATGTCCCTGTTTTAGACCAATGAGACACTATATCTAGCATCACTCTTCATAGAATGAACTCTGATCATCATCCTATCATGGTAAACATTTCCTCCAAACACATGAAACCTTGGTTACCTTTCCATTTAAACAATGTGTGCTCTTTGATGATGAATGTAATCATGTCATCCAAAACTTATGATCCTCAATGACTCGCATAAATTGGTCCTTTGATTGCAACCTCAAACTAAAACACCTCAAATAGATGCTAAAATCATAGTGAAAATCCAAATCCCAACCAATCAATAATTACATTACTCTTCATGATAAAGATCTCAACGATATAAAAAAAAAATTCCAACTCTAATATCCACACTGATCCTACATAAGAAATTATCATTACGGTAAAACTCAATTCCTTTCTCACTTTTAAGGAAAATATGAGAGAATAATCCTATAAATTAAAATGGTTAACTAACGGTGACAGAAACACCAAATTCTAGAACTCTCTCTAAAGAATCAGAAAGGCATGCATACCTCTCACCTTTCTAAAGGATGAGGATATGATTTTTAGAAAAAAAGATGACATTGTTAATCATATAGTCTCCTACTATGAAACCCTCTTCAATGGCCTTGATAAAAATAAAGACCTCATCCCTGAGGTCATTCCTTTAGTGATCACTAATGTGGAAAATTATTTCCTTATTAACCCACCACTGGATTATGAAATCAAAGTCATTGTATTTAGTCTAAATCCCAATAGTGCTCCTGGTCCTGATGGATTTGACAACAGTTTCTTCCAAAACTATTGGGATGTGGTTCATATCGATGTTTTTATTATCATTAAATCCCTTTCCCCCAATGGGGTGCTACCCCATGCTCTCAATTATTAGTTTCTAACCTTGATCCCTAAAGCGGATAATGCCTCTAAGATTCTCCATTTTAGACCCATTTCTCTTATCAACACTCTTTATATAATCATCAGCAATATTATTGTTAATCGTCTCTCAACTATTACTAATAAAATAGTCTCTTGGAATCAATTTGGATTTATAAAGGGTAGATCCATTGAGGACTATATCTATCTTTCCTCAGAGTGTATCAACAACATAAATAAACCTAATAGAGGAGGAAACATAGCTATTAAACATGACATCAGAACAGATTTTTACACCGTGGATTAGAGATTTTTCTTTAAAGTCCTTCAATGTTTTGGTTTTAGTGCCCCCTTTATCACTGATATAAAAACCCACTTAAACTCATCCACTATCTCCATTTTGATCAATCTAACTTCCAAAGTTTACTTTAAATGCACCAAAGGTGTTAGACAAGGTGACCCACTCTCTGCCATTCTCTTTTTAATAGAGGACAACTACCTCAGTCATCTGATCAATCATCTGGAGGTCCAAAATAAACTGAAACCCATTCATGTATCCAAGAATGAAAATGACCCCACTCACCTCATTTATACTGAGCAAATCATCCTTTTCCTACAAGGATACAAAAGAAACATTTTTAACCTCATTTCATCTGTAGATCATTATGAATATGTTTCTAGTCAATACATAAGTTGGAAAAAATATTGCATCTTATATTTGAAGAAATTCCCCCTCAAAATGAAATGTATCATTATCAATGATTTAGGGCTGAACGAAGGATCTCTCCCTTTCAATTACCATGGTGTCCCCATATTTTGGGTTTACCCAAGTCTTTCCACTTTTTGACTGTTGTTAATCATGTTCTCAGCCAACTTTCCTCTTGGAAGGGTAAGGCTCTCTCTATGGCAGGCCTGACTTGCCTTGTTAAATCCACTATTATCTCCAAGATGGTCTACTCCATAATGGTCTAAAAATGTCCTATTGGTATTATAAAAAAATGAACACATCTATTAAAAACTTCATTTGGACCAATAGTATTCTAGAAAGAAAGCTTGTTATGGTCCCTTGGTCCATTTTTTGGAAACCCATAGAAAATGGTGGAATTGGTATAAAAAAATTAAAGTCCTTTAATGAATCTCTTCAACCTAAGATCACATAAAACCTTTTTCACAATAATTCTGAATCTATCACCTTTCTCATGAATATATTCCTCGAAAGAATTAAGACTGCGAATTCAACCTTCATTAATTATTCCATTTTTCCCACCCTCAAGCTATCTTTCACTGACATTATTAATAATTCTAGAAGGTTTGTTTCCAAAGATTCCTCCATGAAATTATGGATAGATAACCATACTGGAACACTTTTAATCTGTATGATTACTCTTGATCAAACTATTGAAAAAACCAATATCTCTATCAAAGACACTTTAAACTATCAACATGATCATCTTAATACAACTATTCTGAATATCATTGAAAACTATCCTTTTGCTTAAAATTATGATTTCTTAATTTGGGAGCCTACTCACAATGGAATGCTTACCTCAAAAAATTACTATAATTATACTTTCTACAACAATGACAATGACTTTATATGGATTAAACAATTCAAAAAACCTTAGATAAATCCCTCTGATTCAGTATCCTTTGGAGACTTGCTCATAATAGAATTCCCACAGAGGTTTTTCTTCAATAATTTAGAATTCAGCTTTTCTCTAAATGTAAAATTTGTAACCCACACAGAGAAGATGCTAACCACATCTTCCTTTCATGTTCTACATCTTCTACTCTTTGGAACTATATTTTTGACATAATTGATTTTAGAAGGTTGATACTTGACTCTGTCAAAAACACAACTTAAGAAATGTGCAGTGATGGAGGGCTCTCAGCAAATCGAGAATCTCTTCTTGTTGTAGTTTCTGAAATCCTCCATGTGATCTGGTATGATCAGAATGCTATTATTCATAGCAACTACTCACTCAATATTAATGTAGGTCAGACCTGAATCCTCATTGCCATGAAGGAAGCTTATTTGTTAAAAAAATATCATTGCAACAACTTTGTTCAAGACTTTGGAATCCAAAAACGTCTATTGATCAACAACAACTATAGTCATATGCATCACACTTTGGAGGTACTTTCGAGATCCCCTCCCTCTGGATAGATCAAAATCGACATTGATGGTACCTCGAAGGTAAATATGGGGCTTGCAGGGCATGCTACTGTCTTAAAGAACCACCTCAGCCAGATTCTAGGCTACTTCATGGGTCATTATGTCATTTCCACCTCCCTTGAAGGTGAGATGATGTATTTGATTTATGCGATAAAATTTTCAGTGGTATTTGGTTAGAACAACCATTGGATTGAAAGTGACCCGACGACAATCGTACAAGCTATTTGGAAATGTGCACCTAATATAGCTTGGCTAATTACTACCCATTGGATAGAATGAAACCATTCTCTCTCTAATCTAAACTACATCATCACACATGTCTAATAGGAAGCAAACATGGTTGCTGATGGATTGGCAAACTTTGGAGTTAATCAAGACATAACCTGGTGCGAAGACATCCCTGTTTCACTTATTTCTTTCCATGTGAATGATTGTAATACAATCCCATACTTTTGAATCATGTGTACTTTTTTTTAATAAATTTTTTTCTTTAGATACCTAGGTCAAAGCATCATCCTTTAAATTTTTTTATACATATACCCAATTTATTAAGAAATATGAAAATGTTGTTTGTGCATTGTGCGGATTACCATTTCAACAATGACACATGTTTTTTTCTTCACCACTTTATAAAGATAGAGATAAGAACTATATTAAAGGATAAATATGATTTGTATGATTTCTTTAAGTTTTTCATATAAAAAATTATATAACATACTAATTATATGACTAGAAAATGATCATCACTAATTTAATCATTTAAAAAATGATTGTTCAGAAGATAATCTTTTATTCAACTTGTGTAAGATTTTAATATCCATTAATTCTTCTTCAACATCCTTAACATTATAATATATCACACTAATAAACACTAAATGGAATCATTATTATTTTGTAAAAATTATTTTACAAAAAAATACCTCATACTCGTTCATCAAATCCTAGTATGCTGGTGTTTGGGTCAATTTAACCACCTACTTGAATAATACTTTGAATTTATACAATGGATGACTATGAAAAAATATTTACTAATATAATATGATAAATATTTAAATAATTATTTGTTTTTTTCAGGATAATTTATATCTATATCTAATTTATCAATTAATAGAACACCCTCTGTTCAATAAAAATCACCAAAACAAAATTATTATCAATTATATCATAATCAAAAAAGAATAAAATACTCATAAGAGTAATTTGAAATATAATAATTCATTATAAATCATCCATAATATTAAATTTAATAACGTAGTATTGATTAACTTTGGAATAAGAATGAATATATACAACACTATTATGGAACTAGTACAAATGATAAAAACTATAAACACCCTTTGTGGAAATTAGAAGAATTCATGTAGAGAGTTAAATTTATTAAGAGTATGAATTAAAATAGATATGAGTAAGGATCTGAATTAGATTATTAATATATATATTTATAATATATGAGGTTAATGTGTGTTCATGTAAGTCATGAATAGAGGTAGGGTTTTTCATCTCGAATTCCTCTCCATGAGACATGTTTTTTTTATTAGGCCTCTAACTTTCTTTATGTGGTGTGTATATACTTCCTATGAATGACGATATATCATAAAATTACTTTATTAAAGTATTTTATAAACATTTATAAGTCCTATTTTCAATATGATATGACTGAATTTTGACCAAAGCTTAAGCTTTGTGTGGGGCCTTCCTTCTCAATTTTCATTATTTGGGACTCATGTTATAATCAACACATGTTTTATTTTGTATGGTGAGTAGATTAACTTGAATGAATGTTTCACATATTAATCATAAAATATAAGGGTTTTAAACTTCTATATTTTTATCCCTCTATAATATTATTTTGATTCACAAACTCCCTTTTTCATAAAGGAAAAACCATCCTATATCTTGGTAATGTAGAAGTGTGTGTACATTCCTAGAAAAGAAATCCCTTTCTAGATACTGGAAAGTGTATGAAAATATGTTACATATAATGATAGGGGTAATCACCCTAAAAATTTTTTGTTGAGTATTGACTCAATCATCAACTTGATTCATGAAGAGTGGGCCTAATATTGCACACCTCGTGATACACTCTCTGTGAATTTGATTTATAATATTCACATTATCTTAAAGAACCATGATAAAGTATATTTCCTACCATTAATTTAGGATTCTACTAATGACAACTATTAAAACAAATTACTATATTCTATGGATGAATCAACACATTGTAAATACCCTCACCCCAATATTTCTTTGATGAGGGACTTATAAAATCCCACCCCATATCCTCTCCATTCAACACTTAAAAAACCCATTGGGTTCGACAATAACTTTCCATGTAACATACTAACTTTCTTAACAACATCTTATATTCCTTTTCTGGACTTGAAATCTATCCAATTATGGAATTTGGTATAAACCAAAATAATTCATCCGAATAAGTGATAACATCCATAGCTATGTATTTTTTCTTCTTCTACACCACATTAAAATCCAATTAAAACATGATGATATAATATATAGATTATGTTACATATAATGTGATGTTTTTATGTTAAGTTCATAACCTAAAACTATCCCACCCTTGATCATATTGGAAACAAAACTACAGATCTTGGGTTTGGTGGACTACCACCATACAAATCAACATAATTTATTTTCCATTATGAATTCTCACATTTGGATATAATATGTAAATAATGTTTATATATTATATTTTTGATATGATTATACTTTTCAATTATAATATCATATTTAACTTTTTTACCTTCCATTCTGTAGAGAATAAAATAACGTTTGTCATGTGTACAACAAAATACCACCTCACAAAGCTAGGAAATTCATTTTTCACATATGCTTTACATGGAAGGAAATAAGGATTTATTAGATTTTGATATATTATATTCATGAAATATTAAAAATTATTTAAAATAATTATATCATATATTTTCTTACCTTACCATCCATTGAAAAAATTATAACGTCATTCTTGTGTACTGCTGACTACCACCACATGAAGCGGTGTGATTTTTTTGCAGGAACACTTTACATGGATGTTAGTAAATGTTAAATTTAGTGAATATATGAGATATATTTGAAAATATATTGATTTTTAAAAATTAAAATACAATCCAATTCCCTGTCCTTTCACCCATTAAGGAAATTATTACATCGCTTGTGCGTATGTACGATCTATCGTCTCTATGAAGCGATGTGACTCGTTTCACATGTTTAGAAATAAATAATAATTACAATGTTATATATAATTTAAAAAATAATTTATAATATTAATATCATTATAGGGGTGATGTAACTAAAACATATGTTCATGATTTGGAACATTCACGATGAAACGTGCTTGAGAAAATAAGGCAATTAATAACTGAACCAATAATGATAATGAAATAATATTAATGAATGAATCATAATATGTTATAAGAATATAATATATGATATTATAAATAAAAATAATATTCTATTATAATTTTATAACATGTCTAAAACTACAATAATTTTGGTTAAAGAGTGCTTAACTAAAGGGAAGTGGGAGGAAAGCGGTCTCTTCACCCAATTTCGTTTTAATGGGTTATACGTCTACTTTATTAATTATATTATTCCAAAATTATTAGTAAAATCAATTTTGATTGATTTATTTTTTATACACTTGTCTATGTTTGGATATACATTTTTTGTACATAATATCCCCATTTTTTAACCCTCACCTCAATGATACAAACTTTGTAATGGTTTCTTCTCAAACTTTTTTCATTGAGACACATTTTCTTTTTTGCACATAATTTATTTTGAATAGTTCATATTCTAAAACTTTATATAATATTTCATGAATACATCCTAAATCATTATATTTTATGTTACAATTCATCTACTTCATTTATGGTATGTTATGTTTCAAAATTTATGAATGTTATAAAGGTTTAATTTACAATCTCATATTAATTGGGTTTACTTATTCTTGAATTTACATTGAAGGAAGTTATAATTTAATTTTATTTATCTGTTTTTATTCAAGAATTTTTAATGTAATAATTAAAATTTCCTATTTTCATTACTTAAAATGTTTTTAATAAAATATGATTTCAATTCTCTCTTCGATCGAAAATCATATTCTTCCAAATCCATGTTTTCTAAGAAATGTTTAAAATTTTTAATATTGTTGTTTAAGTTAATTTTCAACATTAATAAAATTTTTATAATTTTTTTATAAAGTAATCTTCCTGTCATTTCCCAAATATAGTGCTTTATTAATTTTCATAAAAAATGAAAATAATTACTTTTTAATATATTCATCTTGAACAGATCTTTCCTTCCATCATGAATACTCAATGTTTGAAGCATCATTTTCAAGTTTGAAATGTTATTTAAAAAAAACGTTAATTTTTGGGGAATTTTTATATCTGATTTATTGTTTAAATGAAAATGATATTTTACTCATGAAATGTTCAAATATTTTATTTAAAATCATTTTCCATCTATGAATATATACATTTATTTTACTCTAATAGAACTGGTTATTTTTCATCAAGCATGTTTTATTATTTTTTAATGTATTTTCATTGATGATAAAAAATTGATGTTATTTATTGATTCTAAATTATGTATATATTTCTCTAAAGTATATATGTAGTATATTCTCCATTCATTTTATGGGGTAATACAGGCCTTATAATCAATTTTTAAATGCATTCTTTATGAAATTTAATCTAAATATTATATGAAGAATTAATAAGAAACCCTTTTCTTTATATGCGTCATTATTATATTATTCTTTATGACTGATTAATTTATTTGGGACATATATAACAACAAAATGTTATGATAGGCATAGTGCTCCAATGATTTGGGTAATGATTTATTCTCATGAGGTGTGATGTTTGATATTAGGTAGAAAACCTCATTAATTATGGGAATTTTTCCACAATGTTATATTATCTAAGAGGTCATCATTGACTATTGATTATGTCATGTTTTTGGGTTTATTCCATATTTCATATGATTCCATGATTTTTGGATACCATTTCATTTATGATATGCATCTATGAAATTAATCAAGTGCCTTCTATTTTATGACATCATATTACAACTTTGAATCACATGCAATACTACTTTATCAAGTTTATTTACATACTGTGTAATTCATTTGACCCCATTTTTATGTATTCCCTAGGTTATACCATGGAGTTTATAAGCTCAAATGGATTTAAAATCTCAATAATGAAAAGGAAAAAATTAAGATTCCATGATTTAGTTTTCTTTTGAAGTATTATGAACCTAATCTTACAAAACATTAGTCCTCATGACATTTTTTTGTAATTAATAAATGTCTATGATTAAAATCATGTAATTATATGTGTAAAAGGATTTGGTCACCATAATTCCATTCATAGAGATGAAATGTTAATGTTAGGAATTCATATAATTAATACAAGATATATATAATTATAATTTATAGAGATTATATTTTTGTTACGAAAAAACTGTGAAACAAATAAAAAATACAACATGATAAATGTCACCAAGTCATGATTTTGTGTATGAAACCATAGAGTGGTGAATATAACCCCATCATGAATCTTTAAATGATATCATGTTATGTGATCATCAATGTTTTCATCATATTTCATTATAATCTATCATTCATTAGGAAATTATGTGATAATCATTAATGGTGTTTTGTGATAGTTAATAAAACATTTAAGGAGTTAAACATTGAATTTATTATTGAACCAAGGGTTAAAATTAGTTGCATTGTATGTAAACATTTTGGGATATATAAATTTTTGTGAAAATATGAGCTATGGAAATGTATACAGAGTATAATTAACGGTTTATATAAAGGGGATTAATCCTTGTAAAATGACATTTCATTATGGTGATTTGATCACATTAGAAAACACCATATGTTGTAGTTCTAATTTATATCATATTTTTATATAAAAGGATATAAGAGGCTATGAGTGTGATTAAAATACTTCATAAGTGTCAAAATATTCACACAACCCATGTATACCATTTGATAAAGGTTTTTGGTAGCTATTTATGAGGTATCTTTTGCACCATCTATTAATAAAATTCTCAATTTAATCATAAATAGAAATAAATATTTTCCATTTATATAAATTGTTTATTACAAAATAACTATGGTTAGTTTATTTGGAATGTTTTGGTATTTATTTGATTGAATTTGGACATGTGTTTTCCCTACTAAACCCTAATCATGGTATCAGTAAAAATTTCAATTTCATTTTGATTGATGACTATATAGATGATGAATCTCAAAAAAACGTTCATCCATAACCACAACATTATTTATAAAAAACAATTATGGGTTATGATGATTTCTATAAACATTATTTTAAAAATAAATAAAATAGGAATGATATTAGATAATTATAAAACTATAACATGATTTAATAAAAATAGTTTTTTGATTTGTTTTCATCAAAAAACGATAATCATAATCATTAAATTCCACATCATAGTTTTAATAGAAAAACCATAGTTTTTATGTGAATAATATTTTTTATATAAGAAAATGATGTTATTGAACCAAACCATATGATGGATTAAATATATTAATAACGAAGGCTCTACCTGTAATGATTTCTGTAGAGTTGAGATTCCATGATTCATTATACATTTTTGTCATATATAAAGAAACATTCCACTATTATTATGTAAAAATGTTTTGGTTTTAGGATTTATTATGGGAAATATTTTATTTTTAATTTTAGGATAATAATGTTATAAATTAAGACCCAAGGAACCCTAAGAGGGGGAGTGAAAAAAATAAAAAAACCATATCTTTTAACACTCTACCATCATCAGTTCATGTCCCCATATTATTAATAACACATTTGAATATATCATTTAAATATAAATATACACACCAAATATAAAGAATTTGAGGAAATTAAATCCTAAAAAATAGATGTATTTTTAATTTATTCACATGTTATGGACTGCATATTGGGTGTGTACACATGAAATTGTGAGGTGGTACCCCAATACACTATCATGAACTGTATGGTAAATACATGGTTTTATGTGATGTTCACTCCATGTTAAGTCCCACTACTGATACAATATGTTTGGTGATGGCACACTACCCACCAAGGGTCACTTTATATTCCTCCTTCTTCAAATAAAACTTCACATAGGGATTGGTTAATTTATAAATTTGTATGTATCTTTTTAATCCTTATAATAAAAATAATTTAATTGTACAAAAAGATATTATGCATCTCTATATCCCACGCACTGCCTGAATATTTAGTGGCTATATTAAAAAACTCATTATGAAGGGAGTTGATAGGATTTTATAAACTAATCATTATATTAGTAACAATATCCACCAACAAGGATCAGATGAGGTCAAATCCTTATTAAGGTCATTATATTTAAAATTACCTATCTTCTACTCTAATTAGCTAAATACCATGAATATTATTTCATGGATGTTTATATCTCTCTTTCTTAATAAACTAGATCTGTCAATGTCATTCACTTGTCTCTTACACATTCACTTTCTTAAATTATTCTATCATAATAAAATAAATAGAGTTTTTAGTTATAATTAATCTCTCTAATTAATTTATCAGATCCATATAAGTTATATAAAGCCTCTATAATTATTCCAAGTGTTACAAACTTTTATTTTTGGTCAAAACCATCAAACCATGTAGGGTAAGAATCTTAAATTCTTAACCAATTATGTCCATATTTTGAAGTATATACAGATCTAAAATCATGAAGAACTATTATTATCCATAGTGTCTCATACCAAACCACAATGTGATTTTTTGTCAATAGTGAGACTCTAAAAACCATGACATCTATTTATCTACTTTCCTAAAATATTTCTTGTTTCCTTCTTTTGCAAGGAATACGTGCCGCAAACCATGACGTGGAAGATTTATGGTCATGGTGATGGTACAATGATGTGTGACAATGTTCATGAATTTGGTTAACATTGATGATGGGTTCTGGAACTGGTTGATGTCTGTGGAGGTGATGTTGTTTTTTGGACTTATGTGGCAACAGAGGGGTCGCTTTGTGTGACAACTACAGATTGAAAAGGTGGTTAGTGGTGACTAGGAAATTTATTTTTTGGATGTGGTACTAATGTTTTTGGGATGAGTCATAGATATTAGTGGCTTTTGTGGATTGTGTATATGTTAGGAATCAACCACAAGGCTGATGGCTCTTGGTGGTGGGCTTCTTAGTGGATGATATCCAGTTCTGCACTACAGATAAATGATGTTGCGGGAGGAGCCTATCTCAAAAATTCCTTATTTGGGACTTGGTCATGTGATGGGACATTGGTTCATGGGTATATGGGACATAGATCTTTCTTTCCATTAATTATTAAGGCTATGTGCCTCTGGGACTTCGGGTTTTTTTATGGGTTCTCCTTTAAACTGGTTCAAAAGGGATTTTTCTTTTTATCTTTTTTATCAATGGGGCTTTCCCCAAACCTTTTTTATATCATTTATTTGTTTTTCTATATATACTATATATATCATTACTTGATTTATATATAAAAACAAATGACACTGTGGCCAAAACCAAAACCATTTTCCCATTTTCTTTATCAAAATGACATCAAACCATAAAATGTTTCTTTCGATCCTCATGTAATCTAGGAACTCCATAAAAATATAAATTTAACCACAATAACTATTACAATTTTTTTTCCATATCTCTTAATTTTATCAACAATAATTTAGAACCTAAATCACGAGTTTATCATTATTTTATCCAAAAACCTCAAATAAAAACCCAAAATAAAAATATAAATACTCTATTTGAAACCAAAAGATACCTTCTTATTTTTTTCCAGAACCATAATAATGGAGAAAGAATATTTAATCATTTTATAGTGAAAACTTATTCCATCAGAAAAACTCCCACATAATATTCATGGCCATGATGGTGATTTTTATGTTAAAACATGGATTATAGAACAAAAACATGGTTTCATATCATAATGTATGATATTATTGAATTTTATTTTATTTCATTTCTCTCATTACCATTACTTTGAAAACCCCCTCAGACCATGATGTAGTTTTATCATATTTACCATGTGAACTTCCATCCATCATTAATCATCTCCAATATCTTGTATATGTTATCAAACACCTAAAAAGTATCAAATAAACTAGATTTATATATTTAAATCAAGGTTTAAATTTTTATCATCAATCCGAATTAGTCAAGACACAATTAAATCCTTTTTGTACATCTTATCTTTTCCATGTTAGGACATAAATGTGGGTTCAACTATCATTTTCTATACAATCCATTGTAATTATGATGAATTTAATATATAATTTTCTAAAATTTCATGTACCACCAAAATCAACTCTATATTTATCCTTGAAACAACCTCAGGAGTGAAACATTTGTTACTACATTATAATAAAAAAATATAAATGGAAATCTAATATTTGATTATTTTACTTATAACACACAAACGTTGAATCACATATACTTTTCATATTAAAATACAATCTAAAATATTCAATGTTAAGAAAATCTAACACATAACCTATTGTTTTTAACATTATATCTATAAGAATTTGTTTTTGTTAATTATAAATATATATATTTCATCACGAATCCATGTATAATTGTTGAATTTCAGCAATATCTACTGTATAAAATGTGAGAAAATCTCCCACCTTTAATGAATATATTAACAATGGAATATATCACTCCATATTAAATTTCTTATGAATATATTTACTAACATCGCTCTCCCCCTATTACAATAATAAAAATCTTTAACACTTTTAATGCATCTAAATTTAGTAGTTTTAATTTTACCTTATGTTCATGGATTTTAATTATCTACATTTAAAAGAATATTTTCCTTATATTTATACTGATTAATATCATCATTTGACATATAATTCAATGGTTCAATTTATCCTCTTTTGATCGCCCCTTTTACCCCTTTAATAGGTTCGTAAAAAGGTCTCTATATACCACTTGAAAAAAAATAAACATACACTAAATTAATTTTCCCCACTATTTCCGCCTTAGGAAACCGTTAATTGATCATCAATAACTGCATTATTTGGAAAAAAATTATTGTATAAAAAGGAAAATTTTAAATCTTGGATCTGGTACCAATTGATGAAAATTACTTAATTATATCTTTATAGAACCATACCAATACCCCATGGGGAGAAATTTCAATTATTCATAATAATGAAAACCACTTGTTGGGATATTCTATATTTTTATCAACACCACATAGATATCAATATATTAGTAATAATTTATTAGATATTTTTAGAGAGTGAACTTATAGCTTCAAAAATATCTATTAATAAATCTTGTATCTTACTTGAGTGATAGATAAAAGTAGGAAATAAGAGAATAAATTAATAACATTTTTGAATAAACCCACTTACTTAAATAAGATTGTGAAATATCAGAATTTACCTCCTTTATAAATATCCATGTAACCTCATTCATAATTTCATAAATATGTTAGTAGATAAATATGACATCACATAGTGTAAGTCATATGACTATTTAAGATACATTTATTTCTTATTTAGGTGTTACCTTTATAGATAAAGGAGGAAAAAATTATCTTTATATTATGGAATAAAAAATCCACATAATGGTATTCAAAATCATCATTAGATTCCAAAAATAAAATCACCAAAATAGTTTCTCTTCTCAAACAACCTTAAGTATCTTTAAAAAATTCTTATTATACCATTTACTAGTTAATGAAAAAATAATCTATGAACTTTTCCTTACATATTGTTGTTGTTCTATCATGTTCAAGTTTTTATCTTCCAACCATATGGTATGATACCAATTTATATGTTATTGTATTGTACACCACCTATATATAATTTTTGAACCACTTTGAAAAAATGAACTCTTAAAAGAAGGACGAACTTCTCCACTTTAATTTAAAAAAATTGACTTTGATTCCATCATTCAGATTCATAGAGTCCTCTATCATGTTCATTTATCATAATATAGATCATATCTCCCCATTACACATATATTAAATTGACAAATGTTATCAAAATAAAATTCATTATGTTGAAGTTATCTTCCCAAATATCCTTAAATAATGGAATGTAGTTATTCTTTATTAATCCCCCATTTTTTTCTAAAAATATTCAAATCATTATTTGTGGTTATCCTTTGAGTGAAACCCCATATAAAAAATTTATTTTGAATATTTTATTTTTCATCCTCCATATTCATTGTCTTATTATTAAAATATAATGTAATATTGGTCCCATTATCGAATGTATGAAAATATTATTGATTATCACCATATTTTCATTTACACTTAGTCCTCTATGATATACCGCTTCTAATGATTTTACAATTATAAATTTATTGGAATTTATAAGTTCCTTAATGAATTATTAATGTATCTTATCTTTTTGAGCTATTTAGACCACCCTAGATTTATTTATCTTAAGTGATTATTTGTTAAATATTTCATTCTTCTTTTATATATTTATTAATAATATATCTATATTTAATCATGATAATTGTTTATTATCCTTACATGCAAATTTATACAAAAACATATCAAATATTCCATGACGTAAAATACATTTTCTTCCATTATTTCTCTCTTCCCACATGATATATTTTTTATTCAATATAAAAACACTTTATTCATTATTTACTTTAATTCCATTTGAGACACGGATGGTGTATTTCCTTTTGGATAATTCAAATTTTTTCATTATAACACATCTTCCCATATGTACATTGTTATCATAAATAAAAAACTCTTAAATATTACACATCTCTAACTCCTTTCATATATGATATTCTAGACTATTTTATTCCTTTTATTAGTGCCTCAACCTCAAAAAAAACACATATATAAGTTATCCCTTATCTCCATAGTAGAAAAATAAATTTTAAACTATTTTTTATAAATTAGTTTCATTATATTTATTAATGAAATACATTTATATATACATTTAATATCCTTTTATTTTCAGAATTTACTTTCCTAGGCTCCTATATGATGGATATCTAGTTTTTAATTATCCGTTGAGGAGTTTATCATTATTTCAAACTCTAGGATTTTATTTTATTTTTAAATAAATTATGTTTCCATAACACTTATATGGGATAATAATTTAATCCATATTGGATTCTCACTTTGTGATGTGTCTTGATAGAGATCATAATAACATATAAAACCTTCTCTATATCTATTTTATCCTCCAATTCATGTGAAATTTATCCTATAAAATTTAATTCACTCTTTATATTTTTATTAATCATTTAAAAAACCCCTTTAATAAAAAATATTTCTTTCTTTAGATTATAAAATTTTAATTCAAATTATATTGTAAATATATAATACAATCATTATTTGATTTCTAGATGATCCAAATTTTGTTATATGGTTTGGATTTATTCATGATTACTAAAAGTATATTAAAAATATTAAAAAATTAATATATCCACATGATCATGAATGTGATCAACACGTCTCTTCATACCTCAGGGAGAATAATTTTATTTAGATTTAGATTAAAATAAAAAAATTATATTGATTTCATATATTTCATGAGAATAAAAAACCATTACCCTAATTGGAGGCTTTATATTATCAAATTTATTCTTCTTATTCAACTTATTGTTCTTCATTTTCTTCTTTTCTATTTACATAAGGTGAATCTATATAATTTTTAACATGATTATATTTTGATTTTCATATTTGTATTCAGTCTTTAGAAATAAAGTCACAATACTTTATCATTTAATTATTTTTCCACAGATGTTATTTAATGTAACCCATATTTCAAATGATACAACATAATTATTGGGTTTCTTGAATAACTCATATATTTAAATAGTAACTAAAATCATTTTTTTCTTTCCATAATAAAAACATTCAATATACATTATTAAATCAGAATCATGATGTATATAATCTAAAACATCATTATAAAAATCTTTTAGAAAATAAAGTATATCCAATTTCCATGATTCATATCCAAATACATAAAAAATAAGAGGGTTAATAAATTGATCCATATATGTAATAATTTATAAAAAAACTTATGGATTTATATCCAATTAAGATCCTCCAAAATATTATACAAATTGTTTAGATAATTAAGTTACAATTCTACACCCAAGGAACTTTGAGAGGGAGGGGGTAAATCATGGTGTCTAGAAACCAATTTAATGTGTTAAATTTAACCATATACCATATTAAGATTTTTTATGACTGTAAGAGTAAGCATCATTTTATCAGTCTCTCAAATTCATCCACAAAACATATAAATCCTATAAGGGGAAAAACATGTATTTTACATGGATTACTCACACTGTGCTACATCCAAGTAAAATACACATAAAACTATACCAATATACAAAATATACACTATAAAAAAATAGATAGTAGACACATGTTTTTAGGAAAGTATCACTAAATGGTAAGGATTACAACTTTTACATGATTCTTAGTGATAAAATACTACCGACCCAGGGTCACTATATCTTCATCTTACCCCACGAATTGCTTCAAGGAGGGATTAGATCGTTTCATTTATGTTATTTTATCTTCTCAATTATTATTAGAAAAAAAATATTATTATAATAGTATGAATAAATGTGATGTTTCAATGTAGTTTATGGGTCACTTCTACCATTAGTGGTGAAATAAAGTCAAATTATTGTTATGGGATTTGATATTTTTTCCCACAATGATCTTCAAAAATAAACCTCCTCAAATGTGAACCAAATGATATCAATTAATTTATAAGGGCATTCCTTTTACCTGAACTATCTTCTCCTATATTTTGTAAAATATGCTTACATTTATTCCATAGATAATGATTGATTAGATAAACTATATAAAAATTATGATTATGATTATTATTATAATTTTAGTATAATTTGAGTGGATTTTATGTCAATGGAACTTATTTTCATTGTATTCACACATTTTGAGGTTTTAAAAATTTATTTTTGGAAATAAGGACTTTAACTACTATTTTGAGTCATTTTTTACACATGTTTGTAACACCATATTTGAAATTACTTCTTTTGTAACCCCCCGACCCCAGCTACCCAGAGTCGGTGCATTACTTCGTAACATTGGCATAATCACAAAAGATCAAGTCTCGAAAGACCGATTAGTTTAGTAGCCTTGGAAAAACTAGATACATTCATAAACGTTACATTACATCATAAAATGAAAAACTACAATAACAAAGTCTCCATAGTTCACACTCATATCCTCTTCTGACTATCCCTGCAGGTCATTCATAAAATACTTCTTCACATCCTGGAAAATATTAAAACATTGAAAGGGGTGAGCTCAGATGCTCAGTAAGGATAACAATAATGCGGAAGCTTTCATAAATAAACATAAAAATTTAAAGCAATGTATAACCAAAACAAAAGCCTTTTAAACTTAAACATCAACATAATACGGCAAAAGTAAAATGAGATAATTCCATTCACTTCCTCAAATGGATATTCTACTGGTCAAATAATCACATGCAATATCAATAACCACTTTCATAATGAGGGAATGTATAATGCCAGACATTCTGAAACACTTTGTCAAGGCCTCGGCCAAGATGTCTAAAATGATTAAGGCCTCGGCCAAAACCATAAATCAAATTGGGAAAGGGCCTTGGCCAATTCCACGTCTAGTTGTCTCATGAGACCTACCGATGCATCGAGGAGCTATAGCAGGCTCCACCCGTCACTTATTAAGTCCAATACATTCCTCATATGAATAGGTTTAAACATATCATAAACAATAACATAATCGTGTCACGTAAAACACGCATAAAGGAAACATAACATTTCCACATTTCAATCACAAGATATCAATACAACACATTGTTATAATAAAAACACTTTCAAAACCATTTTCAATACCAAAATAAAAGAAAGTTAAAACTTTTTATTTATTTTTCATTAAAAAAATGATGGCTTGTAGAGGAAGCCGAAACTCAAATAATGGTCACGGCGGCGGAGAAGTCGTTGTCTCCGCATAAGTACGGAAAGAAAAACATTCCATTTTGTCGTTTAGTAAAATGCTTCATATAAAAATATTCCTTTTGAATAAATGTAAAAGTCAAAGGGGTTTATACACCGTATAAAATAAAGTTGTGTATAAAACCAAATATGCCTCAATGAAAGGGGATTGAGACGAAGTCCTTAAAAAGATCATTTTTTTAAATAAAGTACATCTATAATGTGTATTCACTATTATTACACATAAATAATGTACTAATACAATATAGGACATAATAATATCATGACATAATTTGAAAGTAGGAGATTAACCCAAAGAATGGAAGTTGGGTTAAGAAATTCCCTTACCTCGTGTCTGACTTGACTCAAACATTCTTTAACCTCCTGAATAATAAACTAGAGTTAATATATACCTTATTAAGAACCATTTTCAATTTCATTATCCTTTTTATATCACTTATTACAATGTTATGAATATTATGTAATTATTTAAGTTAATAACGGTCGTTTTGTCGATCTTTGGTAACTTGAGTAAACAATAAACTTCTTATAATTACAAGTTGTTCATGTGGTAGAATATCCATTATATCCAAGATTATATTCATTATTTAGATGTCATATATATCTTGTATATCCAGTATATACATTCATCTATAATATTACGTAACATTTAGAGGTATGAAATGAAATGCACCGTTCATGGAGACGGTAAGTCGTACGTACGCATGAACGCTACTTTCATTTCAATTTCATATTTAATGGAACGAAATCATAATGATATAAATGTATAATATAATTCCAGTATAATATAGTGTATAATACCATTTACTCCATCCTTTATACATCCCATATATGGAATTAACGATTCAAATCACGTTGAGGGGGCGGTAGTCCGCACTTCCTAAAATGAAATTATCGCGTTTTACCCATAATGGAAATCATAAAGTATGCCATAAATGAGAAATACAGAAGCATAAGTAAAACATAAACATATTATATATCATATATAAAAATAGTGACATCTTAATGGCCACCTTTGAAGGTGTTATATGAGTGTTGAACAATCATCGTTTCGTGAGGCAGAAATTCGCCATCCACAGAAACCGTATGTTCTTTAACCATTAGATGTAGGTGTGTGTAAGTGTAGCTCGAATACGTCTTATAACAACATCCTAGTATATTGAGGATACTGGTGTTGTTACAAAATAAATGAATAAAAAGAGTTTAGGGGGTTGGAGAATAAAAATAAAACAAAACAACATTAGAGAAGACATTACCTCAAAATCGGGTAACTCTTTTTGATTTGAGCCAAAGGCTTCCTTGGGAAGAGTTCTGCCCAAAGTAATGCTTCTAAGAGTAAGAGGGGGAAGTTGGGAGAGTATTTTGGCAGAGTTTGGCAGAGCCAAATGGCTTGAAAGTGTAAATGAGGTGGGAGAGGTGGGGGCCTTTTATAAGTGGAGAGGAGGGGCACTTTTGGAAAGATTGAAATGTTACATTATTTCACAATGCTTTTCAGATTCTAAAGGTCCCACACTTATATAATTCGAGGCTAAGGTGATAAGGTTTCGAAATCTCCTCATCCAATAGGCTTTGGACAAGTGTAAGCCTTGGATTTTACATTATCTTCTCATTTTATTTAAATCGTTAAATAATGAGGTCATCACTGCATCATAATGATGTCATAAATAATTTAATTTATTTAATGTCTAAAAATTATAAAAAAAATACTATGATGTAGGAAATCTTTTTATCTTTCTAATGAATATTTATAGTCAAAATTTGGACTTCTGTAACCCCACTTAAAAACTGTTTTAGTAAAATAACTCATGTTTGTGTCAATTTAATTTTAACATTAAATAAGTATATATTAATGTCATTTTCCAACTAAAGTGGCTCCATGGGGTCCCCAAGTTGACCCATGGGTTGTCTTGGTCGGCCATGACTCATCCAATAGGAGTAGGACAAGTTTCAAGCTCATATCATATTACTAAAACATTGTTTTTACCTTAAACTACACTAATTAACTCTAATCGCGATTAAGAACTTAAAAGTTACTATTCACCAAAAAATTATTTTAATCTCATTGAACCACATTTTACTTCTTAATGACAATCATGTATGTCGGATTTTTGAAAATCAAACCACAGAAGTGGTAATATTTCATTTAAACGAAAAATCAGTTATTTAACTACCACTTAGTGGTTTCACTATTCATCAAAAATTGAAGTTTTTCAGAACAATGCCAAAATTTCACCCTAAGCTATAATTGATATCCCGAATTCAAAAATTATGTCTATTTTAAAAAATTACAAACATATAAGTTGCATTAATTAATTTTATAATTAATTCCCGCTGTTACGACAAATAGCGTGTTTTTAATAAACAATTTATATTAAAAGATTGGCAATTGTTTATGTCCAATTTCAATGTTAAATTAATTCTAATGACCACCATTGGATAAAATGGTAAAAATATATTCTAATTATACCTTAAAACCACTAAATAGTATAACTTATCACTATAAATTATTTTGATTAAAAAAGTTGTTTTAAGTATTTTTCACTATTCATAAAAATTTGGAAGTTCTCGGAAAATTACAAAAAATTCAACATAGGCTAATTTCAATATTAGGAATACAAAAATGAAGTCCATTTTGAAATATAAAATTTCTATAAATTTAAAAGGTGGTTATTACTATTCATAACGGCTACTTTGATTAGTTGCGGTGTGTTAGAACTCGAAGTTGCGTACAATGCAAGCTATTGCATTATTGAATGAGAAGCGTATCGTGGAAGCTCGGGGTGTTACATTCTCCCCTCCTTCAATAAATTGCGTCCTCGCAATTTGAAATTTTTCTTGGAAAATAGAAAATACCTTTGTGGAAAACCCACATCGGAAATAAGGTTAATAAATATATAACATTAAAAGAAAGCAAGATAAGTACAAAGGTCACCCGATATAGCCCATTATAGGATTCTATGAAAATATGGATATGGAGGAGATACAAACCATCAAGGTCTGATGGGGAGTTATAGAAAACAGGATTAGGAGAAAGTTTAACCACAAGAAAATCACAAACTTGTGATTGGTTAAACGGTCATTGAATCCCCAGTTGGAAAAGTTAACCGACAACATTTTTGTTTTAAGTTACGTTTTATAATGTTGAGGAATTTATTTAGGAGATTTACTAAGAACGTAAGGGAATATACATACTTGTTATGTATACTTTCATTCACTGATAAATTTTTACCACAAACGGAACTCAAAAATATTCTATTTATCCTAATTTTATAAGGTTCCAAATGTTAACACATACCATTTAGATTAGAAAACTATTTTGTAATAACCAGGGACTTCCTGTAGGCTAGTGGTAGGAAATAAAGGCTTGTAGCACTATGGTTGTGGGTTCGATTCCTGCAGCTATGTCCGACGCGACGGGTTATGCCCCACCCTGCAGGTTGTCCTTTTCCTAAAACTATAGTATCATAATATTCCAAAAATAATCTTTATAAATGCTTTATCCTTAAACAATACTATCCATGGTTCAACTTAATCCATTCCATCCTTAATAGTTATCCAAAATACCTCAGTCCAGACTTTCTCTAAAAGGTCTCTAAATTCCCAAATCAATTGTAATATCAGATTCCCCAAACAAAGAAATGTTTCTCTTATTGTCACATACTAAAAATATGATTACCTTAATCATATTACCTTAATCAAAAAGTACTGCAGTACAATCTTTATATATATCACATTATTCTTATAACCAGAATATAATCCTTGAGTCCAAAAGCACCAATACATTAATTATTCCGCTTCAACTGTAGTCACAGCATAAGATTGGCCTTGATCCCTTGGCCTTTTCTGAGGTAAGTTTCCTTGACGCTTAGGACATTCATTTGCATAATGCCCCATTTCCCTACAATTGTAGCATTCAACTTTGGTAGCCTCTTTCTTTCCCTTGCAATCACGAGCCTGGTGACCCTTTTCTCCGCATTTATAACAAACTCCCATTCCTTTTAGGCACATACCAGGGTGATTCTTCCCACAATTATCACATAATGGAAAATCCTTCTTTCCCTTTTTCCCTTTATCTGTATCTTGTTCCACCGTTATCTTCTTCTCTTGCTTTACTTTGTTGTCATAAGACTTAGAGAATTCCTTTTCTGTCTTGATAGCACACGAGACAATATCTTCGTATGATGAGAAGGATTGTGATACTAAAGCTCGATGGAGAAATGGTTTTAACCCATCAAAGAAATGATCAATCTTAATCCTTGGGTTACGTATATAATCGGCAGCATGCCTCGCTAACCTTGTAAAGTTTGCCTCATACTTTGCGACATTCTCATCCTCCTTCTGCCGCAGACTCGGAAATTGCCTTTCCATATCTGCTCGATGGTCACGAGGAAAGTATTTTTCTAAGAAAACCTCTTTGAACTCCCTCCATTCCATATTCGATACGTCATCATCTTCCTTTTTGTTTTGAATCAACGACCACCACTGATCGGCATATCCAGTGAGGCGGTAAACTGCCATGACAACCTTCTCCCTTTCACTACTCCCCAAGGCATGGAATATTTTCTCTAAGGAATTTATCCATTGCTCAGCTACTGTAGGATTTGTACTCCCATTGAAGGTTGGTGGTTGTTTCCCCATGAAACGGTCTAGCATTGATCCTCCATGTTGCGGATAAGGGTGCTCCATACGGGTAAGGTTATTATTCATAACCTGAGTAAGTTGTCCCAGTATGGTGATTAGCTGATCGGCACCAGTTGCATCACCAGCCCCACTATAATTATCTTGAGCAGGAGGGAAATCCCTACATGGAGTGCGTGCATTGATACGGTTTCCATTTCTTCCACTAGGCGCCATTTCTAAACAATGGCATAAACTAGATCAGTTTATGAATCAAAATACATAATCCCATACTTATAAAACACTTAACATAAATTGAACTATTTATGGATATAATCCATAATCATAAAAAGAAATGTTTTCTTTGAGGAAGTATGTACTCATAACCCTTCATAGTGGTTTGTAAATAAAATGAGAATTATCCTAAGCATATCCCCCGGGAGTGTCGTAACCAAGAGTGCAGCAAGGCCCGTTGTCGTGCACCAGTTCCCGTTCGAGTCTAGCTCAAAGAGGTGTTTTCGGGTTTTACCCCTAGGTACATCTGTGCCAGAGCTGCCTCTACCTTCTCGTATCCAAACAGGGATGTATTGCTCGGAAAACTCATAACATCTCTATAATACCAAAATTCTAGGAAGTTATTCTATACTAATCCTCAAAGTCTATCTTTGGGCTATGTGCTCTAATCAGAGTTTATCTAAATCTAGCTTCCAAGGTTAGTACTAAACTGCCTCTTATACCAACTGTAACGCCCCGACCCCAGCTACCCATAGTCGGTGCATTACTTCGTAACATTGGCATGATCACAAAAGATCAAGTCTCGAAAGACCGATTAGTTTAGTAGCCTTGGAAAAACTAGATACATTCATAAACGTTACATTACATCATAAAGTGAAAAACTACAATAACAAAGTCTCCATAGTCCACACTCATATCCTCTTCTGACTATCCCTGCAGGTCATTCATAAAATACATCTTCACATCCTCGAAAATATTAAAACATTGAAAGGGGTGAGCTCAGATGCTCAGTAAGGATAACAATAATGCGGAAGCTTTCATAAATAAACATAAAAATTTAAGGCAATGTATAACTAAAACAAAATCCTTTTAAACTTGAACATCAACATAATATGGAAAAAGTAAAATGAGATAATGCCATTCACTTCCTCACATGGATATTCTACTGGTCAAATAATCACATGCAATATCAATAACCACTTTCATAATGAGGGAATGTATAATGCCAGACATTCTGAAACACTTTGTCAAGGCCTCGGCCAAGACGTCTAAAATGATTAAGGCCTCGGCCAAACCATAAATCAAATTGGGAAAGGGCCTCGGCCAATTCCACGTCTAGTTGTCTCATGAGACCTACCGATGCATCGAGAAGCTATAGCGGGCTCCACCCGTCACTTATTAAGTCCAATACATTCCTCATATGAATAGGTTTAAACATATCATAAACCATAACATAATCATGTCACGTAAGACATGCATAAAGGAAACATAACATTTCCACATTTCAATCCCAAGATATCAATACAACTCATTGTTATAATAAAAACACTTTCAGAACCATTTTCAATACCAAAATAAAAGAAAGTTAAAACTTTTTATTTATTTTTCATTAAAAAAATGATGGCTTGTAGAGGAAGCCGAAACTCAAATAATGGTCACAGCGGCGGAGAAGTCGTTGTCGCCGCATAAGTACGGAAAGAAAAACATTCCATTTTTTCGTTTAGTAAAACGCTTCGTATAAAAAGATTTCTTTTGAATAAATGTAAAAGTCAAAGGGGTTTATACACCGTATAAAAGAAAGTTGTGTATAAAACCAAATATGCCTCAATGAAAGGGGATTGAGGCGAAGTCCTTAAAAAGATCATTTTTTTAAATAAAGTAAATCTATAATGTGTATTCACTATAATTACACATAAATAATGTACTAATACAATATAGGACATAATAATATCATGACATAATTTGAAAGTAGGAGATTAACCCAAAGAATGGAAGTTGGGTTAAGAAATTCCCTTACCTCGTGTCTGACTTGACTCAACCATTCTTTAACCTCCTGAATAATAAACTAGAGTTAATATATACCTTATTGAGAAACATTTTCAATTTCATTATCCTTTTTATATCACTTATTACAATGTTATGAAAATTATGTAATTATTTAAGTTAATAACGGTCGTTTTGTCGATCTTTGCTAACTTGAGTCAACAATAAACTTCTTATAATTACAAGTTGTTCATGTGGTAGAATATATATTATATCCAGAATTATATTCATTATTTAGATGTCATATGTATCTTGTATATCCAGTATATACATTAATTTATAATATTACGTAACATTTAGAGGTAAGAAATGAAATGCACCGTTCATGGAGACGGTAAGCCGTACGTACACATGAACGCTACTTTATTTTCAATTTCATATTTAATGGAACGAAATCATAATGATATAAATGTATAATATAATTCCAGTATAATATAGTGTATAATACCATTTACTCCATCCTTTATACATCCCACATATGGCATTAACGATTCAAATCACTTTGAGGGGGCAGTAGTGCGCACTTCCTAAAATGAAATTATCGCGTTTTACCCATAATGGAAATCATAAAGTATGCCATAAATGAGAAATACAGAAGCATAAGTAAAACATAAACATATTATATATCATATATAAAAATAGTGACATCTTAATGGCCACCTTTGAAGGTGTTATATGAGTGTTGAACAATCATCGTTTCGTGAGGCAGAAATTCGCCATCCACAGAAACCGTATGCTCTTTAACCATTAGATGTAGGTGTGTGTAAGTGTAGCTCGAATACGTCTTATAACAACATCCTAGTATATTGAGGATACTGGTGTTGTTACAAAAGAAATGAATAAAAAGAGTTTAGGGGGTTGGAGAAGAAAAATAAAACAAAACAACATTAGAGAAGACATTACCTCAAAATCGGGTAACTCTTTTTGATTTGAGCCAAAGGCTTCCTTGGGAAGAGTTCTGCCCAATGTAAGTCTTCTAGGAGTAAGAGGGGGAAGTTGGGAGAGTATTTGGGCAGAGGTTGGCCGAGCCAAATGGCTTGAAAGTGTAAATGAGGTGGGAGAGGTGGGGGCCTTTTATAAGTGGAGAGGAGGGGCACTTTTGGAAAGATTGAAATGTTACATTATTTCACAATGCTTTTCGGATTATAAAGGTCCCACACTTATATAATTCGAGGCTATGGTGATAAGGTTTCGAAATCTCCTCATCAAATAGGCTTTGGACAAGTGTAAGCCTTGGATTTTACATTATCTTCTCATTTTATTTAAATCGTTAAATAATGAGGTCATCGCTGCATCATAATGATGTCATAAATAATTTAATTTATTTAATGTCTAAAAATTATAAAAAAAAATACTATGATGTAGGAAATCTTTTTAGCTTTCTAATGAATGTTTATAGTCAAAATTGGGACTTCTGTAACCCCACTTAAAAACTGTTTTAGTAAAATAACTCATGTTTGTGTCAATTTAATTTTAACATTAAATAAGTATATATTAATGTCATTTTCCAAGTAAAGTGGCTCCATGGGGTCCCCAAGTTGACCCAAGGGTTGTCTTGGTCGGCCATGACTCATCCAATAGGTGTAGGACAAGTGTCAAGCTCATATCATATTACTAAAACATTGTTTTTACCTTAAACTACACTAATTAACTCTAATCGCGATTAAGAACTTAAAAGTTACTATTCACCAAAAAATTATTTTAATCTCATTGAACCACATTTTACTTCTTAATGAAAATCATGTATGTCAGATTTTTGAAAATCAAACCACAGAAGTGGTAATATTTCATTTAAATGAAAAATCAGTTATTTAACTACCACTTAGTGGTTTCACTATTCATCAAAAATTGAAGTTTTTCAGAACAATGCCAAAATTTCACCCTAAGCTATAATTGATATCCCGAATTCAAAAATGATGTCTATTTTACAAAATTCCAAACATATAAGTTTCATTAATTAATTTTATAATTAATTCCCGCTGTTACGACAAATAGCGTGTTTTTAATAAACAATTTATATCAAATGATTGGCAATTGTTTATGTCCAATTTCAATGTTAAATTAATTCTAATGAACACCATTGGATAAAATGGTAAAAATATATTCTAATTATACCTTAAAACCACTAAATAGTATAACTTATCACTATAAATTATTTTGATTAAAAAAGTTGTTTTAAGTATTTTTCACTATTCATAAAAATTTTGAAGTTCTCGGAAAATTACAAAAAATTCAACATAGGCTAATTTCAATATTAGGAATACAAAAATGAAGTCCATTTTGAAATATAAAATTTCTATAAATTTAAAAGGTGGTTATTACTATTCATAATGGCTACTTTGATTAGTTGCGGTGTGTTAGAACTCGAAGTTGCGTACAATGCAAGCTATTGCATTATTGAATGAGAAGCGTATCATGGAAGCTCGGGGTGTTACATCTTTCATACTAAAATTTATTTAATTACTGATTTTTACCTTATAATATATGTATTCTAAAATAGATAATTCAATTATTCTATTAATTTAGTAATATTGTTTATTTTAATTTTACTATCAGACACACACACACACAAACACAAGAAAACACACACACACACACACACATATATATTAGAATCCAATGAAAAAAATTGATATTGAGAGTTTTGTTTTTTTTCCCACCCATATGATCATTTCAATGAGAAAATGTATCTTATCACAAAGGCTAAGATTATTCCAAGAGGCCAACGCTTTTTTACACCATGATATATATTGGAATCCTATATATCCTTATGTAAGAACATAACTTGGAATTCATACAAAAACATAACCTCACATCCATGCCTGAGACTATTTCCCCCAACAACACTATAACACAAATCTAATGTAGAATAAGTTATATGATCAATGTAACCTGAGATTTTAAAGCGTTATAAGAACTCGAGGAAATATAAGGAGCAGTGTGATGCTTTAATTTAGAGGAACTTTTATAATCATAGTGAAATAGTCTAAGGAAAAACTAACATATCCTTAATATTAAATTCATTTTATTTATAATACTAAACATAATATAAATGACCAGCACTAGTTTAATACAATTCCAACATAGTTCGATGTTAATTATTCATACTAGGAAAAGTACCCAACATATATTGCACCTTTATTTAATGGTAGATCAACCCACCAATGTGTCCAATGTTTCTTATAAAAAATGTACAGAACTTATGAACATTATTAAAGAATAAATTTATCATTATATGCATTAAAAAATTCATTGAAGGTCCAAAAGGTCTATTGTATGGGTTAGATCCCATATCATTTCCACAGGAATAACATATAAGGATTGGGGAATATATAAGTTTCCCTGTAATTAAATACATAACTAAAAAACAAATTCCTTAATAAAAAATCTAGATGTTGAAAAATATAAGAGAGGGAAAGTATTGAGATATCATGGGATTAGGTGTTAAATATAATGCTTAAGAGGGATGAAATAAAAAATGACAAATGAAAGTGATCTAAGATACTTGTTCTAAATGTCCATTTGACAAATTTTGGTACCAATGTAATACTATAGATTGTGTATAAGATAAGAAATATAGAACTATATAAGGGATCCACTATAAGTACCAGGAGAAATAGAGGCACCTAGATAGAATAATAAAGTTGGATGAAACAAAGAGGATACATCTAGGGAGATATGGTAATGCTAGAGAAAACTGTATATGGATCAAGTGAATCATTCATAACCAACCCTTCAGGTATTTAATTATATTTCTATCCCCCTCACTTTATTTTTAATTTTATTCTTACCATTTCTGGGTTGTATTGTAATGTTTTATGTGGGAGTTTTTGTTAATTTCAAATATCATTATTATAAATATTTTACTGTGATGTTTTTTTGTAACCAACTTCTAAACATTTTTCCTATCATGATTATAGTGAATAGGAAACTCGTGTGAGTAGATGAAGTAATAAAATTTAAAGTTCAAAAAAAAAATTAATGAAAATATATTCACTATCACAAGGTAGTAAATTGTGATATTAAGATAAATATGAGAGTTAGAAAGGAATATAGAACAAAAAGTATATAATTTCACTCTTGAATAAGCTAGTGTAGAGAGTGACACCCAGACACTTGTTATTTGAAACTACACATATAATGGAATACCAAGCCTGAACTGAATATCTACGTTGAGAGGGTAGAGGCCGCACCATCACCACTGTGTAAATTAACCTAATTATATTAATTTAGTATTTATAGGTATCATTAAGGAACCTAAAATCTATTTATGAACTCATGTGAATATATTTAATGGGTGTTCATAAGATAATAATGGCGATTTATCCTTTACTAACATAAATAGTGGGGCGACTTAAGTGGGTTTTTTTAATTTCAAACTCCTATATAAGTTACCACTCTATTAGGGGTGAAGATTTTTGACTATCATATCTAGGACAACAAAATACTAACTACTAACATATATTTCCTTATAAATTAGTAATTTATGTATAATGATTTTATATAATTTCAAACAAGAGAACTAATTCACCAAACTTGTTCATATGGATAGACCTATAATCCTAATATAAATTTATGTATGTTTAATATAATTCAACACATAAAAAGGTACCATTTTTATGGATAGGTTTGGGTTAGCTAATGCTTTAGGGAAAAATCAATCCAAAATCTAAAAAAAATAAAAGAAAAAATGAAAAAAAATAAAATATATTAAACCATATATTCTTATAGAACACTTCTATTTATGGTGTAAACTGTTTATATATTATTTTAATAATGTTAACAAAATTTTATTTTATTATTTGTAATTTATATTTTTTGAAAATTAATAGTCTTGAGTGAAGTAATAAACCTGAAAAATCATGGTATTTATATGGAGTAATTGGTCACCCTTTTTGACATTGAAATGGATTGAGGTAGAGGAAAAGACAACGAATTAAAAAATATAACTTTGAAACTTGGCCCCCAATTCAACAATTTAATGTAGATACAATTTAATAGATATTACCAGACAAATAATGGTGGGAATCCCAAGTGGATTTATTGAGTCTTACTATATATGGAAAGATTAATAAATGGATTTTCCATTTACTTGAGAGAGTATGGATTATGATGCAAAAAATTAAATATGATAAGTAGAAAATGGTTAAGACCAAAATTCATGAACACTTTGAGGAATATGTGGCTTATATCAAGGTTGAAGAATAAGTGGCTTTAAGTGAAGTGGAAATCTACTAAAAAAACTAGGAAGAACCTGAGGAGACACTTCAAAAACAATTACTACCATTAATAGAACAAAAAAATAAAATATATCTAGAAGGAGGTCATAATAATGATTAAATATTCTAGAAATAGGTAACTCTAATGTTTAGTTATAGAATTTTATTTTATGGCTGATTTCAGGGATCATACAAAATAAAATGTATAAAATTTAATATTTTTCAAAAGAGGATTAACAAAAACAAAGTGATCATATAAGGGGATGTCACATCTCATAATTGAACATGGATATCTAAATTAGAGAGCCAGGTTATGTGGATCTTATGGTGAGTATACATGAGATAAATAAGAACCAACATGGCTATAACCCAAATTTTTAATAAAAACCAACATGGCTATAACCCAAATTTTTTTCATTATAAGCTCTGAATTCCCCTTGGAAGAAAAATAAGAGAATCCCAAGACACTTATAAAGGAATGACATTCAGTCACACCATGGGATTATATTACTTTCCCTAATATGATTCTATTTCCATTCATGTTTTAAATTTTTATAGAATATTTTATCAAGCACACATAGTTGAACTTGTTAGAAATATTTAATAGGCTTTGTGTATGGGTAATTAAGAGGTGGGTTACAACTTTAACAATGTATAATCAATTATAAATCCCGAAATCCATACATTCATATTCTGTACAAAAAATATGGAATATTTTTTTTATAAAAGATAATGTAAAAGTATACAATATTTTATACATTCTAGACATTTTCCAATCTAGGATTTTGAGAATTTGGCCAAATCATTCATTTTATCAGATTTGGACTAAAATTATATAATTTTAAAAATTTATTTTTGAGTACTCACTACTTTTTTTTAAAAGAGGGCCATTTTAATTTCTACAGAACTGGTGAAAAATATTTTAATACATCAGATTAGAATTAAATTTCCTAGTAATGGGTTTTAAATACATCTGAAAATAAATATATTTGAAAACTATAATCATCATCTCAAAAAAAATTCCAAATAAATTTATAAAATTAAATACTAAAGATGGGTTTTAAAAACATTGTATCATTATCTAAACAAACATTAATAGTCATACTATTTTAAAAAACTATTTACATTCCAAAAAAATATAATCTTTTGAAATTTTCCATGGATATCTCATATTCAAAATTTTAAAAATATGAAATTTTATACATTAATTTTGATACTTAGAATACCTTAAAAAACAATATGTCCACTTAATAATATCACTAGTATGAAATTTCCCCTTTAGTTTATGGGTTCACCCCCAAAACCACATCCTTTCATTCGACAGAAAAGTGCCAAATTTTTATGAGATCATTTTTGAAGTCCATAATTTCTCATTCATGGCGTCTTAAAAAATATTTCAAAATATTAGAGAAATTATTTTCAAAAAAGAAAATAATTGTTATCAATTAACAACAAATAAATATCAATTTTCATGAAATTCAAGATAATCTAAGAGAAAATCATCTTTTCACAAAAATACTTACATTTTTAATGACATAAAAATGAATTATTAATAATTAAAACAAATATTTATGTAAGAGTTCACTAAATGTAATGAAACATTGATAGTAAAGGTCCATATCTAATTAATTGATATTTATAGATAAAAAATCTAAGTTTCACATGAAGTGATAAATTTTGATAATAAAATTTTTAACATGAGATCAAATGTGAGTTAAATAATAATTTTTTTTCTATTTTACATTATTAAAAAAATAAACCCTAAAAATATATTTGTCTATATTTAAATATCCTTTACATAGAATAATAGAAAATTATGCTTAATAGGGCTCTAAAAATTATAAATATTTAGTTTAAATAAAATTAACTCATTTAAAATAAAAATATATTATAAAAATGTTTCAAAAATAAATTATAAATTCTTTTACACATAGGGGTTTGGACAATGATAATATAATTTTTTAATAAAAATATAAATGGTCAAAATAGAAAACAATTCGCTTACCTAAATTTTTAAATAGGAAGGAACAAATTCTATGGTTGACATTGGAACACACTAGGAAAGGGAGTAACTTTAGTCTCTAGGTCGTGAGAAGTATGTAGTGGATTTCTCATCTTATTTATCAGCAAAAACCCCATTAATTTACTATGATTAAAAAATAATGATATATTAATTTTTGGTCTTAGATGTGTTTATCTTGTTTGATAAAAAATATAAAAATATATATATATTATATCAATAGGACATAGTGAGTGATTTTAAATCTATAATTAGATTTGAAAATGGATTTTCGTTCAAGACGACTCGTATGAAGACCATTTTGTTCAAAATGATTTAAATATTTTTTTATATATCATATCATATCTCCAGAGAACTTTACAACCCAAAAGATTATATGAGACACTAAAAATATCATTTAATTAAGGTTGATTAGAAAATATGTACACATTGTATACTTGAATTAATCAAAGCTAATGGTTTGTATGTTTTAGAAGTACGAAATCCACCCACAATAATAAGTTTCATTATTTATGACTAATACATTCATTTTAATTTTTTTACACTTTGTTGTCTGGTTTTAAAAGTCACATTTTTTATTTTGATAACCATTAAATACAATTAAGGCTATTGTTAGAAAATTTTGTTTGCATTGATATTGGAAATGGTGATTTCTTTGGTTTTAGATGAAAGTGATGTCATTGGGGGCTCATTTGACTAGACCCAAGGTTGAAGGAGACCAAAAAAATGGATGACTATATTTAATCAATCAAATGGACCTGGTTGTTTTTTAAATTTAAAAACACGATGAAAAATTTCTATACCTTCATCCCATATTGAAAAGAAATAATTAATAAAGACAAATTAATACTCAATTCACGATAGCTTCACTGAAAATAAAAAAACAGACACTACACAAGCCTTACAGATGGGACCTACAGGAACTCTGGCTAACCCTTGCATGACCACCAAACCGTATACATGAGACTAAATGAACTTCTTAATAGCTATGCCCATTCAAAACCAATGGGTTTACATGGCCTTCTATAGATTCCTATAGAGGGCTAGTTTAGTGCCCACCTATATAGTGGTTAAGCATTAGACTGCCTTATATGGCTGAGTAAATTTTTATTCTAATATATTTTTCAATGTAAAAAAATTTAATTTTTTAATTATTATTATTTCAAATATTTCTATTAATTTTTATTATTAACATTTTGATATAATTTGTATCTATCGACTATAAATTATTTTTAAATTTCTATTTAAATCCGCAAAAGGGAAAACTGGATTCTAATATATAAAATAATTAAAACTCCAAAAATTATTTAAAAAATGTATAGAAATAGTTAATATAAACAACCATAGATTTATTTAGATAAATAAACCATAATTCAAAGACTATCTCCTCCTCCAAATATGTTTCTCTATTTCCCTCTAACTCTTTTTATTTTTTCAT
This sequence comes from Viscum album, assembly GCA_963277665.1. Lineage (NCBI taxonomy): Eukaryota > Viridiplantae > Streptophyta > Magnoliopsida > Santalales > Viscaceae > Viscum > Viscum album. The sequence continues at coordinate 1,017,552,312 of OY728140.1, read as the reverse complement.
TCTTCCTCTCATTATCTTTTCTAATAATGATAGATCCAAGGGTGGTGGGTTATAATTTTCCGTAGTTTAGTTAATCAGGGGAGATCTAGTTTTATTACTGATGCTAGTATTGATTTTCTTGAATTAACTCATTAATTATTGAGATTTGTTTGTGAATTAATAAAAAATTCTTTATATTTCTCTTTAAATTTTATAATATTATTTAGTAACAATAATTATATAAATGAAAAAATAAATAAAAACATTGGATGTTATATTCTTCTTTCTTAACTAAATTGCACCCCCACTATCCATTCATATGTACACCCTTCAAAATTTAGTATTTAGTTACTACAAAAACAACTGCACTGTTATCACAAAATTTGAATTCATCAAATTTTATTCATATCATTTTTACCTTTACCAAAGCCTCTAATGATGGATATTATCATGAAATAGAGAGTTTCAACATATTAGATTGATCCTCATGGTGGATTCAAGTTCTTCCTCTCCTTTTTCCCATATGAAACTTGTAGAAGTGGGGTTGTATTGATGTAAACAATGAAAATAAGTTCTTACAGATAGATATTGAGTATAAAACTACAAAAGGTTTATTTGGACTTGATTCATATAATATAGTTTAATTGAATCAAATTTGATTATTTAGAAATCATCATCTATTCTTCCTCTGATTCTTCCATATAAAATAAAACTTAAATGTTGATACATATATGATACATGGAGGTTCTGGTGAAAAACTGAACTATTATAAAAACTAATTCCCCTTGCATTTTTATTAAATGTCTTATTATATAATATGGTTATAGAAAAAATATACAGTTTTATTCTCTTATTACTCCCATTGGATTTAATTAACCATTAAGAATAATTATTATTGATTATATTTCTATTGAATAATGATCTGATGATTAGTATAAAAATAGGGTTCTAACAAATCAAATTAAAACAGAAAAAGGAAGTGATAGCCTCAACTTTTAGGATCATACCCTTTGAATCCAATTTATCAAAGCTTTTGAGGGAGGTATAATTTCCATGATTTTCCCTTAACAAATTATATGAAGAGATCCAGCAATATAATCATGAGAAAAAACATTTACATGAGAAGTTCAAGCTCGTCGAGATCACGACCCAAAACATGTTTGCTGAACCAGCCCATGAAATTCCCCCCATCGCACACTTTAACCTTAGGGAGTTTTCTAGTTCATTAAAGTGATATGTGATAAGACCCTAGAAATATGAGTATGTATATTTTTTCTATAGAATAATAAATATATTTCCATCCTATTATTGTTATATTATAAAAGATTTTAATTTTGATTATATTTTTTAATATTCAAATTTAATTATAATATATATTATGATGAATTAATGCATTTATGTAATTGAAAATATTTTAATTAAATATTACTATTATATAACATTTATTAAATATAAATAATCATATAATTTTTTATTAGTAAAATGTAAAATCTATAGGGGTTCAAAAAATGTTATTGTCAATAAAACATCATTTTCAGAAATTGATAATTTTTATTTTAAAAATTAAAATATACTTATTTAGAAATTTATTTAGAAATTATGAATATTATTTTTGAAATCAAGAAGTCAAAATTATCCAATAGTGATTTGTTTAATAATTTTCTGAGATAATTGAATGTTTAGGTAAAAATAAATACCAAATAAATATAATTTGTGTTTTTGACAAATAAATTACCCAAAAGTGATATAATATGTAATATAAATTAGATCCATTAACAATTTTATGTTTTCATTTTAAAATAAAGTTATTTTATGTTTATTCAAATCCATGATGAATCCTCCAAGACTTATAATATATTTTCAAATTTTAAAATTATTTCTTTAAGAGTGTACTCACCTCCATATCTCCAAGTGTAATATTTATATAATTTTAGAACTTGGAATCCTAAAATAAAAAAAATTTACCATTTGCAAGAAACCATGGAAAAAAACCATGGTATGGTTATTGGTTTCAGTTAATTTATTATGAAGAGTCCAAAACTAAATAAATAAATTAATCCCCCACATTTAATATATAAACCCACCCATACCCCCATTTCTATTCACTCAAACTCTATGGAGCATGTCCAAACTTTTCCCTTCACTACCTACAGTCCTACCAAAGAACCTCTAATCCTTCTAGAATCCCCTCCCAAGCCTTTGGAGTCATGTAGTTAAGTAAGGGATCGTCCACTCACCTCTTTTATCAAGCCCTCCTTTTATGTTACATCTTTTAATTTTCATTTTATTATTATGGGATATGATATTAAATATTCCCATTATTTTATATTTGATTCTTAAATTGTTATATCTTTCTGTCACTCTCATTTACGCTCCCATTATTCTTTATGTACACCAATTACTATGCCGATATGTTGTAAGGATTCTTCTCTATATTCATGTTTCTACATTGACATCTACCTTCTATTAACCCATTTATAATGTTGGTGTATTATTTTACATGTACCGAATACTTCCCATTTTATCTCCAAATAATGATATACCCCTTTCAATCTCATTAACTATTTTTTATGAATTTTATGTAAAGTCGTTATGATGCCAAAATTTCACTTCGATTTTCCATGCAAAAATAATTATGTAGTGGATACCATACCCATTTTTATATCAAGGGTATTCACCTTTATGAATATATACAGTATTCTGGGAACATAAATATATATATTCCCCATTCCTTGAACGTGGAATAAAATATGATGATTAATGAATCCATGTCATATGGTCTATGTGGCACGATTAAGAATGAGAATGAAATGATTATGATGAGTGCACCCAGATATCACTCCAACTCATCAGGTAATGTTTAGTATCATGATAATTATTTTTGGGATTGGGGTGTACCTAACTCCTTTTTGTGGATTTTTTCACCTTCATGTCTTGGTGTTTTATCCTTGACTGAGGTTTATGATTCAGTGTTTTACGTTGTTTCCACATTTCCCATTTCATGATTATCATGTTATATCTTTCTTTATTATTCATATTTATTTTATTATTCATTGATATTACTATATCAAAAATGTATCACTTATTCCATGTTTATTCCTTTATGGGGCTTTATAGCTCACCGATTTTCTATGTTTTCCTAATGTTATCTCATATAATTTTATGTTAGAAGGAGTACTTTGAGAATGTTAAAGAAGTTTTTAGTAAATATATTCTATTCCGTATTTTATGGTGTCATTTAATGTACCTAATTCCTAAAGATAGAATAATTATCGACCATTCAGGTGCTATTGAGTGTATTCTTATGTAATAAATATAATATCAATGTGAAATAAAGATCAGGGTTTTTATAGTTGCTATCAATGGAAAATATTATTCATTTTTGTGATTAATATTAGAATGATCTAGAGAATGATTTATGGATAACACAATGTATAAGAAAACATCCCTAAAGTTTGGTTAGTATTGATTAATAGGTTTATAAATTAAATAAATCTATGTCTTGATAGAAAAAGTGAACAAGGTTCTATCATATATGTACCTAAGAGTAACAACTCTGACAAGGTGTTTTGAGCCTGACTCATGGTAACATGGTACATAACAACATGGCTTACTGTGAAACTGGTTTGACACTCCCTAGGGATATGATTTGGTAAATTCAAAATATAATTATGAATCATTATTAAGGGAACAAAAAATTCCCCAAATAATATAGGTTATGAAATATATTATTCATAACATAGATTGAAGCCCGTAAATTCATTGGTTAAAGAAATAAATGAAATTTATATGTTATCACATTAATATAATTGGATTCCACCTTTATGTGTTTAATATTTTAATATTAATCACCCTTAAGTTTCCCTTTATTCTAGACAATGGCCTGAAATTGTAGGAATCTGGTGAACAACCAATGTTACAGGCACTATTATGACTTCCCAAACCAGATGCCTTATTAGATGGGAGCTCAAGTAGGACATATAGTTATCCTACCAAACAATCAGTAAAAAATAATGATTAAAAATGAACATTATTGAATTCCCAATGAAATTAAGGTAAAGGAAGTTTTTATCTCATGGAAGTCAATCTAATAAAGGTGAAAAGGGAAACATGACCCAATTTCCTTTTTGCAACAACTGTGGAATGAGGAACCAAGGAGAATGTGAAAAAGGCAATTAGAGAAGTTTTATGTGTGGGAAGATAGGTCCTAAAGTATCAAATTACCTTGAAAAAAATGGATAAGGAGATGGATGTAAATGATGTTCAATATAATGAACCTTATACAGTTCTATGCCAAAATTGTGGATAATTTGGGCATTATCCAGGACAATTCTCTATCCCAAGGGTTGAGAAGCATGCAGAGCATTAACAATATCCCAGAACAAGGGAATAAGGAAAGTCTTGTCCTGATATGAATCATGATGAATTAAGTACATGTAACATCAACTCAATAATTGGGTATGTCATGATGTATTTCAATTCATTCCCACCTAGAATATCTTGTATGTTTTCTATAAACTTTGAGTCCCCATGAGAAATGATTTTATATCATCAAGGAAAACTTCTAAGATTATATATCACATGCTGATGTTTGTGATAATTTTCTTTTTAAAAATAATACCACTATCCCTTTAGAGGAATTTCATATAAATCTAGGAATACATTGGTTTTACCTATATAGAGCCAACAAAAAGTTTCTATTAGAATGAAATCAATCAATTTATTTTGAATCCAACCTCAATTTTGTACCAGAACAAGGAGAAGGATGAATCTTCTTTAGTATTATCATCTCACGCATGGATATTATTTCCTTATAAGAATGTGTATCTAGCTTAAATGATTAACTATATAGAAAGAACCATCCTTGACGACATGGATTTTGTGACAGAATACACTAATGTGTTTCTCAAGGAATTTCTTGGTCTTCCTCTTAGATAAGTGGTCAAATTTTAAACTGATCTTATATCTAGGGTATTTACATTATCCAAGAATCCATATAGAATGGATGTTTTGTGACATGTAGATATTAAGAAACAACTATAAAAGCATTCGGATAAAGGGTTTACACACCCATGTAATTCAACATCAGATCCACGAGTCCTCTTTGTCAATGAGTATAGGTCAATGCACCTATAGATTGATTATTGTGAGCTCAATTAGATACTGATAAAGAACAAGAATCCTACACCACAAATTTATTTCTTGTTTAATTATATAAATGAAGCAAAATAATTTTATAGGGGGGATCATCAGTCGAGATATTATCAAGTAAGGAAGAAGAAAAAAATCCCCAAGATTTCTTTTTTGTACAAGGTACATGCACTATGAGTTCATAGTGATTCCACTCTCACACACTAAAACTCCAGTAATCTTCATAGATAGTATGAATATATTTTTTAGAGATTAGCTTGACAAAATTTGGTTAGTATTTATAGATAAAATCCTAATATACTCAAAAATAATGGAGAATCATGAGGATCTATTGAACATTATTCTAAAAACCTTACAAAGGAGAAGTTTTATGACAAGTAAAACAAGTGTGAGCTTTGGTTGAAGGAAGTATATTTTTTAGTGAATATCATCAAAAGAAATGGGGTATTTATGGATCCATCAATGATAAAATCAATAAAAGGATGACTAAGGCCAACATTTATGGTAGATACCCATAGTTTCTAGGGGTTAACATGGTATTATCACCCATTTGTAAAACATTTATCACAATTTCCAAAACCTCTTACCTAGAAAAATCAGAATGAAGTCATTATTTCTTAGAATAAAGAATGTGAAAAAAGATTAAAGGATTTAGAAAGAAGGCTTATCACTGCCCATGTGCTCATAGTACCCACTAGTGGAGAAAATATTGTAGTATTCAACAATTCTTTGAATATGGGTTTGGGTTATGTGTAAATGAATAATGAAAAATTAACTTCCTAAGCCTCAAGGAAATAAAAAATTCACGATTTAAACTATCACACACATGATCTCTAGTGGGAAGAAGTAATCTCCAATTTGAAAATTTTGAAGCATTATCTCTTTGGGGAGAAGTGAGAAATATATATGGTTCACCAATGTCTCAAATATATATTCACAAGAAAATAGATGAATAATCACTAATAAATATTATAAGACTTGCTCAAGGACTATGACAGCTCGATTAAATACCATCTTGTGAAAGAGAACAAAGTGGCAGACACTTTATATAGAAAGGATCAAGCAAATTTATAATTGATGAGAATTGATAAGGATCCAATCTTCATAGAATTAAATAGGATGGATATTGGAATCAAAAAGGAAGGAATATCATCAATCCTTATACAAATTATTTATCAACTATCTCTACTTTAATGGAAAATGAATTCTCAAAAATATAATGTGGAAATTCAGAAGAAAGTGGAAAATATTAGAAAAGTTAAATTCTGTGGAGTTCAGTGTTAATTAAGAACGAATTTTGAAATTTCGGTGAGGACTATGTGTTCCATAAAATCCTACATTGGCGAATGAACTATTGGATGATGCACATAGTTCGACTTTCTCCATTTACCTAGGAAACACAAATATTTATCAATATCTTTGAGAGAACTATCTGTGGGACAACATGAAGAAGAAGATTATTAAAAATATATCAATGTTCTGGGTATGTCATCAAGTTAAAGAATAAAAGCGTAAGTCTAAGGTGATGATGCAACCATTACCCATACCAACATGGAAATGGAAAAAATTACCATGTTGTTTATCACCAGACATATGAAGACATCTAAAGGAAATAGTGATATCTGGGTTTTTGTGGTTTGTCTTAATAAGGCTACAAACTTCATTGAGATTTGAGAGGATTTCTCATTAGATTAGATTGCAAGGACATAACTTAGAGAAGTGGTGATGCTACATGGAGTAGCACTAACAATTATGTACAATAAAGATCCATGATTCAGCTCTATGTTTTCTAAAATTCTATAGAATGTACTAAACACTGACTTGAACTTTAGTATGGCTTATCACCCTCAAATTTAAGGTCAATATGAGCGAACTATCCAAACACTTAAGAACATGTTGAGATCATGCTCAGTTGACATAAATGTATGATGGGACCAAAATCTTCCTCTGATCGAGTTCTCTTACAACAATAGTTTCTACTCAAGCACCAAAATGGATCCCAATGAATCCCTTTATGGGAATATGTGTAGGACACCTGCATGATGGGATGAAGTTGGGGAAAACAATTTTCTATGTCCTAAAATGGATGAAGAAATGGTTAAGAATCTTAAAACCATTCAATATTACATCAAAGTAACTAATTGTTGACGTAAGAGCTATGCTTAAAATCATAGAGAAGAACTAGAGTTTGATTTTGGAGACATGTTATTCCCCCACATATCTCTATAGAAGAAAGTAATGAGATTTTGGAATAAGAGAGAGATTATTACAAGGGACATCATCCCTTTTGAGATCCTCGATCGTATCATTGCGGTGGCCTATCCACTAACACTCTCACCGAACCAATCTCAAGTACATGATTTATTCCCTGTATCCGTCTTGAGAAAGTATATACCAGGCCACCCATATGTACTCAATCTAGAGGTAGTACCCTTAGAGAATGACCTTTACTATAAATAGAAGTCGATAAAGATCACAGATGTTAGATAAAAGCTCAATAAAATAATACAATTTACCTTTTTAAAGTGTTGTGGAGAAACAAAAAGTTTGAAGAAGTTTCATGAGAATCAGATTAGGTGATAAAGACTAGTTTCCCTAATCTATTTTAGTTTGGGAAAACAAAATTTATAGGGTGAAATGTTTTAAGGTTGTAATATTGTAACAACCTGAACTATTATAAATAAAATTTCTTCTTTCATCATTATTAAATTAATTATTATAAAATATGGATATAGAAAATACATGCACTTATTTTTTCTTATTATACCCATTGTATTTAATTTATCGTTATTAATCATTACCGTGGATGATATAGCTATTTAAAAGTGATCATGTGATTAGTATAAATATAGGGTTTTAAAAAAAATCCAATTTTAACGGACAAAGGAAGTGATGGACTCAACCAGTAGGATCATACCCTATGAAGCCCATTTATCAGATCTTCTGAGGGATATAACATTTTTGGGATTTTCCCTTTTCAAAGACCAGACATGAGGGAAACTGTTTATGTGAGAAGTTAAAGATAATCAAGATCATGGCCCAAACCATGATCTTCTCACTGCCCCATAAAAGTACAACCATCACACACCTTACCCATATAGAATTTTCTTACATAATAAATGGATATGTTACAAGATCCTAGAAATATGAGTATGTATTTTTTTATTAAATAATGAAATTATTTTCTATCTATAGTTTTTACTTAATAAATAAGTTTTATTCTGATAGTATATTTGGTTAATATTAAAATTCAATTAAGATATCTATTTTGATGATTTAATGGGATTTTAAATGAATAATATTTTAATAAAGTATTATTTTTAAATAACATTTGTTAAATATAAACAATCATATAATTTTTATTAATTAAAAATTTAATTTTTTAAGGGTTCAAAAAATATTATTGTCGAAAAAAAATTATTTTCAAAAAATGTTTGTTTTTTTTAAAGTTAAAATTACCGTATTTAGAAAATTATTGACATAAAATTAATATTATTTTTGCAATCAGCATGTCAAAATTATCTGATGGTTAAGTTTACATAATTTTCTGATATGGTAAATATTTGGGGTAAAAGTTAATTATCGTATAAATATAAGTTGTGTTTTTTGGTATTAAAATGACCCAAAAGTGATGTAATATGTAATATTAATGGGATCCATAACCATGTAATATATTACAATTTAAAATTATGTGGTTTGATGTTTAATTTATTTGTTTTATAAATCCATTATGAATCCTACAAGACTTATAATATTTTTTATGATCTTAAAATAATATCTTCAAAAGTGTGACTCGCATCCACATCACTAAGATTAATATTTTAATAAGTTGTGACCTTGGAATAATGAAATAATAAAAACCACTTCTCTATGGTAAAAACCATGTGAAAAACCATGGTATGGTTTTTTGTTTTGGGTTTTTATTATGTAGATTCCAAAACCAAAATAATAATGAAATCCCACTCATTTACTCTACAAACCCACCTGAAACAGATTTATTTTCACAAAACCTCCTTGGAGAATGTCCACACACATCCCTATACTACCTAGAGTCCTCCCAAGGTTCTAAAAATATTTTATGAATATCATACCTTTCCTTTGGATTCACATACTCAAGTAAGGGATCTTCCACTGTCCTCTTTTATCAAGCACTCCATTGATGTTATGTATTTTACTTTTCATTTCCTTGTGATTGGATATGATATTACATTTTACATTTAAATTCCATTTTATGTATATATTATTATATATTCTATTAAATTTCATTTACCATCCCATGATCCTTTATTTACACCTTTACCATGCAAAATTTTCATAAGGATGCTTTTCTATATTCTTGTTTCTTAATTACATTATGACTTCTATTTCAAAGTTTATAATGTTGGGATATGATTTTACAAGTACATAAGACTTACAATTAATTTGATAATAATTAGATACCAATTTCTCTCTCCCTAACCATTTTTATATATACTATGTAATGTCATTATGCTATTGAAATTTCACTGCGATTCTCCATGCCCAAACAATTGTGTAGTAGATTCAAAACCCATTAAAAAAATAAATGGTATTCACCTTTATGACCATATACATATTTATTGGGATGGAAATGTATGTATATCAAAATCCATGATTTTTGAATAAATTATGACGATGAATAAATCCATGTCGTATGATCTACGATGCATACTGAAGTATGCAAATAAAATGGTTACGATGGGTGTGCCCAGATAGTGATTTAATGCATTGGGTAAAGTTTAGTATCATGATACGACATGTTGGGACATTTTTGAACTTTATTAATTTATGGTAATTTTTCCACCATGATTTCTGGGTGGTTTATCCATGCCCTATGTTTATTATTAAGTGTTTTATGTTTTTTCTGCACTTCCTATGTTATGATTATCATGTTATATAATTCCTTATTATTCATGTTCCTTTTATTCCTCAATGGTATTCCTATCATATAACTTGTATCACTAATGCCATTTTTATTCCCTTAGATGTATTTATATCTCACCCCTTTCTTATGTATTTCACCATGTTATCCCATAGATATCAAGTTCAAAAGAGTATTTCTATCATGTTAAAGGGGGTTTATATAAAGATGTCTTATTCCATATTTTATGTTATTATAAAATGTACCTAATTCCCCAAATAACTATACTTATAATTCATATTGTTTTTATTATGTTTAGTATATTGTAGAAAATCAATATTCAATGTTAATTAAAGAGAAGGGTTGTTATAGTTCTACCATTCCACAACATCATAACAATTATAATCGATTCATATTAGTTTGTTAGGGTGAAATACTTAAAAATATCTTCTATATAATTCCCATGGTGAACAAAATAGAAAATTTGAGCGTGAAAAATAAAATAATAGGTAAATCCTGGTCCATAAAATAATCAGAGTATGTCAAATGTGTTGCATACTATATAAAGTCGTTTTCATGTAAATTAAAGGTTGTTAAAGGGATCCAATTCATACAAGGATGAATTAATAATAATCATTATAATTAAATAATATAGAAGAGATAATATATTCATTCACATTCTCATTCCATATATGTGAATATTATAGAATAATGTTTTTTACTAACAAATAGTTCAAAACCGAATAAAACACTCTAATCCCCAAAATCACCAAGACTGTTGCTCTGATTCCAAATATAAAGCCCTGAACCCACATTAATATATTCTCCACTAAAAATTCTGTGTATATTTTTATTAAATATAACCAAGAAATACATAATATTATATACATGGAAATATATTTTCTATTCTCAATTTTGGAGAAATATAAAAACGATACATTTTATCAGAGTTGACAAAAATTATAGATTTATGAAATTACCTTTATGAGTGGTCAATAATTTTAAAAAACAAACACCATTTTAATTTCTACAACAACTATAAAAAATATGTTAAAACAAATGATGCTAATTATATTTCTGAGTAAAGGGTTTTAAATAAATTTGAAAATTCTTTTTTTTTGAAACTATAAACCTCATTTGAGCATATTTTATAAGATAAACAGTTGATAAAAATAAAAACATAAGATGGGTTTTGAAAACATTGAAGAATTTAATAAATAACATTAAAATTTTCATACTATTTTGAAACTGTTTACTGTCAAATATAATAATCATTTGAAGTATTCATTGGAATTATCTTGTTTTCTTCACAATAACAAATTTTATGGGTTCATTACGATACTTACCAGACATTATGAAATACCATGTGGCCACATAACAGTAAAAATTACTATATACTGTCCCCATAAGGTCATTAGTTTACTCCCCATACCATATAAATTCATCTAATAACCAAGTTCCATGTTTTGAAGAAAACATTTTTTAGTTTATACCTTTCTCATTCATAACCACTTAAAAATATTTCAAAACATAACATTAATTATTTTAATATATGAAATCTATTTTTTCTAACATTGCATCCATGAAGGATCAATTTTCATACAATTAAAGAGATTTTAGGTGAAATCCATCTTTCTTTGGAAAAACATGAGTTTTTAAAGACATAAAGATGAATAATTTATAATTTATAGAAATACAGTTGTAATAGTGCATGAAATGTCATGAAAAATTCATAGTATATGGAAATATCTACTTGAATCATATTCATGGATAAAAAACCAATTTTCAAATAAAATGATAAATTTTATTATTAGAAATATTAACATGAGATCGAATAAGTGTTAAACAATAAAAACAATGTTTTTTCATTATTTTATATCATTAAACAATGTAATCATTGAAAATATAATTTTAGGTATCAAAATTTCCTTTACATGATATAAAATAAAATTAAACATAAGAGGGATTTGAAAATTATAAAAATTCCCTTTGTATAAAATGAAAACATTAAATAAAAATTATCTTATTAAAATATTTTGAAAATTAATAGAAACTTCATTGCCAAAATGGGTTTATATATATATCATATAATTTTTAGATGAAAAAATAAATGTTCAAATTAGAAAATAATCCCCTTACGTAAATTGATTGGTTAGTAGGAAAAAAGGTTGTGTTTGATGATGGAACACGATGAGAAAGGGGAGAGCTTTACCTGTGGGGTCATAATAATTGTGTATGGTATGGATAATCTTATTTCTAGGAACCAAAACCCTTATAGACCATTGATAAATAACATGTATATTAATTATTTTTGTCGGAATTTTTTATTATGTTTGATAATCAATTTTAATATATATATGTATATATTATCAACATCCATAGAGATTGATTTTAAAGCTTGTATTGGATTTTCTACTGGATTTCCAAGCTAGACTAAAGATATGGTTTCATAACTGGGGACCCATAAAACCCAAGAGATTATCAGCAACACTGTAAATATCACTTTTTAAGGTTAATAAGGAAATATATACATATTTTATGCATGAAATTATTGCCTACCCAATATTTAGATGTCGTAGAATGATGAATTTCAAACACATTGAAAGGGTTCATTAAATGTGGATGATACATTTATTTATAATTTTTACTCATTATTATCATGTTTTTAAATTATTGATTCCTCCTTAGTTTTCCATTAAATATGAGATCAACCATAGTTAAAAAATGGGGTCGATAGTAGTAGTTGAAATTGTGATTTTGTTGGTTCTCGAAAGAAATAGATGTCATTTGGGGTTTCACTCAGCTAGACTCAAGGTTTAAGATGAATGAAAGATAAATGGAAGGCTAGAAATAATCAATATGACTTCCATGGTTTTTTCTGGAATTTAAAAATTGGATGAAAATTATTCAAACCACATTCTTACATTGAAACTAAATGAGTTTTTGTTACACCGTACTAAACAAGTCAGGATAGCTCCACTCAATAAAAACAGACACCACACGATCATTACACATGGGCTCTATTGGCGCTCTACCTAAATGAAGCACAACCATGGAGACTTATATACAGTCCCAAATTTTCTTCTTGATAACTATTACCATTAAGAAAAATAGCCTCTATGTCCTGCTATAAAATCCTACCGAGGGCTTGTCCATTTCCTACTTAAGTAGTGGCTAAAATTTTTTATACCTTCGGTGATTGAGTAACATTTTATTAAAATATCTATTAAAGGTAAAAATTTTACATTGTATACTTATAATTATTTCATATATTTAAATTAATTTATATTATTTACATTTTTATTATATTATAGATTATAACCATCTATAAAATTATATTAAAAAATTATTTTTAAATCCATTAAGGGTAACAAGGTGTAACAGACTTTTAAATAATTAAACATTTGATAGATATTTAAGAAACTATTAGAAATAATTATTATAAATAGACATTTAGGTATTTAGTTGAACCAACCATATTTCAACATCTATGAATTTCACCAAATATGGTTCTATATTTCTCTTTTACTCATTTAATTTTTGTAATATTCATCGGAGGATTTTTCTAATCATGATAGATCCAAGGGAGGTGGGTTGTACATTTGGTAGTATCTTGTTAATTGGATGTGATCCAATTATATTTCTGATTCCAATAGAGGGATAATTGAATAAGCTCATGAATTTTTATGATGTGTTAAAGGTTTTGATATAATAAAATTGTTCTCCATTTTTGTCTTCAAATTCTAGAATATCATTTTTAATGGTATATCTTTAAAAGATAAAAACACAAAAAACTAGGTTGTTGCATTAATTTCCTAGATAGACATGTTTCATAAGATATAATTGAATATTTATATTAAAAATAAAATTTTGTAATAAAATTCAATAGTCTGTGGGTGTATTAGTATTATTTCAATTAAATCATTTTACAAAGAAACTGTGAATTGGGTAAGTCGATTTTTCTTTAGAAATGAAAAATTTTCTAAGTTTTTTTTAAATGTTAAAAAAATATAAGTATTAATTAGATTGATTAGAATTTGATAAAAAATATTTAGAAGTTTTTTTATCTGGATGTTCTATGTGAAAAATTAATTTTTTAAAAAAATAAAAAACTAATAATTAGGATGTAGAAAATAAATCTGAGAGTTACCTTACCACACATATTCTATTCATTGACTATCAAAAATAGTCATAGGCAGTGCCTCCAATTGAATTTCGTGGTTTTATAGTATCTATACAATTACTAAATAAATCAACATGAGATTTGGATTCCTAACATTGATATGGTGCCCTAGTTATTATACATAACCTTGAGGGATACATATTAATTGGAATTTTTTAGTTTCACACAGTCTTAATTATTGATCAAATAAGTTTATTGAATAAATTAGCGAAAAGAAAAGTATAAAACTATATGAATTGTATGTATAACTATAGGAGAGAATGGTTGATGAGTGAAATTCATTTTTAAAGGAAGAATTGGAAAATATCATACAAGTTTAAAATTTGCTTATTTAATTTTGGAGTGAATTATCTTACAATGTTTTTTTTGACTTAATTTGATATGGGGTGGATTAAATTATTACTATCAAATATTACAATAATACAATAAAAATATATTTTTTAATGTCTATGTAATTATAATGTTTTACTTATTATCATATAATTTAATCTATGATATTTTTAATTTTAATGCTTTATGATAAGAATTTTTTAAGTGAAAGGGTTTGATTAGCCAAAATTTATCACTATTTTTTCAGGTTATCTTTAGTGTACTTCATGAGAACATACATTATATATGTTATTTTCACACATTTTTTGGGTTTAAATATTGATTTTTGGAAACTTGTGATTTAATTCCTTATTTGATTCAATTGTAATTTATATTTAAAAGGAATTTGGAAATATATATTTCATATTCAGATTCATTTAATTGATGATTTGACCCTTATAGGATTTTCATTTATCACTAATTCATTCAGTTTTTTAATTCATTTCTTCATTGCTTTATTTTTATTTTAATTGGGATAAAACATTTTTAATTTTATTTTTTAGAATCCTACACAAATAGTTTCATGTTTATATTGCTCCATATGTTCACACTTAAGGGAACATCAAAGATCCAACTTATCATGTGATAGAGGCTAAGAATATTCCCATACGAAAATTCTTGCTAACATTAATCACTATTATTAAATTTGAAGCCAATGAATTTCATGAATGAAGATCAAAGGGAATTTAAATTCCAATGTAAGAACATATCAAAGATTAAAAGTGCGTTAAAAGCCAACCCTATACCAAAACAGAAGAATACAATACATTATCCATCCAATTCGACCACATTATCGAATGCACAATACAAACTCAAAGAAACAACAAACGTGTTTTGATGCTCTACTTGAAAGAAATTTTCATCATCACATCGATGAATTTCTTGGAACAACCTATAAAATCCCAGGTAAATGAAGAATAATATATTTTCATACTTATTAATATTTTTGAAATAAATATTAATTTAACTTTAAAATGGTTTCTATATTCGATAGCGTACCTGATACGCAACAATGGGTTTCTTTGAAATCTTACATTGCACACTAATAATATAATATTATTATTTTAAATGGAAGTTAACTATTGGTTGTTTTATTGGTTGGAATGAACAAAACTAACTACAATATGATTATACATATTTGTTAAATGTGTTTACTTTTATCCAATAAAATATAGAGGCTTAAAATGTGATTGAATCTAATTTTAAGAATAATTTACATTAAAAGTTAGATTTAACAACATTTAATGGATAACCCTATTTAAATATAGTTTTGGTCACATTAATACATTCTATTTGACCAAATAAAACCTTCTTTAGAATGGGGACATCAAAATTTTCTTTGTGAAAATTTTTGGAAATTTTCCGATAATGTTCATTTTTAAGGAATAGTGAAAAATATTGTATTTTAATTCAAAAATGTGTTCTAATATAATTTTTTTATATAGTATGATTATCTTTTAAATTGGTTTTCAAGTTTAATTATTATATATTTTTACCATTTAATCCAATTTTGGTCATTGGAATTAATTTCACTTTGAATTTGGACATAAACAATTGTCAATCTTTTGATAGTTATTCTTTCTTAAAAACACATTATTTGTTTTAACAACGGGAAGTAATTTTAAATTAATTATTTAAACTTCTATTTTTATAATTCGGTAAAATAGTCATCGATTTTGAATTATTAATATCAAATAAATCTTAGGCTGAATTTTTGGTATTTATCTGAAAAACTTCAATTTTTGATGAATAGTGAAACCACTTAGTAGTTGTTATAAAAATGAACTTTTTCATTTAAATTTTACCACTTCTATGAATTTAATTTAGAAAATCCAAAATACTTGGTTGTCATTAATAAGTAAAATTTGGTTCAATAAGATGAAAATAATTTTTGGTGAATAGTAACTTTTGACTTTTATTTACCACAGTTAAAGTTAAATAGGGTAATTTAAGGTAAAAAGAATATTATAAGAATTCCAAATTACCTTAACACTTGTACTAACCTTATTGGATGAGTAATGGACGACCATGGGCATACATGGGTCGATTTTGGGACCCCATGGAGCCACTTAAGAATGATAATGACCCTTTAGAATAATTAATATAAAGTAAAGGCAAAAATGACAAAAAGAAATATCTTTTAGTAAATTAATTTTCATATGGTGTTATATAAGTAATAATTTTGAATATAAATATTCATTTGAAAGATATAAAGAGTTCATAAATCATAGTATTTGTTTAAACTTTTTAGACATCAAATAAATTAAATTATATATGACACAATAATAATGCAGTATTTACCTCATTAACAAATGATTTAAATAAGCAAGATTGTAAATATTAAAATAACATCCAAAACCTGAATAATTATTGTTGTACGATTTTATTTAGACCATGAGTCATATTATATTCATCTCTAATTAATTTTGGATCTTTATAAACCTAATATAGGTTTATAATAAAATAATATTTTCAAACATTCCTAAAGAGCCCCTCCCCCCCTTATAAAAGGAGACCATTTCTAACCAATTCCTCAAACCTCTCATGCCTTTTTACACATCCATAATAGTCCCAATTAAGCTCCCTACATCCCTATCCTCCTCGTAGATGCCTTAACTTAGGCATAATGCACTTCAAGAAGACCTTTTTGTTCAAACCAAAGGAAGTTACCCAAATTAAAGGTAACAGTTTATCTTAACTTATTTTATATTATTTTACTTCACCAACCCCAAAACTCTTTTTATTCCTTTATTTTATAACAAAACCAGTATCCTAAATATACTAAGATATTTTTATGAGAAGGATTTTAACTACACTTAAACACACCTCCATCTAATGTGTGAAGAACATACTATTTCTGTGGATGGAAAATGAACGCCTCACGAAATGATGATTGTTCGATTATCTCCTACCACCTCTCATGGTGGACATTAAGAGGGAAATTTATTTATATATGATATATTTTATGTTTATGTTTTCTTTATGATTCTGTATTTTCCATTTATATCGTATCTTTATGGTTTCCATAATGGGTAAACGCGATAATTTCATTTGAGCAAGTGCAGACTACCGCCCCCTCAAAGTGATATGACTTGTTAATTCCATGTGTGGGATGTATAAAGGATGGAGTTAATTATATTATATTATATCATAATGGAATTATAATATACCTATTTGTAATTATGTTTTAATTTCATTAAAATAAAAAATATAAATGGAAGTAGCGTTCATGCGTACGTATGACTTACCATCTCCATGAATGGTGCATTTCATTTCTTACCTCCAAATGTAATGTACTATTATAAATACATGTATATACTGGATATATATGATATATATGATATATAAATTATGAATATCATTCTGGATATAATTAACTTTTTACCTTGTGAACAACTTGTAACTATATGGTGTTCAATTGTGACTCAAGTACCAAATATCAACAAAACAAAAATTATTAACTTGAATGATTACATAATGTTTATAACTTGGTAATAAGAGATATAAAAAGAATAATAAAATTGAAAAAGGTTCTTAATCAATTAGAAATTAACTTTAGTTTATTATTCAGGATATTAAATAATGAACAGGACAAGTCAGAAACAAGGTAAGGGACTTCGGCTCAATCTCCTTTCATTGAGGCATATTTAGTTTTAATACACGAATTTTTTTTATAGGCTGTATAAACACCCTTGACATTTCAAAAGGAATCTTTTTCAACGAAGATTTTTACTAAATGATAAAAAGGAATGTTTCTTTTAATGTAAGTGGTGACAATTATTTTTCTTCCTCCGCGAGTATTATTTGTTCTTTGGATTCCTTAATAAGGAACAATGTTTTTTTCAAGGAAAATAAATATAATATACTCATTTATGTATTTCAGTATTGAAAATGGTTTTCATAATGGATTTGTTATGTCAATATATTTAAGTGATATATTTTGATTGAAATGTGGAAATTTTATCTTTCTTTTATATTTCTTTTATGTGTTATGATTTTATAATTGTACTTTGACATTTGACGGGTGGTTACGTGAAAAACCAAATGTCGGGTGGTTCTGCGATAAACCAGGACTGATGGTTATGTTATATCCTCTAATTCATTGCATATGGAAGTTAGCCGTATGCCTATTCTATTTAGTGATATGTGTGGAAGTCGACTGTATGGTTATTCCATTTAAGTATGTTTATGTCCCAAGTTACCTTTATATGTTATTTGTTCTTTATATGGGTTTTATGGTAATATTTTGGTTACGAAAGGGTAAGTAGTGATCTTTTATTCAGTGAAGAGTATTTACTACTTCATAGAGGTGAAAATTGTTACTTATGTAAAATTATTCATGGTTTACTTGTTGTTCTAAGAAACTAACAGTTTTCCTTCTTTGTGTATCCCTTACTGAGCTTTTTATGCTCTCCCCATGTTTTGGAAATGTTTTTCACATGACATAAGGTGGAATAGGGTCAAGGATGGGATTAACAAAAAGTCATGTTGTCTTAAACATGGAACTAGACATGGATATTTTTATCAATAGTTCATGTTTTGTGAAAAAATGGAAACCTAGTAGAAGTGTCTACATTGTATTTTTTTGAAATGAAATGTAATAGTTATGGCCCAATTATTTAAAACTCTAAACCTGAATAGATCCTTAATGTGAATTTTTCATTTAATTAATGATTATGTGATGGTTTAAGTCTGTTTCCTTATAGTTGGTATTGGAGGTCAGTTTAGAAAACTTTAGGAGTTAGGGTATTGTTAAATTAATATCTAAAAAATAATTTATTGTAATATTTAAATGATATAGAATTTATAGATTACCATGTTGCTTCACTTAAGATATTTTAGTGTTCAGAATGGTTTTACATATAGGAAACAAGGGAGAAATGTTGGGACGACATCCAGAGGAAGACATCCTTCCAAATCAGAAACCATAGATGGTCAGAATCGGAACTAAACAGTTTGTTGCAGTGATGGCACAATTGACTCAGGCTATAAATGGTGGTGGTATCTATGCATGAGATCATCCAGATCAACTGCATAGGAACATGTCAGTAGTGGAGAATTTCATGAGGCAACATCCCCCATCATTCAGAGGATCATCTGACCCAGTGCTAGCGGAAGGGTGGATTAAAGCACTTCAAAAAAGTTTTGATGTCATGGGTTGTTCAAAACATCAAAAGCTTACTCTCGCTATTTACCGTTTTGAAGGTTATGTTTATCTGTGTTGGTCGACAAGGAAAAATATCAGGGATAGTGAGGAGATTGATTCTCTTGATTGGGATGAATTCAAAGGTATGTTTATTGAGAAATATTCTCCTAAGGTGGTTCATCTTAGGATGGAAATCCAATTCCTAAATTTAAGGCAGGAGGATGACTCAGTGGCTGATTATGAAAAAAAATTCACTCGAATGGAAAGGTATGCACCAAATTTCTTCTGAGATCTTAATAGTAATATAAATAGATTTTAATCAGGACCGAAGCCATGAAATCGAAGTGAATTGGCCTCTGATGAGTTTAAAAGTTATGAAAAACTTGTTCGTTTTGCGGAGAAGGTGGAAATGGAGTCTGCCGATGTTCAGGTGTTCGTCGACAAACAGCAGAACTAGAGGTCCAGTTGGTAGACAGAGGGAAAGAATTCATCAAAGAAGCCTGGTGGTAAGAAAACTAAATATCCATCTTGTGAGAATTCTGGTAAAAATCATCCTGGAGAATTTTTATCAAAGAATTGAAAGTGCTTCCGGTGTTGTAAGTCTGGTCATATTGCTCGTAACTTTAATAAAGATGATCAAGTAGGAAATGAGAAGCCATCAGTAAGATGTTTTAAGTGTAATTAAATGGTTCATTAGGCAAATGAGTGTCTATAGAAGAACTCAAATGAGGAAAATCAGCCAGACTACAAGCAGAAAGGGGTGGTGAAATCCTTTGCATTTACTTCAGTAGATGTGGGTCCATCAAACGATGTAGTATTAGGTAAAATATTTATTTATTCAAATTATGCCAATGCGTTGTTTGATTCAGGGTCTACACACTTTTTCATTTCTGAGAAGTTTTCTAATAATTTGGGAATTCAATCTCAAGATATGAATAAAGAACTTATGGGAAAAACATCTAGAGGAAATGTTGAGTCAAAAAGAAAACATAAGAACCATCATGTCCTTGTGTGTGGGAATAATCTTCCTGCAAACCATATAGTTTTACCTCTAGTAGAGTTTGATGTTATTTTGGGCATGGATTGGCTGTTTGTTTATCATGCTAAGATTTACTGCAGAGCTAAACAGGATTCATTTAAGAAAGATTTATAGTTTGTGTACAAGAATAAACCCTAGCCTTTGATAACATATCCAGAAGATGAGAAACTAGTAAAATATGGAAATGAATGTTACCTTGCACATATTGTTGAAAATAAAAGAACTATTTATATTAAAGATGTGCCAGTGGTAAATGAGTGTCATGATGTTTTTCCTAATGAGTTACCTGGTATTATACCTGATTGGGAAGTTGAATTTACAGTTGACTAAGTTCATGATGCTAAGACAATTTCAAAACACCCATATTGAATGGCTCAAATTTATCTTTTAGAGTTAAAGAGGCAATTTCAGGGGTTATTTGATCAGTGTTTCATTCGACCTAGCACATCACCATGGGGTTCTTCTACCTTGTTTGTTAAAAAGAAAGATGGTTCAATGCGTCTTCACATTTATTATAGAGCATTGAATAACATCACTATTAAGAACAAGTATCCATTGCCTCATATAGATGATTTTTTTTGATCAGCTACAGGGAGCTCAGTATTTTTTTAAGATTGACATGAGATCGGGGTAACATTAGTTGAAAGGTAAAGAATTAGACATTTTGAAGACTGCATTTCGTATTAGATATAGCCATTATGAATTTGTAGTAATGCCTTTCAGTTTAACCAATGCACCCGATGTATTCATGGATCTTATGAATACAATTTTTGATGAGTTCTTGGATAAGTTTGTGGTTGTGTTCATTGATGATATTTTGGTTTATTATAAAAGTAAATAGGAGATTGAATTTCATTTAAGGGTCATCTTGTAGACCTTAAAAGAAAAGAAACTTTATGGGAAATTCAGCAAGTGTGAGTTTTGGTTACAAAAAATTTCTTTCCTTTGTCACATTCTTTCAAAAAATGGAGTAACTGTTAATCTTGCTAAAACAAAAGTTATTGAAGAATGGGAAAGACCCACATATATACCCGATATAAATAGTATTCTTGGTTTGGAAGGTTATTACTGGAGTTTTGTTGAGAAATTTTCACGATTATCTTGTCCAATGACTAAGTTAACTCGAAAGGTCTAAAGTCCATTTGGACAATAGAATGTGATGACTGTTTTGAGGAATTGAAAACAATATTGGTGAATGCTCTAGTTTTGGAACTGCCTTCCAGAAATGGTGAGTTTGTTATTTACAGTGATGCTTCTTTGAAAGGACTTGGATGTGTCTTTATGCAAAATGATCAGGTAAATGCTTATGCTTCACGTTAGATGAAACCTCATGAGTTTACATACCCTACACATGATTTGGAATTAGCTACTATTGTTTTTTTACTTTAAAAATTTGGAGGAATCATTTGTATGGAGTAAAATGTGATATATGTACTGGCCATTAAAGTTTAATGTATATATTCACTCAGAAAGAATTGAACATGAGACAGAGGAGATGGCTAGAATTAATCAAGGATTACGATTGCACGATCCATTACAATCTGGGAAAAGAAAATAAAGTTGTTGATTCTTTGAGTCGAAAAAGTAATGCTTCATTATCCATGATATTTTTGTATCGAGATCCTTTGGTTTTTGATTTGATGAACTTTGACATAAAAGTTGTTAGTGCAGGAAATTATTCTGTTTTGTTTCAAGTGTTAGTGAAATCATATCTATCATACAGAATAAAGAAAACGCAGAAAGAAGACAGTGAGTTTCAAAAAAAGGTAGATTTGGTTCGGAAGGGTATGTTACCGAATTTCAACATTGATAATAATTTTTTTTTTGAGGTTTGAGAAGAGATTATGTGTGCCTTGTGATTCATAGTTGAAGAATGAGTTGTTATGTGAACCTCATAGTTCTCCATTTTCAGTCCATCCTAGTAGTACAAAGATGTACAGAGGTCTTCAGGAGTATTACTGGTGGGATGTAATAAAAAGAGATATTGCTAATTTTACTGTGAAGTGTTTGACTTGTTAGCAGGTTAAAGTAGAGCGGCAGTTACCGAAAGGGATTTTTCAGTCTTTTCCAGGGCTAGAGTGGAAATGGGAAAATATATGTGTGGACTTTGTTGTGGGATTACAGTAGAAATCAATAGGTAATAATACAATATGGGTTATAGTTGATCAATTGACTAAATCTTCTCATTTCCTTCCTATTCAAGATACTTTGTCTCTAGATCAACTTTCCTGGTTGTATGTTAAAGAGATAGTTATGTTGCATGGAGTTCCCCTCTCCATTGTTTCCGATCGTAATCCCAGGTTTACTTCAAACTATTGGAAAGGACATCAAGAAGATGTTGGGTACTGTATTAAATTTTATTACAGCTTTTCATCCTCAATTAGATCGGTAGTTGGAACGAACAATTCAGACCTAAATGGATATGCAACCTGCTTGTTCACTGGATTACCATGGAAGTTTGAACTAACATCTCTCTTTGGTTGAATATTTTTATAATAACTATTTTCATTCTAGTATAAAGATAGATCCATTTGAGGCATTATATGGAAAGCGTTGTCAAACTCCATATTTTTTGGGTTGATGTAGGCAAAAGTAAGCTGATGGGACCAGGATTGGTAGAAGAGATGGCAAGGGAAGATCAGTTGATTTAGAATCACATGAGAATAGCTCAGAGCAGACAGAAAAGTTATGTAGATAACTGGAGGAAGGATATTTCTTTTGAGGTAGGTGATCATGTATTTCTCAATGATTCTCCATGGAAAAGTGTGATGCGTTTTGGTAAGAAGGGAAAGTTGAGTCCGAGGTTCATTGGACCTTAAGAAATCCTGGAGAAAATTTTATCAGTAGCATACATAGTGTCTTTACCTCCATGTTTATCCTAGGTAAACAATTTTTCTCATGTTTTAATGTTGAGAAAGTATATACCAGATCCATCTCATGTTTTTGAGTCCAGAGGTTGTTCAGTTGAAAGAGAATCTCTCTTATGGGGAACAACCAACCTAGATTTTTGACCACAGAGAGCAAGTGTTGTGGAATAAGGTAATTCACCAGGTAAACGTTTTGTGGAAAACCCAATTGATTGAAGAGACAATGTGGAAATCTGAAAATTCTATGAGGTATAAATACCCCCACTTATTTTGATAAGTGAATAAAAATTACGAGGAGGAAATTTTCAAAAGGGGGAAGGATGTAACATCCTTTGTAAATGAGGAATAAGTGAATTTCATACTTATTAATATTTTATAATTAAATATTACTTTTACTTTAAAAGGGTTTCTATGTTTGATAGCGTACTCGATACGGAACAATGAGTTTCATTGAAATCTTATGTTGCACACTAATAATATAATATTATTATTTTAAATGGAAGTTAACTCCTAGACGTTGTATTAGAGGGAATGAACAGAAATAATTACAATATGAATATACATCTTTATTAAATGTATTTACTTTTATCCGATAAAAGTTATAGGCTTAATATGTGAATGAATCTAATTTTAAGAATAATTTACATTAAAAGGTCGATTTACCACCTTTTAATGGAGAACCCTCTTTAAATGTAGTTTTTGTCAAATTAATACATTCAATTTGACCAAATAAAATCCTTATTTATAATGGGCGCATAAAAATTTACTTTGGGAAATTTTTTGTAATTTTTCCGATAAAGTTCATTTTGTAATTAATATTGAAAAATATTGTATTTTAATTCAAAACTGTGTTTTAATATAAATTTTTTATATGGTAAGATTATATTTTTAATTGGTTTTAATGTGTAATTAGAATATATTTTAACCATTTAATCCAATTTTGGTCATTGGAATTAATTACACTTTGAATTTGGACATAAACAAATGTCAATCTTTTAATAGTTATTGTATCTTAAAAAAACTATTTGTTTTAACAACAAGAATTAATTTTAAATGAATTAATTCAACTTCTATATTTATAATTTTGTAAAATAGAAATCATTTTTGAATTCATAATATCAAATATATCTTAGGATGAATTTTAGGAATTTTTCTGAAAAAATTCAATTTTTGATGAATAGTGAAACCACTTAGTAGTAGTTAAAAAACTGACTTTTTCATTTACATTTTACCACTTTTGTGAATTGAATTTTTAAAATACAACATACATTGTTGTTATTATTAAGTAAAATGTGGTTCAATAAGATGAAAATAATTTTTGGTGAATAGTAACTTTTTACTTTTATTTACCGCGGTTAAAGGTAAATGGGGTAATTCAAGGTAAATAGAATATTATAATAATTCTAAATTACATTAAAACTTGTCCTAACCTTATTTTATGAGTAATGGACGACCAGGGGCATCTTTGGGTCGATTTTGGGACCCCCTGAAGCCACTTATGAATTATAATTACACTTCAGATTAATTAATTTAATGTAAAGGAAAAAATGACATAAATAAAAATATTTTAGTAAATTAATTTTGATATGGTCTTATTTAAGTAATATTTTTCACTATAAATATTCATTGTAAATATAATACAATTTCATACATCATTGAATTTTTTAATAATTTTTAGACATCAAATAAATTAAATTTTATGTGACACAATAAAGATGCAGTATTTACCTCATTAAGAAATGATTTAAATAAATAAGATTTTAAATATTAAAATAACATCCCAAACATGTCTAATTATTATTGGATGATTTTATTTAGACCATGAGTCATCTTATCTTAATATGTAATGAGTTTTGGATCATTAGAAACCAAATTTAGGTTTATAATAAAATAATATTTGCAAACTTTCCTAAGGAGCCCCTCCTCCCCCTTATAAAAGGAGACCATTTATATCCAATTCCTCACGCCTCTCATGCCTTTGGGCTCGTCAAAAATCTACCCAATTAAGCTTACTATATCTCTATCCTCTTCTTATAAGCATTACCTTATGAATAAGGCACTTCAAGAAGTTCTTTTTGTTCAATCTGAAGGAAGATACCGAATTTAATGGTAATAGTTTATCTTAAATTATTTTCTTTTATTTATATCTCCAACCCCTAAAATCTTTTTATTAATTTCTTTTATAACAACACCGGTATCCTAAATATACTAGGATTTTGTTATGAGAAATATTTTAACTACACTTACACACAACTCCATCTAATGGGTGAAGAACATACTGTTTCTGTGGATGGAAAACTAATGCCTCACGAAACGATGATAGTTCGATTATCTCCTACCACCTCTCATGGTGGACATTAAGATGGAACTGTATTTATATATGATATATATTATTTTTTGTTTTCTTTATGATTATGTATTTTACATTTATATCATAACTTTATGGTTTCCATAATGGGTAAATGTAATAATTTCATTTGAGGAAATGCGGACTACCACCCCCTGAAAGTGATATGACTCGTTAATGCCATATGTGGGATTTATAAAGGATGGAGATAATTATATTATATGATATTATACTGGAATTATAATATACCTATGTATAATTATGTTTTAATTCCACTAAAATAATAAATAAAAATGGATGTAGCATTCATTCGTATGTACGGATTACCGTCTCCATGAACGGTGCATTTCATTTCTTACCTCCAAATGTTATGTAATATTATAAATAAATATATATACTAGATATATATGATATATATAATATCTAAATCGTGAATATCTTTCTGGATATAATTAACTTTTAATGATGTGAACAATATGTAACTATATGGTGTTCATTTGTTACTCAAGTACCAAATATCAACAAAACGAACATTATTAACGTGAATGATTACATAATATTTATAAAATGGTAATAAGTGATATAAAAGGAATAATAAACTTGAAAAATATTCTTATTCAAGTAGAAATTAAGTTGAGTTTATTATTCAGGATATTAAAAAATTAACGGTTCAAGTCAGACATGAGGTAAGGGACTTCATCTCAATCTCCTTTCATTGAGGCATATTTTGCTTTGATACACGACTTTCTTTTATATGCTGTATAAACACCCTTTAATTTAAAAAAAGGGACTCTTTTTCTACGAAGATTTTTACTAAATGGCCAAAAGGAATGCTTCTTTTAATTTAAGTGATGATGACGACCTTTCCGCCGCCACGAGTATTATTTGTTCTTTGGCTTCATTAACAAGCCGTAATATTTTTTTTCAAGGAAAATAAATTCCATATACTCAATTATGTATTTTAGTATTGAAAATGGTTTTCATAATTTATTTTTTATGTCAATATATTTATGTGACATATTTTTATTGAAATGTGGATTTTTTTTCTTTCCTTTATATTTGTTTTATGTGTTATTATCTTATAATGGTACTTGAACATTTGACGGTAGGTTACGTGATAAACCAAATGACGGGTGGTGCCATGATAAACCAGGATGGGTGGTTACGTTATAAACTCCAATCTATTGGTTATGGAAGTCGACCGCATGGCTATTATCTTTAGTGATATGTCTGGAAGTCGACCATATGGTTATTCTATTTATGTTTGTTTTTGTCCCAAGTTACCTTTATATGTTATGTGTTCTTTATATGGGTTTTATGGTAATATTTTGGTTATGAAAGGGTAAGTAGTGATCTTTTATTCAGTTAAGAGCATTTAATACTTCATAAATGTGAAAAGTATTACTTGTGTTAAATTATTCATGGTTTACTTGTAGTTTTAAAAAACTAACAGTTTTCCTTCTTTGTGAATCCCTTACTGAGAATTTTATGCTCATCCCATGTTTTAAAATGTTTTTCATAGGACATAATGTGGAATAGGGTCACGGATGAGATCATGTAAAAGTCATGATGTCTTAAACATGGAACTATACATGAATCTATTTTTCAAGAGTTCTTGTTTTGTGAAAAAATGGAAACTGAGTAGAAGTGTCTACTTTGTATTTTATTTGAATTAAAATGTAATAGTTATGGCCTAATTCTCTAAAAATATAAACCTGAAAAGATCCTTAATATGAATTATTCATTTAATTCATGATTATGTGATTTTTGAAGTTTGGGTCCTTATACAACCTAGATAGACATAATGGATAACACGTATTAAATCTACTACTCAATGTAATTTCAAAGCCCAACACTTCTTGAATCCATGGAAACACTATATAAGGTATAATTGTGAGACTAAAATATCTTAAAATTGTATAAACCATCCACATTTAAGAGTATTTTACCCCCCACTTACCTTATATTGCTCAAAAATGAGAATCAATATTTTAGGAACCCATGAACCTCATATAAGCACAATTTCATCATTATATTCATAGGGAAACTCAATGAAGGGATGCACAAACTATTTTATAGTCTTAGATACTACATCATTTGCACATGACAAAAATTCATGCTAAGAGGGGAATTTACGTTTTCCATGTTGAATTGTCAAACTAAATCATGAAATGACTCAATAAATAAGTCATGTATCGATAGATCTAAAAGAGAGAAATTTTCTATAAATTACAAGATCTGACACTAACAATGCAATAGAGGGAAGTAATTGAATTTACCATACAAGTTTAATGAAATATATAACTTCTATATGATAATATCACACATTTTTATTCATAATTAAAACTAATTGTTTTTATACGAGCAGATAAATTGATGTAGAGAACGGTCCCACTATTAACTATTTGTGGATATGGGTCACATGAGAAGAGTGACTAAGTCCGAAGAACTGAATATGATTTCCAAGTAGTTGTGTTAATGTTGGTCGAACATGGGTATGTATTGTTCAGAGTTTATTTAATGGACATTGTAAAGATATAATGATATTTTTATTCCCATACACTTCATTTCATATTTTAATTTTTTCATGATTTTGTTATGTTGTTAGATTTATGTCAGATTTGTTATTAATAAAACATCATCTTGTTAAAATCCATTAAGTTAGGGTATTAATTCTTCCTTATAAATATAATTATTATCATATTGATATATAATACAAAACTATTGTGTATTTATGAATTAGTGTAAGTGGAATTTTATAATAAGAAAAAGGAATTTGTTCACTATTCATTTTTAGTGACTTGTGAGTGTAAGGTAAATGTGAGAGTAGAACTTGAAACTACAACACATGGAAGCTAATTTTTATCTTTATGAGGGTTGTGTAGGGAGTGACACCCACATAATTATGATTGATACATATAATAGTACGGAATAGACAAACCAAATATTTTTATTAGAGTTGAGAGAGTAATAGAAGAACAAACATCACTAAGTGAATTCAAATAATTATTCTAAATTAGTATCGACGAGAAACATTAAGGGACTTGAAATATATTTAAGAAGTAATTTAAATACACTAATTTTTTTTTCATAGATTAACATTAGTGGTTTCTTATTTCATTAACATAAACTATGTGAGACCTATGTGGGTTCATTTAATATTAAATTCTCATGAAATGTAACACTTTTTTAGGGGTGAAAATCATTGATAGTAAAATATATTCTAGGAATCTTGTCAATACCTTTCTGTCTGTGTTCAAAAAACCATTATATCATATTTACTAATTTTAAAAAATTTCATCATAGAGAAATAGTGTATGTAACTTTTACCTGAAAGCCAACCTAGATTCTGGTTATAAATTAATGTTTTCTCAATAAACTTCAATGCAATGAGTATCTACCTCTAAATAATTGAGGGTTTTCAATGATAATGAATATTAAATTTATCATTCATAATTTTCTCTAGTTCTAATTTAATCTAATAAATTTTTATTTCTCTATATTTTAGATCTAGAATCAATTCCAAGAATCAATTTCAGTTATCTCAATCCATATAACAATGAAAAGTGTTACAAAAATTTAAGCATGCTCAAAACTGACCAAAACAATCAGGTAAAATACCTAAATATTGAATTGTATGTTTCTATATTTTATTAATATATTGAACTAAAAATGTATATAATCAATGTAAATTATCATGTTCCACATGAAACAAAAAATTAGATATATTATTAATAGTTTTTCTCCAAAATCTATTGCCTATGTATATCTAATTTCAAAAAAACATTTTAGTTTCCTTATGTTGAAAAGAATATCTTCAATACACCATGATATGGTTTCCCCTTTACTATATTATGGTTTTTTTATGATCTATATATACTCTTTTGTTTTATCTAGATAAATTTTTAAAACTATGATTATATCTGGGATTAGTTTGCAAGTTTTCCATAAAAATAAATACAAATGAAACCATTTTTCTCCTACTGTTCATTTTATCAAAAAGATATAAAAAAACATCATATTAAACCATGATAGCCATCATAAAATAGTTTCTTTAATATATATTTTTTTTTCAATCATCCATGAGAACCATGCTGAACACTATGAATTATTTTGATCCCTAACATTTAATAAAAACTCCGGATAATATACTCCAAAATCCACTTCAAACCTTATGTTACCAAATCGTTGTTCACAGAAAAATTATTATGAAAATGATGTAGTTTAATTATAAAATTAGAAAAATGATTCTATTATAAAGGATTCCATAAAAATAAAGTCTACCACAATGTAACACCACAAACAAGGTCTTCTTAAATCGTAATAGAGTTGGGTGCACCACATAGACTCAGGAACACCTCCCCATATGTTAGGGGATACCTCCTAGAAACATCAACATGGGGAGACTATACTCTATGAAACATCACATTTAGTAATATATAAATAATTTAATCAACTAATAACATATGAGCAGGAATAATTAACAATAACTATTGGACAAATGTAAATAACATATAAGAAACATTATGTCATGATAACTTAAAACTATATAGAACATGCGTACATATACGAGAAGAATCACCCAATGGGATGATCAAGTATATAATAATAAAAATATAATGATATTAGTGGATACTATAGATTCCACTTTGGGTATCTGTTGTCTTTGTGGTCAATGGTATTCAATTTTTTCAATGGTTATCAATGAAATAGAAATATTTCATTGATGTCAATACAATTAAGAAGCTACCAATAATAAGTTATTAGAAATTTTAGAGCAAGTATCCAAAATAA
This sequence comes from Viscum album, assembly GCA_963277665.1. Lineage (NCBI taxonomy): Eukaryota > Viridiplantae > Streptophyta > Magnoliopsida > Santalales > Viscaceae > Viscum > Viscum album. The sequence continues at coordinate 1,017,521,558 of OY728140.1, read as the reverse complement.
GTTAGAATTTTGATACAACTTGGATGATTTAATGGAGAGGAAGTAAAAGTAATTCCCTCATGTATTATTATTTCAATAACCATATTTAATGACATCTATTTTTACATCATAAACTATTATTATTTCTAGAAAACATTTGAAGACTTTGTGTTTAAATTGTAATGATTTGTATGAGGTTCTTAAAATTATTAATAATTCATAATGGAGTTCTGTATGATTAATTTATTCATAACATGTTGTAGAAATTTTATGAATAAGTGTTTGATGAAGTTCAAGAAAAATATTATTTTGCATGATGAAGAAAAAGAAGGCCTTGCAATATAAATATTATTGCACTAGGAGAAATTTGATGACCACATAAGAATTTATGAAGAATAAGTTTGAGTTACTTGATATTAAATTTTATAATTAGAATAATTCTATTTTTTATGGTGGGACTTTACCAAAACCTAGTCCAACTGTAGTTACCCAAGGAGGGCCATCTAAGACCCTATATGAGAGATATGCTCTTCCACATGAGATCCATCCCATGAATAGTAATCCATCGAGGAATAAAGGGGGAGAATTAATCCTAATGGGATAACATGTAGGAATCATATTTGGGTGGATGGATAACTCCAATAGAGGAATACATGAGGGTGCTCGGGTGGGCCACATAGGTGAGGCTCATCCCTTGTAAGGCATATGTGTTGTGTTCTAGGTGCTGACCCAAATGTTGGCTCGAGAGGTATTTGTCATGAGTTTGTTTATATAGAATTTATATAATGGAGAAATATTTATTGTGGGATGATTTCTCTAGGGTAATTGTTCAAACATTAGAAACATTCATTTATGATGCAATTATTTGATAAAATCAATATGAGATGTAAAATCAATGTTGATGTTGTCTTCAATATCTAGCTACCCCAGCTTGATGATGATGTTTTTATTCATCAAAATTTTGCATGATATGACATCCACAAACTCAACTAACTTTTACCTCCTAAGAAATAAAATAGTTATTATATGGATCAACATGAATGTATATTTTTGTGTGTTTCCAAATGGTTCATTGAGGAAAATATTATAGCTGGATGACAATTATATCCCCTATACTATTCAAGGTATAGTGGGTTAATGAGATTATATAATAAATGTGAGAATTCATTATTAATATTCCATGATTTTAAATGTCATGTAAATAAAGTGATACATGTTCTAATAATATGTATATCATTGGGAATTTAAATATGTTGAATGGCATGGCATAGTTTATGGGTTTTTATGGGTCCTCACATGAAGTTTTCCTCAATTTAATCTCTAATGATAAAAATTTATTAATTCCATAGAACCATGGATTATAGAAGCTTATGAAATACTTGAGAGCTCTTGGAAGTATAGGCTCTATAATTGTTTACTGTGTAACTGTTCTCATGAAGAATCCACTACACACTTTTGTTTTCACAAAGAAGAAGAATGACCCACATAGCTACGAGAATAAAGGTTTAAATGATCCTATTAGGGTGAAAATAATTAAAGGATATAGATTCAGTGTATACAATTATTTGAAGCTCATCCTGGGTTTTATGAAACTTCTTAGGTAATGAAAATATTAGAGGTAATGATTCATTGTATACTCTGAGTTTTAAGAGGTACTCATAACCAAGATACAACACACATGAGTTTCTTTAAAAAAATATTATGCAAAGAAAACTATAATTCATCATGAATTACTAATTCAATAAAAATAATGACTTGTGTGAAGAGGAAGGTTCACCAAATAATTAGTTCTTATGAAGGAGATGTTTTACATACACACTTATAAAAATTGGATGATAACTACTGCTGTTAGTACTGTTCATAAACACACAAACATGAAAAAGATTTCATAAATGATCCCATACAGATATAAACTTTTGTAATAGTTTGAGGAGTATAGAATAAAGCATGTATATATAATAATAATTGAGGAATTAAAGGTAAATAATGATAATACAATTGAGAAAAAATTGAAATATAACATAAAATAATAAGAGTAGTATTTTATTTTTTCATTGCAACATTTATGATTTTGAAAGGTCAATATCGTATAAAATAATTCTTAGAAGTGTAGTATGATTCAGTTTAATAAATATCAGATATAAAAATAAGAATACTGGAGAACTAGTATAATATATTTTTTTATATTGTGCATTGGCTATACTATATTTTTCTTGTTACAGTAGATATATGATCAATTAAATCACACTGTAATTTATATATTATTTCCTGTAATATTGAACTTTTACAATCTCAAAGGTATCTTATCACAGATAAAATAGTACCCATTTAATATTTTGTCCATTTCAATTGTTTTTCAATAACTTCTTCAATGCCTAAATTTTATTCCTCATTAATATTTATATATGAGTTATTATTTGATGTTTAAATTATTACACATGGTTACAAGTGCATGGTATTATATATTTAATCTTATTCATGTTTTTTGTTTATTCACATAGATTTCTATCTATTTTCTCTTCCTCTTTTCATAATTGTTTATCCAAAACTTCTCCATCATAAAATAAGGAACATTTTTTAAAAAAATTATTCCTTGATCAATTGATAATTTTTACGTCATGGGTTTATTTTCATTAATGATAGTGTGAGTCAGGGAGTTGTTCTTCATGAATTCTCAGGGGCATGATATCTTGGTTATGAGTACTTAATTAAACTCAATGTATATGAAAATGAGGTTCTGATATTTTTATTACGCATGTAGTTTAATGAAACTAAGGATGAGATTCACATAATAATATACACTAAAGATTGATCATTTAATTATTTATGACATAATAGGATCACTGAATCCTTTTCTTTGTATTTAAGTGTGACTCATGGTTGTAATTCATGCATACAGAATTTCACAAAAGTAACTTCACATAAACATTTATTTGAAAAAAAATACAAATATTTTTTTACAGAGATATCAATAATTTTAGAATATTATATTGATTGGGGATCTGTGGTATTTATAGATGTGTTTTATGGTCTCTAATTTCAGTAATATTTTCATTTTGAGACTCATAAAAAATCCTTAAAACTAAATTGTTTCAATCAACACGTTTGAATACTGATGATATCTGTATGTTTATAATGTGGAATTATTTTATTACATCATGCTGAAAATAGTGGAATCTTCATGATGAATACTCAAATTAATGCTTGGGTGTCGAGAAGTTGAATAAAACATTGGATTTGAATATTTGGTTGGGATATATTTGATCGAATAAATTTTTTATTAACATTTGTTTTATTGTGTCAATAGTAACCTGCACAACACTCATCCAACATCATAGATTTATTTAGTCAGGTAATCCTACATAAAAAAATGTTTACTATATACTTCTTGAGATAACACTAGTCTTGGTGATAAAAAAACACCACACACACCCTACATGAGTTGTTTCTCACATGCACAGTACACCAAATCACCCTCCATAATGCATTTGGGGTCTCTATGTGTCCAACCGCATAAGATTCCTCCATGCGCTTCATACGGGTTCAATGTTCCCATTATAAGCTATAATGTCTACCCATACACTAGATTTCACCCATGTGTTTGAGAAGAGGTCTCAAATTTTGTTTTATTTGTCCCTACGTTGGATCATATAGGTGGCCATTTTTTGGATAAATTCCTAGAATCGAAAGATACATAGATTTACCCTATGTATTGAATTTCATGTCAATAAACAAAAAATGTTTCTTCATAAATTCATACATGGTCATAAAATAACTCCTCATTAAATAATATTTATATCAATTGGAATTATTATTCTTCTTCATACAAAAAAATAATTTTACTGATCTTATTTGAACTCTAATTACTTATGTTCTTCAACTTTTTATGAATGATGTTCCCAGACCAAGCTCCTTTATCACATGTTATGGTGTTTATGAATAAAACCCCAATATACACAATTTAAACTAAATGTATTTAAATATGTTTCTATAAATAATAATATTTGAGAACCTTTAAATAAAAGTATTCAAATATATTTCTTGAAATAATAATAATACTTGAAGATATAGTTTCCTTTCCTCTTCAGTCAATCTTACAAGGTGAATCAACTTTCTTACCAGGATGGGATAATTTCTCTGAACATTCCCATAAATTCTTATTTATAAATTATTCACTCTATTAACATCAATGAAATATTTCAATTTCATTGAGAAATATTCAAAACAAATGACAACCGGTGATAAAAATACAACTTATACAAATAGTGGTCTATATAATCACCCCTTTGTATTTATTGGAAACAACATCTAAGTGTTTTCCAAATATATATGAAAATATGTGAATCTTTCTATTTTTCTCTCCATTTTACATTTCCACACCATTATTTCACTTTATCTCACTATCATTGAAAATAAATAAAAACACCATAGGAAAAGGGTATCAGTTCATTCTTACGAAATTTTCCATGCTCCATTTTACTCTATGTATATGTGACCCATGATCAGTGTAGAAAATAAGAGTATTTTATTGAGGAAACAAAGTTCTCCCTTACAAACTGCTCATAAAACCTAATGGAAGAATAAATTTTAAACTAGTTGTCAAGGGTTATCTACTTTTATACTAGGATGAAGATACTGAGTGAGATATGAATTTTTTTTTGGAAAAATTTAACCAGAAACTCTTACACTCACTCCAACAAACAAATCAAAAACATTCAAGTGTAATAAGATGAATAAGTATCCTTAGAGAACTTTAATACACTCACTTTTATTATATCATTTATTAATTAAATTTCACATCCATTGTGTTTAATTCATTTTTCTTATAACAAAGGATGAGATATTAATAAATGCTTGGCCTTTCAAATGAAATGATCATTGGGAACATTCTAGAATAATTATATTTTTCATGAAATAATATATTTTGGAAGCTCCATATTTATTAATTTTTCTCCAAATCAAGGGATATACTCATCAGAATCAAGATAATGGGGAAGCCCTTTAAGAATTTTTTTAATATTTTCAAATGTGGAGAATACACTAAAATGAATCTCTAATTTTTGGTTTTACAGATTAGATAACATCCAAAACATCACCAAGGGTGACTGTCATTGAAACTTAATCTTTAGGATACCAAATATAAGATCAAATAATGATGGTATATTCTTTATCCCTGATGTCTAGGAAATGATAAAACATTACTTAACTTCATTAAATATGATCTTATATCATATTATGATTTGAAAACAAATTAGGAAATCTTTCAATGACAATGAATTCCTCATCTTTAATGTCGTGAATTGACAACACTCAATTATTCTTAGGTGTTACCTCCAGATTATTTAATTCACCTTATGTTACATGAATTATAAGAAAAATATAATACAAGACTCTTAATGGAATAAGGTTGATCTTATGATATTCTTAATATGAACATAAAGGATGAGATATTTTTATCAACCATGTTTCCCGATTTCAATTATTCTTCATGAGTACACACCTGGATATCAATTTTGAATGAGGATATTTAGATCTTATCACCTCTTAATTTTATTTTTCTGTGAACCTTATTTATTTAAGAAATATTACAGAACATATATCACCTCATAAAACTTTCATATTTGCAAATCATTATTATGGTGTTAGAATTATTACATAAGAATATTTAAGTGTGTATCTAACCATGTTTCACCTCAAAAATATAAACTTACCATCATATGGAGTATTTTATTTTCCTTTTCAATAGACTTGGCCTATACTTCTTAAATATTCCTCATTATTTCCCAATATTCTTTCTATATTACTAATATATCATTTGGAACATTGGTTACATTTTGTATTTTTTACATGAATTCATCTAAGATCATTTCTTTTTTTATTTACTTTTGATGATTAATTTTTATTCACCGAATTATTTTCTAAAGCGAATGTATTCTCAACATCCCAGATAGAAATATTCCTGCGAGAATTATTCTTTTCAATATTTTCCTTCATTATTCTCAATGATAATTCTACATTCTCTGACTTCTTCTATGGTATTATTTTATAAACATCTTTAGATAGATCTCAAGATGAGAAAGAACCATTGTCATGTCTACCATATTTTTAGAAATCATAGGTATTTTTAATCATTCCAAACCCATTAGATGTTTTCATATTTTTATTAGACTGTATGATTAATATTTATCAAAAGATATTACCCTTTTACATGGGATTCTTTTTATGCTTTGTCTATTTAGAGGATTATACAAATAATATAATACACAATGCATGAATCAATTTCAAACTCATTATCCAGTCTAATATAGTCATAGTGTTAGGATTCTCATTACCTTTATTTATCCACTCCAACCTTCACTACTCATGATAATGGATTTTGAAATAATATTACAAAATGGTATGAAAGTTACCTATTTCATTATAGCTAATTTAGATATATCATTGATAAAAGTTATGATCTTCTTATCATGTGTTGGATGTACATTAACATTAGAATACTCCATGAATATTGAGGTATAGAAAAAAAATTCTATTTCTTTTTTAAAGACTCAATATGTGACTTTTCTCAAGATTTTCTAACATAAATTCTAATTCTATAGATATAATATTGGAGATTGTTTCTAATAATAAATAATAATCATATTTTATTCACAAGATGTATTCATTATACCATCTTTATCTTTATATAGAATAATATTTCTTTTCCATAATGACTCAAGTTCCCTAATCTTATTCAATTTTACCTCTAATTGTAATTCATTGAATTCGATGTTATTTTATAAACTTTTATTCCAGTTCAGGGAAATTTTCGTCCAATGTCTTTTCAACTCCATATTTCTCTTCATATTATTTGAGACACTTTTATTCAAACTATAAAGAAATTATTTCAAGCTCCACTCATTCTTCTCCAAAGGGTCTGACTTATATGGAGTTATTAATTAAATATACAACTTTTCCTTACAAATCATACTCCATTAATTATAACTTCTCCTCGAGATACGTGATCTATTTCTAGATGATTTAAAATTTCACGTAGATAATAGAGAGTAGTCCTTTTTTAATACTACACATCATATCCTTTATGCTTCTATTGAAAAAATCAACTGACATGTCCTTAATCCCTTTCATTCGTAGATCATCCTTCGAAAATTTTGGAATGAAAGAGAAATATACATCATGATAACATGAATCTCATAATATAATTGAGTTAGAGATACAATCCATCACATCGGTGGAAATAAGAGCCACATTCTCATTAGTTTTCAATATTAACTTGTCATGTATGATAAAGTTTCATAGAAAAACTGATACTTCCACATATTTTTACAATATGGATTTCTTATTAAACTTTTTTTTCTATTCCCTTATCATGTTCATCATGTTCTTGGTTGAAATATTATTAGTCTTAGTGATAAATAAGTCGACACAAAAAAATTAATGTAATTTTTAGTATAAAAAACTGAAATATTCAATAGAGAATAGCTTCAAAATATATATTTTAATAGAGGAGAACTCTAGTCTTATACCAATTTAGAGGACCACTTTAGAATACAATCAACACTAGGAGGGGGGGAGGTGAATCAGTGTTAGGAAAGTTTTATCCTTTTATAAATTTACCCAATTTATTTTAATAAATCATAGGTTCTTGATTTTCCAATTCTATTTTTCTTATCATATGAAAGTATATGATGGCAGGTAAAAGATGATACATAATATTTTTACAAGTTTCACTACTATATAATAGTATCCAGTCCTATCATGTATAATGGTTACTAGTACATAGATTCTCTACTATAATTTGATATAAAATAAATGGGTTTGATAAAAAAATCCCAATCAAAGTGGGAGTCCCTAAACATTAGAATTGGGGATTGAAACAATCTATTTATCTTTAATAGTGAGAGAATTTTACAATATATAGATCCATTCTGATTCATTCTATCGCCTATGAATTTAATATTTACCTACTTTATAAGGATCTTCTATAAACAAAAAATTATTCTACCTATTGAGACTTTTGATGGATTTCACAGTGATTCTTTTTTCTTCTCTTCTTTCTTATTGATGTTTTAAATGTGTAGCAGCAGGAAAGAAACTTTACTTCTTCACATAATCAAACTGGAAGATGATATATCATTTTTATATTCCTCTATAAATAGATATTCATAATACTTTTTTCTCATATTATATTATTATATTTTTCATCCTTAGATTATAATATACATAATTAGATATCCTTATTATTTAAATTGTTTTTTCGATACTAAACTGTAATAAAATATTTTTCTCGTATGTTAATGAAAATTTATTAACTATTCTTACTTAAAAAATAATCAATTGATAGTTGGAAATACTATTTATCTTTTAGTCTCAATGTTTTGAATATTACTATGGAATGAAAACTCAGACTTCTTTGATGCAAAAAATCAATAATTATTACTATATTGATTCTTCTCTATTATTCTTACTATAGTAGATATTTGTTCCATTAAATCACACTTCACATTCAAAATTATTTTATTCAATATTAAAAATCCATAATCTCAAATTCATCTTAACACAAAAAAATATTAACATTTTTATTTTATGTTCTATTTAAATATTTTCCCAATTTTTATCAATTTATTCTTTACAAAAATAAAATATTACATTTATGATCCCATAAATATATTACCATTGGTAAATTTTTTAAGATCATAGAAGAACTCATGTATATAAAATCATACTCAATGAATAAAAGGTAGGATATGAAGAAGAAATTGAGAAATAATTGAAATCATACGTAAAATAATAAGTGTCGTATGTTATTTATGATAACATTAATTTGATATTGGGAATGGTAAATCTAGTATATAATAATATTGAATGTACTGTTTGATTTAGTTAAAAAAATATATGTTAAAAAAATTTGAATATGTTAGATATAATATAATAAAAACTATTCATATTGTTTATTGAGGAAGTCTATGTTTCAGTCCACATTAATAGTCGAATCATTGAGGATGAAGAAGAGAAAATAGTTTCTTAGATAAAAATTGATTATTATTCAAGTCAAAATAATGAATAATGGATTTAAAAGATACAAATAGATAATTTATTATCATTTCATATCAAATAAATTGGTTGATTAAGAACTAGGTCGAGTGTATTATGTTCTTCATTGGATAAGATAGAGAAATAAAGAGAAGAATATATTGTGCATATCTATTTTCATAAGAAGAATTAGAAGAATATGGAGAACATTCAGTTTTCTAATGGGAATATGGAAAGTTTAATTCCTACTATAGTGTAAGTAACAAGTGAAGAAGAAGGAAGATAAAGAAGAAAACATAACAGTGAAATCCACAAGCTGTATAAGGAGGTAGAAGACATGTTTGTTGTTATAAACCACCTTAAAAATAAGGTAAATAGTTTATTTAGAGGAATTATAAAGAACCGGTTAGGACATATAATTTTGATGAGGCGATCACTATTCTAGGGAATATGAGTGTTTCAATCAACCCTACTAAAATATTGGAAGTCACACATGGATTAAGATTTTTTCCAGCAAACCCATTGTATTTGGTATTTCAGTATAGTGTAGAATCTTTGTACATTTCTTCTCCATACACAGTAATGACTAACTACTCTTTTTAAGTAGTGAAACAACTAAAAATATTGTGTGACATATTTTTCCTGCCTACATATACTTACATATGATCAGGAAAATTTAATTGAAGAATCAAGATCCTAACAAATCTATAAGGTAAAATGGATAATAGTTATAAATGGTTAAAATTTCCCCAAAAATTATTCACCCCCACTATCAGTGTTGAATATATCTCAAATTGGCCATATCAAATAAAAAAAATCTCATGTCTCTCCTCATACCAGTCTCTCAAAACTCATCTAGCTACTTCATCTAGATTCAATTCCCAACATATTTCCTGAAAATAAAACAAAACAGGATGTAGTAGACCAAATTTCCCATGTAGATTGTATTAAAAAAACATAGTAGGGATCCAACAATGTGGATCCCATTGTATGATATAATATGTAGTGTATATATATATATATTAAAAATAAATAAAATCATAAATAACGAGTATACAATAATTATGTAATATCATCATGTGTAAAAAAATACATCACAACATTTGAACCCACCTTCATTATACAATTTTGGTAAGGGATGTGTCATCATGCCTACAAATATTTAGAACATATGGAGAAGTAATAACACAAGCCAATCATTCACATAGAAAATCCATCAGGGAGAGGTGAACTGCATAGACAATTTCAGGAATAGGAAATGAATCTGTGGACGGTGTGACACTTAGTAAATTCCACATATTTGAAATGAATAAAATAATGAAACAATATTGATTGAATTTTGTATACAATTATTAGTAAAAATAGTAAATACATATGGTTAAGGCATAACAATTATCCAAACTGGAATAATAGTGATTCAAGAGTCACCTCACTGACCTCGGGAATATCTAAAATTAGAAACAACCCTTATGAAAATTGTTTTTCAATATTAGAATGAATGGAAGAAATATCCTATATCCTAGCTCTTAAATAATTTCACACCTTTCCTAGCACACAAATATATAATTTTCTATACAAAAAACAAAGCACAAACCATCTTGAACAACCTCACTATACTCAGTCACCTCCAACATAATATATATCCAAAAAATAATATACTAGGACCAAATTCCTTAGGAAATAGAAAAATTTCCATTCCTGACTCACCATTGATACTAGGGTGTATCCGTTTAGTAAAACCCACTCAGAAATTACACTTTAGTAAGTCCATCCAAAAACTAAACTCATCCTTTATTCACATCAATAATCGCCCAAAATAGTATATGGTTTTGAAACATGATGTCTTAATTTAACTATATTCAATACACTAATCCCGTAAGTGGAATAATTAATTATTTATTCTAACCTATCCAACATATCACACTTCCTAGGTCTAAAAAAACATGTAAATCTCTCACCGTATTCATTAAATATATAGGAATCATAACATAACACATATATCAATGTACCCATAAACATTAAATTTCTTTATACATGACATGCCTCATGATAATTATGGGATAGATGATTATACTTATCATATTCCTTTTTCTCTCTAAAAGGTATACCATGCTCAGGAGAATCCATATTCTCACTGTAATTTCTCTTAGTTCCACAGAGAACATAAAAAATGTAAGATTATATACATTAAAAACACCAAGAAACTGATTATAAAGTAATGTAAAATCCTAATATCTACTCATGGTTTAATATTCCCTTTTATATCATTATAAACATCTCTCTATAAGAGTATGAAGGTTCATGACTATTCCAACATCCATACTCACATAATCCCCAATGCTTAAAACTAATCGAAACCATTACCAAAGGTCCATACACCTAGGATCCTATTAAAACACTCAATAGGTATTAATAAAATCTAGTTATAATTAATTTCATGGAATTATAACACTTTAGGGAACAACAAACATTAAAATAGGTTATACCCCGGGGTATTGCATAACACAATTTTGAACTCATCTTCCTGCTATAAAAAACCTCGTACCAAGACCCTAATGAACATTTATGAACAACATGAAAATATATATATAAATAATATTGTAAAATATCAAATTTAAAACCTACTTAATGTGTATATGTGTTAACCTCTTTAATTTTAAGGAATGATATGTCTTGGTTCACTTTTAATTGAGAAAACAGAAAAATAATCCAAAAATAATATTTATTCATTAATAGTGGTGAGATGATTTAAATAGTTTCCAATGACAATAGGGTGAAGAGTTATGTTTTTTTATTAAAATTTTTCAAATTTATGTTTTTTAGTTATTTTGGTTATACAAGTGGTCATAAGAGGACTGAGGTCATTTATTAAGAGTGTGGTTATATTGTGGAGAAATAAATCAAATCATATTTTTCACCATAAATATGTTGGGCCAAGTCAATAAGGCGTGTCACCTCACACACAATAAGAGTTATATTATAGTTCCATAAAAAAAATGTTAAACATTCATGGTTGGATGTTTCTCTACCCATCCCATTGATGTTCAGATGCGATCCCACCATAGTTTTAGTGGGATCCCATAATGCAAAATTTTAAGTAAAGCTAGAATCTTACTTACAAATGCTAACACAATTTAAAACATTTACTAGATTTGGTATTTCCAAGAAACCCATACTAAAAAACATGTTCATATTGATTTTGGATCATACCAATTCATTGTTTGGCTGATTTGATTACCGTTAGTTAAAATTAGAAGATATCGATATGTTTAATATACAACTTATCTTAAATAATTCTTGTAACCACTAATTTTGAGTTTTTAAATCGTTTAAAATAATTTTTTTGGGAGGGTGGGGAGGGGGTCTAGGAATTTTAATTCCTATAATTTGAGTATTATCTTCCAGTTGATATAAAATAAGTGGGATCCTATAATATAGAGGTAGGGTTTTCTCTAATATTTCATAATATATTAATATTGTTTTCATGTTAGTGTGATGTAAGAGTATCCCCAAATGTTCATCATTGACCAAAAATTAAAGTAAACTATATTTTTTGTTAATACAATGAATAAATAAATATTTTTTTATGATGAAAAGAGTGGATATAGTCAATTGTGAAGGCTTTTTTTAGTGTGTAAATCATATTTGGAGTTAAATGTAATGATTGAGAAGATGTTTCTAAATAAAATAAATTTTAAGAGACCATTGGTATATAGATAGAGTTTACAAATTTTTTTAATATTTTTTCCTGATTGAACAATGTTCAAGTTGGTATGAGGTGGATCCACATGAAAAAGGCTAGTCTAAAATTTCATGATTGAGATAGTAATGATCAATCATAAATTTTGACATATAGTTGATCCACTAAACATGAATTCTCATGGATGATTGTAATTTTTTATGTATTTGGTTAAAATTTTGATGTGGTTATTTTACCTACTTTAACATATGATTAAATGGGTATAAGATTCATGTGGTCGATTCGGATTTATTCATGTGGTCAATCTAATCCTTAGAAAATTGAAGAATTCTGACTCTTGGACAATATAAGTTCGGTCATGAAGACAATTTTAGTTTTTCAAGTGTAAAATTTAAACAAATATTTATTTTATACCCCATAATTGTAGTTTCAAATGTACTATATTTATATATATAATCATTGACGAATCTTCAGAGAGAAAATTGTGACTTTCAGGGATTGGTATATTCTAAATAATTTCATGTTAGATGTTTCTTGTAGATTTTACTCCATGGTTTAATAATCTTGATCTTTTTGGATGATCATGATCCAATATTATAAGAATTAAAGAATCACACCAAATTTTATTCTTTTAAGGTGATGGAGATTCAGTGAAAAAAAAGATGATTATGATGTTTTCTGTTTTTTAAGATGTACATAATTATTTGCAGCTATGAATATGACTTGGTTTAGTATAAGACTTAAAAACATGGTAAATTTACAAGATGAATATAAAGATATAAAAAAAACATATTCAAAGAGATTAATGATTCCACGCAAGCAGATATTTTAAATAATTTAATGCAATGAAATTTTTGGAGAATTTGTTGGTTTAATTTTTAAATAATAACACGTGATTTAAACGGTCAAGTCTTAATGAAATTTTAGGAGAATACTGTAATTTATTTAAATAAGGATGAAGAGGTTTAACGATATGGATTTATTATTTCATATAATCACTATATTTAAGAAAAATTCATGAAATTATATTCTCATCATTATTAAATAAATATATATTAGTTGGAGAAAGAAAATTGGTAGTTATAGATATTTTTGAAAATCCTAGAGAATATTTAGTGTGCATCAAAGATGTAATAAGAAGGGAAAGGAATAAAAAGACGTTTTTCTTACTCGTGTTTATGAAACACACTGATAAAGAATAATATAATACTTTCTATTAATAACGTTACAGTGTATGTAACAATATAGTAACAACATACTTGATGTATGAAGGCAGAAGATACTTTATTATTTTTACAAAAATCCATAATCAATCATTAATATACATGATTCAAATTCACTATCAGTATACTATACTCTATTGAAATTTCTTGGCTATCACATTCTTTTTATAATCCATAATATTTTTTCTAGGGGATTGTGTGATCATGGGTGTTTCTAGAACATAACAATGACCATCTACTATTTTTGAGTGGTAAAAATTATAATATCTACATTTAATTGTATGTGTACAAATATGGGTGTGTTTAACTATAAATTATTTTTTAATATAACTGGTAAAAAAGGTTGTTCAGAATGTAAAATACAAAAATCATAAAATATTTATAATTAATTGGATTACCACATTTAATTTGATGAATTTCCATATTTGGAGGTATATGATGTTTCTGTATATATTTTATATTAGTTACGATGCCTTGTAAGCTACTACTAATAATTTTACACCTCGTACTAAAAATAGTTTTTATAACAATAAAATATAATATGAATATTTAAAATGAAATATTTTTTAGAAATTCTATATTATCATATCAATTATAAAGTGAATTTTGGAATGTGAAACAAATCACCATGGTTAATTTTGATTTGGATAAGCCAAAAAAACATTTATTAAGCGAACCAAAGTAAGTGAAGAACATTTAAATAACGAGGTATTAAAATATAAACATATAAATACCTAGATTGATGAATAATTTGATTAATTTTTCATAATATTAAATGATATTGTAAGCACAGCTTTGAGGTTTGGTGAAAAATTAGAATATCCAACTATGTTTAAGAATATCATATGATTTATACCTGAAAAATTTGAGGAAATATTTTTAATTGTAGAAGATAAATATGAATTTTTTGTCGTATTTATTTCCAATAATATATTCTCATTTCATATGAGATGATGAGGGATAATAATACCAATAAGAAAGAAAAGACTGAGAAAGAGATTTCTTTTTAATTGTTTAATAACGAAAAATATAAGAAGAACGGAAAAGAGAATGGATCTGATTGTTATAGATTAAAATAAGGGGTAAACGAGAAGAATGATTATATTTATGTCACTTTTCCCTTGAAAACTGATAATTGGAAACATAATGTACTTGTGGAACCATCCCTTAAAATAATTCAACTGTTTTGACATTGGACACCTTCCAAAAAACTGCTAAATATAGATGGAATAAAAATACAATGATGAAGAAGATGAGTGACCTATAAGATATTTGAAAAATAAGGCTAACAAGTCAAGGAATTTTTTAAATATAATTTTATTAATTTTATGAAACCTTAAAATAAAATATTCTTTTCAAATCCAGATGGAGGGATTAATGTGACGATTAATGGGATGTTGAGACATCATGTGATGATGATGAGAAGCAACTTATTTCCAATGTTAATAATGAAAATGTAACTATTGAAACATATAGTAATTCTAGGCGTATAGAAGAAGAAACATAGATATAATTATTCTAAATATAGGGTTGAAATAATGTATATTAAAAATTAGTTTTCTTAAAAAAGAAAAACATTTCCTAAAAATGGATGATCAACTTACTAGTTGACAATAATATGATCATATTGTATAGAAGGATATTATTTTTTAACAATTTGATGGTATAAAATAATTACATAATGATTTAATGTCTTTGGTCACATAAAATGAAGTTAAAATAATATATATATACATATATAGAATAAGTTTTTAATTTATATTTTTTTTATCAAATCAAAATCAGAATTGGGAAAATAAAGATTCAATTTGAAAGACTCCATCCAACAACTTGAGGAATGATCAAATAAGGAAGGGGGTTTTCAGGATTTGTTAAAATCACCCTTATATGGATAAAAAATTATACAAAATAGTATTTATATATTTGAGGAGAATAATGAATTTTTCAAGTACACATTTTCTACTAAATATTTTAAATAAAAAAATTTGAAAATTTGAAAATCCTTAAAAAACTAAAAAAGCATCAATTTGTTGAAACAATTATCTAAAAATACCTATGTTTGAAATTAATTTTATAGGTACTCTTATTAATTTTGTTTCACAAAAGGAAGACAAATTTTTTTACCCAATGAAGGAAGAATATAAAATGTCAAAATATGGATAGTAAACATCTTACAGAGGATAGTACAAATTTTAAATCCACAATTGGTAATATGGATGCTTAAAATATATAGGTAAAATGTGTTTTTAAGAATAAATATTCATATGAATCTGCATGGTTATTCAAAAAAATCCTGAGGGTGAGTAATACCTCTCAAATGAATCATATTAAGAAGAAACAAGTGAATTATGGACAGATGTCAAAGAAAATGATTCAAGATCTTAAATAAGTATATGGTTGACTTGAAAGGGGTAGTTATAATGAAAATAAATGTATCATTATTTTACTATAAAAAATATAATAAATTCAAATCCCCAAATGTCTTAGGAGATAATGAGTGAAGATAATGAAACTTCCTTTATTATTGAAGTTTCTCTTAAATATTCAAGAGTTTAATTCCCATGGATTTTGGAATGTGGATGTTATTTACATAAAATAGGAGATGTGAAGCTATTGAATAATTTTGAATATCATAATTAATTCATATTGAAATTTTGTAATGGTGGTTCGCCAAAGACAAAATGGGTTGGCTCAATTTTTACTGGAAAATCAAAGTTGGAGTCAAAGAATAATTTTTTTAGTAACATATTAAAATACAATATATTATTTGATTATCAACTCTATGGAAAATTAAATAAGTTGATCCTCTAAAAATATGGGATTTTTGTAAATTGTCTTGAATATTTCTGGATTTTCACCAGAGGACATAAAACTAAGGAAAACTTATTTCAAGTGGGAGATGATGAAAAATTATTATTACTTATGTATGAAAGAAGAAGATAATATATGGTATATAGGGATGGAAATATTTTACAGAGGAAGATAAGTAATATTATTGAAATAATCAGTTTTAATGTTCATAATATGAGTAAAGAAAGGAAATGGATATGATCCACAATCCAAAATAGTATGATTTCTAATTCATTATATAATAATGTTGAAATTAATAAAACTAAACTCATAGTGCTTATAAAATATAACATATTTGGAGCCATGAGAATTCAATCTACAGAGGAATGAAAATATTTTCCCCCATTTTTGATGAATTTACTCAAATTTAATACATCATGTTTATAAAAAATTAATGATAATATATTAATATGTTCAAGAGTTTTAGAATAATTTCTAAAGAGGAGTGTGGCTAACCCTTGGAGAATAATGGGATATAAAATAATATTGCGTACGTAGATGGAATATTTTTTACTTTAATATTAGAATCATGGTATTTTTCATAAATTCATTACCCTTTATACACCTCAAATAAACTTGTGATGAGATGGATGAATATAAGATTAATAGAAATATTTTTAACAGTATTGATTGAAAAATACATTTCACGGTATTTTGGTGATAGATTGTTAGAGCAAAAATTCAAATTCAAAGTCATTTCTTATACACACCTAATTTTGACATGTCACCATATGAGATTTATTAAAATAAAACCCTGTGTTTGATTTATTTAAGGTTATTTTAAATCCCATTCAATATCAAATTGGAAGGTGAAAATCATAGAAAGTTTGATAAAAGAGGATTTTATCAAATCTTCCTAGAATATCCTCTAAATGGAAGTGGGTATAAGTTCTACAAAAAAAATGGAAAAAATATAATGGATACTTTTGATTTTAATGAACTTAAAAATGAAAAGAATGATATAGACATGAAACAAGAAGTGTCAAAGGTGAAATAGATTTATCCAATTTGGTTAAATAACATAATTATATTTTAGAAATATGAAGGGTTTTCAAAAGATATTTAGGATGAATACAATTATTTAGCCAACAAAAATTATCAGAAGGAATCCCAATCATCTTCTTCCACGATGATAAGACAAGTGGGAGTCTGAAACATTATTTTTGATCAAAGAAAAAAGATCAAATCAGGGGAACACTGGGGAAAATATAGCATACTTCACTATTTTAACAAGTTTAAATGAGATATATTAAAGGAGATATAGTACATAGATATTGGGTCGATTCCATTAATTGAAAACTAGATTTTATAATGAATAATGCATCATGGGAGTCAGTACCCACCACTAACGTTATGAACATCCTTTAAACCAAATGGGTTTTCCCAAAAAAGTTGAATGAAATGGGTTACATGATTAAAAACAATTAATCCACGTGTATATGGTATATTATTAGGTTGAGGGATTTTATTTTGATGATACATTATTTACTTGTTTCTTTGTTGGAAACCATAAGAATATTTATTTAAATTTTTTCCAAAAATCAATATACAATTATTCAAATGGATGATTCTTCTTCCTTCCTCAGTTATGAGATAAGAGAGGGGAGTTTTTCTTAATAAGCCTTGTGGTTTCTTGTTGGTAGAATATGGACGATAAATGTGGATGTGAAAAAAATCCATATATAGGTTGAAAAAAATAAAAGATCTTTGTATTCTATATTGGACACTTTTTTGATGAATATGAAATTTATAAAAGGGAGATTTAAAAAAAATATTTTCATAAAATATGACAATAACCTATATATCATTTTTATTTTTTAGATTATCTTATTTTTTCGATAAAATGAAGAAGTGTGTGTAGCATTTTCCAATGAAATGAAGTATTTGTTTGAAATTTGTATGCTTAGTGAGTTTTGATATTTTATTGGCATACAAATTAGTTAAGTGAAAGATCATATATTTATTTCACAAGAATCATATGATATAAAATTATAGAAATGACTTTGATTGAATGATTAAATACCACATAATATTTATATCTTAGTAGGAACCATCAAAGTTAATTGTGAAAGTAGATTTTATGTCTCAGATACATTACTACTTCATGTATGGATATATTTAATAGATAAAACATTTATCTAAGATACATAATTGGTCAAAACATTTCACATCTTATTGATGGTAAAGGTAATATTTGAAATATAAAATAATTAACTAACATATTATTGAAATAAAAAACAACGGAGATTTGAATATATATATATATATATATTCATATGAAAATTCACTAGGAAGTGTTAATGAAAAAAATTAACATTTGCTGGAGTGTTTTTTCCAGGTTATAAGTGTGTATATTAGGAAAAAATGAAGAAGAATCTTATGAACCTGAGTATAGTAAAGGAAGAGTCTAAAGAATTATTTCGATCCCCTTATCAATTTTTGTGGATTTGGACTCAATTGGAAGAACTCATAGAGAATTTTAAGGGACCACTCCTCATGAGTAGTGATAATAAAAGTGAAATAAACTTAACAAAAGGCCATATTTAAAATTCTTGAATAAAACACATCGATATAAAATATTACATTGTCAATGATATTTTATAGAGAAAGTAGAAAAAATAGAATTTTTTCCAACCTTGAAAGAAATAATTGAGGTATTCACTAAACCATTTTCAACGGATTATTTTGAAATATTGACATTCGAAATGGGAGTTCAATCTCCCCTCTCAAGAGGAATAGGTGTGGTGTTATTTTTAATCTCTAAAAATTTAATTTAGAATTTATTATCATATAGGGAGAAATGAAAACATAATTTTTTTCCTTCAATTTCATTAGTCATTTATTAAGTATATTTACAAAAAGGGAGAAACAAATTCGGGGTAATTACATGGATATTTGTCTCACATCATCAAAAGTGAATATATTTATGCGTAGTAATAGGGGATAGATGTGAATTCATATATCTGAATGTGAGAACTATTTTAACATTTTTTGACATACATGTAGGATGATATTATTTACTAGGTTCAAAAAGGTTGAATGAATATAATTTGAGCTTGAATAAGATGAAGTTAAACTTTTGATTTATGGAATAATGATAATGTTGTTAAATATTCTAGTTTATTAAATTCAATTTTCTCAAGGGGGATTATAAATATTAAATAAAGATTCATTAATATGTAGGTTAAGTATAAGGGTTATTAATCTTCCTTTCATTCCTAAAAAAATCAGACGGGGATATTATATAGCCAATGGTTAAAGAAATGTTGTTTTGAAAATAGTTGGAGTGGATATAGTAATTTGTGTTAGATTCTGTTGTTAATTCATAAATAATATTCAAATTTAAATGTGATGAATGTCGAACTATTCTTAAATAACATAAAGAGAATGTTTTTATGAATACATAGGAACTATCGACGTAATTTTTTAGGATTTTTTTCTTATAAACGGATGAAGTTAGTTTGAGGTGGATTTGGTTAAAAAAGAGGCTAGTGTGAATTTTATCAATTCAGATAGGTTTGGTTGATATAAGAGTTGTAAATATCATTGATCCACTATGTTTTTCTTCTTACAGTTTATTAGAATTTTTCATCTGGTCAATTTAATTTACTAATACTATTGATCAAATGATCATGGGATCCACATAGTCGATACATATTTGTTCATGTGGTTGATACATACTTTAGAAAATAAATAATAATGGATCATGGTTAATTAATGGTAGGTGACATAGTAGATTATAGTTGTTCATGTGGTTGATCAAAATTGAGATATGCATTCCATTGAAACATGATAGTTTCATATGGTGGATCTTAAATTATATAATTTTTTATGAATATGTTGTGTGAAAATATGAATTTCTAACATTTTTATATTTTCAATAATTCCAAGATAGACATTTCTTGTAGATTATTCATCACAGTCTAAGAATAATTCTTGGTTGAGATGATCATGCAACAAGATACATTGAATTGAATCTTCAAACCAAATGTTATGTTTTATGTGTAAAAGTGTTTTAGTGAAGATAACTTAGATAAAATTAGTTATCTTGTATTTAATATAAATTTAAATCATTTATAATGAGTTATGTATTTTTTTACTATAATCCTTATATGAACAAGAGTTCAATAATTATTGTTATTTTGAGATTACTCTACGTATTCCTCAAATATAAGATCCCCATGGAAAGTGATTCATGATTCCATGCACCAGAATATTTTTAATAATTTAGCACTACAAAATTTATGGAGAAGTTATTACCATTAATATTCAAATATCACATGAGATTTAAAAGTTTTAGTATTAAAGAAATTTAAAGATAATTCTTTACTTAATTTAAAGAAGGTTTAAAATGTTCAAAGAGGGGGATTTCTAACTGAATAAAATCATGGAGTTTCAATAAAAGTATGGAAATAATATTACCGACATTATTTTATGAATATTTATAGGTTGTAAAAGAAAAACATAGTGGAAGATGATATTTCCAAAAAAACATAGAGAATATTTAGTGTGTATCAAAGAAGAATGAATAATGGGAAGGAAAATGGAAATGATTTTTCTTGATCACTATTGTGAAAGATAACAATGAAGTAGAAATTAAGACATGATCTAGTGCCTTTCGTGAAGTATGAAGTAACAAAGTAACAACATTCTTCAAGTCTAAAATTGAAAGATACTTTTTTTATGACAAAACTATTTGATATAGCATTACTATACAGGATCCACATACATTTATAAAATACTATGGTTTATTTCATGTTCATGGTTTTCCCCTTCTTTCAATAATCTAGAGGATTGTTTTTAGTGGAATATTTGGGCATGGGTGTTTCTAGATTATACCAATGACTATATACTAATTTTTTATGTATGAACTGAGTTCTTATTCATGAGGTACAAGTTTCTTATTTTCATTTTTCCTTATGTGTTTTTGAGAAAATAAGGAAAATGGGGAAAAATCCAAATTTTTGTGGGAACATGATGTGTACTTTTCCACATGCCATGTACTTTGGCCGTGTGGGGTGAGTACACAGGGCGTGTAGGCCTGTCAGCGATGAAGGTTGTAAAAACCGACTACATGCCATGTACTAGAAATTACATGCCCTGTAATCTGTCGGCAGGTGAACAGTAAGGTGGTGGAAGTAGCTGCCAGTTGAGCGATAGTATACGCCATGTATTTAGAAATACACATCATGTACTCATGTCAACAAGTGAAGGGTTCGGCGGTGAAAATTAGCTGCTAGAGGAATAGTTAAATGATGAAAGTACACGCCGTGTCCTTGAGAGTACAGACCATGTAGTTTTTTTCTCTTAAATTGGAAGTAGCATCTTTTTTGAATAGAGGAAGCTTAGAACGCCAAAGGAGATCAGGAGAGGAGATCGGATCTTAGGAGAGCATCTGACCGTAAACCAAGAATCAAATTCTTCTGTCGTCGGTCTTGTTGGAACCGAACCAGTAAGAGCTTCCTTCTCCTTGAGATGTTCTTACCAATTCATTCTTCAGGGGAAGTTATTTGAGGTTGAATGTGTATTTTTTTATCTCATATTTATGCCATTCTCATGCATTTAGGGAGGCGTCATTCGTGTATATCAACCAGTGTAGATCGAGGTAGGTGGATTGGTGTTTATTTCCAACTGTTAAGTTGAATTTGTGTTCCTTTGTTCTATGAACCCAAGTTTGGGTTGTCGTATGGATGTGGAATTTGCTGGAAGTTATCTAGAATTGCATAGATAAATTTTGAAAAGTTAAAACTGATTTTTGGGATTCCTACTTGGATCCAGGACCACCCCGAGGGTGCGTTCCTCTGTTTAGCCATTTGGCCAGGATACCTGTGGGTATATCTAGAATTTTAGCATGCATTAAATTTCCTTGAGAGGAATTGTATATAATTGCTTGCTTATATCTTTGTCTCATCCTGATTACTTGTATAGCCTGAGGGAAGTGTTTGTTTAGACTGCGGGCAACCATTCTCACACATGTGGCCAGTAGTTCATGTGCCCATGGGCTGTAGATTCTGTGCCTGTGGGCGACACCTCATTTTCCTGTGGGAAATATTCATTATGCCTATGGGCAGACACCTGTAGGTTTCGATTTTTATTACCTGAGTGTACGGATTGTATGTCTGAGGATAGTGTTATCATGAATATTCACCATGATGATTTTTATATGATATAACTACCTTGTTAAAGAATAGGTATAGCATGGTTAAAATAATGTTTAAATGGAAATATAACTGGTTGTGTTAGTTAATTTTGAGTATTGCTTGGTTTAATGCATTTTACTATTGCACACTGATATTGCACATTTTCACTAACAGTTAGGCACAAGCCAAGGGTGGTTTCCTACTGGGATATATTTCTCACACCCTGTATGTGTCATGTCTTCAGCCCAAACAGATTACATTTCTAAAGGTGTCTATAGGGGAAAGGGTCCATATACCGGTACATGATTGTAGCAGAGGAGTGGGAGAGCATGGGACCGAGCTTAGGCTTGCGATGCTGCTACATTCTATTTACTCTTCTTTGTTTCATTTTGTTGTACCTTGTACATTGAGTTGTATTTTATTGTATTGTAGTGTATCCTATTCTGGATTCTTTAATAGAATTTGTGACATGCTGCGTCTTTATATATATATATGATTGCTAGTTCTCTCTTACTTCAGTTGTCTATTTCAGATGTATACTGTTTACTACTTCTGATGTTGTATGTTATATTTATTTTCTGTTGGGAAACACATTGAAAAATGAGGGTATAGTTTCCCCACTATCAGACCTGGGCCCTCGCTACTAGTTGGCAGCCTCTGGCATTTGGGAAAATGCGCTTGAGGTCATGTGGCCCACAGGGTCTAGGGAACCCGTTGAGTGGCTTCCGGATCCAGGACGTTACAATGCGGTATTAGTGCAGTTCTATTATTTGACTTACTATTTGGAGCCTTAGTTAGGGATAGGACAGAAAATGGTAGTTGGTAATAAGCTTTTCCCGGGAGTAGCTAACTCTTGTATTGGGAAAAGCCAGTCAACCGCATTTATTGCAATTTTTCTGATTTTGCAAATTTGATAGTGGACTTGATTTTTCACCATTTGGTGACACAATTGTGATTGTACTGTTTATATGTTATAAATGGGTTCTATTTAGTTTCAACCCAATTAAATAAGGATATTCCACCTCATGCATCATTTAGGCACATGCTAGAAATCACTTGTCATGCATTCTTTCCATGCCATGTATGAGCATTAAAAATTTCAGGTTGTTGTGATAGTTGATGTGATAGAAAATCATGATGTTGTGATAGCTGCTTTGATAAATACCTACAATTTGATAGGGTATTGTTGTGTGATGTTGTTGATAGAATGAATTCCAAACTTTGGTTTTTGTGGAGTATGGGCCCTCCATGACTGGAATTTGGTGGATCATTGGAATGTTACCTTGTTATAACATGTATAAGAAGCCTTCCTTGGATTCACGGGGAGTATGAGCCCTCAAGGATCAGAATTTGTCACTTAGGTGTTTGTTTCGTGTTTCTTTTTCTGGGTTCTGAAGTAGTTTCTGATGCCTATTATCCGGAAATCCCAGCAAACATGCGTTATAGTTCTATGGATACAATTTGTGTGTTCTTCCGTTCAGGAATAAATGAAAACATTTTATGTACATGCCATGTACCCTCAGTACACACTGTGTAGTCTTTTCCCGTGTCGTAGACCATGTGGGTGGGGACACATGGTAGGGAAGGGCATGGGGGGAACATGTCATGTACCAGTTGTACTAACCGTGTAGTGTTGACCCAGTGCCTTCCTGTGTAACTAACAACACGGACGGAGGAAACCTTAATACATACACGCCATATCTACCTTGAACATGTTGTGTAGTCTTACCCAGGTACCCGGCCGTGTCACAAACAACATGGGTTGGTGTTATATTTCCTCGTACATACTGTGTCTGCCTGGAACACGCAGTGTAGTGTCAGCTGTGTAGCCGGCTGTGTAGTGAGAAACATAGGTCGGTCTGGGGCTTCTTTGAACATGTCGTGTCTTTTTGGAACACACCGTGTGGTTATACCTAGGTATACAGGCTATGTCCTAAGAAACACAGGCCGATGAAAGATTCTAGAGTACACGTTGTGTCTACCACTGAACCTGCAATGTATTTTTGTTTTAGGAGAGCCATGTGGCTTAAGACGTGTAGTAGGACTTGGGCAGGGAAGAAGGATTCAAGTACACACCGTGTATTCAGAAGACACACAGTGAGTTTGGGGTGTTACATGACCGTTTTTAGCTGGAGTACATGCCCACGTGGATGGCCTATGAGAACCCAGCGTGTACTATTTATACACGATGTGTAGTCATGTTTTGTAAATCATGAATGATTTCTTTATCCTGTTCCCTTATTGGCCGCCTTGTTTTTGGTATTTGATAAATCTTAGTCTAAGGCGTGTGTTTGGACTTGTAAAGTCATGCATCTGAGACGACCACTGGTCGTTTTCTAGGTGAGTGGTGATAATTATACTCATGAGATGGTGGTCCATAGGATACCAATGGATTCTCCAGTAGAGCCAGATGCAGCGCTATCCGTTATACCGAACACAAGCTCTGATGCTTATTTCCGCGAAGGATTCATGTGGTTCATGAAGACCTTCCAGGGAGCACCGTCGGCTGCCACATCTATGGAAGATCTTGAAAGTATCTTCCAGCACCAGAATCAGCCTATGTTTTTAGTGGATGAAAGACCACATGCAGCGGAGTCATGTCTGGATTCGATGCAGATGATATTCGAGCATCTAGAGACTCCTCCAGGGCGGAGGGTCAAGCTCTCTACTTACATGCTTCGTGATTCCACTAAGAGGTGGTGGGATGTTACCACACAATCTGAGCATCACCGAGACATGGTGTGGGAAGATTTTTAGGTAGCTTTCTATGACTTCTTCTTTCCATAGATGCTGATGGAAGATAGAGCTCAAGTGTTCATGAATCTGCAGTAGGGCTCCATGTCAGTGATGGATTATTCTTCTCGCTTCACTTAGCTTCAGTGTTTTACACCTGTTCTTGTGGGTGATGAGGAATTGAGAGCAAGATGATTTGAGGATGGTCTTTGATATGATATCCAAGCACTGGTGAATGTTTTCTGGTTTCCTAAAATGCATGCTATTGTGAACCAGGCACTGATTACAGAGCGGAACCTGCGGGAAGCTAGTGGTGTGGGCCAGGGTGGTTCAACACCAGTTTCTGGTACTATTTCTACTAGTAGGAGGAAGAGACAGATGGACTTCTCTCACGGTGGAAGTACTAGCAAGAAGAATACTTCAGGTGGACAGGTCATGTGCTACCAGTGTGGTAGAGAGGGGCATAAGAGACCTCAGTGTCCACGGGACCCAAAGGAGTTCTGATCATGTGGCATGATGTGTCATATCTAGCGTTTTTGTAGGGCGTTTACACCAGTGGCTAGTGAGAGGGGTTCTGTGCAAACTCCACTTGTGGGAGGAGGACTAGTAGCTTCTTACCAGTTAGGAAATTGGGGTACACCAAGGCGTGTAGGCAGAGAGGGTGGTCGTGGTCATGGTAGCCAAACACCAGGATCACAGAGGCAGCATGGTGGGTCAGCTCAGGGTAGCCAGGCTGTGTCGCAGGGCCGCGACACTGGGCAGGAATATGCAGTGCAACATACCCAACATGAGTAGGATCTCGGGCATTCTATTTTTAGAGGTATAATTCTATTAGCTTTCGTTTTATCTTCAGTACTTTTTGATATGGGTTCTAAACATATATTTATATCTGTGCCCATTGTTGAGAGCCTTGGGATCTATGTTTCTTCTTCTTCTGATGTTATGATGCTAGACACTCCGTTGGGAACTAAAACGGTTGGCGTGCGTCAGTGCAAGGAGTTCCCCCTTGAGGTTGGTGGGTATCACATCTTATGAGACCTCTATGTCTTAGAGATGATAGATTATGATGTCATTCTTGAGATAGAGTGTTTGGAACCCTCTTGTGCCTTTGTGTATTTCTATCGTTGAAGGATGAGTTTCATGTCTCCAAAGGGCGGATAGTTTCTATACAAGGGAAAGTGGGATGTCCAGGTGAGTCGAGATGGGCCCAAGCATCATGGGTGATATGGAGTGATAGCCCAGATTGCGAGTTTATGTCTGGAAGATCATGGAACCTGTCAAAAGGATTTCCCTCCAGTAGTTGATCATTCCAGGGATGTATTCTTAGACGACTTTTCAGGTTTACATCCATAGAATGAGGTGGATTTTTCTATTATGCTTCTACAAGGAGCAGCACTGGTGTCCATTCCTCTTTATAGGATGGATGAACCTGAGTTACAAGAGCTCAAGAGGCAGTTAGAGGAGTTATAGGAAAAGGGGTTCTTCTGACCCAATACTTCTCCTTGGTGTTCTCTGGTCCTATTTGTGAAGAAGGAAGACGATACCCTTAGACTCTATGTGGAGTATCAGAATATGAACTAGCTGATGGTCAAGAAATGATATCCCTTACCAAGTATTGGTGATATTTTTGATAAAATTCGGGGTGAACAAGTGTTTTAGAATCTTTAATTGAGATCCAGATATCATCAGTTACGAGTTAGGCCATCAGACACACAACTAACAACTTTACGGAGCAGTTATGGTCTATACTAGTACTTGGTTATGCCATTCATACTCACGAACATGCCAGCATTTTTCATGGAACTGATGAATCATGTGTTCTACCCTTGTTTGGATTCATTTGTGGTAGTCTTCATGGACGATATCTTGGTGTACTCTCACACTCGACATGACCATGCCGCCCATCTTGAGATCGTACTGAGTACATTGAGAGAGCATTGGCTATATGCTAAGCTCTCAAAGTGACACTTTTGGATGGACCAGATTCACTTCATTGTTTATATCATCTCAGAGGCTGGAGATGTAGTAGACCCAGAGAATGTGAGAGTATTTGTTTCCTGGGAGAAGTTTAAGAACGTGTTTGAGATATTGAGATTCTTGGGGTTGGATGGTTACTACAACCATTTTATAAAAGACTTATCCTACTTAGCAACGCCATTGGTGGGTTTGACTAAGAAGGGTGTGAAGTTAGTTTGGCTAGAAGCTTGTGATATAGCCTTTCAGGAGATGAAGGGAAGGTTGATATCAGCACCGGTCCAGATACTTCATGAGTAAGGGAAGAGCTATACAGTCTAATGTGATGCATCATGTATTGGGCTGGGTGTTGTGTTGATGCAGGGTGATCGAGTTTTTGCATACGGGTCTCGGCAGTTGAGGACAAATGAGAGGAATTACCCGACACATGACATTGATTTGGATACAGTTGTTCATGCGTTGTGTTGTTGGATACCTTATCTCTTGGGAGAGAATTTTGTGGTTGTCACTGACCACAAAAGTCTCAAATACATCTTTACCCAGCGTGACTTGAACCTAAGACAGTGAAGGTGGGTTGAATACCCTCAATCTTTTGACTTTGAGCCTTCCTATACACCTATTAAGGATAATGCAATAGTTGATGCACTCAGTAGGAAGACTCTGACCCAGGCAGTGCAGCATGCCAGTATTGAGTGACAGCTTATGGATTTGTTCTCTAAGATGCATTTGGAGGTGCATGATAGTCCGGGGATAACCTATCTTTCTTCTTTAGCTATGACTTCTACCCTCCTTGATAGAGTGAGGATGAGACAACTATCATATTTAGAAGGCCCAGTTCTACGGGAGTCGGTGTCAAGTGAGGACCCTCCCCCTAGATGGATGATAGGTAATGATGATTTATTGAGTTTCCAGGGACGAGTGTGGGTTCTAGGTGATATACACAAGGATATGATATGGGAGTTTCATGATTCAACTTGGGAAGTTCATCCTGGATTCAACAAGATGTACCATGACTTGAGACACCAGTATTGGTGGCCGGGTATGAAATGGGATGTAGGTAGTTTTGTTACAGGATGTTCCACTTGTCAGTAGGTGATGACAGAGCATCAGAGGCCAGCCTGATTGTTACAGCAGTAACCCATTCCGGAGTGGAAATGGGATGATGTCACGATGGATTTCATGACCGGGTTTCCGAGGTCACCTCAAGGAAGTGATGTCATGTGGGTTGTTGTAGACAGACATACCAAGGTAGATCACTTTTTTCCAATCAAGGAGACCTTCGGTGTTGACGAGCTCAGGAATTGGTACATCCGTGAGGTTCTGCGTCTTCATGGGTTCCCTCATTCTATCTTTTTAGATAGGGATGCCCACTTTACATCTCATTTCTTGCAGTGTTTTCAGAGGGAACTGGGTACATAAGTGCTTCTTATCACATCTTACTACCCTCAGAATGATGTCCAGTTAGCGTGTACGATACAGGTTCTAGAGGAAATGTTGTGTGCATGCGTCCTACACTTTGGGGGCTCTTGGGAGAAGAATATAACCTTGGTCGAGTTTTCCAACATTAATAGTTTTCAGGAAACTATTGAGATTGCACATTACAATGATTTATATGTTAGGCCATGCCTATCACCTTTGTGCTGGAGGGAGGCAGGTGAGGTAGCTTTACTGGGACCACGCCTCTTTTATGAGACTTCAGAGCAGGTCTAGTTGATTATGTAGCAGATGGATACCGCACGGTCTCATCATAAATCTTATGCTGATCGCCATAGATGACCCTTGGAGTTCGGGGTTAGGGATAAGGTTTTCTTGAATGCTTCACCATGTTTGGGACATAGGTGGATCAGGAGATAGGGTAAACATACACCAAGGTATGTGGGGCCGTTTGAGATTCTAGAGAGAGTCAAGCCAATTGCCAATCGGGTGCAGTTAGCATAGAGGTATCGGGCCATGCATGACATCTTCCATGTATCTCAGCTACGCCGCTATCATTCAGACCTGTCTCACATTTTTCAGCCCCAGGAGGTTGAGCTTTAGGTCGATGCATCCATTGAGGAGCATCCGATTTTTATTGTTGATAGGAGAACAAAGGTTCTCCGAGGCTAGTCAGTTCCTCTCGTATGGGTGCTATGGCAGCATGGCCAAGTGAAGGACAAAACCTGGGAGTGGGAGACTGACGTACGTTCTCAGTGGCCAAAGTTGTTCACAATTGTATGTTCACCACCATTGTAAGGGAAATTCAGGGATGAAATTCTTTAAGGGGGGATGTTTGTAAGAACCCAGTTCTTATTCTTGACGTACGGGTTTATTCTTTACCTTTTTTCCTTTAGTGTTTTTGAGAAAATAAGGAAAATGGGGAAAAATCCCAAATTTTGTGGGTACATGCCATTTAATTTTCCACACGCCATGTACTTTGGCCGTGTGGGATGTGTACACAGGGCGTGTAGTCCTGTCGGCGATGAAGGTTGTAAAAACCGACTACACGCCGTGTACTAGGTACTATAGGTCATGTAATCAGTCATTATGGGAACAGTAAGGTGGTGGAAGTATCCTCTAGCTGAGCGATTGTACACGCTGTGTATTCAGAAATACATTCCGTGTACTCATGTTGGAAAGTGAAAAGTTCGGTGGTGAAAATTAGCCGCCAGAGGAACAATTAAATGATGAAAGTACACACTGTGTACTTGAGAGTACACTCCGTGTAGTTTGGTTTTTTCGCTTAAAATGGGCTGCAACCTCCTCTTTTAATAGAGGATTCTAGGAACGCTAGAGGTGCTCGGGAGAGGAGGTCGGATCTTGGGAGAGCCTCTGACCGCACACCAGGAGTCATATACTTTTTCCGTCGATCTTGTTGGAACCGCGCGGGTAAGAGCTTCCTTCTCATTAAGACATTCATACCAATTCTTTCCTGAGGGGAAGTTATTTGAGGTTTAACGTGTAGTTTTTTATCTCAGATCTACATCATTCTTGTGCGTTTTGGGATGCGTCATTCATGTATATCGATCAATGTAGATCGAGGTAGGTGGTCTAGTGTTTATTTCCAACTATTGAGTTGAATTTGTGTACTGTTGTGATACGAACCCATGTTTGGTGTGTCGTATGGCTGAGGCCTTTACTGGAAGATATATAGAATTGCATAGATATACTTTTGATAAGTTAAAACTATTGTTTGTGATCTCTTCTTGGATCCAGGACCACCCCGAGGGTGAGTTCCCTTATTTAGCCATTTGGTCAGGATACCTATGGGTATACTATGAATTTTAGCATGATTTACATTGACTTGAGAGGAATTGTATATAATTTCTTGCTTATATGTTGGGCTCGGCCCGGTTACTTGTATAGCCTGAGGTTAGTGTTCATTTAGGCTACGAGAAACCTTTCTAATGCCTGTGGGAAGTAGTTCATGTGCCTGTGGGTAGTAGATTCTATGCCTATGGGTGACACCTCGTTAGCCTATGGGAAATATTCATTATGCCAATGGGCAGACACCTGTGGGTTTCGATTCTGATTACCTGAGGGTAAGGATTGTATGTCTAAGGATAGTGTTGTCATGAATATTCACCTTGGTGATTTTTATATGTTATACATACCAAGATAAATCACATGCTTTGAATGGTTAAAAGAATATTTAAATGGAAATATAACTGTTAGAGTTAGTTACTTTTGAGTACTTCTTGGTTTATTGCATTTTACTATTGCACACACTTGTTGCACATTTTCACTAATAGTTGGGCACGAGCCTTTGGTAGTAGCCTCCAGGGATTTATTTGTCACTCCTGGTTTGGGTCATGTCTTCAGTCTAAATAGATTACATTTCTGCAGGTTTCGATAAGGGAAAGGGTCCCTATACACGTACATGATTGTATCAAAGGAGTGGGAGAGCATGGGACCAAGCATAGGCTTGCAATGCTGCTGCATTCTATTCAATGTGATTTGTTTCATTTGGCTCTACCTTGTACATTGAGTTATATTGTACTGTATTTTAATGTATCCTATTCTGGCTACTTTCATAGAATTAGTGAAATGCTACATCTTTATATATATATGACTGCTGGTTCTCTCTTACATCAGTTGTCCATTTTAGTTGTATATTGTTTACTGCTTCCACTTTTGTATGTTATATTTCTTTTCTAATGTGCTACACTTTGAAAAATGAGGGCATAGTTTCCCCACTATCAGACCTGGGCCCTCACTGCTAGTCGGCAGCCTCTGGAATTTTGGGAAATGTTCTTGAGGACATGTGACCAACCGGGTCTGGGGCACCCGTTGAGTGGATTCTAGATCCAGGACGTTATAGCTAACTACTGGATCTTTTAAGGTTTATTGTTCTTTTTATGTGTGAACATGTGGGCGTTTTTAACAAGAAATTATTTTTACTGTAATAGGTAAAGAGTGTTGATAATAAGAGTAAACTTAAAAAAATTGTTAGTTATTAATTCACCTACTCTGAGTGATTTCATTAATATCTTGAGTGAATTTTCAATTTTTTTAATAATTGAGAATTTATGATGATTTTTGGGACCATGAGTGGTTTCCCCACTATTGTATTGAGGCCATGTACATCAATGGACATGATATTTAACCATATTGCATTTGACTATATTATTAGAGTGAAAATGTGGTATCGTTGAGTTATATGGTGATAGTATGGACCTTGATTAATCCCTATTAGTTTCTTTTTATACGGGAGAGGTATTGATTTGTGAAGGGATGACATAAGGATTAACCCCAAGTAGAGCTTTTGAGTTAACATTATCCCTTTTTGACTAGTTAAGAATGTTGAGTGTGGAATTATTCCTCCCCATAAAATTGGAATGCATTGGGAAGGGTAAAATAGAAATTATTTCTTATAAATTGGTTGTAAGTGTGAAATGAAACATAGTTTGGACTTAAAATGTGTTTTATTATTTTAAATCCTTAATGAAATTTTATTATATTATGTTTTTAGTCTAATTGATATAAAATTTCTTGATTTTATGTTATACATGTTGGTGGATATTACCTCATATTATCGTTGGTTACTATTCATACATAATGGCCATTTATGTTTTTTTTCGTATGATGAGGGATATAATTTCCATTATATTTTTTGATTATGTTATGGATGTTATACCCATGGTAATGGGATTTAATTTCCATACGGATATGATGATAATAGAAATAGGATGTCGTGATCAATTATTTGTTCTACCCTTTGAAGTGGGTGTAATGCCAATGGTGTGATGCCCCTAAGGAAGTGGACATGATGCGTATTTTAGAATGAATGGTCATGAGATGTTATTCCCAAATATGTATTATAACCATTTATTTGAGTCATACCATGCATTAAATGAGGCTTCCAATGAAGGGGATATAATTCTCATACGAGTATGATTTTTTAAGGGATTTGATTCCTAGTCTAATGGAATAGAAAAATATAAGGAATGATTTAGCCTCTCGATAATGTGTATAATTCTAGAGATGTTATTCTCTCTATTGATTCTCTTATTAGGATGGTATTCCCATATTTTTTTACTTATTTAGGATTATATGTATGTTATTAATACACATTTCATTACATTATTCCAACTATTACCGTATTTCATGGGAAAGCTATGCCTTCTTTTGCACCATTCCTACCAAGACTCATTCCCACTATAATGAATCAATTTTTAAGAATAACAATACATTAATTTTATTACATATTACTAAAAGAAACTATGACCATGATAATGATTATAGATATATTCCCCATTCAGTTTTCCTAGGATATGTTTAAAGACACTGTGACATGAGCTGATGTTGGTTTATATTCACTCGGGTGGTTAAGCAGTACCTATGGTTGTGGATTATTTATTATGGATAAATTTATTGTTTGTTACATATGATTATTTCACACTATACATGAATATTTATATATGGGATTGTTAGAGAAATTGTTGGTGGTATACTACTAAGTTATACTCACACCCAGCTTGGGTGCCTTAGTACCTATTAATTTCTCATGGTCAAAAGTTGGGATAGTGGAAGGTCCTTTCACAAAATGGGTGAGATAGAAGACCATGGTTGGAGTTAAGAGTTGTAATGGCTCAGACCTCTCTGGTCCATTACATTGTGAAAATGTGGTGTGTGAGGTGTTCCGGGACGTCAAGGTGACTTATCCCCAACACCTTGCCAATTTTCCAGTTCTGTGAACAATGTTTCCAGTTTTGTGAACAGTAACAGATTAGTCTCACAGATCGGTCTCACAGATCGGTCTGACAGATCGGTCTGACAGATCAGTCTGACAGATCAGTCACACAGATCGATCTGACAGATCAGTCTCACAGATCGGTCTCACAGATCAGTCTGACAGATCCGCCTCGCAGATCGATCTGACAGATCGGTCTGACAGATCAGTCTCAAAGATCAGTCTCAAAGATCGGTCTCACAGATCTGTCTCACAGATCAGTCTCAGAGATCGGTCTAACAGATCGGTCTCACAGATCGGTCTCAGAGATCCGTCTCACAGTTCGGTCTCACAGATCGGTCTCACAGATCGGTCTCACAAATCGGTCTCACAGATCGATCTCAGAGATCGGTCTCACAGATCGGTCTCACAGAGCGGTCTGACAGATCGGTCTCACAGATCGGTCTCACAGATCGGTCTGATAGATCAGTGTCAGAGATCGGTTTCATAGATCGGTCTCATAGATCGGTCTGACAGACTGGTCTCACAGATTGGTCTGACAGATCAGTCTGACAGATCGGTCTCACAGATCGGTTTCACAGATCGATCTGACAAATCGGGCTCATAGATCGGTCTGACAGAGTGGTTTCACAGATCGGTCTGACAGATCGGTCCGACAGATTGGTTTCACAGATCGATATGACATGTCAGTTTCACAGATCGGTCTGACAGATCGGTTTCACAGATCGGTTTCATGTATAGTAATAGTGGGTGAACAGTGTTTCTAGATTCCTACAGTTTTTCCCCTTTTGACATTTCCTTTGATGTAAAATACATTTAAAGCCTTATTTTATGGGCACTTAAGGTCGTTTCAAATGCCATAAATCCTATATTAATTATTCCTAAGGCTTGGAATGTATTTACTTGGTCGAACCGCATGGGTTAATGCGATCCCTTTTTAATGGAGAATTAACCGGATCATAACCCGTCCCCCGATTAAATCTTCAAAAAGGGAAGAGATATCATTCTCCCTTGTTTATTCTCTCTCTTCTTAGCTAAGAGACGCTAGAACCTTTCAATAATTCCCAAAGGAGTTTCACAATCAATCTTTACTCATAGGATTGGTTCTGCTCTGTTTTGGATGTAGCTGAGCTGTGTCGGTTAATCTTCCCAATAAGGTATGTTTTATCATTGATCATTTGGGGATCATCTTCTCGTGTTTCTCCCTTCCATATTATACCATGTAATTTCCAAGATTAGAATGTTTTTTTCTTGGGGTTGGTTGGTATTGTTGTACTGTGGCATCCTCTGGTGGATGCAGTTGTCGTGAGAGGAGGATTTTGACCTGTTGTGTGGATAAAGGACGTCAAGAACTCTTCCAGGTAGTGGATTCATGGATTATCTATTTGTATATGTGCAATCATAGAATTATCGGGATTAGTTCCTTTGAATCACAATGAAATTGACCTAATTAAATACTTGAACCAGATTAAAAGATTTGGTTGATCTCATATTGTTGCTTTATACCGTGATAACGGTTTTCCTCATGTTTTTCAAGATAGAGTAATATATATGCTTTCTTTGATCTGTTGTTCGTTCATGATAGAAATTGATAATGAACGTAAAGCCAGAATAAATTTTTAATTAATTGGCTAAAGGCAAAGAGGAATGTAAACTAATCTGGTTATTGCCATTGTTATATTTGTTCTAATTTTAGGATAATCAAATTAGGGAAGTAAGCATGGTTATTTAATTGTGATAGCTTACTGATTAGGTATCCCGTAATTGGAACCTACGCATAAAAAATCTGCTAATTCAATATGGATTAAAGAATAGATTGTGTGAGAATTTCTTAAGGGTTCTGAGTTACCATCTTGATTGTTAAGGGGCCAAGATCCCACTGATGTGATTGTTGTTTTCCTACTTCTTGTGCGGTGATGTGACCCTGTAGGGGTGTTGTGATGTGTGGAGGCATGGAGGCCTTGTGGTTGAGGCAGTGTATGACGCCTAGGGTGGATAGATTCATCAGCTTATGCGTGTGGGTGTCGGGGAGGACACCAGGGGTGATGGAAGGGGATGGATGTGGTTGCTGGATGCTTGTGGATTATTTGAATGTTTATCTTCTTTTCTTTTCCCCACTACTCAAGGCAGCTGGTCTTGCTTACCCTACTTCCAAAGGAGGCGAAGAAGTGCGGGGTATTCCCCATGCTTTCCATGTTTAGCCTCTCGAGGGAGAATGGGTCAATGCTCTTTCTATAGGCAGAAAAGACTCGACGGGTAGTATATCTACTCACCGTGTTGAGCCTCCTTTGTGTTTAGAAGTATAGGATTATTTTCTAGAATGCCTGGGAATATGGAAAAGTAATTCTGTAATGAATGTTTGATTAAATGGTGAAAATCCACGGGGATGGAGATTCTAGAATTTAAAAGGTGATGTGAATCTTAAAAGGGACAGTTGATTTTAAATGTGATGCCAATTCAGTTTAATGTGGAATTTTTCATGCTTAATTAATGTTTAAGGAATTGATTATTGTACAGTGGAACTGATAAAATGAGAACGGAGTAATCTAATAATGCTCTTAAAATGTTTGTGTGCTTATAGGATACCTAGTCTTAGAAGTAGTAGCCTGGAGTCTGAGAGACGTAGCTACAGTTGTATCTAAGACTAGGTAATTCCCATAGTGTGGATGTGAGTTATATATATATTCTGTAATTTTTGTGTTTCTATACGCTACTCCACCCTGTCGGTAAGGGAAACTGACACCCGGGGATTCTGAGCCCCGGGGGGTGTTTTCCCCAACATTCTGATGGGAGGTTGAATGGCTGACTACCCCCTTTGACCTTGCTCTCTTCTCTTGGTAGATCTTTGTGCTGGTAGGCACACTGGTTAGTTTTACCCATATATGTGTGTTGAGGGTTGTAATGGCTTGTGGTTTTTTACACACATATATTCTGGATATAGTATCCTATGGACTACTATAGGTGTAAGGTGTATAGGCTGTGATGGCTTGAGGATCCCTATTCGGTGTATGGGCTAAAATGGCTTGAGGTATAATACCCAATGTATGATACACGTTATACGGGATGTGGGGGCTCCCTGAACTTACCCGGTTGCTTTTGGTTGTGAGTATGGTGTGGTGCTTCGCCCAGGTGTCTGTAGGAAAGCCTTAGTGGTGCACGAGGTGTAGATTGTGGAGCTTAGCCCAGGTGTCTGCGGGCAAGCCTTTGGAGAGAGATGCACAAGACGTATGTCGTTGGGGGAAAAGCGGAAAACCAGTGGGGAAGTAGTAGCGGGGTACCCTTGATATTCTTTACTATACTCGATATTCTTGTATGCGTTACTTGGTGAGAGTAGCCCTGGTGAGGTTGGGAACTTAGTATACCTGTTTAGGTGACGAGTTAGTTTCACTTGTTGTTCACTGGGCTTTAGCATGCTTTCTTTTCTTTTGCACAAGAGGCTTGGGGAGGATCCTAATGAGTATACTGTTATACTCACCCTATGTATATATAAACTGTTCTTCATGTCACTTGGAGTAGGTTGGAGATCAAGCTGGTTACTACTAGCTTGTGGTTAGAGGAGGAGTTGTTCGGGCTTGTGGTCACTGCCATTTTACATTCGTTTGGGTACTTTTAGTTTCCCCTTTTAGTTGTAGTACTTTTTCATGACATTTCATATATGTACATGGATTTATTTAATATTTCAGTTCTGATTTGGAGTTTATTGGGCCCTATTCTATCTCTCTCTTCTGCATGTGTTCTCTTATAGGGTAATGCTTACCATTTCTATGTTTATTATACCCTCAGTGTCGCCAACCCGGGGCCTACTGGAGGCGGGACTTGGGGGTCATTATCTCTCTTCTCACATTGCCGGCCCAGGAGCGGTACACTTTGTGGGGAGGGGGTCGTGACAGAGTGGTATCAAAGTTCTGGTTGAGGGATAGGATGGAGTTTGGAGTTAGGCACAGGTGAGGATTCATGGGATGGTTGAGAAACAGTGTCATTCAGGTTTAGCAAGTGGGGTAAACACTGGAGACCGACATAGACATAGGCATTTAGGGCCCCCTATGATCTATTGGACGGACCTTTAAGATTACGATAGCTACTGAACAAAGTGATACTGGTTGCAGGGTAGAGACCTAGGAAAGGATCATGCATCATTCTTCTTTGCACCTGTTTTTGAATGGGTAGACCTTGGGATAGGTTAATCTTAAATTAATAACAGAAAACAATTAATTCATTAATGTTGAGTCTTCAATATTCCAGGCTTATGAGCTCTAACAGTTGTTATTTTACAAGTATTGCTTCAGGTAGACGTCCTCATCAGGTTTGCGTAGAAGATACCCAGAAAGCTTTTCCAGAAGATCGCCACTGGGTAGAGGTTGACGACGATGACACTTGGAAGAAGACACTCTGAGAGTTTCAGCGCTAGAGTCTACAGAAGTACGAGGGCTCCGTTTCAGATGCAGTCACAGAAGACTGGTTGGTGGAGGTTGAGATAGGATTCAGTTCAGTTTGTGCTCGGAAGGAACACTTGGTGTCCTTGGTTGTGACGATGCTGCGTGAAGCAACGAGGTAGTGATGGTTCTTGTTCCTCGGGGATCATGAGGAGTCAGCGATCTCATGGGAGGAGTTTCGAGACAGGTTTAGAGTCATGTTTCTTTCTTCGACTGTGAAGGTTTCCAGTCGCCAGGAGCTTCTTACCCTTCGACAGGGGAGATCCAGTGTTCGAGAGTTTGTAATCTATTTCAGGAACCTTCTACGATATGCTTCAGACCTGTTACCAGATGAGGAGGCCAGGGCGAGGCATTTCGAGGAGGCTTTGCATACAGGGATCCAGCACCAGGTCTCCCCATTTATGCTAAATTCATATCATGAGGTGCTGGCGAGGGCAGAGGTTGTTGAGGGGACCTTGGCTAGGACCGGATCATCACGAGAGGGGAATCTTCATGATTCCTCACGAAGTAGAGCTGTGGTCCGGGGTTCCCGGTTTTCAGGGCAGAAGAGTTTTCGTTCACCTGGTTGTAGGTCACAGCCCTTTCCATCTTGTTTCTCCGGAGACAGAAACTCTCAGGCCTATGCCAAGGGATCAAGCACTTGTTTTTCTTGTGGTGGTCATGGTCATCAGCAGTGGGAGTGCCTGACTTTTCAGAGCAGTCATCGTGCACCGGTTACTCCATTCCGGTTTCCTCCGTTGAGGCAGTTCCGGCCGAGGCAGCAGCAGCAGGTTGCACCATCATTATATCACCCGAGGCTAGATGGAGAAGGCAGAGGACAGCCCCATGACGCTCCCCGTCCTCAGAGAGAAGAGCGCGGCCATGGTGACGGTCGTCATCAGGGTCAGAGAGGCCGTGGAGGAGGTCGCGGTCAGCTTCATGCTCTAGCCTTGCCAGCCCCAGGCGAGCCAGATGTCGTTCTAGGTACTCTTTGCTTGTTTTCTACATTGGTGTATTCCTTGTTTGATTCAGGAGAAACACACTCCTTCATATCACCTACCCTTGTCCATGCTTTGGGACTTGAGGTAGAGAGGCTTCCAGTGCCCTTGGCGCTGACTACGCCAGTTGGAGGTTGAGCCGACTTATTTGAAGTATGTAGAGAATTTGATCTAGTGTTGGGGCAACACCTCTCTTGGGGAGATTTCCTATGTTTACGAATACAACCATATGATGTCATACTCGGCATGGATTGGTTGTATTCGGTGCAGGCTATTGTGGATTGCTACAGGAAGAAGGTCATTTTTTTATGCAGATGGAGAGAAAGTGGTGTTTGCTGGTGAGAGAGATCCTCAGATGAGTCATAGATGAGTTCCATCCTTATCATCCATGATGGAAGGGATGATGCTGAGTTCTTCAGAGGTTCAACAGTTGGCGTTTCCTAGGGTCGTAGAGGAGTACCCTGACGTCTTTCCAGAAGAGGTTGTATCCTTACCCCCACGACGAGAGATCGAGTTTGGGATCGAGCTATAGATAGGAGCATATCCTATCTCTATGTCTCCGTATATGATGGACCATTCTGAGTTACGAGAGCTACGTATTCAGCTTGATGGTCTGTTTTAGTGCGGTTTTGGTCGGCCAAGTTTGTCACCATGGGGAGCGCTAGTTTTGTTTGTGAAAAAGGCCGACGGCAGTTTGAGGTTGTGTGTCGATTATTGTCGATTAAACAAAGTGACAATAAAGAACCGCTATCCTCTTTCAAGGATTGATGACATATTCGATCAACTGAAGGGTGCATGTTGGTTCTCAAAGATCAACTTGCGGTCAGGATATCATCAGATGCGTGTAAAGGATGAGGATATCCCGAAGAGTGCTTTCCGTTGTCGTCATGGGAATTATGAGTTTGTTGTAATGCCATTAGGTGTGACGAATGCTCCAGCTATTTTCATGGGGTTGATGAATGCTGTGTTCCGTAAATTCCTGGACAAGTTTCCTGTGGTTTTCATCAACGACATACTTGTGTACTCCGCATCTGAAGAAAAACATGCAGAGCATCTACGAGCCATTTTTGGGAGTTCTTCGCCAACATCAGTTGTTTGGGATGTTTTCCAAGTGTGAGTTTTGGTCTCGAGATGTTCATTTCTTGGGGCATGTTGTGTCCCAACAGGGAGTAGCTGTGGATCCGTCGAATATAGAAGCACTGGTGTCTTGGCCAGCCCCCAAGACCGTGTCAGAGGTGCGATGTTTCCTTTGTCTCACAGGCTATTATAGGAGGTTTGTAGCCAATTTCTCCTGAGTTGCGACTCCTCTGACAGCTTTGACCAGGATGGATCAAGCGTTCATATGGACTGATCAGTGTCAGGCAGCTTTCTAGTATCTAAAGGAGAAGTTGGTAAGTGCTCCAGTCCTTTGTTTTCCGGCAAAGGGAGTCTAGTTTGATGTTTTCTGTGATGCTTCACATCTGGGGCTAGGTTGTGTTCTCATGCAGCAGAGGTCAGTTGTTTCTTATGGGTCTTGGTAGTTGCATCCCCATGAATGAAACTATGCCACCCATGATCTTGAGTTGGTAGCCGTGGTGTTTGCTCTGATGTTGTGGAGACATTACCTCATTGGTTATCACTTTGTGGTTTTCAGCGATCATAAGAGTTTGAGGTATGTTTTCTCCCAACGTGACTTGAACTTGAGGCAGCATCGGTGGATGGAGTTCTTGCAGGAATATGACTTTGAAATATCGTATAGACCTGGAAAATGGAATGTTGTAGCTAATGCACTAAACTGAAAGTCACGTAATGATGTTGTGCGTGAATCTGGTGATTCTTGGAGAGTGATGGAAGAGCTATCAGCTTTGCATCTTGATATGGGAAAAGTTGGGGGTATAGGTTGTCATTTCCAGATGACGGTGCAGTCATCCCTGATGCAGAAGGTGGAAGATTCTTCGTTGGGTGATCTAGAGGTGGATGTTTTGAGAGATAGTGTTGTTTGTGGTGAGGCCCCTAATGGTTGGTCGGAGGATGAAAAACACCGAGTGTTGTATCATGGCAGGATTTTTGTTCCCTTGGCGATGCGCGAGATGGTTCTCTGAGAGTTCCATAGTTCACCCATGGCAGTACATCCTGGTGTGACGAAGATGTACCAATCCTTGATGAGTTAGTTTTGGTGGCCTGGGCTGAAGCGTACGGTTGCAGAGTGTGTGTCTCGATGTTTAGTCTTCCATAAGGTGAAGGCCGAACACCGTGTTCCTAGTGGTATTCTCCAGAAATTAGAGATTCATCAGTGGAATTGGGAGGACATCTCAATGGACTTTGTTATAGGTTTTCCTCGTGCTCTGGGAGGACATGATGCTATATGGGTGGTAGTGGATCATTTAACAAATTCGGCCCTCTTCATAGAGATCAAGGAGTCGAGATCAGTGGATGTTTTGTCGAGTCGGTATCTAGAGGAGGTGGTGAGACTTCATGGAGTACCTAGGACGATCATTTCTGATCGAGATCCTTGTTTTATCTCCAGGGTGTGGAGAGGTCTCCAGCATGCTTTTGGCTCTCAACTGTGCCTTAGCACTGCTTTTCATCCTCAAACGGATGGTCAGACAGAGAGAACCATCTAGACTCTTGAAGGCATGTTGCACTCTTATGTTCTTGATTTTGGAGGTTCATGGATGAAGTACATACGCTTGGTAGATTTCTCTTAAAATAATAGTTTTCACTCTATCATCGGTATGGTGCCGTTTGATGCCTTGTATGGTCGGCCATGCCGTTCTCCATTGTGCTGGACTGGGGTCGGAGAGTCAGCAATTCTCGGACCATATCTAGTGAGGAATAAAACAGAGATGGTTCAGGTGATTCGTGAGAGGATGAAGACATCACATGATCATCAGAAATCATATGCTGATCAAAGAAGGAGACCCTTATAGTTTATTGTTGGGGATCATGTGTTTTTGAAGGTGACTCCCCGTCATGGGCAGTGAAGGTTTGGTCGTGGAAGTAAGCTTTCTCACCGATTGTTTGGGCCTTTTGAGGTGTTAGCTCGTGTTGGAGCTGTGGCGTATCGAGTAGCACTTCCCCCTCAGATGAGTCGGATACATGATGTTTTCCATGTATCACAGCTCCGTCGTTATCTTCATGATGAATCTCATGTTATTGATTGGGGAGAGATCTATATTGATGACGATGCAACCTTCGAGGAGCGACATGTGGAGATCCAAGACCACAAGGGGAAGGTGTTGTGTGGGTTTTCTATCCCCTTAGTTCGTGTATTATGGAGACACAGTGGAATGGAGGAGAGTAATGGGGCGTGAGTCAATGATACGTGCTCAGTACCCAGAATTGTTTAATGTTTAACTCCTTTCATATAATGATGTTTCCTATATGGTTAGACCTTTCATGTTTTATTTATGTACCTTTGATGTGATGTTATGATTGAATTGTTTGGGTATGGATTGTTTGTTTCCATACTCTCAGATGTCGTAGTTTTGTTCCAGCTTTCGAACAACTCATGGTGGTTTTCCCCTGAGAGGTATCTTATAGGTTGGTTGTTCGGACCCCTCTTTTCTTCTGGGTTGGTTTTTAATTCTCGAGGATGAGAATGTTTTGAGAGGTATCTAATGTAATGGCCTGGACCTCTCCGTTCCATTACTTTGTGAAAATGTGGTGTGTGAGGTGTTCTGGGAGGTCAAGGTGACTTATCCCCAACACTTTGCCTATTTTCCAGTTTTGTGAATAGTGTTTCCAGTTTTGTGAACAGTAATAGATCAGTCTCACAGATCGGTCTCACAGATCGGTATCACACCTCAGTCTCACAGATCGGTCTGACAGATCGGTCTGAAAAATCGGTCTCATAGATCGGTCTGACAGATTCATCTCACAGATCGGTCTCACAGATCAGTCTGACAGATCGGACTCACAGATCGGTCTGACAGATCGGTCTCATAGATCGGTCTCATAGATCGGTCTCACAGATCCGTCTCACAGATCCGTCTCACAGATCGGTCTCACAGATCAGTCTGACAAATGGGTCTCACAGAGCGGTCTCACTGATCGGTCTCACAGAGCGGTCTCACAGATCGGTCTCACAGACCGGTCTCACAGATCCGTCTCACAGATCGGTCTCACAGATCGGTCTGACAGATCGGTCTCACAGATCGGTCTCACAGATCGGTCTGACAGATCGGTTTTAGAGATCAGTTTCATAGATCGGTCTCAAAGATCGGTCTGACAGATCGGTCTCAGGGATCGGTCTCACAGATCGGTATGATAGATCGGTTTCACAGATCGGTGTCACAGATCGGTCTGACAGATCGGTCTCAGAGATCGGGTTGACAGATCGGTTTAACAGATCGGTCTGACAGATCGGTCTGACAGATCTAGTTCATAGATCGGTCTGACAGATCGGTTTCAAAGATCGGTCTAACAGATCGGTTTCACAGATCGATCTGATAGATCAGTTTCACAGATCGGTTTCATGTACAGTAACAGTGGGTGAACAGTGT
Organism: Viscum album; assembly: GCA_963277665.1. Taxonomy (NCBI): domain Eukaryota; kingdom Viridiplantae; phylum Streptophyta; class Magnoliopsida; order Santalales; family Viscaceae; genus Viscum; species Viscum album. Next base: position 1,017,477,863 of record OY728140.1, on the reverse strand, counting down.
TTCCGGATTTCTACATTTTGGCTGCTTTTGACGTTTCCTTTGATGTAAAATACATTTAAAGCCTTATTTTAAGGGATCTTAAGGCCGTTTCAAATGCCATAAATCCTATATTAATTATTCCTAAGGCTTGGAATGTATTTACTTGTTCAAACCGCATGGGTTAATGCGATCAGTTTTTAATCGAGAATTAACCGGATCTTAAACTGTCGCCCCATTAAATCTTCAAAAAGGGATGAGATATCATTCTCCCTTGTTATTTCCCTTTTTTCTTAGCTAAGAGACTCTAGAACCTTTCAATCATTCCCCTAGGAGTTGCACAATCAATCTTTACTCCTAGGATTGGTTTTTCTCTGTTTTGGATGCAACCGAGCTGTGTCGGTCAATCTTCCCAATAAGGTCTATTTTATCGTCATTCTTTTGGGGATCATCTTCTCTTGTTTCACCCTTCCATATTATACCATGTAATTTCCAAGATTTTAATGGGTTTTTCTTGGGGTTGTTTGGTACTGTTGTACCGTGGCATCCTCTAGTGGATGCAGTTGTCGTGAGAGGAATATTTTGACCCATTGCGTGGATAAAGGACATCAAGAACCCTTCCAGGTAGGGGATTCAAGGCTTCTCGATTTGTATATGTGCAATCGTATAATTATCATGATTTAGTTATTTGGATCACAATGAAATTGACCTAATTAAATACTTGAACCTGATTAAAAGAATTGGTTGATCTCATTTTATTGCTTTATACCGTGATAAAGGTTTGCCTCATGTTTTTCTAGATAGAGTAATAACTATGATTTCATTGATCTGTTGATCGTTTGTGATAGAAATTGATAATAAACGTAAATCCGGAATTAATTGTTAATTAATTGGCTAAGGATAAAGAGGCATGTAAATTAATCTGGTTATTGTCATTGTTATAGTTGTTCTAATTTGAGGATAATCAAATTAAGGAAGTAAGCATGGTTATTTAATTGTGATAGCTTACTGATTATGTATCCTATAATTGGAACCTACACATAATAAATCTGCTAATTCAATATGGATTAAAGAACAGATTGTGTGAGAATTTCTTAAGGGTTCTGAGTTACCCTCTTGATTGTTAAAGGGCCAAGATCCCATTGATGTGATTGTTGTTTTCCTGCATCTTGTGCTGTGATGGGACCCTGTAGGGGTTTTGTGATGTGTGGAGGCATGGAGGCCTTGTGGTTGTGGCAGTGGATGATGCTTTGGGTGGCGAGATGCATCAGCTTATGCGTGTGGGTGTCGGGGAGGACACCAGGGGTGATAGAATGTGATGGATGTGGTTGCTGGATTCTTGTGGATTCGTTGAATGTTTATCTGCTTTGCTTTTCCCCACTGCTCAATGAAGCTAGTCTTTCTTACCCTTCTTCCAAAGGAGGCGAAGATGCGCGGTGTATGTCACATGCTTTCCGTGTTTAGCCTCTCGAGGGAGAATGTGTCTATGATCTTTTTATGGGCAGCAAAGACTCGACGGGTAGTATATCTAATCACCGTTTTGAGCCTCCTTTGTGTTTAGAAGCATAGGATGCTTTTCTAGAATTCCTGGGAATATGGAAAAGTAATTCTGTAATGAATGTTTGATTAAATGGTGAAAATCCACGGGGATGGAGATACTAGAATTTAAAAGGTGATGTGAATCATAAAAGGAGTAGTTTATATTGAATGTGATGCCAATTCTGTTTAATGTGGAATTGTTCATGCTTAATTAATGTTTAAATAATTAATTAATGTACAGTGGAATTGATAAAATGAGAACGGAGTAATCTAATAAAGCTCCTCAAATGTTTGTGTGCTTATAGGATACCTAGTCATAGAAGTAGCAGCCTGGAGTCTGAGAGACGTAGTTGCAGTTATATCTAAGACTAGGTAATGCCCATAGTGTGGATGTGAGTTATATATATATTCTGTACTTTTTTTGTTTCTATACGCTACTCCACCCTATCGGTAAGGGAAACTGACACCCCGGGGATTCTTAGCCCTGAGGGGGGGGGGGTGTTTTCCCTAACATTCTGATGGGAGGTTGAATGGCTGACTACCCCCTTTGACCCCACTCTCGTAGATCTTAGTGATGGTAGGCACACTCGTTAGTTTTACCAATATGTGTGTGTAGAGGGCTGTAATGGCTTGTGGTTATTTCACACACATATATTATAGATATAGTATCCTATGGACTACAATAGGTGTAACGTGTATAGGCTATGATGGATTGATGATCCCTATTCAGTGTATGGGATATAATGGCTTGAGGTATAATACCCAATGTATGATACACGTTATGCGGGCTGTGGTGGCTCCCAGAACATACCTGGTTGCTTTTGGTTGTGAGGATGGTGTGGTGCTTCTCCCAGGTGTCTGCGGGTAAGCCTTTGTGGTGCACGAGGTGCAAATTGTGGAGCTTACCCTAGTTGTATGCGGGAAAGCCTTTGGAGAGAGATGCACAGGACGTATGTCGTTGGGGAAAAGCGGAAAACCAGTGGGGAAGTAGTAGCGGGGTACCCTTTATATTCTTTACTATACTCTATATTCTTGTATGCGTTACTTTGTGAGAGTAGCCCTGGTGAGGTTGGGAACTTAGTGTACCTGTTTAGGTGACGAGTTAGTTTCACTTTCTGTTCACTGGGCTTTAGCATGCTTTTTTTTTATGCATGAGAGTCTTGGGGAGGATCCTACTGAGTATACTATTATTCTCACCCTATGTATATATAAACTGTTTTTCAGGTCACTTGGAGAAGGTTGGAGATCAAGCTGGTTACTACTAGCTTGTGGTTGGATGAGGAGCAGTTCAGGCTTGTGGTCACTGCCGTTTTACATTCGTTTGGGTACTTCTAATTTCCCCTTTCAGTTGTAGTAATTTTGCATGACATTTTATATATGTACTTGGATTTCTTTTATATTACAGTTCTGAGTTGGAGTTGATTGGAGTCTATTCTATATCTCTCTTCTGCATGTGTTCTCTTAGAGGATAATGCCTCCCATTTGTATGTTTATTATACCCTCGGTGCTAGTTTCCAACCCGGGGCCCACTGGAGGTGAGACTCAGGGGTCATTATCTCTCTTCTCAAATTGCTGGCCCAGGAGCGGTACACTTTGTTGGGAGGGGGTCGTGAGAAGAGTATAGAATGGCTAAGGAACTGAAACCCTATCTTATAGTAGTATCCTTATTTTAACCATTAAGAATATTGTCATCCCTGAGATAACTATTTTTATTTTATTCCCATGTGAAATTTCTTTTTAGCATATATTGTAAAAACATGCAATGGATACTTTACTGGTGGTTGGTTTGTAACTCTAATACCAAAGAATCATGTTATTATATATTTTTTGTTTATATTGCTTCTTATATAATATATAGAAATATATACCTTTGAGTATTGTCTCCCAATATTAAACATAAACCCTCACCACAGTTCAGTAACTGAAGGAGTATAAAGAATCAGGACTATGGTATATGGACCCACTAGTTCAGTCACGCTAGAGGTGAACCCGTACAAGGGATGTTATGAAGTGGAATCATAACATAGTGATTTATTACAATTTGGGATGTGGTAGTTTGAATATTGGATGTTGTGAGAAGCTAAGATATATGTTATTCATGGGAATAACTAACCCATGTACCTGGAAAATATTGGTTACCTTGGATATGATTTTCTTCTTGGTTATTAGTTTTACAATTGCTTTAATTCTACCGAAAATTGTGTATTAGTTTACTTATTAATGATTTATGATTTTCCCCTCTTGGACCAGGGTAGAAAATTAGAGTTCATTACTGCACCATTTTTTGAATTTAGGTTTCAGATGACATCTATGTACTTTCTTATGATTTACAACACTATTTTTTACTATGTTATTTGTTTTTAGTATTAGATAATGTGAATCTTATACATATATATATACATAATTATAACACTCTAAAAGTGGTCAGTTGGGGATCGATAAAGGGAGACCAAAGTTAAGTGAGAACCATGTACATTGGGTGCACATATAAAAAGGTAGGATGATATACTATTTGTGCGTATTATAATTTTTATATTTAAATTGTGAAGGCGATATGATTCTTGGTATTTTATTTGTAATTATTGGGAATTAACACCATGAAGACCACCAATTCAGTTCCAGGAGGGTGGACATAAGCATTCCCTATTAGTTATTGAGCTAGATCCTCCAATTTTGTCTTCACCTCCTATCGATCAAAATATTTAATAGAATATAATCAAAGTAATACTATCTTTGGAAAATGAATATGTAACACCTCAAGCTTCCACAATATGTTTCACATTGAATAATGTAATAGATTACAATGTACGCAACTTCGAGTTCAAGCATACCATGACCAATCAAACTAGACGTTATGAATAGTAATAACCACTTTTTAAAATTTTATAAAATTTATTTTTCAAAATGGACTTTATTTTTTGATTCGGAATTTTAAAATTAGAATTGGGTGTTTTTTTGGTATTTTTCTGAAAACATTCTATTTTTGGGGAATAGTGAAAAACACTGCGTTATTGTTTAAAATCGACTTTTTATTTAAATAATTATTTTATTTATTCAAATTTATTTTATATAAAAATAGCTACATAATACCTATATTAGTTCAATATAATTCATTAGAGTCATTTTATAATAAGATTAGATGTATAAAATTTTATTAAACTTTTTAAAGACTTTTACCCACCTTCTATGCATATTTGAAAATTTTCATAAAATGTTATTTTATAGATTTTGTGAATTGAATTTCTAAAATCTGAGAGACACAGTTGACATCATTATGTAAAACATGGTTTAATAAGATGAAAATAATTTTTCTGAATAGTATCTTTTGAATTTTATTTTCCATGGTTAAAAGTAAATAGGGAAATTAAAGGTAAAAATGATATAATAAATACCCTAACACATGTCCTAAATCCATTGGATAAGTGTATTTAGACCAAAATAAAACTTAGGAATAAAATATGATCTTCTTTGATCCACATGGATTATATTTGGACATTTATTATTATTTTATTTAAAGAAGAGTTAAAAGTGTTAAATTAAAATTTTAATAACTAAAACATTTTTCATATAGGGTTATACATAAGATAAATTAGACTATAAATATTCATTAGGAATATAAAAATATTTCTTACATAATGGTATTTTATTTATAAATTTTAGACATTAGTTACCTAAATTTATTTATAAAACAATGATGATGCAGTAATTACCTTATTAATGATTGATTAAAATAATTGATATTATAAATACCCAAATAAATACAAATTGAGACTTTTGATGAATTACACAAATTTTCTTGGTTAATATGGCTTGTTAAGTTTGATTAAATAAATTTATTTGAAGTTATAAAGTTGTTATGACTTTCACAAAAACTAAATACCAAATAGTTTCAAATTTTACATAAATGAGTTTTTAAAACAAATACAATACTATTTAATGATATAATATTTATAAAAATATAAGGTTCTGCCAGAAGGGTTATATATGGTTATATATGAAAATAATTAACCACTTGGGGTTTACGTTGATTTTTATAGTATGTTTATTAAGCATTTATTATAATAATACAAGAATGCATAGTAAAAGTTAAACTATTTAACTAAGAGTTAAATCTAAAAGGAATGGTCAATATAGTGACCTAAACCTATCTAAAACCTATTTGATTAGATATTTTCAACCCATCCCCACATTAGACTCGAAATAATTCCATTTGGAGCCATTATAAACCGAATAAGATTTTATAATAAAATAATATTTTATTTTTTTCCTAAAGTGACCCTCACCTATCTTATAAAATCGTACTTCCCCTTCTCTCCAAATCACTCCTACAAAGCCATTTGGCTTGGCCAAACCCTACTCAAATATCCTCCCAACCACCCTCAATTCAACCAAGAGGCATTACTTTGATCATAAATCCATCCCGAGGATCCCTTTTGATCAAATCAAAAGAAAGCACATAATGAAGTGGTAATAATTTCATCACCTCTTTCAAAGTTCTTTTCTTCTTCCACTTCCTATTTCTTTGTTGTTTCCATAAAAAAATAATAAATTCAGTACCTTCTACATACTATGATGTTATTATAATTATGGTAAAACCATATTCATTATTCTATGTAACACCCTTAACTTCCACTATACATTTCCCTTTGAGTAATGCAATATCTTGCATTGTACGCAACTTTGAGATTCTAACACACCGTGACCAATCATACTAGCTGTTATGAATAGTAATACCCACTTTTTGAGATTTTATAAATTTTATTTTTCAAAATGGACTTAATTTTTCAATTCTGAATATCAAAATTAACTTAGGGTTAATTTTTATTATTTTTCAGAAAACTTTAAATTTTTTATGAATTGTGAAAAACACTCCGTTATTGGTTAAAACTGAATTTTTATTTAACTAATTATTTATTTGATTTAAATAATTATTTATTTTATTTAAATAATTATTTATTTTATTTAAATTTATATTTGGTCAAAATATATACATAATACCTATATAAGTTCAATTTAATCCGTTGGAGTCATTTTATAATAATTTTAGATATATAAAAATGTTATTGAACTTTTTACTGTCTTTTACTCACCTCCAAGGAGCATTTGAAAATTTGCATAAAACATAATTTTACATCTTCTATGAGTTGAATTTCAAAAATCCAAGAGACATGGTTAATATAATTAAATCAAATGTGGTTCAATAAGATAAAAATAATTCATGGTGAATAGTAACTTTTGGCTTTATTTACCACGGTTAAAAGTAAATAGGGTAATTAAGGGTAAACATGATTTCTTAATTACCCTAACACATGTCCTAATTTTATTGGATAACTATAATTCAACCAAAATCATCCTTAGGAATAAAATATGATCCTATTTGGTCCACTTGGATTAGATTAGGACATTAATTATTATTTTATTTAAAGAAGTGTTAAAAAGTTTAAATTCAAAGTTTAATAACTAAACCATTTTTAATATAGGGTTAAACACAATATAATTTCTACTAGAAATATTCATTAAAAAGATAAAATGATTTCATATATAATGGTATTTTGTTTATATTTTTTATACTTTATATAATTTAATTTATTTATGACAGAATGATGATGTAGTAGTTACATTATTAATGAAATATTAAAATAATTGATATTATAAATATCCAAATAAATGTAATTTGAGACTTTTGATGAATTAAAATAATTTTATAGGTCAATATGACATTTTATGGTTGGTTAAATAAATTTTATTCTAAGTGATAATGTTTTTATGGATTTAAAAAAAATAAAATACTAAATAGTGTCAAAATAGACATAATTGTGTTTTTTAAACAAATACTATATTATTAATTGATATAATATTCCAAAAAATATCTGATTCATCCAAAAGACTTAGATAAGGTTATATATAATAATAATTAACCACATGGGGTTCGTTTGGATTGTTATAGTATGTTTATGAACCATATAATATAAAAATACAAAGAGACAAGGTAAATGTAAAACTATTTAACTAAGAGTTAAATCTAAAAGATATGGTTAATATGATGACCTGAACCTGTCTAAAACCTATTGGTTGAGAGGTTTTCGACTCATAAACACCTTATCCTTTAAAAAATGCATTTTTGGGCCATTATAAACCGAAAATTATTTTATTATAAAATAATATTTCAAGATTTTCCAGAAGTGACCCTCACCTCTCTTATAAAAGGGTACTTCCTATTCTCTTAACTTCACACCTATCTTTGTTATTTCCATAATAAAATAATAAATCAAATATATTACATATACTGTGATGTTATTATAAAAATGTTACAACTATATTGATTAATCATTCCATCATATTATTGACAAAGTCACCAAACGTGCATACGTACGACTTATCATCTCCACGTCGTGGAGTTGTTTGTTATTCAAACACTTCAATTTTTGGATGGGTAAAACATTGAGTATAACTAATGTAAATAATAAAATTATCCAGGTAATGATTCTTTATATATTATATACCATCCAATTACACATGATTTCACCTTCAATATAGTGATATTTTCTCTCGTGCGTACATACAGATTACCATCTCCACGAACATGATGAGATTCATTCCCCAACGTAATCATTCAAAAATAATTTTATTTTTATGATTAAATACAATGTTTATGATCATATTATCATTATTTATATGAATCATATACATCCTATCCATAACAATCATGGCTTACATAACAAAACATATAAAGGAAAACGAATCAGTTATCACCTGAAATGATGATATTTCTGAAATATTATTAAAAAATCAATATTAGAGGATCATATATGTCACGACCCGACCTCGGGGCCCGTGCCGTGACTACCCCAAGCCCGCCTTCCATAGGCCAGGGGCTGGCGACTAGCACCAAGGCGTAAAATCCCAGTAAACAGGGAAGGCATTGCCTTTATGAGTAACAACCACCACAGAGTCAGCAAGCGGAAAGCAACTACAAAGTGCAGAAAAGTAAAGGGGGCCGGAATACAAGCCCAACTGAAAGTACAACTGAAAAGTAAAGAACAGCAACTGAAGAAAAGACGGCGGCCTCGTGTCATCCACTGGCAATCCCACCTGAAGGGTGGGTACAGATAGCCTTCAGGCTCCTCGGGTCCCACGTCCGCTCCGAGCACGTCCCGTCCAGCGGTCCACCTCCAGGTACCGTCCTGCTCCACGCCCCAACCGTGATCAGCGCTGTCCGTCGTCTGCATCCAACACAACAAGGTGCGGGAATAGCCCGTGCAGGGGTGAGTATAACTACTCAGTAAGGACCCCGAGACCCCCGAAGGTCTCCCGAAATCCACAAAGGATATAACACAAAAGAAAGATGCAATCACGAAGTAACATCTGACTCGACTTAGGTATATGCCCATACATATACCTAAGTCCCCAATTCTAGCTCTGCTCACGAGCTCAAGAACAACTCAATCCACAAAGGAAAGCAAGACTCAAATCCACAAGGAGAGTAAACAGTAAATCTACATAGGATAGTTCAACACAATCCACAAAGGAGAGTAACATAAGATTCAGCTCAACCAGGTATACTTTTTCAGATGACGTCAAAGATGATCACTGATCCATCTAAGTCGTCGGACCCACGAAGGATCGATAGGTACTAACCCCCGCAAAAGACCCACATAGGATCGGGCTCACACAGAACCTGTAGGCAGTGGCTCACACAGAACCGGTAGTAAGGACCCACATAGGATCGGGCTCACACAGAACCTGCAGCGCTGATCCACGTAGGATCGCTGAGTGCAGTAGTCGACACAGTCCACTGAGGATCTCTGCACAGTCGTCGCCGCAGTCCACGAAGGATCTCTGCTCTGCCGTCGCCGCAGTCCACGGAGGATCTCTGCTCTGCCGTCGTCGCAGTCCACGGAGGAACTCTGTTCTGCCGTCGTCGCAGTCCACGGAGGATCTATGCTCTGTCGTCGAAGTCACAGCCAGCGCTAGGGTTCCCGCAGATAGCGAGCTCGTTTAGGAGGGTCCGCTCCACGAGCCGAGAGGCTGATACATCAACTGACACGTAGTCCGAAGTTGATGTATCCAAAAGTTCCGTATCGACAACAGGATCTCAACGCAACAGACGGCGCGTCAATCGGACGCCCGGTCTGAGAGTTATTGGCATTTTCGTCCCAGGGGCCCGGTTGGTTTTTAGGGCAAAACCAACCCGACCGTACTCCGCCTGTGTCCGATCCTCGGGCGGAGTATGTCAAAAGTTCCGTCTCACTTAGAGGAAACTACCACAGCTGACGGTACGTCGATCGGACGTCCGTAGCTCAAGTTATGAGCGTTTCCGCTCCGAGGGCCCGGTTGGTTTCGTGTACGAACCATCCCGGCCGAACCCAATGTCTTCCGAATCCTTGAGTATAATATAACGAAACGACCGTATCGATCCAAGGATCGCGTAGCCGCTGACGGTTCGTCAATCGGAGGTCCCAGGCCCAAGATATGGGCAAAAGACCGAAGAAGGCCCGAAACGGGGGTTCTGGGCCCGGGGCGACCCGGCCCGAACCCCCCCTGGGTCGCCCGAACCGGGTCGACCCGACCCGGCCCGACCCGGCTAGGCCGGGTCCAGTCCGGCCTGGGCGCGGCCCGGCCGCGCGGCCGAAGCAACCGCCGCGGGTTTGGCCCGCGGCTTGGAAGAAAAGGCGGCCCCGCGGGGGGCCGCCTGTCCCGCAGACGCGGCCGGGCCGCCGCGTCCCTCCCCGGTTCCGCGCGGCCGCGGAACCGGCTGCCGCCGCCATGGCGGAACTCCTCCACGGCGGCGCGCCGGGCGCCGCCGCCTCTGGCCCCGGCGCCGCCGCGCCGGCGACCCGCACCGCCGCCGTCTTCCGCAGGCCGCCGGAGTTGCTCCGGTGGCCCGTTTTGCCTCCCGTCTGCGCCGTTGCTCCTCCCGGGGGCCGATCATCACTGCAGGATCAACGGATCGCCCTTGCCGCACGGTTCGTCGTCATCCGCCAAATCCGCACAACAAAAGATCGGCGGAGGGTTGCCGGGTCTTGTTCGTTAGACCCGCACCCTCCGCGTTAGTCATAAACAACGAGAGGAATAGAAACAACCAATCAACAATTTTAAATAAATTTAAAATTGTTCCGAGATCGGGTTATTTATTTTAAAAGAATAAACACGGGAAATAAAAAAAATTCCAATCAACCCTTACATCGATGTCGCCGTTGGACGTGAGGTCGTCGCGGAATCACTCGTCGCGGAAGAAGGAGATCGTCGCGTCGTCGCGGTGTCCGGCGTCGCGTCGCCAATCTCCGGATCAAGAACAAACGGATTTAATTAATTAAATCCGTTGTTATTGAAAATAAAAAGGGAGAAATAAACGATTCATTTCTCATCTTAATTGCCGAACGAGGATCGGCCGCGGAAGAAGAGGCGTCGCCGAAGAACGTCGCGGGTAGAGCTCGTCGACGTCGCAGATCACGGTGTGCGTCGTCGAATTCCGGTCACCGACGTTCTTCGCGTTCTTCACGTTCTTCGCGTTCTTCGCGTTCTTCGCGAGGAGGGGAGATGAAGAAACAAAGGTTCTCTCAGATCCTTTCAAAGGATTTTTAGGTTGGTCTTATTTTATAAACATGCCAACAAACGCAAAAGCGTAAGTAACGACCCATCAGTTCGTTGAATTAATTCAACGAGCGAAACATCCCATTTAATTCACGAAATAAACCGCTCAATTAAATGGTCTGTTAAGAATTTAAGAAAACGCGTCGGTTGACTTTTCAGTTACTTTGACGGGTTTTCGCGGGTGCGTTACTTAGCGAAAGAAACGGCGGGGCTCGTGCGGGCCCTGCCTCACAAATATCCTACCAAGAGGGTAGGATATTTCTGGATAGCATCCTATCCAGTTCAACTCAGATCAAGCCGCCTTTAAGTGGATTCAAGTGGCTTCCAAGTAGCTTAAGTGAAATAAAATAAAGTTGTCGCACAAATTTTATTTTATTTCTAACTTAAAGCCACAAAATTTAAAAACCACGTCTGAGCAAACGCAACTCCGGAAGAGGCGTTTCTAAGCAAAAAACGGCGCTGCGATTTCATCGGTGCCCTCAGAATTCGATTCCAGGCACTGGTTCAAAAGATAGAAAAACCCGCTCGTCCGTTCACTGAACGTACCCGAGCCAAACTTCGGAAATTGATTCCGGGCACACCGGGCCTCGGAATCAGGTGCCGTCTGAAGCTGCGCTCTTGTAAAATTCCAAAGAAAATTAAGAAAAAAAATTTCCTTGAAATTTGCGGGTCTTTACATTACTCTCACCTCAGGGCTTTACGTCCCTGTAAAGATACATCAAAAACTAGGGGAACAAATGGGGGTACTGAGCACGCATCTGAGCCTCCCGCTCCCAAGTGCTCTCCTGGAGGTTCCCGTGCTGCCATCTGACGCACACAAGAGGAATCGACCGCCCACGTAGGACCCTCTCCTGTCGATCCTCGATCTCCACTGGGACCTCCGCAAAAGTCGCCCCATCGTCCACGTCCAGCTCCCCAAAGTCGATGATGTGCGTCGGGTCGTGCACGTATCTCCTCAGCTGAGACACGTGGAAGACGTCATGCACCCAGTGCAACTGAGGTGGTAGAGCCAGGCGATAAGCCACCTCTCCTATCCTGCTGAGGACCTGGAAAGGCCCGATGAAGCGTGGAGACAACTTGCTGCCTCAGCCAAATCTCCGTAAACCACGTCGAGGTGAGACACGCAAAAAGACGTGGTCGCCATCCTCGAACTCCAGTGGCCTCCGCCTCCTGTCAGCATATGACTTCTGCCAGCTCTGAGCTGTCCTCATCCTCTCCTGGATGATCTGGACCTTCTCTGTCATGGCTCGGACCATCTCTGGTCCCACGAGTGCTGACTCCCCAGGGTCTGTCCAGCACAACGGTGATCTGCAGGGTCTGCCGTACAACGCCTCGTATGGTGCCATCCCGATGGTGGAGTGGTAGCTGTTGTTGTACGCGAACTCCACCAAGGGTAGGTGGTCCTCCCAGCTGCGACCAAAGTCGAGAACACATGCACGGAGCATGTCCTCGAGTGTCTGTATGGTCCTCTCCGTCTGACCATCCGTATGAGGGTGGAAGGCTGTGCTCAGATGGAGCCGCGTCCCGAATGCCTCCTGCAACCCCTTCCAAAGCCGGGAAGTGAAACGAGCATCTCGATCGGAGACGATAGACGATGGCACCCCGTGAAGCCGTACGATCTCCTGGACGTAAATACGTCCCAAGCTCTCCACTGAGCCCTGCTCTCTGATGGGTAAGAAGTGTGCCGACTTGGTGAGTCGGTCGACAATCACCCAAATGGAGTCGTGACCTCTGGAAGTGCGTGGAAGTCCAGTCACGAAGTCCATAGATATACCGTCCCACTTCCACTCCGGGACCTCCAAGGGCTGTACCAAGCCTGCTGGTACCTGATGCTCTGCCTTCACCTGCTGGCAGGTGAGGCATCGTGAAACGAACTCTACCACAGCTTTCTTCATGCCCGGCCACCAGTGCTGTCGCCTGAGATCCTGGTACATCTTCGCCACTCCGGGATGCACCGCCAAGGGAGAAGTGTGAAACTCTCTCAGCACCTCCTCTCGTAAAGCGAATGGTACGAAGGTACGTCCTCTGAAAAGGATGTCGTGCTCTGCTCCAAGGGAGAAACCATCAGGCGCCTGACCTGAGGATATCAGTGCACGCCGGGTCTCACAGTCAGCGTCCCCACGCTGAGCCTCTCTGACCCGCTGTAGAAGTGGAGGAGAGACTGTGAGAGACTGAAGAAAGGCTGCTCCGTCTCTATCCACGAAGTATATCTGTAAGGAGGTTAGCTGCTCCGTCGCCTCCTCAAGTAGCTGAATGCCCGTCCTCCTGCTGAGGGCATCGGCTACCACGTTCCCCTTCCCAGGAGTATAGACTATCTCAAAGTCATAGTCCTGGAGGAACTCAAGCTATCTCCGCTGTCTCAGGTTCAGGTCCTTCTGAGAGAAGATATACCTGAGACTCTGGTGGTCAGAAAAGACTGTGAAGCGCTCGCCCATCAGATAGTGCCGCCAAGTCTTCAGAGCGAAGACCACTGCTGCTAACTCCAGGTCATGAGTGGCGTAGTTCTGCTCATGCGGCCTCAACTGACGTGATCCGTAGGCGATCACGGCCCGCTCCTGCATCAGGACGCACCCGAGTCCAGTCCCTGATGCATCACAGTAAACTACGTATCCAACTCCCTCCTCAGGAAACCTCAAGATAGGTGCGCTGGTCAATCTCTGTCTCAGCTCCTGGAAGCCCTGCTGACATCTGTCTGACCACACAAAGGGTTTCCCCTTCTTTGTCAAGGCTGAGAGTGGTGCCGCAACTCTGGAGAAGTCCGACACAAATCTCCGATAGTATCCGGCTAAGCCCAAGAAACTCCGCACCTCTGTCACGCTCTTGGGTGGCTCCCAAGCTAGCACTGCCTCGATCTTCACGGGATCCACTGCAACTCCCGCCTCAGAGATGACGTGCCCCAAGAAATGGACCTCACGTAACCAGAACTGGCATTTTGAGAGCTTGCCATAATGCTGGTGCTCTCGGAGTGTGTCTAGCACAACTCGCAGGTGGTAGGCATGCTCCTCCTCAGTCGTCGAGTATACCAAAATGTCGTCAATGAAGACCACGACAAATCGGTCGAGGTATGGCGGGAAGATCCTGTTCATGAGGCTCATGAACACTGCTGGAGCATTGGTTACGCCGAACGGCATAACCAAGAACTCATAATGGCCATACCGACACCTGAAGGCCGTCTTCTGCGCGTCCTCGTCTCGAACTCTGAGCTGATGATAGCCTGACCGGAGGTCTATTTTCGAGAACCACCGTGCTCCCTTGAGCTGATCGAAGAGGTCATCAATCTGTGGCAGCGGATACTTGTTTCTCACTGTCACCTGGTTCAGGCGACGATAGTCGACACACAGTCTCAAGCTCCTGTCCGCCTTCTTGGCGAACAAAATCGGGGAAGCCCAGGGTGAAACACTGGGTCGGATAAACCCCTTGCTCTGCAAGTCCTCCAACTGTACCCGCAGCTCCCGAAGCTCGGCGGGGGCCATCCGATATGCTGGAGTAGATATCGGGGCTGTCCCGGGGTACAAGTCGATGTAAAAGTCTACCTCTCTACGAGGAGGTAGCCCTGGAACGTCGTCGGGAAAGACGTCCACGTACTGGTCCACCACTGCAGGAAAAGCTGGACTCTGCACGTCCACTGCTCCTAGGATGAGGCTAGCCAACTGATGAGAGATGGGCTGCACTCTCCTCCACGGAAGTCCATCCTGTGCTGCAAAGGTTCCCTTCTCGCCGGTGAAGGTAAACCTTCTCCCGTCGGTGCGAACACATCGCACCTTGCGCCTAAAACAGTCGATCTGGGCATGAACCGTGGATAGCCAATCCATGCCCAAGATGACTTCGTAAGGCCTCGACGCCGCTACAAGGAGATCCCAGCCGAAGCTCTCGCCTCCTAGAGTAATCTCACACTGCCGGCACCAGTGCGTAATCGTCGAGTCTGCTCCCATAGGAGTCTCTAGCCGTAAGGATCGAGCCAACGGCTCAGTCGGAATCTCCGAGCTCCGAACAAGGGCAGAGGCTATGAAAGAGTGACTCGCTTCTGTGTCTATAAGTACTGCAGCAAGGGTGGAATAGACACAGATCGTACCTCGAATCATCTCTGGCATGTCGGGGTCGAAGGCCTCCACTGCCTGGAGCTGGGCCTGTCCCTGCCCGCCAGCTCCCTGTGGTCGAGGTGGCCCTCCTGGTGGTGGTGGGGGTAGAGCCTGGAAGCGTCGCCCACCACCCGCTGCTCGGCCAGCTCCTCTGCCTCGTCCGCCTCCTCCCTGCGGACCGCCACGGTCGACCCTCTGCCTCTGCCTGGGTGGCCCCTCCACCGTCTGCTGCTCCTCTGGTCGGCGAGTCGGGCAGTCACGAGCCATGTGACCCTGCCCGCCGCAGGAGTAGCACAGCCTGCCTCTCGGAAGGCTGGCACTCCGCTGTGTGCCTCGCACTGCTGAGCCGGTGTCCTGAGGCCGTCTGCGTGGGGGTCTGGTCTGCCTGGACCAGAGAGTCATCTGTCGGCTACCTGCTGCCGAAGACTCAGCTACCTGCCGCCCTGCACTAGGTCTCTCCGCTGAAGAAGGCTCTGCCAGGAAGCTCTCGATCAGGAGGGCTCGCTCCAGCACTCCCGCCTGGGTCGGAATGCTGAGGGAGATCAGCGACGCCCGAATCTCCTATCGCAAGCCCTGCTCGAAGGTCCGGGCCCGGAAGAAGGGGTCCCGTACCATGTCGGTCGAGTAGCGAGATAGGTCAGTGAACCTCGCCGTGTACTGAGCGACCGTCATGCTGCCCTGGCGCAGCTGGAGAAGCTCCTGGATGCGCACCGCTCGGAGGGTGGCTGGGACGAACTCAGAGCGGAAGAGGCTCTCGAAGTCCGCCCAGAGAAAGGATGCCTCATCGTGAACCTGGAGCATCAAGCTCCACCATCGTCCTGCCGCCGCCTGCAGGAGGCTCGCCGCGAGAATCACCATGAGATCCGCTGGTGTCCTCACTAGCCTAAAGATCCGTACCACCGCCTCTAGCCAGTCCTCGGCGGCCTGGGGGTCCGCCTCACCGCGAAACCTGGGCGGTTGCTGGCTCTGAAACTCATGCAGTTCCCTGAGGCGACGTGCATCTTCAGCGTCTGGTACTGGTAGCATCGGTGGCTCGGTTGGTAAAGCTAACGCTGGTGCCACTACTGGCAAAGGGCCCTGCACCGAGGCCTCGTCGCTCGGTGGGCTGCCGTCGCGCCCTACACTCGGAACCCTAGCTGGCTGTCGTCGCGGGGCCATCCTGAAAAGGAGAACAAGAGCACCACAGTCAGAACAGTATACCTGGTGAGCTGGCACAAGTAATCACAAAGAAAACTTGGAACACACACGCAATCAATGTTTTCATGCATTAAGTCGGAAATCAGGAGTCAGGGTCCTGGTGTACGGATACGTCGGCCGCCGCACCAACACTGGGCTCCCTGAACTGATAACCACACTCAATACACTAAACACTATTGCTTCACATAGAAAGAAAAGACGATCAGAGTCTGCGGTAGAACCGACCACCTCTGATACCAATTTGTCACGACCCGACCTCGGGGCCCATGCCGTGACTACCCCAAGCCCGCCTTCCATAGGCCAGGGGCTGGCGACTAGCACCAAGGCGTAAAATCCCGGTAAACAGGGAATGCATTGCCTTTATGAGTAACAACCACCACAGAGTCAGCAAGCGGAAAGCAACTACAAAGTGCAGAAAAGTAAAGGGGGCCGGAATACAAGCCCAACTGAAAGTACAACTGAAAAGTAAAGAACAGCAACTGAAGAAAAGACGGCGGCCTCGTGTCGTCCACTGGCAATCCCACCTGAAGGGTGGGTACAGATAGCCTCCAGGCTCCTCGGGTCCCACGTCCGCTCCGAGCACGTCCCGTCCAGCGGTCCACCTCCAGGTACCTTCCTGCTCCACGCCCCAACCGTGATCAGCGGTGTCCGTCGTCTGCATCCAACACAACAAGGTGCGGGCATAGCCCGTACAGGGGTGAGTATAACTACTCAGTAAGGACCCTGAGACCCCCGAAGGTCTCCCGAAATCCACAAAGGATATAGCACAAAAGAAAGATGCAATCACGAAGTAACATCTGACTCGACTTAGGTAAATGCCCATACATATACCTAAGTCCCCAATTCTAGCTCTGCTCACGAGCTCAAGAACAACTCAATCCACAAAGGAAAGCAAGACTCAAATCCACAAGGAGAGTAAACAGTAAATCCACATAGGATAGTTCAACACAATCCACAAAGGAGAGTAACATAAGATTCAGCTCAACCAGGTATACTTTTTCAGATGACGTCAAAGATGATCGCTGATCCATCTAAGTCGTCGGACCCACGAAGGATCGATAGGGACTAACCCCCGCAAAAGACCCACATAGGATCGGGCTCACACAGAACCTGTAGGCAGTGGCTCACACAGAACCGGTAGTAAGGACCCACATAGGATCGGGCTCACACAGAACCTGCAGCACTGATCCACGTAGGATTGCTGAGTGCAGTAGTCGACGCAGTCCACTGAGGATCACTGCACAGTCGTCGCCGCAGTCCACGAAGGATCTCTGCTCTGCCGTCGCCGCAGTCCACGGAGGATCTCTGCTCTGCCGTCGTCGCAGTCCACGGAGGATCTCTGCTATGCCGTCGTCGCAGTCCACGGAGGATCTCTGCTCTATCGTCGAAGTCACAGCCAGTGCTAGGGTTCCCGCACATAGCGAGCTCGTTTAGGAGGGTCCGCTCCACGAGCCGAGAGGCTGATACATCAACTGACACGTAGTCCGAAGTTGATGTATCCAAAAGTTCCATATCGACAACAGGATCTCAACGCAACAGACGACGCGTCAATCAGACGCCCAGTCTGAGAGTTATTGGCATTTTCGTCCCAGGGGCCCGGTTGGTTTTTAGGGAAAAACCAACCCGACCATACTCCGCCTGTGTCCGATCCTCGGGCGGAGTATGCCAAAAGTTCCGTCTCACTTAGAGGAAACTGCCACAGCTGACGGTACGTCGATCGGACGTCCGTAGCTCAAGTTATGAGCGTTTCCGCTCCGAGGGCCCGGTTGGTTTCGTGTACGAACCAACCCGGCCGAACCCAAAGTCTTCCGAAACATTGAGTATAATATACCGAAACGACCGTATCGATCCAAGGATCGCGTAGCCGCTGACGGTTCGTCAATCGGAGGTCCCAGGCCCATGATATGGGCAAAAGACCGAAGAAGGCCCGAAACGGGGGTTCTGGGCCCGGGGCGACGCGGCCCGACCCGGCTAGGACGGGTCCGGTCCGGCCTGGGCGCGGCCCGGCCGACCGGACCGGCCGGCTCGGCTTCGGCCGAGCGGCCGAAGCAACCGCCGCGGGTTTGACCCGCGGCTTGGAGGAAAACGCGGCCCCGCGGGGGGCCGCCTGTCACGCGGACGCGGCCGGGCCGCCGCCGCCGCGGCTTCAGCCGCGGCGGAACTCCTCCACAGCGGCGTGCCGGGCGCCGCCGCCCCGGTGACCCGCGCCGCCGCCGTCTTCCGCGGGCCGCCGGAGTTGCTCCGGTGGCCCGTTTTGCCTCCCGCCTGCGCCGTTGCTCCTCCCGGGGGCCGATCTTCACTGCGGGATCAACGGATCTCCCTTGCCGCACGGTTCGTCGTCATCCGCCAAATCCGCACAACAAAAGATCGGCGGAGGGTTGCCGGGTCTTGTTCGTTAGACCCACACCCTCCGCGTTAGTCATAAAAAACGAGAGGAATAGAAACAACCAATCAA
Organism: Viscum album; assembly: GCA_963277665.1. NCBI lineage: Eukaryota > Viridiplantae > Streptophyta > Magnoliopsida > Santalales > Viscaceae > Viscum > Viscum album. The sequence continues at coordinate 1,017,459,023 of OY728140.1, read as the reverse complement.
CAATTTTAAATAAATTTAAAATTGTTCCGAGATCGGGTTCTTTATTTTAAAAGAATAAACACGGGAAATAAAAAAAAATTCCAATCAACCCTTACATCGATGTCGCCGTCGGACGTGAGGTCGTCGCGGAATCACTCGTCGCGGAAGAAGGAGATCGTCGCGTCGTCGCGGTATCCGGCGTCGCGTCGCCAATCTCCGGATCAAGAACAAACGGATTTAATTAATTAAATCCGTTGTTATTGAAAATAAAAAGGGAGAAATAAACGATTCATTTCTCACCTTAATTGCCGAACGAGGATCGGCCGCGGAAGAAGAGGCGTCGCCGAAGAACGTCGCGGGTAGAGCTCGTCGACGTCGCAGATCACGGTGTGCGTCGTCGAATTCCGGTCGCCAGCGTTCTTCGCATTCTTCGCGTTCTTCGCGTTCTTCGCGAGGAGGGGAGATGAAGAAACAAAGGTCCTCTCAAATCCTTTCAAAGGATTTTTAGGTTGGTATTTTATAAACATGCCAACAAACGCAAAAGCGTAAGTAACGACCCATCAGTTCGTTGAATTAATTCAACGAGCGAAACAGCCCATTTAATTCACGAAATAAACCACTCAATTAAATGGTCTGTTAAGAATTTAAGAAAACGCGTCGGTTGACTTTTCAGTTACTTTGACGGGTTTTCGCGGGTGCGTTACTTAGCGAAAGAAACGGCGGGGCTCGTGCGGGCCCTGCCTCACAAATATCCTACCAAGAGGGTAGGATATTTCTGGATAGCATCCTATCCAGTTCAACTCAGATCAAGCCGCCTTTAAGTGGCTTCAAGTGGCTTCCAAGCAGCTTAAGTGAAATAAAATAAAGTTGTCGCACAAATTTTATTTTATTTCTGACTTAAAGCCCCAAAATTTAAAAACCACGTCTGAGCAAACGCAACTCCGGAAGAGGCGTTTCTAAGCAAAAACTGGTGCTGCGATTTCATCGGTGCCCTCAGAATTCTATTCCGGGCACTGGTTCAAAAGATAGAAAAACCCGCTCGTCCGTTCACTGAACGTACCCGAGCCAAACTTCGGAAATTGATTCCGGGCACACCGGGCCTCGGAATCAGGTGCCGTCTGAAGCTGCGCTCTTGTAAAATTCCAAGGAAAATTAAGAAAAAAAAATTTCCTTAAAATTTGCGGGTCTTTACAATATATGATATCATATTTATATATATAGTTATTGAATAATTAAATAACAATGTTTTAACTATTATAAAATAGGTTAACATACCATAAAATATGGAAAAGTACAATGTAAGGGTTAATTTTACAATGTCTTTATTATCCGAGGTTGTTTTTACGTAAGTACCTATTGGGACCTCTCTAACATCCACATCCACGTTTTCATAAAAATGTTTTTTAAAACATTTTTACGATTTACTAGACTATGTGTTAAAGTCATTTATACCCTTATTTGGCCTTATATTCTTTGAAATAAATCTTTCCGTCATTTTCCAAACATGGTACATTATGAACTTTTTGACAAAATTAAGGTAAGAATGTTTTTAACTTATACGATGGGTGTAGCTATTTTCCGCCGTTATAACATCATCGAAGCTTACCTTACAAGCTTATAACAATATTTTAAAAATAAATGTTTTATTTTATAATTATGTGACTCTTAAATGTTTTCAAAATAGAAATAGGTATTTCTTTCAAATAGTTTTCATTTCATATATGTCAACATCCTTTGATGGATTTTAAACTTATTTGAAGTTGATTTATTATGATAAAAATCTTCCATATTGTATAGAATGTTTTGTGGTATGTTTGAATGTGGATGTTCTATTTTTTTATACCATTCATGGTCTATGGTTAAAGTATTGTCATTTCGTATACTCATTTTAATACAAATGTTTATCTTATGTTTCAACATTTTCATATAAGGAATGTAATGGACTTATTTTGTGATGGGTGGAGCTGCTATAGCTCCTTAGTGCATCAGTACATCTCATGACACAATTAAATGTGGAATTGGCTGAGGCCTTTTCCAATTTGGTATATGGTTTTGGACAAGGCCTTAATCATTTTTAGACGTCTTGGCCAAGGCCTTGAAAAAATGTTTCAGAATGTCCGGCATTATACATTCCCTCATTATGAAAATAATAATGATGGTTCATGTGGTTATTCAAATAGTATAATACCAATGACTATGCTTTATTATGGAATTATTTACTCAGCTCATATTATTGCGATAAAGTGTTCATGTTTATTAATTGTAAAGGAATGTGTTTTGAATTATTCATCATGCGTAATGTTTATGTTATCTTCTACTATATTTTTTATCCATACTGAGCATTTGATCTCACCCATTTCTTATCTTTCATTTTCCTAGGATATCAAGAAGTTAGTTATGAGTGACATGTAGGCGTAATCTAGGAGGCTTGGATGTTTCTAATGGAATAAATTAGTTTTGTATTTCTTTTCAAGTTGAAATGTTGAACTTATGTATGTAACTTGTTTCTAATACATACTAAATTGAACGGTCTTTAGGGACATGATTCCTTTTATCATGCCAATGTTATGTAATAAAGCACCGACACTGGGTAACTGGGGTCGAGGCATTACAATTGGTATCATAGGATGTTTTGTACAAACCATGAAAACTATAATTAGAAAAACTCTAATTAGAGAACATTACCTTAAGATAAACTTTGAAGATTAATATAGAAGAACTTCCTAGAATTATGGTACTGTATAGATTTTGTGAGTTTTCTAAGAAATACATCATTGTCTGGATACGAGCTGGCAGAGGAAGCTCTGGAACATATGTAACTATGGGTAAAACCCGAAAACACGGCTTTGAGATAGGCATGAACGGGAACTGGTGCACGATAACGGGCCTTGCGGCACTCTTGGATAAGACACTCCTGGGGGATTTGATTTGGATAATTATCAATTTTTTACAGAACATTATGAAGGCTTTATGAGTGTATACTTTTTCAAAGGAAACAATTTTTATGATTATGGATTATATCCATAGACTGTTCAATATAAGTTAAGTATTTTACATGTTCATAATTATGTATTGTGGTTCATAAACTAATCTATTGTATGCCATTGTTTAGAAATTATTCCTAGTGGAAGGAATGGAAATTTTATCAAGGAACGTAACCCATGTAGGTATTTCCCTCCTGCTCAAGATAATTATAGCAGTGCTGGTGATGCAACTGGTGAAGATCCGTTTATCACCATACTGGGATAACTCACATAGATTATGAATAATAACCTTACACGTATGGAGCACCCTGATTTAGAATATAGAGGATCAATGTTAGATCGCTTCATGAAAAAACAACCACCAACATTCAATGGGTCTACACATCCATTTGTAGATAAACAAATGGATATGTTCTTTAGTGAATATATTTCATGCTTTGGGGAGTAGGGAAAGGGAAAATGTTTTCATGGAAGTTTGTAACCTCACTGGAGAGGAAGATAAATGGTGGTCATTAATTCAAAACACAAAGAAGGATGAAGAATTATCAATTATTGAATGGAGGGGGTTTAAGGATCTTTTCGTAGAAAAATAATTTTCTCGTGACCATCAAGCAGATATGGAAAGACAATTTCTGAGTCTGAGACAAAAGAAGGATGAAAATGTCACAAAGTATTAAGATACCTTTACAAGTTTATCAAGGCATGCTGGAGATTATATACGTAACCCAATAAGTATGATTGATCATTTATTTGATCGGTTAAAACCATTTCTCCATAGATCATTAGTCTCACAATCCTTTTAATCGTATGAAGAAATTGTCTAATGTTCTATCAAAATAGAAAATGAATTATCAACATCATACAACTTTAAAGAAAAGAAAGAGAAGAGAAGATCTTCTCAACACTATGGGGAAGGAAATAAGGAAACATAGAAGAAGGAAAGAGTTGAATTTCCACCCTGTGATAATTTTGGAAGGAAGCACCCTGGTGTCTTTCTAAAAGGAAAAGGAGTATGCTACAAATGTGAAAAGAAATTCCATATTTCTAGTGATTGTATGTGGAATAGAGAAGAAACCGATGTTCAATGCTACAAGTATAGGGAGATAGGAAATTATGAAAATGAATTTCTTAAGAATCAAGGATACTTACCTCAGAAAAGTCTGAGGGATGAAGGCCAAGCTTATGCGATCACTACTACAGAGGTTGAAGCTCTGAAAGACATGTTGGCATGCAATTTAATGGTTTCCTCAAGTTTATCCAATGATTTATTTTATTCGGGATCATTTAATTTATTCATATCGTCCTAGTTTCCTATGAAAATTAGATATTTCCAATTTGATTTAACAAGGGAGTTGTCAGTCAAAACTCCTAAGGGAAGTATCATTGCAACAATGTTTTGTGAATCAGACCCCATTAAGGCATATAAATGATATTTCTTTGCAGATATAATTGTCATACCCATGATTGAATTTGATATAATCCTATGTATGGATTGAGTTTCAGACCATGATGTGAAAATTTATTGTAAGAAGAAGGAGGTTACAATTCTCGATGATGAAAAATAGTACCTTATCTTTAGTGTAGAAATGTCACCATCTGATTCTTATCTAGATCTACCCCCAATATCTCTACTCAATTCCATTATTGGGGAGGATTAGAATGAAATAATTATAGGTGAGGAAAATAATGTTCAAATAGAGGACATACCTATTGTGAAAGAATATGTTGATGTGCTTCCAGAGGATTTACTGGATATCCTCCAAAATGAGAAATTGAGTTTTCCATTGGTTTAATTCCTAGTTCAAGGCCCATATCGAAGACCCCTTATAGGTTGGACACTTTTGAATTATAGGAACTAAAGAAAAAACTAGAGTAATTCATTAATTAGGGATTTATTTTCCCTAGTGTTTCTCCATGGGGAGCCGCTGTCCTTTTTTATGAAGAAAAACGGATCTATGAGGTTATTAATTGACTACATCGAGATCAATGCTATAATAATAATGAACAAGTATCCCCTACCTCGCATTGATAATTTTTTCAACCAAATTCATATAGCTCAATATTTTTCAAGGATTGAACTTCGATTTGGATATCATCAGTTGTGTGTGAAGGAGGATGAAATTACAAAAACAACATTTCGAACCAGGTACAGGCATTACCAATTTACAGAAATGCCTTTTGGATTGACTAATGCACACTCTGTCTTCATGGATCTAATTAATAGAGTTTTCAAGGAATATATTGATGAATTTGTAGTGGTATTTATTGGTGATATCTTAGTATACAAAAAAAGATACAAATATCATGAAAATTACATGCACACTATTCTAAAGACTCTTAGAAGAAATGAATTATATGGGATGTTTAGAAAGTGAGAATTCTGGATATTGGAGATTTATTTACTTGGTCATATTTTCTCTAAGGATGAAATCTCTGTTGATCCTTTAAAGACCAAGGCAATCCATGAAAGTCCAGCACCGATGAGTATAACTGAGGTATGCAGTTTTATAGGTTTAGCGGGTTATTATCAACGTTTTGTCCAGAATTTTCCTCGGTTGTCTAACCCATTAACCAGGCTCACATGTAAAGGTGTTTATTTTTTTGGACAAAAGAGTGTGAAGAATGTTTCGAAGAACTGAAGAGAAGATTAGTTAATGCCTCTATCTTGACTCTATCACCGGGAAATGATGGGTTTGTAATTTATAGTGATTCTTCAATGAAAGGACATAGTTTTTTCCTTATGAAAAATGATTGAGTTATTACCTATGCATCATGAAAGCTAAAAATTCATGAGAAAATCTATCCTAAACATGATCTTGAGTTAGCATCTATAATATTCACTCTAAAGATATGGAGACACTACCTCTATGGTGAAAAATGTGACATTTATTCTGATCAAAAGATTTTGATGTATAATTTTTCACAAAAAAAACTAAACATGATGCACAAGAGATGGATTGAACTAATCGAGGATTATGATTTCACAATACACTACCACCTGAGGAAAGAAAATAAGGTGACAAATGATTTGAGAAGAAAGGATCCTGGAGTTTTGAATAAGATGAGAGTTAAAAGGGACCCTATTTTTATGGATCTAGAAAAGATGGATATGGGAATAACCATCGAAGGTGAAACATAAATACATTTTCAAATGGTAGTCAAACCATATTTAATAGAAAGGATAATGAGCTCTCATAATGATTATAAAGAGTTTCAAAAGAAGATTAATGTTGTTAATGATGGGAGATTGAGTGACTTCTTATATGAAGATGGAATTTTGAATTTTGGGAAGAGACTTTGGGTTCTCAATTTACCTGATCTAAAAAGGGAATTGTTGGATGATGGTTATAGCTCAAATTTCTCTATACACCCTCGGAGCACCAAGATGTATAGAGATTTGAAGGAACTTTTTTGGTGGGAAAACATGAAAATAGAGATTCCTGATTTTGTTTCAAGATGTATGGTTTTACAACAAGTGAAAGATGGAAGACAACATCCTAGAGTAGTCATGCATCCTCTTCCCATACCTGAGTGGAAATGGGATGATATTAAAATGGACTTTATCATGGGGCTACTAATGACACCTAGAAGGAATGATGCAATATGGGTCATTATTGATTGTCTTACCAAGTCATCACATTTTCATGACATAAGATAAGATTTTACCATTTCAACGTTTAACAAGACTTTATATTAATGATATTTTATGACTTCATAGAGTACCCATGTCGATTGTTTCGGATCATGATCCCCATTTTACATCCGGATTTTGGAAATGTCTTCCGAAAGCCATGGATACTGAACTTCATTTGAGCACTGTATACCACCCTCAAACTAATGGACAATCAGAAAGGACTATTCAAACCTTAGAATACATGTTGAGATCTTGTTCACTTGACTATCAATGTATTTGGGATCAATATTTTCCTTTCGTTGAATTTTCATGTAATAATAACTTCTATTCAAGTATTCAGATGGCACTATATGAAGTGTTATATAGAAAGAGATGTCGCACACCAACTTGTTGGGATGATGTTTGTGAAAGAAAACTCGTGGGCCCAAAACTTATTGAGGAAACAACAGAAAATGTGAAGATTATCTAAACCCACATCAAACAGTTCAATGTAGGCAGAAGAGAAATGCAGATAACAGAAGGAAGGATTTGGAATTTTAGGTTGGAGATCATGTTTTCATGAAGGTATCTCCATGGAAGGAAGTTATATGATTTGGTAAGAAGGGTAAATTAAGTATTAGGTGCATCAGAATTTTCGAAATTCTAAAACAAATTGGGGTCATAGCTTACCGTTTGGCAATGCCACCAAGTCTCCCCCAAGTTCACGATGTGTTCCAGGAATCATTATTGTGAAAACACATGCCTGACCCAAAGCATGTACTCACGTATGAGGAAATTGAACTGGAACCTGATCTATCTTATTGTGAAGAGCCTGTCAAAATTCTTGATACAAGTGAAAAAGTGCTGAGAAACTGGAAGACTTGTCTGGTAAAAGATCTATAGAGAAACAATAAGATGGAAGAGGAAATGTTGGAACCAGAGAAACCTATGATGAAGAACCACCCAAATATTATTGTACGGTAGTATTATATAAATTTCTAGGATGAAATTATTTGAAGGAGGGAAGAATGTATCACCCCAAGCTTCCTTGGTATGGTTCCCTTTAAAGAATGCAATAGCTTGCATTGCACACAACATCAAGATTCTAACACACCTCGACCAATCAAACTATCTGTTATGAATAGTAATATACACTTTTTGAGATTTTATAAATTTCATTTTTCAAAATGGACTTCATTTTTGAAACCAAAATATTAAAATTAGCTTAGGGTGAATTTTTTGTATTTTTATGAAAACGTTAAATTTTTTATGAATAGTGAAAACACATCCTTATTGGTTAAAACTGACTTTTTATTTAAATAATTTTTTATTTTATTTAAATTTATTTTATGTCAAAATTGATACATAATACCTATGTATGTTCAATGTAATTAATTGGATTCATTTTATAATAAGTTTATATATATAAAAAAATTTATTGAATTTTTTACCTTCTTTTACCCACCTCCTAAGAGCATTTGATAATTTGTATAAAACGTAATTTTACCACTTCTAGGAGTTCAATTTCAAAAATCTGAGAGACATAGTTAATATCATTATGTAAAATGTGGTTTAATAAGATGAAAATTATTTTTGGTGAATTGTAGCTTTTGAATTTTATTTACCACGGTTAAAAGTAAATAAGCTAATTAAGGATAAAAATGATATCATAATTACCCTAAAAGATGTCATAATTCTATTGGTTAAGTATAATTAGACAAAAAACAACCATAGTAATAAAATATGATCCTCTTTGGTCAACATGGATTAGATTAGGACATTTATTATTATTTTATTTAATGAAGAGTTAAAAGAGTTAAATTAAATAATAAATAACTAAACCATTTTTGATATAGGGTTACACACAATATAAATTAGGTTATAAGTATTCATTTAAAATATAAAAATATTTCCTACATAATAGTATTTTATTTATATTTTTTAGACTTTATATAATTTAATTTATTTATGTCCCAATGAAGATGTAATAATTAGCTTATTAATGAAATATTAAAATAATTGATATTATAAATACCCAAATGAATGTAAATTGAGACTTATGATTGATTCTACAAATTTTATAGGTTAATATGACATTTTAGGGTTGGTTAAATAAATTTAATTCTAAGTGATAACGTTTTTATAGATTTCAAAAAAAATAAAATACTAAATAGGGTCAAAATTAACATAATTGAGTTTTTAAAACAAGTACTATATTATAAATTGATATAATATTCCTAAAAATATAAGGTCCGATCAAAAAAATTAGATAAGGTTATATATATTAATAATAAACCACATGAGGTTGTTTTCTCTTATTATTGTATGTTTATTAACAACTTAACATAAAAATACAAAGATACATTGTAAATGTTAAACTATTTAACAAAGAGTTAAATCTAAAAGATATGGTTAATATGATGACGTAAACCTGTATAAAACCTATTAATTGAGAGGTTTTCAGAACATCCCAAACACATCCTATAAATGATTTGTTTTGGATCCATTAGAAACAGGTAATGATTTTATTATAAAATAATATTTCAATCTTTTCCTAGCATTACCCTCACCTCTCTTATAAAAAGGAAATTCCCATTATCTTAATTTAACACCTCAAAAGCCATTTTTCTCGGCCAAAACCTGCCCAAATATCCTCCCAAAATTCCTCCCTTCAACCTAGAGGTATTACATTTATCAGAAATCCATCCTAGGGAGCCCTTTTGATCAAATAAAAAGGATGGACATGAAGAAGAGGTAAATATTTCATCACTTATTTCAGGTTTTTGCTTATTACACTTCCACTTTATTTGTTGTTTCCATTATAAAATAATAAATCCAGTGTATCCTATAAAATTTAATGTTATTATAAAAATGTTACAACTATATTCATTATTATATCCATCATATGAATGACAAAGTCACCATATGTACGTACGTACTGCTTACCGTCTCCACGTCGGGGTGTAGTTTGTTATTCAAACACTTCATTATCTGTATGCGTATAATAATTAGTATAAATAATGTAAATAATAAATATAACATGTAAATTATTCTTTATTTATGATATACCATCCAATTACACACGATTTCACCATCAATATAATGATATTGTCGGTCATGCGTACGTACGGATTACCATCTCCACGAACGCGATGAGATCCATTATCCAATATAATCATTCAAGAATAATTTTCATTTTATCATTAAAAATAATTTTTATTAAAATAATATAATTATTTATATGAATAAAATACATCCTATCAATAACAAACATGGATTTTTTAACAAAACATATAAAGGAAAACGAATCAGTTAACACTTGAAATTATGATACTACTGAAATATTATTAACAAAGAAATAATAGAGAATCATATATGATATCATATTTATGTATATATTTATTTTATAATTTAATAAACAAATTAACTTTTATAAATGAGTTTAATCTACCATCGACTAAGGAAAAGTACAAGGTATGGTTTAATTTCACAATCTCTTTATTATCTAGGGTTGTTTTTACGAAAGTGTCTTCTCGGACCTCTTTATCACCCACATCCATGTTTTCTTAAAAATGTATTTCAAAACATTTTTACTATTTACTAGAATATGGGTTAATGTAATTTATACCCTTATTTGAACTTATATGTTTTGAAATGAATTTTTTCGTCGTTTTCCAAACAAGGTACTTTATGGCCATTTCGATAAAATTAAGGTAAAAATGTTTTTTTAACATATCCGGTGGGTGTGGAAATTTTCCGCTGTTATAACATCATCGAAGATTCCCCTACAATTTTATAAGAATATTTTTAAAATAAATGTTTTCTTTTATAATTATGTGACTTTTAAATGGTTTCAAAATAGAAAGAGGTATTTCTTTCAAATAGTTTTCATTTCATCTCTGTCAACATCCTTTAATGGATTTTAAACTTGTTTTAAGTTGATTTATTTGATATAAATATTCCATATTGTATTGAATGTTTTCAGATATTCTTGTTTATGGATGTGTTTTTTTATTCCATTCATGGTTTATGGTTAAAGTATTGACATTTTGTTGAATAGTTTTAATATGAATTTTTATGTTATGTTTCAACCTTTTCATATGAGGATTGTATTGGACTTAGTATGTGATGGGTGGAGCCTCTATAGCTCCTCGGTGCATCAATAGGTTTCATGAGACAATTAGATATGTAAATGGACAAGACCTTTCCCAGTTTGATATATGGTTTTGGGTGAGGCCTTAATCAATTTTAGAAATCTTGGCCGAGTCATTGACAAAATGTTTCCGAATGTCTGGCATTATACATTCCCTCATTATAAAAATAATAATGATGGTTCATGTGGTTATTTGACTAGTATAATAACCATGAATATGTTTTGTTATGTCATTATTTACTCATCTCATATTCCTTCCATAAAGTGTTCATGATTATTTTTTGTAAAGGCATGTGTTTTGAATTATTCATCATGTGTAATGTTTATGTTATCTTCCACTATATTACATACCCTTACTGAGAATTTAAGCTCACCTCTTTATTATGTTTCATTTTACCCAGATATGAAGAAGTTATTTATGAGTGACTTGCAAGCATAATCTAGGAGGCTTGGATGTTTATAATGGAATAAATTAGTGTTGTATTTATTTTTATGTTGTAATGTTGAACTTATATAGGTATCTAATTTACAATAATACTAAACTGATCGGTCTTTCTTGAAATGATTCCTTATATCAGGAAATTGTTATGTAATAAAGTATAGACACTGGGTAATAGGGGTTAGGGAATTACATTCTATACATCATATGAATGACAATGTCACCATATGTGCGTACGTACGACTTACCATCTCCACGTAATGGTGTAGTTTGTTATTCAACACATCATTATTTGGTTGGGTATAATAATGAGTATAATTGATGTAAATAATAAATATAACATGTTAATGATTCTGTATATATGATATACCATCCAATTACGTAATATTTCACCATCAATAGATTGGTATTGTCGCTCATGCGTACGTACATATTACCCCCTCCACGAACGCGATGATATTCTTTCCCCATCATAACCATTAAATAATAATATTCATTGTATGATTAAGAATAATGTCTATGAACTTAATATAATTCTTGATATGAATCAGATACATCCTATCCATAACAAAAATGACATACATAACAAAACATATAATTCAAAACAGATCAGTTAACACTCAAAACAATGATACTAGTAAAATATTATTAACAAAGTAATATTAGAAGATAATATATGATTTCATATTTATATATGTGGTTCTTTTATAATTTGAAGAAAATGATTTAACTATTATACATGAGGTTAATGTACCCTCGACCAAGGAAAATTACAGGGTAAGAGTTAATTTTTCAATCTCTTTATTTATCCGAGGTTGTTTATACGTAAATATCTACTGGGACTTCTTTATCATCCAAATCCATGTTTCTCAAAAATGTATTTCAACTTTTTTACTATTTCCCTGAATATGGTTTTAATTCATATATACCCTTTTTTGACTTTTTATGAAATGTATTGAAATGAATATTTCCATCATTTTCCATGCAAGGTACTTTCTGACCTTTTCAACAAATTAAGGTAAGAATATATTTTATCTTATATGAAGTGTGCAGTTATTTTCCGCTGTTAAAAAACCTTAAAATATTCACATACATGGTTATAAGAATATTTTCAAAATATATTATAATGACCCATAATTTACATACATTGTTAATACTTCAAAATTGAAGCATACTTATTACAACATATGACAAAACCACAAAGGACCGTATAGGTATAGTGTCTTTAGAAACTGGGAAACATAAACAACTGGTTCATAAATCTTCTACAGTGTCTCCCATTTATTTCATCATATCTAGGGTCCCTTTTAGCATATTCTACTTAATATCCATCTTCCTGACCTGGGGAAAAGAAAACATAAAAGGGTGAGCTCAAATGCTCAGCAAGGGAAAATAAAGGAAATAAAAATCATAGCATATCTTTTTGAAAATCATAACCTGCAAAAGAGATCATAAAATCTTAACATGGAATAAATCATAGAAGTGAAAATGAGATCCCCATAATCATAACATGAAACTTGAAACTTTGTGGCATGCACACATAATCATGGAAAATCATTTCTTGTTAGTCATGACTCATTGCCAAGACTATCTTAGTGGACAAAGTCCCTTTCTGAACCGAGTAACCCTCGTTTCAGTCCTGTTTCACTGAACCGGTATAACCTACCATTCCAGCCCTGTCTATCTCATGAGATATAAAATCTTTACCCAATGAATTGGAGGGAGATATAGGTCCCACCCATCTTATAATGAATCCTTTCTTATGTGTGCCACATAATCATAAACCATACATCATAGCGTAACCCATGTAATAAAAATGGGATTCTTAAACAACATGACATCATAAAATAATTCATATAAGATAAAGGAATTCATAAAAATATTTCCATCACAACATAATCAAATCCATGTAATAATAGAGATAAAAACAGAACCCTTTTTATTATCTTAGATGGAAAATAATTTTGATAAAATACTTGAACTTCATTCTTGAGGAAAATATCCTTTCCACTTCAAAAACACTTTTCCTTTCTTAACATGTCATACAATTTTAAACTAAAAGAGGTTGATTAAAAATAAACTTGAATACTTGTAAAGGAAGCTTCTTGGAAATAATGTTTTAGAAATCCATTCATGCCGTATAAGTTAAAAAAACATTCTTCATACTTTTGTCGGAAAAGTCAAAAAGTACCTCTTACGAAAAAAACGACAAAAGATTCCTTTCATATTCTTTACTAAAAACTCACCGAAGGGTAAAATTGGATTTAAACTAGTGTAAGTGGATGGAAACAATATTACAAATTGATGGAACATGGATGTGGATGATAAAATACACCCCAATAAATACTTACGAATAAACAATCTCGGATAAAAATGAGATTGTGATATTTCCCTTACCTTAGGTCCGATTTGCTTTGTACGTGTCCGAAGCTCCTGTATAATGGTTTAAATAGTGTTATTAACTTATTCCAGAATCATACATATTGATATGATATCATATATGGTCATATTCTTAGCTTCTTGTTAGTAATATTTCATTGTTACTTGTTACTCGGGTCTTTATTGCCTTTTGTTCTTATGCGTGTTTTGTCGAATAAATTCTTATTCTTCTATTAAGGTTATAGATACCTTATATCCAGAATGGTATTAGTGTAACATATATCATATTTATTCATTCAATTCATTTATATAATTACTATGTAATGATGATCATGTAGAACGAGTCGCATCACATCGTGGAGACGGTATTCCGTACGTACGGACGAGTGATGATATCGTTCCTATGATCATGAAATTGTATTGGAGTATATATATATTATTTCAGTATAAATATTACTTTATAATAATGATAAATAGTTATCATTACACCATTATACCCATCCTTGTAAAGTGATGGTGGAAAATAGATTACACCACGGCGTGGAGACGGTATTCCGTACGTACGCACGTGCGGTGATTTCATTTTTCCGTGGGATGGATAGAAGATGAATTAGGGTTGTTTCATATTTATAATTACATATCAGTATGTAAGTAATACTGATGTTATTACTTTATCATGAAACAACTAAAGAAGAAGAAGTTGAAGAAGAAAGAAATTGAAAAGACCGGTAATGGATATTACCTCTTCTTTGGAACGCCTCTTTGAATCCTCCACTTAGGGAACTAAGATTGGTCTTTGAAGAAGACCAGGACCTCTAGGATTATTCTAGGGAAGTGGAGAGGTGAAAATGGCAGGGTTTGGCCGATCTTGAGTGCTCAAATTGGTGTGAGGAGGAGGGGGAGGAGGTGCCCTTTTATAAGGAAGGAGAGGGGCACCTTAGGAATATCTCAAACTATTATTTTATATTAAAGTCAAAATCGGTTTATAATGGTTCCAAAGGGTCTTATTTAGAAGCTAAAGTGGGGATGGCTCGAAATCCTATCAACCAATTGGATTTAGACTAGTTTAGGGTATTATTTTAACCTTATCAATTAGATTTAACTCTAAGTTAAATAATTTAACTTTTACCATGTCTTTTTGTTTTCTTTCACTATATGGTTAATAAACTTACTATAACATGCCAACCGAACCCCAAATTATTTATTATTAATATATATATCCTTATCTAAGTCATTTTGCCGAACCTTAGATTTTTAGGAATAAAATAACAATTAATAATATAATATTTGATTTAAAAACTATTTTGTGTCAATTTTGACACTATTTGATATATGATTTTTTTGAAAGTCATAACAGAATTATATGTTCGAACCAAGTTGATTAAATCAACACTAATATATCATAATAACCTAGAAAATTAGTGGAATTCATAAAAAGTCTTAAATTACATTTATTTTGGTATTTATATTATCAATTATGTCAATATTTCATTAATAAGATAATCACTGCATCATCTTTGTGTCATAAATAAATTAAATTATTTGTTGTCTAAAAATTACAAATAAAATACCATCATGTAGGAAATCTTTTTAGATTTCTAATGAATATTTACAATCGAATTTATCTTATTTATAACCCCATATTAAAAATTATTTACTTATTAAACTTTGATTTTAACTATTTTAACCCTTCTTTAAATAAAATAATAATAAATGTCCTAATCTAATCCAAGTGGGCCTAAATGGTCATATTTTATTCCTAATTTTGTTTTTGGTCGAATTACACTTGTCCAATAGAATTAGTACATGTGTTAGGGTAATATTAATATCATATTTACCCTTAGTTACCCTATTTACTATTAACCGCGGTAAAAATAGTAAAAAGTTACTATTCACCAAAAAATTATTTTTATCTCATTGACTCACATTTTTCTTACTGATATCAACCGTGTCTATAGGATTTTTGAAATTCCATTCACTGAAGCGGTAAAATTAAGTTTTATGCAAAATTCAGTTTTTAACCTACCACTTAATGGTTTCACTATTCATCAAAAATTGAAAGTTTTCAGAAAAAAACCAAAATTTCACCCTAGGCCAATTTCGATATTCTGAGTCCAAAAATGAAGTCCATTTTAAAAAATAAAATTTATAAAATTTCAAAAAGTGGTTATTACTATTCATAACGGCTAGTTTTAATAGCATATTGTTGTTTAGTGAAACTCGGTATTGCGTACGACGCAAGCTATCGAGGAAGGTCGCGATTGCGTGTAAAGCAAGCCAAGAAAGTGTTGTGTAGAAAAAGATTCCTTTGATGATTTATATAACATAAAAGTCTCGAGTGTTACATTCTACCCCCCTAAAAAAGAATTTCGCCCACGAAATTCGTCACTTTGTAACAAACAGATGAGGATACTTCTCCCTCATCATATCCTCAAGCTCCCATGTAGCTTCTTCAAGTTGGTGGTTCCTCCATAAAACTTTCACCAAGCGAGTGGTCTTGTTTCGTAGGACTTTTTCGCTACGATCCAGAATCTCTATCGGCTGTTCTTCATAAGAAAGATCTGGCTCCAGTGGTACAACTTCTGAGCTGAGTACATGTGAAGGATCAGGTATGTACTTTCTCAGGAGAGATACATGGAACACATCACGAACTTGAGAGAGATTCAGTGGAAGCGCCAATCGGTAAGCTACCTTCCCAACACGATCCAGTATTTCGAAAGGACCGATATATCTAGGTCTCAACTTCCCCTTCTTTCCAAATCTCATAACCCTCTTCCAGGGAGATATTCGTAAGAACACTTTATCACCCACTTCAAACTCTAGGTCTTTTCTTCGGTTGTCGGCATAACTTTTCTGTCGACTCTGAGCTGCGCTTATGTGTTGTTGAATAGATCTGACCTTTTCTGCCATTTCATCAATGAGATCAGGTCCTAATAGCTTTCTTTCCCCAACTTCATCCCAGCATGTTGGAGTCCGGCATTTCTTTCCATAGAGAGCTTCATAAGGAGCCATCTGAATACTGGAGTGAAAGCTATTATTATAAGAAAATTACACCAAAGGTAGGTGTTGATCCCAGCCTCCTTTGAAATCCATAGAGCAAGCTCTCAACATATCTTCTAGGGTTTGAATTGTTCTCTCAGACTGACCGTCTGTCTGGGGATGATAAGCAGTGCTGAAACTCAACTCTGTATCCAGAGTATGCTGAAGACTTCGCCAGAACTTCGAGGTAAATCTCGGATCCCGATCAGATAAAATAGAAAGTGGTACTCCATGAAATCTTACCACTTCCTTTACATATATCCTGGCAAGCTGATCTAGAGAGAAATCCTCTCTAATAGGAATGAAGTGTGAAGACTTTGTAAGACGATCAACTATGACCCAGATAGCATTATTGCCTTTGGATGTTTTAGGAAGTCCTGTGACAAAGTCCATAGTGATGTTTTCCCATTTCCATTCGGGTATGGGTAATGGTTGTAACATCCCCTTAGACTTTTGTCTCTCAGCTTTAACTTGTTGAAAAACCAAGCATCGAGAGACATATTCAGCAACATCTCTTTTCAGGCCATCCCACCAGAAGTACTCTTTCAGGTCCCTATACATCTTCGTGCTTCCAGGATGAATAGAGAATGATGAACTATGAGCCTTATCCAGCAGCTCCTTCTTTAATTCGGGGATGGAAGGAACACAAACCCGATTTCTGAACTTTATTATCCCATCACAATCAAGGTTGAATTCAGGAACATTTCTCACCTTCTTTTGTAACTCGACATCTTCTTTCTGTGCCTCTTTAATCTTCACATGTATAGATGGTTGAACATTCATTTGAGAAAGATAAGATTTTTCCCCTTCCATTATAATTCCAAGATCCATCCTTTGTAAATCCATAAATATTGGATCTTTTATGATCCTCATCATGGATAAACTAGCATGGTCTTGTCGACTTAATGCATCTGCCACCTTGTTTGCTTTCTCAGGGTGGTAATGGATTGAGCAGTCATAATCCTTAATCAGCTCCAACCATCTTCTTTGACGCATATTCAACTCCTTTTGTGTGAAAATATACTTTAAACTTCTATGATCAGTATAAATATCACACCTTTCACCATAAAGGTAATGCCTCCAAATCTTTAATGCAAAGATTACCGCAGCCAACTCCAAATCATGTGTTGGGTAATTTTGCTCATGGATTTTCAACTGTCGTGAGGCATAAGCTATCACCATATCATTTTTCATAAGAACACACCCCAATCCCTTTTTGGATGCATCACTGTAGATCACAAACCTTTCTCCACTACAAGGAAGTGTGAGCACAGGTGCACTGGATAACCTTCTTTTCAACTCCTCGAAATTCTCTTCACATTCCTCTGTCCAGACAAACTTAACTCCTTTCCGAGTGAACTTGGTGAGTGGATTAGATAATCGTGAAAAATTCTTTACAAAACGTCGATAATATCCAGCCAAACCAAGAAAACTTCGGATCTCAGTTACTGTTGTTGTTCTTGACCATCTTTCGATAACCTATGTTTTTGCTGGATCCATAGATATCCCCTCCTTTGAGATTATGTGACCCAAAAATGCAACTTTTTGAAGCCAAAATTCACACTTGGTAAATTTGGCATAAAGCTTCTCCTTTCTCAGGGTCTTCAATATAATTCTCAAGTGATCTTCATGCTCTTCCTTGCTCTTCGAATAGACAAGAATATCGTCTATAAAGACTACCACAAATTTATCAAGATAGTCTCTAAAGACTCTATTCATTAGATCCATGAAGATAGCAGGGGAATTAGTAAGACCAAATGGCATAACTATAAATTCATAGTGTCCATACCTTGTACGGAAAGCCGTCTTTGGTATATCCACCCTCTTGACCCTTAATTGATGATACCCTGAACGAAGATCAATCTTGGAAAAGTATTGAGCTCCGCGTAGTTGGTCAAATAAGTCATCAATGCGTGGGAGAGGATATTTGTTCTTGATAGTGATCTTGTTAAGTTCTCGATAATCAATGCAGAGTCTCATTGATCCATCTTTCTTCTTAACAAATAGAACAGGTGCTCCCCAAGGTGCCGCACTAGGGAATATGAATCCCTTATCAAGATTATCTTGGAGTTGCTTTTTCAATTCCTGCAACTCAATTGGGGCCATTCTATAAGGTGTCTTTGAAATAGGCAAAGCACCCGGTACGAGTTCTATTGAAAACTCAACTTCACGATTTGGTGGAAGACCCGGTAATTCCTCCGGAAAGACATCATCAAACTCTCGTACAATGGGCATATTCTTAATCGTGAGTTTTTCACCAACCATTTGAGATAAATAACCTTCATTTAGTGGAATCAATACCCATAAGATGGAAGAAATTTCCACTGGAAGGTTATGTTCATCCTTGCATTGATATACAATCGTAGATTGATCTGGAATATGAAATGTGACTTCCCTTCTTTGGCAATTTATATGAGCTCCATGTAGAGAAATCCAATCCATGCCAAGAATCACATCAAATTCCACTAAAGGAAGGATCACAAGATTTTCAGGAAGCACTTTCCCACAAACTTCGATCGGAGAAGAATTATAAACTTTTGATGCGACTGTTTTGACATTAGGTGTCGTCACAGCTAACTCAACATCTAATTGCTGAGGTAATACGGTGATAACCTTAGAAAATTTTTCAGAAATAAAAGAGTGGGTGGATCCAGAATCAAATAAAACATTTTCTACTTTAGAGTGGATGGTAAGTGTACCTTTCACCACTTCGTTATCGAACTCCACATCACTGATAGAAATTGCATGCGACTTTCCTTTGTCTTTAGCCTTAAGATTTTTTTGACGTCGACCATCATCATCAACCCTTGGATTTGGGCATTGATTGGCATAATGCCCCATCTCCTTGCACTTTAAACATTGAAGTGTAGTAGGTTCATTCTGTGTATCCCTTCCTTTGTTTGCGTCATTAGACATCTTCTTCCCATTATCACGGCATTCAAATGCCCGATGACCTTCCTTTCCACATTTAAAACATTTACTTGTCCCTTTAAGACAACTCCCTCCATGTTTCTTTCCACACTTTGAGCATAAGGAAAAGCTCATCTTCTTTTCCATGTGCTCTTTAGATTTTTCTTTGAATTCCATCTTCCTCTTCTTATCAAACCCATGTGACTGATGGGTTACTCCAATCTCCATATTGACTTTGAGAGCACATCGAACGATTTCCTCGTAGCTATTGAAGTCCCTTATGGCTAACGCCCTTCGAAGACTTGGTTTTAAGCCACTAAAGAATCGATCGATCTTACTCTCAGGTTGGATAATAATACCAGAAGCGTACCTTGCAAGTCTTGTAAAATTTGCTTCATAGGTACTAATAGATTCATCATCCCTTTGCTTCAGTTCAAGGAACTCTTTCTCCATCTTTTTTCGGAGAATACGAGGGAAGTACTTATTGAAAAATAAGTTCTTGAACTCGTCCCATTCCATAGACTCAATTTCATCCCTTTGCCTCATATTCTTAATAAGATTCCACCATTGATCAACATCTCCTTCCAAACGATACACTGCTAGGATGACTTTATCATGCTCAGAACATTGAAGAACTGAAAATATCTTTTCAGTAGTACTAATCCATTGTTCAGCAACTAATGGATCAGTAGACCCGCTGAAAGAAGGTGGACGTTGCCTCATGAAGGATTCAACAGAATGTTGCTCCTTCCTTTGCTCGTTTGGAAGTCCTGCATGATTCATAGCTTGAGAAAGTTGTGTGAGCATGGCTACAAGATTTTTCATTCCAGCTCCCATATCGTTTGGTTGCTCAAGGGGACAATCATTGCATTGCCCATCGCATTCCGCATTAACACGGTTCCTTCGGGTTCCAGCCATTGACTAAAACTAAGAAGAATAGTGTGAGCAACACTAATTATAATAGGAAAACCACATAATTCAAGAATAAAATTTTCATGCTTAAGGTCTTATCTTAGGATATTCAAGGCCATTTATAAAACACTAAGATTGTGTTCTTTGCTTAGACTTATCCTTAGGGTTTTTACTAAGGATTTCACATCCTAGTTTCTAAAGGTTGACTATACCTTTCCTTTGATACAAACTATAACGACCCATACTTTACATACATTGTTAATACTTCAAAATTGAAGCATACTTATTACAACATATGACAAAACCACAAAGGACCGTATAGGTATAGTGTCTTTAGAAACAGGGAAACATAAACAACTGTTTCATAAATCTTCTACAGTGTCTCCCATTTATTTCATCATATATAGGGTCCCTTTTAGCATATTCTACTTAATATCCATCTTCCTGACCTGGGGAAAAGAAAACATAAAAGGGTGAGCTCAAATGCTCAGCAAGGGCAAATAAAGGAAATAAAAATCATAGCATATCTTTTTGAAAATCATAACCTGCAAAAGAGATCATAAAATCTTGACATGGAATAAATCATAGAAGTGAAAATGAGATCCCCATAATCATAACATGAAACTTGAAACTTTGTGGCATGCACACATAATCATGGAAAATCATTTCTTGTTAGTCATGACTCATTGCCAAGACTATCTTAGTGGACAAAGTCCCTTTCTAAACCGAGTAACCCTCGTTTCAGTCCTGTTTCACTGAACCGGTATAACCTACCGTTCCAGCCCTGTCTATCTCATGAGATATAAAATCTTTACCCAATGCATTGGAGGGAGATATAGGTCCCACCCATCTTATAATGAATCCTTTCTTATGTGTTCCACATAATCATAAACCATACATCATAGCGTAACCCATGTAATAAAAATGGGATTCTTAAACAACATGACATCATAAAATAATTCATATAAGATAAAGGAATTAATAAAAATATTTCCATCACAACATAATCAAATCCATGTAATAATAGGGATAAAAACAGAACCCTTTTTATTATCTTAGATGGAAAATAATTTTGATAAAATACTTGAACTTCATTCTTGAGGAAAATATCCTTTCTACTTCAAAAACACTTTTCCTTTCTTAACATGTCATACAATTTTAAACTAAAAGAGGTTGATTAAAAATAAACTTGAATACTTGTAAAGGAAGATTCTTGGAAATAATGTTTTAGAAATCCATTCATGCCGTATAAGTTAAAAAAAACATTCTTCATACTTTTGTCGGAAAAGTCAAAAAGTACCTCGTACGAAAAAAACGACAAAAGATTCTTTTCATATTCTTTACTAAAAACTCACCGAAGGGTAAAATTGGATTTAAACTAGTGTAAGTGGATTGAAAAAATATTACATATTGATGGAACATGGATGTGGATGATAAAATACACCCCAATAAATACTTACGAATAAACAATCTCGGATAAAAATGAGATTGTGATATTTCCCTTACCTTAGGTCCGATTTTCTTTGTACGTGTCTGAAGCTCCTGTATAATGGTTTAAATAATGTTATTGACTTATTCCAGAATCATACATATTGATATGATATCATATATGGTCATATTCTTAGCTTCTTGTTAGTAATATTTCATTGTTACTTGTTACTCGGGTCTTTATTGCCTTTTGTTCTTATGCGTGTTTTTCCGAATAAATTCTTATTCTTCTTTTAAGGTTATAGATACCTTATATCCAGAATGGTATTAGTGTAACATATATCATATTTATTCATTCAATTCATTTATATAATTACTATGTAATGATGATCATGTAGAACGAGTCGCATCACATCGTGGAGACGGTATTCCGTACGTACGCACGAGTGATGATATGATTCCTATGATCGTGAAATTGTATTGGAGTATATATATATTATTTCAGTATCAATATTACTTTATAATAATGATAAATAGTTACTAATTACACCATTATACCCATCCTTGTAAAGTGATGGTGGAAAATAGATTACACCACGGCGTTGAGACGGTATTCCGTACGTACGCACGCACGATGATTTCATTTTTCCGTGGGATGGATAGAAGGTGAATTAGGGTTGTTTCATATTTATAATAACATATCAGTATGTAAGTAATACTGATGTTATTACTTTATCATGAAACAACTAAAGAAGAAGAAGTTGAAGAAGAAAGAAATTGAAAAGATCGGTAATGGATATTACCTCTTCTTTGGAACGCCTCTTTGAATCCTCCACATAAGGAACTAAGATTGGTCTTTGAAGAAGACCAGGAACTCTTGGATTATTCTAGGTAAGTGGAGAGGTGAAAATGGCAGGGTTTGGCCGAGCTTGAGTGCTCAAATTGGTGTGAGGAGGAGGGGGAGGAGGTTCCCTTTTATAAGGAAGGAGAGGGGCACCTTAGGAATATCTCAAACTATTATTTTATATTAAAGTCAAAATCAGTTTATAATGGTTCCAAAGGGTCTTATTTCGAAGCTAAAGTGGGGATGGGTCGAAATCTTATCTACCAATGGGATTTAGACAAGTTTAGGGTATTATTTTAACCTTATCAATTAGATTTAACTCTAAGTTAAATAATTTAACTTTTACCATGTCTTTTTGTTTTCTTTCACTATATGGTTAATACACATACTATAACATGCCAACCGAACCCCAAATTGTTTATTATTAATATATATATCCTTATCTAAGTCATTTGGCCGAAACTTAGATTTTTAGGAATAAAATAACAATTAATAATATATTATTTGATTTAAAAACTATTTTGTGTCAATTTTGACACTATTTGATATATGATTTTTGTGAAAGTCATAACAGAATTATATGTTCGAACCAAGTTGATTAAATCAACACTAATATATCATAGTAACCTATAAAATTAGTGTAATTCATAAAAAGTCTTAAATTACATTTATTTTAATATTTATATTATCAATTATGTCAATATTTCATTAATAAGATAATTACTGCATCATCTTTGTGTCATAAATAAATTAAATTATTTGATGTCTAAAAATTACAAATAAAATACCATCATGTAGGAACTCGTTTTATATTTCTAATGAATATTTACAATCTAATTTATCTTATGTATAACCCCATATTAAAAATGATTTACTTATTAAACTTTGATTTTAACTATTTTAACCCTTCTTTAAATAAATTAATAATAAATGTACTAATCTAATCCAAGTGGGCCTAAATGGTCATATTTTATTCCTAAGTTTGTTTCTAGTAGAATTACACTTGTCCAATAGAATTAGGACATGTTTTAGGGTAATATTAATATCATATTTACCCTTAGTTACCCTATTTACTATTAACCGCGATAAAAATAGTAAAAAGTTACTATTCACCAAAAAATTATTTTTATCTCATTGAACCACATTTTTCTTACTGATATCAACCGTGTCTGTCGGATTTTTGAAATTCCATTCACAGAAGCGGTATAATTAAGTTTTATGCAAAATTCAGTTTTTAACCTACCACTTAGTGGTTTCACTATTCATCAAAAATTGAAAGTTTTCAGAAAAAAACCAAAATTTCACCCTAGGCTAATTTCGATATTCTGAGTCCAAAAATGAAGTCCATTTTGAAAAATAAAATTTATAAAATTTCAAAAAGTGGTTATTACTATTCATAACAGCTAGTTTTAATAGCATATTGTTGTTTAGTGAAACTCGGTATTGCGTACGACGCAAGCTATCGAGGAAGGTCGTGATTGCGTGTAAAGCAAGCCAAGCAAGTGTTGTGTAGAAAAAGATTCCTTTGATGATTTATATAACATAAAAGTCTCGGGTGTTACATATATGGTTTCTTTTATATTTTTTTTACTTTTAAATGATTTCAAAATAGAAAGAGACAATTCACTCAATATTTTTTTTATTTCAACTATGTCAACCTCCTTTGATGGATTTTACACTTGTTTGAAGTTGATTGATTATGATAAAACCTTCTATATTGTATTAAAGGTTTTGTGATATGTTTGACTATGGATGTGTTATTTTAATACCATTTATGGTTTATGGTTAACATATTAACTTTTCTTATTCTAGTTTTAATACGAATGTTTATGTTATGTTTCAACCTTTTCATATGAGGAATGCATTGGACTTAGTAAATGACAGGTGGAGCTCGCTATAGCTCCTCGATGCATCGGTAGGTCTCCTTAGACAAACTACTATCTTGGAACTAGCCCATGACCAAATCCTATTTATAGTCTTGGCACGAGGCCTTGAGTATGTGGTTATGATGTCAGGCATTGCGCATTCCATTATTATGAAATTTTCTATTGATATTACATGTGATTATTCAAATAGTAGAATATCCATGTGAACAAGTAAATGGAGTTATTTTATTTATCTTTTCCATATTATGCTGAAGTTTAAGTTTTAAAAGCTTTTGTTTTAGTCTTATTCATTGCCTTAAATGTTTAGGCATATTTAGGATAGTTTCCGCTATATTGTTATCCTTACTGAGCATCTAAGCTCACCCATTTCTATGTTATTTTTGTCCAAGATGAGAAGAAGTATATCATGATTAACCAATAGGGATAGGATAAAGTATATGAGTGTGTTAAAATGAGACACACTATTTTTTATTTCATGATGTAATGTAAAACTCATTTATGTATCTAGTAGTTTCAAGGATACTAAACTAATCTTTATTTAGAGACATGTTCTCTTGTGATCATGTCAATATTATGTAATAATGAACCGACTCTGGGTAATGAGGGTTAGGGAATTAAATTTGGTATTAGAAGAATTTTAGTATAATCCTTCGAAGTTAGATTTAGAAAATCTCAAATAAGGGAACATTACCCTAAGATAGGATTTGAGGATTAGTATATGATAACCTAGTTAAATTTTGGTAATGTAGATATTTTATGAATTTTCCGAGAAATAAATCCCTCTCTAGATACGAGAAGGTAGAGGTGGCTCTGGCACAGATGTACCAAGGAGTGAAAACCATGTCAAGGAGTTTCATGCTTGACCCGAGGTATCCTGGTACATGACAATGGGACTTGCTACACTATTGGCTATGATACTCCCAAGGGATATGTTTATGATAATTTACATTTTTTTAAAACAATTATGAAGGATTTATTAGTAAATACCTCCACATAGAAAACATTTTTTTACGATTATGGATTATATGCATAAACTATTTAATTTATGTAATGTATTTTAATAGTTTGAAATTATGTTTTGCGATTTATGAAATAATATTGTGTATTCCATTTTTTAGAAATAGTTCCTAGTTGAAGGAATGAAAACCGTGTCATTGCACGTAATCTATGTAGGGATATCCCTCCTACTCAAGATAATTATTGTGGACCTGGTGATGTAACTAGTGATGAACAACTGATAACCATAATGGGAAAACTCACTCAGGTTACGAATAAAAACCATACCCATATGGAGAACCCTGATCCATAACGTGGATGATTTATGATAGACTACATCATGAGGAAACAACCACCAATATTCCATGAGAGTACAAATCCATTTTTATCTGAGAAATGGATATGTTCTTTAGAGAAAATATTTTATTCTTTGGGGAGTAGCAAAAAGAAAAAACTTATCACAGAAGTTTATCACCTCATGAGAGATTCAGATCAATGGTGGTCATTAACTCAATACACAAAGGAGGATGAAGAAGTATCAAATATGTAATGGAGGGAGTTTAAAGAGATTTTCATAGAAAAATACATTCCTTGTGACCATTGAGCGGTTATGGAAAAACAATTTCTGAGTCTGAGGAAAAAGGAGGATGAGAATGTCACAAAGGATGGGGATAATTTTACAAGGTTAGCATGGAATGCAACAGATTATATACATAACCCAAGGAGTAATATTGATCGAAACATTGATGGGTTAAAACTATTTCTCTATCGAACATTAGTCTCACAATCTTTCACATCGTATGAAGATATTTTCTCATGTTCTATCAGTATATAAAAGAAATTCTCAATGTCTTAAGAATTTAAAGAAAATTAAGAGAAAAAGAGATCTGATGAATGATCTAGAAATGGAAAAGTTTAATTTCCATCATGTAGTAAATGTATGAAGAAACACCATGGTATATTCCTAAAGGGAATGGGAGTCTGGTACAAATTTAGTGAAAAAGGCCACCAAGTTCATGATTTACTGGGAAATAAATTGGATGTCAATTTTGAATGATAAAATTTTAGAGAAAATGGGAATTATACAAATGAATTTCCTTAGTTCCAAGGAAACATACCTCAGAAAAGGCCAAGGGAGAAAGGCCAAGCTTATGTTATCACTACTGCAGACGTTGAAGCTCTGAATGCTGTGGTGGAAGGTAACTTAATGGTTTCCTCAAATTTATCCAACACTTTATCTGATTCTATATCATCAAATTGGTTCATATCTTCCCAGTTTTATAAGAAAATTAGATATTAACAATTTTATTTAACTAGTGAGTTGTCAGTCAAAACAACTATGGGAAGTATCATTGCAAAAAATTTTGTGAATCAGTTCCCATTAGGACATATAAACATGTTTTATCTATTAATCTCATCATCATAACCATGATTAAATTTGATATAATCCATGGTATGGATTGGATTTCAGACCATGATGCAAAAAATTATTATAAAAAGAAGGAGGTTACAATTTTCGATAATGATAAAGAGTACCTTATCTTTAGAGCAGAAACGTCACCATCTGATTCTTATCTAGATCCACCCTCAGTATCTCTAATAAATTCAATTATTGGGGATTAAGAGATTGAAATAACTAATGGTGAGTAAATGAATGTTTAAATAGAGGACATACCAATTTTATAGAAATATGTTGATGTGTTTCCATTGGATTTACCTGGACATCCTCCAGAAAGAGAAATTGCGTTTTCCATTGATTTAATTCTTGATTCAAGGCCCATATCAATGACCCCTTATAGAATGGACACAGTGGAATTAGTGGAACTAAAGAAAAAAAGAGAGGAATTGAGTAATAAAGGATTTATTCTCCAAAGTGTTTCTCCATCCGGAGCCCATGTTCTTTTTGTTAAGAAGAATGATGGATATATGAGGTTGTGCATTGACTACAGAGAGTTCAATACTATAAAAATAAAGAAAATTCATCCCCTACCTTGCATTGATGATTTATTTGATCAACTTCATGGAGATTAATATTTTTCAAAGATTGACCTTCGATCTGGATATCATCAGTTGTGTGTGAAGAAAGAAGACACTCGAAAGATATCAGTTTGTACTAGGTATAAGAATTGCAGGTTTATCGTGCTGCCTTTTGGACGGACTAATTCACCCTCTATCTTCATGGATACAATGAATAGTGGTTTCAAAGAATATCTTGATGACTTTGTAGTGGTATTTATTGATGATATATTAGTTTACTCTAAAATATATGGTGATCAGGAAAATCACTTGTGTATTTTTCTAAATACTCTTAGAATAAATAAATTATATTGGATGTTTATAATATGTGAATTCTTGTTTTAGGATATTTCTTTTCTTGGATATATTGTCTCTAAGTATGGAATATCTATTGATCCTTCTAAGACAAGAGCAATAAAAAAATGGCCAGCACCGACGATTATAACTGAGGTAAGCAGTTTCATTGGTTTAGCAGGTTATTATCAGCATTTCGTACATAATTTTTCCTAATAAGCTAACCAATTAACTAAGATCACACATAATGGGGTTAAAATTTTTGGACAAAAGAGTGTTAAAAATGTTTTGAATAATTAAAGAAAATATTAGTCAATGCTCCTATCTTGACTCTACCATCTGGGAAGGATGCGTTTGTTATTTATAGTGATGCTTCAAACAAAGGACTTGGTGGTGTCCTTATATAGAATGATGAAGTTATTGCCTATGCATCACGGTAGTTAAATATTGATGAAAAAAACAATCCCACTCATTATCTTGAGTTAGAAGATGTAATACTTGCTCTAAAGATATGGAGACACTATATCTATGGTGAAATTGGGAGATATATACCGATCAAAATAGTTTGAAGTGTAATTTATCTAAAAAAGAACTCAACATGAGGAGCATATGATGGCCTGAACTACTCAATGATTATGATTTGACTATACAGTACCACCTAGGAAAGGAAAATAAGGTGGAATAATCATTTAATAGAAAGGGTCATAGAGTTTTGAACAATATGAGATTTGAAAGGGATCCTATGTTAATGGATCTAGTAAATATGGATATGGGAATAATCATGGAAGGTGAAAGATCAATAATTTTCAAATGGTTGACAAACCATATTTACTAGAATAGATAAATAGTTCTCAGACTGATTATGAGGAGTGTCAAAAGAAAATTAAATCTACGAATGATGGGATATTGATTGACTTCCTTTATGAAGATGGATTTTTGAAATTTAGGAAGAGACGTTGTGTTCCAGACATACCTGATCAAAAAAGATAATTTTTGGAGATGCTAATAGCTCTAATTTCCCTATACACTCTAGACGCACTATGATT
Source organism: Viscum album (assembly GCA_963277665.1). NCBI lineage: Eukaryota > Viridiplantae > Streptophyta > Magnoliopsida > Santalales > Viscaceae > Viscum > Viscum album. Next base: position 1,017,430,105 of record OY728140.1, on the reverse strand, counting down.
TATATAGATTTGAAGGAACATTTTAGGTGGGACAACATAAATGGGGATATTGCTGATTATGTGTCCAAATGTATGGTTTTTCAATAGGTGAAGGTTGGAAGACAACATCCTAGAGGAGTCAAGAAACCTCTTCCCATACCTGAGTGGAAATGGGATGATAATACGATGGAATTTGTCATGGGGATACCAATGAATCCTGGAAGGAATGGTGCAATATGGTTCATTGTTGATCGTTTTACCAGGTTATCGCATTTTCATGATATAAGAGAATATTTTTCACTTGAAATTCTAGAAAGACTATATATTAATGAATTTGTAACAATTTATAGAGTACCACTATCAATTAATTATGATCATGATCCCCGTTTGACATCAAGATTCTGGAAAAGTATTTAGAAGGCCCTGGATACTGATCTTTGTTTGAGGACTACCTACCACCCTCAAACTGATAGACAATCAGAACATACATTTTAATCCTTAGAATACATGTTTATATCTTGCTCACATTAAACTCAAGGTATGTGGGATAAATATTTACCTCTGGTAGAATTTTCCTATAAAAATAGCTTCATTTAAAGTATTCATATGGCACAATATGAAGCATTATATAGAAAGAATTGTTTCACAGAAACATTTGGTGAGGTTGTTGGTGAAAGAAAACTCGTAGGCATAGACTTGTTGAGGGAACAATCGAAAATGATAAAATTATAAAAACACCCATAAATGTAGCTCAAAGTACAAAAAAGCACTAAGCCGATAATTGAAGGAAGGATTTGGTATTTCAAGTAGGTGATCATGTTTTCTTGAATGTATCTCCATGGAAGGGTGTGATACGATTCAGTAAGAAGGGTAAATTAAGTCCCATGTATATCAGACCTTTCGAAATATTAGAAAGAATTGGAGTTATAGCATACCGTTTGGCAATGCCTCAATCTCTCTCCATTGTCCATGTTGTGTTCCATGTATCACTATTGAGAAAATACTTGTCTGACCCAAAACATGTACTTATATATGAAGAAATAGAACTAGAATCTGATCTGTCTTATTGTGATGATCCTGTAAAGATTATTGATACTAGAGAACAAGGGTTGATATGTCAAATGACTCGTCTGGTAACTGATTTATGGAGAAACTATAAGATGGAAGAGGCAAAATGGCAACACAAGGAATATATGATGAAGAACCACCAAAATATTATTATTTAGTAATAGTCTAGAAATTTCAAGGGCAAAATTATTTGAAGGAGGGAATAATGTAACACCCAAATCTTCTATGATACGATTCTCTTTGAATAATGCAATAGCTTGCGTTGTACACAACTTCGAGTTCTAGCACACCACGACCAATCAAATCGGCCGTTATAAATAGTATTACCCACTTTTTGAAATTTTATTAATTTTATTATTCAAAATGGAATTCATTTTTGGATTCTTAATATCAAAATTATCTTAGCGTAATTTTTTGGTATTTATTTGAAAACCATCAATTTTTGATGAATAGTGAAAAACACTGCTCAATTGTTTAAAATTGACTTTTTATTTAAATAAATAGTTATTCTATTTGACTTTTTTTTAGTCCAAATAGATACATAATACCTAAATTAGTTCAATATAATTCATTGGAGTCATTTTATAATATTATTAGATGTATAAAATTTTATTGAACTTTTTAACGTCTCTTACCCACCTTCTAGGAACATTTGAAAGTTTGCATAAAATGTAATTTTAACGCTTCTGTGAAATGAATTTCAAAAAGCTGATTGACAGCTGTAATCATTATGTAAAATTTGATTCAATAAGATGAAAATTATTTTTGGTGAATAGTAACTTTTGAATTTTATTTACCACAGTTAAAAGAGAATAGGGTAATTAAAGGTAACAATGATATTATAATTACCCTAAAACATGTCCTAATTCTATTGGATACATGTATTTCTCCCAAATCAATAATAGGAATAAAATATTATATTTTTTGATCCACTTGGGTTATATTTGGTCATTTACTATTATTAAATTTAAAGAAGTGTTAAAAGTGTTAAATTCAAATTTTAATAACTAAAACAATTTTAATATAGGGTAATACATAATATAAATTATAATATATATATTAATAATAAATATAATATTATTTCCTACATAATGATATTTTATTTATAATTTTTATACATTAAATATTTAAATTTATTTATGACACAATGGGGATGCAGTAATTACCTTATTAATGAATGATTAAAATAATTAATATTATAAATATCCAAATAAATATAAATTGAGACTTTTGATGCATTCCAGTAATTTTATTGGTTAATATTACATGTTTTGGTTTATTAAATAAATTTTCTTTGAAGTGATAAAGTTGTTATAACTTTCACAAAAACCAAATACCAAATACCGTAAAAAAATGACATAAATGGGTTTTTAAAACAAATACTATATTATTAAATGATATAATATACCTAAAAATCAATGTTTCGGCCAATTGACTATGATATGGTTAGATATTTCAATAATTAACCAATTGGGGTTCTATTGGATTTTTATAGTAGGTTTATTAACCATTTATTATAATAATACAAGAATACATGGTAGAAGTTAAACTATTTAACTAAGAGTTAAATTAAAAATATAATGTAAATATGGTGACCTAAAACTATATAAAACCTATTGGATGAGATTTTTAGACCCATACCCACCTTAAACTTTAAATAAATCCATTTAGAGACATTATAAACTGAATATTATTTGATAATAAAATCATATTTTGAGCTTGTCCAAAAGTAACCCTCACCTCTCTTATAAAATGGTACATACCCTTATCTTAAAACCACACCTCCAAAGCCATTTGGCTCTGCCAAAACCTACTCCAATATCCTCCTAATGACCATAAATTAAACATAGAGGCCTTAATTTGATCCAAAAGCCAAGCTATAGGGATCTTTTGATCAAATCAAAAGGAAGCACCCGAAGAAGAGGTAATAATTTCATCACCTCTTTCAATGTTCTTTTCTTCTTCCAATTCCTATTTATATTTTTTTTCCATACCAAGATAATAAATCGAGTACCCTCTACATAATTTTATGTTATTATAAATATGATACAACCACTTTCATAATTTTTTCTATCTTATTAATGACAATGTCACCATACGTGCATACGTAAGACTACCCTCTCCATGTCGTGGTGTAGTTTGTTATTCAACACTTCATTATTGTGATGGGTATAATAATGTGTATAATTAATGTAAATAACAAATATAAAATGTTAATGATTATTTATAGATGATATAACATCCAATTACATAAGATTTCACCATCAATAGAATGGTATTGTTGCTCGTCCGTACTTACGGATTACCGTCTCCACGAACGCGATGAGATTAATTCCCATCGTAACCATTCAAGAATAATTTTCATTATATGATTACAAATCATGTTTAAGAACATAATATAATTCTTGATATGAATAAAAAAATTCCTATAAATAACAAACATGACTTACATAACAAAACATTTAAAGGAAAACAAATCACTTAACTCCTGAAACAAGAATACTACTAAAATAATATTAACAATGAAATATTAGAAGATCATATATGATATCATATTTATGTATGTGATTCTTGTATAATTTAATAAGAATGATTTAACTATAATACCATAGGTTAAAATACCATCAACCAAGGATATGTACAAGGTAAGGTTTAATTTTACAATATCTTTATTTATCCGAAGTTGATTATACATAAGTATCTACTAGAACTTCTTTATCATCCACATCCATGTTTCTTAGAATTGTATTTCAAAACATTTTACTGTTTCTTAGAATATGGGTTATAGTAATTTATACCCTTATTTTAATTTTTATAAAATATATTGAAAATAATCTTTCCGTTTCTTTCTAAACAAGGAACTTTATAACCTTTTCGAAAAATTAAGCTAAGAATGTTTTTTAACTTATACGGAGGGTGCAGCTATTTTCTGCCATTATAACACCTTCAAATCTTCCATTACCAGAATATAATAATATTTTCAAAATAAATTTTTACTTTTATAATAATGTGACATTAATTTATTTCAAAATATAAAGAGTTATTTCTCTAAAATAGTTTTGATTTTATCTTTATCAACATACATTGATGGATTTTACACTTGTTTGAAGTTGATTTATTATGATAAAATATTATGTATTGTATTGAAGGATTTTTAATATGTTTGTCAGTGGATGTGTTATTTTTATACCATTCATGGTTTATGGTTAAATCATTAACATTTCAAATGATAGTTTTAATACAAATGTTTCTCTTATAATTCAACCTTTTCATATGAGGAATGCATTGGACTTAGTAAGTGACGAGTGGAGGCCTCTATATCTCCATAATGCATTAGTAGGTCTCATGAGACAAACTAGTGTCTTGTCACAAAGGCTTGAAAAAATCTTATTTTTAGTCTTGGAACGAGACCTTGACTATGTTGTTATGATGTCCTATATTATGTATTCCATCATTATGTAATTGGTTATTGATATTAAATGTGATTTCCACTAGTAGAATATCCATGTCAATAAGTAAATGGCATTATTTGATATATCATTTCCATATTATGCTGAATTTTATTATTAAAAGTCTTGTGCTTTAGTCTTATACATTGCCTTAAATGTTTATTCTTATTTTTGATAGTTTACGCTATATTGTTATCCTTACTGAGCATCTGAGCTTACCCCTTTCAATGTTTTATTTTTTCCAGGATATGAAGAAGTATATAATGATTACCTTGTAGGGATAGGGTAAAAGATATAAGTGTGTTCAAAGGGGACACAATGTTGTTTTTTTATTTCATGATGTAATGAAAAACTCTTGTATGTATGTAGTACTTCCAAGGCTACTAAACTAATCGGGTTTTCGAGACTTGATATCTTGTGGTCATGCCAATGTTTTGTAATAGTGCACCAAATCTGGGTTACTAGGACCAGGTTGTTATAGAAGAACTATGATCTAGGTTTTTTATGTATTACATGACCGAAGAGTTTTCATTTTAGAATACCCCTTAATTTGGTAGAGAGGGTAGAGCTTAAGCTATTGAGATGCTAATCAATTCTGTATAGAATATATTTGACTATCTTTATACTCCACTTATGATGTAGGTGAATCATACTGTGTATATTCTTCAAGTATAAATGAATAATTATCATGATTTCATATTCTAGGAAGATAAACAGATTGTTTTATCCAAGATGGGATTTCTAGAATTATTTCATTGATAATGTTATCCCCAAAATAATAATTGGTGATTGTTCATGGTTTTTCATGTATCTTGTTTAGGGGATCAATTCAGTGATAGAATATTCTAAACATTTTACTAAATTTCTTTATTTTTATCCTTTACTAAAAAGTAAGAAGACCACCAGGTTTCTAGATGTTGAGGATGAACTATGAAATTCAATTCATTCTCAGGTTAATATCTTTAAACTTTGTCTTTTTCATTAATTATGAACCAGGTCCTCATTATCAAGTGGAATGCTGATGGGGTTAGTACTTTTAATATATCTATATTTAATTTTGGGTTTATGATTGGATCAATAGTGACCCGGAAGTGAGTTTTTAGTGATTCACACTAGTTTGTTGGTGGGTAGGCTAGTTGGGGACATGGTTTCTCTTATTCTCATCATTGGAGGAATCCAACATTTTTTTATATTTTTGATTTTATAGGTCATACATGACTATAGTTCCATCAAATTTTAATGGATTTCAGTGATATAGATTGATGAGGAATCTATAGAAATTTTTTCAGAGTCCCTTTTAGCCAGTAAGTATCTATGGTGATGTCTAATATTACGGATCCAAATCTGGATCTAATACCATACAATAGTGTGTCGTGAAGAATTATTTTTACTGAACAAGGCATGAAAGTGGTCATGGATCTCAGAATTATAGTCAAAAAATTGGATCTCCTAAGATAAGTAAATCCTTATTGTGACACGTAAGAGGAACATTCCCGAGACAACTACATGATGTTGAGTATTTTCATTTGGGACATTATGTGGGGCATTCTACAATTTGAGGTGTGATTTTAGGGGAATTTCCCTATAATATAATTTATTGGTTTTGAGTTATTATCACTTATATCTTCACATTTAGTTAGTGGACAAGGGTTGCATATAGGGTATCTATCTAGAAAAATGTCTATGGATACACTCTTAGGGGTTAGATATGTGGGTATTCCTCATGATTAGTGGGAAAACCCATGTATGATTTTCCTATATATTGGAGATATATAGTTTCATTATGATCATTTGATTTTTTGTGACTCATTATCGATCACAAATTAGTTTCTATCTTCAATTTTTATCTATTACATATTTTGAGGGTGATATTCATACCCTTACTAGTGGGTGGGTTTTATTTAAAGGCCATTGGGGACTTGACCATCAGTAACTATAGACACTTCTAAACTTGTTTTCCAATGTTGTTTTGGATGATGAGGAGACATTTTATAAGGTATTTCATCTTTTGTTTGATTAGTTATGGGATGTTTTTAATAATGGAATTTGGGGTTTCCCACCCATGTGAGAGGCTGAGTTTATGATTGAGCTTATGCCTAGTATAGATCCCATATCTATTCATTCAAATAGGATAGATCATGTTTAGTTTTAGAAGTTAAAATTATATCTAGAAGAAAATAAGGTGAAGGGATTTATTTTCAATAGAACATAACCTTGAGGTGATCCAATTTGGTTTTCCAAGAAATGATATTTTTCCTTGAGATTATGTGTTGATTATTAAACATTTAAACAAGTGATGTTTAGAAACTGATATCTTATTCCTTGTTTTGAGGATTTTTTTGACTAGATAAGAGGATACAACTAGTTCTCCAAGATCCACATGAGATTATAGTATAATCAAATATGGGAGAGGTCATCTGATATTCCTCATACTACTTTCAAAAGTATCTATGAAATGTATGGGAATTTTGTGATATCATTAGGATTAATGAATTTTCCATCAATATTTATGGCCATGAATAATCAAGTATTTTGTCTATATCTAGATTCTTTTGTAATAATATTTTTTGGCAATATTTTTATTTTTTCCCAATTGTGTTCAGATAATTTTTAACATATAGATATTTTAATGGTCTCACTGACAGAGCACTTGATTGATGAAAAACTCTTAATGTGTTAGTGTAATATCAATGAGGTTTAATTCTTATGTAATGGAATATTTTAGGTAGGAATATTAGTATAAAATAAGTAGGTTGAGGATTTGATTACATATGAGTAACCAAATAATATTTCTATTTTTATGTTTCTTGGATTTCTTAGAATAATATAGATGGTTTATCTAGGAATTACCCCCTTTGGTAGTTTAAATTATGTTCCAACCAGGAAGGGAGATAATTTTCTGTGGTCAAATTATTGAAGGAATTAATTTCAAGAGTATATGGGAAGATTGAATTCTAAATCGATAATAATCATTCCAAATCGAGGAAAGATGTATTTTTTTATTGTAATTCAAGACAATAGAAGAAAAATATCTCCATTTTTATTGATTCACCAGGTGCAGGAAGGTTTCCATTGATCTCCACTTGTTTCTTCTCTTTCTAAAGCATGTCCTGAACTACACCATGAATGCATATCCCATTTCTATAAGTATATCATTAGTATTACTTCCTAAAACACCTTATTATTTTAAAAATATTTTTTATGAGTTCCAAAAATTTATTTCGTCTCTCTTTTTGTAAATATTTCATCTTTTTATTCAATTAAAACTCTTATATTCAATCTATATTTCATAGAATAAATCACCACATATTTATATAGATGAATATCTGTAAAATATATTATTCCAGAATTTTTTTATTGGGTAAACATAGAAACATTCATTAGAGGAAAAAACCCCTAAAATCATCAAACAAGGAACAAATATCTATTATATCAACACTATCTGAAAGAACCCATTATACTAAATTAATAGAATATTGTATTCAAAATGCATCTTAAATCACCAAAATGAGATTATAGTCATTCCATAATCATATAAGAATAATAATCTCAAAAAAATGAAATGGAAAATAATGAAAAGAATTGAAATAAGAAATTTGTTTAGTTCAAAAATTAATAAAATCCATGGTAGAATGCTAATAATATGATTTAAATGGATATTATAAATATTAAAATAAAAATCTAAATAATAAAATCATATGATATTAGATTTTAGTCTTGTGACACACTCAGTACTGTAAAGTAATTAAAAACATCAAGTAGACCTAACTTGTGCTTATTTTCAAACATTATAGAAGAGTCCATCCTGTGAACCAGTTAAACTATCTTAGGAAATTTAAGGGGAACCCACCATTGGTCATGGTAATCTCAAAAATACTATACTATTCCTAAATATAATTGATTAATTCTAGTGAATAATGTCTACAGCCCTTTTTCATCATTCTTAAGGAACATTATAAAACCTTTAAAAAATGGGAAGCTTTCTTATGTAACATAAGAATGACTAGGAAATAAGTAATTTATATCCCCACAATACCATAATATGTATCATGATAAATAAACAAATAAGTTATTGGAAATCAACTTCCAAACCATTGGAAACCCTATAATTTCTCTACAGAAAAATTTCAACATATTTTAAAAACATATGCTACAAAGTTACTCATACTGGACACAGAGGACAATAAACAAGATACAATATTATCTTTTCATAACAATATACCACTTAAATGTTTCATTCAAGTACACAAGGAACCATCTAAAACTTATTTAAAACAATGATCATCACAAACATCTACTATAATAGTAAGGGTCTCCATCCACATTTTAGTCACCCATTTCTCCCTCAGAAAAAATTTATGCTTATAATTTATTTAAATATAATCTTGGTAAGAATGTTAATAAAATTTTAAATTCCACAAATATTACATATCTATGAAATACCATATTCTAGAATCTTGTTGATAAAATTATATTTTATCTCACTTTGTTTCCCAAATGTGTGAAACTTCATATTATTTTCCAAATAAATTTTACTCTTATTATGAAATAAGAGAAATATGTTTTCTTGAATTAGTATAAGTTTATTTAATAAATACATCATCTATATTATTTCATTCCCTGCTTTGTTGATGGCTTTATATTCTACATGTTGATAGTGTTTCATTAAGCAGTAGCATTGGTATCTAAATTAAAATAATAACTTTAAATGTATATAAAAATTATATGACTCTTCCTTGAATCCATATAACCTCTAAATACCACATGGACATAACACCAAAATGTATTATCAATTTTGAAACATATGTCTATATGTTTCAATCATTTTAGATAATAGTGGATACAACACAAAAATATTCTATTCTTATGTATGGAATTTTCTATAAACAGACTGAAAAATCCAATTTAAAATGAAATGTCTAGCCTATTAAAACACATAATGTACATCATAATTCTTATTGATGATTCAAATATAATATTTATCATATACATATTCTATATTTAATTTTTTATTCTTTATCTTTATATAACATGACATTTTTGACTAGTTGGATTTATACAACTTCAAATACCATCATTTAAAATCTCTCGGCAAACATTTGGTTTTTTTAATATAAGATAAAACAAATGTTGTGGTATTCATATTTCTCCTAACATGTATCCTTAGTATTTTCATTACTAAATTGATATATTTCATCTAATATACTCAATAAAAATAAAATTTTACCAACAAAATATGTTAATTTTATATACATTAGATGAGAATGTCATCAAAATACCAAAGAAGGATAACGTAACTCCCATCCTAGACACCTTTTAATAGATAAATTTTTTTAATTTGCTTTGGATGAATCAATTATATGTCATAAAGGAACCACACCAAATTGTAAGAATATATGATGACTAGAAGAGGTGTTCAAGGGAAAATGGTAGTTTAAAACATCAATCAATGTTAAACCCAAAACTCTTTATCATTTTTATCAGACATAGAATATGTCCCATTATCAGAGTAATATTTATATGACTCATAGTGTATCTATTTGATCTAATTAAAAACAAGTTCACTGAAATAATGTTTCTTACAAAAAATACATAGTGGAAAAATATAACTTTTAGAAACAAGTAATCATAAAGATAAAAATTAAAGTAAGAATTAATTAATATTTCTTTACAAAACAATTTCTACTTTTAAAACATAAGTGTTGAGAAAGTGAATAAACCTTGACTTAAAGTATCCATAGATTCAGACAAACATTCAGTTCATTATTTATTTAAAATAAATCCCACGATCAAAAATATTAGATTAAGCTTTGTCTTCTTATCCCTATAATTCCTTGATCATCCTAATCAGACCGAGTCAAATTCTTTCCCCTATAATACCCCAAATCATAACCTCAATCAGATCTAGAATACAAATAAAAAAATATATTCTATGCATTTTTAAATACTTAAATATAATCCATATAATTATAAAAATATCTTATAGATTACATAACAAATCATTATAGGATGTTACAATAGTGAAATCCTTAGACAAGTTGAGCTCGCAAAAGAATCAACTGTCTGCTCGTTAACTGAATCTTATTTATAAGAATCCCACCAGTGGATATATTTCATTGATTATTGAATTTTGATTAAAATGTACTAAAATTTTATACACATGAAAGATAAAATAAATATGTCTTTATCTGATGATGTTTAGTAGAACCTTTACGATGTTGTAAAAATGTATTTCGACAAGTAAAAATGATATATAATCTAATTATAAGCTTATTATTCTAATTGAATAAAATATTTAATTTTGATGAACTAAATCAAATCATACCAATTAAATATATTCAGTTATACCTATAAACTAAATATATACATATTGATATATTATATATCATCACACTGATAGACTAATTATAATCACACCGATAGTTTAGATATCCTGACACCAATAGACTAGATATCATCCCAATGATAGATTGGATATCTAACATTGATAGACTAGATATCATCAAATTGATATACGGGATATAATCACACAAATAGACTAGTCTTAGTTTAGTGAAGTGGACTAGACATCTATCAGTCCAATGGATTAGACTTGTATAGAATGTTTACATTAATTTTGTTAGTTATATATCAACGTTTGGTAGAATATGTTTTTTCTACAAAATCATTATAAAAAATGGGTAATATAATTTAGTAATACTTTATTTAAGAGTATGTTGTGATTTTAAAAATAAAATAGAATGGGTAGAAAGTAAACTTTTAGATCAACAATATCCTCCTTTTTGAAAAGAAAAATACAACACTTAAAGAAAATAATAATAAGTTTCAAATGGATAAAATCACATTAAATGATTGGAAACACATATCCCTTTACCTTTCTTATATACTAATTTCATTATAACATAGTTTATTTGAAATAATTTTTAAATTGGAATTAGATAACGTTACATCTTAAAATAAACCCCCCTGAATTAGATCTTCTCTTTGAAATAACATTATAAAATAATTATCCCCCAAATTAGATACATGCCCAATTGTTGATTATCTCCTTTAGAATAAAGTATTGATTTATTTCTAACAATAATTCCATTTACAACACATTTATTTTGGAAAACCATTTTACTCAATTACAGATGTATTTTTAGGTTGATAAACCAAATTCAAAACACTATTTCTATTGAACTGATTAATTCATCTCATACTAGAGTTATACAATATTTATTAAATAAATCACCATCATATGTTTTAGGTTCTAATTGTGATAAAAATGAAAAATGTTCAATTTCATTTCCTAAGGAGATTCATGTTCTAATAAGTTTATATACACCACCAATGATGTTATCACTTGGATGATTTTTAATAATAACCTGATTTATTTGGATTACAATTTTTTTTCAACAAAATGATGAAATTATTCATTAGGAATAGATTCATAAAAATATTCTTATGTTTTTTTCTCATTAGAAAACATTCTAATATTGTTGAAAATAATTTTTTGAAACCAAACCATAATATATGGATTAGGGTTGTTTGAAAACAAATTGAATGGTTTTAAAAAATTTAACTTGTATTGTTTCTTCAATAGTACATGTGTTTATATTAAAACTATATATTCCTTACTAGTTTTAGAATATCGTAAAAATATTCCATCCTCAAATTGTGTAACAAACATAAGTGATTTATCATTATTATTCAAAATAATTACTTTTCATTCAAAAAAATTAATGTCAGATTTTTTTGTGTCATTCCATTACATAACAAGTAAAATAAATTTATTGTATTACATAAAGTACTAACTAATTCACCCCAATAATTTTTTGAAACTGAGTATTCACTTAGTATAGATGTTGTAATATCAAGAAGAATTGTATTTCTTCTTATGAATACTCCATTTTTCTATAGATTTGTTTGGGATTAAAAGTTATGTATTATACATTTTTACTACAATATGTTTCAAAATAAGAATTAACACATTATAACCTATGTTCACTATGAATAATTATCAAGGGAATATTTTTATCATTTTCAACTAAAGCTACAATTTTTATTTAAAAAAGTTCAAAATTATTTTCTAGTAAGTTGACCAATGTTATTTTAGAGTAATCATTAAATAAAAAATATACAAAGTATTTTCTACCAATACTTCCAATTGGTGTAGGACAAAAAAATTCCATGTGAACTTACATTAAACCATAAATCTTTGAGACATCCCTAATACATTTAAAACATGTCTTATGTTTCTTTTATATTTGACAAGGATTAAATGATTTTAATGTATCTAACATACGTTTTGGAATATCATTAACTATTAATTTCATAGATAGTTATCTATATTTTTAACATTATTATGTACTAATATTATATTCTATAACCATGATTGGTTTTACATTACACTAAGGTAAGGTTGATATTTACTCTTAAGGTCTTCTATTTTTATTGGGTAAACATTATCATGTTAATTGGAAGAAAGAATAAAATCATATTTTGAACTATGAATAATAATTTTTTTAATATAGATGTTCAAAATATATCCCTTCTCACACAGTTTAATTTTACTAATAATCTTATACATAAGACCTATATAAAATAAAACGTTCAAAATGAAATATTTTCCAAGATGAAGAATATTACCTATTTTGATGATTTCTCATTTAGCATTTTCAGCAATGGTAACTTTACCACCCTCCATTTTTATAATATTCTTGAATAAATCCTTTTTTTCAGTCATATGCCTAAATAAAAATCTTACTATGTATGATATATTATTATTGGTACATTTTTTAATATATTGAAAAAAGACTATCTTTTTGAAACCCAAACCGGGTTGAGTCTTGTACTATTAGAAATTAGAATCATTGAAACCCACATTTTTCTAACATTACCATGTTGATAAAATGTTAATTATTTAATAAAATATGCTTCATTGAAACCTAGATATTGAACTATGTTTAAAGAAAATAAATTCTTCTAATGACCACCACATTGATATATCCTGAAAAATTGAGAATTTTTTAGAACAAAGTAGTTATATTGAAAAATATGTCTTTTATAATTATAACCATTTCCAAATACATTATAATGAGGTTTTATTTGATTATAAATTTTATAAATTTTTTCTTTATGAGTGGTAAACTATGAAAAAATATTTTTTATACGTGATATCTCAACATTTAGTTTTACATATAAATTTATATCCATAGTAGAAGTTGTATTCAAACTACGTTTTTCTATATTACATGATAAACTAGTTTTGTTAAAATTAGATTTCACTAAATTATCAGAAAATATTTTCGTTTAAAAATTATTTTTATCTAACACTTTTTAATTATATAATATCTCATTATAATGAGTAGTAATAGTTGACTTTTATTTCATAGTAATTTTTTGTGAAATAACATGTTTTTAGATATTTTTTAATTATGAATTTTTAATAGTTTGTCAAATATTGAATTCCCTTCAAAAATAGGTAAATTTTTAATTTATTCTGATAAATAAGATTCTTTATCCGAAGATATAGACCAATAATTCTCAATCTAACTATCAGGAGATTTGGAGTTCAAACTATGTTTAGTTAATGATTCAGACATTATATTTTCCATGAAGTAATTACCGATCATCAGAATCTCAGCATAAAATATGATATTATTTTTATCCAAATGTACACTATCACATGATTTATATGATGAAATTTCTCCACCAATATCACTCCTATTATAAGAATCTTTAAGACTGTTTTTACTTTTTTTCTTATGGTACTTCTAAGAATTACATTCAAAATTTCACTCATTATTTTATTTTATTTTCACCTTTGGATAGTAAAGATTAATATGACCATATTTCATACATTCATAACAAATTAATTCTTAAGAATACCTTTTATCACTCTTTTCCTTGAGATTCCTCTTATATTTATATTGAAAATCCTTCTTCAGATATATCTTATTAATTATCTTCACATGATTTTCCAATTCAATTTTTGATTGCTATAATGATTTATTTTCGGATTCAACTATAAATTTTTTATTTTTAAAGTACATTAAATCATTATAATCTGAATTAAATTTACTAGAAACATTAAATGTTATAAAAAAACCAACTCCTCCATTCATCTTCTTCATATTTCCTACTTCACTTTTTAATCTTCCCTCATATTACATTAGATTGGATAATAAATCATATAGAGTCCAATACGTAATTATTATTGAATCATCAAAACATGTTCTATTAGGCTCTTATTCCACATGAATTATTTCTATAACATTTTCTATTTTTACCTCATTTATAAGATCTTTTTCAATAAGATATCTTACACTATTTAAAATTTTTATGAATCTTTGATGCATCTTTGTAACAATTTTTTCAGGTAGGAAATCTAATTATTTCTAATAATCACAATGAATATCTCTTCTACTCACAATAAAATTAGATTTTTCAAAATGTGTGACATCTAATTTCATTCAAATATTATTTAATCCATCACAACAAGAAATATGACTATATATATCTCAAGTCATAAGACATAAAATAGTATTCCTTAATATATAATTCAACTGATATTCAAAATTCTAAAGATTTTTAAATGAAGAAAGAACCTTATCAGGAATCTTGTAGTTACCAGTAAATATAACAATGTTGTTAACACCTATTTTTATAATGAATGAATTTATTCTGAACCTATAATACTCATAATAATTACAAACAAAGATTATTAGTAGTCTCAGATTTATATTATTTAGTATACTATAATTCAAACCTTCCATATTATAGAAACATATACTTTCTATAATTTTCACAATAGTGTAATAAAAATAATAAACAAATAGTTTGTAATAAATTTTTTTTCAACCGTTAAAAACATACAATAGTATAAAAAGAGTAAAAACATAACGATTCATGAAGTATATGCTCATTCGATAAAAATTGTTGTATCGTACGAGTTTAAGATGGATATAGGTAGGGAGTGAATTCTAGTTTAAAATTATAAAAATTTTAAAATCCATACCTCTTTATCCATTTTATCCGGAAGATAATGTGTCTGTATATCATATTTATATGTTTCAGACATAGAGTGTTTATAGTAAATAAAAGTAATTAAAGTTTTACTATAACACAATTTCTCAACAAATTACAAAATGGAATAATATATCTTGTAGAAACAATTAAAAGTAAAGTTAATGTAAATTTAAGAATAAATTAGGATTTTTTTAAAAAAATCCATTCTTTAATATTAATTGTTAAGAATTTCAATAAATCTTGAATATAGGTATCCAAATTTTCAACTAAACATTCAGGTATATCTTTCATCAGTTGTGAGACATTGATCAAGAATATTGAGACTAGATATGTATTCATATCATCAATAGCCCTTGATCATCTAGATTAGATCCATCTATCTGTATATTCTTGGAATCCCTTGATTGTAACCTTGATGTGATCCATAATACAATTGAAAAATATGATCTAAGGATTTTAGAATATTAACAAGTGATCCTTAGAAATGAAAACTCCCAATAATATTTTAAAAAATCACAATGAATAGATAAAGGAGATAAATAATTATATAGGTTGAGTTCATAAAGCCATCATATCCAAGACCCTCAAATGAAAACCTATTTATAGGAATCCCTCTAACAGTTAAATTTCCATGATTATGAGAGTTGGTTGTCATGACCTCTGATGTGATATACTAGAAATGTTATAAAATTATGTCTTCCTCAGATTTATTTTAATGGAACCATTATAATGTTGTAAAAATGTGTTCTGAATAGTATAAATAATACTTCTTCTAATTATAAAAATCTAATATCAATGGAATAAATCACGTATGTCTGATGTATTAAAACTTTTCATACTAATGGACAATATTTAGTAATACTAATAGAAAAAATCTCATGATACCAATATTTTAAATATAGTAACACCACTAGAAAAAATATCATAATACCTACAAATTAGATATCTTCAAACTGACAGACTAGATATCATCACACAAAGAGACTGAGTATCACCCCATTGATAGACTGAATATCTTTACACCAATAGAATAGTCTTAGTTTCGTCTAACATACTATACTTTTTCCTTCCTAATGGACTAGACTTTTATAAGTTTTAGGGAATATAATTCCATTTTTTGATATAATAGAATTCTGTCATTCCAATGGATCACACTTGTATGAAAATTTTATAATTGTCTTGTTATGTTATATATCTATGTTATTTAGAATAAATTGTTTTAAAAAATATCATTATAAAAACATGGTAAATGTAATGTTATTTAAACATATTTGTTAGATAGGTCTTGCGATTTTCCAAAATAATAATAGAGAGGGTAGACATTAAATATTTGAATCAATACACCAAACATCTAGTTTTATTGTCTTAGATATTAATTCAATTCATAAATACTTTTATTCACCATATACAATAAAAAATCATTTCATTTCTCCATGAAACATTGCAGTTTCTTTTTTTAGAAATATTATTTAAAATCTATTGGAATAAAGATTGTATTTTTATCCATATGTTACTAATGTTAATTTTTTGAAGAAAAATCACTCAATACTATTCGAATAGTTTTATGTTTTATAATGGGTGAGAAATATTTAGTGAAATTCAATCCTTCTATCTTCCAAATACATTTTATAACTATCATTAATTTGTTCCTTATTATACCATCAACTTCTCCTTTCAAATAAAAGAACCACTTATTCTGTATAGTTTTCATCCCCTATTGTAATTTCATTACCACATAGGCTTCATTTCATATAATGAATACATTTCATATTTCCTGGATAACTCCCACTTTTTATAATTATTAAGTCTCATAAATCTTTTTAGTCTCTTCATATCTCCTACATTCATAAGAAGAAAGTAGTGAAAACTAGTTTTGTACCTTTTATTTAATAGTATAATTCTAGGATCCCTTTGTAATTGAACTTATGTTATTTCTATTTATTATGAAAAAAATTTCAAAAATCTACATTCTAGAACTCTGATCCTATCTTTTATAGCTCTTGGAGTTTCTATTACATCCTATATCATTTTTATTCATTTATAATTTTCATTATCCATATTTATTTTAATATTATTTCATTCCTAAATATCCGTTTAGATCAACTTGAATATAGTAAGATGATTCTCTATTATTGACTTTATCATCTACTATGATTTTTCCTTTCAAAAATAAATTTTTATGGAAAATAATATTCCAAATTCTAATTATCTTTTTAATATCATCATTCTAAAAAAACAACGTTTTAATTACCAAACCCGAAAAAGAAATAGGCCTCTTACATTCCTTTGAGTATTTATCATTCCTTATAATTTACATGGATATAGTCTAGAATTATAAAAACATTTAGGGGTAAAACTTCCTCCATGTTTTTTGGACCATAAATGACTCAAAATATATTACCTCAATAGTGAGGAAGGACTTTTGTTCACTAAATAAGCTACAAAAATGGGGATACTTTTCCAAAATATCTATTAAAAGTTCAAAATTTATTCATATAATTTAGATTTATCTATTAGTTTATAATTAATATGATCCACAATAAATTTTTTTTATAGTTTTCTAGGAATAATTTTCTCCAAAAAAACCTCCATAATTTCTTACCACCATATTCCTCACCATTATCAAACCTTAATAACCGATGGTTAATTCTAGTATCTTTTCCTACCATGACCCTCAATAAAAATAATTCTCAAAACACATCAAATGTTTTCTTATGGAAGTAAATATAATCATTCCTTTTTGAATCATTGATAAATGAAACAAAGAGTATTGACCCACTATGATAAAAGACCAGTGAAGGCTCTAGACATCTATGTGCACAAGATATAACTTCTAATACATAGTTTTCCTTATATTTATATTATATGAATCCTTTTTATAATTTATTGGTGTAAAACTCTCACAAATTTTAAACATCATGGGATCAATATTCCTTATACCCTCAACTGATAAGACTCACTTCTCATTCTCCCTATGGTTTCCATGGTGATAGTTACACATCTATGAACTTTTAGATATTGTCATTCTAATATTTTTTTCTCCATTTTATATTTCAGTTAGATATAATGCCCCATATTTTACAAATCTTTACAAAACCATGGAAGCCTAAGTAAAAATTAGGAATCTATTTTTGCTGTTTGTTTTGAGTACTTATTCATATAGTCAGTTAATGGAAATTATATTCTTTCGTAAACCCTATATGATTCAAACGCACTATAACACTATGAATAATCAATTATTCATATAAAAAAAAGATATCCCTTTCAGAAAAATATAAAGAGCTTAATTATCTACAAGGTAGATCTTTTGAAACGATTGAGATACATAATTATTATGGGATCCACTCTTATACAAATAATGGAACTAATCCGCAGAATAAGTAATAAAATACTCCCATAGAAAATTAAAATGTATGGGTAAATTGTTCTCACCTTCAACAGTGAAATTTTCATGAGTTGATCTTATGAAAGTTCCCCTTCATAAATTCATCTTGAAATCTATAAAATCTTATTTTAGGTTCCCTTTCATCCTACAATTCCAATATATGGGTCCAGACCTAACCAATATTCCTTAAATTGTCTCCCATGATATATCATTCGATTTTTTAGGAAATTTATTTTGAATGGGAATGAATTTAACTTCTGTATTGAGTAAATTTATTTTATTTTCCTACAGATAGATGGTTGATTAGAAGTTGTTATTGTGGCTCATTTATTATGGCTACTTTGTTGTTATTTAGATATGATCATGTCACATTGTACATTAAGATTTTTATATGATAAGGTTAATGAAACTGTTAGTGGTGGACTATTGTGTTTTACTCACACCAATCTCAGGGGTCTTTGTAGTTGTGAAGATGTCATAGTTAGATTTATGGATAATAAAAAGGCCATTTCACTTTATAGGGGAGATGGAAAAGAATGGTTGGTTTTGGGAGATGAGACCAGACAAGGACTAGAAACCATATCTTGTGGTGTCCTTCTTTATTTTCTTTATTTGGTCAATTATTCATATGATCAACCCTTGGGAGACACCAATTTTTTAGTATTTAAAATTATTATTAATTTTTAGTATATCTTATTAATGCATGTGATGGATACTTTACTAGTGTGTAGTTTGTTACTACAATACCAAATTATCTGGTTATTATATTTTTTATGTTGGACATTAATTATTCTAGGATTTATAGTTATATCTACTAGTGGGTATAGTATCTACACTTTATATATAGACTTCAATCACTGGTAGACAACCTCTAGGATATGGTGATTCCTGACATAGGTTTTCATTTTCCTTAGTTCAGTCATGTTAGAGGTGATTTGGGCCAGGGGATGTAACAGAGTAGTACCAGAGACTTGAAGTAATTTTTTTATTACCATTTGAGATATTATTGATATAAGATTATATTTTATCAGAACCTAATATGGTATTTATGACTATGAATAGAAAACCCATGTATCAGGAATTCCCATGTTACATGGGACCATATTTTTGTTCTTGGTTATCACTTTTACAATTAGGTATCTATTATTTGATATGATATAATGGATTATATATTTATGAGTTTTATTTCTCCTCTTGGACCGATGTTAAAAAAGAGAATGCATTCTTGTTTCATTTTTTTCATGATGGATTAACATGAAATCTATGTACATTCCTATGTTTATGAACCCTATTTTTTTATTATGTAATATATGTTTACTAATTTATAATGTTAATTTTATATGTAGATAATTATAACCCTCCATGAGTGGATTTGTGGGGAAAGTGAAAGTGTGATAAAGTTTATGGTATCACCTAGTACTCAAGGTGAAAATATAGTATAGTAGGATAGTAATCCAATTACTATTCTTCCGAAAATGTATATTTAAATTGTGATGGAGATGTTATTTTGAGTCATGAATTTGGAATTATAGTGACATTCAACCATGAAAACTACATGTTGAGTTCTAGGAGGGTGGGGACTATCATGCCCCACCAATTATCAATATAGAACCACCAATTACATATTCACCTCCTATTTATTATAAACTATAATATATTATATTAAATATTTTAAAGTATACAAGTCATGCAGTTCCATGGTTTGGTATTTTTATGTCAAACTTAACCCAAATGTTTCAGTTGTAGCAGCCCCCTCTGTTTTCTAGAGAGGGTGGATGTTATCCTAATGATATATGGATCAAGGCTATGTATATTATCATTTATTATATTTAGACTCCACTTGAGATAAAGGTTAATACTATTGTTTATATAGTATGAGGGCCAATTAAGAACCATTGGGAATTCTTTTTCAAAGGGATAAAAACATAGAGTATTCCTAGAAATAATTTCCAAATCATTTCATTAATCATACATTGAGAGATAAAAATAAATAGGAGTTCATGCATCTAATTTGTGAGATCATATCAATGATAGACTATGGTACCTATCATAATAATATATTTTTTCTTAATCATTAAATATTGAGTGAGAAGACAACTTTGGTTTTTCAATTTTTGAATATGTTGTGAGATTCTATTTTTTATTGGGTGAACATCATTCAGCTCATGTCCTTTTCATTTTTTTCTAATGTAAACCATAATTATTAAGTGGATCTGGGTTGATAGTAGAACTTATGGTTACTCTAGATTTTACACTAAATTTGAGAGCGGATCTATAAGTAGCTTGAAGTGGCATTTCGGTAATTATCATTGGATTGGTGATGGGAAAGTCATTCAGGGCCATGGTTTATATATTTCTATTCATGGGAGGATTCCTACTATATATTACATATATTATATACCCTGTCATCTATCCCATTGTTCAGTTTATTTCTAGTGGAATTTCAATTTTTATATATAAAAGGGGAATCTGTAGCATTATATTCAAATGTCTTCTTAGCCAGTTAGTGGTTGTGGTGATGACTAAGATCAGGGATGCAAAATTTGATCTAATAGAAGGCCACAAGGTTGTTTGTGGATTTATTTCTTCACATAATGGAACAAAATAAGTCTTGATGATCAGAATTCTATGCATCAAAGTGGATATCCTCATGATTATAAATCAGTTTTGGGGTAGGATATATGAACATTCTTAGTCTAGCATCATGAGGGGACATCTAATATTCGAGGTTTGATTTTATTGGTAGTTTCCCTATCATCTATTTTATTTGACATGATTTCATCAAACATATTTATTCAAAAAAATTTGTGACCTAAGTTTGATTATAGAGTTCTTATCTAGAGTGATTTCTATAGATACAACCATATGGGTGCGGTATGTGTGTATTTATCATTATTAGTAGAAATCTGCATCTATTGGATTTCATTATGTTGGGGATGTATAGTTTCATTATAATATATATAATGGATTAAATGACTTATTGTCAACCTATAATTGATTTTTATCATCAATGTCTATCTTTTAAATCATTTTAGGGTGATAGTCATACCCTTATTGGTGAGTGGGATTTGTATGTAGACTCTTTGGAACTACCAAAAAAATTTAGGGATTCATTCAGTATGGGTTTTTTTATTGTTTTATAATAATAGGATGTGTATCATAATGAATTTTCTGTATATTTAATTAGTTTTATTATTTTTTTCTTAATATATTTTTTTATTTAAACATGAGTTATAGGTTGAATTTATGATAATGGTTATGTTATGTATAATTAACATATCCAATTTTCCATATAGGATATCTATTTCGTGGATTCAAGAGTTGAAATTATAGATAGAGGAACATTAGGAGAATGTATTTATTTTCATTATCACATACCCATGGTGTGACCCTATTTCGTTTTCTAATATTGGTAATGGTTCCTTGAGTTTATCTATGGATTACTAATGTTTGAACCAAGTGATGTTTATGAATTGACATCCTCTTCCATGGTGATGATATTGTTTACTAGCTAAGTGGATACAAGTGGTTCTATAAAACAAACACGAGATTTGTATATCTTCATCTATGGGTGAGTTCATCTGATATCACTCATACTACATTCAATAGAAGGTATGTCATGTATTATAATATTGTTTTATTCTTCGGATTAATTAATGTATCAACATTGTTTATGGACATTATGAATTGAGTATTTTATCCATATATATATTATTTTTTAATTTTATTAATGATTATATTGTTTTCTCCCAATTGTGGTTGGACCAATATCAGAATTTTAAGATTGTTTTGGTATCATTGAGTTGTTATAGGATTTATTGCAAACACTCAATGTGTTAGATCTTGATCAGTGCGGTATGATTTTTACGAAATGTTATATTTTTGGTAGGCAAATTAATAGAACCTAAAAATATCAAGAGTATTATTTTTTATTATAAACCAATAATATTTTATATTAAAAATAGGTTTATGGGTTTTATAGATTTCTATAGGTGACTAATCACAAAATTCTTCTATTTGGAAGTGTTCCTGATGATTTGTTCCAATAATAGATAGAATTATGTGTAGTTGAATTCTTGAAACTGTTAGTTTCATGATTTTATGGGAATATTGACATCTATGGTAATATTTTAAAAAAATAAACTTTGTATGGTTACCACCCTTTATTATGATTCATCAAGAATAAATCTTATTGTAGTTTTGATATAGGATGATCATTTTGTTTCATATGGATCTATGAAGTTGAGGTTGCATGATAAAAATTATCCAATAGATTTTCAAGTGATTGTGGTTTAATTTTACACACAAAGGTATTGGTAATTAGTACTTATTGGGTGAGATGATTATGGTTTATACTATCCACATGAGCATTCAATACATATTCTCACAGGAGAACCAAAACCTTTGGAATAGGTTGTGGGTAAAATATGTAACAAATATTTATTTCAAGATGGAATATATCACAAAAAATTGAAGTATTATAGATTATGTGTAGAGTAGGAAGAATAATGTTCTAATGGTGTACGAAGTAAGTATGGAGTAGTAGTTGAAAATCATCTTTGTTGAGATGTATCTTGATGTCCAAGAGTATCATGGAAAAGGTAAACCTACATTCCATCTCTAATACATCAACACTCTGTTTGAATATCAATGAGTTCTAGAATTTAAAATCATATTATTTTTTGGTGAGGGAAAAATATATTTTGGGGGGACTATACCTGATTGGTCCATGGATTCTAATTAGTTTATTTACATTCGAGGCTAAGTTATGGTTACTATGATCATGCGTGAGTATCTGATATGTGATTCACATTTCCAGATATGGTTTTTTTACCTAGTATTTTTAAGATGTATCCTAACATTTTTAAGTAGTATTAGTGACCTAGGATGAAGAAGGATATAATAGGTTTTGTTTTATTGTGCATGAACTTCCATAGTGTCAATTCCATGCATCGACAACTTATATGTATTATCTAGTTAAAATGGGATATTTTGAAAATAGATTTTGTGATGGGTTTTCTATGGATGCCTTAGGGTTGTGATGTAATATGGTTTATTTTTAAATGGTGGATTGAGGTTGAACATTTCCTTTTAGTTTGGGTGATTTATTATATTAATGGTTTCATAATGATTTATTTTTTTTGAAATATTATATCTCAATGATGTTCCATGGTATATAATTTATAAACAATATTCTTATTTTATATCATTATACAAGAATATATTGTATAAGGGGCTTGATATAATAGTGAATTTGATCACTTCATTCCATCCTTAGATAGATGGGTAGCCAGACCATACAATTCAAATATTAGAGGAGATTATTTGATTATTAATTCTTTGTTTTAATGATTCATGGGAGATAAATCATATATTAAATAATTTTTCTTTTCATAATTACTATCAATAATATATTTAAATAGAGTAATTTGAGGCCATTTCTAACAGGTCATTTTGGCCATATCTATATAGATTAGCTTTAGGGGAATCTTCTTATTTTTATCTAAGTATTATTATGATACTTGAGATCTTATTTTTTGATCTGATAGTGGTTGGTGGTAATCTAGGTTATGTAGTGATCTTATATAGACCATAACCATCATCCTCCGGAGTTAGTGGTGGGTGATTAGGTTTTCCTATGGTTTTCGCCCTAGCTGGGACATCATGTTTTAAAATAGATGGGAAACTTGTGCCCTAGTTTATGGGACTAATTGCAATTATCGAGAGGTTAGGTACCATGGATTACAAATTAGTATTTACTTATATGTTTTGTGTAATACATAATGTATTTCATTTATCTTAGATTTTGAAAAACTACAATAAACTATATCATGTGATTTTAATTGATAATGTTGAATTAAATTATGATGTATTAGTAAAGGGGTTATCATTTTTTATAATTGAAAAGGGAGAGAAGGTTCTTCATGGATATAATGTTCCATTGGTCTGTGTGTTGTGGTAGAATTGGTGTATTTAAGAGGATTATTAAGAGTGAGATGAGAATATATTAGAATATTGGTTGGAGTTATTTAATAAGGAAACTCAGTGAAAAATATCAGGGGTGAGTTTCCCTATGTTTGGAAGATTGTAATGAAACTGTAGTGTATAGGTATATTTTTTTAGATAAATTTTGGTAATTAAGGACTATTTTTACTTATTTTGGATATATTAGTGGATGGATTAGGCCCATGTATTTTTTAGGACATAGATATGCGGGATAAATAATTCAAATATTATTTGGAGAAGATTCCTTAGTTGAAGCCTAGTGTGGTTCCACAAAAATTTCAATGGCCCTAGGCAGTGGGGTGTACTACTGTCCAACTCACTAGAGTTTCGATGGAGGTCCACAAAAACATCATTTTACCTGGGTATTGATAAAATCCACTACCAACTCTTCTAGAGTTCTGATGAGAGTGTAGAATTCCTAATTTTATGTTTGCGGGATAATTGTCCTTCAATTAATTTTATTCCTCTTAACAAATTTAATGGATTATGACACCCCATATGAATTGACACCTGAAAACCCTCATTTTCATGATAATTTGGAGCATCCAAATTCATTTAAAGGGTGATTTGAGTTCCATAAGTTGTGATTTGAAGCTAGAGTAAGGCTTAATATTACACTTCCCTTAAATTACCTTTTCTCTTAAACTTTCTACACTCATTACTGGTTTATGAAGACTATTTGGTTTTTTTCCATGGGATTTTGATACAAAATAATTGAGGATAATTTATCTATTTATATTAAGTATGTGATATCATATATCATCATGGTAGGTGTTCCTTATCCTCTCCAGACAGTTTATATATGGTTTTCCTAGTTGTGTAATGTGCATGTCACAAAATCCATGCATGAATGACCCAAAATTTAATTGATATTTTTTTTAAATATTAATTTAGAACTTATTATGATTATTAGGACCCTGAGTTGTTTCTTCAATGTTGTGTTTTGATTACATAGTTATTTATGGTTTTTATCATTAATAAATGTGTGTTATACAATATTATCAATTCCCAAATAGGGCTTCCTTGAGTTATGTGATAACATTATAGACCTTGGTTGGTTCCCCTTAACCTTCATATAGATAATATAGGTATGAAATTTAGTAGTATTGTCTTGGGGATTAAAAATAAAGGAAATCTTTGAGTTTCCATTATATCTTTTTGGATATTTATAGAAATTATATTCATTTAGTGTTTCTCCTCCTCTATTATGAATGCATCGTGTATGTTTTAACATAAATTGAGACTTGGGAATTGGATAGAAGTGTGAGAACCAACAGAGTTTAGACATACAAAATAAGGACACTACACCAACCTAAACTAATATTTATTAAATTTTATTTTTTGAGCTACATGATATACATTATTGTGAGTTTCTGTTATGTATGTGGTTTAATTTGACCTCATGCTACAAGTAGTTATTTTTGATATATAAAGCCCATTAATGTTGAGTTGGTTATGGTGATTAAAAATATCCATTATGTTATGTGATTGTGTTCATGTCGATATGCTTGTGGTAATGTGACATAATTACTGAATGACCATGATGATATTGGAAATGGAATGTTAAGACCAATTATTTTTTATAATCTTTGAAGTAGGTTATATTTCCAATTGGGATCATAATTCCAGTATAAGTCCATGATGCCTATCCTAGAATGGTTATTCATGATATTCTATGTCATGTTATATGTTCTACCCATAGATGTGGTACATAATATCCATGAAATGAGGCTTACAAAATTGGGGATGTGATCACCATATGAGTATGATTTCTTAGTTTATGTGATTCACTATCTTATGATGTGGAAAAGGTCTAGGGACACTTTTCACTCTCAAGAATATTCTTATGTGTAGGGTTGTTATACCATATCTCTATTCCCATTTTAAGATATGATTCCACTATTATATTACACCTGAAGGATTTTATGACAATAATTAGTTCACTTACAGAAACATGATTCCCACTTTTATATGATTGATCGGGGATATGATGACCACTTGAAGACCACTATTGATTGAATGAAATGTCCATTATTATATCTTTATTATCATTATGTCTTTAAAATTAATTTTATACTATATTATCATGGGATTTATGCCCATTATTATGACTAGGTATTTTATGTCCAGTGAGTATTCCAATGATATGATTTGAGACAATCTATAACTATCTAAAAAATTATTATTTCAATAGGGTTGTTGAGTAGTACCCATGGTTGTGACTCATTTATTATGGATTATATTAATATTATTTACTTATGAACATATCAAACTGCATATTAATTTTATATATTCAATTATAATGGTTTTTTTGGTGGCCTATTAATTTAGACTCTCACCCTGCTTGGGTTCCTTGGTACCTGGGAAATAATGTCACCCTTAGCCCGAGCCTGATCATCCATATTTCATTCTTGAATATTGATTTTCCTACTTTATAAATCCTCTCAAGGATATGAATACTATTATTTAATTAGTATATCTTCCTTGAAATCATCTGTATGGGTTTTCAATGAAAACATCCAGTCGTAGTACTAATAAGAAATTAAGTATTTTCTTGTAGTATTTTAAGTTCATGAATTCATTCCATTCCACGTAACAAAAAATGAAATGTACATTAAAATATGTTGGTATACATTATCACTGAATTCCCATGATAAAATCGCTCTGTAAACTACCAAACAATTCTTTGATGTTACAAATCTTTGAAATTCCTCTTATATAATTGGGGAAAAAACACTATTTATTACATTTAATTATTACATAATTTAATATCATGGAATTCAACTATCTAGATTATTCACATCTGAATGTGGAAACAATATGATTTACTAAAATATCATTTAGAGTTCTGATCCTTCCAAAAAAAAAATTGAAAACATTCCAACCAATTTCTAGTGTCATGTGACCCCAGACCATTACTAACAACAAAGTAATGTATCTCTTAAATTTCATTAATATCTTTGAAATAATTTACTTCAACCTTTAAAAATCCATGATCAATGAAGGAAAATAAATAAAAAAGACTCACAACAATGGACAAACCATGTGACACCTTGGACCTGTACTCTCGAATCTAGTGCTCTCAGAAACATACTTTACTAACTCAGTTTAATAAAAGTTGTAAAATGACGGGTATAACCATCATTAATTATAAAGTAGAAAAATTATTATTTCTTCTATATAATATTGATTATATTTTTAATAAACTATTAAATCTTGCCTATTTCTTAATTAATGGATATTTTTTTCTTTATATAAGAAATAACTGAATCCATCATAAATCTTCGATATATCCTATAAAACCTTCCAAACATGATATCCTTTTCAAATTATCAGATGTAGTACATTAATTCATAACCTTTGGAATGGAAAAATGGGGTGATATGACATGATTAGTAAGGGAAACATATAATTGATTAAATCATGGAGTACACATGGAATAAATATTATGGTCGGAATATATAAACAAAATGAAGCCATAATCAACTTGAAACTCAGAGTATTATATATCGATGGAAACAAATAAAAAAATTAATATCAGTAATAATGGTCTCATTAACATGGTATTAATAATTTCATACATCAAAAAACCACTTTTTAGCCCTTGTTTCATGATACATTTCTTATTGTCGAGGCCATTGTCAAGAATTTTGCTAAAATATTTAGCCATAAACCAAATAACTGAAACCAATTTTTATGATGATAAACATTGAAACATGAAAGGGATATATAATTCTAGTCCCCAACTATCACTATATTGAACCTAATTAATTCACCATTAGATTCAGTAAGAGCTTTTATATTTTATCTTAAGGAAACTTTTTCAAAATAAAACATGGTTATATAAATAACTAAGAATGCTAAATATCTATACATGATAAAACTATGTTGGTATCCAATAATCATCATAGATGTAAATATATTTACACATTTCAATAAATGGATAATATGATGATAATCCATCATGATAAAAAGGTGTATGGTAAAACAATGCATAATAAACCTTCCAATAATAATCCTTATTAAATCAAAAATATATGATATACCAATAATTATTCACATTTCAATAGAATATAATAATTTCTAGGTGAAAATATTCCAACCTAAGTTATGTAAATGGTGATATTCACACCATATATAATAATGAGTATAAAAATATGCCAATACTAGAATAACATTATCATAAACCATATGGAGAAAGAAAATTGATGGGATAAAAAAACCTAACACAAAAAGTGAGAAATGTTTATCAAAGATTTTATGTGGTAGGAATGTATATCCCTAGAAAATATGAAATCAAACCATACATATAGTAAAAGGGAAAAATTTACCCAAATTATATAAATTAATATAAAATAATTATCAAAACATAATGAATGAAATTTGAATTACCAAAAATATCCATAACTAAGGAATATAAAATCTATAGCTTCTTGAATAAAGAAACATTATTTGGATTGTGGATAACATGAAATAAATATATATAATGTATGTATCATTCTTGGGATTATAAATAAAAAAACACCATACTAGTGGAATATAGTGAATAACATGTAACATATCTGAAAGAATAAGAATTTAGAAAAAAACCCTTGCCGCTTGAGTAAAACCTTAATAAAAAACCCATTGAAATGTGGGATGGAAATTAAACATAAAATCCATGATTAAATGTTAATTCCTGATAGTATATCTCAAATTGGTATTATATACAATATAAAATTAAATTAAGTTCACAATACTAAAATTTTTATAAAGAGATGAATATGAAAAGAAACCCTTACCTCTTATTCATGACATTCACAAACAAGATTTAATCTCTTGGATCAGAAAAAACAGATCCTAATAAAATAAATCATAACCTTATTCAAATATATTTTAATTTAAACACTTCTTAAATATACATTTTCTATATCAATTCTTCCTATATTTCATAATGGTTGTTTATAGTTTTGTTCATTTATAATAGTTTTAGAATAGAGGTGCCTGTATTCATTATTTTATCAATTGTTTCATTAATATATCCTTAAAAATAATATTAGGCATTATTTATGTTGTTGAATATTCCTTTCATGAGTTTTTTATTCCTTATCATTGAATATGAAATTGATAAAAATCATGTTTTGGTGATTCTTGATGATCGAATTATATTTTCATAATTAATGAATAAAATATTGATATAAAATATCCAAAACCAAAGAAATATTTATTTAAATATCTATTTAAATTTCACTATGAATTATGTTCCCATATCCACTCATGATATAAATTCATATTATTTTTTTACATAGGTGGTTAAACCGACCTGAAAATGAACATACCTTAATTTAATGACTAATTGTGAGTATGTTTTTTAAAGTTTCATTGTATAAGAATTATAATGATATTGTTAATTTTTTATTAGTGTGATGTATCACAATTTTATGTAACTATACAAATAACTAATGAATATGAAATCATTATTTTTTTTAATAAAATATTATATTCTTAGTACACTTATTTTAAATGATTAAATTAACGACGATCATATGTTGATCATATAATTAATTGGTTCTTATATTTGTCATAACATGACCTTTATTTTACAATAAAAATTAAATTTATCCTCTAATATGATCCTAACATCCTTCCTTGTATGGCGGTGATGGAAAATGAAACACGTGATGTTGTGGAGGTGGTAGTCCGCACAATACAAAAACATAGTTTTTTTATTTTATAGAGGTTCTATATGGATAAAAAATGGAAAATTTATATAATATAATAACATTAATGTATTTAAATTATAATAATATGGTTATATTTTTTTAAAAGATTTAATAGAATATATTAAACAATAAATACTAGTAGTTGATCATACTCATAACAAGGACTTGAATTTTTTTTCAAGTCATCAACGAAAAGATATCCTTATGATAAATAATTAAAACCAAAAGATTTTTTCCAGTATAGGTTTCTAAGAAGATAACAATTATATAGTTTAAAAATAATTATAAGGAAATTTTTGTCTTTAAGTGGTGAAGATGTTACTTTTTTATAAGTGAAGGGAAATGTAGTTTTGGGAGTAACCACAACATTTTCAATAATGTGAGGTCACTATTTTAGTCAAAATTGAAAAAAATGCAAAAAATATGAGAGGAAAATTAGATTAGTTTGAAACTCAACTAAATAACTATTTTTGAGGAAAATATTAATTTTTAGGGTTTTTTTGTTATAAAGTTTTTCCTTTTACCCAAACTTAATTTACCTCGACAACTAATTTTTAAGCGTCACTAATTAATTTCATTGAAAAATATTAATATTGATGTTTTTACCTCATTTGAAAGTTCAATTTTCATTATTAAATATTATTTTTTCAGATAAAATTTATAATTATGTGAAAAATTAATTTTAATATAAATATATTGAATATAATTAAAATATTTTTTAGTGAAATAAAGTCTAAAATATTTAATTATATATAGGTTAAAATAAACTAGGATAATTATTTTAAAGATATAAAATGAATTATTATTAAATAATAAAGTATATAAGGCTTCCAAGACAATAAAAAGCTAAACCACCCTTAAAATTACATGACTTAATGAAATATCAAAAGTAATTTTTATAATATGGAAATATTTTAATTTGTTTTAAAAATATGTACCATTTTCTCTAAATTCATAGAATATTTGAAAAAATAATAATTTTATTCCTAAAATTCATATTTTATTACCTGATTATTTTTATAAATTTAATGGTCATTATTTTTTAACTTTAAAGTCATTACAATTACATGTTTTTTTCAAAACTATAATATTCAACCAAAACCATATCTTTTTAGAACAAGAATAAACATTCGTACAATGTCAATTAATATATGATGTATTAAAAAATGAAATTCATTTATATTATTTTCAAATTAAAATATTTACAAACTTTGTTTTTGAATAATATCAGAAAACATAACTAAAAAATCGTTTTATTTAGAAATTTATGAACTATTATTATTCTAATTTAATATAATATATCAACTAAATACATGTTAATGTATTATTAATATCAAAAATAATTTATCATTAATGATATTTTTATTGAAATTTAAAATATTTATCGCATAAAATACAAGTTTTTAGAAGAATAGTTTTTTAAACTATAGGTGATATTATAGTTAATTATAGGTAAAATAATTAAATTTAATTCATATTTAAGGTAGCCTTTATTTTCTATACACATATAATTCATAAATAGGATACTCTTATTCATTTCTTATATTTAACATTCTATTTTTTTTAACTATCTAAACATATCAAATTTTCATTTTATATTGGTGTTTCATCTGGAGAAAGCTATCAAACACATTGTCTTATTTAATAGTGATCACAAATGATAATTTTAGGGTGTAACATATCCACCCCAGCAGTGAAACCTAGATAAAAATATTTTATATCTAATCAATACTCTTCCAATTATGATCAATAAGAATTTATCCTAGGACAACACCATTACCAATTTAAAACACTTGAATCATAATCCTCACATTATAATGCCAAAATTAAGAATCAAAATTATAAAAAGGATTCAATTATATATAATCATGTAATTTAGTTTCATTATTACTTTACAATTGAATTTCAATACTAAAAAAATAATACCACAAGGATTATTTGAAATAATTAAAAGAATAATATCCAACATTCCTAACATAACATCCAAAACCCACTCATTTACCTCCATGTAAATTGAGAACCATTTTCCCCCACTAACCAACAAATCACAACCAACTGACTAATAAGCCTAACCATATACCTCATATAACAACCCCGAACTCACAATAACATATGTGGTTCTAAAAAGCTAATCATTATATTTCTAGAATTGATACCAATAATCATGACCCAATTTCATATATCCAAAACATACAACATAAATGGGAAGTATTGGATCCCTTTTACACATAAAGAATTTTTATGTATTGATTTTTAGATAATTAGAAAAAATTCTTATATAACAACACTAATGTCTTGAAGTGAGAATTTTTTCAATTTTTTCTTCCACATTTAGGATTTATCATCACCCACATGAAATCCTTATATACACTTCTTACATCAAAATCGTCTTTATAACATCAGGAAAAGAAATATCAGAAGGGTGACCTCAAATGATTACTAATGGTAAGTAAATGCATTAATAATAGAATATCTTTAAGGAGAAAAAGAGGAGAATAAGGTTATAAAAACATATTCAAAGTACATGATAATTAAATAAGAGAATTCATTCGCTTAAAAATTGGGATCCTAATTACCAATGCATGGAATATATAATTTAACAGTGACAAGATTCATATGAGTTAAGAATCACGATCCATGTAAAATAACACTTGATCAATGGAAACATTAAAACTCATCAAAAGAATTGAAAAATAGAGTTTAACTTGAATTATCACAAATTATTCCATAAATAACAAAAAAATAGGATATTTAAAATATCTTTTATGCATAACAATTCTAGTCAACCCATCAATTCATACTGGTGCCCATAAAAATATAATTTTATCACACAATTTTATGAGAAACTTATATTAGTTAACTTTTTTTCTTTACCGAATAAATTAAAGATATATAACAAAGCCACCCATACTTGGTTTATAATGTAAAAAAATGTTTGGTGTATAATTGTACCACATTTCAATCATCCATATATATTTCCAAGTTCCATTTAATGAACAAAACAATTACAATTTTTCACTCTTTAATACAACTCAATTGAAAATAACCATTAGTCAGATTATCATGAACAACCATTGGAAAAGAAATAGGTTCCATGAAAATATAATCAGAACAAATATAATCCACCCATAGAAGGAATTAATATTTTATCATTGAACCATATTACAATTAAATAATATTAAAATAATAATTATATATCATTGATAAAAAAATCATTTAAAACAAGATTTTATAAATTTTATTAAATTTATAGAAAATAACCTTTTATTTTGGTAATTTTATAAATTAATAATAACATAATGTCATGAAAAAAAATTTCTTCGAAAATATCCATGATTGTTTTAAAGAAAACTAAAACTAAAATAATTGTTATTATAAAGCTTGTTTATTTAGTAAATTATATGACAATGATATTTTCGCACAATCTGTAAAAACAAAAATGTGGAAAATGAATGAAATCTTACATTTAATAATTTTTTAAAAATGTAAAATATATTTTGAAATTACGTTGAATAATAATTTATATATAGAAATAAGAATTGTTAAAAGTATTTTAATTATCATGGATAGGGAAGGGAAAAGATTCCTGACCGTAAATATAAATATGGACGAGTTTTCAATAAAAATGTTATTTGATCTTAGTAATTCGTAAATAGAGAAAAATGAAAGTAAATCTTGTAATCCCCGGAAATAATAATAGGATAAAATATTTATTTTATTTATGAAATTAATACCATATAATTTTCCACAAAATAACTAAGAAGATAAACAATCTAGAAAATAAATGAGATTGTAACATAAACCCTTTAACACCATGATAAATTTGGATTCAAAAGCCATTTAGAATAAAAATATTATATCGCTCTATAAATCCCAAGAATTTGATAATGAAACATTTTATAATTCATGAATTGGTTAGTAATGAAACCAGATAGATAAATCATGGTGCAAGATCTAAAATATGTTTCTAGAAAATTATATTATGATAAATAAAACACTTGAGAAAATAAAAAAATTTCTAGTGATAATTGATTCATGTAGTTATTATGTGAAAATATGAAAATACAAATAAAAAAGTGAAAATAAATTATCAAACAGTTTAGATATCAATTAAAAAATAATGATAAAAAATGTCAATGAAGAAGTGTTATAACCCAATGAAAGAAAAATTGAGTTATGAAACCCCAAACCTTGAGTCCCTACATACTATATATGTCATTGAACTCCAATATAATAAATTTATATTAATTATTTACTTGTATGAGAATAATTTACATGTTTATTACATTATCATTAAACTATTTTTTCAACAATATATTTAATCACTTAATTGCATAAGTACACATCTATTGTTTTAAATATGTTCAATTAATAATTGAAAAATTACATCAGTACGTTTACTATGGTCAATTGTGTCACTGTTATATAATATATAGAAGAGTAATAATTAAATAATTTTAATTTTTATATAAAAAATATCATTTTATATCCATATATAAAAATTGGTTATACAAAACAAAATACATCGGCTAGAGAGGCGGTAGCCTACGTGTACACACAAAAAATGTTTTTAATTTTTATTTGGTAGAATATAAACAAATAAAATACTATATTATATTTTTAGATTAATTATAACGTTATAAAAATAATTTAACTTCAATTAATCTGTTCTCATGACTATTCATGAGTGGTTTTAAAAAAAACGAAGTACATTACTATGTTGGGACGATGTCCGTACGTACACATGTGCGATAAATCCATTTCTATTTATTGTAATTGTATGAATATATATGATATATTATATATATATATATGATAATAATTATGATATGAATATTATATATATACATTAAATCCATTATAATAACAATTCACGAAATGTGGCGATGTTAAACAAAACACATCACATTATAGAGGTGGTAGTCCACACGTATGCCGAAACAATGGTTTTGTTCTTTACAAGATGGATAAGGACATGACTAAGGGTGTTTACATAAAAATTATAAGATTTTATTATATTTAATATAGTGATGTTTTTATATTATCATGGTTTAATAACATTTCAAGGATTTAGTAGAAGAAATAGGGATGAAACACCGTATAAATATCTATACATGTTCTTTGGAAAACAACTATTGGATTACACCTTAAACATTATTAGGTTTGTATTTTGGAGAGACTAAATCATCTCGGAAATGGGGAATAATGTTGGGGAGATATTTACTCATTTAATAGGAAAACTAAAAGGCTCATTTAGTGTGAGGAAGAGAGGAGGGTGGGGTCCTTTTATAATTTAGGCTAGAAGAATCCTTTGAACTCTAAAATTCATGGAAATAATATATGTTAATTTTCATGTCATGGTGGGAAAATTGATATATTTAAAATATATTGTGATTATAAGTCTATATAGTCTTATAAAATAAACTTTATTCAAGTTTATGTGATTTTTTTACCCTTATCTCTTAGTGTAAACCCCATGTTATCATTATTTAATGATTATCGTGATAAAAATATTTTTACACATTAAGGGTCAATGATGTTACTATTAAAGAAAAAGTGATCCATAATTGAATTGTTTTTTACATTATCTATGATATCCAATTAAATTAGTTAAAAATAATATTTTTATGAAATTTAAATCATTTAATAAAAAAAATATTTAACCTGAAATAATATTAATGTAATTTTTTGGACTATAAAAATTATTAAATTTTAAAAATATTTATAAAGTAAAGTAGTTCAAATATAAATAATATAAAAATATATAATACGTTATATTTAGATAAATAATTAGAGGAATCCTATAACTCACCGAAAACAATATCACTTTTAGTGTTTTCAAAACAATTTACATGATTTTTCTACTACTTAAAAAAGCACTATGTCATTGTTGCGTAGGATTTTAAGGTAATCATTTAATCGACAAAAAGTGAAAGTAAATTACCATAAAAATTTATTCATATTAAAAAAATACATTTATAATAATTTAAAATGTTTATTTATCCATTCCATGTAATTTTATGGATATTAATTGAAATAATGAGGCATCTTAGAATCGTCCATTTAATAAAATAATACAAAGGTTTTTATTAAAGAAAAATGATAGAAAATTGTAATATTATAGAATATTTGAAGTGGTTGGTTGAATTAAAAGCATCAAATGAAATATAGACCAGTTTATTGATTATATGCAATTCTAATTTCATAGTTTTAACCTTGTTCAAACTATTTTATCACTACAGTAGTGATAATATTTTTACCATACTTATTATTAATTATGATAAAATAATAAAGTTGAACTATTTATAAAATATCAAAGTTTAGATTCCAAACATGGAATAAATTTTATCAAATTGAATCCTTATATGTGGAATAGATTACTTTTAAAATAAACCTTCCAAACAAGTGGAATAATAATTTTTCTAGAAAAATGCATTTTTAATTATAAAAATGTATTTTATACTGAAATTAAGAATACTTATAATGTAAATGAAATTAATTTATTTTTTAATGATAACGAACTAAAAATATTTTAAAATCAATTAAAAATAATAATACTTTTTAAATACATTAATGGAGAATATTATTTTCTAAAAAATCATTTTATTAACTGTTCACTAAAAAGATAATATTTTTAGAAAAAATCCCAAATTTTTTATCCTATAATAATTATGATTTTATAAGTTCAGAAATTATAACCTTTTTATGAAATAAAATATCTTAAATTTATATAAATTTATTATAATAATTTATAATAATAATAAATAAAACCATTCTTAATGAAAATGTGATTTTGAAGTGTGAAATGCCATAAAAAATGATTTATTGTTTCAAAATAATGAATAAATAAATTTTAGTTGAGTAGGGCCTTTATATGTATATTGTATAAGGTTGTTTGTACAATTTATACCTTCATAATTAATTTCTACATTATGACAGATTTATTAAATAATAATATTTTGATATCGTTAAAGTTCAGTGTTGTGCATCCTTTACACTATTGAACATGGATTTAATTTAAAATTTTGATGCATTACACCTTAAATCAAATATGATTATAAATAAAACCATTAGTATTCATATATAAGCATCCAATAGTGGCCCCACATGTCACCACTACTCACCCATGTTCATTAATCTAAAATGAAGGCCATATATATATACCAACCATATCATAGACTACCACCTTCCAATCCATAGAAAAGGAATCAAATACCTCAACCTATCCAATATAGTGATATAATCTACCATTTATATGGATTTGAGGTCATAAAATTTCTATAATAACATAAAAAACTACTATACCAATTATAATTAATTAATATTCCACTAATAGGTTAACCTAGAAAATTCTAGGTAACTTATTGTTGAAATTTTATTTAAAAAAACTATTTCAAGAATATTTTCAAATTTTTCCATATAAAAACCATTTTTAAAACAATTTTATCTTTTTATAAAATCCATTCCCATAAAATATCAATCTTTGAATTTTCTAGGTATACCAAATTGCATATTATGGTTCTCGAAGACACATCATCTTTCCATCATGGGTTAAGAGTAGAAAAATAAATTATAGTCACTATAATAAAAATAATACCAAAACCAAAATCTTAATAGTTACATTCTAAAGAATTAAAAATCATATTACCCTTAGTAACAGGGGTTTCTACTATATAGATGTTCATGAAACATATGTCATATGTATGATTGATGCTCTAACCAGTCCCAAAACCATCTATCATGACCCTAAATATTATTTAAATAAAAAAATCCATTGATACAATTTCATTACATCCCAAATCAAGACATCCCTAACCATAATTTGGACAAGGGTATGACATGACCTTAGGTATACCTTCTCATATTGAATATGTTTCCAACTAGTAGTGAGAGTCTATTACAAACATGGAGAGACTATAATTTTAGTACGATCGTGTCAAATTATAGATAAATAAAATTAACAGTATGTAAAAATAGTTTAAGTGATAAGAATTTTAGTTAAAGTCTAATCATAAATACTATAAAACACAAACATGATACAATGTGGAATATATGAAAATACATTATAGGGATAACCTAATAGTATGATAAAGTATTGAATAAAAAAATCATGAAACTAGTGGATATATAAAAATAAAAAAAACCATGATTTCCTTATCGAAATTATCTCCTTGAACTCATTCAATTACTCTAGCCAGATCTATGAAAATCAAACAAATATGGTACACTAGTACTAATGTATTCATTTATGGAGTGATCATGAATCTCAGTAGGGAACCTCAAATATTTTTCCTCATATATAAAATAATATATATTGTATATGCGAATGAAAAATATATAAATCTAGTAATAAATAACATGTAATAAATTTTATCAATTCATTATGTGCTAAACAGGCTATAAATACACCTGAACCCACCTACTTTAACTAATTTTGGTAAGGGATATGTTATAACCACCACACATGGGAATTTAATATAAGGAAAAATAACACTTAGAAAACCTCATCAATATTAGTTATGTTTTAACATTTGTTTTTGTTTTCCTTTTCCATTGGTTGAGCAATGCCAAAAATGAATTAAGAGGATAACAATAATGATAAAGTCAGGGATTTTTTTTTGGAATTATAATGTTATTCCTAGAATCCCTTTTTCTTTATAAAAACCTAAATTCCATATAAGTGAAGTAAATAATGTGTTATGACAGTTGGGAAGAATCTTGAAATTGGATGCACAACATGGTTGGTTTACGTTGTGTGTAACAGGTACACACCATATAAGGAGGAAAATCCTATTCTAATTAAATAGGAGTATAATTTTCCTATATTTGAGAATTTTATAATACATGAGGTGTAAAGAGGTTACATATCATGTAATAGTCTTGATTCTTTCTTATAGGATGATGTGATGGTGTTTAATTCATTCATTCATCTATAGCTCCCCTTAGCTTATCTTAGAGAGAATCCTAGGTCATTATGGGTGATTCCTTCCCCTCTGGTTAGCTTTGTTTATCGATTGATCACCATTTTGGTTGGATTAATTTTCTAGAGGTATTTAATCCTTCAAGTTCTCCTTTTTGTTTGTTTTAGTATTTTTTGGAAATATATTTGTAATTGGATAGTTTTTTTTCTATCGATCTTTTTTAAATTCATGGAAAACCATTCTTTTTGAAGGTTTTTCTTTTGGTTTTCTGTCACCTTTGTCAAAATAAGATAGGCCTATACTATGTTGAGGTAGTTTTTTCAATACATTGGTTTAATTCGATGAATTTAATACTGTTCTTTATAAATTCCTTTGATTGTTTAATTATTTTAAGTGATAAATAGTTTCAAATGGTTTCTTTAAAAGGAAAATGTTTTCAAAAATGGTTATTTTTTTTGAGAATGGATTTTCTTGATTTAGAGATGGGTTTTCAAACTTAGTATATTATTGTATTGGATATGAAATTTTTTATTAAATATTGAGCATGCTTTCAAAAATGTATTGGAAAATTTCACATTGGGATCATTCGATGCTTCAGGATAGAGACACCAATAGCCTTAGTGTGTGTTCCACCACGATGAGGTAACTTTTTTTATATCGATTGGTAAGACTCGATATATTTTGGATCCAAAGAATGAATATTTAGGATTTTTAGTATGTATTTCATAGTGCACTACATGCTTGATCCAAATATGTTAGGTTATTTTTCATTTGAAATTTATTTTTATTTATTGCATGATTTTTTATATCATGGATTTTTGATTACATGTGTTTACATTTGAGGTTGTATTGTATATCTTCATATGATAGTTTATTTCATGGATATGTGATTAAATGTATACCTATTTATGCATGGATATGATTTCCAGTTTTTATCAATTATACTTGTCATTTTTATGTTTTTGAGAATATGAAAGGCTTTTATGAAAACCCAAGGAAGAGAAAAAGGAAAATTATTGCAACTGGATTTATTTTTAGAAAATTATTTTCAAAACTATTTTTATTAAGGCATCACTTATTACATTAATGATATTATTCCTTTTATAGAAAATGTGGTGTTATCCAAATGGTATATGAATCACACCTTAATTATTTCATTGAGTGTTTAATGATTATGTATTGTAGGAATTAGGTAAATGGAAGAGAATCATATAGGATATGGGTGTCTCTTGTTGTTGTTTCTTTTAGTTTGGTTTGGTTTGGAGGTGAATATTGATCACATGGGGATATGACATACTTTCTAGTATAACATGTTTATCTTTGATTTCATGTATTTTGTTGTATCTTGTTTTTTTACAGTGTTTACTCTAGTTTTATGTTTTGTTTTTCTAATGTTCAATACTGGTTTTTGGTTACCACTTTTTACCCATA
Source organism: Viscum album (assembly GCA_963277665.1). Classification (NCBI taxonomy): domain Eukaryota; kingdom Viridiplantae; phylum Streptophyta; class Magnoliopsida; order Santalales; family Viscaceae; genus Viscum; species Viscum album. Next base: position 1,017,389,151 of record OY728140.1, on the reverse strand, counting down.
TCACATGAATAACTGGTTCGTGTGGCTTGTCTAGTTGACCTATGTTGGATCATTACACATTGAGGGGTGGTATTACAATTGAATAATACTGGATTGAGAAAATTGATATGAGTATGAAAAGAAAATTATCTAATATCATGCATAGGTAACCTACTAGGGAAATGTGTAGAATTTTCATACATGGGTAAATGTGAATTAGTATAAATAAGAAACACATTTTAGTAATACATAAATCATAGAAAGTATCACATATCAGATGAACTAAGGATAATATTACTGGCCATTATCAACCATTGGAATATGAATAAATTTCGATAGAGCAGTGTAACACATCACCCCTATCCCTAGGTCTTAGGAATCATCCACATAAATAACTATACATGGAGGGTTATGATAATAAATAATGTATGATAGATGCAATACTTATCCCTTCTCTTAGTTAGTATCCCATTTATACTTTGAAAAAAACAAGTGGATGTATCATGTGAAAAAATAGAACCCCTATTGAACAATATCATTATTCTAGGATACCTCCAAAACATAATATTTTATTCACATCACAAAAACCCAATAATAATATATGGTTTTAAAATATCATGTCCCCTCCTGAAACTACCCCATACACACATCCCAAAGGTATAATAAGTGATACTCAACTATAATAAACCCTATTAATCAATATCAATCAAGAAAAACCCATCCATATAGGGTCCCAACTAGGTTAAAGTAAGATTTGAATGGCATTCCCAATCTCTATGGGCCAATAACTAGAACATGATTAACAAACAACAACTATAAAGAATGATTTCCCCAACCTAAAATAGGATACATGGAATAAAAAATAGAATGATAACCCAGAGTAAATTTTCGCAAAATAAAATTTCCCAAATAGTAGTGTTATAACTGAAATTAGTAAGAATAAAACCTAGGGTAAATTATAATAAAATACAAAAAATGATAACCGTAAAATCAAACAACTACTCCATATCACATGTGGGAAATGTACCATCAATTTTCCATCTGAACTCATTCTGTCTAGACTTTGCATCGGAGGATGACCTCAACTGGGCATGGTATAAAGCTTCCCGCACCTTGGGGGGTTGGAGTTTTAACATGTCTCGAGGGTCTATGGAGGTCCACAATGGAATGAATAGACCTATAGAATTAGTATGGATCTACCTCCTTGGTTTACCTCTACAGTTCATAAATGGTGCCTTCTTCAGATCTATTAGAGATGCTCTTGGTGGTTTACTATGCTCGGACGATGTCACCAAGAGCTATGTTGATACATCTATGGATCGTAATTGCAATGAATTGGATTTGTACTCTCCTCCTTCTAGATCCCCTGATTTGTGGGTTCATGGCTCGATGTGGTGGACTCAAGAAATTCTATAACCGGTCTTCCCCAGGTATTGTTCATACTGCTTTCTTTAGGGATACTCCCTTCAGGTTTGTAGAAGATCTCATTCAGGCGGTAGTCGGCGGCCTTCACCTGAGGAGAAAAAAATGTAGGTTCAATATAATCAGTGGTCTCCTTGTACTCCAGATGACTCTCTGGAATTATCTTGTTCCTTGGTTGGAGGATTGGTGGTTCCCCCCCTTATATCCCTAGAGACGGATCCTATGGATTTCTTGGTTACTCCAGCAGGGTGTGATTCGTATTCATACATGGAGTTGGTCCCTAATGTGTGCATGGTCCTGTCTGTTCCCTTATCTGTTTCAGTCGACCCCTCTTTAATCTTTCTTCTACTTACTAATGTTTTTGATAGCGTGAAGATATAGTCGGGTAATTACTGGCCCCCCAAGTTCTCTGCCTATGCTTATGGACCCATTTGGTAATCATTTCAATGGATCAGAGGAGCAAGGGCATATGGTCTTGGAGGAGCTTTATCTGCCACTTATCCCCTACAAAGATCAAGGGAATAAACTCTCCTAGATCCCATAATACTTTTAGGCTCTCCTCTTCCTTCTGTCCCTGGGTCCCCATCATTCACATAGAGAGAAGGTTCGACCCAGGGAGCAATTCCTACCAATGATCTGGGATGCTCCTCTACTTCCCCTTTGCACATTGATAATCTGAACACATGAATACGTAAAAGATCGAAATCTAGTCTACGAAAGGACTATCAGGTCTCCCATTTCACTAAGGCCAAGATCTCTAGGGTGAATTCCAGGGAACTCTCATTTTAATGTTTTGTATTATCATATGAAATTCCTAGGGCCTAGGTTCCTGTGTGAAAACAAATTTCATAGCCACCATGATTGGTAAATGCAAGGCCTCTATTGTTTCAATCCTTGAACACAAGAAAAATCTTTTGAGGATAGGAGAGTTTTCTCGAAGACTCAATATGGAGGGATACATGCATGATAATCCCACCAATATTCACATTTGGATCTTCTGGCACAAGAGTAAGTCTATGGAGAAGGTACAGGCTGGTGATCAGTTCATCACACCAAGGTGTCTTAGGGAAATCATTTCTTTTTTTTCTTCTTTCATCTATGGGAGTTGTGACACCCAAAAAAGACAGGTTTTATGGCATGGTCTTAATTCTTTTGGTCCAGGAAACCATCCATGGATTATTGGTGGGGATTTTAACATCTTGGCAGCACCAGAGGAGAATATAGGTAGGGGTCCTTTCCCAAGGAAATCCAATATGGAATTTGTCCAATTCATGGCGGCCAAGGGTCTCATGGATGTCGGATACTCGAGAATCAATTCAACTGGTGTAATAAAAAAAAGGGAAACCTCCATTCGTGGAGTCCCCTTGATTGTTGCATCACCAACATCCATTCCCTCTCCATATTTGATAATTCTAAGGTTAACCATTTGGTGTGTGGAATCTCAGGCCACTCACCTCTACTAGTATCATTGTCCTCGAGGCAAGATACCAATGTCAAATTCATGATTTATCAGCAACAGACCCTCTCGCCTCATTACCAGAAGTTGGATAATGATATTTGGAAAGGTCCCTCAAAGGGGCGCCCATGGATTTCATTTCATAACAATCTAAGAAAGCTTAAAGATGTGGTCCAAGTTTGGGCCATATCGTTTACCCCCATTGAAAAGGACATGGATGTGCTGATGGATAACATCAACCACCTTGAGATAGGTCTAGAGGAGTTCTAGGATGATCATGTGTTCGAGGAGGTGTCTAAAATAAAGGACTCCTTGGATGACATGATTTTGAAGCAGGGATGATTGGCAAGGGAGGAGGCATAAATCAAGTGGCTGAGGGAGGGCAATAGAAAAACAGCCTTTTTTCCATGCCTGTATTAAATATAAGAGGAGGACGGATACTCCAAATATCTATCTCGATGATGGCTCCTACTTGGATGATATGGAAATCCAATGCGAACAAGCCCATTTGTTATTCTCTGACCTACTTGTAGGTCCCAACCCACACATGGCGTCTGGGTACCCAGGAGGTAATGGTGATATATTGGAAATGATGCCTAACCAAGTTTTAGTGCAACACAACTTGATGATGGGTGCTATTTCTGATGAGATAGATATTTTTGAGGCTATGTTGAGGCTTAACCCCGAGGTGTGCCAGGTCCTGATGGTATCCCAGGATCATTCTACCGGAGCACCTGGGATGTGGTTAAAGAGGATATAGTTCCAGCGATCCAGTATTTTTTCCAGAGTTTGTGTTTACCGAGGGTCATAGAGGACACTACCCTAGAGATTATTCCCAAGATAAGAAACCCTACCTCCCTCGTGAACTTTAGATAGGTTAGCATGTAGAATGTTCCATACAAAATTCTGGCTAGCATCATCAACTCGAGGATTGAAACTCAACTGCCTAAATGGGTCTCTCTGGAATAACATGGTTTTGTGAAGAGATGATGCATCCAAGGGGTTATAGCCTCGGCCCAAGAGCTGGTTAGGGATAATGATACTAAAACTCATGGATCAAACAAGGCTATTAAGCAGGACAATAGTAAACAGTATGATCATGTCGAGTGGAGCTTCATCAACATGGTTCTAAATGGTATGGGGTTCTCACCAAAATCTATTGACCTTATTTTCAGGTGTTTCAGCTCTTCTTGGTTAATGGTCTCTTTAATTGGAAATAATCAAGGTTTTTTATGGAGACACAAGGATTAAGGCAAGGGGACCCCCTCTCACCATGCATTTTCATTCTCTCCCAGGATATCCTGAGTCGTCTTATTAAGAGAAGTGTGCTACATGGAAATATTCTAGCATATCATAGGAAGATATGTTCTATCACCAGCTCTCATATCATGTTTATGGATGATACCATTATTTTCTTGAATTCTAATAGGCATTCGATGAGTGGGTTGAAAAACGTTTTGGAAGAATATTGTCACTGGAGTGGAAAAGTCATCAACAAGGGGAAGAGTAACTTGTACATATCCAGAAGAAGTAATGCCAGGTGCGACTCCTCCCTGTGAAGCACGTTGGATATGCAATGAGGGGAATTTCCGATAGATTACCTAGGTTCCCCTATCTCCTATAGAAGGCTCCGCATCCGAGACTTCGACCAAATTGTCAGGAAGATCTCTGACTATGTTCACTACTGGAAAAATTGTTACCTCTCCTTTGGAGTTCACGTAGCTTTGGTCAATAGTGTGCTCTTGGCTACCCATATCCATTCTATTTCTTCTATTTCTATAATGAAATAATTCATTGATAATATTTACAATATCATGTCTAGATTTATTGGGGATGCTCTCCCAGAGGGAAAACAGCATTGGGTGTCCTGGGGTATGATGGAAGGACCGGTGCAGGAAGGTGGTATCAATGTTAGGATCTTGGTTGATACTCTTTGATGCTTGCATGCTAAATTAGAATGAGAAGTTCTGGAGAACCACATGATTTGGTGGAAGGCTATGGTAGGTAGATGGCATGGGCGCCCGAATTGATATACAAGACATGGATCCCCCTTTTGGGCATTGATTCTCCCTCTCATTCTAGACCTCCAACCTTGTTCCCACTGGATTGCGGGAGAGGGTTCCATTTCCTTTTGGAACTAGAACAGGGAAGGCTCTCTTATCGGCTTACTGGGGTGTCTTGATACTAATATCTCCGTCATTGAGGTATCTCTTCATCCTCCCTTCATATTGTCTATTCTGTACAAGGACCAAAGGGATTTTTTTGATCTTATTGATCCCAATTAAGAGCTTGATATGTGCATTTTCACCCCATCCAGTTCGGGGGCTTTCTCCTCCAATGATGTTAGGATGATTTTGACATCGCAGAACCCTCCTAATAGCTGGAACACCACAATGTGGATCAGAAAAATTCCTACCAAATAAAATATCTCTCTAGGAGAATTAGGAACAATGCTACACCATCTGGCGATGACATTAAAAAGTGTGGTATCATTATCACTTCGAGGTGTTTCTTTTGTAAGGATCATCGATAGAAGAATTCGGAGAATATATTCTATGAAGGTGGATGGGTGAGAGAGGTCTGGAGTTCTTTCGGCAAATTTACTGGAGTTTCGGTTGGCACCATGGTTGGTACTCCATTCACGGAGAGATTGTTCCACATTTTTGGTGATACTGGTCCGGAGAAGGTGGCTCAGGTGATCGTGCTTCACCCTGGTTTCTCGTGTCTCTGGCAGGTGAGAAATAAGTCATGGTTTTAAGGGATCCAATTGACTATTAGGTCCATCATTGTTAGAAAATTAAGCTTGCTGATGGACTTGGTTAGGCTGTGTAGCAACAGGCGTGATGCTCCATCCTTTCGCTGGATTCTTCCTCCAAATACTGCAGCTCACCTGGTCTCTAATGGTCCAACTTCATGGGTTTTCTGGCTTCCACCCTCTGTGGGATTGAAGCATAGCATGGGTAGTTCGTGTAGATCATTGATCATTAGTGGAGTTGGTGTTGTCCGTGACTCAGTAGGTGTAGTAATTCGGGCTTTCACTGCTCACCACAGAAGTGGTTCCTCTCTCCTGGTTGAGGCCAAGAAGTTTTTCACTAGTTTATCACTCTGCCAGAGAGCCAATATTGTCCTTTCAGAGGTGGAAATTGACTCCCTTATTTTTGATATGTACTTGGGTGATAGGGGCCCTATTCCATGGTCAATCTCATATGTCACCAGAAAATACAGAGGTATGCTAAATAATAGTATCAATGTATTCTATACTTGGTGTGAGGGAAACAATTTTGTGGACTATTTGGAATCCTTAATCAGCTCCGGACATGGCATCTTCTGTTTCTCGAATGTGGATTCTCTTATGCCAGAGGAGCCTGATCTTGTTTGAGGGGATTCCCTCAGACTACACTACTTTAGTCCCCCTTAGGATCCTGTTTGGGCTGGATGGCCCAGGATTCTTCCTACTATTCTCCTTTATTTTTAATAAATAAACGATGATGATTATATAAATTCGAAGACAGTAATAATAGAGACCACCCCTACGATATCATAGTCTCGGCAAGAAAGGTGACTCGTACTCCAATACAAAACCTTGATAGTGTGTACTCAATTCCATAGTTCCAATGAATCTATGGTATAGGGAAATCATAATTTTATAGAAATTGAACGATGTTACAATTTCTAGACCACGTTTATAGTCCCAATGGGTCTATAACCATTAAAAATAATAATATCTTAAAAATTAAACAACATATGGTTTAAGGAGACAAGGCCTAATACTAAACAATCAACCTTGGTACCAAAGACTTCCCTGTGATCCATTTATCGAATCATTTCAAATGCTTATCAGATTTCACAATACGATTCAAAAACACTTCTATCCAAAATAATGAATTGAAAACCAATTTCAAAACAACTTCAAAATTATTTTAAAACCATATGTAATTAACTAAAATAAGGGTGGGAACCATTATTTATCAAAAACTCATTTACACTAAGATATTAAAAAAATCGTGAATCTTTCCAATTATCATTTATATATCCATTTGGAAATTAAGACCATCAATAATTCATCCAACATAAGAAAGAGATGGAACCACCAACCTCATAAACCGACTATACACCAACCACGATGGGATCCACAGACCTAAAGGAAAGGGAATTCCATGAAACTTGAGAGAAGTCCCTAAACATTATTTCCACAACTTTGAATCATGTTTCCATAAAAAATGGGCTTGTAAAGAAGATATACTTACACATACCTCAAGAATCACATCCAAAACATCATAATCTATGTTATATTCGACCTCCATGTGATAAAAAATGATGTATTTTTAATAAATAGAGATGGGATAACCAATATATTGAAATATTTTACAAAAATAGTATTGAACCGATGATAATTCCATGATGATTAGTTAAATGTTATGTTAATTGATAAAAAATAAAAATTTATTGAAAAAAAATCAAAATAGGATTAAAATACCATGTGAAAAATATCAAAGGATTTAGAACCCCCAAGGTAGTGCCTATCAAAGAGAACTAGTCATGTATGATTCGACAAAGATTTGTTAATAGGTAAATTAATGGTTTTGTGGTTATATATTATATTTAAACTCTCAAATAACTGGCCTAGCCTAATGCCACCAGCTATTTAGAGGTGGTTAACGACCACTATAACCATGGAGTGTCTTTTGGATGGTTCGTTAGTTGGTTGGTGGAGGAATTATAGTTAGTCAGTGGTCACATATAGAATTCATATAGACTGAGACTATCCACCGACCGGTCAATGACCTGATTCTTCCAACCAACATGGACGAGGATCCTTGAAAGAACGAAATATCACATCTGACACCTCTAAAACGTGGTGGAAAATATATTTAACATACAAATGATTTGTATGTGGACTAGTCTATCAAAATGACCGCCATAAAAGAACATTTTGTCCCCATAAAAGGATAAAAAAGAAGGATTCTCTAAAAAGAGGTGATCCCACTGCATCATCATCAATGATTTATGATCCTGAGTCTCATAAGAATATAATTCATGTGTCCATAACTCTTCGACCAACAGAATAGAATTTGAAAAAATAAAATTCACCTGGGAATCAAAAATCTCCAATTGATCTTCCTCATATGAAACATCTTGGTCTAACTTAATCTATATTCATGTCAAAACAGGGGTAGGGTTGGTATGACACTTCTTGAGCCGAGATATGTGAAAAAATCATGAATAATTGTATAATGAGATGATAATTTCAACTAATAACAAAACATTCCTAGATGATCACTTATCTTATACAATTAAACAAATCATTGATCAAGTATCCCATATTTCCCTACCCACCAATTATACAATTGAGGAAATACATTCATATAGGCCCGACCGCCAATAGAAAACTCTAAAGGATAGTTATAGAGATATGGATACGATTTATGCTATTTATGAGATGTAACTATGAATTTATGTATATATTTATTGTTCGCTAACATATCCTTAATGAAACTCAGTTCCACAAGATCATCTTTACCCACCTCAAACTGATAAATAGGCGACCTCCACTAGTAACTATAAAAATCATCAAAGGGTGAAATTATGATTGGTAAATGGTAACTATTATTTAAAAAACACTCTTTGATGGATATCCCTTAATGATATAAAATCCAAGAGGAAGGAACAAAAAATGTCCTCTAGAATCCTAATAATATACTACATCTAAATATCTATGTTTGGATAGTAATGTGATGTCAACCTAACATGTGTCCCTATTACTTCTTAGAGATTTTTCAAAAAAGCGGAGGTGAAACAATGATCCCTTTTATATAAAATGGTAGTGGGGACCCCTAAAATGCTCACAATCTCTTTCATATATTCTTTACCATGATATTCAACCTTAGTGGTGTATTTGTTCAGAATGAAATTATCCGATGTAATGAAATGATAAATCACCACAGAGAAGGAATTTTTTCCTCAGGGAGTCCTTGGTAGTCCAACAATGAATCCCATAGACACCTCATCCCATTTCAATACTAAAACAAGAATAGTTTGGAGTATAATAGAAGGATTTAGTCACTTTTCCTTGATCTACTAACAAGTGTAATAGTGGGACACATAATCAGTGATGGGATGCTTCATACCCAAAAACTAGAAACTCAATATCATATCATAATATTTATTATTAGTGATAGGATTTACAAGTCATTAATTACTATGGAAATAATGAAACAATGAATTCCTAAAATGTAAATGGATGATGAAGGAAATCATGTGGAGAAGAATTCTCAGAAAGGGGATAGAAATCAATGAAATGTATCCCCACCATATATGGATTCTATGAATCCGTTAAACTCATCATCTCACTGCTAGTACTTCCAAATATACTCATGGAGTGATGATAAAAATTTAAAAATGATCATAACCATACCCGATTCAACCTCATGTGTGTCTAAATGATATTGGAAAAAAAATCTATAACCTTTAACTACTCTTTAAATTCAAGGTTATTATTAGAATATAATTTAATAATTAATGAATCATCAATGAAATTACCCTCCACTAGGTAATAGACAATGTTGATTTCAAACATTAAGAGGTAATCCAGCCATTTCCACTAACATAGGTTTAGGTCCTTTTGACAAAATAAGTAACATAGGCTCTTATGATTATAAATGATGTTGATCCTCTTCACAAGAGTATATTTTCTCTAAATTTTAAGAAAATTCAAGATAGTGGTGAGATCTAATTAATGAGTTTGGTAAGTTTTCTCATGCGTCGATGATGTATAGAACTGTATGCCATAATCTGGTCATCCTACATAAGAACCCACCATAATCCATAACTAAAAGCATCACAATATACCATAAACACCTTACCATGTTTTAGAAATATTAAAATAAGAGATTATGTCATAATTCATTACAAATCATAAAAATAGGCTTGAAACATAACATCCCAAAAATGTTTCACCCACTTCATGGTATGAGAAATGAATTGTGAATCCATTTTCTAGAAATCCAAGAAAAACTATTGATATTATTCAAATACATATATGAATCATTGTATCTTGAATAAATTTCATAGTTTTCCAATGAAATGATATCCTTCACCATTTATGATCAAATGAGAGTCCATATTCATAAATCACATTCCCCAATAACTTCACCTCTCGTATCTAGAAATTTCACTTTTATAGATTCCCATAGAGGTGGTTCGTCCTCACAGTTTCCTAAAGAAAATTTAAATTGATATAATTATCATTAATAGATCATGAATAGACTATGATACCATCCAAAATACAAAAATCAATGCATTGAGATGATGGTAGAATATCTAATTCATAAAATAAATAATAATTGTAGGAGAATTCATTAGGATGAAAGAAAGCACATGATATTTTATAATGATTATATATAGTCCTAAAAAGTGGCCTTTTGGATATACTATACTTTATATCTGAGGTAATGATAACCTGATCAATGAAAAATTTCTTAAAACCACCTTTCCCCAATTAAAATTATCAAAAAAAGTCATCAATACAAGGAATAGGTTACATATTCTTAACAATTACACTATTTGTAATCTGATAGGGTACTCATAAACAATGAGAACCATCAACCTTCTTAGAAAAGAGCATAGGGACATCCCATAGTGATACTATAGAGTAAAATAAATCCATTCAATAAAAATACCTAAAAAATATTATTTCTTTAAGTAAAACAGGTGCCATATGATAGTGAGCATCATGATTAAATGAGTACCTGACTCAAGATCATTTGAAAAAACTACCTCCCTACCAAGAGGATTAATTCAGAATTCATGAGGGAAGATCTCCATGAAATCATAAACAACCAAGGGAAGATCAATTTTAGAGGAACCTTCCTTGGGTTATTTTGTAATCATAGATAACAAACATCTGAGCTCTGGGTGAAAGGATCTTGTATGAAAAAAACTCAGGTCCAACACTCCTCGGAACAACTGAGATATCCTATTGACTTTGTAAACAAATTATGAAAATAATAAAAATCAGTATTTTTTTAGTGGGAAGCTATATAATTTTCCCTTGTGAGGATGCTGAATAGATTCAGGGAAATACCTAGAATATCCTTGATTAACTCCACAGTTGTTTTCAAATGTGACCATAAAGGAAAATGAAACCCCTACTCTTTTTTCTCACCAAGAGGAATTGACAAATCAATAACAAAAGACATGATCATCGATTTACATTTAAAAACCTAAAAAAGGTGAATATATAAATGAGTTATAGGATACTATATGAAAAGAGTAGTTTCTATATAAGATGTAGTAAAATGGATCCTCTCACTGTAGTTGGGCTCACATCAAGATCCACAAAAAAAAACATATCCACTACATGAAGATGCCTCACTTATGAGGCCTATGTCAAGATACACACTGAATTTAATGATTCTAAGTATGTATTATTTCCCTTTAAAGTAGAATATTCTTGACCACAATGGGGAATAAAATGTTCCATAGATAATCTATACAAAGGGCTTGAGAGACTACATGCCCTAAAGTTCTTTAGAGGTTGGGGGAAAGATCATCAAGTGTACCCTGCCTTGAAACACTAGTTGGAAGTAAATGATATACCACTAGTCATCACAGATGGTGTATAAAATTCATTCTTCTAAGAAACACCTCTAATACTTTAATGACCATCATTCCACTTCTTATTTTTATCATGTGCACATATAGAGCTGCGACTAGGTAGTAGGGAAGATCCAAATAAGACCATCTTGGTTTCAATTTAGATTTTTTCCCTCATATACTTTCTGAATATTTGTATATAATTTGTTCGATTTAGGATATATACTTAAAATAGAATATCAGGATGTAAGACATACTAGTATTTCTAAGCCTTCCAGTGTTCATTCATCACCACATAAGGAGAAAATTGAAGCAAGCCCACAAAATGGTTGGTGTACTTTATAATTGAACACTATCCTTACTAACAAGAGTGGAAATCCATAGAATATTCAATAATTAAATATTATAGGTATAACTACCAAATAAATAGGGTATTTAATAATTTTACTTGAAGTTATTATGATATTTTTATGGAACTATATAATCCTTCCACATTTTACATGTACCCTTAAGATTAATAAGTGTGCATGCAATAGTCCAAAATCAGTGTCTAGGGGAAGTTCATTAAAAATTGATGCTAAAACAATTATTTTTTTTAAAATTCATAATATTCTCACCTAAATACCCCACGCCCCCAACCCTCATGACCCTCTAATCCCCCAAATTCCTACCCTCTCCATGCCTCACTGCCAGTCATAAGCCTCACCTCCCCTCATAGTGCTTTGCTGGTAGTCCCAATCCTCATCGCCAGTCCCGAGCCTCCCCTCCCCTAGCTCCCATTGATCATATCTATTCAAGATTCTAACCTCATAGATTATTGAAAAACATATACCCATTAATCGAGATATCTTATTCTACACATTTTCTGTATCATTTTCTATTTTTTGGATGTTTATTCATGTTAACCCCTCTATTTTGTTTGGTTGTTCATTCATGTGAACCCGTCTATTTGTTGAGCCTATTTTTTTAAATTTTTATATTTATCATCATGTTAATATATTGATAATGTATCTATTACTTATTCCATGTGTATTGATGTTTTGTTTGATTTATTTTTGAAAATAAATAATTTTATCATGATAGTCCTATAATTTTGGACAATTCTATGTCAGAACATGTGTCACTTTGTATAAGTGGCTAGGTGGAGTTTTTTAATTTCATTTAGTTATTTTCAATATTTTATAATTCCATGTTTTATAACTCATTTGATATTATTTAATAAACATATGATTTAAATGAGGATATATTTTTTAAAATTGACAATTTTCCTTTTAAAACATGTTTTTTCAATAATTTAGTGTGGGGAACAATAATAAAGTTGGTGTTTCTAAATTAGAGATTTTGTATTGGATATTGAACTATAATTCATTATGATAAAAAATATTTTAATCTTATTTTCATTTTAAATTGGGTAATATTTGTTAAAACATGAAGTTTAATTTTTAAAATGAAATGGGAATGTAATTTTAAAATCTAATTTATTTATCATTTTGAAGTAAAATGGAACCTACTGTGAAATTAGTTATAATACTTATTCTAAGTGTAAAGAATCTTTAAAATATATGGGGGGAAGTAATTCCTCTCAATATAATTTTATCATTTTTTACTTGTTCATTGTGTGATATTTCAAAAAAATAAATTGATATACTGATTTTGAAAACAAGAATGGGTTTTCAATAAACATTTCGATAAATATATTCCCTTGATAATATATAATTTAAAAGTAGGCCAATAAAATAAAATCCCAACGTTATCATATAATGGAGAGTACCATGGCCTATATTACGATTAGTATAGAAAATAAGAGATTATGGGGATGAGTGCATGTGGCATAGTATTGATGTTTCTTCATGTTTTGGTATTTTTTTGGGATATTGGAGTCATTCATTAGAAGTATATTGTAAAATTAGGGATATTTATTAGTGTGATCATTTTGGATATTTAGGTGTTGGTGTTTTTAATGATTTGGGTTAGATTTGGGAGTTATGACCTAGACATAGGATGGATGAATTGGGATATTATTTGAGGTGTATTTAAAATTATTTATAAGTTATATGATATTGGTATCGTTATTTAGGATCTGGAGCTGGTTAGTTTTGGGGATTTGTGGTGAGTTTCAAAGATTATTATTATTCATATAATAGATTCTTCAGTCCATTTATTTCAAATATAGAGGCAATGAGTCTTTAGATCGATTTTTCTTGAGAATTACCGATATTGAGAAGTGATATTTTTTTGAAGGATATAATGTTTTTACCTTATTACCTTTATTATGGTGTCATTATGATCTTATGTCAGAAATTTGAATGGAAAAAAGCATTCAATAGTTTCAATTTTTTATTCTGATTGAGGGGTATTATGTTTTTAATGGATTAAAAATTGAATTAGGTTAGATATTTTACATTCTATGTTATTTTTTAATGAGTTTTGTTGTTTGGTGTGTGGATTGGTTATTTAGTGTACTGAAAATGGGTTTCCCCTTGTATTTTACAATTACAGGTGTCACTGGGTACCAGGTAGGAGTTAAATAGTTAATGATGGACTTATAAGAGTCTTGGGAATCCTATGAGTGAAACCAATGACCCCATGGCCCCATAAAATGTACTTAATATACATTATATATATATATAAATATATTTAATGTGAGGTTTTTTTGTTACATACCTCATATTGATCCTTTTTCCCCTTTCTTCGTTAATCCCACGCTTATCTAGCCACATATGCGTCCCCTTTGAAATGTAGTATTTTACATGATGAAATATCATTTAATTTTTATGTGATTGATGTTTTTTTAATAAATAATGTGGTCCCTATGGAGATTTTACCTTAAGTGGTGGTAATTATATTTGAGATAGAGTGTGTTTTTAGTGAATAAATGGTTGGATGGAATGAGATGTGACGTTGTATGATGTGTGATATAGTTGTGTGATGATCATGGTTGTGGTGATGTTGTGTGATGCAGGAGCATGAAGTTGGTATGGGAATTATGTGTGGGGTTTTGTATTGGTTTTGTTGTTTTCTAGTAGTTATATATTGATTGAAATGTATAATTCTCAAATTAAATGAACTTGACATATATTTTGTTTATTGGGGATCGAAATAAATGGATGATAGAATAAATTATATTGTGCACGTTGAAGGTGGATTATGTATTCCTATGAAGCATGTTTTTTTTGTGATATGAATAAATTATAATAATATATTATTTTGATATTTAACATGTAAAATCATTTAATATAGGTCATATTTATTGTTTGGATATAAATCATGTCTAAGGTGATGATGTAGATAATGTTTAGTGTGTAAATATGGAAACAATTGTGTTTCTGTATCGTTAATTGATTTCATTGTGATTACCTTAGGTTTCCTTATTTTATACTTCACTTGTATAACCTTGATCTTGTTAGGAATTTCATATGAAAAATTTGGGTATTATATTATAGGCTTCATAATAAAACTTGTCTACTAGAATCCATGTTGGTTCATTAGGTGCTAAACACGTTAACCTAACATTTAAACTCACATGTTTCAATAAAATCCAGTTATACATCAATTATAGCCACACGTAATTAGAGTTCCATCAGAGAACGGAATTTAAATATCTATTACAAACCATAATAAAAATAATAAGGGAAGGTCCTCACAATATCCAATGATAATCATATATAAAATCCATCATATATAACATGATATTCAAGGATAGAATCTCAATATCCAAACTCTCTCTCCAGTTGAATTTTTTAGTTATATGTTTTGAATTTAAATTCATTTTGTTGATTGACATGAATTCCAAGGAGGAAGCTCTATATTGTTCCATCAACAATGACAAAAAATGAAGATCCATATATCTCCCTACCTATACCATTTGAGACACCATTTTTTCTCCCTGCACCATCTCTCACACTGTCTATGAGTGCCCCATCAACAGCTCAGTTGACACTTTCCCATTCAGTAGCCTCAGTAGTGAGGGAGAAGGGCTCCACTTCCAGTTCTTCATGGGGATACTGGAGAGTTACTGTTATAGGTACAAATTTAAAAATGAATAAATTTATTAAACTTTTTGTACTCATTATTTATTCATAAAAGATGGAAACATTGCAACTATGGAGAAAAATATGAATAGATTAGATGTATGGAATTTGGATGGAAAAAATATAGTTTCTCATTTGAATCTTATTGGGTACCTAAAGATAATTCTACATGATTACTTGGCTAGATTCTTTATCAACTGAATGTAGAGATGATTTCTCTCTCGATTACGTATAATTATTGGATTTGTATGCCTTTATATTGGAAGAATTATGTTTTTGATTCAAAAATATAGGTAATTTTAATACATTACACTTTAGTTCAATTTCATTATGTTTTCAAATTCTAATATTTTCGAAATGAATTTATATGTACAGATGTTTTTCCACTCTACTGTTGCCAACGAGCTAGCATGAAAGTGGACATTGAAAATTCTGGACATGAAATGGTAAGACATTAAATGAATATTTTTGGTATATTTCAATGATACTTTGTGGATCACCCAAAAGAGGTATAACATGGTAATCAGTGGTGTACTGAGAGAGCAATGGAATGTTTTTATGGATGCACATCGTGACAATATGCACACGGTATTTAAATATATATTATTATATTAATCTCATTTTACATTTATATATGTATATGAAAAGGATATGACATTACATACGTTATTATTAAATTACATTTTATTTATTTTAGGATCTTTCAAGGAAGAATGCATTAATATAGACTACGAAAATTATCCCTCACACAGTGGGGTCAAATAGTATTTCTAGAAGTTGATCAAGTATGGTATTCTTTTCATTATATTAAATATTTAGAAGAAAATATTATCATTTTATTATATTAAATTTTTTATTTACCTTTGTTTAAAAGAGTCACAAAGTTTAGGGTACTAAGCATCTCGAACATAAGTGTTGTTGTATGTTCATAAAAAATATGACGGGAGTTTTGTAAATGAACCTATCAAAGAAGTTGGCTTATGAACTCATTTTTTATTATAATAACATATTATTAGTTGTAAGTAAGTTGATATATATTTCATATAATATGACTGATATTTTATTTATAGGTAAAAATTAAAGAGTTATGCTATTACAATCCCACATAGTCCTACATAGTCTCCCAAGATGACCTTATTAGTTATGTGCTTGGGAATGAGCATCCTAGTCGAGTGCTCCAGATGGGTTTGGGACCCTTACCATCTGAGGACTTTAGCACGCCATCAAGGATTTACGTTGTATCTACTCCTGGTTGCAGTCGAGATGCTCAGATATATTAAGTTTCTATAAAAACACCATTCAAAAAGAGGGGGCTCAAATATCTTTTTTCAGAAAGCATTGGTCAATTTATATCATAAGATGACCAGATCTGTCCTTGGTGATATTACAGCGATGACGGGTGGTGAGTAGGTAAATCACACATCTCCAAAATAATTTATTCTTAAAACATTTATTGGTTTTATTATTAAATATAAATATACAAAATTGTTTAATTTTCAAAAATAATTGTCTTACAGGTGTCAGTAGCAGGAATTAGAGATGAAGGTAGAGAGGGTGACAAGTAGTGTTCATCATCAGATAGTGATTAGTGGTCTGGTTCATATGTTAGAAAAATATGGGAAAAAGTGTTTGTTCAAGTATCATTTATCATGTATCATGTATCATGTATCATGTATCATGTATCATGTATCATATATCATGTGTCATGTATCATGTATCATGAATCATGCATCATGTATCATTTGTGGAATAGAGTATTCACCTATTATTCTGATGAACTAACATTTTCATGATTATCCATGTTTGTTAAATGCATTGGAATTTGGTATGTCTTGATGATTTAGTAAGGTAGTGAGTCTAGAATAGCTGAAGTATGAAGTTGGTGGAGTATGAAGTAATCTTTATTCCATATTGAAGATGAAAATATTTAATATTTTCATTTAATATATTTTAGGATGTGTATCTTAGTATTTTTTAATAATTACTATGTTGTTTACTTGATTCATTTTATTCATGTCGGACACACAAACCCCAAAATTGGGTCATTCAAGGATGGGTCCCACATCTTTTGGGTCGACCATTAACCACATTAAAAAAATGAGAATGATACTTCTCACAAGATATCCTTTGAGGTGTGTGTCCTAGATGGTAGGTGATCCTATTTTAGCCACACATCATCACTATAGGGGAGAATAGTACTTGGAGGATGATGGAGATCCAAATTTGGAGCTTCACCACTGTGTGCTTGAGCACATTGTCTGATCCTAGTTATAAGAGAGATGGTGTAACATCCCAGTTAAAAAAATAATATTACTTTTTCATATTTATTAATATTTGTGAATAAAATATTATTATTACTTTAAAGGGGATTCTATGTTCAATGGAATACCCAACACGCAACAACGAGTTTCTTTGAAATCTTATGTTACACACTAATAATATAATAATATCATTTTAAATGGTAGTTAATGCCTAGCCATTGTAATGGAGGGAATGAATAGAACTAACTAGAAAAAGATTATATATGTTTGTCAAATATTTTTACTTTTATCCAATAAATGTTAGAGGCTTAAAATGCAAATGAATTGAATTTTAAGAATAAATATTCTAATATTCATTAGAAGGCCGATTGACCAACTTTTTGATTGAAAATACCTATTAAATGAACTTTTTTTCCACATTTATATATTATATTGGACAAAATTAAATCTTTCTTTAGAATCAATACATTACAATTTACTTTGTGTAAATTTTTGTTATTTTTCTACAATGATCATTTTTTTGTGAAAAATGTTGTATTTTAATTCAAAACCTCTTTTTAATCTAATTTATTTATACTATTAGTTTATATTTTGAATTGGTTTTAAAGTGAAATTAGTAAATATGTGTACCATTTAATTCAATAGTATTAATTGGAATTAATTTCACTTTGAAATTGGACATAAATGAGTGTCAATCATTTAATAGATATTGTTTCTTAAAAACACGCTATTTGTTTTAACAATGGAAATTGATTATAAAATTAATTAATGCATCTTATAAGTTTTGAATTTCATAAAATTGATATAATTTTTCTATTTGGAATATCAAATATATCTTACGGTGAATTTTTGGTATATTTCTGAAAAATGATCATTTTCAATGAATCGTGAAAAATACCGCATTTTAATTCAAAATTGCCTTTTCATCCAAATTATTTATATAGTTTGATTACCATTTAAATTGGTTTTAAGGTTTAATTTAATTATGATTTTATAATTTAATACAATTTTTTTCATTGAATGTAATTTCACTTTTAAATTGGATGTTAAAACAAATCAATCTTTTGATAGATTTTACTTCCTAAAAACCCGTCTTTGGTTTTGACAACAGAAATTATTTTAAATTAATTACTACAATTTATGATTTTGTAATTAGATAAAATGGATTCAATATTTGGAATTAGAAGGTATGAATTATGTAATTAAAACACTTTTGTTTTTGGATATTATGAATAGTAATGCCAGTAATTATCTTTAATTATCGTGATTAGTTAGTAATCAGGTAGTTAAGGGTAATAAAATAATATCATAATAATAAAAAATGTCCCCAATTTGTGTCATAATTCTACTGGTTGTGTAATGTCTGACCATGGGATGCCTTGTGCCAATCTTTGGGACCCCATGTAATCACTTTTTGGTGATAGTGACACTTTATCAATTTTTTGAAGAAAAGAGAATATCACCAAAGTATGTATCACCCAAGTGAAAAAAAATTAGTTTTTTCTATGTAAATTATCTATTAGAATATAATTAGTCATTGTAATGCTAAAAATATTTCCTACATCATAGTATTTAGACATTAAAATAATTAATTTATTTATGACACCATGATGATGCAGCGATTACCTTATTGATGAACGATTTAAATAAAATGAAAAGATAATCGAAAATCTGAGATTTAAACACTTCAAAAATCTATTGGATGAGTATATTTAGAACCCTTATCACCTTATCCTCTAAATTTATCAATGTGGGACCTTTAAAATCCAAAACTCATTTTAAAATAATGTAACATTTTTTGACTTTCCAAGAGTGCCCCTCCTCCCTCTTATAAAAGGCCCCCACCTCTATGACCTTTCCCACACATCTCTAGACATTGGCTCGACCAGAATCTGCTCATTTAATCTCTCCACATCCCTCTATTCATCATAGAAGCCTTACCTTAGGAATAAATCACTTCAAGAAAACCTTTTGGTCCAAACCAAGAGGAGTTACTCGATTCAAAGGTAATGTCTTCTCCTTTGTTCTTTTGTTTTATTTTTCTTCTCAAAACCCCTACAATCTTTTTATTCCTTTCTTTTGTCAAAAAACAGTATCTTAAATATACTAGGATTTTTTATGAGAATGATTCGAACTACACTTACACACACCTATGTCTAATGGTTAATGAACATATTGTTTCTGTGGATGGAGAATTTCTGCCTCACGAAATGATAATAGTTCAATATTCGTCTAACACCTTTCATGGTGGCCATTAAGATGTCACTATATTTATATATGATATATATTATGTCTATTTCTTCTATATGATTCTATATTTTTCATTTATGTCACAACTTTATGGTTTTCATTATGAGTAAACGCGATATCTTCATTTTAGGATGTGCAGACTACTGCCCCCTCCAAGTGATTAGAATAGTTAATGCTATATGGGGGATGTATAAAGGATGGCGTTAATGATAATATATATATGATATTATACTGGAATTATAATATACTTTTATATCATTATGATTTCATTCCATTAAATATGAAATAGAAATGAAAGTAGCCTTCATGCGTACGTACGGTTTTCCGTCTCCATGAATAGTGCATTTCATTTCTTACCTCTAAATGTTATGTAATATTATAAATGAATTTATATACTGGATATATATGAAATATATGGTATCTACATCATGACTATATTTCTCGATATAATGAATATTTTACCACATGAACAACTTGTAATTATAAGAAGTTTATTTTTGACTCAAGTACCAATGATCGAAAAAATGACCGTTATTAACATAAATAATTACATGATGTTCATAAAATTGAAATAAATGATATAGATGGAATAATGAACTTAAAAAAGGTTCTTAATAAAGTATAAATTAACTTCTGTTTATTATTCAGGAGATTAAAGAACGATCAAGTCATACCAGACACGTGGTTTGGGATCCAACCTCTCTCTTTCTTTTTAAGTACTCTCTTTTATGTCACTTATTTTAAGCTCCTATTTCTTATGTTGGGGGATGTTATTATATATTAATCTTACTATACTTTTTATGTTCATATAATTAGTGACCCGAATATATATCTTCAATCCATTTTTGGATGTTTTAAGTGGCGCCGTTAGGCTTCAAAATTTTCATAAGGGGATATGTTGTCTCACTTTTTATTTCCTTGAGATTCATGATATATTTGTCACTATCTCCATTTAGTGGTATATGTACTACCCACTATTTATTTAATATACTTTAATTTATTGGTATTTACGTCTTCATTTTATGACCCTTCTTCCATGGGGTGTACGTTTCGAAAGTTACCCAAATCGGTAAGGGATTCTTTCACCCTCCTCATTTTAAAAGACTTTTGTTAGGTCTTTTAATCTTATTATGATTGGATATGTTCTTATATATCCTTATTTATGTAAATGTTATTTACAAGTGATGATATACACCTTTTTATCTATCATCATCTCATTTTATGAATTCTACAGTGACGTCGTTAGGTTTTCGAATTTCTGTAAGGGAACTTCTTAACCAGCTTTCAATTCTTTGGGTTGAACCTCTACTTCTTGATTTTATTATGCCAAGATTATGTGTGGAATCTATATTTTGTAATTTACACAAACCTTTGTGTGGATATACTATTTATACACATAATCATCTCATTGATAAACTCTTACATCATTTATACAAACTTGTTTGGGAAATCATAACACAATCTCATTTCATTGAGTTAAATATCTATGTCATTGGTTTTGTTTTTCCAAGAGTATGTGTGAATGACTTTTGATTGTTTCAGAGTGGATATCAAACAATATTGGGTGTATTTATACTTGTCACACATAATTATGTCATTTATTTATCCTTGAACTAATGACATGATATTTGAATGGGATTACGTCTCAATTTTTCTTCCTTGATACACTTCTTGATGATATACACTTTTATTCCTTTTAAAGTGTATATACAACCCCTTTGACATTCCATATCCATATTATGTCTATACTCAAGTCATTTAAATGTTTGGAAAATGGTCAACCTTCACGTGGCTTATAATTTAAATGTTCGAAATGGAAAATGAATCTTTTATTAAAATATTGTTTTAAATTGTTTTTAAAGATTTATTCATTTAAATATTTATCATACATGTCCATGTTTTAAAAAATGGTTTTAAGGATTTATTTATATGGACATGAATGTTTTAAAACCCTTTCAAATGTTTTGAAGTGGTATGGGACAATTTTATTATAAAATCTCTTTTAAATGTATTCTTTTAATATTTTCAATGTATAAATGGATTTTTCCCACATAGAGTTTTAATGATTTTATTAGATGTTTTTATTTATGATAATATAATGATGTGATCTCTTGTGATTGAAAGGTAGAAATTTTATGTTTCTTTTATGCATGTTTTGAGTGTTATGATTATGTTATGGTTCTTGGGTAATGTTTATGAAATCGGGTGGTTCTGTGATCAACTAAGGGCGGGTGAGCCCGATATAGCTCTCTAATGCATTGGGTAATGCGAATGAGTTAAACTCTAAGGGTTCTCTGAAGATATTTTGGGAATATACTGTGATGGGTTTTCCAAACATAGCCACGAGGGTTACTCCCTACTTAAGAATGTTATAAATGACTCATGTTAGCTTTATGTCTTATGATTTCTATGAGTTATTCATAAATCTTATGATTTCATGAGGTATGTTAAAGTGCTTATGTTTTAAGAGTAAATTATGATTTCATTGATTCTTATGTATACATGGACTAATTTTTTCTTTCCATATTTTTTTATATCCATTACTGAGACTTTTATGCTCAACCCAAGTTTTTTGAAATGTCTTCCACATGAAATAAAGATGAATAGGGTCAACGATGGGATCAAGGAAGGACAAGCTATAAAAAACATGGAACTAGACACGTTTCTTTTAAAAGTTTTTGTTTTATGATGGAAACTATGTAGAAGTTTCTACTGTGTTATCTTGTGAGATGTAATAGTTTTGTCCTAATTCCCTAAAAATCTAAACCTGAAAAGATCCTCAATGTGAATTATTCATTTAATTCCATATTATGTAATGTTATAAGGCCAGGTCCTTACAGTTGGTATCAATGTTCGGTTTAGATAACTTTAGAGGTTAGGGTATTCTTTAATCATAAGTGACATTACCATAATGGTTAGGATTTCAGAAAGAATCATAGTTTTTAGATAAAGTGAACGAGTAAGTATATCTTAGTGTTTATCTTCCACATTAGTACATGATGATTTTGTTGATATACTCACACTGACATTTTTGGTTTTAGTAAATGTATGGATCTAGCAGGCACTAATGTGACAAAGGGTTTAAAGGAAACTGTGGTGGTTCTCTGATTAAGAGACTGGATGAAATGGGGGATTCAATGAGGAATATCATGGTTTTTCTAAAGCAACTATCAAGGAGTCATGATTAACCACTTGAACATTGGCGAGTTCTCTGATGCATCATGTATGAGCGAACCAACTCGATGTGGAAGTTCAGGTAATAATTATAATGGTAACCATTAGGGTCTACATGATCATTACTTTTTATGTAATTATGGGTTACTATATGTTTTGATGGAAAATGAATGGCACGATACAAACTTGGGGTTAGATTATGTTATGGTGTTTTTTGAAGATTTTCTATCTTTTTGGGGAATGTTTTAAGAATTATACAGTTCAAGGAAAAAGTAAAACACACAGACCATGTGACAACCCATCACTTCGGACGAAGCTGCGGGAATCGAACCCACAACCAAGTGCAACTGGTATTTATCACCTACCACTGGACTTATTAAAGTCCCTGTTTAGTTTGACTAATTCTTTTTAGTTAGATGATTTTATGAATCAAAAGTATGTTAATTTTGGGTTATCTATGGAAATGATTAACTTATCATGGAGGATATGTGATTTGGCTAAATACTTTTCAATGTGAGACTTTAAGAGAAATAGAAGTTATTTGAAGATAAATGTTATGATTTATCTTGGAAGTCTATGTGATTAAATCCTTCAAAGATTTGGGTTTCAATCTTATTTTTGGTTAATTTGAAGAATTCTATGGATAGATATTTATTGAAGGGTATTTGTTGATGTTTTGGTATTGTTTGAAAAATTTGGGAGATTAAGAATAGTTTTTTATAAAGGATTATCCGTTTTGGGGATTATCTAATCTTGTACTAACCTTTTTGGTTTTGGTTTTGGTTAAGGTATAAAGACATGAGAAATATATAGTTCTATTTTGTGGATTAGGTGATTATCATGAAGTTGATTATAGTACTATAAATGTGAGAAAGTCTTCCTAAATACTCGTTTTTTGGAGAAATTATGAGTTTGTGTAGGAAATATAGTAAAAGTTGAAATTCAACTTGACAAGTAAGTATGATTATTTATATTTTAGTAAAGCACAGAAATAAATTACTCAATGAAAAGTAACTTAAAACAAAAATTTTGTCTGTTAATTTTTCCTATTGGGGAATCAAATACCGTTTAACCCATTAGAAGTTTGTGATTTTTTTATGGTTAACTTTCTCCTAAACATGTTTTCTATCACTCTCCATCAGAACATGACCCTTTGTTTTCTCTACCATGTCCATGTTTTCCTACATGTAATCCTAGTATAGGTTAACTCGGGTGACCTTTGTATTTCTCTCTCTTTAATTTAAAGTGATAGTTTTACGGACTCTTGATCCGATGTGGGACTTTCAATGACCTTTCCGAGCCCAATTTTAAAATTTTGAGGATCTAATTCCCAAAAGGGGGGAAGTATGTAACCTCCCAGGTAAATAAAGAATATTAATTTTTCATATTTATTAATATTTTTGAATAAAATATTAATATTACTTTAAAGGGGATGCTATGTTCGATGGCGTACCCAACACGCAATAATGAGTTTCTTTGAAATCTTACGTTGCACACTAATAATATAATATTATTATTTTAAATTGTAGTTAACGCCTAGCCATTGTAATGGCAGGAATTAATAGAACTAACTACAAAATGATTATATATGTTTATCAAATATTTTTACTTTTATCCAGAAAATGTTAGAGGCTTAAAATGAAAATGAATCCAATTTTAAGAATAAATATTCTAATATTCATTAGAAGGCGGATTAATCACCTTTTTGATGGAAAACCCTTTTTAAATCAACTTTTTGTCACTATTATATGTTATATTTGAAAAAATAAAATATTTCATTAGAATCAAGACATTAAAATTTACTTTGTGTAATTTTTTGTTATTTTTCGACAAAGATCATTTTTAGTGAAATATGTTGTATTTTAATTCACAAACATCTTTATAACTAATTTATTTATCTGATTAGATTATCTTTCGAATTTGTTTTAAATTGAAATTAGAATATATTTTTACCATTTAATTCAATGGTCGTAATTGGAATTAATTATACTTTGAAATTGGACATAAACGAGTGTCAATCATTTAATAGATATTGATTCTAAAAAACACGCTATTTGTTTTGACAACAGGAATTGATTATAAAATTAATTAATGTAACTTATATGTTTTTAATTTGGTAAAATTGATACCATTTTGGTATTTTTAATATCAAATATTTCTTAGATTGAATTTTTGTTATATTTATGAAAAATGATCAATTTCAATGAATTGTGAAAAATACAGCATTTTAATTCAAAACTGCCTTTTCATCCAAATTATTTATATAGATAGATTGTAAATTTAATTGGTTTTAAGGTTTAATTTAATTATGTTTTTATCATTTAATAAAATTTTGGTCATTGGATGTAATTTCATTTTTAAATTGGATGTAAAAAAAATCAATCTTTTGATAGATTTTACTTCTTAAAAACCCGTCTTTGATTTGGCAATGGGAATTATTTTAAATTAATTACTACAATTTCGGTGCTTGTAATTTGATAAAATAAATTCCAAATTTGAAATCATAAGGTCCAAATTATTTAATTAAGACACTTGTTTTTGGAAATTATGAATAGTAACGACTGTAATTATCTTTACTTATCGTGATTAGTTAGTAATTTGGTAGTTAAGGGTAATAAAATAATATCATAATAATACAAAATGACCCCAAAATGTGTCCGAATGATACTTTTTGTGTCATGGCCGACCATGGGATGACTTGTGGAAAACATTGGGACCCCATGGAATCAATTTTAGGTGATAATGACACTTTATCATTTTTTAAGAAAAGAGAATATCCCAAAAGTATGTATCACCCAAGTAAAACAATTTTAGTTTTGTCTGTGTAAATGATCTCTTATACTATAAATAGTCATTGGAAAGATAAAAATATTTCCTAAATTATAGTATTTAGTCATTAAATATATCAATTTATTTATGACACCATGATGATGCGGCGATTACCTCATTAATGAACGATTTAAATAAAATTAAAAGATAATTTAAAATCTAAGACTTACTCATGCCAAAAACATATTGGATGAGTATATTTCGAACCCTTATAACATTATCCTCGAAATATATCAATGTGGGACATTTAAAATCTGGAACTCATTTTAAAATAATGTAACATTTCTTGACTTTCCATATGTATCCCTCCTCCCTCTTATAAAAGGCCCACACCACTACCACCTTACCCACACCTCTCAAGCCTTTGTCTCGACCAAACTCTTCAGTTTTAATCTCCCCACATCCCTATCTTCATCATATAATCCTTTCCTTTGGCATAAATCACTTCAATTAAACCTTTTGGTTCAAACCAAGAAGAGTTACCCGAATCAAAGGTAATGTCTTCTCTTATGTTCTTTTGTATTATTTTGCTTATACAAACCCCTAAAATATTTTTATTCCTTTCTTTTGTAAAAAAACTAGTATATTAAATATACTAGGATGATGTTATGAGATGGATTAGAGCTCCACATACTCACACCTTAGTCTAATGGTTAATGAACATATTGTTTCTGTTGATGGCGAATTCTACCTCACGAAACGATGATTGTTCAATATTCTTCTAACACATTTCATGGTGGCCATTAAGATGTCACTATATTTATATATGTTATATATTATGTTTATTTTTTCTATATGATTTTGTATTTTTTATTTATGGAAGACCTTTATGGTCTCCATTATGGGTAAACGTGATATCTTCATTTTAGGAAGTGCGGACTACCGCCCCCTCAAAGTGATTCGATTCGTTAATGCCATATGTGGGACGTCTAAAGGATGGGGTTAATGATATTATGTATATGATATTATACAAGAATTATAATATAACTTTATACCATTATTATTTCATTTCATTAAATATGAAGTAGAAATGAATGTAGTGTTCATGCGTACGTATGGTTTACCGTCTCCATGAACGGTGCATTTAATTTCTTACCTCTAAATGATATGTAAAATTATAAATGAATTTATATACTGGATATATATGAAATATATGATATCTACATCATCAATATATTTCTGGATATAATTTATATTTTACCACATGAGCAACTTGAAATTATAAGAAGTTTATTTTTGAATCAAGTACCAATGATCGACAAAACGACCGTTATTAACTTAATTAATTACATGACGTTCCTAAAATGGTTAAAAATTATATTAAAGGAATAATGAAATTAAAAAAGTTTCTTAATAGAGTATAAATTAAATCTATTTTATTATTCAGGATGTTAAATAATGATCGATTCATGTCGGACACGAGGTATGGGATCCAACCTCTCTCTTTCATTATAATTACTCTCTTTTATGTCACTTCTTTTAAGCTCCTCTTTCTTATGTTAGGGGATGTTCTTATATATTCCTCTTACTGTAATTTTTATGTTCATATGATGATAGACCCTATTTGTATCTTCAATCCATTTTCTGAAGTTTTAAGTGGCCCAGTTAGGCTGACGAATTTTCGTAAGGGGATATGTTATCTCAATTTTTATTTCCGTGAGATTCATTTTATATTTGTCACTATCTACATTGAGTGGTATATGTGCTTCCAATTATGGTAATATTTATTTAATATACATTAATTTTTGGGTATTTACATCTTCATTGTATGAACATTCTTCCATGGGGTCTACGTTTCAAAAGTTACCCAAATCGGTAAGGGAATCTTTCACCCTCCTCATTTTAAAAGACTTTTGTTAGGTATTTTAATCTTATTATGATGTGATAAGTTCTTATATATCATTATTGCTATAAATTGTATGTCCAAGTGATGAGATACCCCTTTTTAGCTCTCATCATCTCATTTTATGAATTCTAAAGTGACGTCGATAGGCTGTCGAATTTCTGTAAGGGAACTTCTTAACCCACATTAACTTCATTGGGTTAAACCTCTACTTATTGATTTTATTATGCCAAGATTATGTGTGGAATCTCTATGTTGTAATTTACACAAACCGTTGTGTGGATATACTATTTATACACATAATCATCTCATTTATAAACTCTTACGTCATTTATACCAACTTGTATGGGAAATCATAACTCAATCTCATTTCATGGAGTTAAATATCTATGTCATTGATTTTTTTTTCAAGAGTATGTGTGAATGACCTCTGAGTGTATTACACTTCATATCCACTTATATTGGGGGTATTTATACTTGTCACACATAATTATGTTATTTATTTATCATTACACCAATGTCATCTTCTTTGAATGGGATTACGTCTCAATTTCTCTTCCTTGAGACACTTCTTGATGATATGCACTTTTATTCTTTTTAAAGTGTATATACAGCCCCTTTGACATTCCATATCAATATTATGTCTAAAATCAAGTCATTTGAATTTTTTTAAAATGGTCTACTTTCATGTGGATTATAATTTAAATTTTTAAAATGGAAGAGGACTCTTTTATTAAAACATTGTTTTAAATGGTTTTAAAGATTTATTCATTTAAATATTTATCATACATGTCCTTGTTTTAAAAAAT
The DNA here is from genome assembly GCA_963277665.1 of Viscum album. NCBI lineage: Eukaryota > Viridiplantae > Streptophyta > Magnoliopsida > Santalales > Viscaceae > Viscum > Viscum album. The sequence continues at coordinate 1,017,360,502 of OY728140.1, read as the reverse complement.
GGTTTTAAGGATTTATTTATATGGACATGAATGTTTTAAAACCATTAAAAAGTTTCAAAGTGGTATGGGACAATTTGATTCTAAAATCTCTTTTAAATGTCTTCTTTTAATATTTTCAATGTATAATAGGATTTTTCTCTCATAGAGTTTTAATGATTTTATTAGCTATTTTTATTTATGATAATATCCTGATGTGATCTCTTGTGATGGAAATGTGGGAATTTTATGTTTCTTTTATGCATGTTTTAAGTGTTATGATTATGTTATGCTTCTTGACCAATGTTTATGAAATTGGGTGGTTTCGTGATAAACTAAGGGCGGGTGAGCCCGATATAGCTCTCCAAAGCATTGGGTAACACGAAGTAGTTAAACACTAAGGCTTCTTTGAAAAGATTTATGGAATATACTGTGATGGGTATTCCAAACGTAGCCATTAGGGTTACTCCCTACGTAAGAATGTTATGAAAGCCTCAATTTACCTTTATGTCTTATGATTTCTATGAGTTATTCATAAATATTATGATTTCATGAGGTATGTTAAAGTCCTTATGTTTTAAGAGTAAAGTATGATTTCATTGATTCTTATGTATACATCGACTAATGTTTTATTTCCATATTTTTTTATATCCCTTACTGAGCTTTTTATGCTCATCCCATGTTTTTTGAAATGTTTTCCACAGGACTTAAAGATGAATAGGGTCAAGGATGGGATCAAGGAAAGACAAGCTATCTAAAACATGGAACTAGACATATTTATTTTAAGAGTTTTTGTTTTATGATGGAAACTGTATTGATGTGTCTACTTTGTTATCTTGTGAGATGTAATAGTTATGTCCTAATTCTCTAAAACTGTAAACCTGAAAAGATCGTTAATGTTAATTATTCATTTAGTTCAAGATTATGTAATGTTATAAGGTCGGGTCCTTATTGATAGTCATGTAATAATCCTATTTTCAACTAGAATATACATATATCCACAATAAATTTTAATTTTTAATGGTTAATTCGGTGTTTCAATACTCTAGGTATCAAAATTTAGTATTTACAAAAGACCTCAATGTCCTAACGGTGATCCCAACCCATTTAATATGTTACTTAGGAGGATATTACCACTGGTTCTCAATTTGTTTGAAATAGTTTAAATCCAATTGACCAAGCTCATACCATTCACATTATATTTCACTTTATAATCTCTTAGAAACCATTAAAATTCACTCCTCTCTACCCACCATATGCCTAATGTGGTTCCTCACTGACCACGTATTAAATTTAGAAGTATCTCTTATTGAATTTCTTTTGGTTGGGTATTTTTCATGAACACTCAAATTTAATAGTAGAAATATCTAAATCCATATTCTAACACCTTTACTAAGGTACCCTAATATCACTCTGAGCATGCTCACAACTACTTGTAACAAAATTCTTGTGATGTCTCGTGATCTTAAGAAATCATAACTATTTATACCACGATTCCTAAAAACACATTCTAGTACATTACCTATCCAACATACATAGATAATAAAAACATTACACAAGCCTAATGCCTAGACTGGAGCTTCTCCCACGTATGTATTTAAACTATTACCTGGCACTCATCATTGAATACAATAGTACCCTGTTCCATTTATCATGAAACTAAAAAACAAAAAAAAAATCATCCATTGACTGGTCCAACACTCACATGATTGTTACCATACAATACTTGACATTTGAAATCTATATCTTAAGTCGTTCTATAAATCAATCCTTTTGTATGCCTCAAGTGTAATCCATCCATCCAAACAAAAAGGAATTGGTTTTAATTATTTATCTTGGGATATAGATGCTCTCCGGACATGCATTGGATGGTGTTAATATATTGGGAATGACTGATTATAGAATAGTAGTACAATATGTTTCTAAACATTACCAATTCCTGGTAAACTAATAAAAACATACTAAATTATTTGAAAGATTATATTGATAGTCTAGTTTACATCTTTCGATACATGTTCCATCAAAACATGTTATACGTACCTTAAAATAACCCTTAATGCCACGTCTCTCGGTGATGTGTGGCTTGGTACAATAATGGTTTGACCACCTCAATGCACCCTAATACCCTCATTTTTCTTCTACGGTTTATATTTAAAGGTTTACAACCCCAAAAGGTTCAAATTATATTTAACACGATGCATAGATGGAAGGCTATGCTCCCCTTTAAAATTTGATCATTGACGTATCAAACCATCCTCTCCGAACATCCTTGTTTAAGTGATTCCCATATTAATAGATGGTGTTTTAATTAAGGTATTGAACACACAACCTTAAGTCCCAATGATACAATGGGATTTCATGCATAACCAGAAAATTCCAACAATGAATCTCATCATTCATCAATGGTTGGGTAATCAACCAACCACCTTTCCACCGTGTTTCCAGGAATTCTTGGACAAACTACCGATTGGTAATACTCTAGGATCGATTATTTATCATGAGAATGAATCTATCATCCATATTAGTTTAAACATAAACCTATGTTTTCAAATTAATCACCATGTTTGAGATATGAAATATTTAATATACCAACTCATCGGCCTCAAGAATTCATTCTGACAATTTTAAATTGGTATATTATAGTTATCTCCCTCACATAAAATGACACAATTTCCATAATATTCATCATTCTCCCCACCTTTGGAATTTCATAAGAAACATTTTATTGAAATAAAAAAACTTCCATGCTACATGTTTCTTCTACTAATAAATGGGGTTCCAAAACTAGGATAACACACTTATATTAATAATCAACCTAAATTGAAAAAACACCATCCTCTTACAAGTGTTATAGTATAGGTGTTCTTGTAGATGCATGTGTGATGATCTTATAGAGTTATTTTTAAGCACTTCATCTATATCGAACATGATGCTCAAACTAAAACTAATCAGTAGTGTTATCAGACCCATTTTTTTAAAATGTTATCCTAAGCACTGGGATAAATCATTAATGTTAGGATAGCTATGGGATGCATACTATAAGTTCATGCTCTGTACTTTTAAGGCTTAAAACGCAGACGTTGATTCTATATATTGTAAATTCTTATACATAGATCTATGAGACATTGTTAGATGGTTAAGATGCTATGGTTTAGATTATTATATTATATATTCTCTGTATGTGGTATTTTATGAAACACTGTTAGATTCATAACTACTGAACATTATTAGATGGGTTAAATTATTCTGTAAAATGTTTCCTGCCAATGGTTATTTATAGGGTATTGGTACTACAACTAAAAAATATACATCCTTTTATTACTTCTAAATCAATATTTAGTGGCGTTTTAAACAACCACTAATGAATGGACTATATTTCATGGTGGCTTAAACCACTTCTATAATATCATATTCTATTATCAGAAGTGGCTAAAACTACAGTTAACTAAATATGTATTATTTTTATCGGAAGTTTTGGTGGTTTTAGCTGCAGTTTTAATGTCAAAAATGAAAAAATAGCGATGGTTTAAACTGGTGAAAAATACGCCATTTTTTCACATAAAACCACTACTGAAACCACCAAGATATCTGCTAAATATGCTTACTATGACACTTTAAAAAACCACCACTAAATTCAAGAAATCATTGCATGTTGGATACCGACACCCAAATTAGCAAGAGTTTCCTGAAAAAATCACAGAATCATATGGTGGTTTTTTAAACCACCTTCATATTAATAAAATCCTCCTCTATAAGGCGCTTTTCTTTTAGTGCTGTCAACTTAATAAAATCAATTGTGTCTATGAAATCAAAAATTGGATTTATATTTCCCACATAGTCTTCTTCCTCTTAATGATTATTCATACACATAAACAATGGGGGGATATCACATAGGAACTCACGTGCCCGATCCTTTTCTCTTCCAACACCTATTTGTGCCTCTTTAACATAGATCTGAATAGGTGATTCCTTTTCTTCCATGGTTGAACAACACTCATGATAGCTTCTAGGAGACTATTATTAGGAGGAGGATCCACTTGAGGAGAATTATTTTTTGAACCCTCTCATGGAACCCTGGGATGATGTCTCAAAGGTATGATTATGGATACCAAAAATATGTGAAAATGATCAATGAAGAGAATAATATCAGTTTAAACTCAAATGATCATCTATTAAAAGTATTATAAAGTTAAAAACCCAAAATTGGAGACACACAACCCAACATCCCATGGTGACTTGAGGCTCATCATGGAAGAATCTGGTCATGAACTCACTATAGCCTACAATTCATGTTTTAAAAATCACATCACCTATCTATTAGCTTCCCAATAATTAGGATAATCTACCTATAATACCAATTTATCATGAATTTTTGTAGTTAACCCATCAAAATAGGTTCCAATTCGAGATGTGTCATGACTTGGAGGGTGTTCCTGATCCCCACAAGCTAGTGACTATGACCTGAGTAACCCACAATAAACTGAGGAGTGATTTTTCAATCCTAACAAAAGATACATGGAATAAAAAGAAAAAAGATAACCAATAGTAAATATTCCATAAACAAAAGACTATCCACAGTAGTGATACAACCAAAAGTACTAAGAAAAACACAAAAGTAACATGTCTGAAAATAACCAAAAAGGACAACCAAAACATCCAACTTCTAATTAATGTGGAACATGGGAAACCTCCCACTGTCTCAACCCCAGCCACCCATAGACAAAGGACATAAAAATATATTCCTCGCTACAGTACCTTTCTTGTTCCCGCATCAGAAAAAATTTATACACACCCTATGTGAGTGTGCACAGTGTAAGATAAATATGTTCAATAGGATCCCACCAAGGTGTTCCATAATAATTATCTATCAAACAATAAAAATATAATCAATTTAAGAGAAAAAATGACATGGTAAATTGTTTTCACATTTATATCAAAATCATGGAAAATCAATTATCCTTTTCATAGTTCTAAAACAATACACATAATATAGTATCTAAACATATTTTTAAATAAAATTTTATATTTATAAATGAATGAATAATATATCATATTTAATCCAATGAAGTATAAATACATGCACAATGAATATCACAACTAGGTTATCAAAATTTTATCTATCTAGGTCACACATACTCTAGTAAAAATCACGATTAGGGTGAAAAAAATTCTATAGAGACAAATCATCTATGATCTAGTGCTAGAGGAAAAAACATGAACATGAAACACCCTATAATGTTTACACCATGTTCCTTGTGCTTATTTATCTATGATCTAGGAATGAAGTAAAACCTTATAATGTGAACCCTTCTAGTGTAAAGAGACAAGATGTAGTATTAAACCCTCCACCTAGTTACTAAATTCTCCTATATGTTCCATTGATCAAATAATTTCAATGGATTCTAAAATTTCTCAATACAATCCAAAAAAATTATTTTATCCAAAAATCATTATTTGAAATCAAATTCCATAAGACGTTTCAAAATTATTTGAAAAAAATCTTTAATTAACCAAAATATAGGGATAGAACATATTTTTTAAAAAAACCATCCACATACAAGTATAAAAAAATTAAAGAATCATCCTAATTATCATTTTGAAAACCATTTGGTAAATGAAGAGTATTAATGGATCATAAAATAATGTCTAATAACTGAACCGCCTACCATAAACTCAGGTCTCACACCAACTGTGATAGGATACACATTCTTGAATGAAATGGAATGCATGAAAATTTGTGTTGAGGCCCTAAATATGAATCCCTCATCGTAGAATCATTTTTCCGTATGAGAATGGTTGGTGGAGAAGATAGATCGACACATACATCAAGAATCACATGTACCTCACCAAAACCAACATGAGATCTAAAATCTGAGAGTTAAAAAATGTGGAATCTATTTCAAATAGATATGGAATCCCCAAGATATATACAAATTATTCCAACAAAGTAGATAAAGATATCCAATTCAAATATTTATAGAATAATGGGGAAGAAAATTGATCAAACAAACCTATTCATTTACAACCAAAAAAACCTAGTTTGAAACACATAGTAGAGGAGTTAAAAGGATCTTATAACTCCAAGGGAAATTATATTTAATATACAATGTAATATTAGGATCAATAAATAGTGATTATGGGGTTAATTAAGGGTTTCAATGGATCAAAATTATGCTATAATCCTTACATAACTCGCTAAGAAAGAGGCCACGAATTGGAAAGTGGACACTGCATCTGTGCAGTGGATTTTGACCATCCCACTAGCTAGGTGATGGTTTTCCACTAGATGGAAGGTGGCCAAAAGTATAATTCCTATAGCCTGGTGACCCCTACTAGCTATTTCGTGGGGTTCCTGTAGGAACCACTTACTACCATCATACCACATCCTGGTCAGTGACCTTCTACCACCACCAAATAACGACAAAATAACAAGAAACACCACCAAGTCACCTCTATCACCTCCTGATCCACAAAGAAAGAATAGTAAACATAAAAATGTGGCAAATATGTACTTGGACGATATACTAGGTATCACACTTCCTAGGTCTATCCAAGGTAAAAAAATCACTCACTATACTCTAGGCATATAGTTGAATTCTAATTAAACTCATATATTAGTATTCACTCAAGTACCATATTTCTTTATACTAGCCAAGAATAGTGAGGATTACCTATTAGAGCAATATACATACCAATTAAATTTTCACTCTGAAATAGATATCAATGATTAGGGAAAAAATTCATCACTTTTACTTATGTTAGTTCTACTAAGAACAATTAAGCTATGTGATTACACTTTTTAAACAATCTAAGAAGTCCTCCATCAAAGAATATACAATATTATCAACTAATAATGCTATAATGGTTCCATTACCATCATTATAATTCTATATATATCTATAATTTTTGAGGCTCAAGGATATTCAAATATCGTTTTTCAAATAATTTCAATAGATCCACAGAAATTGGGATCGTTACCCAAGTCCCAAAAACCTAGGATCCCTTTAACCCACTCAATAATTCTCGATGTGATAGATTTTGAATTTATTACATGAAGCAAGAATGATTTATGTTCTATCATTTTTAAATATTGGTTTATCCACTTTATGATGTAGCCACAAAGTAACTCTATAATTCAAAAACCATGTGTGGAATACCAACTCTACTACTGGAAGGCTTTACCCTATCTTATTACCTAATTTTGTACTCACTAACTGATTTAGAGAATTTATAAACATGGAACCAAATTCCTGTTCAGGATAAAACACATAAATATAGTAATTATAATGAAATATAAAATGGTCCACCAACATGGATATTATCAGAGTGAAATCATTTGATATCACATCTTGATCCAACTTTGTTCACCAAAAATCACGAAACCATCCATATATGCCAAAAAATGAGATTTACATGTGAAAAATAATGAGGCGATGGAATAAATGAGAGGGATTATAGTGCTTAAGTTTTATATACCAAGAGTAGAATTTTAATTTAGATGAAACGTGAATCTAAGAAGAAATGGTGATCCAAGAGCTTATAAATTTCAGAGGGTTTGTGGGGAAAATGAGAGAAATGTAGGGGAATAGGGAAATAGTCAAGAAACCTATGTGAGATAGATAATTTACTTATGTTTTAGCATATTATTAATTTAGAAACATATAAGGAGGCTATCGGGTACCCAGTGGATACCCAAGGGGCCCTAGCCCAAACCTACCACACTGGGTGATTAGATAAACCTACTGAGTACTGAGAGAAAACTAAAACATTAATACATCATTATCCACTACCATTGAATGATTTTTTGAAACATTAATTCCACCAAAACACACAGAATTATTTTAAAAAAATATCTACAGATTTACCTACTCTTAAGAACACCATCCAAATCTCAATTATAAAAGTCCTTTACTCCAGATTCAGGAAATATCAAGTTTAAAAATAATATTCCCACCCTCGATGACATGGGTCTTTAAAAAAAGGGATGGTTTTCATATTATTATCTAATTTACAGAACCTGGACTTGGTTTCTCCTTATAGTGTACAATAATGTTAACTTTTCTTCTTTTTCAATTATCTCATGAACACTACCTATAAAACTACCTCAAACCACGATGTGGTTTTATCATCTTCACAATGTGTATTTCCATCAACAACCAAAATTTTCTAATCCCTCTGATACATTATCAATTGCCTACATAGTCTAGAATGAAATATCTTCAGCCATTTGAATCCACCATAAAATAAAATTTTTCAATATTTATTTGACAAAGAAATATTTAACATACCTTTCTATTGTTCTCCCCAGATGTGTTTGGAAATCGATGTCCCTTAACCGTTCCTTTTACATAAAATCAACAATATTTAATAAGAATTTAATAAATGTTTTCCTTACTGTCCATTTATCACCATACACAACTCTATATTTCTCTTGGACAACAAACTCATATTGGCAACACTTGAATTCACCAAAACCATCAACATTATTGGTTCATGGGGATCATAAAGATTTTTAACAGGGATTTAAAACATAAAAATATTTGTTTTATATTATATACTATTAGTTTAAATTGAATTCATATTTACTATATTTTTTATATCATTAAAAATATATATAATTATTTTCCAGTTTTTATTTGTATTTTCTTAAAAAACCAATTTTTAATTTAGATCCATTAAAAATAAATGGTTTGTTTTTATTTTCATTAATTAACACTTTAAATAATTAATAATTCGTAAATTAAGAGTCATTTCATAAGAAATTTGGATAAACTTTCTTTAAATAACATTTTTAACTATTCATTGAAAACATGTAAATTTTAGTTTTTTTACACATTTAAAATAGAATTTAAATTAAAATTAAAAATAAATATTATATATATATATATATATATATGTTTTGCACATTTTGAAATTTAACAGACACATATATACAATTTATAATATAATATATTATAATAAATTTAAAATTATGAAAAAGATTTATATTGTTCCATATATATATATTAATATAGATTCATATATATATATATATATATATATATATATAAATATAATATATTAATTCAAACATACATACACATAAATAGATAATTTTTTTAATATATAAATATATTAAAAAATGATCACATATTCACATATATTAATATATAATGTAATAAAAATATATTTACACATGTAACAATACTATTATATAATTAAAATACATTCAATGTTGGGGGTTCAAAAATAATTAGATATAGGGCACTATAGAGCTACAAAAGTAGTAGTAGAACTATAACAGTAGAGACACAATAGCATTGGGAGAACTGTAGCAGTGATTACACTATAACATCTTTGGTAATGCAGTAGTTTTATTTAGAAAATGGACATCTGGGAAGAAATACAGGCCTTCAGGGCCATGTAATGGGATTTAATGCCCACTGGTCCCATATGCTATGTAATGGGCCTCCTCTACCAAAAAAGGTTTTCCTTTTTTCAACAAAAATAGGCTTTTAGCCAATCTGTAAAAAAATTATAAAATTATATAATATTATATATTATAAAAAATATCATATATGATTACATAGAAGAAAAAATATTTCATACATAATAGTATCACATAGAATTATAATTTAACTTTATTTGTAATAAATTAATATATATGTATGTTTGTAATTATGTTTGTATTTCTATCATATCGGTAGGGTTTCCACATTATAATGTAATTAACACAACATTAAATGTAGAGAAGTACTTGGTGAAACACTAACTCGAGGCCTCATCGAGAACCACATGGGTAGATACCACAGAATCACATTCTATGGGATATATATATATCAAATAATTTCAAATTAATCTTGCGAAAAGAAATTGAAATTGGCAATGGGTTTCCCCGGAGAATGAAAATGGATAGGGGGGTTAAGAATTTAAGCATGAAAATCAGTTAAAAACAATGATAACAAGAAAAACATTTATTGGTTTCAATGAAAAATACGTATCTAAGGGTTCAAAACATAGATGAGGGAGGATTTCAAGGATTTTCGGTGTGACAGATAGTTGATATATATATATATATTTATATTTCTAAATAATTAAAAAATTACACCATTTAATGAAAAAAATAACACACCCACATTTTTCAAATCGTGCATAATAAGAATATCAATTACTAGTGTTCTGAAGAAATTTATAGGTAAATTGAGTTATAAATGTGAAAATTCTTACTGAAATTCAAATCACTACTGTTTTTATAAAATATGGTTAAACTCACTAGTATCATTTATAAATATTACTTATAAAAAAAGGGATATTTCTATATTTTATGTAGAGTTTTCATATTAAATTTTTATATTTAAATTATAAATAAATTTATAAAGTGTTTATAAAATATGAAATAAGAATTGATATAAATTAAATTATATTAAATTATGAAATATTCATAAATTATTAAGGCAAATGGTTAATATTTAAATTCCTTAATTTAGATATATATTTAAATTTCTAAAATAGTTTTAGGGGATTTTATAAATGGGTTAAATAAATATTAAATATATGATATTAAAATAATGTATATTATTTAATTTTTTAATATAATGTTTTCATATATCAAGAAATCACAAGGGACTTTATTTTATTAAGAATTATATATGTTAATATTATTTAGTTCATATTAATTATATATAAATATAGAATTATGGGGAGCTCATATGTGTGATATAAATGTAAAATATATACGTTGATTTATTTGGGAGTGTCCATAAATGAAAGTAAAAAGTAAAAATTGTTTTTAGTTTATTGATTTAGGATATTTTCATAAATGAATATCTCATAATAAATTATTTGACCTTTTTAAATTGTTTATTTTATTGCCTATATGTTTATTATTCATTAATACTATTTTTTTATATTTTGAATTAGTGTATGATTTAACTCAAAATATATAAACTACTACTTATAAATTTCAAACCATGGAGTTACATTCTATGAATGATAAAAGTTTCTATTTCATCAAACATAAAATAATATTTTATTGGGTTGTAAATTTAATAATAAATGATAATAATGGATTATACATATTATGTTTTAAAATTTTATTTTATTTAAGGTCTATCTTGAGTAATAATTTGTGAATAATATTGTTCTGGATTTGACATCACACAAACCTGAGATTTTATGATTTTTATCTAGAAAAGTGACAGTTGGATACTTGTTTGACCATAATTTCTCTTAAATATATTTTAGTTTTGTAGGACTCCATACCTTTATATAAAGTCCTTTCATTTAACATTTAAATGATACATGTTGGATTATTCATATAATTACTTATTTTAATGATCCCAAATCATAATTTTTATGAATTTATCAAATTACTTATTTTAGGTTAATAAACTATATTTTACAAAAGATTTTTATTCCATGAATAAACAATAACTTATAATGCATCTATTATATAATGTATTGATCAACTTCATGACTACCAATAGACCACATGATTGGGGAACCTTTACACATTACCAATATTTACCTTTTATTAGATGTGATGCTTGGTTGTTTACCTTGACGTATCATGTGATGTAGTTATTACACGTAAAATATAAGATAATGTGAAATAGAAGATTTAAAATAAGGAAGGAAGAAATATTCAAAGTGTTTTAGCTACTACATGAGAAAATTTGATAAACCCCATAATTACTTTGAACAACCACATAAATAAAGTATACATAGACAAAGAAGAACAATTACAATAAGTATTTAAACTAACCATGGAATATGGGATTCAAATTTCTATAATTGATTGATATAACAAAAAAAATAGCTTTGATTGATCATTCTTATTTATGACAGGTTAAACCTACCATAATCCCATCAACACAAGGTTCTACTAATCCTATGTAAAATTAATTCTACCATATGACTATCTATGCTAGGGTGAATATATCATATGTAATGGTAAAGACACCAAAAGATGACCTACAGAAGGGTAAATCTAATGTTTTTAAGGATAAAGATACTACATGATGGGTGTTAACCATGAACCAGAGTATACAGTGCTACTATGATTAAGTACAGAATTCATGTGACTATTTTTGGGCCTTCATTAAATTTTACTGTGTTCTTATGATGTGTCAGTTGGAAGATGATTATCCATTAAAGAATACTTGGAGAAAAAAACTTATATGAATTATATTAAGACTTAAATGTGTATGTAGCTATCTTTCCATAATATAGGTACTTGTATTCTACTGCACTATGAAACTCATGTCAGTTTTTAATAGATTTATCCACATGAACCTAAAGATTTTATAGAATAATTTGTGAATTTTTTTTCAAATTTGAATATCAATAACACCTATATGAAATATGACCATGGTATTGATTTTAATGAAATATCTCTTATTAGATATCATCCTGACTATCCAAACCTTGATCAAGACTTCAAATAACTAAGAACGTCAATTCCTAGAATTGTTAGAACCCATTAATACAATCATCTATATGAAATAGGTAGGGATCTAGGAAAAGGATCACAAACCTGTGCCTTTATTAGAATCATGTTAGAAAAAACGATTACTTATCTCAACTATAACCTATGAACATTACTCATGTAGTTAGTGATGAACACTATATATAAGATATTCTAGGAGTGTTGAATAAATATGAAAGAAATAAAGTACGAGAATTAGTTGAGAGACCCAAGGAATACCTTACCATTGACACTAAATGGGTGTATAGAAACATGGGTGATAAATCTAGAACACTAGTTAGAAACAATAATAGGTTTGTATCAAAAATTTATATTCAATAAAAATAAATTCATTATGATGATTCCTTTTCACTAGTATAAAAACTAAATCCTTTAGAATAATACTATGTTTTGTAACTCATATTATTTCAAAATATGAAAAATTGATATTAAAAGTACAATCCTAAAAGGTTGTATTATTGAAGATGTATTTTTAAAAAAACACACACCATTCAAGACCTCATTTAAAAAATTATGTTTTAAAAAATTCAGAATAAAATTATAGTTCAATGATGGTTCTTAAATATTGTTATGATACAATCAACTATTTATTAGTTTAAAATGTACTTCAAAAAAGTATATCTTATTCTGAAAAATTTATAAAAATCATTTTAATTTTTTTTGGTTTTAAATATATATTTTGATGGAATAATTTACATTTCAACCAAAACCCCATTTTTGTATTGAATTTTCTAAACTTATAAAAAATCTATTTGAAATTAGATTTATGAGTTAGATAAATTTATTATTGGTTTTAATATTTTTCCAAACAAATAATGATTTTTTGTAAATCAATATAAATAAAAAAAATATTTTAAAACATTTAATATTACATAACACTAATCGAAGGAATACTATAATTATTTTTACTAATATGTTCGATGTGGATGAAACTGAGAAACTAGTTGAGAAAACTATTTTCATAGATATGATTGAGTGTTTACTATACATAACTGAAATAGATCCTAGTATCATGTTTAATGTGTGTATGTGTTCATATTTTTATGAAAACCACAGAGAATATAATTTAAATTCTTTTACAATAATTTTCAAGTACCTCACAAAATACATTTTTTATTGTATTATTATAGAGGACATACATTTGAATTATTATGTTATTATAATGCCTATTTGTGTGGATGGACATTATATTTAAAGAGAATATTTTGATCATTTCACTTTTTGGTCATGTATCTTGTGTTACATTGCAGTAATAAATAAGAATTTAGTTTCAATACGAGATACTAAAATAGAGTACATAACTGTATGTACTTTACGTGCATAGATTCTATAGATGAAACACACATTACTATAATATTGATATCAATTCATACATATCCCTATAAGAGATGATAATATATGTTCTACTAATATCTCTTAGAATCCTATTTATTTTTCTAAGACTAATAATATTGACAAAGCCATCACTTTTTGTGATATAATTTTCAAAAAGGGGATATCACTCTTCAATTCATTGACACTATGAAACAACTCATTGATATTTTCAAAAATATTTTTAATATAGATTGTTTAAATTATATTAGGCATGAATTTTGATTGATAATTTATTATTAATTATTATTCAATGTTTGAGCTTATATCTCTATTATTTTGGTAATAAGGTTACGAATTAACCATATAACATAAGCTACCATGATGAAAAATCATGTGTTAGGTAAAGATACAATGAATGCCTCGGATTTATTGATTGTTAGTCAAGTGGTAGGTCAATATACCATGTGCCTCCTATACAACCATTTATTAAGTAACATGGGTATTTAATCTACCATGACTGACATAGTTAAATTTATAAAAATTAAAAAAAAATATTTTATTGATTAATGTCTATTTATTTTAATTCCTATTTTATTTTCAATAAATGATATATTTAAACCAAAATTATGATTAAAATAATTTTATTTGTAAGTGTTCAACACACTGAAACCCTTCCTTCCCCTAAAAACTAAACCTTATATGCTCCCGATCATTCAGAGCCTCTCTTAACCTTATAAGAGATGGTTCATGTGAAAAAACACTTTGGAAGAAATGATACATTTTCTTGAGTAAAAATTATAAGACTCACAATATATATATATATCCAACCATTTTCTAACTCAAGAGAAATATATTAATTCCTTGTGTCTTAATTCAGGCAATGTTTTTACTTAAATGTTATCAAGTAGAAAGGATGTAAAAAATAGTTCCAAAAATTTGGAAGTACCTTAATTTAATGATTTTTCAAGTATTTATATATATATATATATAGTTTTAAACAGTTTATAATAAATAATACAAGTTAAAATCAATTAATGGATAATAGATGGGTCCCTCATAAAAATATAGGAAAAATAGTTCAAAATTTCCCCATGATGTTGATTTAGAGGTCTGTCAAAGTTACTATAAGTGGGATAATGGATCCTTGGAATTTTAGAAATCTCTAAAATAAATAACATTATATTGAAACCATAGAATATATATTATGATTTAATTGGATGGAGAGTTCTGCCTATTGTTAATGTTTATACGACACCTAATTTGTCTAATGAAATGCGACATTAACATCTTGGGGCGTCATGATATATATTTCCTATATTTTACAAAGAATCGTTTTCAAATAAACTTAAAAAATATTTTTAATGTGTCATATAGAGGAGTTGAGTATGTACTCATATTGGTCCAACTATCTTACATATCGAGATATAATTTTTATCATGCTATTCTGAAAAGAATTGTTACTCAGGAGGTGGAGAAGTAAAAAAAGATTATATTGGGATATGTTTGAGTGAATCAATTTGTAAAAAATGAGATAATTTTAGAACCCATTGATGAAGATTTGGTTGGATTCACATGATAAGATATATAAAATGATTAACATTATTAACCACATTGCAATGTCAAAATATGTAAATTATCTAGGTTTGGAACATGATGATATTTTTTAGTATTCTTTTGAGGAAGAATTGAATATGGAAATTGATGAAGATGTAAATGTTTCTGAGGAATAAGTTACTATTTATGGTGTGACTTTGAGATAATTTTGGAAGAAGAGGAAATAATAGATTTGAATGAATAATATATGTGATATTATATGGAATATGAGATTCATACTCTTAGGATAATGTATTTCTCTCCACCAACATATGTGTAGCGATATAGTGTTCAAATATTTTGATATGGACCTCCCATGTCACAAAACATTATACCTCATCATGAAGAAACATTTTACTCTATTACTGAAGATATTTGACATTATTTATCTATAATTATGGTATATTTTCTGATTCCAAGCTTGATGATGAATCTAGTGAGGATGGTGTTACCTCAGTTGAATGAAATAAATATGGTGAAGAAGAGGTAAAGTCACTTGAGAATGGTAATCATCTAGTGTATTATAAAGGTGATGAATCAACTATCTTAATGCTCTATTTTCAATGTTGAAAAATTACCCAAGATAATTGATGGTATTAGAATAATCATACCATGAGTATGCTGATGTTTTTAATTATGGAGGATATCCACCTATTCATGGTGGACATGCCATTCTTTTTTCACCATCCATTTTAGTCAAATTAGAATTAGTTGATGGAAATATTTTCAATCGGAATGATATACAGAAAAGGATTGGGGAATATTCCCATAGATATAGAAATCACGGGGAAAAAGAGTTAAAGAAAACAATAGAATGTGTTCTTTGTGAAATGTTTGGACCAACACTTGTAAAGGATAACAAAGTTCCGAACATACTACAGTTTGTGAATCAGTTCTTGGTAATGTGTTTGAGACCAAAATTGGTGGTCTTGTGCTATATTTATTTGTGCAGGGAGAGCCAAGACATTATTTTAATGTTGTTTAAATGGATTGTATGACGTCCCCTTCTGAACAAGATACTCATTTACCTCCACCTCCAACTTTATCCTCATCTATTGTAACATTAAATGACATAAATGAGTTTAAGGAGGATCTATTGAATATGTTAAATCCTTTTTAATAGTTTTTTAGAGTATTTTTGGAAACCAAAGAGGGATGAATTTTTATGAATTTTTCCCCCATTTTCATTGAATCTATCCCAATTTTGTATTGTAATATGGATTTAATGGATGTGAAGTTTAAAATATATAAGGGGAAAATGGGTATTCACCAAGAAATATTTTAATATATGATGATAGGAAAAGAACATGGAGACCTCAGTATATTTTCAATGGTTTGTAGACATTCTCTTACTCCATCATCTTCATGTGATCCACCATATATTATAAACATTGTTTCTTCAATTAATGAGAATCATATTGGGAATATAATTATAGAACGAATCATATTTTTTAGGATTTTTCTGAAAACATTAGATAGATGATTCTCTCTTAGTTTCATGACAAATTATACAAAATACTTCAGTCATTCAAGGAAGATTCCATGTATAATAGAAAAGATATATATAATAAAAAGGTAATAAAATTTTTAGTAAAAAGGTCTTTCAAAAAAGAATAACATTGAGTCATTATTTAGGTCCTAGGGTGAATGTTTAAAGATGCCTCATATGGAAAATTCTTTTAAAACATAGGAGGATCATCTCAATATCCTTGCACCCACATTAATGTTTTTTATATATCAAAAGGAAAATTGCATTATTACTATATAGAATAGATCATATGATGTTAATGTATTGACCATGATAATGGAACCATATATATATATATATATGATGAAAATACATGTGTTATAACACAACATTATAAGTGAGACTCAAAATAATAAATGTCATTACCCCATTAAACAAGTAACACCTTTCTTTTCAAGATCCTACATGATTAGAAATCCAAAAAAATGTATTATTGACTTTGATTAGTGTTACGATTGGTGACATCATGGGATATTTCCCAGGGTGCATGTGAGTAGGGACGAAACAGACCATATGAACATGTATTGGATTGTTGAAACCATCAGTAATATTATATTTAACCCTAATTGGTAATATCATGTAGAGTGATGGAAAGGAAATAGAGTTATTATATGATACTCATCGGGTCAATATCATCGGGTTCATTCCCTGGAAATGTCAGCTCCTGACCAGTGGTATCAAATCCAATACCCATCTATATGTGTTGAGATAATTTATAGGTTTCTTGTGTTGTTTGCACAATGTGGGAATTGGTATCTAAAGGGGGATACTATAACACACCAAAAGAATAAATTTTACTACCCATTTCAAAAAAGTGTGACTTTTTTGGGAGATTATATAATTTGAACTCCATAGTTAATAATTCTTCAACTAAAGTAATCTTAGGATGGTTGACCTCTAGTTTAGTTTCCTAGTGTGTGCGTGGGTAAGGAAAAACACACCGATGGAACATGTATTGGCATGTGGGGAAAATCATTTTTTTCATAAGTGACCCTAGTGGGTAATATCCTGTGGTGTGTTGAAAATGAAAGTGATATATTATAGAAGATGCATGGGTTTATGATAATTAGTTTCATGAAAAAGGGATGTAAGATCATGAAAGGTGTGGAGATTGTTTTTTAATCACTTTAAGACTCTTACACATCCATCTTCTTTAACAACTTCAATAACTACACCTTCAACATAGAAATCGTTAACCTTTTGTTTTTCTCCTACTCTCTATTTACAACACCTCAATATATAACTAATTTTATTATTATTAGTGATCTTCCAGATTATATTCTCAAGGAATATTCTGATCCTCAAGAAAAGGGGAAACCCTCTTGATCCTCAGGAAATGAGAAAGATTAATTATGGTTAAGATCTTTGGTAACCTGCTTTATTTTTTTACATTTATTTAAATTAATTTCAATGATTGTTATTTGTTATTATCTTGATTAAATTATAATCAATGAATATTTATTTTCCATATCTTGAAGAACTACTTTTCAATGAATTCTCCATGCTCTTATCTAGATTAAATTTATTTATATGACTTTTATTTATTATTAACCTAAATAAATTTTTTTTAGTGACTATTATTTATTCTTATTGTGATTAAATCCTATTCTTATATGTATTCCTAAGGATGTGTAATTTTTTTAACTATTTTGTAATCTCATTTGGGGTATCTAATTTGATGCTATTAACATTGTTCTATTACTTAATTGAAATATTAAAAGAAAATTGGATAATTTTTTTATTTTTTTAATTTAATGATTTATTCTTCCTTGATTTCTAATAACCAAAAAAATAGAGGTTGTTAGAAAGCCCTAAAATTACTTCATTGATGATACGAAATCAAGATTCTTTTGATTCAAATATATTTTGTGTTTTTTGTTAGAAAAGTATTTTGGATGAAAAACGGTTAAGTCCTGAATGGAATGTATGATATAATGTGTTGACCACATGATGTCTGGATTAACGATATAAAAACCAACCAATCACATTACGAGAGTATATTTCAATAAGGACTTTATTTACCATTACATATAGGTGTATCTAAAGGGTCCTCCTTTATGTAGTATGTTTTGAAGTTATCAAAATTTGAATCCAAGAGACTGTAAGATAGATAATTCAGTATAAGAAAATAGTAAAATATTTGTATGTGTTGGATCTATTACAAAAAGAGAATCGATAGATCACACAGTGAATTCAACTGATCAGATAAATAAATTTTATATCAACTGATGATGATTGACTGTAAGAAGGATTTCAAATGACTATATTATAAAGAGTTATAATTTATCGAAATATTGAATCGTTCACCTTGAGGAAATTGACAGACCATGCCTATCTATATAATGGTAGAGATATCATGATCATATAAATATATATAAGGATAAAGATAAAAAAAATATAAATGTAAATATACTACAATATTATATAGATATGGGTTAAGTTAGTCGATGTAAATGTAAATCTACTACAATCTAACCAACATAATGGTAATACTAATCTATGCAAAGATAAATATACCACATGAAGAGATTATTCACTTACCAGGAGTATTCTATTCTATGTTTCCTATGTATATAATTCCAATGAAGATTTATTTTTATTTTTATTGAATATATTAGGGATGTTATGAATTTTTGGAATAAGGATTGTTATCCATGAAAGAATACTTTGATATGAAAAATCAAAAATATAGGGGAAGCCTTAAAAATGCATGGGGTGTGATTTCTGTGATCTCTATGCATGTATTCTCTTTCCCTAGTACACCCTTATTGATAGTAGATTTGTAAGAAACTATGAATAGTATTTTAATAACTATAAATATCACTCCTGAACTAACTAGACAATTATTCTAGGAGAGCATCCTCCTTGATCTTCCAAACTATATTAGTGATTGAGATGCATCAATCTTCTCATAATTTTTTTCACCTTCTCTAATTATTTTACATTTTTATTAGTTCTTATATTTCTTATATATCATTTATAAATTATCTAAATGTGGAATGTATAGTTACTGGATAATAACTATGATTATTTCTTTACATCTACTATCCAACAAATAACCCTAGAAGAGGACCGACTGAGCCTAGACTGCCATTTGTGAAATTATTTTTATAAAACAAAATCCATGTCAAAGATTTTTTATTAAGTTTTAATTAGCATGTTTGGAAGTATCATAACATCAAATGGATAAGACTATGATTAATACTAGAGATAACCTCTTTCATTAATTCAGATCTAAATTTTAAATTTTATTTTTGTTACCTATTTTTAATTAACTAAGAAAAAGTATATTAGTTTTTTCACTATGTCATCTTAAAACAGTAATTGAAAAATATAATTTTACAGTTGGAATTTATTAGTGATATATATATTTTTTGTAGAGAGAATAAAATGGTTTCAAAAGTTATATTTGTTTCCAAAATTTAACAATGTTTTTATCAATCATTCCAGAAGCTATTTCAATGCATCAAATTAAATATTAATATTATAATTTTTAATTGTGAAATTTCTTAAATTAAATGGATTTTAAGTCTAATTTTGAAAATAGAAAACCTTAAATTGGAATCTCAAATTTTCATGAATTGAAAATTCTTCTTGGATCAAAAATATGAATTTGTAAAAATGTTACAACGATTAACCTGTTTTTAGACAAGTAACATAAATAATCTATTATATAAATTGTAGTAAAATTGAAATGTTTGGGACTTTTGGATTGTATGATACTTAAATAAATCCAGAAAATAATATATAAATATAAGTAAATCATGGATTAGATTATATAATGTTTTAAAAACCTTTTAAAATACTAAATTTAAAAATCCTCTAAGGAAAACACGCATCTGGACCATTATCAATAAATATGGGTAATCTTAATAGGTAAATTCACATAAATTATAATTTTGAAGAAAAACATGAAATAGTCGACCCTAATGGTTAGCTTCCCATTCTGAGAATGGCCTTTCAGCCACAAATAACAAGAAAACCCTAACAATTACGATAACATATGAATATATTTATGATAATTCTCTTGAAGGATTAGGATAGTGGGTATCCACTCACCTATTTAAGATTGATATATGATATAATGAACATTATATATATATAAATAGATAAATATAAGATAAATTCTTAATTAGACATAATGTTTTAATGAAATATAAATTTTTCTCCAATATTATTCAAATCAATAGGTTTTATCAATTTTATTGGAGGATAATTAATAATATTAATTATTAGATTTATGTAAAAAATGATAATAAATTGATAATTTTTTTATTATAAATAAAAAATTCAACATCATCAAACGCAACTTTTGTATGAGTCCTATAAATTTAGAATCATAGTGGAATACATTTGTTAAACTGGTACATAAATGTGTGAATAATTATTAAGAAAGAGATTTATTTATGTTAGAGTAGCCCATTACTAAATAGAAAGTTGGTATTGATGTCGAATTAACTAATCTATAATCATATTTTAGGTATGGGGAATATTTTTTAGATGTCTATAATCTCACAACTACGTATATTGATCATAACTAAAAAAACGTGTTAGAAAAAAGTAGTATAATGCCTCATGATGTTCATGACATGGGACTACTCACTCCAATGTTGTTTCATAATATCATAATAGGACTCAACCACATGATTTGAACTATTAGAGTTATGGAATAATTCTTGATAGCCACTCAAGAGGGAAATTAGTCTTACTTCACAAATCATAGGGAATATTTTACTACATCATTCAAACAATATCTACTTTAATGTTAAAGAAGTCGTTCGATCCTCAACCCCTGGTATTGATCCCAAAGAAATGTCTATTCATTAGAATCACTTTAAACATTTTTTTCCTTGGTGAGACTTTATGGACTTTTCCATTCCCATTCCTCATAACTGGAACAACCTATTTTTTCATCCTCTTTGTCTTCCGTCCTTCTTTCCATGATGGATATCGTGAATAAACCATCATTAGTGCATGATTCACCCTTATCTTATCATTATTATTACATTCCTCAAATGTAGTAATTTTTTTCTAGTATAATAGATTCTCTACCATTTAATATCATCTTCCCATTTATCCCAAAAATAGTGGATTTCCTTGTGAATACTTCATATCCTATCTTGTTATAATTTTTATCCATATTTCTATTATTAGAACAAATAATTCATCTGTAATTAAATTCATACCTCTTGTAGTCATTTCTTGGATGAGATTTTTATATAAAAGAATTTGTCCCACATTTTTCCCTCTAAATTTTATATTTACACTAATGGTGTGACCCATGATTCCAAAGTAGTAAAATTTTGTAGATGCCTTCCTTCGAGAGACAAAACATATAAATTTTTCATGAATCTTCTATTTACTCAATAATTCCATATCTAGAATGTTACATACTCTACCTATCATGGTGAATGTTTTATTGATCAACATTGTCATATTTATGGATTGAAGTTCATTACATGTCTCTCAATCTTCTCATCCACCTGTTTTATTTGAGAATCTATCATCTCAAACATGGAATCCACTTCCTTTCTAGGTTTTATTCACTAATAAAGTTTCATTTTGAGAGGGATAACAATTTATTTTAGTTATTTTTCCATGGATATATTTTATTTGATGTAATGTGAATGTTATTCAAGAAGGTCACTTTGGTCATTCAGCTTTCAACCCATTTTCATTATTTCTTCACTCAAGGTCACCACCAATGTCCTCAATATTTTGTTCTACATAAAAACATATTCTATGACTGAATGGTCCAAACCATGAACTACCTTATATTCAATTATTTTCATTCTATATCATTGATATATAATGGTACTAATTTTTATTAATTATTTAATAAATGTACTTAAATTCTTCCTTTCCAGATATGAAATGATCATCATCAAACTCCATTTCCATGAATCTCATTGTTATGAATCCACATTAACCTAAATTTGGTTAATGTGTATATAGTAACAACCCATGTTATTTATAATTCAATATATTTATTTATTTTTTTATATTTTTGAACCTTTTTGGGGTTTTATAGTTTTTATCAAATTTTGCAAAGTTGTTGGGTGTTGAATGGTTTTTGAAGGTCAGTAGAAACCATGTGGTAACTGTGGTTCCTCCGTCCCCAACATCCACATATATGCTAGAAACACTTTTATTAAACAATAACATTGATACAAACCAAGCTAAACATATCTTTATTATATATTATTTCCACAATTTAATCATTACATCTCACAATAATCGTACAATCCCAATAACATAAGGAATTGTGTCTTTGAGAACATGATATATAATATAATTATTTTACTACAATTTTGAAAATATATCTATAATCAAGGGACACTTGGATCCCTTCTAGACATCTCTTAATTTGTACTAATCTTTATAAACTAGAAAAAAGAAGCCTAATAAAGATGAGAGATTCAACACTCAGTATGGGAAAACATATCGACATGTAATCAAGTTATAGATCATAATATTATGAGAAAACATGAGTAGGTGATAAATATTTTAACATCCCCATCTAAGATCACTATGACTAATACTTGTATCGATTACAATAAATGATCTCATGCATGCCTCCTCATATTCCAAGGGTTTCTGACAAACATGAGGGGTCAATAGTGGCATGACGAGGAGATTATACCCCCTATATCAATGTTCACAATAATAGATATATTTTACTAGGAAACCTAAACCATTGAAAAAATGAGTAGAGTAAACATGATAAATAAAATATACCAATCAATATATCAAATTACGTCGAATCATACATACAGTCCAATAAAAAATATTCTCCCACTAGGTTGGAATATATAAAACAATACAAGTAAATATAAACTAAAATACCAAGTGTCTAGGATCCATCCTTGAACCTCACCTAATCCTAGTCTATTGACTCTGTGCTATCCAACTCAATGATAAAATACCAGGCCTGAGAACAACTTCAAACTGCATCATGTGAGAGCTACTCAAGTACACCTGTACAGTGGCCGTCTGGTCAGGGTTTGAGTACATAACTCTATAGTACCCCACTAATGTGGTTCCATGCATAACTATTAAAACAATGATATGTTCCTATTCTATGAAAAGATGGAATAAATTAATAACTATAGAGATTCAAGGAATCAATGAACATCGATACTTGAGACCACATCCATGATTGACTATACCTAATTTATCTAGTGACGAAATGCCTTTGAGATTGTTTCTGTGTCTTTTCCAACCAGTATAATGACCTTGGGTTATAATCCACCTCAATATACATTAATAATTACCAATGTCTTTATATTCCTTGTATAAAAATAATAATAACCCTTGTCCTGATACACCTGATATATAAATGATAAATTTTTGGGGGACAAAATATCCTAGGTTTACATGACTAACAATGCCTTGGACGATATTAGAATCCCAAATTATAGAATTTCATGAGCCCAACTATAAGACCGCAACCCGTATTTCATGTGATTAGTCTATCCTTTTCCACACAAGATAATACGATTTACCCTAACTCAATATATATTAGGCCCTTGGTATATATAATTCCATGATCACCAACCGTAAGACCCACATTAGGATAGCATGCAGTGTTCCCCCACCTGAGACCACTATAATGTCCCATATCTAAATCAATGGAATTCCCACTAACATAATCATTCAGAACCTTGGAGCATGTAAAAGGCATCCCAAAGTATCACAACTCTTCCATGAGCATTTTGTATTTCATAATAATGACCACCCATATGGCATGTACCTATATCATGTCAAATTCCCACACTTGTCTTATAAGTCAAATTCTAGGAAGTATATCCCAGATTGCACATAATAAAAACTATAAGGAACCATCATTAAAAATTACATAAACATGATTTAAACAAATAATTCACATTGAGGATCTTTTCAGATATTTAGTTTTAGAGAATTAGGCCATAACAATTACATTACATCTTAAAATTTACTAGGTAGACAATTCTACTAAGTTTCCATTTTTTCATAAAATAAAAAATATGGAAAAAGAGTCATGTCTAGTCCCAAGTTTTAGATTGCATGACTATTTCTTGATCTCATCCATGACCCTAATTATCTTTAAGTCATATGAAAAACATTTCAAAACATGGGATGAGTATAAAAAGCTCAGTAAGGGTTTTAAAGCAAAGAAGGAAAACATTATTTCATTAATAAATACATAATATAAGTTCTTTAACAAACCTCATGAAATCATAAGATTTTACTTAGTAAACCCAAATCATAAATGTAACTTGTGGAATCCATAAAATACTTACTTTTTATATTTCACAACTACGTAGGGAGTTACATTTGGAATACCAATCACAGAATATTCCCTAAATATCTTAGAAGAAACATTCATTTTTAGCTCCGTCGCATTACCCAATTCATTGGAGAGCTATCTCAGCCTGCCCGACCTTAGGTTTATCACAGAACAACCTGTATTCATAAACAATGACAAAGAACTATAACGTAGTCATAACACATTAAACAAAAATAAAGGAAAGATAAAATTTCCAAATTTCTATCAAAATATATTATTTCATGATATTGATATAATAAATTCTTTATCAAACCATTTTTAAAAACCATTTAAAACATTTAATAAAGAGATTGCTGAATCAAAGTGTCCCATACCACTTTGAAACTTTTAAATGAATTATCATTTTAAAACATTAATTTACATATAAATAAATACTAAAAACCATTTTTAAAACATGGTAATTAATGAGAAAGATTTATAAGAATAAATCATTAAAATTTTTAAAAGAATGTTTTAGTTAAAGAGTTTGATATCACTTAGAAAATACTTGAATAAAAATAATTAAAGAATTACAATAAACAAAACATATAATATCATGAGAATTAAGAGATTCATGATATAATATTTCAAGGCGTTGAATGTACACCATTTAAATGTGAATTGGTGCATAACAACAATTAACTCTCAATCGAATGTAAATTGAGACGAAATCCTTTATAAAGACTGTATCCATAGATTATAAACAAATCAATTACATAATTATGTGTGAAAAATATAAATACACCCAATATAAGGGGATATGATTTGTAAAACAATAATAGGTCATTAACACATATTTATTGAAAGGCATAATCATCAATTATAAGTTTAACACAAAGAAGTTAAATTGGTTTATGAAGTTCCCTTATAGAAATTCGACATCATAACAGCGTCACATTAAAATTATGAAAATGAGTAGATTAGAGAGAAAATGATATATCATCACATGGAAATATAATTTACAACAATAAGGATATATAATAACACATTTCAACCTAAGAATATGTAAATAACAAAATACGTCTTTTAAAAAGAGGAGGGTGAAAGGTTCTTTTACCGATTTGGTAACTTATGAAACATACAACCCATAATAAAGGATCATACCATGAAGTTGTAAATATCCATAAGTTAAAGTATATTAAACAAATAATACAATCCTGGTTAGGAAATACACCACCAAAAAGGAAATAGTGGAAAATATATAATGAATCTCACGGGAACAAAAAGTGAGATGAAAACCCCTTACCACATTATAATCAATCGAGTTGTTTGACCAAAATTTAATAACCACCAAATTAATCACAGAATACCATGAATATGAAAAGAATCATGATAATATATATATATATATATATCAAATGTAAGTACACAATACACCATAAGAAATAAATTAGTGGTGATCGATTGAAATCTCACAGAATTAAAAGTGAGATATGATACCCCTACCAAATTGTAATTAATCGAGTCATATGAAGAAAAGTTAATAACCACCAAATGTAGCACAGAATACCATGTATATAAAGTGAATAATGATAATATTTATAAAATTTCAGTACACAATACACCGCATACAATTATTAAGTGGTGACCAATGGAAAATCTCGCTGAATTAAAAGTGAGATAAGAAACACCTTACCTCATGTCTGACTTGATCCGTTCGTTCCTTAATCTCTTTAATAATAAGCTAAACTAAATTTATAATTTTTTTAAAAAAAATTCAAGATTATTATTCCTTTTATATCAGTTATTACCATGTTATAATAATTATTCAATAATTTAATTAAATAATGGTCGTTTTGTCGATATTTGGTACTTGAGTCAAAAATGAACTTCTTATAGTTACAAGTTATTCAGGTTGTAAAAATTCTATTATCTCCATAATTATATTCATGATTTAGATATAATATTAATCATATATATCCAGAATATGTATTTATTTATAATATTACATAACATTTGGAGAAAATAAATGCAATGCACCGTTCATGGAGACGGTAAGCCATACGTACGCTTGAACGCAACTGTCATTTCTATTTCATATTTAATGGAATGAAAACATAATGATGCACAGGTATATTATAATTCTAGTATAATATAATATGATTTATATGCTACATAATTTCATTAACTCCATCCTTTATATGTTACATGTATGTCATGAATGAATCATATCAACATGAGCGGGCGGTAGTCCACACTTCCTCAAATGAAATTATCATATATACAAATATTGGAAATCATATATGTATGTTTGTAAATAAGAATTACAGAATAATATAGAAAACATAATCATAATTTATATCATATATAAACATATTTCCATAATAATGACAACCATAAGAGGTGGTAGGAGAATTTAGAACTATCATCGTTTCGTGAGGTGTTAATCTGCTGTCTATAGAAACAATATGTTCTTTACCCATTAGATGTAGGTGTGTGTAAATGTAGTTCTAATCCTTCTCATAAAAAAGTGTATATTGAGGATACATTTGTTTTTATAAAATATACAAATAAAAATAGTTTAAGGGGATGGATAAGTAAAATAAAACAAAATAACTTATGAGAAGACATTAAATTTAAATCAGGTAACTCCCTTTGGTTTGAACCAAAAGGGATTCTTGAAGCGCCTTCGGCATAATATAAGGCTTCTAGGAGGAAGAAAGAGATATTTAGAGATTATTTGGGTAGAATTTGGATGACCCATGGGTATTGAGATGTGTTAGTAATGGGTTAGAGGTGAGGGATTTTTATAAGCGAGAGGAGGGGCACTTCAGGAAAGTGTGAAAATGTTATTTTATTATATAATGATTTTTGGTTTCTAAAGAACCATAACATATTAAAGTCCAATATAAGATAAATCATGGTCGAAATAAAATCATGAAATTAGAATTGGATAGTTTTTGGATATTATTTTAATCTTTATAATCTTATTTATTTAAATCATTTATTAATGAAGTAAACACTGCATCATTATTGTGTCATAATTAATATGAATATTTAAATGATTAAAAATTATAAAACAAATACAATAATGTAGGAAATATTTTTATCTTTATAATTAATATTTTTATCCAAATATATTAATCTTATAAACCAAAATTAATTTTTTTTTCAAAATAATACATGTTTATGATATTATTATTTTTACATAAAATAAAAAGTAAATATTATT
Source organism: Viscum album (assembly GCA_963277665.1). Classification (NCBI taxonomy): domain Eukaryota; kingdom Viridiplantae; phylum Streptophyta; class Magnoliopsida; order Santalales; family Viscaceae; genus Viscum; species Viscum album. Next base: position 1,017,332,145 of record OY728140.1, on the reverse strand, counting down.
ATTATCTTACTGAAGTTGCGTTCAAAGGCCAAAAGTATCACAAAAATATTTTCTTGGTTTACCATTACTCATCCAATAAGGTTATGAAATGTGATAAGGTAATTTTATATTATTATAATATTGTTTTTACCATGAATTATCCGATTTACCTTTAACGGCGGTTAAAAAAAGTCCAAAGTTACTATTCACCAAAAAACATTCATCTTATTGATCCCCATTTTACTTAATAATAACAACTATGTATGTAATATTTTTTAAATTCAATTCAAATATGTGGTAAAATTTTATTTAAATGGAAATTTCTTCTATTTAACTACTACTCCGTGATTTCACTATTAATCAAAAATTGATGTTTTCAGAAAAATACCAAAAAATTAACCAAAGATATATTTGATATTATGAATTCCAAAATTAAGTCTATTTTACAAAATTAAATAAATTTAAGCTTCATTAATTAATTTAAATTATTTCCCATTGTAAAAAAAAGCACGTCTTTAGGAAATAATAACTATCAAAAGATTGACACTTGTTTATGTCCAATTTCAAAGTGAAATTACTTACAATGAAAAAAATTGGATTAAATGGTTAAACTATAATCTAATAACACTTTAAACCCAATTAAAAATATAATCCAACCATATAAATAAATTATATTAAAAGGTATTTTTGAATTAAAATACAATATTTTTCACTACTCATTATAAAATGAATTTAATTAGTAAAATACAAAAAATTTACCCAAAGTAAATTTTGGTGTCCCGACTAAAGAAGAATTTTATTATGTCAAAAAAGAATATATAAAAGCGACCAAAACTATATTTATAGAGGGTTATGCATCAAAAGGCGGTACATCAACTTTTTAATTAATATTAGAGTATTTATGCTAAAAATCACATTCTTTCTTGTTTTAAGCCTCTAAAATTTGTTGGGTAAATGAATTTTTTTACCAATAATGTCTATTAATATTTTAGATAGTTCTATCTATTCCCTGAAATACAACGGCTAGTCATTAACTACTTTTTAAAATAATATTATATTATTATTTTTTAGAATGACCCAGCATTGAGTGCAACATAAAATTACAAAGAAACTCGTTGTTGCGTATCGGGTATGCCATCGAACATATCATCCCATTAAAAGTAAAATTAATATTTATTTCACAAAATTTAAGAAATTTGAAAATGTAAAATTACTTATTTACCAGGGATGTTACATCCTTCCCCTCTTTTGGAAATTCTGTCCTCGCAATTTTAAAATTGGGCTTGGATAATTCATTAAAAGTCCCACATCAGAAAAAGAGTAAATATAACTATCACTTTAAAAGAAAGAGATATAAGTAAAAAGGTCACCCTAGGTATCCCATACATGGATTCGATGAAAATATAGATATGAAAGAGAAACTAACTCTCATATATTAATATAGAGTGATAGTGAACTTGATCATGGAAATTTAGCCACCACAATACCATAAATTTGTGGTTGGATAAAAGTTTGATAATAAAAGAGAGCTTATGACATTTTTGTTCATGATCCTTTTCATAGAGTTGAATAATTTTTTTAATAATTAGACTAATATCTTAAGGAAATATACTTACTAGTCATATAGAGTGTCATCCTTTAATAAAATTCTACCACAAACTCATCTTTTCTCAAAACGGTAAGCATTCAAGAAGACTTGGTCACACATGAACTGCTAGAATAAACTTCCAGCATATCACATAATCTACAGAAGATTAACTATATATTTCCCCTATCTTTAGACAGCAACCAAAACCAAAATTGGTTAGTACAAGATCAAATAATCCCCAAAAGGATAATCCTTTATAAAAATAAATACGACTCTTAATCTCCGAAATTCGACAAAATGAACCCAAAGTTCATGAAAGACCATTCAATATAAAATTTTCCAAAAAATTGATCCAAGTAATCCAAACAAATATTGAATCCCAAAACTCATAAAGATTTAACAACAAAGTCTTCCATAGTAAATCTTAATATTTATATCCAAAAACATCGATTACTCTTAAAGTATCATACAGATGTGTAATTAACATAAACACATATTCTCTATGATAGATTAATCATTTCCATAAATAAACCAAATCACCTTATGTCCACAATAAAAACATAGATTCTTCAAAAATAATATTTCAACCATTACTCCACAAATTAAATCCCATAGTATTTTATTTTCCGTAAGCATATAGTGTTCTTAAAAGAGAGAGTGTTTTCTAAAATTACCACTATCACTTAGTCACCCAATCCTTTTCCTATACTAAGGATTTCAATTTTATAGAACATAAGATCCAAAATAAAATTATTCTTTATCCATATAATTATTTAACTAAAAATAATTAGTCATACAAACTAGGGACTTCATGTAGTCCAGTGGTAGGCGATAAATCCCAATCACCCTTTGGTTGTGGGTTCGATTCCCGTATCTTTGTCAGACATGAAGGGTTGTCACACAGTTTGTGTGTTGTAATTGTTCAAAAACTATAAAATTTTATAACATTCCAAAAAGAGAGGCAAATTCTTCAAAAATAACCATATCATATTTTACCCTCAAAGGTTATCTAATACCTTTCATTTTTCACCCCAAAATGTAAAAACTAGTTATCATCTCTAAAATAACTATGACTCTTTCAGATATTCTAACCATTATGGTTATGTCACTTATGAATAAATAACACCCTAACCTCTAAATTTATATAAACCGACCTCTGATACCAACTACAAGGACCCATCCATAAACATTACATAATCTTGAATTAAATGAATAAATTTAAATTGAAGATCTTTTCAGATTTAGAGTTTTAGAGAATTTGGCCATACCTATTACATTACATATAAAAAATTTTAAGGTAGACACTTCTACTAAGATTCCATTTTTTCAATGAAATAAAAACTCTTGAAAAAAAAGTCATTCCTAGTCCCATGTTTTAGACATCATGAATTTTCCTCCATCCCATCATTGACCATATTCATCTTTATGTCATGTGAAAAAACATTTCAAAACATGGGATGAGCATAAAAATCTCAATAAGGGTTTTAAAACAAATAAAGAAAACATTAGTTCATTAATACATACGTTACATAAACACTTTAAGAAACCTCATGAAATCATAAGATTTTACGAAGTTAAAATAAAACATAAAGGTAACTTGTGGAATCCATAACGTACATATGTTATAGATTTCATATCTATGTAGGGAGTTACATTTGGAATACTCATCAATGTATATTCACTAAATCTCTTAGGAGAAACATTCGTGTTTACCTTCGTCACGTTACCCAATACATTGGAGAGATATATCAGGATCACCTGCCCCATGTTTATCACGGAACCAATATTATTTGTAAACAATGATAAAGAACCATAATGTAGACATAACATATAAAACAAGCATAAAAAAAGATTGCACTTCCACATTTCTATCACAATATATTATTTCAAGATATTGACATAATCAATTATATATCAAACCATTTTCAAAAACCATTTAAAATATTTAATAAAGAGATTTTTGAATCAAAATGTCCCATACCACTTTGAAACTTTTAAAAGAATTATCATTTAAAATCCTTAATGAATATTTAAATAAATCCTAAAAACCATTTTTAAAACATGGAAATTAATGATAAGTATTTATAATATTAATTTTTTAAAACATTTAAAATAATTTTTTAGTTAAAAAGTTCATTACAACATAGAAAATACTTGAATAAAAATAATTAAAGAATAACATTAACTTATAATACCATGAAAATAAGTAGATTCATGATATAACATTTAAATGGTCTCTATATACACCATTTATATGTGAATTGGTGCATAACAACAATGAAGTCTCAATGGAATGTTAATTGATACGAAATCCATTATAAATAATGTATCCTTAGATTAAGGATAAATCAATTACATAATTATGTGTCTAAAATATAAATACCCCTAATATGAGTGGATATTAAGTGTAAAACAATCAGAGGTCATTCACACATATTTAGAGAAAGACAAAATCAATATGTAGAAGATTAACCCAAAGAATTGAAATTTGGTTAAGAAGTTCCCTTATAGAAATTCGACAGCCTAATGGTGTCACATTAAAATTCATAAAATGATTTGATGAGATAGAAATGGATATCTCAGCACATGGACATAAAATTTACAATAATAAGTATGTATGAGAACACATCCTAACATAAGAAGCTCTAAATAACAAAATAATTATTTTAAAATGAGGTGGGTGAAAGGTTCCCTTGTCGATTTGTTATCCTTGGAAACATACACCCCATAAAAAAGGATCACACCATGAAGTTTTAAATACCAATAAATTAAGTTATATTACACAAATAACACAATAATGGGAAGTACATACACCACACAAATGTAAATAGTGGAAAATATAGCATGAATATCACGAGAATAAAATGTTAGATGAAAACCACTTTCCATGTTGTAATCAATCGAGTGGCATGACAAACAGTTAATAACCACAAAATGAATCACAAAATACCATGATTATAATGAGATTCATGATAATATATATCAAATGGAACTACACAATTCACAACATGCAATAAATAAGTTTCAAATAATGGAAATCTCACGGAATTGATAGTTAGATAAGTACCCCCTTACCACATTGTAATTAATCGAGTCGTATGAACAGAAATTAATTACAACCAACTGAATCACAGAATAAATTTAATATAAAGATAATCATGATAATATATATATAATTTATGTACACAATTCACCACATTGAATAAAAAAGTGACGAATAATGGAAATTTTACAAAATAAAATGTGAGATAAGAAACCCCTTACCTCATGTCCAACTTGACCCATTCGTTCTTCAATCTCATTAATAACAAGCTAAAGAAAATTTATACTTGGTTAATAACCTCTTTCAAATTTATTATTACTTATGAATCACTTATTAATATGTTAGATACATTATGCAATCATTTAAGTTAATAATGGTCATTTTGTCGATATTCGGTACTTGAGTCACAAAAATGAACCTCTTATAATTACAAGAAGATTATGTGGTCAAAATTACATTATGTATAGAATGATATTCATGATTTAGATATCATATATATCATATATATCCCATATATGTATGTATTTATAATATTACATAACATTTGGAGATAAGAAATGAAATGCACTGTTCATGGAGACGGTAAGCCGTACGTACGCATGAACGCTACTTTAATTTCTATGTCACATTTAATGTAATGAAAACATAACGATATATAGGTATATTATAATTCCATAATAATATCATATGAAATATATGTTACATAATTTCATTAAATCTATCCTATATACATTCCATGTATGTCATGAAGGAATCATATCACCTTGAGGGGCGGTAGTCCGCACTCACTCAAATGAAATTATCATATATACACATTTTAAATGCATGAGGGTATGTTTGTAAAAATATTTCAGAAGCATAGAGAAAAAATAGACATAATATATATCACATATAAATATAGTTCCATCATAATTACCACTATTAATGGTGGTAGGAGAATATTGAACAATCATCGTTTCATGAGGCGTTAGTTTTCCATCCAAAAAAATAGTATGTTCTTTACCTATTAGATGGAAGTGTGTGTAAGTGTAGTTATAATCCATCTCATAACCACAATCAAGTATATTGAGGATAATTTTTCGTTTATAAAATAAAGTAATTAAAAGAGTTTATGGTGTTGGAGAAGTAAAATAACACAAAAGAACTTAAGGGAAGGTGTTACCTTTAATTCCGGTAACTCCATTTGGTTTGAACCAAAAATGTTTCTTGAAGTGTCTTTTCCCTAATTTAAGTCTCCTAGGAAGAAGAGAGGGGTATTGAGAGATTATTTTGACAGTGGTTGGATGAGCCTAGGGGTTTTATAGGTGAGGGTAATGGGTTACAGGTGAGGGATATTTATTAGGGGGAGGAGGGGCTCATTATGAAAGTGTTAAAATACTATTTTATTATATAATGATTTTTGATTTCTAAAAGACCAAAACTTAGTAAAGTATAAGATAATATGTATCATGGTAGAAATAAAATCACAAAATAATAATTGGACAAGTATTGGATATTATTTTAAACTTTATAATCATATTTATTTAAATCATTTAATAATGAGGTAAACACTGTATCATTATTGTGCCATAAATAATTTAATTTATTTAATGTCTAAAATTATAAAACAAATTCCATAATGTAAGAAATAGTTTTAGCTTTATAATTAATATTTATAATCTAATATATCAATAATATAATCCCACATTAAAATAGTTTTTGCAAAACAATATCTATTTATGTGATTTTTATTTTTAAATTTCAATATAAAGTTATTAATATCATTCTCTTACCCAGGTGGCTTTAAAAGTCCAAAAGTGTCATGAACTGTCCCCTAGGGACTATGTCGTGACTACCATAAGACCACCTTCCATAGGCTAGGGGATGGTGACTATCACCAGAGGCATATTCCCTAAAACTGGGAAGGCATTGCCTTTATAACCTATAAACACACACAACCAACCACACAGCAAGATACGAAATCAAGAAAAATGTATAGTAAATAGTGCGTGTATAGCCAGAAAATGGGGTCAGAATACAAGCCCAGTTGGAAAGTATAAAAAACTGAAAGTATAAGTAAACTGGAGAAAAAAAGAAGTCAACTGCTGGGTTATCCTCCAAGGTTCCTACCTGAAGGGTAGGTACAGATCGCCTCCTCAGTACTCCGCGTTCGTTCGCCTACTCCGTGTACCGAATAATTGTATGGTCCACCTCCGGGAACTGTCCAGTCCTGGTACCTGCAGTCTTGATCTACAATGTTTGTCGTTTTCACCAAATAAAACAAGGTGCGGGCATAGCCTGTGCAGGGGTGAGTACATCATTACCCAGTAGGGACCCCGAGACCCTCAAGGTCTCAGAAAATCCACAAAGGATAAACCTAAAAGCATGAATTCAACTGTCAACCCAACTTAGGTATATGCCCATACATATACCTAAGTTATCAAGTATACACATATCAATCATGAGGAAACACAGGGTCTATCCCAAAAGCCCAAAGCTCAAATGTTCCACAAAGTAAGGAAAACCACAAAGGAAAGTACCACACAAGTACGTCACACAGAATAATACCACCAAGGTATTACCTTGAAGGAAAGTACCACACAAGTAAGAACCCATCACAAACCATGTATAACTTATGTATGGTAGTAGAGATGATTATTTATAGCTACTAAATCATATTACTCCTTTAAGAGGCTTTGCTGCTGACCGACACCGAATCTCTAGGAGCTGACCCACACATGATCGCTAGGAGCTGACCCACAGAGGATCTGTAGGTGCTGACCCACACAGGATCGCTAGGAGCTAAACCACACAAGATCTCTAAGAGCTGACCCACACATGATCGCTAGGTGCTGAACCACATATGATCGCAAGGAGATGACCCACACATGATCGCTAGGAGCTAACCACCACAGGATATCTGGGAGCTAACCCACACAGGATCCCTAGGAGCTGACCCACACAGGATCCCTAGGAGCTGACCCACACCGGATCGCTAGTCAGTCTTATCGTCACAACCAGCTACTGGGTTCCCACATTAGGCTTTCTCTTCTCTGGGAGAGTCTAATCTCCAAGCCACAAGTCAGTACTACAACTACCACTAAGGACCACGAAGAAGTATCTCAAAGGACCGCCACATCATAGATGTCTCAATGAAATATACGGTGTGTCAATTGGACTCCCTGTCTATGAGTTATTATCCTTTTAGTCCCAAGGGACCAATTGGATTTGTTCTTGATCCAACCCAACCATACCGCATTCGTATACAAAACTCTAGTGGGGTATACCAAAAGGATCATCTCGATCCAAGGATTCTGGTGCTATAGACAGTTCATCATTTCGACACCATATGAGGGAGATATGTCAAATACATGATCTTTCAATAATAATAATAATAATAATAATATTGGATGTTTGGTGGACCCGAGCCACGAACCAGAATGTAATATTCACCATTAGACTTAAATCCACCATCTTAATGTCAGGATCATGTCGCTGCTTACGGAATGTCATTCGGACATCTCACGGAGGAGTTACAGATGGTCAAAGTTTTAATAATAATAATGTATTAATATTATTTGATCGTCTCAGGTACCTGATCCAAAAACCAGAAAAAGACTTCCAATATTGGACTCATAATTTACATCTCGAATTCAGGTTCGTATTGCCGCTAAAGAAGCATGAAACTGAGGTCGCACGAAGAAGTTACAGTCAAAACACGGTTTTCCCATAAAAAATTAAAATAATAATATTTTAATATTATTATTAATAATTTTATTTAAACCTTCCTTGTATTATGTTGCATCTAAATTTTTTTTCAAGTTGAGCATGCATCCCTCTTAATTGGCACCTCATATTCATTTTTAATATATCTACCAAAATATTTATGTTTATCTCTCCAATATAATTCCATCTTTATTCACTAATTTTCCTTTTTCCACATGGCACAAACGCCATCACCACCTCCGGCTACCCAAGCCACGACGCCTCCAGACAGCCTCACTACCTAGACGCTGCCTCCCAGCTGTCCTCCGCCGCTGGTTGTCGCACCGTCTACCTCACCCGGAGTCGTGCCATGAACACACACTATAAATCACACCACCACATCACACATTCCAGGGGCTGCCGCATCTTTGTTATAAACCCAAAAAATATAATGATCGCATATTCGCGATCCTTGGTGAAAGGGCTCCGCATCCATATGTCACACTCAATAGAATATTGTGTTTCCAGCGCCAATAAATATTTGGCCGCCACCTTTTGCGAGTCGTTGCGGCTTTGTTCCAAGCCCGAAATATGAAACAATCGCATATTTGCGATCCCTGCATCGCGGGATTCACATCCATATATCGTGCTAAAAAAATTCGGTGTTTCCAGAGCCAATATATATTAGGAGTTGAAGAACACACGTAGAACACGTAAAGAATAAAAAGGGAGAGGAGCATGGTTTATGTGTGGGATGATGGCCATGTTCGTTTGTCCATCATCGTCGTGAATTTAGAATATGATTAATCAATAAAACAAATTCAAACATATATAAAAACGCCTACCACGGTTTTCAGTTGTGGGTGGAACGGGGAAGAAGACGAAGTCGATGAGATGGTGACATCGGCGTTCATTGCTCCCACAAGATGATTCTGATCCGGGCTCAAGCATCAGCCTCGTTCTCCAATTATGGAGGATGGTATTCATTATAGTGAATGTTCATCATTGAAGAATTTCCTTCCAAGCTCCCAAAGCTCGCCCTTTGGACAAAAATCCACCAACAAAATGGTCAAGTTCCAAATAAGTTTATTAAATAAACTAATTGAGTTGGTACATCAATGAGAGGAAAACCAAGAGTTATCTACCATTAAAGGGGTACTTCAATGCTCATGTGGTCCCTAACTTTGAATTTAAATTGGTGGTTTTTTAGTTCATTGGTCTCCACCACTAAACAATAAATTGGTGGTTTAAAAAAATAATTGTTTTTCTTTATTTTATTTTTATTCTTTTAACTCTCCCATGAAATTCACAAAAAACAACTATCACCATCGACCTACTGAAGTCAAGGTAAAGGTCTTATTCAGTGAATATCTTCGTTGCAAGTTCAACAGTGCCCTTAGATTTTAATTCTGAGCACCGGTTCAAAAGTTATATAACGTCACTCGTGCGTTTACTGATCGTACCTAAAAAAATTGGAAAAATTATAACATTCACCTTTGACCCACACCGATCGAGGTTAGGATTTTCCTAAGTGAAACACACCCCAACGAACCCAACGGTGCTGTAAGATTTGAAATCCGAGATACCATTTAAATTTTTTATATTTTAAAATAAAAAAATTGTCACTTATTAATTATATTTTGGACCAAAAACTAAATTTCACTGGTGGCCCACGCCGACCAAATTTTGTATCTTCTTAAATAAAGAATTCCCTCATGCGTACAGTAGTGGTCTCAGATTTTCAATCCTTTCTACTGTATTGGAGTTATAATAATTTGAAAAATAAAATAATTTATTTAATTATTTTATTTACGGTTATTCCATTTTTGGGTTTTCTCACAGGAGCCCCGCACTATCTAAACTAATGTCACGCCTAGGTTAAACCCACCATCCGGAATGCAACGGTGCCCTCAGGTTTTTGATCTAAGTTATCGTTTTTGATTTATTCTACTCTTTCAGAAAAAATGCTTGCACGCGCTAATTAAAACTCAACCAAAATTTGAAGGATCATTCTGGGCACTCCAGGCCTCGAAATCGTGTGCCCTCAGATTTCGCGGCCTCGAAATAATTCCATATAATTTTAAAAAAAATTATACAGAATTTCAGTGACATTAAGAAGAGTCTCACCCATGGTTTGTATTGGTCTACTATTACTCATCCAATAAGGTTAGTATACGTGTTAAGGTAATTTTATATTATTATAATATTGTTTTTACCTTGAATTACCATATTTACCTATAACCGCGGTTAAAATAAGTCAAAATATACAATCCACCATATAATATTTTCATCTTATTGAACAAAATTTTACTTACTAATAATAACATGTATGTTATATTTCGAAATTCAATTCACTGAAGTGGTAAAATTTCATTTAAATGAAAAATTCGGCTTTTTAACTAATACTTAGTGTTTTCACTATTCATCAAAAATCGATATTTATTAGAAAAATACCAAAAAATCAACCTAATATATATTTTATATTCAAAATTTAAAAACAATTTCTATTTTACCAAATTCAATTCATAGAAGTTGCATTAATTAATTTAAAATGATTTCCCACTATTAAACCAAAAAAAGTGTTTTTAAGAAATAATAACAATCAAAAGATTGACACTTGTTTATGTCCAATTTCAAAGTAAAATTACTTCCAATGACAAACATTGGATAAAATGGTAAAAATATAATCTAGTTAAACTTTAAAACCAATTAAAAAGGAAATAGAACCATATAAATAAATTATATTAAAAGGATTTTTTGAATTAAAATACATTATTTTTCACTATTCATTATAAAATGAATTTTATCAGAAAAATTCCAAAAATTTACCCAATGTAAATTTTGATGTCCTGAATAAAGAATTATTTTATTTTTTCAAAAAGAACCTATAAAAGTGACCAAAACTGGATTTAATGAGGGTTCACCGTTAAAAGGCAGTAATTCGACCTTTTATTGAATATTAGAGTATTTATGCTTAAAATCAGATTCTTTCTTATTTTAAGCCTCTAAAATTTTTTGGGTAAATGTAAAAACTTTTAACAAAAATATATATTCATATTTTAGTTGGCTATGTCTATTCCCACCAATACAATGGCTAGTCATTAACTACTATTTAAATTAATATTATATTATTACTTTTTATTATGATTCAGCATTGTGTGAAACATAAGATTTCAAAGAAACTCGTTGTTGCGTATGGGGTATTCCGTCAAACATAAAATACCCTTTAATGTAAAATTATTATTTAATTCATAAATTTTAATAAATATGGAAATGTAATAATCTTTATTTACCTAGGATGTCACAAAAACATTGTGATCCACGACCCACACGTCTAGTTTGTGGTCTAGAGTAAAAGCCACAACCATCTATGTAATCACATCATGCACCCCTATAGGGCCATTACATAAATGGGAATGTCCTAGTGTCCCCTAATAGATAAACTAAGAACCTAAAAATATATGGGGTCCCATTTTATCATTACATAACACAAGGACCAAACATTGGTTCCTCACTCAAATTGATATGTTGTGGGAAAATGCCCATCACAAGGGGTATCATGTTCCCTTACAATATCATAATTATATCATGGCCTCATGGAATCATATTTCATGCCTCACTGGTCATACTCTAGAGAGATGGATCATGAACAATATCAATTCATAAAGTCATCCCATGCCGGTCCACTCCCCAAACCTAATAATTTTTTCCCAAATTTTATCCACCTAAAAAATAAAATCAAAAGGGAGTGAATCAATTGTTTATAATCTAGCTTAATAGAACTCAGAAATTAATTTTATCATAAGGGTATCTAAATTACCATATGGTCCAACCCCCAATTGATCATCTCCTTACTTGATATGTTATGTACATGGGTGCTTATATAAATGTCTTATATGACATACCTGGTACAAAATTCTCTAGTTGATGCACCTATTCTTAGAGGTATCAAATGATCCAAATCCAGGGCCAGTAAGTCTCTCACAGTTTGACTACACCCCTAAAAGTGTTATAAAGGTCCTAGGGAAAACATCTACATAAAATTATTATCAATAATTTATTGAGACAACTTACTACTTCCCAAGTACCCTAGTTGTATATGCACACTGATCAATATTATGTAAATTCATGATATATTAATCATTTCATTCCATTTCAATAATTAAATCTTTTAATTAAAAGAATAAAGTTCGTCATCCTTTGTGAAGAGACCACACATCACATGAACCATAGAAAAAATCATAAATAACATAGGAGATGTTCATAAACAACCCTACACCATCACGATTCTTTCAATTTTAACATATCCCCTAACAGCTACTACCTTGACTTTCAAATCCAGTCTAAGTCCACAGAATCTCATTCCAACTCATCTAGCCACTGCCAAACCACAAGAGGAACCAACCAAAATACAAAATCCCATCAGAAATAATTAATTTTTTATAATTAATTAATCTTTTAGACTTTAAATATGAATATTTGATGAAAAATCATTGGGTACCAATGATTTCCACATAATTTAAAAACAGGGTGCCAACCATCCCCAACACACCCCTGATCAAAAATCGATACATATTCCAAATAACCTCCACCATATAAAAGATTAAAAATTTTCAATTTAATGAGAAAACATATAAAAATATACAACACAACATTTAATCATAATATCAATGAACATTGTTAGGTAGAAGTTGTTATAAGATACCCACTTTGAGGGTTGAGTGAAATCCCTATGAAAAAAAGATGATTTCACTAGTTTCTAGTGAAATAATCATATAATAAATGAAGTGGAAATAAGATAATTTGAATTATAGAGAAGGATACCAATATATACAATCAAAATAGTAGACATAAATTAGACCACAAAACATCATCATATAACACCCAAAACTAAAGGGGAATATGGAAGGAGAAGGGGTAAATAACACTTTGATGAATGAGGGAAGAAAACATGAGGAGATGGACTGGACCCACTTAAGAATATAGGGGAAAAAATAAATTCCCACCCCCTTAAGACCCCCACCAGCTTTCCAGTACTTGACCAACAACTTTCTGGTGGCCACCTTCGGTAATAAGGTGTCTATGGTCAACCATTTTCTATCCAATGGCAATAGGTTGCAAACTAAGAGCTTCCTAGCCACCTGGGTCCATCTCTAGCACTCTCAAAATTATTTCTAACACCTAAAAGACTTCATTTCATGCATAACTACACATATTTAATCGGATACAACCTTTATCACCTAACTCCATGGATCAATTCCCAAAATGACCCCACAACAGTTGAAAACTAAAATTCCCATTGGAATTTGAACCTGTACAATCACATTATATAATAACCCCCACCATAACATTTAATATCCGTGAGATGTCTCTATGGAAATATAAACATACATATCAACGTATGTTGCTAATAAATTTATGATCAATTACCCATGTTCTACTCTAGAATTTGAATCAATGTTTTACTAAACTATTCCAAGCAATCAACACAGAAACATATATGGGCCAAGACACAACATGAATTCATTTACAAAACAACAATATGGTTATTCATGACGCCCATATTCCCTATGACACCTTATGTATCTTCATCTAGGTTTTCATTGAGCCGACGATTCTCCCCGCCATATGACCTAGATTACTCGGTGAATTCCAAACCACGGTGCACCTCTATCATTAAAATTTCCCACTGAAACACATTATCAATGGTCTAAATACACACATGGAATGGTTCCCAATACACCACAACTCAAAACATGTTAGAATTTAAATCATTATTTTTATTTGAAATTCTAATTTAAAATAGATTCTTATGCACCATATATGAGACGAGCCAACATACACCAATGTTTTGTTGAAAAATCCTGACTAACACCTGAAACATTCCCTTCATCTATAGTAAAATACAACATATGAATTTTCTCCCCCACCACATAAAAACACAATTTAAATCACACATCACTCCTCTTTATGAATACCCACCTAAAAAATCTCAATTTCCACTTCTAATGAGCTACTATAATAACCTAATCACGATGCCTTAACTATCAATGAAAACCCATAAACAACCAACTAACAACAATAAATTCTACACAAGACTCTCGATGAAAATTTATAGTCAATAACAAAACATATATAAAAAAATAACGACATCTATCATAAGATCAAATTAATTTCATACATGGTCAATTTTTAAACCTTCTCCATTTAATACAATGTTCAAGGATAAATATCAGACTATATGCATCACGAAAACTAAATTATTATAATAATTTAACCCCCTTGTTGGAATCTAATTTATTGTAATAATGTCTACTAGATGGTCTTATAAAATCAAAAACCTACATGAATGGGGTTCATACCACTCTCAAATGATACAACTCCCACCACTATATGATTATCCCTATCATCACTTCACCAAGCCAAAACTTTGATCCACAGAGACTACAAACCATGATCCACCAAATATAATATTCATAAATGCATAAAATTTATCAAATAAAAAATGTTTATATAGAACCCCCTATTTAGGAAATTTACCATTAATTTATATATTTTCAGTATATTTAATGGTTGGGTTATGTTTTGGGGGGTTAAAAAAAGTTTATTATTTATTTAGAGTCTTTTCTGGTTGATCTTTGTCTGAGGAAGGTTAGTATATACCTAGAAGCACCTCTATAAACATTTCCATGGGAACAAATTGTTTATTGGGTAGAAACACATGATCTTCAAACAATTTGGATTACCAGGATAAATTTTTCACTTTGAAATAACGAGGAAACACATGGTTGGTTAATATTTTGTCCAATTGTGTGATCCAACCATGTTAGGGGGTAACTACAGATAGTATCCTGTGAACAGTTGGAGCATGGTTTGTCTAACCCTACGACCGAATCATGAAAGGTGTTTTCATTCGACAGTTGAAACCACCTGGTTGGCACCAAATTTTCCAAACTGTGCATCCTAACCACGTGATGTACAATCAACCGTCCAAAATTGGTGGATATAATTTGAATTAGATCCATTAAACCTCCTTTAAACCATGAATCTCCCATAAAATGTTTTCATTTTGTTCCCAAGGTGTGGGAGACATTTACTTTTAACCATGGAGTGATCCTTAGGTGAATTAACGGGATTTTGGAGATCCATATTTTTTCAGAAAGAAACTATTCTTGGCCATTCTTCATTAATCTCTTTTTCCACTTCCCAAAATCTTAGAACTAATTCTATGTAGATAGATCCATCTTCCATGATGGGAATTTTTAATTTTTAAGGTTTTTTCTATGGAAAGAAGTGTGTTCTATGATCTTATATATAGAGTCATTGTATTTTTGTTTTTTTAACCAACATTTGTGAGGTAGATGGATTTTATATTGACTCTACATGATTAAAACATGAAGGATTAGTTTTAAATAAATTTTTTATTGAATTAATTGTGAAATTGATGTGTGATACTTTATGGAAACCACATTAGTGTTTGATTTGTGAAATTATGAAAATACAATTTTTTTGTAAATTTATATTTGTTGATAAATTTTAATAAGGTAAATTTAAATTTAGAACTCCTTTTATAGACATAAAAAATGAAAGGAGAAATAGTTTTTTATAATTATTTGCATTTGAAATGGTATTGGAAAACATCGTTGGTCTAAGTTCATGATTTTTACATTAACCTAAATAAACAGTGTTTATCATTTTGGTTTAATAGAAGGGACCTTGGATTAGGGGTTTGTTCCATTCAGGAATACAGAGATTTGAAACCTATTGACGACTTGGTGGATTTAGAAGAGACTACCCATTAGTATAGACCTATCACATGGGAATGCATATGTTTTTGTGTGTGCTATCATGGAAAGGGTATGCCAAATTTAATGTGAAATTTCTAAAAGGATGCGTTATTTTTCCAATAAAAAACTATTCTGGATCTGATATAAAATAATTTAAATTTATTTAAAATATTTTATATGAATGTGGTAACAAGATTTTTCCTAGTGACAAAAGTTGGGATGTCATTGGCGAATTCCTACTAATTTTATTATCTCCGATACTTGGTCACTATTGTGGATTTTATGATGAAATCTACCAGGGCACTGGTAAAGTCATGGTATTACAATTCTATATTGATTATTCTTCATACCTTGAGAATTGATTGTCGTGTTTGATCTTGGAGCATATTGGGAGATACTGGTTGGATGCCTCTAATATATTTGGGGTTTTTTCTATTTCATTCATTGAATTTTGCCTTTTGGTTTCCTCTTTTACTCATATTTGGTTACTGGTTTAGTGTGGTTTGTTTTTTTAGTTTTAATTTATACTCATGCATCATATAAGGGATTGGTGTTTATGGGTTTCTTCATTTGGTTGTGTTATCTCAAAAGAGAAACTCACCCCCCAATTCTTTACAAAGCAATTTGAATTTACTCCTAGCCATTGTTATCTTGAGTATGTCACCTATGTACTATTAAAATCCCACCAACTCTATACAATCCATTGGTTGTGGTGAGATATTTTACAAATGGTATCATATTCGATCAGTCCAAGTACTTTTATTTATAGATGGTTTTAGTTAGTGTGATCCTTGAGTATCAATTATTGAATGTCCCTCTTTCCTTTGGATGTTAGAAAAGAGTATCATTTTTAGAACATGAAATGTAAACCATTTGATAAATAGATAACCTATTAATTATGAACTTCTTGCTATCAAGGGGTTTGGGGAACATGAGGGTTTTTAGAAACTTACAAAAGAGTTGTCATCCCATTTTCATGGTTTTAGAAGATGAGAATGAAAAAATATGCATTTAGAGTATAACTTTATAATAATAATGCATGTTTCTTTATTGATTAAATTATTTATGAAAAAATTAAAACATTACGCTCTTTTGAAAATTGTTGAAATTTTTTACAAAAGATGAGATTTTGAAAAGGCATGATTGGGGTATTTTAAAAGTGGTTAAAATGGTTTATTATGGATAAAATGGATTTTGAATTTTTTTGAAATGATAGTTAGAAAAATTGTCTTTCTATAGGGTTTGATTAAATTGATATTGTTTCGATTATAGAAAATAGCACTAGTTAGGAACTATAGAAACTGACCAGAAGTAGCTATGAAGAATATAGTTGCACTTGAGCCATAGGTGAACCGATAATTGTTATTGAGTATTTGCTACTCTTCATAGGACAGGGAAAGAGGGAATAAAAATGATGAACCAAGAGAAGTAGATCATTTATTTTAGTTCCAAAAGAAGAATCCAACCATATTTTTGGGGCCTTTAGAACTGAAAAAAAATCATAAGTGTTGATAAAAAGGATAAATCAAATCATTCAATTTCCTTGGAAAACTAGTTGACCAAAAATTGAATTTAGAATCCTATTTGATGGAGGATCATTCAATCCAGTGGTGTGATTTAGTAGTTCAGGATAAATTGGGATAAATGAAGTAATGGGTTGATTTTGATGAATGTTTCAACTAAAACATCTATCATCACACATCTATAACTTCTAGAAAAATAATATTCATTTTAAAGTAGTAAAATCAATTGGTAATAGATTGTGTGGATAAATTTATGAATTTAGTATTCTTTTCCTGGGATGTTTCTTCAAGTGCATAATTGAATGAATACATTTTTGAATTGTGGTTCAATCCAAAAATTCACTCAAATATTTTTTTCTTTTTATACTAGATTATATAGAGAATCTAAAAAGGGAGATGGTGGAAGAATTTAATTTTTGAGAAAATACAGTTGAAGGAAGAGTGTTTTTTCATATGGGAATTAGTTGGAACTCAAATTATAGAACAAATTGAAATACCATTGGTTTTTTTGGACTGAACTATCTCTCACCTACTAATAGATGTTTCATTCGCATCGATATATGAGATTGGTAAATGGATATTTTATAGCTATAGTGGACATGTTCCATGATTTTTTTCCTATAATTTATTGGGGTTTACACCGAAAAGATATGTAGAGTTAAATATTGATTTCCTGCTACGGATAAATCCTATTTCCCTTCCTTATTATCAGATTGAATCAACAGAATTGAGTTAATTAAAGGATCTTTTGGAATATTTGGATAATAATTGTTTCATTCGATTGAGCACGTATATTTGGGAAACACAAGTTCTTTTTTTAGAAAAAACGTGCATTGGAAATTATAGGGTTTTTGTATATTATCAAAATATTTACCAATTTACTATAAATATTGACTTAATATTCGGATATTACTAACTGTGGGTTTGAAAGGAAGATATTTCAAAGATATCTTTGTGAAGACGACATGGCCATTACAGGTACATTTTTATGCATTCTGGTGTTACGAATACACTAGATTTCATTATGGGGTTGATGAATAGAATATTTCAAAGTTAATAATATTTTTTTAGTGGTGTTTGTGGAAATAATTATATTATATTCACGGAAAAAAGAATATCATGATAAATTCATGAATATAGTGTTGGGAATATTACGAGAGCATCATCTATATGGATGATTAACAATGTGTTTTTTGGATAAAATAGGTATGTTTCCATGGCCATGTAATTTTTTAAAATATATTTCTTTAGATCTATAAATGATAGAAAATATAATCCCTTGTAAACCATCAAATAATGTTTTTGAGATACATTTTTTACATAGCTTGGATAGATACTACAGACATTTAGTATCTGACCATTCATGTTTGGAATCACTAATGGTAAATTTTATGAGGAGAAAAATCACCTAGAGTGGAAAAATTAATTCAATAAATTATTTAAGGAGACTAATATTATACATACATCAACTTATATTATCACATTTCCTGAGTTTTAACAACGATACAAAGTATACTGTAATAAACCAAAATCAGGGTTGGGATATGTTCTCATAGAGTGGAAAAATGTGGTTTATTAACGATGAAAAACAAAATGGTTTCCAGAGAAGAACTCCATAAAACATGATTTGGAATTGGATTGTGTAGTTCATACATTGAAGACATAGTGTGATTGTCTTTTTATTGAGAAATATAGTGCATTTATGGACCTTAATATCTTGAAACACATTTTCCTTAAAATATATTTAAATATATGAAAATGAATATGGATGGAATACCTTAAAATGTTTTATGTAGACTTGATTTAGACACGGGGTAAAGAAAATTCAGTGGAGGATGAATTAAGAAATAATTATTATTACCATTTGTAAATTTTTTCTTCAATTTAAAGGATGATGATTTTAGATATAATAGTCATGCACATAGATTGGACAAACCATAGTGATGTTTTGGTTTTCATCCAAATTTTGTTTGTTCATAATATAGTTTGGAATGTTAGCATGGTGTACATATATGATCCTGATTGTGTAATTATGTAGTAAAAACATGATTTTGGGTTGACTATTGTGGTATGAGAGAGGGATGGGGTTTTCTTATTTTTATAGACTGGATTATGGTATATTAGGGTTTTCAAGAACAACTTCTTGATTATTACCACAATTTCAAATGGTCATTTCATCAGGAATTAAAAAGATATATAAAGTGATAAAAAGAATGTTTTTCTGGGTTGACATGAAATTCTAAGTGGTGGAGTTTGTTTTGAAATTTTTCACCTACCGGTAGGTCAGGGTGGAGCACCAATTACTGGAGAGCATGTTGCATTCATTTCCAATTCCCTTGTGTAAATTTGAAGAATATAACCATGGATGTTGTGACAAGTTTACCAAAAATAGATAGAATACACAATTTCATATGGACACTTGTGGATTTGAATATGATGTCTTATCATTTTATCCTCACTCATGAATCCAATCTAGTGGAGGAACTTCTCAAAAATATATATATGAGAAGTTGAAAAGTGTCATGGAGTTTCATTCTTGATTTTATCTGAATGATACCCCAAGTCTGCATATCATTTTTAGAATTACATTCTGTAATACCTTAGGACTCAGTTAACTATGAGTATTTCATATAATCCTCAAACATATGGAAAAATTTGGGAGGAAAATACAAACATTGGAAGATAATCTCAAGGATTGTGTTACATATTTTGGTGGCACATGGGAGGATAATATATTATAAGTAGAGTTCTCATACAATAATTGTTATTAGACCTTGATACACATGGATACTTTTTAAGAATTGTATAAGGATCCTTGTCATTCTCCCCATTGTTTGGTAGAAACAAGTGAGTCTTAACTAGTTCGACCAAATCTTTTTCAAGAGAAAATGGATAGGATTCAATAATTTTCTAGAGAATAAAGAATAATTTGAGTCATCAGAAATTATATATAGATAATCATATATGATCCCATTCATCTTTTTTGAGTGATCAATTGTTATTTAAAATCTCATAAATGGCTGGGAATAAAAGTTTTAGTAGGCTAGGAACATTATCTCATTGATACATAGGACCTTTTGAGACACTTGATTGAGTAATTGAGGTGGAATATTAGTTTTCCTTGCTTCCAAATTTTAGTTTAGTCCATAATATATTTTATGTATCTTTGTTAAAAAAGTTTCAACTTGATCCTAACCATGTGATTTGAAGGAATCACATTGACCAAGAATAGGATACTGTGTTGGTTCATTTGATGGTATAGAGTTTGGAACATAAAGATAAAGCCTTCAATTGGGAAAAAATTGGTCTATTGTGGGTTTTATGACAACATGATCAGATTTAGGAAAAAATGCGGGATCATAAAAAGGAAATACTGGATAAGTGGCGAGAGTTCATTCAAGAGAACTAGGGATTTATGCATTCTAGGGATATAAATACCCATGAAGAGGAGAATTTAGCACCCTAAATTTCATGTAAATGATCATTTAAATATTTATATATAATGACTAGGTTATACTTATAGATGTTTAGAAATTTTGTTCTAAGATTTAGATGCTTTTATAGAGGTGCAAAGTGTGAGAATGGTTTGTAGAAACTGTAAAGAACCTCTAATAAACCGTTCATGAGGAGATAGTGGTTAATGGTAAAGAACATTGTTAGTGTATGATTTGGAAAAAAAATTTACATTCCTTGTTGAAACCATGCACTTTGAAATTTTGGAGAAATGCATATTTGGCACACCCTTTGTCTTACCATGTGATCCAAACATGTGAGGGGTTGGCTTATGAAAGTATCTCATATACAATTGGGTCAATGTTTTTCTAAATTTGTGATCTAACCATGTAAGGTGTTGGCTTGAGATAGTAGAATCCACATTATTAGAATATAGTATTCTAAACCATGCGGCCAAAACATTAAGAAAACAATCATTCCTAAAAAAATTTGTGGATTTAATTAGAATTAGACGTTTTAATCATATTTCCCCCCTAATTGTTTTGTAACATGGGGTAATTTTCCTCCCAAGTTGTGATGGATATTTCCCAATGATCTTGGAGTCATCCATAGTGTAATTAAATGGTGTTGGAGATCTAAATTCCCTGATAATCATTCGTTCATGGTCGTTCTTCATTGATATATTCTACCTCCCTTTCCAATAATCATAGATCAAATACACCATGGATAGATCCTGGTTTCATGCTAGGAGTTTTTATGTTTTATGGAATGATATTGGAAATTATAGATGGTTAGTGATCATATATAGAGAATCATTTTTCTATTGTTTTATCCCCCAATGTTCATGAGGTAGGTGTCATCTCTCTCAACTCTACGTGATTTAAAATTGAAGAATTATTTTGAAATGAATGTTTTTATTGAATTTTTTATGGAATTGACCTATGATTATTTAATGGAAAACCTATTTGATGATGGTTTTGGTAAATTGAGGTTGTGGGATGGCTTTTGGATATTTCAGTTTGTTGATAAAATTTTAAATGTTGATTTAAAAATTATGTATCCATTTTTATACTTGGAAAAATTATTTACGAAATTTTTTAATGAATTAATGGTTTGTCAAATGGGTTTGGAATACTTGGGTGGTGGGAGTAGATGATTTCATTCTAACCCAGAATAAGGGGTGTTTTCCATTGGGGTACAAGATGTAAGACCGAGGATAAGGGGGCTTTTCATTGGGAAACATTGATATTTTCCACCAAGTGATAAATTTTTAGATATATGAGAGACCACTCATGAGTATGGAACTATCACCTTGGCATGCATGGGAATGTATTTGTGTGGAATAATGTATAGGTTATTCCAAATGGAATGAGGTATTTTTAATTTATTGGTTTATTTAATCACGTATAATACCATTTTTGGATCTGATAAAATCTTCCTCATATTGTTCGAAACTACATTAAATGGACTTTATAATAAGTATATACCACGTTCCAAGAGTTAGGATGTTATTGGGGGAATGCTACTGAGTTTAGAATCTCACCTTTCTTGAGAAATAATGTGAATTTGTAGAGGATATCTATCAGAGAATAGGTAAATGTATGATATCTCAATTCCTTAGAGATACATATTGATACCATGGGTGTGGATTGTCGAGATCGATCCTAGATTAGGTGTGATGTTTACAGTCAGATGTCTCAGGTGTAATAGGGTTTTTTTGTCTTTGGTTTTCCTTGGTTGTTGTCTTATGGTTTCTACATGCACTATGATATGGTTGGTAGTTTGTTTTGGTTTGGTTTTGTTTGAGTTGTATTTTTTACTCATGTTTCATATATAAGTATTGTTTTTATGGTTATCATGGTGTTGTGGTGTTATCTTAAAATGAGAAATAATCCCCTATTTTTGTTATGAATCCTAGGGAAGTTATTTTGATCCTTTGTTGTATTGGTGATATCACCTTAGGCCTCATAATATACCACTTCCTCTTCCCCATCCAACCGGTGATGGGTGGGATGTTACAGTTTAAATGAATTCCAATTTACTACATCTTCCGTTCTCCCATGAACAACAATATCGGGTATATTAAAAACCAATCGACAACAATGATAATCCATTACAATGTATGATGGTTCACTCCCCGCCATCTGGTTTCCCTAATACCAATCCTCATTTGAAACCTTAATATGCCCCATATTCAATTCTGTGTCCCTCCTCTCAAGATACACTAACCAATTTCATCCCCTAACATCTTTTCATTCATGGGTTCATTATCTTCACAAGTGAGTCATTTATATTTTTATCAAATTCACATGATACAAGGCCCCAAATAGATTCACTAAAATCAATTAGTATTTAGTTTTCTCAAGGAAATCATGGATTATTAACCTATTATGGATCATATGTTACTAGTGTGTATTTCCTTGATGTGGTCAAAACTTGTGAACCGTATAATCATACTACATTCGATCATGAAACTTGAATAAAAAATCCATGAGTCTAATGTCATAGAATCAAATATAAAATATCTAAGATACTGAATGTGATTCATGTAATGTTAGTCCAACTTATCTAAGGTTACCATGGATCTGAAACCTTCATAATCAGGATTAAATACCATTCTACTCTTAACCACATGTTTAGACTCTGTCTGAGGTAGTAGAAAATACTAAAAGCTTATAACCAAGATTTCACCACACCTCGAAAGTGTAAACAGGGTCAACGGATAAAAGTACTCAACGTTTCCTATCCTCTAAAAAAGTCCAAGTCATTCATCATTCTTATTTTGGGCATTCACATTTTTAGTCCATCCACTCTCATAGTTTATCCATATAAATCACTAGGAACTGACTAACTAAATTTTTTTCTTTTCCTATAAAGGGTGAATACGCTCTCCCACATATCCATTAAATCATAGTTTATAACACACGATGAGTTTTCTGTGTTCTCATCTCAGATATCATGAAATCTATCATGCCTAGACTAACCCTAGGGTCTTATATACATTATAAAATAAGACATTATATGTGTAATCATATTTTTATATGGGTGATAGTTATTAGAAAAATATAACAGGCCAAATGTTCCAAAATCACCACCCACTCCTAGAAAACCCATCCACTAAATCATTATTACTAGAATAATACTTTATAGATGATCAGGTCATATATAATATCTCATGAATGTGCATGTTCACACACATACACAATGCAGCCTCATCTTAAGATTAAAAAAACTAAAAAAATTAAAGGCATCAATTTAGTTAACTCGAATTTCATTACTAGATATATAAGAAAACACCGATTATGTTGTTACCGTATTTTTTGAATAACCGACCCTAAATAATAGTCACCCACTAGGGGTTTATAAATAAGGAATCAAATTCTTGAATCAACTTACAAGGTCTATCAAACATCCCTTACACTGGGAAACTACACAATCATTATAATCACCATCGATCATCCCTCCATAGAATCCACATGACCTTGTTTTATAAGGAACTGTATATAAAAAACAGTCTATTTAATTATAATTACAATAAAAATATAAATGATAAAACATAATATGATCTAGTGTTGAAAAGTTAAATAGTTGGGGTTATATAATACATATTAACAAAATCACATAGAAATAATAAAGTTATAAGAATCCATACATGTTGAGAATGATGCATGGGATCTCCATTACCTTTATGTCCAAGAGTCAAATAAATAATTAATCATAAATCATAATCAAACCTTCATATTCATTACATAAGGAGAAATCAATCAGTTGTAATATAAAAATTTATAAAACCAATCCCATCCCTAGTAACCCATATTTTCTATCATAAAATCTGTTCATCACTCATCAGTATAAGGTACATCATAATACCAGAAAAATTCATATATCATATGTCAACTATTCCCCAAATAGTAAGTCAAATAAAAAACCAGTAGATACCATTTTGTAGCATCACATTCCCAACTCATTTGGATAGTAACTAGAACAGTGGAACTATATGACCTTAGACAGACCTAAATGTATTCCAAAGGATACCAATAATAGACATGGGTCAATGGTGGTATGTTGATAAGATTATTACCCAATTTTTGAGTAATCAATTCTAGATAAAAATATCCCGAAAACAACCACAATAGAGAAATTATTAGTGTATGAAGTATAAATAACAAAAGTCAATCAATAATAAAATTATGTGGAAGAATAAATACAATCATTTAGATGATGGTCTCCCATTTTTGTGACACATACATAATAAATAAGATGAAAAATAAAATAAAAAAATAAGAGGGAATGGTCCATACATAAGCCTCACATCATCACTATCTCTGGAATCTATAAAATCCCTTTTGATGATTAAATAATAGGCCTCAACACAACATTAACATTTAAAAGGTGTGCTATTCTTGGTTACCCATGTTTAAGGTCTACCTGAGAAGGTTTCAGGTACATAACTCAATAGGGGACCACTAACGCAGTCCCTTAGATTTTTAGTAAACGAAGTGATATATTCATGTGAAATGATAATATGGAATAAAACACTAAAATTAATAAATATAAAAAAAATACAATCACCATTTTCCATGGGACTACATCCCTGATTGACCATATTCTATTTGGCAAGTGTCCAATTACCTTTATGCACATCTCAATGACTGTGTAAACTTGTATAATGACCGAAGGTCCATATCCATCATGGTATAAAGTAATAATGACATAGGGTTTGATCTAATACTTATAAAAAAATGGGGGATAAAATCACCCAACTATACAATAACGACCATCCCTCCACAGATACAAAGGACCGACAGATTGAAGTCCACAATCCCCTTCCATATTACCCCCACTGGGATAACACAAAAAAGGAATATCCTTTACCCAAAATATAACAGGATTGACCATAGATCATTAGATATTATTCCCCATTTAGATAGAATGAAATGGGTCCTCACTGTTAGAACCCCACTAGGATAACATGGGGAACTCCCATACCTGACATTACCATAATGTATTAATTATGAATCCATTGAATCCCCATATTCATATTCATCCAGACCCTTAGACCGTGTCTAAGGAATCATAATTCATCACAATCTATCTATGAAAATTTTTCATTTCATAAAAAATAATTACATGAGTGAATATACCAAATATCATGTCAATATTCTAGAAATATGTGATTAAGCTGAATCCAAGGAAGTAAATCTAGGCTTCTATATAATAAATTCATTGGGCTACATGAACCTCACATATAGTTCGAGGTCTAGGGTAAAACCCAGAAACATATATAAAATTAAAATATTTTTCCATAGGTTTAATGAATCATATAGAATCTCTTAGAGTCTCTTAACTAGCATACTATGAAGGTCACCATTTATGGGGTCCCTTAGTTCATGAAATAACACAAAAAACCAATGTGGGGTAATCAATTCAATCCATAATCATCATGCCAACTCCCATCATATGTAGTATAAATTTCTCACAAAATATCATAATTAGGAAATGTACTCATGTCAACAAAGGATAATCCACAATGGTCACACATTATAGAGATGGTTCATCACCCATGTAAATTTATAATGTCACTTTAGGTTAATCTTCTCACCTAAACCATTCCATATTTTCTGATGATCTAAACTCACAGGAAATCTAATCAAAATGGGTAGGATCACTCACCCCTAATGTATTTCAATGAAAAAAATGAATCTAAGTTATAAAAAGTGTCCCTTAGGGCCTACATGGTCTAACCCATAATAATTCAAACCCTTCATTCATTAGGAAGTTCCAACGGTACCAATATAAATTAACATTATGAACTACTCAGGACACAGTTCTCTGATGAAAATGAATCTTTCCAGAGGAACCACGATATACTACATAAGAGCCACTATGTATATCTTGGTATAAAAACACCCCTCAAGGGGGGGGGGGGGCTAAATTTCATTGGGTAAACATCTACATCCAGGTATCAACAACCACTAGCGAGGAATATATATAGAGCTGATGACCCGAGTGGCCTAGACACATTTTTCAATACAAGTAATTCTATTTTTAATTAGTAATTTCATTCCATTTAAGCTATAAAATAATTTAGTTAAAAAAACTAGTTTCCTTTGTGGTGAGACCACATGATATATGCCCCATAAGAAAAAACATTAATTCCACTAGGTCTGTAAACATACCACATACCTCACCAAAGAGGATTTCACTTTTACTCATTATCTAGAAGCTCAGTATTAGGCTCACCAAGCCATAGAATGTTAAATCAAGAATAACCCAACTCATATGGAAATTTACAACCCATAGGATATCATCACACAAATAATAATCAATGAAATTAATTATTGTTTTTATCATTAATTAATCAGTTTTATTTATACAAGGAATATTTTTTGAAGGCTTACCAGGTATCCACCGATCATTATATCTTTAATAAAAGGTGTATCAGTTATCCGCTACACACCCCCAAACCTGAAATGAGTCAAATATACAATAAATTATTTCATTTTCATAATTAAAGTAATTCAATTTCATGAAAAATACAAGAAAAATTCTCATAGTGATATACCTTCATTGAGTTGTGGAATAACTGTAGGTGGTCATTGTTACAGGTTGCCTTCTATAAGGACAGAGTAAAATACCCTTGGTAAATAGATTATTTGACCGAATTTTGGTTAAATTAACATATCATATTGACTATTTTTATAATTTATTTATAATGAAAAATTATGGCACCAGTGGAGTTGATCAGATACCTCAGATCCCCCAAAAACATCATTAAAGGATAGGCCAAACCAATGGGGAAGAAGGAATGATATGGGGGAACGATACCCTATCCGAGAAAGAGAAATGAAGGAGAGAGGAGGTGACTACCCTATTAAAAGTGGGGGGGATAATGTAATTTTACTCAATAAAATTCCCACTATCTAGCTTTTACTACACCATCATCTAGAAAGAGGCCCCCAACATCATACATGTGGATCTTTCTAGCCACCTACTTTCTAGTGGTTGTAAGATGATGCCTACTAGAATCCCAGCCACACCGAGAAAGCTCTAGTTCTCTCATCAGACTTCATTAAACCCAAAATAATATATTTCAATTGAAATTACAAAATTTTAATTGTTTACAATGTTCAAAACATGTTTCTGACGTTCAATTAAAAAAATACCCCTCAACAATAAAAAATTTATATCCCATATGAATTTTCAACCAAAACAGAATGGGAATATTATTAATATATTTTAAAAAACAATGAAAAAAATTATCTATTAGTAATTATATAAGTACATGTGATATATAATTAACAACCATATACTATTTAAGATGAGGGTTGTATCATTGGATATTAATCATAGACCATGGAGTATGATCATATGCATATGACCTGGGCATTTAAAATTCCCTTGAAAAATAGCATAATAGGAAACATTGTAACAAAAAATAATCGGGAATCATTACTTTCGTGTGTAACTACTACAATACATGACTTCTTAAGTCACTACTCATAGTCATGCATTGTGAGAAATCATAGTTACAATCACATATACATGTCACGAAATATATAATGTTCAAAACATTTAATTCAAGGGTAATATTGGACCACCCATCAATCATCCATAAATATGTATTCACACTGGTATCAATAAATCATAAATTCCTAAAAAAACATGGAAATAATATCAGTTTCATTCATTATATCATAAAGAAAAAATGAAAAGGGAAATCGATTTCACAATATTTCACAGTGGTATCACAAGAATTGAACTCAAGAATGTAATTAAGTGATAAAATAAATTAAATCATTGAAAAGAGTATTTCATAAGAACGCAGAGAAGATTATTCTTAATAATTAATTTAAACTTATATAAATCCATTAGATATATATTTTAAAATAGTATAAATTTTGTAAAATAGTTTTTATCGAACTTTTTTTAACATTATCGAAAAAGGAGAAGATACAAAAGACATTCAAAATTTCTATTTGGAAACGTTAAAGTAAAAATATTTAATTTTAGAAACAATATTAAATAACATATCATTGAAAAGACCAAAATTTGATCTAAATGAATATAATATGAAAAATATAATAATTTTTTATTAATGGTTGGAAAAACCTTTGAATAATTTATAAAACATTTCTCGAAAACTCATATCATAAAAAGATATGTAAAAATTTCTTTTGAAAAGAGGAGAATATAAATATAATGGTCCCATGATAAAGAATATAGTTAGTTTTCATTATATAAATGTGAATATTTTATGGAGGAGAAAATATAGACCTAGTTGAAAATTAACATATTTAGAGAAAATGGGAATTATTATCACCATCATAAACTTTTATGAAGAAATAAATCCATAAATTCAATTATCAAGACAATAAGGTGGAAATACATTATAATATAATCATCTAATATATAAATAACATCCAATAGAACCATATTAATAAATTAATCAAAATGACATAGGAAAGGATGTTTTGTAATAAAACAATACCTTTTAAAAAAATTAGCGAAATATACTCTACCCTCATGTATAAAAAATTAATATATTTATAACATGTCTAATAAAGTTATTAATACCAATAAAATTTTATGAAAATTATTTATAATAATTCATTAAAAATATATTATGTAGTTATATTTTTTATTTATTAAAAAATTTAATTATTTTCAATTTTTTATTTAATACTAGTTTTGTGATAGAGGTATCATATCTTATTTATAGATACAAATTTTATCATTATTAAGTAATTATAAGAACTTAAATTAATG
This sequence comes from Viscum album, assembly GCA_963277665.1. NCBI lineage: Eukaryota > Viridiplantae > Streptophyta > Magnoliopsida > Santalales > Viscaceae > Viscum > Viscum album. The sequence goes on along the minus strand of OY728140.1, from coordinate 1,017,302,319 downwards.
TTTTATAATTCCATATGTTTTTATAACTTCAATGAATATGTATATTTGTTGGGATTTGTGATGAAAATGTTGGAAACGATCTTTTTTCTCTAATTTATAATGAACAAAAGACAAATCAATATTAAGAGGTTTATTAATTGTAGGAATATTGGAATGAAAAAAGCATCCATTTACTTAACCTATGGATTCCAAATATGACCCCATACTATAGATCATTCCATATTCTTCGATTTAACTGGTCGTGGAGCCCAAAGAGAGTTACAGATCAAATGTTATGGCCTTTCGAAGTCAGGCATCTGGAAATGGCCGTCCGGGACGATTTTGCGGAAAAGTTCAGTTTCGCGCGCAAGAAGTAAAATCTTACATTCAAGAATGATGGTTTTTCATGCATGAAGTGAAATATAGTGCACAAGAATGAATGTTTTTCCTGCAAGTATGGAATCATCTGCACAATAGTAGAATCTCTCTCGCAACATGTCGCACAAACATTTTACGTGACCAATGAGAGGGCATCTTCTTCCTAGGCTACCCGAAATATGTCTAAGGAAGGGGCACGCATGTTTTTATAGGTGCAAGAAAGAATAGAATCATCCTGAATGATTCTTATACACCAAAGGCAACATCAAATTCCCCTTTGCGTGAACACCCACTACAGGCCGCACAGAAAACAACCTGCGCGCACAGAAGATTAGGCACACCCCTTGCACGGAAAATAGCATGTGTGCGTGGAATATTCTGCGCAACTGCTCCTAGGTTCACCGATAAATACAAGTGCATCCCCCACTCCTTGGGAGTGGTCTCTAGAGGCCAGTCGCCGGTCTTCTGCACTTAAGACGACCTCTTCTTCTCTTACACGGATGAATAGAATCCTCCATGAGAGATCTTGCACGATAGGCCCCATATAGGTCCGCTTTCGTGCGTGTAAAGACCCATAAATTCCAAGGAATTTTTTTTATTAATTTTATTTAAAATTTTACAAGAATGCAGTTTCTGATGGCACTTGATTCCGAGGCCCGGTGTGCCCGAAATCATTTTTCGAAGTTTGGCTCAGGTACATTAAGTGAACGGATGAGCGGGTTTTTCTAACGTTTGAACCGATGCTCGGAATCGAATTCTGAGGGAACCGATGGAATCGCAGTGCCGATAATTTCTTAGAAACGCCTCTTCTGGAGTTTCGTTTGCTCGGGTGTGGTTTTTAATTTTTTGGGCTTATAGTTAAGAAATAAAATAAATTGTACGACAAACATTATTTTATTTAACTTAAGCCGCTTGGAAGCCACTTGAAGCCACTTAAAGCAGCTTAAGCTAAGTCGATGCAGATAGGGTGCTATCCATAAATATCCTACCCTATTGGTAGGATATTTGTGAGGTGGGGCCCGCATGAGCCCCACCATTTCTTTTCCGCTAAGTAACGCACCCGTGAAAACCCTTCATTATGAATGTCAACTGACGCGTTTTCATAATTTCTTAACGCACCAATTAATTGGGCGGTTTTGTTCGTTGAATTAATTGGGCGGTTTATTTCGTTGAATTAATACTACGAATTAATGGGTCATTACTTATCTCTTTTTCGTTTCATTACCGGTTTGAAATCTGTTGGCGTAGTAATAAAATAAGACCAACGCCACATCTTGAGGATTACACGTTGGGAGGCTTTTGATAGAATTCTTGCGCCTTCACCCTTTTCACAAAGAACACGAAGAATGCAAAAAACGCCGACCTCCGATGAAGAACGCCAAAACCGCGGAAATCGACGATGCAACGCCGTGTGCTGCAACGCCGACGTTTCCACTTCCTGGACGTTCTTCTGCGACGTTCCTTTGTCCGCAATGAAATCTTCGATCTTCTGATTGAGGTAAGAGATTTCGGGATTCTTTTAAAACTCCTTTGTGGTTTTTAACAACGCATGGATTTAATTATTAAAATTAAATCTGTTGTTCTTGAAACTCGGAGTTCGTCGACGCGCACCGTATTCCGCGATGACGCGACGCCCTTCCGCGACGATGCGACGCCTTCCACGACGCGACGATCGCCTCCTTCTGCGGCGATCAAATCCGCGAAGAACCCGTGTGCGACGTCTTGATGAGGTAGGGGTTTGTTGTGAAACAATTTATATTCCCGTGATCGTTGATTTTTAAATGAAGAACCCGATTTCAAAAGAAAAATTTTATTTTATTAAAATTTGTTGTTTCATGTGTTGAATAAATTCTCTCGACTGTTATTATCTAACGCGGAGGGTGCGGGCCAAACGAACACAGCCCGACAACCCTCTGCCGTTCTTCGTGGTTGTACGGATTTGGCGGGCGATGGAAAAACGTGACGCAAGGGAGATTTGATTATCCCACAGTGAAGAATGGAACCCGGGAGGAACAGCGGCGCAGACGGGAAGGAAAACAGACCACCGGAGCAACTCCGGTGGCCCGCGGAAGCCACCGGCAGCGTCGGCAGCCGGAGGTGGCGGTGGCCCGGCGCGCCGCCGGACAGGGCCGCCGCGGCGGTGGCCAACGGACCCGTGGACGCGCGGGTCCGGCTCGCACGCATGGGACGCGGCAACATCCCGCGTCCGTTGATCCATCGCGGCCCCGCGCGGGGCCGCGGCACCTCCAACCCGCGGGGGCAGTGCCCCGCGGCTTCCGCCCTGCTCGGCCGCTCGGCCGAGTCGAGCTGGACCGGCCAGCCGAGCTGGGCCGCGCCCTGGCCCGGCCGAACCGGGTCTGGCCGGGTTGGACCGGGTCGGGTCGACCCGGTTCGGCCGACCCAGGGGGGGTCGGGCCGGCTCGGCCCGGGCCCAGACCCCTCGTCTTCGGACCGTTTTTGGTCTTTTGCATGTAACATGAGCTACGGGCCTCCGAACGATGCACCGTCAGTGGCAACGCGATCCTTGGATCAAGACGGTCATTTCAGTATATTTCACTCAAGGTTTCGGAATACTTTGGGTTCGGCCGGGTTGGTTCATCCACGAAACCAACCGGGCCCTCGGAGCGGAAACGCTCATATCTTGAGCTCCGGACGTCCGATTGACATGTCGTCGAATTTGATGGATTCCTCAAAGGGAGACAGATCTTTTGGCTTACTCCGCTCGAGGTTTGGACGCAGTTGGAGTACGATCGGGTTGGTTTTAACTTAAAAACCAACCGGGCCCCCAGGACGAAAAATCCAATAACTTCTTGATCGGGCGTCTGATTGACGCGCCGTCTGTTGCGTTGCGTTCCTGTTGACGATACAGAACTTTTGGCATCCTCCGCCAGAGTTTTGGATGCAGTTGGCTTATATCTGGGTTGGATTGTGCCCGAAATCCAACCGTGCCCCTGGAACGGAGAAAGATGATATCTTTCAGACCAGACGTCCGTTTGACGAACCGTCAGTGACGTTGGTGATCTCGTTGAGAAATGGTCCCTATGAGTATACCCTATGAGTGTTTGTGGTATAGTTGAGTTACGTCCGGACTGGTTCGCACACGAAACCAACCGAGCCCCGGGGACGAAAAGGCTAATAACTCACAGAGCGGGCGTCCGTTTGACGCACCGACTATTGTGTTGAGACCCCTATGACGAGGTGGTCCTTTGAGATACTTTTTAATGGGACTTTGTGATACTTGGAGTATTGACCAGTAGATCGTGGAGCGGACCCTCCCTGAGACGAGCGTGCAGAGTACGGAGACCGTGTAGACGACTGAGACCTGATGACTGCTTGACCGACTCGACTTGGAGTGAGTCGACTAGCCCAGTGGAAGGAGCGCTCGGTATTTGGTGGCAGACCCACGGCGGATGGAGCGCCTGGGAGTTGGTAGCAGACCCACGGTACTCGACCGGAGGAGTACCTATGTAGGCTATTAGGGAGAGCGCCCGGTATTTGGCGATAGACCCTCAGCGGACGGAGCGCCCGGTAGTTGGTTGCAGACCCGCGGTACTCGACAGGAGGAGTACCTCAGCAGTCTTAGGTTAGTGAGCAGTACCTCGGAGTCGTGACAGGTCCACTGTATACTCCAGAAACGGAGCTTTTCAGCAGTTACGGTTTCGATAATGAAAATCCTGGTTTGAGCTGAGACATTTGACATTGTGTTTACCTCATGTTTGAGATGAGATACTTGATAACTTAGGTATATGTATGGGAATATACCTGGGTAGTGGTTATCCGTTGTTTTCACAATCCTTGTGTTTCTTCAGGATTGAGATGGGTTATTTGATAACTTAGGTATATGTATGGGCATATACCTAAGTAGAGGTTATCTGTTGAGATATTTCTTGTGGTTATCCCTGTTGGTTTAGAGAGACCTTGAGGGTCTCGGGGTCCCTACTGAGTATCGTTATACTCACCCCTGCACGGGCTATGCCAGTACCTCGTTGTGTGGGTTGCAGACGACAGGCAGTGCTGACGGAGGCCGAGTGTTCGGGGACTGGACGGTACCCGGAGGTGGACTACACGACGAGTCAGTACGCGGAGGTGGACTACATGACGAGACGACACACAGAGGAGGTTGATGGACGAGAGAGTGGAGGAGGCTATCTGTACCTACCCTTCAGGTAGGATCCGTGGTGGACGACCAGGAGCTGCGCCATCTGTATCTACCCTTCAGGTAGGATCTGAGGAGGATGACCCAAGAGCCGCTTCCATCCTTCCAGCTGTTATCATTTCTATTGTACTTGTTCAGTTGTAGTTGTACTTTCTTTTGGGTTTTTATTCTGGCCCATTTACTTTTCAGCACTTCTATTTTACTTAGTGTTTACTTTTTTCCGCTTCCTTACTCTGTGGTGCTTGTTTCCTTTTATAAAGGCAATGCCTTACCAGTTATCGGGATTTACGCCTTCGGTGTTAGTCGCCAGCCCCTGGCCTATGGAAGGCGGGCTTGGGGTAGTCACGGCACGAGCCCTGAGGACGGGTCGTGACAAATTGGTATCAGAGGAGTTCAGTTCTACCGCAGAACTTATAACTCTGATGTTTCTTTCTGTGAAGCAATAGTGTTAAGAGTACCGAGTGTGGTTTTCAGTTTAGGGAGTCCAGTGTTGGTGCGGGCAGCCAACGTATCCATACACCAGGACCCTGACAACTGATTTCCGACATTGTGCATGAAAACACTGATTGCATGTGTGTTTTCCAGAAGTTTTATTTAAATGTCATATCAAACCAGGTCAGCTCACCAGGGATAATCTTTGACCATGTGACGTTGTTTCTTTCAGGATGCCTCCCTGTGGACGACCAGATAGAGCCCCGAGTGTGGTACGTACTGACAGCCCTGCCGAGCAACGAGGCCTCAGTACAAGGCCCTATCCCAGTTGAGGCACCAACAGTACTACTACCCGTTGGGCCACCGATGCCACCAGCCCCAGCAGCAGAGGGTGCACATCGCTTGAGCACGCTGCATTAGTTCCAAAGCCAGAGGCCACCTAGGATCCAGGGAGGGACGGACCCGCAGGCGGCTAAGGATTGGCTGGAGGCTGTGGTGAGAGTATTCAGGCTAGTGGGGACGCCGACAGATTTCATGGTGATCCTTGCTGCCAGCCTTCTTCAGGCAGCAGCAGGCATATGGTGGAGCCTGATGCTTCAGATGCATGACGAGGCGAAAATTCTATGGGCAGACTTAGAGAGCCTGTTCCGGACAGAGTTTGTACTAGCCAACCTTCGAGCGGTGCGTATACAGGAGCTACTTCAGCTGCGGATGGGTAGCATGTCAGTGGCGCAGTACTCAGCGAGATTCACAGACCTCTCGCGCTACTCCACAGATATGGTACAGGACTTGTTCTTCAGGGCCCGAACCTTCGAGCAGGGGCTCAGGAGAGAGATTAGAGCTTCTGTTGTTTCTCACAGCATTCCGACGCAGACATGGGTGTTGGAGAGAGCCCTCTTAGTGGAGAGTTTCCATGCTGAGCAGTCTCTAGCAGCAGGACCCACCACTAGCCGGCTTGCGGCAGAGACTTCTTCAGCAGGCAGTAGACAGATGACGCAGAGGTCCAAGAGGACCAGAACTACCGATGGTCGACTGCACGACTCAGGTTTAGTTGTGCGGGGAAACCGGGGTGGAGTTAGAGCCAGACGTGTCGAGAGTGGACAATGTTACTCCTGCGGCGGAATTGGTCACATGGAATGTGACTGTCTGACCCGCCATGCAGATGACCAGCAGTTAAATGAGGAACCTCCGAGGCAGAGGCAGAGGTTCGATCAGGGCGGACCACAAGGAGCAGGCCGCCATGGCAGAGGAGCTGGTCGTGCAGCTGGAGGTGGACAGCGCTTTGGGATTTTACCACCACCACCACCAGGAGGCCCACCCCGACCGCAGGGGACAGGAGGACATGGGAGAGCTCAGCTTCAGGAAGCTGAGGCCTATGGTCATGGAGCTCCGGAAGCAGATGGACAGGAGCAGGACTAGCTTCCGACCTGGAGGCTATTAATCCTGTTGCTCCTAGTTTTTTTGATGTTTGTCTGTAGTTGCTTTGTGTCTTTTTACTATGAGCTGCAATAATGAAAAGACACTTATCGTTGTAAAGTTTGCTTTCCTGTCCTTTTTGTTTGGTTGATACTGAGTGGTCCCGGTTAAGACTGTTGACTTGACCCTCACATTCGAGTTTTCTACTGAAGGAAACCTAGTGACTACACACTAATGCCGATAGTGTGACTCGACCCTTGGAGGCGAGAGTGACAGTTGGATTTCTTGGAAGTTACGTCGAGGCCTTACAACGTCAACCATGGCATGAATGCATCATTCATGTTAGGATTGACTGTATTAGGAAACGAGTGAGGTTCATCCAGGGGATGAGACCAGATTTCTCTTATCGGAAAAGAAGAAATCATAGCAGCTCTTGTGAGACTAGAGAAGGTCCAGGTCATCCAAGAGCGGATGAGGACGGAACAAGGACGAAAGAAGCCTTATACTGACAGGACTTGGAGGCCTCTAGAGTTCGAGGATGACTATCACGTCCTTATATGATTCTCACCTCGACGAGGTTTAGGGAGATGTGGCCAAGGAGGAAAGTTATCTATGAGGTTCAACAGACCTTTCTAGGTCCTCAGCTGGGTAGGCGAGGTGGTTTTCCATTTGACCAATCCACTTTAGTTGCACTAGGTGCATGACGTTTTCCACGTATCCCAACTGAGGAGATACGTGCTTGACCCTCCGCATATCATCGACCATGAGGAGCTGGACGGTGGAGATGAGGTGACTTCTACGGAGGTTCCTTTTGGGATCGAGGATCGACAGGAGCAGATCCTAGGAGGACGGTCGATTCCTCTTGTGCACTTTCTTTGGCAGCACAGGAACCTCCAGGTGAGCACATGGGAGTGGAAGGATCAGATGCCTGCTCAGTACAGCCTTTGTATCCCTCAGTTTGTGATGAATCTTTACGGGGACGTAAAGGCCTGTGGTGGGAGTAATGTAAAGACCCGTAAATTCCAAGGAATTTTTTTTTCTTAATTTTCTTTGGAATTTTACAAGAACGCATTTTCTAACGGCACCTGATTCCGAGGCCCGGTGTGCTCGGAATCATTTTTCGAAGTTTGGCTCGGGTACGTTCAGTGAACGGACGAGCTGGTTTTTCTAACTTTTGAACCGGTGCTTGGAATCGAATTCTGAGGGCACCAATGGAATCTCAGCGCCGGTAATTTCTTAGAAACGCCTCTTCCGGAGTTGCGTTTGCTCGGGTGTGTTTTTTAATTTTTTGGGATTAAATTTAAGAAATAAAATAAATTGTACGACAAACTTTATTTTATTTCACTTAAGCCGCTTGGAATCCACTTGAAGCCACTTAAAGCAGCTTAATCTGAGTCGATGTGGATAGGGTGCTATCCATAAATATTTTACCCTCTTGGTAGGATATTTGTGAGGTGGGGCCCACACGATCCCCACCGTTTCTTTTCCGCTAAGTAACGCACCCACGAAAACCCATCATTATGAAAGTCAACTGACCCGTTTTCTTAATTTCTTAACGCACCAATTAATTGGGCAGTTTTCTTCGTTGAATTAATTGGGTGGTTTATTTTGTTGAATTAATTCTACGAATTAATGGGTCATTACTTATCTCTTTTTTTTTCTTAACCAGTTTGAAATCCGTTGGCGTAGTAATAAAATAAGACCAATGCCACATCTTGAGGATTACACGTTGGGAGGCTTTTGACAGAATTCTTGTGCCTTCAACCTTCTTCACGAAGAACGCAAAGAAAGCGAAGAACGCGAAGAACGCCATCCTCCTATGAAGAACGCCGAAACCGCGGAAATCGACGACATGATGTCGTGTGCCGCAACGCCGACGTTTCCTCTTCCGCGACGTTCTTCTGCGACGTTCCTTCGTCCGCAACGAAATCTTCGATCTTCTGTTTGAGGTAAGAGATTTCAGGTTTCTTTTAAAAATCCTTTGTGGTTTTTAGCAACGCACAGACTTAATTATTAAAATTAAATCTGTTGTTCTTGAACCTTGGAGTTCGTCGATGCGCACCGTATTCCGCGACGACGCGACGCCTTTCACAACGCGACGATCGCCTCCTTCCGCGGCGATCAAATCCGCTAAGAACCCGCGTGCGACGACTTGACGAGGTAGGGGTTTGTTGTGAAACAATTTATATTCCCGTGATAATTTCTTTTTAAATGGAGAACCTGGTTTCATAAGAACAATTTTAATTTATTAAAAATTTTTGTTTCATGTGTTGAATAAATTCTCCCGACTGTTATTATCTAACGCGGAGGGAGCGGGCCAAACGAACCCGGCCCAACAACCCTCCGTCGTTCTTCGTGGTTGTACGGATTTGGTGGGCGACGGAAAAACATGACGCAAGGGCGATTTTATGATCCCGCAGTGAAGAACAAAACCCGGGAGGAACAGCGGCACAGACGGGAAGGAAAACGGACCACCGGAGCAACACCGGTGGCCCGCGGAAGCTACCGGCAGCGCCGACGGCCGGAGGCGGCGGCGCCCCGGCGCGCAGCCGGACCGGGAGCCACGGAGGCGGTGGCCAATGGACCCGCGGGTGCGCGGGTCCGGCTCTCACGCACGGGACGCGGCGACATGTTGCGTCTGTTGATCCATCGCGGCCCCGCGCGGGGCCGCGACACTTCCAACCTGCGGGGGCAGCGCCCCGAGGCGTCCGCCCTGCTCGGCCGCTCGGCCGAGCCGAGCCGGACCGGCCAGCTGAGCTGGGTCGCGCCCTGGCTAGGCCAGACTTGGTCCGGCCGGGTTGGACCGGGTCGGGTCGACCCGGTTTCGGCGACCCAGGGGGGGTCAGGCCGGCTCGGCCAGGGCCTAGACCCCCCATCTTCGGACCGTTTTCGGTCTTTTTCCCGTAACATAAGATACAGGCCTCCGAACGACGCGCCGTCAGCGGCAATGCGATCCTTGGATCGAGACGGTCATTTCAGTATATCACACTCAAGGTTTCGGAATACTTTGGGTTCGACCGGGTTGGTTCATCCACGAAACCAACCGGGCCCTCGGAGTGGAAACACTCATATCATGAGCTCTGGACGTCCGATTGACGTGCCGTCGACTTTGATGGATTCCTCTAAGGGAGACGGATCTTTTGAATTACTCCGCTCGAGGCTTGGACGCGGTAGGAGTACGGTCGTGTTGGTTTTAACATAAAAACCAACCGGGCTCCCGGGACGACAAAACCAATAACTTTTAGACCAGGCGTCCGATTGACGCACCGTCTATTGCGTTGCATTCCTGTTGACGATAAGGAACTTTTGGCATCCTCCGCCTGAGTTTGGGATGTAGTTGGGTTATAGCGGGGTTGGATTGTTCCCGAAATCCAACAGGGCCCCTGGAACGGAGAAAGATGATATCTTTCATACCAGACGTCCGTTTGACGAACCGTCAGCGGCGTTGGTGATCACGTTGAGAAACGGTCCCTATGAGTATAACCTATGAGTGTTCGGGGTATAGTTTAGTTACGGACGGACTGGTTCGCACACGAAACCAACCGGGCCCCGGGGACGAAAAGGCTAATAACTCACTGACCGGGCGTCCATTTGACGCGCCGACTATTGCGTTGAGACCCCTATGACGAGGCGGTACTTTGAGATACTTCTTCATGGGACATTGTGATACTTGGAGTATCGACCAGTAGCTCGTGGAGGGGACCCTCCCGGAGACGATCATGAGGAGTACGGAGACCGTGTAGACGACTAAGACCTGACGACTGCTTGACCGACTCGACTTGGAGTGAGTCGACTAGCCCAGTGGACGGAGCGCCCGGTATTTGGCGGCAGACCCATGGCGGACGGAGCACCTGGTAGTTGGCAGCAGACCCATGGTACTCGACCGGAGGAGTACCTCTGTAGGCTATTAGAGAGAGCGCCCGGTATTTGGCGACAGACCCTCAGGGGATGGAGCGCCCGGTAGTTGGCTGCAGACCCGCGGTACTCGACAGGATGAGTACCTCAGCAGTCTTAGGTTAGTGAGCAGTACCTCGGAGTCGTGACAGGTCCATTGTACACTCCAGAGATGGAGCTCTTTAGCAGTTACAGTTTCGATAATGAAAATCCTGGTTTGAGTTGAGACTTTTGACCTTGTGTTTACCTCATGTTTGAGATGAGATACTTGATAACTTTGGTATATTTATGGGTATATACCTGGGTAGTGGTTATCCGTTGTTTTCACAATCCTTGTGTTTCCTCGGGATTGAGATGGGTTATTTGATAACTTAGGTATATGAATGGGCATATACCTAAGTAGAGGTTATCTGTTGAGAACTTCCTTGTGGTTATCCATGTTGGTTTAAAGAGACCTTGAGGGTCTCGGGGTCCCTACTGAGTATTGTTATACTCACCCCTGCACGGGCTATGCCCGCACCTCATTGTGGTGGTTGCAGACGACAGGCAGTGCTGACGGAGGTCGAGTGTTCGAGGACTGGACGGTACCCAGAGGTGGACTACACGACGAGTCAGTACCCGGAGGTGGACTACACGACGAGACGACACACAGAGGAGGTTTATGGACGAGAGCGTGGAGGAGGCTATCTGTACCTACCCTTCAGGTAGGATCTGTGGTGGACGACCAGGAGCTACGCCATCTGTATCCACCCTTCAGGTTGGATCTGAGGAGGACGACCCAGGAGCCACTTCCGTCCTTCCAGCTGTTATCTTTTCTGTTGTACTTGTTCAGTTGTAGTTGTACTTTCTTTTGGGTTTGTATTATGGCCCATTAACTTTTCAGCACTTCTCTTGTACTTAGTGTTTACTTTTTTTTCTCTTTCTTACTCTGTGGTGCTTGTTTCCTTTTATAAAGGCAATGCCATCCCAGTTATCGGGATTTACGCCTTCAGTGCTAGTCGCCAGCCCCTGGCCTATGGAAGGCGGGCTTGGGGTAGTCACGGCACGGGCCCCGAGGACGGGTCGTGACTGTGCGAGCCCAGATTGGTTTTATCCTCACTTAGAAAATTTTCTGTCTAAGTCATGTGTGTGCAAGATTATGCGCTTGCACACAAAACTTCCAATTTTTCGCGCCTGATTATGCGTCTGTGTGCAAAACTTCTAATCTTGCACATAAGACTCCAATCTTGCGCGCAAGACTTCAATATTGCGCTCAACAGTCCAATGCTGATAAATCTTGCACGCACCTTCTCGGCACAATCCAATCTTGTGCGCATCCCATCCTATGGTCAATCCATTTTACACACAACAGTGCCCAGGCCTGAACCCACCGGTCCCTTCACTACCGTCACTGACCCCCATGAAAAATTGAGAGTCACACCATGAACTTTTTGGGCCAGGACGTCGTCAATTTCCACTACAGCCTTATGCGCAACCACCTTCCACCCATGGGATGCCTTGATTTGAGATACTCCTGCACACACAATGAAACACCTAGAGTCAGTATATTCCTGTTGGTTTGTTTCCTATGTCGTGAGTTGAAATTCTAGTCATGAATTCCCCTTGATTTCCTTGAGTTGAACCATTCCCCATGCAACTCATCTGAACCCTATCACCTGAATCTTAAGCCAGGTTGAACCAGAAAGGGCCGCCCTTGCGTAAGTCCCAACAACATCCATTTCTAGGAACCTTATGCCTTATAGTCCTATCAATATGACTTTAAACTATATTGAACCCTATATAAAAAATATAGGATGCCTATTACTCAATACAAGGTATGCCTTGTGATCCAAGCATAATATGCCAACAATCCTCTCTACATGACTATAAACTGTAGTACATCATATGTGCCTAACATAGAATACTTCTTACTCCAAATAAGAGATGCCTTATTCTCCAAGAATAAGATGCCAATATCCCCCCTATATATGTCAATAAATGGTACTACACTGTATTATTCAATAATAGGATGCTTCTTGTTCCAAATAAGAGATTACTTATGTGCTAACCAAAACATGTCAATAGTCTTATCTATATGACTATAAACTGTAGTACACCCTATGTGCCAAGAATATGATGCCACTTTCTCCAAAAAGGAGATGCCTTATGCTTCCTGCATAAGATGCCTAATTCGATGATTACAGTGGCGTAATTTCAAGAACGTTGGAATTCCTTCAATCATTCCATCACTCCACCTCACTCTTTGTGTGTCCTTCATTAGGATCTTCATCCACTTCCATGCCTAAAGGGAATCCCTAAAGGCTTGGCCCCATGCCGCATTGGCTCACCTACTATCCTGGGACAATTCCCCAAAAGGATTTGGACAACGCTTTGAGTCAGGTCTTGTCTTTCAAACACGGTCAGCAGTCGACCATCACTTTCTTGTCCCCATTTTAGGCTAACATGATAGGGATTCTATGTTTCGAACATGATAAACAGTTATCCCCCATCACCATGCCACCTTCATTGCATTTCAAATTTCGGGCATGTGATTCACACATTTCATCTCCTGTTGTTCAGACTGATTCTAACACCCTTGGAATTTTCCATCTTGGGCACTAGCGCAAAGGCGAAGTCCCCAACCCACTAGTGGGTGGGGATTCCCACATAGCATGATAAGAGGAAGGCACCCCGGTATCTTCCTTGCGTAAGCCCCATCCACTATTGCCGCTCCATAGCGGCACCCAGGCATCATCCTTGCGTAAGCCCCATCCACCATTGCCGCTCCATAGCGGCACCTGGGCAGCTTCCTTGCGTAAGCCCCATCCACTATTGGTGCTCCATAGCAGCACTCGGGTAGCTTCCTTGCGTAATCCCCATCCACTATTGTCGCTCCATAGTGGCACCCAAGCACCATCCTCACATAAGACCCATCCACCATTGCCGCTCCATAGCAGCACCCGGGGAGATTTCTCACGTAAGACCCATCCACCATTTCTACTACATAGCGGCACCTGAGCAACATCCTCGAGTTAGCCCCATCCACCATTCTCACTCGATAGAGGCACCGGGGAAACATCCTCGAGTAAGAACCATCCACCATTTCTGCTCCATAGTGGCACCCGGGTAGCTTCCTTTCATAAGCCCCATCCACTATTGTCGATCCATAGCAGCACCCGGGCACCTTGCTTTTGTATGCCCCATCCACCATTGCTGCTCCATAGAGGCACCTGGGCAGCATCCTCATGTAAGCTCCATCAACCATTTCCATTCCATAGCGGCACTCGGGCACCTTTCTTGGGTAATCCCCATCCACCATTTCCACTCCATAGTGGCCCCCAGGAAACATCCTCGTGTAAGCCCCATCCACCATTTTCGCTCCATATAGGCACCCATGTAGCTTCCTTTCATAAGCCCCATTCACCATTGTCTTTCCATAGCGGCACCCGAGAAGCTTCCTTGCATAATCCCCGTCCACCATTGCCCCTCCATAACGGCACCCATTCAGATTTCTTGCATAAGCCCCATCCACCATTGCTACTCAATAGCAGAACCCGAGAAACTTCCTTACGTAATCCCCATGCACCATTATTGCTCTTTAGAGGCACTCGAGCAACTTCTTTGCGTAAGCCCCATTCACCAGCCTTCATGGAAGCGCCTTTGCGCTGTGATAATTAGGTCCTTGTTTCCTCTTTTGTTTCACACCGAGATTGACACGCATGTGCTTAGAGTAGTATGTATTGACCATGACATCTTCTATGGGAATCCTAGAGTGTAAGCCCCACACATAACATGAAAAACATGGTCTTTTATCCTTCCCAAGGAGAGGTACATAGGAAGTCTCCTTGAGGTTCAATCCCCAAACCCCATTGGTTACGACCACCTTCATGTCAGTTCCCACCACCTGAACTATGTGGTCTTTGATCCTTTCCTAGGAGAGGTACATAGGAAGACTCCCTAAGGTTTAAGCGCAACACACCATTGGTTCCGACCACCTTCACGTCAGTTCCCACAACCTGGACTATGTGGTATTTGATCCTTGCCAAGAAGAGGTATGTAGGAAGCCTCTCTGATGTTCAATCCCACCATCCATTGGTCCCGACCATCCTCATATCAGTTCACCAACCCATTCTAAACTACATGGTCTTTGATATTTTCCAATGAAAGGTACGTAGGATGCCTCCCTGAGGTTCATGCCCTACACCCCATTATTTCCGACCACCTTGGTGTCGGTTCGCCCAAACCCTTTTTGAACTATATGGACTTTGATCCTTAACAAGGAAAGGTAAGTAACAAGCCTCCCTGAGATTCAATCCAACCATCTCATTGGGCATATGTCCTCTTTCACATCGTTTCACCCCCATCCGACATGACATTAAACTGTGGACCTCAATTAGTTGTAATCCGTTGTTCCCCCTTTCAGTGGTAAGCCTTTGTCAACCTCATTCAGCGCTAAGACATTGAAGTCCCCAATCGACAGTAATCCATCGTCAGATGAACTAGGCAGACTTTGGTTCCCTGCCATGGGGATACGTAGGAAACCTCCATGAGGTTCACTCCCAACACCCATGTCTCATTATGATCTATCCCTCGATCCCATGTGTTCCAGGAAGATCATGCCCCATCTCGGAGGTTCTACTTCCTCTTGGTCCCATCCATGAATTTATTCTCACGGGCCGCCTTCTCTGGTGTCCCATCATCCTACTGAACTATGTGTACTTTGATTCCCTACCATGGGGATACATAGGAAGTATCTTCGTGGCTCAGGAACTACAATATTGTCACCTTTACAACGATCCCATCTCATTCCTGTGCCACTCCATTCCACTCTCTATCACCAATCCTGATTCCAACTCAGGCCACCACATCCTGGTGGGATCATTTCATCCACCTCCTCGCTGCTCCTAGTAGTACTTGGGCCACAATTAACGTGTAATACCCAACATGTATCCGAGTAATTTTTTTTGTGTAAACCCCAATTAATCATCCCTTCGATCTACATGGGTTTTGATCCCTATCGTCTACACATGGTACGCAGGAAAACACCATGAGGTTCAATCCCATTCAATGGTAAACCTTGTTTTTCCCCCATTCTGGGGAGCATACTCCCTGATCCAACCATAGTGGTGTCCAGATCAGCCTTCAGGATGTCACATATGCCCTTTATGGGAAACACCATCTTGGGTATTCCATTGTCAAGTGTTCTGATCCATCCACCCGGCAAACCTTCCAGGTGTTCCCATATAGGGATGTACCAATCTGATCAGTCTATATGGGACATTCAGATCACCATCATTTCGTCTGAACATGATGTTAAACTCATATCCTACCTCGTTATAAACATGAGATGACTGGAGAAACCCTCAGAAGACACACCTTTCGCATAAAAATCTCTGATAAGTGTTAAACTTGTGGCATACCCTGTGTTAATGATGTGAATTTGAGGAAAACCTTAGATACATGCATATGGAATATGATTCCCCTAATTTGATGTGGGATGCATCGGGTTCTGCAACCTTGAGATGCCCTCTTATGAAGAAGAATACATGTTCCCCAATGTCCATGCATCCAGAGATGCCCCGACAAGCCTGATGTTGTCATCTACTCTGATAGAAGGTTTCTACAATGTCAAGACCCCTTGAATGTCCCCACAAATGTGGTGTTATTTACAAGTTTCCAAAAATATATCACACCGAGAATGAGATTAATGAATCACACCATAATATTTAAGGGAGACCTAGAAAAGGTGATGATTTCGAAGGAGGAATCCATGGAAGGAAGAACAAACATCCTATCCGTTTCTTTCAAGGAGAAAACATCCCTGAATAAGGAATATATGTCGCACGCCTTTGGAAAGTGGGAATGTGGGGTAGCTATACCGTGCCTTTCGTACTCATGCATACGGACACACGAACTCCAAGGAAATCGTCAAAAACAATAACCATTAAAGAACCATAGGAAAATTATAATATCATTAAATTATAATAAATCCACTATATATGTTTCCATTTTGATTCAGGATATAAAATTTTAGAGCTTTACAAGTATGTGGTCAAACCAACCCACAACATAAATAATATCTAATATACATGTTAGAATGGTTAGTAATGTGATTATTTTGGAATATTACCATTATTATAGAAGAATAATGACACTGTTTATATGTTTTATGTTTTGTAATCATATTTAATGCTAGTTTTATAAATAATAAAAGACTATATGAAAATCGAAATGGGTCAATTTCATGGAGGTATTAGTCCATATGAATGCTCAAGAACTCATTTGTTTACAAAGAATGTAAAGGTTTTAATAATTGGTTTATATTTTATTAATATTAATATTAGTTTTTACGTATGATTTTAATTCCTTAAATACACCATTTTAACCCATATTATCCATCCATCCAATGACCTGATGGCCTTCAAATGTTTTGATTATAAAAGATAAAGCCCACTTTTAAGGGATGATGGGGGTGGAAACTTGAGCAAGACATCCTTGAAAATGGAAAATTACACTCGAATAATTGAAAGAGTAAAAAAATAAATACATCACAGTACAACTCCTCCCAACATTTGAACATGATGTAGCTCTACAAAATTGAAAGGTTGTTCGGCATGAAAGTTTCATTTGTCAAAGTATAGGCCTGATCCGATGGCTGTCGACATTGCCTCTAAACAAAAAAATCTGAAAAACCATGCAATGATAAAACACTATCTCTGGAACCACCTCTGGAATCTATTTCATGATGTCGAGTGCAGTATCATAAACTACCCACCTTGGAAAAACAAATTATCCAAACATTGAACAACCAAAATCCCAACAAGCACATCAAATATATAAAAAACGTCAATCCACCATTGTAATAATTCCACCAAATTCACCAACACTAATTCATTACCATCAAGGGATACTCTTACTTCCATCTAACAAAGAAAAAACCAAAACTGAAAAAATTACTTGATGCCATAAATGTTGATTTCAGCAAGGAATCAAGGCTCGTCGAAGCTGAAGATCCAGAAAAAACACCAGAAATCTGAAAAGAAGCAGAAGAAATTGCTCAAGATGAGCCCATTCATCAAAAATCATAAGTTACTGCATAAAAGGAAAACATAATACCATCAACAGAACTCTAGAAGGACTCTCGCAGCCTAGATCCCATCACCGCCATCCTGATTGGACTTAAATACTACAACAAACCACCATCCGCACACACCAGAGGCAAGGTAGAGACCTATGGCTATTGTATCTAGAACCTCGGTCGTAGACCATCAACGCACCACCATGGAAAATCCTATCCAGCAAGGAAATAATCGGTTAAAGAGAGGCAAGCAATGGTAAAAATGTGATAGGTGACCGAGTCCCAAAGCCACTGCAAGAGAGGAAACCAGGAGGTCTCACTGAGCAAAGGGACGGTCACCATAATTACCAGAGCTAAATGTGGCGATGACTTAACCCATCCTAAAAAACATATGAAAAATGGAACACATCTCTTATAAATTCCATACTTCGCACATAACACAACTGACATTTTCCTTATTTGGATTGTTGAGAAGAGGTTAGGGAGTGGATATTACATTATTATAATAAATTATATGAATAATAGTATAATTTATTTTATAATAATTTAATTTATATAATAATTATAATGTGGTAGAATATAGAAATTAATTAATATTGATAACATTACCATTCCCTTTAGATGTTATCCGTTTGGAAATGCCTTAAAGATCAAAATATTTACCTTTTAGAAATGAAAAATATTATAGAAAATTAGTATTGAGTTTAAGAGATACTAGGGTTGAGTTTTTTCTGATATAATACTTTTTAATTCATTGGTAAATTAGGTTTAAGTTATCTCCTTTTATATAGGAAGAAAATGATAACTTCGTAAATACCCATTACATTAACACTGATGGCATGAAACTATTCAAGGGTCAATGTCTCTAAAAAATGCGTAACATGATTTTTTTGGTGATATATGTTTTATAAATTTATCACCATTAACTTTTGGAGCTTTTTAAGCATGTGTCAAGTATTTTACCACCATATTTTCACATTTTACCATTTTTATATTTACCATTGTAACATATTATACCCATGTAAATTATATTTTATTAAAAAAAATAACATAACCCTTTCAACCAAATTTTTATTTTTTAAAACTAAATTTAACCTCCACATTATATAATTAAATTTCTAAATAATATAATATTATCATTTAAATTAAAACGTTTAATATATGAATAAATAGTTTATAAAATAATGTTTATTTCACCATTAAGTGTTTTTAATACTGATAAAATTAATTAGAAGTAAAATGAGTGAGAATATATATTTATAAATAATATCAATTTAATTTTATAGAATATTAAAATTTAATTATTAAAATAAAAATAATATAATAATAATATTTTTTTTAAAATAACCATTTTATAATTATCTAGGAATTAACTTTAAACTTTGTAATAATTATTTTATGTCGAAAAAAAAAAATTATTTTATTTCATAATATTAATATGTAGATATAAAATTTGAACTTCATTTCTTATGATTTAATTTACACAAGAAATGGGAACTATTTTTTAATATAAGTGAATAAAAATATTTTTTGCAGTAAAATATTACTTAAGTTTCCAAAATTTTACAAATGGGTATTAGATGCCTAAAATTTTATTTTGAAATATAAAAAATTAATTTTAAAATATCTATTTTATATATTTTTTCATTAAAAACATTTAATTTATTCCTCTATTATGATAATTACATAAAATCTATGGTATTAACCAAATTAGTATATTTTCACTATTCACCAAAAAATTAAATATTTTAAAAAATATAAATAATTCACCCTTGTTTAACTTTTTCATGAAAAATTTAATAATTAATTAAATTTTAAAAAATTAAAATTCTAAAATTTTAAAATTTATCATTTAATTTTCAATACAATATAATATTGAAAACCACATTTACATATAATGATTTTTGAAAACATTATGATATTTTTAATTATATTTTTATGCATATCAAATTGAATAATTTTTTTTATTTAATAGAGGTTTTATTATTCAAAAATTTACTGAAAAATATTAATATATTTTTTCAAGGATAATTTCAGTTTGGTTTTGTGTGTGAAGCAAGTAATTGAACATAATATTGATTTATAGAAAAAAATATATTCCAAAATCAGGGTGTGTTATATTCTCCACGTTTATAAATTGTATCCCCATAATTTTAATTACTACTCAATAATTAAATATCATATATTTTTCATAAGATATAAATTAAATGGGATTTAATTTATATTTAGATATGTACCTTACTATCTTAAATAAGTCTAGAAATATTTTCCAAAAACATAATTGAAAATGTGTTTTTAGAGACACATATTTTAGATTTCCATTTTCTCAATGTTATTTCCATCCCAATAAAAAATAGAAAATATTTATTATAATTTCTAATAGAATAAGAATATATGATCTTATGAAAAATCAATCATAATATGTCTTCTAAAATGAGACCTTTATTTCAGCTAATGATAATTTCATTTTAACTATGACATTATTGTATCAATATATCCCAAATTTGGTTAATCATTAATTTCCAATGGTCATGTTACTATTAGGTTTTCTAATTAACACATCTATGAATTTTAAAATATTTAACTCATTTATAATGGTTTATAAAGATAATATGAATTAACCAATACATCTCCCTCTAGATTGTTTACCCAAGTGTGATGTATTTGGCCCCCTCATCACACACTGAGTGGAGATCATGTTGATACTCAAACTAACTTTTTATAGAAAATTACTCATATGTGAATCAATTCAAAAACAATACCCACTTGATTCTATCCCTAAATGGATTTCATTTCTCAAAACCACACAATATCAACTTTTCCAAAACAACGGGATATTACCCTATCCTTATACATTTCCCAAGATTTTTACTGAGTTTCACTTATAATAATAATAAAATTTATCTAAACTCATCCTAAATAATAATTTATCCATTCTCTAACAAAAACTGTGGAACCCCATAACCTCAATATCAGGTTCAGTTCTAAAAACAATTTCATTAATAATTAGATTTCATACACCGATGATTAACCATAAGTTAATCCATAAATCTAAAAATAATTTCCCATTTCCATGAATCAAATTATTAGTTTCTTTGAGAAGAAAAAATATTAAAAAATATTCTATAATTATTATGGACATTTCTTCTTAATTGACCCTTACTATAATACTTTATATATCTCTCATAAGTTATACTCATCATCATAACCTGAGGAATGGAAACATAAGAATAAGGTAATAAAAATTCATTATTTAGGAAAAAATTATCAACCTATCATAAAGGTTAAGATCCTAATAATATGAGGAAACATGATAACTAGAGAAATATATTATAAAATTAACTTGGAATAATAACAATTCTGCATAATCCATGATAGTAGGACATGTAATCCGAAATGAATAATCATATACCATGTAATGGAATATTAAATAATGATATAGTAATAATGATACATGAAGCATACTCGTAGGAATATGGAATTGGAATATAAAATTCCCTTGAGTGACTACTTTCACCCATGCATTCACAAGTCAGTACACTCACTCATTCTTGTTATGAAAATTAATTTCACACATGTATATATGTCTCCAAATAACCAAAGTAAATAAAATGGATTTAATTCAATATATCATAAAGAAACAATGAAAATGAAAATGGGTTCGACATCATTTCCTAACAGTGTCACAAAAATTTACATTCTTAATGTAATCATTTTAAACCCAAAATTCAATAACTTCAAGATTGTTTTTCATAAGATCATTTGGATAGATATTCATGAAAAATAATTTAGAACCAAATAAATCATTTAGTTAAAAAGTATAAAATGGATGTGAAACCATATAAGAGTTTTTAGAAAACATTTTTAACATTTTTAAAATAGGATAAGTTAAAGATCAAATTTGGAAATTATTTTTGGAACATTTAATGTGTGAAAATTGAAATAAATTACTTTTATAAATAATATTAAATAAATTATTATTGAAAATATTTTTAAGTCATCAATAAAACTGTAGATTCTATAATAGAAAAATTTAATATTACATTACGTAAATCCTATTTAATATATTCATATATTCCAGTTGAAACCCCAAATCCTAAAAATTCTAAAAAAATACCATTTAAAATATGATAAAAATAAACATGAAGGTCTCATAATAATAATGTAATTTGGTTTCCAAATATAAATGATAACATTGGTAGGAAGAGAAAACATAATCATTGATGAAAAAGATCTAATTTAGAGTGTACTAAAATTAATTTTAATATCATCAACTATTACGGTGAAAGAAATCAATCAATATAATTCCAAAAACAATTAGAAGGAACGAAATGATAATTATATAATTTAATATAATAAAACAATAATGTGAAAATATTGTCAAAATGGAATAATTTTGACTTAAGAAAAAATGTTCACTTAAAAAAGAATCCATAAATTTTATCCTGGATAGTTGAACATGATCTATCCTCCTCTATAACAATAATAATAATCTTAATAACCCAATTTAGAAATATATTCATACCTATTACCTTTTATAATCTTCACTTATATTATTTTTATAAAATATTAGTTATTTATATTTATTTCATCATTAGAGGTTATTAGTTTTAATTGGTTGATTTGTACTTTCCTTATGATGACTATATCTGATACTAGTTGATGATTAAACTTTAATTACTAATAGATCACTATAGTTACTATAATATATATTTTTATTGACTTATAAATTTCTATTTATATTTTACAGGTAATGTTTTTGTGATTTTGTGTTGATGAATTTGGTTTCATACATGTTTCGGTAATTTATAATGAACAAAAATGTGGTACAATAATTATAAGTTAATTATATTATACTCTTTAATGAAAAATAATCCAACAATTATTCTTCTCGATAATTTATAATATCACAATTAGTAATTTTTCTATATTACTTCACGATAAAAAATTGTATCAATATCCATGTACGTGTTCAAACCGACCCAAACAAGAATATACTATAATATATTAGTGGGTTTGCTTAAAAATTGATTATTTTGGTATAATATAATTATCATATATGTTAGATGATATTATTTATATTTTTAATGTGTGTAATCAAATTTTAATATAGTTTCATAAATAATAAAATACAATATGAAAAATCAAATATGCCACTTCATTGGAGTCGGTAGTCCATACATACACCTGGGAGACACATTTATTTAAATAGAACATAAAGGAGGAAGGAAATGGTATATTGTGAAATAACACAAATAATAATTTAATTATAATATTTAATAATTAAATAACCCCTTTTAAAATTCTTTTTTTTACATTTTAGGATAATTATTTTACTCTCCTATAGAGGATTTAGTCTGCCCATATCACATGTGATATTTTCATTTTTTGAATGGCTAAAAGGAGGGTGGAAAATATGATATTAAATTATTATAATAATATTTTAAAAAATTATTCATATTTAAATTATAATAATTTAATTTATAAAATATATTTTATTTGGTAGAATTAGAAAATAATGAATTGAGCTTGGTTGATAAAAATACATTTCTCTTTAAACGTTCTCCATTTGGTAACAACTTAATGCTCCTTAGATTGGTATTTTAGGAAGTAAAGGCATTATTGGAAATAGGGATTGATTTTATGAGATACTTGGTCATAGTTTTATTTTATCTAATAATTTTTTATAGGTTGATAAATATGATGGAATAAATTCCCTTTATAAGTGAAGAAAATGACATTTAGGTAAATAACAATTTCTTTTTCAATGATGACATGACACTATTCATTGTTCAATGTCTCTAAAGGTGGTAAATAAAGAAATTTTGGATGATATATAGTTTATAGAGCCTAAAAATTCATTTTTATAGATGTTTTAAACATATTTTATATATTCTACCATAAGATATTTAAATTTTACAATTTTACTTTTTATCATTGTTACTAGTTTTAACCAAGTAATTTATAATTTACTAAAAATGAAATGTCAATATTTTAACCAATGTTTCCTTCTTGAAACCTAAATATAAGATCCATATAATCTAATAATATTTTAAAATAACAAAAAAATAATTTTATAAATTTAAAAATTATTATATAGAAAAACAATTTCGGAAAAAAATGATGTCTTCACCAATAAGTTTTCACAATATTATATAACATTAATTATCAATTAAATTACAGATAATATATTTTATTATATGTGTGAACATAATATAAATGTATCTATATAAATTATTTCAATTTAATTTATTAGATACAAATTGAATAATATTATTAAAATAATTATCTAAAAATAAACCTTTCACAATTATCATGGTCTTTAACTTTAATATTAGTAATCATAATTTTATGCCCAAAAAAATGAAATTATTATATAATATGTTAATTTTTTCCTAATAAATTTTATCCATTTCAATTTATTTAATTTCTTCATGTTACTAAAACTAATTTTTAATATAATGCAATTTCAGTAGTATTTGGAGTACAATATTACTTAAGTTTTCAAAATGTTAAAAATAGGTTTTATAAATTCAAAATAGTTATTTCAAATAAATAAATTTAGTTTGTAAATATATATTTGTAAAGACCCGGAAATTTCAAGGAAATTTTACTCTTAATTTTCTTTGGAATTTTAAAAGAACGCAGTTTCTGACGGCGCCTGAATCCGAGATCCGGTGTACCCGAAAATAATTTCCGAAGTCTAGCTCGGGTACGTTCAGTGAACGAACGAGCGGGAATTTATAACTTTTGAACCGGTTCTCGGAATCAAATTTCGAGGGCACCGATGGAACCGTAGCGCTGGTAATTTCTTAGGAAATCCTGTTCCGGAGTTGCGTTTTCACGAGAGTTGATGATAAAAATTGTGGAAGTTTAATATATAATTATTCTACAATATTTATTTTACTCTAAGTGTTTAATTATTGATGGAAGTTGGGTAACCACCCAACCTCCCTTGGGAGGTTATGAGGGTGGGGGGGCCCACACGAACCCCACCCCTTCATATCCTCTAAGCCCTCTCAACTCCCTTTAAATGTTGATAACTTAAGTTTACTAAACTTATGGAATTAATGCGGTGAGTTAAATGTAAGTTTTTGAAATTCAAACTCTTGAATTTCAATGGTTTTGTGGCGTTAATAAATTAAGTGAGGCTGAATTTATTTATGGGTTAGTTTCTTAGTTGCTTGAGAGCCTTTGGAGAAGAAAGGATAAGGAAAGCTAGAGTTCTTCATCCTCTTTGACGAAGAACACGAGGAACGCGAAAAATGCATCGAACTCCGTCGAAGAAGGCCGAGTCCTCGAAGACCGACTCCGCGACACTGATCCACGACGCGAGATCTCTTTCCGCAACAGTTCTTCCGCAACGTCTCTTTTTCTGTGATGCCATTCCCGCGATGCAACTTCCTCCTTCCAAGTCACCTCTTTCCGCGATGGTTATACCGCGACGTTTTCTCTTCGATGAACCTCCGAACAAGATCCGCTCTTGAAACCAAGGTAGAGGTTTTAATTTTATTTATTTATTTTTTTTCGTGAATACCAACTTGATGATCTCGTGGTTTAAAACCAATAGTTATCGAATAATGCGAGGGGGCCGGACCGCACAAACATGACCGACCCTCATCCTTTTTTTCATGTTGGTTCCTTTGAGGTTTGGTACGAGAAGGCGTGGTGTCGTCGCACCACGCAGAATCATGCGACAAGGAAATGTGCGGCGCTATTGCACCGCGCCGTGAAAAGAAGAACAAGGACGTGACGCCATCACGCCGCTTCGGAGAAACCCGAAGACATCCGCGAACGGAGTCGGGCCACGGCGAAGGGGCGCGACGTCAACGCGCCGCGCCGGAGAACCGCGAAGATGGCGCGTTTTTTTATTTGACGTGCGGATTGACGAGCGATGACAAAATGGGGCCACAATGTATTTTTGAAGCTTGCACAGTAATTTACAAGACCCGAGATGAACACCAGCTCAGACGGTTTTGAAAACGGACAACCGGAGCAACTTCGGGGTCCCGCGGAAATGCCCGGAGGCGCGGGTCGCTGACGCGGCGCGCCGGTGGCCGGAGCCGTTCGGCTGCCAGGCGGCGGCGGCGCCTGAGCGCGCCGCCGCAGCCCTCAATTAAAGGCGAGGGGCGGGCCGCGTGCACCCCCGGCTCCCCGACTTCGGCTCGGCCACGCGGAGCCGCAGTTGGCCGGCTGGGCTGGGCCGGGTCCAGTCGGATCGGACCCGGTTTGGGCCGACCCAGGGGGTCGGGCCGGGTTGGTCCGGGCCCAGACCCCCCGTTTTCGGGCCACTTTCGGTCACATACCCATATCGTGAGCTATAGACCTCTGATCAATGCACCGTCAGTTTCGTAGCGATCCTTGGAATGAGACGGTCGTTTCGGTATATTACACTCAAGGGTTCGGAGAACTTTGGGTTCGGCCGGGTTGGTTCGTACACGAAACCAACCAGGCCCTCGGAGCGGAAACGTTTATATCTTTAGCACCGGACGTCCGATTGAAGTGCCATCAATGTTGATGGATTCCTCTAAGAGAGACGGATATTTTGGCATACTCCGCTCGAGGTGTGGATGCCATCGGAGTGCAGTCAGGTTGGTTCGCTCACGAAACCAACCGGGCCCCTAGAACGAAAAAGCGAATAACTCACAGACCGAGCGTCCGATTGACGCGCCATCTGTTTCGTTGAATTCCTCTTGATGAGACTAAACTTTTGGCACACTTCGCTCGATATTTGGATACAGTTGGATATTGGCCGGGTTGGATTGCACCCGATATCCAACCGAGCCCCTGGAACGGAAATGCTAATATCTTTCAGACATGACGTCCGTTTGACGAACCGTCAGCGGCGTTGATGGTATCATTGAGAAACGGTCCCTATGATTATTCCCTATGAGTGTTCGGGGTACAGTTGAGATACGGCCAGGATTGGTTCTCTCAAAAACCAACCGGGCCCCTGGGATGAAAAGTCTAGTAACTCACAGACCGGGCGTCCGTTTGACGCGTCGTCTGTTGCGTTGAGACCCCTATGACAAGGCGGTACTTTGAGATACTTCTTAGTAGGACTTTGAGATACTTGGAGTATCGACCAGTAGCTCATGGAGCGGACCCTCCCAGAGACGAGCATACGGAGTACAGAGACCGTGTAGCTAGCTGGGACCTGAGGACTGCTTGTCTGATTCGATTCGGAGAGACTTTTATAGCCAGTGGGGAGAACTACTGTGTTTTAGTGGTAGACCCACAGCGGGGAGAACTACTATGTTTGAGTGGAAGACCCACGGTACTCGATAGGAGGAGTACCTCTGTAGGCTATGAGGGGGGAGAACTACTGTGTTTGGGTGGCATACCCCAGTGGGAAGCACTACATTGTGAGGTGGTAGGCCCACGGTACTCGACAAGAGGAGTACCTCAGCAGTCTTAAGTTAGTGAGCAGTATCTCGAAGTCGTGACAGGACCACTGTACACTCTAGAGACGGAGTTCTTCAGCAGTTATGGTTTCGATAATGAAAATCCTAGTTTGAGCTGAGACTTTTGACCTTTGTGTTTACATCATGATTGATATGGGTCACTTGATAACTTAGGTATATGTACGGGCATATACCTGGGTAGTGGTTATCCGTTGATTTTATGATCTTGGTGTTTTCCTCATGATTGAGATGGGTTACTTGATAACTTAGGTATATGAATGAGCATATACCTAAGTAGAGGTTATCTGTTAAGTTCTTCTTTGTGGTTATCCTTGTTGGTTTTAGTGAGAACTTGAGGGTCTCGGGGTCCCTTATGAGTATCGTTATACTCACCCCTGCACGGGCTATGCCCGCACCTCGTTGTGTTGGTTGCAGACGACGGGCATTGCTGACGGAGGCCGAGTGTTCGGGGACTGGACGGTACCCGGAGGTGGACTACACAACGAGTCAGTACCTGGAGGTGGACTACACGGCAAGTCAGTATCCGGAGGTGGACTTAGCGACGAGACGACACACGGAGGAGGTTGACGGGGGAGAGCGTTTTGGAGGCTATATGTACCTACCCTTCAGGTAGGATACGTGGTGGACGATCCAGGAGCTGCGCAATCTGTACCTACCCTTTAGGTAGGATCCGAGGAGGAAGACCCAAGAGCCGCTTCCGTTCTTCCAGTTGTTTTCTTTTCCTATTGTACGTTGTTCAGTTGTAGTTGTACTTTCATTTGGGTTTTTATTCTGGCCCATTTACCTTTCATCACTTCTCTTTGTATTTAGTGTTTTACTTCCGCTTGTACTCTGTGGTGTTTTGTTTACTTCTATAAAGGAAATGCCTTCCCAGCTATCGGGATTTACGCCTTTGGTGCTAGTCGCCAGCCCCTGGCCTATGGAAGGCGGGCTCGGGGTAGTCACGACACGGGCCCCGAGGACGGGTCCTGACAAATTGGTATCAAATGGGTCGGTTCTACCGTAGAACTTATAACTCTGATATTTTCTTCTTGTGAAGCAATAGTGTTAAGAGTACTGAGTGTGGTTTTCAGTTCAGGGAGTCCAGTGTTGGTGCGGGCGGCCGACGTATCCATACACTAGGACCCTGACACCTGATTTCTGACTTTGTGTATGAAAACACTGATTGCATGTGTGTTTCCAGAAGTTTTATTTAAATATCAGCTCAAACCAGGTCAGCTCACCAGGTATAAATCATTTGACCGTGTCACATTTTTTCTTTCAGGATGCCTCCCCATGGATGACCAGCTAGAGCCCTGAGAGTGGTATGTACTGACAGCCCGCCGAGCGACGTGGCCTCAGTACAGGGCCTTATCCCAGTTGAGGCACCAGCGGAGGAACTAGCGGTACTACTACCCATTGGTCCACCGATGCCACCAACCCCAGCAGCAGAGGGTGCATGTCTCTTGAGTGCACTGCATGAGTTCCAGTGCCAGAGACCACCCATGTTCCAGGGAGGGACGGACCCACAGGCGGCTGAGGATTGGCTGGAGGCTGTGGTGAGAGTTTTCAGGCTAGTGGGGACGCCAGCAGATTTCAAGGTGATCCTTGCTGCCAGCCTTCTTCAGGGAGCAGCCGTCAGATGGTGGAGCCTGATGCTCCAGATACATGATGATGCGACTCTTCTTTGGGTAGACTTCGAGAGCCTGTTCCGGGTAGAGTTTGTACCAGCCTCCCTCGAGCGGTGCGTATACAGGAGCTACTTCAGTTGCGTCAGGGCAGCATGACAGTGGCGCGGTATTCAGCGAGGTTCACAGACCTCTCACACTACTCCACATATATGGTACGGGACCCGTTCATCCAAGCCCGATACTTCGAGCAGGGGCTCAGGCGAGAGATTAGAGCTTCAGTGGTTCCACTCAGCATTCCGACACAGACAAGGGTGTTGGAGAAATCCCTTTTGGTGAAGAGTTTCCTTGCTGAGCAGTATCCAGTAGCAGGACCCACCACTAGTTGGCATGTTCTAGAATCTTCTACAGTAGGCAGTAGACAGATGACGTAGAGGTCCAAGAGGACCAGACCTATAGGAGGTCGACCGCGTGACATTGGGTCGGTAGTGCGAGGAACCAAGGGAAGTGACAGAGCCAGACCTGCCATGCAGTGTTACTCCTGCGGCGAAGTTGGTCACATGGCACGTGACTGTCCGACCCGCCATGCAGATGACCAGCAGTTAAATGAAGAACCTCCGAGGCAGAGGCATAGGTTCGATTAGGTCATACCACATGGAGCAGGCGACCATGGCAGAGGAGCTGGCCGTACAGCTGGAGGTGGACGATGCTTCGAGATGTTGCCACCACCACCACCAGGAGGTCCACCCCGACCGTA
Organism: Viscum album; assembly: GCA_963277665.1. NCBI lineage: Eukaryota > Viridiplantae > Streptophyta > Magnoliopsida > Santalales > Viscaceae > Viscum > Viscum album. The sequence goes on along the minus strand of OY728140.1, from coordinate 1,017,273,218 downwards.
GAGGACAAGAGGACATGGGAGAGCTCAGCTGCAGGCATCATACGCTTTTGACTACGGATCTCTAGAAGCGAGTGGACAGGAGCGGAACTAGTGGTGTATATCTAGTTCCTTGATGTTGTTGTTATATTTGTGTCTTTGTACCATGAGCTGTAATAAAATAAAGACACTTACCTTTGTGATGTTATCAATCCTGTCCTCTCTTGTGTTGTTACTAAGAGGTTCTAGATTAAACTATTGACTTGACCCTCGTGTGTGAGATACCTACTGGAAGTGACCCAGTTACCACACACTGAAGCCGACAGTGTTACTCAACCCTTGGAGGCGAGAGTAATGGTTGGATCTCTTTGTTGTAGCGTCGAGGCCTTACGACGTCATCCTTGGTATGGATTAGTATCATCCATGTCGGGATTGACTGTATTAGGCAAAGAAAGTGGTTCATCTAGGGGATGAGATCAGATTTCTCTTATCGGCAAAGAAGAAATCTTTGCAGCTCTTGTGGGACCGGAGATGGTCCAAGCCACGACAGAGAAGGTCCAGGTCATCCAGGAGGCAGAGACCACTGGAGTTCGAGGATGGTGACCACGTTTCCCTACGGGTCTCACCTCGATGAGGTTTACGGAGGTTTGGCCTAGGCGGCATGTTATCTCTGAGGTTCAGTATACCTTTTCAGGTGCTCAGCAGGGTAGGCGAGGAGGTTTACCTCTTGACCCATCCACCTCAGTTGCACCAGGTGCACGACGTTTTTCCAAGTATCTCAACGGAGGAGATACGTGCTTGATCCTTCACACATCATCGAACTCAGGGAGTTGGACGTTGATAATAGGGCGTCATGCACGGAGGTTCCAGTGGGGATCGAGGATCGACAAGAGAGGATTCTACGAGGACGGTCGATTCCTCTTGTGTGTTTTCGTAGGCATCACGGAAACCTCCAGGTAAGCACATGGGAGCGGAAGGCTCAGATGCATGCTCTGTACCGCTTTTGTGACCCTAGTTTGTGTTGAAGCATTATGGGGACGTAAATCCCAGAGGTGGGAGTAATGTAAAGACCCATAAATTTCAAGGAACATTTTTTCTTAATTTTCTTTGGAATTTCACAAGAACCCAGTTTCTGACGGTGCCTAAATCCGAGGTCCGGTGTACCCGAAATCAATTTCCATAGTTTAGCTCGGGTACGTTCAGTGAACGAACGAGCAGGAATTTCTAACTTTTGAACCGGTGCTCGGAATCCAATTCTGAGGGCACTGATGGAACCGTAGCACTAGTAATTTCTTAGGAACTCCTGTTCTGGAGTTGCGTTTTCACGAGAGTTGATGATAAAAATTGTGTAAGTTTAATTTATAACTATTCCTCAATATTATTTTACTCTAAGTTTTTAATTCTTGATGGAAGTTGGGTAACCACCCAACCTCCCTTGGGAGGTTATGATGGTGGTGTCACCCACACCAACCCCACAACTTCATATCCTCTAACCCCTCTCAACTCCCATTAAATGTTGATAACTTATGTTTACTAAACTTATGGAATTAATGTGGTCAGTTAAATGTATGTTTTTGAAATTCAAACTCTTGAATTTGAAAGGTTTTGTGATGTTAATAAATTAAGTGAGGCTTAATTTATTAATGGGTTAGTTTCTTAGTTTCTTGAGAGCCTTTGGAGAAGAAAGGCTAAGGAAAGCTAGAGTTCTTCATCCTCTTCGACGAAGAACACGAAGAACGCGAAGAATGCATCGAACTCTGTCGAAGAACGCCGAGTCCTCGAAGACCGACTCCACGACACCGATCCACGACGCGACGTCTCTTTCCGTAACGGTTCTTCCACAACGTCTCTCTTTCCGCGACGCCGTTCCCATGACGCGACTTCCTCCTTCCAAGTTGCCTCTTTCCTCGATGGTTATACCGCGATGTTTTATCGTCGAAAAACCTCCGAAGAAGCTCCTCTCTTGAAACCAAGGTAGGGGTTTTAATTTTATTTATTTATTTTGTTCGTGAATACCAACTTGACGATCTTTGTGGTTTAAAACCAATAGTTATCGAATAACGCGAGGGGGCCAGACCACACAAACACGGCCGAACCTCCTCCTTTTTTTCATGTTGGTTCCTCTGTGGTTTGGTATGAGAAGGCGTGGTGCCATCGCACCACGCGGAATCATGAGACAAGGATATGCGCGGCCCCATCGCGCCGCGCCGTGAAAAGAAGAACAAGGACGCGATGTCGTCGCGTCGCGTCAGAGAAACCCGAAGACATCCGCGGACGGAGTCGGGCCACGGCGAAGAGGCGCGGTGTCAACACGCCGCCCCAGAGAACTGCTTTGACGGCGCGTTTTGTTATTTGACGTGCGGATTGACGAGCGACGACAAAACAGAGCCGCAAAGTATTTTTGAAGCTTGCGCAGTAAAGTACGAGACTCGAGATGAACACCGGCTCAGACGGTTTTGAAAACGGACCACCAAAGCAACTTTCGTGGCCCGCGGAAATGCCCGAAGGCGGCGGCCGGAGCCATCCGGCTGCCAGGCGGCGGCGACCGGAGCCGTACGGCTGCCAGGCGGCGGCGGTGCCCGAGCGCGCCGCTGGAAGAATTGGCGGCAGCGGTTGCGCCGTCGCCCTCAATTAATGGCGAGGGGTGGGCCGCGCGCACCCCCCGCTCCCTGACTTCGGCTCGACGACGCCGAGCTGTGGCTGGCCGGCCGCGTCGGCCCGCGCCACGTGGGCCGGGCCGGGTTAAGTCGGGTCAGACCCGGTTTTGGCAGTCCCAGGGGTGTCGGGCCGGGTCGGTCCGGGCCCAGACCCCCCGTTTTCGGACCACTTTCGGTAAAATGTACATATCTTGGGCTACAAACCTCCGATCGATGCACCATCAGTTTCGTAGAGATCTGTGGAACGAGACGGTCGTTTAGATATATTACACTCAAGGTTTTGGAGAACTTTGGGTTCGTCCGGGTTGGTTCGTACACGAAACCAACCGGGCCCTCGGAGCGGAAACACTTATATCTTTAGCATCGGACGTCCGATTGACGTGCCGTCGACTTTTATGGATTTCTCTAAGAGAGATGGATCATTTGGCTTAATCCGCATGAGTTTTGGATTCTGTCGGAGTGCGGTCAGGTTGGTTCGCTCACGAAACCAACCGGGCCCCTGGAACGAAAAAGCCAATAACTCACAAACCGGGCGTCCGATTGACGCGCCGTCTGTTTCATTGAATTCCTCTCGATGAGATGGAAATTTTGGCATACTTCGATCGAGATTTAAATACAGTTGGATAGTGGCTGGGTTGGATTGCACCCGAAAGTCAACCGAGCCCCTGGAACGGAAAAGCTGATATCTTTCAGACATGACGTTCGTTTGAAGAACCGTCAGTGGCGTTGATGATCTCGTTGAGAAACAGTCCCTATGAGTATACACTATGAGAGTTCGGGGTACAGTTGAGATACAGCCATGATTGGTTCGCTCACGAAACCAACCGGGCCCCTGGGATTAAAAGTCTAGTAACTCACAGACCGGGCGTCCGTTTGAAGCGCCGTCTATTACGTTGAGACCCCTATGACGAGGCGGTCCTTTGAGATACTTCTTCGTGGGACTTTGAGATACTTGGAGTATCAACCAATATCTCGTGGAGAGGACCCTCCCAGAGACGAGCGTACGGAGTACGGAGACCGTGTAGCTGGCTGGGACTTGAAGACTGCTTGTCTGATTCGAGTCGGAGAGACTTGTATAGCCAATGGGGAGCACTACTGTGTTTGGGTGGAAGACCCACAGCGGGGAGCACTACTGTGTTTAGGTGGCAGACCCATGGTACTCGACAGGAGGAGTACCTCTGTAGGCTATGAGGGGGGAGCACTACTGTCTTTGGGTGGCCGACCCCGGCGGGAAGCACTACTGTGTGAGATGCCAGGCCCGCGGTACTCGACAGGAGGAGTACGTCAGAAGTATTAGATTAGTGAGCAGTACATCAGAGTCATGACAGGACCACTGTACACTCTAGAGATGGAGCTCTTCAGCAGTTACGGTTTCGATAATGAAAATCCTGGTTTGAGCTGAGACTTTTGACCTTTGTGTTTACCTCATGATTGAGATGAGTCACTTGATAACTTAAGTATATGTATGGGCATATACCTGGGTTGTGTTATCTGTTGATTTCATGATCTTGGTGTTTTCCTCCTGATTGAGATGGGTTACTTGATAACTTAGGTATACGCATGAGCATATACCTAAGTAGAGGTTATCTCTTAAGATCTTCTTTGTGGTTATCCTTGTTGGTTTTAGTGAGACCTTGAGGGTCTCGGGGTCCCTACTAAGTATCGTTATACTCACCCATGCACGGGCTATGCCCGCACCTCGTTGTGTTGGTTGCATACGATAGGAAGTGCTGACAGAGGCCGAGTGTTCGGGGACTGGACAGTACCCGGAGGTGGACTACATGACGAGTCAGTACCCAGAGGTGGACTACACGACGAGTCAGTGTCCGGAGGTGGACTTAGAAATGAGACGACACATGGAGGAGGTTGACGGGTGAGAGCGTTGTGGAGGCTATCTGTACCTACCCTTCATGTAGGATCCGTGGTGGATGATCCAGGAGCTGCTCCATCTGTACCTACCCTTCTGGTAGGATCCGAGGAGGACGACCCATGAGCCGCTTCCGTTCTTCCAGCTTTTGTCTTTTCTTGTTGTACGTTGCTCAGTTGTAGTTGTACTTTCATTTGGGTTTGTATTCTGGCCCATTTACCTTTCATCACTTCTCTTTGTACTTAGTTTTTTACTTCCGCTTGTACTCTATGATGTTTTATTTACTTCTATAAAGGCAATGCCTTCCCAGATATCGAGATTTACGCCTTTGGTGCTAGTCGCCAGCCCCTGGCCTATGGAAGGCGGGCTTGGGGTAGTCACGGCACGGGCCCCGAGGACGGGTCGTGACAATATTTCTTCATAAAAATTGTTTTGGATACATTTATGTCATTATTTTATTATGATCATGTTATAAAAGTTATGGTATTAAAAAATCTATTTTTCACGATTGAATAAAAAATGAATTATTTTAGAAAAATCCTTAAAATTAAACCTATTATAATTTAATATGAAGAATTAAAAAAATTAGTTTTATTTTAAAATAATAAAATTAAAAAACTTATAAATAAATCTTTTTAAATGAAAATAAAATATATAAATAATAAATAATTTTATTACAAATGCTCTACTAAAATAATAAGTTTTGTTAGTCACGTGGTATCCACAGTTGAATTGTGCGGCTTGGTTTATGTGTGAGGTTTACTCTCATAGTTTTCCCATTACTTGAATACATTATTTGAAGAAAACTAGGAAAATTTTGTTGTTCGAGGTTGTGTCTCACATAAGGTTAGAGTATGGATTGTCAAACTGTGATGTCTACCTAGGTTCACACAATATGTTCAATTTCCAAAAAACACGTATTTTAAATTTCTTTCTCACATCCTCATATCCCATTGTGTTTGATCAAGCTTGTTGGAGAACTAGGGCGAGATTAACTTCTATTCTCCTACAATCAAGTCTCTTTTACCCCTAGATCTCAATCATACTTCAAGGATATCATTCCCCTTAATTCCCTTTTCTCTCATTATTCCCTTTATTAAGTATTTATAATGGTTATCCCTTTATCCCAAAACTCCAATTAACTATCTATACTAGGGTTAGGGTTTTGGTTTATTCAGTCATATGGGATTGATTCTAAAGGACCTGTATATAGATATTTCATTCTCATTAGGGTGTACACCATGGGAGGTGAACTATTGGGGTTTATATTCCTCAGGTTTAGGTACATGATTCTATGTTATTTTTTAGTTCTAAATTCATATAACTATAGAGATTTAAAAAAATGAGTTTTCTATTAATGTATAATTGTATATGATTCCATGGATAGAAAATTATTTTTTTCCATGAAGTTCTTGGCATGGAATAAATTTTTTGTGGCTGAATTTAAAATCAGTCACCCAAAATAATGTTTTAATCTACCAACCCCCTCCATAAAATTCATATAGGGAATATTAAAATGGTTTTAGAAAACAAATTGGGCATATGCTCTATTTTGGATTATAAAAGAAGGGAACCATGTTTTTTGAAATGTTTTGGACTTAAAAATGGTTTTGTTTAAATGGTTTCTAAATGGTGTTTGAAAATGGAATTTTCTATGTATGTAAATGGCTCAAATTTTCAAGTCTATTTTTCATGTTAAGGAATATTTAAAACTTTATATAAAAATGGTTAATTTCTCATGAGGATTTTATTGTATAAACCATTTCAATATCTCAAGTGGTGGGTTATTTATTATTATGCAATGTTTGGATGATATGGAAAGGGGATCTTATTAAAATATAATTATAGGTGAGGTATGATATATTATTATTTATTTATGTGATTATCTTAATATATTGATCAAATTTGTGATTTTTCCCCATGGGAAGTCTAGGTAAATAAGTAGTGACAGATATAAGGGTATTAATAAGTATCTCAGTGTTCTAGATTGTGGTAAAAATAGGGAACTAATCATGATAAGTTGTTTTTCACCTATGGTATGTTTGGGATCCTTCGATGGTTATAGTTCTCTACTAGTTCAACGAAACTACCAGGATACACATGTTTTTTAGGCCGGCCTAGGGTACATGTTCTCTGTTCATGATCATATTACCTGAGTACCTAGGTTTATATCCCACGATGATTAGGAATTTATTAGTGTTAATATGTATGGTATTTATATTTTATTCTTGATTTATCACTTTAATCTTGTTTTTTATAAAACCTTTTATTCCATTTCTTATTTTGAATTCATTGTTAATATCATGGTGTGATTTTTTGGAACCTACACAATATATGGTTATAGATATTTTGGAAAATGTTATAAAGGTTTTTGGGAGTGTTTAATTTAAAATATAATATTTGAATTAGTTTTATTGAACAGCCTAGAATTTAATTAAAAAGACTTTTCCCTATTTTCATAAATCAGTAGTGGTAAGAATGTTTTTAAAAGAGATGTAAATGAAAAAACTTTGTAATACAAAATATTTATTATTTCTGTAAAGTATGTAATATTTTCATATTTTATGAATTAATAAGATTGAAAACATATTTCATTTACTTTATTTCAACATATAATTAATGGAATATTTGGTTAATGGAATTTCATAAACCCCTTGATGGGATCATACATGGATGATTTTCTCACGATCATCTTACCCACTACTACGTGGGAGTATGATGGACCTATTATTTTGTAAAATAACCTAGTTATATATCATATATTTTATCATTCATTTGGTCTTAAAATAGAGAGTTTGAATATGAAGAGTAACCCTAGTTACCTGGACGTTCTTATAGAATAACATGGTTAGTTTTTATTGAGTATGTCGATATATTGGTAAAGACAACCCATCATTCATTACAATTTGTTTTTAATATATTATATTTTATTATTTATTTACTTCTATATATATCATGTGTGTTTTATTTTTTTAGGTGGTTTATTTATGAACTAGATAAATGATTGTTGGGTGTGACTCGTTCAACATGTCTGTCTTGTTTATTTATATTGTCATATTTTTCAAGCTATTTTAGGGTGTCCAATGTAATGTTGGTTTATTCCAAACCCTTGCTAAATTATATACCATGTGATAACTTCTAGTTGGGGGAAATAGTTTTCACATTAATATCTTCATTGATGCCTAGTCCCTAGATTCTATCCTATAAGGATTGGGAACACCATTTGGGCCTAAATATGATCCAGGACAACAAACATTTCAGCTATCCTCAGATAGTTCCTTAAAAATAATATCAAATCCTAGGATATCTCTACGATTAATTTATTAATATATTCAACTTTTTATTTGGGAATATTTATTGATGGTTTGATTTTGGAGCATTTAGATTCATGTGGAGTGTATGAGAAAGTACATGGCTAGTTCATCCTTGTGATGAACCTGGAGTCACCAAGGGTAGTTGGGGGTGATCCTTTTATTTTGATTTATTTAATGACTCCTAGATGCATCTTGGAATGATAATACGATATTTTAATTTTCAATGATTTATATATGTTATTGTTGGGGTCCATTTATATTTTTATCTGAAATTAAAGTAGAATTGGGGAAACAAAATTATCCTAAATAGTCAATAAAATAGTGAATATCCTGTAACTGTGGTTTTATGAGCATCCAAGAGGCTATCAAATAGAGTTAATATAGATTGAAAATTTATATTATTAAATCATAAACAACATTTCAGTCATTTTTTTATTTACACCCCTCTGGGTTCAGAGTTTTTCCTAAAGTTGTTCGTACTTATCGGAGATGAGTTGAAGAGGATTTGAATAGTGTTTTTATGTGTTTGAAATGTAATTTTTTATAGTGTGTCATTGTTTTTGTTATAACATGTATGTATGAAATTTTTTATTTTATGTTTTTGGAAAATTGGATAATTTTACAAACTATTGGTTTTGGAGCATGTTCTGGCATGTCCTTTTAAATATGATCTGCTTTTTTTTATAAGAATTTTTATTAAATTATTGTAATATTTATGTTGTTTAACTTATTTTAGAATAGAAATTTTATATATTATAATTTTATTGATATGGACTTAATTTAATTATAAGTTGTTTTTAAATTATAATAAATTAATGGAATTTTTTGTGTGTGTTTCAAGGTGAAATGATGCATGTCTCCATGGTAGGTCCATTTTCAATAAATAGATATTCAATTTTCTACGGTGATATTGGGTTAATTGGATTTTGAAATTATTATTGGAATTTGCTTATTTTGAAGAGAATGTTGTTTTATGTTTTATGATTGATGTGTTTTATTTCAAAAGGAGTATGTTTGTTAGTTTTTTCCCCTTATTATTAATGGCATTATCTGGTTAGATTTAAGAGGTATGAATTTTTTTGATTCATGTAGTGTGTTAGTTAAATTATTCTGCCCATGAAGGTCAAGAGATGATGTAGAAGTATTGTATTTGATTATTATTCTTTTGATGAAAACTCATATCACATAGAATTGATTCAATTAGTTCATGATTCTACCTAGACTCCATATTGAATTGTGGATTCACAACTTTCTCTTCCAATAGACACATACTCTTACAATGTGCTCATATTGGGGGGCCTAACCATCTAGAGATTCATGGTTTAAAATAGTAATAATAAATCTCATGTTTAGTCACATTTGGGATGTTCATCAATTCCAGAGTTTCATTTTTGAGGATTTGGATTTTAGTGAGTGGTGTTTTATAATTTTTGAATTCCCTTTTGGGTGTCAATTACTTTTTTAAGGTTTGGTTTGGTTAATGAGATTCATTTCATTGATTTTTTTGTGAGGGATGTTGGTTTTTTGGGGTTATTATTTAGTTTCCTGAGTGGAATATAGATTCTTGTGGAATATATGTTTGACCGTGGTTGTTTTTAGGGTTAGTATAGTGTTGTTTGAACATGAGGTGTGTTCAGGTACATTATCAAGAATATAGGAATAGTTTTTCTTATTTTTATGAACTAGGGAGGTGTGAGTTATTTTTGTTTCAAGGGTTTACTAAGTGGTGATAATCTATGGTCATGGTCATTGTTTTCCATTGAGTTGTGTTTTCACCTAGATAGAATAACCTTTTAGGTTTCAACAAGACATGTTTAGGGAATGTTTTTATTTATTTTTAGGTTGGTTTTTTGTTGTTTAGTGATGCGATTCTTCTTAATATAGTGAGTTCTAATTTTATTATATCTCCATAGAGATTGATCATTATTTTTTAGATTGTTCATTATGGTTAATGGATTCAGTTTATCTTTGGTAATTGAATTCTCTTAAAATATGTAGTTCTACATTAGTAGTGATTTAATTTTATAAGTATTAATTCCCATAACACTATTTTAATATAGTTTTAAATGATGTCGTGTAATTAAAAGGCATAGGTTGACCTAACCTTTCACCCATATTGGAATGCCACAAGGTCCAAAGAACACTCCCAATCACCACTATCTAGTAAAAATCCCCTGAATATCAAATAGAACCAATTGAGAATGGTTCCACATTGGAATCAAAATAAGAAGCACAAATATTCCACCTATAATTTTATCATAATACATGTATATATTGTACTCCAACACCAATAAATAATCATATTTAAAATATTAAGATAAAAAACTAAATAAAAGAAGCATCATTGATAACCTAACACACTATAAACATAATACCACACACATTAACCAATGCATAACCAATATGCATAAACAATTGATTCCAAAATAAGATCAAGAATAATGTGGGTTATACCATATATCACAAAAATAACCGAGGAACACAAATGCTACGCCTGAACTCAATTCCTTATGACCCACAATCAAAACCACTATAACATCATTAGAAAATTATACAAATTAAGACGATATAAAACCTTTAATATTTCCCTTTCCTTTACATGTATCATGTAAAACCATGTCACATAAAACTAATGTAATACAAAATGTTTGAGGAAAATCCTAATAGGATACCATCATGAATACATATATAACCTTCCATAAATTAATCATGAAATTATAGTTTGAAATATTATTTTTAATACATTACCATTTTTGAGACATTTAAATAACCCCTTTATTTTTATAAACAAAAATATTCATAATATTAAACATAAAGGAAACCTTGAAAATGAACTAGAAAAATAAAAATAATCTTATTACTAAGAAATAAATATGAGTGGTAAAAAATAGAATACATAATTTCAAGAATAAAATAAAAAAATTGGAAGAGATCTCACTTATAGGTTCTATAGGTAATCAAGACCCACTCATTGAATACTATTTGACCTATGTGATCTTAAACAAGTAAGTTATCTAAGGCCTCATGTGGACTCACAAACTAATGACCCACATCATGTTTACACCTATATGTAAGGAAACAAATATACTATTACCCACCCACATAAGGTATCCCATGTTCAAACATAATAAATTACCTTATCAAATCTATATTGAAGATAATAATAACATCCCACAATCAATTTTATAACTAGGAATCAATTTTTCTTTAAAAAATATGTTTGAGAAATAATTTTGAATGAAAGAAGTACTTTTGATCATTTTAACAGATATCCTGAAGTCATAAAAATAGTTTTAAATGAAAAAACAAAGTGAAACCACTATTTATGCCAATTAATGGAATCATATAAATTAAAATAAAATAATATATCACTGAATATTTCATTTAAAAACTATTTTATCAATAAAACAAAATTAAATTTCAAGAAAATTTTGTATTCAAATTGAAGAGTTAGGTTAGGTTGAGACACCTACATTAAGCATAATATAATTTAGTTTCCTTTTATTGAGACCAATACGAAATGAATAATAGAAACCATATAAAAAACCTAATAAAATTACTAAAAACCCCACCATGTCACACACTAGGCTATGTTTTCATATGACCTGACATCCGACCCAGTCCAAGACATCACTCCAAGGGAGTTCCTGATCCCCATGGGTTCAAACCTAGTAAAGGGCATGAACAGAGTAAACAAATGGAACTATTTATTCCAATAATAAATAAATAAATAAATAGAGGAAATATAAACATAGTATACCAAATGAATAACCAATCATCTAATAATCTTTTACAAACCTAATAATATAATCAAACTATATAATAAAACCCAAACTAAAACCTTACAACCTAATAACACTATGTGGCCCCGAGGATCACTCTCCAACTCTAAGACCAAACATGGCTCATGGAGATCAATTCCATGTTGAGGCCTACACCACGATCAAAAAATAAGAGAATCTATAGGCATGAATATTAAAACTTAGTAGTCTAGCCTGAATAATCTATTCCCAATGAACTTATTTTAAAATGAATGATACATCAATTTCATATTTGAAATACAATGTATGAAGATAATATTTTAATAAATATTCCAATGAAAACCAAACATGGACCATTTACTTTTTTACTATTAAACCCACACATTATTATCTAGAAGAAACTGCTGAATGTTTATAAAGGGAAATATGGTATTTTATTTATAAAAGAGATAATGAGTGAAAAGAATTTCTAAAATCTTTTTCAAAAAATTGTTGAAAACAATTGTCCATTTTAATATAATACAATAACACTAATGGTTTAAGAATAATAATCATACGATATGGGAAATATAAATAAACCTACAATAGTAACAATGTAATAATGCTTCTCAATCATTCCCCATAAGAAACTAAGTATCAATAGACATCGTTTAACCGAGGAGATCTTGAATAATATATAACATAATAATACATGAGACCATCCATGTAATCATGTCTCTCACAATGAAATAAAATCCTCCAAAAATACACCTATCCACCCTCACTTAGGAAAGACCTTGTGGAAATTTCCATTGAAATAAACCTAATATATCCATGTACTATGATCCATCGGCTTGTGTATAATCTATCTAGTGTGTTAATCACTCTCATAAAAAGATCTCAGTATGTCAAGTTACCATTTTTCATGTATAAACTGGTGAGAAAATTGATTCTAACTGATCATCCAGTCACATAAATATATAATAACAATTAAATATTATTAATAAACCAGAGCCACTCCAAGGATCAACCGCTATCCACATATATCGTATGTTCTGAAGGAGTCCATACAGAGGATCTCTCATTCCATAAAACACATATGGGTCACAAGGATTCCATAGTAAGGACATCCCACTATTTCTATTTTCTTATATGAAAATAAAAGAAGATTTTACTAGGTAGTTTTTTCATGATAAACAATACCACCAATTTTAGAGAATTGCCAAATAGGCCTTTAAGAATTTTTCACAAAACCATCACTTAAATGAACTATATAGAACTTCATAAAAGGGTTTTAAAAACCATTTTACACTTAAAAATCATTTAAAAACTCTTCTAAACAATCAAATCCCACTTTCATGAAAAATCCATTATTATAAAAATATAAATTGACACATTAATTGGCATCACATGCCAAACCACTACTGAATGCCAATACTCAATCCTTTTTAAACCCAAAACCACTTGGGGAACCCATAAAGGGAACCCAAAACATCATTTAACATGTCTATAATATATTTTAAAAAATAAAAACCATTATTTTCAAGTCAAAAATCAATTATAAAGTCAAACCGGGGATTTTCTCATACACATAGAGTGGACAATATAACCAAAACAGTACTATTTATCATAAAACAATGAAATAATAACCATTTTTCAAACCGAACATTTATTCCAGGGATCATATATCAATATTTTATGTTCAGGGAAGGTTATACAAGCATGATATCAAGGATTATTAAACTAAAAAGTCTTATCAAAGGGATACCTACCATAATATTTCGGTGCTTCAATAATGCACACCAAAAACCACTCCACAATGGTCTGAAGAAAAAAAAACATCCCAGAGGTACCTAAAGTAGGAGAAACAACCCATTTTTAACCACCCTAGTTACACAACTAAAAACATGATGGTCCCTAGGGTCATAGGAGAGAGGGAAATTAATGAAATCCAAAGCATAAGGGGAAATGAACCCTAACCTTTCAAATTGGGTGACCGTTCCCAAAGAAACTACCTTGAAATCCAATTTGAGTGTCTCGAAGAAAAAAATACACCATACGAGGCATTTTGTTCCAAGGGTTTGAATGGATGAGTCTAAGGGAATAAACCCCAAATAATAGAAGAGAAAAATCCCAAAATTCCCTTTACTAAGTGGGATGTAGGGTTACTGTACACGATTTAACAAACCGAGTGCAAACCATGGGATTTCCCACTATCTAGTGATGCACGGGTTACACCATATGGATTCATGTTTAGTTAAACCATGTGACAAGTTCACATGACCCCTTTAAAATGAGATGCCGGATTAAACGAACCATGCACCTTAACCATATGACCTAGAAAATGTCCCCAAAAATCACCCTTGTTACACAAAAACAAATCAAACTCAAGGGGATAAGCTATAAAAAAATACCCCTTTAGAAGTTTACACTAGGGGTTTTAGAAAACATTTTCAAAGTCATATCCTCCACATAACATTCATGACAATAATTAATAGGTCTATAACTGACCAAAAACCTCCGAAACTTAAGATTTAAATCTGGAACATCTGGAAATCGGGTCAAAAACCAAGAGCTAAAAGATAATCTAGAAAAAATGTGGAAAACCACAACCATAGTGTGACAATTATCCCCACCATAAAATTTTATACCATTGAAAATACACAAGACATTCCAGTTGATTGATCAAAGACTAATGATTTCCATTTCCCCAAAATATAACCTCTCAAATCAAAGTCATCACATCCATTGCCAAAAAGAACTGAAGTTATATTCCTCAAAGAAGTCAAGGGTCTAAAACCTTTTCTAAAAAAATGATGGGAAAACTCAAGATACAAACTCCACAATAATTCTTTGAGTAATTCCGTTGGAAAAAATACAAACATCCCAAAGTTTACCCAAGCCCAAAGATTTTTAAATTTAGTTAGCCTCAAAAGGAACCACATGTCTCCTAACCAATCACTGGGAACCACACTGAATTATCAACGTAGAAGGACCGTATGGACTCCCCACCATAAGATACCAACATACACTGATCAAAAAAAATCATCAAAATCATAGAAAAAGCTAACTAACCATGTTTAATTAAAACACAACAACAACCTTTAGACCACCCACTCCCGAACATAGGGGATAAGAGTTGAGAAAAAGATCCAAGTGCCCCTGGTGGTTTCTTGACAGCATGAAAAGAAACACTCCCTTTCCTATAGATAATGATATGTTGTTTTAAGCATCTACAATGCTACATTCAGGAGTATGTAAGCTTTGAATAAGACACATTCACGACACTTCCACAAGAATACATATTCAAAATATTAACATTAATTGCCCACATAGATTCAAAGAGGAAGCCAAAATCCACAAAAAGAAAAAATATACTTTCATTTAAAATTGAATATCTCATTTGTCTTATGTCATTCTATTACATTTCAAGCACCAAGGAAAAAACGCCACCGAAAAAACTACCACAAAAAATAACCCTTATAACTAGAAGGATAACTATAATGAATAAATATTAAATGAGTCCCCACAAAGCACATCACTTCTAAAAATTTTCTCCATGATGATTTCTAGCAACACCCTGAAAAAACCAATACAACATACCTAATATTCTAAATGAATTGTAGGTCCTTGGAGTGCTGGGACACAATGGAGTCTTAATACCCTATAATACTTATTGATAACATAGTAGGATATTATTCCAAGAAGATGTTTATGAAAGATCCCAAGGTCTTTTGTCTCCACAACCAGCACCAACAGCTTCAGGTCACTTACCCCTTCCTTACTGGAACACCCATAACAACTAACAGGGACTAGAGTAATGTAAGCAACATCAGGGAGAGTTTGATTTACCACATAGAAAATTTAAAAATATTGCAATCTGACTCATTTGACCATAGATCAGGATGAATCCAACTATCATAATCTCGAGCTTTCAAGGAATCATTCATGAAATACCTCAGCTCATATAGAACTAGATCCACCAAGAGATGATAGATCTCCATCATTGTTACATTGACCAACTGTAGATTGCACTTCTCAAATCCCATTATCACCTTCATTATCTTAGAGAAATACTTTAGCATGAATAAAGACATGGTGAAATCCCATGTAAGATAATACAGAAGATTTTTTTGAGACAATGACTTCCACTATTTATAGGGAGAAGCTTGAAGAACAAAGGTTGAAATATTAACCGTTAATTACTTAGGAAAATCATGGGAATAAAATATCCATACAATTTTCTACATCCACTCTTCTACTTCAAGAAGATTCACTAGATGATAACATAGAGGTGGACTCGGATTTTGAAACTCATGAACTAAATGCTAATGTTGTTCACCCGGATGGCCTACTAATGGGGAACCAACCCTATCCACACCAATAATTTCCATCGAATAACTATGGGGGAGAACACTGAGCAATAAGAAAACTGGAAGCTTTATCCACACCAACTAGTTAGCATGAGTTCAAAAACACAAAACACTGCATAAAAAATACTTCCAAATCATAAAAAGAATATAAAAAAATCAATGGTCTTCAAAAAAATTAAAAACATTCTTCTTTAAAAAAATTCGAAAGATAAAAACATTATAGTTTTCTCATGCACCAATTGTATTACTTAGAGTCTCACTCACATTCACGTTCTTAGGCTACCCCGAGCACCCATCAACCATTCCATACTAGGAACTCATCCTCTCCCCTAAATAACAATGAATATGAGCACCCATGAGAATACCAAAGGCCACCCCAAATAATTACATTTAAATATCCATATAAATTACAAAACTCTAATAACTATCAAGTCAAAGATCATTTTTAAAACGTTACACATCAATCCAACAAATCACATTCAAAACATTTTCTCATGACATTTTTTAAAACATGTCCACGTTTCCAAACAAAAAATTCCTTTAAATTCCATGTTTTTATTATAGAATCCAATTTTGTTCAAATATTTAAATTAATATATCTATTTTTAACTCTTATTAAAAATTATATATGAAAATAATTTCTAGGATCAAAAAAGACATAATTCAACTCACAAGGTAATCTTATGTCTGTGGGGGAATTTTCTGTATGGTTGGCGTCCATATGCCAAACACACCACCATCATATATATTCTTCTAGGACCATATCCCTAACTCCACATGGATTTACAGGTCTTGAGATAAAACTAAGACATTATCCCAACTACCAATTTTCTCCCAGACACCAAACAATCCTCAATAACCAAATAAACCAACATAACCAAACTTCCCATGGAAACCTGAAGATCAAGAACGAGAAAGGGATCATGAAGTCCTTTCTATTCCTACCTACTGAGTCCAGATAGTCCTACTTTATCTACCTTGACATACCCAATTAACAAAGGGGTCTGGATAAAGGAAATTACTCTAAGAGCCAAACTACTCTGATACCATTTCATCATGAACTAGGCCAGAATGCTATAGAACCTAACAACCGACCTAGTCCAACGCCTAGACTGAAGGGTGTTTCAGATCCCTAAATGGTGGAAACTAGTATTGGGAATCAATAAAGTAATAAATGGAATGATTTATCCCAATAAAAATTAAACAACTAAATATTATAAAGATAATAGAAGCATCCGAAAAGAATAAATAATCTATTCATATTTTAAAAGGATGAAAATACAACCGAGATGTATAATAAAACATAAACTGAAACCTAAAAACCCAAAATATTCATGAGACCTATAGGTCTCTCCCTAACACCAAGAGCAACCATATCTCATGGAATTAAATACCAAGATAATACATACACCATAAACTAAAAACAAGTGAAACTATATATATGAGTATTAAAACTCAGTAGGCTATCAATAATATTATATTCCCAATTCAATTCCTTTAAAATGAATGGAACACCAATTTCAAGTTTGAAATATAATTTATGAAGATAACGCATTAGTACATTTTCCATGTAAAATGAAACATGGTCCATTGAAATGTTAACAATTCAAACCACACTATATTATCAAGAAGAAACTAATGCATTTAAAAAAAAGAAAATATGGAATTTAATTAATGAAATAGAGGATGATTGAAAATCATTTCCAAAACCTTTTTCCATAAACACTTGAAATAAATTTTCCATTTTAACATAAAAGATTACCACTCAAGGAGTAATCACAATAATCATATGACATGGGGAATATAAATAAACATACAAGTGTACCCAACTAAAAATTTATCTCAATCATTATTCAAAAGCATCTATGTTCTAACAGACAAGGGTGAACCTTGGAGATCATGAATAATATATAACATACTAATATATGATACCATTTCCCAAAACCATTCTTCACATGATGAAATAAAAAGATCCTTAAAAACTACCGCCCACCATAACTCATGACCAACCGGGAGAGAAATCCCATACTAATCAACCCAATATATCCACCTACTAGGAGCCACTAGCTGGTGAATTATTTATCTAGTATAGAAATAATTCTATGAAAATTCTCTCAATTTACTTGGTTTACATGTCTCACATATTATTAGAGGGGGATGGACCAATTTTTGACAACCAAGAATCTAATCACATTAATATATATAATAATAATAATTCAACAATAGGCATCACCCTAAGCCACTACAATGATCAATCTCTTTCCACATAACTCATAAGTCATGAAGGAGTTTGTACCAAGGATCTCCTATTCCATAAAAAGTAAATGGATCACCAAGAATCCATAGTAAGTAAATCCCACCTATTAATTATTTATATATAAACATGGAAAAATGATTTCCTAGTATGATTTTCATGATAAAAACACCCTCCATTTTCCGAAATTTTCCAAATAGACCATTAATCATTTTTAAATAAACCATTCCTTGAAAAAATAAAAACCACATTTCTAAAAGGGTGTAAAAAAACCATTTTCAACTTCCAATTCATTTAAAAAATTATTTTAAACAATCACATCAGAATTTTAATCCAAATAAAATTTTATAAAAATGTTAAATGGTCTATTAACTGGAATCACATGCCAAACCGCTCTTATATTCCAAAAAACATTCATTTTTAAAACCAAAACTACTTGGGAGAACCTATAAAAAGAACCGAAAACATCATTTAACATGACAATAATGTATATTGAAATTAAGACCATTCTTTTTCTATTATAAATCACTTATAAAATATAACGAATCATTTTCTCCAACATATGGTGTGAACAATATAACCAAAACAATTCGATTTGTCATGAAACAAGGTAAAATAACCATTTTTCCACACCCAAAAATTACGAAATGAATAATATATCAATATTTTATTATCATGGTAGGAGAAAAACATTAGGAAATCATTTATTCTTAAATTAAAAAATCATCTGCAATGAAAAAATACCTTAAACTCATGATGCTTCAATAATGCACATAAGAAACCACTCCATGAAGGTCCAATGAAGGAAGAAAATCCAAGGGGTTCTTTAAAAAGGAAAACCCCACAATTTTGCACCACCGATGTTCCCAAAATTGGAAAAACATGGCCACTAGGATTATAGGATAAAGGGAAAATGGAATAAACACAAAGGAGAAATTAAGAACAACCCTAACATTTTGAATTAGGCAAAGATTCACCATGAAACAACCTTGAAATCAACATGGAGGGGAATTTAGGAGCCAAAAGAAACTACCATGGAATAATTTTTAGTCATATGGATCAAATGGTTGAGGCTTTTGAAGAAACCTCAATTAAAAATAAGATGAAAATCCAAATATACAATTCCCATTATGGTTTCATGGTTAGCTCATATGGTTTAACAAACTGTTTGCAAACCATGTGATTCCCACTGTCTAGTACTGAATGGGATGCCCAATTTTATTTTATGGTTTTTTAAACAAGTCAACCAAACCATGTGACCCCTAAAAAATTCTCTGAATTATTTGACTAATTGTACGCCTTAACCATGTGACCTAGAAAAAGTCACAAATAATCCCCCTTTAACCCCAAAACTGATATAACTCAATGGGATAAACCATCCAATAAACATTCCCCATAAAAGGTTCCACTAGAGGTGTTACAAACTCATTATCCAAGACACATCATCCTCATACCATTCATGAAAATTAATAATAGTTCCAAAAACCACCCAAAACATCTAAAACATAAAATTTAATTCTAGAACACCCAGATCTTAGGAGAAAAACAAAGAGACAAAAGATAAGATAGAACAAAGGAGGAAAACATAAATTTGGCTGTGACACACGATAAAAACTATGATCATCCATAAATTTATTTTTTGGTTATGGGTCAATGATGAAATAAGGAAAACAATTAATTATAGGAATAATACAAGAAAAAATACAAGGGAATCAGTGTTTACCGTAATATAAAACACTAAATACAAGTAATATATCATCTAAAATCATAGGGAGAGGGATAACCATTACTCAAGGGATATTTTTTCATGTGGGGAGAGTAAATAAAAGGAAATGAGTTTAAATATTTATAGGGTCCATTTTTTAAATTTAAATTTTATGTGTATATTGAGAACCACATGTTTTGGATACCTAGTTTTCTATACTATATACCAACTATGAAGATTCCCTCCCATTTCAAAATGGGTTTTACAATTTTAAAAGATTTTCTATGTGATTAGAAAAATAATACAACAAAAATGAAACATTTCCATGGATACTCAAAACATCCCTCACATTGTGAGGGGCATTTTTATTACATACCATGAACCCTATCCATGTTTCATGAAAATAAATATTTTCAACCCCTGAATTCATGAAAATACTATGTAAATGGAATAAAAATAAAAAATTAGTGTATATATATACAAGTGACCTAAATGGTGTCACAATTATCCCCATCACTCTAATTTGTGGCCCTTTAAATTCCCCATGTATTTTAATCTCTAAAAATGTTATTCCAATACACCATCTCCAATACTTCACCATCTAAAGTCTCATGAAAATATTTCTCATAATTACATAACATATAGACATAAGGAATTAGTTTACCATATAACACTTTCTTATGATTACCCAATATAAAAATAGACTTCCCAACAACAATGATACTTGGATAAAATACTAGATCATCTCATTATATCATTTTGTATGTGTCCTTTTTGAATATCTTTAGTTGGAACACTTGGAAAATTCATAAATAGATCTTAAATAAGGTGGTAAATCCAACTATTAAACCACATTCCTATGATTCTCCAATATCTTAAACAAGATGAAATATCATGACATTAGTTTCTCTGTCTCCCCAAATACTAGTTCCCCAACATTGGAGAAACCCTTATAAACACACCATAACCAACCAAAAAACTCAAATATTTGATTTGAATTATGGGGAAATATTTCTAATGACTTTTAGTTTTTAACTATTACTTATAAATCAACTGTACCTTTTCAATTATATCATAAATGATACTCGGATCCAACAAGGAGAATTCATCCAATTTTCACCAATTGATAAGATATCGACAAAATTTTCATATATATATCCTAAAAGTGAACCATCTTTGACAAATAATTGTAACTATTGTTAGAGGAACATTTGAAGCACAAAATTGCCTTTTCTGATGAATCTCCAAAATGATGTACCCATGGCCAAGTATATACTAATGAATCTAGTTGATCCATATAGTTTGACTATACACTCATGGGTGATACATCATGCTAGAATTTAATAGAGAAACCATAATGTACAAAAAATTTATCTAGAATTGAGAAGTTATGAGAGGGTCACAATTAGAAATAATGGATGAAGGAAAACCACAATGTCTCAGGATATCAAAAACATAATGATTTTAACATAATCCATTTTTTGGACTATGAAATTAGAATAAAATTAGATAATTTAGTCAATTAGTTAATAACTACCCATATATCATCATTTTCCCTCATATATTATAAGACAAGATGATCATGAAATACAACAAGATATTGTCCTAATTCTGTACTAAAATAGTTAGGGGTAATAATAAACCATTTATTGTTCGATTTTCATATTTTATCATATGATTGGTGAGACATAGAGAAAAAAATATACAACTGACCATATAATCTTAAGACACCAATATTGATATCTCAAATTGTATAAAATCTTGGTAGTTTTGGGGAGGATAGACCATCTAAACTTGTTTCCACCCTCCATCAAATCATGAATCAAACTAATGAGAATAAAGCGCCTCTATTTTAAAAAATTATCACCATTAGTATACTAAGACCGATCAACTGATGTATCCTGACTATATAAAAATATTTTAGGATATATGCCCTAAACATCCACTAAATAATGAAGAAACATATGATTATTTAAAGAATTTGTGACATGAATAGAAGTTAGAAACTCGTGACAATCAAAGTCAATCAAATATAAATGCTTCTCAAACAATAATATTACTAGGTGTAGGCACCATAAATTTTTTTACACACACTCTTCTGTAGAGTGAAGATAAGATTCTCATATAGAAAATATATTTTAAGTATGAGTAAATACGTTTTCACCATAAAAGAAGAAGATGCATGCGGGATTTCTATGATCCATATACTACTTCATACATATGGATAAGTTGAATGATTCCCCCATCTAGAAGTAGGAAGTGGACTTGCAATATTGATGATGAAAATGTTTGTACACATTAAATTCTATTTCTGAGTTTCAGTTGAAAATAATTTTTGAATTTACTACCAACATAAGAGTTGATCATGTTGAAATATTTGATTTTAGTAGTCCCAGAGCCCATACAGAGTTACGGAAAAAAATTTCTGACACTAATAAGATTGATAAATTTTATAAAGGGCTTTCAAGTACCTACTTAGAGGATCTACATGGAGGACCTATGCAGAAAATTATTTTCTACACAGCTATGCAGAAGATCATTGCAGAGGACCTATGTGGAGGACCTATTCGAAAGAACTCCCTATGACCAGCAACATCCTTGACTATATATAAGACCATTCGGTTCCCCATTTCAAAAGGGTAAAAAGTTGGAAGAACTCACAAAGGTCCAGTTACATAACCTCTTTGCCCAGGTTCCCAAAAACATTCATGTAATGCTTTAAAACATGGGAGGAGAGTATTAATGGTGGGGAAGTGGTTCAAAGTCACATCATGATCTAGAACACATGAAACTATGGCATAGACTTATGCAGAGCACTTGTATGGAGAACTATTCCTGAGCACCTATGCAGAGAACCTGTAGAGAGTACATGTACTAGGTACCTTGGCGGAGCACCTATGTGGAGCATCTACATGGCCCAACTGGACGATGCACCTCCGCAACCCCACTATTCTATACCATATGGGATGTGCCCCTTCTCCCCCAGTAGGGATCAGTGCTAGAATATGGTCCCAAACCTTTGGGCGGTCCCTTCACTTCAGTCACTGACCCCCTTGAAAAATGGAGAGTCGCACCGGGAACTTTTCGGTTTGGGTCTACCAACTTTTCCATTACGCCCTTTATGTGGCCCAACATCTAGGCTTTGAATACCAAGAGATGAGACACTCCATCACACATAAAAAATATCATTAGGTCAGATTACTCTTCTTGGATCATTTCATATGTTACGAGTTTGGACTCTCCTTATGGATTCCTCGAGTACCTTGAGTTGATACATTCCTCATGAAACTCCTCAAACCACATCACCTGACCCCTGTGCATGTTAAATCTCAAATAGGCATCCTCCATAAGAGTAATACCCAACCAATCTCAAATGGGTATCCTCTGTTGGATTAATCCCCATCCAATCTCAAATCTGTATCCTCCTCATGATAAATCCCCAACCAATCTCAAATGGTCATCCTTTTGAGGCATACGCCCCAATAAAACATCAAATGATCATCATCCTTAAAAGTAATCCCCAACCAATACTATAATGGGAATCATCCTTAGGACCAATCCCCATTCAAACCTAAAATGGGAATTCTACTTAGGATTAATCGCAAACCAATCCTAAACAGTGCACTCACACTAAGGTAAGTACATAATCTTTTGAGAGTAGGGCCCCATGACCTCCAATGTCATCCCATATTTAATGGATCGTTGCACTGCGCCCTCTCCCACCATTTCTTTTGCCTCATCCAACCTCACCATAATAGACCCATTCACTTCCATCAGAAAAGGAAGAAAAGCGTGTGTACCTTTGTGGGATCTTTGACATTATCTTGTTTTTCACATCGAGCATGACTCACATGGTATTAGATATTCTTCATCATCAAAACATTTTCACAAATTAGTGATTTCATAAACTATGAGAACTCTGATTCCCACCATAATTTTGATACATAGGAAGACTTCCTAAGGCCCGAGATCCATCTCATTTCATCCATAAATTGGGAATATCTTTAGGATTATGCCCTAAATGGAACCCCCAAATAACCAATGAATACTTTTTAGGAAGTAAGACCAAAATCATTTTCTCTCAAAGGGATATATTCTCCTATGAGACTAATCGAACTACGTGAGCCTTGATTCCCATCCAAATGGGATACGTAGGAAGTCTCTCTGATGTTTAAACCCAACACTTCAAATCAACCTCGTTCTTCCTAGGCCATATTCCCAACATGGTCTAATCAATCAAGGAAACCCATATTCTTTCAATGTTCCTTAGGATGCATAGGTATAATTCCACACCAAACATTGACTAAGAACCTATCGATTAGATGTACTTACCACATGAAATTAAACTGTACAGTTAGTTCCTTATCACATGAGCATAAAAGGTATGATATGTCCCATTAAGTCATAGAAAACAATGAGTTTTATGATTCCATTCACAAGGATATGTAGGTAGTCCATTTATCGGTATGATCCCAACATCAAAACACACGTTTATCTCCTCAGATGATGATAATTTCTTGAGTACCCCATTGAGTGGATTAAAAACCAGCATTATTATAACGATTGTTAAAAAATACCTAAATAGTATATGAGAGGACACCATTTATGGGGACCCTCAAATACTGTAATGACATGAAATTTTGAATAAATTTTGTTTCCTAACGTTGTGTGTTATTTTATTTTATAATCGATAAAACAATTTCATTTATTAAAATGAGTATAATTAAAATAAGACCATTGGGTTTCGACTGTTATATGACTGTTGGTCAATATGACCATTGGAAACTAAATGTTGTGATTATTTTCTATAAATACAAGTGATATTGATTAATTAATATTGAAAGAAGATTCGATGGCCCCATACAATAGTCTTGGGCTGATCGAAGCCCATATGACGGAACTCGGGAAGGAGGTAGCACCTTTGGGATTTTCTCTAGACCAAACCCTTGCAGAAATTCATCGTGTGACGCTGGAACAGAATCACCTTAGTGAGAAGATGAAGCTGATAGAAATCACTACTCAAGCAATGTTGGCCAAGCCACCCCAAGATTTTATCAACCTAGAACACCTTACTATTAGGTCATATGCTGGTGTTATAGTGGGTTATGTAACGAGACCATAATAGCCTTGTGTGATCCTTTTATTTAAATAAAAAATGTGATGTCTTCTTATGGTGAAGTTTGTGAATGTTCAAATGTCTAGATAAATATTGTATGCATATTATTGATGAATTCTAGAGAAATAATATTTTAAAAGTATTTATGTAAACCGTAAATAATTAATAATGTGTAATGATTTTCAAAAAATGTACTTCTACAGTTATGTTTAGTATGAAATTTAGAGTCTAATAAAATCAACTTAATTTTTTTTGAATAGTAAATTATGAATAATTAATTTTCACTTATGATTAGAAATGTGATCAAATGGATTAAGTAACCTCATTTAAGTATTAATATAATCTAGGCACCTTTATTATGTAATGTGATTCAATACAATAGGTAAATAACTATTTCAGAAAGTACTAGTTAAGTATTAGTTTTTTTGGGTGAATAGTGTTTTTTATTTTAAAAAATAAATTAAAAATATTTATAAAAATTCTTTTTATAAAATGGAGTTCATTTTTGAATCAAGGGCATAGATATTTGGTTAAGGTGAAATTTTGGGATTTTTCTGAAACAGTTGAATTTTCAGTGAATAGTGTTTTTATTTAAAAATTAAATTATTAATGTTTAGAAAATTATTTTCATAAAATGGTTTTCATTTTTGAATTCAGAGCATTGATATTTGGTTAGGGCGAAATTTTGGGATTTTTCTGAGAAAGTTGATTTTTTAGTGAATAGTGAAAATACAGTTTTTGAGTTTCGGGTGTTTAATGACGTCATTAAGGGTGTAATAAATATGAAATAATTTTTGTAGACTTATGAATAGTAAGATAAGGTATGAGGTGTCCCAAGTGGTCAATACCATTAGAAAGCCCATGGTTTTTCTAATACCACCGATGAGGTGTCCCTTGACAATTAATGCCTTGTCCCCCCACTTCTCTTATAAATACCAAGCCATTCCCTCATTCATTTCGTTTCCCAATCCATCCCAATGATGTTATGGTCTCTTTAACTCCCAAGGAGTCCTTAAAAGGTTCCCTCAAGCCTCCCAAGGTCTCGAACTTCATGTTTTTGAAGTTACTATTCAAGGTATGGGATCCTATCACCCTCCTCTTTTAAGCCATGACTTCCTTTATATTGTGTCTTCTAGTTTCCATCTATTTTTTTAAGGGTAAGTTCATATATATTCTAATTACATTCCATTTCATGTTTAATTTTGTATAGACCCTTTCCGCTCTCATCAATTTTTTTCTGAATTTTTATGTGATGCCGTAAGGTTGCCGATGTTTTCGAAAAAGGAATCATGTCTTCTCTTTTCTTTCATGTTTCCTTTTAATGTGGTATGTCATTAAAATTTCAATATCATGTTCTTATCTCCATGTAATTCTGTATTTATATTTTATTATAAGTTATTTAGGAGTTGGTTACTCTTGTACCCTCTCTTTTCAGTGTTTTCTAAAACCATGTTATATAGCTGTTATGCTGTAGAAATTTCATCTCAAAATTTCTATCTCTTTCTCTCAAGAAATTCTATTATTATATATGTGAATACCCAGACTTATTTTGTTTCTATGGGTGTTCATAAATTTCTAAAGGTGATATATTTGATTATGGAATTGACATAAATATAACCCTCACTCCCTTTCCATGGGTTATAAAAGACATAATGATCTCATTTTAAGTACTTTTTAAATGTTATGATTTTGACATGAAACCCATTTATTTGATTCTATTTGGGTTATTTATGAATTTTTTTATTATGATATATGCGGATCACATGACAGTAAATAAATATTAAGGGTTCATCCTGATAGAGCTCCAATTAATTGGTTAATGAATTAATCTCTAGAGATGACAAGTTTTACGATATCTTGGTGAATATCCTTGGTAATTTTAATGACACCATGGGGATGGAATTTGGTGATATGTTCATGAATGCCTAAATGAAATGTTGTAGCCACATATTCAAGTTATGATTCAATTTATTTTCAATATGATATTCCTATTCTTTCATTTCTCATGTCTTTATGTTATTATTCATGTTCTTATTGATATCACAAGTACATTGATTCACTTTTTTACCCTTACTAGGCCTTCTTCTCACCCTTTCCTTTGATGTCTATCTCCAGGTTATGAGATGCAGTAAATATACATAGTATGAACCTTTGATGAAGCCTTAAAAGTGGGTTAGAAGAATTTTTATGTTGTTTTCATGTATTATGATCTTTATTTCCAAGACACTAGACTTTAAAGATCCTCTGATTGTAAAATGTATTGAATATTTATGTATTAAAAGGAAGGATGTCATAGTTGATTTCAAAGGATAGTTTAGTTATTTAGAAAAATTAGGATATAAAAAATTTAAGAACAACCATATATAAAAGTTTAAATATAGGAAATCTTCTGGGTATTTTTTTTAGTATTGATTAAGTGGTTTATCAAGAAAATACATCGCTGTCTAGATACGATTAGGTTGAGGTGGCTCTGGCATAGATATACATAGGGGTGAAACCCGATAACACCGCTTTAAGCTAGAATCGAACAAGAACTAGTATACGACAACAGGCCTTGCTGAACTCTTGGTTATGACACTCATAGGTGATATGTTTGGTTAATCGGAAGATTTTTATGAATCATTATAAAGTAATTATAGAAAAATGCAATCGTCTAAACATGTTTTTCTAAGACATAAATTCTTTTTTGTTAAAATATCCATAAATTAAATAAGTTTCTCACGAAGGATTTATTCTTTTAGAAAATGTCCCCATCATCTAGGAATACGTTAACGTATTTCCCGAGGAGTTACCCAGACCTACCATAGAAAGAGAGGTAGATTTATCCATTGAACTCATACCTGGATCTCATCTGATGTCAAAGACCCCATATAGGATAGAAAATATGGAGACAGAGGAATTAAAGAAACAACGCCAAGATCTTTCAGAGAATGGGTTTATCCGACCAAGTGTGTCTCCTTAGGGAGTACAAGTTCTCTTTGTGATGAAGAAGGATTGATCGATAAAGCTATTCATTAATTATAGAGAATTTAATGGGATCACAGTGAAGTAAAAATACTCTCTTCCAAGAATTGATGACTTATTTGACCATCTTCGTGGGACTCAATTCTTCTGTAAGATGGATCCTCATTCTGGTTATCATCAATTGAGGGTGAATAATGATGAAATTCCAAAAACTGCTTTCCAATCAAGATATAGGCGTTATGAGTTTGTTGTATGCCCTTCAGACTGACTAATGCACCTTCTATTTTTATGGATCAAGAATAAGGTGATTTTGGAAACTTATGTTTTATCAAATGGATATTGTTTGTATGGGAAAATGATTTGGTGATTAAATGATAAAGGTTATTTTGGATGATGTTTTCTCTTTTGGAGTACTATATGCCTAAGGGAAATAAAATACTACATGATTTAAATTGAGGAGGAATGGTTGATTTTTTTTGTAAGAATTAATGTATTTATTGTGGACATATGGTGATTTGGGTTATTTTGGGAAAATGATGAACTTAGAATAGGGAATATGTGAATATGTCAATTACACTTTAGTATGAGACATTAATATTATTCAATGTCATTTGGAAAAAACGTTAGGATTTTTATGGGGGATGACTATGTGATTAGATCCTTCTGAATTTTGGGTTCCAATCTTAGTTTGGATTATTCTGAATAATTTTAATGATGATTATGTATTGAATGGTCTTTCTAGATCTTTGGGTACTTTTGTTGAATTTTGGAGATTACTAGAAATGTTTTTTTATAAATTATTATCATTTTTGGGGATTATATGATCTCGTACTAACCTTTTTAGTTTAAGTTGATGACACAAGACACTGTTAAAATATAGTTATTCTTTTGGGGATTATGTGATTCCCTAGAAGATTATTCTTGTGCATTGGATGAGACCATGTATTTTTGAATGATAATTGTTTGGATAAGTGATTAGTCTTTGTTGAAACTTATTAAGGGATGAAACTCTACTAGAAGGTAAGTATATTTCCTTATGTTTTTATTCTATGTGGTAAAATAATTCCTCAAAATTATGAAAAGGAACATTAAAAAAATGTTGTTGGTTTACGTTTCCTACTGGGTAATCAATGAACTTTTATCAAATATTATGTTTTTGATATTCTTGTGGTTAATTTTCTCCTAATCATGTTTTCTATAACTCTCTATCAGAACATGGCCCTTTGTTTTCTCTTCCATATCCATGTTTTCCTACATGGAATCCTAGTATGGGTTCACTCGGGTGACATTTTTTACTTCCCTTTCATTCTTTTAAAGTAATTGTTTTACTGAATATTTTTCCAATGTGGGACATTCAACGAAATTTTGATTCGAAATTTTATAATTGTGAGGACGCAATTTCGTAAGGGGGGAAGATTGTAATGGCCCTAAATTTTGAATAAATTTTGTATCCTAACATTGTGTGTAATTTTATTTTATACTCTACAAAACAATTCCATTTAATAAAATTACTATAATTAAAAAAAGACTGTTGGGATTCGACTCTTACATTACTGTTGGTCAATATGACCGGTGGAAACTAAAAGTTGAGATTATTGTCTATAAATTCAAGTGATCTTGATTAATTAATATAGAATAAATATTCGATGTACCCATACATAGTATCGGGCTGATCGAAGCCCATCTGATGAAACTCAGGAAGGAAGTATCACTTTTGGGATTTTCACTAGACCAAACCCACGCCAAACTTCATCATGTGAAGCTAGAAAGAAAGCACCTTTGCAAGAAGTTCAAGCTGATAGAAATCAAAAATCAGGAAATGTTGGCTGAACCGCCCCAAGATTCTATCACCCTAGCACACCTTACTCTTAGGTCTTATGCTATTGTAATAAAGGGTTAGGTAATAAGACTGTAACTGCCTTGTGTAATCTTTTAATTTAAATAAAAATTGTGAAGTTTTCTTATGGTGATGTTTGTGAATTTTCAAATTTATGGATAAATATAGTATGCATATTATATATGAATTTTAGAAAAAGGATATTTAATAAATATTTATGTAAATGTTAAATAATTAATGATGTGTAATTATTTTCAAAAAATGGTATTCTACAGTTATGTTCAGTAAGAAATTTAGAGTCTAATAAGATCAACACAATTTTTTATGAATAGTGAATTATGAATAGTGATTGTACACATATGGTTAGTAATGTGATCAAATATATTAAGTAACCTCATTTATGAAAGTATTAATATAATCTAGGCTCCTTGATTAAGTAATGTGATTCAATAAAATAGGTAAATAACTGTTCCAGAAAGTACTGGTCAAGTATTAATTTTTTCAGGTGAATAGTGTTTTTTATTATAAAAATAAATTAAATATATTTAAAAATTTATTTTCATAAAATGGAGTTCATTTTTGAAATCAGAGCATCAATATTAGGTTAAGGTGAATTTTTGGGATTTTTCTAAAAAAGATGAATTTTCAATGAATAGTGTTTTTATTTAAAAATTAAATAAAAAATATTTAGAAAATTATTTTCCTAAAATGGAGTTCATTTTTGAATTTAGAGAATCGACATTTGGTTAAGGTGAAGTTTTGGGATTTTTCTGAGAAAGTTGAATTTTCGGTGAAGAATGAAAATACAGTTTTTGTGTTTCGGGTGTTTAATGACATCATTAAGGATGTAATAAATATGAAATAATTCTGGTAGAATTATGAATAGAATGTTAAGGTATGAGGTGTCCCATGTGGCCAATACCATGGGATAATACCATGGTAAAGCACATGGTTTTTCCAACACCACCGATTAGGTGTCCCCTGGCAATTAATGCCTTATCCCCTCACTTCTCCTATAAATACCAACCCATTACCTCATTCATTTAATATCAAAATACACCACAATGAAGTTATGGTATCTTTACCTCCCAAGGAGTCCTCCCATGGTTCCCTCAAGCCTCCCAAGGTCCCGACCATCATGCTTTCTATGTTACTCTTCAAGGTAAGGAATCTGATCACCCTCCACTTTTAAGCCATGACTTCTTTATGTTGTGTCTTCTAGTTTACATCTATTTTTGATGAGGGTATGTTCATATATGTTCTAATCACTTTCCATTTAATTTCTAATAGTTTAGAGACTCTTTCTGCTCTCATCTATTTGTTTTCTGAATTTTTATGTGATGTCGTTAGGCTGCTGATTTTTTCTTAAACAGAATCACATATTTTATTTTCTTTGATGTTTAATTTTCATGGGGTATGTCATTAAAATTTCCAATCAATGTTCCTACCTCCATGTTATTCTGTATTTATTCTATATTAAAAATATTTATGAGTTAGTTACTCTTGTATCCTCTCGTTTCAATGTTTTCTAAAACCATGTTATATAGCCGTTATGCTGCAGAAATTTCGTCTCAAAATTTAAATCTCATTCTATCAAGAAATTTTATTGGTATTTATGTGAATACCCAGAACTATTTCGTTTCTATAGTGTGTTAATAAGTATATAAAAATTATATATTTGAATCTATAATTGACGTAAATATAACCCTCACTCCCTTTCAATGGGTTATTAATTACATAATGATCTCATTTTTAAGTATTTTTTAAACGTCAGGATTTTGACATGAGACCCATTTATTTGATTCTATTTGGGTTGTTTATGAAATGTTTGATTATGATATATGTGGCTCAAATGAATTTAAAGAAATATTAAGGGTTCTCCCTGACAACGCTCCAATGCAGTAAGTAAAGAATTAGTCTCTAGAGATGACATATTTTACAATACCGTGGTGAATAACCTTGGTAATTTTTATGACACCTTGTGAATAGACCTTGGTGATATGTTCATAAATGTATAAATGAAATGTTGTATCCACATATTCAAGTTACAATTCAAGTTATTTTCATTATTATATTCACATTCTTTCATTAATCATGTCTTTTTGTTTTTATTCAAGTTCTTATCGATATCACAAGTACATTGATTCCC
This sequence comes from Viscum album, assembly GCA_963277665.1. NCBI lineage: Eukaryota > Viridiplantae > Streptophyta > Magnoliopsida > Santalales > Viscaceae > Viscum > Viscum album. The sequence goes on along the minus strand of OY728140.1, from coordinate 1,017,241,266 downwards.
TTGTTTACCCTTACTGGGCATTCTTCTCACCCTTTCCTCCTATGTATATCTCCGGGATATGAGATGAAGTAAATGTACATAGGATGAACCATTGATGAATCATTACAGGTGATTTATATGATTTTTTATGTTTTTTTCATGTAATATGATCTTGATTTCCAAGACAGTAGACTTTAATGATCCTATGTTTGTAAAATGTGATGAAACGTTTTGTATTAAAAAGGAGGGATGTCATAAATACATATAAATGTATCAATTAATGAAGAACTTCGAATACATTCGGATGATTCAAAATTTCACACATACTAATAATTTATTTCACATTCCAATGGAAACCTACATTATACTTGGTGAATTAATAAGTATTAATTAAAATATCTCAAATCTATACGAGATTCCCAGAGTAGACAATAATTCCCCCCAAAAGGGTGTGATGAGTTTGACATCCCATCCTATCGACCAATGCATGTTCATAAGTATCATTTGTTCAAACATAATGAAATAATTACTTAAGAAATAAAGTTATTTTTGGATTATTAACTCTAGTATGTTTATGTTTGGATAAATAAATCCAATGGAAACCACCCGAAAGTAGTGATTCCTAAACAGAACACACGTTTCTAGGAACAAGGATACACCATGTGAAATTTATAATTAGATTCCCTGATTAAATGGAAAATAAATTTCATGTTCATCGAATAGTCCACCACATTTCCCTTTTCAGAGATGTATTCTATGCTGAAATCAAAGGTCTAGAGATACTCCACAAAACATATATACTGATGATTCTAATTCCTCTGTGTGAGAATATACTTTAGAATCTAATATTCTAAAATCATGGTACACCAATCCATGAAAGTATAGTGATGCTATATCATTACAGAATTTATCATAACTTATAAAAGGTAATGACTGGGGTAATTCTTCTAGTGTGGGTGTAAATGGTTAGATAAAAACACAACCGTATGATCAATATATATTACCAGTCGACCCAATCCTCAACCCAATGCATCACAGTAAATATAATAACCTCGGACTAGATTAGGGATAATCAAAACCAGAGAAGAATTTAAAATGAATTAATATCCTAAAAATATCATTAACTTTTCCTGACCCATTTTAACTTTACCCCCTCTTGGGTCAAAGCTATCATGGGTGTATCCAACCAAGATAAGTCTTATAAAAATGCCTATAATATCCAACATGACACCACAAAATTATTATCTTAATTAAATTATTTTAGATGATGACCATAGAATCAGAACATTAATCTTATTAGTATATAAAAAGGTTCCCTTTTTTGATATCACATGATCTTGTAATCTCACATTTTAACTCACAAACTAGAATTTAGATATATTAGTATACCAGAGTCTCTCTCCCAATGTTTCAAAGACAATGACTATATGGTCCTCATGTTCTTCTCATGAGAGTAAATCAAGATGTTATATATAAAAACCACAAATTTAAAATATAGATAAAAATGAAATACCCAGTTCAACAAAATACAAAACATCATATAGTGATTTTTAATGACAAATGATATTAAAAAATACTCATATTTCCCATAAGTTGTTGTGAAAGTGGTCTTAGGACAATTTGTTTCCCAGACCATCAATTGATGGTATCCTAATCATAAACCATTCCCTGAAAACCATCCTGCTCCCTTAGGATGGGTGAAGAATTTTTAAGTTATGGGGAACATGTATTTATTCTTGACTGTCACCTGGTTGAGCTTCTGATAACCAATATAAGTGAAAAGTGTTCTATCTTCTCTATTACCAAAGAGATCTTGGGAAGCCAATGGTGAAACACTCATTTCAATAAATCCCATTCCTTCAAAATCCCCCCAATATATTTTAAAATATTTTCACATTATGGGATCCATTTGGAAAGAATTATAGGAGATGGATCTCATCCAAGTAAGTGTGATTATAGATTAATAAAGCTCCCAATTGGTTAAAAATCCAAAATAAAATCATTTGGAAATAAATCAAGATACAAATCTACTTGTTCTAGAAGATGATCAATTAAACCCTTCATGGCCACATCAATGAAAAACCTCAATAAATTGAACTATGTGGACTCAAAATTCAAGACACCAAACTCTAAACTCTGTAACGGTTGTCCCACAAACCTAAAAAGACACGCGTGTTCATATTAGAAGATAATAAATACACTATATGATTATATAAATAAATCTACACATATAAAATGATCATATAGTCTATTCCAATTACATTGAAAATGTGAATGGGAAGTACCTAGATATCCCGTATTGGATCAAAATTAGTAATCATGTCCAGAAACTCTATACATATGAAATCTTTCTCATTCCTATTTCCCAATTGAGAAAAAATATCCATTTCATAATAGATTATATCAAATTTCATCCACAAATAAAAAACCCATTTTAAATAAAGGAATGAATTCACTAAAATTATTTAATAAAAACAATTAAATAAAAATATCTACAAGAACCATTCATATCATGGTTGTTAGAACACCATTTATATCCTTTGAAATATGGTTGACTACCAACAGACAATTGGGATAACGCCCACCCCGATCCCTATTAACATAATGAGAGTTTACTTTCTCCCATGTGTGATAATCCCTCAACATGGAAACATTTTAATACTACCGATATCCCCTAGTATGAGAAGAAATTTTCTATTTCAATTCAGATGGAGTCTTCAGTAGTTCTGGAGATGGCTGATGAATCAACACTGATGGAAAGTCATTGGAGTGTTTAAAAAGGATTTCTTGGTATTCTATGGCCACCATTACTGATAGCATACCGCTAACTCTTATTTTTAAATGACCAAAATAGAAGATTTGGGAAACATAAATATACCAATTATATCCTCAAAATCCTCGTCATGCTTCTTTATTTGGCATTAAGATAGGATCTGACTGCCCATATAGTTATAACAGTACTACTCAAAACCTTCTAAATATCTATATCTCCATTAGAAATCACCACATTTTCCACTAATTTCACACAAAATAAAAATACAATAAATAATTATATTCATTATGATATCTGTTTAGAAACCTATTTCAAAATTATGGGCTTCTATATGGTCATTCATGAGAAGATCATGTGAAAGATGAACTAACATGAAAATTGGTTAGATTACTCTATCACAAAATGATATTTCATCTTGAGCCTCAAAGAATCCCTATATTTTTAAATACATAATGTATCTTTATAAAATATTTTGTTAAACATCAGTTTAATCATAGTCTATAAATGATCTTTATGAAGTTTTGAAAACAATATGGATTCCTAAAACCTCATATTAGTCCCTTTTCTGGAACCACCTGAAAAACAAACCATGGATGTATAAGGAGACTATAATAATTTTAAGATGAATTTAGGCTTCTTCTAAACATTTTTCCGGTTCTTAAGGCTCTCAATAACTTTTAAATGATGGTGGATTATTCCTTGAAAAAATCTTTTAATGATCCACCAACCATAATTTCCAAAGAATATCACCTTTCCTAAGTGACTGAATATTTTTGATAACTCATTCAATGTGGTGGGAGACATTCGGGAGATTTTCCTATAGAATTTTATACATGTATTCCTACATTTAATTCATATCAGTCTGAGTGGAATGAACCATAAAAAAATATATAAAACAAATTTATTACCAATTTAATTTTAAAATATGTGATCTAATCAACAAACCGATTCAATTACTCTTAAATTAGTAATAACAACAAGATCAACAATTAAAAATACATTTGATGTGAAATGATATAAAATTTTAAGCATTTTATCAGTGTGTATTATTTTGAAAAATACTATCAAAATTGATTCACTTGTTAGGTGAAATGGAGATGAATGAGTGGAAAACATAGTCACCAGGGTTCAACACAATTTCTAATAACAATGTTCTCAAATCATGTGTATGTATTTTCCTCCTTTTTTCACTATAAATTTTAAAAATACTCAAAATGAAACATATATTCTTCTTAAATACTATTACCATAATAAACAATATCAAATCTCATAAAAAACTCATAATGAGCTCAAATCCATTTCACAGCTCACAACAACCCCAAGTAACTCAACGTTTGATATAAGGATGATTTCAAAATGAACTACCATACATCAACCTTTTGATCTTATATGGTCCTATATATATAATACATTTACTCCACTAATAACATTATGGATTGGATACTATTTTGGTATAAACCGGGCATATAAAGACCTAACTCATCACTCAACTCGACTATCTTTGCATCCTCTAGATTTTTCCAAATCACCATGGGCTGTTGACAAGAACTAGGGTATTAAATAAAACAAATAAATTAGGATCAATTATTACCTATTAATTCAAATAAACATACATGTATTCCTCCTAGAATTATATCATGACTCATCAAGAGATTGGACACCCATTTCAACAAAATACATATATCAGATACCACAAAACTGAGTATAAACAACAATATAAATAAACCAACTATTCATTAAAATAAAACCAAACTAATAATCTAAATTTTAACCAAAACCCATAACCAAATAATTATAAAATAATAAAATAACAAATGTTTCAAATATAAAATAATCCAAAAATAAATGTAGTTCCCAAAATTCATTACCTGAGGCTAACTTCTTGTCACCCACGTTTAACCAAACTATGATGTCAAAAGAGGATTATAAGTAATAGGTAAGGACACCAAACTTCATGACTCCATTTCCATTATGTATGTCCTTGAAAACCATGTTTTTATATACCTAATATCATACATAGTATATAGGTGAAATCCCAGTAAGATACCATCAAGAATCTATATAACGCCATTCATATTGAAATCCATAAATTATTGTTTTGAAAACAATTTAAAAACAAATTTCCATTTTCTAAATCATTTTGTAATCCCTCTGGTTTTATAATTAAAAAAATTATAAAAATAATGTAACCATAATATATGAATGAGGTCAATAACCATAACTACATCGTTATAAATATTACTAGAGTGTGTAATAAAATCATGAATCAACTCAATCATAAAAAAAGAAATAAGGGAAGCTCTCTGACAGAAAGGTTCTAATGGTAACTATGAATTTCTCAAAAAATAGTGACCAACCAATGTGATTCTAAAAAATAAAGTTATTATGGTTCCTCCTAAGGCCTCACTAAAAATGATCCAATAACACCCCAACCCAAACCATCAGGTAAAATCCAGAGTTCCACATGACCATAAGCATGCCTACCCATAAAAAGGCTTCCAAATAGAAGTGATTATTTTACATCACTTAATGGGGAGACTATTCCATCATTATCTTCTCAATGAATAGATAATAATAATAAATATAATATACAATAAATAATAGTAATAGTGTAGAATTAAAATAATATCAAATGTAATACTTGTTATATAACAAATAAATAAATGGAATCCCTATATTGAATGATAAACAAGAGTTTATAGAGTGTAATTCGTAAATAAATAAATCTATGGTATCCTTTGGGGAACATCACAATTCCTCTCCTAGATCTATGATCATCAGCTCAACCATCTTCCATGGGCACCATACCATTGATAAGATCCCTATACATGAAGTCTTCAGGCACATAAAAATTTTCATACGTGGTATGAATAATAGAACCCATCATGGAACCACTAATTAATCCTTAAAACATTTGAGGATCTATAATTGGTGTATTACATGATATTAACAAATTCACTATAAATAAATAATATAGATTGTACTTGTGTAAAAAATAGGACACTATGAGCCCCAACAATACCCACATAAGCTTTATATTTGAAGAATGATCAGGATATTAGAAACAAACAAGAACAAAACATAAGGCTTTTATCATGTCACTCAATGTACACAAGTCAATAAGTATGATGTCGGGATACAAATTTAACCAATGATCAAATACTAATTATCCTCAATGTGTTGAGTTCTGGATTTTCAACTTCATATTCAAAAGGTATTCTATTTTGGCCCAGATAGATGGCTATCATGGTCCTACCCTAGGTAAGACCCCATAATCATCATCACCACTTGTCGTGTATGCTACCTATAATGGGTAATCATACTATGAGGGTCCACCTATTATTAACACGAAGAACAATACCTCAAAATGCACAATATACACATAATGGTATAAACCAAACAATAGAGGAATAACAAGTGTTCATGAGAAATATATTTATAACAATAACACCTATAATACTTATCCAAATTTTTAACAAGATATAATAAATCTCAGGGCATCAAACATCATAAAAAATTATCATGGGATACACACATAACAACATGTGATCACACTGAAGAATAGAAATCATATAATCCAATATAAAAATCCCACCATGAAAGAATGTGTATATAAGAACACATAATGATAATTAACATCCTAACTCAAGGTACTTGATGAAGAAATCCACGATTCATCAAAATTATGGAGATCAAAAATATCTCCCACCCATAGTGATAAATCACATATCAAGGAAATCTTATCTTGAGTTGCGATTCATCAATGAAGAGGATTAAAATGTAGATCAAAGATAATTAAAATTCAAGAAAATAATTCTATAACCAAATAACTTAATGAGTTAATGAATGGAATGAATTTTGAGGTATTTCAAATGATGTCACAACAATTAATTTAATCAATCGATGAAAAAAATAAGGTATTGTAAATTCATTGTTATAAGAGGCTCTCGGGTTTAGAAAATGGTCATTGATCCATCATGAATTCATTTATAGATAGGTGATTCAATATTAGAATCTGTAATAATAAGATATAATGATTATTATTCCAAATAATCTTACAATGAAACATCACCATTCTTGATGAATTATGTTTTCTTCAATGAGATTTCACTGATACGTCAAAACCACCACCAATATACTAAGAGATCATTAATGGATTAAAGTTCAATATTAAATATGCTATCAGGATGTGGTATATGATTATTATTTTAGAAAATATACCTACTGAACATCCATTTCCACTGGTAGCTCTTAATCTAGTGATGGGATGTTTTCAAAACACTAGATCTATCACCAATCTATGAAGAAAGGGAGAAAAATTCATTGGATATTGATGGGAAACATATATCAGACATAAATAGATGCACATATTAGAAAGAAGTTGTAATAATTTGAGTATATTTAATGAGATCATAAATTTCTAGAATCACCAGATCCTTAAAAAGGTAACAAACAAAATGGAGGTGAATGAGATAATTTAATAGAAAAAATGGGCGATCTCACAATGGAATTTTGTGAGTAGTTGTTATAAATGGCATATAAAATAGAGGTAGAACTATATTGAGTTGAGAAGTATTGGGTGAATTTAATGTATCCTTGGACCAGTCACATAAGCAGGATAGCAGAACCTTTGGAAATCTGTTGCATGCCCACAAGATGGTCATTGTTCCTAGAATAATTATGGGAATTTTTTTAGTGATTCCAGCTATCTAGTGGCTCCCGATCATTAGGATAGTGGGGTTTAAAAAATATATATACCCATTGGAACTCCACTGGCGAGTCAGTGGTATTTTCAGACCACCTCAAGGATATTCCCTCTTCAAATCTTCCACTTTCGGTTCTTAGAGGCTTATTCAGTAAAAACCGTCCTATTCATAACCCATAATAGAGTAGTACTAAAATTTAAATGAGAAATTTATAAACCAAAAATATATCATGTATTGATGTAAAATTATGATGTTATAATTCCCCCACCTTAATTGAATTATCCTATTTTAGAAGTACCTTTAATGATTATCGTCAAACAAATTAGGTCATTGAGCCCATACCATAGCTTATCACTCCCAAGTATCCTCCTATACCCGTCCATGAAATCATAGATTTCACATAAGGGAACTATCTTTCGTCAAACCACTTTCACACACTTATTGATGATTTACACTGGGTGCTTCATGTATGATGTATCAAGATCCATATTAATAGTATCCAAATTGATAAAATGTGTTTGGTAACCCATGTATATATAGTTATATGAAATATAGAATATAATATTCATAGATCATTAGTGCAAAAAAGGATCTAAATGATATTCCACTTTCTCAACATGAAAAATGATCTTCAAGGGTGAAATATAACATGACACAAGCTTCTCATTCTTACTCAAACATTGATGAACTAATTGAAGAATCACTCTCTAAAAAACTGATCACCAACAAAAAAAATAAAAAGATATCCACAACGTGTTGGAATATGATGTCTTCCATCTCAATTATATAATCAACCAATTATAAATTATCTTTAATCTCTCAATGTTATAATATTACAATCTAGGCCCCCCAATATGTAACCTCACATTCCTCATGAAAATAGTTAGTGAACACCATGTACTCTCATAAAGAGACTCATAAGGTGAAATCTGAATCAAATCCTGATAACTAAAACTGAACGAGAATATAAAAATGCTATTGTATCATCCCAATCTATTCAAATGGATATGGAATAAGCACAAAGCTTATTATCCAATATGTGAATCATCCCCTTAGATAGTCCATCTCTCTAGGGATGGTACACTATGTTAAATATATAATGAGTCTCTAAGTCCTTCTATTACTATACCAAAACAATGACATGAAATGTGTATATTTTGTAGATATAATTTTCATGGTAACTCCATGTAAGCAAACAATTTCATAAAAAAACCTTTTTACCATATTTTCTACTAAGTGAGTATCCTAGATGATTATGAAATGAGAAAATTTCATTAAATAATCAACAATTTCCAAGATAGTGTCACAAATCATTGGGGTATTTGGAGATCCAATCAAAATTTCCTTCATTAAATCCTACAACATTCATATAGGGAAATGAAGTGGACGTGTTATTTTACCAGGGAGGTGGTGCTCAACATTTACCTTCTCGAAATTAAGGATGTTATCTAATTTTTTTCCTTAATGTAAATGATTCTAATTTCAATAAAAACCACATTTTTGTGTTTAGTGGGAACCATAAAAAATCAAAATGGGGAAATAAAATCTCAAATCAGATTTGGATACCACACAAACATTCCATAATAAAATTACATTACAACAACATAAAAAATAACAACCTACAGAAATGCATTATTTAAAAACCAACAAAACAAACTACTAAATAAAAATCTCAAACAAATGAAATGCCCATGTTATACTAGTTACTATCAATACTAACACAATCAAACACACATTAATCACAAGATTTTCATGTGAATCCCCATTCCATGGGAACCACCATTGATCATCACCACCATCAACGTCACAACATAAGACCACAATAAGTAGTTAAATCATCCCAAAAAACCATCATAAAACAGTAAGAAGCCTCAAAATCACTGCATAATCAAACAACACCCCCTCAACATCGGTAGAAAGCATCAACATTAAAAAGAGGATGACCGGATCCGAAATGAGACCCACCCAGGCCCAAAAGAACACATAGAATATAGGAATGAGCTACAAATTTATTAAACCACCAAATAAGATAATAACAAATAGATATAAAAAAATTACTTGTAAGAACCAAAAGGGGGAATAAATCCTATATAGGATGTGCCTTGCAAAAAAAAATAACTGATCAGATAGTACAACCCAAAGCCTATTATTGACCACTATTATTGAAATTATAGGATACGAGTGATGGAACTTGATACCAATAGATCATGACCTATGATTGTTAAGACATCATGAAACAAAACTAGTAACGTCCCTCTTTATCCCTATCCACTAGAACATTTAACTGATGTATTGGTAAAAATTTGTATCACTGGGATTCATCACCCACTAACTGGTATTTAATAATTTCAAAATATGATACTTTATATAAACATGTACTGTAAATATTCCAAATATGAAGAACACACCGTAATATCCCAAAGACCACCCAAGTATCAATTCCATCCCATCTAGCTATTTTTATATCACAAAACACTCTAGGTTAGTATCCTATTCAGCATCTACCTAGTATTCAATGGAATGTGTTATGACCAACAGAGAAAACATCAATGACACATGATCCCAAGTTTCATCCATCATCAAATCATAAAACAGTATCATTTGGCACCACTATTCAATTTTTTGTAGAACAACCACACAAAAACTAAGGAGGGTGTTGAATTTAGTTATTGAAAATTTCATCACAAAAAACCACCCTATTTAATGTTATGATAGATTTTAAACTTTTATTATCACAATTATGAAATATAAACAAAAAATGTATGAAACATGTAAAATTCATAATATTTTAATGGTTTAGTGAATACATATTCCATAATCATTTCCACAAACACTCAACTCCAAGAGCATGGTGATTTCTCTAGAACTGTTCATTTTCATGGGGATTGAATAATTGAGTTAAAGTATCCATAACTTGGAAAAAATGAAAAAACATTTACCATTATCTTACATGGATTTACGAAAACATCAACCATTAAAAATCTATACAAGGATTTATCACTTATAGTAATATTAAATAATAATGAGAGATTAAAAAATAAGGCACATAGTTGCAAGATGAAATTGATAGAAGATATGAATTATCCAAGAGACATAATAATAATTGAGTATACTTGTGGTAGTTGATATTTTAAGAAATCATGTGGAGGAAGTGGTGTTAACCACATAGGATGACATTATCAAACTAAGAACCCTAGTTTTTGACATAACGCGAGAGTACTTGTGGAAGTTGATATTTCTAGCACTCTTGTTGAGGAATTGGTGTTAACCAAAAGGGATGATAGTATTAAGTTGGATAATCAATATGTGAGGAAAATAAATATTTAGCCTCAATTATAATTTTTTTAATTTTGTGGTTAATTTCAATATAGAAAATGAGTTATTTTTTTTAATATTATAGGGCATGATAACGTCAACTGTGAAAAAGAGAAAGGGAATGATACAATCCATTCATTTGATTCTTTATGTCATTCAAACTCTATGAATTATAAGGATGATATGACATTATTAGAGGACAACCCCTCCCACAGACCTAAGAATAAAAGGACCCCAATCCATTTGATTAGGTTATTTTATATCAAGAAAATGATTGTAACATCAATGAAGGTCAATCAGAGGAGGGCCTTAAACTACCTCATAATGTTCCCTGGAATGTGGAAGGAGTCTCACATGTGTACTCATGAGTAATCATTATTGAGCATAAGAATGGATCTGTAATAATTACAGTGAATCCATGATCTTAGTATGGGGTTATAAGTGAAGAAATAATAACTAATAATACTTAATGAATTATATTGGGAACTATGGATGTACAGAATAAAAATGGGATTTCCGATGTGGGTACATCTATTCATTTAGTTGAGCACACTACTGTTGAACATGATGTTAATACAACAGAAATGGGATACATAGAAGGGGATAAAATTCTTGTGAAAATTGTAGGAACTACCTCTGTAGATTCAAATATTTTAATTGTCATTGATACTAACCTACTTTCTAAATCTATAGAAAAATAAGATGAAAGGGTTCCAGAAAAATCTATAATGGACTCTAACAAAATTTCATTGCACACAATGTCCATTAATTCTAAAATAGATAATAATGAATGTGATATCATATAATCTACTAAGGGTTTTATGTTGGGAGGATATTTCTCACAATTACCTATATCCAATACTTCTAGGAGGATGACCATCATAGACATACATTTAAAAAATATATAATCCATGAACTAATTTATTCAACTAAGTTGTGTTTTTTGGTTAGATGTTATAGAGCAAGAACAATTAGGTGAGTATAATGAATCCAACATAGAGGATAGTAGGAATGAGGAACATGAACCCAATATGAGCATGCTCAATGAAATAGATGAACAAAATACAATAGAAAATAGACATTCCACTTAATGTGGGAAAAATAAAAATCTGAAAATTAAGAGAAAGAAAGACCATGTGGATGTGAAACACAATAAATGACCCCATATAAGGGGTAAAGTTGTTAGGAAATGAAAATATTATAATAGAACTGTGATCGGATTTGTAACACTATAATGGTTAGAGTGCCTCGGAATAATGGTATGGCCAACAAACCTATTTTTATTGGAATTTCTAAACAGAAAATGTGTTTTTAGAAATGTAAATCCTTTAAATGGGCTTCTCCTGGATATAGATTCATCTCTCAGGTTTTTCTTGATAACAACATGTATAATTTATGGATTCTTAGAAATGGCAACATTAATATTATCTCATGTAAAATGTAATCTCATAATGTTACTAATTTACTCAATAATAATGGTTCTATTTTCGCCATATCCACTATGCATGCTTCCACATATTACATCCAAATAATGTTATTATAATGGTGACTTAATATTATTTCTGAAACCATGAGTAGTAAATGGGTTATTCTAGGTGAGTTCAACATGACTCTTAAAATAGAGGAAAACATTGGTCACAACATTAATAGAATATCTACCTTTGATTTTTTTACATGTGTTGATAATTGAAACCTTGTTGATATTCCAATCACTAGACATGAGTTCACTTTTTAGAATATATACAATTCATGGAATTCTGGGAAACAAACATGATAGGTTCTTTATCTAGATTGATCATGTAGGAATGTCTATTGACATCTCAGGTTACTCACCTGCCAAGCACCACTCAGATCAAACTTTTATAATTATTGACATATCCACTAACTTTCAATGGTAAAATAATTTGACCATAACATACAATAAATGATGTATTATCATACATGGATGAAGATAATTAATCAATGAGGATTGAATGTTGAAACCTGTGGTAAACAACTCATGGATTCTTGTGAAAAAACACAATTTTTTGGAAGGAAAGGCATAAATAGTTATGAAAAACTAATTTTTCAAGAATGATTCTAATGTTAAATATAAAAAGTAACAATTGGAAGACTGTCAAAATGAAAATAAGCTCTAAAACAGTCCTTAGAGAGAGAAGTAGTGGGCTGGAAATTAGCTGAATGATATTATAACTATCTAGTAAATACCTATCAATTGTAAAATCAATATCAAATGTCTAAAATATGTAAAAAAAATAAAAATTACTTCCATAGACTACACAACAAAAATACAGTTAATGAATGAAATAAATACATTCCTATGGATGATAACATGTATACCTCTGAATACGGGATTTCCAATGCTAGGTTGGGATACATTGGGAGGTTTTATTCTAAAGATGGTTTGGACTAAACTTAAAAGTTGATTGAATACATATCCCTATGTATTAAGGATCACCAAATTTAGTAACTTTTCAGGGTTCCTTATATGTAGGATTAAAGAAGGTTATATTCTATCTCAACATTATGATTGACTCAAGCCCTATTGGTTTCACAATTTTTTTTTAATTTTACAGGGAAATTTTGTATGAGGATATGTAAAATGCAATCAATGATTTATTCATACATGCTTATATTCCTTATAAGATTAATTCTAACCATATTTACCTACTTCCCCGAAAGGATAATGCTATTGACATTGAATATTTTATACTAGTTGGTCATGGAAATACCATCCCAAATGTTTTCTGCAAGATCATCTTAAGTAGAATGGGGGCACTAATAAGGATAAATTGACCCAAAATCATTTTAGGTTTTCCGTGGGAGAAATATTTATCACTCTTTATTCACTCCCTTAGAGAGTATTATCTTTATAAATAATTTACTAAATGTAGTAAATTTTTAGTGAAAAAATGATATTTTTATGACATTTGACCCAATCTAATAGATATTTATTGATTATGCACGGACGAAAAGTGGGTTTTCAGATGATTTCATCATGATTATCAGCACTATCCATGGGTCTGATAGATTATCCATTCTTATTAATGGATCACCAAGATGCTTCTTTCAGAGAAAAAGAGGTCTTAGTAAAAGAAATCCTCTCTCCTGAATTATTATTTTTTATTACTGAAGATAATTTGATTGGATTCATTAGTGATCCAGAACTGATAAGTCTTTATAAACCTATTAGTGTAGGTATAGATCCGTATACTCCATCACATAACATGTATGTTGATGAAATCCACCATTTTTTAAATGATTCAAATTAAAACATATCTATGATCAAAGCCATATTCCTATATTACAAAGAATTTTCTGGACAATTAATTAGTTGGAACAAGTCGTCCATTATTTTTGGTGGTGGAATACCTAGTTTTAAGCACTTAAGGATCATGGGATCATAGGAAGGAAAAATAAAAAATTTTAATTTTAATCATCATGGTGTTCCCTTATTTTGGGGAAAGCTTAGGAGGAAAAACCTTGATGGCATCTACTCAGGTACTATAAATTAAATGGGAATATGGAAGGGTAAGTTCACTTCTCACGCAAGAAGAATGTGCCTTGAAAACTCAAGGATTTCATAAATTTCTTTAGTCTTTATCTTTATACATATGGATGAGTGGTCTCTCAAAGGAGTTGTAGTCCATGATTATGAGTTTTATATGGATATGTTTATTGCATGAAAAGATGCTTATATCTATTTAATGGAAGAAATGTATAAAGGAAATTTAAATTAGTGGGACATAGATTAATGAACTTAGAATTTTAATTGATGGGATACTTATAAAATTTGCATGGCCTCTCTTGAATCAGGATGATTTCTCCTTAAAATTATTATCAATAAGGTTCAAAGGAAATTTTTTGTGGGATACCCTCACTACCATGCATCTAATTTTTGGGAATCTACCGAACAATCTTATAATAAGATCATAAAAAACACATAATGGATGGAAACTAAACCATCAAACATGAATTGTTGGAAAACAACTTGGTTATACAATAAAATCAATGAAATGGTGATGGTTCCATCAGAGCGGAGATGCATGACGATTACTAAATTGTTAGAAAGTAATATTATAGTGTAATATATTATTCCACACTCGGTTAACATGAAGATAATTAGGTATATCATTATTGATTCAAACACACAGATATGGAAATGTTTGTGAAATGGAACGGTTAATACACGGCGGTAACACAAGATGGAATGTTCTTGTTCCGTCATTCCACCACCTTGGATATTGAAATGATAGGTACCCTTCATTAAACCTTCATGATTTATTTTGTTGTGAGGAATCTAGAAAAAAATTTACCATCCATTATTAATTGGAGTGGGAAGGGTAATATCTTTTTTTAGTTTCTTATCTCTAAATCTAAGCTGAGGAAAATTTTCACCACTTATTTGTGGACTGTTTCTCTTCTTGGTGGCTACAGAATTATTTTAGCAAAATCTTCAATATTAAAATCTCTACAGCCTTAAACACGGAAAATATCATGAAAGTCATTTATAAAATATGTTTGAATGGTAAATTCTAAAACCAAATGAAACACATGTGAATGAATCACACGTGTCTTCATCAACCAATTGATTAGATTTTATGAATGAGCTGCTACACTATACAAGGAAGTTCATGCTACAGTAAATGTCTAGCTTGGTACAATAAATAACACCATGAATGATATCAATATTTTTAGGCTAGTGGGTGTACAAGGAATACCAAATAAGCTTCATAAACTTAAATATGTATAATGGATTCCACCAATCATTTATCAGATAATGGTTAATGTGGACGGAGCTATTAGTGGAATAGCTGGACCATCGGGTTGTGCAAGAGTTTTCCATAGACATCACCACTTTATGAAGGGAGGCTTTAAACATTATATTGGTATTGTTGTAGCATATAAGGATGAATTATGGGCAGTAATTCATTCCATAAAACATGCTATATATAATAAGTTGACATATTTATGGGTTGAATCTGAATATGAACTTTCTATCAAGGAATTAAAAGAGAAGACCATAAATCTTCCTTGGTTACTCCTAACCCAATGGGTTTACTGTCTTAACAATGTCAGGCATATTAATCTGAATGTATCATTTTTATACAAATAAGAGACCCACATGGTGGATGCAATCTTAATGAGACCAATTATGGTGATCAGCATGATTTTTCTTTTGGGACCCCATAGTTTTGGTCAACGATTGTTAATGTCGATATGAGGGGTGAATTGCATTCCTGTCATTGTAATAATCTTTATAACACCTAATTTATTAATTTTAATTTTCTATAAAAAAATGAAGGGTTAGGGAGCCAGGATATTTTAGTATATCTAAAAGGGAGTCTTCAAAACATAGTAACATTTATCAAAAGAGCACAACTATAGAAAACATAGTTCTTTTCTTTTTCCTAGCGTAGAGATGAATCATATAAAGGTTTGACAGAGATTGTGTGTGATTTCACATTATATATCCTCTATTATTTTTTGAATAATTTATATATATCACAACTATTTCTTGTATAATATGATATCGAATAAAAATATAATTTAGTTAAAACTCAATATGTATTTTTTAAAAATTACTTATGACAAAAAACACCAAGAAATAATATTTCATTTGTCATTTTGTTTTCTGGGTAAATGAATCCTTTTGTAAATGAATTTTAACATAAATATTTATTATGTTGATTAATTATTTATAAGAATCATTGATTTCCACTTAAAATACTATAATGGTAATATATATTTGAGTTTCTCAATCACATATCCGATTTTGTGCCACAACATTCTCGAATTCCAGGTATATGAATTCCTGTCGAAATATTGATACACCTAGAAATTCTTCACATACCTATTTCATTAATATAGTTTATTTCTAAGATGACTGATTCCACGACATAGCTATTTCTCACTTAGATGATTTTATCAAATAGATTATTCAAGTCAATGATATGTCATGTAGCGTATTTCTGTAGCTGATTTCTAAATATAACAAAAATTTATGTTGATGATTTTATAAACTTATGAAATTTTTGAAAATCATCAATAAAAAATCATATTGTATTTTAATTGAATTATATACAATTATAAGCTAATAAATAAACTTATAATTAAAATCATTAGATTTATATTAAGGGATTTTGATATAATCAAAACCTAAGACACATGAAATATGTTGGAAATACATCGGTAGTCAAAAAAGATCCCCTATTTTGAGGATCACAAAATTCATTAATAATTAAAAATTAATATATATATATATATATATAATGTTTTTCAATAAACAATAAAATATATAAATATTTTAAACTTACCATTTTTATTCATTATTCCAAACCTTTAACTATATTCCCCCTATTTCGATGTTAATATAGGATATGAAAGGAAAAGTAGACTTATTATAGCTGCTTCAGTTATAAATTGTTAAAATAGAATTATAAAATTGAAATGAAATATGGAATGAATAAAATTCAAATATTATAGAAATTAATACATTCATGTAAATGAAAAACAAAAAATTAGAAAAATCACTTTACACTCAAACAATGTGATAAATGTGAATTTTATTAATCCTGAACAGTATTAAAAAATAATAATAATGAAGACAAACATATACACTTCATTATTATCGTTACCTAAATTCAAGGATGAGTTAAAAATTAGTTAGAGGTTTTGGTGGAGGTTTCTTAAATGACGGTGAGGATAAAGATGTAGTAGGAGGGTCAACCACTAGAGGTAACATTACTCTTTCAATCACAACATTATTACTATCGTTATCTAGAAAACCCAATACGTCTCCAGTCCACATAGTATTCATTCTTAAAACATTTCCAATGTTTACTTGTTTTTTTTATGAAATCGTTATATGTAGAGCTCGCAAAGGACATCATCTAGGTAGACACTAAAAATAGAGCTTTTATATTAGCAAGTTCTAGAGCATTAAATATTCATTTTTATTACTTATAGATTCTAGATAGATCAGACACTCTGTATATCTTCTATATAGAACTTCTATAGGTGTTAGGGTGTGTCTGTACAATGGATATTCTTGTTCTAAGAGAGTAATGTGAATAAACACACATATCAATCCGCTTGATAATTTCTAATTTTTAGAATACAAAAATGGATATACAATCCTATCAATGAATATATGTATCCGAGGAGATACCATTTCATAAAAAACATTTAATGATTTCAATTTTCATGTGTAAAATATGAAGGAAAAACTAAATATAGAATCCAGATGAAAATCATTGAAACATGCATTGATGGTTGGTAAAAATAGATTGGTATAAAATATATTAGCAATTATAGTTAATCTAATTATCCGTCCTTCAAGAGAAATTAAATTATGATCCAGGTTTTCTAACTAATTTATATTTTCATGAAGAAATTAAAGTACATTACTGAAGGGTTTAGGAAAAAATGGAGCACCTAAAAACTAGCATCAAAGGAACTAGTCTGATTAGACTATACACAACATGCTCTTTGAAATTATCTGTTGTTGGTATAATAGGGTACCCTTTAGATTCAGATGAACTATAATCATATTTAGATGAATATTTTTAACAATCTATAATCATATAATGGATTATATCTTGAATAGTGGTAATGTTTTGATGATTTCTAAAAATTTAACCTATAGAGGATGAAATGATATTCCTTATTTACTTGGATACCTCTACTGTTTCAACAATCATAAAATCATTTTAAGGAATAGATTACATGAGAATTACAATTATCTCATTCAACGATAAATCATTTACCAGTACTTCTCTTCTGAAATATTCTATACTATTACTAAACAGAGATAAAAAAATACTCCTAGTCAGATATTCTTGATCATGTAGTTCTGGGAAGACATCATCCCAATGAACTTATAAAATTCATCTCTGGACACTGTGATTTACATTAGATATATAATCTCATATTTTTAAGTGATTATGTCATTCTTCATATCATCATAATGTCCCATATGATTATCACAATAAATCATAATACGTTATTTAGATGTATGCATATTTTTTCGACATAATATTCATCATAAATTTCTCCCATTGAAGTCACATCATCTTGCAATGAAGATGAGGTTGACTGAACTCCATAATATGTGAAATATTTTTAACTGCTTCTAGGATCACATTCTGAATTACATATCTATTATAATTAGGTGATCCAAGGAGTGGATGAATCACAATGTTCTTAGCCTTATGTTTCGTTCAATCCCTATTACCAGGAACATTATGCATAGAATGAACTAATCATTCAACTTGAGCCCCCACAACATTATCAATTTTAAGAATCTCTAGACGAAGAAAATTAGTTGCACTAGAAGCTAAAAAATCTATACTCTAAAATGATCCATATATAGATATGACTTCTGACACAAAAACCATATATTTCTTTAACAATTATCTCCCCCCCTCATTGAGAAAGAACCATCTATACAGGTGGTTCATACCTAGTAATTAAGGTCATAAAATTATCTCCCAAACATTGTTTAGATAGAGGTATAACCATATAAGTATCACCCTTCATTCCGACCTTTATCAATGAAGTTGTGGATAAATCCTAGTTTTTTCGAAATGTTTTCATAAGAACATTTGATATGTTTTTTTCTCATGTGACACTTATGTTCTCTTCTTTTTTAACTCAGTATATTTTTTCCCAAGAATAAGGAAATAATAAATCCATTGTGGAAATAATTAAGATTCACCTATTCCTATTATCAATTATCCATGAAACTCAACATGTACCCTTCCAACTTCACCTTAAAATTATTGATTATAAAATATAATAAATATATGTCAAAAAATAATACCTTCTCCATTTCTCCTACTCTTTGAGAAATTCCATTTTGAATTGTTTTTTACAACACCTACCACATAGTTTCTACATATATCACTTCTTTCTTCTCAGAAAAAGATCACCAAAAAAAGAAACATAAATACATAAAAAGGACATACTAAGCTTCTTTTAAATATGGTGTGAATGAAACTAATCTCACTTTAATTAGGGTATTATAGGAAATCTGATATCTCTACAGAAGAAATAAATAGATCTTTTCTATTTATTTTATTAGAAATGAAATCCTTTATTTCTCATAACTGAAACATATCATTCCTCATTAAAAAATTTACCTCCTCCACAAACATGAAACATGATTTACTGTAATTAAAATCTCATAACCCTTGAAATGGAATTCTATCCTCAGTAAATCTATATTCCCTTCAAACATTTAATATCCATAGCTCTCCCAATAAGTACTCAGTGTGGTTTACCTCCATTCGTGGATTTATTTGAGGTACTAGAAATTCGATCATCTCTATGCTTAGAATTTCACATGTTCGAGATGTTGATTAGTGTTCATGATACTCGAGTTGTGATACTTCATCTTTGGGTGATAAGGGATGTAGGATAGTGACACGATATGAGAGGGTTATATGAGGATTAGGTCATAAAGCCAATTTAGGTGTGGGATTTGAAACTAATTTGGTTTTATTGTCATATCCGATATTAAAATAAGAACTAAAGTAATGTAAAAAATTTATATTTTAGAAGAAAATATAACAAAATATGAAAAATAAATCCGGATGCGAGTAATTATAAAATCAGAATAGATTTTGAAAATAAAATAAAACAGATTAAATTGATAATTAAATAATATATAATGAAATTATCAATAAATTTATAAATTGAAACATAATAAAAATACAGAGAAATAAAATATGTTTAAATAATTTGAATTTAAATAACCAAAATTATTTATTAATAAAATTAAAAATCTTTCAATAAATGTGCATTGTAAAAATAAAATCTAATTAATTTTTAGTAGAGATAAATTCATGAGATATATAACCTTTATGGGTATGATATCTCACAGAATGATGTCATAGATCTATATACATTTTTTTGAATGATTTATTTTATTCTTATAAATAGTTATAGTACTAGTGTTATAACATTTTATTTATTATAGATTTAAATCTAATCCAAAATCCATCAAGTTATGTTTCGTCTAAAAAACTTGATCAAAACAATTACCAATAGTTATGTATTTTTTTAGTAGTACATATTAAAACCGAGTTCCAATTATTATTATACCCAAAAAATTAAACATAGAAAAATGTTATAGGTTCAATAGGTATTATATATATAGATTATAAACACAAAAATTTGAACATATAAATATAAAATAATATTAAAATAAAAGGATTTGAAAAACAAATAATCGAAGAGGAATTTTATATTTTAAATACCATAAAATTTTTTGGAAGATTTTAAATGTTATTAATTTATATGAGATTATAATTTACCACATAAGCATACTGAAAGAAAAATTTCTATTCTTATAGTAATGATATAGAAAATACTCAATTATTACTATGTACAATTTATTATCAACTGGTTTCCAAGATAATTCTAAACCATGTTTTTCATTAGAAATCACTAGGGTTACCTGTAATTTATCATTTCTAAATCCAAACATATTATGTCACTATAATATGTATTTTGTTTTCTCAATAGCATTCCCATGGTTTTTTGAAAATTTTTAATAACAAGAATTAAATTTAACTCACCATTATACTCATATCAAATTAATTTTTTCATTAGTTTAAAAAAATTAGTGCACAATTATTTCACCCTAGAACCAAAAAACACATCATAAACATCTATTTGAACTAAAAAAAATCCAGAAAGAATATCTCATAAAAATAATTTTAATTTCCACTCATACTAAAAACTCTTTTGACAATAGAAAATAACTAAAATGTTTAGACCAATCACTAGGGTTTTATTTAAGGCCCTAAAAATATTTAGTACATTTTCAAATATAATTTAAGAAATGGGGATTATCAGAACTAAGAGGTCTTTGATATAAACATCCTCCTGAAAAAACCATTTATAAATGTATATTTCACATCTATCTGATATAATTTGATATCCATGTGAGATGAATAGGCTATAATAATTCAAATGGATTATAATATAACAATAGGTGAACATTTTTCTTTAAAGTATGTTTTTCATCTTTGTTGATCCCTTTATGCAGTAGTTTTTCATTATTCCTTATGATCACACAATGATCATTTTGGTTATTTATAAATTCCCTCTTTGTTAAGTTAATAGGGTAATAAAATGTTATATCATCTACTTCCCATAAATTATTCCCTGTGAATTTTTTATACTCTTCCTACATAGCTATAACCCATCATTCATTATATTAGGATTATTTTATGGTTTTTATATTTTTAAAGATAAATATGAAAATAATTTAATAAGGTTTTCTCCTCTTTATCTTGTTTTAAATATTAAATCTAATATTCTTATTATAGTATCCAAGGGATGATTTTTTTATATTCTTGTCTTTCTATGAAGAACAAAATTCGGTTAAATAATATCCTTCACTTCAGGATTGGTTTTACAAAAATAATGTTCCCAATCATAATCCTTTATATTTTAAAAAATTGGTCTCGGTATCATGTTTACAAAAAGATTACATTACTCATCATATTGTGTAATTTTATTACCAGACAAATCACATTAACGAAATTTCACATTATTTTATTCTTCATCAATCTTTAATATTTTCTTGAAATTTTTATTAGCCTTCAATGTCATAGAATAACTGAGAAATTTCCATTCAAAATCCATTTTATCAAATTTACAATGATTTAAATTGAATTTCCAAATGCAAATGTTTCATTCAAACACTTTAAGGTTTCTAACTTTTGAATTTATATTGTTCTATAGATTATATGGAATTTTATTTAAAACATTCTTGATTAGAAAATTATTAATAACATAAAATTATATAGGTATAGCTTCAAACAAAATGTTAGAGAGGAAGTTATATTTGCATAAAATATTCCTTAAAATTTCTTTTGAAGTAACATTCCTCCATTTATCAAAACAATTACATTGGGGTGTGATGTGGGGGGGGGGGGGTGGTTTTTCTAAGAGTATGTTTGGTATAATTGGAATTGAACACATAGTTTTGAAACTATCCCTCAAGAGTCACTTCTTAGTGAAATAATTTTTACATTTTTATCTTTTTGAACCAATATAAAACCGACTATGAAAATTGAAAAAGATTATCTTATAGAACTCATAAATAAAATCCAAGTAAATATAGAAAAATCATCAAATAACATATAAATAATGATTTTCCTCTTATGTTTTTTGTTCTTGTTTTTCCGAAACAAGTCCATGTAGATATGTTCCCTGTTCCAAGATATAAAAACAAAATTTATTGATTTATAATGGGGATTATATTTCTTATCAAATCGCAATACTTCATATTGGTTATCATTAATAAAATTAAGTTGAGTTAAATATAAAATTAACAATTTAATAGACAATTTTTTCATAGACTAAAAATTATAATGTCTCTGTCTTCTCTTCAAAATTCTTGATTCATTTTTTTTCAACTTTCAAAATGTTCAATTGTTTTTCAAAATTATGAATTAGGATCTAATATATTGGCATTATTATTTATAGGTCTATTAAACATAATTACACTATTTTTAAAAATAAAACATGAATTTTTTGAAAAATCTATAGTGTAACATTCATCAAACAATTAAAAAATACATATTAGGGTAAGTTTAAAACATACCACATTATAAACATTGTTGATGACAAATGAGATCAAATTTAAAACTGATCATAGGCTATGAATATTTCCTTTAAATTTTCAAAGATTGTGATATAGCCTCAATAAAGTTTGGGAAAATAAATAAAACATGAGAAATGTCAACTCATTGGACTTGAGAATGAAATATCTATATACCATTTTAATTCATCCTATGACAAAAGTTTCCCTATAAAAAAAATCAAAAACTAAATTATTTTGGTACCCATATTCTCTTGGGTCCATAAATGTTAGAATCCCAAGATTTGGTAAACAAAATTTTCTTTGGTAGTCATGAAATTCTAGTTCTGAATTTTAAAAAAAAATTTATAGTAATATAAATAATATTAGAAAAAAAGGGTTTCTTCAACAACAACCATTATCATAATTTCTCGTTTTTACATAATGAAAATATTACTTCAGACTAGTTTTTTTTTCATTGAACTGGACCCAACATATTTTTTCTAGATTTTTTATTTAACCTTTAATTCATATTAAAAACTTATCTTTCAATAATTTATTGTTCACAAGTATTTGATTAAGTTAATGATTGTATTTTTTAAAAAACATGAACCATATTCAATGGGGTTGACTTATTTTCTCATTTTTTCAATTTTATTACCGTGTTAGGCATAATAATATATATTATTTTATAACTTATCTTTTAGGTTTCAATTTTTTTCCTATGTTACAATTTTCACTTAAAAATTACTCATTATAATTTTCCATGGATTTTTATTTCTTGCTCAACAATTAATATTAAGTTTCTAACATGGTACGATATTCATTCAGTTCACCGAAATTTTAATTATTAGTTTCAAAATCCTGACCTGAAGAACAAAATGTGTGTACCTCATTAGATTGTGTCAAAAAGAACAAGTTGAAATTTTGATTTGACATTTCAGATTATGAATTAGATGTTTTTTCAAAACTTGAATTCTTGTAATCACTACAATTTTCCTTCATGTCCATATTTCCCAATTTCATGAATTAATATTTCTTTTTAAATATCTTGTCACATTTGTTTTTGACATGAAGATTTAAAATTTTTTGTTTGATATGTCCAAGAATATTTTAGTTCTAATAAATGAATTCCTTTTAACATATATTATATTTTTATAATTTTTGAAGTATTTATTAAATAATTTTCTATTAAAATATAACTTCTTTAAATTATTGGAAAATCGAGAAATACCACTTTAATATATTGAAAATTTTAAAATACCATTATCAGATAATTCTGTGATTTATAAACCATTATAGTTCATGTCATCTATTAATGTAAGAATATTAAAGGAATCTATTTCTATCTAAACTATTTTATTCTCACCAATTTTAAATTGAATTTTTGTATCATGAATCATGAGGGATACAATCAGATTTCTATTTTGAAATATTTCATATCAATGGATTTCCCAATAATAGCTAAAATTACACTACAATTGGATGAAAGAACATAGATATCGTTTAGAGACTACTCTCATTCAAAAATTGTTGCACCAAGAGAAGAAATATTATTTATAATTTCCATTGAACATTTATTTATATACTTTATTATTTCTCCATAAATCATTCTAAATTTGTAAAAATTCAACTTCTCAATGTTGTATATAAGTAAACTCACATTATCCGAACCTTCATAATCCAATGATATAGTTTTCCTCATATCACGTGCTATGGGAATTGAGAAACTCTATTGAAATCATACAAACTAAGACCACTAAAAATAACATTAATGGAATTGGAGTTCATAATGAACTCTCATTTTGTAGTATCAACTCATTTTTCTAGATCTCTTTGAAGAAATATTTAAGGATAAATGGAGTTAATGTACACCATTAGGCAATGGTTATTATAGTAAATAATCATATATTCTTTCCAACGTCTATTGTTTTAACCATTTTAAATTATGTTATCTGAATATAGATATATCATCTTTGTTTTTAGCCATAATTTTCATTTCAATATGATATTTAGGATTTCATCCTATTAGAGTTGATAACTCCAAGTCAACACCTTTTATAGAAATATTATGTCGAATAAAATCTACACATAGACTCAAGGGGATTGAGTTCTGGAAAATCACATTAATTAAAACTACAAACATTTAAGGTATGATAGATTCCAAAATATTATTAACACAATTAGGAATAAAAAATAAAAATATTTTGAAAAAGATCAATCAAATTAATTGTATAATGGTTTGGGGAGTATATTTCCCCTAGTCCACTCCACTAATGATCAAATCTTAGATTTTAGTTATTTCAATAGATCCATTCCTTTTCCTAGGTAGTTCTCTAATCATTGAAAAAAATTATGCTTGGAAAAATACCATAGATTTTTAGATGATCATACAACGATTTACAAAAACAACTGCCTTAAACACTCAGTATTATAAGTAATCACTTCCAAAATTAATAATAATAATTTTAGATTATAAAATGAAACACATATATGAATGATACAACTTAAATAATAGAATATTTATCTAATAGAGATAAAAAAAATTAATTATTGCTCAAGGAGAGCCTTTAAAAAATCATGACTGAACATTATAGAACAACTATAGAAAAATTGATTCTTCTTATTTAATTCTTAGCATGGAGAAGAATCAAAAAAAAATTCAAGGGGTAGAGTGATTTAAGGTCTTATTTGTTCTATTCTAGTTGGAATACTTATTCTCAATAAATATTGTACAACCCAATATCCAATAAAAAAATGCACAATAGGTAAAACTTCATATTTCATTTTATGAAAATAACATTGGAAACAAACACTATGAAAAAAATAATATATGTTATTTACTTTTCATGGTACTTAGAACTTTTTAGAAATTTATTTAAATTTTATGAGGTTGTGAATTTTTTTAATTCATCAAAATAACTAATAATTTCTTCTTGAAATACACCAATTTTAATAAAATACAATGTTTCAAAATAATGTAGAAAAATTGTGATCACAATATAGTTGAATTCCATGTATGAAAATTCACAGAGTAAAATTGATCAATGCATCCATTCATATTATAATAATTACATTGATGTAATTGATTTCCCATATAGTCAATTCAACAATGAGGCTATTTATCACATAACAAATGTTGTGACATTTCTAGATGATATATATGCTATTTGATAACATCTATAATAGTTCAGGCCTTCCTAGTCTATTACATTACCATTCCTGGGTAGCGGTGGTGCTTAGAGGTGGCATGAATTGGATCTGGAGGAGTTTGGCTGCTAAAAGAGGGAAGTATAGTAAATACACGACGTGTAAAGTGTCGTGACATGTAAAGGTGATTCATGGACATTGTGAGGCTAGTTCATCACATTTATATTTTTTGGGTTAAATAATAATAATTTGGTGCCTTTTTAATCATAACAAAAAATCCAAAAATTATACAATGTAAAAGAGGATTACACATCATCTAAATTTCTAGTGTAGTGAAATTATATGGTTTGGAGTGGTTGGGGGTTTCTCCTAACACTATGGATAGAAGAACCTTCTATCATTCTAGTCAATCCAATACTTCCTTCATCAAGTATTTCGGAATCATTTTGATGGGGATTGATACCCAACTTCTAGTCATTGATCGATGATGACCTCTCTTGTATTTCTCATTCATTTCCTTCCACTATTATTTATGGTTTAACCAAGGAAATGTTTTTTGTTTTGGGGTATGTGTTTTGTTTAGTTTTTATGGACATTGGGTGCGGTGTAGGTTGACACGTGGGTTCTCATCGTGTGGTTGTTATTTTTAAAAACTTGTTCTTAATCATGTAGTGTGTATAGAGTTAAAAATGATGCTTTGAGTTATAGAATCCCTCATTTCACTTTATTATGCAACATGCGTGGGAGGTTTGGTCATATTTATATATGAGATATGGTTATATTATAATAATAAAATATATTGAAATGGTTAATTGAAATTATAATGGGTAAATAGGGATTGTTTCAAATTATTTTTAGGATTTGATATGATTGTGATCTTTGGTATTGAACTATCATAATTCCCTATATAATATTTTGGTCATTGGGGGTTTTCTGCATTGGGTATATGTGTTGGGATGGATTCTTCTGTTGTGGTTGTTGTGATACCACCCTAAAATTCAAGTCTACGAAAAACATATATATGGATAATGAAAATGTTTCCCAAGGATTATACCTTGTGTGATAACACCCATAAAATAATGTACGATGTGATAAAACCACTCTGTAATTATGTAAAATGGGTTTTTATGTGTTGTTATATATCTATGTGATTTTAGGGAAATTATGTTTAGTTGATTGTGTGATTCGGGTAAATAGGGATGATGGTTTAATGGATTTTCATTTGGAGTAGTGAGGTGGTTGTTGATTGGGAATCATTTTGGGGTAGTGAGACTTAATGTTGGACATGCTTTTTCGGTGGTGAGGTGGTTTGTTGTTGGTCAGTTCTTTTGGGGTAGTGAGGTTTTGGTTGTCAGGACATGATTTTGGGGTTGAGAGATGATGGTACAATACTATTTGTGAGATGTTTTGTGATATGTGGTTTCTTTTTCCTAAATTTCATGTTAGTTATGAAATACATAATTTTTTAATAATTAATTAAATGACACGGGATGGTTTGGTTAATGGGTAAAAATTAATAATGAAAAATCAAATGGAGGGCTATGTAGTAAAACATTTTTGTTGGTAAATAATGAAAATAATGGGATGATTAATTGAAGTTAGATGATAATGTGATTGTGGCTTGTGTCCTGTAGTGTGGTAATCAATATTATAATTTGGAAGAGAAGTTAGTGATGTTGTGAGGGAATTGGTGTTTGTTAATGAAACTATAACATGGGGTTGTGAGTGGATATATATATATATATAACTGCTATATT
This sequence comes from Viscum album, assembly GCA_963277665.1. Taxonomy (NCBI): domain Eukaryota; kingdom Viridiplantae; phylum Streptophyta; class Magnoliopsida; order Santalales; family Viscaceae; genus Viscum; species Viscum album. The sequence goes on along the minus strand of OY728140.1, from coordinate 1,017,212,988 downwards.
TGTGATTTATATGTGCACTGCACTCACACCGATCTGTGTCTGTTAATACCTACAAACTGACATGGTGGGTGTTTTTTCTAACATCTGGTGAAGAGGAAAGATGATTGGGTACCATTTATTTCCATTTATCTCTACAGGGAGAGGTAGGAATTTTATATGCTATGATTTCATGAGGTATGTTAGTGCATTAAATGTTGTTTTTGATAGCCTAGGTGTCTTCGGACGATATGTGATAGCATAGGTGTTTTCGGGTGAGATGTGACCATGATTTTGTAGAAGCTTCTTATGGGGGTAGTTCATGGAGGGGGGTGGGGTGGGGTGGGGGAGGATTTTATTTCGAACATGTTTATGCTACCCTACTTCTCTGGTTTCTTTATTGGTTGTGTTGTGGCCTAGGTTTTTTCAGGAAATTTGTGTCGGGGATGTGCTTTTGGGGAAGCAAGCCGAGGGGTTTATGGGTGTTATTTGATATGAACATGCCTGTTGGGAGGTGTGGCATACATAAGAGACGGTAGTTCCAATATGTATGGGGTTAGGGGTGAGACAAGAACTATATTAGGAAAGTGGTTAGGGGAAAACTATATCAATATCCATATTTTTATATCATATGACATAGCATTCATTATTTGGTGGGTGTTCTTTGGTGAGGTTGGGATGGGTTAGTATACCCATTTAGGTGCTATTTGGTTATGCTATTTTATCAGGGGTGCATTAATATGATATTCTCAAAACTGCATGAGAGAAATTATTTTTCCTACTGAGTATACATATATTCCCCCCATATATATATAAACTATTTTCATGTTTTGAGAAGAATTACATGGACTATACAGGGAATTTCTATCTTAGACTGTGGATTGTTGTCATGTCGCTACATTATATTTTCTTTTGGGTATTTACTTTTTAAAAATTATTTTTTATCAGTTTTAATTATAAATTCATTGTGGGATGGGTGTTATTTCATTTTTATGTTATTTCATGTAGTTGTTTATGTATGATTAATTTTTCCTCTTGATCCTATATTATTATAGAGGGAAATGTATCCATTTTCTAGAGATTTTTATACTGTCAGTGTTTGTCACCAACTCAGGGCCTATAATAGGTGGGACTCAGGAATCATTATCTCTCTTCCCACATTACGGTATCTTTCTAGGGATGGTTCATTATAACATATCTGGTGAATTTAGAAAAATTCTCAATGTAGTCAAAATTCACTTAGACAAATTCTTCACATAACCAATTTTCTAGATATTGTATATTTTCATTAAATTTCAATATAATTTTAGATTACAATATAATTGATAGAAATATGATTAAAATATTAAAAACACAAAAAAAATAGATTAACAAGAAACATATAATCATTTTTTGAGATCATAAAAAAATAAAATACATGGGATATATTGTAACAACATCAGTAGTATAAATTGTTCTTATAAAGGCCAATAACAAACTCTTAATCAAATCACATAATATGGATAAGATAATATGAAATAATGTTACCATTAATGGGTGTATACCTATTTCAATTTTGACCATATTTAAATACATTATCCAGTGCCTCTTCCAAAATTGTAGGTCCCACTAAGTGAAGATATAAGAAAGGCTCTTATGGTTGGGGTAGAAAACAAACCATTTTCTGAAGAGATAATGTCACAAACACTTCAAATAGTCTACCAAATGTACCAGATAAAAGTTTAACAAATTATAGATCTAAAAACTGGGTAACAGATAACATTACCCATAAGCTACAACATTCTCCCATGGAATCAATACTACACCTAAACCAATGCCCAATTCATCACAATACACTGCATAACCAATCCCTCGCTTGGGAAGTATCTGTAATGGGGCTATAGTCAACCGCCTCTTTATATCATGAAATGACTTTACAGACAATTATAACTGCTAGAACTCCACTCCCTTATTCCCCAGTGTAGTCATGGGTGCTAATAAATTAGTGATATCCTAGATACAATATTAGTTGAATCATTACAAAACCAGAAATATATTGATCATGAACAAGATATAGGAAGTTTCCAAGAAATCACTAGGTCAACTTTCTTGAGTTCCATGTATATTATTATCCCAAATAATACATAAACCAAAAATTTCACCTCTTGTATAGAAAATTTACCTATCATTTTTTATAATTCTAATGTTGTCAAAGTGAACTTAGGAGTATATATGGATTTCTGACATGCTTATCATGGGCTTGTAAGTAAATGATGTAGTCATCAATGAATGGTATGGATAAAAATTCTAGATATGAGTGGAAGATCTGGTTGATCTGATCCATGAAAACTATCAACACATTCATCATTCTAAATCGAATCACCATGAAATCTTATAGCACTCCCCTTTTAAAAAATCAATATTTAGGATGTAATCTTCTCTTTAACATTGATGGTGATCGCCCAATTAGTGCAAAATATAGGAGAACCCCAATGATCTCTATAAATAATCAATGATAATGTATATAAAATGAAATTGATATATTTTCCAAAACTCCATTGCAATTATTTTCCTGTGATATTTCTACTGTTTAAGAACACCATCAACCTTGTTGGGGATTAGGACATGTTCACCCCATAGTGAATTACTCTGCCTAATAACTCGCTTCTACTCTAAGACCCAAAGATACACATTGATTTCCTTTAACACAGATGATACAATATGATAAGGTGGTAATGAAATGGATATCCCACCAAATACATGTTCTATCTAAAATTTTACACCTATATCTGGGGAAGTCCTATGAAATAATCCAAGATGATTTACTGATAAATATTTATGATCAGTAGGAAAGACAATAAGGATTCCACAATTCATGTCAAAAGTGTCTAGAACACAATCTATTCTATGAATATTCTTACTTGATTAACTTAAGGAACAAAAATTCCTACTCAATGTTCACATTAACTAATCATCACAATTGAAGTAATAGATACTCATATGTGGTTGAAATAAATGGGAACTCAAAATATTTTTTTCAGTATATATCAAGAATCACATAAAATCTCATCATCTCTAGTATTATAAATTCCAATATATTTCTCTAACACCATAGGTCTATTAGATACACTACACATCACTGAATACAATCTAATTTCTTTATCTAACTGTGTATCAAGGGAAAGTAACTTAGAAGGTAATTTGATAAGAAAGTAAGTTCCACCAAAACATGGGTAGATATAAATAATGGGAATCACCAATATCAATAAAGGTATTAGATAAAGTAGAGGTGAAAAAAATACCTAAAATTTTTTATGGACCCTCACAACCATCTATTAGAGTCTATTCCAATGTAAAAAATGGACTAATTTATAATCAAAATCATATCCCATAGACATAACACCATTCTAATTCAACTTCATTTTAGAGGATTTCTGAGGTCCCTGGCCAGACCCCTGATTTGATGATCATTTATATCTTGCACCCTTGTGGAACCATGATGTTATGGAGGATAACTAATAGAGATTCCCCCTCCTTTCACACCATTGACATATTCTCGGAGGCATTGTAAAAAACATTTGATAATGTTGGACTTCATCAGAATTAAAGAACTGAAAACATCTTTATTTCACAAAATGTGATTGAGAGCCATTACTATTATCTAAATGTCTACCACATCTCTAGAAACAACAATAGTATTTGAATTCCTTATTTAAGAACTTTCTCTATAATGTCCATTAGAAAATAAAAGAAGGCTCATAAATCTATACACTAATAGACCCATCATTATCATCATGGCCTTAAACATTACCTTAGTGAATCATGTCATATAACTCGAAACCATATTAATTCTTTTTCAAATCAATATGAACCCCAATTTATAGTCAAACATTAGTCTACCATGTATTATATAATTAATGAAATGTTCTTTGAAGGGTATCTGCGTTATTATTTCATATCTCCATGCTTGGTTAACTTATGTCACAACCTTTTAGTGTGTCCCTAATGCATAAAACCATCCCACTTCTCCATATAGTTATTATGTGTACTAATGAGGGAAAATAAACCCTTAATGATGTTAATCCATTCCACAAAATCTCGTGGTCTTCCAATGCCATAAAATGTTGGTGGATGATGGAACCACAATTATATGGTGTAGTGAACAGTAGACCTTGGAACCCCTCCACCCTAGGTATGAACTAGTATAAGGACTCTTGGTTACGGTAGGCCTACTACCTATACAATGGATGTAGTTATGGAAGCATACATTGGTGAACCCTCCTCTACAACACGATTTGGAACAAGGGTATCCTCTATTGAATGAGTACCCTATCCAACATCAGTTGGTTTTCACATCTGTGTTATATGAGGTGAAATCCTCTATAATATGATGGTAAAATATAGAACATATAAAGAAGATATTAATCAGTCTGATGGATCACACAAGTTTCCCATAGGAGTCTACCCATTATCCAATTTATTAACCTCATATCACTAATCATAGTATCCATACTAGAATATTAGTCACATACATATATATACAAACATAATAACCTCCTAAAGTTATTCAAATTAATGGTTCAATAGATATGTTACCACAGTAATATATACAAATATATCACACTATAAGGAAATATTATAGCCCAAATAAATAACACAAATCAATTAATTAAACTGAGAACAAATATGCATCACAAAAATAGTTATATATATATAGAATGTGATATATTGTTCCCAGTAAGGATGCATAGATGTATACAAATTCTCATTAAACTATATCAAAAATAGAAAAAATGGAAATTTAGGGCCCATTACACATGTGTTGGCCAGATACTTGGAAAATACCATATCGACATGTCACATAGTGTCCACATAGAATAATGTCTCAGGTCGATCCACAAGGATGTCTTCTAAGAACATACTTTATATGCTAAAGAAGTGAGTTTTGACATGTCTCCTTTGTATCCATAGGTAAATGAATTCAAAACAGACCCTAAGGACATCACGATTTTCCTATGGGTATGAGTCCACCATCACCATCACCACACATCACCCCCCTATAAGGGTTACTCATACCACAACATTTCACCTATTATAAACAACAAGAACAATGCCAATAAAGGCATGGTAAAAACATAATTGGATAAAGAATACATGTGAGGAATAACATGTAGTCATGAGAAATATAGTAATATAAAAAACAATATACTCATAATTAACATGGTTGATGAGATAAATGAAAACTCTTAGAATCAAACATAAAAAAAATGTATCATGGGGCACTACAATACCCATATACGATCATGATCAACCATGGAATAAAACAATCCATCACTAGAATAAAACCATATAATTAATTATATAAATGATCCTAGAAATTTAAGGAACATCACACCTCATGCTTTTTTTATTCGGATATCCAAATTTCATGAAATGGTTGAAGATAAAATACCTATAAAACCCATGGATAATGGATCACATGTCGATAAAAGTATATATCAGGTTCTGGTTCATGATGATAGAGGTTTTTAATGGACTTTCAAGGAAATTATATTTCAATTACACCATTATATAACCATATAACATAAGATTACTATCAATTTATTTAATTATAAATTATGTCTATGGAAGGAACACCAATTCAAAAAATTATTAATTGTTCAAATAAAATATAATGAATTCATTATTTATTATAAAAGAGGGACTTATTTATAAGAATTAACATTGATCCATCATGAATTCATTAATTGAAATGATATTAAATATGAGATTCATAAATATTAAGATCTCATGATGAACATTATAAATAATCGTACAAGGAAACATCATTATACTTGATCAATTAAGCTATTTTCAACAAGATGTTATTGACACAGCAAAACCTCCACAAATATACCATGATTCCATCAATGGATTAAATATACATCATCAATCCACTATCAATAATAGGTATAGGATTATGATTTAAGATAACAATGTCAATGAACATCTATTTTCATTGGTAGATCTTAATATAGTAAAGAACCACTATAAAAGGACCATATTTGTCGGTGATCTATAATGAAATGGAGAAATAATCATTGGTTCATCATAAATAACACATATCTATCATAGATCTATGAATATCTTTTAATGAAAAAGAAGTATTTGAGTAGATATTATGAGAAAATATCATTCCTCTATTTCTAGATTATTAAAAAGATTAAAGGGAAAGGGGAGGTGAATGAGATAGTTAAAAAGGAATGTAGGGAGGTTTTATATTCGAATTAGTTGTAAGGGATCAGAAATGGTGCATTAAGTGGATGTAAAACCTTGTGTAATTAAGGCATGTGGGTTAAATTTAATGAACCCCTAGACTAGGAATACTAGAAGCCTAGTGGATATGTACCAGATGACTGGTGGGGTCTTCAGAAAAATGTAGATCCACTCAAACCCCAGAAGATGTATGATGAGTTCAACTAGCTTGACAATGGATATTTTTCAGCCACCACAAGTCTAATACATCCTCAACTCTTCTTCCTTTGGTTCAAAGAGATATAGTCAAAAAAACACATCCTATTTATAACCTATAATAGATAAGAATAAAAAGATAATGGATAAATAAATAAACTCAAAATATATCATACATTTAAATAAAACAAGTATGTTATAGAACTTAGACTATTTTAAATTTAACAAAGGGAATCACTCATATAATCACCCATACACCTATGGTATCCCATGCTACAAAAAACTCAAAAAGCATTCCAAATTAATATCTATGATAATAATAAAATCCCAAAATCGAGAATATAACATGGAACCACATTTTCTTTGGAAAAAATCATTAAAACTAACTCTTAAATGGAGAAGTCATTTTGATAATTTTAACAAACACGTTGAAGTGATAAAACAAATTATAAATGAAAAGCTATGAACATCAAAGGTTTATGCCAAAAAACCCCATAATAAAAACTAAATCACACACCAAATCCCTAAAAATTATTTTTAAAACCCATATTTCATAATTCCAAAGGAATTCAATGATTCCCTCCAAGTAACATGTTCACTTTAATTTGAGGATGGTTTGTCTTCGGGGTCTATTTAGAGGTATGTAGGGAATGGTTGTTGAATTTTTTTTTATAGAAGATAGTATAGGAAAACATTAGGAACATGATTAGTGATAACTAGGTGATAAACATCCATTATTTATAAATGAGGTTCCAATCTAATAATACACACTTTTAAAATTCTTTGTTAATCCATTCTATCAAAATGGTGAATCATTTGTGGTATAGGTGATTGTACATGGGATTTTGGGTGATACATGTGTTTCTTTAGTGGTAGTACATGGGTGTCAAATGATTTTTGAAATGTTTCCCCAAACTATACATCTCAACTATAGGAATTAATGCACCATATTTCTCAAACCATAGAGGAAATACAATGATAAAGAACAATTTGACTAAGGATGTGACCGGTAGTTCCCTATCCCTTATAAACCCTTAAAAATTTGGAACCTTCAATTTTTATTTATCCTTTGTATGTATAATAACCTTATTATCTATATTATAATTGGTCTAAAACTTCCACATAAATTTATATAATATTTTACTTAGATTTATTGGTATTATCCTTCATTCTTGGAGAAACTCTCAAGGTATGTTTAGTTTTTAGTGATTTACCACTTAGCTTCTTAGATCCCTACTCTATATCTCCTCACCATATATGGTTATAACATGATTTTGATATGGATGTTAGATCTAAGGGGTTTAACAGAGTTTTGTTTTTATTTATTATGGATCTAGTATCATAAGGATTCAAACTTATCTTTCTAAATATATGTTTTTGAATGTGACTAGCTTTCCTTGTATTCATGAGGTATGTGTCTCAATATGATGTATTAAATCATGTATTTCTTCAAGTTATTGTAAATTCTATTGGGTTAATCAATGAAATTGTTTAATTGTTAATAATTATGGTTTTCAAAATTAATTTATATATTTAAAGGGTGTTTTATAAAAAAAATATTATTTCACAATAGGTTCTTGATGATATTATTCAATGGTGGAATAAAAATGGGTTATTAAGCACAAAAGTTGTTATGGTTTTCTATAAATAATGTTAGAAACTATTATAATTTTTTAAAATGTATTTTTGAAAGAAAATCACATTGTGAAATAGTCGGTGTTTTATGGGACATATATGTCTCTTTAGTTCATCAAATGCCACTAGAGGTTTTCTATCAAATTAGTGTGCATAATTCCACAAGAGGTTATATTTTTTGAATCCACCTTATTCCTGTATTATGGATTTAATTATTTTCTAGTTCATAATATTATAGTTCGGATCCCAAATGGAATTATTTATGGTTTATGATTTCTTTTTGACATGATGGTATATTCCATGGTTATTGTTCACATGATTATTTTCAGGTGTATAGATGGTTTATTTTGATTATTCTTTTCTAAAATACCAAATTAACAATTTATATTCTATATTTTTTGAATTTGAATTTATTTTCGTGAAAACTGAATGGGGATTTTAACAAACGTTATATTTTATAAAAGTTATTTTTAAATTGGAATTTTTAAAGCTAGAGATAATATATTCGTGGTATTAGGATTGGTATTCATTATTTAGTAAAATACTACTAGGATTTATTCTCACTCCCCATTTTATCCTTTAGATAGGTTTTTATAATGTTTTTAAGGACTTGTATAAGGGTAAGGGATTTTTTTTCATGGAATATTCCCTTGATTGTTGTCCCCATGGTCATGGGATGGTTTACTAGGTACATATGGTCATATGGAGTTATGTGTTAGTTTTTAACAATTTAAATTTATGGTTTGGCCTATTTATCTTTTTGGGTTATGTATAATAGATATTTAAACATTATTCCAACTCTTAATTTGAATTTTATTTAACAATACATAAGTAATTTGTTTCTTTATTGCACCTTCCCATGTGGTGGGTTATTTTGGGTGAATTATATAGTTTACATGGGATGATTCATTACAAATTGGTATCAAAGGGTTCAACCATTCAGAAGTGTTATTAAACTAGCTAAGATAGGTTTTGTTTCATTAGTAGTTAGGATTTATAACCATCATAATTTAGGTATTAAGTGTAGGAGGGTTCCTGACCAACTAACTTTTGTGTCTCACTAGAGTTACCGTGGGTCGTCCTCAAATTTTTCCAATATTATAGTCACATTGTTTCTTATTTTTTTGAATGAACTAATAACCATGTTAATTTAAATATAAATGATTCTTTCTATACATTAATGGACTATGATTTTATGAAATATATTTTTTTCTAATGAATTTAATTTATTTCATATCTTGTGTAACATGCCCCAAAATGTTTTAATGAACCATGAAAAACCATTAATATTATTATTTAAACCGGAACATTATTACCTAGATATTAAAATTAAAAAAATGAATCGTAATAAAAAAATTAAATACTAATCATAATGGTTTAATATAATGAAAAAATATTGATAAAAATTTATTAAATTTTAGTAAAGTTTTTATATGTTTCAAAAATAATATTTTCTCCGAATTTTTTTTGAATTTTGGAAAAAAAATAAAATGAAACTATTCTAATTTTATGAAATACATTTTTAAAAATAAAATTAAATTTTCAAATAGTATTACTATTATTTAATTCCGTTTAATTTTTTTAGTTTTTCATAAAATATGAAATTTTCACTAAATTGTTAAAAAACATGAGTTATGTATAAAATGTAATCTCATTTCAAAAAATCAAGTAAAAAAGAAATAGTTAATATTTTTTTAGTGTGATTTTAATTAATATAACTATTATTTAATTATATTTATTCCTATTAAATAAATTTAATCAATGTTATATTATATTTTTGTACTAGTTTATTTTGGGGTTTAAAAAGTAGTTTAATTTTTTCTGAAAACTGTTTTAAAGTGCTTAATATTTCACATTTTTAATTAAATAAAAAACTAATGATGAATTATATAATAAAATTTATATAATTTATATCAATATATTTTAATCTAAATTCCAATCATTATTATCATTAGTAATTCAATGAATTTAAAATAATATTTTTCTGGAAGAATATACCTCTTAAAAACATGATTTTTCGCCGCTTCTACATGTCTAATTATAAATTTATATGTTCTACATATATGAAATGAATTTTATAAAATGGATTAAATATTTGTAATAATAATAATAATTTATATTATCTAATAAGGTAAATTTAATATTTTTTCTATAATGAATAGTAAATTAGTAATAAATATTAAGGAGAAAATGGGTTCACCCAGGGTATGGGTTAACCTAAAATTATAAAGATTAAAATGATCTTAAATCATTTATAAAGTATATTTGATCAAAATATATATCAATATTATCATTTATATGTCTTCATAATTTTCTCTTTTGGATCCTGTTGGCATGTTAAAAGTGTGTGTATGCCTTTTTCATTTAAAAAATTACAAGTTTTTCATTGACCTCATGGTTAAAAGGTTACCCCATATACTCTCATATTCACACCATAAAGACCATTTTATAAAAACATTACTACCCAAATATCTTAAAAACTTACCTCAATAATTTCTATAGAACATATTTGTATCAATGAGCTATCCATGGAATCCTTTTGATGCTTGCTGAAGGATGTTTTTAGGAGAAGAGGTATCGTGATTGACTGAGCATCTTTATTTTATTTCTACATAAAAATCCTTAAAATAATATAAAATTATGATGATATAATAAAAAACAATAATCCCATATATTTAGATTTAATTATGTCAATTTCATTATATAATTCCATCTCCACTTCCAACAAATAGGATAAGAAATTATCATTCATGTGTATGAAAAACTGCAGTCTCACAGACTGTTGTAATTTGTTATACATCGCAACCTTGCATGACAAGATATAATGATGGATTTAATGTATATATATGATATTTATGTTACTTTTATAATTATATAATTATTATTTCACATATACCTTCTTTATTTCTACTATTTGGGGGATATGATAATGTCATTCATGTTTAAGGTGGATTATTTCTTCCCGAAGCGAAGTGATTTTTTTTTCACCAACTAATTGAATGGAAAAAAATGATGGTAAATTTAACTAATATATTTGATATATATGATATAAAAATTTTTATGTAAATGTAATATATTATTTAGTTTAATTTAATTTCATCTATATAGAATAATAAATCAACATTCATGCGTTTATATGAGAAGTATTCCCTAAAAATAAATTTTTTCATTTTCCATCTCTAAATTTTTGTATTAATATAAATAATGTTAGAATGAATATATATTCTATTTATATCAGGGTTGAAATTATGGATATTTTTTAATTATGATCAAATTAAGTGGACTAATAATACAAAATGAAAACATACGTGAAAAATAATCTTTTTATTACCCGAAAAATGATTTTCCCACAGAATTATAAATTAATAGGCGATAAAGAGTCAAAATTATTTAATATACAGTTTGATATATATATATATATATATATATATATATATTGGTCTGTAATATATATATATATATATTAAACATATATTGACTATAGAGGTGGTAGAAAATGTATGAAGGCAGTTGAGAATTATAGTAAGGGGTTTCTTTCTCAAATTGTTGTATTTATAAGAAAATGTAGGTAATAAACCTATATTATTTTATGAGGTGTATATAATTAACCTATAAAATGTTATATAATTAATATACAACTTTTTATTATATTAAATGTTTCATTTGATGTTATTCTTTAATGGGGAATATGATTCGAAAGATACCAAAGTGGTAAAGGGTTAATAGTATAATCTCATTATTTATCAAGATTGTTCATGATTATTCACATGATGAAGAAATATTTGTTTCTATTTATAAATAAATTCATGAAGTTGTTATCATATTGTTATTTCATGAAAATATATATTTCACATTCATTTTCCTCTCTTTATTTACTCAACAGAGGAGAATATTATATATATATATATCTTTATTTATCTCTTCGGTTAAAAATCCTTATTATTTCATATCCATGTTTTCTAAAAATGTTTTCAAAAACGTTTTATCATTGAATAAATTATTTATTAAAAACCATATAACAATTTTTTAATTTTTTATAATGTTTTTTAAAATTAATCTTCATTTCATTTTACATAACAATGCACATTTGGCTTTTACTGAAATTGTGAACGAAATATTTATTTTAGAATGTATTTAATGAGGATAATTTCTGGCTACAATAAAAATTACATACATTGAATCTACCATTATTTGATATCAAGGCTATTTTTAATGAAATGGGATAAGAAAATATTTTATGAATTTTTAATTTTAAAAAGATAATTTTCAAATAAATTATATTTTATCAAATAAAGGTTCCAAGTGATTTCTTTTTCAATATCATTTTACATCTTAGATAACATATTTTTCTGATACATAATATTTACTGATATACCATAAAACAATGGAATATTCATTCTTTAATTATATGGTTTATGTTAATGATGACATTTTTTACGAAACCTATTTCTTCCCTATGGGTTATTATATAATGAAATGGTCTATAAAACCCATTAATTTTTATGGATTCTAATATAATGAATTATTTATGAAATACATTTGTTTTCATAGGATATGATACAATGATTGTTTTATGATCAGTTATAACATGTATTTATAATTTTCATTATGTGGAGGATATGACCTATATCTCCTTCCAATTCATTGGGTAAATATTTATATCTCATGAGATAAACCTGAATAAAATAGAGAGTGAACCCAGTTATGTAGGGGAACTTTTCTACTACGATAGTCTAGGGAGTGAACTGTTACTATTATAGTGGTTTGTGGAGAGAACCAAGTCTACAATGATATCCTCGGAAATGAACCTTGACTACAAAGGAAATTATTTTTTTGGTTATGTTAATGAAAAAATTCCATGACTTATGCCAATTTTATGATATTATGGTACATGTTCCATGATTTCCTTAGGATTCATTTCTTATGAACTGATGATTTTTATTAAATGACTCAAGATTATGATCTTTTATATGTCATGTATGGTTTTCAAATGTTAATCTCATGTTCTCATACACTTATGCTTGTGTTATATTTACACATCACCCTTTTTTATCCTAACTAGGTAATTAAACTCATCTATTCATATGTCTCATTTCCCTAGGTAATGAAAAATTTATTATGTATGATATTTTTTAAGAGTGGTTCTATTTATGAATAACATAGTGGGAGATGATATTTCTCACATATGGATAATTTTTTTATATGTACATGTTTACAAAGGTACTTGACTTGAACGATACTAGTGAGGATTATTGTGTGATGTAATGAATATTCATATAAAATGATTTAATATTTATTTATGAGAAATTTTATTATTTGGAGTTAGTATCTGAACCAGGTCAGTTAAACCTTTGGAACTAGGATGAGAAAATGATAGTCAGAACCCTTAGGATAATCCTAAAAGTAAGGGTAAATCAAAAGAAATAGAAAATAAAAGTATTTTATTTTCCTTGAAATAAATCACTATCTAGATACTAAAAGTGTATATAGTTTGGGAAAATTTTTATATATGGTTAATAAATCTAAAAAAGGAATACCATGTTTGAATCGACCATTACATGGCACATGAAAATGAGCCTTACCACCCACCCTGTTTGACACTACTGGGAGATAAAATATTGTTAAATAAAAATCTATTTATGAATCATCACGCAAGATTTGAATAATGACTACCAGTAACCAAGGATAAACATATTTTTTTCATAGATTTAAAAGAAGGTTTCATGGTTTAGACATCCAATAAGTGATTTTTTATTATTTGGTTTCCTAATAAGATTAGTCTTTCTAAGAATATGAAATTTTGTTTTTATCAAAGTTTGGATCCCTATTGAACCATAATAACGCAATATGTGATGGAAAATGAAATTATTAACCTTCTAAGAATTTAAATATTATGGGAGATGGAATAAATAAAATCATTTCTATACTAACACAACTTTCTCAAGATATGAATAATACTAAACAACTTAAAGAGAAAATAGGGGACATCATTCTATTGATTCCTTTATAAGGAATGTTCTACCATTATTTAGTTGTTATAATGGTCCACTATTTAATGAATAGTGGATCAGTACCATTGAGATTATTTTTTCCATTCTATGATGTTCAGAGTTTTAATAATTCACTTTTGTTGTCATACTTATAGGTGGAGAATAATATCAATGGTAGACTCTTATCAACAATATGTTTCAACAAGATAAAATTAAATACATGGAATGGGATGAGTTTAATAACATGTTTTTCAATAAGTACATTTATTATATTGTTTTTATAAAATAATGAAGGAATTACTTGTGTTAATTTAGAATGATGATGAATCCTTTGGTACATATGTGGTGAATTTTATAAAACTTTTGATGCACTCTTCTCGTATTATCAACCAACCCGAATGTATGGTTGGTGGATTATTTAGTGGCTTAGAAATAAGTCTTAGAAGGGTGTTGTGAATATGAGAATTTGATAACATTGAGTAAATCAATATTTGTTCTATCATGTTATAAATTGAGATCTAGGATAAACATTAATCAAGTGGATTTTATTAGAAAATAAAGATGAAATTTCAAGGAAACTCTAAATACCATAGAGAAAATAATATGGGAATTTCATTCATGCTCAAAGTGTGGAAGGAAAAATAGAAGAAATAGTCTTAGGGATACTGGAAATTGATTAGGTCTGGGAAGTAATGTCATTGAAGAATTTATATCTTATATGATGGGAAGAAGTAATTTGATGATGTGGAATGAGATAGTTATCCACAAAATATACCACTAACACTGCAATGTTAGTACCCAAATTCAAATGTCGATGATGATTTCCGAAATCAGAAAACTATTTTGATGAGGGACAAAGTAAAATATAATGTGATCATAATTATTAATGAGTGGTGTGGTAATGATGCGGTTAAATGTACAATAACCATCCACACTATAACCATCAATATCTAATTTTTCAATAGATCAACCCATTATTTCATATCTGAAGAGTTTCATAAGAGTGTTAGGATTCTGGCCAAATGATTAGATATAAAATTAGAAATGAAAACCCTTGATGTTATATTGATCAAATCATAAGTATATTATTTCTTTCTAAATTAATTTTGTGGGAATGTTTTACCTGCATGTATTTTCATTCTTCCCCTTGTTTAATTTGATGTTATATTAGGAGTTGATTAAATTTTTATACATGAATATCACATTAAATTACAAGGAAGGAGAGTCATATTTGATATTCCATACCAACCTATGATCTTCTATAAGTGAAATAATAAATTAAAACATTCATTTTAAATCACATCCCTTGTTAGGGTTTTAATTCTTATTCCAAAGGGAAATTTATCTTAGATGGTTGGGGAGAAACCCAATGTTGATAAAATGCCAATTGGGTTAGAGTTTGGTGTTTTATTTACAAAAGAGTTTCATTTTATTCAACCCAATGTTGAACTTCAGTTCCTAATAGAACTCATATTGGGTGACACACCTATTTCAAAGGCTCCATATAGAATCACCCCAAATGGGTAGTATGAATTGAAGAGGTAACCACATGGATTATTTATGGACTTAAATTTCACGGGGTTGGATTCGTATTCATCATTTTCAAGGTATTATGGATAAAATTTCAACTCATATTATTAATTGGAAAAACCTCTTTCATCCCATTGGGGGAAGAATTACCTTAGTCAATAGTGTGTTACCCTCCATCCCCATGCATATCTTATCGACTACTATTTCTACCAATATGGTTCATCGTAATATTGAACATATTATCATTATTTTTTTTGGAATGCCCATGAAGATGGGAAATACCATTGGGCTTCATGTAATAGGATGGCTCACAGTTTTGAGGAGGGTGGTTTTAACCTCAGAAGTGTTTTAGGTTCCATGTACTATTTTAAGGAAAGTTTTCATGGGATGTTTTGTAGGGGAGATATCTATGGGCATGGTTCTCCATTAAAAAATATGGATCTTAGTTTGATGTCACTGTTGAGAGATGCTACAAGCTTTGGAAAGTTATTCTCTCTCACATCCTTACTTTGCGACAGCATTCTTAGTAGATTTTTGGTGATGGGGTGATCAACATTTAGAGGGCCAAATGGTCGTGGAGTATCCTTGGTTTTTAGGATGCCACATTCCAAAATTTACTTTCTTGAATGCCACTTATTTCCTTGACTTCATCCAAGCTATCCTCTCCCCATCTCAATAGGATCTGATCAATATTAGGATCAAAAATGAACCAAACCAGCTGGTGTTCATGGGCACCCAGTCTGGCTCCTTTTTAGTAAAGGCTTATCGTGGTGTTTTTCTTAACCAAGAAGGATACGATTCATGGGGTGGTTTCCTTTTGTGTATTGATATCCCAAAAAAGTTTAAATTTTTCATATGGAGCCTTCATAATCACGCGCTCCCCACGGATGAAGAAGTGCATTGTAGAGGAATTTCATTTGCCTCCAAATTTTTCTGATGTAGTGAACCTAAAGAGGAGTTGACTGAGAATATTTTCATTAAGGGATAATGGGAGACCTGCATCTGGAGTATTTTTAGTGACTTATTAGGGCGCTAAGAACAAGGCCTCTCTAGGGATCCCTTTCTTTAGGAATTTCTTTTGGCTTGGAAGACTGCGTACATGACCCGAGAGCTCATTCCGTGTTGTTTTCCGCAGGCTGTGGGACATTATGGGATACCCATAGTAGGGATAATCATGAGGGGAATAATAGCTCCTACAAGTCTTTGAGGTTTAAGGATATGTCCTAGGGGATGGAGCTTTAACTTCTGATCTAGCAGGGTGGACTGACCCCTTGCCTTCGGCACTTCATGGCTAGAAGTAGGTCTCACATTCCATCCTCAAGGGTGTCTTCTCAAGGAAATTTGGTTCGATTGAAGCCACTCAGATCAGGCCTTAAATTTAATGTTGATGGCTCTTGTATGAATGGATTCATGAGGTTTATGGGCATGGTTCTCAATTAGAAGGGGTCTCATGTCTTGGGCTTTAGTTGGTGGTTTGGTCCAGGTGATTCCATCATGGCTGAGGCGTCCTCCCTTCTCATAGGGCTAGAGGTATGACGTTGCCTCAGATTCAATATTCATCAAGTGGAAACCAATTCCATGACTATCCTCAGATCTATTCAATGTACTTCTACCACTCTATGGGCTATCACATACCTACAACGCAACTGCAAGTGGCTTCTACATGATGACTTTAGTCTTAACCACACTTGGAGAGAAGGAAATAAATTTATGGACTTCCAGGCATCATGGGAATCTCCTTCCAACCCCTATATTATTTTTAGTATCATTGGATGTCTCCCCCATATGTGTGATATCCTGGTTCATGCTAATGCCTTAGGATTGAATTATTTTAGACCTCCTTGACTCTATTCGGGCCATAGCCCACCCTTTCAATCCTTTAATAAAAAAAATTCTCAATGTTGTATGGAAGAGGTAACCCTAGGAAAACCATGATAAGGGATTCATTTCTATATGTGTGGAACCATGTGGTGAACCTATTCTATTTTTTAAAGATAAATATAGATCTATCAAAATATATATTTATTTTCAAAATCTAAAAAATACAATGATAAAAAATAATTATATTCCATCCCGTATTGATGTCCTATTTGACCAACCGAATGGCGTTCAATACATTTTAAATATTGACCTTCATTTTGGATATCATCAATTGTGGTTTAAAATGTAAGATATTCCAAGAAATATTTTCTTAAAATTTATGTAAACTATGAATATATAGTGATTCCACTTAGTCTTAATAATTCCCCTACTATCATCATGGTTATATTGC
The DNA here is from genome assembly GCA_963277665.1 of Viscum album. Classification (NCBI taxonomy): domain Eukaryota; kingdom Viridiplantae; phylum Streptophyta; class Magnoliopsida; order Santalales; family Viscaceae; genus Viscum; species Viscum album. The sequence goes on along the minus strand of OY728140.1, from coordinate 1,017,195,156 downwards.
ATGAAGTATATAGAGATTACCTTGATCATTTTATCATAGTTCGCATAGTTGATATTATCATTTATTCAATGAGAACGGAAGAGTATGAAGATCAATTGAGATTTGTACTAAAGAAACTATAGAAGTAAAAAAAAATATGAAAAATCTAAAAAGTGTGATTTTTGGATATAAAAGGATTTAATTTTTTGTCATATAATCTAAAGGGAGGGTATACCGGTAAATCCACAAAATATAGTGGATATTGAATGTCGGCCCATGCTGTCCACAATGAATAAGATCCATAGTTTTCATAGTATAGCTGAGTATTATCAATTTTTTTAGACAATTTATCATGAATAACTAATAAACTCACTATGTAATCTAATAAAGATCCAAGTTTCTCTAGATAGATGAATGTGTAGAAAATTTCAAGAACTGAAGAGAGGATTAATCATTGCACATGTGATTACATTACCCAGTAGTGGAGAAGGGTTTGAAATCTGTGGTGATAAATAAATAAAGGGATTATGATGTGCTCTTATGAAGACTTAATTGTTATATCTTTTTAATCAAGAAAAATGAATGTGTATGATAAATAATTTCCAAATATTTATCTGGAGTTAAGTGGGGTAATATCTTCATTAAAGATAAAGAAGAATTTTCTTTATAGAGAAAAGTGTGATATATATACTGGTCATAAAATTTTAGTGTTTATATTGACATAGAAGCAGTTGAATATGAACATGAGAAGATGGTTATAGATGCATAAAGATTATGATAACTTAATATATTTCCACCCTATAAAAGTGATCATGGTGGTGGATGCATTAATTTGAAAGGATAAACAAGCTAATCAATGATGATAATCACAAAAGATCTAATATTTCATGATTTACAATGTATGGATCTAGAAATATTAATTTATTCGAAGAAATATAATATTTATCACTTGAATGTTCATCCATCTATCCCAGTAAATATTAAAGAGGGGAAAAAGGAAGATGTAGAGCAGAAAAAGATAGTTAGAGATGTTCTATAATTTAATCATGATCATGATGGAATGATATGGTTCATTAATCATATATATGTTTTTTCCATACCATATTTGAAGTAGTGGAAAAATTATTTTCACATTTATTCATTTTCTATTCATCCTACAAGTATAAATATTTTTTGAGATTTGAATGTATATTTCTAGTGGGATGAAATGAAGAGAGATATTATAGATTTTTTATCTCAGCACTCAGTGATTCAGAATGTTTTTTAGGAGTGAAAAAAATATTAGGGGATGTTATATCCATTACCCATACCAGAATAATTATTAGATAACATCACCATGGATTTTTTCATCGAACAACCAAAAATGTCTAAAGAGAATAATCCTATATGGGTTGTAGTCAATCACCTTAAAAGGATAGAAAATTTCATTGATATTACTGAATATTTATATCTTGTTCAACTTGATAGGATATACAATACAAATTATATAAGGTTTTATGGAGTACCAAATTCTACTGTGTCTGGTCCGGGTCTATGATTTACCATGAATATCTAATGAAGTCATAAAAAGGACCTTGCAACCAAGTTGAGGTTTAGTATTGCATATCTTGTTTACATATATGTTTAGTCTAGGAAAACATTTTAAACCTTATTGTTTATGACATGATCATGTTATAATGATTTCATTGGTGTTTGGCATTAACACATTCCTCTATTTGAGTTTCCTTACAAAAATATATTTTACTAGTGCATTTAGATTACACCATATAATGACCATTATAAAAGAAGAATAGAATCCCAATTCAATAGATTGATGTTAAAGGAATAATTATATTAAGTCTAGTGTTGTATGAAGAGATGACATAGGAGGTTAGAGACATATCACAACACATGACGACAACAAAAAGTTTGTAGATAAAGTTATACTGAAAATAGTGGACTTATTATCAAATTTTATGATAGAAAGAAGGTGTCTCTATAAATGTATCGATGTAAAATAGAGGGAAAAAATAAGACCTAGTTGTATCATTCCCTAATAAATTATTCATCATATTAGTAAGATAACTCACTGTTTGTCATATCCACCAAACCTCTCTCAAGTTCATGATTTGTTTTGTGTATATATCACGAGTAATTACATACCTTACCCTACACGTGTATCGAAATAAGAGTTCATAACACTAGATAAATATATTTATTATGAGGAATAACTGGTGGATATTCTGGATTGAATAGATAAATTTCTATGAAATTAGTCCACTCACCTAGTCAATATTTTTGTGGTAAAACCACCAGTTTGAGGAAGATTCTTGGGTACCTAAAGATATGATGAGGCCAAAATTTTCAAAACTATTTGTATCAAATGGAATTAATTTTTTTTAAACTTAAAATTATATAGTGAATTATGTATAGAAACAATATGTGATAAAATACTTGTTTGAATGAATATAATTTCTTCAATATCTTTCATTACACACAACAATAAGTTTTAGCGATCCATGATAAACTATTAATAATATTATTCTTATATATATATATAAACATTATTAAATAAAATTTATACCTTTTGTAATGAATACTAAAAACAAAATTTTATATATTAAGTATAATGGTTTTAAATTAATAAACAAACTGATAAAAAGAAGTAAATTTTTTTAAAGTCTTTTTAGGTTGTGAAAATACTCTTATTGAAAAAATGTTTTTATTACATTTTATAAACATTAAATGAAATGTTATTTTTCCAACGATTGAAATTTTATTTTTAAAAAATTTAATATATTTTTTAAATTATAAAATCAATATTTACTTATGGTGATATTTATATATTTTTCAGAAAAAATTTATTTTTTCCGTGAATACTGAAAATAATGTTTTTTTGTAACAAATGTTAATTATTTTCAATAAACTAAATTAATAAAAAGTAAAATTAAATTTTTTATTAAATAAATAATAAAAATAATAATTTAGTTATACTTAATACATATAATTATTTTTTAATCAAAATCATGTTGGATATTAGTATATGTTAATTTTTTGGTTTAAAAATTTGATTTTTTTGAAAATAGTTTTAAAGTGTGTAATGTATCTCATTTTAAAAATGTAAAAAACTATAATGATGAATTATTTAAAAGAAATATGTATATTATATATCAGAAAATATTAATTAAAATCCACAAAATTATTAACATTAGAATTATAGTTAATATAAAATCATTTTTTTCATGAAAAACAAACTTCTGGAAAAACTCAATTTTCTCCGCATCTACAGGTTTAACATTAAATTACGATTGTCCACCTATGTGAATTGAATTGGGTAAAATGGATTATATATTTAAAAAAATAATTATATATATTTTATAATAAACTATAAAATTAGACCTTAATGAATTGTGAGAAAATAGAAAATAATTACTAAGGGTAAGGAGAAAACGTGTTTACAGTTAATGTAAAAATAATAAGGGTTAAAATGACCAAAAAACATATCAGAAATATAGTATCAAGACATGTTTTAATAATATAATGTCTAATTATCAATAATGGACACTTTTTTTCCTTTTTCTGTGTGAAAAATATGGTACACCTTTTTTTTTAAAAATTACTAATGTTCCACTCACTTGACATAAAATGGTCACCCACTCTCCTCTCCTATTAAAAACCTAAATGAAAATTTTATTTTCCAATAAAAATCCAAATATATTTCCTAATGACCTATATAAAACATATATCCCTAATTTTGTTCAAAAAACCATCCTAATTACCATTTTGGTTCTTATATAAGTAGGTGGTCTGAAGAAGATCTGTTATGCTTAATCAATCATTTTTATTTTATTTATTATTTATCATCATTAAAATATAATAAAATTATTATGATATAATATATTTAGTATAAAATATATAACTATATTTTATCATGTTAAATTAATTACCCAATTTCATCACATCTTCTATCGAATGGGATATGAAGTCGTTTATCGTGTGTACATGGGACTACTTCCTCACCGACTGATGTTATTCATTTTCCAAAAACACCTTACATAGATAGAAATAATTATGGATTATAAATAATTATATGATATTTGTGAAATTATTATACTAAAATATTTATTATATCATATATAACTTCATTCTTTCCATTCTCTTGGGGATATAATATCAACATTCATGTGTATGGTAGACTACAGCCTTGCGAAGCAATATGATTCAGTTTCATTAACCATTTTAATAGTTGGTAACAAGGGTAAATTTATTGAATATATTATATATATATAATATAAATTATTAATTATATGTAATATATTATTTACCTTCCTTTCATTTCATTTATCAAGAAGACCGAAACATCGTTCATGCATACGTATGACCAACCATCTCAATGAATTGTGTATTTAATTTTCTATCCAAAAATTTATGGATTCCTCTAAATAAATATATATGTGTTGAATACATATTATATTTATATTATTTTTAACAATATTTAGGTTATGTAACTATGATCAAAGTATGAGGACCAAAAATACCAAATTGAAACATACATTGAAAACAAACCAGTTATTACCCAAAACATGATTTTATCAAGAAATTATTAACAAAAGTGTAGTAAATAATCATAATTAATTAATATATGTTATCATATGTATAGGTATGGTTATTTTAAAAATGTATAGTAAAATTATATTTATAATATAAGAGATTTGAATGTGTGTAGAGGAAGTTGAGGCATAAGGTGAAGGATTTTCCTCACAAATTTCCTTCTTTGGGAGATAAGTTTTGTTATACACCAATCTTATTTTTTTAGCTGAATATAATTACCATATGAGTTTTTATACCATAAATCTAATTATTTTGATGATATTTCATGTTTCATTTTATGTTATTCTATAATGGGGCCTATGATTCCCAAGATATTAATGTGGTAAAGGTTTGATGTCACAATCTTATCATTTATCATGATTTTTTAGGATTACCATTTCAATGATGAAGTATTATAATATATTTCTCATTAAATTCATGAATATTATTATCTTCTTGTTATTTCATCAAAATACATTTTCCTTTAATTTTCCCCTCCTTCGGTACTCAAGAGACCAAAAAGTATTATTTATCGAAAAATAAATTATTTTTTTCTTTGATCAAAAACCATTTATCTTTAATAACCATGTTTTTTAAAAATGTATTATTTTTTTGAAATTATAAAAAGTGATTATTAATGAAATTTGTACCCATGTTTGACTTTTTTAGAAATTATTTTGAATGAAATTTTCCTGTTCTTTCTTAAAAAACTCCACATTTTCATTAACAGAGAATGTGAAAGGTATATTTGTTTTAACATATACAATATAAATGAAAGTTTACACATTCCTAAAAATTATTGGATTTAAAATATTTTGTAATATTTTATTGAGGTATATTTCAATTAAAATGGGTTTTCAACATATTTTAATTTGTAATTATAAAATAGCGATTCTCATAGAAAATTTATTTCCTTCATGAAATGTTAGAAGTTATTTCTCTTTGAAAATAAATTTCCATCTAAGTTGAAATATTATAATGATACCTAATATTAACTCTGGATATGACCCAATGATACCATCATTAATATTTTAATGGGTGGTTTATGTCTATGATGATATAATGTTAATGATATCGATTTCTTTACATGGTATATTCTATGATGAAATGTTCTTTGAACCCCATTTTTATTTGTTCTAATGTGATGATTGGTTTATGAAACCCATTTCTTTTCAAGGTTTTTTATATAATTAATGTTTTATTATATTATGTAAAATTTAAGTACAATTTACATTATCTAATTTTTGGGAAATATATGTCTTTCTAATTGGCTGGGAAAAGATTGATATCTCATGAGATAAACATGATTGTAATATGGAGTGCAAAATGATCATTAAGAATCTTTATCCACTATGATATCATTAGGAGTGATCAATGACTATTATGATGGTGTGGGGAGTAAACCTATTACACTATTATATTCTTTTAATTTATCATTGAAAACTAATGATTGAATTTTTCTTTCTTATATGTATGCAACAATTCCATGCATTATACCATTATAATGATCTTATGTCTCAGGTTATTTGATCCCCTTTTGATTTACATCTTATGAACTACCAAAAGTAATTTAATGACTGATGATTATTTATTTTGATATTTTGGGTATGATTTTAAAATGTTATTCTCGTGTTATCATACCATTATTATCATTTATGTTTATTTATCTATCTTGTTTACCCTTTCCGAGAATTTAAATTTACCCTTTATTATGTTTCCTTTCCCAGGATATAAAGAAATGTTTTTGGAATGATATGTTTATGAAGGGTACTAGTTATGAAGAAATTTGTGGGGGATGATGTACCTCACTTATGGAAAAGTTTCTTATGTGTCCATGTTTCTAAAGGAAATATGCGTAAATGATTATGGCATTCATCATTATCATATATAATGAATATTCATATTTTATTATATAATATTTATATATGATATGTTAGGTTTTTTACAAATATGTCTTTTGTTTCAATCATATAATTCCTAAAATTATTAACTTATTATCATTTAAAACAATTTATATGGATTTCATAAGTTTGTATCATTATTTAGGAGATTTTCTCTTGAGATGATTTTATACTATCTTATATTTGTTGGAAAATTCCTCCAATAAGAGCTCTTCCAAATGTGATTAACTAATTTTTAAGATAGGTTCCACAAGAAAAATCCTCAAGTGGACCATTCTTTGGTGGAATGTATAATCTATAATATTCAAACTATAGTTCATGTGTGTTATAGGGGAATGACATGGATATTGGATCATGGATTGGAATATTTTATTAATAATCCAACCATCTTCTGTGGAGACCAAATACCACTACAATCTAAGGAATTTCTTGAGAAGATAAATATTATCTTCAAATTTTTTAAAACCACCATGTGATCGAAGGTGGGTCTTTCTATGTATATTCTTAGTTTACATGGAAGGATATGATGGGACATTATGGTGAAAGATATGTTTCATGAGGATGTTTAGTGACCTTACTTTAAAAAAAATCTTCGTCCAGTTGTTCTATGATGAATCATTGGGTGTCTTGAAGACCCGTTAATTTTTATCCATGGAGTAGAGAAAACATATGGTCTTGTAATATTCCACCCACTTTGCTAATTTTTGTCAATTAGATATTGAGCTTGTTACTAATGAATAGCTTAAGGTTTGGGGGTTAGAGATGGGTTTAATGGAGAATATTCAGTTTATATTTATTATATTGTTCCTTTCTACCATTTTGAAGGTAGTACATAATTTCACTATTGATCAATCTCACATAACCAGCAAAATAAATTTTTTGGATCTTTGGTTGGTGCGGTTTTTAGTAATGGTGTATCTTATGGCTATAAAAAGAAGTGAAATGGTTTCTAGTTTACATCAGGAGTAGTTTTAGGGGTCTATTTAGGGATTCAGTACATTATATTCTATCATTTTTTATGGCCAAGTCATACAAAGATTTATTTTACAATATCACCATGAACATTTCATCATTGCGTACAATTTGACCATATCTGTTGTTTTTTGGGAGGTTGTTCCAAGACATTAAAGATAGATCCATTGTTATCAAGGGTTCTACTATTTATTCTAATGATTCCATGGGGGGTCATAACTTCATGATAAGGGGAATTTTCATATAGCTAATAAATCTTAGGGAGTAGCTGAGCCTGTATGTATTTTCGTAGTAGAGTATGCCCTATAAAAATAAAAGTCGGGGCCTTCTACATTAGAGGTGCATTGTTTATTTCATCCTTCATAGTTTTATCATTATTTTATATTGTTTCTACTCATTAATTTATATTATTAATGTGGTGTGAATTGTTAGTCATGAATTAGGATTTTATATCATTCTTGTTAGATCATTCCAAACCTTTATGAAAGAGGTTTGAAAATGGTTTTAAATGTTCTTTATGCAAGGTAATAAAGACCGACTTTTTAGTGGTGCGGGATTTTTTGGTTCTTAATTTGGATATTTTAAAATAAATTTCTGGCATGTATTGGATGATCAGTGGTAAGTATATGATAAATTGTTATTGTATTTTATTTCAGATTACATCTTCTTATGAGATTAATCATGTTTTTTGGGTTAGTGAGACTTTAGGCCAAGAAGAAAGGGGCATGTTTCTCTTTATTAAAAGGAAATATTGTGATAGTTTTTAAATATTTTATAGGATTCCATTGATAATTATTTGGGAAATACTCTTCATGTATTTTTGTATGAATACAAAATGATATTTTGGAATGATTTTTTGGTTTACCACCACACATAGAGGTTTAGTTAACTATTGAAAAACTTCCTGGAATGATTCCCAATTCAATTCCATATTATTGAATATCACATGCTGACTTGAGAGGGCTTAAGGATAAGATTCTAAATGTTTTATAAAAGGGACTTATTCATCCTATAATGTCAACTGTGGATTCTCCTATCTTATTTACTAAGATAGAAGTTTAGGGGCTCAAACATGTCAATGGTTTTTATAGATTAATTTGGGAGACACTTAAAAACATGTATCCATTTCCCAAGATAGATGATATCTTTGATCAATTATAAGGGTATCAATGGTTTTAAAAGATTTACCATCAGGCATGGTACCACTAGTTGAGTTTCCATGAATATGACATATTTATATGATAGATTTTATTAGATGATATAGGAACATTGAGTCTCTGATTATTCCATTCAGTATCACTAATGCTCCTTTAGTATTTATGTAATTAATGAGATAGATATTTCAACTGTTATTTAATTATTTTATGGTTATTTTATTAGAGGATATATTGTAATACTCAATGAATATGAGGAGAACCGTTATCATTTTTATATCATCCTTAGAACCATGAAGAAATATCTTCTACCTAAAAAGCTTCCGAAATGTGAATTTTTTGTTTAGAAAGTGATGTTCATGGGGGGAATTTTGAATATGATATCTGCATCTCAGTGGATCCTAAAATTATCAAAGTGGAAAAATCAAGGTAAATTCAAATAAATGTGTTTCAGATTATGATATTTTTGTGATTGGTTGGTTACTAATGGTTTTTTGTTCAGGACTTTTCCATGATCATATTTTCGATGAAATATTGAACCCATAAGGTTTGAAGTGTGATTAGAATGATGCAATTTAGGGATATTTTGAGGAAATGAATGTGAGGATGAATTAAAATATAGTTTTTATTGTTTTGGAATTTGGTTCAACGTATAAATTTTTATTGATTCTTTTAGTATAGTTTTAAGTTGTATCTTGATGTAAAGAAAGTTGGTGGTGGCCTATGACTCTCAAAAGTTACACCCTCATGAGAATAACTACCCCAACCATGATATTGTGTAGGAAGTGGTTACTCAGGAACAAAATTTATGGAATAACAATCTATTTCTATGATGTTTTTGGTATTTTATAATCATTAGAGTATGAAGTATATTTTTACTCAGAGAGATCTGAACATGTGATAGATACACTGGGTTTAGTATCTCTAGAACAATAATTTTTATATTTTTTATACCTCCATGAAATGAAATTTGGAAATAAATTAATTTATTATGAAATTACCACATCAATCCTTGAATTACATAATGGATGATTGTTATCTAATGAGTTTGATTTCTATTATGAGCTTGAGAGTGGATGGAGTTGGTTAGAAAGTGTTCATAGCTTTTGTGAGAGGTGACTCATCATTTGTTTAGAGGGTTTGGATCATGTAAGTATTAAACACCAATTTCTAGCTCTTAATAAAAATACAATGTTTTGGGGATACCTTAAGTGAGTGGTCTTGGTAACATAGTGGTTCATTATCCTTCTAAAAAAGGGAGTTCATTATTATTTCTCTATTGAAGGAGTAGATAGTTGATGGGAATCAGACTTTCATGTATGTACACCCTGAGACATCAATGATGTGTCATAACATCAGATTCCAGTATCGGTGGTTATGGATGTGGTGATCAATTAACAATTTTGTATCATAATGCCTTAGTTTTCAGATAAATATGGAAGATCACTAGAGACCTACTGGTTTGTTATAACCCCTTCCCATGTTGAAATGGAAAGGGGATAATATTTATAGAGAATTATTAGATAATATTTCACAAAATTATAGTATGAAGGATTTGATTTTTTTGATAATTGATCAAGTTATAAAATTATACCATTTAATAAATATAAATTAGATGATAATGGTGGAGAAACTTAAGTTGTTGTACGTATGAGAGGTTGTGATAATTCAAGGGGTTCTATATATGATCGAACATAAAAGGGACTGGAGGTTCACATATAGGATTTAGGAAGTTTTTAAGAGGTGTTAAGTTCTTAAATTATGATGATAATTTCATACCATCTTCAGATAGATGAGAAGACAAAGAGGGATATTTCAGGTTCATGAAGGATATACCTTGTGTATGTGTTTTTTATTCCAATGTTTATTTTGATAATCAATTTCCATTGGTTAAATTTTCTTATAAAAATAGATATCAATATTAGATTAAGATGGTTACATTAAAATCACTATAGGGGCTGCCATTTAAACCAGACTAATGTTTGGAGGATTTGGGATAATAGTCCATTTTTGGATTGAGTATTATTTAGGAGACGACATTAAAGGTGAAATTTATTCAGAGGATATTGGTCATGGAGAAGAGTCATCTAAAATCCTATGAATACCCTAATCATTTACCACTAGAGTTTTATGATGGTGACCAAGTATTTATTTGGGGTTTTCCTTATATATGACACCATCATTTGGATAATAAGGGTATGTTTGAACCAAGTTTTTCTGGCCCCTTTGAGAAGACTGGATGAATTATAATGGTGGAATATCAGTTAGACATTCCATCTTGTTTGAATTTGATTCATGACATGTTTCATGTTTCCCAAATGAGGAGTGATCAATAAAATCATCCAATGTTATTAAATATGATGATATTGATCATGATCCCAACAACATGATGATGTAGCAACCTATTAAAATTATAGATTTCTATGATAATCTACTTTATGGTAAAAAATATCTCTTGTTCTTACAATATAGAAATATATTACATACATCTATAAGAAATTGGAGTAAGAATCATTTATGATAGGAAAACACATATTTTGTTAAAGCCTATAATCATGATAAATTATGGGGGGTGAAATAATTTCATTGTGGGGAGAATTATGAAGCTCTCCCAGTCATAATTACACATTAGTATGATCTATATTTTTTATAGGATTCATTCTACTATTTTTTGGGGAACATTTTTTGAAAATCCGTTTCTGCAGTATAAAATATAGGAACATGGTTTGAACTTGATTAGTTCTAAACATGTGGTAACCATGTGGTTTGTTTATTTGATATCCTAGTTTATTTTTTATGGTTTGATCATGTGTGTTCAAACTATTAAACAAGCTAGATGAACTGTGTATGGTGTGGCTCATGGTCTAGGGGTGTTTGGGAATTGTCTGAGTAATCTAGGTGGTTATTAAATTGTGTCACATGTTTTGATAAAAGTTGTTCAAAACCATGTGGCTAACAAAAATTATTCTATTCAGCCTATTTTTCAAAGTATAGCGGCCACACACTTCTAGAACATGGTTGGAAATACTATGATACCTCATAGTGTTACTCCTTAAAAACCATAAAAAGATAGAATTTTACCTTTCCCCATTGATATTTTTTATGTCTATTATCATGATAATACCCCATAGGTACAAACTAAACCATCCCTAACACTATAGAGACTTATACCCTGGATTCATAGTGGTTCACCTTTGGTCTTGGTGGATCTGTCAAGGTATGTTTTTAGTGTTTTTCAAATTACCTTCTAATATACATTCTAGATCTATCATATCCTTATCTAATTATAACTTGAGTGGAATGTGGGGTTCAGATCTAATGGGTTTCATGATTTTATTGTTTCTTTTTATAGACCTATGATCATTTGGAATAGATATAGTCTTTTTCAATCTCTTTTTTGAAGGTCTATAATTATCATTCCATTATTGTTGTATGTGTATCTATCAAAATGATTAATTGAAAAAAATTAAATAATGTATTGTTAATTAAATTGGGTTAATCAATGAAAATTGTCTATTATTTATTACTGTGGTTTTTAAAAATATTCCTTTTTAATGGGTGGTTTTTTTAAAAAAAAGAATGCCAAATATTCGATGAAATGATTCAATTGTGGTCTTCTTTAAAAAAATGGGGTATAAGTATGTAAGAGGTTATTATTTAGTAATGAAAAAATTATTAATATTTTAAATGGTATAAAATGTTTTTTCAAAACAATAGAACCTTGAGAAACCTTAGATACACTCCTAAAAAGTATTTTCACTGTTTTTAATGTAATACCACTAGAGGTTTTGTATCACTTTAGTGTATAAAATGCCTCTAGAGGTTATATTGAATAATTATAAGTTATTCTTAGATTAAGGATTTCATTAATTTTCTATTATGTATTCCCATATTCGAGATAACAAATGGTGTGCTTTTCCATTTATTCTATGTTTTACACATAATGGTATATTTCATGGTTTTTGTTAACATTATAATCTTATGGGGTATCCGTGGTTTGTTTTGACGATTATTTCATGATATATCACATGTTCTCGTAATATTAATTTTAGTGAGAATTTTAGGGAATTATTTGAAAAATTTTAGTTTTAAATTTTTTTATTATTTTATAAAAATTCCTTGAAAAATGTGTTTGTTTTAAAGATAGTTATAATGTATTCTAGAAAATAGACATTGTTCAGATCCATTGGTGTAATCCTAATAAGATTTCTTTTCACTCCTTATTTTTTTTTATTTTATTTGTTATAGATATTGATTTATAAGAATTAGGTAAAGGGGATGGTATAGTGTATAATTCCATTTTCCCTTGTTTGTGGTTATCTTGTTCATCAGATGGTTTGGTGGGACTGATGGTCACATAAACATTTGGGTTGTTTTTTTCCTGTTTTACATTCTAGCTTAGCCTTAATGAATTTGAATTGTTTTTCACAAGGATAAATACTCTTTGTTATTCTGTTAAATTTAATTTTCATTCAGTTATACAATATATAGGTGTTTATTTTTGGCATCTCACAATGTGAAGAGTCATCTTGGGTGACTTTTCGGGGTTAATCTCTACTGGTTCATTATTAAATATCAAGAAAATTATGTATGTCAATAAAAAGTAGATTTATTTAGACTAATAATCCTTTAAAACAATATAATATCATCAACTTCACTTAAGAAAACATGAAATTTAATAAATGGATCATCAATAACCTAGAAACTAGGAAAATTCCTCAAAACCCCCCCACAAACCCTTGGATTAGCCCTCTTTGGACATTAAGTTTCTGGTTCCATAAAGAAATAGGAAGAAGATGGAATTAGAGGATTAATATAGGAAGTTAACGAATAGAATCAAATATTACATGATGATTAATTTTCCTTTTGGACTAGTGTAGACATAAGAATTGGTTGGGGTGGATCAGGTATTGAATCATTTTTACCGAAACCACAATTCTTTTATCACCCATGGAGTTCAACCTATGTTTCGAAATAGTTCAATTGGATCTATTATTTTTTTTGAATAAAAAATCATCTATATACATGAAAGTTACATAATAAATGGGGACACAATATTTTTACATCGTTCAGTGTTATATCTTACTCTTTTGGGATTTCATGTTCTCCCAAGTCACATATTCTCAAATAATACAAGTCAACAATTTAAATGGGTTTGGTTCTAAACAAACCTAAATCATGCCCTAAATCATAGGATATCCACTCTCTAGAATCACACTAGAATCATATTTACACCTTTACATTATTTTCGTGAAGTTCCATGATGATATACCTATATACCCAAAGTCACATAGGTTTTATAGAACCCCCCATATATATGAAGCAATTCAATGCATGTTCATTTGGTATGTAGATAAAAAATTATATATATAATATGTATATATAACTAATATGGATCTCTATGAAATCAACATAGTGTATTCAAATTCTTGTAGGTATTACTTGTATTATTTATGTAATTTTATCATTTCCATAGCTCAATATCATATTTATTCAATAGACCTGCTCAACTATATTTTCCTATATTAAACAAAATTGGTTATCTCAAACTACTATCAAATTGTTGGATGACTCATAACTTTTTTATTTGATATAATATAAAGAGGATTTATTATTCTTATTTTACTTGTAGAGAATCCTGATTCAAAATATTATTTATATATAATGTTTTCTCAACACATGATAGAAGAGATTACATTTTATTTTTGTATTTATTTTTCTCTACCTCATCAATCTATCACATTCATGATTGGATGCATTTAATTTATTCCCTAAACTTCAATATATTTAAATTGGAAACCTTAATAAATATTCAATTCTAGATTAAATTCAAAATTATCAAATTTCCACTATTACTCTCATGATTTATTATGAAATCATTTTTCTACTCAAAGGATATTCCATATGTTTCGTAATTTATTAAAAATAATTTTTTTAAACACCAATGAAATGATATTAAAAACTTTCAATAGTATGATAAAAATTTTATTCATAAAAAATAGCCTCTTAATATCACTAGAAAATAATTTGTCATAGATGTATAAAAAAATAATAAAAAATCCTCTGTCATGGAACTCATTTCGTTACAGTATAATTGATTTCCATAAAAATAAGTATAACTGATTAATATTGGATGTATACTTTGTAAGAGAATTTTATCTCTTAAAACATAATTCTTTTTAAAATTCCATGACTTCCATCTATGTTTCAAACAAAAACTCAAAAAATAAAAGATAAAACTAATGTATTATATGATAAACAATAGCTTGAGGTTTGATTTTTCTTCATCTACATTATTCTTGAACACTTGTGAAACTCCTTTTTTGATTAAAACCACATATATAGTCAAACTATTATTTAATTCATACTCATAGAAATCATATATCAAGTATTATATAATGATAATGAAATTTTTAAATCAAAATAACTACTTCATCATCGGCTAATTTAATTTTCAATAAAATTAACATTTTTTTGAAATTATCTCATCTTTATTCATTGATCTTCCCCTTAAATTGTGGAAGATTAACTATTATTTCATATCTTGTTTAGATCAAAACAACTTCTAGGTTTTTTTATATTCATACCATGAATGAATAGATCTTCCATCATCTCAGATGATTTCATCTTCATCAGATTTGAAAATTATTATTCATTTTTTATGTATAACTTAAATAGTTTCAAGAGTGTTGACAACTTATTCTAGTTACATCAAAGACATATGTTTTCCAAGTATTACGAGGAAGAATATTTTTATATGGTATAAGCGTTAAAAATTATTCCTCTATAAATATTCTATATCAACCTAATGACTTTTGTTTTTAACAATGTCACCCAATAGGCTCCAAGACATACGGTGAAATCTTATTACCTAGACTTACACTCTAGATATCGTCTGGATATTATTCTTAGAGTTAAAAAATGTTGTAATAAACTATTTAAATTTTTTATTTTCCTACATTACATCAAATTAACAAGATGTACTGTTAAATTTTGATCAATTTATATGATCTGGATCAATGAATTACATTAGATGAAGATGCTTTTGTTTAGAACATGAAGTCTTACATTCGTAGTGAATTCATACATTCTAAATGAAAAACACTTATCCTAAGGAAATATACACCCTTCCATTCCCAACTATAAAAAATATATACCCTATGAAATAGGATTAGGTCCTCTTCAAGGTGACATAAACACATCTCAACCCTCATACACGTGTTTATCTACACTGATTTCAGCAGTACTCATCAACAACATAGTAGGATTTCCTTCTCTCATCTCATTAGTATTCATACTCCAGTCGACTACCCTCTTAAATCTGATTAATAATTTATCATTAACAAGTTAAATGTAAGAAATTAAATCACCCTTAAAAATAGTTGTAGAATGTGTTGGAAGTCTTCCTTTTGTAGTAGTCATATATTTTCATTAATATCATATCTTTAAATATAATGATTTATGGGGATACTAAGAATTTTTCTATCCAAGTATGTTAAGAATCCATCTATTCATTCTCCTTTATCAATATTTTATAGGAAATATCACTTCTTATTTATTTTATACATAAAAAATAAATCACATAGCTTGTAAAATAACATGTTTTAAAAAAGAAACAGCATGTTCCATAACGTATATGATACACTACATTGAGCTAAAACGAACAAATATTTATAATTTTTTAAATGTTACCATTAACATAGACATTATAATGATGTTAATGAATATTATCAATTGAATTATGAAAATATTGTTTACACATGTTTAAATAATGATTCATTGTTTACCAAATTTATTACAAATGGAAATAAAAACACATTGAATATAAAGGATGTGTTTTTATGAAAAATATTTAAAAAGATAATATTTGTGTTTATAAAATCACATCACTATTTATGGATTCTTATTTAATGAAAAATATATTTTATATATTAAATGTAATTTTTTAAATTCATGTTAATTTTTTAGATATTATATAATAACAAATACAATTCTTCTGTATAAAAGATCTATTTTTCTAAAATTGTAGTTTTAATGCGTTTTGATGGAGAACCCTTTTTAAATTTAATTTTTTTCCACTTTTATATGTTATAATTGGAAAAATAAACTTATTTTAGGCACTGGAAATAATAATTTATAGTGGATATATTTTGGATATTTTTCGGATAACTATCATGTTTTGATGAATAGTAAAAATACACTAATTTTTAATTGAAAACAACTTTTTCCATCAAGATAAAATATGGTTAAATATTATAATTGAATGGTTTTAATTTATAAATAAAATATATTTTTATCTTTTAAACCAATTTTGGTCATTGAATGTAATTTCACATTGAATCTAGATGTGAACGCACAACAATTATTTGATGATTATTACTTTTTAAAAAACCCATTTAATGGTTTTTCCAATGGGAATTAATTTTAAATTAATTATTGGAACGTATATTTTTTGAATTTTGAAAAATGGATTCAGTATTTGGAATCAAAAGGTCAAAATTGTGTAAATAGTTATCTTTTATTATGAATAAGAACTTTGGTAATTATTCTTAGTTACTGTGGAGAAGGGTAAATCATGTAATTTAATGTGAAAATAAAATTATAAAATTATAGAAAAATAATTAATAATTATATTGGATGATCTTGTTTAAAGCTTCTCATATAAACATATTTAATTCAATGGATAAATCATCCTATGTAAGTTGGTATAGGGCTTCTCATAGAAGCTTGTTTAATTAAATGTATAATGCTTCCCATGGAAGCTATTATAATGATTCTCATATAAGTTTGAAAAATTAAAAGGACAAGTCTTTCCCTGGAATACATGTTAATAATTAACATAGTATATTATTTAATTAAATATATGCATCTTAACATGCAATCTAGTTTATTGCTTCACATGGAATAATATTTAGTTAAAAGGACAAAGCATCCCAAGGAAGATAGTTTAAAGCTTCTCTGACACACATGTTTTTAATAAGTATTACATTTTTTTAAATGGGTATATATTAGTGATATATATGACTATAAATATTTAACATAATGGAAAAAATATTTTCTACATCATGGTTTTTTATTATTAATTTTTAGACAATGAATATATAAATCTAATCATGGATCAATGATAAAGCAGTGATAACCTTATTAACGAGCGATTCAAAAAAATGATATTAAAAATATTAAAATAAATATAACATGAAAATTATGATGTTATCCACAAATTTTATTATGGATTGTGGAATTCTATCTTTGCGATAATGCATTTTTTTCATAGGAATGAATTTTTTAGCGTATTTTGAAAAAATTCATGTTAGGAATAATATCAAAAATAATCTAGGATGAATTTTTAGATGTTTTCTATGAAGTATTAGTTATATTGAATTTGAAGAATAGTATTTTAGGATTTTTTTAATATTGTTTTTTATGAATAGTAATATAATATTTAATTATTAAATATATTTTTCGGTGAAATTAATTTTGAAAATCAGACAAAAATGGTTGTAATCAGGGTGAAAATTGTTGATCAGTAAGATCAAAATAATTTTTTTCTGAATAGTAGATTTAAAATTGGAATAGTAATTTTACCCTTAATAATTTTAACTTGACCAATGGAACAGTAACCTCTCCAAAGGATTTATAAATCTGTTTTACTCCTCTTAGGTGGTTATGTTATATAATTATAACAAAGTATATGCAAATTAATGTTTTAGAAATTATTAGTAAAGTACTAGTGTTTTATTTATTTAATTAAATTTAAAATAAAAATAATTGTTATAAAATGGTGTTCACTTTTGAATTATACATGTCAAAATACGATTATAACGAATATTTTGTATTTTTCTAAAACATTTGAATTTCTAATGAATAGTACAAATATAGTTATGGGTTTCTGGTTTGTTTAATGACATAATAAATTTTTTATAATGACATAATGAGTAATATAAGATTATGGTAGACTATTATGTATTAATATATGATATTAGGTGTCCCAAGTGGAAAATACAATTGGAAAATACAATGGGAAAGTCCATTGTTTTGCAAATACCACCAATGAGCTGTCCTTTGAAATTAATAAAATACTCATTCAATTTTTCTATAAATACCAACCAATTCCTTAATTGAATTCATTAAAAATTCCCCATAAAAGAAGATATGATATTTTAACCTCAAAAAGTGACCTTCCAAGGTTCCCTTAAGCCCCCGTGGTCCCGATCATTGTGTTTTAGAAGTTACTCTTCAAGGTAAAGGTACTTTTGACCCTCATCTTTTAGTCCAAGAATTTTTTATGATATGTAATTTAATTTACATTTTCTTATGTTGGGGTATGTTATTATATATAATTATTGTTTTCCAATTTGTATGCATGTTATGAGAGACAGTTTTCACTGTCATCAACTCAATTTCTAAATTTTTATGTGACATCGTTAGGCTGCCGAATTTTTGTAAGGAAATTCTCCACTTCCCTTTTCCTTTCAAGTTCTCTTTTATGTGTTATGTCTTTAAATTTTCAATACCATGTTCTTATTTACATTTTATTCTTCCTCTATACTGTATTATTATTCATTTATGGATGGAATACCATTTTCCTCTCTATTTTTAGTGTTTTCTAAACCATGTTGCATAGCCGATATGCAATAGATTTTTTTCTCAAAATTTTTCTCTTTTGTAATGGAAATCACTTAAGTTATTAATATGAATACCCAAACCTATTTAATTTCATGGTATATTCATAATGTCATAAAACTGATATAATTTTTTCTTGAATTGAAATTCATAAAACCCTCGTCCCCTATGCACGGATTATTAATAACCTAATGATCATGTTTTTAGGCGCATTTTAAATTGTCATGATTTTGATATGAAGCCCAATTATTTTAGTCTATATGGGTTACTTATGAAATGTTTGATTATGATCTATGTGGGTCACATGAGAAAAAGATATATCAATGGTGCTCCGTGATAGCACTCGAAAGCATTGGGTAAATAATTTAATCTATAGAGATGACATGTTCTAGGATACCTTGGTGAAAAACCTTGACAATATTTAAGATACATTGGTGAATAACTGTCATAATTCTTATGATACCATGTTGAATAACATTTCATATTTTTACGCACATATGGGATGGAACTTGACGAAATGACACCTTGGGGATAGACCATGTTGATATGGTTATGAATGTATTGATTAAATGTTCTAGCTATATTTTGATGTTACGATCTAAGTCCTTATTGTTACGATATTTCTATTCCTGATGCCTTTATAATTGTCCCCACATTATTATTTATGTGTCTCAGGATCACACATAAAATATTTCACATGTTTCCCCTTATTTATCTTTCTATGATCATCATATGTTTGTAAATATTTTTCACAGGGCTTAAGATTAGAAAGGACAAAGAAGATTCTATGATGAAATTATTTGAAGATTTTTATTGAAAAGAAAACAATTTTCAATTTCATAGTTTTCGTTTTATATGGAAAAGGGGATGGTGTGTAGACTTATATACTATTTAATATTGATTGTTTATATATGATTTTTTTCCTAATTCTAATATACTTGAAACCAAAAAAATCTTTGGGAATTGATGGAAATAAATTATAGTCAATAGTATCTAGAATACATCAGGTTTATGGATGGGTCCTTATAATTGCTGTTAGAGCAGGTTTCAGACAACTTTGGAGATTAATATGTCTTCTTATGGGTTTTTAAAATTATGGTTGATCCTATTTTTTTTTCATAATAACACTTTTTATCCTTTGGTTATAAAATGTAATGGTGATTAATAGTATATTTTGAGACATTTATTTTTTATGTAGTTTGAGTTATTACATTTTGATTGTTACATGAAAGGTATGAGATTAATATAGTGGTTAAAAAATTGTATGTCAATTTTAGGATTTTATCTCATTTTTGTAATTTTATAATAATTATATAGTTTTATAAAAAGTGGAAATACACAGATAGTGTGACAACCCTTCACGTGAGACAAGGTAGTATGAATCGACCCACAACTGAAGTGAGATTAGTATTTATTGACTACCACTGACCTATGTGAAGTCCATGGTCAGTGTGGCATAATTTTTTTCAGTTAAATGAGTTAGGTAAATAAGAATCAGTTGATTTTGTAGATATGTATTTTATCTAATTGATAACCATGGGATTGGAAAATTTATTTGGGGTTTTAGTGAAATATGTTATTTTGAAAGATTTCCACTATCTTGGGGACTTTATATGATTAAGGTAAATAGAATAATACTGAGTTTTATTTGAGGATTAATGTTTGAATTATTTATTTGTGGACTTATGGGAAATTGGAAATGATTATATTATCTTGGAGATCATGTGATTTGGGTAATTAATTTTTTGTATGAGACATTATGAGTGGTTGATGTTATTTTGAGATAAATGTTAAAATTTATCTTGGAAGATTATGGGATCAAATCCTCTTGAATTTTGGAAATCAATATTTGGATTTTTTGAATAATTTTAAGATTAATATATTTTTTGAATGGTTTTTTTAACTTTGGGTATTTTTTTGTTCCATTTTGGATATTGAGGTAGTTTTTGTCATATAAGGATTATTCTTTTTGGGAGTTATTATATCATTAACTATTTTTTATTATTAGTTTTAATTTATATGGATACGATAAAAGGACAGTTAAAATTATGTGGATTATGCCATTCAATAGAAGTTAACTTACATGGAATACTCATCAATTGAAGAAAAATATGATTGTATGGTAGAAATTTATTAAAGAATGAAACTCTTTATGTAACTATATTTATTTATGATCATTGTATAAGTTGTAATGAAATTATATAATTCCATGAAAAGTATCTTGAATAAATAATGTTATACACTTTATTTTGTTGTGATACTTTTAACCAACCACAAATTTAAGTTATTATGATGGTTAAAATTCTGTGATCATGTTATATATCACTCTCAATGATTCTATGGGAGTTAGTTTTCCTTCCATATCCATGTTTTACAATATGGAATCCTAGTATGTGTTATGTCAGATGACCTTTTTACTTCTCATTTCTTTATTCTAATGTGATAGGTTTACTGATTCTTTTTCCGATGTGGGATTTTCAATGATGTTTTCGAGCCCAATTTTAAAACTGTGAGGATGAATTTTCTAGAGGGGGGTAGATGTAACATCCCATGTTTTAAAAAATTAATAGAAATTTCAATAGAATACATTATACACTATATTGTGATTAAACGAACAAATAAATATTATTATTTAAATGTTACCGTAAAAAACTAGTTGTTGGAATAGTGGGAATGAATAGTATCAACGGACTTATGAAAACAAGGATTACACATGTTCAAATAAATATTCATTGGTTACAAAATTTATTATAAATGGAAATAAAAACCAATTTAATATGAAGGATGTGTTTACTTAAAACCTATTTAAAAAGATAGTAATTGTGTTTATAAAATAATATCTATCTTTATGGATTTTTATTTAATCAAAATTTTATGTTATATAATAAATTTATTGTTTTAAATTCATCTTATTTGTATTATTGATATGATATAAGAACAAATTCAATTTTCTTTGACAAAAGAAATATCTTTCAAAAAATGTCGTTTTATTGCATTTTGATGGTGAAACCTTTTTAAATTTAGTCTTTTCACTTATATATGTTCTATTTGGAAAAATAAACATATTCTTTAGATTATATACATAAAAATATACTTTATATGAATTTTGGATATTTTTTTGATAACTATCATGTTTTTATAAATAGTAATAATACGCTAAATTTAAATCGAAAACATATTTTTCCATTAAAATAATTTCAATGGTTAAATCATATTATTGAATGGTTCTAAAGTATAAATGAAATATATTTTTTGTTGGAACCAGGTTCTTCAAAGCATGATTTGGTGTATGGTTTGTGTTTGTTGTCAATCCTCAGTGGAAGTTCCGAATGTGTTCCAGCAAAGTGATCATACAGTTCAAGCAGACAACAGTTTTGAAGGTGGCGCTGTTTCCCAGTGTTTGCCAAATTTTTGGGCCTCAAAATCGGAAAATGAAGACATGGATTGTCTGCAAAAGGAGCTTCGCAGAAAAAGGAAGTGGTGCGCGAAATATAAGAGGCTTGCGCGAAAAATTTAAGTTAGGCGCGGAAAACAGCTGGATGCGCGAAATAGTTTTTCGCGCAAACAGTGTTTCGAAATCAGAGAGGTGAAAAATGGCAAAGGCATGGGCTGCGCGGAAAATCAGGGATGTGCGCGAAATAATTAAGTTGGGCGCGGAAAACAGCGGGATGCGCGAAATAGTTTTTCGCGCAAATGCTGTTTCAGAATCAGTTTGGTGAAAGATGGCAAAGGCATGGGCTGCGCGGAAAATAAGGGTTGTGCGCGAAATACATAAGCTGGGCGAAAGATTACGCGCCAGATGAGATATTTTCCGCGCCGAAGGGGATTTTGCGCGCAGTGGTCTCAGTCGCTTATAAATATGAGGTGACCCCCTTCATTCGGCAGGTTGGAAGACTTAGAGAAGATCCGAGGTCTGATGCGCGAAAAAGGATCGCGTAAAGGAGCTTGCGCGAAATATTTGGAGTTGCGCGAAAAAGGGGATTTTTGCGCGAAATATTTTTCCGCGCCAAAACAAAATGTTGCGCGCAATAGGATGATTTTGTGCGCAAATGGTTGATGTTTCGCATATTTCTCAGTAAGGTTTGTCTGCACGTTTTGGTTATCCAGTTCAGTGGTTCTGTGCGTTCTAGTGCATCTCTTCCGGACTTCGATGCAAGTAGAGTCTCGTGCTGAGCAGAGGCAAAGACTTCAATGCAAATTTATTGAAGAGACCTTCACGTCTATAAACTGAGTGAGACTTCACCAACGGCAGTGAGCCAGGGGGAGTCAACGGGAGTGACCCGAGGGAAGCAGTGAGCTATCCCTAAACCTTATGTAAAGGCAGTGAGCCTGGGACAGAGTGTCTGTACCCGAACTTTTGTATCCGCAGCTAGTGAAGCATAGTGGATTTAGGTACGACCGACAATCTGTCGGCGTATGCTCCTTGGACGTAGCCCTTAGTGGTGAACCAAGTAAAAATTGTTGTGTCATCTCTCTGCATGTGAATGTTTAATTGCTGATCATATCCTTCATACAGGTTTAAGAAGTTCCTGCCAACGTGGGAACAAGATCCGCAACTTTAAGAAGAAAAAGTTGCCACCCTGATTCACCCCTCCCCTCTCAGGGTGTCCCGGGGTCCTTCAAGTGGTATCAGAGGCAGGTTGCTGGTCTTGAATCTGTCCTTTGTCGCCATGGAAAATGCAGCCAATGTGAGGGGAGTCCCTCTCTTTGATGGAAATAATTTTCAGATCTGGAAGAATAGGATGCGATCTCATCTAAGATCTCTTGGAATGGACGTTTTGTTTTCTATTGTGCAAGGAATACAAGTCACTGATCAAACAGGACTGGCTATGACTGACACAGACAGGAAAATTCTTGATGCAGATGCTAAAGCTCAAAATGCACTCACCGCAGCTCTTTCTGATCAGATATATCTAAAGGTGATGAGTTGCACTTCAGCAAAGTCTATGTGGGATAAACTTGAAAACATTTATGAAGGAGATACCAAGGTAAAGGAGGCAAAACTTCAGGTTTTACATAACAGGTTTGACGACCTAAAGATGCATCCCAATGAAAATGCAGATTCATTTTTTAATCGAATTACTGAAGTAGTGGGAGCAATTCGAGGTCTTGGAGAAGAAATCAAATACATTGATATCGTTAAGAAAATATTGAGAAGACTTCCTCCCATGTACAATGCAAAGGTGTCAGCCCTCGAAGAAAGAGATCTATCCAAACTTTCTCTGGATGATTTGTTAAGTAGTTTAGTGGCATATGAGATGAGAGTCAAACCTGAAGATGCCACGACTCGCGTGAGCAAAGAAATGGCATTCAAAGCCATGGACAAACTGAAAATTTCAGAAGATAGTAGTGGTGATGATGACAAAGAAAAAGAAATTCTTTCCCTCATCGCGAAGAAGCTGAAAAAGGGTAAAGGTAAATTTAGAGGTAAGTTACCTCTTGCATGTTTCCGTTGTGGAAGAGTTGGGCACATTGCCTCTCAGTGCCAAAGAAAGTTGGATAATGATGAGAGCGAAGCTGAAGACATTGAAAAGCCTCGGAAAAGGTTTTTCAAAAAGGGTGATTTCAAATCTGGAAAGAAAATGCAGAGGAAGAGCTTTGTCTGTGAGAAAGAAGATGATGATATTGAATTCTGTGAGGAAGAAGAACCAGAATTTAAAACTGAAAAACATGCTTCCATGATGGCTACCACTGAAATGTCAGATTCTTCAATCAATAAAGGCATAGATAATCAGAGTACTGCCCTTGATAATCCAAAGGTTCAAATTAAGGATGCTTTCTCCAAGATTGAGAGTAAATGTAAGAAATGTAATAAGTGGAAGGAAATGGTCAAAGAGTCATCAGAATATGTTGATGAACTTGAAGCTGAAATTGAACGTCTGGAAGAGTTTGTGAAAGTTCAGTCTAAAATCATTGAAAGCAATGATGATGTATTGGATCTTAAGATAAGAATTGAAGAGCAGGGAAAGGTCATCAATGACCTCACCTCAAGACTGGAAGAAAAGTCCAAGACTACTGAGGGTCTTGAGGAGGAAATTGTTACTCTTAGGAGTAAACTTGAGACCGAATCTTTTTCAAAAGAATCAAGGAAGAAAATAAAACCTAGAAGATTCTCAGATGCTGAATTATTGGCAAGAGCCAAATGTGGTTCTGATGGAGTTGAAAAAATCTTGAGCGTTCAAAGACCCGCCTGCATGGGAAAGCGTGGAATTGGATGTGAAGCTGAGACATCAACTGCTGGAAATAAAGAAATTCAAAAGAAAGACAAAACGAAGGTTGAACATGTTGAAACATTTTCTGAAGTGCTAAAAAAGGAACCCTCAATCCAAACTAGAAGGATAACTGACAATTACCATCAAACATTTAGAAATGATAGGCAGTTCAACTACTCTCACAGGGATGAAGGTATGAGGAGAAATTCAGGTGTGAAGGCATTCCCTCACATGAAGTGTCAATTCTGTGGCTATCTGGGCCATACTATGTCATATTGCGAAGAGGCAAGGAGTTACTTTAATGGAGAAGATCTGGGAAATCAACAAAGGAGACCGATTTCATATCCTCCATCTTATAGAAGAAATATCTTCTATGGTTACTGTTTTAAATGTTCTAACTTTGGCCATAAAGCTATGTTTTGCAGGCAGCGGTATGACAAGAGAAATTCATACAACACCCAAAGATGGGACAGGGTTCATCCTCCTGATGATGTTGTTCTCACAAATAGTTTTTCTCTTCTGGAAGAAGATTATGGGTATGAAGACTCAGATTATGTGGAAGAAAGTTTTAAAAGGCCATCAGTGTCTTATGCTCAATCCAATATCTCATGGAAAGAAAAGAAGAAAATCGAGAAATCCAATCTTGCGGAAGTAGCCCTCAAAGCTACAAAGAGTAGCAGCACCTGGATTCTTGATAGTGGATGTTCTTCCCATATGACAGGAAATGCTGACCTTCTGAAGAACATTGAAAAGAAGGTTGATGGAACAGTACGGTTTGGTAACGATGGTGCTTTGAAGATTAAAGGAAGTGGGAATACTGCTCTCGCCAACGGAGAGCTGAAAAAGACTGAAGTTCTTTATGTGGACGGTCTACGCCATAATCTCCTCAGTGTAAGTCAACTCTGTGACTCAGGGCTCATAGTAACCTTCAATCAAAAAGGCTGCACTATAAAAGGAAAAACAGGGAATTCTCTTATGAAAGGTTGTAGAACAGATGGAAACTTATATCAGGTTGACAGCAAAGTGAACTCTTGTTACTTATCTGTTGACGAAGAAAACAATTTATGGCATCGAAGGCTGGGGCACATTAACCAACAAGACATGGAAAAGATATCTAAGCTGAAGATAGTCATGGATATTCCCATTCTAAAACGCGAACGGGAAAAATCTTGTGATGCCTGTATTCGTGGGAAGCTGGTCTGTAATTCGTATCGTCCAAAGAAGAAAAGGGCATCACATCTTCTTGATCTCATTCACACTGATGTATGTGGCCCAATAAATGTTGCTGGAACCTATGGAGAGAGGTACTTCGTCCTTTTCATTGATGATTATAGTAGAATGGCTTGTGTAATGGTGATTCACAGGAAGCGACAAGTACTTGATTGCATGAAAACTTATAGCCGAATTGCCGAGAATGACACTGGACGGTCAATAAAAGTCCTACGATCGGACAATGGAGGGGAATACACATCCATTGAGTTTGAAAACTATCTAGAGAAACATGGAATACAGCATGAGGTAGCTGCTGTGAGAACTCCACAACAAAATGGAGTTGTTGAGCGTCGAAATCGACAGGTCAACAATATGGCCAGGACTATGTTGATTGAGAGTGGTATCTCTCGCCATTACTGGAAGGAGGCTGTTGAAGCTGCAGTTCACATTCAGAATCGAACAGGGCTCTACATAGGAGAAACGAAGACACCGTACGAATTATGGCATGGAAGGAAGCCTTCCTTGAAATACTTTCGGGTTTTTGGAAGCAAATGTTTCATCCGGAATAAAGAAGGAAACCAAGGAAAGTATGGTGACAATGCTGATGAAGGAATTTTTCTTGGGTATCCAATGAACAGTAAAGCTTACAAGTGTTTCAATAAACGCTTGGGGAAGATTGTGGTAAGCAGTGATGTTAAGATAATTGAAGAGAAAACCACAAATGCTTCAAGGACGCCATATGCGGATGTGATGGACAATCAGGAAGAAAGTGAACGTGAAGAAAACACAAACACAGAGATAGAGGAAGTTGTTCAAAACTCTCAGCAGTCACATCATGATGTTGACTCAGAAGAAGAATCAGAAGAAGACCCTATAGCTGAAAAGAATGCTACTGAATCTCTCAGGAGAAACCGAAGAGCTGAGATTGATCCTTCCAACATAATTGGGGACATGAATGCACCCACTCAAACAAGGAGGATGAGAAATAACACACCTTCTGCATTTCTATCAGTTGTAGAGCCAACCTCATTTGAAGAAGCT
Source organism: Viscum album (assembly GCA_963277665.1). Classification (NCBI taxonomy): domain Eukaryota; kingdom Viridiplantae; phylum Streptophyta; class Magnoliopsida; order Santalales; family Viscaceae; genus Viscum; species Viscum album. Next base: position 1,017,167,493 of record OY728140.1, on the reverse strand, counting down.
GCAATGGATGAATCCTGGGTGAAAGCCATGAATGAAGAGTTAGATCAGATTGACAAAAATCAGACGTGGGATTTGGTCCAGAGACCCAAAAGTCACAATGTGATTGGCACCAAATGGATTTTCAAGAACAAGTTTGATGAGCATGGAAATGTTATCAGAAACAAGGCTCGACTGGTATGTAAAGGGTATTCTCAGATTGAAGGTGTTGATGTTGAAGAAACCTTTGCTCCAGTGGCTAGATTGGAGTCAATCAGGCTATTCCTTTCCATGGCTCTCCAAAGAGGATATAAAGTATATCAAATGGATGTCAAGACAGCATTCTTAAATGGTGTACTCGAAGAAGAAGTCTACATTGAACAACCAGTGGGTTTTCTTCTTGGTGCTGATGAATCAAAGGTCTGCAAGCTAAAGAAAGCACTTTATGGATTAAAACAGGCACCAAGGGCATGGTATTCTAGACTAGATTCGTATCTCAAAAAGCTGGAATTCAAAAGAGGAGGAGTTGATCACAATCTCTATGTGAAGAATTCTCCAAAAGATCAGTTCATGGTTCTTGTTTACGTCGATGACATTATATTTGGTGGCAGCAAACAGAAATCAGTGGATGAATTTGCCAATCATATGAAATCAGAATTTGAAATGTCAATGATTGGGGAGCTCACATATTTCTTGGGACTGCAAGTGACTCAGATGAAAGACTACACTTTTATCTCTCAGGAAAAGTATGCAAGAGAGCTTCTGAAGAAGTTTAACATGCAAGACTCCAAACCAATGTCAACTCCGATTGCAGTTGGAACCAAACTTGGGAAGCATGAGGATGGGAAATCTGTATATCCCACCCTGTACAGGAGAATTATTGGGTGCCTATTGTACCTGACAGCGACACGGCCAGATATTGTCTTTGCCACATGTCTTTCTGCCCGCTTTCAGAGTAATCCAAAAGAGGAACACATGACAGCAGTGAAAAGAATCATGAGGTATATTCAAGGTACTTACAAGTATGGATTATACTTTGCTGTAGGAAGGGATAGTGAATTATCCGCATTTTCTGATGCTGACTGGGCTGGCGATGTTGTGGACAGAAAGTCCACCAGTGGTGGAGCATTCTTTATCGGAAATAATTGTGTTGGCTGGTTGAGCAAGAAACAAGAAAGTACTTCTCTTAGTACTGCTGAAGCTGAGTATATATCTGCCACAAAGTCATGCACACAACTGCTATGGATGAAGCAACAATTAACAGATATTGGTGATGAGGTAAAGCAGCCAATGGTGATCTACTGTGATAACAAAAGCGCAATTGATCTCACGAAAAATCCAGTTCAGCATTCTCGTACAAAACATATTGAAATACGGTATCATTTCATCAAAGAAAAGGTTGAACAAGGGGTGATTAGACTGGACCATGTGGGAACTGATAAGCAGGTAGCTGATATCCTGACAAAGCCACTGTCAGCAGCTGTGTTTGAAAAGCATCGGTTGAACCTAGGAGTTCAACCACCTCCTGCTGCATAAGGAGGTTTCGAAACACCCCTCTCCCCGTTTGATTTAACTGTTTTTATCTGATTATGGTTGTGATGCAGGTTTATGGGGGAGATACTATCCAGGGGGAGTATGGCTTGAGCTGAACGTTGAACAAACTTTTCGGTCTTTGGTTTTATTGTCAATGGGGGAGAAATGAATAAATTCACGGCAAGAGAATTCAAGGCAAGAAATTCACGGCAAGAAATTCTTCTGTGATGGAAGTGTAAGATTGTGATGAGAAGTTTAATAAGGATAACATCGGGCGTCATGGAGAATTTCAAAACACTAAGACCCAATTCAAGCTTCCTCTCTTGTTTTCTACACCGAGCATTGCTCGCGTAGACTTAGAGTGTTGGCTGAGTTGATTCTTGCGTTTTGGACTTTCTCATGGTTGGAGATCTATTGAATTTATTCTGATTGCCAACAAACCCAAAGGGGGAGATTGTTGGAACCCGGTTCTTCAAAGCATGATTTGGTGTATGGTTTGTGTTTGTTGTCAATCCTCAGTGGAAGTTCCGAATGTGTTCCAGCAAAGTGATCATACAGTTCAAGCAGACAACAGTTTTGAAGGTGGCGCTGTTTCCCAGTGTTTGCCAAATTTTTGGGCCTCAAAATCGGAAAATGAAGACATGGATTGTCTGCAAAAGGAGCTTCGCAGAAAATGGAAGTGGTGCGCGAAATATAAGAGGCTTGCGCGAAAAATTTAAGTTAGGCGCGGAAAACAGCGGGATGCGCGAAATAGTTTTTCGCGCAAACAGTGTTTCGAAATCAGAGAGGTGAAAAATGGCAAAGGCATGGGCTGCGCGGAAAATCAGGGATGTGCGTGAAATAATTAAGTTGGGCGCGGAAAACAGCGGGATGCGCGAAATAGTTTTTCGCGCAAATGCTGTTTCAGAATCAGTTTGGTGAAAGATGGCAAAGGCATGGGCTGCGCGGAAAATAAGGGTTGTGCGCGAAATACATAAGCTGGGCGAAAGATTACGCGCCAGATGAGATATTTTCCGCGCCGAAGGGGATTTTGCGCGCAGTGGTCTCAGTCGCCTATAAATATGAGGTGACCCCCTTCATTCGGCAGGTTGGAAGACTTAGAGAAGATCCGAGGTCTGATGCGCGAAAAAGGATCGCGTAAAGGAGCTTGCGCGAAATATTTGGAGTTGCGCGAAAAAGGGGATTTTTGCGCGAAATATTTTTCCGCGCCAAAACAAAATGTTGCGCGCAATAGGATGATTTTGTGCGCAAATGGTTGATGTTTCGCATATTTCTCAGTAAGGTTTGTCTGCACGTTTTGGTTATCCAGTTCAGTGGTTCTGTGCGTTCTAGTGCATCTCTTCCGGACTTCGATGCAAGTAGAGTCTCGTGCTGAGCAGAGGCAAAGACTTCAATGCAAATTTATTGAAGAGACCTTCACGTCTATAAACTGAGTGAGACTTCACCAACGGCAGTGAGCCAGGGGGAGTCAACGGGAGTGACCCGAGGGAAGCAGTGAGCTATCCCTAAACCTTATGTAAAGGCAGTGAGCCTGGGACAGAGTGTCTGTACCCGAACTTTTGTATCCGCAGCTAGTGAAGCATAGTGGATTTAGGTACGACCGACAATCTGTCGGCGTATGCTCCTTGGACGTAGCCCTTAGTGGTGAACCAAGTAAAAATTGTTGTGTCATCTCTCTGCATGTGAATGTTTAATTGCTGATCATATCCTTCATACAGGTTTAAGAAGTTCCTGCCAACGTGGGAACAAGATCCGCAACTTTAAGAAGAAAAAGTTGCCACCCTGATTCACCCCTCCCCTCTCAGGGTGTCCCGGGGTCCTTCATTTTTATCATTTAATCCAATTTTGGTCATTGGACGTAATTTCAAAATGAAACTAAATATAAACGCGCATCAATCTTTTGATGGCTATTACTTTTATAAAAACACATTTTATCATTTGGATAATAGAAATTAATTTTCAAGTAATTACTCCAACTTTTGTGATTTAAATTTCAAAAAAAGGATTCCATATTTGGAATCAGTAGGTCAAAATTCTATAAATAGGTATATTTTATTATTAATAGTATCATTAGTAATTATTTTTAATTTCTATGGTAAAGAGTAAATCAGGTAATTAAGTGATAAAATACAATTATAAAATTAAACTAACACATGTCATAATTTTATTAGATTAGCTAATTTAAATCTTCTCATTGATGAATCATTAATTATTTGGATATATTATCCCATGGAAGTTAGTATAAATCTTCTAATATAATCCTATTTAATTAAAAGTATAAATCTTTCCATAGAATCTATTATGAAGCCTCTCAGAGAAGTTTGTCAAATTAAAAGAACAAATCCTCCCATGAAATCCATTTTAAACATTATCAGAGAATATTAATTAATTAAATGTAAAAATTCTCCCATGGATGCTAGTTTAATGCTTCCCATGTAAGTTTCTTTAATTAAAAGGACAATGCTTCCCCAGGAAGCTAGTTTAATTCGTCTCTCACACTCATGCTTCTAATAAGTATTTTATTTTTCAATATAGGGTTACATAAGTGATCTCTTTGACTATAAGTATTCATTAGAATGATAAAAATATTTCACACATCACATTATTTTATTTATAATATTTAGAAATTATATAATATAATTTAATTAGAAAAAAATTATGATGTAGTGACTACCTTATTAAGGATTGATTAAAATAAATAATATTATGAACATTAAAATAAATATAATAAGAAAAGTTTTATGTTATCCATTAATTTTATGGATAATTGTGACATGTTATCGTTGATGAAATTCATTTGGTTCATAGTAATGAATTTGTTAGGATATTTGGAAAATAAATCATTTTATGAATAGTGTCAAAATTAATCTATATAGAATTTTTAGAAGTTTTATATCATGTTTAAATGTTTAAGTATTTGATGAATAGTTTTTTATGAATAGAGTTCTTTTGTGAATAGTAATTTATGAATAGTATTTTAAAATGAAAAGGAAAAAAAAATTTATTAAAAAACTTTTTCTCTGAAATGAATTTTAAAAATCGGACATACATGGTTGTAATTAAGGTGAAAATTATTGTTCAGTAAGATGAAAATAATTTCCACGGACTAGTAACCTTACCCTCTAGAATATTAATTTTACCCTTATGAATTGTAATTTGACCAATGGAATAATAAAATCACTTAAGTTTGTATAAATATTGTTTAGTCATCTTTAGTGGTAATGTGATATAATTATATCATATTATATGTTAATAAATTTTTTTGAAATTATTAGATAAGTATGAGTATTTTATTTATTTAATTAAATTTATAATAAATTTATTTTTTATAAAATGGAGATCAATTTTTAATTTCACACCACAAAAAATGAATATGGTATATTTTTTGGATTTTTCTGAAATAGTTGAATTTTTGACGAATAGTAAAAAATAGTGTTTGGGATTTTCGGTATGTTTAATGACATCATAACTATTCCATAAGGATTTAATGAATAATATATGATTATTGTACACTATTATGGATTAAAATATGATATTAGGTGTCCCATTTGGTCAACAACATGAGGAAATACCATGTGAAAACCCATTGTTTTTCAAATACCACTAGTAAGGTGTCCTTTCAAATTAATAAAATTCTCCATCACTTTTGCTAAAAATACCAACCCATTACTTCATTCCATTCATTCCATATTCCACCTAAAGAAATATCTGGACTTTTTACCTCCCATGCAGTCCTCCAAAGGTTCCCTAAATCCTCTAAGGTACAGATCTTTTAGTTTTAGAAGTCACTCTTAAAGGTAAGGGAACCTTTCACCCTCCTCTTTTAGTCAAATACATATTTTATATTATGTTTTTAATTATAATTTTCTTATATTGGGGTTGTTCTCATATATCCTTGTTTTATCCAATTTATTTCCAATTTATTTCAAATTTAATAGAGAACATTTTTTCTCTCATCAACCCCTTTTCTATATTTTTATGTGACGCTGTTAGGCTGCGAATTGTTGTACGGAAATTCTCCACTTCACTTTTCCTTTTATGTTATCTTTTATGTTTTATGTCTTTAAAATTTCCAACCCATTTTCTTATTTAAATTTTATTCTGCCCTTGTACTATATTATGGGTCATTTAAAGATGGGATAATCTTTTCCCCTCTCTTTTTAAGGATTTCTAAAACAATATTGCATAGCTATTATACTGTATAATTTTCATCTCAAAATATCTCTCTTGTTCTAAAGAAATTATCTTATGCTTTTTATGTGAATAACCAAACCAAATTTTCATCATGGTGTATTCATTAAGTAATAATAATGATATATGTGATTCTATAATTGACATACATAACACCCTCATTGCTTTTATGTTTGTTATAAATGACATAATGATCATGTTTTTAAGAACGTTATTAAATGTCATGATTTTGATATAAAACCAATTGCTTTTATTGTCATTGGGAAATTTTTGAAATGATTTATTATAAACTATATAGATCAAATGAAAAAAATACATATTAATGGTTCTCTTTAATAGTACACCAATGCATTAGGTAAGAAATTAATCTTTAGAGATGACAATTTTTATGAATCCTTGGTGAATAACCTTGGAAATCTTTATGATACCGTGGTGAATAACCTTGGTAATTTTTCCAATGACTTGGTGAATAAACATGGTAATTTTTAGGACACCTTGGTGACGTAACTTGTTGACATGAATTCTTGGGTATGGAACACGGTGTTATGATTGTAAATTTCAAAATTAAATATTGTAGCGACATTTTCATGTTATGATCCACGAACATATTGTTATGATATTCCTATTCCTCATTCCTTTATAAATGTCCTCATGTTCTTATTTATATCTCTCTAGATCATATGTAAACTATTTACCTTATTTTCCCTCATTGAAATTTTTTGTGCTCATCATATATTTTTAAATTTTTTTACTGGTCTTAAGATTTGTAAGGACAAATAAGATGTTATGTTGAATGTTTTTAATGATTTTTCTAGAAAAGAAACAATGTTTTATTTTAATAGTTGTTGTTTTATAAGAGAAAGGGATGGTGTGTAGACTTATCAACTTTGTAATATTGAATTTTTTTGTCTAATTTTTTCCTCATTCTCTAAAACACAAATCCTAAATGATCTTTGGGAATGAATTTATATAAATTCTAGTCAATAGTCACCAGAATAAGATATTTTTAAGACCGGTTCATTAGAGTTAGTATTAGAGTGGGGTTTAGACAACATTAGAGATTAGGATTATTATAATGGTTTTATATGTTTGTGGTTGATCATAATTTTTGTTTCTTAGAAACCCTTTTGAGTCTTATGTTATAAAATTTAAAAGTTATTAATAGTATTTTTGAAGAAATTTATTTTTTGTGGCAGTTTTAAGTTATTACTTTTTAAGGTCAAATTAAATGTATGAGATGGAAATTATGGTTAAAAATCATTTGATTATTTTTTAGGATTTTATCTCATTTTTGGGAATGTTATAATAATTATATAGTTTTATAAAAATTGAAAACAAAAACACCATGTGAAAACCCATCACACTAGACAAGGTTGCAGGAATCGAACCCACAACTGAAGTGTGATAAGCCTTTATTGTCTACTACTTACCTACGTGAAGTCCCTGGTTAGTATGATTTCATTATTTTTAGTTAAATGAGATGATGAAAAATTGAATAAGTTGATTTTGAAGACTTATATTTTATAGAATAGTTATCCCCGAGATTGGAAAAATGATTTGGGTATTTAGCGATATATGTTATTTTTGAAAGATGTTCACTATTTTGGAGACTTTATATGATTAAGATAGATGGACTAATATGGTGTTTTATTTGAGGATAAAGGGTTTAATTATTTAATTTTGGACTTATGGGAATTATGAAATGATTATCTTATCTCAAAGATCATGTGATTAGGTTAATTAGTTTTTGGTATGAAACATTATGTGTGGTTTATGTTATTTTGAAATAAATGTTAAAATTTATCGTTGAAGATTTTGCTATCAAATCCTCCTAAATTTTGGGTTCCAATCATAGTTTTGATTATTTTGAGGAATTATAAGGACAATTTTTTGTTGAAACAGTTTTTTGAAATTTTTTATTCATTATTGAATACGGTAGAATGCTGTATTTATCTTCATATATGTTTTATTATTTTTGGGAATTATTATATCATGGACATTTTGATTTATCATATTTAATGTCTCTGGAAAAGGGAAAAGGAAAATTAATCTATTATGGATTATGTGATTCTATAGAAGTTTTCTTACCTAGAATACTCATCATTTAGAGGAAAAAATGAGTGTTTCGTGGAAATTAATAAAAGGATGAAACTCTTCAAGTAATTATTATTTTTATCTTAGTCTAGGTAGTAATTAAATTCTTCAACTCTATAAAAACGATATTGAATAAAAAAAATTATAAGCTTTCTTTTATCAAAATACATTTACCCAACCAAAAATTTATTGTATGGAAATGGTTATATTTCAATTATCATGGTCTCTATCACAATTTATTAGTCTTTTAGTGTTAGTTCTTCTTCCATATCCATGTTTTCTTACATGTAATCATAGTATGTGCTATCTCGTGTAACATTTTTACTTCTCTTTCATTATTTTAATGTGATATTGTTTATGACTCTATTTCCAATGAGGGATTTTCAATGAAGTTTCCAGGGCCTATTTTAAAATTTATAGGATGAAATTTCTAGAAGTGGGGAAAGATGTAATATCCCAAGTTTTAAAAAAGAAACAGCGTGTTCGATAGAATACACGATGCACTACATTGAGCTTAAACAAACAATTAAATGTTATTATTTAAATGATAAAATTATAGCCTAGATGTTGGATTGGTGGGAATGAATAGTATCAACAAAATTATGAAAATTTGGTTACCACATGTTTAAATAATGATCCAGCGGTTACAAAATTTATTAAAAATGGAATGGAAAACCAATTGAATATAAAGGATATGTTTTTATAAAATCCTATTTTAAAAGATAATAATTGTTTTTATAAAATCATTTCACAATTTAAGGATTATTTTTTAATTAAAATAAAAGTTCTATATTAAATTTAATGTTTTAATTCATCTTATATGTTTTCTAGATATCATATAACTACAAATTCAATGTTTTTTGGATAAAAGAAGTATTTTTCTAAAAATATAGTTGTACTGCCTTTTGATGGTGTACCCATTTCAAATTTATATCCTTTTCAATTTTATATGTTTTATTTGTAAAAATAAACTTATTATTTTGATGTGGGACTCCAAATATCTGTTTGGATGAGTTTTTGATATTTTTCTGATAACTATCATGTTTTGGTGAATAGTAAAAATACGCTAAATTTCAATTGAAAAAACTTTTTCCATCATGATAATATATATGGTTAAATAATATTATTAAATGGTTTTAATGTATAAATAAAATATATTTTTACAATTTAATCCAATTTTTTCATTTTATATAATTTTACACTAAAACTAGATATTAACGGATGTCAATCTTTTGATTGTAATTACTGTTTTAAAGACTCATTTTTTCATTTTCACAATGGGAATTAATTTTAAATTAATTACTGAAACTTATATGTTTTGAATTTGGAAAAATAGATTCCTGATTTGGAATTATAATGTCCAAATTTTGTAAATATGTATCTTTTATTTTGAATAGTAACTTTAGATATTATTTTTAATTTCTGCAGTTAAGGGTAAATCGGGTAATTATATTTAAAAATAAAAAAATAAAATTACCCTAATACATGTCATAATTTTATTGGATGAGGTAGTTTAAATATTTTAATTGAAGCTTCTGAATTTAATAGATAAAGCTTCACATGGAAGTTGGCATAAAGCTTCTCATAGAATCTTGTTTAATTAAAAGTATAAACCTTCCTTGGAAAAAATTATAAAGCTTCTAAGAAAAGTTTGTTAAATCAAAATAACAAAGCTTCCCAAGGTATCCATTTTAAATATTATACTAAAATATAATTTAATTAAATTTAAAAATCTTCTAATGGAATCCAGTTTAATTTTTCTAATGGAATCTTCTTTAATTAAAAGGACAAATCATCCCAAGGATGCTAGTTTAAAGCTTCTCTCACACTCATGTTTTTAATAAGTATTAAATTTCTTAATATACGTTTATATAAGTCATCTATTTGCCTATAAGTAGTCATTATAATGGAAAAAATATTTCTTACATCATGGTATTTTATTTATAATTTTTATAAATTTAATTAATAAATTTAATTTTGACACAATGCTGATGTAGTGATTCTTTTATTAATAAAATATTCAAATAAATGAAAAATTAAATATTAAAATAAATATAATATGAAAATTTTGATTTTATCCATTAATTTTCAAGATAATTGTGACATGTTGTCTTTGAGTTAATGCATTTGGTTCGTAGGAATGAAGTTTTTAGGATATTTTGATAAAAAACCATGTAATGAATAGTGTCCAAATTAATCTAGGCTGATTTGTTAGAAGTTTTTTATGATATTTCATCTTTTTAGTATTTGATGAATTGTATTTTTTTGAAAAGAATTTTATGAATTGTTTTTTTGGTGAATAGTAAGATAATATTTCATTATTAATGAACTGTTTATGTGAAATGATTTTCGAAAATCGGACATACATGGTTATAATTAGGGTGAAAATTATTGTTTAGTATGATGAAAATAATTTTTTTGGTGAATATTAACTTTTCCCATTAGAATAGTAATTTTACCCTTATGAATGAAAATTCGACCAATGTAATAGTAACCTCATCTAAGGATGTATAAATATGGTTTAGTAATTTTATGTAGTAATGTTATATAATTATATCATAGTGTAAGTTAATAAATGTTTTCGAATTTATTTATTTAAGTATTAGTATTTTATTTAGTAAATTTAATTAAAAATTAAATTTTTTTTTATAAAATAGAGTTCGATTTCGAATTATACACCTCAAAAAACAAATTGGGAGAATTTTTGGGATTTTTCTCAACCAATTAAATTTTTTATGAATAGTAAAAGTACAGTTTTGGGTTTTTGGTATGTTTAATGACATCATGACTATTTTCTAATGATGTAATGTGTAAAATAATATTTCATTCGACTATTATGGATTCAAATATGATATTAGGTGTCCCATGAGGAAAATACCAAAGGAAAATACCACAATGAAGGCTATTATTTTTAAAGTACCACAAATGAGGCGTCCATTTAAATTAATAAAATATTTCCTAACTTTTTCTATAAATATGAACCAATTAGTTCATTAAATTAAATAGAAATTTCCTTAAACTATAATATGGTATTTTTAACTCCAAATAATTCCTCAAAATGTTACCTCAAGCCCCCATGGTCCTAATATTTATGTTTTAAAAGTTACTCTTCAGGGTAAGAGAACCTTTAACCCTCCTCTTTTAGTCAAAAAATTATTTAATGTTATGTTATTTAATTTACATTTTATAATTTTGGGTTAGGTTCTTATATATCAATATTATTTTTCATTTTTGTCCAAGTTATGAGAGAACCTTTTTGCTCTCATCAACTCATTTTCTGAATTTATAAGTGACGTCGTTAGGTTGCCCAATGTTCGTAAGGGAATTCCACACTTCTCTTTTCCTTTCATGTTCTCTTTTAGGTGATATGTCTTTCATATTTACAAACCATTTTCTTATTTAAATTTTATTCTGACCCTCTATTGTATTATGAGTCATTTATTGATGGGATACCCAAGTCCCCTATCAATTAAATATTTTTTAAAACCATATTGCATAGTCGTTATACTCGAGAATTTTCGTCTCAAAATCTCTCTCTTTTTCTGAATAAAATTATCTTATGTTTCTTTCTAAATGTGAAAAAATATTTAATATCATATTATATTCATAATAAAATAAATATTATATATTTGATTCATGAATTTACATACATAAAAACTCATTCCCTTTTAATTGGTTATAAATGACATAATCATCATGTTTTTTTTTCGCATTTTTCAAAACGTCATAATTTTGATATGAAACCCATTTGTTTTATTTTCTATGGGTTATTTATGAAATGATTTATTATGATCCATGTGGATCACCTAAAAAATACATATTAAGGGTTCTCTCTAATAGTTATCTGATGCATTGTGTAAAGAATTTAATCACTTGATATGAAATGTTTTAAAATACCTTATTGAATAACCTTGGAAATATTTTTGATACCTTATTGAATAACCATGGTAATTTTTATGATACATTGGGGAATAAACATGTTAATTTTTATGAAACCTTTCGGATGGACCTTGGTGACATGAAACCTTGGGGATGGTCCTTGGTGATATTATTATGAATGTCTATATTAAATGATGTAGCCAAATTTTTATGTTATTATCCATGTTCTCATTGTTTTGATATTCCTATTCATCATAACATTATGAAAGTCCTCATGTAATTATTTATATCTATCATGAACCCATGTAAACTATTTCTATTATTATCACTTATTGAACTATTTTTTATCATCATATGATTTTTAAAAAAATTTATAGCTCCATAAGAAGGGTAAGGACCTAGAATATGATATGATGAAAATATTTTATGATTTGTTTTGAAGAGAAACCTTGTTCCATTTTAATAGTTTATGTTTTTATAAAAACATTAATGGTGTGTAAACTTATCTACTTAGTAATATTAAATGTTTTTGTAATATTTTAAACAAATTATCTACATATATAAACAGAAATGATATTTGGGAATGATTGGAAATAAAATTTATTCAAAAGTCACTAGAATGAGTTATGCTTAAGGACGAGTCTTTATAGTTGGTATCAGAGCAGGGTATAGACAACTTTAGAGATTAGGATGTCTTCATATGGAATTATAAGATTACAGTTGATCGTAATTATTCTTCTTAGAAAAAATATTTAGGCTTATTTTCTAAAATTTCATGTTGATTAAAAGTATTGTTTGAACCATTTATTTTTTTCAAGTAGTTTTGAGTTATTACATTTTGAATGACAAATTAAAGGTATGAGATAAACAATTTTGTTAAAAAATCATATGGTTATTTTTTATTTTATTTAATTTTTTGGAATGTTATAAGAATGGACATAGTTTTATAAAAAGGGAGAACAGACATATTGTGTGACAACCCATCATGTCAGAAAAGGCAATAGGAATCGAACCCAAAACAGAAGTGTGATATAACTTTATTTCCTAACACTGACCTACGTGAAGTCCCTGGTTAGAGTGACTTCAATATTTTCAGTTAAACAAGTTGATGAAATATTAATAAGTTTATTTTTATAGAGATATATTTAATCGAATAGATAACCATTGTTTTGTAAAAATAATTTGGGTATTATGTAATAAATGTTATTTTGGAAGATGTTCACTTTTTTGGGGACTTAATATGATTAGAGCAAATATAATAATAGGGATTTCTATTTGAGGATTAATGTTTGAATTACTAAATTTTGGACTTGGGAATTATGAAATGATTATCCCTTATTGTAGGTCATGTGATTAAGTTAATTAATTGTTTGTATTATTAATTAATAGTGGTTGATATTATTCCATGGTAAATGTTAAAATGTATCTTGGATGATTATGATATCCAATACTCTTGAATTTTTGGTTTTAATTTGATTTTGGATTATTTGGGCGAATTTTACGTACATGTGTTTGTTTAATGGTTTTTGTTGAACTTTGGGTATTATTTGATAAATTTTGGAGATTGAGGTATTTTTCGTCAGATATGTTTTCTTATTTTTGGGAATTATCATATAACGTACTAATTTCTTTATTATTTTTAATGTCTAAAGACAGTAGAATAAGACATTGTATATTTTGTGGATTATGCGATTCTATAGAAGTTGACTTACCTAGATTACTCATTATTTGGTGAGCAAAGATGAGTGTGAGGTGGATATTTATTAAAGGATGAAACCCTCCATGTAAGTATATTTCTATATGATCTTAGTCTAGGTAGTAATGCAATTATTCAACTCTATGAAACAGATCATGAAGAAAAAAATGTTATACGATTTCTTTTGTTAAAATAATTTTACCCAATCAAAAATTTATTGTATCTCGATGGTTATGTTTCCATGATCAAATTATTTATCACTCTCTGTTAGTCTGTGAGAGTTAGTTTTTCTTCCATATCAATGTTTTCATTCATGTAATCCTAGTACGTGTTATCTCATGTGACCTTTGTACTTCTCTTTATTTATTTGAATTTTATTTTTTTACTGACTATTTTTCTCATGATGGATTTTAAATGTAGTATCTAAGCCCAATTTTGAAATGGAGAGGGCATAATTTCCAGAAGGGGGTAGATGTAACATCACATGTTTTAAAAAAGAAATAGTATATTCAATATCATTAATGACACACTAAATTGAGATTAAATGAACAAATAAAAATTATTATTTAAACATTACCATTATAACTAAGATGTTGGAATGGTGGATTTGAATAGTGTCAACTAAATTATGAAAATATTGTTTACACATGTATAAATAATGATTCATTAGTTTCCAAATTTATTAGAAATGGAAATAAAAATCAATTGAATATAAAGGATGTGATTTTATGAAAACCTATTTAAAAAGATGCTAATTGTGTTTATAAAATAATGTCACTAATTATGGTTTATTATTTAATAATCAATATATTAAATATATATTAAATTTGGTGATTTAAATTCATCTTATATGTTTTTTAGAATTGATATAAAAACAAATTCAATTTTTCTGGATAAAAGAATTATTTAAAAAAAAATGCAGTCGTACCAACTTTTAATGGTGAAGCCTTTTTTAATTTAGTTTTATCACTTTTATATGTTATATTTGGAAAATTAGACTTATTATTTAAAATAGGGACATCAATATTTACTTTGGATGAACTTTTGATATTTTCTGATAAATATTATGTTATGATGAATAATGAAAATACGCTAGAATTTAATTGAAAAATAATTTTTCCATAAAGATAATTTCTATGGTTAAATCAAATTATTGAATGATTTTAGAGTATAAAGAAAATATATTTTTGTCATTTAATCCAATTTTTTTCATTAGATGTGATTTCTCATTGAAACTAGACATAAACACTCAACAATCGTTTGATCGTTATATCTTTTTTAAGAACCCATTATTTCGTTTTAAAAATAAGAATTGATATTAAATTAATTACTAAAACATTTATTTATTGAATTTTAAGAAATGGATTCCATATTTGGAATTAGATGGTCCAAATTATATAAATAGTTATATTTTATTGTCAATACTAAATTCAATATTTATTTTTAATTACCGTAGTTATGGTCAAATCGGAAAATTAAGTGTCAATAAATTATAAATTTACCCTAACACATGTCAATATCTTATTTTATGTTCTAGTTTAAATATTCTCAAAGAATCTTCTTTAAATAAATGTATAAATCTTTCCATGTTTGTTGACATAATGCATCACTTGGAATCTGGTTTAATTAAAAGTATAATGCCTCTATGGAAGCTATAATAAAACTTCTCATATAAGCTTGTTAAATTAAAACAACAATGCTTCCCATGGGAGCCATTTTAAAGATTATCATTGCAGCTTATTTAATTAAATATACAATGCTTCCCATGAAATCCAGTTTAATTCTTCTCATGGAAACTTCTTTAATTAAAAGGACATAGCCTCCAAAGGAAGCCAGTTTAAAGCTTCTCTCGCACTCGTGTTGTCAATAAGTATTACATTTTTTAATATAAGAAAATACATGTGATATCTTTGACTATAAATATTCATTAAAAAGATAATAATATTTTTCATATTATGGTATTTTATTTATATTTTTAATAAATTAAATAAATAAATTTTATTTTGACACAATGATGATGCATCGATTACCTTATAAAAGAAAGATTCAAATAAATGATATTATAAATATTAAAATAAATACAATATGAAAATGTTGATTTTATCCAAGAATTTTATAGATAATTGTGACATGTTTTCATTGAGTTAATGCATTTTTTATAGGAATGTTGTTTTTAGGATATTTTAAAAAAACCATGTTATGAACAGTGTCAAAATCAATCTAGGCTGAATTTTTAGAAATTTTTTATGAAGTTTCACATTTATACTATTTGTTTATAGTATTTTATGAATTGTGTTTTTTGTGAATAATATTTTATGAGTAGTGTTTTTTTGGTGTATATAAAGAAAATATTTTATTATTAAATAATACTTTCTATGAAATAATCTTCGAAAATAAGATATACATGGTTGTAATTTGGTTGAAATTTTTTTAGCAAGATAAAAATAAAATTCTAGTGAATATTAACATTACCATTTTTAATAGTAATTTTACCCTTATGAATGATAATTTGACCAAAGGAAAAGTAACCTCACCTATGGATTTATAAATATGATTTAGTTTTCTTATGGGGGTAATGTGATATAATTATATCATAGTATATGTAAATAAATGTATTATAAATTATTAGTTGTATATTTAGATTGTATTTATTTAATTTAATTGAAATTGAAAATAATTTTTATAAAATTGATTTAACTTTTGAGACACACATGTCAAAAGGTGAGTATGGTGATTTTTTGGGTTTTTGCTGAAACTGTTGAATTTTCAAGGAATAATAAAAATACAATTTTGGGTTTTTGGTATGTTTAATGAAATCATAACAATGTCATAATGATTTATTGAGTAAAATAAGTTTATGGATGACTATTACGGATTCAAATATGATATTAGGTGTCTCAAGAGGCTAATACCATGGGAAAATAGCATTGGAAAGCCCATTTTTGTTCAAATGCCACTAATGAGGTGTCCTACGAAATTAATAAAATATTGCCAATCCTTTCTATAAATACCAACCCATTACAACATTACATTCATTAACAATTCCACCTCAATGATGATATGGTCTTTTTACCGCCCATGGAGTCCCCACAAGGTTCCATCAAGCCCCCATTGTACCAAGCGTTTTTAGTTAAATGTTATTCTTCAAGGTAAGGAAACATTTCTCCCTTCTATTTTATCAAAGAATTATTATATGTTTTGTGTTTTCATTTCCATTTTATTATATTGGGGTATGTTATTCTATATCTTATTTTTTTCCAATTTATGTCTAATTTATGATATAACACATCCACTATCATAAACTCATTTTATGAATTTTTATGTGACGTTGTTGGGCTGCTTAATTTCGGTAAGCGGATTCCTCACATCTCTTTTCCTTTCAAGTTATCATTTATGTGGTATGCCTATCAAGATTCCATACCATGTTCTTATTTATATTTTATTATTCCCCTTTATTGTATTAGTAGTAATTTATGGATGGTAGACCCATGTCCCATCTATTTTTTATTTTTTCTAAAACCATGTTGCATAGCCGTTATGCTGCAGAATTTTCGTCTCAAAATCTCTCTCTTTCTGATGAAATTATCATATGTTATTTATTTGCATACCAAAACCTATTTCATTTATAGGGGTATTAATCAGGACATAAATATTATATATTTTATTCTCAAATTTAATTACATAAAACCCTCATTCCCTTTTTGTGGGTTATAATTGACATAATCATCCTGTTTTTAAGCACTTATTAAAACGTCATGATTTGTATATGAAACCCATTTATTTTATTCTCTATGGTCTATTTATGAAATGTTTTATTATGATCAAAGTGTATCAAAATATGAAAATAACATATTAATGGTTCTTCGTTATAGCGCTCTTATGCATTGGGTAAAAAATTAAATCCATAGAGATGATATGTTTTACAATACTTTGGTGAATAACATTGGATATTTTTATGATACCTTGTTGAATAACCTTGGAATGTTTTATGATAACTTGGTGAATAAACTTGGTATTTTTTATGACACCTTTGGGATTCACATAGGTGATATGAAAACATAGGGATAGACCTTGGGGATATTATTATGAATTTCTAAATTAAATGTTGTGGCCAAATTTTCAATATATGATCCATGTTCTTAGTGTTATGATCTTCCTATATGTCATGCCTTTATGAAAATCCTCATGTTATTATTTATGTCTCTCAAGATCACATGTAATCTATTTCAATTGTTTCCTATATTAATATTTTTTTCTCATCATATTTATTAAATGTTTTTCACATGACATAGGATTGGTAAGGACAAATAAGACAATATGACGAAAATATTTGATGATTTCAATTGAAAATAGACCATGCTTCATTTTAAGAGTTTATATTTTATAAAAAAGGGGATGGTTTCTAGACTTATATAATTTGTAATATTGAATGTTTATGTAATATTTTCCCATAATTCTCTGAAACTCCAAACCTTAAAGTTCTTTTGTAATGAATGGAAGTAAATGATATTCAAAAGTCATTAGAATAAGTTATGCTGAAGTCTGAGTCCATATAGTTGGTATCAGAGAATGGTTTAGAAAAATTTAGAGACTATGAAGTCTTATTATGGTTTTATAAGTTTATGGTTGATCCCAATTTGTTTTCTTAGAAACCCATTTGAGGCTTATGTTATAAAATTTCATGGTGATTAATTTTATTTTTTGGAGAAGATTATTTTTTTCTGGTAGTTTTGAGTTATTTCTTTTTGAATGTCAAATGAAACATCTGAGATAAAAATTGTGGATAAAACATCGTATTGTTATTTTTTGGAATTTATTTTATTTTGGGTAATTTTATAATAAAGATATAGTTTTATAAAAATGGACAACACACAGACCATGTCAGAACCCATTATGTCAGACAAGTCTAAAAGAATCGAACACACCACCGATGTGTGATAGACCTTTATTGCCTACCACTGACCAACGTGAAGTCCCTTGTTAGTATGAATTCACTCTTTTTAGTAAAATGAGTTGACTAAATAAGAATAATTTGATTTTTGATACATATATTTTATCTAATAGATAAGCATGGGTTTTGAAAAATTATTTGAGGAATAAGTAATAAATCGTATTTTGGAAGATGTTCAATATTTTTGGGACATTATTTGATTAAGGTAAATAAAATAATACAAGTTATTATTTTTTTATTTAAAGGTTGAATTATAAAATTGTGGACTTATGGGAATTTGTAAATGATTATTCTATCTTAGAGATCATGTGATTAGGGTAATTACATTTTGGTTTGAGTCCTTAAGAGTGGTTGATGTTATTTCCAGATAAGTGAAAAAATTTATCTTGGAATATTATGTGATCAAATCCTACTGAATTTTAGGTTTCAATCTTTCTTTAGATTATGTTTAGGAATTTTAAGGACAATTGTTTATTGAATGGATTTTTTTTTTCAAATTTGGTTATTGATGGTTGATCTTTGGTGATTGATGTATTTTTCTTCATAAAAGGTTTTTTATTTTTGGGAAATGTCATATCATGGACTAATTTGTTTTGTTATATTTAATGTATAAAGACACGAGAAAAGAAAGTTAATCATTCTTGCATTGTGTGATTCATTAAAAGCTAACATACCCGGAATACTCATAATTTGGAGAAAAAGATGAGTGTGTGGTGGAAATTCATTAAAGGATGAAACACTTCAAGTATACATACTTCCTGACTATCTTAGTCTCAATTGCAATGCAATTCGTCAACTCTATAAAAAGAATATTGATGAAAAAATCTTATACGCTTTCTTTGGTGAAAAAAAATTTACCCAAAAAAAAATTAATGGTATTTTGATTCTTATCTTTTAATCATAAAGTTTTATATAACTCTATATTAGTCTATGAGATTTATTTTTTCTTCTATATCAATATTTTCTTACATGGAATCCTAGTGTGTGTTATCTCATGTGTCCTTTGTACGTCTATTTCTTTATTTAAATGTGATAGTTTTACTGACTCAATTTTTGATGTGGTGTTTTCGATTAAGTTTCTGAGCCCAATTTTAAAATTATGGGGATGAAATTTCCAGAAGGGGGAATGATTAAACATGCCATGTTTAAAAAAAATGTATGTTTAATAACATACATGATACGGTACATTTAGCTTAAACGAGAAAATAAATATTATTATTTAAATGTCACCATTATTACCTACCCGTTTGAATGGTGGGAGTGAATAGTTGCAACTAAATTATTAATATATGGATTACACATGTTTAGATAATTATTAATTGGTTACAAAATTTATTATAAATTGAAATAAAAAAAATTGACTAAAAAGGATGTGTTTTTATGGAAACCTATTTAAAAAGACATTAATTGTGTTTATAAAATCATATCACTATTTATGGATTTTTATTTAATAAAATATATATATTTTAAATAATCAATGTATTGATTTAAATTTATATTATATGTTTTTTATATATGATATAAATAGAAATTAATTTTTTTGGATTAAAGAAGTATTTTCCAAAAATGTGGTTTTATTTCCTTTTGATGAAGGACCCTTTTTAAATTTAGTTTTTGTCACTTTAATAGGTTATATTTTAAAAAATAATGTTTCTCTTTAGAATAATGATATCAAAATTTATTTTGGATGAACTTTGGATATTTTTCTGATAACTATTATCATTTGATGAATAGTAAAAATACGCTAAATTTTAATGGAAAACAAATTTTTCCATCAAGATAATTTCTATGGTTAAATCTTATTATTGAATGGTTTAAAAGAATTAATAACATATAATAATATCATTTAATCCAATTTTGGTCACTGTATGTAATTTCCCATTGAACATAGATTTAAACTCACATCAATCATTTGATGGTTATTACTATTTTAAAATCTTATATTATCATTTTGAAAAAGAGAATTAATTTAAAATTATTTACTATAACTTTTGTGTTTTGAATTTTCAAAAAATAGAATCCATATTTAAAATAAAAATGTCCAAATTGAGTAAATATGCATCTTATATTATGAATAGTAATTTTAGTTGTTATTTTTAATTACAGCAGTTAATGGTCAATCGAGTAATTATGTGTAAGAATCTAATTATAAAATTACCCTAACACATGTCATAATTTTATTGTATGAACTCGTTTAAGGATTCTCATAAAATCTTATTTAATTAAATGGATAAATCTTCCCATGGATGTTGGTATAAAGCTTCTCATAGAAGCATGTTTACTTCAAAGTATATAACTTCCCATAAAATCTTGTTAAATTCAATGAAAAAAGCATCCCATAGAAGCCATTTTTAATATTAAAATTGAATAATATTTAATTAAATGTACAATTACTCATGGGGAATCTAGTTTAAATCTTCTCATGGAAGCATCTTTATGTAAAAGGATAGAGCTTCCCAAAGAATCTAGTTTATGGCCTCTCTCACACTCATGTTTTTAATATGTTTTACATTTTTAAATATTGGTTTATATAAGTGATATCATTGACTATAAATAGTCATTATAAAGATAAAAATATTTCTTACATCATGGTATTTTATTTATAATTCTTATATATTAAATAATTAAATTCAATTATGACAAAATGATGATGCAGTGATTACCTTATTAATGAAAGATTCAAATAAATGATATGAAAAATATTCAAATAAATATAATATAAATTTTTTGATGAAATCCATGATTTTTTTTGATGATTGGGACATTTTATATTTGTGTTCATGCATTTGGTTCGTAGGAATGAATTTATTAGGATATTTAAAAAAACATGATATGAATAGTGTCAAAATTAATTTAGGCGGATTTTTTCAAAGTTTTATATAATGTTTCATCCTTTTAGTATTTGATAAATATTATTTGATGAATATTTTTCTGGTGAATAGTAAAAGACAATTTCATTAGTAAATATCTTTTTCTAGGAAATGATATTCTAAAATGGGAAAAACATGGTTGTAATCGAGGTGAAAATTATTGTTCAGTAAGATTAAAATATTTGTTTAGGTGAATAGTAACTTTACCCTTTGGAATAGTGATTTTACCCTTATGAATGATAATTTCACCAATAGAATAATATCCTCACATTATGATGTGTAAATATGTTTTTTTCATCTTATGTGGTAATGTGATACAATTCTATCATTGTATAAGAAAATAAATGTATTAGAAATTATTAGTTATGTATTGTTATTTTATTATTTTATTTAATTTAAAATAAAATTCTTTTTTTTCAAAAATGGATTTATCTTTTGAATTCCACACTTCAAAAAATTATTAGGGTGAATTTTTAGGATTTTTCTTAAAAAATTGAATTTTGGATGAGTAATAAAAATATAGTTTACAGTTTTCGGTATGTTTAATGACATCATAACTATTTCTTAATGATATAATGAGTAAGATAATATTATGATCGACTATTAAGGATTAAAATATGATATGAAGTGTCCCATGTGTCCAATACCATGTTAAAATACCATGGGAAAGCCCATTTTTTTTCAAATTCCACTAATGTGGTGTCCTTTGAAATAAATAAAATATTCCCCCATTTTTTCTCATGGAATTCTCTTATGGAATTTATGTGAACACCCAGTCCTATTTCATTTCATGGGGTATTAATTAAGATATAAATATTATATATTGTTTCTTGAATTGACATACATAAAACTATCATTCCCATTTTGTGGGTTATAAATGACATAATGATCATGTTTTTAAGATCTTTTTTAAAATGTCAGGATTTTGATATGAAACCAATTTATTTTATTATTTTTGGTATGTTTATGAAATCTTTAAATATGATCTATGTGGATCCCATGAAAAAATACATATAAATGGTTCTCCCTGGTACTGTATCAATGCATTGGAAAAAATATTTAATATCTAGAGATGACATGTTTTCTGATTCATTGGTTATTAACATTGGCAATTTTTACGATACCTTAGTAACTTTCACAATACCTTGGTGAATAACCATTTTAATTATTATGAAACCTTTTGGATGGACCTTAGTGATATGAAATCTTGAGGATGGACCTTGGTGACATGATTATGAATGTCAAGAATAAATATTGTAGACACATTAAAAGTTATGATCCAAATTCTTATTGTTATGATATTCCTATTCTTTATGCCTTTATGAAAGTCCTCATGTTATTATTTATATATCTCAAGATCACATGTATACTATTTAGCTTGTATTCCTATATTGTGATTTTTGTTCTCATCAAAAGTTTTTAAATGTTTTTCACAGGTCTTAGGATTAGTAATGACAAAGAATATTGTATGATTAAAGTATTTGATGATTTTTCTTGAAAAGAAACCATTATTAATTTTAATCGATTTTGTTTTATAAAAAAGGGGATGGTGTGTAGACTTATCTACTTTATAATCTTTAATTTATATGTTTTATTTTTTCATAATTCTCTAAAAATATTTACCTATACGATCTTTTGGAATGATTGGAAATAAATTATTTCCAAAAGTCACTGGGATAAGTTATGTTTAAGCCTGAGATGTTATAGAGCTTATCACCTTAACATCATGAAATTTATAGTTACATCAATATCAAGTTAAAAACAATAAAATCCTAAACAGAAGTTCACTTCAATACCCCCTTTTAATTTATTATCAGATATAAATTTTCTCAACACTAAATGTCATTATACTCCCCAAAATTGAAAATAAATTCAAATATATTTAACCATTTCTTCCCCTTACTATATGGGTTCTCTCATTGACTTGAAATACCAAGTCTTCTCTATATGATATTGAAATATTATTTGTGAAGTAAGGTACCAATTACTTCTTAGTAATAATTCATTTGTTAATCACTCTATTTCAAATTTCAGAAACCCAATTTAGAGAACAATAGTTTATAACATATACACAAATGGTATACATTATATTTCTCAATATAGTTCCAACATTGATTTTTCTTTTCTCCAGCGTTGTACAAATTAGATTTTTATAGACATGTCTAAACCAACACTAATATTTAAAAAACTAAATTGAATGTTAAAGAGTATGAAAAAATTGTCCCAATGATTTTTGTTAGAAAAAACATTTCCTTGACGAATATAACAAATACCGATCATAAATAAGAATTATATAGTGAATATCATACCTCATACTTCATATTTGAAGGTTATAACCAATTTTATAGAATCATGAATATTAGATAAATTCTAGAACAAGATCACATTTTTAGAGATCCTCCTATGGGGAATAATCTCTATCATTCATCGCCTTTCCCATCAATCATTTAATGAACAAAAATTAATTTTGGGTTGAAGGTGGATCTTGAAAAAATAGATAAAGAAGAGGAATGAGAATGGGATATGTTTCTCAACACATAAGAACATTATCTTATAAGTATTAAATGTATAAAACTATTCATTCATACATATTATTTCAACATAAAAATATAAATATTTTATAGTGGAACGTAATTCCTTTCATTCAAAACTTGTTACTTATATAGAAGTGATTTATTTTCTTGTGAAAGCATAACAATTTAGTTTTTCCTTCTTTCATAATTATCCTTTATTCCTCCGATTGATTAAGACTTATGATCAATATTTCATTGGTCTTATCTTCCTCCTTATACATTGGTGCGGGCTTATTATTTTTAGAAATATATGTGCGACTAGGGACGAATGGTGAATTCCCCTTATCACTTTCAAACAATGTTTGACCAGGTAATACTGTCATACACATAATGGGAGTGTTTCCATGTACGTTTTAGCATACATGTAATATTATTTTCATCTTCGAGTTACCAAACTTTATAAACTTCTCCGATTAAAAATATATATTCATTGGACTCTCATTCATAGTATCTCACTAATTTTGTTGTCTCCTCATGATATACTAATTTATCCTCTTTATAGTTTAGGTGGATTAATTCTTGTCTTCAAGATGTTGGTAATACATAGAAGGGTTGAAATAGTATTTTTCATAATAAATAACATAAATATTTCACATATTACATAAATATCAAAGATACATAAATATTTTATTTTGATACATATTCTACTTTTTATTTGCTTCCAGTTTTTGAACAGTACATTTCTTTTAATATTTAACTCTCCTAGCCTAATATTTGTCTTTTTATTACATGTAAATAATATCTTTTTAGTCTAGAAATCAATTTCACCATTCCCAAACTTCAAAAAAACCCCAAAAACATCTACTGAATCTCAATCATATACTATTATCCAGAATCATTCATGATTTTCAAACATATTTATTTTAGGTCAGATCCAAAAACATTTGATCTCAATTTGAGTGGATATATTACATGGAAATTATCACTTAATTCCCTAAAATATTTCTATGTGTCCCATATTCTTTATTATTCTACATTTTTATAGAATTCTAGTTTTGCCCTTTATCTTCAGTGCAACTATAATTGAAACTAAATAAAAAAATGGGTTGTGAGATAAGTTTTTCAAAGTTCTTAACGTGGATGATTCTCTTGATGACCTCAAGAATTTTTTACACTATTTTGATTCCATTTATAGGGAAAGAAAATATATAAATCTTGGGGGGTGGAAAATTTGTTAATAGTTAATTAGAAAGATATATCATGACCATATTTCATATAATTTAATTTGTTTTCGTTCTCTAAACATGTAATGTTTGGAGAGTATTGTTCAGTCTCAACTGAGGTCAATATATTTTTTCATTTTGTATTCATATTTAGAGTATTATATTTTTCTAAATTTCATTATTCAACTAATTAAATATCCCACTCTTTCCCTCTATTCACTTTCACATTGTTTCTGATGCTTTTGTCTGGGCGCACGCGTCCGTCTGCTTGAGTACGAATGGTGAAGATTCGTTTCCCTGCATTCCTGCTTTCCAAAGGCAGGTGAAATCTGCTCATTGTTTAGGGACGTTAGCTCCTTGATCGAAATGATATGATGGGATGTTAGTTATTCCTTCCATGGATTTTTCCTCAGAACTCATCACCTAGTCCGGGTCTCCCTCATAGATTTAATATGTTGTTTGTGAAACTCTTCCCAGTTCCATATCTTCATGGACACCAGTAAATTAAATTGCTTCTGTCGACACATTCCAAGTGGTCCAGTCAGGGAAGCAACCTTCAGTCAGGGGATTAGTCATGTTGGGAATCACTGGCGTGTCTATTTTCTAGGGGGCCGGTGTGTATATCTTATGTCCCTTATTATAGGGCTTCTCGAGGGTGCGGAAGCCCGAGGCATCCCACATTTAATGTGGGGAATCATACTCCATGGGAACGTATATGAGGTTTTCCTCTGCTTCCCATGTTTAGCATAGGGTATGCCGCAAATTTATTGTCCAGTGGAGATGGATCAGGCAGATCATAACACTTACTAGAGTGGATCAGATGGAGGAACCCCTTGGAGGGAACACTGATGTTGGGGTCAATGTGTGGTTGGATTCCTGATTGTTGTTGAATGGAATGAGGAACATGGTGGCATGATCCCACCGGGATGTGGAAGCCCGGGTAAGAATTCGGTTGGATGATGGAGAGTTTTGTGACATGGATGTTGATTGGGATGGAACCGTCATGAGTATAATGATAGTTTTGGATTGATCCTCGAAGAGACTTCCTACGTATCCCTGTGGAAGAGAATCAAAGTCCACGTAGTGCATATGAAGATGGATTACCACCGATTGGGGTTTCAAAGGCATACTGTTGACTGAGGTCACAATGGCTTACCACTTCATAGGTTTTCAATGACATACCGCCGAATAGGGATGTCAACGGCTTGCCACTGAATGGGTATGTCAGCCGATTTCCGTTAAATAGGGATGTCAACGGCCTGCCGCTGCATAGGGTCACAACGGCTTACCGCTGATTGAATTCACAACGGCTTACCACTTGATGGGGACCATAGTTTAACGTCTTACAGGATGGGGGCGAACCAATGTGAAGGGTTTAAAAAGTGTTGGGTGTTGGGCTTGAACCTCGGGGAGGCTTCCTACATACCCTGCCTTGGTAAGGATCAAAGACCCCTTACATTATGTGGTGGTCGGTGAACCGACATGAAGGTGGACTTGGGGTCCAATTGTGGTTTGGCTTGAACATCGTGGAGGCTTCCAACGTACCTAGTTTTAACAAGGATCAAAGATCACGTAGGTAAAGTGGTATTGGGGCATACACTCTAGGCTTTCCAATGAGTTGGTGAATGGATGTGAATATGGTCGGAACGACCGGTATTGAGCATGAACCTTAGGGAGTCTTCTACGTAACTCGCATTAGTAAGGATCAAATACCTCGTAGTTCATGTGGTATTGGATCTTACACTCTAGGTTGCACGATGAGTTGGTGAGCCAATGAGAATATGGTTGAAACGACCGATGTTGGGCTTGATCCTCAATGAGGATTCCTATGTACCTCGCCTTGGCAAAGATAAATGTCCTTATAGTTTGGAGTGGGTGTCATTTGGATCTTAAGCACGATGGCAGGCTAGGGTGTCGGTGAACCAATGCGAATGAGGACCCAGGGTTCTATGAATGGTGGGATTGAACTTTGTGGAGGCTTCCTACGTACCCTGCCTTGGAAAAGATCAAAGTACTCATAGTTAGAAGTGGGTGGAATTTGGGGCTTACATTCTATGGCGGACCAGGGTGTCGTTGAACTGACATGAATGATGACCTGGGGTCCAATGAATGGTGGGCTTGAACCACATGGAGGGTTCCTACATACCCTGCCATGGAAAATATCAAAGTCCTCGTAGTTCAGAGTGGGTGAGTGTACTGACATGAAGGTGGACCTAGGGTCCAATGAATGGTGTGCTTGAACCACATGGAGGCTTCCTACGTACCCTACCCTGACAAGGATCAAAGACCCCATAGTCCAGGTGAAGGGTTATTTGGGGCTTCTAATCTGAGGAGGCCCAAGGACGATGTCATGGTCGGTACTCACTCGAAGCCCATGTGGGTCATGCTCGGTGTGAGAAACAAGAGATAGCAGAGACCTGATGTTCATGTCATGAATGGTGCGTCCATGGGAAGTGGAGTGGGGATTACGCATGACAGAAACCCAAAGGGGAAACAGGGGCTCATGCATGGTCAGTAGCACAAAGTGGTTGGGACTTACTCCAGGAGGGAGGCTCGATGGAGAAAACGCCCACTGGAAGAGGGATTTGGCACCAAAGAAAGGTGGGTTCTAGTGTCCATGCCCCTGGTCCTTGGGACCAAAGAAGAAAGGATGGATGGCGATGCTTCCTCCTACAAGAATGCTAGGGGCTTACACCATGGTTGTTTCCCATTCCCCACGAACAAACGCCACTACGATAAGAAGGATATCATCCCTTGTGAGGGATAATTCACTCCTGTGGAGACCAGTGGGCATGAAGAATGTCCAAAATGGGGGCACCCCGTGTGCAAGAAACAGGACGAGGTCACTATTTAACATCATGTTCTGAGGACGAGGGTTCTTGGTAGTTTAACGTCGTGCAGCTCGGATGGGGTGGGTTCTCTCTGCACCCCTAGGACTTATAAAACTGGTACCCTCTACTCCTTGGTGTATAAAGGGGGTAGGTAACGCCATGGTGAGGGGGTGTCATGTAGCGAACCATCGGGGGGGGGGGGGGGCACGTTAGCATGGCTATGTGAAGAAGAAATAGCCATTAGCGTGCCAATGCGAAAAAGGATGAGGCAAAGCAACACCACAAGTTGTATCTTCAAAGGGACTTTGAAATCACATCGTGCAAACCTAGAGGGTCACACTGGAAAAGTAATTAAAAAGCAGAGGGGCTCATTAGAATAATCCCTATGATGCTCTAGTTATCCAAGTGGTAGATGGTACTTGTAAAGGGGTGTGCATCGCGAAGTGGGGTGCCTAAGACTATACATAGGCCAGAGGTGCATATAGGTGATTCTTCGCAAAGTGGAAAGGCATTCACGGAGCATTACCTCACAGAGCAATGTTGCATCATGAAGCAAGGTGTCGTGAAGCAATGTGGTTCACAAAGTACAGTGAACCTACAATAGCATGTTGATCATGTGTACATGATGGGTGTTTCGCGATGCATAAACACTCTGCGACGACCTGGGTCACCTCGAGGATCCCCTTACTTCTCGGAGGACCTTGGGCTCTGTGAAAGGCATCCATCTCGAAAGAGGGGGTCAAAACAAGGCAAAGGGGAGGAACTTCACAGAGGATAAGTACCTCGCATAACTCATGGTTGACAGATTAGAACGAGCTTTGCGATTCCGGAGCTAGGAAGTTGAATGGTTGGATGATCCACCCCGGGGACTTGGGGGAGGCTGGTATTTATAGGGGAGAGGTGCAACGAAGCAGTTCTTGATCTGCGCAACGATTGAGCATGCTCCATGTCAGGCTGTGAAAGTCAAGGGAACTCGTGGATCATTACCTCGTCCTTTCTCGGCAGAGGGTCGTGAACGTCAACTGTGGTCATAGAGAATTACTACCTCTTTGCTCTGTGTCAGATCGCGATCATCAAGGGAGCTTGCGGAGCGTTACCACCACCTTGCTCTGTGGCGTCTCGCGAACGTCATGTGTGGTCCCAGAGCGTTACCAACTCCTTGCTCAACAGTGGCTCGCGGACATCAAGTGTGGTCACGGAGTGTTACCGCCTCCTTGCACTTTGGTGGGAAAGGCATTATTGGCACTCTACGAATGGGCTTTGTGAGGCCGCCTTTTGAGGATTTCTGTTTCTTCGTCTTCTTCTCCCATTTTGGTGCCAACAAATGCCCCCCCCAGAGACTTAAAGCTACGGAAAAATAGAGGGTCGAATTCGGAGGGTGAATCAAAAAAATCCTCGACCATTTGCGAAGCTGTATCGTGAAGAGGGATCGTGCAGCGGGTAGGCGACACATAGGCCCAGGGCACTGTGACGCTCGGCAAAAAATGGATGTGCCACGAAGCTCCGATGGGTGTCGCCTATATAAAGGGGAGATGACCTCTCTTTTTTCCCTTTCCCCTCTCCAGGAAATTTTCTTTTTTCACTCTTGATTCACTAAGCTCTGTGTACTCTGCGATTGATCTCTGCAAATTGGATGTTCTCTTCACGGAACTCAGTGAGTGTTTTTGACTACGCAATAGTGCTTCGCGCTGTTGTGCTTTAAGGATAAGGTATGATTCCATGACCAGGCTTCAAAAAACATCTCTGTGTATGAGCATCATAAACCAACTCAAAAATCGGCCATGTTCTAAAACTAAATGGCTCATCGAGAAGCTGCCAAGGGGGTTTTGCAGATGCCGCCTAGAGGGATGAGATGGCGAATAGTCTGGGTCTAGGAGAGTTATTCCTAAGCCACTGTGACCATGACTCATTGGTGGTTATTTTTTGAGAGATCGAGACGAACTACCCACTATGTAAGAGGCTGTCATTGTATGGATTCGGGCTGAGGGATGACGTCTTCATCACCGAAGCAAGAAGGGATGAACCAGCATACTGGTTCAGGAGTACACCGTGCCAGCGCCAATGGTTCAGGGCACCTGACAGCCAAGACCAGGATGACTTCACACCTGTCATTGCTGACTGCCTGTACAAACATCTGAATAACATCGTCGGGAAGGCGTTGCAACCAGAGACCTCTCCCCACACGATACTAAAGACATATTTGAGGAACCCAAGGAAGGGGTGGTCTAAGGAATGGGACCTGCACCATGGCGGAAACATCACAGATGATTGGGCATGGGCCTACTTGGTCTGCGCCTTCTGTGAGGTGTTCAGGGCCGAGATGAGGAGAGTGGGTTTGCACAAGGCTTCTTGTGCCTCCCATATCCATATATATCAACCAAAACAATTGGTGCCAGAGTTTTTCAAAAGATGGTCGTCAAGGACCAATACCTTCCACTTCAACCATGGGGAGGTAGGTATCAGCTTGTGGGATGTCCACCATATCTTTGGGGGTCTTGATACTGGGGGAGATGTATGAAAAATTCCTCCCCATCATGAGTGTGTGGGAGGATCTAGAGAAAATTCCATGGAATGCGATGGAGATGATGGAGCTGGTTCTGGGAGACGACAAAGAGGCACTGAGAGATATTCACTTTAATTATTGGTTCAAGTAGTTTCTGAATTTCCCAGTAGATCGACAGTTTCTGGCGAGGCCTCAGACATTCTTGAAAGGGTCTCAATGGGGCAAGGATAACTCGTACTGGCGGCTCATGGATGATAGATAGTGGAAGACCCATGGGTTTAGTGTTAGCACTGAGCAACAACCAATGGTCAGGCTGGAAGCATTTATCACGACTCTTATCTGTGGTTGGATCCTATCAGTGAAGGGTACCAACATGGGAGTACACCCAACCACATTTATTATGGAATCCACATTGAAAACAAGAGGGTGGGTCAACCTAGGAATCCCGATGCTCACCAAACTGTACAAGATTCTATGGCATATCAGTGAGGGGAAGAGGCAGTAGAGGGTATGTGGGACATTCCACCATCTGTATGGGTTGATAGTGGCACATATTATGGGGTTTGTGAATACCCAAAACCTATCCCTCCTCTAGGCTCAAATTTCTTCCCAACAATCCTGAATGCCGTGGGGAGATTTCCATCCATGTTAACAACACCATTAATATTGAACCAAGAGTGGAAGGTGGAAGAGTTCAATTTTCACCCATTTCTGTTGCCGATGAGGGTATTCACAGATGATGGCTAGGGAACAGAAGATCACTAGGATTTCTCTTAGCCTTTAAAGGTGGTGTCTTGGTGGCAAGGGTGGATCATGAGCCCCACTATGAGACGTACACCCCACACCGGTTTGCAAGGACATTCTGGTGCATGAAGCGACTGACCCTGCTGGTCTATTTGAAAGTGCACCACGAGGAACACCCATGTGTGATGAGGTATATGTGCTCATGTTCACACAGGAATATGGGAGGATGCAAAATTAACTGCCTCTTCCTATCGTCATCTTTGGTTTGGTGAAGGAGTATGCCAAAATCTGGGTGGTGGCTTATCTAGGGGAGATGCTGAAGCAACAAACCATTTGGGTCAGTGATAGAGAACCTCCCTGGCCTCAGGGTCTAGTCCAGAAGGCAGAAAGGGCATCCCACGGTGGTGGGGTTGTTGTGGTGGCGCAGACCGCACCAATTGAGGGTTATGCAACAACCATAGATCCTACTGTGGTAACTGACCCCGTGTTTTTATAAGACCAGAGTAATCCAGAGGGGAGGCTGCCGAGAGGATTCCGTAGGATACCCACACAGGCTCTGGGGAAGCAGCTACGCCATATTGACATGCTGGAGGATTCTGTCTTCCTAGAGGCCTGGGATATCTAGGATGTCAACAGGAAATTCCTTGGCCCCACCAATTTGTGGCAGCACCTAAACCATCTCGGGATGGATTTACCGCAGATAGGCCCTATCCATGCCATCTTTAGGGTGCCCCAGGCGAGGGCAGAGCACTACATGGAAGAGATGGAGGACTTTGTGAATTCTAGAGGTTCCCCTCATCCAATGGAAGACCGTGTCAAGGTGTTGTTGGACCGCACTACTACCCCGCAGTTGTCAGCCACTAATTTAAGAGAGTTCTTCCCTCTACCGGAAGAATAAGAAGAGTCCTCCTGGGGAGATGAGGTCGGGAGAGGGAGCTCGTTGGAGGAAGGAGAAGTTGGAGATCAAGACACGTATTTTAATGAGTTCTCAGAGGCCTTTGAGGTAAAAATATGAAACCCCCTTCTATGATACTTTTTTTGAGGACATTCTGGACTCTTTGCTGATATCTTAATCATGCAAGAGAGCCTTATATAAAGAACTCATTCCCGTCCCTCAGTGGATGCAGATGATGGAACTTAGGGATCTATGCCTCCTGCTGCATCTGTTGCTACCTCCAGCAGGGATAGGATACTTGAGGCGACCCCTCCGGAGAATTCAGACCATCCAACCATATAAGGGGGGCCACACTTTGGGGTCCCAATGGCATCAACCCAAGAAGGAGACTAGGGATTTGATCTCTGTAAGTCCCCTCTTCAAATTTTGTGACTATCATCTCCTAGACATGTTTAATGAAATCCATGTCCCTTTTTTTGTGCATACAGTTCTTAAAATGGAGTGGATACCCTTGGTGAGGTTGGTTGGGGATTCTTTCGATGTCCTTCCCAGGGGAAAGCCGATGATCATGGACGCAGAAAACTGAATTGACAATGCAGTGGCACTCCTGATCACTGATGGGACCTTTAGCAGGGCTCAACTAGAAATCATTGATGCAGGATTCCGATGATGAAGATCAATCTGGTAGTCCAGTTCCCACCATGCCCGATCAAACACCGAATGCAGACCCTGAAGAAGAGTTACTGGGGCATTCCCTGCATACGAGCTTTCCAACCGCGCCGACTAGGATGAGATGACCACTGATGAATAGGACATCATAATAGTCCATCCCAGATCATGGTAGTCGATAAAGCATTTCATTGATGACACCCCAAGCACTATGGGTGGATGAGATGGACAGACTTCACTCGCGACTGCACGAACTATGTGCTGGGGTAGTGGATGCCCAATGTCACCACAAGCTCATCTGACATCTTATGGTGGAAAAGATTTGAAAGTATGTTCATGCCCTCAGTGTGGGCAGGCAGTAGAGGAATGTGGTAAATATCAAGAGTCTCCTGGAGGATGAAGATGAGGTTCAATGACTATAGGCCTGTGTGGATGAGCATTCTGCTTCCCTTGATGCGCAATCCGAGCATGTATCATGGCTGAAATACCAGATGGAAGAGGCCAAAGAGTGAATGAAGAGATCCTATGAGGAGATGAACATCATTCCGACATTCGTAGAGTGGGTCTAGATTACAGTCGATGAATTGCGCCCAATCGCTGCCGAGGAGGAGCGAGAGATGAACATGCAGTAGAAACTCTTGGACACCACCAGTGAGAGGGTGGTGGAGCTTCTGCGCTCTTTTTATGAGGTTAAACCATCCATGGGGTGAAACTAACCTCAAGTACAATAATGATTAGTAAACCTCAAACACGCTTTTGTTATTTGATAGTTTGATGTCATAGCATGCATGAGTTCTGTTGTTTACAATGGTTTTATTGAATTCTTGTGATATTCGTGCAGCGTCCAACGATATTTCCCTTAGCTTAAGTTGGTCGGGCCTGATGTGAGAAACATGGGATGACCACATTATCACCCCCATCAAGATGTAAGATTGAAAACCGAGATTCAGGAATTCAGGGATTGAACTACCGGCCCAGATTTCCTTGAGGAAATGGGAGAGACCTCACTATAGAATAAAACTCTCAGAACAGACGAATTACAATTTTTATGGTGTGCTATTGTGCATGGATGGGATAATGCCAGGGGAACTAGAATCAATCCGAATAGATGGGAATGGATGGTGTGAATTACGACACCCAGGATTCAGAACACTATTTGGGTGGCATGACAATAAAGAATAACTATTGACCACATTCAAAACACAATATCCTTATTGTGTTAGCCTGTAATTGGGATAGAAAATGAGGGCCGACCACTGACCAATTTTGAAACACGGTGCCTGACTCAGAATTTCATACATTAGTCTTCCGGAACATTGGCCTAGAACAATGGGCAGGCCATATGCTGAGAATCCCTCATGACAGAGGGTTCCCTTATACATGAAAGAGGACGAGGGTCCGAGTTAGGGGAACACAAAGCGTGGAATGTGGAGTGATGGTTTTTTTGAATAGAATCCAACACTCTTGAAATTACGCCACCACAGTGGAGGCATACTAGATGGCTGCATCATTTTGATCATGGATCATTCCTTCTTTTAGACAAGACCTCTCTGGTGAGGGGACTGTCGCTTCCGAATGTCATCGTGGGGCATCCTGAACTTTTTCTGGGAAAAGCATCAGTTAGATGGTTCCCCACAAGGGGTCAGTCCAGGGGGCAGAAAAATGAAGGGGAATTAGATTTATGATTCTTCGGGCTGTACCCATGGCGAAATGCCTTGGTGACTCTCCGTATCCCATGAGGATGGGAATAAATCCATATGTAGATATGGAATATGGGTCTTAGATTAAGTCTTTATTACTCGGACCAAGGATTGGAAAAGGATGTGGGGGACACATGGTAAGGTGATTAGGAATCCTGACGTGAATGAGGACATAAGTCCAGAACAACCATGTTTTTCTTGGGGAAGTGTTTAGGTCAAGGGAGCGAACACAAAAGTTAGGATGGGCCAGTGGGGAAGTGGTCAAGAATTCTTAAGTATCTCATTAGTATGAGAATTAAGTCATACATAGTTCTAATGGGTGGCACAGTATGGTACCAGTGCCGGGGATAAATGGGGTGTGTGGGTGTGGCCCTCACACCAAAAGTAGTGGTATTTGATTTATATTGTTTTTCCTTTAAGTTGAATGTTTTTTTGTGAAGCGATAGTCCTAGGATATCATGTCCTGGTGCCGCTACAAGAATCAATCCGTATGCAGGATTTGAAAAATTGTATGGTGTGTGATCGATACCAAACATTGTGTATGCTTGAGTGATGACATCACAATGCAGTGCCATTTTATGTCGTGTGGCTAGGATGATAATGTCACAGTTTAGGGTCATTTAATGCGACCAACCATGCCTTTTAACGTCGTGTGGCACAGAATTAGTAGGCATGAGGATAAAGGGGGAATGTGAATGATTCAATAATACATACTCGATGTGAATGAGGACATAGTCCCATACCACACTGTAAGCGATTTCATGAAAGAAACCCCGGGCCAAGGGGCAAAAATAGAGGTAAGAGGGTAAGGGGCAGGATAGAATCTCTCCCAATTGAGATGGACTTGAAAAAAAGATGTCTGGGTGTTCCTACATATCCTATAAGGATGGGAATGAAGCCACAATTAGTTCTAAAAGAGATCTAAGTTTATGGTCTTAGAGCACAATCCATGTAGATTGGATGTCAGTGTGGAGACTCGAATGACTCATTTCCTGCAGCTTTGTCATCATAACATGAAAATGAGAATTAAGGGACAGTGTCAAGAGTATTAAAGTCACACTTGGACATGATGGGGTGGAAAATTATGTGAATCATGTAACCAACATTCAAGGTTTAAAGGGGTTGGTGTGACGATAGAGGATGACTGTTGACCTTGTTCGAAACACAACATCCATATCGCATTTGCCTGCAATGAGGACAAAAAAATGAGCGTCGGCCACTGAATATATTCAAAACCTAGGACTTGTATCGATTTTTTGTCTGAATCACTCGAGGAAGTCGGCCTGTAATGGTAGGAGAGCCCGTAGGCCAAACATCCATGCCATTCGAGAGTCCCTTCTGGTGTGGAAGATTTTGGAATCCCTAATGAAGGGGAACACGAAGCCTGAAAAATTGGTGAAAGAATATCCACATGAAATACAACACTCCAAACACTGAACCAGAGTACTATTTAATAGATTTGTGTATCACCGACAAGGGTCGAGGAGGGTGATCAACTTTAGAGTATCCAATTTGAAGGTATTAGTACAAAATACAGGGATAGATAACTTCAAGGATGAAAACCTCGAGGATATTGGCCTGTGACGGTAGGAGAACCCTTAGGCCTAGGATCCATGCCATTTGGGGGTCCCTTTGGGTGTGAAATGTGATGGAAGCCCTAATGAGGGAGGACATGATTCTTGAAAAATAGAAGAAATTATGTCTGAGTTGAGTCCAACATTCCAGGTACTAAACCAGTGTACCCTTAGGCACATTGGTGAATCACCGAAGAGGGCCAAGGGGCTCATCATGAGAGCATCCGATTTGAAAAGATGAGGATTGAACAAGGGGATGGAAAACACTAAGGAGGAGGAGGTAAATTAAATGTTTGTTACAACACATGATGTGAGTGAGAGCATAATCCCATACCACACCATATACTCTTCTCTGGGAAAATGCGGGCCAAGGGGCTAAGATGGGGCTGGACCCAAAGACCAGATATTCAGGAGGTCATATGTATCCCATGAGTATGGGAATAAATCCATACATATTTATAGAAACACACATAGGGGTAAGATACCCTAACGAGGGGGGTGCATGGAACGACGAGTAACTCGACGGTAATGAAGACACAATCCCATACCTAATCGTACAAACCTAACTAGGAACTTAGGCTTGGGGACGAAAAATTCCAAGGGGCCTGAGGCTGGGCCTCAGATGGGAATGCCAGGTCAATTCGTAGTTTAACGTCTTACAATGAGGTTGAAGTGAGGGGTATGATACCCCAAACCAGGTAGGTTTATGGCACAACGAGTAACATGACGTGAATGAGGAAATAATCACATACCACATCGTACAACCCTAAATAGAAACTTGGGTTGAGGGCCAAAAAATGCCAAGGGGCCTGAGGTTGGGCCTCGGATGGGAATTCCCTATTAGCAGTATCCAAATGACCTCTTGTACATTTACCACCTCATCACATCTCCTAAGCCCACATGAGTAGTGCTCGGTGTGGGAAACAATGCGCCAGACTTGGCTTTTCCCATCAAATGGGGGTCCAGTAGCTGAGATTTCCCGAGGGGAGTTTGTCGCTTTGATATACAATGGGGCAGAATGAACCACTGCAATCGATGTTCGGGAAATCATGGGGTGGTCATTAAAACAAAGGATAGCTATTGAAAATGTTCGAAACACAACATCCTTATAGTGACCTGGAATGGGAACAACAATTGCGCATCAACCACTGATCATATTCACAATGCGGTATTAGTATTGGCTTGTATCTCAACATCCTCAAGGGTGTTGGACTGAAGTGGTTGGAGAGCCCTTGGGCCTAGAATCCCTTCAGTTCAGTGTCCCTTCTGGATAGGAAGGATGATGAAGTCCCAATCAAACAGGTGGGTGAGGCATAGATGTAACCATACTTTTTAAAGTCATGTAGTGTAGTGAAAGAGGCATACACCTCTGGGGAGAGGGTCGTATGAAAGAATTGAGATGATCTCGACGTGTATTGAGGCAAGAACCTGCACCACACCTTATGGCTTGACACGAGTGGAGGTTCTGAAGTTTGGGTTGGGCCAACAGATGAAATATCCAGGATTTCATAGATATCCCATAAGGATGGGAATCAAGCCATACGTAGTTCTTGAAGGCCATGCAGTTTAGCATCGTATGGTGATGCCGTGTGAGGATAAAAGAATGGGGAGCAGGGACATGGTGAGAACGTTATAATCATGGCATTAGTGGGGCTAAGGAAGCCTAAATCATATCATTCAAGGATCCCCTAAGAGAACAATACCCAGGGGGAATAGTAAAAGATATGAGTTTGGGACTAGGCTCAAGACGAAATTATTGAGCGTTCCTATGTATACCATGAAGATGGGAATCAAGACACACTTAGTTCTATGGATGCAGTTTAATGTATTGTTGGACAAAATATAGTTTAACGTCATGCAAAACGTTTTACAGTTTACATTCATGTAGGACCAACCAGTTTATGGTTGGGCTTATACGCTCACCATCCATGGTCACCGGGGAGTATTCTTCATTGGGGGTAAACCCTGTGAATTATGTAAGGTCCTTCCCATTTGGGCTCCAACTAGGGTGGTTTCCTGCTAGGGACCATTGGTGCCCGGAGGTCCAATACCAACTCACCATTTATGATGGAGCGGAGGAAAACCTTCTTGTTGAAGTCTCTAGCTATCTTATTCTGATGCCTTTCTAGATTATGCAGGGAACAAAGCCTATTCTCATCAAGTGCTTCAAATTCATCAAGATGAATTTCATCTACCTTATCTGGTGCCTGCTGGTCATAGACCGATGTGCGTAATGATGGTTGTTGGATCATGATGGTAATGACGGCCTCAGCTCCGTACACCTGGGGATATGGGTTTACCTCCGTGGAATTACAAGTTGTCGTCCGATAAGCCCAGAGGGTGTTGGGGAGCATGTCTGTCCAACTCATCTTGTTCTGACCAACTATTTCTGCAAGATGTTAGAGGGGGTTTTGATAAATGTCTTGATCTTCCCATTTGCATGCACGTGATAGCAGGAGGTATGGTTCAAACAGATGTTGTACTTGGAATAAAATTTCTTCAGCTCAACTTCTCGGATGTTGGTGTCATTATCCTTTAGGAGAACATGAGGGACTCCAAACCGGTATTTGATTTTGGAGATCATGAATTCCACGATAGAACATTCCTTGACTTCCTTGAGCAGAAATGCTTCTACCAACTTAGAAAAGAAATATGTGGAGGTTAGGATGAACCTGTAGTGGCGAGCTATCGGCGGTGGGTATGGTCCCATGGAGTCGAGTCCCTACATTGAAAATTACTAAGATTACATGGTGGAGTGGAGAGGTTCTGGTGGCTGACGAAATAAGTTTGAATGAATTTGGAACGCGTGACCTCTCTTGGCGAACTCGATGCAATCATGGATCATGGAGGGACAGAAGTACAGCAGTCTCCAGATCTGATGGGACAACTTCGTCTCAGTCTGGTGAGACCCACAAGAACTGATGTGAACCTGATTCATGACATGAGATATCTCAACTCATTGGATGCAATGAAGGAGAACACCATTGAACACACGCTTGTTGAAAATATACTCATGACTAGAACCACTCTAGAGGGTAAACTTCAGCGCACGACGTCAAATTCGCTCATGCTCGGCCCGATCAACTGGGAGTAGACCATTTTGAAGATACTTGACAAAAGGGGCTCTCTAATTTGGAGTCGCTTCAACCACTACATCTGATGGACTTTGGATCCTGATGTGGATTCATCGGTTGTAATATGTCTTACTCATAGGATATCATCATCATCTGGGGTGACATGACCAATGACTCTTTGATGTTCCATGTGTATAATCAGATCATCCTACTTGGGTTCGACAAATGATGCAGCCAGGCCGGCCATGGAATTGGCTCGACTATTCTGAGATCGAGGGACATGAGTAACTTCTGGCCATATTCGAAACTAGTCCATTAGCTGAAGGGTGAGCTGAAATAATGGTATGAGATCTGTAATTTTGTTGAAATAGTCACCGTTGATTTTCTTGATGACTACTTCGGAATCCCCTTTTACATGTAGATTGGTCACATCGATCTCGAGGGCCAGATCGAGGCCAATGATAAGAGGCTGATACTCTTCTTTGTTGTTGGTGCCGCCTTCCGACAAATAGGATTGAGTACAGTAGAATGGATTGCATCAGAGTATTGAATAAAATACCATGGACTACTATATTGAGTCTAGGATCATTGAGTCTCATACCGGTGGGGCTCCGGGAGGCACCACCAAAGTGCATCTGCCAACATGGGATGACCTGATCTAATGAGAGGATTGCCTCATCAAGAAAATCCAAGTCCAGAGACTGGTCCGCGAGGTTTGGATGGGAATAAAGGAAGTCTGCCAATGTTTTTCCCTTGATATCCTTCTGAGGGACAAACCTGAAGTCGAACTGCGGGAGGATTACCGCCCACCGCGCTAGACGACCGGTCAACATGGGGCAGTTCAGAATGTACATCAACGGGTCTACCCGAGATAGCAGTTGTACTTCATGGTGCTGCAAGTAGTGTCACAACATCCGTACTAAGAATACCAGCACAAGACATCTCTTTACGATGGGGGAGTATATTGTCTCTGTATCGATGAGGATGTGTCTGAGGTAGTAGAGGCTGTTTTCAGTTCCCTCATTGTTCTTCTTGGTGAGAAGGGCACCAAAAGATCATTCTAGGGTGGTCACATAGTGGACAATAAGATTTCTAGAGACTGGTGGCATCTAGACCGGAGGCTAAAGTAGATTCTTTTTTATTTCCTCAAATGCTGTCTGGCACTCTTTGTCTCATTCATAAGCGGTGCCTTTCTTCATGAGCTATGAAAATGGCTTACACTTACTGGCCCGATTTGGAATGAATTTGTGTATGTAGTCTAAGTGGCTTTATAAATCTCGATTATCTCGTATTTTTCTTGGGGGAGAAATCTGGCTTATGTCATTGATCTTCTCTGGGTTGATCTCGATTCCCTGATATCTAACAACAATGCCAAGGACCTTCCCGGATGTGACCCCGAAGGCAAAATTCAACAGTTTTATCTTCAGGTGCTGGGAACAGAGGAAGCCAAACACTTTCTCAGGGACATTGAGAAGGTCATGGAACTGGCGAGATTTGACCACCAGATCATCCTCATAGCATTTCCTCAAATTCCCGAGGATTTATTTGAATATTCAGTGCATGGTCCGCTGATAGGTGTCACCTTCACTCTTTAGTCCGAAGGGCCTAACATAGTAACAGAAAGTACCTTGGGTTGCCCTGAAAGCTATGGGATCTTCATCCTTGAGGTCTATCCAGATTATTTTGTATCCAGAGTAACCTTCCATGAAGGAAAGGTCCGGATACCCAGCCATAACATCAATCAGCAATTCCATCATAGGAAGGGGAAAATCATCATTCAAACAATGATGGTTGAGATCTCAGAAGTCGATGCATACTCTGATCTGTACTTTCTTCTTTCTTACTAGCACGATGTTGGCCAGCCATTTGGGGTACATGACCTCCTTGACCAAGTTGGCTCTGATGATCTTGTCCACTTTGGCTTCGACCCTGGCACCACGAGTAGAGTGCATCTTTCTAGAAGGCTGCTTGAACCTACAATGATTTTCCATAAGACCGAGGTGGTGGACGAATAACTAGGGATCTTTTCCTATAATATGGTCCTAACTCCAGGCAAATGAATCACGATGATGCTTCAGGAAATCTATGTTCTGTTGCTGCTCCTCGGGGGGCATGGTGACAATGACCAATGTGGGACTCCGATCTGCCTCACTACCTAGGGTCACCTGTACCGGTTCATGGACCATGGCGGAGACACATTCTTTAAAGGCCATGGGAGAATCCTTCATATCCACTTATTCTCTTGCGAAGGAGGGGTTCCCATTGGGAGAAGCTTCTTCTAGATCGGAAGATCCTGGCGAGAGGCTTGTACTAGTGTGGACTGTAGTGGACAACATATCAAGAGATTCATGTGCTGCTGAAACCATAGTAATGAAGGTAGTCCATCCGATCCCATCTGGACTTTGGCCCAAGGGGCCATGCTTGATGATATGAAAGAATTAGTGGTGGGTCGGCTTGAGCTGGTTGATTCCAGCTCAGTGAAATAGACACGTATGACATACTGTTGTTTCCACGGGGCAGACATCCTGATATCGTATGGGGGTTGGAGGCTCCGAGATCACTTAAGCCTGATTTGTGTAGGAGTACGAGGTGATCTTCTACCATCACTTAGACGGGAGAACATGTTTCCCACTTTTACCATAGACAGTAAAACATTGCCCCATGTCGGTGGTTGTGGCCTCCAATCGATGGATCAGGAAGACGTAGGCATCATCCAGACCTGCCCAGGGATCAACCGTAACCGCAACGGGTTTAACCTCACTGACCTGAATCTTCTTTCCATTTCACTTATAATAGTCAGCATCCAGGTTATGGGATTCATGATAGGAAAAAGGAGATGCATCACCTTTGAGTATGCATACTCAACCATAAGGGAGTACTTTAGGTACTGGTGATATGACGAAGGGACTACCGCATTCAGGTGAAGCCATGATCTTCCCATCAATGCATTATACGCCGTGTCCTAAGTGACAACCATGAACTCAGTGCTCGAAATAAGGCCATCGAACTTCATCTTCAGATGGATCTTACCAACTAGGATCTTCTATGTCCTATCATGCCCCTGGATTCTTAAATCGGAGGGAGTCAAGTCATCTTCAGAGAGCCCCAACTTCCACAACAAGCACGTCGGGATAAGGTTAATCCCAGAGCCAGTTTCAACAAGACATCGGCTAACCTCCATGCCGTTAAATTGGCCGGTGATTTATAATGGGAAGATGTGCCCCTATATGGGAAAGTCGTCATCTTCTCCAATGAAATAAATAATGGTCTGCCATTCAGATTTCTCGACCCCTTCAGCATGAAAATATTCTGTAACTGTTACCTCCGTCTCAAACTGGAGGGTGCATCTTAAAGCCTTAGAAAGGGCCTCCTGTA
This sequence comes from Viscum album, assembly GCA_963277665.1. Lineage (NCBI taxonomy): Eukaryota > Viridiplantae > Streptophyta > Magnoliopsida > Santalales > Viscaceae > Viscum > Viscum album. The sequence continues at coordinate 1,017,125,202 of OY728140.1, read as the reverse complement.
TATCTGATGATAGGAAAAGGGCCTCGAGGATGGAAATTCTTGGTGGGAGGTGGGAAAGCTACATGAGGACATCATATTTCAATGCCATGCATGAACCTCTGCTTGTAGGAGGCCGCTCTATGATAGGAGACATGTTGGGCCCTGCAGGCTGGGCTGGTGGCTGACTGGTGCTTGGTATATCCCGTTGCTCGCTAGTCGAATCCCAGAGAGTAGCTTCCATATGAGGACCAGATGACTGTTATTAGCCTGTAGCAGGGTGAGGCGGGTCGTGGCATGGTCGGGGTAGCTCTGCCTGATCCCGTAGCACGAAAAATAGTAGAGGCGAGCCTGACGACACCAGATGAAGAGGTTTCACATGCTGAGCTCTGCACTGGGCCTGTTGTCTGGTCTTAGTATCTTGCACAACCTGGAACGATGTGCCAACTGTTGTTCCCTGATGACCTATATTGTTGCGGCTCCAACGACGTTGGCGTCAGCTGGGGATGTTGGGGAGGTTCGTCGGGTGCTCCCCGCCATCAGGAGTCATATTGGGATTTACCAACCCCATGGTGTTAACCAAAGCGTACCCTCAACTACTGATTGAAGAGTCATCCATCAGTGGATGGATTGTGGGGGGATATCCATATCATGGGGCATGAATTTTCAGAGAGTGTGGGATGATGATGGCATTGGAAGGGCGCATTACTTTCCCTTGTGTCGCAGATGCTTTCTCTTCTCAGAAGCGGTTGGCTGAGATGATTTTGCAGGAGTGGTGGTCATGGATACTGAACGCTCTGGTTGATTCAGGCATTCATGAATGATACCATGGGAACTAGTAACTGTCTTTAACGCCATCCAGTCATCATAGTTCTAGGAACCATGGTTAGAAACCTGCTGCCACTCACCTTCATTGTCACTACTACTGTCTGGCCTTACAAAGACACTTGCCACTTGTTCCATGGTCGGGCCCAGCCTGACTATGTTGTTATCAACATGGTCATGAAGTTAGCCATTGAACACATATAACTTCTTGAGGGTGTGCACATGAATTCAATGATAGGGGAAGTAGTTGGGGTGATCAGTGAGATTCACCTCTTCCGGCCTTCTGCACTCAGGATAGAGCACAATCCCATGCTCTAAGGTGCTACGGAAGTAACAAGGGATCTGATTCTCATTGAAGGAGTAGGTCCAGTTTCTCCGGTTCTGGAAGGGGGTCTTTGGAGCCTAACAATAACGAGGAGATGGAGGAGCCTTTCGAGGAGGTGGACCCTGATTGTACCACTTGGTATGTGGCGGCGCATTCCGTGGGGGAATCTACTGATTATGAGGTGGACGCTGCTGAGCCAGAGGCTGCGACAGAGGTGGAGGGCGTTTTCCAGGCTACAGGGCTAGTGCCACTAGTAGCCATTCTAGTTGCTTGGGGGCTTCTATTAGGGCCACCATAGCAGATGGCCTCTTGCTGCACCGGAGTCCCAAACATGGGCCCACACCTTTATTTGAAGTGGGCCAGGGGCTGTGACAGGTCCCTCGTCCCTTAGAGGGGGAGAAGGTGGGATTCCTTAAACCCAGAGGCGCTGACATGTTATCCACCCATGCTGGATATGGCTTAACATCCGGTGAGATTTCTACCTGTTGCATTTCCCATTCCTCTAGGCAGGCTATGAGCACTGCCATAGGATCATCTATTGAGTGGTCCTTGTCTTGATGGGGATCCATTAATACGAGTCTGTTTCCAGTTTCTTCAACATGATAAATAGTCATAGAGGCTCGTGGAGCGGCTGGTGGAGAATCATTGGGGATACTGGGGGAACCCGAGCTAGATTCCTTGGATTCCCATGCCATTCATGAGGGTTTGGCGAGACATATCGTGCCCTCTTTCCATGAGCTCCGGTTTCAGGCCTGTTCGTGGTAGCAACATGATCATAGTGTCCTGAGGGTAGCTCACTGAAGGGAAGTTGTTCCTTCCCTTGTTGTATTGTCCTAAGATTGCCATATTCTAGCTGTCACTCTATAGCGCGTTCAGCCAAGAGTTTTTTGAAAAACTTCTTTTACTCAGCAAGTTTTTGGTGCAACCGGGCCTTCTCAGAGTCTTCCTTCATCTTATACACTAAGGATTACAGGTCGGAGCGTTTGGTAGATCTGACGTGCTATTTTCCATTACCAGAATTCTGGCTGAGTAACAATGCCTTAGTGGGCGCATGGAGACCTATTAGGTTACTCTTCTGGTGAGTAATCCTCCCTGATGGATCCAATAGTGGTGGAACACCCTCAGGGGGTAAGTCCTCATAATGAAAGTCCAGCTCATCCTCCCTATCCACTAGGTCGGCCATGTTGACCGTGAGGCTTCCTGGGGGAATGTCCTCGATATCGCCTAGAAAGTCTAGTTACTACTGGATAGGATTGAAGAGGAGGGCATCATACTATCCCCAACCATTGAATTTCACGTTGGGGATGCCTCCCTAATAATTTTTCAGAGTACCTTGAATCTCTGATCACATTGTTGTTGGAGGGTCTTACGGCAGCCTGGTGACTCAGGGTGTTGGGCCACAGGGAGTGCAGCAAACACAACCAGATGAAATTGCATGCTGATTTCATCAAAATGATCATGGATCCTAGGATAAACCACTAACTAATGTCGAAGACTAAAATGAATCGCCCATAGGTTGTGGTGGAAACAATCAACTTCATTTAGGTTGAGGGATTCCGGTGCGTGAAAATTCTACGCTACCACGGGCCAGAACTTCTCCGGGAAGTGGCCCGCTACGAGGATGTTCCACAGGCTCCTCATCTCAGATTCAGGTTATGGTCCTTGATTTCCCCACTCGTCATCTAGGGGTGGCTGAGGAACTGGGAGTAGTACTGAGTCATACCGTTGTGATGGCCGGCTGGTCGGTGGATAGTATGGCGAACGGGCTGAATGCCCGCCGAATCTTGGGCTGTCTTCCGAAGATCATAGAGATTAGGCATCCACGTCGCAATTAAGTGGGATGACGGCCACCATTACCAGCTCAGGGGATAGGGCTACTGGAAATTGGTCGTGCTGCTGCTCTCCTTCCATCGATCCCCATAATATCTCTCTGTGATCTCTTGTTGAGGTAGAGAATGCTTCTGGTGACGATGGTGGTGATTTAAAAACCGTGACATGTGGGGTTTCTAGATTTCAATCCTCCTTGATGTACCAACGGAGGGAGGCGTGAATCTGATGGACCTCTCATTCTAGGAGCATTCGGCTGATACGCCTTGTTCCTGCCCCGACTATTGACTTGGATGAGTGGGAGGAGGGTTCCTATGGAGAGTCATACTCAACTTCATAGTTTGATAAGAGGACCGGTTTGATCTCCATATGGGACTTCCCAGGATTCATCTTGTGATTGTGACGACCCACCTTCTTACTCCCGTGTGGCTCCTTTGGACATGGTAGATTTCTAACATGGGGTCCTTCGGCCGCACTGGTGGTGGGGCAGAGAGGGATTCCTCCCGAGAATGCTGGGGTGCGTGGAGCACCTAGAAAAATGTCAAAGGGGACATAGGGAGGACCTCCATGGGTAGAACTGGTGTGGGAAAGACCTCCACTAGATCTGTAAAGAAGTATGGGGAGGACCTCCATGCTTGTTTTCCCTGGTGACCTCCGAATGAGGAGGGTCCTTTTACTGGTCTAACTGATCATGGGTAAGACCTCCATGCTGGGTGCGAGTGGAGAAAGGTTGTCCCTCAACCCTTTGGTTGTCGAGGCGAGGAAGACCATCACCAGCTACCAAGAGGACATGGTGATGGTCCCCATGCAGAATAGAGACCAGATGTGCAATTTCCCTACACCAGCAGTTGGGGGCAGGTTAAATGACCCCATACCCCGTGTGGTGGGCACGGAGGATACTTCCATACTGAGTGTCACTGCAGTGTGGAAGACCATCATTTGGATTGGTGGTGGCCCAGGGAGGACCTCCATGATGAGACTCGAAGCGGGGAAGGCCAACACTTTCCATTGTAGCAGTACGGTGAGGACCTCCGTACTATGTTACATTGATGCGGGTTGGTTCGCAGCGGCCACTTCTCATGCCAGCGACCAAGATAGGTGACCTAGCCTACCCGTGGGGTGGTTGGGGTCTTTATCTTGGTCGGGCATAAAAATTCCCCTGCTCATCATACGTAGGGAACTGGGGATATGTGTCGGTGGTGGCTCGGGCCACAGTAGATGCTGACATTGACGCCCATTGGGGAGCGTCCTCCTCAGCTTGCGAATGATGATGGTGTCGGGCCGAACAAACCTGGGCCGATGGTGTAAGAACGTAGCTTACCTGATCCTATTCCAGCTTAACCAGGTGTCGGTGCTAACACGGTCGGGTGGGAGTCCTCACCGGGAGTCACTGGAATGGGACTCTAACCGGACTGGGCTGTATGTCACCTACCTCATCTGCGTATGGCAAGGAGTCGTCAAAGTGCTTCAGGGACAGGCTCCCAAAACGGTTGTATGCCAAGGTGGGTAGAAATGGCTCCCTGCACAGCCCTCAAGTGCAGCATTGGTGGAGAGGTACATACACCTCCAAGTCTAGGCAGGATATACCCCGCATAGGGATGGTCCCCTGCTCCTCATAACATCACATGAGGTCATTTATTACCCTGTTTTGAATGACCTCAGATGGGGAGATGGGGCATGGGAACCCCATATTCGTAGATGTAGAGGTAATCTTGGATGATTTTAATACACTTGCAACGACAGTGTTGGCACTGCCCCTGCCCCTACGTAGACGGGCAGGCGGTGATCGCATCCCTGGAGCATCAACATCTTTCGTGAGAAGTAGGGAGATTAACTCGTCAATGCTGAATGAAAAAAGGAATCGATGACCAATACCCCAGTGCCATCTCATCTTCCATGGACAGTAAGAGGTATCAATATGGAGAACGTCACAGAATGGTATGTCCAATGTTGTACTGCCCCAACTTCTGGTGAGTTTGATGTCAGGCCCTCTATTTTCTTGGTGGGACCTAGTGCTGGATAACTGGATCTAGTGACACATAAATCCATTGATTCTTTGAATGCTACTAGTATCCATTTTGAGAAGAATATATTCACATCGGGTTCACCATTTCTGTTTCTGATTTTTTTTCTGGGGCGTGCGCGTCTGTCTGCTTGAGTAAGAAAGGCGCGAAGTTGTTGCCCTGCATTCCTACCTTCCAAAGGCGGGTGACATCTGCTCCTTGTTCAGGGACGTTTTCACTTTGATCGAAATGGGATGATGGGATGTCGGTTCTTCCATCCGTGGATTTCTCCTCCCAACTAATCACCTAGTCCGGGTCTCCCTCATAGATTTAATATGTTGTTCGTGAAACACTTCCTAGCACCATATCTTCATGGAAACCATTTAATCACACTCCTTTTGTCGGGACATTCCATGGGGTCTTGTCAGGGTAGCAACCTTACGTCAAATGACTAGTCACGTTGGGCATCACATGAGTGTCTTGGCGCTTGGGGGTTGTCGTTTCTATCTTCTATGCCTTATTATAGGGCTTATAGAGGGCGTAGAATCATGTGGCATCCCACATCAAACGCTGTGAATCATATACCATGGGCATGTATATGAGGTTTTCCTCAGCTTCCCATGTTTAACCTAGGGTATGTTGCAAGTTTAATGTCCAGTGGAGATGGATCAAGCTGATCATAACACTGACTAGAGTGGATCAAATGGAGGAACCCCCTAGAGGGAACACTGATGTTGGGGAAAACAGGTGGTTGGCTTCCCAATTTCTGTTTAATGGAATGAGGAAACGGGTGGCATAATCCCACCAGGATTTGGCTGACTGGTTAAGAATCTGGATGGATGATAGAATGTTCTGTGACGTGGATGGTGAATGGGATGGAACCTTCATGAGGATGGTGATAGTTTTAGTAATGGTCCTTGAAGATACTTCATACGTATCCCTTTGGTAGGGAATCAAATTCCACGTACTTCATATGATGATGGATTACGGCCGATTGGTGTTTCAACAGCTTACCGCTGATTGAGGTCACAACGGCTTACTACTGCATAGAGTTTCAATGGCCTATCACTGAATGGGGAAGTCAACAAATAGCTTATGAATGGGATGTCAATGGCATACCTCTAAATGGGGATGTCAATGGCTTGTCACTGCATAGATTCACTATGACTTACCGCTGATTGATGTCACAACATATTACAGCTGGATGGGGCCCATAGTTTAACGTCATGCATGAAGTGGGAGAACCGACATGAAGGGTGTCAAAACTACAGGGTGTTTCACTTTAACCTCTTCGAGGCTTCCTACATACCCTTCCTTGGCAAGGATTAAAGACCCCGTAGTTCAGGTGGTGGTCAGTGAACCGACTTGAAGGTGGACCTGGGGTCCAATGGTGGTTGGGGATGAACCTCGTGGAGGCTTACTACAATCATAGCATTAGCAAAGATAAAAAATCACATAGTTCAAGTGGTCTTGGGGCATACACTCTAGGCATCCCAATGAGTTGGTGAACTGATGTGAAGATTGTCGGAATGACCGGTGTTGGGCATTAACCTCAGGGGGGCTTCCTACGTACATCACCTTAGCAAGGATCAAATATGTCGTAGTTTAAGTTGTATTGGGGATTACACTCTAGGCTACCTGATGGGTTGGTGAACTGATGTGAAGATGGTCAAAATGACCGGTGTTGGGCTTGAACCTCAGGGAGGCTTCCTACATACCTTTCAATGGAAAAGATGAATGTCCCCGTAGTTCGAAGTGGGTTGAATTTGGGGCATATTCTCTGAGGCGGCAAGGGTATCGGTGAACCGACATGAAGGAGGAAATGGGTTCCAATGAATGGTGGCCATGAACCTCATGGAGGATTCCTACATACCATGCCTTGTAAAAGATCAAAGTCCTCATTTTTCAGAGTGGGTGGAATTTGGGGCTTACGCTCTGAGGTGGACTAGGGTGTCGGTGTACCGACCTGAAGGAGGAACTGGGGTCCAATGAATGGTGGTCTTGAACCTTGAAGAGGCTTCCTACGTACCCATCCTTGGAAAAATCAACGTCTTCATAGTTCAGAGTGGGTATGTGGACAGACGTGAAGGTGGACATGGGGTCCAATGGATGGTGGGATTGAACCTCATGGTGGAATCCAACGTTCCCTTCCTTGGCAAGGATCAAAGACCTCGTAGTTTAGTTGAAGGGCCATTTGAGACTTACATTCTAAGGTGGCCAAAGGAATATGTCACTGTCAGTGCTCACTCTCAGCCCAAGTGAGTCATGCTCGGTGTGAGAATTAAGAGAGAGCAGAGACCTGACAATCACGTCGCAAAAGGCGCTTCTGAGGGAAGTGGAGTGGGGCTTATGCGTGATCACAACACAAAGAGGAAACATGTTATCATGCGTGGTTAGCAGCCCGAAGAGGTTAGGACACACTCACAGAGGGAGGCCCGATGGTGACAAATCCCAAAAGGAGAGGGATTTGGCACCAAAGGAAGGAGGGGTCCGGTGTCCACCCCCTGGTCCTTAGGACCAAAGAAGAAAAGAGGGACATGGATGCTACCTACTACAATAAAGATTGGGGCTTACATCAGGGTGGTTTCCCTTTCCCCATGATCAAATTACGCTACAATAAAGAGGATATAACCACTATGAAGGAATATTTCACTCCCTTGGAGAATAGTGGGCATGCAGAATGTCCAAGGTGGGGGCACCCATGTGCGAGGCACGGGATGAGGTCACAGTTTAACGTCATGTGCTCAGTACGAGGGTGCTTAGATGTTTAACATCCTGCAGCTTAGACGAGGTGGGTTTTCTCTGCACCCCTAGGACATACATAACCAGTATCCTCTACTCTTTGGTGTAGAGTGGGGAAATGTAATGCCATAGTGAGGGGGTTTCATGGAGCGAACCATGGGGTGGGGGTGTACATTATCTTGGCTATGATAAGAAGAAATAGTTATTAGCGTTCCTATATGAAGAAGCATGAGGCAATGAAATGCCACAGGAAGTATCATCCAAGTTAATTTGAAATCACATCATGAAAACCTAGATGGTTGCACGAGAAATGGAATTGAAAAGTAGAGGGGTTCAATAGGCAGGGGCCTTGTGAAGCTCTGGTGCTCTGTGTGGCAGAGGGTACTTGCGAAGAGGTGTGCTTCATGAAGTGCAACGCCTCAGCCTAACCATAGAGAAGAGGTGAATATATGAGGTTCTTCGCGAAGTGGAAAGTAATTCTTGGAGAACTACCTCACAAAGAAAAGGTGCCTCATGAAGAAAGGTGTCGTGAATCAATGTGCTTCACGAAGTATAGTGAACCTACCTTAGCATGTGGATCATGTGTACAACAAGGGGGTTACGCAAAGCATAAACGCTCCGCAATGACCATGGTCCCCTTGAAAATCACCTTCCTTTGCGGAGTCCATTGGTCTCCACAAAAATCATCCCTCTCGAAAGAGGGGGTAAAAAAATGCAAAGGGGAGGCACTTCGCAGAGCAGAAGTACCTTGCACATATCATGGTTTGCAGAGCAGAAGGTGCTTCATGATTCAGGAGTTAAGAAGTTGAATGGTCAGATGATCCGCCCTTGAGAATTTTGGAGAGGCCAGTATTTATAGGGGAGAGGTGTCGCGAAGAAGATCTTGCTCAGTGCGAAGAATGAGCTTGCTCTGCGTCAGGTCACGAACATCAAGGGTGCATGAAGAACGTTATCTCCTCCTTGCTCTGTCGCGGGTCGCGAACGTCAAGTGCGGTTGCGGAGCATTACCGCCTCTTTCCTCCATGGCGGCTCGCAAACGTCAAGGGCACTCATAGGGCATTACCACCTTCTTGCTCCTCGGCGGCTCACGAACATCAAGTGCGGTCATAAAGAATTACCGCCTCCATGCTCCACAGTGGGCAAGGTGCGATTGGGGCTCTGTGAATGGGCTTCATGAGGCCTCTTTTTGAGGCTTTCATTTTCTTCAACTTCTTCTCCCATTTTGGTGCCAACACACATCCATCTAGGATTCTATGTCATCCATATAAATTTTATTAAGACACTCAAATGAGTGGAGCACATCTTTAATAATAACACCCTTAAAAGAATTTCATTATTACTCTTCTCCAATCAAGGAATCACTTTCATTCCAAAGTATTACTAATTTATATTTTCTCTAAAAAATATTCATTAACTATTATATTTTAGAAATTATTTCAGTTATTTTTTCATCTGTTCTATTAATATACTATTCTAGATATGAACTCTTCTTATAAAATCCATTTATATACATGAATATGTTTACAAATAATTCAATGGGAATTGTTTCAAGATATTCAAAAATTTCAGAATAAAAATCACTAAGTGATTTATCATTTTACAACTCCTCAAATTATAAATTGTTTAATCAAAACCCATATGATGAATCCCTCTCTATTTTAGATTGAATACAATCTAATATGATTACTTTCAAAAAGTGGGTGACTGGATATCTTCTTTAATATCTTTCTCACTTTACTATCCTTATTCTTAATCCGATTTTTTATATTCTTTGAAGAAACCATAGAATGGAAAACACCGTGAATTAAATATATATTTTCAAATTGTGGATTGTTTTCATTTATCTAATGAAATGAACTTCATTAGCCCAAATAAAATTTAGTTTACTTAGAAAAATCCAATAATTAGTGACTTTCCTTGTGATACTCACCAATGTCCTTATGGGATTGGTTCAAATATATGAGGAGGATTGAATCATGTTTTGAATTATTTTTACAAAATCTAGAACTATTTTACCTCATTTGGAATTAAAATTAGTTTTTTGGTTAGGAAACTTTGATAAATAATTCTTTTATATAGAAAAAATTAACTATTTGCATGCATATAAAGTTGTAAATAGGCAAAAAATATTTTTATAAGGTTTAGTAAAAAGACCTACACCATGAAGGGATTTATTATTTACCCCAATCATAGATTCTCCACTATAATCATCCAAAACATTCAGTGGTTCACACTACTATAACTTATAGTTTCACAAATGAATTTATCTTAATATAATCACATAATAATTATCACTGTAGCTTCATATTGTTAACACGAATTCACATGTGGATCACCCTGTATATCATGAGTTACAAAGGATCAGTGGAGTCCCACCATATATATATAAGAATTACATTATAGTTATTCTTGGGAAGTAGATAAGTATCTCTATAAAATATGATTATATATCAATAATATAGTTCTCATTAAACTCAATTTAGAGACATTGAATGACTTCAGATCTTCATGATATGTTGTACATTACTCAGCCTTAACCATAGCCCAACATCACAATTCTTCAACATACCAAATCACATAGCTTCATCTATACTCAACCAATTCAGATCTCTCAAAATACTATCAAATTTATAGATTAATCAATATATTCTTATTCTATAAAACATAAAATGGGTTTTTCATTCTTCTTTTTATTTTAGAGATCTTTTATACACAATATTATCTCCAACTCTTGGTTTCTGAATGCACAACTACAATGTATGCTCCTTACTTTTTGTATTCTTTCCACAATCATCTCAACAGTTCACATGTTTGAGTGGATAAATGAAATGAAATATTTCAATTTCAATTTACACAAATGGGATACACTGATTCATTTTTAATTCCATCTAAAAATTTGTATTATTAAATACCTACATTGTTTCACATGTTTTTTCATGAAATTTAGTTTTAAACTAGAATTATATTATATTAATGAGATAATTTAATAAAAATTGTCTCAATTATAAGAACAAGAAAGAAAATATCTTCACAATGTATCTACAACATGAATGATTAATTCATGCTCAAAGAAAAATCATTAAAAATCTATAGCTCACATTTTTCACTAATGTATAAAATATAAGGAAAAATGATCTTATGGTGTGGAACTCATTTCATTAAAGTGAGGGAGATTTTCATGAATAAGACTACAGCCCATTAATCGTAAATCTACCCTAGACAACTAAATATTATCACTTCATCTTCCAGTCATTGAAAATTTCATAAACGTCAATCTCAATTCCTCATGATCACTAAAACAACCTCAGATCAAAATGATGCACGCTATGATAAACAATAGAATGATGTTAGATGATTCATCATCTAATTTATTCTAGAAAACTAATAATGTTCATATTTAGTATTGAATAAAATACATAGTGTAACTCTTATTTCAATCTTAGTCCTTAAAATATCAATTCAAGGATTCTATAAGCAGCATGATATTAGGAACTCAAAATACTGATTTAAGTTTCATAAAAAATAAAAAATTATGAAAAAACACTTTTATTCATTATTTTATATAACATTTCCACAGATTGTGATCATATTCGATTCATGATCATTAGTGTACCATAACTAATTCTAGAATTTTGTGATGTTTATACCATGAATAAATGACAATTCCATCATCCCAGATGATTTCATCTATATCATATTAGCAAACATTGAAACTCAATTTTTCTTGTAGTATAAAATTGATTTTTTTAATTGTTAATATTATATGTTAGTGGACTCAAATACATACATTCAAAATGTTTTATGATGAACTATATTATTATATATTAGAATATTTACCCGTATTTCCTTTTCTAATTTTCAACATCAACATGAAGATTCATGTTCTAGAAAAGTCATATTGTAGGCTCAATTAGTTATGTTGAAGCCTCACAATCCAAAATTACACTATGAATGAAGACATATTACTATCTTATGAATTTTATAATGATGTAAGATGATCATGAGTTTTTTATTTTCCAACATTACCTAAATTTATTACAATATATTGATTTGTTATGATCAATCCATATTATATGGTTTAAAAGATTATGTTTAGTGAAAAATATTTACATGTAGAACCTGAAGTCTAGCATTCATGGTGAATTCATACATTACAGTTGGAAAAGAATTATTCTCATGAATTATCAATTTTTGTAGTTCCATTTCTAAAAATTCTAAACTTCATAAAATGAATTCTAAGAATCTTAAATAAAACTCAAAACCATCTCCAAATTCATCTATGTTTTGTTCTACACCGATTTCAGTTTTCCACATCTACAATACACTAGGACGTCCTTCTCCCATATCATGGGTTTTAAAAACTACAATCATGAGACTTGATAGAAAATAACCTTCATAGTATTTAGAGTATGAAAATAAATCATTCTTTGAAACTATTTTAGATAGTAATGGAACTTCTCGATCATCATTAGTCATGTTTCTCCATGAAGAACAAACCCTCAAATATTCAAATTTATTAGGATTATAAGAATATTTATAGACTTGTATTATAATAAAAACCCTTCATCATCCTTCACCCTTAGTGTTTGGGAAAAAACTAACATCTTTGGTGGGTGTATATGAAATCCATCAACATGTTCATCACCTTTTTAATATAAAATTAACAGTGACCACAAAATCCTGTGACAATCCACTAAATCATCAAACCAAGGGTAATTCAAGGAGATACCACAAAATTCAAGGAAGATATCACTAAAAATTATGAGGAGAGGGAGATATGTGAATAAAGGGTCCTATGATCCATGATGGAGAGGAAATTATGGGAAAAGGGTTTAAAAATTTTTAAGGGACTTTTTAATTTAATTTTTTATGTGTATTGGAAAAAAAATATAGTATGGCCATTTATTTTTATATTCCATGTGGAAAACCATGCGGGTCACCTCTCATTAACAAAAGAGACTATGTAGTTTTTTAGAGAGTCTATAGGGAGTGAAAAAACTATGTGTCTACCATTAAAAATGGATTTATTCCCCCAACCCATCTCATTCATGATTAGAAACAAATTTACTACTAACCATGTGCTAACCATGCACACTTTCCTATATATCCAAAAATTTATATTTTCAGACTCCATTACTAAAAATCCAAAATATATCAAATGAAAATAAAAGCCACAAAAAAAATATTAGTGATCGAGTTGGTGTCACCTGAGGAGACCTCAATAGGACATTGTTCTCTAAATTCTATAGACTATGTGGTATTGGTGTGTCTACGCTTGGAGATATTGGTTTTATTTTGATTTCTAGTTTCATCATTATAAGCATCTCAGTTGAGTGTTATTTTCCTGAGTAGGGTCCTCTTTCATTATTCCAAAAACATTCCAGAAAATTCATTGAGGTTCAATGGTTTACACTTTCCACTACTTTCTACAATGGATATGGAACTTTTTGGGGTAGAAAATTCCATGGTGGGGAGATTATAACACACTTTTTTACTATAATGGTTTAAATTTTTAATTATGGGAGGTTTTAAAAATTTTAAGGTTTTTTGTGTTTTTACAAAATTTTGTGATGTTTCTGCATGTTTTAGGTTCTATGCATGGTTAGTAGAATTTTTTTTATAACTATACAACCCATGATTCTGTATTGATTTATCAAATTTTAAATGGTTGGATTATGGTTTTCCATGTATCTTAGGGTCCCAAGGTGAATCATGTGATTAGTTTTGTGCATGGGGGTGAGTCGCATAGTTAAAAAATAGTTTGGAGACACTTTACAACCCTATCCATGTAAAGTGAGTTGTTAAAGGTAGTGGATCATACATAATTGGATCAAATTTCAACAAACCATTCTGTTAAATCATATGATCTACAGACATTCACTTAAAAAGTGAAATTTTATAAAACATTCCGTACATTTTAAGGCAATTCTCCCCTTATCCTCCCCCATTGCATTTATCCAAGCCTCTTGGAGACCAAGGCTGAGCACCACTTATCTCCTTCGATCATGAATATTTTTACAATGTATTTAAAACATCCTTCAAGGTAATATTTCATCTAACTCCTATGTTATTTCCACAACCCTACCTATTATATTTTTTAGGATCCCCCTCTTAAAGAAACCTATTTTATATCCAACCTAGGGTGGGGTCTGTGTTAATATTTACAAAGGGTTTTAATTTTCTAGGCCCATAGAGGATGATTCCTTACTCATTTGGGTGTACTCTATGGGAAGATACATGTGGAAGCTTTTTTTACATTCAGAAGATATATGTATTACCAAATTGTTATTTTACATTTCAATTTTTTGAATGACTGAATATTAGAAATGAATTTTAAATTATAGTATAGTTATTTATAATTCCATCCTTAGAAAGATAAGTTATTTTCAATAAATTCATAGCTCAAAATATATTTATTATTGTGAATTTCAAATGCCTCTATGTGATTAATGTTTTAATTACCCTTGTGAAAATGTGTATAGGTTAATTATAAAAAAATTTGAGGACCAATGTGGGTTATATGACCTATTTTGGATTTAAAATGAAGGGATCTATATTGTGAAATAGGTTTTTTGTTAATGAATATAAAATACATCAATGAGAATAAAGTTTTAATTACCATTGTGAAAATGTTTATAGGGAACATATAAATAAAATTGATGACCAATGTGGGTCATAGAACCTATATCTGAGTTTAAAAGAAGGGATCCATATTTTGAATAAATATTTTAATGAAGAATGGGCTTTATCCAAATGGATTCTAAAAGGATTTTGATAACATAATTTTTTAGCATAGGAAATTACTTGACATTCTGATTTTATTTTTTATTTGAATCATTCATAATAATTTTATAAAATAAACGGTTTATATAACATGTTATCCTAATATCATTGACTATTTTCTATTTCACTTTTAATGGGTTTATTATTATTACTATATGTTGGTTAGAGGATTTGGAAAGGGGTTGTTTTGTTAAAGGGAGTCGGAGGAAAGGTTCTTGATATTTTTTATAGCCTATTTAAATGATTTTCTCAAAGACATGTTATTTTTAATGTTAATTCTAGGTAAATAATTAGAGACCTGTGTAAGAGAAAATTCAAATTATCTTGTTTTATAGATAGAGTGATAAATAAGTAGTTGAGTTCACCTGAATGGTTGTTTCCTATGGAAGATTAAACATACAAGGAGGTTTATAAGTCTTGACTAGTTTGAAGTGACTACATGTAATAAATTTTTCTTGTTGGAAGACCAATGATTCATTTCTATAGTTCAGGATCTTGTTCCTTGAGTAACTTTGTTTTCAACCCATAATGATTACACTTTTATAGGTAGGTATTTGTATGGTATTTATTTTACATTCTTTTTAAATCCCTTTATTCTTGATTCTTTTGGAACTGTTGGTGTTATTATTTATTTTGAGGTATCCTTATTATTTTGGGGGCCTTTTGGTGTACTTCTGAAATGTTTTTAAAAGTATTGTTTGAGAATTTTTTAAAATAAAATGTAATGTTTTATTTGGTTTTCTTAAATGTTTTGAATATAATTTGAGGAATTTTTTACATGTCTCATCAAATGAAAATTGTTAGCATTTATTTTTAAAAAATATTTCATATGTGTGAATTTTATAAGAGAACAAATATATTCTTTATGTTAAGGATGTGGGATTTTTTCCATTAAGGGTCAAAAAATTTGAGAATTAAAGATTCTTTATTTTAATTAGAATGATAATTCATTTTATATTTAGTAAATAGACATTAATAGACTCCTTAGTGAGATACCACTAGACTATTGTTCTCACACCCTACTACTTTGTTGTTTTATGCAGTTAATATTCTTTTATAAAATGTCCACATTAAATTCCAAATGGGTTATCATTCAATTGGTATGGAGATATTGAGCTGGGTTATAGAGATAAACATTAATTACATAGATGTTCTTGTGGTATATCTTGGTCTATATTAATTTAGTATATCAATGTGTCATCCAAGACCAACCATCTTCTAATCTATTTTAGTATTATTCTACTATATTTTTTTATTTTATTAATTCTAGATGAGGTTGTTTGAGGTATTTTTTAATTGAGGTTTATTTATGAATGGGTTAAATCAATGTTAGTTTTGATTCATTTGGTTTTTATGGTTTTTTATTTATGTTATAATTATTTGGATATTCTGTGGGCATCCAATGTGAGGAAGGTCCATGATGGAATCTTGTTAAGAGTTTTGTTGTGAGTTAAATCATATAGTAGGGGGAAATGATTCAAATAAGTGTTTTTGTAATGCCCAATCACTGTATTCTATCCCATAGAGATCAAGGTGATATTTGGTCCATCTATCATGATATATCAAGTCTGTATGAATAGGTTGATTACATATATTATAACTATTTTAACTCTTCATCAAGGAAACACTATCCCCTAATTTTTTTTGTACTTTTACAAATATCATCAAATCAATAAAAAATTCAATATTAATTCATAATTTTGACAATTTATAACCACAAGTTTCAAAAAAACATTGAATCATAGATGTCTTCCATATGAATATTTAACTTATAAGGATTTATAACTAATAATAATGAAATTAATGGTGTTAGGTTTCAATGGATTTATTTATACGAAAAATAACTAATCAGTATTCATTGTCTACTCATATTCTCAATAAAGAGAGTTGAACAAATGAATTGAAGAGGTTATATTCTCCTTTAAGGTTATATATTTATAAAATCATCATTCTATAATAATTTCTAGAATGGTTTTAAAAATTTATTTAGAACTATAATATACATTAACCCTATTAAATTCAACCAAGTTACATAAATATATTAATGATATTTGACTAGATCATAAGAGGAGTATTTTTTATGATGATAAAAATAGAGTGTAAAAGATTAATTTAAATGAAAATAATTCCATTTAATGGTCGAATAGATAGCCCATGTAATTGACTAAATTGGTACCTTATTAGTGAGACTCGAATTAAACCACCATAAAGACATAAATGTTAACCTTGACCATTAGATTATAAAATATTATTGAGGTATAAAATAAACTACTAGGGGAATTATTTCACCTAAAAAGGCGTCAATAAAAAATATATGGTATTATAAAACAAATTTTATAGAAAATGATTAATAATTATCCCGTAGAATAATGATATATTTTTTAGAAACCAAAATAATGGAAACTATAATTTTATGATAGTAGAATAACAATGTTACCCAAATATATATTCCATCAAACTCCTCATACCATATATCTATCCTGGATCAATGACTCACCACCAATGAATAATGAACTATTCAATTTTTTTATCACATTCAACAACCTCAACATTTCCATTGACATTGATATATAATGAATAATAATAAGCATAATAGGATTTTTTTAAGAATATAATTTAACCCTATTCATGAATAATTGAAAATTGTAAAACCTACATTTTTTATAAATCATGTAATAAAAAATTTCAATTTGAAAAAAGATAATTATTACATTTCAGGAAAACTATAAAATACATTATTAATTATAAAAAATTATTAACATAGAAAGGAGTGATAATTAAATATAAAAAACAGAATGTAATAAACATAAACCTCATATTTTAAAGCATAAAAAAACAACCTCCAAACTTATCAAAATTTATGTAGCCATGTATTATTAGAAAAAATGTTATTTTTATAGGTAATGATCCATGATTGTTACATTCATCCAATTAATTACTTTGTCACTTTGAACTATTTAATATTCATAGATCACATTGGAGGCTTATTAATATCAATTAAAAATGGAAAAAAACCCATTGATGTGGTTTTGAACCAACTACAAAATACATCACTCACCCAATAATTTGTATGGATAATGTCGTTTGCTAACCACACAACCACTGTTTGACCCTTCCAAAACATATGAATAAGCACCAAACCTGATCCATGGTCATAAACTATTTCCTAATAAAAATAATATTACCCCCAATATTAATAATAATAAAAAAAATTAAAAATAAATACATGTATTTGAAAAATAATCAAATGATCCTTTTGGGCAGAAATTAAACCCCCATTTTTAATAATTTAATCCAATGAGAACATATTTATAAAAACCCAAATTTAAAATGAATTCCAATGCATAGATGACAATTATGAAATCATTTAAGAACCGATTATTTAGATTCATGTCATCCCATTTGACCAATAACACATAATTTATAAATAACATAGAAGAAAATTTATAACCCATATTTTACAATAAATTGGGAATTTTTTATAAATATTGATTTAAATCCCACTAATGAATATTTATCATAAATATAAAAATAATAATGACTATATTAAAAACCCATTAATATTTTTTGTAAATATTTTTCAATGATAATATAATAAGAATAAAATTACCTAGATTTCCTTTCCATGAAATCCCTATGAATTAATATTTTGATGATCACTAAAATAAAACCACGAGATTTTACTGTATATTTATATTTAAATAAATAATGTTATTAATAGACTGATTTATATAAAACACTCAACTAAAATGAACCATGATATGTTTTATTAAGACAAATATTACAATTTAAGATAAATATTAATAAGTTTTGATAATCCCAAATGAAATAAAATTATGAAATGATTTGAGAAATAAAAACAAAGGTAAATAAAAATACCATGGACATGAAATCATTATCATAAAGGTTTTATTGAAAGATGATACATATGATTATGTATATGGAATGAAGTTAAAATATTAAAAATACAATAGATATTTAGAGTTTAATGTAAATTAATTGGACGATTTATTTCATAAATTTAATTAAGGAATATAATATGACCATTATAAATGTGGTTGTTGGACATAAGGTTATTGGAGATATGAAAAATGAATTGGCAAAAGATGAATTAAAAATTCACATAACCCGAGTCTCCACTAGGCCTGCATGGAAATCTCGATCCCATTATACTAGAAACTAGTTCCTAACTACCAAATATATAAACCTAGGAATTTTTTTACCCTTGTATAATAATAAATAAAAACATACTAAGCTAACTAAGAATATGAAATAATGTATATATATGATTCAAATCCATAAATATCAAAAAATAAAGTAAAAATGATTACAAAACAAGGAATATGAATTATAACAAACAAGCTCATTTCAAAATAGTACACTTCTATCAAACAAATCAGAAATAAAAAAAATAGATACCCAAAATAAAAGATATATGAACACAATAAAAAATATAGTCTAAGCTCCTCCACATGACCCATGTCCCCACTATGTCTCAAAATATAGATTAACATATTAGGAAGAGTCATAATGATCTAATATCATGACATGTGAATTTAAAAGTAGTCGAAATATCTTTACTCACACACACAAACAAACCACTGTGTATTTTGGGGTGTGAGTCGAACATAAATAGTTGGATTCTACAATAGATTTTATGAATATCAATTCATAAATGTGATCATTATTACTAGTTTTAAAAAAGTTAAAAAATATTTTCTCACATTAATACAAATATGCAAAAGATAAACATTTTCATAATTTTAATCATTTCCTATTCTTAAATATCCATAGTAAGAAAATTATTTCCAAATATCGGATCATTTAACATAAATCCCATGTTTTAAAAGAATAAATAAAAAATTCCATTAAAATTCCTTTTTAGTTTATAAAGTGATTAATTTTAAAATATAAAAAAATCAGTCTAATTTTCCTCCTTTTAAAATAACTATCCAATTATCATGCATAATGAAAATTCCACCTAAAATTTTTCATAATCAAAAAATAAAAAACCATTATTAATCCATTTGAAAATGTGAACCAAAACCACCCTGAATGAAAATTAAAAACCTAAGAGAGAACAAATATATATAACAATTAATCTCTAAGAAAATAACAAAAATCATTATATCAAAAAATCAAAAAATTATAGGGTATACAAAGGGAAAAATTATAGAATCCCCTAAACAATGCATATTAAGAACTATGTATCATGGAAAACTCTCTAGGAATCATGTAATATGATCATGGACCTAGAATCTATTATTCATAAGATGACCTAAAATAACATTTATATCATTATAGTAGTCCAATTAGAATATTCTAGATACATAATCCATCCACATCAAACAACATAATCCATCATAGAAAACCATAGTCTCTACAAGCCATAAGCCCCCAACAGATGCATGATCTAAACTAGGGCACTAGAATGATCAAAAAATAAAATATTATAGGGATCATTCACCATCAACTAATTTACCAAATATTCTAATGATATCAATCGATAGAGACAACGAAACAAATGAGGGACTAGATTGTCACAAGAGTCGTAGAAAATAATTTCTTTTAAGTAAACATCATCCCACCTACCAAATCTTCAGAGGTAACAACTCATTTTCCATAAATTCAAGTAAAATCATAAAAGTATAGTAAAAAAATATAGAAAATACTCTATGGGGATAATAATCCTTTCATGAAAAAAGTAAATGTGAATAAATGAGGGAACCACAATTTTTTTAAAAAAAAACAGTCTACAGTGTGCCAATAGTGATATTTAAAAAAATATTGTGATACTAATTAAATTTAAAATCATTTAAAAAATATCATTATGAAACCCATTGAAAATGAACCCTAAATAATTTCATATTAATCTTTTTGGAAATCATCCCCATATTTTATGAAAAATTTAAAACTAATAAAAAGAATAAACAGTTTCAATACACTTAATCCTGGTCCAAACATACTCTATTTATCATGTGATACATTTCAAATTATGAAAAATATCACTTGAAAACCAATAAATTAACGTAACCAATTTAAAATTATAATTATTTTATTAAAATCCACATTATAATTTTATAAAACAATTGGAATTGATAATGTATAATTTTGAAGTAAAAATTAGATAACCATAAAAGAACCCTATTTTATCCATGTGTAAAATCCAAGAAAAAACAAATTATAAACTCATATTGGGCATGGTGTATATTTTTAATTTGTTATGAAATAATTTATTAAATTACTATAATTACATTAAATATAATATAAATTAATTTTATAGAAAAACATTTTATATTCAAGAAGAAACATTACAAAACATATTGCCTTCAATAATGGAAGAACAAAAAAGAAAGGAGGAAAAATTTATAACCCTAAAACATATTAAATTTAAATTTCAGGTATCCTAAAATAGTAAATATAAATAATATATGTGTTAGGGATCATTTGAGAATAAATAATAAAAAATAATAGATTAATAGAAGAGAAATAACAATTAAATAAGATGGGAACCTTATAAATCTTCTAAACACATTAAATCTCCATGTTAGGTAACTTAAAACAATAAATATAAATAATATATGGGGTAGGGTTCTTGGGGGAATAAATAATAAAATGGAATAGAGGAATGGAGGATAAAGGAAGATAAAATTGGACCGTAACCTTCTAAATACACATGAAATAAATGATTTGAGGGCTCGAAATAAAGAATAGTTGTAGGGTTGGAAATAAATTCCTTCACCCCTAATTAACCAAATGAGAAGGAAGTATTAATGAGGATAATACCATTAAAACTAAGGATGAGAACACTTGTAATTTCATGTTTTTAAGTAACTATGTAAGACTCATTGTTTGGATGTATATATTACCAAACCATGTGGAGACTATGAAAGTCACACAAGAAAGAACCAGGAAGGATTTCATGGTACTCCCCAATGATTTTTTAAATCATGTTCAAATTGTGAAAACCCACTATAAAAAATAGGAGCACAATAAATGGGTTCCTTGCATAGTTTTACCTAACCATGAAAACACCATGGGCCGATACCCCAACATAAAAATGAATCATTTGTTTTCCATTGGATTTCACATAATTTTCTCCCAACCACGAAATACTTATATATACTATTGATTGACTTAAAAAAACTATAAAACCCTTGAGTAATCCCTTAAACATGTTTTTCCATTATATGTTGTTAACTAACTGTGAAATATGAAATCAATTACATAAATATCAAATTCAAAACAAAAAATATCAAAAATATAAATTACCACATAATAATATAAAATATAAAACAAAAGTTACATGAGGGTGTCAAAATTATACTTATCATTCCATGTTCTAATACTATATTGTCTTTATAAATGTAAAAGAAACATCACAAGGGAAACATCAATAACATATTATGAGATATTAGAGGGTCACACAAAAAACTGACGAAGAATCTAAAATAATGAATAAACTAAACACAACTCATCCCCAAAATATTGATCAAATCTTTTAATAATCATTAAGAAACCTCACGAATAATCAAGATCATCACTATTGAAGATGAATCTATAAGAAGATATAGACTAGGAATAGGTCTCCCCACAATTTATTAATGGCCTTGATTTGTTTAGTATTGTACAATATCATCTATAATGTGTATATCTCAAAAAATTATGATTCCAAAAATCATTAACATAAATCCCTAAATTATATCAAACAAACCTGGCCACTAATAAACCTGCTAAAATTCCACCACGCAACCCTAATTACAAGGAACGTAACAATAACACCAAAACCAGGTTATTAAAACAAATCACATCCAATGATAAAAATATAACATAACATAAGAAAACATTCCTTTGTATGGAATGATTTTGTACTAGCCTCAGGCCATAAATTACATCATGGGGTAATTTAGGAACATGATCACTAAACACATAATCATGGTGCTCCTAAATGATAATCCAAGAATACTAGCTCCAATGGTTAAAAGAGGCAATAACCATACACCTTGGTTAACCATGAATACACCATAGGCCTCCCCATGTTCCATCCATCTAGAAAAATCTCATTCATTAATATCAGCAGAATTATAGAATCCTAATTTAACAACATAATATACGATACAACCATAAAAAATTATTATCCATAAAAAAACCACCTCTCATAACGGAGGATCCAGAATTACACTCAAAGAACACACTAGATAAATCCCACCAAAAACAAAAAACTATTGTAAACTCATTATGATAACCCCAATATAGGTCACCACTCAAAACTCTCAGAAGACATGTCCTCACTAACAAATCTAACCAACCAAAGATCATTGTCCTAGTCTACCCAACTAAAACTAAAATCTTCCTTATTTAAACCAATAGAAAACAATGGCTCAAATAAATCCAAGGCACACCCCAACCACTCAGTGGGGTAGATTACGCCTAATAATCCATTTAATGATTGGTTAGAATGAAAAATAGGAAAGGAGACTAAACCTAACGATAAAAATCCTATATATTTTCAAGAACTATCTTGGAGGAAAACTACAAATGAAAAAAAACATAATCCCTAACAATTTATGCCACCTAAAAACATAAAAAATTATCAATATCGATAATGTGACCAACCCAAAACCACAATTTAACAAATATGTAAAACAATTTAAACAAACGTTTCCTTTTTAACCCATGAAGATACAAAAAATGGGACTAAAAATCATTTCAAAAAAAACACATATTTTTAAAATATTCCTTTTATTTTAATAAAATAAAATAAAATAATATCAAAATTTTAATTAGGATAAATAATTCCTACCTTCTCATTTCAAAATATTTATATAAAATCTACATTCAATGTCAAAATGATTTTCCGTTAAATAAATTTCAATATTATCCACCAATTAAAACTCCCCTAAATGGTCAAAATCAATCAACCCAAAAAATATAGTTATTAAAACCATAAATTTATTATAAAACAAAAAACATGCTAAAACTCATAAATTTTCTCATTTATTTATAATCAAATACACAATTTATCATTAAAATAAAATCAAAATTTTCATTTTACAAATAACCCTCTAGAATGACAAATCCAATAGGGTAAAAAATATATTTATGTATAAACCATAAACTGTTCTTCATAACCAAAAGGAATTCCTAGTTTTGTGATAAAATCATTCTCAAAACAAAAATACATAAAAAAATGAAATCTTGTTTTTACTAAATCCCAAATAAATCAATTTAAAATGATTTTTTTGATAAAATCAATATTAAAACACCAAAATAAATTTCATAATAATCCTAACAATGATGTGATATAAAAATTAACAACCCAAATAAAATCCAGGCAACTTAAAATGCTTCAAGACCATCCTCGATTCTTTTCCTATTTCCAAGACCACTCTGGGAAATACAAATATGACATGGTATATATAATAAAATAAAAACATGATATAAAACAATTATTTACTTGGCCGTATGATTTTACAAACCACAAACCAATGATGTAACTTCCTTTTAAATTTTTCCCAAACATAGAACTTGATCACCAGAATGTTTTTGAAGTAGCACAATCTAACCTAAAAACTCTAATTATTTTTCCATTTGAATCCCAAAATTCCTTTGACAACTTCAAGTAAAACTATACTATGTAAATGTGGATCTGGATCCCCATCATATCATTCCCAAATACAATATGAATAATAAAAATAGATTCTATATACCAAAACACCATTATAACCTAAGTCTCAGGTTGATAAAGAGACAACCAAACTCTTCATAAAAACACCTATTGGGTTCTAACAACTCTATATAAATAATAATAGATTTACAAAATAAATAGCTAGTTTTTTAAGAATGTATACACTTTTAATAACCTAGGATTCGTTACTTTTTATAAAAACCTAAAATATCCTGACCAAACACATCTCCTAAATAGGATCATCACTCTTCCTGAAAGGGAATTCTTGATCCCCATAGGGAAGAAAAAATTTCCTCAGTATCAAGAATACACACTTGGTAATGTTTTCACCCATTTACAATAGTAAAGAAATGTTTTAATCTATCAAATAATTGGGCATGACCATTCCATATGTTTTACATCCATATATATCAAACCACAATGTAAAAATAATAATAATCCAAATAGGGACTAGGAATGAAATATAAATATATCATTTAAAAATAAATATACATCCATTATAAATATCAAGGAATAAAGACAAAAACCAAAACATAAATACAATGGATGGGTAGAATGGTTGGTAATATAATACAAGCCTATTAATAGATGTAGATGCTCCACCTAACCCATTTCACCACCAAGAACATGAAAATATATTTACAGATCTATAAGAGTCTCAATAATATTAGATCAAAACAGAAGCACTTGAAATAAATTATGAGAGTGACAAAAAAATCATACATATGTGTCTTTAGGTTGTGAGTGAAACATCCCCAGTAGGATTCCACCATAGATTCAATAAAATTCACTTAAAATAGCTCACAAATGATCATTTGAACACAATTTTTAAAAAAGTACATTTTCACATTAAAATTATAAGGTTTAAAGGGAATTTTTTTTACACATTTACCACTTTTCATTTTTATTAAATCATAACAAGTCCTGTATAACAAATGAGAGGTACTTTCTACTGAAAAAAAGAGTTTAAAATGAATAAATATAGTCTTCCCATTAAAATAAATTTTAACTCAGTAATTGATAACTTTTAAAATAAAAAAGAATATAAATACCATTTATTACAATTTTAAAATTTATATTCTAAATATCGTGTATTAGGAAAGAACCAAATTACATTTTTTAAAATTAAACACCCAAAAACAATTTATAAAAAAAATTAGATATCAACAAAAACTACCAAAAAATCGAAGTATAAAAAGTGGGGACCAATATTTGTATCTATAAATCAAAAAAAAAATTCAATAAATGGTTAACAAAAGGAAAAGATGCTAGGGGATGCAACAATACATTGAAAGGAATCTCATAAAAAACCATTAGTAAGAAATATGAATCATCAAAAAATACCGAGGACTCAATTGATTTATCCATATAAAAGGAATTTTGGAACCCTATATTGATCTAAAAGAACCCTTATATCATACTAGTAGAATAAATGGACCATTATAGGTACATAAAACATCCCCATTATGTAAAATAATACATTCTAGGTGGACTCATGCTTCATCAGACATAATCCTCCATCCAGAGTGCTGACCACAATGGGAAACTAGCCAACTCACACATTAAAATTGTGTAGAACTCATCTAATGAATAATCATTTACCTAGGATTACAATGATATCAATCAATATAGGTGAGTAAAAATTAAATTAACAATATTTTATCTTAAATCATAAATATTAATATAATTTTAAATAGACCTCATGTATCCATATACTCCCTCGTAATGAAGAACCTGTTGTACATACATCCAATTAAAATAATTAAATTATCGTTGAATAAAATATACAACCCATGAAGGCCATAATTTTGAGAAAAAAACATTAAAATGGTAAAAAGGATGGAATCATTAATTTTTGTAATAATCCTTTTTATAGACTTCCAACCGTGTCATTCAAAATAATCATAGGATTCAAATCCACTCTAAAATCATTTAACAATTTTCTTCATGGAATCCCTTGAAACAAAATCATGACTTTATACATTGGAATCATTTTTGAAATCATCCTACTCTTATAAAAACAATTTTTGAATTAAAAAAATGCCAATATGTTTTACAACACTGAATCATGGTTATATTCCCAATGAACTGATGAAAACACTTAGGGAGGTGAATCTAGTGTTATTACCATTTTACTAAATTCTAATACCTCTTTTATTTGTTAACACCATTTTTTTAGTGAACTCATATTATGGGTTAAAAAATGTATTGATATTATGGGTTTCTACTATTCACTCACACCATAGGTAGTATAGGAATGAAGTAAAGTGTGTTACATGGTTTATATAAGGTTCAATTCTGATATGGAAAACCTTTTCCATTTCACAAATAGATTTCAAAAAGACACATTTTTTCACTATAAATAATTTCATACAATTATATTGTTTCTTAATGGATATCATCTTTACCCTAGTTTTCTATATTCAATAGTTGAAAATTCAAAAATTTATATAGTTTAATTACTATAAAACCCCTCTACACATCATTATACTAGAATACCACTAATTCTTCTTGTCTTGTAACCATCAAGAATTATATAACTCAATATTTATAGAGATGTTACTATATCCGAAATCTTAATTTACTTTCTCAAAAATATTCATCGAATTCCTTTGATTCTTGGTGAAAAAACACATGAATAATTATCACTATATACAATATTGATTTGAGTTATTATTCAGAAAATATTTATTAACCACACTCTATAGAAACTCAGGGAACAATAGAGACACATTATTTTCTTTAAGAACACTTCTCATCAATATTTCTTAGTTTTCTTCAAGTAATACATTAATTTTTTTTTACCTTATTAGTATACAATCTACATCACAACTCTAAAGTTTTACCTGGGGACCAGAACCATAAACAAATGGGTATTCTATTACACACACTATTCAAAACCTCATATGATTGTTTTATATTCTTATTATTCTGAAAATGATAGAAGATTTAGTGTATTATGGAATATATAGAAAAAAATACTTCTCTCAACTATTCTTCTAATCACTTCGTTTTAGATACCTATATTGTATTTCTTTTATCATTATGTTTTTATAACTTCCTCTTCATCTAGAGCTCTAGATCCCTTAGCTCACATATGTGGTGTGAACCCCCATTATATTATTTTGGGTTTTGAAAGAATATTATATATATATATATATTGAAAATTTATTTTGGGTCATTTCTCAATTGAAAAAAAAATTAAATATAAAATTATAAAACATGAAATCAAAAATGTAATGGATATTCATATATCAGGACATTATCTTCAAAATAACAATTTTTTAAAAGGATTTCATTGTAAAATAAGAACTATACCCCTCACTTATTATTAATTTTTTATTCCCATATATAACAAACAATTCAATGAACTATTTTATTTGGCTGTTATTTTTCTTTGTAATTATTATCCAATGATATTTTATAAAAAACATTACCCAAAAATTTCTACGAAAATATAAAACCTTATAGCTTGTGGCATAACACTGACTATTACTGTGTAATATATCCAAAAATCCTTTTTTATGCTATCTAGGATAAATATTTTCAAAATACTCCACTACAATCATCAAATCGTTTTTATATCTTGAATGACATGTTTTTTTTTTGATGTTTAATTCTACAAAGATCAACATATGCATCAATATATTTTAATTTCATTTTTTAATTAATCTGGAAGTTCAATATTATAGATTAAATAAATTTATTGGGTTCCTTATCAAAATTTATTTATATCCTCAATCTTGAATCATTTTTTGAATAATAATTATAATGTTTTTAAAATGAAATAAGATCTCTTGCAACCTAAAATTTTATTTTCAATTAGGAATCTTTAATTATTGAATCTCTTTAATATTTCTCAAAATTTAGATAAATTGTTTACTTACATTTCACTCTATGATACTACCAAAACTCATACACATGGATATGTGGATTAAAAATCCATTTACAAATATTAAGTGATAAAAAAATCAAGCACACTAAATTTAATAGTCTATAATTACAATATCAATTACCAAAATTAATCTCTTTAAAACCCATGGCCTTTTATATTTAGTTTTTATTGAGAAAACATTAATTTCCATAACCCTTTTTATTCCATAATTTCGGTCAATTTCACTCTAAACTAAGAATTAATTATTTTTATATTGTCTTTAACTTTTCCAATGAAATTCCATATACATGAGAATCTTCTTGATATATCTTAGTTAATATAATTCATTATAATATGGGGAAATGAAAAAATAAAAATGTTTAATTCAAAAAATTTGTAAAGGAAAATAATTATAATAAAAGATCATATGTTTTTATAAGATGGTCATATTAGTATTATAATAGAATAAATTTGATTGGTCATAGTAAATAAAACCAAACCCAATAAAACAATTACCATAATCAATGATTCATTGAATAATTATTTGACACAACATAAGAGATGAGTCATGATAGAATCATCAGACATTATCTATTATATCATAACATATTTATATGAATATGTCATAAAATTGTGGATGATACATATGAAAATAAAATCACTTACCTTTTCAATGATCCCAACCAAGATAATAATTACATAATGGACACAATCTTATATTTGGGTTTACTCTCTATTCCCTTTAATCCGTGGTTTATAGAGTTCCTTTTTATATTGGGTTTACATACCATTACATTTAAACCATGTTGGTTAAAGTCATTTAGTGTATTTTTTCACTCCCAATTACCTTTAATCCTTGTTTTACCATGACCCTTAGTGGACTAGATTCGCACCATATTCCCATTAAACATTGGAGAAAAGTGTTCCCTTGTGGATTGTGATCACTATTTATCCCCTAAAATGATATATATTGAGATATAATGCTTTAACCAGTGAAATGGATGGTTATAGTTTTATTATTACAATAATATAATAATGAAAAACATACATTATTTTCTTCAAGAACATAATGACATTTATATTTCCATCACAAGTAAATATAACTGTTGAAAAGAATCAAGTTACCTGAATCATTCTATAAAATGTCAATATAATCCATCAATTGAAACAAAGTGGTTTATATCAATATACTACATCACTACATAAAATTACATAAAATAAAGGATATTTATATAGATGAAAATTATTTATATAAAAAAATTATAAATATTCTTTGAAAAATAAGAAAAAATATCATTTTCTTTTTGTAAAATAAAAAATGTAAAAATTCACTGAAAAATTAAAAAAATATTTTTTAAATAAAAATCATTTTAAAAATTAATATAAGTTTAATAATAAAAAATTAACATCATAATTAGAAAATTCCATCAAAAAGAAAATGTAAAAAAACATTCTTGTCACTCTTAATAAATAGAGTTGAAAATAACCAACATTGAAAACATTGAAAAGAATCCTTTTGAATCCCTTTTAATTTAAATAAAATATAGATGAAAATTAACTGGTGAGATAATTAAAATATATATTTGAAAAATATTGAAGCAATATTAATAATATGATCTTGGAAGAAAAAGTGTTGGGTAAAATAATTTAGATCATTTAAAATAATGATTTCTAAAAAACACTTACAAATCTACAAACATTTGAATTAAAATTTCATTAAATTAAGAAAATTATTTGTATTTTTAAACTACCATAACTTTCATGAAAATTTCCATGTCATAATTTCATGGGTAGTATATACCCCCCTAACTAAAGATGGTCTTGAATATAAAACATATCTTAGTGAGGGGGAATTGAGATGAGAAAAACCATTAACACTTTATAACATTTAAATCGAATTATATTGTCTGATCATAAATGAATTGGAACATCAAATACCATTATTAAATATTTAATAATCAAATAAAATTTTTAATATACCACATAGTGACTATATTAAATAAAATAGGAGCAGAAATAATAATATACTTCAAGAAATCGTAATTAAGATAAATAATCCTTATGAACTTCTATAACAATAAAATAAATATACATTGAAATAAAAAACATAACTAGGATTATTAAATACCATGAATTAAATGAAACATATATTATATAGATATAATGATTTATTTAATCAATATATCCCCATATAAATGTAAACATGGCGCCTAAAGGGATATACGTCTGAAAGAATTGAAATTGATACCAAGGAACCCTTACTATGGAATTTGATTTAGTTGGATGTACTATAAAATCATTTTATAATAAAGGTTTTTTTATTATAAATTTTAAAATGAACCTTATTTATTTATTTATTTTCTTATACCATGAGTTTATAATTTATTATTACCCATATATTAATAGTTAATAGTTAAAAATTAATATTCACGTGTTAATTGTTCTATTTCAATGACATGCTCCAATTCTGTGGTTTCGATCCTTGAGTCTTATTAATGCGTTATTAAATTATATACTGTTAAGGATATGTGAATTTTTCTGTTTTATATATTTCATCAATTCTATGTACATTTCATCAAACATATTAGGGCAATTTTCTTGGGAAGCTTAAAAATCGTTGTTTTAGAAATTTTGATTTCATAGTGAGAATTTATTTTATTAGTGAATAATAATATTTATATATATAAGCATTAATGATTGATTTATAAAACATAAATTAATTAATTTCAAAATATATATGAAATATATAATATTTCATAACTATTCATTACACAATCATTATAACATCATTCATGAAGGTGGTAAAACACACCCAAATGCCACATATTATAATTATTGAACGAGAATGAAAATGTTATTGTATATTGATTATATCATATTAAAATAAGCTTAACGATTTCAAAATCATTTTATAAAAGTTATAAATTGAATTCAATAAGAGTTATATGATGATGATAAAATAAATTGAATCATATGATTTTTTTAATTACAATGTTTCAAGGTTGTCTCATTTTTTATAGATAAATTTCATGATCACCATCTATTACTAGTAATATTCATATTAATGAAACATTAAAAAATAATAATTTAATAATTTAATAATTTAATTTTATTCATTAAATAAATTCCAATAAACATAAATATAAGGTGATGGCGAAAAATAAAATACATTTTTCATGGAGGCGGTTGTCCATACATATCACGAGCGACATTTTAATTTTCAAATGGATAGAAGGGAAGTGGATAATGGTTTTTACATAAAAAATATACTTTTTGATACAAAAATATATATATTTAAATATTTTAGAATGGTAATGGAATATTTTGAGGTTTTTAATGAATAAAAAATCTTGAAATAACTAGGTTAAATAGTTACTCCATTTTTAGATATCCTAAATTAGATCACTCATTAATCCTTTATAGAAAATTCTTTTAGCGATATCAAAAAAATTAGAATCGTAATGAAGGATTGATAGAGGATTTGGTATATATGATTCAATGAATGAAGGTTTAGGTTCAAGGGTCATTGGGTTGGTGAATGGATTCTTTTATTAGTGGGATGAGTGACACTCTTGTAAATATTTATTTTATTATTATATAATAAATTTCATACTCAAGTGAAGTTGAACCAAATTTGATCAATTTAGAAGATATGATAAGGGAGGATCATAATTCACTGATAAAATCAAATTTATATTCGTGTTTGTGATATTGATGGCTTTATCGCTTATATTAACCATTATTTTAAAACTTATACAATTTATTATAAAGGAATTATTTTAATATTATTACAATTATTAATCTATTAAAAATGAAATTAGAATTATTAAATTTTTTTAAAATTTTCATTAAAAATATTGAAAACATTTTTCGAGATTCAATCCATAGTGGTATTAAAATTTTATTTCAACAAAATTGCAATTAAACCCAAACAAACAATTTTTAGAAAAAATATAATTTTAAGTATAAAACTAAAATTACTTCAAGCTGAGGTAAAATTTTGATTCCCATTATATTAATTTGATTATTATTAAAATAAGAATTTTTTTTCATTTAAATATATTCCAAAACTATAATATAATTTTTAATTTTTAATTAAATCAAAAGGACCAAAATAGATATCTTTTAGAACAAAATTTTACATAGGTTCCAGATAGTAAAACATATATTTTATATTTTAACATATTAATTTTAAATTAAGTATTTCACTACCTAAATAATAACATTTAAAATAAAAATTCTTCATATATTATTTACATCATTATTATATCATAATGATTTCATAAAAGTTATATTATTTGTAAAAATAGTATTTCCCAAATAAAAATATACTTTTTGAAGAAAAATTCATAAGATTCACCCAAAGATTATTTTTAAATGTTAAACAGAAAAATGAAGTTAATTATATCACCTTCAAAATTTAAAATTTATAATATTATATTTTAAATAAAATATTAAATGTATAGAAAAGTGGTCCTTTATAAAAAATGTGTTTCTAATCATATTTCATATAAATTTATAATTAGATGAGTGTTAATAAATATTTTTTACATTAAAATATTTTATTATATTAATAAAATTGAAAAATCTAATTTATTGATATAAAATCTTCAATAATTAAAATAAATATTTCTTTAAGAATTTAAATTAAAATATGGAATGATTTTAATCAAATAATGTTAATTATTATTCAATATTCATTAAATTTAATCCATTATTTTTTATTAGAATATATATAATTCATCTTTGAAAACAAAATATAATAATATGTACTTAATTATAAAAAATTATCCAATAATAAATCATTTTATAGTCATTTTATTTACATGTGGTATTATTCTTCTAATTTTATTAATGATGTTCCACATTATAGACTAATAATTTATTAATTCTTACCTTACATTATAATGAAGTATGTTGTAGTTTTTTTTCATGTTCCTTGTGATATAATTTTATAAACAATGTATTTATTTAAAGGTAAAAAATATACTTAAATATTAGGG
This sequence comes from Viscum album, assembly GCA_963277665.1. Lineage (NCBI taxonomy): Eukaryota > Viridiplantae > Streptophyta > Magnoliopsida > Santalales > Viscaceae > Viscum > Viscum album. The sequence continues at coordinate 1,017,092,156 of OY728140.1, read as the reverse complement.
TGTCCCACCTTGAATATTATAAAGTGTTATTATAATGTAAATTTCAACTTAATATGTCTAAATATAGCTAAAAATGAATGTTATGAAGTATGGTTCTACTTATAATGGCCTTTTTGAACCTTACAACCATCTATCTCATCCTTCTGTGATAGGTCTGAACCTTTTGAGGACATATCACAATATTACACATTGGTTGTCGCTACCTGATGAGATAATCGTCTGAACCTTAAAGACTTTGGTCAAACCATCCTTATGAGGTGTCTATATCAACATTATGAGTAATCTTGTCCAACCATTATGAACAACATGTCCCAAACTTATGTGTGGGGAACTCAACCATATGATAATTACATGACTTAGAAAAATTAAATTTTCTATCAAATTCATTCAAGACATATTCAATGCAAATATATACATTATCAGACACTTCAGAACACCTCAAACGTTTATTGGAATATGTCAAACTGGATTAGAATTATCGAACACAATACCCAAGTGATTTTTTTGGATATAAATAATCATGTATTTTATATCTATAAGATCCATTGTCCTTATGCCTCCATTTTCACGTCATCATTTATAAATCCTCATGCATAAGTTTTTCTAGACTATAAAAAACACCATTCATAATGAGAATCTCATGTATAGATTCCCTTAAATAAATAGAGATTTCTCTAATCATTAAACATGTTTGAACCATTGTATCTAAAACTATACAATATGTCCAAAATTATTTTAAACATATAGCTTCTCTTATATCTTTTGAACTTCACAAACTAGTTATGGACAATTCTACTGAGGGATTTAGTAAATTTCTTTTGATTTGAGGACTAGAACAGTAATAATCAGATGTTATGGATACTAATTATATGTTTCAAGCTAAAACATTAAGCCGAAATAACATCTCTCCTTTACAAAAAAAGTATAGCACACTAATTTCATTTGGGGTGCGGATTCTCAATCCATCTCCAATTAATTACCCTTTGCATAATTATAATGTCATGATTCTTGAAACAAACTTTATTTAAAAAAATACTACTTAAACCCATAGTGAACTTCAATAACCCCTATGAATATCATTTAATTCAGGATTTTCTACAAAATCCATTGTAATCTGTCTCTACTGAATTAAAAATAATTGTAAATTGAGTGGTTTTATTCCCCATATTTACAGGATGGGTGTCTGACATGGATTTATCATCTTCAACTAACATTTATTAATTTAATAAACTTCTTCTCCCTATTTTTTATTATAATTTCACAGTAGTCAATTCATTCCTTGAGATAAGGGTTGGTGACATCTTCTATTAGTAATGCTCCATAAAATAAAAAAATATAGATATGCCAAATCTACCCCCATATTGAAATAATGCATTTTAAATTTATTCAATAAATTATTTTAAAATATATCCATAATGTGATGTCAATTGTGTAACTATTTATCTATGGTATGATCAAACAAATCCTAAAGTGATTTTATTAACTTAAAATCAACTTGATTAAACACATTTAAAACACCAAATTTATGCATATTTTAATTAATTTTTTTTTTAAAATCACTACACATTGATAATCATATTTAATATGAATCCCAATAGTGATGTAAGAATTGAAAAAATACCTCAAAATTCATATTTTATATGGGTTATTTAGATTTACATATTCAATATAAATAACATCATTTATGGAATCATGAACTTATTTGGTACATATCCATTAAAAGGTGATCTCTATAAATCCCAATGGATGATTCCAATCATCTATGATACCAATTTCAATCTAATACAAAATATGAATTTAAAACTTATTCAGATATTCCATGATGGATAATCCTTCAAGTTATATAAATTTATCGATTTTTTCATTTCTCTTATTTCATACATAAACATTAAATAACTCTTAGATGATGAGAAAACATAATAATAAATGAATAAGGTTGATCTATATCCCCACTTAAATATGATGAATAAAGTTAACACTTGTATCTCAACCTAGAAACCCCTTTTCTGGAAGTATGTAAATGTATAGAACTCATCCTGTTTGTATTGTATTCGTATTTATAGATATAAATATTACTATAAAGTATGGAATTTTATTTATTTCACTTTAATTCTAGGATGGAATGGGATTATTCACATGAGATATCAATGCAAATTCAAACATTTGAACTCGATTCATTCTTATATCCTAATCCAACTGGAATATCTACAATAACCCAACCATAAAATATCAAATAATATTTAATTTTTATTCAATAATTTACATTATTAAATTTATATGATATTTATGGTTTAGAGTTTTATATAATTAGGTAATATCTCAAATATAATTGACACATACATTACCAAGTGAACACTTCCACTAATTATCCATTTTCTACAAAACTGTATATTTAAAATGAAGTATGTTTTCTAATGTAGACATCATTGATATTATTAATAATACATAAACGATGGAAAAAATTTAAAAAACTGGATTGGAATAACAATATTATAAATGAGAAAATAAAAATATGAAAATAAACCTATTATTTCATTTAAAAAATATGAGTTCAAATAATAAAGTTTTCTTGAACATAATAAAATTTGATCTCAAATAATCATTTACATACCCATTAAATTTGAATTAAAGTATAGATATTTTCATTGCACACTTTATAAGAGAATATAGACTTAAAATAATAATCATGAGAGTTCATTAAAAAACATTGTGATCATATGAAAATAATTTCTTAAAAACATACATTATTACCGTTAAGGGATATAATCATTCTTAAAAAAAGACTATTATTGTACCATATATAACCGAAACATTTCCATGTAAATTAATTTTAAATAATAGAAAATTCATATAGGTTACTTAGAAAATAAAATTTACAAAACCATTAGCACAAAACTTACAATAAACATTATAAAGGTAATAACTAACTCATTTAATTCCATCATAAATCTACAAATAACATCATCCTTACCCAATAAATTGGAGAGATATACTGGGATCACACATCATTATAAACAATGTAAAATAAATATAACATACATAAAAACATAAATGGTTTTATTTACATCATCAAACACATAAAAATATAGGTTTGAACCCAAAATTATATCAGTTTCAGATATTGATAGATCCCTTCCCTTTAAAACCAAATTTTCAAAAGAAAATTACCTAGAACAAAGTGAAGGTGAGTTTTTCCTTGAAGAAAATGTTGAATATTATAAATAAAGTAAAGAAATTATTGTTTTGGTGGGGGAAAACCATAAATGGAATATATGTTAAAATAGAATATTCCCTATACCTTTTGACAAAAAATCAAAACATCTCGTATAAAATATGAAAAATGATTATTTTTAAATTTTTGGAAAGAAATTAAAAAAGAAAAATTAAATTTCATTAATATATATTTTTAAATATAAATAAATATATAATAGGAATTTTTGAATATGTACATAGACAAAAAATATTTATAAATTAAATCATTAGAACATTTAAAATGAGGTCTTAAGGTAAAGAGCCTCATAACTCGTGTCTGGATTGTAACAAAAATTCATTATATCCTTAAATAATAAAAATACGTTAATTATTTAATTTTTTAATAACATTTTTCATGTTAATTTTAATATCATTATCTACTTAATTTTATTTATGAAATTTTTTTATTTATTTTCATAATCAGTTATGATTACGATAAATGTTTTTAGGACATTCAGTTTTTAATCTCAGAACAATAGCATTAGGCTGACCATCATTAAAGGGGTAATTATTATATAATTCAAAGATTATTAATCATGGAATAATTATAATTTATATACAATAAATTTAATTTTATAACCATATATCAAAATAAAATATGAAAAACAAATCAAATCTCTTTGTGAAGGTGGTTATCCACACATACACGTAAATAAACGTATCATTTTCAATGGACGGAAAGGTAAAAAATATATTATTTATTATATTTTCTGAATGATAATTATGTCATTTATATCATATTTATATTAATTAAATACATCTATATAAAAATCCATGTGAGGTGGTGATGAAATATGAAACAAATCACTTTATAGAAGTGGTTATCCAAATGTACACACATTTGTTGATTTCTTATCTCATAGGATTGAAATTGAGATAAAAAGGGTTTTAACAAAATATAAATTAATTTTTAGTATAAATAATATTATTATTTAATTATTAATCATAGTTAAATAATATTATAATTTTTTGTAAGTTGAAATAATCTTGAAATAGGGAGGTTAGTAGCAAAACCTTATCTTTAGATAACCTATATGGATTACACCTAAAGCCTTCATGATTTAGTAATTTGGTGAGAACTATACCACTAAGAAGTGGGGTGGGAAGTTATTGAGATATGTGGGTAGGTATTGGGAAAAATAGAGTTGAAAATGGGTGTGATTAATAGAGGATATGATGTTTCCATTTATAATTAAACGGAGGGGAAGACCTAGAATTATATAATTATTCAATTAATCTAAATAGATTTTCATGGTCAAGGGGAAAAAATTATATATATATAATATAATGTATCTATGAATCTAAATAATTTCATACAATAAAATTTGGATAATTTTATGCAATGTTTTAATCCTTATTTTTTTAACCCCCTTTAACTCGTATCCACAATATTATTACATTTTACTATAAAGGTGTAATGAATGATAATATAAAAGGAAATGTGACCATAAGTGTAAAATGGTATCTATTACTTAAAATATCCCAATACATTAGAAAAATATAAGTATTATATGAATTTTATATTGTTAATAAAAATATTATTTAATATATTATACCATCAAAGACATTTTCATGACTATTATTATAGTTTGACCATATTTAGATAAAGATAGTAAATTAATATGAATAATACATTTTAACACACCAGTAATATGTTATTTGTAGATTAAAAATTCATGTAATACAATTATTCATCCAAATTTCATTACATTAAATGTTTTTATAAATCATTTACTTGATATTTCTACTACTTGAACAAGAACGATGTTGGTGTTGCATAAACATCTAAGGTAATTATATCATCACAAAAACAATAGAATAAATTATCATGATAAAAAATTAATTATTATTTTATATAAACATTCATTAATGAATATTAATACTTTTTATCCCTACAAATATGATTATATATATTAAAATAATGAGAGTAACAATTTGTTTTTATTCTTTATATAAAATCATATTAATGTTATTATATAAGAAAACTAGAAATGAATTTCCACATTCTAAAATATTAGGTTTTTATGGTCTAAAAAGTCATATTAAATAAACTAAATTTTTTTAATGGGATATATTTATGATTTACATCATAGTTTTGACCTGCGTTTACCCGTTTAACCCTTACCAAAGTGAAAAATATTTTGAATGGTTACTATTCGTAATGAATAAACAAAAGGGACCTATTTAAAAATTCATAAATACCTAATTTAAAATGTTTTAAAATTTTTCATGATTAAAAACAATAATTGTAAGAAATCGGTTTTAATATAAATTCATAAAACAAAATGAAGAAGATTTTTTAGAAAAAAGCATTTTTATTCTGAAAAATGATTTTATAATAAAATAAAATATAATTAACAATAATATATAAATAATAAGTTTACATAAAATTGAAAAATAAATATTTCATTTTGAAAAAAATGAATTATATTAATGGGATTTTATATTGATTGATTTAATTGAATGAAATGATAGTTTTAAAAAAATATGATTTTTTTCACTATTTACTCCAAAACCATTATTTAGGGAAAAATAAAAATATTTCACTCTGAGATAATTATTGTAAAATAAATTACAATTTTTCTTAATATGGTATAAAAAAATTCATAAAAATGGAATAAATTAATTATATATTATATGTAAAATCTGTATTAAAAATTATATTAGAAGAAAATATAATTTTCAAACAGAAAGTGAATTCACTAAATGTTGAATACCCATATATTACTAATTAATAAAAATGTGAATTATATGAAACATTTATAAATAAATTTTATTATCTTGATATTATTATTTATACATCCAATAAAAAAACTAGGATATAAAGTCTATATTTAAAAATTAATATTTTTATAGTATAATACAATTATAATTCAACTCAATGTTGGGTGTTAAGAAAACTATTCAGCATATTTTTCCCTTGAAGTAAATTTTTAGGGCATTACATACAAACCCTTCAAATGAATTCTTCGGCTGTGATTTTATTACGTTATTGAATTTTTTTATAACTTTTTAATGATGAAACCATTTCAATTGTGTGGATGATAAAACAGACGATCATTAAATGAAAAATGTTTTTATTTTATTTTTAGAAATACCTTTATTGGAAACAAAAATAAAAAAAATTAATAATAAAACTTATTTGGTAGATCTAAAAATGGAAAAATAAATGTCACATGGAGTAACACATAATCAGGTTCAAAGATAAAGATAACATTTGAAGAAAGTGAAAATACAGACATGGAAAGGAAAAATAACTCCAAAGGAATAATAAAAATTGATTTAGAATATCGACATGATAAAGCTAATGATCACAACACCAAAAATCATTAGGGGCACATAAGACCAAAAATGAATCAGAAATAATGGTAATAAGATACCAATTTTATTTCAATATCCTTTTCTTATTGTTCAGGGTTTCATTATGAGAACAAGAGAAAATATACTTACTTGATTTCATTTAATTACAAAAGCACAATATTCTCCTTTTTCTGTGGTTTTGGAGGTTTCTACACTTAGTATCACCTATTACTATATAAAATAATATTCCGTATGATTTTTTTGTAGCAGAAGAGGTCAAATAAAGTTTTTTATAGATCAAAAGCTGTATAACCAGATAATAACTTTGTTCTCCTATATTTATACATTAATCAAAATAAAAATGTTTAGAGTAAGATATAATAATATAAAATATGTATAAGCATTCATTTAAGGAAATATTATTCTCTAATTCCTCAAAAATAACATCCAATGATAAACGTAAATCATTCCATAAATATGTAATTGTTAAATCATACAATTTATTCATGACTGAGATTGAAGCCCATAGATCATAATGATATGATATTATAATATTTATGACCACCTTAACAGTTATATTCAAATAAATAATAAATAAAAATAATTATAAATTTTATTGACTATTCATATATTCTCTAAAATATGATACTGTTTCCATAATTAAACTAAATTAACATAAATTCACAATAAAATCATATATGATTCCAAAAGATAATTAATTATTTTTTTTCATAAATAAACTCCCTTATTATCCAAAAATATTTATATTTACATTAATAATATAATTTTCCCAATAGGTTGAACTTATTTAATAATAAATTTAATCAATTAGTAACCAAATCAAATTTAAATCCCATGGTTATCCACATGAAAAATCATATGTTCCCAAAATGTATTAACCATTTTTCCCAATTACATATAATTAAATCAACATTGGATATCATATTGACTCAAAATCTTATCAATACCTTTCATCTAATATCTAAAAAATTAAAAGAAATATTCATATAATAACCTCTCACTACAACACAAGTTAAATATCAGAGTTACATTTACCTATAACAGTTATGAAAAATCAATAAATTTCAACCAAAGTACTTCCATCAAATAAAAATAGGAAATATTTAATTACATTAAACATATTATCATCCTTAAAATTATCAGACCTAAAATAACATAAAACTTCATTAAAACTTTTGAAACCATATATATAGGGAAATTAAATTATTCAACATTCTTCATAAACTATTATTCAATATTTTTCCATATTACATCACAATAATTATTTCCTATAACCAAAAAAATATGAGTCATATTCTCAAATTATTACATATCAATCTATTCATGTTTTATAATTTAAATATACATAACTCAAACCATTGAAATATATATCACCATTCATTCAATATCTATTTCCAATACAGATTCTCTATGGTCAAACTTATCGAGTACATATATATTTTTAAATCCTAAAATAATTTTATATTTCCCTTTAATCCTTTATCTAGGTAAAATCATTATAAAATTAGAAAATCGGATGTTTATATAGATTTAATGTTGTAAAAAATACTATTTTTTATATATATCATTGAGATAAGATATCAAGCTTGACACCCATAATAATATTGGACAAGGTTGAAATTGAATTTTTGAAACTAGTATTTGTGTTTAACAATATAAAGAAAATAGTATAACAAGATAAAGACATATGTTTTTCTAAGGATAATCTGCATTTTAGTAGAGTAGAGGGTTAGAAAACCATTTATTGAGATATCCATTGTAAATAATTGATGAAGCAACTTATGGAATTTTCCAATATGGAAAGATATGATAATTTTATTTTGAAAACACTGATAAATGTATCCAAGTTCCATCTTTGTAATATTTAATTGAATAATATTCGGATATTAATGTTTTTATAGGAAATTTGAATACTAGATAATATATATAAATCAAAATATTTTATAATTATTATTACATGTAAATCCAATAAAAGATAATAGAGGTTGTTGTTTGTTATATTCCCATTCAACATGAAGAGTATATTTTAACTCGTTAAAAGTAATTATTGAATCAATATCTAAGAATTTCCTTAAAAAATCCATAGTGAACATGTAATTAAATTTGTAATGTCTAAATCTATGACACCCTTATTCTCAATATGTATCACCAAGGTTTTAACCATGTTAATCCATTTTATTCATTAATATATATATATAATTATGTTAAAATCATTCACAATGGTTCGTATAAAACATGTGAATTTTCCCAACCATATAACAAGTAGTGTGTATCCCTCTGTGTATTCTAAGGGAAACTCATCATGAACTAGGGGATGATTGATTTTAAAACCAACCCTTCCATTTTTGGTTATTACCCAAAGGTGCATATGTTCCAATACATCTTTCAAATTCCTGTATCTAGATAGAAATATAATTTATTGTAAATTCAGGTAATATTATAGTTACCCAAAAATTATTATATTATCCATTACTTAGACTTATTAAACTGTAATGGTATTTAAAAATATAAAAACTCATATTCAGAATCATCAAAACCTCTATAGTTATCTAAATCATTACATTGATAGTATCTCTATATAGCCAGACATAATGAATCATGTAAAATTTATTTTATTGTCATAAAATCACTTTTTTATTGATATTTACTCATAAGAGTTTTAGTTAATTGGATTATAATCCTTATATAATAAACCTATAATTTACAATTTAGACACTTCCAAATAGTATCAATTTTTTCCAAAAAATAATAATTTTTACTCTTTTGTTAATATGAAATCATTATTTTTCAAACTTATCTTTAAAAATTGTAAATTAATATTAAAAAATGTTTGAAGAGTACAAAATTTACAATATAGACAATATAAAAATATGAAATAGACCCATTAAATTGTTTAAAAGCCATTAGATCATATAAGATAATTTACCTTTAATATAATTAACATTTATATCAAATTAATATTTACTTACAGATGAAATCATATTTCGTACGTAATGTTTTTCATAAAATACTCTATAAGAATAAATTGTGGAAAATACTAATTATGAGGTTCTCAAAAAAAATATAATTACCCATGAAAACATTTTTTTTTAAACATACATTTTTACCCATAAACTGAATAATAATTCTATTAAAAAATACCATACTCCCACCTTATGAAACATAAAATCATCAATGAAAACTAATTATGAAGAATATAAAATACATATAGGTTATTTTGGACATCATCTTCATGGAACACTTACATAAACCCTTAAAAATATAATAATAGACTCAGTTAATTCCATTATAATTCATTGGAGAAAAAATAATTACATTGTGAATTAGATATATATATATATTTATATATGTCTCATCCTTCAAAATTTAAAATATAAAAGGGATATACGATGCATACAACACATAAATATATTTCATCTTCATCAACAAACTCATAAAAATATTATTTTTAACCAATAATAAAAAAAGTGTCAGATAATGATATATCTATTTCCTTTAAAACACAAATGTTATAAATAATATACCCAAAAAATGGATTTATGGTTTTTTTGAATTCAAACCATGATTAAAATAGAGAAATATAAAAAATAAATAATTTTTTGGGAAATGGGAAAACCCATTGATGCCGTATATATTAATATAGAACATTCTTTTTCCCATTTTTAAATAAATCTGAAACTTCCTGTATAAAATATAAAAATTGATACTTTTCGAATCCTTTAAGAATTAGTAAATAGAAACATAAAATGAAAATTTATTGTTTTATAAATATAAATAAATTTATAAGTAGATATTATGAATATAGACATGGAAGATAAAATATTTATAAATTTAATCATTAAAACTTTTAAAATGGTGTTTTTTGGTAATGTGTCCCTTACTACAAGTACAGTCTGTGAAATACATTATTTATCAGACTTAAAAATAAAATGATTTTATTAATTTAATTTATTAATAAAATTTCCAAGTTTAATTATATTATCATTGTCTCTTTTATTTTATTTTGATAATTTTTTATTTAGTTAGTTTCGTATTCAAATTTACATCGTTCATTTTGAGAACATTCGGTTATTAATCCCTAAAATATATTTTTTAGTATATCTATGGAAAAGAGGTTATTATTAATTCATATAAAATTTATAATCAAGATATAATTGTGATTTTAACTCATTTAATGAAATTTTATAACCATCCATGAATGGTAAACAAGAAAAATGAATCACATCGCTTCGTGGAGGTGGAACTCCACATGTACACATGAATGATGTTATAATTCTTCAATGGATGGAATGGTATGAAAATTAAAGATATAATATATCTAAATTACAATTATTATATCATTAATATCATATATATTAATTAAATTGATCATAATAACAATTCGTGTGAGCTGGTGATGAAAAATGAAACACATCACTTCAATTAAGTTGTAATCTACAAGTACGTAGGAGCGATGTTTTCATTTCCCATATGATGGAAAAAGATATTAAAAATGATTTTACAATATTATATATGTATATATATATTTATATTTATATTACTTATTTTATTATTTCTTTATAGTTCAAGATAATTTTATGGGGGTATAAGAATAAATAAACTTGAAATTGGACAGCTTGGACTCTACCTTCGACATGGATAACCTCTTTTGATTAAAATATAATAATTATAGGTATAGTTTTTGGTGATACTAATACCTATAACAAATGGGGAAGGAAATTTTGGAGATATTTGGTTACATATTTGTTGAGTTATAGTGAAAAAAAGTTTTTGGTAAGGAAGGAGATGAGGTGCCCTTATATAAATGAAGTTAAGGACACCCTTAGAATTACTTAATGATTAAAAATAATATAAATTGACTATATTTTTAATGTGGAATAACATTTATATATTTATAACCTACTATTACTATGAGTCTAAATAATCTTAGAAATTAATATATTTACATGTGTTTGGGATATTTTAGAACTTATTTATTATTTTTTACCATCGTTAACCCTTCTGATGATTATCGTGATATCAATATTTCGAAAACATATATGAGTCAAAAAAATTATATAAAAAGTAAAATGATTCATAAGTGAAAAATGTGTGATATTATAGACACAATTATATTCAATTGGACAAATATAATATTTTTAATAATTTTAAATCGTTAAATAATATATTATTTAACATAATATACAATTAAAGTATTTTTAGGACTTTTCACATAGTTTGAGTTTAATAACATCAAAATAGAAATTTAATTTGAAAATAAAATTTTAAATAAAAATTTTTATATTAAATTTATATATAATATTCATGTTACACAATAATGCATTCAAATTTTATTACTTTAAATTTTCTTAAAATTAATTTAATTGACATTAACATTACATAAACGAGTAATGTGTTTGTGTTGAATAAGAATTTAAAGTAATTATTTCATCACCAAAAATATAAAATAAATTAACATGGTAAAAAATTATTGATATTTTTTTTAACAAATAATAACTTAATATAACAGCTACTTATCCAATTCAAAAAATATTTTAGATATTACAAAAAAGAGACTAAAATTTTATTTTCATTATTTACTTAAAATCATGTTGAATTTTTTTTCAATGTGATGTGATTATAAATTGACATATTTTTAAATAAAATTAATTTTATAATCAATAAAAAGTTACAAAATAACATCAATACAAGTGATATAGGTATTTTTAGGACTTGTCTCAATTTTTTAACCCTATTTTACCTGTTTTACTCCACTGAGGTGATTAATATATACTATAGTTACAAATCCTAATGACTAAAACAAGAAGGTAAATATATGAAAAAAATTATCCTTAGGATTAAAAATAATTAATTCATTTATCAATATTCAATTTCTACCAGTGGATGAATTTATTTTTAATACAAATTCATAAAATTCAATGAAATATAGTGTTTAAAAAAATCTATTTCAATGTAAAAATAAACATATTCCAAAATCTTTTATATTAAAAATTGATACGTAGTTACTTTTATTTTATATAATTTCGTTTGAATTAATTTATTTTATAATTAAATTAAAAACATAATGATTCTTTTAAATTAATTGATTCAATGAAAATAAATTAATATTTCAGAGAAATATGTATTTTTCACTATTCACACAATAATTAATATTTAAAAAATACAAAAATTTCACCCATAAAGTTTTTTGAAATTATTATTTTAAATAGATTATTATTTTATTGAAATAATATTCATAAAAATGGAAGGAATTAATTATCATGTACACTGACAATATGAAAAAACCATTTTTGTAGATAATATAACATTGAAAAAAATAATGAGTATTGGAAATTGAGAATGTATTTATTATAAATTATTCAATATATTTTAATTATTTAAAATATTTATACATATATTAAAAAAAATTGACTATAACTATTCATAAATCTAATTTAATTTCTTTGTTATAATTACCACATTCAAATATTAAAAATTTAATAGTATATCAAAATTTGCATAAAGCTCTGTGTTTCTCGTTACTGAATATATTGTGAATAATATTGATTTAAACTAATTTTCTTTGGGTGTTAGACTATCTAGATGGTAAAATAAATATTTGGTAACATCTATACACTTATTCCTTTGTGTGTATTCTTTCCCTGTAGTAACATATTTTATACCAAGAGTCATAATTGATTTCACATTGTCTATTGTCTATATTTTTTTGTTAAGAATCCATGTCATACATATGAAATAACTATGAAAAACCTATTTGAAAAATTCACACACTCATTTTCTTAATTATGGTATAAATTTCATGTTCACGCTCTCAAAATCATTGTAATGAGTGTCAACAACCATGCTTATCCTACATACTATTTCCTAGATTAACACTTATTAATTTCATTTTGTTCCCATATTTCCTGATATTTATGTACAATTTTTTATTCTATACGGTGTTTAATATCTTAACATAGTATAACAATATAATCTTTATAGTGAAATATTTTTCTTTTTCTTATTTTATATTCTAGGTTCACTTTATTTAACATTCTTCTTTCAACTTGGTACCAAGGAAGGCATTATATCCTTTATCATTTTTACTTTGTTTATTTTTTCCCTCCCATTGAACCAACATTAGAGTTGTGTTTCGATAAAATATAACAAAGATCAAAATAATAGTGGATGAAATTGTTTCCAGATTCAAATTAGTTAACAACATATTAAAAAATTTTCATTTTGGATAGATACATTTTATTATGTGATTCTTTATTTAGTCGAATAGGTTTCCTATTCTTATGAATTTCTCCCATAAATTCAGGAGCTATACCCTTTCAACATAAACACATATTGGTATAGAAATCAATAGTCGTATGAATAAACCTTCAACATAATCAAAAAGGGCCTACAAACCACCGTGATTTGTATTTAGGTGTAGGCTGGAATGATTTTCCAATTTTCTATTTTTTGACCGAAATACAAAATTTTGTGCTCTATTGGAGGATATAATTTTAATATACATGACTATATTTATCATTAATGAAATGATTATTTTCATTAAATTCTTATCTTTCTAATTTTATAGTTTTTATTCTAATCCTAAAAAGATAGAAAACATGGATTTAGTAGAAACTAATTCAACTGAATTATGGGTCACATTTTTTGAAGTATTAGTTCCGGATTTATCAATATATTATTCATAATTGTTTTTGAAAATAATTAGAGTATCATTTGATGTATGATCTCCTTTATATGTCTTTGTGAAAACATCTCATTCATTTTTTAAATTCTTATTTTTACAACATCTAGATTTTTCATTAACTCTCTTCCCAAGGAACATTATGATTATGAAGAATTTACATAATAAAATGATATCAATATATCTTCCCACAATTTATTTATCCTTCAATGTTTATCCTCCTTCATTCCATATGTTTTTTGAAATAGGTTTCTTGTGTTGTCATCCCATTTAACTTGATTACTGGTTTAGACGTTTTTGTATATATGGAAACTTTTTGTATCTTATAAAATTCATTGATCTCCTCACCAACTATTGATTCATTGAACCTAGTATCCAAGATCTAGTTTATACATTAATAAATTATCATAAGTTTAAAGGAATCACACCCCTATGGGACAAATAGTTTAGTAGTCTTGGTAAACTAGATAAATACATGATTTTTATATTAAATTTGAATAAATAAATTGCATCAATTTTTTTAAGAGAAATACATTTTCCCTCTAGAATATTATATTATTATTTCAATGTATACTTCATGGATTCCAGTGAATGGAAACAAAATAAGGGTGATCAAAAATTCATAGAATGGTTTAAGTAGAGTGGAATATATCAATATTAATTAAGAATAATCAATTTGGAAAGGTAAATAACTGAACAAACGTTATATTTAAATGATTTTACAAACCTAATCAATATATAAAGGCAAATAACTAAACAAACATTCCATGAAATCAATAAAATGAGATGGTTGTTCATATAGAGATAATATCAATATGATAATATCATGGATAATAATCAATATGTAAAATTAAATAAATGAACACAAATTATTTTTAAATTACATGAAAATAATGACAAGATAATCCATAATCAATGTGGAATGGTAAATAACACAGCACACATTCCCTTTAAATAATTAATTGTTAATAAAAGGATTCTAGAGATAATGTCATTGAGAGAATTTTCTAGATAATAATAACTAAATTTTTAATGAATTAAATACTTAATTAAAGGATATTATTCTTAGTTGGAACAAGTTAACTTTACAATTCTGATCTATTCTCAATACATTTTAAAACGGAAGTGTAGAAACCCATTTAACTAACGCTATCAGACAAATTCTTCCCATGATATCTACATATGTGTTGATGTGATATCATTAATTCAACCCCACCAATGTGTTTCATGCCCAAATAATTCCTCATATATAAAATAATTGAATTAATTAATAAACACAATTCACTATCATTAAATATATTTATTGACTATGAATATAGATTTATCAATATTTCCCCACAAAAACAAATGACTTTTAATGTTGAAATACAATATGAAGAGATGATATATGGTTTAATAAATAAAAATATCCATATAAATTAATATTTATATTTAGGGGATATTTAATTTCATTGATCAGAGGAATATAAATTATTCATGTGGTAGTTATTGAAAACAAAAATGAAACTAGGAAGTGAATGTAAATACCATCCTTGGTCAAAATAATCATAAACTACCAAGAGTAAAAATAAGGATAGTATGAGTAAAAAATATTTCCATTGGAGTGGTTGAAATATAAATGGTTGTATTTTTTTGAATAAAAATATCCATAGATAAACTCTCAAGGATAATATCAGTTTTATTTTTAAATATTAATACATTTTAAAAATCCATTTATTTGAAAATGAATTTTAAAAACTATAAATTTCTAGAGTATTAGTGAAAATATATTTCTTAATAAGTTGTGCTTGTAAACATGGAATGGATGCATCAAATAAATTATTATCATTTCAGTAGATAATTCTATACATTCCATACAAGATAAAAATAATATTACTTTTTCATTATAAAAATGATAGAATGGTGTGTTGTTCAAAAAATGACAAGAATATTCCTTTTATTTTTATAAGAAAAAATAATAAAATGGGAAATAATTTCATAAATAACTTATTTTGAAATGGAAAAAACTTTTTTGAAAACATTTATAGAAATCCTACTTTTGGAAGAATATAAATTTCAGACTGAAGAGATAATATAAGTCTAATATTCCTATAAACATTTTCTGAAACAGTTTAATTTATTAAGGGTGTAAAAAATTGTATTATTTATATAAATTATGAATAATTATATAATGATTAAAAAATTAAATGGGTTTACTCTAAAATTTTAAAATAATCTCCTTTAACTGAAATTTAGGAATAAAAATATTAGTTGGAATGCGATTTTAAAATAAAACATTACATTAATCATAATTTTTTGGTGAGATTAATAAATGAATTGATTATGTGTGTAAACTGTATGTCCACATAAAATAAGTGGGGAAAATTGAATATAATAAAAATTCATTATACCCAAAATCATTGGATATCAATGACATTTAAAATGTAATATAACCCAATAAAAATAATTGTGATATGAAATTATATACGACATGGAAATTTTAACGTCAAATCCAATCGAATGAAATAATTCAAATTGAAACATAAAATTACATGAAAAATGAATGAAGTGTGATATTACTTTCAAAAGGGTAGTATATACACCATATAAAAGGAATTAAGTTCATAACATTAAATTATGCCTCAATGATGAGAAATTGAGAAAAATTCCCCCACCTTACACTTCCTTTTTGTTAAACAAGATTTACCTGATTTATAGTAGATTTAAATATTTTATTAAATATTTACATTACAATATTAATTTTAATAAAACCACATATTGTACTTTTAGAAATTATATGACAATTTCATTGATAACCATTTGGGATTTTCATTGTTTTGGTTGTTAATTATCTTGTTTTGTAATCCGTGTTTCGAAATGAAAGATATTTTTATTCTGAATATTATATATTTTTATCATAAAATGAAAATGGAGGAGAAAAACTAGAACATGGATAATGGGAAAATCTATAAATATGGCGACCTTGATAGATGAGGGTAGATCATTCATGATCAGAATCCAATATATTCACTATATTCAGATCATGTTGGACATTATGAATTCTTCCATATTTCATCAAAAAAGGTTAATGTGGAAAATAATACATCATAAATTGTTTCTGGTTTGATGAATAATTTTTTAGCGGTGGTGAAATATGAAAACAATCCCTCCTTATCTAATTTATATCTAACCCATTATTAGAGAATTATTGGAAAAGGATAGATTGTGCATGTTTCATGGAATAATGAGGTAGTAGAGGAGAGAGAAAACCTATGCATGGATTATATTTTCAGAAGAGGATTACTTCATAAGGGAGAAAATCCATGGAAAATCAATGATATAACAAGGATTAATATTGAAATATGGAGAAATAATTAATTGATGATGGAGAAAATGAGGAGAGGGTACTACCATGTAGTATTTTCCTAAGATTATCAGAAGCGAATATCTTGGAGCTCTGGGTAACTATGATCAAAGCATGGCTTCATACGAATTTAGGGGTGGGACATGAAATTATACCAATACCTATTAGATAACACCCATTCTCAAGTCTAGATTTGTATTTTCAAACTGAACTAGATATATTATAATCCATGGATCCTATGGAACAATTCATCTACCATAGGGAACCCGATAATGATAGACCGAGAGACTAAAAACATGAGATATCGGAACTATGCAAGGATACTTGTTATAGTTGACATGTCTTTCACCCTTGTGGAAGAAGTGCTGCTTACCACAAGGTATGGCAGTATCAAAATGATAATTTAGAAAGAAAGGAATCCAAAATTTAGTACAAGATATAGTTTTTTTGGGAATCTATTTCCTGAATAAAACAGAGGAAAATAATGATCATTTTGAAACCTGAATGGGAATTCAACTTTCAACAATAGTTGGAGTATGGGAAATAATCAATTCCTTCCCCCTACCTCAATTTGAAGTACTAGTTTGGTTCCTTCTAACATGGGTAAGAAATAAAATGGATTTGTTGAAGGAAACATTGTGAATAGAAATGGTGAGCCACATCATAGTCCCCTAAATTCTCTAGTGATATCATTTCATGGTCTGTCAAGGATGTGTAGGACAATCCTCCCTCCTATAGTGACATTCATACTAAACACTCTAATGATGTATATGATACTCATCTGAATCAACAATTAGATAAAATGTGGCACACTCCTTGAGAATAAAATCATGATAATTATAGAGGTATCCTTTCCTCTAATGACCCTCTAATGTTTGGTGAGGAAGTATATGGTTTCATGAATAAAGGACATGATCTATCCTGGGGAATACCTCTCTCAAGAGGTTCAAATGGCCATGAAATCCCAATGGTTCTATCAGTAGAGGGATCTCATGAACTATTTAACTTACCTACACACACACACACTAATGTATATAGGAAACATGTAGGAATGACCACATTATATATTTAGACAATTGATTCTGCACTAGTATGAGTATAAAAGAAAAAATTTACTCGTTTAGGTAATGATGAACTATGCCAAAGAATTTAAACACGTGAACATCTCTAATGGAATAAATGAGACATTATTTTAGAAGGAAATTAGGGATGTGAGTGCACTAGGCATTGTTGTATATCAGAAAACATTTCCAATAGAGACCACACATACTAATGGATAGTCCGAAATATATGATGCAGTGTATACTAATGATTATTTTTTGGGGGAATCATTTTCATAGGTTTCACCTACAAAATCATCTAAGAAAAATGCTACCACCATCACCACACCAGATCCTATTAACTTCCCCAATAGGTTATTCCCATTTATTGAACAGATCACTGTGTATTATAATAAAGATAACCAGACCTCTATACTGATTGATGACACAAATAAAAAATTAGCACATGAATGAATGGAGGGATCAAAAAAGGATGGAATATTAAATTAAGTGAAAATGAATGTTTTGTAAAAATAAAGAGAATGTCCATGTTTGGATTGTATAGGAGGGAGGACCTAAAAATTGGGGAAACTCCCTCTATCAATTATGATTTTATATTGGGACTTCAAAGGGCTAGGGAATGCCCCCATGGAAAAATATCATAGAAATTTTCTATTTTACAAAAAAAACTATGGTTATGGGAATAGAAAAACCAAAAATTTCTATTTATAAATGTAATTATTTCAAATGGTATTACTAGGGATATTAGTTTATCTTTCAGAACCCCCAATATTCCATTATCTATCATTTTGGGTTTTTAATACTTTAAACCATCCAAAACGATACATGAATCCAAAAAAATCATTGTTTAATTATTACTCTCAATAGTTCAGGAACTATTATGTAGATTTCTGTTGTGAATTATTCAACATCTTATATCATGAGAAGGGAACTTCTGAGGGAGTTTGAGGAAATATTTGTAAAGGTGTATCAAAAGTGGATGATGATGCGTGACTTTAACATTTTCCTTACACCCAATAATTTTTTTTATTAACATATAATAATATAGTAACTACATAATTTTATTATTTTATCGATAAATGTATCCTCATTTATGTCCGACTTCTTAGAGATGATTTTTACTTGAGCTGGTACACCTTGAATAGAAGTTATGAAAGCAATATTGAGTTATGATTTATGCAAGTGGAGGACATGAGTGTTTCCAAAGGGATATAAGGTTACACACTCCTCATGAAACAATCTAACAATGACAATATTATATTGTATCTATCCACTATTTCACGGTTGACCCACTTACCATTCAAATAAAAAACTAATGGGTTACTACTCATTGATGTAGGGAATTAAAGCTGGAGCCTTATAGGTTGGTCCTAGTTAAATGTCCACCATAGAGACATGATGATAAATTAAAACACACTAAAATTCTACCAAGGGAAATTAGAAAATTATTATTTTCCAAACATGATATTGATATTCAGAATGTTGAAAAAACCCCATGCAAGAATTCAAGACAAGGATTGTTATTGTAATTTACCCTATAGGGAGGAAGTCCATGGTCCCTAAAAATTGGATTCACTCTTCTCCATTAAAGATAGGATACGAATGAATCACTTGAATGTTAAATGGTTTCAAGAAGGGGATTTATAATTCAAAATTATTCTACATACTTCATATGGAGAAACATGAAAAATATGGAAACAATATTATAAAAATAAAGGGGTGGATGTACACTTATGAAAGTGAGGTATAAAAGGTAATTTTACTGAACTTTATGAAGATTATGGTTTGTATAATATATCAGGATGACTGGAAACATATTTCATTGTATTTATGAACAACAAAATATATGTGTTTTCAGGAAAATGGACATGGAAGAAATCAGGAAGTCTCTATTCACCCTCAATATAGAGAGTGTTTCTTGATCAAAACGTTTCACAATCCAAATCCTGATGTTTTATTGGGTTATTTTATAGGATGACACAGTTTGTGTGGTAAAAGAATTATTTAATCATTCCCACCTACCTTAAATAAAAAAATAAAAATTTAATTTCCTTGATTCCATAAAAAGAAAATGAAGATGATATTAGTGACATTAAACTAGTCATCCTTTGGAACACTATCTCCAAAATCATTAGAAAAATCATGATGTCTGGGCATGGTGGAATCATCAGAGATATCATCACCCAAAATAAATATGGTTCTATACCTATAAGATACATTCATAAGTTCTTCTTTACAACATCAAAAAGTATCAAAATCATGAAAATAAAGGTAAAATATGGTATTTTTTCCTTAAATAATGATATATCTAGGGCATTTTAAACACTCAAATGGGGTTTTCTTTTAAATTTCCTAAAGATACATTGATTCTTTGATACCTTCCTCACACTGATTAGTTAGATCCTTTCATCTATAAGGTTTTCCACTCTAATCAATGGGACTCAAAGAGGATACATCCAATGTTATAGTGGGGGGAGGCATGGGGTTACCCTCTTAGGGATTCTCTTTTCTCATACCAAAAATTATATTAGTAGGGGAATTAATGATATTTATCAGGAATATTTCTATAATAAATTCAAATATGGAAGGAGTGTTCCTGCTCTATCTAACATTCTATATGTATATGAAATCCTATTTTTTGGACACAACTCAAAGTGAAATTTTTGAACCAGTCACGCCCTCTTTTCTCATTATGTGGAAGTTGTTGGGTAGGCTATTAGTTGCCAAAAATATTTTATTATGTTTTGTGATGGTTTACCTATGGGAAAGTAGAATTTGATTTCATGAAATCCCAGGGTGAGGAAGGGATCCCTTCATTTTAATTACCTTGGTTTTCTATTTTAGTGGGTTAATGTAAAAGTCAATTTCATACATGAATCAGTTTAGGTATCATTAATCAACTGGATAAATAGAAAGTGATGTCTGTGTCTCAATCATGGAGGGTGAGCCTTGTTAATTTGGTCATCACCTTTCATTTTTTTATTTCTCTCCATTTATAGATGGAAAATAATTCTTATACATGAGTTACAATGTGTGATAATGAACTTTGAATGGATATAGTGTATGTATGAATGAAAACAGACATCTATTACATAAAAGGAATATATAAAACCCATTGAAATGTGATGACTTGGAATCCAGGACCTCAAGATCCTCAAGGATATACTGATTAGTGATTTCACGTGGAATATTTTAATAACCTAGGAACCTCATGTGAATTAATTATATGTGTATTCTAAATGAGGTTATAGAATATGTATTTCTATCACCATGGATATTTAGTACAACCATCAATTATGCACTATTTTCAATGTTTTTTTAAAACACATAATTTATGGTTAATATGAACTGTAATTTAAATTATTGGAACAACTATTGGCCAGACTGACCACTCATAGATAGGCTGACTATTCCATATGAAAGAATGTAGATGAATATTGGTGATTTCATTACACATCACAGTTTCCTCAATTTTTTCCCTTTATAGGATTCTCTTTAAGTACAAAAGTAAACTTTTATAGACACTAAAACATTTTTGTGGAATCCTATTTTCACTGAGAAATTTAATGTCAAAATATACTACATGATCAATAAAAATTATGAGATAATTGTCCCTTCCTAGTCATATAGTTTCAAGGATAACATCATACAACCTCTAGGTTAACTAATATATTGAAAATTTAAAATAATAAGCTACTAACACAAGATAAAACAAGGAAGGATGGGCAGTATATTGTCCTGGCCGACCCTATTTTCTGTAAAATATAAAGAAAATATTAAGAATATCTTCATCGTTTTTTTTATTAAAGGAAACTATTTCATTATGCTGCTCATATAATTTTCTTGGTGATCAATGTATATTGGTATCTAGATTAACTCATGGCCTTTCTCAATAGTACTAGGTAGAGAAACTTGATAAAATAGCAACTCCTCATACCAGTGGCTTCAATATTATTTTCAATATATATGAAAATTTAATGGGAAGCTGTTTGAGGGATCAGATCCTTCCATTCAAACTGAAACCACCGCCATTGAAAAAGAGGATTATTTTAGGGTATGATTACATATAAGGGAAATTAATAACAAAATTCATGATCGAAGAATTCTCAGAATTATGGGTGTTAAAGGAAGAGAAAACCAACCCATGGTTTAGAAATCCTTAAAGTAGATTCCCTCTAGTGGCATACAGATTAATTTTAATGTTGATGGTGCGACCCATATAGTGAAATGTACTTCAGCATAAGAATTTATTATCAAATATCATCATGGATTGGTAGAAGGTTTCTTTTTATCATCACATAAGTATCGTAACTACCTATGAAGCAGAGTTGTGTTAAATGATATATTCCATCTAGAATGTTGTCTAACACCAATGGACTCTCATGTAGAGTAAATATGACACAGAAAATGTTTTTACAGACCTTAAGGATAGACTAGTAATTTCGAATGGAAAGTTCTACCCAATAGGATTGATTGTACTAATCATTCCAACTATCTAATTATTACAGTTTATCACGTATATTGTGAAGCCAACCAGGTGGAGGATGTTCTCTCAAAGAAAGAGATTATTAATTCAGAAATGATGTGTAAATTATGATCCCCTAACTACTTCCCTACATCGGTGGATGATGGAACACAAGGGTTCATTCTCTCATGTATTTGCAAACTCTCTTTAAATTACTATCCTTATATACTTTACCATTAATTTTAATTAATTTATAGACCGGCTTGGCCCAGATCCTGGTTCTTCAGGGTATACAATTTAATCATTTATAGAATAATAATAACTAAATAAATAACATATTTAAACATCTTGTATTCTTCTAAAATCAATCATGAATTATGGTTATGAAATATGAAAAATGTTCTGATCCTGGAGACAATGAGATGTACATTCACTTTAGTAAAGTTTACATTTTTCACCATACTTTATTGAAAAGTTTAAAGTCATCTTGTATCTATGATTAATGATAATAATAACGTAAATAACATATTTTTATTTAAATATATTTATAATCAACATCTATATTTTGTGTTGATGAAATGAGAGTCACATCGCTTCGTAAAGACGATATTCCACTCGTTCACAAACGATGTTATTATAATTAAGTGAGTGAAAAGTTAAGAAAGAGTATAATACTTTCATAGTGATAAATATTCCATTAATATCATAAAATTTTCATGTATTTGACATATATTTATTAAATTTAACCTTATTACAATCCATTTAAAGATTTAGTGAAATATGAATCCCATTGCTTCGCTGGGTGCTAGCTTATAATACACTCAAGAGACATTATAATATCCATTATAGATTGAAAAGGGAAATAATTATTTTTATATAATTATTACATACATATAATTATTTTATAAATATAATATAAAAACATAATAACCATCATCATACCCAATTGGGGAAGGAGGTAATGGATGAATGAATGACATTAGTTTCAAAGGCACTAGTATGTCGTACACACAGACGGCGATTTCATATACAATTTTGTTGATGTTGATATGGTTTTAGGTTAGGGACATAATTTAAAAACATTCTAGTATATGGATGATACTTATGTAATTTTTTGATCTTGTTTTAAAAAGAATTGAATAAAGTAAAGAATGAAATAAAAAAAATACAAATTTAAGAATGTGACCTCTTCTTTAGGTATCCTCCTAAGGTTTGCACCGAAGGACATACTAAATATGGTTTATTAAAATTATAAGGCTTATAGAATGACATGAGAGAATTTGGGAAGTTATTTAGGTAGGTATTGGATAAAAAATGAGGTTTGAAGTTATGAAGAAGGGATGAAAAGTGTAACACCCCAAGATTTTATGAGAATTATTCATTTTAATTTCAATGATGTATTTTGTTGTACGCTACACCAATATTATCTTGCGCTATACCCAAAACTGTATTTTCCTTTAGTATACGCAGCAATATTCTTGGCTTTCATTATATGCAAGATAATCCTTTCTCAATATCTTGGTTTGTATGCAATACCAAGTTTCACTAAACAACGATATGTTATTAAAATATTATATAAACTAGCCGTTATGAATAGTAATACCTAATTTTTGAAATTTTATAAATTTTATCATTCAAAATAGACTTAATTTTTGGATTCATAAAATCAAAATTAGCCTAGGGTGGATTTTTGGTATATTTCTGAAAGGATTCAATTTTTGATGAATAATGAAAAACAATGAGTTGTTGTATAAAACCAATTTTTTTTAAATAATTATTATTTTATTTAAATTTATTTTAGGTAAAAATAGATACATAATTCCTATATATGTTCAATGTAATTCATTGGAGTCATTTTATAAGTATTTTTGACATATAAAAATTTTCTTGAACTTTTTACCGTTTTTACCCACCTCATAGGAGAATTTGAAAATTTACATAAAAATTTTTTTTACCACTAATGTGAGTTGAATTCAAAAAATCTGAGAGACACAGTTAATATCAAAGAGTAAAATGTGGTTCAATAATATAAAAACAATTTTGGGTGAATAATATCGTTTTACATTTTATTACCACGGTTAAAAGTAAATAGGGTAATTAAGGGTAAAAGTGATATTATTATTATTACCCTAAAACATGTTATAATTCTATTGGACAAGTATAATTAGAACAACAACAAACTTAAGAATAAAATATGACCCTTTAGGTCCACTTGGATTAGATTAGCACATTTATTATTATTTTATTTTTAGAAGAGTTAAAAAAGATAAAATCATTGTTTAATAACTAATTTTTTTTAATATAAGGTTATACATAAGATAAATTTGACTATAAATATAAATTATAAAGATAAAAATATTTAATACATAATGTTATATTGTTTATATTTTTTATAAATTAAACAATATAATATATTTATGACATAATGATGATGCAGTAATTACCTTATTAATGAAATATTAACATAATTGATATTATAAATACCAAAATAAATGTAATTTGATACTCTTTATGAATTACACTAATTTTATAGGTTAATATAACATATTAGGATTGGTTAGATAATTTTATTTCAAAATAATAATGCTATTATAAATTTAGAAAAATGAAAATACCAAAGAGTGTCAAAATTGACATAAAATAGTTTTTAAAACAATTATTATATTATTAATTGATATAATGGTCCTATAAATCTAAGGTTCTGCCAAAAAACTTATATAATAGTATTTATGACATTAATGAATCTATTCGGGTTCGTATGGTACTTTATAGTATGTTTATGAACCATCTAGTGTAGGAATACAAGAAGACACAGTAAAAGTTATATTATTTATTTGGGAGTTAAATCTAAATGATCAGGTTAAAATGGTAACGTAATCTTTTCTAAAACCTATTTGTTGAGAGGATTTCGACCCATCACCACCCTATCCTAAAAATAAGTGAATTTGGATCCATTATAAAAGGAATATTAATTTATTATAAAATAATATTTTATGTTGTTTCTAAGGTGCCCCTCACCCCTCTTATAAAAGCGAACTCCCCCTTCTATCTAATTCAAATGTCCAAAGCCATTTGGCTCGGCCAACCCCAACCCAAATACCCTATCAAAAATCATCCCATCATCCTAGAGGCCTTCCTTTTGTTGGAAAACTATCCTAATGATCCATTTTGATCAAATCAAAAGGAAGAACCCAAAGAAGAGGAGGTTCAGATACATACGAAGCATATCAGAAAGAAGATAAGGAATAACTTTTCAATATCATTTTTATCCAAGATTTCTTATATGAATATATTTACTAGGGTTATATTTTTTATCCATGTCCATAAATATGTTTTTCATAATTTTTTTAATATTCTTCCATGTATGTTTAAAGTCATGTTTACCCCTCGTGGACTTTGACTTTGTGTTAGGGAAGGAATTTTTCTTTTGTTTACCAAACATGGTACTTTTTAACTTTTCCGTTAAAATTATTAGGAGAATGTTTTTTTAACTTATACGTCATGAATGGGTTTTAATGGTTTCCTAACTACTTATTTTCTAGAATCTTCCTCTATAATATTTCATAATTATTTTCAATTAAATCATTTTCTATTAAAATAGCATGGGATTTTGTGAAATGAAAATGATTTTGAAGAAGAAAGGATTTTTCCTCAATAAAACATTTCAAGTGTTTTGTCAAAACTATTTTCCATCTAGGATGACATTATTTAATATGTTTATGTTTCAAGTATAATGTCTTTATTGTTTAAATGGTTTCATTTTTCTAATGATGAAATGATATCCATTTATTCTATATGGATTATGTTATGATGGGATGATGTTTACAAAACCCATATTATTCTCTGGGTTCTTATGAAAGATTTATGTTTATTTTTTGGAACACGAATGAATGATTTCATTATGAGATGGGTGGGACCTATATCTCCATCCAATGAATTGGGTTAATATTTATATCTCATGAGATAAAAATGGATGGAACTGCAAGTTAATCTGGTTCAGTGATATATGACTGGAATGAGGAGTGAACTTGATTTAGTAAGGAACTTTGTGCACTATGATGGTCTTGGAAGAAATGCCTTGTCTACTATGGAAATAATATCAAGTTCTTAATGGTTTTCCACAATTACATGTTTTATTCCCATTCTATTTTATCATGATTGATGTTCCTTTATGATATATGCCTTACATACTTCCATGATTTATGTCATTGCTAAATTTTTTGATGTTTAGATATTATGTTCATGTTTTTGCATTAAAATTTTTAGGGATTGTTTTATGTTCCCTATATTTACCCTTACTGAGAATTTGAGCTCTCCCTTTTTATGTTTTCTTTTCCCCGAGATATAAAAAAAGGATTTAGGAATGAAAACAAAAGGGGAACATCTTTATGCGAGATGAAGAAGATCTTTCACCATGATTAGAATATTATGTTCCAAGTTTCCAAATACATTAAACTAATATGTTATTAGGTAATTTTTTTGTATTTTATTAAGTATTCCACAAAAGTAATGTAATTCCCATATACGTTATGTTTGGGTCTATACAGTTCGTATCTGAGTGAAGGTTTAGTTAACTATTGAAAAATAGGATGCGAAAACTTTAGTGATATCTCTAGAGATATTTCTAAGGTATGTATAGGGATGTCCCTAAGGTTAAGTATAATTATAGGTTATAGTCCTAGAATTATGGCAAAGATCATATAATTAAACCTATGATGTGATAGATTGAAAGTACTCCCCCATGATTTTGTTGTTTTTCTAGTACAAGTTTTTCCTCTCATTCTATTCTTTTTGGGTTTTAAGAAATGGCAGGAAACTGGAGGATTCAGGTTAATGGAGAATATGATGGAAAATGGAATGATATTCATCATGTGAAACCAAATGAAAAGAGATTTGGATATCTAAACATATTTATTATTCCTAATCAGCAATCACAGAATATATTATCAATAATATCAACATTGGTAAGTTTCCTAACTCGACTAATAAGAGAAATATGGAGTTTCATGATGATCATAGAGGAAATAATGTTCAAATTCCCTCATGTAAATTAAGTGGGCTGAGGCATCATGGAAAATGTTTCAAAGGAACTGGAAGATGCTTTGGGAGTGGGAAGAAGTAAACAAAGCAATTAATTGCAATGGAAAAGGTTCAGTTAACACCATGGGAAAATAATAATGGTATTGATAAGACATAAACAATGGTTAAATGTTTTAAATTTGGAATGTATGGCCATTATGGAAACCAATTCTCAAAGGGAAAGTCTCTTGAAGAGAATCATCATGGTCGTATGAGTAGTATTTATGTTGATGATGATGAAGAGGCTTCAAATGATATTTGAGATGAATGAATTATTAAAGCTTAGTAAATGGTTTAGGAAGGTAGTGGAATGATTTTATCTCTATAATGATTAATGTTGTATAGGTAATTTAATGGTAATATGGAATAAATAAGCATATAAGGATTGTTACACAATTGTTTTTCATAAAGTATTTGAAAGTATATGTTGAATGGTGCCGGTAACCATGAAAGGTTATTCAGATATTTTTGGAATGAAGATGATATGTGCATAATGAAAGGATAAAAAGATAATGAAATGTTTGATAATATGAATGAGCTCATGACTAATATAAGGAAAAAGTGATATCATGGTTTGAGTATATAGAAATTTTGGGATTTTTGTATATGGAAAGAGTTAAATTTTGACAGAACTCATGTATTCAGTAAGGTTCTATGGTATCTTATGTTTAAATATAATACATGAATAAGGTATTAAATTTTTTGTAATGTGACTAACAAGATATATCTTATGATTTATGCGAGATAAAAGATGGTATTCACGTGCTTGTTATGTGACCTTTCATGTAACCGTTTTATTTATACTTTTTTCTTGGACCGAAGTATTTTGGATATGCCTAATGATTGGAATGAATTAAGTTAGACATAAGATAGTATTGTTTAAGGCTATAAATGTTTTCGATATTATTTCATGAATATTATAATTATGTAGTTTTAGAAAAAGGGACAACCCGTAGGACGTGCAACAACCCTTCACATCAGATAAGGTTGTGAGAATCATACACACAACCGAAGTGTGACATGACTTTATCACCTACCACTGGTCTAAAGGAAGTCTCTGGTTAGTATAAACTAGTTTTCTTTTATTATTTGGAATTATATATGATGTATAAGTCCATTTTGGGAACCATATACGATTAATCTCACCATAATATAGACTTATGTATATAACTTTTTCTAACCTTATGTTTGAGACAGATGGAATGACCTATCATTCTCTAGCATGATCTGTTGGCACTTCATGGAAGAAAAATTCAACTTCATTTCTTTAAGAGATGAACAAGAAATCGTTCAAGGGACAAACCATAGTGAGATTGTACCAATATCAAGTAAGTATTTCTTCATATTCCAAAATTCTTCAACATTAGGGAAATGATCTTGAAAAGAAAAAACGTTGTCCTTGTACCCTCATATCCAATGAATCAGATGGTACCTTAGATCATTAAAGATTAATGGATTTTTTATTGTTGTATTTTTTATAGACATGTTCTTTACCACACTTCATCAGAACATGATGGTTAGATTTCTCTTCCATATCCATATTTTCAGCTATATTCTCATATTTGGAAACACAGTGGTGAGTTACTTTGTGTATCCGTTATGTTTCTAACATTACTTTTTAAAATTATGTTTTAGTATTCCTTTTTACGATGTGGGTTTCTATGAAAGAAACTTTCAAGTGCAAAACAATTTATAACCCTGATGAATTTCAAGGGCGAAATTCATTTTAATGGGGGTAGAATGTAACATCCTGAGATTTTATGAGAATTGTTATTTTTAATTTCATTGATTTATTTTTTTGTATGCTACAAAAAGATTATGGTGCCCTACAAGAAACACCATATTATATTGTAGTATATGCACCACTATTATTGGC
Source organism: Viscum album (assembly GCA_963277665.1). Taxonomy (NCBI): domain Eukaryota; kingdom Viridiplantae; phylum Streptophyta; class Magnoliopsida; order Santalales; family Viscaceae; genus Viscum; species Viscum album. Next base: position 1,017,062,078 of record OY728140.1, on the reverse strand, counting down.
TTGCATTAAATTCAAGAGAAGCCTACCTCAATAGCATGCGTTGTACGCAATAACAAGTTTCACTAAACAACGATATGTAATTAAAATATTATATAAACAAGCTGTTATAATTAGTTATACACACTTTTGAAATTTTATAAATTTTATCTTTTTAAACGGACTTCATTTTTGGATTCAGAATATCGAAATTAGCCTATGGTGAATATTTTGTATTTTTCTGAAAACGTGCAATTTTCGATTAATAATGAATAACACTGAGTTATAGTTTAAAACCTAATTTTTATTTAAATTTATTTTAGGTAAAAATAGATACATAATACCTATATATGTTCAACTTAATTCATTGGAGTCATTTTATATTAATTTTTGATGTATAAAAAGTTTATTGAACCTTTTACCGTTTTTTACCCACCTCCTAGAAGAATTTGAAAATTTACATAAAACTTATGTTTACAGCTTCTGTGAGTTGAATTTAAAAAATCCGGGAGACACAGTTAATATCAAGGAGTAAAATGTGGTTCAATGTGATAAAAATAATTTATGGTGAATTGTAACCTTTTACTTTTATTTTCTACAGTTAAAAGTAAATAGGGTAATTAAGGGTAAAAATCATATTATTATTACCATAACAAATGTCCTAATTATATTGGATAAGTTTAATTCATCCAAAAAACCTTAGGAATAAAATATGACCCTTTAGGTCCACTTGTATTAGATTAAGACATTTATTATTTTTTTATTTAATGAGAAGTTAAAATAGTTAAAATCAATATTTACTAACTAAAACATTTTTAATATACGGTTATACCAAAGATAAATTCGACTATAAATATTCATTAGAAAGATAAAAAAATTTCCAACATAATGGTATTTTATTTATAATATTTAGATATTATATAATTTAATTTATTTATGCCACAATGATGATGCAGGAATTACCCTATTAATGAAATATTAACATAATTGATATTATAAATTTCCAAATAAATGTAATTTGAGACTTTTTATGAAGTAAAATAATTTTTTAGGTTAATATAACATATTAGGATTAGTTAGATGATTTTTTAGAAATAATAATGCTTTTATAAATTTATAAAAACCCAAATACAAAATAGTGTCAAAATTGACATAAAAGAGTTTAAAAGAATTATTTTATTATTAATTGATATAATGGTCCTAAAAATATATGGTTCTTCCAAAAGACTTGTATTATTATATTTATGACTTTAATGAACCTATTAGGGTTATATTAGGTGTTTATAGTTTGTTTATTAACAATATAGTGTAAGAATAAAATAATACATGGTAAAAGTTATATAATTTAACATAGGGTTAAATCTAAATGATAAGGTTAAAATGGTAACCTAAACATTTCAAACACCTATTGGTTGAGAGTATTTAGATCCATCCCAACCCTAACCTCAAAATAAGTCACTTTTTATCCATTATAATCCGAATATGAATTAATTATAAAATAATATTTTATGTTTTTGCTAAGGTTCTCCTCACCCATCTTATAAAAGGGAACTCCCCCATATACCTAATTTACACTTCCAAAGCCATTTGGCTCAGCCATCCTAGGTCAAAATACCCTTTCAACTGTCTTGCCTTCACCCTAGAGTCCTTCCTTTATTCAGAAATCCATCCTAAAGAGACTTTTTGATCAAATCAAAAGCAATAAACAGAAGAAGATGAGGTTCAGATACATAAGAAGCATATCAAACATAAGGTAAGGGACAATTTTTCATTCTCATTTTTATCCAAGACTGCTTATACATAAGTATTTACTGGGGTTATATTTTTCATCCATGTATATAAAAATGTTTTTCATAAAGAGTTTAATATTCATCCATGTTTGATTAAAGTCATGTTTACCGGTATTTGACTTTTACTTTGTGTTATGGAAGGAATCATTCTTTTGTTTACCATATGTGGTACTTATTGACTTTTCTGTCAAAATTACAAGGAGAATGTTTTTTTAACTTATACGGCATGGAAATATTTTTAAGGTTTCCTAACACCTTATTTTCATGAAGCTTCCTCTATAATATTTAATAATTATTTTCAAAAAAATCCTTTTCAAATAAAAATTACATGAAATTTTGTGAATAGAAACTGATTTTGAAGAAGAAATGATATTTTCCTCAAGAATTCATTTCAAGTGTTTTGTCAAAACTATTTGACATATAAGATGTAATTATTTAATATGTTTATGTTTCAAGTATAATGTCTCTATTATTTAAATGGTTTCATTTTTCTTATGATGAAATGATATCTATTTATTCTATATGGATTATGTTATGGTGGGATGATGGTTACAAAACCCATAATATTCATTGGGTTCTGATGAATGATTTATGTTTATTTTGTGTCACACAAAAGAATGATTACATTATAAGATGGGTGGGACCTATATCTCCCTCCAATGCATTGGGTAAAGATTTATATCTTATGAAATAGATTTCGATGGAATGGTAAGTTAATCCGGTTCAGTGATACAGGACAGAAAAGATGAGTGAACTCGATTCAGTAAGGGACTTTGTCCACTATCATGGTCTTGGCATTAATTCCTTGGCTACTATGGAAATCATATCAAGTGCTTAATTTTTTGACACAAGTACATGTTTTATTCCAATTCTATTTTATCATTATTGATGTTCCATTTTGATATATTCCATACATACTTCCATTATTTTTTTCATTTCTCAAGATTATGATGTTGAGATTTTATGTTCATGTTTTTGGAATCAAATGTTTATGGATTGTTTTATGTTCCCTATATTTACCCTTACATTTCATTTGAGCTCACCCTTTTTGTGTTTTATTTTCCCCATGATATAAATAAAGGTTTTGGTAAAAAACAAAAGGGGAAGATCTTTATGGGAGATGTTGAAGATCTTTCACCATGATTAAAAGATTATGTTTTGAGTCTCCAAAGGAACTAAACTAATACAGTCATTGGGTGTTTGTTTTTTAATGTATTATGTAATTTTCAAAAATAATGTATTGTCCATGTACGTCAAGCATTGGGTCACTACAAAAAGAAGTGGCATTTTATAAGTGAGGTGAGTAGCATATTTGTTTTTTAAAATTTTCAACAATACCCACATTTATATGATGAAACAATATTATCAAATTGGTCATTATAGAACCTATAAGACATAAGGTCTTCATATTTTTAGCTAGTGGGTGTTTAAAAAGTATGTATTTCATTAAAAACCATATATTATTAATTTAACCCCCAAAACATATCCATTTTTTAAATTAACCGTGGTAATAATGTTTTATTGTTTTTAGTATTATTTTTCAAAAAAATGAATTTGATCTTTTTAGATAATTTATATTATTTTCTGGCCTAGGAGAATCTTCAGACGTGGATTTCACCCAGTCAGCTCTGTCTCAAAACCATGGGGACTTGATAGTTTTGTCACCTAGTCCCCATTCTAATATATATAATTCTAGTAGCTCGGACTCTATCATAAGAGAATCCAAGGATTCATGGGATTTTGGGGGCCTCCTCACCTCCATTAGGCCATGTCTACCTATGACATTGTCGATCCTTGCCTCTTCATTCCATAACTCGACTCAACTCTCACTAGTGATCATGTAGTTTTCCATGGTTAGTAACCAGTCTTATACTGTCAAGTGTCTTCCACTACTAGATTTGATTCTAGAGGGTGTTGAGAAATAAATTCAGGCTAGATGGGAATCCCCATGCATCTACTGTTTGTCTCCATGTTTCAAGATGAAATGTTGGGGATCCCTATTCAACCTTCATCGGCTAACAGGTTGTCTCTTTTAGAGGATCAAGAAGCATATTTCATTGAAACATTCATCTCACCAAAGAGGGGTTCTTTAGTAGATGGGTTGGTAGGGCCAATCACTCACTCCAAGTCAAAAGAGATAGTTCTGTTAACATCCCTATCACCCTCTAACACTTCGGGCAAAAAATCATGGATGTGATGACACTAATATTTTCTCTACTGATATGGAATGCACGAGGTTTGGGGTCCAAAGATAATAGTTCATTTGTCACATCAAAATTAAGAAAACACCAATATTCTGTCTTAGAAATTATTGAGCCCAACAAAAACATAAACAACATTCCATTTATGGCTAGGAGAATTAGATTTCATATGTTTCTGAATGGGATCAAAGAAAATGCCCACATCTGGTTTTGATGGATGAAGTAATTGTATGTTGAGGTGGTGAGTCTCATGACACAATGCATATATACAAATAAATAATTAATGTGTTGGAGGTCCTATTCACTTTTATTTATTCCAGCACATAGCCTCTTGGGATGATGAGTTTATGGAATAATTTGGAATCATTTTTTTCAAGCACACTATTGTGGTTTATTAGATATGATTTCCAATTAATTGTGGATCCATAAAAAGGTGGCTTGATCATGAGTCATGGTGGCATGCTCGATTTTTAGGGTTTCATGTCATCTAAAGGTATACTTGATATGGGGTTCATTGGTGCCAAACAAACTTGGTGGAATAACTACAGAAGTTCTAGCTGCATCAGGAGACGTCTAGATAGATGCCTTACTAATATTCAGGGGTTAGAATCCTTGTCTTGAGCATTATTTACACATCTCTTCCACTCACTGTCAGATCTTGTGCCACTCCTGGTGGAAATCAAACAGGATATCTTAGACTTCAAGGTTTTTGGTACTCTAGAACTTGGAATCAGTATGAATCCTTCTTTCAAATGCTTAATGGTTCATGGGATTATAGAGAGGCTGGGATGTCCTAGTGTGGCTTTGATAATCGCCTAAAAAATCTCAAGGAGGATATTAGATGATGTTTGGATACAAGGTCTAATTATGTTTCGGGGGTGGAGGGTATTCAACCTGAGATTGATAGAATATAAGAGGCTCTTCTTTGCTATTAGGATGAGAACATGGTCATTATCATTTGGGATTAGAAGGCTTATCTTTCTGAAAATCGTTTGAAGATTGAAATGATTTAGAAGTAGAGGACTCATGTGATATGGTTAAGGGTAGGTGACCACAATAATTACTTCATTAATGCATTCATATAACAGAATTGGAGCATGAATATTAACTTGCGTCTCAGCAATGAGGTTTTCACGTCTAATATGGAAGTGGCAGGCCAAATTGCATTGGAAGACTTTGAAGGAATCTTGTTTGGGGAGGCTTCTTTAAGATACGAGCAGTCTCAGAATGATACCGCGGACAAGGACTTCTTGGGATGTTTGCCTCTAATTGTGGGGGTGTCTGAGAATTCTTTCTTTTTAAAATTACCTTCATATGGAGAGATCAAGGACTCAGTTATTAGTATTCGACATGATAGTGCACCCGTCCTGGATGGATTTCTGGTTTATATTTAAGTGGCCACATGGGATGTGGTTGGATCTCAAGTGGTGGAAGCCATTCAAGATTTCTTTTATGGTGGATCATTGAACAAGAGTACTTGTGCGTCAAGGGGCTTTCATATTCCGAAGTCATATGACCCCAAAAATATCAGTCATTAGCATCCAATGTGCCTATGAAATGTTTCCAACAAGATCATGGCAATGATCAATTCATGTAGTTTGAGTGGGGTGATTCCAAAGTTGGTTTTGAGGGAACAACCTGGTTTAATCTAGCGACGGAGCATATAAGGGGTGGTTAGAATAACTAGTGAACATGTGAATGGAAACAATATCAATGGGTTCAAATATCATCATACATGTTGATATGGAAAAGTCTTAAGAACAAATTGAATAAAGTTTCATAATTTTTGTAATAAGGAAGGTTGGGTTCCATGAGTGGTTTTATTATCTCTACTTCATGTATTACTCTCCCTCGTGGATTTTTTTATCTCTTATATGGAGGTTATTTGGTTTCCTTAATTCAGAATGAGGATTTTTCTAGGGGGATCCTCTATCACCATGTCTTTTTTTAACAAAGTTAATTATCCTAGAATCATATTATATGTATGGAGGAGGGTATGCTATCTCCTTATATTTTTCAGCGTGGTATGTAGGGTATTTCCGATTTAATTTTTGTAGACAATATTTTGATTTTTTAATGGAAGGTGTTGTTCCATGATCAACATCATGGAGACTATGTCCATCTATTGTCTCTTAAGTGGTCAGAGTACCAAATCAATTAAAATCCATGTCATTATTTACAATAATTGAGAGGGAATATAATGTATAGATTTTCATAATATTCTTGGTATCCAATTAAAGAAACTACCGTTGTAATACCTTGATGTACCAATATCATGTGGCTGCATAAAGAATCATTATTTTCATGATATCCCCAACCACCTACTAGGAAGGATTATCAATTGAAAAAAAATATTCTATCATTTGGGGGCTGTGTTACCTTGATTAATCACATACTATCCACTATAACGATGCATGTTTTCTCAATTATCAAACCCTCCAAAGGGGTTTTAGGGAAGATTGAGGGAGCTCTGTCTGTATTCTTATGGGACTAAAATCAAATCGGATGCTGCCATTGGGCCTCCTGGTCCCAGTTTTCTATGCCCGTGGTCAAAGCTGTTGTTGTGATTCGAGACCTCAACTAAGCCATACTGGGCATTCAAGGATGGTTAGCCTTTGATATTCTTATTGTGGAGTCTATGTGGGTATATTTTTTCATCGTGATATATAGTTATCTAGGGGAGGATTCTATTTCTTGAGTTTTAAAACCATCTATCCTAGCACGATGTATGTTTTATCCCATGGGGATCTTAGTGGTTCTGATCAGTGGGTCATTGGGAAAGGATTGGTCATCTTTTCGATTGGCAATTGGGCTGGGGAATGGCTGGCATATTCAGGCTGCCCTTAGATAGATATTTCATTCAGTGAAGCAGTTGGGAATCATGATCACATTCAAACAACCCTCAATTTGGATTAGATTATGGTGTTCCAAGGTATTTTTAGAACTAATGAACCGAAAAAATGTTTCTTTATCGGCTCCAACTTGGGAAGGTTCATCTCTCATGGTTAGAGAAGATTTCATCATGAAATAAATGCCCTGAATTAATTTTTTCCAAAGGAATGGTGTAATTATATTCCTACGAAAATGAACTTTTTAGTTTGGTAGATTAGGAATAAGGCTCTTCCAACCGATGAGAAAATTCAAAGTAAAGGAATTCCCTTGGATTATCACTAGTTATTCTATGTTAATCCCACGATGGAGTTGACTTCAAACCAATTTTTTAAATGAGATAGAGAGAATTACCCCATGTCCTTATTCATACCACATCCCTCCATGGATTGAGAGTAGTTCTCATTGCATGGTTTTCTATGGTCCTAGTTTCATGGTTTGGAGAGAAATGTTATAGAGTGTAAAGTTCAAGAGATTATCTTCGTTTCAAACTGCTAGACCATCTAGGATACTCAAAATCATGCCTGTCATGGCTCTAGTTAGTCCCTTTTATTCCATCATATGTGGTTGAGGATTATTATACATATGTTAGGATCAATGTTTAAGGGGGGGGGGGTCGGTGGTCCGTTATGGTCTCCAATATTCTCAAAAAAAATTGATATACTGAAATGGGCCAGAGGGTGTTGGATCTTGTGGGACCCTCCTCTAGGTGGGATAAAGCTCAACAAAGATGGATACTTTTTGAATGGGGTGATGAGGGGTGGTGGGGTACTCCATGAATCATGAGGTTTGGTTATTATGTGATTTATCTCTTATTGTGGTATGGGAAGCTCATTGGATGCAGAGGTGTAGGAATTTCTGTCCGATCTGATGGACTGTAGGAGACACGACCATCTGGTGGTGGAAATATAGTTGGATTGAGAGGTTTTGGTGAGATCTATTCTGGGTCTTCATATAGAGCCTTGGTAGTTGGTCTATATGATCCATATAATCACTATAATGACTGATCTATGGCTCTGAATGTATCATAATTGATTGGAGTAAAATTTTTAGGGTAACTCGTTGCTTTGTATGGGAAGACATGATGAGGATCTTATTATCTATCATATTTTGGGTTCTCTTCCTATTGATTATAATGCACTTATTCAAGGGTACTCCTATGTATATATCATTTTGTCCCTCAATGAGGGGGTTTTTTTGGTTGTTTTTTTCACTCTCAATAAAAAAAATTAATTTCTAGTCAGTCAGTCCCTATTGATCAAAAAATGAAACATTTCAGAGAAATACCAAAAACAATATCTTAAGATAATTATGTTATATTGATTAAAAAAATAAGGGATTATTTTTTCAACCTAATTTTAAAAAAAAATTATTAATAAATTTTATGATATAGAGGAATGTTTAACTAAAACTTCTTATAGAGAAATATAGTTTTTCAAAAAACATTTTTTTATTCTAAATAATTAATATTTTATTCATAACAAATAGATAACCATTATTATCATATTTGTTTGTAGTACTATTAACTTCCACCAATTTAATGTCTATCTTAAAAATATATTAAATAATAATATTTTAATTACATTTTTTGATTCATTAAAACTCAGTGTTGCCTGAAATAAAAGCAAAACACATTGTTGTGTGTAATACAAGCTATTAAAGAGAATGAGTTTTTATATAAAAAACTCATAAATTATCAAGGTGTTATATTTTCTTATAATCTTGTTGTTTTGTGTCACATACACTATCAAATACAATGTTATTATTTTAAAATTTCAAGGTGTTACAATCACTATAAATTAAATAAATTATGTACTCAGAATTTAAACTAGATCATGGTAATCAAGGAGTTGAAATATTGAAATGCATTTATTAAAAATCCTATAGTCTTAGAGGATAAATAAAACATATCATTAATAATAGAGATATAGAATAAAAAATGTCATATAGAATAGCATATAACAATTTTTCTATGCAGGATAACATTTATGTCAACTGAAGATATGAAAATGGTAATCAAAGATCCTTTTTAAATTGATTTCCCCCTTGGTTCCCATATGATAGAACCACATAAACATGTACTATCCACATGTAGAGGTATTTATTTGAAAAAACTAATAATATCCACCATTATAAAGAATTAGGATGTTACTATACTTACCCTCACTATTTATCAAAGGGTTATATTCCCCAATCTATATTATCCAAAATCTAGTACCAAAGGATTTTACTAAATATCCTTTGATACCAACTGTATTAGACCCGACACTGGTATCCCAAAATTGGTGCATGCATTATTACATTGGCCTAACATACATGGAATCACATCCCAAAAGACTAACAACTATTATTATCTTAGTAAAATAGGTATAAATAGGGTTCCCATATTCCTTTTGAATACAAAAATTTAAACCTATTTTTGAGAATAACATTATTTCCTCTATAATACTCTTTAATATCTTTCATAGTACAATTCATGGATTACTATGAAACGAAAAAAAATAATTGTGAGATCAAAATCTCAGAAACGGTTATGGCAAGCATAAGAAATCATATATAAATGATAATAATTAACATGGAATGGAAAATAACTAAACACACATTTAGTGTGAATAATTTTACTACCATTACTGATATGGAAAATGTAAATAAATAAGCACACATTTAATTTAGTAAAAAAATTGATAATTAATTGTATCTATATATAATTTTAACAAGAAAATATCATGGATAATAATAAATATGGAAAGGTAAAAAACAAAGAACTTATTCTATTTAAATAACTTTACAATCATGAAATAACAAGGAATAATAAATATAAAATAATAAAAAATGAATATACATTCCAATTAAATAAAAAAAATACAATTAAATGCATCCATAGACAATATCTTTTTGAAAATATAATAGATAAAAATAATAGAATTATTAATTAAGGGGATTATTAATTATTGGAAATCAAGTTTCATAGATGCATGACACCTTTACCATCATGATATATTCTAAAAAATGATTAAAATTTATTGATATGAACACATTTATCAAATTCACTCCAACGAATTCATCGTATGAGACTATTGATACATCAAGGATCTATCATTAACTACCCCCACCAATATCCATAATGTCAAATTAATTTCTTATATATATATTATGAAATTTAATTCATAAAAAGTTTAATTATCCTAAAATATATATATTTAGTAACAAATTTAGATTTATCAATATTTTCCCAGATAAAAAAGGACATTCAATGTTGAGTACCATATATAGAAATGATATATATGTTGAGGAAATAAACATATCCGTGATAAATAATATTTATATTTATGGTAAATTTATTGTCCAATGATCACATGAAGATGAATAATTCATGGATGAGTTAATCATTATAAAAATAAATCAATGAAGATAATTCCAATACTATCCTTCGTCAAAATAATCATAAAACGTCCAAAGAGTGAATAATTATGGTATTAATACAACACATCCCTAGTAGAGTATATGAAAAAAAGGAATTTTCATTTATAAAAAATATTTCTATAAAAAATTCTTGAGGAAAATATCATTTTCATTTTGAAAATCAAAATATAGAACATAAATAATTTTGAAAATAATTTTCTTTTAAAATCACAATTAATTTTTTTTAATATTAAAAATATTATTGAAAATATTTTATTTATAAATAACCTTTTAAAATTTCACTGGAATTTCCAAATAAATGACTTTAATGTTAGTGGGTAATTATTTACAAGTTGTACAATTTTGAAATAATATTCCTTTTACATAATAAAAATTGTTATAGGAGTGTCTTATTCAGAAAATGATAAGTAGATTCATTTGAAAAAAATCGTAAAAAGAAAAAATGGTTGAAAATTTCATTAATTAATTATTTTAAAATGTTTTAAATGATTTTCAATAATGAACTTTGAAAATGTGGTTTCGAAAAAACTTATTTCTGACTGAATATATGAATTAAGAATATTTTCTAAAATCAATTTATAAAAAATTCTAAGCACCAAATAGTGGATAAATACTAGTATTACATGAAAATATCATGAATAAATAGAGCATAATACAATAAAATTTGATATTATGAGATGGTTAAAAAATTTCCTTCAACTTACATTGAATAATAAGCAATATTGATAATAATAACATTGATAAATAAATCATTACAATGATAATAATGTTGAAGTGATTATTAATCAATTAATTGATTATGTGTATCAAAATTAAATCCCGAGAAAAAAAGACTAAAATAAATGTATGATAATAAAAAGTAATAATAACTATAATATTAAAAATCAACGTAAATGAAGAAGAAATATAATCCAATTAAATGAAATAGAGTTATGAACTTTATTACCATTGGGTAATTTTTATGTGAAATCCAATTTGGATGAAATAATTCTAAATGGAACATAAAATAACACAAAAAATTGGAAATTACTTATATTACATCTAAACTGTATTATATTAATTATATAAAATAATAGTGGTACATTACATTACAATATGGATTAATAAAGAGAAATAGTGATGAATTCCCTTACCACTCTATTCCTTTTGGTTTAACACAATTTTGAAATAATATATAGTTGTTTTAAACATTTTATTAAATTTTTAAAGGATCTTTTTTTATTTATAATACTATATATTTCCATTTTATAACAACTTATCTCTAATTAATTAATAATATTTCATTATTTTCATTATCGTAGGTGTTAATTGCCTTGTTTTCTTATGAATTTTTTGTCATGAAAGGTCCAGTTCATATGTATATTATATACATATATCATCTACAAGAAAATAATAATTACATAATTATAAAAATAATAAATTAATAATTCATTTAAAACTAATCATGATATATGTTTATGAGAAATTTGTTACATTACGATGATAGAGACTGTAGTCCATACTTGCACATAAGTAACATTTCCATTGTTCACTGATCAGTATTGAAAGGTGATAAGAAATATTTTATATTTATCGAATGGTAATAATATATTATATACCACATTAGTTCTTTAAATACAATTATATAAATCATACATGTGGTTTGGTGGTGAAAATAGAGTCAAATATTTTCATAAAGGTGGTAGTCTACACGTACACGAATGATGTTAACATCTTTAAAAGAGTGAAAAGGATTAGAAGAATATATTTTTTTCATAATAATAAATATTTCCAATATATAAAAATAATATCATTCATATCACATATATTTGTTAACACCACCCATATTAATTTTCTTATAAATCATTAGTGAATGATGAATCACGTCGCTTCATAAGGAGGTAGTCTACAGTACGCATGAGCGACATTATCATTTCCCCAACATAAAGAAAAGTAAAAAGATAAATTGGACATAATTACTCCAGACATATTATTATGTTATATATATATCCCATATATACTTTATATAAATCATCATAACCAACCTTTAATTGTTTTATTGGATGAATGAATGACATCGATTCATGAGGTGTTAGTCCTTCATACACATGACCAGTGATTTCAAAACATATTTGATGGATTTTTAGATGGTTTTAGGTCATGGAATTATTATATAAATATCCTAGTATATGATCGATACTTAATATATTATATCATAATGGTTTAATAATAATTTAATGGTGTGGATAATGATATAAAATAAAAATGCTTGTTGATGAGAAATACCCCCTCTTCGGATATCCTACTTAGGATTGCACCAAAGACCTTCCTAGGTAATATATATTCCCAAAATAAGGTTTCCATGTTGAGATAATGTATATTGGGAATTTATTTTGAAAAATATTTTTTGATCCAATGAGTTTTTAAGGTTTGAATGAGGGAGGGGAGGGAGAAGGTTTTTATAAGTGAGGTGAGTGGCACACCTTTAATTTTTTGAAAATATTCAATCATAACCATGATTGTATCTTGCCAAAAGCCACCCAAATTGTGCATTATTGATCTTATAAGAGTTAAAATAAAATCTGTATTGTTAATGTTGGTAGGACATTTTGAAACATTATCATCATAGATTAACCTAATGATAAATCCATTTTTTACCTTAGTCATGATAATTAATTTTTATTTTTTTCAAAAATAATTTTGGACAAACATTATATTGACTTTATTATAAATAAAAATAACATTATGATTCCAAATAAGGAATAATTTGTCTAAAATTCGATTCGTCACGACCCGTCCTCGGGGCCTGTGCCGTGACTACCCCAAGCCCGCCTTCCATAGGTCAGGGGCTGGCGACTAGTACCAAGGCATAATTCTTGGTAAAAATGGAAGGAATTTCCTTTGTAAAGTAAACAAAAAACACCACAGAGCAAGCAAGAAAAAGTAAACACAAAGTAAAAGCTTAGTACAATTGTAAATGTGGAAAAGTAAGTGGGCCAGAATACCAACCCAAACTGAAAGTAAAGTACAAATGGAAAGGGAAAATAGCGACTAAAAGTAAATCTGTAGCCTCGATCCGTCCACTGGAACTCCCACCTGAAGGGTGGGTACAGATAGCCTCCACAGCTCCTCGGTCTAGCCTTCCGCTCCGAGTACGTCCTGCCCATTGGTCCACCTCCGTGTACTGACCTGCTCTGTAAGCCTCAACCGCGATCAGCGCTGTCCGTCGTCTGCAACCAACACAACGTAGTGCGGGCATAGCCCATGAAGGGTTGAGTATAAGCTACTCTGTAGGGACCCCAAGACCCCTGAAGGTCTCCCAGAATCCACAAAGGATAATACACAAAGGAAAATGCAATCACGAAGTAACATCCGACACTGATTAGGTATATGCCCATACATATACCTAAGTCATCAATTCCAGTTCGCTCCAACCTCCAAGACCAAGTATATCCCAGTCCAGACAGGAAAGCAAAAAGCAATCCACATAGGATAGCAAAACACAATCTACATAGGAAAGCAAAACAGGATTCAGCTCACACAGGTATACATCTTCATATGACACTAGATATGATCAGATATATCCACAGATTCATCTATGCCATCGGACCCACAAAGGATCGATAGGTACTAACCCCCGCAATGAACCAAAAAGGATCTAACCCATAGAGGATCGATAGGTAACTATCCCCCGCAATGACCCACAGAGGATCAGACCCACACAGGATCGATGGGTAACTAACCCCTGCAATGACCCACAAAGGATCAGACCCACACAGGATCGATAGGTAACTAACCCCCGCAATGACCTACACAGGATCAGACCCACACATGATCTTTAGGCGCTGGCACACACAGGACCGCTGAGCACTGACCTACATAGGATCGGATCCACACAGGATCTGTAGCACTGATCCACTAAGGATAGCTGAGTGTTGTAGTCATCGTCGTCGAATCCACTGAGGATCTCTGTATAGTCATCGTCGTCGTAGTCGCAGCCAGCTCTAGGGTTCCTGCACACAGCAAGCTCATTCGGGATGTTCCGCTCCATGAGACGAGGGGCTGATACATCAACTGACACATAGTTTGGAGTTGATGTATCCAAAAGTTCTGTATGGTCAACTGGAACTCAATGTCGTAGATAGCGCGTCAATCGGACGCCCGGTCTGAGAGTTATTGGCGTTTTCGTCCGAGGGGCCCGGTTGGTTTTTTAGTCAAAACCAACCCGACTGTACTTCACCTGCATCCAAACCTCGGTTGTAGTAAGCCAAAAGATCCGTATTAGTAAGAGGAATCCATCAATGTCGACGGAATGCCAATCAGACGTCCGGAGCTCAAGTTATGAGTGTTTCCGTTCCGAGTCTCTGGTTGGTTTCATGTATGAACCAACCCGACCGAACCCAAAGTACTCCGAAACCTTGAGTATAATATATCGAAACGACCGTCTCGATCCAAAGATCGTATCGCCGTTGACAGGGCGTCAATCGGGGGTCCGTAGCCCAAGATATGGGTAAAAGACCAAAAGAGGCCCGAAAATGGGGGGTCTGGGCCCGGACTGACCCGGCCCAACCCCCCTTGGTCGGCCTGAACCGGGTCGACACGACCTGGGTCCGGGTCAGACCTGGATGGCGCGACCCATCCCAGCTTGGTCGCGACCCGGCTGGAGCTGGCCGGGTGGCCAGCGGGTCGGCTCGGTCGTTACGGTCGTGCGAAGCGGGGGGCGTGCTGCCCCCGCGTGAAGGAGTTGCGGCCCTGCGTGGGGCTTCCATTGCCAGCGGACGCGGCCGACAGCCGCGTCCCATCCCCCTACGGTCCCCCCGCGGTCGCGGGACCAAGCCCTGCCACCGCGGCTTCAGCTGCGGCGGCTCCTACCGGCGGCGCGCCGGGCGCTGCCGCCAACTTCCACCGGCGCCGCCGTGCCGGCGAGGCGTGCCGGCGGGCTGCTCCACGAACAACCGGAGGAGTTCCGGTGGTCAGAAATGCATTCTGTCTTCGCCAAAGGCCCTCTCGGGGTCCTTCCTTCACTGCGAGGACCTCACATCGCACGTGCGGGTTACTTTTTCATCGCCCGCCAATCCACACTCCAAGAACAAATGTACGGTGGGTTCGGACATGTTTGTTGGTCCGCACCCACCGCGTTAGTGGTTTTAAAAGTCTCACAACAAATATTTAAATGAACCGCAGATATAATCACATAGATTAAAATGAAAAATAACCACTACCTCAACGTTGTTGTCGAATGTGATTTCGTCGCCGAATTGACCATCGCGGAAGAAGAGGGTCGTCGCATTGCGGAAGGGGCATCGCTCAATCAGTTGTTGATTGAAGATTGTCACGGGGAAGGAACGTCGCGGAAGAAACATCATGGAAGGAGGATCGTCGGCGTCGCGGTACACGGCGTCACACCGTCGATCTCCGAGGGTTTGCTGTTCTTCGTCGCCTTTCGTCGGAGGCCGACGTTATTCATTGGCGACGATGTGTTCTTCGCGTTCTTCGCGTTTTTTGTG
Organism: Viscum album; assembly: GCA_963277665.1. Classification (NCBI taxonomy): domain Eukaryota; kingdom Viridiplantae; phylum Streptophyta; class Magnoliopsida; order Santalales; family Viscaceae; genus Viscum; species Viscum album. The sequence continues at coordinate 1,017,046,313 of OY728140.1, read as the reverse complement.
TTTTTCATGTTCTTAGTGTTCTTCAACGAAGGAGGATGAAGATCTTCAAGCTTTAGAGTATTTCCAAATCCTCTCAACAAGCCACCCTCAAGTAAAACAAGAGTTGGTCTTATTTTATTTCCGATGCCAACAATTAGAATTTCAAAGTTAAGAAAAGAACAATTAATTCGATGAATTAATTGTAACGACATAACGTCCCAATTAATAGGGGCGTTTAGTATTTAAGAAAACGCACCGGTTGACTTTTTTTGAAAGAGGTTTTCGTGGGTGCGTTACTTAGAGGGAAAGAAACGGTGGGGCTCATGCGGGCCCCACCTCACAAATATCATACCAAGTGGGTAGAATATCGTGGGTCCCACCTTATCCGCTTAACCAGGCTTAAGTGGCTTTAAGTGGTTTTATGTGAAATAAAATAAAGTGTCGCACCACTTTTATTTTATTTCTTAACTTAACCCCAAAAATTAAAAACCAAATTTGAGCAAACCCAACTCCGGAAAAGGCGTTTCTAAGAAAATACCAGTGCTGCGATTCCATCGGTGCCCTCAGAATTCGATTCCGAGCACTGGTTAAAAAGTTAGAAAAACCCGCTCGTTCATTCACTGAAAGTACCCGAGCCAAACATCGGAAAATGATTCTGGGCACACCGGTCCTCGGAATTAGGCGCCATTAGAAACTGTGTTCTTGTAAAAATCCCAAGAAAATTAAGAAAAAAATTTCCTTGATTTTTACTGTACATTACATGATTCATATAAGTGGATAAATTTACTTAAAAATAAATCCCTCAGACCTGATTATAAAGCAGGTTTTTAAAGACAAGCTGTTAGAAAGATTACAATGCTAATTTATAAAAGTTCATTATAAAAATGATTCCATTAAAAAAATTGGATTAATTGATATATAATTTTAATAAATTTAATTAAATACAAATTTTTAGAATATTTTATTATTAACAGAAATTAATTTAATGAAAATGCAGTTTTTAATTAAAATTTAGTATTTTTCACTATCTATAAAAAATGAATCATTTCAGAAAAATCACCAAAAATTAACTATATGATAATTTTAATATAAATATATAATAAAATAGGTTTATTTTTTCAATTAGATATTATAAAATTGGTTAAATTTAATTTTATATTATGTGCACAAGAATGATTATACCATATTTTGAAAAAAATACTATTTTTCAGAAAACATTTATAATTATTTTAAATGAATCTCATCTGATTCATATTCAATAATTGACTACATTTTCAAAAATATAGTTTGTAATATTCATAATAATCAATTTAGAAGCTAATTCATAACTATTTTATTAAATAAAAATATTATAACAAGTAACACTTCTATTAAACTCTGTGTTGTGTGCAACAAAAGCTAAATTTAGTGATGCATGTAATGAAAGATATTATTGAAGATGAATTTATTTAAAACATATTATATCATAAGTTATAAGGGTGTTATCTTTCATATAAAATTTGTATTTATTTTCATATACTATATCAAATAAAATGTTATTATTTTATAAATTTGAGGTGTTTGAACAATAAACGTTTTGACCACATATTTATAAATAGTCCAACCTTTCAATTAATCATAAAATATGAATATTCATTCCTTTAAAAGTGAGAAAAATAATCCATTATCATTCATATGTTTTTTGATGGTGTCACAACTGCTCACATTTTTTACTAATTCATACATTGCATTAGTGACACTTACAAGATGTGTCTTTTTATCAATTTGTCTCATGATATAAGTAAATTTATTTGTTGACATTTCTTATTTTAAATTCTATCAATGGTAATTAGTTTCATAAAAAACTGATAATTGATTCATCAAAATAATCTTCTTTACATAGGGTATATTCTTAATGAGAAGAATTATTTTCAATATATATATATATATACTAACCATTAAGATTACACTCATGTATTGGTTTTACCCCATAATTTTTCTTAATTCCTTAGATTTTTGGCCTCCCTTCTGTCAGTAAGTTGTAAAGTCTTTTATAAAATTTCCAGATCAATTTTTACATGGATGGAATTTTTATCGAATCTGAGGCGCGAAAACATCAAACAATTTCATTATATTTTCCATAAAAATCACAAGGTCATTTAAATAGATCCAAGCATAGGTAACCTTACCTCTAAAGACAATTTACAGTCCCATTGGACCAGTGTATAAACCTCAGGGTGAATCATATGATGATATCTTTTTTAAATTTCAATGCCCTAATATTTGTTAACTTTTATTGGTAATTAATCCCCAATTTCATGTTAATAAAATAATGGAACTCTTTGTTTTAACATATTCACTCAAACACACACCATGTTAAATGAAGGTAAATGGTAAAGTATGTATATGTGTTTGTATTGTTTTTATATCTGATATAAGAAACCATCTCATTGTTGTGATATGGTAAGAGTATGTAAAGAAAGTTTCAATAATAGATCATATCACTAAAAAATGTGTTTTTTGTAAATTTTGACCCATTCAGAGTTTCTCTAGATTACAATCAGGAATAATCATAATATTACACATGTCAATAAGTAAAACATCCCACTACACACTTTATAATTACATCACTAGTTGTTCATAGCATGAAACCTTCTTGATGTTGATCATTAAATCAATTAGATGATTTTATGAAAACAAAAAACATGATTTTATTCCTAAAAAAGATAATTTTAATTCAATAAAATCATTAAAATAATCCCATGAAAATAGCCTCAATATAATTGATGGATTCCAATTCTAATAAAATAACTATTTTCTTACCACTCTTAACACAATCTAAAGGAACATGAGAACTACTGTATTCTAGATTGGGTTCTCTCAGATAACTATTTTATAACACACTCATGTTATGTTATTCATTTTATTTTTCAGATAATTTTATATTTTATTTATAGTCCACAACTTTATTTTTGATTATTTCATAATTTATATAAATAGAAAAGTTTCATGAGAATGAAATCCATCAAAAATGAAATGAACTTTCATTTAGATTCCCTTGATACTCACAATATTTTTGTTTTCTCAAATAGTTATCATGGTAAAATAAAAATACACTCCAAACATATTTTAATTATTTTTACTCATAGAATAAACATCCCCCTTGAAATATTATTTAAGGTTCTAGTTTTTATTCAAAAAATAATCCGCTGATATTCTACAATAAACAATTCTTCAAACAACCATAATAAAATCCCACATCCATACAACATGTAGCATATGACTCTCCCTTGTATCATGAGAGATTCTGAAAGTTTTTAAGACACCATATTTCATCCATATTTTAAAAACACTACACTTCAATATTCATTTCATTTTATATCTCGAATATTAATTTCATTTATAAAATTAAATTCCTCGAAGTTCATCACAAGAACTAAGTGAATATAATTTTCAAATTCAATAAAATTTAATTTCTTCATTCTAGGTTAGATAAATTCCTCAAATTCTACCTTAGATCAATTTTACCTGATCAGTATTGAATCGTCAGATTAATTTGATTTATTTGGTTATTAACATGAAATAAAAACTCCTGTATTATCCCATTTTATTTTCTCATTAAAAGATTCAATTCAGTAATATCCAAAAAATTTCTCAAAAGCGTGCTAAGTTGTTTACCTTGTGATAATACTTGTACCTTATTATGTTAATTGTAAGGTTCATTATACATTATCATATCTAGATGTACTTTAAAATTTTATCTTATAATGCCTTCATGTACCTTATAAATATATGAATATTTATTATTGTCATATATCTCAACCATATGGTGACATGTCAAATACTAATGAGGATCTGTATAAACATTATTCTCTAGTTATCCCAATGTTAAGAAATATTTTCTTAAGACGCATTTCCACTAGATTTCCAAATTCTATTGGGTTTTGGTATGAAACGTATGAATCGGGTTTTCTAACCTTATGAATATATTTTCCCAATATTCTGTGAGGAAAAATCCAACATTCAATAAATCCAGGTCCTAGAAAAATTAAATATTTCTTTCACATTAATAATATTATTATTCAAAGAAAATCCAACACTTATAATCCTCTAAAAACCCTTAAAAACGTGTTAGAATATGGGAAACCAATATAGAATCCTTTAACATAGCCCCATATTCTTTTGTATATTTAAATAATCATGTAAACCATATCTATAATAATGACTACCTCTATACAACATTATTCCCTTCATTAATTATATAAATCCTGTATAAGATGATATAAACTAAAATAGTAATCATCATGTTATGTATCCCGATGACAATTTCTCTAACTTCTAGATATATTTCCCTGAAAATTAATGCAATGAGTCTAATTTCCCATGTATTTTTCTGGATATTGTACGGATTAATTTTGAGAACAAGTGCTGCAAAGGTGTTTTATTTAGAGGCCTGATGTTCCCGGAATAAATTTCTGAAGAATATTAAATATGTTGAATAGAAAATGATGGCATTTTTTCGTAAAAACTAGAATAAATTATAAACATAGGCTCATATTTGTAATCTGAGGGCACCATTTATTTGAGAATGTGGATTATACCCTAGGTGTGATATAACCTTTTCAGTGCATTTCATTTGAAGAATATTCATCATGAGTGTGGAAATGAGTAAAATAAATAAATAATTTCTTTTATTTCTTTTTTGTTGACACATAAACTAGAAGGTCTTTATTTAGACTATTATGGTAAAATCCAAGAGTAATGCACATATCCCTGGAACTGTTAGAGATCCATATGAGGGGATCTTGGACGATTTCTCTCATAAAAATTGCAACTGAATAGTTTAATGATGATTGCCACACATCAAATTTAGAGGATATTGACAAGAATCCTAGCATATCCCCATTCTCCATCAAATATTTATCAAATCAAGGTATGATGTTTTTTTGATTGGTTAATTTCTCTGTTCCTTTTTTCTATGATGAATGTTAATCAATAGACCAACAGATTATATCACAGATCAGTGGTATTGTTGTATGGGTCATATTAATCAGGTTTTGGGAGTTTTTCTTAGTGACTTTTGATTTTTCATTATTATTATCGTGATAACGAACTGTGATCGATAGGAATATTGATCAAGGTCCATTGGTCTTTATTGTTCTAATTATATTCTTCCCTAAAACTTCTATCATCATCCGAGTTCTTCATTAGGATCATGGTTTAACATATCCCAATCAGTCGATCATTTCACATCCATTACATGGTGAAGTGATCTGAAAGCTGTAACAGACCGAACGATATAGATACCCAATTTCACATTCATCGGTATGCAAAAAAGAATTATATATAGATTCATTTTACAAATATATTTGATTTAAGAACATGTTTTTTTCTTTTATGAGACCCATAAGAGATAAAATCATGTTTTTACAAGTGAGGCATGATCAGATCGATGGTCAGAACAGAAGAGAAGGCACACAAATTCTAGATAAGGAATTATGTAAAATCATACATTATGTGACATGTTTGTTGGATCTACACAATATGTGGGGAACTCTATGTGATGGATAGGGTTATGAGAGATAATTAAGTATTATATGGTGTACTACTTCTTCCTGACAACATTTTGTGTACCTCAGAGGGTACACAGACACTGGTCAGAGTACATGGGTTGGAGTACAAGGGTTAGAGAACGACATGTACTCCCATACAAAAACACATCTGGGACGATGGACATGAGATATGTCGTGCACTATCACATGGTTTGAGTAAATGGGTAGCTAAAATATTGTGTACTTCTATATGGACATAGCATGAGTTGTGAGTTATTTAAATAGACCATAACTAGGGTCAATGGACAAGACATGTAATCCCTTATAGAGACAAATTACTCTTTTATAAATGGATTATATTCCTTTTCATCTATATGTTAGATATGTTTCTCTTGGGGTGTGTTACCTGTATCTTTATTTCACATAGGGTTAGTATAGAATTTTCTCATACACATAGGACAACGATCGCCTCAGCAGGACTTCAAGGATAGAGTAATTGGAAAAAATCCATGAGGCCTAGATCAAGATCCTCTATTCAAATTTCTGCCCTATATTTTGTTCTTAGTATGATAATTACCAATAATACATGAACTCCAATTATCTACATAGTGTGTAAATCTAGATTTATGTGTGCATATCACCCCATGGAATTGAGAGTGGTACCCATATGTGTATCATATCTCTTACGAAAAATGATCTTGTACTTCATATAAAGAGACCACACAAAAATACATGTCGTTCAAACATCATCGATGACATCATACATTGGAGTGTCTTCTCTAGGATTATTTTTTGGTTGATCCATTGATCTAGAATCCTATTATAACATAATACTATTGTGAATTAGCTCAATATTTTGTATATTTTTTTCAGTATATCTAAAAATTATTATTATTATTTTTTATAGAAATATACTTGTTCAGAGCTTACTGTATATCCATTATTGTGTGATTTTTATTTTTGGGTGTTTTATTGAGTATTTTTTTACCCACCCATACGTGTTCTTTGCCTACAAGTGTCATCTCTTATGAAAAGAACCAAACATTTGAAAGAGTCCTTGATAGACTAGGACTAGATTGTGCATAGTATGACCATAAATACTATGGTTTGTTCCTATAGTATCATGGTAGTGGACCTAATTAAACATTCAGGTAAGAAATATTTTTAGAATCTATAGGTGGGATTCTTATTGGAACTATTTACTTTACTTTTCTTCATATCGTACACTGGTTGTCAGATTTAGATGTATGAATAATTGTGTTTTCAGTTGTTTTTACATTTCAATGTTGCGTAGTTTTGGATATTTTTGCATGGGTATATGTACTTAGGATAAGGCCTCCCATGTTAGTGATATTCCTACTTGGTTCTAGTCATCATCCCCTGGACTACTGTTGGAAAGATTGTTGAGTTATAGAACAAGCCCCATTAGGATGGGTAATGATAGAATGAAATCAATGTAGTCGGTTCTACCTTAGGACAGAGAGTATGTGATATTAGTTTGGGGTAACAGTGGTATGTGTTGCATGTTTGATATTTTGGTAGGGGTCATCAGTGTTGGTGTGGAGGCTAATGTATCCTTACACCAGGACATTGGTAAACTTCTTTTCAACTCGGTATATGAGATCATTGGTTGTACGGAAAAAATGGTAACTGAATCAAATAGGATTGGTTGTAGGTTTCCATGTCCTTCATTAGTCATCCCTCAAGATATAATCATTGACTATGGTATATCTTGTTTAGTTATAGGATACTTCTTCAATGTTTTCCATCTTGGATTCAACATCGGGATCATGAGGATGATCCCCTCAATATTGACGTATTGGTATAAGGACCAGTTCCAAAGGTTATACCTCAAGGTGGGGAACTACCTATACTGCCAAATTTAATGAATCACATTTTACACATAGTACATGCGTATGTGGTGTGTAGGATGATTACTATACAACAAGTTCTAGTGACAGATACCCCTTAAGTTCTAAGGTGAGACTTACCCATAGGGTGCAGAGGACTGGCTTAAGGTTGTGACCTTAGTATTCCATCGAGTCAGGACACCAAATGATTAGATCGTTGTCCTATTAGCAAGCTTTATCCTTGGATTAGCAGGATGAATGTGGGGTTTAGTGACCTAGAAAAATGATGATGTGAATCTACCATGATCAAATTTTGAGAACCTTTTTATAGATTAGTTCTCTCTTGATATTCTTAGGGTTGTATGTGTTGTGGATCATTTTTACCTGTTGTTGTATAGAATGAATGTATATAATTATTCATCGAGGTTTATTAATATCTCAAGGCACTTCATGAAAATCATTCATTATCAGTTCTTCTAGGATCGAACATTTGACCGTGGTTTACGTAGAGACATCCGAGATAATAGTATCCCTATATGTATTCCAACTTATGCTATTCTGCTGGGGAGAGAATTGGGGGTTGAGATTTTCTTTGATGAGAACATATGGTAAGAGGTTTCCAACAAAGTGAAATCAGGAGCAGAGACCTCAACATCTAGGAGATGCTGTCCACATCAAGGACCAAGATGTCTAAGACGTATCAGGAGGAGGTATGAGGAAAGAGGATCTATAGTTCAATGCTCACAGGGTTGATCCAATAATCCCAAAGATAGGATATGCTACACATGTGTTGACAAGTGACATCATTACTAAGATTTTATAAATTTTTGTAAATCTGATAGAGATGGTGTGGATGGGCTACTGAGGGAGAGACATCGGTAGTAGGTGGCAGATTTGTGAGGTAGAGGACAAATTAGAGGAGATAATAGACCAAGAAAGAGGCGGTGGATTCATTACATTTTACCACAACCACCACCAATATGTGGTCCACACCAAGCTCTTGGAGTTGGAGGACATTTGAGTGGATAACTACATGAAGTCGAAGATTGCGACCTAGAGTCACTGAGAATGATTTGAGGTAAAATCTATGTCTTTTCTACTTTAGCTACAATATTGATTGAAAAAAATATTAATTATATCTTTCTTAAAAAATATCTTTTTTCAATAATTATAGATTCTAGTAGTGCCTTTGTCTTGACCATTATGCTTGGAGACTCTAACAGGAGATGACGCAATGATTAAATAGTTGTGTTGATGGTGTGACTTGTATCTTTGATGGAAGGGATTGAATTTGGATTTCTTTGTTTTAGTGATCAATCCTTACAACTTCATCATAGGTATAGACTAGTTACCCCTAGTTCATGCCCATATTAATAATTTTTTTGGAGGATTAAATGTTTATACTTTTATGGAAGACGTTTCTTATTTTCTGGTGAAAAGTAAACCCAAGAAGTTCCTGATGAACTCATTCATATGAGGATGCCAATGATTATTCCAAAATTTGAAATAATAAACCTTGGTGTAGTAGATTTTATATGTTCCACGTTTCCTACAATGGCGGAGGGGTATGAGGAAAATTTCCCCAAAGGATATTACAGGATTACCTCCCCACTTAGATATAGACTTCTACATTAATATACATCCAGAGGTGGAATCAATATCAGTTATGGAATGTTGGATCACTCTCATATAGCTTCGTGAAATGAGGATGTATTATGAGTACATGAAAAGGAATTTCATTATTAGATTTACTTTTTTTACATAAGCAACCCTAGTTTTGTTATCTAAGAAGGTGTATGGGATCTTGAAGGTGTGAGTGGACTACCAGTGCTTGAACCAGGTGACATTGAAGAGAAATTATCCACTATCGGGGAAGGATTACCACTTTAATCACATTAGAAGGTAATGCTTGTTCTTTCTGTTTGAACTTAGACCAGGATAAAACTAGTTTCAAGTACAAGGCATGGATATACCAAAGATGAAATTCAGGTTTTCTATAATCACTATGAGTACTTGGTGATCCCCTTTGGTGTGAAGAACACCCCAACAGTGTTCACAGAAATAATGAATAAAAATCTACATATATTCTTAGACTGGTTCATGGTAGTCTTCATAGAAGTGTCATAGTGTATTCTATGTATGTTGAGGAGCCTGCAAGAAAATTGGGGATAGTTCTAGATGTACTATGAGAGCCTTAGATTTATGGAAAGCACTCAAAATTTTAATTATGGATTTAGGAGTTCCACATTTGGGGAAATGTTATCTCAGCTGATGAATTATTAGTGGACTCAGCCAAGGTTGGGGTAGTGTTAGCTTGGGGGATGCCTAAGAGCATGATAGAGGTGCATAGATTCCATGGGTTGGAAGGACATTATTGGAGATTCAAACATGATTTATCCTGGATATCAGCACCTAAGATATATTTATCCAGAAAGGGGAGACCTTTCGTGTGGAAAGATAAGTTCTGACAGTATTTTCAGTTGTTAACGTAGAGTTTCATGAGCTTTATGATCATGAGATTTCTTAAGGTAGTTGTTTTGTATGTAGTGTTCTGTGATGAATCAAGAATCATGTTTCTTTTGGTTCTGATGATAAGTTATATGGTTATTACCTATATATCACAATAATTTATACCACATCCAGAACTATGTGACCCACAATATTAAGATAGATAAGATAGTCTCTCCACTAAACATGTGGAAAAGTACATGATGTTAAATTAGTATATTATCTTTTTTGATCACAAAAGTCTCCAGTATATATGGTCTTCTAGGGATCCAAACATAAAACAAAGGATGTGGGTAGAGTTCCTCGGGGATTCAGAAATTGAAATTGTCTATACTCATGGGAAAGGGAACAATGTATACTATTATATTAGTAAGAAATATTGTTCGTAGTTACCGAATGAGGCACCTGATTAGTTGGATTCATTACAGTTATTATTTGTGGATGGAGATGAAAAATCTTACATCAAGTGAATGGTTATTACCCCTACACTATTGGAGTGAGTCTGGGAGCAACAACTTGGGGATGTCAACTGTGAGACCCTATATACATAGATATCGACCAGACATTCTCCATATAGATTTATGGAAGTTGTGAAGGATTTTGTTCTTTTTAGAGGACACATGAGGGTAGTTGTGATGTTTTGGGATGTGGTTTTGAGAGAGTTTAATTTATCTTGTTTGTAACTACATCCATGTGTGAAAGAGATGAACTGAACCTCCAATATTAGTTTTTGTGTTCAAGCATGAAGAAAATACTTGCAGAGTTTTTCTCTCGATGTCTTAGAATTTGGCATGTGATGGTTAAGCATCATGTTCCAATGGGTTGAGCTCAAACCCTTGAGGATCCAGATTGGAAGTGGAATGAGATATCTATGCAAATCATGATCGTATTACCACATACATCCAGGAACATGATTCCAACTTTTTTATTATAGACTAACCTGCCAAGTAGGACCAAATCTAATCTATTAAGGAAGAGAGTTCAGTAGAGACATATAGAAGTATCTACATTCAAGATGTAAACTAACTCAAGGGATTTCCATAGAGGACTATTTTTGACTGAGATTTTCACATCAAATACTATTTTTTAAGGGATTTCATGAGGCATTTAGTACACTTTTACACTTGGGAAAAGGGTTTCACCCCCAAAACTGAGGGATAGAATGAGAAGACCTTTTATGTTCTGGAGGAAATGTTGTGAACTTGTACAATAGACATAGGACGTAGTTGGTAGGATCACCTAACACTGGTGGATTTTACATACAACACTAGTTTTGATTCAACATATCTATGGAACCATTCAAATATTTGTATGGGTTACCCTAAAGGTCACACATTACAGGACTAACCCAGGAGGGTCGACACTCATGGTCCCATAGTTGGTGTGAGAAACTACTGAGAGGGTGTATATCATCTAATAGAAAATGAAGACTTTCCATATCTATTAGAAGACATATGAGGATAAATGATATATTACATTAGAGTTTGAGGAGGGTTACAATGTTCTCATACAGGTTTTACCAAAACATGGATTATGAATATTTTTACACGGTAGATATCAATCTCTAAGGTTTATCGAGGCTATCTAGATACTGTTTATTGTTGGAGAGGTGGAATATCACTTATATCTACCTCCATAGTTAGACCGGGAACCTAAAGTCTTCCTTGCGTCATAGCTGAGGGGGTAGGCCCATGACCCTTTTCGCATTATCGACTGGGGAATGTTGAACATCAAGGATGGAGTTACATTTCTTGAGTACCTAGAATAGATTGATGATCTGTAGGAGAGAATATTCTGTGGTTTATCTATTCCTTCATTCTATGTATGGTGACACAACGATAATATCCAAGAGATTAGTAGGGAGCACGAGGCATAGTTTCATGCTAAATACCTACATATCACTATGTATCCCTTATTTTGGATTTATAGGAGACAAATACTTAAGGTGGGGTGAATTTAAGGACATATATTTTCCGTATAATATTTTTAGATAGAGTATGGATTATTTTCAAGACTAGAAGCTATGATTGAGTGCGGTTACAAGTCCTGATGTGCATAAAATAAAATTTTGAAATATATTAAATATATTTAATAGAAAACACACACAAGTTTCTTAATAATGAGGAATTACATCCAAATAGAAATTTAATTAAAAATATTTGGGAACCATTGAGCTCATAATATAAGTTTTAACCTAGGTATGACATGACCTTTATCGATAATATTTGTTAGTACAGAAGTCATCACATTCATGGAAATGTGTAAAATATTAAAGAAATTATTTTTTTATTCATTGACATAATGATTGGAATGTATTTATGTATACAATAATGATAGATTCCCAGGGTAAGATAAATAACCCCATAAATGCTGGAGAGCCATTATAGGAAATGTTGGAGGATATCTCTCATACTAAACGAGACCGGATCAGGGATGGATGATCGACACACAATAGATTTGAAGGATGTCAATAATAATCGAAGATAATCCCCTTCATTTATCATCGATGGATTTTATTCGAAGTATAATGTTTTTCTTGATTGATTTATTTCCCATTCAAAGTTTCTACAATGAACATGAATCAATCGACCAATAGATCGATTCATGGATTAGTTTTTTTATGGGATGGGTTTTATTAATCAATCTTTGTGATTTTTTTTATTTATAATTGGTGATTCATAGTATTTATTCTAGTGGAAAAGAATTGATATCAACATATACATCGATTGAGGTTTATTCCACATGATTACTCTTAATCTTTTCTCCCATAATTATTTATTTATCATGAGTGTTCTTGATTTGGCCCATTGTCTGACCTATCCTGATCAATCAATCAATGCACACGAATTCCATAGAGCAACGATCCAATATTGTAGAACTAAAATTTTCCCAATGTATAGAGGTGCGGCGGTGGTAGAGGCATCATATTGGACTACATAGATACCTAATTTTACGTTATTCTATACAAAAAAAATAATGTGGTGTAGATCCATTTTATGAATGGATTTGATTCCCAAAATGCATTTTCTGTCTTCAAGGAGACTCAGAAAAGAAAAACTGTTTTTCTTATATGCAAGGAATGTCCATATCAGTGGCTAGATAATTGAAGAATACAAATAGATTCACGATCTCAAATTATGGAAAATCTCATGTTACACGATATGTAAGTCAGATCTACATTCCATGTGGCACCCCCTATATGGAAGATAAGGGTTCATAAAATACTTATATATCACACAAACTGTGACAAGATCACTTGGAATTTTATCTCTTCATAATGACTCGACATATACCTCCGAGGGTACACAGTCATGGGTGGGAGAACACGGGTTGAGGGACACTATGTACTCCCTCACATGGATATGACTTAGACCAAGTAAATGGCTAGTAGAAGTACATGAACATGGTTAGAGTACATGAGAATGTGACACACTGTGTACGTCCACATAGAATCATCGTGAGATACATTCCATTTACACAGGTAGAACTCAGTGTTAAGGAACACATGGTGTAATCCCCTATACATGTCATGTACTCTTTTATGCATTCAATGAAGACATATTTCATTATATCATAGAAAAATTTCATTATGGTGAATTTCCTTTATCTGTAAAACCATATATTTTTTGATTTTTTTTCAAAATAGATTAATCTTGTTGATATTTTTTATTTCATCAATCACTGAATATATCTTGTGGTTTTTGTAAACACCATGTTATTAATACTTTGTAAAATACACCATGCTAATTTTTCATTAAATGACACCCAAATATAAGTGTTCATTACATGAAATACTGACTTTTCTTGACTTATATGCAACACCAACTCGTTTTCCATTACATGGAACACAACATTTCTATTAAAATACTTTTTAAAATAAATAATTAAATTAGAATGTTATAACATAGTCGTTAAACATAATAATATGAATAGTAAAAATATTTAAATTTTATGAATAATTTTTTTATATAAATATAAATATTGACCGTAAATCTTATACTTTTTATAAAGCCATTATTTCTTTTGAAATACCATTTTCTCAAAAAAAATATTTTCTATGTTATTTTGGGAACAATAATAAAATTTATAATAGACAATTTTAGAAATTGAAAAGTAATAGATAAAAATGGTTATTTAATTAATAATTTTGAAATCATATTAGATTTGTTTTTGGTGTATTTCTATGAAACCTCATATTTGGTTGAATAGTGGAAAATACAGAATTTTATTTTGAAATGGTTTTTTGACTAATTTATTTATATAGCTACATTATATTTAAAGTTAGTTTTAAAGGCATAATAGTTCTATTATAAATATATTAATCTAATTTAGGTTATTTAAATAATAATATATATAATATATAAATAAAATATTAATGAACATTTGAACATTCTCATTTTAAAAAAACCCCGCATTCTTGCCACATCAGCTAGATTAGCATTAAACAAAATTGTAACGCCCCAACCCTAGTTACCCAGAGTTAGTGCATTATTACATAACATTGGCATGATCACAAGAAAGATCAAATCTCGAAAGACCGATTGGTTTAGTAGCCTTGGAAACACTAGATATATTTATAAGTTTTATATTACACCATAAAATGAAAAACTACTACAACAACATAATGTCTCCACAGTACACACTATTATCCTCTCATAATATCTCTGCAGGTCATTCATAACATACTTCTTTCACATCCTAAGAAAAATAAAACATAGAAAATGGGTGAGCTCAAATGCCCAGTAAGGATAACAATATAACGGAAACTTTCATAAATAATAATAAACATTTAAGGCAATGTATAACTAAAACAAAAGCCTTTCAATCATGAACTTTCAACATTGTATGGCATAAATAAAATGAAATAATTCCATTTACTTATTCACATGGATATTCTACTAATTGAATAATCACATGCAAAATCAATAACCACTTACATAATGATGGAATGCATAATGCGAGACTATCATAACCACATAGCCAAGGCCTCGTTCCAAGACTACAAATAAGATTTTGTCAAGGCCTTGTGCAAAGACACTAGTTTCTCTCATGAGACATACCGATGCATCGAGGAGCTATATCGGGCTCCACCTGTCACATATTAAGTCCAATGCATTCCCATATGAAAAGGTTTAAACATAACATAAACATTCGTATTATAACTAGAATACGAAATGTCAATAATATCACCATAAACTATGAATGTTATAAAAATAGCACATCCACAGTCAAACATATCACAAAACCTTCAATACAATATAGAAGTTTTGTATCATAATAAATCAACTTCAAATAAGCGTAAAATCCATCAAAGGATGTTGACATAGATGAAATCAAAACTCTTTCTAGAGAAATATCTCTTTCTATTTTTGAAATCATTTAAGAGCCATATAAAATAAAACATTTTATTTGAAGATATTCTTATAAGCTTGTAAGGAAAGCTTTGAAGATTTTATAATGGCGGAAAATAGCCGCACCCGCCGTATAAGTTAAAAAAACATTCTTACCTTAACTCTGTCAAAAAGGATAAAAAGGACGTTGTTTTGAAAACGACGGAAAGATTCCTCTTATAAAAAGTCAAAAAAGGGTATAAATTACTTAAACCCTTTATTCTTGTAAATAATAAAAATGTTTTGAAATACATTTTTAAGAAAACATGGATGTGGATGATAAAGAGATCCTAGTAGATTATTACATATAAACAACCTCGGATAATGAAGAGATTGTGAAATAACCCTTACCAATTTGGTAACGTATGAAACATAAAACCCATGAAAGAGGTATCATACAATGAATATGTAAATAAACATAAATTATAGTTTATTACACAAAGAATATAATTATGGGTAGTACATACACCACACAAAATGTAATGGTGGCAATATGGCATGAATCTCACGGGAATAAGAAGTGAGATGAAAACCCCTTACCTTGTACTTTTCCTTGGTTGGGGTAGGATAACCTCCTGTATAATGGTGAACTAATTGTTATTAAATAATACAAGAATCATATACATTAATATGATATCATATATGATCTTTTAATATTGATTTGATAATAATATCTTAGTATTATCGTTGTTTTGGGTGTTAACTTACTTGTTTTATTTTATATGTTTTGTTACGTAAGCCATGTTTGAAAAGGGTAGGTTTTATATTATTCATATCCAGAATGATATCAAGTCCTTAAACAACATTTTTAAATCATCAAATGATAATTATACTTGAATGGATACGATGGAGAATGAATCTTATCGCGTTCGTGGAGACGGTAGTCTGTACGTACGCACGAGCGACAATATCATTATTTTGATATTAAAATAATATATAAATGGATGTTATATCACATATACAGAATAAATAACTTGTTATATTTATTATTTACATGAGTTACACATCATTATTATACCCATCCAAATAATAATATATTGAATAGCAATTACACCACGACGTGGAGACAGTAAGCTGTACGTACGCACATATGGTGACATGTTATTCAAAGGGTGGATAGAATACTGAATATGGTTGTACCATATTTATAATAACATCACAGTATATGTGAGATTCTGTAGTTATTATTTTAGAATGTTAAGAACAAAGAAACAAGAAGTGGAAGAAGAAAGGAACTTGAAAAGGGGTGGTGAAAACATTACCTCTTCTTCGGGTTCTTCTTTTTGATTTGATCAAAAGGGATCCTTAGGTTGGCTTTATGATCAAACTAAGGCCTCTAGGTTGTAGTGATGGATGTTGGGAGAGTATTTGGTCAGAGTTTTGCCGAACCAAAAGGCTTTGAAGGTGTGATGAAATGAGAAGGAGGAGTGCCCTTTTATAAGAGGGGTGAGGGGCACCTTTGGAAAAGCTAGAAATATTAATTTATAATAAATTCATATTCGGTTTCTAATGGCTTCAAACTTGATTATTTAAATTTTAATGTGGGTATATGTCGCAAAAAACTAATCCAATAGAATTTATACATGTTTGGGTACTTATATTAACCTTATCTTTAAGTATTAAGTCTAAGTTAATTAGTTTCACTTTTACAATGTCTCTTTCTATTTTAATATAATATGGTTAATAAACTTACTATATACATCCAAGAGACCCCCAATTGGTCCATTAATTATGAAGCTATCGTTATATAAGTCGCTTGGCCGAACCTTAGATTTTTAGGAATTTAATATAAATTAATAATATAATATTGGTTTTAAGAACTCTTTTAGGTCCATTTTGACACTATTCAATAGTTGATTTTTGTGAAACTCATAACAGATTGATTACTTTGAACGAAGTCAATTAAATCAATTCTAATATATAATATTATCCTATAAAATTATTTTAATTCATTAAAAGTTTCATATTATATTTATTTGGGTATTTATAATATAAATTATTTTAATTTTCACTATTATAGTAATTAATTCATCATCATTGTGTCATAAATAAATTAAATTATTTAATGTCTAAAAATTATAAATAAAATATAAATATGTAGGAAATATTTTTATATTTCTAATTAATATTTATAATCTAAAATACAACATATATAACACTATGTAAAAATTGTTTTGCTAAAAGATATATGCTTGTGTCATTTTTGTATTCATTTTAACTTAATTAAAATAAAGTCTCCCTATCACCTACAAGTGGCACCATGGGGTCCCAAAATCGACCCCAAGATGCCTATGGTCGAACATGTATCAACCAATAAGGCTCGGACACGTTTTAGTGTAATTTAGTATTATTATAATATTATTTTTTAACCCTTATTTACCGGATTTACCCTTAACCGTGGTAAATAAAATATTTACCGCAGTAATTATTCAAAATGTCTAAAAATAAAAGTTCCCTATTTACACAATTTGGAAATCCTGATTCCAAATATGGAATCCATTTTTCTAAATTCAAAACACAGAAGTGGCAGAAATTAATTTAAAATTAATTCCCGCTGTTAAAACAAAAAGCGTGTTTTTAAGAGATAATAACTATCAAAAGATTGACACTTGTTTATGTTCGGTTTAATTGTAAAATTATGTCCAATGACTAACATTATATTAAATGGTAAAAATATATTCTAAATATACTTTAAAACCACTCAAATTCATAATTTTTCACTATTAATTATTTTGATTAAAAAAGTTGTTTTTAATTAAAATTTAGTAATTTTCACTATTCATCAAAATATGAAAGTTATCCGAAAAGTACCAAAATTTCACATTAGGATAAATTCGATATTCCAAATCCAAAAATGAAGTCCATTTTAAAATATAAAATATATATATAATTTCAAAAAGTAGGTATTACTATTCATAAGGGCTAGTTTGATTGGTTATGGTGTGTTAGACCTCGGTGTTGCGTACAACACACGCTACCACATTATTCAAAGAGAAGCGTACCATAGAAGCTTGGGGTGTTACATTCTCCCCTCCTTAAAATAATTTCTTCCTCGAAATTTCTAAAATACTACCGCATGAAAAGACTCGGGTGGTTCTTTATCATAAGTTCCTCGGGTTCCCACGTTGCCTCTTCCATCTTATGGTTTCTCCACAAAACATTTACCAGACACGTCGTCCAGTTTCTCAGCACTTGTTCTCTCATATCAAGAATCTTGATGGGCTCTTCACAATAAGACAGATCAGGTTCCAGTTCTAATTCCTCGTAGGTGAGTACATGCATTGGGTCAGGCATGTATTTCCTCAACAGAGATACGTGGAACACATCGTGAACTTTGGAGAGACTTGAAGGCATTGCCAATCGGTAAGCCACAGCCCCAATTCGTTCTAGAATTTTGAAGGGTCCGATGTACCTGGGACTCAATTTACCTTTCTTACCAAAACTTATGACTCCCTTCCATGGAGATACCTTCAAGAAAACATGATCACCGACTTGAAATTCCAAATCCTTCCTTCGATTATCGGCATAGCTCTTCTGCCTACTTTGACATGATTTGATGTGATTTTAGATTACCTTCACCTTTTCTATCGTTTGCTCCACCAGTTCTGGACCTACAAGTTTTCTTTCACCAACTTTATCCCAACAAGTTGGTGTACGACATCTGTTATCGTATAACGCTTCATATGGTGCCATCTGAATACTCGAATGGAAGCTATTGTTATAGGAAAATTCTACCATAGGTAAATATAGATCCCACATACCCTGAAAGTCAATTGAGCAAGATCTCAACATGTCTTCTAAGGTTTGAATAGTCCGTTTTGATTGTCCATTTGTCTGAGGGTGGTAAGCAGTGCTCAAATGAAGTTCAGTATCAAGAGATTTCTGAGGACTTTTCCAGAATCATGAAGTAAAACGGGGATCACGATCAGAAACAATCGATAGGGGTACTCCATGAAGTCTCAAAACTTCATTAATATATAGTCTTGCTAAACGTTCCAGGGGTAGATCTTCTCTTATAGCAAGAAAATGTGCTGACTTGGTAAGACGATCAACAATAACCCATATTGCATCATTCCTTCTAGGATTCTTTGGTAGCCCCATGAAAAAGTCCATCTTAATATTGTCCCATTTCCACTCAGGTATGGGAAGAGGTTGCATGACTCCTCCAGGTGGTTGCCTTCCAGATTTCACTTGATGAAAACCATACATATTGACACAAAATCATCAATCTCCCTCTTCATGTTGTCCCACCAAAAATGTTCCTTCAAATCTCTATACATTTTGGTGCTCCCAGGGTGTATAGAGAAATTGGAACTATGAGCATCATCCAACAATTCCCTTTTTAGATCAGATATATCGGGAACACAAAGTCTCTTCCCAAATTTGAAAATTCCTTCTTCATACACAATGTCTCTAAATATCCCATCATTCACAGCTTTAATCTTCTTTTGAAATTCTTCATCATCGGTCGGGAAACTCTTAATCCTTTATAGTAAAGATGGTTTGGCAACCATTTGAAAAAGCATTGATGTTTCACCTTCCCCGGTTATTCCCATGTCCATCATCACTATATCCAAGAAAATTGGATCCCTTTAAATTCTCATATTGTTCAAAACACCATGGTCTTTTCTACTCAATGCATCTGCCACCTTGTTTGCTTTCCCCGGGTGGTAGTGTATCGTGCAATCATAATCCTTGAGTAATTCAAGCCATCTCCTTTTCCTCATGTTGAGTTCTTTTTGTGAGAAAATATACTTCAAACTCTTGTGATCAGTATAAATCTCACATTTTTCACCATAGAGGTAGTGCCTCCATATCTTCAAAGCAAAGATCACAGATGCTAACTCGATATCATGAGTAGGATAGTTTTGTTCAAGAATTTTCATCTATCGTGATGCATAGGAAATAACTCTATCATTCTGCATAAGCACACAACCAAGTCCTTTCTTTGATGCATCCCTATAAATAACAAACCCATCATTCCCCGATGGTAGAGTCAATATAGGAGCATTGACAGATCTTATCTTCAGTTCTTCGAAACATTATTCACACTCTTTTGTCCAAAAAAATTTAACCCCTTTACGTGTGAGCTTCGTTAATGGGTTAGCCAATCGGGAAACATTCTGGACGAAACGTCGATAATAACCTGCCAAACCAATAAAACTGCGTACCTCAGTTATACTCGTAGGTGCTGGCCATTCTTTGATTGCCTTGGTATTAGAAGGATCGACAGATATTCCATCTTTAGAGACAATATGGAAAAGAAAATAAATCTCATGAAGCCAGAATTCACACTTGCTAAACTTTCCATATAATTCATGTCTTCTCAAAGTCTTCAAGATAATGCGCAAGTGATTTTCATGATCTTCGTAGCTTTTAGAGTATACTAAGATATCATCAATAAATACCACCACAAATTCATCTAGATACTCCTTGAAAACTCTATTCATCAGATCCATGAATACAGAGGGTGCATTAGTCAATCCAAAAGGCATTACAGTAAACTCGTAATGCCCGTACCTGGTTCGAAATGCTATCTTCGGAATGTCTTCCTTCTTTACACACAACTGATGGTATCCAGATCGAATGTCAATCTTTGATAAGTATTGAGCTCCATGCCGTTGGTCAAATAAATCATCAATACGAGGTAGGGGATACTTGTTCTTTATCGTTATAGCATTGATCTCCCTGTAGTCGATACATAACCTCATAGATCCATCTTTCTTTTTAACAAAAAGAACAGGGGATCCCCATGGAGAAACACTAGGGATAATAAATCCTTTATTACTAAATTCCTCTAGTTGTTTCTTTAGTTCTACTAATTCTACAGTGGCCATTCTATAGGGGGTCTTCGATATAGGCTCTCATCCAGGAATTAAATCAATGGAAAACTCAACTTCTCGTTCTGGAGGATGTCCAGGTAAATCTTCCAGAAATACATCTAAAAATTCATTCACAATAGGTACATCCTCTATTTGAACATTCCTTTCCTCACCCACAGTTATTTCATTCTCTTCTTCCCCAATAATTGAATTTAGTTGAGCTATTGAGGGTGGATCTAAATATGATTTTGGTGGTGACGATTCTGCTCTAAAGATAAGGTGTTCGTTATCATTATCATCAAGAATCGTAACCTCTTTCTTCTTACAATAAATCTTCGCATCATAGTCCGAAAGCCAGTCCATACCGAGGATTATATCAAACTCAATCATAGGTATGGTGATGAGATCAGCAGATAACGAACATTTATGTGCTCTAATGGGGACTGATTCACAAAACTTTTTGACAATGATACTTCCCTTAGGAGTTTAAACTGACAACTCCCTTGTTAAATCAAATTGGAAATATATAATTTTCATAGAAAACTGGGAAGATATGAAACAATGTGATGATCGAGAATCAAATAATGCATTTGTTAAACTTGAGGAAACCATTAAATTACCTGCCACCACGTCTTTCGGAGCTTCTACCTCAGTAGTAGTGATAGCATAAGCCTGGCCTTGATCCCTTTGCCTTTTTTGAGGTAAGTTCTCCTGACGCTTAGGACATTCATTTGCATAATGTCCCATCTCCCTGCAATTGTAGCACTGAACGTTGGTGGCTTCCTTCTTCCCTTTGAAATCACGATCTTGGTGGCCTTTTTCACCACACTTGTAACAGACTCCCATTCCCTTCAAGCAAGTACCGGGGTGTTTCTTCCCACATTTACCATAGGATGGATATTCAACCTTTCCTTTCTTCCCCTTATTTCCATTCCTAGATTGATCAGCTGGCCTCTTCTCCTCTTGCTTTTATTTAAAGTCATAAGACTTAGAGAATTCCTTTTCGGTCTTGATAGCACATGATAAAATGTCTTCGTATGATGAAAAGGAGTGTGAGACTAATGCTCGACGGAGAAATGGTTTTAACCCATCAAAGAAACGATAAATCTTACTTATTGGTTTACGTATATAATCACCAGCATACCTTGATAACCTTGTAAAGTTAGCCTCATACTTTGTGACATTCTCATCCTCCTTCTGTCTCAGACATAGAAATTTTTTTTCCATATCTGCTCGATGGTCACGAGGAAAGTATTTTTCAAAAAACAGATCTTTGAACTCCCTCTATTCCATATTTTACACTTCATCATCTTCCTTCATATTTTGAATTAATGACCACCATTGATCAGCATCTCCAGTGAGGCGGTAAACTGCCATGATAAAATTTTCCCTTTCATTACTCCTGAAAGCCTGAAGTATTTTCTCTAGGGAAAATATCCATTGCTCAGCTACTAAGGGATTTGTACTCCCATTGAAAGTTAGTGGTTGTTTCCTCATGAATCTATCTAACATTGATCCACCACGCTGTGGATCAGGGTGCTCCATATAGGTAAGGTTATTATTCATAACCTGAGTAAGTTGTCCCAGTTTGGTGATTAGCTGATCGGCACCAGTTACATCACCAGCTCCACTATAATTATCTTGAGAAGGAGGGAAATCCCTACATGGAGTGTGTGCATTTATATGGTTTCCATTTCTTCCACTAGGCGCCATTTCTAAACAATGGCATAAACTAGATTAGTTTATGAATCAAAATACATAATCCCATACTTATAAAACACTTAACATAAATTGAACTATTTATGGATATAATCCATAAAAAAAATTTCATTGAGGAAGTATATACTCATAAACCCTTCATAATGATTTGTATAGAAAATTAGAGTTATCCTATGCATATCCCCCAGGAGTGTCGTAACCAAGAGTGCAGCAAGGCCCGTTGTTGTGCACCAGTTCCCGTTCGACTCTAGCTCAAAGCGGTGTTTTCGATTTCTACCCCTAGGTACATCTGTGCCAGAGTCGCCTCTACCTGCTCATATCCAGACAGAGATGTATTGCTCGGAAAACTCACAAAATCTCTACAATACCAAAATTTTAGGAAGTTCTTGTATACTAATCCTCAATGGTCATCTTAGGTCTACGTGCTCTAATCCGAGTTTATCTAAATATATCTTCCAAGGTTTGTACTAAATTTCCTCTGATACCAACTGTAACACCCCGACCCTAGTTACCTAGAGTTAGTGCATTATTACATAACATTGGCATGATCACAAGAAAGATCAAATCTCGAAAGACCGATTGGTTTAGTAGCCTTGGAAACACTAGATATATTCATAAGTTTTACATTACACCATAAAATGAAAAACTACTACAACAACATAATGTCTCCACAGTCCACACTATTATCCCCTCATAATATCCCTGCAGGTCATTCATAACTTACTTCTTCACATCCTGGGAAAAATAAAACATAGAAAAAGGGTGAGCACAAATGCCCAGTAAAGATTACAATATAGCGGAAACTTTCATAAATAAGAATAAACATTTAAGGAAATGTATAAGTAAAACAAAAGCCTTTCAATCATGAACATTCAACATAGTATGGCATAAATAAAATGAAATAATTCCATTTACTTATTCACATGGATATTCTACTAATCGAATAATCACATGCAAAATCAATAACCACTTTCATAATGATGGAATGCATAATGCCAGACTATCACAACCACATAGCCAAGGCCTCGTGCCAAGAATAAAAATAATATTTTGTCAAGGCCTTGTGCGAAGACACTAGTTTTACTCATGAGACCTACCGATGCATCGAGGTGCTATAGTGGGCTCCACCCGTCACATATTAAGTCCAATGCATTCCCATATGAAAAAGTTTAAACATAACATAAACATTCGTATTATAACAAGCATACGAAATGTCAACAATTTCACCATGAACTATGAATGGTATATAAATAGCACATCCACAGTCAAACATATCACAAAACCTTCAATACAATATAGAAGTTTTGTATCATAATAAATCAACTTCAAATAAGCGTAAAATCCATCAAAGGATGTTGACATAGATGAAATCAAAACTCTTTCTAGAGAAATATCACTTTCTATTTTTAAAATCATTTAAGAGCCATATATAATAAAACATTTTCATTGAAGATATTCTTATATGATTTTAAGGAATGCTTTGAATATTTTATAACGGCGGAAAATAGCCGCACCCGCCGTATATGTTAAAAAAAACATTCTTACCTTAACACTGTTGAAAAGGTTAAAAAGGACCTTGTTTTGAAAATGATGGAAAGATTACTCTAATAAAAAGTAAAACAAGGGTATAAATGACTTTAACCCATATTCTTGTAAATAATAAAAATGTTTTGAAATACATTTTTAAGAAAACATGGATGTGGATGATAAAGATATCCCAGTAGATTATTACATATAAACAACCTCGGATAATGAAGAGATTGTGAAATAGCCCTTACCAATTTGGTAACTTATGAAACATACAACCCATGAAAGAGGTATCATACAATGAATTTGTAAATACACATAAATTAGAGTTTATTACACAAATAATATAATTATGGGCAGTACATACACCACACAAAAGCTAATGGTGGCAATATGGCATGAATCTCACGGGAATAAGAAGTGAGATGAAAACCCCTTACCTTGTACTTTTCTTTGGTTGGGGTATGTTGACCTCTTGTATACTGGTGAAATAATTGTTATTAAATTATACAAGAATAATATACATTAATATGATATTATATATGATTTTTTAATATTGATTTGATAATAATATCTTAGTATTATCGTTGTTTCGGATGTTAACTTACTTGTTTTCTTTTATATGCTTTGTTACGTAAGCCATGTTTGTAATGGATAGGTTGTATATTTTTCATATCCAGAATGATATCAAGTCCTTAAACATTATTTTTAAATAATCAAATGATAATTATACTTGAATGGATACGATGGAGAATGAATCTTATCGCGTTCGTGGAGACGGTAGTCCGTACATACGCACGAGCGACAATATCATTCTTTTGATATTAGAATAATATATAAATGGATGTTATATCATATATAAATAATAATTTACATATTATATTTATTATTTACATTAGTTACACATCATTATTATACCCATCCAAATAATAATATATTGAATAACAATTACACCACGACGTGGAGACGGTAAGCCGTACGTACGCACGTATGGTGACATGTTATTCAAAGGGTGGATAGAATACTGAATATGGTTGTACCATATTTATAATAAAATCACAATATATGTGAGATACTGTAGTTATTATTTTATAATGTTAAGAACAAAGAAAGAAGAAGTGGAAGAAGAAAGGAACTTGAAAAGGGGTGGTGAAAACATTACCTCTTCTTCGGGTTCTTCCTTTTGATTTGATCAAAAGGGCTCCTTAGGTTGGATTTTTGATCAAACTACGGCCTCTAGGTTGTAGTGAGGGAAGTTGGGAGAGTATTTGGGCAGAGTTTGGCCGAACCCAAAGGCTTTAAAGATGTGATGAAATGAGAAGGAGGAGTGCCCTTTTATATGAGGGGTGAGGGGCACCTTTGGAAAAGCTAGAAATATTAATTTATAATAAATTCATATTCGGTTTCTAATGGCTCCAAAGTTTATTATTTAAATTTTAAGGTGGGGATAGGTCGAAAACTACTCAACCAATAGAATTTATACAGGTTTGGGTACTTATATTAACCTTATCTTTAAGTATTAACTCTAAGTTAATTAGTTTCACTTTTAAAATGTCTCTTTGTATTTTTATATAATATGGTAAATAATCCTACTATATACATCCAATAGACCCACAATTGGTCTATTAAGGATGACAATATAATGATATAATTCTCTTGGCCGAACCTTAGATTTTTAGAAATTTAATATCAATTAATATTATAATATTGGTTTTAAGAACTCTTTTATGTCAATTTTGACACTATTCAATAGTTGATTTTTGTGAAACTCATAACAGATTGATTACTTCGAAAGAGGTCAATTAAATCAATCCTAATATATCATATTATCCTATAAAATTAGTTTAATTCATTAAAAGTTTCATATTATATTTATTTGGGTATTTATAATATCAATTTTTTTAATTTTTCACTATTATAGTAATTAATTCATCATCATTGTGTCATAAATAAATTAAATTATTTAATGTCTAAAAATTATAAATAAAATATCACTATGTAGTAAATCTTTTTATATTTCTAATGAATATTTATAATATAAAATCCAACATATATAACCCTATGTAAAAATTGTTTTGCTAAAAGATATATGCTTGTGTCATTTTTGTATTCATTTTAACTTAATTAAAATAAAGTGTCCCTATCACCTACAAGTGGCACCATGGGGTCCCAAAATCGACCCAAAGATGCCTATGGTCGAACATGTATCAACCAATAAGTCTAGGACACGTTTTAGGGTTATTTAGTATTATTATAATATTAATTTTTAACCCTTATTTACCGGATTTACCCTTAACCATGGTAAATAAAATATTTACCGCTGTAATTATTTTCAAAATGTCTAAAAATAAAAGTTACCTATTTACAAAATTTGGACATACTGATTCCAAATATGGAATCAATTTTTCTAAATTCAAAACACAGAAGTGGCAGAAATTAATTTAAAATTAATTCCCTGCTGTTAAAACAAAAAGCGTGTTTTCAAGAGATAATAACTATCAAAAGATTGACACTTGTTTATGTTCGTTTTAATTGTAAAATTATGTCCAATGACCAACATTATATTAAATGGTAAAAATATATTATAATTATACTTTAAAACCACTCAAATTAATAATTTATCACTATTAATTATTTTGATTAAAAAATTTGTTTTTAATAAAAATGTAGTAATTTTCACTATTCATCAAAATACGAAAGTTATCCGAAAAGTACCAAAATTTCACTTTAGGCTAAATTCGATATTACGAATCCAAAAATGAAGTCCATTATAAAATATAAAAAATATATATAATTTCAATAATAAGGTATTACTATTCATAATGGATAGTTTGATTGGTTATGGTGTGTTAGACCTCGGTGTTGCGTATAACACACGCTGCCACACTATTCAAAGAGAAGTGTACCGTAGAAGCTTACGGTGTTACAAAAATTATGCTTCTTCTATGAATTGAATTTTGAATAACATGAAATAAAAAGTATTAATTAGTATAAATATCATAGTCTAAGAAGATCTACATATTTTTTGAACAAAAATATCAGTGAAAGTGATTAGAATTGATTACAATGATTGAGGTAAAATTAAACTTAACAAGCGACTAATCCCTAAACATACGGGGAAAATGATCTTGAAACATGTTAAAACCCTATTAGATGGTAATATTTAAAAAATAATCCTTCCATTATTGTGTTTTTTGGGTTCTTAATGAACTTTTTATGTAAAACACATGGGCACACCGTGCATTTTTTCAAAAATACCAAGTCTTTCCCTTCCCTACACTATAAAAAGGAACTCACATATACCTTATATTCACACCTATAAAGACAATCTTTATCGACATATATCTACCCAAATAGCTCTAAAACATACCTCCACTAAATATATAAGACTTATATTTATAATAAATTATTCTATGTAATCAATTATTGTAAACCAAAAAGTGTTACCCAAATTAGAGGAAACATCCTTCTTCATAATCTTTAGTTTAATTTTAATTATTCACAACCTCCATTTTACTTATTACATGGTTGGATAATAAAAAAAGTATTCCCAATATAAGAAGTTGTTTATTATATGGTTTATACATGAACCTACACAAAATTCCGTCTAGTGGGTAATGAACTTACCATTATTGTGAACGACGAACTAAAACCTCACAAAATGATGTTGTTCATTTTTCCTTTCCAACCAATCATGTTTGAGAATTACGATTGAAAATATATATATATTATATAATATTTATAATTTATTTTGGATTATTAAATATGTATTCCTAAAATAACTTTATTATATAAATTTTTTGTAACTATGATAACTTCGTTTCTAGAAGGGTAGACTATCGCCTCCTCAAAGGGATGTGATTCGTTCACACATTACCTGGAATGTATTTTGGTTTTTTTAGTAAACATATGGGATATATATTACATAATAACTATAATATATTTTTATCAATATATATATGTATAGTTATATTTCATTTACTTAATTAATTTCAAATAAGTGTATAAAACATAAGCAACGTTCATGCGTATGTACACCCTACAGTCGCTATGAACATTACATTTCTTTTTATATTTATTTCTTTTATATATTACAATAAATATTTATATAAATAATATATATGATAAATAAATAAAGTTTTATATTCTATAAACAAGTGAATTATGATCTATGTCAAAGGATTAAGAACAAAAATTCAAAGCACATATGATAAACAAAGAAGTTATTACCTAAAACATCACAATAACAAGGAATTGTTAATAAATGGGTAATATACAGTCCTAAGTGAATCATATAAGTTATTAGATTTAATAATATGGTTTTTTGTTAGATTTATAATAAAATTATATTTATTAAAAATTACTTTTGAACATGAACAATGTAGTTAAGACCAAATTTGTGGGAATTTCATCTCACATTTTATTTTTGTGAGTTACATGCCCTATTAACCACCCGATTTTTGTGTGTGGTGTATATATTACCCTATGAAATTTTATATAATAAATTTTTTTATTTTATGATATAAAAATATTTAAATTTATGTAATTATTTTATGTGTATCACAATTAAAATGTTACTCAATTATTAAGTGTTTCCTATCTCAGATTGGTTTTCCGTGATACACAAGCCATGTTCACCTTGTACTTATTATATGTGGTGAGTATAATGCCCATAAATGTATTCTATGATTACTATACTGAAATTTTTGGGTACTAACATATTAATTTTTTATATTTATTTCATGGAATAAATTTTTTAAAGGATACCAAATTGGTAACATTATTTTCTATCAAAATACCTTCTTTGAGACACATGCCATGTTATGCAACAATATTTTTTCATTGAGGTGTATATAATTATTTTGACATGTAAAATCCTGAATAAATTAATTTTCAGAATATTTTAAGATTACTTTAACTTTATTTTCTTACATTGGTATTATTATTCAATGTTACCATAAAGTATAATTTTATTGAAACAGTCTTATCATTTATCAAGATTATTTATTATTATGATTCCATTGATGAAATATTATGATCCAATTCTCAAGATAACATGGGAATTTTATTATCATATTTATATTCATGATATATTCATGTATTGATACGATTTTTACACTCTGTAAAATATTAGATAATTAAGAATGTGTTTTTAAGAATGAATGAATTTACCACTATCTTCGATTGTAAATCTGTATTCTTTTAAAACCAGGTTTTTGAAAAAAAATTTCAAAATGATTTCAAGAATTACTTATAAAGTATGATTTTTTTTCAAATGAATAGTTTTCCAAATATTTCATGATTTATTTACATGTTCTAAATAGGTTTTAATGAAATGGTTTTCAAATTTTTTTCAATCATTCATTACACATTTTCAAAGTATTTTCAAAAAATGGATTTCAAAACATTTTCATGATTTATATATATGTTTTCAAAAATATTTTGAAATAAATGGTTTAAAAATCATTTTCAAGACTTATTTATATGTTTTGAATTTTTTTCAATGAAAAATGTTATATACATGTTTTGATGTGTATTTTATATTTTTTCATGGAAAAGGTGGTCAAAAATGTTTTCAAGATTCTTTTATAAGTTTTCATTGATTTTTTTTTTTCAAAAATTCGTTCAATATTATTTTATAATTTTTCAACGAAAACTATTTTCAACATATTTTCAATATTGTTTGATATGTTTTAAGAAAAATGGAGTCAAAGATTTTTCCATTTTTTTATATGTTTTCATAGAACACAATTTTCCATATTTTTTAATAATTATTTATATGTTTTCCCATAAATTATTTTTCATAAATATTTTCAAGAATATTTTATATGTTTTCAAGGAAAATGATTTTCAAAATATTTTCAAGATTATTTTTTATGTTTACATGGATAATGTTTTTCAAATATTTTTCTAGTATTTTTCTATGTTTTCAATTAAATTTCATAGTAAAAGGTTTTATAATGGTTTGTTGTTTTAAAAATCAATGGCAATGAATAAATTATAATTTTCATAAGAAAAAAATTAATATGTATTTCAAAATTATGTTCCAATTAGGATGAAATCCATTGATGTCACTAATTCCCTTCTAGGAAGCGATCTAATGGTTTCGATCATATTTATTCTCTAAATGGTATATGTTTTGTTGAAATGATATTAATGATAAGTCAATTTCCTTTAATGGGATATATGGTTATGAAACCCATTCCACTTCCACACGATATATTCTTATGAAACATATTTCTCTTCAATGGGTTTTACAATGATAAACACTTATGAAACATGTTTACAATCAAGGGATATTCTAGGATTAAATGACCATGAAACCTATATATTATCCAAGGGTGATTATATGGAAAAATGTTCGGGATACCCACTTTATTTAATGGGTTATGATATTATGCTTATGAAACCCATATCTTATTATGTGTTATGATGTGATGAATGTTTTATTATATTTTGGAACATGTAAGTATGATTTTATTATGTGATTGGAGAGACCTATATCTCCCCCCTAATGCATTAGGAAAAGATAAATGTTTTATAGGACAATGAGGGTATAGTAGAGGTCATAACAAACATAAAACTAGAGAGAATTTGAAGCCCAAAAAATAGGGTACACAAGATGGCATCCCAAGCCTTAAATAACAGGGAATCATAACCCCAAAACATGTGGGTAAATGTGTAGGCATCCCTAGACCAACAAAAGAGATTACATGGGAGGGCATCTAATGCCTGAAAAAAGAGGTCATCATAAGACTGAAACCAGAGGGTGAATGGGAGGGAATCCGAAGCCCGAAATAAGAGGATCCATGGGAGGATATCCTATTTCTAATGATGGTATAGAGGTTATTAGACCAATCCAATAATTTTTCGGATGTACTGGTAGGTATAATTAACATAATATTTTTTATATTTATTTCTATATAAAAATTTCCATGTCTTATTCCCCTATTATGCTATTAGGGATTATTATTTTGATTATCTGATAATTCATTTCTTATGAACTAAGAATTTTAATTCCATGTATCATGATTATTATCTTTGATATACATGTTATGATATGAAAATGATATTCTCTTTTTCACATACACTTTTATTCATGTTATTATTATGTTCTTCCTTTATTTACCCTTACCCAGCATTTGAGCTCTGCCCTTTCTAATTTTTCTTTTCCCAAGGTTATGAGGAACTGTTTTATGTAGATCTTTTAATGGGGAATATATTTGTGGGAAAAATTGAAGATCATTGACTGAGTTAGATTATTTTTTCCATGTTTCCAAATACACTAATCTATTTCGGTTCTGAATCATGTAATTTTGTAATATTCCAAAAATTAATCTAATTTGACGTGATATCTCTATATGATAAACCTAGGTAACTATAGCAGGTATCAAAGGAAAATATTAGCCAAAAATTGGAATCTAGGATGAGAAAACGTTAGTGATATATTTAGGGATATTTCTAAGTATATTTCTATGTATGTTTCTAAGGATAAGTCTAACGATAAGGAATAGTATATGGAAATGTCGTGATATTTTGGTAAAGGATTAAAAGAGTGGATTCCTACAAATAAATCCTTATCTCTACACTATAATTGTTCATGGTTCTATAATAGATGTACCGAGTTGAAAAAACTTCAAAAAGGTACATCTGTCTTGACTCAAGATTATCTAGGTACATGAAAAAGGGCCTTACTGCACACATGGTTCAACACTACCTGGGGATATGCTTCAGGAATTCACAAACACTTCATAAACAATCATAAAGTATTTTAAAATATGATATCTATGAAAAACCATGGATAATTGTATGTTTTCATGTATTAATGAATTATGTGTAATTATTTATAAATCATGTTTTTAATTTTTCATTATTATGTTGTTTTCTGATATGATATGAGTTTCTCACCCTATGCATTCTAGTTTTATTCAATATCAAGAACTAGAAAGATCATGGGTGACACTATATTTTTCATATCTATAATGTATGGGCATGATGAAAATAGTTTTCTTAAGGGTAAATCTAAATAAGAAAATAGGATGGTCTATGAGTATAGCATACACTTCTAAAGATTAGGAGACTGCAAAAGACTTGTGAAGGGTATGGAATTTTCTAACATTTATATATATATATTTAATGAAATATTAATTATATAATTATGATTGATTAAACTTATGACATGATTTATATTTCTTATTCTAGGAATGTGGTGTTAACAAATATGTTAATAATTCAAGATAAATTGTTTAAGAATAAATTTGGATGATTTATGTGTATATAATTTGGAATTAAAATATAATTTTATTTGAAACAAGAACTATATAGGGATTTACTGTAGAAGTTTTTATATAATTATTTTTTAGAAGTATTTAGCAGGTAATGATGACCAAGAAAATTTATTTAATTGAAATATGATATTTTAGAATAAGGGAAGGTAACCTTTAATGTGTTCAAGATATAAAGACAATTGTGTTTATCATGGATTTAGAGAAGATTTAATTGTTTAAAGTAAAATTTTCTTTATGTCCTTAGAACCAGTTAATGATTTTTTTGACAAATTTTTATACGTAATTCTTGAATTTGTTTACTACTTCTTGGATTCATAGAATATATCCAGTAATATGTGGAATAAATAAGCACTCTTGTTTTCAAAAAGGAATTACGGTAGTTTAGGTTATTTTCATGTTTAAATATAATATATTATGAGGATATTCACATGTTTTGAATTAAACAACCATGATATACATTGTTAAATATGTAGGATCAATTTTAAGATGATTCTTAACTTTATTTCATGCATTTTGGATTTTCTTCTTTCCGAATCATTATAATGTTAACCATTTATGGAAATTTTTAGCTAAACACTAGGGGAAGTATGTGATATTAAAGTACTCTCTCACCAGGTTAGGATTTATTCATACTTGATATGCTTCTCTACCATATTTATATTCATGGAAACTTAATAGATATGAGATTAATTATCATGGATCTCATGATCTATTTGTGCTTCACGAGTGGAAAATTCACATTTCATTATGGAGAAATTGGTGAAGTGGAAATTAGACATGACATGACCAAGTGTTGAGATTTTACTTATGAAATGTAATGGAATAAAACAACTATAGGTCATCCGGAAAATTATTCAGGTATATCTAAGGGACCTGGAAAAATAATAGTATATCCTAGTACCATCTTCCTTAATGAATCAAATAGTTCCTTAGCTCATCGCAGATTAATGGATTTGTGATTATTAAATTTCTGTTGAGATGTTATCCATCACCCTAATCTATAAATTGATAGTTATATTGATTTTCAATGTCTATGTTTTCACTTTCCATATATGTTCTACTATGTGGAAACCCATCTATGAGATATTTTGGGTAATTGTAATAGAATAGACATTCTATTTTAAAAGGATGTTTTAGTGTTCATTTTTATAATGAGGGTTTCTATTAAAAGAACTTTATATAATTAATATGTCGATAATACAGATAAATATCAAGGGAGAAATTCATTTCAATCTGTGTATAATGTAACACACTGAGTTTTTCTGAATTTTTTTCCGAATAAAATTAGTCGCTTTGATATTTTTCATTTCATGCAACACTAAATATAGCTTGTTTTATATTAAAGAACCATTTTATTATTACTTTATAAGATATAACATATTTATTTTTCATTATATGATACCCAAATATATGTTTTATCTATATTAAACAATAACTTTGATTTTTTTATACACAACACTGATCTGGCTTTCCTTACAGACAACATCGCGTTTCTATGAAACAATATTTTTTATATTGTTAATTAAATGAGATAGTTATGAAATTGCAATGAATCATAATTTGATGAATAATAATAATAAAATTTTAAAATTATTTATAGTTTTTTTATATTAATAAAACATAATGTTGATAAAAAATATAACTTTTGGTAAAGTGTTTATATGTTTGGAAATATTATATTCTCAAAGAACAACTATTTTATGTTTTTCTATGAAAAATAATAAAATTAATTTTATATAGTTTTAAAAATATAATCAAATTAAATAAAATTTAATCTTTAATTTATAATGTTGACATTATATTAGGGGGATTTTTTTCTATTTTTCTATAAAACCTCATTTGTTGGTGAATAGTAAAAAATATTGAATTTTAAGTCAAAATTTAATTTCCATTTAATTTATTTATATTGTTAAATTATATAACTTTTTTTAGTCATAATATATTAATTATAAATTTATTAATCTAATATAGTTCACTGGAATAATTTTGTTGGTGATTTTATATATAAATGTTTAATGATCATTTGAACATGCTCACTTTAAAAAAACACGATTTCTCACCACATCTACAAGATTGGAATTAAACTTATTTTCTCCTAATGTGAACTGAATTTTCAAAAATCTACATAAGTGGTTGTAATAATTATTAAATTTATATTCTAATAATTTTAACTCAATTTTTCACTAAATATAATAGTTAATGTTATTAAGATTAATTACATCGAATAAGGTAAAATTAATATCAATATAGAAATAAAAATTAATATTAATGGAAAAAAGACCTATAATTTTTTTAAAAACCAATTTTCTAGACATATTTCATCCATAATGACTATATTATTGAGTTTGGTCGGTTTGTGATAATTTCTTTAAGTAAAAAAGTTGGAACACATAACTTGTTTTAAAAAAAATACAAAGTGTGTCCCCTCCCTCCAGTATTAAAATTCACTCACATATCAAACTTACTCACAACCATATAGACAAATTGTATGGATTAAAATCTACCAATATAACTCCAAAAAATTAATATCCTAATCTATGAAGCCTCACATTGGATGAAAGTAGTCTATGGAAGTACATTGGTGTTAATGAAAAGGATTTACCTGCATAAGAGGCAATACCATTCCTCCATCTCAATAAATTTATTTTCATTATCCACCACCTCAATTTTTGTTATTACAAGATTATATAATAAAAAATAACCGAAATATACAAATAATATTTTTATTACAATTATTTTAACAACACTTTCAAACACTCCCATATAACTGGTAAATAACATGTTGTTCTTGTGTATGGCGAACTACCGCCTCACGAATCGATGTTTTTCATTTTTCCTTTACCCCTATCATGTTTAGGAATTATGATGGAAACTACATTTATATATGATATATGGGATATTTAATATTATTTTATCCTTATTTAATATTTTCATACAACATACCATTTTACTTTCCCTTTTGTTTAACTACGATATCATCATTTGGGGATGTGTAAACTACCACCTCTTTAAAGTGATGTGATTCATTCACACGTTATGTGAAATGAATTAAGTAAATTTTTACTAAAATTATATACTATATATTAAATAAAAATTATACAATAATTATATTATATATAATAAATATTTAATTTACATTATTTCCATCAAACATAATAATAAAACGAAAGTAGTGTTCAAGTGTATGTATGGTCTACTATCTCCATTAATAGTGTATTTCATTAAATATTTATATTATTTCTATATTACTATAAATATTTATATAATGAATATATATGGTATATAAATAATTATTTATATTCATGAAAACAGTGAACCATGGTCTATGTAAGAGTATCAAGACTAAAAATTGAAAACATGTATGATAATAAAACTAGTCACGGCACGTGCCCCGAGGATGGGTCGTGACAAATACACTTGTGGTATTGACTGAGAAAGGATAAAATCAAGAACCATATTATTATGATATAGGTGTTTTAGAAGAGGTTTCAGGTTCTGATGAATCTTGATCATCTTATACACCATCATTTTACTCTACCATATGGACTTGTAATATCGCTTAAAATATTTCAACTAGCTATCTTATCAAAATTAATGAATACTAACCCACTTTTAAATTTTAAATCTATTTGAATTTTAGAATGTATTGTAGATTTTACCCTGTATAAAAAATTATTATGCTTATCAGTTAACCAATTGAGAATCATTTTGAATACTTGTTCATTAGTGGTCAACTGAGGGAAAATATATCTATGATTATCCAATGTTACATTCATTGGGGCACTGCTACATTGAAAAGTATGAATTCTCTAATTCATATAATCCATCACTGATGTAGTAAATTTAAATATTCTGAATAAATATAGAGTAGTCATAGGTGTAGAAGTAGAAGGTTTTGGTTGAATAAATTTATCCTTTTTGGATTCAAATTTAATTCCAAGATACAATTTAAAATAATGTAATTCTATATTTGAGATAAATTATATTTTTAGTTTTACAAACTGATCCAAAGGGTTTCCAACATTAAACACAAGAATATTAATGGGGGGTTAAGGGGTTTGAAGGAATGTGAAGGGGTGGGGCTCATGTGGGACCCACCTCAACAATATCCCCACTTGGATAGTTAGTATCTATTGGGTCCCACCCCAACTCCCACACATAGGATATAACAACACTTAGATGAATGAATATAAATTGTTCCACAATGTTAATTCAATTCTTTATTAATCCAAAAAAAATTAAACTCCTCCCGAGCAAATGCATCTTCAGTAAAGGTACTATTAAGAAATTACCGACACTACTGTCTCATCGGTGCCCTCAGATTTCAATTCCGAGCACCAGTTCAAATGATAGAAAAACATGCTGGTTCGTTCACTAAACGTACCCAAGCTAAACTTTAGAAATTGATTCTAGGAACCCCAGGTCTCGGAATTAGGTGCTGTCAGCAACTACGTACTCGTAAAATCCCAAAGAATTTAAGAAAAAAATTTCCTTGAAATTTACGGGTCATTAATGTATTCATAGATAACTATTTAATGGCATTCATATATTTATTTTACTCTTTAATATTATTTACAATCTATAATTTTTCAAGACCACATCAAATTTTTTTCTAAAATGTAAAATGTAACATTCATTTGAATTTATATTCTGTATTGAATGTGTTTTAATCACTATTTAAATTATTTTTTTATTAATATACCAAAATGATATATGATTGGGTAAACACAACACTCATTAATTTAACAATATGTTTTTCTTATCAATACTTCCAAATAACACTGTAGGAAATATTTTTTTTAAAATAAATTTATAATTTACAATATGATTTCATTAGTGATTAAAAATAATATATTTTTTTCAAATATATTTATGGGTTTTGTGATCCTAAAAAATTGGAGATTATTAGACATGTATTATTTAATTAATAATCTATAAATCATATTGTTTTTATGCTCCCAAATATCCTTGATTTATTTACTGATGAAATTACTTTTAGTAAATTATTGGAAATTAATACTCAATGAAATATTTATTTTGGAATTATATTACAGTCTTGGATCTGTATGAAATATTTGATAGAATTACAGAACTTTTCTTTAGCATATTATAGAAACATTTTCCATACCCAATGTTGGTAAGAATAATTCAATAAATAATAACTATGTTCGAAATAATGTTTGAAGATCATAAAGCCTAAACTATTAGGAATGTATTGTATATCAACCCTAGGATTGGCTGGAACCCTAATTCTGAGAAAAGGGAACATATGTTTAATCACCCCTATGTAAGTAGGAAACCGTAAAATTGTGAAAACGAATGTCTGGTATATCAACCCATCTTTGGTAATCACCCACACATTTTCAACCCTATTTTCTACATGTTTATCATGTTATGGAATCTTATGTTTGACTATTCAGCGATAGAGTTTTAATAAGACATAGTATATGATATTTATGAACCAATATTAATTGAAATAAAAATTGATTCAACAATTTTTTACAATCAATTCAATGGCTTGTATTAAATAGATTTAATAATAACCATTTTAAGGGATATTATGAATGTCTTCAATTATTCTGAATTAAATGATGCTGATTTAAAGGAGACATTCTTAAATCGTCTCAACCAAAGGAAAGATATGTGTTCTATATAAAATGATGGAATATTTTCAGTTCAAATATATGTGATACACACGAAATATATAAATTTATATTATTTTGAAATCTATTTTATTAAAAACTATTTAAAATAATTATTGGATGTGTTATTTTTAAAAGAGGATACAATTTCAAGATACATATTTCAACCTCATAATGTAGAACTTGCAACTGGTTAGTTGATTTTATTTGTGTTTAAGATTAACCTCATCAAATATCTCTTCTGATCAATATGTACGTGGTGATATTAATGTTTGAAGTAGAAGATATGTATTTTTTCATTTGCTTCTAAAACTGTGAAGTTTAACATGTACCAATATTTATTGGAGATACCATTGATCAAACTCAGTAATGGTTATGTTCCAACTTCTTATAATAAGGTGGGGATATTTGGTTCTTTTTAAATGACCCATAACTCTTTTTTTATCTTTATTAAAAATGTTTCAACAACCCAGAGACAGTTGTAGATTTTAATGGTCTTATAATAAGAGGACATTGTCTTGTAAAAATCACAAAGCTTGTATAGAGGACATAGGTGGAGTGGACATGGGGATATTTGTGCCCTGAACCACTAAAAAATTGATAAGTTCTTCTTCATAATTTATCTACTACTCAAATAACTTATATAGTATAATTCTACAAATATGCATAAAATTCAAGGGATGTTAAAAAAGAAATAAGCATTCATTATTATCAGAAATAAATAATTAACCCCCCACTTTTGTTTCTTTTTTTATTTTGACCTATAATGGAGTGGAATGATAATTTGGTGTAGTTCCCTCACTCTTAGTGTATCCATACCTGGTTGGTGAACCATGTACCTCTCAGAAAATCCCTAGGTCATAGAGCGGAACCACATACCGTGAGGAACCTGTCAAACATCATCTACCCCTTGGATAATTTTGATGAAAATGTAATATTTTGTATCTCCTTCATTTGAAATTAGATTTTGGCTACTGATTAGCCTATACAAAGTGTTTTTTCACATAGAACATGAAGGTGTCTTAAAATGTGGGTTTTGGGATATGATGTGATTTTTTTGGAAAATTTCTTATTTAGCCAATGCCCAACGATGATAGTGATCCGGAAGATAATCACCAGTCACACTATAGTGGTAACCGTCTAATCTTGAGCATGGGTCCTTAACATCAGAGTGGAACCCCACAATATAGGATAGGGCATGGGTCCTCAAAAATCATATTTTAACTCCCATTTATTTTGAGGGTTTAGGTCCTTGGCCTATAGAGTGGAACCGATAGATTGGTATTTAGTTCTATATCATTTGAGTGGAACCCAATATTAGATAGGTAATGTATCCTTGATTATCGTAGTATAACCCCCATGTCATATGAGGTAACATGTCCTCGACCAGTGGTATAGAACCCCACATCATCCTTTTGTGTGGGTCTTCAACCTAATGAGTGGAATCCTCATATCGGATATGTCATGAGTCCTCATGACACTAGAGTGGATCCACCTAATACATCAAGGCATGAGGCCTCTATAGATACATAATGAGTGGAATCCCAATATTGGATAGGGTGTGGGTCCTCGTGACACTAGATCTGAAACCCCATCATACTAGGTGTGGGTTTCTATAAATACTTATAGAGTGAAACCCCAATAACACACTTGGGAGTGAGTAATCTACTTAGAGTTTTTACCCACCCCTAGATTTGTAGCACAGTGATGTGGAATGAGACATTAAGCGGATAATTCTGACTCGACACATGAGATGATGGGCATTGTTGATAGACTGCTGGAAATGTTGAAAACACTTTTTCCTAGTTTGAGCTATAAAATGGTGATCTCCTTTCTCTATAATATGGTATTGTTTTGACTGAGAAAATATATATAAATATACACACATACACACTACAATATCTATAAATTTGGTTTGGGTTTCACTTCAACCATGGGTTTCAATGAAATTTGGGGTATTCCATTTGATTTCCATGTTTAGATTCTCAATTATGGGTGAGGGTACTCTCCTTCTACAAGTGGAAATTACTTGATGTGAATTTCATCTACACACCGTGTTGATCCCCTTGGGATTGGATAAGGAAATTTTTTCTCTTTATTTGAGTGTAGATGCATCTTGTTTTAATCTACATTATTTTTTTCCTGTTATGTATCTTACTAATCCCCTTTCATATTTTTGGGAACAGTATTGGGTATGTATATAATCACCCCTTCATGGGATTTCCTGCATTTTTTTTGTCTTATGAAGACGATAGACAGGTCAATGGTGACTTCAGAGGAGCAATGGTATGCTAGATACATGAGACAACATATGGTGTTTGTAGCATGGAGATCAAAAGGTGGGATCTATTAGGACATTACATTCATGTTTTTTCTTGAGGGGGAATATTTTTAGTTGGGTATGTACTTTCCCCCTTTTAATTTTAGTTTTCACTATTATACTTGTGTAAACACTAGATGTTTTTCATTCATTATTTAAATTCTTGTAGTTGCATATTTTATTATTATTCCTCTACACTTTTTCATTGAGATGGTCAGGTCTGTATATAAATGTAAATAGTATAATGTCTCCTATTTTTTATATTACCTTTTCTTCTTATCTAGACTCCTTTTCATATGGAGGAGGGCTTGGGGTATTTGTTTATTGAGCCCCATATTGGATCAGGTCATGAAAATAAATAATATGGAGTTCTTCCTAATGATCAGGTTTTCCAAAAAATTATCCTATTGTCTTATAATGGTGGGTTGAATCCATTTATAGGAGAGGATATATTTAAGTGGTTTTATTCAAATAGGAAGGTGAAAGGGATTCCAATTAACTTGAAGGATTAGATATTGTAGTTCTATGGATTAAAACCATCAATTGGTATTAGAGTGGGTTTTACTATATGATACTAAGAATTTGTTCTAGTTCCTTCTCATTTTCTCTCTTACCATGGTGTTTTTTTAATTTCCATTAAAGTTCACTGTTTGTGGAAGGTATGGTGTTATATAATTAAAAGGTATATGTTAAAAAATATGATTCCTATTATGTTGATGATGTTAGGTAAAATAAATTGTTTAAAACCTTATTTTGAACATTGATAGTATTGAATATGGTTAGAAACAATTAATTTAACCGATTCAGATAAATAATATTAGATTCGTCAAATGTTAGTGATGTTTTTATGAAGGAAATTTTTCAGTTATTATTAAATTGGAAATTAAATTTATCATTAATTTCAATAGCGACGAATCATATATTCATGAATCAGTAACCCGGTTTGGAAAATATTAGGTGCCTGAACTCAAACTTGAACTGCCTATGATGACCCTATAAGCTATTGAATGGATCATAGAGTTCTGTCGAGCATCATACCAAACCCAAGAAGACCATAAAGACATAGCAGATCCTCAATATTTTTTTTGGAGATAAATCTGAATATGAATGTAACTAATATCTAGAGAAACCCATATTTGTACATTAAATTACCTCAAACCAAAATATTATAATAAAATATCTACATACTTATAAATTCATTAAGTTAACGAAGCACATGGGATCTGAAAAAATTTGAGGAATCTAGGAATTTTTTTAAGAATCATTTAATTTATTGTATTTTATATGAATTTTTTTTATTTCTTGGATATATAATGATTCATAACATTAATTACTATCTAAAATGACAAAATATATCATCTACTTTACCTTTGAAGACACACAAAATATGGTGATGTGTTTAATTATATGATAGAGGAGTTTGAACACATCACTCCTAATCTAGATTCACTTTCAAGAGACCCTTTTTTGTAACCAAGGTTGTTCATTAGTTGAAATGGTGTATGTTTTGTGTTTATTGTCAATCCACACTTCGATGATCAGAGCATTTTCATGGAAAGTTATCTTACAGATCAACCTAGCTATAGTTTTCAAGGTGGTGTCGTTTCCTTGTGTTTTCTAAATATTTAAGATAAAAATCAGGGGGAAGAGGATAACTTCATGATTGTTTTTTTTTTAGAACAAACTCTATATAAATATCATAACGGTATGGGTTTCGTGAAGATTAGGATTCACAATGTTTGATCCTCATGAAGGTATGGAACTTCACGAGTGCATAATGTGTTGACATTATAACAACCAAAGGTTTTCTAAAATTAAATTGAAATGATTTAAGTTTTTTTTAAATTAGATATTTTTAAGTGCACTTTAATCTTAATTTTACTGCTTCTAGGTATTGAATTTCAAAAAATGGCCATCTACAATTGTGTTCAGTATGTATTTGTAGTCTATTGGAACTAACTTAGTTTTTTGGTGAATATTAACATAACCTTATGAATAGTTTTATGAATATTAATCTGAATATAAATATGACCCTAATGAATAGTAATTTTATTATTATTTTATTAATTTAGGGCCTTAATATAATGAAATCCTGAATAATTTTTCAATGTGATATAGAAATAGATATTGTTTTTAAATTATTAAATTTTTAATTAATTATGATTTTATTTTAAAATTAAATAAAATATATTTAGAAAATTATTTTCAAAAAATGGATTTAATTTTTTTAATTCTACACATTGATAAATGGTTAAGGTGAATTTTGGGGATTTTTCTGGAAGAGTTGATTTTTTGGTGGATAGTAAAAAATTCAGTTTTGAGTTTCGGTGTGTTAATTATATCATTAATGATGTAATAATGATATAATAAATCTGGTAGAATTATGTACTATAATATAGGTTATTTGGTGTCCAAATTTTCTTATACCATGAGAAAATACCATGGGTAGGCGCATAGTTTTTCAAATACCACTAAAGAGGTGTCCCATGAAGATTATTAAAATAATCTATCACCTTTGAAATAAATACGAACCCATTCTTTCTTTAACATCATTATAAATTCTTCATCAATGATGCTCTAGCCTCCTTACCTACCCAGTATCCCTCCCAAGGTTTCCTTAATCCCCAAAGGTCCCAACCATCATGTTTTAGGAGTTACTCTACGAGGTATGAAAATTCTCAATTTCTTTATTT
Organism: Viscum album; assembly: GCA_963277665.1. Classification (NCBI taxonomy): domain Eukaryota; kingdom Viridiplantae; phylum Streptophyta; class Magnoliopsida; order Santalales; family Viscaceae; genus Viscum; species Viscum album. Next base: position 1,017,003,044 of record OY728140.1, on the reverse strand, counting down.
TTCACATCTAGTTCTCTTTTATGTGGTATAACATTCAAGAATCCATACCATGTACTTATTTACTTATTATTCATGATCTATTCTGCATTATTATTCATTTCTAGATGGGTGACCCTTGTCTCCTATCATTTTAATGTTTTCTAAAACCTTGTTGTAAAGACGTTATGCTGCCGAATTTTTGTATGGGATTTTTCAATTATTGTTTTATTTTGAGTTCCATTATTTTCTTATTATTTCTTTATATCTTATTACCCAAGAATAACGAAATCTACAGAAATAATTTATATTCTAGATTTTCTAATGTTCATGGAAAATTCATCATCATTATTCTTATCCTCTAACACTTATTAGAAGAATAAAAACATTGTCCGTGATCTATCAAATTTCAAATATCGGGGACGATGTGATTTCAATTTCAATTAATTATTTCATGTATGGTAATGAAACCATTTCTATGGTTGATACATGTTATAATATATGTATTATGTCTCATCCATAATTTGGGAGTTATTTTGTACTCATGGTTTTAATTTATAAGACAAAACAAAGTAGCTATTATCAACAAACCACAAATATGATCTAAACGAACCTCATTAATATTTTAACTTATGAAGTATCCTCATATAAAACATAAAAATGATAAATGATATAAATTATGATTCTATAAATATGTAAATACATTTCCATTCCAATTCTAGAGTTTTACATCCAATCTACTAGAACATCCATCATGAACGAATCATTGAAATCATGTAAGTAACTCATCCATGACATTGAAAGGAACAAAATATTAACAATTAAAGTGTAAAATGAGGTTATGAAATTATCATATAAGATGTTATAAACATGATATTGATTTTTTAAAATACTAATAACAATCTTTTTACCATTATACAGGAATTTTAAACATGTTTTATGTAAGACATGCCTGAGGTAGGGGAATTCTTAACCTGATTTCTATCAATTTGGTTAAACTATTCCTCAATATTTATGTGGTATTTAAATTGTTTGTGTAATGAATTATGATTATACGATTTTTAATTATGAATATTTATAGAATATATACATATACCATCTACTCCATTAAGTCTAACGTCAATTATATTGATTAGGGACTTCCCTTTTAAAATCCTCTTTTAAAATTCTATTTTACAAAATTCAAAATAATTATTTTTATGCTAATGTTCACGTTTTATGATTATGTTCTGGTTCTTGGGAATGGTTTTTGATGAAGGGTGGGGCCTATATTTCCCTCCAATTCATTTGTTATGTGTATGTTGGAGGTCACCCATATGGTTAATCCAAGTTTAATTGTGATGGATACACATATAGTAAGGTAGTCATGTTGGTTACAAATTATATGGTAGCCGAGAGGGTCACAAGATTATGTACGTAAAGCCCCAAGTTACCATTATGGTTCTACTTATGTTCTTAATTATTGTGAAAATATAATGTTTCACAAATTATGTATTCATATAAAGGTGATAAGTATGTCTTTCGAAAATGATATCATACGTTACAAGTATTCATGGACTATTGGGTTCTTTCCTTCTTTTTATATCCCTTACTGACTTTTTTGTACTCATTCCAAATTTTAAATGATCTTCACATGTTAATGGATCTGTAATAAAAAGAAGGAATCCATGTTAAATGTTGAATAATTGTCAAGGAATCATGTTATATGTTTTAATGTTTTATATTTTCACAAAAATGAAACTGTTTTTATGGTATGCACTATGTAACATTGTGTAATGTTATGAATGTATTATGACCCAATTATCTAAATCTCTTTACTTGAAAATATACTCAATGTAAAAGGAATTTTTTTTCATGACTAAATTCAAGATTATGTATGTAATAAGGCCAAGACCATATAATTTCTATCAAATGATGGTTTATATAACATTATGGGTTAGGATGATGTTAAAAGAATACCATAAATGCTTTTTTACTCTATCACTAATTTAAAATATTATAGGATTTAAAGATTATGATGTTGCTTCATCTAAGATATGTTTGTTCAAAATGGTATTCCATAGAAGGTTCAAGAATCCTAAAGAGGAGAGGCATCACCAAAATGATATCCTTCAGAATCTATAGCCCAGAATGGTAGGGATTTGAACCAAGAAACTTGTGACACTAATGGCTCAGATAATGTAGGAAATAGATTATGGTGGAATCCATGAAAATAAAAAAAAATAGAGGTACCACAATAGAACATGATAGTAGTGAATAATTTTATGAGGAAACACCCTCCTACATTCAATGGATCTTCTGACCCAGTATTAGCTTAAGGATAGATCAATGCTGTTGAAAAGGTATTTGATGTTATGGGATGTTCATAAAATCAACAGGTAAGTGATTCCATTTATCATTTGGAAGGTGAATCTGATCCTTGGTGGTCAATGGTAAGGAATATCAGGGGTAGAGTGTATTTAATTTCCTTAGAGTGGGATGGCGTTAAAAGTTTTTTCATTAAAAAATATTTTCCTAAAGTGGTGATACATAGGATGGAGAAGAAATTCCTTGAATTAATGAAAAAGGCAGAGGATTCAGTGGCTATTTATGAAGTGAACTTCACCCAACTGGTGAGGTATTCTCCAAATCTTTTTCATGATCATGATAGAAAAATAAACCTCTTTTACTCAGAACCAATTTCAAGGTATCGAAGGGCGTTGGCCTCCCATGAATTCAAAAGATATGAGAAACTTGTTCGATGTGCTAAGAGGGTAGATATGGAGTTTGATGATGATCACGTGCATTTTGGAAACAAGTATAATAATAGGTCTAGGTGGCATGCGATTTGTACGAATCAACCAAATAAATCTGATGGTAAGAAAATTCATTTTCCTGTTTCTGAAAAGTGTGTCCATAAACACCCTGGGGAATGTCTTAGAATAATTTGGAAGTGTTTTAAATGTGGTCTGTTTGGACATATACACTAATATTGCAATGAAAATGATCATAGGACTAATCATAATAAGTAAACTGTAAAGTGTTTTAAATTTGTGGAGATAGTTCATTATGAAAATGCCATCCCAAATAATGATCTGAATGCTAAAAAGAAGCTAGAATATAAGTAGAAAGGTGCAGTGAGATCCTTTGCGAGTACGTCAGTAGACGTCAAGCCATCCAATGAGGTTCTATCATGTACTTTTTTTCACTCAGATTTTGATAAAGTATTTTTTCATATGGGGTTTACACATTCCTTCATGTCGGAGAATTTTTTGGGTAAATTGAAAATATAACCTCACCAAATGATACATGAACTTGTTGATAAAACACCAAGGGTAATTATTTTATCAAAGAGGAATTATAATAATATTTCTATTGTGTTCTTTGGAAATACATTACCATCAAATCTTGTTTTTTACCCTTAGTCGAGTTTGATGTTATTTTGAGAATGGATTGGGATTATGTTTATTAGACTTATATTGAATGTAGAGATAAAAAAGTTGTTTTTTAGAATTATTTTAAATTTATATTCATGAATTACCCCATAAAATTGATAACATATCAGGATGATATGAAACTATTGATATTTTTAAATTAAAGTTATATTTATAATATTGCTGAAAATAAGGGAACTGTTTATATTGATGATGTGGTAGTGGAAAATGAATACCTTGATGTTTTTTGCGATGAGTTACCCAGTGTCATACCTGATCGAGAAGTCGAATTCACAATTGACATAGTTCATGATTCTTAGAAAATTTAAAAACCCCAATATTGTAGGGCTCAATTATAGCTTCTTGATTTGAAAAATATGTTGCAGGATTTTCATGATAATGGCTTCATTCATCCAAGAACTTCACCATTTGGAGTTCTTGTTTTGTTTGTTAAAAAGAAATATTGTTCCATGAGTCTTTTAATTGATTATAGAGCATTGAATATCATCACTATTAAAAACAAGTATCCTTTGAATCATATTGACGACTTGTTAGATATGCTTCTGGGAGCTCATTACTTTTCAAAGATTGACATGAGATATGGATTCCATCAGCTAATGATGATGGAGGATGAAATCTCGAAAACAACCTTTCGTACTAGATATGGGCATCCTGAATTTTTGTTATGCCGTTTGGATTAACTAACGCATCTGATGTAATCATGAATCTTATGAATAGATTATTTCATGAGTTCCTGGATAAGTTTGTGGTTGTAATTATTGAAGACATTATGTTATCCCCTAAAAATAAAGAGGATTATGAAAAACATCTAAGGGTTGTTTTATAAACATTAAAAGAAATGAAATTGTATGGAAAATTTAGCTAGTGCGATTTTTGTTTACAATAGTTTTCTTTTAAAGGGTACATTGTATAGAAAGTTGGAATAACAGTTCGTCCTGCTAAAAAAAGTGGTTGATGAATGTCCAAGACCCACAAATGATACTGAGATTCATAGTTTTCTTTGATTAACACGTTATTACTTACGATTTGTGAAGAACATTTCTCAATTATCTATACTGATAACTAATATAACACGGAAAGGGGTTAAATTAGTTTGAAAAAGAAATGTGATGATTGTTTTCAAGAATTAATGAAGAGATTGGTAAATTCTCCAGTTCTAGCCTTGCCTTCCAAAAATGGTGATTTCGTCATCTATAGTGATGCTTTGTTGAAGGGAAATGGTTGTGTTTTGAGGAAGAATGATTAGGTAATTGTTTATGCTTGTAGAAAACTAAAATCTCATGAGCTTAAATATCCAACACATTATTTGGAATTTGTAGCGATGGTTTTTTCTTTGAAAATTTGGACAAATCATTTATACAGAGCCAAATGTAAAATATATACTAAGCATAAATGTCTGAAGTATATATTCACTCAGAAATAATTAAACAAGAGGCAAAGAAGATGGATTGAATTGATAATGTATTATGACTGTATGATCAATTACCATCATGGAAAAGAAAAAATGTGGCAGATTCATTGAGTCGAAAACATCATGCATCATTTACTATGTTACTTTTGGAACCAGATACCTTGATTAATGATATGATGAATTTTGGAATTGAAGCTGTTGGTGAAGGGATTAAATCTATTTGTTTCAGGTTTTAGTGTAGTCCTTTTTGTCAGACAGAATTAAGCAAGCTCAGTAGGAAGACAGTGAGCCACATAAAAATGTATAATTGGTTAAAGTGGGTAGCTTTCCGTAATTGAACATTGATAATGATGGTGTTTTAAAATTTGATAAAAAGTTTTGTGTGCCTTGTGATTCCCAGTTGAAGAATCAATTATTGTGTAAATATTATAGTTCCCCATTTTTAGTTCATTCTGGCAGTACTAAGATGTATAGAGACCTTCTGGTGTATTATTGGTTGGATTGAATGAAAAGAGATATTGCTTATTTTACCATGAAAAGATTTACATGTCAACATGTTAATGCAGAGTGGCAGTTACCAAATGGGATGCATCAACCTTTGTCAGTACCTAAGTGTAAATGGGAGAATGTATCCATATACTTTTTGGTGGGACTAACTAAGACACCTCGAGGTTACAATGCAATTTGGGTTATTGTGGATCAGCTAACAAAATCTACACATTTTCGTTCTATTCGAGATACAATGTCTATGGATCTGTTTTGTCAATTGGTCCTCAAGGTGATTGTTAGGTTACATGGAGTTCCTATTTGCATTGTATATTACTGGGATCCCAAGTTCACTTATAACTTTTTGAAGGAACTTCAGAATTCATTGGCCATAGAATTAAATTTCAGTTCAACTTTTCATCCTCAATCAGATGGTCAGTCAGAACGAACGATTCAAACATTGGAGGATATTCTTCGAGCATGTTCAATGAACTACCGTGGAAATTGGGGATAGAATATTTCTTTATTTTAGTTTTATTATAATAACAGTTTTCATTCCAGTATACATATTACAACTTTTAAGGGTTTTAATGGAAATTGATGGCGGAATCCATAGTTTTAGGATTAAGTTAGTGAAAGAAAGTTTAAGGGGCCACAATTAGTAGTGGATGTTTCTGAGAAAGTAAAGATGATCTAGCAGCACATGAGGACAACTCAGAGTAGGCATAAACGTTATGTATATAACAGAAGGGCAGACTACTCTTTCGAGGTCAGTGACCCTGTTTTCCTTAAAATATTTCCTTGGAAAAGTTTGACGTGTTTCTATAAGAAATGGAAGCTATGTCCACGATTCATCGGTCCTTTTGAAATATTTGGTGAATGTTGAAAAAATTTCATATGGAGTAACTTTGCCTCTGAATTTGTCTCAGGTACATAATGGTTTTCATGTTTCGATATTGAGAAAGTATGCGCCAGATTCATCACATGTATTGAGCCAAGAAGCAGTTCAGTTGGTACAGAACCTTTCTTATAATGAGAAACCAGTTCAGATACTTGATTGAATGGAACCTGTATTGCAGAATAAGGTAATCCACTAGGTACATGTCTTTTGGAGAAACCACATGGTTGAAGAAGCAACAAGGGAGTCTAAAATTGCTATGAGGGAAAGCTAACCTCAATTGTTTAATAAGTAAATAAAATTGCGATGATGAAATTTCCACAAGGTGGGGATAATATAACACCCCAAGGTTATCTAAAAATAAATTGAAATGCTTGAAATTTTGTTTAATGTAGATATTTATAATTTTCCATTAAAAATATTTTTACTACTTCTATGTTTTTAATTTCTAAAATTGGTCATCTAAAATTTTGTTCAGTATGTTATTTGGCGTCTATTAGAACCAAATTATTTTTTTGGTGAATTGTAATATACCCTTATGAATAGTTATATAAATAGTAATGTGACCCAAATGAATAGTAAATTGTATTGTTTTTTTTCTTAATGATTTAGGATAATGACATCATGATTAATTTTTCAATGTGATAAAAATAGTTATAGTTTTAAAATAATTAATTTTTCACTTAAGTATGATTTTATTTAAAAATTAAATTAAAAATATTTAAAAAATTATTAAAAAAAATGGACTTCATTTTTTTAATTCCACACATCAGTAAATGGTTTGGGTGAATTTTGGGGATTTTTCAGAAACGTTAGAGTTTTCGGTGAATAGTAAATAAATACAATTTAGAGTTTTGTGTGTTAATGTCATCATTAAGGTTGTAATAATGATTTAATAAATCTGGTAAACTTTTATATAGTAAAATAGGCTATGTAGTGTCCCATGTGGCTTATACCATGGGAAAATACCATGGGCAAGCCAATGGTTTTTCAAATGCCACTAATATGGTTTCCCATGAAAATTATTAAAACAATACCTAACTTTTGCTATAAATACTAACCCATTATTTCATTAACTTCATTCCTATTTTCCCATCAACAAAGATCTAGAATCCTTAACTCACTAGTAGATCTCCCGTGGTTTCCTCATGCCCCCATGGTTCTACCCTTCTTGTTCTAGGAGTTACTCTACAAGGTAAAAAAATTCTCAATTTCTTTCTTTTTCTATTCAAGTTATCCTTTATGTGGTTTAAATTTTAGGATTCCATACCATATTATTATTTATTTATTATTCATGATCTATTCTGTATTATGAATCATTTATTTATGGGTTTCCTTTTACTCCTATCTTTTTACTATTTTCTAAAACCATGTTACATAACCGTTAGGCTGCCAAATTTTTGTAAGGGATTTCTCAATTATTCTTTTATTTTGAGTTCCTTTATTTTCTTATTATTTCTTTATATATTCATACCCAAGAGGCATTAAATCTCCATAAAAATGTATATTCATGATCTTCTTAGGTTCATGGTGAAATTATCACCATTATTATTCTCCACTCCTACATATACAATGATAAAAACATTGTTCGTGATGTGTCAAATTACCGACATCATTGACGATGTGATTTCAATGTACATTAATTATTTTCAGTATAGTCATGAAACCATTTCTATGGTTGAAATAGTTTATAAACAATGTATTATGTCTCATCCATGGTTCTGGAAGTCTTCTATACTCATGGATTTAATTTATAAGACAAAATGAGGTTGTTATTATCAAAGAACCGCTAAAATGGTCTGAACGAACATCATTAATGATTCAACTTCTTAATCATCCTCATATAAAACATCAAAATTATAAATGGTATAAATGATTGTACTATAAATATGTAAATACATTTCCATTATAATTCTGGAGTTTTCCTTCCAATCGACAAGAACATCCATCATGAACCTATCATGGAAATCATGTAAGGAGCTCACCCAAAACAGTGCAAGGAACAAAATACGAACAATTAAGGGGTGCCATTAGGCTATGAAATGGTAATATAAGATTTTATAAACATGAAAATGTTTCAGTAAAATACTAATTCAATTTTTTAACCATTATACATGAATTTTAAACAAGTTTGAATTAAAACAAGCCTGGTGTAAGGGAATTCTTAAACCGATTTCCATCCTTTTGGTTAACCTTTTCTTCATTATTTATTTTATATTTAAACTAGTTGTGTGATGAATTTGGATTATAATATGTTTAATTATGTATATTTAATGATTATATACATATTAAATCCAATCTATTAAGTCTCACATCAATTATATTTATAAGGGACTTTTCTTTTAAAATACCCTTTTTAAATTCTGTTTAACAAAAATTAAAAATAAATGTTTTTATGCTATTATTCATGTTGTATGATTTTTTTCTGGTTCTTGGGAATTTTATATGATGAACGATGGGAACTATATTTAACTCCAATTCATTGGATATTTGTAAGTTTGAGGTAGGCAGTATGGTTACTCCAAGTGTTACTGCGATGGTTACACAAATAGAAAGGTATCTATGAGGGCTAAAAATTATAAGGTAGTCAAGAGGGTTACAAGATTATTTAAGTAATGACCCAAAATACCTTTATGGTAAGAATTATGTTTTTAGGTATTGTGTAAATCTCAGGTTAAACAAAGTAAGTATACATATACAGGTGATAAGTATGTCTTTTGAAAATGATTTCATACGTTACAAGTATTCATGGACTATTGTGTTGTTTTCGTCTTTTAATATCTCTTACTGAGTTTTTTGTGCCCCTACCATGTTTTAAATTATTTTCACCAATTAAAGGATGTTTAATACAAAGAAGGAAGCAATGTTAAATGTTAAATAATTGTCAAGGAATCATGTTTTATGTTTTAATGTTCTAAATTTTGATAAAAATGGTAATTCTTTTTATGGTATCCACTCTGTAAAAATGTGTAATTTTATGAATTTATTATGTCCCAATTCACAAAAGATATAAACATGAAAAGATACAAAATGTAAATGGAAGTGTTTTCTTGAATAAATTCAAGATTGTGTATGTAATAAGGCCAGTTCCTCATAGGTAGTGTTCTCTAAAACAATGAGAAGTTGAGAATCTCGAATGCCTGATCAATTGACCATAATATTTACAACTATGTTAAATATAATTATATAATTGTGAGTGAAGTATCATGGTGATTGGGTTTTTTTAGTTCTATAAAAAATATTCAATAGTGGTGGGAGAATAAAAAATTTATCAGCCTTTAAATATGAGGCTACCCACACTTCATTTGGAACAAAAAAATTTACATAAAAGGAGAATCGCTCTTATTTCAAAAAGGCCATTGATGTTCATGAACCAAGTATTAAAAGTTAGCAAAGGAATCCTGAAAAGTCTATATATGTCTTGACCAATTTTTATGTATCTTGGAAAATGGAGTTTTTTTATGATGAGGTATTACGTGAAGGATCAATGAGCTTCACGAAAGAAGTTTGTTTTATAAAAGGCATCTAGCATCAAAAAGGTAGTGAGATTTGTGAAGGAGATTCAAGAATGGTATTTTTGGACATATGGTTTATTTCAACAATCCATTCAAGTGCTTCAAATCATGAATTCGATGTCAGAAGAGTCTCATGCAGGTCAGGAAAAAATAATTAAATTCCAATCTACTAAAGGAAACATCAATTCGGTAAACTATCTGAGACTTCAATAAAAGTAGTGATCCAGGTGGAGTCAATAAAAGCATTATATGGGAGTTAGTCTGATTTTCTTAAAATCTTGTAAAGGAAGTGTTTTGGGAATAGGTTTGTTGTGCCTAAACTTATGTATTCCAAAATAAGTAATGATTAGTGGACTTTGGAACGACTGATATAGTTTCAGTGTATGATCCTTGGAGTATCTCTTAGTGTTGATCCAATTAAAACTATTGTGTTGACCCTCTACATGTGAATGTATTGATTACTACACATTTTCATAAAACAATTTAATTGGTTCATACCTACAATAGACTATGATCGGTCACTTTATAAGAAATACTTGATAAAAAAATTCAACCCTCCACTCTCAGGGAGGTCTGGGGTCCTACACCATTAACATATGAATAATAACCAATTGAAAAAATTCATGCATTTTTTCATTATAGTGAAGAAGGTTTTGTTTTATTTTATTCTAATTTTTTTAAACCAATTTTGATATTTCTTCTCCCATTGTTTCTTCTATTGAGTTTATCGAACTATGTGATTTTTGAACGGGTCATGGGAAGATTGTTCTTTTAGATGTTTTAGTGGATTTAGAATGAAATTTTTTTATTTTAAATAAATTTTTATGATTTTTTATAGAGTATTATGATTTATAGGAAATGGGTATGATATTTAAGGAGGATGTTGAAAATAAATTTCTAATCAGGAGGAAAGTATTTTTTGGAATGAACTAAAAGTGATGTATCAGACAATATAAGATTTTATATATATTTTTCAGGCCAATAATACTATGTAATAAGAATGGATATACCCCAATATTCTATTTTACTACTCAGTACCCCGTAAAATATACAATTCCACAAAGGGAGACATGAATGAATTTTATTGTGGGAATTTCCAAAAAAACAATTGAGTTATAATGAACTGTATATAGAAAGAGGCCCAATTGGTGGATCCATGTCAAGAATCCACAAACTCTATCAAATTTGAGCACATTAAATGGAAAATATACCTATAAATAGTCTAAATACAACACCCCCTTCGGTGTTATCTATATATTACCTTTTGGTTTATTTTCCCCATATTATAATTTGAAAATTATTTTTTATGTGTTTGGTTACATATTTATAAGAACCAAAGAGATAGTCTATTCTAGTGGACCATGAAATATATAAGACACCCAACTAATTTATGTGAAATGACTATTGAAGACAACATATAACATCAAATTTGTGTTGATTATCATGGCCAAAAGAATCAATAATTTTTTGATTTTATTGATCACCTTAATTAACTGAAAAATGAGTTTTATTTACTATGAGATTGTCTAGTATATTAATAATATTACCATATTTAGCATTTTTAGGACCATAAATTACAAACCTTGTACATTACACATAGGAAACTATATTTTATTCATTTTTATGTAATAAAATATTGATGATTTTACATTCAAGGGAGTTTTTTATATTATTAACATTTAAATTTTCTCTATATTGTGGTTAATGTTCTTGATAGTAGTTTTTTGGATTTAAATGATAAAACATGTTCATGAATTTTTTTTCATATATATAGTATAATTTTAAAACCACACATTTCACTACTAATATTTTAACGATAATAGATTATTGATACCATATATTTTTTTTATATTTTTTGTAAATTATTAAATATCATTTAGAAATTTTTAAAATGGGATTGATTATATGTAAAAAATTTATTTAGTGGTAAAATATTTCAAATTGTGGCTAGTATAATTATTTATCATGTGTAGAAAAGTAAATTTTAAATCCTCATGTGATACTTCAATATGATATTTTGTAGTTGAATTTCACTACCCTTTTGAATAAAATGAATTTAATGTTATCATAAATTACTACCTAACAAAATAGATACTTTATGGTTTTAAGAATTATGTTGTGTGTCTTTAAATTATTCTGAGATACACTTTAATGATTCTACACATCAAAATCATAATTTTTTGGAATTTAATTCTTTTTTACATTAACATTTCCTAAAATTATGTCTTTCGTAATTGATAATTACATGATATTTTTTCAAGATTTCGTTAAGAACTAAATTTTGGGAATTTCATTATTATTGGGTGATTTTTCCGAATTATTTTGTTGAGATCCTATTTTGGAATTAGTAATGGTAGTGTAATATGGTATACCATTAAGAAAATAAAATTATTACTCGAATAAACGAGATGTTTGAACGTGAACCTATTTACTTAACCTTTTAGAAATAGAACAATATAGGGATTATAACTCAATATTTATTCATATATGTCCTTGAAATTAGATTAAAATGGGAAATTAGGATCCACCTTTGAATCTATAAGAGATTAGGAACATCGGGTGTGTGTGTGTGATTAAATAATTTTTTTAACGAATTTAACAAGATATCTACATATATATTTCTCTGAAAAACTAAAATAATATACCAAAATGTAAACAATTAACTCATTTAGGTGAGAGTTATATTTAATCAATATTATGAATGATTAAATTAACATATAAAAAATCATTTGAGTCATATAAATACATTATAAGATGAATCTTTATTTTGAGTAAATTTGGAGAATGTAATTAGAAAGGGGTACTCATGTTGAAGCATTAATCTTACCAAAATATAATTTGTATGAACTCGTAAAACATTATCATGAAAATTGACTAAAATATTCTAGTGGGTGATTTTCATAGAGGAAGAATAAAATTTTTAGTAATTGATGAATGATTTCCTTCCTTAAAATGATTCATTAATATTTGAAATTAGTTAGGAAAAATATTATTCAATAATATATTTAAATTATATTCAATAAATTTCATTAGAGTTAAAATGATAAAATATGGGGGAATTTTATTTATCTATATTTAGATATATTTTCCACATATTTTTAATGTGTCATTGAATGATAAAGATTATATTATATTTAGAAATAATGAATTATGGGTAATTTATTTATTTGAACTACAATGATATAGAACATGAAATCTCATAAATGTAGATGTGGTTGATCACGATGGAGAAAAAAAATAACCGGACCTACCACATGACTATTGTCGATCAACTTTCCCTGGGTGGAGACTGATCAATTTACCATGGGTAGGAAATAATTGGATTTCAAAACATAGAGAAGAAGATATAATATGTTTTCATGACCAGATGAAGGAGAGTTAGAATTTTCATGATTGAAAGGGGAGTTAACATGATTTATTTAATGAAGAAGGAACCCATATGAAATATATTTTTGTATAAAAATTAAAATACGGTTCATGATTTTTTGAATTTTATTTTCAAACATATCTAACCAGATTAAGATATAAGAATCAGTTTGTCTTATACAAATGGAAAAGATAAATCCATTGAAGATCGTATAGAATAATTTTTAAGAGTTTCTTACAAATTTTGATTAATTAATCAAATTCATTTATAGACCAAATATTTCTCTATGCTTTGGATTTTTAGTGATTCATAATGTTATCTAGAAGATATATGAACTGATTCAAATTCTTATTGTGTATGATTGATATGAGTTTACAGATTATGAATAAATGAAAATGATGTGGAATGTGGATTAGATTTCCAAAATAATTTAATAATCATGTTTGATTAAATAGAATCATATGAATGTATATTAGTTTTATTTTTAGGTGTACGCTTTATTGAATAATAAATCTTGGGTGTCTTATATTTATCGCTTTTTATCATAATATGTTCTGATGGGTGTATGTGAGTTTCTCAATAAATTGGATAAATAAATATAAAAACATAAATATTTTCAAACTTGAGTTAGAATTGAAAAATAGTGAAAGCTGATCATCTTTTAGAAGAGTATCCAGCATTCATTAACTGAGGTTAGTCAATAGAGACAAAAAAATAATGATGTCTTGAGTCAAATTAGATATTATATTGAATAAATGAATCAATAAAGGTTTATGTTTATTATTGAAACAAATATTTAGAAAAAATAAGTCAAGGTTGAATTCATGTATAGTTTATGAATCTCAATCATTTTAGAAATGGAAAATATTTTGGGAATTGGAGACCTAGGTCACACAACACAGGGTATTGAAGGGTAAGAACTCGAACATGGTCCTAAAGATACACATGGTACAAACAGGAATTTCAAAAAATATGTTCATACCATAAAATATTCATTGATCAAATTAAAAGTGTTAGGTGATGTTGGAAATGTTTTGTGATTACTAGAATAGTTGATGAGATGCTTTGAATAATTTTTTCTTAATCCATTAGCACATGGTACTTTCAAATTTAATTTGAGGAGACTAATTAGAAACGTTGGGATTTCTCAAGATATTGATGATAGAATCCTAGGAGCAGTATATAAGGATATAAAAATATATTACATAGGATTTCACTTTTTTTTCGATTTAGTATAGGGATTTGTCTCTCTAATTCCTCATTTATAGACACAATAATTTTCATTGAGATGGGAAAGAACACTAATTCTTCCTAAATTATTACAGGTAAAATTATTAAAAGAGTTTTATTGATTCTTTTTCTCCCCTCTGTTGTGTTCGCAAAATTATAGTCATGGAGGGATAATCCATGATTCCTGAACTATGAAGAGACACTCAACACTACTTTGAGATATGATCATCAAGATGGTCATCATTTATCTTCTTCACTCTAAGAGGATAAAAAAGTATAAATGATACTTATGGTCTACTTAAAGGAATTGATTTATTCCCCATACCATTTGATCCTCATTCCCTTACACATTTACATTCATAAATATCAATTCCTTGGAGATAGTTCTAGTTTATAATTATTATAAGGATCAAACCATCTAAGAGATATTCTAGGATGATCTAGTTTGATTATGCGAATCCCTCACGCTATGAGAGATCATGTGTACTATAAATTATTATGCCTGTGAGGGTTAAATATTGTCGGTGATAGATTTGTGTTGTCGATCCATTTCCCATGATTTGATTGAGGTTGATGTTGGTGGAATTTAGTAGAACCATTATTGAAAGATGAGAGTGGATCAACCAATATCTGAGCATGTTTGTTACTAACATATATTTCTTTATTTAAACTTATATTATCAATATTTGTACCTTCCACGTTATTTATATTTCAACCAATTTCTTCAAAATTTTAATCACTACTTTTATATGTTTTAATTAACTTAATTCAAATATATAAAAAGAAAAAAATATGATTTTATGACAATTAACAGGATAAACGTCACCACTTCATTGTGGTTATCCCCAATGATAGACACTATGCTTCATTTTGTGAGATTATAAATATATCTAGGAAACTAATTTAAAATTATTTATTTAGATATGGACTCCAAATATAAGGTTTGGTTAGAGATACAATAACCATCTCTCAAAATATAGCACAATAGACTAACTTGGGGTGCGTCTTAAGGAAGAAATGATGTTTATCGTAGTGATTTTCATAAATTATATATATATATTATAGTAAATAAGAACATGAATAATAATTAATCGAACCAAAAATAATAGTGGCTGAAATAAAATACATTGGAAGGAATCAATATAATGAAACTAAGGAAAAAGAAGGAAATTAATGTTATAAAGAAAAGGCCAAATCTAGGGTGACCCCACTCAATTGTCTATTGTGGATCTGCTGAAAACTATCAATATAAAACTCAATCGGTTCATGTTTAATGGACTAAAAACCAACTTTTATTCATAAAACATGCTTAACTCATAAAACAATTCCATCTAGTATACAAGAGCTCACCCAAAGTGAAAGAGTCACTTAATAAAACCACATTAAATTGAGTATCTATTAGTTGAAATGATCCTTATGAGATCACCAAACACACAACATCCCATAGACACCGAGTTTGATTAATTGAAATGATGTATGGGATAATAATAAAGGGATAATAAATAGAAAATAATTCCTTCAATTAAATATAATGTTGCATTTATACTTTACCATCTCTTTCTCGATATAGTGAAGAAGAGGAATGATGACAAGAATGATGACTGAAACTGTAGTTAGTGTCATGTATTATTTCATAGGTTTTGACTCATAGATTATAACTCAATGAATATAATTTTGACAAAAAAGATTAGGGAGGAATAATTACCATCAAAATAATATTTAAAATTTGAATCCTTAATTACAGAACAATAACTTGGGGAGAAAGAGTTTTAGAACCACTTCTAGTCTCAAGAATAAAGATCTAATATCAATGGATATAGATTTATAAAACTCAATCCCTTAACCTAATAAAAATAACATGGTTATATCATTACTACCATGTAGATAAATCCCCCTTGAATCCTCTAAATTGATTTTCACAAACATACAATGAATTCCTTGTCACTTTTAGAAAGCTCTTATAATGAAATGAGACAAAAAAATTTGCTTATGTATTATACAACATTTATTACAAACAAATCATCATATCCTAAAAAAATGTAGAAACTTCTTAAGTCACCTCACTCTTTTATTTTAGTCAATTGATAATTTATGAAAAAATCACATTATTTATAATCCCTTTTCGACCTCGATGTCACTTCAGAGCCACATACAAGTGCTGAACCTTCCATAGACTAGTGCAGCCTAACCCAAGCTACTATTCCACATTATCTCTTTTTTACATTCTATAGAGATTGAGTTGAATCAATTTTACCTCAATTCATCTTTTATATTTTATATACATTGAATTAGTTTCAATAAGGAAAAACAGCTATTGATTAGGTATTTTCTTAATCTCAATCTCTAATTTGACTCAAGTAATCATCAGTATTTTTATTCTCTATCAATTTTTCACATTCATGTAATGTTGGATAATCATATATTTGGACATCAATATTTCTCATTCTTCTTCAACTAGAATGAGTTCTATATTATTTTTATTTTGATGTTCCAAAATTGATTAATAAACTATTGTGCACCCATCAAAACACCTTATTCCAGAACATTAAAGGCAATCAAGCCCCCCTATTTTCATATTCATCAAATTACACACCTGAAAACCTAACCAGTGCAAACAAATTTTATTTTTTATATTAAAATAGAAATATTAAATAATTAGTTCAATCAATTATTCTTTCCCCTTCATTTGATTTCATTCATCTTCAATCATCTAATGTCAATCACCCCTGCTGAAATCACAACTAGTCATTATGAACAAGTAGAAAACATCATGAACTGGTAAAAATTCATGTCCACATAATGGTATGGTCAGTTACTTTATTTGATGAAGATCATTGAAATTCGAAGAAACTATTGAAAATCCACTCCCAAGATCCTCATTGGGTTCTAAATTTCTATTTTCATAAGCTTTGGTGATTCTTGAATACCGATTTGGTTTTATCTATCCACAATATCTTTTTATGAAATATTCAGATGGAGTTCTGTTTCCTTTAAAAACTTGGCTCATTCAGTTTTCATCTTCCTTTGATCATGAAAAATATATTTTAATATTAGAAATTCGAAATCACTTTCATCCTATCTTGGATCCTATGTGTTTTAGCTTCTCTTAGTTTTCAAATATAGTTATTTCTTATCCATGGTTGATTGTTAAATATTCATCCATGGTTAGTGGATATACTATAGTGTCATGATAGGTGAAGTTATTTGTTCTCCCGGATGACCGACCATATATTCCTTTATTTGGTCACTATTTTCATTGCATGATAGATCCAATGCATGGAACACATTTTTTGGTAACTTGATCACACACATCGTAACATGACTTTTCATTCTATAAATATGTTTAGATGGATTCACATATGAATACTCGATATCATAGGTTCATTACATCTTCTCAGGGTAGCTTAAGAGTACAACACATAGTTGGTTGTTTTCACCTAGGAAGAAATTCTTAATATATATAAAGTATAAATTTTAGTGAATTATATAATGAAACGATTAATTTAAAGTAATAATTATAAAAATATAAAATCACCCCAATTTCTTCATAAAAAACATTCATTGAAAAATCAATAATAGTTTTGTTATTTAGAAAATATAAAAGAATTAAAACAATATTAATTGTGCAGATATTTCAAAAAAAGCACAAATTTTATTAAATTATTAAGATAATAAAATATTAAATTAAAATACTTAAAATTCATTATTTATAAATAAAATATTGTTCTCGTCATTTAAATCCCATTTAGTTCCCAATAATATATCAATAAATATATCAAAATATAACAACATAAATAAATTTGATGGAACATGTTTCAGATTTTGGAGGATGATGATAGATGATATTCTCATTAAAATAAACTTGGAAACCAATATATTGATATCTCGTAATTAAAATTGGTTATTATATCATTAGAATAGAATGTGACCTTTAAAATGTAGGAAAATTAAACAATTCAACAAGAGACGAAAAAACTAAAAAATATACATTAGAATGCTATGACACATAATACTATGTTTATGATGTGATTACTGTTTAGCATTAGGATATCAGAAGGATTATTTAATATAGATCATGTCAATTACTTCATAATGAACATTGGGGGGAAAAAATTAGTTGAGTATTCATTAAAAACGATTTATGTGTTCTTCTTATATTATCATTGCTTGTATAATGATTTGATGTGATGAGGACTATTGTTAGTAATTCTAGTGAAAAAATAGAATATATGTTTTACGATATTTGGAACCTGAACATGAATGATGAACATAGGTTAAGATAATTCCAATTACTATATTGGACTGTACTTAATTCTAAAGGTTAAATGTAATTAACAAAATGTAAGATCAATTGGATGAAACCATCATTGGATTAGTAATGAGAAAGAGTTGGGTAAATTTGGATGGTATATATCCTACATAAAAAAGTTATGAGAAGAAATAACACTTCATGATGGATTATAATATCTATAAATATAAATGTATAAGTACATATCGAATAGATTCTCAAATTCATTTATTATTATATAAGTAAGTATCCAATTATTAATATGTGTGATTATTTCAATAGTGTCAATAGATATTGGGTGAAGATTATCATTATAGTCAATGAGAGAGAATATATGATTCTTGAATTAATTGTCGTGGAATTTTGTAAAAATAAATTTATATGATAAAAAATATATATAGATTTTTAGGAAAGGGGATGATAATATATGGATGAATATTAGTGGTTTTTTAAATATTGATAAATTTATTCATTTATTAGGGCTAGAAAAGATCTAAATTTATATAGAATTACTTGATGAAGATAAAAATGGGGCAAGATTTTTAAAAATAGCATGGAATGTTACTCAATAATCCATGGTTGTTTCAGAGAGATTAAATAATAGGATGTTGTGTGTGGCATTATTCTAAAATTAGTTTCCAGGCTTTGAACTATATCATTCAAAGATCTAGAAGTTTGGAATTTAAGGATGAGTTATTTTATAAAGAAAAGTTTGAAATTGTTATCATCAAATGGTATACTGAATATTAAAAACACAAACATTGAAATGTGTGAATATTATGTTCTAGGTAATCAGTGGAGTGTTCCCATATATTTAAATAGATGAAATCCCAAATCTAAGAAGCTAGATCTTGTTCACTCGGATGCTTGACCACCTCTCCATATCCATTCTCTAAGATTTTCTCTTTATATTGTTATTTTTATTTATCATACTAGTAGAAAATAATATGATTATATTCTGAAGCATAATTTTTATGTATTATAGGAAATCATTCAATATAAAAAACAGTGTTAATGGAAATTGGATATTATATAAAATGAATTCATTCCAATAATGATGGCGATTACATGAAAGGATGGTTCTCAGAACATTATAAAAAAATATTTTGGCTAAAATGAATATTCAATCCTTACCTACAAAGACCTTAACCATGCATCAACACACACAAATGCAAAAATGAATTTTAGCAGCATCACTTAACAGATCCATATTCTAAGTGAATTGATGTCCTGCATAAACAATTGGGAATTATATTCTAAAGGATATAAAGGATTGTAAACAAAAAAATTGGTCCCACTCATAGTATTTATAAATTTATATTATTATTAGGTTCGTGATGAACATTGAGACAAGTTGGGTAAAAACCAAAGTACGTATTATTATCATGTTTGAAGATGATAAATTTTGATTTCCCCTACGAGATGATGACATGTAACTAGTCATCCAGTGGTTAGATATTCTATTTAAATAGAATGATATATATAAGAAAAATAATTAGTAAAGAAATAATTTAATATAAAATAATAAACTATAAATGTCTAATTTGATATATATAATGAAATGGGAATTGATAAATATCTAGAAAACTTATATCAATGATCAGAAGTCTAGGGGTGAGGCTAACGAATGAAATGTTACAAAGTTCAATGTCTCATATAGATGGAGTGGGAGTACTGTAAACTAGAGAAGTAGATATTATATTATAGTAGAGAATTATATAATATCTAATTCAAATGAAAATATCAACTTGAGTTAGAATACTGGTTCATAGGTTTCTAGATAATAGGAACATCCATATTGAAATAGATTTAAGATAAACAGAATAACCGAATGATGTTAGAATGGTTTATGATCTAAAAAAGATTATTTTAGAGACATATGATGAAAATTATATATTAAATTCAAAAAATGGGATTTTATATTGTTTTTATATGGAAATAATGTAGATTAAAATAAACGAGTTTTCTGAATAAAAGTAGATCATTATAGAAGAAAAATTCTTGTAGTGGTTGGTGGAAAAGGGATATCAATAAAATGAATGAATTTATTTCTCCAAAATATTATAACAACTAATTTAAAATTTAAATATAAAAATAGTACTAATGATGGATAAATATGAATATATATTCATATAATAGATGAACATAAGATAAATTTACTTTATTGAAAATTTATGGAAGAATTTGACATGAAGCATATAATATATTTCATGGATAATTGTAAACATAACTTGGTTTATAAATTTATGAATTGTATTATTATGATGAATAATGAACCAAGAAAATTAAAATAGAATTTTTATGATTTTATGTTAGAATAATGATTCAAATGTGATCACAAATTGGATCTGTTAAAAAAAGTAGTGGGATGAAATGAAATTCATCATACATCTTTTGTATATCAATAACATGTTTTTTGCCAGGAAACAGGTTTCTTGGATTCATCACATGATGTTCATGTTTTTTTGAAAAATTTTAAATGATTGATATTAGGAATGGAAAGAACATATTTGGTATGAGGATTTAGAGGATGAGAAAATCCATCACTTTTATGTTACCCTATAGAGACTGCATCTGGAATACAATAAATATTTTGGGATAAAAAGATTAAATAAAATTTCTACCCCTTATTCTGGATTGTTTTTTATCCAATAAATATACAAGAATATTGAAATAATATATTCATTAGATAAATAATTTATCTTCTTCATTAACTTTTTGAAGACAAATATTTGTATTTTTTTATATAGCATGGTACTGTGTTTAGAGTGGGAGATGTAGGTAAATTAATGCCGCAATTGGGAGAAATAAAACTATAATGACATGGAATGGATCATAGACTAATTTAGTAGAAAAAAATAAAAAAATATGTTTTTTTATGTATTTTCCTTTTCCCAAATATAAATGGATTCAAAATTTACTAGGGATTCAAACACCAAATTGTGCACAATATGATTTTTATTTACCAATATGGGAACATCGATAAGTTGAATTACAAGAAAAAAATAGATTTTTAGTATTTTTACAATAGAATCTGATTCTATTACTGCTATATTAGTTGAGAATGGTATGGTTTGGTTGTTAAAACAACTTCATTATTTTAGTTTACTTCAAAAAGGTGACATTATGATCCATGAAAGTCTGAGTGCTATCCACTTATCTCCAAATCAATTTCCCCTTGAATAGAAAAAAAATATTTTCCTAAAGTAATTATTTCTAAAATAAACACTATATTCCAAGGATCTAGATCTATGTATGAAGTTATGAATCCAAAAAATGTCTAATATTTGAAAAACGGTGAAAATATTAGAATGTATGAGGTTGAATCATGCCTCAGTATGAAATTGATGAATGAAAGGTCTTGGGGAATGAATTTTTACTGATTTTGAGGTTTTATTTATTTTTTTATTTGTTGGAGTGTTGAAAAAAATTCCATTAAATTTTATTCATGTGGGAGATTTTTATTATCTTCATTCTGTTCATGTTACCATATTTTGGTTATCATATTATTTTTTACCAAATTTATTTTACCAATGTATTTGACCTAAAGATGGAGTAGTTCTTGGAATACATTGGAAACATAATATTAATAGAGTATGTATAAGGAATAAAAGTTCATATACTATTATGAAGCTATGGAGGTATGGAAGGTAAGTGAGTATGTGGTTACTAGTTTGTTATTACAATCATAGAATTTCATGTTTGGTTTACCATGATTTTAGGGGAGCAAGATATACTAGTTTACTAAAAGATACTTACTATATAGGTGAGTGGAACCTAAAGGCATTATTTTTGAGTTTAAGAGGTAAATTAATTAAGAAAATACAATATAATATAAGTATTACTAATATATAAAATTTTTATTTTAAATTATTTTATTTTTTATAAAAATGGATAACCAGTTTTAGTGTTTCTTCATTGAATATTAGACTCATTGTCTAAATCACGTTAATCTCTTATATTGTTCTATTATTTATTATTTTCATTTACATAGTTGTAAAATTTTTTATGTGTGATTTTAATTTTTGATATGATTATGGTTCCAAGTATTCCATATTCTTGTAAACATAATCAAGGGAGTCTTTTTAAATGTTTGGTTTCAATGATACAATATCCAATTGTTATCTTCTGGTGAGTTTATTCTATTGGTTGAAGAGGAAATATTATGATGGTTATTCTAGAAGAGGAAGGTGAAAGATATTCCCAACATCTTAATCTTTATATAATTTAATTGATAAGATTATTATAAACATATTTAAATGAAAACATTCATATTCAAACAATATGGCACTACACATGGGACAAACATGCCCCATTTATCAAATAATTCATTTATAAAAAAATTGTCTACATAAAATCCAATCGGCGAAAATAAAATCATTAAAATAAAAATTAATATACCAAAATACAAATGGTAATTTTATAAACCACTCTACATGTAAAATGTTCAATTTTAAAATCATAATTAGACAAGCATGAAAATCCCTTTTTTCAAGAATAACATTCATGAAAAATAACCAATTGGAATCTCATCATAGTTACCATGTATAAATTTTATTTCATAATAAATAATTTATAGAAATTCAATATATACATGATATTTGTTATAAATTAATTACAAATAATTACATATATCACTCATGATGAAAGATGAATCAACATATTGTATTCAATGGATGAAGAACAATAGATAAAGGAGAGGCCATTCAAGGCCCATAAATATCAAAAAATGAAAAGGTAGGTCACCGAAAAACATAAATATAATCCAAAAAAGTCATTATGATTCATACTATAAAACAAAAACAAAAAAATTAATTGAATAATGATATAGAAAGGATGAGAAAATAGGAATAATTCTATAGATATATTCTTGGAATATAAGGTTTAGTGGATAATAACAAGAGAAGTGCTAATTATATCACCGCATTATTTCACCGATGGTCGCTTGAATGAGAGGGTATAAGGAGGGGGACACAAAATCTGTCAAATTGAGTTGGGGAAAACTTGAAATTCAATGTTTAAAAAACCAGTTAGACCACATGGTTTGGAGGAAATTCTTACGTGACTGTACAAGAAACGTGTGGGAGCCATGGGATGGAAATTGCCAGATTCACATGGTTTTAAAATTTAGTGTTCAAAACCATGATCCAGTCATGGGAAACTCATAGTTAAAAACTACATCATATGTATGGTTTCCTCAAACAGGTCTCTAGAACTATCCATAAGTCATTCATTAATAACATATATAAAAAAGACATAGATGGTTTCCACTATATATCACGTGGCTTCGACCCCAATATTCAGTATCCATGAACATTAACCATGAAAATGAAAAAATTAACTATAATACCCTTATTAAATCTATTCAGTATAGTTTCCCCTTTACCGTCCATAATAACAGGGAAATATGAGAAATATTTCAAAAAAATAAAAAAAAAATTCAAACAGAATATCTCTAAAAATCTAAATATCCCATATTTGATATAATATATACAAAAAATTTAATGTGATAGCTGCATAATATAGTCATTAAAAATAAGGTAATTGGATACATGTTCAATTTATATTCTTTTATCAAATATGTATATTTATGTTGTGTATTATTTTAACATATTAACATTAATATATTTCAAAAATATTAAATAATTCTATAATTAAATGAAAAAATGTATAAAAATTTATTATCAAAATATGTGTTCTTTTCATTATGTATTATTATTATAATCCAATTTAATGATTTTATGTTGTCATAAAATTTGATGAAATGTTGGTAAAATCTCAACCCATGTTCCACCCACTAGTTCCCCAAGCAGGTGGGTCATATGACCTTAGGAAAACCTACATTCATGTCACAGGTTTCTAAATAGTAGCGAGGGTATGATATATAACATGGGGAGATTATACCATATTTATTAGAGAAACAAAACAACATAAAATGAATAAAAAACTATATGATTGAAATAATAACCTGAATAAATACCTGACAAGACATCTTGTAATGATCTAAAATAGGTAAATATGACAACCTAATAATGTAGTAAATATATCATTCCATATATGTTTCAAAGATTCAATATTGAAAAGAAAAATAAATACACACTCACAACTCCTCAATTAATGCCCAGAGATCACATTTAGTCCCCTCATCTATTCTCGATCCCCAATCATCCATCTATCATAGGGATAATACCCTTACCTCTTCATACATATAAGATATCTTCTCAAGTACCCATCATGCATATTGAGTATACTTTGACTAAATATCAGTAGGACATCACTAATGGCGTCTAAAATAAAATATTTCCTATAATAGTGTATGCAGTGTTATAAAGAATAAAATAAAATAATTATAGTAAATATTTTCCACAATTACTTTTCTTTAAACAAACCACATAATTACTTAGGTTCTGGATGACTCATACAACATCAATTACTACTACATCCAATACTATAGTCTGATCCAAATCACATAGGGAGTCAAAATTCAATATAACATGGTCTCCCATTATCGATTATATTCTGATTTCTCATCATCAATACTTTAAATACCATTTCCATTATCATATTATGGGCCTAGAAAAACATATCTATCACCATGTGGGTATTTTGGAAAAGAATTCTCTATACCACACACCATGTGTATTTGGATAATCAATCCTTATACCACACAATAATATTCATAAACATGAATGTTATACTAGAACGTTCAGTCAAGAACCCCATGGGTGTTTGGAGAATCAGTCCTTGCCCCACACA
Source organism: Viscum album (assembly GCA_963277665.1). Taxonomy (NCBI): domain Eukaryota; kingdom Viridiplantae; phylum Streptophyta; class Magnoliopsida; order Santalales; family Viscaceae; genus Viscum; species Viscum album. The sequence goes on along the minus strand of OY728140.1, from coordinate 1,016,977,683 downwards.
CTATTCATAATTCAATCAAATATATCACATATACCACATTCATTATTGTCAATCATAATTATCCATATTATCAAACATTCTCATTAGGGTGCACCATATCAATTTATAACAGCAATCATGGTTCTTTGTTTTAATCATTTGGGATAATATGAAAAATATAACATTAAACCATCAACATCTTATCATAACAACCAATTACCCATCATGGTTAAGAAAACCGACCCTTTAAATACAATTATAATTCAATCCCATGATCCAGTTAATTTTCTAATTGTGTAATCAATTCCATCACTAATTTCATAATCACATTATTCCACCAATTATACAAACCCTTTAATTAATAAACAAATTAATTAATAACCAGTTAATTAATTACATTTAAGATTCAATTTCCAAATAATGAAATGGAAATTCCAAAATTTAATAAATGAAATTATAATTCAATACTATGGGAATTGACATTCAAGGCACCTACCTTGTGATTTTTGATGAATTTTCACTAAAAAAATCCCTAAATTGAAGCAGAACGATCAAGATTAGAATGGAACAAAAAATCTAGGACCATAACCTAAGATCAAGATCAAACAGATTAACATCCATAAACACCTATATCTTAACCCAACTCCAATAGAAGAAAACTCATTCATCTTCATTGAGAAAGAGACATGAGAGATAGGAAATCAAAAATGAAAAAAAATCACTTACCTATGAAGAGATAATCCTATAAAAAGATATTTTATTCAGTATAAATCGGGTTATAGGATACATTGAACCTTCTTGGGAGATTCAAAATTCATAATAATTGGTTTAGTATCATGATAGGGTGTATAGGGGTTTAAAATCTGTGTCCGATATCATAATTAAAAAAAATTTCGGAATAAAATATTCATTCTTTATTTCCTAGGAATGGGATCATGAATTTACAAACTGTGTGACTTATTGTAAACCCCTTCCTAGGGGTCACTCCATTGACATTAGGTTGGGAAAATATAAAAAACCTGAGCGCCAACCATCAAAATACCCTATTCATTGGGATGTACGGTATTGGGAGGGTGTCCGCATGAGATTCCAAAATCATTCTCCTACCAGGCGCCACCCCTTGCCTCTCAAAATGGGGTGCATAATTTCTTGGGCTAAAACACTTGGTTTCAACTAACCATGTTCCAACCATAAAAAACACATTTGGATTCCAAAATTATCTAATTTTGTCTAAAAGAACTCCAAAACAATACACATCCATGATATAGTCAAAACAAAGTAATAGAGTACCTCAAAATAAGCATAACGAATATCCAGAAAGGAGGGTATTTTATAATTTTCTTATAACAATTTTTTTAAAATTGAATGGTTAGAATGTGAATAATATTAATGGTATTTATTAAAATAATTTTATTCTAAAAATGGAATTTTTGTCAACTCAGTGATTTTTAAAAGAGTTATATATTTTTATATTAATAAATTAAATTTATCATTTTTAAAGTATAATTATAATAAAATTTAATGATTTAATGTTAGAAAAATATAATATTACTCATTTAATTAGAAAATGATTTGAAATAATATTAGGAACACATAATGTCAAAATATTAATTTGTATATAAATATAATTTTTAATATACTTTATTTTATCGTTTTAATAACACATTTATCATATTATGAAATTTAATTATGTTACATTGATTTCAAATTTGTAATCACCATATTGATATTCGTTTATAAGTCCCTTCTAATTTGTAGAAATATAGTAAGTTAACGGTGTAAATTTTTCATGAAATAAATAAACCATAAAATCATTAATATATAGTATATTTTTAAAATTTTGTGTTAAACATATAAAAAACATTCAATGGATAATTTTGGTATTATCAATTCTAATTTATTTATTTCACTCATGGGGACACTTTTCAATCATAAACAATCATCCTTATACATTAATTAATGAGGAATTAAAAAAATTCTACTCAAACTCGCCAATAAAAGGACATCTCCACCACTCTACATGTACCACTCATACCCTTTGGTTATTTCATAAATCCCTTCAAACTGTTCTTTTTCTAAATCCTTTATAGATTCTTGTTTTCAGTTTTATAATTATTAATAACCCATTAGCCCATATTCAATTCCATACATTATTACATTATCATATATTCCTAGAATAAAATACCAAAGGTCAGATAATTTTACCAGTTTTGGAAAACTAGATAGTACATTATACACATTTTAAACTATGAATAGAAAATAAAACATAATAAATAAAAAATCTAATAAACTCCATCCTTGAAAACTCATTAGAAAATACTGTCTTCATAAAATGGGGAACATAAAAAAATATAGGTGAGCTCAAATTCTCTATTAGAGTTTGGTACAATGGGTGATAACATGAATATATAATGAATACTATTCATTGAAACGTAAATGACTAAAACACATTCCAATTAATCAATAACTCAACAATAAAATGGATTGAAGAAAAGGTGATCAAACAATTCCATATAACTTGTAAGATGAGCATGAAACATTAACATTGATTTTATATTTAATAGAATAATAAAATAGAATAATAATGATTATGGAATACATCATGTTTTATATCATAACTATCATGATCTATCCCCAAGATAGTTACTATCCAGATCTATACTCAAGATAATTTATGTCGGTGGGTAGACACCTGTCTGAATTTTCCAAATGATTCATCTAATTATAGTATCGATGTACATAGGGATTTAATTAACCATTACCTAACCCAAGTAATTAATGTCCAAAAAACAATCCTCATATAATGAAGAATCAATTTAAATAATATAATTTGTTTTATCAAATATCTGTGTTGAGTGAAGGATAGAATTATATCAATATTTTTCCAACAAATCATATAAAAATCAAAGAAAACACAATATAATAAAATGGTAGAAGGTTTATAAAATAATAATACCCATTATAAAATAATTTTTATATTAAATAAAATATTATTCACAATGAAAAATCATTATAAGATGTGATTGTTTCAAGTGAAATGTAACAATAGTCAAAGGCACTAAAATTTCATGAGAACACTTACCACTTTGTAATTTTCAATTAAAATCCAAATAGATGATATAATTATAATTGAAACATAAAATTCCATGATATATGGATAAATCATGATATAACATTTAATATGGTTGAATGTAAACCATATAAAAGTGAATGAGTTAATAAAAACAAATAAGTCTCAATGGAATGCAAATTTAGATGAAATCTCGTACCTTGAACTTAAGTTTCGTTGATAACTCTTTAAACACATATATAATGGGTTTTCTCATGTTATTAACTTATAATATAACCATATTTATATTTATAAATGGATATATCAACCTTTTACAACATCTTTTCTCACATTCGTTAATAATTTCCTATTATTTTTAGTGTTTCATGTAATAATTACTTTGTTTTTTGAGAATATTTTGACTCATTATTATTTATTCATATTACATATATCATTATTTCATCATATATTTAATATATAAAGTTATATAAAATTAATATATATTTAGTATATATTTTTTTATTGTAATCCCAATAATTTGGTGATAGGAAAATGAAATACAATGTTTATCTAGATGATAGGGATTACGTACGCATGAACGTTGTTTCAAATTGTCATGTCCTATTTAATGATAGAAAACTAATTGATATATATATATTATTGTATAATTTTTATTTCAGATATATCACATATGTTTATTATACTCATCCATAAAACATTCCATTTAATGCATGATTGAATCACATCACTTTTGAATGTGGTAATATGTCGTACAGACGAGCGACATCATCGTATTACTGAAAAATGGAAAGTGTGAATATATGCATAATATATTAATTAACAAAACCTTATAGAATAATAAATATCTTATATTATATATAAACTATAAATTCATCATTATTACTATCCTTGAATTGTGTTAATGGAAAACTAAACGACATTGGTTCGCAAGGCACTAGCCATCCACACACACAGATGATGATTTTGTAACCCATTTGAAAGATGGGTGTAACACCCCAGAATGATAAAGGGTTAAATGACTAAGTGATGTGACTCATGTCAACATGGTTCACCTTACTTTTAGGGAGCCGACCCGATTAGAACTCTACATTTAATCAAGCTTTGCTTGGAGTAGTTCTTAGGATGGGTGACCATCTTGGATGTTTCCCAGGGTGTGTGTGAGTGAGGAAAAATAAAAATGTAAAAGAAAATTTTTGACATGTGCGGAGTTTCATCAGTTAGATGACTCGTCAGGTCATTTGGGTGGGCTCCATGGTGTGGGCCATGTGACTGTGGGGAAAATTGTTGTACCTGGTGGGCCATGACCCAAAGAACATGTTAAGGCAGGGTGTCTGTGCTATCACCAGGTCCCATTTGTCACATTTTATAATAGAGTAAGGTTACCTAGACCTATGTGTGGTGCACTGTTTGAGTTGAGATGCAGGGCCTACAACGAGGAAGTTATTCTCAAGGGGGGATTGTAACACCCCAAAATGAAACTGGGTTAAATTATTAAGTGATATTAATCACGTAAACAATGTGCACCTTACTTTTTGGGAGCCTACTTCATTAGAACTCCAAAGTTAAGCATGCATGGCTTGGAGTAGTGCTCCTTATGGCTGACTTTCTGGGATGTTTCCCTGGGTGTGTGTGAGTGAGGGAAAATCACATTGAAAAGGAATTGTGTTGACACGTGGGGACTTTTATTAGTCTGATGACACGTTCGAGCATGTGGGTGGGCCAAAATGTGGGGCTCTTGGGCTACTAGTGGTGCTTTGTGGGCAAGGACCTGATGACCATGTTATGGCATGGTGACTGTATTTTCACCAAAACCATGTTGTCCCAATGAGTCTGTTGTTTTAGGTTAGAAATGTCATCAAAATCCCAGTATATGAAATATTTTGATGATATTATATAATAATTATATCATATTTATTTAAGGATACAGATAAAGAAATAAAATAGAAATTTAGTTTAGATGAACATTACCTCTTCTTCGGGTATCCCCAATATGTTATCACTAAAAATATAAAAGTATTGATTTAATAAAAAATTAATACTTCTATGATGAGTATAGGTATTTTTGGGAGTTTTATTTTTATGTTTTTGATATGAAAAATTTCTTGAGAGATTTTTTGAAGTGAGAGAATGGGTGCCCATTTATATTTGAGGAGGTGTGTCATTTTTGAAAATACTCAAATGTATTCATTATTGGGAGAAATACCTTATATATTGTGAAAGGTAAATTTAATAATAATGTATTGGAAGGTTTATTTGGTTCATTAACACTTCCAAAACACAAAAATATGTTCATTTTTATCATGTTGTTCCATAACTTCTTAGTTTCCATAATTATTCCATTTTGGTTTTTATTAAGATAACTAATTTTATATCCTTGATAATTATTCATTAAGTGTAAATTAAAGTGAATCAAATTAAATAATTTATAGATATTTAATCAAAATATTATATATAATTTACTAAATAAAAATATCATGCATGTGGGAAATTATATTTAACAGAATCATAAGTAACACACAAAACAAATGATTTAACCATAACCCTGTTAACAATGTTTTTTCTATTTATGGGCCCACATGATCATTATAAATGATAAATTGGTCCATTTATGGAACATATTTTATATTTACTATGTATTAAAATCACTTTATTTAGGGATGGATTTCTAGTAATTTTAAATCATTTAATAATTTTTTTATTACAAAATACCTTTAATAACAACATTTTCTTTTTTTTATTTCATTTGAATTTTCAAATATAAATAAAATGGTGTAATTTGACTCTATTAAGTTAAAATATCTAATAATATATATATTTATCAAAAAAATTAATGTAAGATAATAATTCATTCAATTTACATCAATTTCCAAAGAATTAGTATCATTTAGATTAATTAATTATTAAAAAAATAATTCATGTGTTGGAGTTTCATAAGAATTATATAAAATATTTAATCTATTTAAAATAATATAAATTATCAAGATAAAAACATATTTAATTTTTAAAATAACATTTATCACCTAAAATAAAATGTTTTTCCCTATCTCAAGCCTTAATAAATATTAAAGGCTTGGACAATTACTATTTTTCCTTTTTCCTAAATTTAAATTTTATATAGGTCACTTCCATTAAATAGTATCACAATAACTCTTATGAACAATTCACTTGGTGTTAAGTATTTAAATATTTCATGAAAATGGGTGTTGGATATGTTTTTATGCCAGTTCACAACATATATTCAACTTTTAACCCCTCAATAAACTAATTTTTACCTTAATCACTGTAATTATTTTAAACAATTTTCACTAATCATTTTGGTAAAAATTTATTTAGAAATAATTAGTTAATATAAATAATTAATACTAAATATATTTATTCCATTTGGCCAAAATTTCTAACAAAAGTGTTATAGTTTAATTTAAAATTAATTTTGCTAATGCAAAGTGAAGGCGAGCCTTTAAATTGAATATGTTCAAATCATTACAATATATATATATATATATATATATTTAAAATTACTAAAATTCACTTAATTTTAATAATATATTTATAATTTAAAATATTTAATTATAAAACAAATTGAAAATAAAATTTAACATTATATGTTATTTAAGAAATAAAAATTTTTCTATTGAAATTCAGTATTTTCAGTATTCGTAAGAAATGTAATTTTCTATAAATAATGTTTATATATATATTATTATTTCAAAAATGATGTTAAATTTTTCATATACATTTTATAAAAGTTTTAAAAAATTAATTTTAAATTACTTTCAGCATGCACGATTAAATCATATTGTAGAAAAAATACCTTTTAAGGAAATATTTTATTTCTCTTTCAAATGATTTTTATTTTTTAAAAAATAAATTGATAATTAATTAAATTATCTAAAAAATATATTTTGATAATATTTTTACATAAATTCCTAGACTCAAATCCAATGCCGATTTCATAACCATCGTTATAATTTTAATAGTACATTATTGGTTGGTAAAACATTGTCTTTCATGAAATAATTGATTTCAAAAAAACACTTAGTTGCATGTAACTAATGATAAAATAAGTGTTGTGTGAAATTTATGTTCAATATATTGTTGTGTGTTACATACTCCATTGAATAAAATGGTATTTTTCATAATTTCATTGTGATACATTCTCCCCATATTAAATTAATGGTGTCATCCCAATTTAAACATGATCTTGGAAATATAGGATTTAATATTGGAAAATTCATTTGTATTGTAATCCATATCATAAAAGGGTTAATAAAAAATATTAATAATTATTTCGAATGTAATTTAAAATGGTAATCTATAATAATCCCAAAACAGGGATTCCATGTTGGTGAATATGGGTGGGAATTGAATATTTTGTCACGAATTGGTCTATATACTCTAGTACCCTATCACTTAAGCCGACACTGACATAGCCTGATGGTGTTTCCCAATCCGAACATGTTTTTGACTAGTACATGTAATTGGTGGTTTCCCCCAAAATTAATTTCAATCCATTAATAATTATAGTTTGAACCAAATTATATTATCATAATTTAGTTTAGTTAAATATAATCCTATAAATAAATTCAAGGTTATTAAATGAAAAATATCAATGGAACCAACTACCATTAACAGAAAGATCATGTATTAGAACACCGAAAAAAATATTTTTCAACGAAATACAATGAAAATGGAGATCAATTAATAAAACATGGATTAAATATTGAAGAAAAAGGTGTTTATATCCATCAATATACATGTGATATAAAAAATAAATGGAGGAAATATGAAGATAGTTAGATATATGGAACAAGAGAAAAAAATATTATCGAAGAGGAATTGAACAATGTTCACCAAGAATTGATCCACCTAAAAAGGTGTTTAGAGGAGGAAAAATGGATATTTAGAGCCCCAAATATATAGGAATACATTCCATCACGAGTTAGGGTGGATCGGGTGATAAAATAGTTGTTTGAAAAATATTATATTAATTTTTAGAATTATTAATTTCTATGCACCGAGTTCATAGAGGGGGTGGACGGATTGTTCAAATGTGCTCCCAAATCGTGTGCCCCTAGTATAGGGTGCACTGATTCAGCTAGGTGAGAACATAGTTTTCCAAAATATTAAACAAATATGAAAACCCCAACTATTATGATTTTAATGGTTTACACAATGTGGGAACATAGTTTGGAAAAAACATGTCCAAACTTTGCACATCAAATGATTTTTCTATTTTTCTTCCTAATTTCTTCCCGAAGAAACCTAAAAAACCCCATCCAATGAATGATGTAATATAGGGGTATATTAGTACCTAAGAACAATAAAATGTAGTTAAAAACTCCCTATCATGTAATCTTTATGTCGTCAAAATTCAAATCATGAATCTTCCATGTTAAAAGATTTGGCTAGTCCTCTCCCATCAGTGCCTCTCTCCAAATTCTCACGAGTATCAGAACCATGATACCATAGAACTAAAAACAATGGTATCCTAATCCCATAAGGTAACCTGGTTTTAAAATAAACTATCAGTTCTACACACTTTTTCATAGATAAGTTAGGATTAATATCAAGATCACTCAAACTCAGAATAGGATATTGATTAGAATGATAGTTTCACAACTATGATGTCTGGAACACATTTTTGATTGAAATATAATTTGTCATCTAAAATAAATGGTAACCCACATTCCCCACATTTTAAATAATATCATGAAGTCCCAAAAAATTATGATAAATCATTCTTTATTTTTGAAGCCATTGATTGCCCAAAATAGGTTGAAATTTCAAAAACAAGTGCCCACTATTTGAAGAATTCAATGGTCTCTGATGATGACTAACAAGATATTTATACTAGATATATTACATCAAAATCCTATAATAAACCAAATAAATAATTTCATCAGTATCTTGAACAATTCTTCTTGGAACCAACGAAATTTCACTGATCACATCCCACCAAAACTGATAATTGAATGTCCATCCACACAAGGCCCCGAAAAAGATCTAATCCAATCGAAGACTGGTAACTATTGTTCTAGGAAAACTCAACCAACCACAATTAATCATCCAATGATCCCAATGATTCAATAATTATGAAACGAATCATATAAAGATGAATCTGAATATACCTTTCTATCTGGCCATCCATTTGTGGATGGAATGCATTATTCAAACGAACATAATATCCCAGTGCCTCCTGAAAAACTCTCCTGTTGAGAGATGTTTAATAGGGATCTATATCAGTTTTTATAGTACATGTAATTCCATGAAAACGAAAAATATCTCTCACATTAATATTTCTCATATCCTAAAAATTGTTTGTATCACAAATGTGTATATTGAGTTCTGATGTGGTCAGCACATCGATCACAAATTATACCACAATCTTCATTATCCTAGTATATAGATACCCCACAACCAAAACCATTGAGATATCATCCCACATTCATGTCATCACTACAAGTGGATTAAGAATAACATAAGGTCATTGGTTCTTGGACAAGAATATATAGAATTTATAATAATGAGATAAAAATTCATCAATGGCCAATCTAATACCCAAACACTAGAATTATGTCTATATTTCACATAACATCTTCATGGTTCCAATGTACAGTGCCCATTGGTAATTAAGGAAATCTCCTATAATAATTTTCATAACCAATAATGTAATATAAATAAGATTCTAAATACATAAAAAAATCATCACAAAATGACCACAAAACAACCATCTCCGCACAATAATGAGTGTCTATAATTCTATAAAACTCGTCCTCAAGATGTTTTAACTGTAGAATCACCCCGAGAAAAGGGTTGGTCAACTGAAAACTGGCCATGTCAACCAAAAACCATGATACATGAACTCCAATATGAAATTGTGAAAAATAGAAATCATGATCCCAAATTCCAATGATTCTTTCACAAAATGAGTCAAAAGTTTCCCACACAAAGAATCAGTGACCACATTCCCTTTACATGGTGTATTGGAAAATTAGAAAGAAAAATATTGCATATACTCCACCCAATACCTCTTGTAGAGATTAAAATCTTCATGAGAGAATATAAAACTGAACAACTTGTGGTTTGAATATATAGTAAACCATTCTCCCAAAAGATACTTCCACCAACTCTTAAGTGAATGCAATACATATTCCTATTCATGGTCATGGGTTAGATAATTATTCTCATTTTTCAGAAGCTTATGAGAGACATGGGAAATGAAATTATCAACATATATTAAAAAACAACCCAAACCCAAATCTGATTCATCATAGAAGACCACATAGCCCTTCCCAACCTCAGGAAGAGTCAACACTCGAATATTATTGAAAATAAATTTCATCTCAAAAAATAAATCTAAAATTTGTCATTTAAAGAAACCATCACTCCCTTCAGAGTTAGAGAGCTTTTTGGAGAGTCCAACATAAAAAAATTATTTACAAATTAGAGATAATTTCATTCTTAAAACAAAAATATATGAATCTTGAAAACATTCCTTATTTACTCTAATGACATAATAGCTTCCACCTTTTTCAGGATCAACAAAAATGAAATGTTCTGACATCATGTGTCCCAATAACATCACTTCATGAATTAAATTTTTTCATTTATATAGCTTGGGATTATGTTGTTGATTTCTCAACAATTACAAAACTACTATTAGATAATGCACTTAATCCTCGTCTGACTTATAGTGAACCTACATGTCATCCACATAGACCCTGATGAAAGTATCAAGATACTCATTGAAGATACTATTATTTAAATCTGAAAATATTTTAATATCAATTCATAACCCAAATGGGGAGACAAGGAAATGATATTGAATATACCTACTCCAAAAGGTGATTTTTTTGAATATCAGACACTTTTATTCTCAACTGGTGATAACCAAATCAAATATTAATCTTATTGAACCACTACCCCCCTTTAAACCAGTAAAACATACAATTATTCAACAAAAAAATGTATTTTATTTATCATAACTCAATTCAGATTTCGGGAATGAACACAAAGGTAAATTGTTTTATTAGACTTCTAAGAGAAGAGAATAGGAACCTCCCATGGTGATCCACTTTGTCATATAAATGATTTTTTTAAATTTTATCCACCGAGTCATCAACACTTTCATTTTAGCTAGTTCCATGGGATAAAAAGAATTGATATTGGTTGACTACTAGGAACTATATTAATAGAGAACTCTACCTCCAATAAAGCTGTAAAACTAGATAAGTTATATATAAAAACATTAGGAAACACAATAACAAAAATAGGGTGGCCATTTCATAAGGATTATCAATCCAAATCAAAAGAAAACAATAATATTACTTTCCCCAACTCTGAAGAAGAATATCCAACTCAACCGAACCATGGGTCCCATTATTCCTAAAAGATAAAGTACACTCTATCGAGTGTTTTAAAGGAGAACCATAAAATACAGTAGTAAATTTTGGGTTTACTAACAATAAGCAAATTCATTCTACATATTATATCATGTGTTTTCATGTTAAGAACTAGAAAACACCAGGTAAGGTCAATCTATGTTAAAGATAACACATATGGATAATGTAGAATCTATTCTCTCTTCATTTCAAGGGTTTTAGTAATTTCCATAACATAAGATGAAATCTCCATAGAAATATTTAAAATATTAAAAATATGAGTTTAAATGAACGGATGATATGAACCAGTATCAAATAAAGTTGTCACAAGAGATGAATTTGTTGTTGTAGTACATCTAACAATCTATGGACCCATATATAGTTCCTCCCGAGACAATTCCACTATGAGAAGAATATTCATTCTTGATGTCTTTATATAGATCCCCTTAGTTTGTGAGGAATTTAATTTCACCATAGAAATTTTATGCATTGATGATACAATTCCAATACAAGGATAATAATATACATGATAGTACTTATGAATGTGACTGGAGCATCAGTATGAGACACATATATTGGTTTCCTAAGTGCATACCAATTTGAGTGCCCTGGATTTCCACACTAGTAGAAAATCAAAGAGACACTTCTCAAAAATACATGAGGTATAGAAGAAACCTACTAATGAGAACCACCATGAGACTCATCAGGCATCATTTTCTCATTATGGGATGCCATAAAACTTAAACTAAGATAAAAAGGAACTCCCTCTAACCCTTATGTGCCTTATTAATCATGCATGACCCTTAATGATCTATTAAAAACCTTTTCATAATAAGATAGATTCAATAAAAAACAAAATAACAAATATCAAATCAAATATCCATTTCAAACCAACGAATCCTAATAATATCAATTGATAAAATCTTATGGAAAAATGAACAAGATTTAGAAAGAGATATAAATATTATTTCTTTGTTATATTAGCCCACCCATGTTTGATAATCTTCATATCCCTAGAAACCAATATAGAGTATAGATAGAATTGGTCAATGATAAGAAATTTAATGACCATCCACTCTAAGACCTCATTTTTCTTCACTATCACCATCATGTCCTACAACCTACTGTAAGGTCCTTCCTTCTTGAAGGTGGAACATCTCACCTTGATTGAATCAAGAATCTCCAAGAACTAAATATAAAGAAAAATCATTCTCAACCTATCCTCATCCATTTGAGGATCATTTGACCCACATAAATTTGGTGCCTTCGGGTAATAGAATTACTAACCATTATTTCAAGACTCATACCTCAGAGGATATATAACTGGGTCCTAATATGGAATCGGGGTAGGTGCTTGTCCCAGATATTGGATAGAATGCATATTATCATCAATCCATTTTTGGTCCATTGTACTATTTTCTTACTATAATTGATCAAAAATTTCCACCAATATCTTATTCACTTGTCTTCTTAAAGGCATAATGATACACAAAATCAGTATACAACATAGAATATTTTAGAGATTACAAAAACTAACAGTCAGAAAAGTGTAACCTGCTAATTATTCCCATCCGGAAAGAAAAAAGTTATTTAAATTTCTACTTTTTCAAATCAACATTGGGGAAATGACTAGAACTAATATACAAGGTGACTTTCCGAATTAACCAATCATGACGTATGGCTTATTATGATGAGTGTTGTCCGAACACTCACTCAAAAAAACCTAATAAGTCACGAAAGGATTCCCAATTTCATATTGACATCATGAAAATACTATTAACCACAACCATTGATACCAAATTTTTCACAAAAGGTCGTAGAAACCCTGGTAGTCTATCACCGGAGTCGACACTGGCATATCTCAAAGGGTGTTCCTAATCAGCTCAGATTGGAGACCAGCACCTGACATAATACAAGATAAAAATTATAATGGTTTTTACAAAGAAATAATCGATAAATAATAAACATAACTATATTATCATATAAAAATTATAGAGAAGACAATACTAGAAGTCAAAAAAGTATAAAAACCCAAAAAATACACTACCAATATACTATAAGAATTATTCACTCAACCAAAGTCCCAACAAACAGATAAATATAAGCCCAAATGGATCAACGAAAACCACCACCATGAAGTGGCACTTTCCGTTTGCTCTAACCTGACAGAATGAAATCAAGAAGATCCTTAATGGAAAGGTAAGGTGTTATCTAAAATTCCAATAATATATAACCAAGTATTCCTTAATAATATTCCATAATAAAATTTCTAAATCAAGATTTCAATTTTTTGTAATAAAATTTATTACAATTAAATATTTAAAACAAATATATTTTTTTTCATTTCAAATGATGGAAACATGTGAAATATTGTAATAAGTAATCAATTTTTATAATATAGTATATATATATCGTTGGGAATGAATTATGAAGTTCAATAATCAATGGAATATATATATATATATATTAAAATAATAACAAATAAGAAACAGATTAACCTACAAGAGTAATAATTGTTCCAAAACATTGGATACTCACATATATCATATCAGTGGTGATGAAAATGTGAAAAAAATGTCCCAGACACACATTTTTGAAAGAGCTCATCAATATCATACCCGGGATAATATCTATCGAACTAGGTTTTTGTTAGAGTTGTAAAGCATTAATACATTGCATGTTCATTAATATAAAAATTTGTTTGTACCATATAACCCACTAACAACCATGTCTCTTATGCACTCAATCAATCAATCAGTAATGGGAAAATTATTTCCAAACATTTAAAAGTAAAATTTCCTCATTAACGGTTTCAATATGCCAATTTCATATTAAAAACCAAAACATGGATTTTTAATCAATTCATTCCTTTTAAAAAAAAAAATAGTCCATAGGTTCTTATAAAATAAATTTAATCTGGTTTTCTCAAAATTAAATCTCACAAATCAATTTCACAATTTCCATATAATTCAACTTACACCCAAATTTTCAATTACATTTGAAGGGGGGAGGGGGTGTTCCCCCCAAATTTATGAAAACCTAATTTCAATTTTTAATCTCCCCATAATTGTGTTTTTATAATTTAAATAAAATAAATCTAAATAAATGAATCAAATAATGGGGTTATTAAGTAAAAAATATCAATGGAACTACCTACCTTTAACACCTAGATCAAGTAACCCAAAACCTACAATGGTAATTGTCAATAAATAATAAAGAAAACAGATTTGGAGGAATCAAAACATGATTCAAGATAAAAAATTAGTTTAGTTCCATAAAAAATTGATCTAAAAAACCCGATGGAGGATAGAAGATGATAGTTGGAGAGAAGGAATGAAAGAATAACTCATAAATAAGAGGAAAATAAATATGCTCTCTAATATTATATCCACATATGAAGGAGTTTGTAAGAGGCAAATTGATGTTATTATCTACGAATACCAAATAATTCTTCCCATCCTAAAATCATGATGATTGGGTGATAAAATAGGGGTTCATGAAGTCTAAAATAAATTTTCAAAATTAAAAATGTATTTGTGCCTGATTTCTTAGACGAGGCAGATAGTTTTCCAAAATGTTACCCCTAATTGTGCACCCCACATATTGGGTAAATATAATCTAATAAGTAAAAAAATAATTTATAAAATTATGAACCAAATGTACAAGACTCCAATAATTTAGTTTTCATGTATTACCCTTGGTGGGTAGATTTTTTTTGGAAAACTGTGCACCAACAGTGCACAACCCATGATTTCCCAAATTTTTGAAACTTTCTCCCAAATAACATGAAACAAATCCCTACTAAGCCATGAAAAAATAGTGGTATAAGAGTACAAATAAATAGTAATAGGATATTACCAATATTTTCATGTATTAGAAAACAAAAACCAAAATAAGGATTGATACTAGTAGAGAAAATATTTAAGAGAATGTTAGTGATGACAAATCCATTAACAGGAGGTCTGAAAAAGGACATTGATATTATAAAAATTGTTAGTAATATAATAATATTTTTTAATACACTTTTACTATACGTGAGGAATTATTTCACTCACCAAAAATATGATGATATATAATTAATTTATATGTTTCTATTTCATACATACAATCTTATAATATATTTTTCCTTGAACTATTTAATGATTATTTCATAATTTTTATTCTTGATCTGGTATAATAAATTAATAATTTATATAATAACAACTAATGATAATCAAAATACATTTCATAAATGGATAAATTTTATAAAATATTATAATACAACATCATAGAATGAATTTGACTGATTATCTAAAATAAAATTATATTTAATAATAAATCGATATGATTTTTCTCTTTAAACATCATATAAAAAACATGCTAATACCTTCATAATTTATTCTCATGAATCATGGTAATAATAATAATTACCATAAAACTCATTGAAAACAATCTTGATTCCTTATTCTTTAAAAAAATCCGTTATTTTTGGAAATATTTTATAAATCAAAAAAGGATTTACACTCCATCAATGGTGTCATAAAAAAAGATTTTAAACAAATCATTATTCATTTTTGAGGTAGTGAGTACTATCAAATTTACTTTATCCTTTTCAACCATATCCAATCCCTATATCTTTATGTCAACATCAAGAACATATTAAGGGTCATCATTTGTTCAATCATGTGTTTTCTAATAAGTTCAAATTTTCACTAGATAATTTTTCATAGTCATTGATATTGTTCAATGTATTATATCATGGGAATAATGACAATGTATCATAGTAAAATCCTTATATGTTTAATAATTCTTATAGTGAGTGTAACTCCCTGACCATAGAAGCATGGAGCATGTGAATTACATGTTACATTGGAATTATTAAAAGGAATGAAATATCGAAGGAACGATAAGTTTAGTAGTCTTGAAGAATCTATATGTTTACATGTAACTCATATTACATTGTGAAAGTTAACAAAATACAATAAATAAAAAAACTAATAAACTAGATCCACAAGAACTCAATAAATGGTATCCACATCATAACATGTGGAAGGTAAAAAAATGAAATGGGTGAGCTCAAATGCTCTATAAGGGTTTCAAAGAGCAGAATCATGAATAACAAATAATTGAATCATAATCAAAATGGAATAGTCTGTATAGAATGGTGAATAAATGAAAAACTCACACCCCTAATAAACTGAAAATGAAACCTCATCCATAGATTTTTTTCATAGTGAAAAAATCATTGATAATAATAACAAAAAATAAATAAAGATAATTCTTATTAATTGGAATTAATGTATCTTGAACATGATACTATTATACCATCAAAATGGCTTAATTTTGTGGGTGGACACCTGCCTGATCATGTTTAGGAAATAAACTCAACGGGTTTGTTTCCAACAGATTTGTCTCACGAGACCTACCAATGTTTCGACAGAATATAGATGGCATTTTCTGTCACTACATGTCCAAATAATTCATTATACATAGATTTAATACAAGTACAATATTCTTTCCAATATTCGTATATAGTATAAGAGATCTATTCATCAATATTTCCATATTTAAAAATACATTCCCAATAAACATCGTATGTAAACAGGTATTGAAATTAAGGAAATAATCATATCAATGAAAGAATAATATGGAAATATAATAGATTTACTATTTAAAATGAAACATTACCTTAAAGGGGATGTTGGCACACCACATAAGAATGATTAGGTGCACAATACCATGTAAATCAATACAAAATGAAAACCAAAACCAGTCCCTTACAACATTGTAATCAATCTTGTTAATAATCATCAAGTGAATCATTAAATATCATGTATATAAATAGAGTCATGATATTATATATTAAATGGTAGTATGCATAAACCACATAAAAGAAATAAATGGCGAACATTGGAAATCTCATAGAAATAAAAGGGAGATGAGAAACCCTTTACCTTATGGCCAAAATGGATCTTGATTAATCTTATTGACCTGAATTATCAATTATAACATCCATAGTTAATAACATAAGAAAATAATATAAATGTAATTTATTTTTTTATAAACTTATTAGGTTCATTAATTTCGTTTTTATTAGTTTAATAGGTTCCCTTTTAATGTCTTGGAATCATTTTCGTCCTTGGTTTTAATGATCGGTTTACTTGTATTCAAGAATGGAAGTTCATTTAAATTGTTGTTAAACAAAAAGAATTGTTAATATATATTATTAGTGAAAATACAGATATAAAAATGATCTTATAATGATTTTGGTTATATACCATGAGGTTGACTCATTACATAAAAGATAATGTTAGACGATTGGATTAACATGGATGTTCTGTTAAAGAGTGTAGGAAAGTCCTCTTGTTTGAGAATGTTGTCTATTGAAGGTGTGGTCTTTGGGTATGCAGTTGGTGTGGAGAATCGGGATTCAGTTCCATTGGAACATGCAGGGGTGTCCCCAAATCTAGTTGCTGCTGCAGTGTTTGATAGGCTTTGACATGATCTGAAGTTGGGGGGATTGAGTGAAACAAGCTGCTGCTAGAGTTGGAGACATTGGAGGCCCTTCAAGTGACAATTTAGTTTCAAAAGACACAAAATAGGAGGGTTTTGTGCCTTTAGGATCAGTGCATGTTTCTGAAGGACACTAGGATGATGTTGGATGGGACTGGGGTCTGTTAGAGGTTTCACAATTGTTATTGAAAATCGTTTTCAAGAAATTGAGCAAGAGACCATGGAGGAGGGCATTCCAATGACTGAAGATGCTGGTGGGTAGCTAGAGCCTCCTTCCATGGAGGATATATTTGAAATAAATTCTTCAAAGTAGGGGGAAATGGTTTGTTATGAGTCTATGAATCAACCAAGGTGTCTTGCAGTGATTGTCACCAATGGCCAACTCAAGAAGGGAAAAGGAGAGAAAGATAGATATTAGGAGTTGATTATCACTAGTAAATGGGGTGATTTCACTGAGTATGACATAAGGAATGATGGGGGTATGGCTAGGACTTCATTTAGTGATGTGGTTCAGAATGGGAGGATAATGATGACTGTGACTAAAGAAGGCATGACTGCTCCATCATGACGTAGGTCATGGAAAGACTACTCAGGCTTGCCAAAGCCGATGCCCACCCTGTCTTCCATTGGAAACTATGAGATTTTATCATTGGAACGGATGAATCTGTGATGGAGATATGCGAAGGTTCTGAAGCATTATGACAGTTTAGAATGGGAATCATCCAAGGTGGATGTATCATTCTACTAGGGATGCGGATACGGGTATGGTTTTGATGATACTTAATTTTCTCTCTTGACTTGTGGTACTTTATTACATTCTTTTTCTTTTATTTTAATAAATGTTTAGCGGGTTACCCCTTGGCTAAGATTCTCTGGTAACATGGAATTTCTGAGTAAAATGAATTTGTTTTGTATTATTACTTCATATTATGAGTGTTTAAGGATTAAAAAACATTAAATAACATAAAATAAAAATATAATGATATTATATAATCATTAAAAATGTTTCATGAACAATCTTGAATAGAGTAATATAAATTGTAAACTTGTCATCCTTTAATGTGATAATAACACATCTCAGACAATGTTTTCATTTTTAGCATAAGAGGTGAGGTAAAAGAGAGACAATGATGAAATATTCCATAAGAATAATAAAATAATCATGCATGTATGTTAGTGTATCTATCATAGAATTTTGAAGAGGGGAGGTGGGGAGAGGCAAAAAAATAATAGAACTTGTAAAAATGTTTAATGAAAAAGGAAAAGAGGTTCACCTCTTTAGTAAGCGTCCTTGAGAATCTCATTGAGTATTTTTTGGCCTTTTGGTGAGACACATAGGTATTGGATATAGGTGGATGGCTTAAAAATTGTATTTTGCAGAGCTAAGGAGAGGGTCCGAGCTTGAGTGGTGTGGGAGGAAGAGGGGGTGATGGGTGGTTTATATAATGGATGAGAGGATGGTTTTATTAGTATTTTAATCATTAGTTTATTAGTTTTCCATAAGAAAACAAATAGGGATGATTACATGACTAATAATAGTAGTAACTTCATGTGAGTTTTAACCATGTGTGTTTACCACAACATGACATCATCTATGACTCAATAAGTCATGTATTTAGAAATTTTCATAAATTATCATATTTTACTGTATACCAAAATTCAAGTATTTCTGAGAAATCTAAATAATTCACCCTAACCATTTTATCAACGTGTATCATCCAGAAATTAACTTCAATTTTTAAAAATAAGTTAATTAATATGAGAAATTTATTTAAATACAATTATCAATTAATCAAAAAATACTAACACATAAAATATTTATCTTCATTTTTATGGTACGTAAATTTTAATTAGACTTCCATGGATAAGGTTACCATTCAAAAGGGTCATATTAATTTTCATATGGTTAGGTTACTATTCATAATGGAATGTTAGTATTCATATTGGCAAGTTATTATTCACAGAAAATTAACATGATTCTATCAGAATCAAAATATCACTTAAATCACAGCCGTGTATGTCTATTTTTTGAAACTCAAAACACAGAGGTGGAAATTTTAGGGTTAAAGGATAGACTATTAAAATATATTAAAAATAACCAGGTTTTGTTTCACAGAGACTTATTGTATTATGCATTATAGTCTATCTAATGGATTGGAAGTATTTAAGTGAAACGTACAATATAATGATTGGGTTGTCATATTTTTTCCACCTTCAGAAATTTTTCCCTTGAAAATTTTCATGTATAATGCGCTATAAAAGATGTGGATAGTTTTTCATCATAATATCGTCTAGTTCCCACAATTATTCATCCATTTTATTAGTTTTCCAAATAACCTTTACCAGTTGAGTTATCTGATGTCTGAATACATGTTCCCTTGTGTCAAGAATCTAAATAGGCTCTTCACAGTATAACAAATCAGGTTCCTACTCTATTTATTCAAAGGTGAGTACATGTATTGAGTCAGGAATGTATTTATTTAACAACAAAATTTGGAACACATTATGAACTATGAAGAGACTTTGTGGTATTTCATAATGGTAAGTTGTAACTAAAATTCATTCCAGAATTATAAATGGTCCAATGTACCCAGGGCTCAGTATTGCTTTCATACTGAACCTAATGACACTCTTCCAGAGAGATTATTTTATAAATAATTGATCGCCTACTTGAAATTTCAAATACTATTTCCAGTTGTCAGTGTATCACTTTTCCCGACATTGGGATGCTTTAATATGGGCATGAACATTATTCACCTTTGTAGATGTCTCTTCAATAAGATCTGTGCCTATAAGTTTCATCTCGCCAACTTTATCAGAAAATGATAGAGATCGACACCTCTTACCATATAATGCATCATCTGGAACTATTTGAACGCTATAATTGAAACTATTATATTATAAAAATTTCCCCAAGGAAAATTATTGATCCATAGACCTTGAAATTCAAGAGAGCATGATCTCAGTATATCTTCTTGTGTCTGAATATTCCTTTCAGACTATCCATCTGTTTGGGGGTTATAAGAAGTACTCATATAAAGCACAATATCCAAAGCCCTCTTGAGAAATTTCCATAATTTTAATGTAAATCAGAGATCTTGATCAATCACAATTGATAGAGGTGAACTATAAAGTCTGACAACTTCATGAATATAAATTCATTCAAGGCGCTCAAGTCGTAGATCCTCTATTAAAGCAAGGAAATGTGCAGACTTTCTGAGACGATCAATAATTAACCATATTGAATAATTCCTTCTAGGTTTCCACTATATTCTTGTGAAAAAAACCATCATAATTTCATCCCACTTTCACATTGTCTTATGTAGAGTTTTCACGGCCACTTTAAGATGTTTTCTATCAACCTTAACTTTTTGAAAAACATGACACCTTGGCACATAGTTAGAAATATCTCACATCATGTTATCCTATAAAAAATGTTCTTTCAGATCATTATACATAATAGGGATACCATGGTGTGTATGGAAATTTGATCTATGTGAATAATTGAATAGTTCAATTTTTTTCTTAGGCACTAATGGAACAGATAACCTATTTTCAAATTTCAAAATTGCATTCTCATACAAAATGTTTTCCAATCTTCCATCCATAACAACAATATTTTTTTTTTGTAGTTTCCCATCATTAGATTGAGATATTTTTATCATCTCTAGTAAAGATGTTTAAGAAATCATTTGAAAGAGGAATGAATTTTCCCCTTCCTTAACAATTCCCATATCCATATTTAGTCGTTCCATGAATATAGGATCTCTATCAATCCACATTTGAGTCATAATTACATGAACTTTACTACATAATGAATCTTCCACCTATTTTACTTTTCTAGGTGGTAAGGTATTGAACAATAATTATCATTGAGTAACTTGAGTCGTCTCATTTTCCTCTTGTTTAGTTATTTCTATGTAAAAATGTATTTTATAGTCTTTGGATCCATATATATCTCACATATTTTACCATAGTGATAATGTATCCATATTTTCATTGCAATGATTATGGCTACAAACTCAACATCATGAGTTGGGAAATTTTTCAAACGAGTCATCAACCACCTAGATCCATATGAATTATCATTATCATTTTTCATAAGGATGTAACCCATTCTATTCATTGATGCATCATTGTATTTCACAAATCCATCACTTCTAGATTGAAGTGTCAAAATTGGTGCATTACCAATATCCTTTTCAATTCTTCAAATCATTCCATACATTATTTCATCCATATAAATTTAACCCCTTTACATGTGACCTTTGTTAGAGGGTTAGAATATTGAGAGAAATTCAAAAAAATTCCATTAGTTACCTGATAATAAAAAAGAACTACATACCACAATTATATTAGTTTGTATTGTCCATTCTTGGATTTAAATTTTCTTCATTGGATCAATTAATATTCCATCCTTAGAGAAAATATTTCCATGAAAAGAAACCATTTGAATCCTCAATTCATACTTTCTAAAAATACCATATAATTCACTTCTTCAATGAGTTTTCAGAATAATCCACATGTGATTTTAGTGTTATTTGTAGATTTTTTATTATAGTAGGTTATCATCAATAAGTACCTCAAAAAAATAATCAATATATTCCTTTAAAACTATATTCATTTGATCTATAAAAACATAGGGGTTATTAGTCCATCGAAAATGCATTATGGTAAACTCGTAATGCCCTTTCCTGGTTCGAAATGTTATATTTGGAATGTCTTCATTCCTCACACACAGCTGATGATATCCAAATCAAAGGTCAATCTTAGAAAAATATTGGGCTCCATGAATTTGATCAAATAATCCTCAATTCATGGTATATGATACTTGATTTTTATTTATAATAGCATTTATTTCCTTGTAACCAATGGATATCCTCATGGATCCATCTTTCTTCTTGACCAAAAGGATAGGGGATCCCTATGGAGAAACACTTGGTAGAATAAGTATTTTTTCACTCAATTCATATAGTTTTTTATTTATCACCACTATGTCCACAATGTCCATTCTATATATAGACTTTGACATAGGTCTTGCACCAATAATTAATATAATAGATAACTCAAATTCCTACTCTAGAGGATGTCCAAGAAAATCCTTTGGAAATACATCATCGTATTAATCCACAACAGGTACATATTTAATTTGAAGATTACATTATTCACCCAATGATATTATGTTCTCTTCTACTCTAAGAATTATATTAATGGAGATAATGGGGTTAATCTAGATAATAATCAGATGGTATAGTTTCTGCTATAAAGAAAAGGGATTATAGACCACTCTTTAAAATTGTTACTTCCATATTCTTGCAATAGATATCTGAATCATAATGTTACAATCAATTCATATTGAGAGTTATATCAACTTAAATCATTGGTATGAGGATAATTTTAGACACTAATTCATGTTTATGATTCAGGAGGGGGCTGATCAACGCATCATTATTACAATGATACATCCCCTATGAGTTTCGACCAATAACTCCTATATTGAATAATGTTGGGCATGACTAATTTTCATATAAAAATAGGAAGATATAAATGAATATGATTATCCAAAATCCAATAAGGCATTTTCTATGTTTATGGAATCTATTAAAGTACCTCCCACCACATCATTTGAAACATATACTTCCACAATTGTAATTTTATAATCTTTCCCTTTCTCTAGTGGCCTTTTCGACGGAATGTTTCCTCAAGGATTCCAATACTCATTTGAAAGGTGTCTCATATATCTTCAGTTCTAGAATTGAAAATCATTGACTAGTCCCTTCCACATTCATTAAATATATCAATGACTATTTTCTCCACACTTATAGAAAACTCCCATGCCATTGAGGCATTTCAAAGGATGATTCTTTTCACAGTCCTCTCATAATGGGAATTTCCTCATTCACTTATTATTAATTGGAATGTCATATTTTCCATGGTTATTAGAATGACACATTTTATATTGATTTCCCTTGAAAAAATTTCATCATGAAAAATACTTCACTTTTTTATGGCACTTATTAAAATTTCATCGTATGATGAAAATGTTTGAAAAGTTAGTACCCTTCAAAGACACGGGTTAAGACCATCCAATAAATGATCAATATTTTCATTCAAATAATGTGTTTAATCTATAGAATACCTACCTAATCTTTTGATGGTACCCACATACTCTGCAACACTATCTTCTTCCCTTTTATTTAGGCTAAGTAATTTTCTCTTCATTTCAGTTCAATATTCATGAAAGAATATATTTTTTGAATAATATTTCCTTAAAATTTCTCAATTCCATATCTTTTTTTTCTTCTTCCTCTCTGGTATTCTAGATCAAGGACCAATATTGATCATCATCACCCTTTTATGAAACATACTAGCAGTACTCTCTTTTCATTTTCATTGCATTTTAATTCACGAAATATCTTTTCAAGGGACTTGATCAACAAACCAGCTACCACCATATTAGTAGTCTGACTAAAATATGAGGTATTATGCAACATTAAATGATTTAATACATCTTTATCATGGTTATTCAACATAACATGAGTATGGTGTCCCAATATGGTCAGGATCAGATCTGGTCCAATACTAACAATGTTGACTTGCTCAGTGAGTAAATCCTGACATTTTCCACCTGTATTGATTCCCATTCTTCCATTAGGAGCCATCACATAACAATGGAGTACAATAAATTAGGACATATTTCCTAATTTGTAACTATAAAACACATATGATTTTCTGAAATTTTTTCACAACTAATCTCATAATCATATAGATTGTTTACATTTACTTTTAAATCCTTCACAATGTTTTGTCACAAATATATTGAATTATCCTAAAAAATCCCATGGGAGTGTCAAACTAGGTGCGCAGTAAGACTCATTATTGTGTATCGACATACCCCAGTTCAATCACAAAACTCCTTATCAGTGTTGTTACTCCTATGTACATCTGTTCAAAAATAACGTCCACTATTAGTATCCATACAAAGATGTAATTTCAAAGAAGAACCACATAATCCCAACATTACCAAAATTCCACGATGTTATTCTATGAATATTTTCAATGTCTAACTTAGGGTTATGTCTTATCTACTGTGTTTCCTAAATCATTTTTCCATGGTAGTTACTAAATTCAATTTGATACACACTGTAATGCCCCGACTCCAGAAGCCTGGAGATGATGCATTGGTTTTTACATTGGAATGAATAAAAGTAATTAAATCCTGAATAATTGTTAATATTAATAGTCTTTAAGAGACTAGATACATACATGTAACTCATATTACATTGGGAAAGGAAACAAAATACAATACATAACAAATACTAATAAACTACATCAATGGGAACTCAATAAATGGTATCCTCTTCATAACATGTTGAAGGTAAACAATGAAAAGCGGTGATATCAAATGATCTGTATGGGTTAAAAATAGTGGAATCATGAATCAATAATAATTAAATCATAATCAAATTGCAATAGTCAATATAGCATGGTGAATAAATAAAAAACACACGCCATTAATAAACTAAGAATGAAACTACTTCAATAGAGTTTGTCATAGAAGAACCCTCATGGATAATAATAACTAAAAATGAATAAACAGAATTTTTATTAATTTGACATCAAGTATATATCACATGATATCATTATACTAATGAAATAGATAAATTGTATGGGTAGATTTCCATCTGATTATCTTTCGGAAACAAACTTGAAGGGTTTGTCACTAACTGAATCGTCTCATGAGACATGTCGATGCATCAAGGGGCTATAAAAGACCCCAACCATCAATGAAAGTCCAAATAATTAATTATCCATTGATTTAATACAAGTATAATATGCCATATTAATATCTATATAGAGTAATGGTTACAGATTCATCAATATTTCAATAGCTAAAACATCATTTCAAATAAACACCGTAAGTAAAAGGGTATACAAATTTATACAATAATCATATCCATGAAACCATAATATGGATATATTATATATTTACAATTTAAAATGAAAAAATATCTCTAAGGGGAATTATGTACACAATATAAGAATGATTAGGTGCACATTACAATGTAAATCACAATGAAATGGAAATTGGAACAAAGTCCCTTAAAACATTACAATCAATCGAGTTAATAATAATCTACTGAATCATTCAACAACATAAATTTAAATAGAATCATTATATTATATATCAAATGTATGTAAAAATACACCTCACACAAGAAATATAACCATATTACCTTCATTCATTAATAATTTCAAAACCTCATACATATGTAATTTATTTATTATTACCATACTAGGTTCATTCATTTCTTTTTTGATGTGATTAATAGGTTCAAATTTATTGTTTTGGAAACATTTTCCTCCTTGGTTTTCTTGATTAGATTACTAGTATTCATGAATGTATGTTTGTTTGAAATGTGGTTAAAAAACCCTAATATTTAATATATATTATTAGTGAAATAAATGATATATTAATGGTCTTATAAAGTTATTGGTAATATAACATGTGGATGTCTCATTAGATAAATGTTAATGATAAATTCTTGGATTAACATGGCGGTTTTGTTCACAGTGAACTTGTTTTGTATCATTATGTTATATTATTAATGTATAAGGATTATAGAGAATTGCACAAGATAAAATACATATGTTTTTTTCCGGTTCAACCATTAAAATTGTTTATTACCAGTCTTGAATATAGTAATAGAAATTGAAAAAATTACATCATTGAAAGGGACACATTAACACATCTCATATGGTGTTTCCATTTTTAACATAAGATGAGGGGGAAAGAGAGATATGGTGATGAAATATTCCATTAGAATAATAAAATTATAGTTCATGTAAGGTACTATAATTATCATATCATTTAGATAAAGGAATGTAGGGGGAGAGAAACCAAATAATGTAACTTGTAAAAGAAGTTGAAAGGAGAAGGATGTTAGGTTCACTTCTTGAGTACTCCTCTTTAAGAATCTCCTTAAGGCCTTTGTTTTTGGCCTTTTGGTTATACCATCCAGTATTGGATTGGGGGGGGGGGTTATTTTTTTTATTTAGAAAAACCTAGGAAAGGATCAAAGCTTGAGTGGTGTGGGAAGAAGAGGGGGTGAGGGGTGCTTATATAGTGGAGGGGAGGATGGTTTTTTAATATTTTAATAGTTAATTTATTATTTTTCCCTAACATAAGAAATAATGAATAATATATGAACAGAAGCAGTAAAAAATTCATTTGAGTTCGATCCAAGTGTGCTTACCTTATCAATACATCATTCAAGATTCAATAAATCATGTATTTAATATTTAACATAATTTTTTTGTATTTCACTATTCACCAAAAATTCATATATTTCAAAAAATACCAAAATGTCACCCTAATTATTTCTATATTTTTAGGATCCAAAATTGATGTAAAATTTTCGAAAATATTTATCTTTATTTGAGATATTTAATTTTAAAATAAAATTATCATTTAATTGATAAATACCAAAACTTAATATATTCATCACCATTTTTAATGTGCCAAAATATTATTTACAGATTTAGCGGTAATGTTACCATTCATAATGATCATATTAATAATCTTAAGGGTAGGTTACTATTAATAAGGGCGTGTTACTATTCATAAGGGTAAGTAACTATTCACTAAAAAATAATTTGACTATATCAGACTCTAAATATCTCCCTGATCGCAACCATGTATATCTGTTTTTCAAAATTCAAAACACAGAAGTGGAAAATTTATGTTTAATGGCTATGTTATAAAAATATAATATAAATAACCTGTTGTTGTTTCATAGAGACTCAATGCTTCATTCAATATAGGTTGTCTAATGAACTGAATGTATTTAAGAGAAATATACCATAAACTGTTCGAGGTGTTATAGTGAGGATATCATTGGGAAAATAAAAAATTGAAATTATTACGAGATATAGACATTACAATATTAATCATTACTCTTGGGTTTTATCAATATCATAATCTTGGCATTGATACCATAGCTTTTTCTATAATATATTTCCGTGATGCTTGGGGAATTTATTTATGTATTGGGTTTTATCTCAGGAGTTGAATCATTGTCAATTTGAAACAATTTTCTTTCCCTTGTAATAAAAATCATACTGGCCTTTATCTCCACACATTTATCAAACTCCCAATACTATTAAGCAAGTACCTAGGGGTTCCATTCCACAAAAATCACATGTGGTAAAATAATTATTTCACTTATTCCATTTATCCATCTTTTTCCTAGTTATCCTCTTCTACTAATGATTACCTTAGAATATATAATTCATTTATAAGTATTTTATATATTTTTTAACATGAAACCATGTTCACATTAGATGAATGTTTTTGGGATACTAGTTCCATTCAAAATATTAGATAATTCCCATAAAAGACACGATCATTTATACTCTATGGATCATTTTTATTAGTGTGGTTCTCATTCCTTCTACTAGGTTCCATTCCTAACTGAGGAAATACACTATATTAGATTATATCCTTTTAAAAAACAATTTAGAATTTCAAAAAATGTGATATGTGATTTTTTTTAAAAATATTAATGAATAGATAATCTCAAATAAATATATATTGTTTTTTATGTCATTTTATACTTTTCATTAAATCCATCATAGGGTTATGTTCAATATTCTATGTTTTCATCAATCTTTTTCCCATGTATTTTATTAAACATTCCTTGAAACCAACTATAATGACGTTTACCCCAGTTTCCTGGATCTTGTGACATACATTATTACATTGGCTTAGATGCAAGGAATAAAATTAGTAAGGACTAAAATTTTTAGATATTTTGGAAAAAAAAATAAGTACATGATACCCATGTTACATTGGTAATATAAAATAAAACCTAAAAAAAAATATAATCTAGTAAAATGATTCCTTGAAAACTCAATTAAAGATCTATTCTTCATAACATAGGAAAAATAAAAAAAGGGTGAGATCAAATGCATAGTGAGGGTTAAGTAATATAGAAGATATTTGGAATAAATAAAGAATAATCTCCATGTAAAAGTAAATAACTAGAACACATGTCAAGCAATGAATAAATTGATCATAATATGGTTGGATAAATATATGTTGAAATTATTCATTATGAATAGTCACAAGGGCTGGAATCATGAACAAGGATATTATAACTAATAAAATAATCACATGGAATAAAAATAAGGACAAAATTCAAAATTTGGGATTTATGTACTATCAAGAACTATTAGCAAGATATTTACATTCAAGATATATCCTCAAGATAGTTTATGTTAGGGGGTGGAAACCTGTATGATTTGGCCAACCGATTTGTCTCATGAGACAACCAATGAATCAAGGGGATTACATTAACCAGCTCCCAACCATTATAATTCATTTAAAAAATATTACTCATATATCTAATGAATAATTTAAATCATTAAAAATTCATCTTATCAAATATCTATATTGAGAAAAGGTTATAATATTTTTGATATTTCCCCAAAAACTTACATAACATTCCAAATGAACATTGTATGTAAAAATAGTATAAGTTTTATAAAATAATCATATCCATTAATTAATAATTATTATTTTTAATGTAATTATAATTTAAAAAAAATATCATAAAATTGATTTTTTTATAAAAAGTTATCAAACACAAAAGGAACTGAGATTGTACGATATCATTTACCTGTTTGTAATTTTCAAATAAAATCCTATATGATAATTTAATTCAAAGGGAAACATAAAATATAATTAATTTTTGATTAATCATGATATTTATATCCAAATTTGTACTATATAATCAACAAAAGGTAAATTGGATCAGAAAAACAAGTTTGTGTCAAATGAATTAAAATTAAGACAAAATCCCTTACTTTATGCTTCCTTATAGTTTAACACTCTTTAAACTCATGTATAATGGTTTTAAGAATGTTATTATCTTATAAAATAAACATATCATTGTTTATAAATTCATATTTTATCCTTTTAAATCATATTAACACTTGTTCGTTAATAATTTATCATTATTATCCTTCTTTCGGGTAATAATAGCTGTATTTTTTGTGGATTTTTTACTTGTTTTTTTCCTCTTAAATTAATAATTATTTAATCATTTGTAGAATGTAAACATGATATAAATATAATAAATATTAATTATATGTGTATTTATACTAGTCCTAAAATTTTTTGTGATAGGAAATGAAACGCACTGTTCATAGAGACTGCAGGTCATATGTATACATGAACATTGTTTCCATTTTTTGGTCATCTTGAAAGAAAGAATATTAAATGATATATATATATTATAATTTTATTACAATATTTATTTCATAAATATCACATATTTTTATTAATCCCATCCTTAATACTTTCCATGTAATGTGGGAACAAGTCTAATCGCTTCATGAGGCTGTAGAATGTCTTACACACGAGCGTCGTTATTTTATGCCCACAAAAGGAAATGCAAGAAGGTATGTGTAATGTACTAATTTTAGTATCATAATAAAATCATATATATCATATATATCAATAAAAAATAGAAATGAATAATTATTCAAAACCATGAAATGTGGTTATAGAAAAATGAATGACATCATTTCGCAAGGTGGAAGTCCACCGTATACACAAACGATGATTTAGTAACCTATTTTTTTTGGAAGTATGTGTAGTTATAGAAAACAAAATTAGAATAAAAACATCTCAGTATATGTATGATACTATGTTTATTATATAATAATGGTTTAATAATAATTTAAGGAGGTGGGGAAGAAAATACAAAAATTATATTAGAAGAACATTACCTCTTTTTCAGTAATCATCCTTAGGTTTTCAGTAAAACTATCAATGGACTGATTTATTACAAAAATAAGGATTTTATGATGTTTTGAGGGATTTTTTTGGATTTATATTCTCATTATTTATGTGATCCTAATTTCTTGAGGGGTGTGGTGATGTGGGGAGAGTGAGTTGCGTTTTTTAGTTGAGTAGGAGTGGCATTCTTGTAAATATTCAATATTATTCACTAATGGGTGGTCTCCCATACCTCATATTCATCAATAATTGAATAATAAAGAAGTGAAGGGTATAAAATATGACAATAGATATTATATATATGTAAAAAATACCTTATTTGTTGGAGATTAATATTAATAGAAGCACAGGTAACACACAAAAATGTTACTTTGAGCCAAACATCAGTAACAATGTTATTAATATATAGGTATCAATATGTTAATTATAAAATATCACATGGTACAATAATTAATATTATTTTATATTTATTAAAATTTAAAAATCTATTTGTTGATGATAGAATTTTTAGTAATTTAGAATCAATTAATATAATATCATTTAATATAAACTAAAAGTAATTTCAATTTTGACATTATTTATTTAATTGGAATTAAAAAAATATTAATAAAATTATGGAATTTGAATATATTACTTTATAAGCTATATTATATTTTATATAAATCTAAAAAATTAATATATGACAAAAATTATGTCAATTTACTTCACTTCTAATATTTTTAGTATCATTTATTTTAGTTAATTATTATGTAAATAATTTTTTCACTTCTGTTTCATAAGAAATTAATGTAATTATTTGAATGATAAATAATTAAAATAAATTATCAAGACAATATGAACTAATTTTCCTTACAAAATAATATTTTTAATCATAAATATGATTTTTTTCCTATCTCAATGCTTTATAAATATTAATAGCATGAAAGGTTTATTTTTTTTCCTTTTCCATACTAAACTTATTATATAGTTAAATATGAAATCATAGTATCCAAATATATAATAAAAATATATAATATGGTTTTAAGAGACTAAATAGGTTCATAAAATATTTTTTTGGAAATGTTTTTAGATTATTTTACACTTTGTATTAAATGTTTAACAAGTAGGTAATCTCATTTTTACCTTATTAAATATAATTAAATTTAATGGTTTTCTATAATCATTATGGTAACAAATTAAGTTGAAAAAATAGATTATATATATTATTTTGATTAAAAATATTGAATATATTCTTCCAAAATCTACTCATATTAGTGGTATTGTTGAATATAAAAATAGTCCCACAAACATGGTGAGAAAGCAAATTTTTGAAGTGATAATGTTCAAAAGTCCACATCATTTTAAATCTAAATTAAATATTAAATTGGTTCCAATGAAATAAATTGGAATAATATATGTATAATTGTACTATTTTTACTGTAAATAAAATCTAAAAAATTTTACAATTCTAAATTATTTAAATAAAAAAGTGATTTTCAGTTTATATTCAATGTGTTTCCCATATCATAAAAAATGAAACATCTCAAAAAATCCCAAAATTTCACCCAGTGATAATTTTGGTATTCAATTTTAAAAAATTAATTTTATTATTTCATATAAATTATATATAATTTGTATGAAATTATTTTAATTATTCATTCAAAACACGATTAAACTATATTTTTGAAAAATAATGTTTTTCAGAAAATATTTGTATTTTTCAAATGAATATAATTTTATTACTAGTAAATAGATAATTAATTAAAAAAATTAAAATATATACTTTCATAAGATATTTTCTTATATTCATAACATAAATTACAATGGATATACGAAAACTATAATAATAATATTAATTGTTTATTGTTGTTTGGTAATACTCAATTATGTGTCTAACAAAACCATTCGAAGAAACTCTTTGTTTCGTGTAATGAATGAAAAAATGGGTTTTTATGTAGTGAAAGTTATAAATAGTGTTATTTTATATATATGTTATTGGAAAAAATATTCTTTTATAATTTTAGGGTGTTATATTTTGTTCTTAATAAGGACCCTTAAATACGTCATTCTAAAAGAAGTTATTTCGTTGAGTGACTTCATCAAAGTTAGTGCATGTGATTCAATATATTTTCCCATTAAATTATAAAAAAATTATAAATATAATTCTACAAATTAATTATGTTACAATGACTTCATTTTTGTTTTCTAAAAATTACATTTTTATTATGAAACTCAAAGATCTATTTCATTTTTATGTGTAAGGTCCTCCCATTTCGGACTGTTTAACAACAAGCTTAAATGATTATTTTGAAAAGTCAATATATTAATCATGAAAAAGTATCAATAAATTAATTAAGTTAATGTATTTTAGAAAAAAATTTCTGGAAGGGTGACATAAAAATGAATGGTCAATTTAATGAAACAAATTTTTATCGGTAAATTACATGAAATATTCTTGTTAATGCATTCCATAAAATAAAAATGGAACTGAATAAATAAATTTAAATGTTGATTCCACTTCCTTTAATAAAATTTTTACGATTAACATATTATCAAATAATTTGGATCAATATCTCTATTATAAATCTGGTACAAAATAATGAAAACCAATTATATTTTATGATGATAATAAATAAAAATATACTAATATATGAAAAATAATTTATTTTAATTGTATATAATTGAATTTAATATATATGAATATGTTTTTAAATAAGATATTATGTTTATGATGTTTATTATACGGTCAGATAAAGTACATTTGTTGAAATCATGATTAAAAGTATGGGGTTCTTGTCCGTATTATCCCTCATTAAGATATGATTCCTATTCATCATGCTCATTATTTTATGTGGAATATATACACACCATGGATGAAATTGTATAATAATTATTTTTAATTTAAGTGGATTTGTTAATACATTATAGATTCCCTCTTTTAATGTATTTTTATTTAAAAGTTAATAAAGTCGTAGTAGCTTCATTTCCAATCTCACTTTGAATTTGAGATTGCTTATGAATAAATTTACATTTTTGATAAATTATATGTTATTTTATACAAAGAAACATTTTCTTTTATTCTCTTATAGTTATTTATGGTTTTAAATTTATACTTATCATTTAAAATCCTTTTATATTAAGTCTAATCAAAACATTTTCTTACAATTGGAGACAACATTATCTTATATTATTAGTTTCAAATATTTGTATATATTGTTATAATTAATTATTCTATTTTAATATATTCAGTATATATAATTTTATAATTTATAATTATAATGAATTTAAATTTATTTTTTTATATAATAATGAACAAAATCACTTCATGACATTTTTCACATAGTTCATCTACTATTTTCATTAACTGATTTTTTTAACTGGCATGCAAGTAAAATTTTTAATTTATATTTTACTTGTCGTAATTTTCCCACTCCCTTATTCAAATTTATTTGTATTTATTACTTTCAATGTTTTAATGGATTTGAAAATTAATTTTTAATATCTTCATTTGATAAATTATTTTCTTATAAAATAAAATTTATGAAAAATTCATGGTTTATTTATTATTTTATGTTAAATTAATATTTAATTATATTTACATGTGTTGTTTCATTTTTGTTAATAGATTTTAATATTTATTATACTTCACCATGGATATGATATAATGATATAATCCACCTTCTTAATTTGTATTGTTTAAGAACATGTTTTATTGAAATCAAAACGAAACCATTTTATTTCTCATTGGTTAATTATTCTATATTGGTATTATGAAATCGTTCATATTCATGAGGCACACATATGTAAGGTATATGATTATGGGATGTGTTGGAGTATTATATTCCTCCATTAAATTGGGTAAAAAAATTATCCCATGACATCATGATGGTACATGGGTGGATAACCCATATACACTTTGTTATTGGTTAGAATTAGTTATTCTAATTCTATATTTTTATGTCCACATAGTTATCAAAGTCTATTATAATAGTGTTATTGGAGGTTGACATTGACAATTGTTAATTTTTTATGCTAATTTTTTTTCTTAATTATTATGATATAAAATATAGTTATTTCATGTTCTCATGAATCATGATTATTGACTCATTGACCCATTTCATTAGACACATATATAATGTTATGTCTATTGATTTACGTCATTATTCTAGACCAATTTTTTAGGCATGATTTCCTGGTGCTTTATTCATATACCTTTATTATGATCTTAATCTCATATATGCAATTTATTCACACTTGTGACCATTTATTGATATCTAGTATATTTACTCCTTACTGATGTAATGAGATCAACCATTCCTGTTTTTCAATTTCCCCCCGTTATGAAGTGTATTGTTATGTACGATTAATATATATGGGTATCAAAAATATGGAATATTTATTGTATATATTGAAGAATGATTTTAAAATAATTCTATTATTTATGTAGTCTATACACCAAATAACCCACTAGGTTTTGAGTGAGTTATTTATTATTACATGTAATTAATATTCATGTTATGTAATTTAATATTTGTGTATGATATTCTTAGAATATCACAGTTGGTATCAGAGAAGGGTTTAGTTTGTTGTGAAGATACATTTATTAATAATAATTTAATAGAATCTAATGAAACATTTTATGAACAAATAGTTTTATTTAATGCACCTATATAAATTATTATGTTGAAATGAAAGTGTCATAATTTTTAAGTTGATCCTTCTTATATGAAATAATCACGAAATTGGTGTGGTTAGAGGTATCCTCTATATTATTTTTTTATGTTATGCTAGTTCTATAAATTCCATAATATATTGAAAAGACTGTAAGATTATTAATTCATATCTTCAAAGGATTGGTATTCAATTATTAATGAAATCTAATGGTGGTATAATAATGTCATCCCATGTATATAAATTCTCTTCGATAGAATTTTATGGTAATATGATTTTAGTGAATATTTTTATTATTGGTTTAGTATAATTTGATGTGAATTTGGGCATAGATTTGATCTCTATACATATATCATATATTAATTATTAGTATAGGAAAATCAATATTCATATTACTAATAAAAATATGAACATATATTAGTTCAAGGATGAATATTTAGTCCTTATGGAAACTAATACTTTTATATAGGATAAAATATCTAATAATTGGGGCTATTTATGTCAAATAGAATTAGAGAAATTAAATATTGATTATATAAATATGGCCAATGAATAAATTGATGTTTCTTATGTATAGATTTTTAGTATTCCACAAGATTAAATGGTTTATCATTCAATGGAATTCATTCATGGTGATTTGATTATATCATAGACTAATTATAGAATAAACTCATCCAGGTTGGGGGAAGAAAAAAAATATTCTCCAAAGAGAAGAAATCTGATTCTAACCCCTACGACTTCTCAATTATCTATAAAATTTATGATTTTTGAGGAATAAATAGAGGATATATAGCCACATATGAAGGTATGAAATTTTTTAATGATCATTATTTAAAATTATGGAATGATAATATGGGAGAGATGAACACGTGTTCCATTAACCAAGAAATTTATTAAGGTTTTGTTATTTAATTGATATAGGTCATAATTATTAATTCAA
Organism: Viscum album; assembly: GCA_963277665.1. Taxonomy (NCBI): domain Eukaryota; kingdom Viridiplantae; phylum Streptophyta; class Magnoliopsida; order Santalales; family Viscaceae; genus Viscum; species Viscum album. The sequence continues at coordinate 1,016,941,366 of OY728140.1, read as the reverse complement.
CTATCATGAAAAATGATGCATATTAACCACAATGAGTATTTCTAGTGTGAAAATGTAATAGAATACATTAAAGAGTATATATAATGATTCTTGGTTCACTATCAAAATGAGTATGAACATTATCAGTTTAAAGGGATGATGTAACCATTTCCTACACATATTTTAAAATGAGAGAACCTCACCATGAAGTTAACTATAGGTCCTCATATGAATCTAAGGTCAATAATTCCTTTTTTTATAGATTATATAATTATAAAGTAATCCCTTTATATTAATTTTTGAGGAGATTTTTTTAGATTAATATTCCAGGATATAAATAACGGTATTGATATGGTTGTATGAACTACCAATTTCAACTATATCCAATTTAGATTCTATTTAATTTTAAGTTATAGATAAGTATTCATCAATAATTGAATACAAATATTATCTTTTTTACTTCCTATCATTCTTGGATTTATGATCAATTTAAAAGGACCATTAATACATTATAGGATATGATTAGATCTCATTAAATGGATTTACAAGGAGGATGATATGAAAACCATTACCTAGTAGAGTTCTAATATACAAAAAATTCAATTCTATCATTCAAATAGAACCATATGATGTTATATATATGAAGAGGTATAAAGCTTAAACATCTTATTATAGATTTAAAGATAGTAAGCTATTGGGAATGATTCTTTCTTACGGAATGTTAGTGAAAATTCAAAAAAATACATGATAAATTAGAACTAAAAATTATTTATAGAGGAAATATTATAATAATCATTGAGGATATTTAGAGTTAGAAGTCATGGACAAGTGATTCCTTTGAATATCAACAAGGAAGCGGTTTTTGAGATTTGAGATGAATGGAATATTGTGGTAAAAATATTTTAACCCATTCAAAATATTTGATCATATGAAGAAAGTACAGTATCATCTTGAAAATCCACTTAACCTATTTCACATACAAGATACATTCCACGTATCACTTTTGAGGAAGTACACACCTAATCCTTCACATGTATTGAACACTAATTTATTACAACTAGAAAATGATCTCTCTTATGTGGAACAACTAGTAGTAGTCTTGGATCATAGATAAAAACTATTATGAAACAAGACCACTAAATATGTTAAATTTTTATTGAGTAATATCATTTTTTGGGTTAAGATGTTTGAATCCAAAATAATCTATGAAAAGAAATTTATACGTTGAAACTATTTGGTGGAATGAATATATCATTATGAGATTGTAATTTGTATTCTCCATTAAAAAAATACCATTTTGGAAACTGTGTTTCACATGAAACACCAAACTAAAATCTGTAGTGAAATATTTTATTTTGGATAAACCAGCACAGTGAATGATAAAAATTAATACATTTTGATAAGGAAATATGTAATATCCATAAGAAAAATAATAGGGGACTAAAACTATAAGTAAATTAAAAATACTAAGAAGATGAAATCTTTATTATCATGGTATTATTTAAAGACAATTCCTCTAATAAAAATTATTTCAATAGGATACGTATTATAAATAAAATATTAATTTTTGGAATGATGCAAATGAATAATAAGAAGTATTCTAGAAATTTCTAGAAATAATTTAATATTACCATTATACATATGGAAGGTAAACATATAAACATTGGAAATATGGTGGTGAGACAAATAACCACTAGATATATGGTAATTGTATATAATTATTTCTAATAGGTACAATGATGCTTTGTAATTGTTAGAAATAAATTTAATAAATTATAATAATATAATAATAAATAATTCTGGAAGAAAATATGAACAATTATTTGAAATATTTTATTATAAATTTTTTAATAAATCTCATTAAAAATTATTATTATAATTGTCAATATTAAGAAATTTATATATTTATAAAAATAATAGGATGATTATTATACCAATGTATTCATAAAATTAAGCTGTTAAAAGGAAAAAAAATTTAATTAGATGTAATAAAAATCCATTAATGCTAAAATATTATAAGTTGTCAAATATTGTTTTCCTATGTATTGATTAATTTTATCTTAATAAATTAAATATATAAATTTTTAAGGATTATAATAATAAATTTAAAGTTTCAAGATATAAAAATATAGTACACACCTCTATTTATTAATTGATAAGAAATAATGTTAATTATACATAACATTTTAAAAATTAATTTTTCTATAAACTATTTTATGGTTTTATATATAGTTTATTTTTAAATATTATATCTCATATTTTAAAATAAAAATAGACTAAATGTATTTGAAAATATTAATCCTCGTGTAAAAATAATGTTATAGGGTCAATTTCATTTTTATATAAAATAAATGTTACTCGGGTGAATCATGTATGATATTGATAATACAGAAAAGATAAAAATACATTATATGTTTAAAATGTAGTATAAAAAAATAGTGGATACTGTAGAAAAAATTTAGGCTCTTTATTTGTTTCACATATGGATCCATGTATCATTTTAAGATGATCTTCCCTACGAATTAAGTAATTAGAAAGTGATAATATTCCACTGAAACTCACCTATAAAAAAAACTCTCAACCACATATTCCAAACCAATAGTACTCTTTGGTTACATCTTTAATACCTGTAAATTTTACTTCCCAAAATCAAATGAGACATTGGTTTTATTTTTGAACAAATATGGAGGCTTGAGTCCTTAATTTTAAAGAAACCTATTTGAGGATAGAATTATTCAAATGATCTACTTGTTCACATATGTTTCAATTACATTACCATGTTATATCTTTATAAATCTTGTTATCCACTCTTATTTAAATTTTTAAAGAAATTTTTTATTATTTCAAATTAATACAATTTTTATATAAATCTAAAATCATACTCATTCATTTATACACCAATCTATTATTTTGGTGGTTTCAACCACCTACTTGATCGATTATACAATAAAATTTTCATTTTCATAATTAAAATGTAAAAATACATTATGAATCATAATATATGATCTAAATGAGTAATTTATTTCACTAACATGATCCTATAATTTTGATAATAAATTTAATGGTCATTATTATGTAACTTATTTTTATTAATAAATTACACAAAACCTGCTCATCTGGACTCTATTATCTTGAACCATAACCATACCATTCATCATGTGAAAATGGGAATGAATGAATCATTGTAATAAAATTAATAGACTATGTTAAATAATACAACAATGATTTAATTTTTATCAATAAATTAGGATCAACATATCCATTATAAAACATATATGAAATAATCAAAATTACTAACATCAGATGATGAAAATAAATAATAACCAATACATGTGTAATAAATACCAATAATTTTAAAGTATAAAAGATTAAATAATTGAACATGTTTTTTAAATAATTGATTGATATGGTTATATTTATTTTTCAATAGGTTAAAAATCCATTTAGGAAGTTATTTTTTAGGGAAAATATTTTTCATCCCAATTTCCATTTATTGTGATATAATTAAAATTTACAACTTTTTTTCATTATTTCATCTATAATTACAAAGGATATATTTTTACTATACTCCTCATGAAACTAAACTTATTTAAAAATACATCTTATATTTCCTTCTTAAATGATTTTTTATATATGTGTTTCTAAATTAAAAAGGGTTTCTTTTCTAATATCACATCGAAATAAAAATTGTTTATGACTAAATATTCACTATGAAAAATTACCGTTTTCCTATATATAAATCACCAAATTTTTTTATTATATAAATATATCCAGTTTTTATAATTCATCCCACAATTTCACTTATATTTACATAAAAAATGTACCAAAATTTTGGTGGTAAGTTGATTCAACCTTATCAAATCATTTTGATCAAATACACATTTTTTCTAGGATCAAATTATATATATTCTTTTATTAACTTAATTATCTATAATTATATGATTTCATATTATTATTTTATATTAGGATAAAGTTTTTATAAATAATAATTAAAGTAATCTCATTTTAAAATTTTCCACATTATTCATTTCCTATTGTATTTTACATTTGTAACAAAATCTAGAAAGGAATATTTTTTTCCATTAATTTCAAATGAAATTATGTCCATATTGTCTTCTTCAATTTTATTTTTGAATATTACTCTCAATGTTTTTATTTTTTTCTCAATTAATTTCTATTCCAATTTTATTATAATTTATTTCATTTAAAATAAAAATATCAATAATGTAAAGCGTACATATTTTTATTTCTCAAAGTAATTTTTTATAATATTTGATAGTGTTTTTCATCATTATAAATTTAATATAATTTTTTATATACTTAAATGATGATATTATCTTATAAAATCATCTAAATTATTTCTATGGAATGATTATTATCATGAGTTATGGATGTATTGGTGAAACCCATTTATTTTGCATGGGTTAATTCATCTATAATGGGATTATGAAAGATTTTATAATTAGGTTTCACACATATAATTGGTTTATCATTATATAATGGATGATTAATTTATATCCATACAATGAATTTTTAAAACATTTATATATTATACGATCCGGATGAGACACAGGTGGGTAGCCCATGTTATCAATGATATGGGGCGCGTGTGTTAAGCGCAAGTCCACTATGTTATGGAAATGTAGTTTTCCTAGTTTTTATTGATATGAATATATTGGTATTAAACCTTGTTAAATGTGTGTTTTTTAATTTTTATTCTTATTCCATATCCTTATGTTATAAATCATACATAGGTTATATTATCTTGACTGATGTTTTTTGACTCCCATTTCCACATTCCTATGAGTCATGTATTATTTTCTCACATGACATTATATAATGAATCATGATTTACGATCCATGTTTTATTGGGTTTTTTGCTTATTATTTGATTACATACAATTATTAGGTTATCATACCCACATCTTCATCTGATATTCACTTATGATCTTCGATTGGTATCTCTAATTTTTACCTCTTACTGAGTATCTGAATTCACCCTTTCTCATATTTCCATTTCTATAGGTTATAATGTAGATTTTACACTTTAAATATCTATAATGGTATAATTAGTGATTAATATCTTTTGTGATATTGAATAATTGTTATAAAATAATTAAATTATGTGTCTATTCTCAAAAGAAACTAATCATATAGTTTCCAATCATGTAACTCATTGTGATACTTAATGAATATTCATATACAATGATGTATTATGTATGTATATTGAATAAGGTTATCTTAAATATTAAATGACAAACTAAGACTTATCATCAACATTCTTTTATAAATAATCATTCATAAAATAAATATAGTAGTTCACAAAAAAATGAGGTCTATAATGAATCATGTATTTATTAAACAAATCCTATAATATCATGTTATAAATAATTTTATTTAATAGAGTGCCAACGAAAATATATGTTATAGAGTTAATTACATATAGATAGATTCATAACCCCTATGTAACAGTCAATAAACTAGTGTTATTCTATGGTTGAAAAGCTTAAAAGTATATATGTTCAGAGAAATATTATCTAGAATGTGACATTGTCCATGTTCAAAATAGACATGGTATATTAAAAATGTTCTGAAATCGTAATATAGTGTCTTAAGTATATGAAAATAAAAATAACCATTTCTTAACACTAATATGTTTTTTATTGTTTTTAATAAAAAATATAAAACATTAAAAATTATATATGCAACATATCTTGATAAATTAGTCAAATTATCTATATTTTTACCACAATTTATAAACAAATCCACAACCAATGAAAAATGATAAAGGGTGGAGTTTTAGAAATGTAAGAGAAAATAGATGATATGTCTACCAAAAAATATATAGAACCATCCTCCTATAATAAAATTGTCTCGCTATTAAAAATATCATATAATATTACTCCCATAATTAGAGGCAACTCTCTAACTTGCATTATATTTCCCTCTCTCCATTATTAATGCCTTTAATCCATCATTAATACTGTAATTAATAGACTACCAAAACCCTACATGAAAAATCATGATCAATTAATTTTATTGTTATCATTGAATAATATAAATTCATTATTAATAATAATATATTTAAATTCACAAAATTTATAATTAATTAAAAAAAATTATTAATACTCTTCCAATTAAATGTTTATAAAGTAGTATATCATGTCAAAAATAACTCAACAATATTTTTTCAAAAGAATTTTTCAAATAAAAACCATACATATTAAAAAATATCGCATTATATTTATCAAAAAATTAAAAGGTATAATTCCTCATTAACATTAAAAATTATATTTAATAAATGAAGTCAATGAATTATCCAGAAAAAATATGGATGGCGGATTTTTATACATAATAAAGAAATTCTACCCCACGAAAGATACAATATTTTATTCAAATACTATTATTTATTACAACTCCATTTTATATTCCCGATCACAATTGTTTCAAAATTTTTTTCTGTTTCAAAAAATCATGAACATGTGGAATATAAATCCCATTAAACAATTATTTTTCTACAAAATAATTCACCTGTATTTCATCAAATTTGATATTAGCTTTCTCCACCATCGTCATCAACAAAATAACATGAAATGTGTACATTAAATATCTTCTCTATTCTGATATAAGTAAGGAATTAAGAATCACCTAAAATTATAGATTTATCTCTAAATTTTATTCCACTTTTCAAATCCTTTCAAAAATTTAAAATCGATACCCTAATTTCTGATGTAGACATCCTTTAATTTCAATGTTTTTGTTGTTCGAAACTGAGGAGAAACTCCCAAAAAAATATGATCACCAATATTAAACACCACTTTTTACTATATTTTATCATCATATGAAATCTATCAAATAATTACCCGATTGACCTAAAGGCCATCTATTTTTCTTCATTTTTGATAATCCACATTTTAAGGGTTGAAGGGAAACACTACAAACCCCATAGGGTTTGTGAAATTACATTACCCATAGGTCATAGAGGAATTCATTCAAATTATAACTACATGGAACTGATCCTCCCCATTTTCTACATCATGATGTCAGCTCTCTGACTATTCATGGTTGTTTGGGTACGCTTCTCATTCATGCACAGGCTGGTCCTGATTGAAGTTAACATACCTTCTCATTCTTCCAATTCTGATTTCCCTACTCTGGTGAATACACCTTCTTTGAATACTCATCTAGATAATTCTCATTATAGAGTTTGTATGGCCTATGTAATCAAAATTTTATGTGGCCCAAAGACCATGAGGTGGGCTGAAGGCCTTGAGGTGGCCCGAAAGACTTATTAGCCAAAAGGACATGGGTGACCCAAAGGTCGTAGAGGACTCGAGGACCTAACCGGTGAATCAAGAGCCCAAATGGATGAATTTTTACAGATACTATAGTACCGAACAATACGTGCCACATTACTGCTATAATAACGATAAAATATGTCTCCGCCATAATTTGATATCGGGTCTCATGGATGCACTTTCTAAGGTCTCACTTAATAGGTTATGGAGCTTGTGCATCTATGAAATAATAAATATTTCAATATTCATAAAATAAACATTATTTTACATTATTTTACTTCATATGAAAGTCAGTTAAAAAGAATATTTTCTCATGTTTCCACCCATCATACATATAATACAAAAGTGTTACCATACAATTGCGGAAATAGTTTCTTGTATTTTGAGGGTTGATAAATCATATTAAAAGAATATTCCAATGATGAAAAATAATTCTCCTCACATCATCAAAACATTATCACACATTTTGAAGAATATTATCTAAAATCAATAAAATATTCTCTTTTTCTATCTTTTTATGATTTGTAGGATATTAAAATACTCATATGAGTATCTAAATCATCCAAATTTCATTTCAAAAATATATATGTAAAATAAAAATCAATATTAAATATTATTTTTTTATAAACTCCATAATTTCTAACTTTATTTTTGACATAAAACACATAATGGTAATTAACTAAATTAGTGTTTTGAATGGGTAAGAAGTGTGATTACGGTGTGATATGTTCCACCAAAATGCAAATAACATCATTTGTTCAAGTAAATTTGGTAAACCATAAAGAAATATATGTATATTTCTAATAACATCCAATATTGTATATGTAAATTTTTAGTCACTTAGATGGTCATTCATGTTCCAAAATGATCTATTTACAAACTAATCATTTAAAAAAAATATTTATAATTTCCTTCTACATTCTAGACAACCAAAACATCTAATTTATATTGTGATCTAATTTTCTATTTCCTCTATGAGCATCATAATTCGAATTTCAAATTATATTTCTGTTATGATTTCAAAAGAGCATAAGAATAACCACATTATTTTTCAAATAAAGCAACATTCTTGATTCCATAACACATCAGCTAGTATAATTCATAAAATAAAAATTTTATTTAATTATCAAACATTTTATTTCATATAACTATGAATAGTTTACTAGTTCTCTTAATGTGTAATTATGATTTAAACTAAAAAAAAATTTATCATTCTTCATTACATATATCACTAAATTAAAATTGTCCAATATACTAATTAATAAACATTGTTGTCATAATATCAAGATTTTTTAATGATTAAGTCCTCTTAATAAATTGATTAATTATAAAATTTCCTTTTCTTGGGGTATAAGAATGTTTAATATTAATGTTAAAATGATACTCTAACATCCTTTAATGTCTAAAATTGAGATTATTCTATGAGAATATGTATTTCAAAAAATAATGAAATGTATATACAATGATGTTGTCAGAAATGAAATAAATCTTATAAGACATAAATTGGTAATCCACCCTGTCTAACAATAAAATATATATAGAAAAGTAATTTTAATTGTGATTAAAATATCAGGATCTATAATACCTGAAAATATCCCTTTATTTTAGGACACACCAGAAACCTAAAACTGAAACATCAAAATATACATAATTGAAATCAACTTATTCAGGAAGGGTATGTACTGAAATAATAGTAATTATTTCATATAAATATTAAAAAATTTTATGGAACTTCACATCCAATTAAAATACAACTCCTATCTTATTCATATCAATTTTTAAAAATATAATTTTTTTAATTAATAATAAACTTCTAGTAATATCTATTCCGTATAAAAAGATACATATTTCAAATCTCATCCTAAGACAAACCGAAGGCATAATTGACTCTAATGTTTTATAATCAACATATATCAATTTATATAAAATAAATATATATAACATATTCAATTCAAAATTTAAATTTAAAAATCTTTTTTTATAACTTCCGTTTTTCACATAAAATTCCCCAAAATACTTTTACATAACATTCATGATCCAAATTTTATATTGGATAAATAAGTATATAGTACATGTAAAGAACCATAAAATTATCCAAATATTTGTGGAATGTAGGATTAATCAAATCCAAAAGCACTTTATGTAAATTAGTGACTTGAAAAGTAACAAACATAAATTGGTGATGGAAAAAATACATTGAAAAGTTATCTTTGGGACATCTTCCTCAATTACCTAAAGTTGATGTTCTCCTTTAAAAATATCAATAATTTAAAATTACTAATATACCTTTATATGATATAATAAATCATAAATATAAGGTAAAGGATAATATTATTCGTTATAAATTTATTTATTTTTGACAATCCAATGTATAATTAAAATCTATCTATGGATTTTTATTATAAGTAACTCTTTTATTTATAATGGTGATATTATTTGATGAATGAAATCATTCAACTCATATTTTTAAAAATATTCATTTTATATCATGTAACTCTTATGGTTCCATGTGGTATGAGGGTAAATAAATTTCAATTTTTCATGGAAAATAAAAAAAATAGCATTATACATTTATTTGTGATGGTAACCCAAAGAAATATGCAGGGAAAAAATTATGATACCTATGGAATGAAACTAATTTTTTAAGATGGATACACATATAATAGGTTTAAATAACGGATCCTACTATATAAAATGATAGAGGCCAATTTCTCAAACATTGAGCCACGCATATCGATATTAACATCCCATTCTTCATAAAATGGATAGAAGACCCCATCAGGTATAATAAAAAGAATCCTTTGATTATGAATGTCAATTTAAGTTTTATACTATTTAATACAACTCATCGTTATTATAAGGTCATAAATTATTTACTCAAGGACTATATAATTCATACAAATTTCTATATTACCAATTATTTTGGAATATGACAGTCATTTGAGTCCTTGTTCATTTATTTCTCCTAAAAGAGTGACAATTATCACGGTATAAGGAATTATATCAATATATAAACATAAATGATAAAATAACTTTGTAGATATAAAAGTGTTAGATAATCCCATATCATATAATGTTGTAGTGTGTGTAAAAGTACTTATGATTATAGTTTCCTAAGACATTACATACATATATATCACTTGTTATTTGAACAATATTCAATACATAACATTATGATCCAATGTAGAACAGTAAAGGTTATGTGTATTTGTAAAACTCGATACAGAAAAATATTGTATATATTGACACCACATGATTTCCTAAAGTATTAATCACACTCCATTATCCACTCCTCTTGATGGTAGATTTCTCACCAAAACTCAACAGTTTCTCAAATATCACTCTACTATGAAAGTAGATCTAAAATATTGGATCAAATTATTTATTACTTGTTTAAAAATTGTTTAATAGTAGTAGAACAAATCATTTATGATAGTGGCTCTTTGAACGAATGATGTTGTGATTGTTGTAATTTCTCCCTAAATAATAGTCATCCTCTAATGATTCCTTATTATAGATTCTCAGTGTTAGAAGAACAATAATATATAATTTTCCCATTTTTGAAGGTGTCACTAAATTAGTTTGATGGTAACACTATAAGCCATCCATCATGTTAGAACCGATTTGCAACTTGATGATAGAATCCTCTTAAATGATAGTGGTAAATGAATATTTATGTTAAAAGGTATATTTTTATTCTACTACCATTTATGTTATTATCCTATTTACATTGATAATAAAATTATACCATACTTAAAAAATAAAAATAATTTCATGGAAAATAATTTACGATGCTCTCTTTTTTTAATTTTCATTTTTAATTGTTCGTATTTATAATATTTTTTATTTTCACTTTTATGGTATTATTCTTGAATTTTACTTTTCTATGATAATATAATCTATGTGATTTAAAAAATGTTTTTATATTATTATATGTTATTCCTCATTTCTCATTGAAAAATACTTCATATGTTTTATAAAAAATTGATGATTACATTTTTTATTTTAATTTTATATAAATTATTTTTTAATATAGTTAAATATTTTTAATCTATTTTAATGTATTAAATACTTGTTTGAATATTTTATATATTTTATGTATTTATTTTGAAATATATTTTAATTTTTATTCATATTTAATCTAATATTGATTTTCATGTAAGTCATTTAATGAGTATTCTATATTTTGATTAAATAATTTTATTTAATTTTTTTTAAATTCTTAAACTAATTCAAAAAAATTATTTGAGTTTGTTTGAATTCCTTAATTTTTATAGGTAGTTTGGTTTATCTCTAATGGGATTATGGTGGACTAATTTTTTATTATTTTGAATTGATCTAAAAATTAACATGAGTGTTTAGTCCATATTAAAATTTATTTAAAGGACACGATTATTCTTGTAACTATCAAAACACATCATAATAAGAATATATTATTATATACATTCATACTCTTACAACATTCAAATGAACTAGGTATCAATTTGTTTCTGTCATTTTTATGAAAAATCAATGAAGGAATAATTCTAATTTTCTTCAATATCACCATGCAGTGTTGAACTATAACATTTATGAAATTATTATAGTACATTATCTAAATCACTCAGAAGGTTATAAGTAAACTATTTCCAGAGAAACAATATTTTTTTCTTCTATATAATTGTAATATTTATTCTATCTTTTCAATTCTGGATAGATTTTTGCAGTTAATATTTTATCGCACTGGTTATACAACTTATACTAAATAGTTTTTCGTTGTGTTACCTTACTAAAAAAAGTTACATTATTATAATTACCATCCCAAAAGGAAGAAATATAGTTTTTAGAAACTCATTATAGAAATAATTTGTTTTTTTTTACTCATAGAAATGATTGTTTGTTTTTAGGTTTGGGGATTATCCTCAAAAAATCCTAGGTTGGTATTCAACACTATGTAAAAGTATTTTTTATATTTCTACCAAGTAAAAATATCTCCATATATCTCACATTGTGGGTTCCATACATAATTATATGGTGTGTGAATAAAATAGTATGATCATTTAGTTCCAAACTACTATAAAAATTACTTATGTTCTTATTTTTAATTTTCAACATACACTCTTAAAATTTCCCTTATTCTTATAATTTTATAAAAAAATTGTTAATATTTTTAAAACCCCAAATAATAATTTTTAATAACTATGATAATTTTAATAATGTTTTATTCTCCCACACTTATATACCATCTTTCGTCACCATTCAAGACCAAAACATTTGTATCAAATACTATTCTTTTTTAAGGATAGTTTTTCTCGATCATTATTTTTCTTGATACATAAAAAAATTTATTTTGAGGCTACCCTATTAGAAATCATTAGTTCTGCTCTGTTGTTTCTTTTATATTCCATATATTTTTATTATAGGTTGTTCGTAAAATGATTAATTTAAATTTTTTTTAAATATATTTAATTATCTATGAAAACATATCCTAATACATAGAAAGACTATGTAAAGATATATTTCAGTTTTGGAAACTCAGGATCTTGATTTCCTAAATCAATTGAGACCAAATCATTTCAATGGATGTTTTTACAGATATTAAAAATACATAATGGATGTGTTTTAAAAACAATATGTAATAATGTTAAACTATCATGGCTAGAAAATATTAGATACCTGATTTTGAAATTAAAAAATTAAATAGAAATTATTTTTTAAAAAATGTATTAAATTAAAATACATGAATTACATTTACTTCGCTCTATGTATAAGAGTTAACAGTCATATATCTTCTTGTAAAACTTTTTATGAAATATAAGGGTCTTTAAAAGTGTAACAAAATTTAAAATTATTTAAGTTACTTATTGACCCTAGTTTTGACTACCCTTTGGTTTGGATATTCTCTAAGGGTTGTTAAAGTAAAATTAGGACTATTTTGAGTGATTTTTGTGGTAGTTAGTGTTTGGTGAACCATTTTACCATACTGTAAACCCCTAGTAAAAACTGTGAAATCAAAGCAGTTAGAAGGGGGGAATGGTTTGTGAAGTTTCCCAAACTGTGTGCCCACTGGGTGAAAATTGTGCTCTCCAAAAAATAAGATCCAACGATTAAGGAGAAAAAATTATTAACTACGTATACCCATATTAAAAACCATGAAAAGTAGAATTAAATAACCTATAAATTATTTTGAAATCACAATAACCCATCATGTAACACATAATTAGACTCTTTAGAACCCAAAATTATTTCATGGTCTTTGAAAGATCTCATGATGTGGAATAGAAACCTCCATCCCATTTTTTAGGATCAATGCATTAGCGATTTCCTTCAATATCCTATAAAATTATCGATCTCATAACTTTTGGGATATCCCAATATCCCATTATCTCCTCAATAGATAGTGATAGAAAATGATGTAATCGATTGATCTAATCATCATTTTTATGTATCATGGTTTTAGGTTGTATTTACATATACCCAAATCCTTCATCTTAATTAGGGGGTCCTGATGTTGTTTTTGTGTAGTTTTGATCCCACAGATAAGGGTAGGTGGTTTAGAGATTTTTTCCCTTCAATTGAGACCCCTGATTGCTTATTTTGGTTTAGAAATTAGATTTTATTTTATATAAATTTCACAAAATGAAATTATTTGATGTGGTATTTAAAATATAATTAAAATTTATAACCCCTCCCCCCCAATTATAATGATAAGGTAATTTTTGGATTGATTGTGAATAAATAATTTATTTAAGAAATTGATTGGATTGATTGATCTAAGAAATTGAAATGATTGAATGGAAATTTTTGAGAATGATAGATTAAACCGAGTTTTTTTTTGAAAGGTAAATAATTTTATAAAGAAAAATTATTATTTTTTCAAATGAAAAATGAATGTTGAAAATTGAAATCATATCAAATTTATTTTGAATATATTTTAAATGATACATTTGTCTATGAGTGAGTGATTAATTAAAACACATGTAAGACTGTGTAGTTACTGTGCATCTAGGGAAGAAATACTAGAACTCAGATGCCCTAGAAATGAATAGATGATGAAAACACAAATTAAACCTTGTTCAATATGATTTCTTAGGGTGGGTACCCTAATGGTATGTTGAAATATTATTTGAATAGCCTAAATCAAAGGGTTTGTGTACACATATATTGAGAAATGTTGATGAATGAGTATTGTGAAGATAATATTACTTTAATATGACAAATCCCAAGGTTTATTACATGTTTTTAAGATATGAATTAGTTTTATGTTTACATTCCATTGATTAAGGAACTATTTTATTCTTGGAAATATATTTATATAAATGATTTATATAAAATGATCATTTAAGCCTCTTATGATATAGAAACCATCTCTTTTAAATAAATTCACGTTTCTTTGTAAAATTGTTAATGAAATTACATGAAATGTAATTTTTCAATATTAATAATATATCATATATTTTTATGAATTTGATTATGGATCACTCGGTATGAATCTATTAGAATTTATAGCTCACAACCTATCATTTTCTTCAAGAAATTTTTAGATTTTATTATTCTTTGTCCAAGTAAAGGGGAAGTTCAACTTGTAGGGGGTGGATGTTAATCATCATTGAGACCTTGAGGTATACGGGAGATCTGTGGAGATGTGATCCACCAGTTATATTTAGAAGTCTAATCATTAATCTTGTCATTTTTAGTGAGTTTTTATGATATAATTATTTGTGTTTTACTTATTTATTCCTATAAATTATCCATGAGGAATATTTATCATACAATATTCTATCTTCGATCATCCATTATTTTGTGGAAAAATTGTTTCGAATTCATCATTATATGATTCTAGGTTCTAGTCACCAACCTATATGGATCGGAATCACCCTTTAGGTTATGTATGAGAGGGTTTGGGTATTAGTATACTAGGTTATTTGGGTTGATTTAAGTTATAGTGGTACCAAAGGGAAGTTTTAGGGCCTTTACATTATGTAGTTATATAGTTTGGGTTGTTATACTAGTTAGATATAGGATTGTTGGGACTTAAGATGTTGTTACATGTGATTTTCATGATATCTCTCATCATAAAAATCCTTCAGCCTGCTTGTTTTTTTAAAAAATTTGTCTTTGGGGGAATAATTTGATCAAATTATAGTCATTTACCAACAGATCTATGCCCTTTAATATCCTATTAATTCTTGATTGAATTATTGACATAAGTATCCTTATTGATGTTTTAGTTTTGTCATTTTGTGTATTGTAACATCATGAATCTATGAATATGTTTGAATAAGACACATGAGGATGCTAATGGGGAACCAAAATTGTAGAAACACTTGGGTGCGAGAATCTTGTTGAGATAATGGTCTACGTTGTTTACGATTTGGGACATTTACACTATTCCTATTCAAGCTTCGATAGTTCATCAAAGAAGGGAGATATTAATAAATCATATTCAACATTTTATTTTCTAGTATAAAAAATCCATAATCAAGCTCTAATGATCCTCAAAAGACTAAGGATGAGTTGAAAAGGTCGACATTATTTTTGAGATATTTGAAATTCATTATTTGATAATTGTGAAATCTGTCACCTTTAATATTTTGGGACCTAGAATGACATGGTGGTACTTGATGGTGATGGTGAAGAATCATGAGGGAATTATGTTGAATGAAATTAGAGATTATTTCACGGTTCATGTTTTTTTTGGAATCGATGGTCTTAGAATAATCCATGATGTTTCTCTATATCCATCATAGTGAATGGACCTTGACATAGTACGTGAATTGTTTTGGTGAGATTGTTCAATTTTCTTTTTAAGTGGTGAAAAATGAGAAATAGAAGGTTTGAAGAGTGGATATGGGTCTTCATGTTGGTATCTGATCTCATTCCCTCATGCTGAATTTCACTTCTTTTTCTGAAGTGCTAGATAGAAAGTGGATGGTTAAGATTTACATTGCTGGTAGGTAGAGGTTGATGGTAGTTCCCTTATCTCGCAGTGGTAGTTCTGTGAGTTTCATTAAAGGGAATACAATGTGTGATATATCTTATGGTGCATATTGAAAATAATAATCATCAAGACCTCCTATATTGGTTCTATAATGATATTTTATATTCATTTAGAGTGGAAATAATGGGAATTTAAAATGGGGTTATACTAAGGACCCCAATATCTATAGTGTGTTTGGTCGCTCATTCCACCTATAGAGGTCATTCTATATCTTTTTCTCTCAATTCAGTAGAATTGGATAATTATTACCAAAATGTATCATGGTGTAGTTAGATGTTTCATGAATTTAGAGGTTTCATCCATAGGAACCGGCAATAAACATCTTCCACATAGTGAAAGAGTATCTAGAGGAAAATTATGTGGGTCTAGTGGAAATGAGAGGTACGATCACTACATGTTTGTCTTTAAAAACATTTTAATTTTATATCGGTGGATAAAACTCATTTATATCAACTCTTATAGTGAACTTTTAATATATATATATATATATATATATCTTTTCTATATGTGATAAATATTACTATACCCCTCTGAATGAAGAGAGAGAAGGGTCTTCGAAGTACTATTTTTATTTTTTCTCTACAAGAGATTGATCTTGCCTGTGATTTTTCAGATCTCAACATGTTAACACTTCAAATTATTTTCTTGATGTATTGGATTATTTTTTCACAAGGACTAATTTAATTTTTTCATTACTGGGTCTCTCATAATGTGCATGATGGGGTGTTCTATGGTTTTTATGGAGAATAGGACCAACAGTCACGAAAAGTTGGACCACTTTTTTCAAAGTTGGGAAGGGTGATATGAATTTTATTCTTCCAACACAGTGATAGAATATTTAAGCTGTTATGTACCTCCAAATTTTGTTGAGTTTCTAGAGACACCCAAATATACCCACTTGGTAGAAGAAGCTATTATATTACATATAGGGGATGAATCCACAACCACTGAAGATGTAACATATAAACACACAAAGATTTTGGGAGGTTTGAAAATGTAATGGAAATGTACGGGATTGATAGATATTGGGTTGTAAATAGAATAATAACATATATAAGATAACAAATTTAATTAATTAATGAAAGACATAATGATTTGAATATATGTAATAAATTTATATGGGTGGATCCTAGGTCGTTATTGGGCTAGAATAAATATAACTTTTTCTATTAATTTTTTATTCATTAGATCACAAGGTATTTATTCAATTAGATAAGTCCCATATATCTTCCTATAATTTAATGCATAACCAAAACCAAGGCTAAAAAACAATTCACATAGAAGATCAATTTCATGATCAATCCATGTAATTGGATTTTACTAGCACACAAAATGAGTAGTTGTTAGAGTCTGCGAAGATAAAGAAGAAAATAAGTAAAATAATTGAACTCTCAAACCATAAAACTAATTTAATAATTTAATAACATCAAATAACATCCAATACAAAACCATGAAAATCCATTGAATCAAAAAATAAAATTTTTTTCATTTAATTTATGCACGGTTCCCAATGAAATATGAATGTTGACTTATAAAGGTATAATTGAAGAAATGAAAAACAAAGAAGAAAACAAACAATCCATCATAGTGTGAAGAATATCACAATTTTTTGAATGAGAAAATTCAGAAAATGATTTATTGGTATAAATTTGATAACAAAAAGGAAAAATGAAATGAAAAATTAGAACAATAAGAACTTTTATTAATAAAAAAAGGTGAATGAAAAACTGACATGAGAAAATTAAAGATGTGGCAATAATATGAAAGCATAAAATTACTGTTGAACGAATAAAAACATAACAAAATTACATAAAAAAAAATGTAAATATAAATATTATTAGCCTAGGGTGGATCCCCCAGCAAAAAATTCCTTCCCCATTAATTGGAATAATCAATGGGGGTTATAATTAAATGAAAATTTTACTTCACACTATTTACCTCAATATTCATCCATATACATTACCAATTTTAATGTCTGATATTTTCATTGAATAAGGATTAATTTGGGTGTTTAATTGAATAAAAATATCGTATACCTTATCTCCTCTAATATATATCAATATTTCAGGCCAATTGGATCAGAAATTTGGACTTTATTCTTGAAATGATGGGCTGATTTTATGGCCCTTCCAATCAGTCCAAAAAAATCAATGTCATAATGGGATCACTAGATCTACATGAAATCATAAAAATTAGATATGTAAATCATTGAATGAAATGATATCTATAACATTCTATATATATAGTAAAACCTTTTACATCAATGGTATTGAATAATACACTCCACTATTATTTGATGTTTCTAAGCCCGAGAATGCTTTGTCTAGAAATTTGTATAATCATATAAAAAAATCTCTAAATTACCTTGTGATTAATTTATTGATCCTAAAATAAACAGGTGTTTTACACAATGTGATCAATAATATCCGAAAATATCAAATTCAACTAGTTAAAATAATTAATTCCACAATGTGTTGAACAATTAGTCCAAAGTTATCACTTTAAACAAGAATCACACACATGATTAAAACATAATTTCAATTAATTTAATCCACAAACACACTCTTTATCTAATTTTAGACACATGAATATTAAAATTTAATAAATTTATATTATCCTTTTTAAGCGGATAATTACACACCAAAATTTATTTCTTCTAATCTCTAGAAAAAGGTATCATAAAAATATGAAATTGTATTCCCTCTTTCTAAAATATTTTATAATACAATGCTAATAAAAATACATCTTTCTAAAAAATAATAGAACCAATCAAAATAATTTTTCAATTTTTTTTTTCTATATCATATTACCAATACCATTAATTGGTTCAAATTAATCTCTACATTTCGTTCAATTTCAATTAATCATGATGTTGTGTTGTGTATCTCAAAATACATGGGGTCGATTTTCATGTTCATGGTGAAAAAATTGGAAAAACTATGTGGGAATGAAATTAAACCGTAATATGAGTTTCAAATCTTACAATTTTTTTAATTTCTTTTTACCATAATAGATATGAAAAATGTAACTCTCTTTAAGATAACAACGAATTCATGATTCCTAAGTATCGAATTCCACAAATTTGGACAAAACATTTCTCTACCTAGTCATTATTTTATTTTATTTTTGGATAAAAAAAATAAACTAAATGTGACCCTAATCCCAATGATTTGATGAAAGGAACCCCTGATCTCAAACATACACCCCTATTCTAAAAGTCATTCACTGTGGAATTTTGATTAAAATGACAAAAATGTTAGTAGTGAAAAGTAACATTGGATAACCACACATTCCAAAAACTATTCTCCTGATTATAAACATGCTTTAAATTCATAATAAATGAATTAAAAATCAATTGACATATAGTTTTCTGATTTGAAAGTTTGTTGTAATTAATAAAAGATTAATGGATTGATTTTATTAATTAGATATTTATCATAATATCCCAGTTTTTTTTCACAATCCCATTTTTTCACTCCCCCAAAATACAAGGACACTTCCCTCAGTATTGAAAGAGATCAAAATAGAGATATTTGAATAATGAAGCAAGAGGGGAAGAAGTGATTTAAGTGAAACCTTGGTACAAAACCTCTTTGTTTGAAGTTGATGACCCCTCAATAAGAAATTCATCACCTTTTATTCATGTCATATGTAGACACTGTGGAGTGATTGATGGTTGGATTTAAACATAATAAATAACGTGTTTTATTTAAAAACACTAAATATATTAAACTATTATATCTCAAAAAGAAGAAACATTATATCACTTCGAAACCCCAAAGGGGGTTCCCTTTATAAAGAACAAAAAAAAATAAAAAAAAAATAAAATAAAAATAATTCTGAATCTAGGTCTCCTTATGAAAAATTATTATTATAATTTTTTTATCTCAACTTGGACACCCAACTTACCCAATGAAAACATTCGACATTTTAAGCATTCCAGTTTTCCTCAAATCTACTACAATGAAATTGATTATTTTTTAGAATTTGTTTCATATACAATCCTATATTCTACTATGAGGGTAAAAATACAAGGAATATCAGAAATGGTTGATCGAGTTTCTTATGTAGTCTTTCCAAATGCATTAAGGATCATATCTACATTATTGTTTTCGTGAGATGAATGAAAAAAAACTGAAAGATTTTAGTTGTAACTTATGAAGGTATAAATTAGTGGGGGAATGAATGATTATAATTTTGATATTAGGATGATTGAAATTTTATAATGAATATTTCCATTTATAATAAAAAACAGTTTATTATCCATTAAATATACAAAGAATTAGTTCCTTTTGAAAATATAATTCATCACAAAACATTTACATTTGAATGTATGAAGTGGTTTTTAGACTAAATGTGTCTAATTAATCCCTAGTTTTTAGTGATCAGTGGTCCTAAAAAATTACCAGATATGCCATATTCAGAATATTTAATCCATTAAGTTGAATTTTCATCCTTTGAAAAAAATCAATGTCCTACTGATTTAAAGACCTCTCAACAATTATTTAGTCCTCTTCAGTTCTAAAAAATTCAAATGTTTGTTCTTAAGATGTTTAATGAGTGGATTTTTTGAGGCATTATTATTCTATCAATGATGTGGAAGGTACAATATGAGGGGGAATGGGGACCAAAACCATCTCAATTACTTTTAGTTCTGACTCAATAATTAAACATCCAAATTCATTTTATCAATGTTTCTATCAATTGTGCATGTAATTGTTAGGGACTATGTCTGATTAGAGTTTTGACATCATAGACATCCCAAATATTGATCTCTTTAATCATCCTTGGGAGTTCTAGAAATTGATGCTTTAAAAAATCATGGCCCATGTGAGTTCACATCTCATCGAGTTCGGGGTAATCAAATAAGGGTTGATCAAAGAAATTTCATAAGTTTGGTGATTCACAATATTGATTTTACATTTGATTCTAGCTCAGGTTTATGCCGATGTATTATTTGAGATATTTCATTGGATTAGATAGAAATTTGGATTTGAGATTTTATGGTCACATAGATAAAAATGGGATCAAAGAAGAGAAATTAGGGTGATAATGACAAATTTTTGGTGAAAAAAAGGATGATAGTTTCTCTGAAAAATTACATAGGCCCCTAGAAAAGACAACAAACGTTGGTGATTCCCAAATTTATCATACTTGGAGAATTAGTCATTTTAGTACATGTAGGTGTCAAATCCATTAGGATCAATGAAGTAACATATAAACACTCAAGGATGTTGGACAATTTGGATATGCAATGCCCATATTTTGTGTTGATTGAAATTGGAGTTTAAAAAAACTAATATCTCTATGATGAAGGTTTTAATTAATTATCGAAACACCTTATGATTTGAATGATATTTATTAAATATTATGGGTTGATATAAAGTTGTTTTTATTACTACAATGAATGTAATTATTTTTCAATGAATTTTTCTTCACTAATTCAAGACTCATCCAATCAGTGTGACATAAACCCAATATAATAATCCCATTTAATCCATAAAAAAATACAAATTCTAGTCACCAATGATATCATAGAATCACTTTCATGATCACACCCTGGAATTTGATCATACCTGCACTCAAAGTTTGTATATTTTATTGTCAAGGAAGACAAAAATTAAAATAAGTTAGTGAATGGACCACTCAAACCATAAGTCTATTTTAATTATTTAATAACATAAAATAAATCCAATAAATACTCAAGAAACTCCATATAATCAAAATATAAAATGGATTTCATTAAATTTATGAAACCCTCACAATTGATGTTATAAGTAGACTTATAATGGTTTAATTAAAGAAATAAAGAAACACAGAAAATAACTAACACTCCGCTGTTGGCTATGAATTTTCAAAATTGTTGTTGTGAATATTTTCACAACATGATTTAATTGAGTTAATAGGGTAAAAACAATTAAAAAGACATAAAAAATCATATGAAGAATTTATTTTACTAATAAATTAATGTGAATGAAAAAATTAGAAGAGAAAATTTGACTAAGCGATAATAAAATTAAAGGAAAATTTTACATTTGGAATAATGAAAAAATCCATGAATTTGATCACAACCACCACCACCTTAAAAATAAATATTTGAAGCCTTTTTTGAATCCCACATAAATCAATAACTTCCCAATTAATTAGGATAGTCAAATGTGGGTGAGAGATAAAAGAAAGTCTTACTTTTCAAAGGTGACTATTAAATTCGTTCATATTTATCCCCATGTTGACGTGACAATTTGTCATTGAATATGACCAAATATGAAGGGTTAATTGAAGGAAAATATACACATCCATAAATCCTATAATATTTTTCAAATTTCCATTATAATTGGATAATCCATTTTGATTTTATGCTCAAATTGGTAGGATGATATTGTTGTACTTCAAATATGGACCAGAAATAAAATATTGACTTAGGCTTCCTAGATATGATTGAAAATGCCTAAATTAGCTATGTCTATACATGAATGAATTATGACCATAATTTTGACTTTATAAAATAAAAAATTTTGCTTCATTATTCTTCAATTGTGGGATCCACTATTATTTTATGGGCACAAGGCCCTTTATTCTTTTTACATAATATTCTATGTTCATTTCAAAAAATATCTATCTTCCACTATGATTAATCCATTGATTCATTATTAAAAAATGTTTCCAAAAAAGTGATCAATAATATCATAAACTTATAAATTCAACCAATTAAAATTGTGAATTTAATAATATAATGATCAATTGGGCCTAAATTGACACAATAAACATGAATTGCTCGTGTGATGAAAATAGAATTTCCATTAATAAATTTCACAAAAACTTGTGCATATGGAATTTGAAACACATTAATATTATAATATAATTAATGAATAATATTCTCTTTATCTAGATAATAGATTTATCAATGTGTTTCCTGCCAAATATTTTTCCATACATTCTTATGGAATGTGGAGTTCTACAAGTATTAAGTACCTGGTACTCAGAAAGTGTATATTATTTAATAACACATGGAACCAAAGAGTAGAAAGAGTGGAAGACTGAATTGGATGATATTTTATAGGAATATTTCATATTCTGGAGTATTACACCTTCCAAATCACTTATTCTCATTGAGAAGAAAGATGATGGAAATCTATTCCTATGTTTTGATTACCAAAATATCATCAAAGAAATGTTAAAGTAAAATTATCTAATTCCATAGATAGATGATCTGATGGAGGAGTTGAGAGGGTCAAAGAGGTTCTTTATTATTGATCTTTGATCTTGTCACCACTATTTTATAATTAACTAATATAACTCTTGGAACATCGCCTTCAGGATTAGGTGTGACCATTTTGAGTACCTAGTTATGACTTTTGTTCTGACCCATTCTCTTGTAGTGTTCATGGAGTTTATGAATATGATATTCCATGAGTACCTTAACTCATTCGTGGTGGAATTTGTGGATAAAAGTTTGGTTTACTCTTTATTTGAGGATTACCATGTGTGTCCTCTAAATATAGTTATATAAATAATGTGAAAGTACCGAATCTATTCGAATTTATCAAAATGTGACTTATGGATGTGGGATGTGATGTTCTTGTGACATGAACTCTTGTAATATAGAATTTTATTCAATTAATGGAAGCCAAAATCAATTATGACATGGGAGATACCACATAATGTTTTAATGGATCAAAGTTTCCTAGGCTTAGATGGGTATTACCGAAGATTCATTAGAGATTTCTTGAAGATGGGTACTCTAAGGACAACTCTCACTCATAATGGATTGAATTTTATTTGTGATATGGTTCAACAAATATTATACAACACGAGAATAATTATATGACCATGACCTCAAACTCACATCTATAATCCGTGATCTTAAGATTTTGGGGCACTATACACTATTGGAAAATCACCATTTCGCAGCAGTTTTTTTTTGCAATGGCGGTAGTTTAAACCTATTCCATATGATCCTATTGAAGTTTCAATGAACCACCGCTAAAGCCTCTTTCAATATACAATATGCATCAGTTTCCTCGATTTAGTGGAAGTTTATGATTATTGTCATAGTTAGTTCATTTGGGGGTGGTTTTTATGTAATAACGACGATTTTTCCAGGGCAAACTGATATTTTTTATGGGTGGTTATAACTATAGATAAAAAAATATCATTTTCGTCAGCGAAAGCACCACTAAAACCTTAATAACCACTGAAAAATAATAATGAAATATGAAAATTGTGTAGCGGAAGTTAAAACTGCCTCTAAATTATTTTCCGTAGCGGTAGTTTGAACCGCCGCGGATAGCAAAGTACATTAATTTTAGCGGTGGTAGAAACTGCGGATAAATTAATTATATTTATATTACAGTGGTTAAGACTGCATATAAAGAAAAATATAAAAAAATAATAGCAAATACTATAGGACCATTACTAATTCCCTAAAAAACCATTCCAATTTATAAAACATATAACACATCATAACCACAACACATCTCAACCACCCTCCATCACAATCACTGCACATCACCACCACCACACATCATATCGACTACACATCATAACCACCACACATAATTTAGTTTCAATAAGGTATTTTTATCATAATTACTAAATTATTATGATGGGTATACACCCAAAAATACAATATTTCTTGGGAAACCAATTTAATAGTTCGATATATATTCTTAGGATATTTCATCTTTTGTGAGGTTATACAAACAAAAATAGAATGTTTTATAAAAACCAAAACAACACACTATCTCAAAATAAGTCACAATAATATAACCAAGTACTTATGGCTATATATGAATAAATAAATATAATAAGTAAAAATCTTTTAATTTCTCCCTTCCCCTTAAATTTCAATTAAACTTGTTCATTATCATTATTAAGATGATATGTACCATTTATCCAAAGAAATACCAAAGCATGATATTTTCAAAAGTTCATACAAAGAAGGGTAGATTAAGGATCCCCAACCTTGATTGAATGTTCCTGTAGAAACAAACAAGAACCAAGAATAAACCACCAATGATCTCAAGTGAATAAATTTTGAATCCAATTAATAATAACTCTCCATTAAATAACACCCAAAAAGAGGAGAATTACCACCAAAATGAACTCTTTATTATAATAAAATGATAATAAAGGAGTAATGGGGGACACAAGGGCTACTATGAATTAAATAACATCAATCTAAATGATCCAACATGTCGTAAGGCTTTTGGAAGACTAAGGGAGGTGACTGGTGAAGGGGAGAATGAGTAAGGGTCAACCAAGAATTTAGGGAAAGTCTAAAATTCAAAATAAGGTGGTTATAAAACTCCTATTTATTGGTCAATCACATTGGACTTTACCAAAACATGGTTAGTATCCAAAACTGATGTGGTGGGTTGGTAAAATTGTAATCTAGAACCTTCATTATCATATTTTGGTTTTTCCTATTTCAAAATTGAGTTTGGCCTCCAACAAATTTTAGAACATGGAGTAGTCTAAGCCATAGTGGTTCTTCTATATTCTTCCATGTATTGAATCCAAGAAAAAGTTCCCATTTCCTAACCATTTTACCCTCATCACAACAAAGGCAATAATGTAGAGAACATAGGATACCAATGTTTGACCGGTGGTTCTCAGATATTCCATTCCCACCCAAGGGAATTTGAATATTCTCATGGTACATAAGAAAACTACTAGGACAACTATCCCATCACCATGTCATCCCCAATTCCGGGTTATATATCGAATTTTTCAGAAGATCACTCCCAATACAAAACTACCTTCTTCATATCAAGACAAGTCGTTGCACAATCCTTGGTGGACTTCAAATGGATAAACCACAACATAAAAACCTCAAAATCACTACAAAACTATCCCTAAACATCCCAAAAACTTGATAATTCACAAAGGTAATTTCATGAAGGGTATGTACAAAGAAACTAATTCTATTTATTTAGGTTTACCTATAATTTTACATTCTATGTCTATGTGACCATATTTTCCCAAAAATTATAAGAACTCGTTGTGTATTGATTCCTTTTTTAATGGGATACATTGTGATTCCAATATATCCTATCTCAAAACCAACCAAAAAATCTGGAATCAAATCTACTTGTTTATCTTAGTGACCGGGTTTCTTCATTGACATTGGTTGTCTTTTCATAGGGTTGGCATCAAGAAAAGTTAATTTCATTTTAAAAATCTGTTTAAACTAAATTAAACCTCATATAATAAGGTATTATTTTCATATGATCTTAAACTATAGATTATTTTAGTAATTTTCACATGATTTTAAATTATGTGATGCTAGGTCCATCTTGTAATACTTGAAACATCATAGAGTACTCTACCTAGTAAGACCAGTCTTCCTCTACATATTATCAAAATCTACATAAGTATCCTTAGCATGTGGTTCTTTATCCATAAACCTATGTTATGATAAAATGACTCTTACCATAGGAAAGAGCCTAATATGCATAGTGGAATTATATAAAAACTATTTGTGGATTGATTCATGAAGTTTAAATATATGTAATGATGTTGGGATCTCCTATAATAGAACTTGGGGAAAATAATAATCACACTGGTTATACCCTAAATCAGAGACCCTTCCTCATTCACACAAATTTTTTTTATCTATTTCTGGAATAATGGTTCCCATGAATCTAATCCTTCTCCTCCAATACACGAGACAAATTTTTATAGATGACCGTTTCCAATAACTATGATTTTTTTATTCCTTTTTCAGTTGGATATTTTTTTGATCATTTATCCTTGGGTATCAAACCAAATAAATTTAGGAAAAGTAAATTATAAAAAATGATTCATGACAAAAAAGAATCGACATATAGGATGAAAACCACACTCAAGAAATAGAGACATAAAGGGAAACATTTGAAGTCAATAAAATACATAAAAGGAAACATGATAAATCAAGAAAATGTTAGGTCATGAAAATGTTTGGTGGAAACTATGTGCCACACATGACACATATACAAACCCACTATTACTATATTTATCCATCATATCGACAAAACAACAAATAATGGTCGGATGATGAACAAAGATCATCACCCTCTCCAACACCATATATACATACTACTACCACCTGAAAGATTATTATATTGAAAAACTAAATATCATTGTATATTTATATTTAAACAATAAACCAATAAAATTTTGAAAACTAAATTTTTATAAATTTTTATGATTTACCAGCTCACCACTAGTCAATGAAATACCACTTGGAGAAGATATTGCCATCTTCTAATATAAATCAATCAACACTTTCTTCAAAGTGGATATCTGAGACCCCTGTTCGTGAACTGTGTTTCATTGAGAAATAATCTCTCTTTGAGTATCTCGGGTTATCGGCTAACTAAAAATAGGATTATATGCAGCTAAAATCTCCGGTGGCCTGCCAAAGACCTCAGATGATATGGGTCCCAATACTATCCTACACAATCTAATAGGATGCTCCTTCCCGAGGACTTTAGCATCTTGGTCATCCTAGGATACTGAGTAGGACTGCGTAGGATAATCATCCCACAATTCATTAATTTTTACCAATAAATCAAATAGCAGTCATTTTTGTAGAAATATATATTAATATAGTAACAACCGATAATAAGTTATTATAATAAAAAATTATTTCATACCCAATATTATTTGGCAGGCTCAGTAACCGAGCATCCCTCAAATTTTTACTGAACATTCAACCACACATCTGTTCGAGATGCATGATGCCCTAAACTCTGTGACTTCATTAAGAAAATATAACTCAACAATTTAATATATTAACAAAATAATATTGTCTTATAAATATTTAATGTACTGAAAATATTTCCAGAGCATATCAGCTTCTCAGAAAACTCTTTGTCCCTGTAGTGTGAGGAATGACAGGCCTATCCCAGATTAATGCATTCGTTCTTGAAAGATACCAAAATAAATAAAATGAAATTTCATAGTAATTTATTGAATTTCATCTCTTATTTATATACATGTATAAATGTATAATGAGGTTATATTGTAATTTATATTTAAATAAAAACTTCTTATCCTCACGATGTCTGTCAAAAAAAAACATTCCATTCATCTTTGGGTACCCCATCAGGTAGCTTTGCATACATCTGTTGGGAATTAAATGATGTATCGTTGACATAACCCCATAATCTCCATTTGAAGTCATTCCATTTTGTTCCAAGGTATTTCAATTTCCACATTCATGCTATCACATCAGCAACCATAATGTGGAAAAACATCTGTACACAGAAATTGAATTTGAAAATATTAATAACATGATAATCAATTACACCATATGTTTTAAAATAACATTAATTTGGGAATAAAAAATTTCATTTTTCAAACCTTCAAGTATATTTCTCCAATCATCATATGAAATAGGATGGGAAATGGGCTCTGTAGCCATGTGGACTAATATCTAGCCAAGTAATCCTACAAAATCATCGAGAGGGACCCTATACAAATCAAATGGGACAATTATCTTATCTCTAGTCAGATTCCTTAAATCTGAAATTTTTATTTCGTTATCCATAATTTCATTATTTCAATAATTAATGAAAAAGAAGTTAGTATAAAAAAGTCCATTAAATTTATTCATATTAAAATTTTAACCGATAACATTCAACCTCTAGTATCCCTGCCAAGAACTAGAATTGGCGCTCTACTCCTCCACTACTGAGGCTCTTGAAGCGGGAGGTGACGACTGAGCTACTGAAGGGATGCTCACTGAGTGTATGAGAGATTGTGTAGGTGGAGATGGTGTAGGGCGACAGGTGGATACTGTCCTAGATGTCGTAGGGAGGGAGAAAGATGGATCATCATCTGTCATAGTGGTCGATAAAATATTATATTGCTTCCTCTTTAGCTTTACTATCATTTAATCAAATAAAATAAAGTTTATAACATATATTTCGAAAAATCATTGCTGAAAAAAATATGTGGCAATAAATTATTTACATAACTAAAAACGTATAAATAAAGTACCTCTTAATTGGATACATCCCTCGAAAATGAGCGAGGCCTCCTAATTTAACTTCCTCAACCAAATGAACTGTTAAGTGTATCATGACAGTAAAAAACTATGGAGGAAAGGTCATCTCCATTGAAAAAATTGACAATACAGAATTGCCCTAAATGTTTTCAAGCTAAAATGGATGTAGATATTTCTTACATAGTTGTCTAAAAAATTTGCATTATTTGAGTACAACAATAGTATATTTTCATGTAATAATGTACGAAATTCCAATTTTAGTAACCGCTATAGAAAAATATGAAAATCATGACTATTCAATCAAGGTAATATATGATTCCTCAAGTGAACACACCTCGACATATTACATGAATACCCATCAGATAATTTCACATGCTTTAACATTTGAAGGAATGCATGTTAATCCATATTTTTCATTGAAAAAATTGACAGAGCATACTTTTGATTCTCATCTTGCCAGAGATCACATTTTATGTTCATTAAATGTAAGTCTTTCCATGAATTTAGATGATTATCCAACATTCCCTTCTCATTAAGAAATGTGATAATAAAATAATCTCATATATTCTTCTCAATATGAATCCCATCAAGATTATTCCACAACAAATTAAATTCCCAATAGATAAGTTTGAAGAATATATATTTTTATTCATTTTTTGCATTCTGATTTAACTTGATAATGCACTTTAAACTTGTTTCCCTCTATCATTAAAAAGATAAACATTCAAAAATTTTGATTCAACTTTTCTATGATGTTTTAATATTTTGGAACTATTTAACAACATTGGAGGTGGTCTAGAATCAATGAAACTATTAAATTTTGATTTGGTAAGCCGAAATATATGAGATGCATCGATATATATTTTATGGCACAAGAAGCACCATATTCTTCTATGAGGTAGCCGTTTGGTTTAGATATCAAAGTTACACACATGCCAGAAAATCTCATGTAAGTGTTCCAACTAGATAAATTCCCAAGACCAGGGAAGTCACTAATGGTCCACATTAAAGCAACATGCATTTTGAAAATTGTTTTAGAAGAAACATCAAATGTCTCAACATCGTCGCTCTGTAACTCTTATAAATCTAATTTAATGGTTGAATGTATACCTCAATATAATTTCCAGGAATTGTTTTCTCGTAATAATAATAGAAATGTTAAAAGATGTTTTTTGTATACACATCCAAATAGGTAGATTGTAAGGGATCAAAACAACTTTCCAAATGTTGTAACCGGTACACAAAATCCAAATTGAATTGAATCCATCGGTAGCCAATACCAATTAAACATTCCTAGGATCAACTGGGAAATCTGGAGGTAATGAATCAAATATCTTCCATGATACTAAATCACGTGGATGTCTCATTAACCCATCATTGTTATTTTATATAGAATTCCACTTCATGTGTATGACGGTTTTCGATGACAAGAATATTCATTGAAATCGAGGATTTAAAATAATGTAATGAATAATCTTTTAAGGCAAGTTATTTTTTATCTTCATCTTCATGGTAGTATATTGATTCAGAAATCTAACATCACCCATTGACTTCCATCTAGATGAAGAACATTTTTTTCAATCCAGTCTACTTGAATCCTGTCAAAAATAAAGCAAAAAATCATTGGGACATGAATGTATTTTTGGATAATTCAATCCATGCCTATTAACAACTTTTTTCATGACATAACAAGAATCGGGGATGTTTACTTCAGGAAATGCATCACGGAACAATTCAAATATCTTGTACATTGCCTTATTTGTAATCCCACATAGTCATTTGATATGGTACTACTTCAGCTGAAACATAATTTTTTTTATATTTAAAACATCTAATATACAAATCTTTATTTTCATCGTCAAGTAAATCATGAAACATATTTTCCTCATTGAAGTTTTATCGTACACTAGCCTCCACATAGTCAGAAGGAGGATCCACTGATATGATAAAATGTTCATCTGGTTGTCTTAATGTCTCAAAAACATCACTTGTCACGTTTCTATTTATACAACCCTCATATGGTTGTTCTGATATGTTTTGATATTGATGGTGGTTTCTTGTAGTGCCAAAGGAATCATTTATAAGGGTTGTCATTTCATTTACCATTTTTGATGATATTGTGAGCTCATTCTATGGATTGACATTATTTCTCAACCATCCTAGAACGTTCGATTCTCCATGCCAAATCCAACCTAAATATTAAACGGGGAAATCCATAAATATTAAATGTTTGTAAACATCATTACACTTCTATTATCTTCTAAATTTACATTTAGATATGTTTATATTATTCTCCCTTTAACAGATTGATTGGAAATTGAAAAATCTAAAAACTCATCCAAAACCATAACACACTGAGGTGTGTTCCTTGGTAATATGATCCATATTTTATCCATGTATACCAAAATGTGCCTATACAATATTAAAAAAACATAAAACACATAACTATTAGTAAATTGTGATTTATATTCATATATATTAGTTGAAAAAATATTTATATATGCTAAAGATTTGGGAAAATTGTAGGAATTGATTAAAAAAAATCCTCAAATGCACTTTTTCCCAAAAGCCTATGGTATCATAAGGCACATTAACAAGATATCATGCCAAGATATGTCTCATAATATACTTATAATGTCACAAAAATACTATCTCATGTCTACAAAGACTTCCCAAACTATATAGAAATTTCAAAGAAGAGGCATGCATGCGTTTAATACCAATTTGTCACAAACTATCCTAGAGAAGCAGCCTAAGCGGTATAGTGTAGTGTTTCTATATAGATAAAAAATTCTCTGGATGAATCGATATTTTAAAAATAAATAATAATGAGGTAGATAAAATAGAGGCATATTTTATTTTTAAAGATATTCATGTGTGATAGAGGATATAGATGGAGAAATCATGGATGAAGGGAAATAGATGTTGGGATTACGAGAAAGAGTCATAGGTGGAGCAAGAGGAATTGAAGCATGGAAAAATATATAGAATATTTTTTAAATGTTTGAAAAATCACCCAATTTAAATTATTAATCTATAGATGCCCCTTATATTAGTTATGTAAGAATGAAACCATAACCAAATGTATTGATCAAATTTGAGTTTTTATAACACAGAAATGTGGTTTCAGTAAAAATATCATTACAATCCATTTGTAAAATTTTTACCCATACTAAAAGTCCCTATTTTAAATTTAAAAATGGATTTATAACCAATTAAATCAATTTGGAAACACCCAGTTTAAATTTTAAAATCATAAAATGTTACTTGAAAACCATTTAAAAATTAAAAACCCATTATAAAACATTAGTTGAAGATTAATTAACCAAAAACACACAACACAAACCAATAATGATGGTACTATTGACCATACATTAATTGGGTATATGTCTAGGTGCACCATTTCTTAACCATGAAACCATCATCAAGAGTAACATAGAACCATGAAGGAAAGCTTCTATGAGGGTTAACAATCTATGTAACATCACAATGTACCACTATCTAAACACTCATATCATCCCATAAAGAAAACCTCAAAATCAAAATCCCAACATCCCCTAGAAACATGGGTTTCCTCATGAGTGGTTGTGAGTTGGCACTAACCCCTGAAAAACATACTAATCCCTGATGATTTTATTGGCATCATCTCAAAGTCCTAAATAATAAGGAAATCTTATGAGAGGTCTAAGGATCTTATGGTGGAATGAACCTAACACCTCTTTTGATAACATTTTTTCATAAACCATCCCAAGTTGTCCCTCCTTCACATGCCTAGTCTGACCCATGATAAGACCTAAAGGGTGTATCGAATCCACATGGGATGTATCATGTGATAATGAATCAATTAAATACCACCTAAAAAGTATTTCACCCAATAAATAAATGTGGAAATTATTAGTGGGAAAAAAATAAAATTTCAGAATGAACCTTTCCCACATTAGACTTCCATGTCATAGAGAAATAAATAAGAATCAATTGAAAATTAATACTAGGAAATGTAATAGATATAAATAAGGACTAATACCTCTCATTTTCCTTTGAACTCCATCTCTTTTAAGGAAATCATTCTCCTCTAGGGGCCTTTCTTCTCCCACTGTCAGCCATATATACCCTCTGTATGTTGAAAGTAGTAAAATCCTATGTGGCCATTACCATAAAAAATAATCTAAAACTAATCTAAAAACATAACTACCATATTTTGAATATATAATTAACAACCAAACTAAATGAAAAAAACACCGCTTCGGTGAGAATAAAATATCTTCATAGAAATGAATCTAAAAAATGATAAATATATAGGAGCTACAAAAAAATGCGTTGAATATATCTCAAAGGAGAAACCACACTTTATTAAATACATTTAAAGAGATTAAATTTCATTCTAGATTGAAATCAAATATATAAATATATGGTCTTTTATTCTTCACTAGAAAAACTATCAAGCAGATGATTCTTAAATACCATTTCCCCATTCCATTTGAAAACCATTTACAAAGAATAAAATTATTTCAAAAAATCTATTCATAATAATATAATGAAATGAATGAATATTTTTAGTGGGAAATCAAATTGTATAAATCATATCAAAAGGTGCTACAAAATAAATAAAATTAGAACAATCCACTTGTAATTTTAGATGCTAAATTGAAATCGGGAAAAATATCATGTCAATGTAGTAATATATAAATAGACATTAAATTAGAGAAATAACCTTCATAAAGACATAAGTAGCTTTTTTTTTGTGTTCTAGGTGTATAAATCATGTTGATCAAACATATAAGAATCTATTTCTATTGGAACTCATTGGAGGGGACACAGACAAGGTACAATGGTAAGAGAACTGTCACTTTGTTGACTAAGTGTTACATCATAATCCTTCAAGTGAAATCTGTAGAGGCCAATTAGTCCTAGTATGTCCACCTAGGTACCCAATATTCCCATGTTCCATTAGTATAACTGAAAAACATATGGAAGGTTTTGTAGAAAAAAATATTGATGACACATCATTACAAGGGAAGAATAAAATAACACATCATATCCCTATACTAAAAATGAAAATACCATTTTCATAGAAACAAACCAATATGACATTCATATAAAACATAGGTAAAAAAATACATAAAATTATTTGCTTCCATTGGAGTTAATGTTTCTTTTAAAAACCCATTAGAATTTTCGAATTAGTCCACAATATTTTAGAAATCAAAATCAATCATTTTGAAAATCCATTCTCAGACTATTGATTTCACATTCAATATGACACTTCACACACACACACACACAGAGATATTTATATATGGTCTCCTTCTCCAATAGAACATATTCCCAATTAAATGTGTCAATATATACACCAGGTTCACTTATTGTGGAATGGTCAACAATCGATCCCCCTAAAGCCTAGGAAGAATAAACTAAACAAAAGAAACCCAATATTGGGTTCAGGTTAATCTATGGCACACAGACATCAAGGGGGAGTATAAAGAGAAAAATGAAAATAGAAGAATAAGAGAGAATAAGAGGAAAAAATCCTCCCCATGATGAACTTAGGAAGGATCGACTAGGTAGTGAGGAGGTGATAGGCTTGATATTCGGGGGTAACCAGGGGGAGTTTCGGGATTGAAAAAAAATTTAGCTGTGGTTTATTAAACACTGCCACTAAATCATTAATAAACAAATTAGCGATGGTTTAGTAAACTGTCACTAAAAAACCACCAAAAAGGCTGTTAATGTTTTAGTGATATTTTTGGATAAAGGATTTCCATTTATTAGAACTAGAAAATATTAGGATAAATAAATTCCCAAAAATTGAAAAAACTTGGCAATATCCCTGGGTGAAGTATTTATAGTACTTTTATTTCGATATTTCTGACACCCTTAGTAAGGTGAATGTTATTTTTAATATATTGAGTTGAAAACATCTGAACCATTCCATTATTTAATCATCATAATAATATAACATTTTGGTTCACTTTTCTCTATTTTACTTGGGACTTTGAAATGATATGATTAATGATATTTTGAAAAAATTATAGTTGACACCATCACTTCTAGACATGATTACTCTATATTAGTAGCACTATTATAAATTCTATGTCATTATGGATACTCTTTGTGACGGGGAGACCATTAGTGGGTGGTATTACTCTACATTGGTCATCCTTTGATTTATGATATGTTATATTATACATATCCCTATAATAAAGCATGTTATGGGGGATTTAAATACTTCCCAATAGGATGTGAACCTTGGAATCATAGAGTTTTTCTAGGAAATATGATATTGATTTAGTGGATAACTATGAGACAAGACATAATAAAATTTTTTATGTTTAGTATACTCTCCAATAGGTTATGTTCTAGAACCAATGCCTTAAGGGTTTCTTCAGTAACATCCAATGATGACATGGATGTGGGATGATATTTATATAAATTTTGGGGTTGGGTTACCATGTACACCTCAAAATAAGAATAATATATGGATTTTTATCGATAAGATGAACAAATCACTTCAATTTATACCTGTTAGAGATTCACACTATGTTGAGAACATTGGATGTTTCTTTTTAAGATATATTGAACATTTTTATGGAGTTAATTATGTTTTAGTATCGAATATGGATCCATATTTCCAATATTTCTATTAGAGAGGAATCTAGGAGGATCTAGGAACCAAATTTATATTGTGTATAACATATCATCCCTATATTGAAGGCCAGAAAAAATGAGATATACATATTGAAGAAGACAAGCTATACTATTTGATTCTTGAATTTGGTGCTTCTTAGGTGGAATATTATGTGACTAATTGATTATATCTAAAATAATAGTAAATAGTTAAAAATTAAAATGGATTATTTTTAGGAATTGTATGGTTAACCTTGTATATATCTACTTAATTGGATAAAGACCAATCAACCATTCTTGTTTCGAAAGAGTTTGGCCTAATATTGGACGATATCGATTCAGTTGTTTCTATGTATAATTTAAATGGAACTGAGTTTGTATAAATCTTATGTTGATCACCATGTGTGATCTATAGTGTTTGAAGTTGTTATATAGTTGTTATTTAGAGTCTCACTATGGATGTGTCACTTACATCTTAGAAAATAGGGAAATCATGCAATGAGGTTTGTGGATCCTTTAGAGATTATTGAGTGTATGTGGTATGTGGCTCATCATTTCTCTATCCCATAGATGTTAACATTGATCTATAATGTCTTCCATGTATCGAATATTAGGAAGTATCATTATAACTCTTATGATGTATTCATTGGTGATGATATGCATGTTCAATATGATTTATCCATGATTGAGCATCTAATCGGTATTAATGATTTTGGGAAAACTGTTTTTCATGGAAAGAAGATACAATTTTCCATGTAGTGTGGAAACATTGTTCTTATTTTCATGAGACCTATTAATATGATTCTTTCATGATAGATTAGTAACTTTTTCTATTTGATATGGAATCATCATTATAGGATTTATGGCGATATGAATTGTTTTTGGTGGGGAAATTGTAACATATCATTACCTTCATTGGGTTGTATATTGAACATATTTTGTCCCCCTTTTCTTTGGTGTATTCTCATTGTATTTTATGTGTAATTTGTTATATTTTTGGATATTTTTTACCGAGGACATTGATGGAAATCAATATTTCTAACAAAAACATCCCATATGTGAAATACATGTTCCCCAAACACTAGAGGGTGTAAATCTGGCACATAGTTTCCAAAATTTTGTGCCCAACCAAGGGAAATCATGTTCTATAGAGAGTAGTGCTGCATAGTTAAGCCAATTAGATTGTTTATATGTGTTCCCACACTATCAAACCATGTATTTAGTTACTAACATACATCAAAATTATTTTAATTTATGGGGACCTCCAATTTAACCCATAATCTCCCTATTTAGGCCAAAAACCAATTTCATGTCCTTCGAAGGCTCTTAGGAGGTCGAATGGACTACTATAACACCATTTCATTATATATTGATGCATAAATTATTTTATTTGGCATTCTCCATGTCTGTGGATCTCCAATCTATTGGTCTGTACCAATATGTCTTTTACTCCACCTCAGAGTGTGAAAAATCTTCATTTAATGGATTAATCCATTATTCATTTTGACGGATCCTGAATTCTTATTTTTTTTCATTATCTCTTTCACATCCATCTTCATTGGAAGATACCAAAGTAGGTGTTTTTTTGTTTTCTCCCCATCATTAAGCATAGGTTGTTCTATATGATTTTCCATATAATTGAATCCTTAAATTTCCAATTTGTTTTTAAATGATTTTAAATTGATTTAAAAACATTGAATTGAAATGATTTTATGTGTGATTTTAAATTTCATGAAAATCACGGGAAAAAAAATTAAATGATAATGAAATTATGGGATGGGTTTTGAATAGTGCCTTGAATATAGATATTTATTTTATTGATTTATATAAGAG
This sequence comes from Viscum album, assembly GCA_963277665.1. Classification (NCBI taxonomy): domain Eukaryota; kingdom Viridiplantae; phylum Streptophyta; class Magnoliopsida; order Santalales; family Viscaceae; genus Viscum; species Viscum album. The sequence continues at coordinate 1,016,903,658 of OY728140.1, read as the reverse complement.
CATACAATGATTGAATGGCGATTCTTAGGAAAACAATACTATATTGAATGATGATTTGAATATTAATGAATTTTTTTAAACCTAATGACTAGTATTTTAAATGATAATAGAATGTTGAAAATTAATATTGGATAATTATACAATAATTTTATTTGAATTTTTTCCCCTGATTTATTGATATAAATATTTAATAATTAGAATATATCTATTTATGGGTAGTTAGTGGGTTACTAGGAAAAGAAAACAAGGAATCTAACTCTATAGAAATGGATTGATAATGACAATGAAAATTAAACCTAGTCTGACATGATTTCATGTGATGGTTACTCAAATGCGCTGTTGATACATTCTCCTTATGGTATGAGGGTTGGGATGTCTGTATAGATATCTTGTGTTGTATTTATGAATGATAATTTTTATGATCATATTAGTTGAAACTATTATATCGTAGGAACAATTATAGGGTGTTATGAAATTATTTTATTTTATGAATACATGCCATTTAATATTGAACTTTTTTATTCATTATAAATTCTTTATATAAATGTTTTTTATAAAATTTTAATTTTATACTATTTAGATATATCTAGAATATCTTTTAAAGAATGTAATGAATATTTTTTGAAAATATATTAATAACAGTCCATACCCTATTTTATTTACATTGACACCATATATTATTTATTAGCAAGGATTTAATTATTGAACACTTAGTGAGAACCTATTGGGATTTATATATCACACCCAACCACTTCCTATGGGAGTCAGTAGATTAAAAGTTTTTATTTCCATGAAAGAGAATGTGCCACTCTGAGGTGGCATATGTTCCTGATCATTTGGACCTAATGTGATGTAGGTGATCAGTGAAGACATGATTCACTTATTACATTTTGATGTATAATATTTCATCATGTTGATTGTAATAAATTTCATTGGGTACTTTTTTGGGGTTTTAACCTATTAATTATCGAGCTTTCTCCATGAGTAGTGTTGATAATATAAACTATTTTCTTTTATTTTCTGCTAATATGATAAAAACATTAATCTCTACTTAATTGTTATATAACGGATTGTGGTAGTCACAAACCCATGAGGATCGAGAACACCACTCAACCTATGTTTGTACAGTCTTGGGTATTAGTGTACCAAGTTATCTAAGCTTATTTGTGAAAATAATTTAGTCATCGAGGAACATAAATATTATAGAAAACTAGGATTGGAATTCAAAGGGATGAATTTTAAGAATTTAGATTGTATGGCCATGAATGGGTTAATGATATTTTTAAAAACATCACAAATAATTTCCACAAAATGGTTGCACATAGCGAAATCACAAAGAGTGACGTACTGAATGGTAGGATACTTCGAGCCTAACCCATGAAGTGTCAATCAAAGAAATTTTCCATTAAATAGAGAAATTATTTTTCAGAATACACTTAAGAATATATAATTTGATCTATTTTATAATATGATATTGAACTGAAGAACATTTATATTTATTCACGTGACATAGTAAATAGTGTTTCTTTTTAATATAAAAATGTTTCTCCTAACACATCAATATATTCCTAATATTTATTATGCTTACAATAGGTTGGTGGTCAATTTCATGTTGTTAAATGTTTTTAAGGGAACATAAATAAATATGACCAAAAATGATATATGTAAGTAAAAGATATAAAAGAAATATTTCAAAATAAAAGGAAATAAAGGTCAATGTACAATTATGTTTATATTTTTTCAGAAACTCAACCATACAATATATTACTATCCAATGTTTGAATAATATTTAAAAATCAGAACTAGAAGAAGTAAGTGAAATATTCATTTCATGTTGGCAGGAGATTCACAGATGAATTAGACTGTAGTGAATAATTGGAAATCGAAAAAGATACTAGAAACCTAACACTGATGGGAAAATATCCTCATGAAATAGATCTTTTTTTATGATATAGAAAATAATCTTGGTTTGTGTTTAATGTATGCTTTAGGAATGTTTCATAATTATTTTAATTATCAATACAAATATGAAGCACCTTCCATTTTGTACAATTATATTTATATTACTAAATAATTAGGTTATTCATGGGATAAATTTGATGAAAAATATTAGATGATTTATTAAATGTATTAAAATATGACCGAAGATTGTAAGAAGGGTTGTAATGAAAATAAAAATGATATTTTCAAAATTTACATGTTGATAAACTCAATTTATTAGTTTGATAAATAAAAAGTGAAAATTAATATTATGGAAAATAATATTTCTATTCATGAATAAGAAAATCACATTATGAAAAATTCTACTACATATACCAATGATAATGATAGTGATGATATTGAATATTTTGAAATGTAAAATGTTAGTCTTAAAAAATAAATTATGAATTTGAATGAAATTTTATCAACCTTTTTTACAGAAAAAACATGATAAGATGGTAGCTATGATAAAGCAAAATAGTGAAAAATATGGTTTTCGATACAGTTAATTTATTCCTAAGATGTATAAAACCAGTAATATCAAATTTTCTATAGGGAAGGTTTCTATAACTACATGTTTCACATTACTATTATAAAGAAATAATATTGATTGATATTGTCTCAGGTTCCCTCAATTTCTTGATATTACTATAATTTCATTATCTATGAATTTATCTTCTTATATACTAGGAAATAAATTTTTTAAATCTGATTAGGAACCAAAATTTTCTTATAAACACAATAAGACCAGAAATCACATGGAACCTAAAATAGGGTTGTGTTTAAATTTTTTACATGACATTACTACTTCTTCTAGTTTATAAAAATGGTGGATAATCTCTAAAGAATATTTCATTTTGTTAAGATATATGGATTATTAGAATTCTTGTTTAATATACCCTAATAATTTTATTTAAGGGATTTATTCCTATATATAATTTTATATTCCATTCATTGATAGCTTTACCAAATTTATTTATTATTTATAGCATGTTATTAATAGTTTTATCATATAGAATGCGTTTGGGGACATATTATATTTTTAATCGTTATATTCAAATATTTGATATGTTTTTAATATATTAATATGGATAATATTAAAGAGGGTGAAAAATAGAAAATTTGATGATATTTATTATAAATGTAATTAATTTTTTCCTTTTTTTATAAAATGAGGTAGTTTTTTTTCTTTAGCAGTTTACTATTAAAATAGAAAAATGGTACAAATTATTTGTTTCTGTAATTTGAAGGAATTATTTTTGATTAAATTAAATTTAATTTAATTATATTAATTGTTTGATCACTATTTTTAATTATGGTTCATCAGACAAAAATTCCATGTCAATTTAAATTTAAAACAAAACATCAAAAAATGTGAAAAAGGTGATTTAGAACAATCCCTTTAATGAAGCAGTAAAAAGTCTGATGGGATCTCAACAAACCAAATAGGCTACTTACCAATACCTCTTTTTGGAAACACTATCTATCACATAATTTTTTTCAAGTCTGATTTATGTTATAATGAAATCTAAACCCATAATAATATCTATTCATACCATTCAACGAGTAGTGAGACTCTATGAAGTATGAAAAGTGGAAAATATTAATACTTGGACAATGGATGTTGAGTAACTTTCTAACCAAAAGTTGGTCCAAACCATATAATAATAAAAATATTCCACTAGGATGATTTTCTTCATTTCAACTTAAATAAAGTATTTCAGACCACATGAACTCTAGAATCAACTGAGAATTATTCCAGTATAATCATGATAGATATCCATGAAACAATAAGTACATGGGTTTTGTTTTTATGAACTATCTGAACTGACTTTTATCAAATTATAAAAATGGGGATACCAAAAAAATATTTAAAGGTAACAACCAGTTCTTTATAATTACATAGAATACCCAATCTTCTCAGCAAGAAAAATCATGAATACTATTATCATAGTTCATGGACTAAATTTAATTTTTATCGTATCATTTTCAAATAATATAATTAATGTGTGATTGATTACAAGAAGAATTTCCTTGATATAATGTAGAATTTCAGCCAAATCAAAACTTATGCAACATTTCATCCACTACAGTGTACATTAAATTTTCAATTTAGGGAGCCAAATTAGTTTCAAGGACAGGAAGAATGGAAGATCAAAGAATCTCGAGTATCGATATTGGAAACATTAATTGATCATGTATAGCTATCCAAAAGTCTGCATACACTGTGAAATTGTGGATGAGGTTCTTAACGTATTCCATATTCTCATTGTATAGTTCACACCTAAAGGAAAGTAAAACACAAAAATATGGAAACAATTGTCCCATAGGTAATATGCTGTGTAAAATAATCTATATGATATTCCAAAGTGAGGATATGATATAAACATTATCAGGGTGTTTTATCTAATAAAACAATAGATTCTTTTTGGTAGTTGAAAATATATTGAACATATTTCTATTAAGAAAATCTTTCATGGTTGGTTTCCAAATAAAATCATCTGTACGTAGCAAAAAAGTGTATGAATTAAAAAATTTCATGAATTTATCTTGTAATTGTCGATGTGGATCACCAAATGAGTTCTTGAAAGTTATTTTTGAGTCCAGGGAATATTCATGAGGAAAAATTTTTAATGAGAGGGATGCATTCCAAATTATCATGGTAAAAATTGAGAGTATTTTTTTTACTAATGACCAATAAGAGCATGAAATGATCATCTAGTAAGAGGTCATACATGCAAGCCATATGGATGAATCTATGTATTTAGAATTATCATTATTCAATTTAGGAAACCAAATGGATTTTAGGAAACTCATAGATGTCGTAGTATAGTCAATGACGATATAACTAAATCAATCTTTCAAAGACTCATTAAACCCATTAATGTTTTGACTCTAACTCCCCCTTTAGAGTCATAGTGACTATATTTTTTCCAACGGATAATGAGAATAATCTAATCAAGTATACCTCTTATTAAAAAAAATCAAATATAATCATTGAGAATCTTTATAAAACATATGACCTGTTTAAAAATTTTAAAGGAATAAACCCTATTTGAGACAATAGTATTCTTCACAAGATATATTACTCTAGACCAAGTGAGAGGTTTCCCTTTCCACGATAAAATTCAGTTTTTTATATAATCATAATGACCATATAAATAACATTATTTTTTCCTCCAACAAAATAATAGAAATCACAGATAACTAAAATGCAGTAACCCCTCTCAAATATCAGAATACATCAAGAAAATATTTTTTATGCTTTGTGAATATCCTTTTCAAAATAAAAAATAATATTTCTCCCACCTAACAGATTTCCCAAAAATGCATTCATAATTCAGAAGCATTTTATTGAGAAACCATATGTTCCTCTTGTGAAATTACAAAAAATAAAATCATCTACATAAAAGAGATGATATGAAGGATTGAGTGACCTGGGGGGATTGTATGGGATGATATTTTATTTCATGGCCATGTGAGTGAGAAGCCAGCTGAGATAATATTAGGTAATTGTTCAAATAATTTCTGAAAGTTGATCTCTTTGTCTAACCCTAATGGAACACTCGAAATAACCCTTAAGATAACTATTTATCATAATTGATATATGTACCAAGCCAAAGGTACATTTAAACCAATTGATGAAAGTGCTATTATAACATGTGTTACATAGAAAGGATATTTATCATAATTTTTCTATTTCATATATTTTATATTTATTTAGATTTAATTAAACTAAATCCATGTATTTTTTCATTGTTCTTGTAGTTTAAAATTTTTCCCAATGTCTCTGAAATAATTTTCAAATTCTAAAATTTACAAAATTCAAATTCTTCTGTATTTCATTGATAACTCTGGTGATATTAATCAGAATCAGTTGTTTTTTTGTTGTAAAGATAATATTTTTTTTATATATTTAGATTAAAATAATTATTGGATAAAAATATTGTATATATATATTAATTATTTCCTAATTTCCATTGATTGTTTCATCTTTTTTTCAGTGTAGTTTATCCTCTAATTTTCACTATTTGTTATGATATCTAGGGTTATATAAGCCAGTTTTAAGTTCAATTTTGGTCTATTGTAAATATATTTATATTATATATAGTTATGTTTCCTAGAAGAACATCTAAATATGATTTTTATATTGTCTAAAAATTCATCTATTATTATGTTTTCAATATTTATTTAATATATGTAGTGTTCATTTTCTCCAAACACCAAAAAGCGTCTTCCACACTACAAAATATCTCATATATACATGAAACACAAGATGAATTCAAATACTATATTTTGTTTGATCATTTTCATCTCCTTATAAGGAATATTCTTCAATAAATGAACCACCAACATATCATTTATGCCATGTGCTTCTTGTGTTCATGTTAGAATTTGTTCACTAGATGCTTCATCACTACTTGTTCTTTATGGAAGCTTTTCCCTTACTAATAAAATGATTATGACATGAATAATGAAATTCCATGCACTTTATAAATAACATTGTTCTCCTCTCCTCATGATTGTATAATTATCACCAATACTCAATGTTAACACATCTACCGCACCAATGTAATGGAAGATCCATGATGGGGGGATCACAATCAATAATGGTATTTTATATACTACTCACAAGTAGTATCATAATTCATCTATGATGTAGTGTCTATGAGAGTATCATATGTTTATTTTAGTATCACCCCCATAACCAGTGGTAGATGAATATCGTTGGGCTTATACCAATGGTAAACAATATAATCTCAATGATAGATGAATAATAGTATCTCATTTTCTCTATTATGATTGTAGCACCACTTCACAATGACATCAACACCATCAACCACCCATCATAGTAGAACTACTTTACATTATGATTATATTAACAAATTCAAAAATATATATTGAAGCATTTTACTTTTTCCATTTAGTTGTTTCACAAACTTCATTTTATTAAAATATTATATAGTTCCTAAAAAATAAAATTATTTTTCGGAAAAATATTCTATGATGCTTTGTTGTTGGTAATTTTCATTTTTTGAACCTCATATTTATAGTAATTATTTTTATTATTTAATTTATTATAATTTTTTTCTAATTATTCTTTGTCTATGTGAATAGTTTTGATGTGTTTTAAATCATTTTTAAATATTATTTGATGTTATTCATCATTACTTGTTGAAATATATAGTATATGATGAAAATAATAAGTATCTCTTAAATTCATGATTTTGATTGATTATAAAATATTATTAATAATTTTAAAAATTATGAAACTTTTTGTGTTCATTAAATTCTTATTAAAAAGGATTTTTTATTACATGTACTTATAAAGAATGATATTCTAATGATTTATCTTCATTCTATATAATTATCATTTTTAATGAAATAATTTACTAAGTATTCAAGAAATAGTTTGATAATTTATATTTAATATTTTTGGTCCATTTAAATTAATTCAAAAATAGGATTTAACTTAGTTTTAGATCCTCAATAATTTTGGTAAATTTATTTTATCTCTATGTGATTTTTAGTTGAATCTATTTTTATTATTTTTGAAATCTTTATAACAATTTAATTGAATGTGTAATCCAAGGAGATTTTCATTTAAAGGAATTAAGGATTATTTGAATTAAAAAACTAGTTAGCAAAGGGATTATATGATTACATACATTTAGACTCTTATGGTATTCATGTGATCCAATTCATAACGATTTTCATATTTTGTGATGAACTATAAAGGAAGAAAATTCTTCTTTTACATTCATATCAAAAATAAGAGTTGAACAATACCTTTTCTAGAAAAACCGAAGTACACTTAAATATCATCTAGAAGGGCCTGCCACATCTGGTTTATCAATAATAATATTTATGCATCCATCCTATTGTAATATTTTTTCAATAGTTTCTAGTCTAGGTGGATTTCTTATTTTGTAGATGTTTTAGATTAAAAAATGTAGTTAACCTACTATTCTTTCCTATACAAAACATAGAACACTATGTTGGAGATTCTCCTAGTAGAAAGCATGGGATTCTAACTAATCTTGCAAACGTTTTTGTGCTGGTTGGTTTGGGTCTCCTCCTCATCATTTTCTGTGATGGGATTAATCATGATGTAAAATTATTGTTTTAAATTTCTCATATGAAAAATATTCTTGTTTTTTTATACTAGGATATATAGTCTATTAGTTGGGGTTTGAAGAGTGGAGTATGATCATTTTGAATGGATCTAAAAAAAAATCTATGTGTTCTTATCTTTTAATTTTTTAATACACTCTTCACACATTCATTATTCATATTCTAATAATAAATATTTTTTTAATTTTTTTTAGGGGACCTAATTCGACAATTATTTTTAAAGACACTAAATAATTAAATAAAGGTCTATTCACCCTACCTCTGGAGAATCGTCCATCAATGTATCAAACCTATCACTGAAGATAAAAAATGTAATTAAAAATAAAAATTCTCGAAATAACTGGTGTTGAAGAAAATTTAAAGGGGTTTATCTAATATAGAATATATAATAAATTCAACAAAAATTCATCCATAAACAATCCTGATGAATAAGAGATTGAATCATAAACCCCTTACTACATTGGTAACTTGTGAATCTTAATCTCTATGAATGAAATCACATTAAATGAAAATATATGAACCATGAACATAAGGGTATTCATGATACAACATATAAAATGGGTAGTAGGCGCATGAAATAAATTGTATAACCTAAACTTATGTCCCAATGAAGAAAATTTGAGATAATAAAATATTACCACAAGTATTGTTATTGTTTTGACACATTCAAATATCTAATTTAATAAACATATATTTATTTTAATTATATTCCAAAACCATATTCATATATATCATATGATAAATTATTTACTTGTATTATCTTGTCAACTATTTATTAATAATTCTTTATTAAAATCATAGTTTCAACTGGTAATAGCTTGACTTTTTAGGTAAGTTTTAGTTTTAAGGTTTCAATACTTGTACAATGGCCATGGTTTTATCCTATAAATAATATAAATAATAAAATAATGTTCATATTTTTCCCTTTAAAACACTTTTATAGATGTTCATAAAAAACTAGTGATTAAAAATTAATTACATTACATCAAAGAGAGGGTAGTCTATACATACACATGAGTGATGTTTTAAATTTTCAATGGATAGATGGAAAGAAACATAAATAACAATTTCCCATTATGGAAACATTATTATATCATATATATAAAATATATTCATTAAATCTATCCCTATTACCAATCATACAATGAATACCTGAAAAACATCTCATCATTTCATGGAGGTGGTAGTCCACACATGCGCATGAGTGACAATATTGTTTTTTAATGGATGGATAGTTATGTGAATATAGAAGATATTTTATTTATATTAATATAATTATGCAATAAGTATAATATATAAAAATTAAATCATCCACAATAACCAAAAATAATAATATTGATGTGGAATGAAATTTATTTTTATATGGAGGTGGTAGTCCATATGAAGGCATGAGAAAAACGTTAGGATAGTGTTCACAAAAAAGATAACATAATTAAGAGAGTTATATAGTGGCCCATGAGTCCCTTTTTTACTATGAACTAGGATGGAAACTAGAAAAGAGGGTAGAAAATTTCATAAATGTGATGCATTATCCTTTATAATAAAACATGATTTGGAGATATGAAGAATAAACTGTAAGAATCTCCATGGAATAATATAAAGGGAAAAAAACATTCCCACATTGAATGTATAAATAAAACTAAAATAGATAAAAGTATTTAAATGTAAATACCCATAAGAAAAACAAAATACAGTGACAAAAAAACTCTCTAGAATTACGATATATAAATGTCTAGCATGGTCTATGTAATCATACTAAAAACCTGAAAATCATTTTATATAAATATGGTGTAAATAAAAGTATACTATCTAGTAAAACAAAAGACTATCTTGAATATGTGAAGGAGGAATAGTAATTAAAAAAAGAGAAAACTGCAGAACCAAGTATAACCAAAGCAAGTCAATTGAACAATACCCATTCTCACTATGAAACTCCCACCAATTAACAAATTCAAGTATTATAACATTAAAATAAGCTTGTTGATAAAGGATACCCCACACTAATTTCTACTAATTTTATTCTCCCACCCACTAATTTCATTTATTATGGTACTCACATATCTTCCTTATGAAAAATCATTCCAACCCCAACAAGACCACCACATCACATCTCACCCAATGATACTTAGGAAAACACCACACATAATTATTACATATAATCTCCCTCGATGTCACATAGGCCATCACATGACAACTATAATGAGAGTAGTCAGGAATCCTAAAAATAAATGAAATAAACATTGTATGCTCATCCCACAGTGCATGATCCCTACCATATTTATTGAGACATAAGACCTTCTTACATAGATATTAAAACCTTTCAGATTAATACTCCTTACACTAAAAAATGACTGAGGACCATAATGATTTAGTGCTTTTAGAGTCATTATACACAATATTATAACCTCACAATTGATCTACACGGTCTCCCATAAAGATCATCCAATTAAGTAGTCTTTATAGACCCACCCTAGTTAATAATTTTCATCATAACCTATGGAAAAGAAACATATGTTTGAGATCATATGCCAAGTAAGGGTAAACATGAGAGATATATAAGAATAAAATTAAAATAACAATATGATAATATGAGCATAATAATTGATCAAATTATCCATCAAATCAATGATGATAATCATGAGTCCGGAAAATAGATTGGGATTTTATAATAGTTTATTAATAGGTAAATCAAAGACCAAGATCAATGACACTAAGACATTGACATAATATATATATTTAAGGAATACACATAATCCTTGAAAATCATGTCCATAGTAGTCAAGGACCGCTTCATATAAAAACATAGTGGAAAGGGGTCACTCCTCCAAACCATCATAGTGGTCATGGATCGCTCCCAAGACCATCATAAGTTACAAAGTTCCTTACTAAACCAGGTTCACTCCCTGTTATAGTCTTATCTCTCTGATGAGATATATATAATTTCCCAATTTATTTCATGGAGAAATTGGTCTGACATGTCACATAATGATAATATTATGTATTTGTTCCACAAGATCATAAAACATTAATCATATTATAACCAATTAAATTAATTGGTCTTCTTAAAAATTTCGACATATCATAACTTGTTTAAAGTACACTGGATTCATAATCATTACATCATTTAATCATAGAAAAACTTATGGAGAAAATATGCAGGTCTCATATGATATCAACCACAATACAACCCAGGGAAAAAAATGGGTTTTATTAAAATCATTTCATTATAACAATAAACCTTTTAGAGAAATAATAATAATGGTATCCTTGGATTATATCCCTATTAAATGATAAATTACCTCAATGTATTTCAACTTACAAAACAATTATTTTAAAAAATAATAACTTGGAACATTCATATATTAATCTAACCTTACATGTAAAATTAATTTTTAAAAATAAATATTAAAAATAATTTGGTTAATATTTTCTTGAAATATTAATTTATAAAATATATAACAGTAGATTTAAAAATAATATTAAAAATTTCTTAATGAAAATAGACTTTCTACTTTGAAAACACAATTTTAATCATATAACATTTTTAAAATCCGGTTTATTTTGAAATCATTTATTTAAAATCCAAAAATTCCATAATTAGTTAGGGAATTTTTTTTTTAAAATAAATTTCAAATCCTTAAATTGAAACAAGTGGTGAATTTTTATGTATCCTAGAAATCAATGAGTGAATAGATATCCCATTCCTTAAGTATCGACATCCTTCGTACTCATTCAAAACTCATATATGATAAAAAGAAGATTAATATAGATATATTAATGAAACAATATTAGATATATAGTACCATATATTATTTATTTATTTTATGTTATTATATGTTAATTAATAATTCCATGTTATTCTTACATTTCAAGAAATAACAACATTGTTTTTTTGATAATGTTTTCATTTGTTATTTTTGAATATCTTATATTGATCATGGTTCCACCATATCCGGAGTAAAAACGATTAAATTATTATAGTATTATACATAAATTAATCTTTTAATATCAATCATGAAATATGTTTTTTATAAATTAATTACCTTATGATCATGATGACTACATCCCATATGTACGCATGAGTAACGTTTCAATTTTTATATGATCATTATCGAAAATGAGTCAAGTAATATCATTATAATTAAGAATGGTCATATTATCATGATTATCATATTATTTATATAAATATACCTATACATATCATCAATGAGGATTTTTAATGAAAAGGGTGTCAAATGGCATCATAGAGGTTATAGTTCACATGTACACGAACACTGTTAACATCATTATTTGAGTGAAAAGTTCTAAAAATATGAAATTCTAAATTTTAATAATAATGAATATGTAATTAATATCATAATTAATATTGTTATATCATTTAATTTTTTTTAAATTTATCCTTATTATCTTCCATCTAAAGTGAAAATTAAAAGGAATCACATCGCTTCGTGGGTAGGTTGTCTGTTGGACACATGAGGGAAGTTATCATATCAACTCTAAAAGGGATTATTAAAGAGGAATATACAATAAATGAATTCATTGGTATATTCATGTTATAAATATAATATATATATATATATAACTTTTATCCATCAACATTCCCAACAATGATAGGTCGTAATGGAAGCACGAATGATGTCGGTTCGCGAGGTGGTTGTCCACCTAAACACGAATCATGGTTTTATATCCTATTTATTGGGAGTGGAGATTATAACACCCTCAGTTTTTATAAATTAGGTTTTTGAATAAATTTTATTTCTCTTATTATTTATTTAAATTCAACACCAGGTTATTCCTTCACTACATAAAATATGGTGTCTTCTTGTATTATAGACATCGGTAAATTTTAGAAAAACTCAGATATATTATTATTATCGTCATTTAAACAAGGATCTTACAAAATTGAATTTAAATATATATATATATATGAATATTAACAAATAATTTTTAAATATTTATTATTATTTTTAAATAAATTAAACATATTGATAAAAAATAGTACATAATTTTAAAAAATGTTATCATATGTTTCGAAAATAATAATTTCTAAAAAATGAAAAAACAATTGTGAACATTAATACAGTTAATTTTTCACACTATCAAAAAATTAATTTTAAAAAATAATATTCATTTATAATATAATCCTTAATAAATTATCTTATGGATACTTTTATTGATTTTTTCTAAAACGTTTCATTTTTTGATGAATAGTAAAAAAATACTATATTTTAATAGAAAATTGCCATTTAAATTTATTTATTGATAAGTTAAATAATATTTTCAGCTTTATATAAAGGAAAATTAGTTTAATTAAACATCCAATAATCCAATTAAGACCATTTTATTCAATTTCAATTTTAATTTTGATATAAAAACATTGCACACTTTTGAACATTTTATTTTTAAAAACCATCTTTATCATCGCACCAATAAGGTTAATTAAGAAATAAATTTCACCAATTATGTGAATCGAATTTTAAAAATTGAATTTAATTTTTATATAATATTAATTTATATTATATAATATGGTCAGCCTAATTTTTTACTGAAATGAGTAGTAAAAAGAAAAAAAATTACCGCAGTTTAGGTATAATTGGTTTTACTAAATGGTTTAAATAAAAATATATGGGTTAAAAATGTAATTTTTTTCTAAAACTTATTTTATATAAATATTTATAAATTATATATTATATTATAGAAAATGGACAATTATTGGTTCTTTGGGACATGAAAAAATGTGGGTGGAATCCATTCTTTCAAAATAATATAGGAGTACTGCTAGATTCCCTTATAAGAGGACACCCATGTTCCTATTATATTCATACCATAAGACACATTCCATTAATCCAAAAACATAAAAATACCTTACGGTCATACATCCCCTCATTTTATTGTTTATATTTGGTATTTAAATCCAACGAAGGATGTATTTTTCTACATTCCTAAGGATGATACTCGAAGAACATGTCACATTCATCGACAAACATTTTTATTTTACTACTTCATGCAAAAAATTAAACTTTTACTATATTTTGATTATATAATAATACCAGTATATTACATATATTAGTAGTTTTTTATTTTATGGTAATTATATTAATCATTTTCCACTTCTATCAAATAGGATATGAAATCATCGTTCCTGTGCACGGAGGACTACCACCATGTGAACTAATGTCATTTAATTTTCAATTACCACCTCCCATCGAAAGATATAATGATGAATTTATTTTTTAAATTTGAAATTTATGATATTATTATACATGATTTATTATTATATCACACATTCCTTTATAACCTATATTTTTTGGAATATGATAATGCTGCTCGTGTATTTAAAGAACCACCATCTCGTGAAGTGACGTGGTTCCATACCACATTAAATTTATGGTATGAAATATGGGGTTAGTAAAAATAAATGATATATATGAAATATAAATTATTTTACACTGATAATACATCATATAACTTTCATTACTTTTTTCTTACAAAAAAATGGAATCAACGTTTATGCATATATACGACCTACCGTCTCTATTAACGATGAATTTCACTTTATATCACTAAATATTAATGAATACATTAAATTCATATAAAATTAATATATATTATATTTATATCATTTTTAACATTCTGTATATTATTAAATCATGATTATATTGAGTGGATAAAAAAATCAAAATACATATGAAAAAAAGTGGTTATTACTTGAAATGTGATTTTAGAAAGGAATTGTCAATAAAAAGTTAGAAAAGGAAATTAGTAAATAAAATATGATATTATATATATGAATATTGTTTTTAATAGATGAATAATAATATTATATTTCTTAAACATGAGGGTTTAACATTTATGATGTAAGTTAAGAATAAAAGTAATGTATTTCCAACTCACGTTTATTTTCTATGAGAGAAAATCCATATTTACTATGTATTTATTTTTTTATGGTCTATATAATTCCAATGAATGTATTCTATGATTATTATAAATTAAATTTTTAGTATTTACCAATCTATTTGTGGATATCTCTTTTATTGTATTCATTATTTAAAATATTACAAATCATTAATGGGATTTAATATATTTTTTCCTTTTTGACACATATGTTATGTTATGAACCTATATTCATTTACATAGGGTATATAAAGATCCATTGACAAGAATTTCCATGAATTTTTCTATCATCATGATATTTTATATTCAATGTTACATTATTCCTTCAGGGTTCATAGGATTCATAGTTACCAAGGTGGTATTGATTTTATATTACAATCTCATTGTTTATCTGTACTTTTTTAGATTATGTTTTCAATGAAAAAATATTATATCTCGCCTCTAAATAAACTTAAAAAGTTTATTATACACCAGTTATTCATGATATTTTAATGTAATTTTACTATTTTACACCATTGGGTACTTAAAATAATTGAGATTTGTTTTTAATAAAATACAATAATATTTCTCTCTTAGGTCCAAAATCTGTTTACTTATAAAACCATGTTTTATAGAAAAAGTTTGAATTTTTTTCATTATTATCTCATAATTTTCAAAATTCATTTTTTACTCATGTTAATTTTTTTTAAATAATTATATTAATGAAATGTAATTTTCATTTTCTAATCAATTCTTATTTAAATTTTAACATAAATTTGAAAGGAATGTTTGTTTTAACATATGTTTAATGAATAAAAATTATTATAATCATTACCATTATTAATTTTTCATAGTTACATTTAACAAAAAATATATTGATAATTTTTCATGATTTATAAATATTTTCAAAGAGAAAAAGATATTTCACCAAGTAATGTTTTTAAATGATCGACCAAATCGTTCTCCATATAAGTTGTCAACTGTTGATGTTACATTTTCCTTAATGGGGATATGATCCAAGTATAATTTTTTTTAATTCTACGAATTTTTTATGTTTATGATGGAATTTTTTTATGAATAACTTTTCTTTTCAATGGGAGATAACATGATAAAATTCTTATGAAACCCACTTATTTTTTACTTGGCTTATAAAACGATCAAATGATGAAATAATTATGACTCTTGACTATTTTCTATATCATAGGATACGAGAAAAGTTATTCTGAAAAACATTTCATTCAATGTGTAATAATATGATGAATGTATTATTATTTTGTGTACCAGATTTGTATTATTTTTATCATGTGGCATGTGAGTCCTATATTCCAATCTAGTGTATTGGGAAGAGATTTATATCTCATGAGATAAACCTGATATGAACGAGGAGTTAACTTCAATTAGTAAATGAATTTTTTCACTATTATGAAATAGTGAGGGTACCATGTCTACCATGATGGTTTGTGGAGTGAACCCATTCCACTATGATGACCTTGTAAATAATCCTTGAATAATACTAAAAAGTATTTCAATGGTTTTATGTATGATAAAAATGTATTCTTTTTCCAATGTTATACTCTCATGTAACATTTTCATTGATTCCCTTATGATTCAGGTTTTTTACAACTAATATTTACTAATTTACTTGGGATTATGATATTTTATATGCAATTAATGATTTTAAAATGCTATGATCATGTTCTCATATCATTGTGTTCATGTTCTGCTTATGTATCTCCATATTTACCCTTACATGGAATCTAATCTTACGACATACTCATTTCCCCATAAAAAAGTTATGAAGAAATGTATTACATATGATGTTTCAATGAAGGGTGATACATACATAGATCATAGTGGGAGAGGTTTATGATTACCTATTAAGAAGATTTCTTTGTTCCCATTATTCAAAAGACACATTTCTATTAAAATCAATATACTTGTGTTTGTGTAATTTAATGTATATTAATCTAAAAAGAATTAATATATCTATTTGACTTATAATTATCTATATTTTTTATAATAATATATATTCATATATCCTTTTCAAACTAGGATGTGAAATATTTACTGAAATAATTATGGATATTTATAAGGATATGTCTAAGTTTGAGTCAAATTATAGTAAAATTTCTTGGAATTTTGGTAACGGATTGAAAAAGTGATTTACATGAACATACATCACATCCTCGATTTAATGAGTGGATGTGGCTCTGAAAAATAGTTACATAGGGGTAATAACATTGAAAATTTCACATTGGGATCGAATTTATTGTCACCTAGTGCATGAAAAAGGGCCTTGTTGTACACATGGTTTGACACTCCCGGGAGATATGATTGGAAGATTAAAAAACAGTTTTCCAAACATAGTGAATGATTTAAATATATGATGACTATTAATATCATAGAATTAATGTACATTTTTATTGATTAAAAATAATTTATCATTATTTTGAAATCCGAAAAATGTTTTTCCATGGTAAAGTGGCTCTCCAAAACAATTATATCTTTTTACAGTATATTTTCTAGTTTTAGTTAATGGATAGAACCCAAAAGAAGTGTGTTAATGCTGTGTGAACCAAAAAATACAATTATTGTACTCCAAATCATCCAAACAATATGGGATGTGTAATTATGAATATTTATTCTATGCTCACCCAATGATCTCAAGATATAAATCATTATATATATCTAAACAAATAAAATAGGTCACACGATTATGTTGAGTCCCTCTTGAAGAAATGTCAACCTTCTTTTAGTTGGTTGTTTGATATACTAGTTCATGAATTGTCTATCAAACCCATTAAAATGTTGTTATCCTTTGCATAGTGTTTGGAACATGGAAAATTAATTTTTCCTATATACATTTGGTAAGTTGTAGAAGATCAACTTTGGAATCTTATCAAGAATTTGAGGCAACATGATGTAGCTAACTCTATGGATTGGAAAAAGTTCACGAACTTATTTTCCATTATGGTCATTACCCATATTATTCATATAATGATAATTAAGGAGATATCTGACCCAAAGAGCAAGAATGATGAATTAGTCATTACATATGAGGAAAATTTCACAAGACATCTGGTATAAGATTATTGTATTATCATCTATCTAAAAGTAAAGGATAATCAATTCGTTAATCTCTTAAGAACCCTCATCCTAAGGTAATTATCAATAATAAACATCATTATCCATGAAGTTATTTTTTATGTTTCTATCATGTTCTAAATGTAGGTTGGAATCATGTAACAATATCTTGTTTTTTATAAGAAGAGTGAAATTTAATTTAAAGTAAAATCAAGAAACCATGTTGAGAAAAAATGATATTTTTATTATTCTCACTGTTTCAGAATAATGCTAGAGGAAATTTTCTTCAGTGGACTAGTAGTTGTTTTATGTGTGTAATGGGTGGTCAATATGTAAATCATTGACGAATGGATGTGAAGAAGTTATATAATTATGTCAATAGAGAAAAGGTACACATAATGAACCACCAACACTATATTGTTTCAAATTCATAGTGTATGTTAATTATTCAAAAAAGATACCAAATTTGAAGGAAAATAATGATGATCAACATCAATAAAATCATAAACCGATATAAAAAAGGAAAATACCATGTGATTTTTTTCATATGAGGTGTGTAATATAGAAATGGTGAAAGGTACACTTACTATCCACTAAATAAATTCAATTTAATTATTTGGATCTGTATGTACTTCTTATTTCATATATAATGAATATTTTAAGGGTATCAAGATGCCACCAAAAGTATTTTATTTAGAATTAGTAGTGAAACCCCATATGGTTATCATGAGTTCATCTCAAGTATATGATCTCCCTCTGGTTAATGTTAGGGGGATTTTGTTTCTTGAATATTCTATAATTTTTCATTTATTTCAATATGATATCATCATAGGCATGGGTTTTATTAATATATATAAATACCATATCAATTTTTGAGTAAGGTAATTCACGTTTCATATTCCAAACCAAACTATGATTTTTTATCAATGTGATGATATGTAAAAATTTCAAAAGGATATCACATGCATATTATGAGTCTAAATTCACATTCATAAGGGGTGTTTATCTCAGTTGGTTGGGAAGAAACTTGACATCAATGATATGCCTACTGGGATGGAATTTGATTATTTATTTTTGGAAGAGTTTATTATCGATATACTAAAATGTGAAATTTATTTCTCAATAGAACTCATACCATGTTCCACACCAATATCAAATATATTATATAGAATGTTCTTGATTGAGTTATATGAATTGATGAAAAAATCCAGGAAAATCCCAAAAGGGATTCATTTGTCATTATATTTAACCTTTGGGTGCACATGTTATTTATATAAAAAATAATGATGGTTTAATAAGAAATTCCATTGATTTTCCAGAGCAGAACAAATTCAAAATTAAGAATAAGTATCCTCATCCCTATATTGATGTATTGTTTTCTCAACTACATAGAGCAGAAGACTTTTTAAAAACTGGACTATATTCTGGATATCATCAATTGATGGTCTAGATGGATGATATACCAATAATAGAATTCAATACAAGTTATGGATTCTGTTAAAATATCATTACACCATTAAGACTTAATAAATCCCCTACTGTATTCATGTTTTTAGTGAATAAATTATTTTCAAATTACATTGATTAGTTTATGGTAGTATTTATAGGAAATACCATTATCTAGTCAAATATAATGGAAGATCATGGTTATCATTAGATAATAGTATTAAAGACCCTACGTATGGAGTGGTTATGTTAAAATTTTACAA
Organism: Viscum album; assembly: GCA_963277665.1. Classification (NCBI taxonomy): domain Eukaryota; kingdom Viridiplantae; phylum Streptophyta; class Magnoliopsida; order Santalales; family Viscaceae; genus Viscum; species Viscum album. The sequence goes on along the minus strand of OY728140.1, from coordinate 1,016,883,877 downwards.
ATTATGAATTTTGGAAGCAAAAGGTTTCATTTTTTGGTCATATTTAGTAGATCCACCAATGACAGGGGATATTAAATGTAGGCACAATCCAATAGTAGTGACAAATACATGTAGGAATCCTTGATTATATTGATATTATCAATTTTTTTTGTAGAATGTTTCATGAATATCTAATACTATAACCATGTTTACTCAAAATCAGCCGAAATTCCTATGGAAAGTTGAATGGGAGGAAATATTCAAGGTATATAGGAGAATATTAGTGAACACACATATTCTAACATTACCCTATAGTCTAGAATGTTTTCTAACATATATTGATGAATCTAGTTTTTTATTGGGATGTGTTCTTATGAAAAATGACATGGTTATATATTATTCCTCATTAAAATTGATGATTTATCAGAATGATTAACAAAATCATGATTAAGAGTCAACTACAGTACTTTTTCATTAATGATATGAAGATATTTTCATTATGAAAACAATTTTGATATAAATATCAATCATAATAGTTTAATATTTATAATCACACAGAAATATTTTAATATGTTCAAAGTTAGATGGTCCGCGCTAATTAAATATTATGACTACTCAATACATTACCAGATGAGGAAAGGATACAAGGTGGCCAATGCTTCGAGTAAAAAGGATCGTGATATATTATCAAGGATGATGATTAAAGAAGATCAAATATTTTTGGATTTGAAAAGGATTGATATTAAAATCATGATGGAAGGGGAAATTTCTTATCTTTTTAAATTAAATGATCACCCATCTATCCAACTGAAAAAGAAAAGGCGCATAGGAAATATGTAGATCTACAAAAGAATGCCAGAAATATTTCTATGTTTAACATTAATCATGATTTAATGGTAAGGTTACTGAACTATTTATACATTTCATCTATACTATATTTGATGAATGCATTTTTAGTGGAATATCATAGTTTTTCATTCTCTATTCGTCCAAGAAGTATCATGATGTTTAAATATTTGAATGAGAACATTTAGTGGGATGGAATGAATAATTATTTCATAGAGTTTGTATATTAGATATTGGAATATCAGTAAGTGAAGGATAATATATAGAATTCTAATGGTATGTTACATACATTATCCATTAAAGAATTAAAATGGGAAAACATCACTATGGGTTTTGATGTTGGACTCCCAAAACCTCAAAATGGAATAATGCTATTTGGATTGTATTAGGTCACAATAAAATATTACCAAACATCATCACTATCATAGAATAATTCTTTCATGATCATATTTTACGAATATACATTAAGAATGTAGTAAGGTTATATTATGTACCACATTCCATTTTTTCTGATTGGGATATGAGGTTTACCTCAAAACCTTTGTGAAGACTTATGAAATCTCTAGATATGAAGTTATGTTTTAGCAATATGTACCATCCTCAAAAATAATTTTATTCAGAAAGAAAAATTCAAACCCTGTAGGATTTGTTGAGATCTAGTTTATTAGAGTTAAATGGGGGCTAGTATAAACACTTTCCTCAAGTTGAGTTTTCTTACAATTATAAATATCGCTCAAGAATTTATATGTATATGTACCAAGCCCACTATGGAATAAAAGGTTGAGCTCCAACATGCTGGAATGAATTTCCAAAATAATTCTATTGGTACCTGTTATTGTTGAAGAAATGGAAGTGAATTTTACCACCATTCTGTAACAAATCATTGCATATGAGAGAAATCAAAGAATTTATACTGAGAATTAATAGTGTGATTCAGAATTTGAAATTTGTTACAAGGTGTTTCTATGAATTCTTCCATGGAATAATGCAATTGTATTTAGGAATAATAGTTAACTAAGCCCTATGCTTATTAGTCCCAATGAAATCCTTAGTCATATCAGGATGGTAGCTTATTTCTTGGTGCTTCCACCAAAACATCTATCAAGTTTACAATGTGTTTCACAGATCTATCCTTAAGACGTACATACCCGAATATTCAAATGTACTGAACTCAGAGGTCATAACACTAGATCTAGACCTTTCTTTTGAGGAATGACTTGTGGATATTCTCGATCATATAGTGAATATTCAATGAAACAATACAACTCACTTAGTTAATGATATGTGCATAACCCACTAGATTGAATAATCTATGTGGGAATATGAGGAAATGATGATGTTTATGTCACATTATTTGTTTGAATCAGATTGACTAATTTTCTGTGAAAAATATGAATTTTGAGTGGGTAGAATGTCACACCCCAAGTATTTATGAATGATCTTTTTCTTAATACATTTTTTTTTCAATTTATTGTTCTACAAAAAACACCATGTTAATCATGCGCTAAACATAAAATTTGGACAACATCTATTACACATGACACTTAGTTTTATGAATACCATTATATATTAGTAATAATGTTATTTAATCATGATTTCTATAACTTTTCTATTAAACTTATAAATTCTATATCCTAAAAATTCCTTTTAATTTTTTTTGAAAAAATATATTAGATTATTGTGAGACTAGGAGTAGAGACGGAACGTGATTCCAAGTCATGGGGTCCCTCGAATAAATGATTGAACTAATTTTATGATTATTAAAAAAGAATACATGAACAATTTCAGTATCTTTTAAATGATTACTTATATTTGAAATCTAATGGCACCATTGGGATCAAAGAAACTGGTTTTTATTATCTAGAACATCACATTAACCTAGATGGGTCAACTAGAAAAAACATTTTTTTTTAAAAAGAATAAAAATAAAAATTAAAAAATTATTTTATTTTATTTTTAACATTTTGTGATGATGCAAAAATGATGTGATGCAGCGACAAAGCAGATGTTTCCATTCATAAATGAAATAGTATGGTTACACTCCTCCATATTGAAACAGTAATGCAAAAACACATCTTTATCCGTTTACAAGGATTCCTGACAAGGATTATTTATCCTTATATATGAATGTTGGAGGAGACCTTGGAGATTTCCTCCTATTGTAAAACATTGAAGACCAACAAAAACCAACAGATTACGGATCACGAACCGAGGATCGAGGCTCAACAAACGACATCAGTGCAACTCATTTCTTCTGCAACGACAGATACAATCTTCTTGGTAATAATTTTATAGTATAAGTGAATTATTTCAACATTCATATGTTTAACGTCAAACACAGACCAACCCATGAATAGTTTTATCTGCAGTTTGATCTTTCTTATGAGATGGTTAAAAATATGGAATTAAAGGGAATATATCTATGTGATTATTCTTATCTTGTTATTTTGTTATTATTCACACACAAATAGACTATGGACAATGAGCAAATCCATGGTCTATTCGAAGGGGTGTTCATGTGATTCTTCTTTCCCCCTATTCCAATGTTCTTCATTTATTGATCCCTATTATCACGTCATTAATTTTTCAAGAGGCTGCAACCATAGATGGACCCCCATAGAAAATACAAGATACATTGAAGCACATAAAATATGAGTTTAAAAACCGAGAATCGCGCAACATGTATTGGTTCAATGAAAAGACCTGCACAGAATTGGTGGTGGCCCATAGAAGAGGGAGTTGCAGGAAACAGTGACGGTGCTGGCACGCGGTGGCACAACCAACCAGCGGGTAGAACCCGTGACATGGCTATCAAGGGTTGGTGGACTGGGGTCATTGAAAGGAAGCTAGGAGTGGGCCTCAATTGATGTCAGAGGATGTCATTCCATTCAGCCTTGGGGCTGCGGGCTAGCTAGACAAGAAGAATGTGGTGGTCAAGATGTGGTCACCCCATGTGGAAGAGGAGCTGACGCGGAAATGTCATGTCTGGGTTGCGCTAGGTAGGTGGGACGACACTAGGTCGGGCCATGGATGGGGGATAGGTCATCTCGGTGGGTCATGTCGGCAGGATGCAGGTCAGGTTGGTCTGACTGGGTCAGACTGGACCTCGACCAAACCGGTCCCTTTTCACACAAAAAGCTTATAACTTTCAATCAGTTTGTCCGTTTGATGAGTTGTTTGCAGCGTTGGGACCCTTGTGAAGAGGTAGTCCTTTTGGGATAATCTATGGGAGTTTTCGAGGAATTTGAATACCGACTATTATCTCGAGGAAGTGGTGCTCCCAGAACTATAACCCTAACGACGGAATCCTACAGGCGACTACAACATGGAATCTATGTGATTACATAAACATTATTTCTTACCCATTCTATGTGTCTTATCTAGACATTTTGTCTTTCCCAGAAAGATTCAGTACTCCCCTGTCCCACCAGGGGACGATTCCTCTAGTCTTTAATGAGACTCTATCTGTTACCTACACCTCGTCTGCTACCAACACTTGGTGTGTTATCTACACTCTGTGTGTTACCAAAATCTCATTTTTTACTAACACACAATGTATTACATAAACACTATGTGTTACCTACACTCTATGTGTTATTAAAACTCCATGTTTTACTAATTTAGTGTGTTTTTAAATATTATGACAATCCTTTTTATGTGTCATAGTCCTATACTTTGTGTGATTAGACTATAGTGACTCTCTTGATTGTACCTTTTAGAGGCTACACATCATTAGCCTTCAAGTAGTGTTTTTTATGGATGAGACCTAGTTTCTTGAATTTTTCTATTTTAGTTGGGCTTATATTCTAACCTATTTAATTTTCAATTGGTACTATTACTCACAGTGGTTGTTTTAGAGGGTTCCATATATGTTTACTCGGTGTTTTTAGTTTCATTAATTTTATTGGGGTTGGGTGCCTGTGTATAGGTTTATAGGAAATGCCTCCCCATTGTGGGTAATTCCAACTTGATGCTAGTTTCTAGCCCCTGGACTATGGGAGGTGGGGATGGGGTAGTCATGGAATGGTACCCAGTGTATGGGTCATGATAGTCTGGTATAAAATGAAGTTTTGAGTCTATGATTCTTTTGGGGTCAAAACTCTTTAGTGCCTCGAGTTCATATTTCGGGCAATGGAGTCTAGTGTTGGTGTGGCAGCTGACATATCCCAACATGAGGACATTGAAATCTGATTTTTGACTCAGTACACGAAAACACTGGTGCATGTATTATATAGGAATCAAGTGTTTTATCATGTCCTTCATGAGTTAGAGTAATCTCTCCCCGTATACTCTATTGACCATGGTTCATCATGATTTTTTTCAGAATGTGTTCATGGAAAAATCCAGTCGGGATTTCCTTATGAGACAGTAAGGATGGTCTGTTGAGGGATGATGCATTAGTTCATGGACCATTTCCAGAGATAGCACCACTGGTTGGTGCACTAGTGACACAACCACCTATACCATAGAAGTTCATACTAGTGCTACTAGTATAGGATACCCACAAGCTGAGTTCATTTCATGAGTTTCAGAGGAAGCAACCTCTAAAGTTCTGAGGTGAAGAAGATCCTAATATAGCCAAGGATTAGAGGGAGATGGTTAGGAGAGTCTTCATCTTAGTAAGAATTCCTCCCGACTAGAAGGTATTCCTAGCTGAGTTCTTTCATCAAGGTTGGGTGATGAGATGGTTGATTCTGATGACTCAAACACATGAGGAGGTGATTCTATCCTAGGCAAGAATTCAAGGTCCTCTTTAACGAGGTGTTCATTCGAATTATGTTTCACTCAATCCATATACAAGTTCTATGTCACCGGTAGCTAGGTATCCAGTTTGTAGAAGATTACTCAATGAGATTCAAAGATTGTCTCACTACTCCACTAACAAGGTGCATGACATGTTCTTTAGGGCCCACACATTGGAGTAGGAGCTACACCAGAAAATTAGGGAAATGATGATATCCCATCGCATTATGAAACATTATGGGGTGATAGAGTGGGCTCTTCTAGTAGAGATATTTCTAGAAGAGCAAGAACCAATAGTGGGAGCAACAATAGGGTGATAGGTAGAGGAGTGTTGGGCAGTGGGTAGCTGATAGAAGATGTTGGGAACCAAGAGGGTCAAACACTCTAGGGGATGACCATATGATACGAGATAAGTGGTGTAACCCTCCCAGTGAAGAGGGACTTATCTAATGTAAAGACATTGCTACTCGTGCAATGGTCAGGGGAATCTAGCTAAGATTTTTCCGACACGTCATATGACCAACCAGGAGACGATCGAGGGATGGCAGGGGAAGTAGTAGAGGTTTGAGCAGGGAGGTCCGCATGGGTGGGAAATATAGAAGGGGGGCAGATCGAGTAGCAATTTGTGCTTTGATGATTGAGTTATTACTACCCCCACACCCATGAAATCCACCACATGCTCTAGGAGTTGGTGGGTAGGTGCAGGACCAACTTTATATGATAGAGGCTTACATTCCCAATCCTCCAAAGATTATTAGAGGTTTGATCTGTTTATTCTCCACCGAAGATGAATATCTTATAGAAACAGGTGCCAGTTAATCTTCCATTTACAAAGACCTAGTTCAGAGCTCATAAATTTTGGTGAGGCCATTAGCTCAATCCTTATGTCTAGAAACTCATATGGGAGGGGATTCAATGATCACACACTTGTGTTGACTATGTGAGATTGCTCTCGGTGGTGAGATATTCGGCTGGGATCAAATAGTATCAGGATCGAGGCCTTATGACGTCATTATGGGTATGTACTATTTTTCCATAGTCCCTGATCATATGATCTATTTTAGGTGAGAGTGTGGTGTATCCTCAATTATGGGACTAGGATTTCCTTCACCCAAAAAAAGGAAATGCATGTAGTGTAAGATGGACTCACTCGTTGGAGGGTTCAACCGATCACAAACCAGTTGGTTGGTACGACCTTTAGTTCAGTGGAGAAGATGAGTCTTCAGTTTCTTATTGTGGTAGAAGTGTATGAGGATGTCTTCCCTGATGAGGTCCCATGATTACATCCTTAAAGGGAGGTAGATTTTTTGATTGATCGGTAACCCTGGACGATACCAATATATACACCATTATTTTGGATGGATCCTATGGAGCTCTAGGAGATGATGATATAGTTAGAGGATTTTCAGAGAAAGGGCTTCATGAGGCCAAGTGTTTCAGCATTGTAATACCCCGTTTTGTTTTCCAAGAAGGAAGATGGGAGTTTGGGGTTATGTGTGTACTTTCACAGAATAAACCAAGTGACTGTGAAGAACAATTATCTTCTACCAAGGATCAATGATCTCTTTAGACATTTGAAGGCAGAAAGATGGTTCTCTATGGTTTAACTCATATCAATCTATCACTAGCTTCATCTACTTGATTAAAAAAAACCAAAAGATGGATTTCAGATGTCGGTATGGCCACCACGAGTACTTTGTGATGTCATTGGGGATGAGAAAATTCCAAGTGGTGTTCATGGGACTCATTAATAGGATCTTCTATCCGTACATGGACTAGTTATTAGTGGTATTCATCGATTAAATTCAAGTGTATTCAGATTTTGAGGTGGAGCATGTGATACATCTAAAGATTCTCCTTTTCATACTTCAAGAGCACTAGCATTATAGGAAGCTCTCAAAGTTTCAGTTCTGCATTCATGAGGTATAATTTCTTGGACATGACATCTCAGAGGATAGAGTTGTTGTGGATCTAGTGAACATTGAGGTGTCACTTTCATGGGTGCCACCAAGAGTGTTACCGAGGTGTGGAGTTTCCTTGGATTGGTTAGGTACTATCAAAGGTTTGAACCTGACAAATCTAGAGAAGAATCACCCATGCCCTCCTTGACATGAAAGAGGAAACTTGTCATGTGTATGGCGATGTTCTAGGAGATTTTTCAGTAGTAGATATAGATTTTTACCAGCGCTCACATCCTGACATTTCCATAAGAGGGTGTGGAGTAAATTGTGTTCTGTAGTGCATCAGGAACTGGTTTTGGTTGTGTCCTACTACATGGGATAATAGTTATTTCTTATGGTTCACATTAGTTGATTCCACATAATCATATCAATAAAACCCACCATCTGGTGTTTTTAGTGTCAGTCTTTTGATTGAATAGGTTGAGACCCTACTATATGGGCAAGTGTTTTATCATCTATTAATACCACAAAAGTATCAGTTATATCTTTTCTCAGAAGGATCATAACATGAGACAACAGTTTTGGCAAGAGTTCATCCAGAAATATGGATTAAAAATATTCTATACTCCTAGGAAGGGGAACATGGTGGCAGAGGATCTCAATTGGGGACCATGTATGAAAATTCTGAAGGAGGACATTGAGAAGTTGCCATCGCTTCATATATAATTCGTGGAAGGAGATGAAGAAGCATATCTATAAAAGATGGTGGTTAACCCTCCACTCTTACTACACATGTGGGATGCATAGCTCGGAGATACCATATGCGATAGTACATATGTTAGATGTCCACAGGTCATGCCCCTCAGGGATATTCGAAAGGTGGGGTGCATGTCATCCTTTTTTGAGGATGTACATTTGTAGAGACAATGTTACTAGAAGAAGTTTTGAGGTAGTTCCATACATCCCAATGATGATACATCTATGTGTGGAAAATATTTACCAGGATCTCTATCGTTAGTTTCGGTGGCTGGGGATGAAGGAAGTGGTACATTTTTTCTCTAAATGCCTCCCTTGTATGCATGTGAAGGCCGAGCACCAGGTTCTAGTGGGTTTGACTCAACCCCATTGAGTTTTCTGAGTGTAAGTGGGATGGAATAACTATGGGCTTTGTGATGGGTCTAACACGTACATAAAGATGGTGTGATTTTTTATTGGTGATCATTGACTGACTCACCATGTCTTCCCACTTCTAAGCTATTCTATAACAGGGTTTAGTAGAGATCTTTTGAAACCAATTAAAAAATATTATTGTTCAAATCAATTGAGTCCCAACTATGATAGACTCATATCATGAATCATGATTTACATCCTAGTTGTAGAAGGGATTGAAGGAGGCATTAGGGATTCAGCTGCACTTGTGTACATCTTTCCACCCACAGACAGACGTCCAGACGGAGTAGATCATTCTGGTTATAGGGTATGTGATAGGTTACAATATCCTCGATTTTGGATATAGTTAGTAGGATCACTTAACCCTGGTGGAGTTCGCGTAAAATAACAAATACCACTCCACCATCGATATTGTACTATTTGAGGCCTTGTAAGGGTGGCCCTCTATCTCACAACTTTGTTGGACTTCCCTAGGAGTGTCAACACTCATGGGCCCCGAGTTAGTGTAGGAAACTATAGAAAAGGTACATATTATATAGGAACAGATGAGGACTACACATATCTAATAGAAGTACTATACATATTGGTAATGGAGACCCTTCGATTTTGAAGAGGGAGACCATGTGCTCTTTCAGGTTTGTCATCGACAAGGAATACATAGATTTTTTCTAGTGTAGTAAGTTATCGTTGAGGTTCATCAAACCTTTCTAGATACTGAGCAGAGTCGACATGGTGGCATAACGCTTGGAACTACCTATGTAGTTAGAAAGGGTGCATGATGACTTCCACATATCCCAGATGAGGAGATCATTGAATGACCCTCCCCACGTCATTGAATGGGAAGAGAAAGATATTGAAGATGAGTAAATTTTCATGGAGTACCTGATAAAGATCGAGGATCAACATGAAAGGGTCCTTCAGGGATGGTTGATTCCTTTTTTGCTCGTTCGGTGGATGTAGAAGAATATCCAAGATGAAACATGTGAGAGGTAGGCTCAAATTTAGGCTCATTATCCCCTTTTGTTTGTTTAGACCCTATTTTGGATTTCGAGTGTGTAAATCCCTAATAAAGGTAGAATTTAAAGTCCCATATATTCTACATAATTTTTTTAAAAAAAATTATGTGGAATTATTTCAGGACATGAAGTATAGAGGACACGTAAATTTGGGGCCTGGAGTAAATGTTGGAACTATTTTTAAGTTTTTTAAAAATAGATAACAAACCCGATTTTTGTATCATTTTAATGAGTGCTTGGATTTGAATTATGAGGGCGCCGATGTGTTTAGAGCATCGGGTTTTTAGGCATGACCGACCATTAATTAGCACATGTTGACTATGTGAAAATATTTTCCCAACATTTTAAAGATGAATTGAAATAAACATAATCAGATTAATTTATTTTTATTTTGACATTTTGTGATTGTACAGAATTGCCATGACATTGCAATTTTCTTACACAGCGACCAATTTTTTATTTCCTTTCAAAAATTAAATAGAATGGTGATACTATTTCAAAGATAAAATGTAATGGTGAAATGTGTCTGTAAATGTTGGAAGGGAATCAAGACTAAGATTATTTATTCTTTACAATTAACATTGGAGGAGAGCGTATGGATTTCCTACCATTGTATTGTGATGAATGTCGATGGAACTCTGATCCTGAATCGGGGATTGGGGATTAAGGAATTATGGGGGTGCAACTCTGATATTCTCCAATGACCTATCCAAAATTATAGTTAGGTGGTTTATTGTATGGGTGAATTCTTTCTACGTTCATGATATTAGTGACGAATGTGGACCAACCCATGAACAGGTTGATCCATGGGTTTATCATTCTTATGAGATGGTTAAAACTATAGGATTAAAGGGAATAGACCATGTTGATTATTGGTCTCTTGTTATTTTTTGATTTTGAAGATATGTATGGTCCAAGTGAAACATAAAAGGCCAAGGTCAATTATAAGGGGTTTTCATGAGCTTATTATTTTCCCCCATCCATACATTCTTCATTGGTGGACCCCCATGGTTGTGTTATAAATATTTCTGGAGGTTTTGAATGTAGCCAGACCCCTAGAGAGATGATTAGACCTTTTGAAGCCCAAAGTGGATGATTTTAATAAATGAGGATCACAGAAAAAATTTTAGTTCAAATAATAAATCACCACGTAATAAGTCGAACACCATAGAAGTGTGATCTTCCAGTGGAGGTGGCACATTGACGAATGGCTACCCGGTGGGAAGAACCCACAACACATCTTCTACGGGGCTGCAGATAGGGTCCATTGTCAGGCAGCTGAGGGCGGGCCTCATAGAACGTTGAAGGAGGTCATAGTCTTGAAGGACCACTACAACGGGACACCACGGTGGCATCCCCATGTTGATGTGGAGTGGATGAGGCAACAGTTGTGTTCGGGCAGATGAACGAACATATCATGTCCGACCGACCCCGAGTCGGGGTGGGCCAAATGGTCTGGGTCAACCATATGAGTAGGGTTTTACCTGGTAGGTCTATTATATATGATCTATGTCTGGTGGGGTCCTGTTCTGGTCCCATGTTGTAAAAAAAACCCAGATCCAACCTGCCCCTTTTCACAAATAATCCACCATGTTTCCAATTGATTCTATTGTTTCTTGTGCTGGGAATATTGATATTAGTAGGTCCTCTTAATATACTCAAAGTTGGTATCGATGAAATCTGGTGTATGGCATATTGGATCAAGGAGGTGGTGATCCTAGAAAGAGTGTGCTAAGGATAGGATCCTACGGCTATCTACGACCTAGAAGCTATGTGATTACCAAGACTGCTTGTCTTTCCTGGACCATGTGTCTAATATCGACTTTGTATCATACCAAGACTAAGTCAGTACACCCCTGTTCCACTAGGGTGTAGGCCCTCTAGTCTTGGACAACACTCTGTGTGTTACATACACTCTATTATTACCAACACTCCTCATGTTTTTTATACTACATGAGTTACGTACAATCTGTGTGTTACCAACACTTCGTGTGTTACCTACACATTGTGTGTTACTAACTCTAAATGTTACAACATGATGGTACTAAGGATTCAAATGAAAATTCTATTTACGTACCATAGACCTATACTCAGTGTGATCTAACTCTAGTGACTCAGATGATTGTACCTCTTAGATGATACAATTCATGTTCCTCTTTAGTGGTCATCATAGTGTATTTCTTAGTGATCATATTTTTGGTATTCTTTAGGTATGTCATTGTGGTGTAGTTTTTTTAATTCCAGTGTGGTTTGGGGGTACTAAAAAATATTATTTTACTCACCCCTACATGTTATTAACCCGAATGTGTCCTATCGTTTGAAGAATATTGGCATATTTGACGGAGTCCTTGGGGGGTCGAAGATAGAGGGTGATTCAGGGTCATCCGACAAATGTGGTATGCTTCAATGACATTCATAAATCTTATTGTACCTACACTTGATGTAGGGGTTTCTACGGATAAGACCCAAGAGCTTGTACTTTTCTATTTTAGTAGGGATTTTATTCTGGCATGTTTTTGTTTTCAATTTGCAATGTTACTCTTAGTGGTTTTCTTAGTGGGTACCATATCTGTTTACTCAGTGTTTTTAGTTTCATTACTTTTCTTTTGAACAGTTTCGTGTGTGTTGGTCTATCATAAAATTTCACCCTTTTTTGGGAAAAGCCTACTCAGCTCTAGTAGCCAGAGCTTGGCCTATGGGAGGCAGACTTGCGGTAGTCAAAATATGGTCCCTGGGGGACGGGTCATGATAATAAATTTTAATATTAATAAATATATTTGAAATATATTTTTTGGTTCTATATATATGAAATATATTTTTATAAACGGGTACTTAATTTTTGGTAATTTTATTATATATTTGAAAAATACTCTTCTCTCAAAAAAAAAAACTTTTTATTTATTTTTTAAAACATTAATAAAATAAATTTTCTCACTTTATTAAACTTAAATTTCTAAAATATACTAAATTTTTGAAATCATAATTTCCAAATTAACATATTGTGAATTTTTGGGTATTTTATGAAAAGATTCAATTTCTGATGAATAGTAAAAATAGTTATATTTAATAGAAAAATGGATTATTGATTATTATATTTAGAAATAGAAATTATATGTTAAATTATTTTAATGAAAAATTAGTTTAATTATACATCCAATAATACAATTTAGGTAATTAGAATCAGTTTCATATTGAACTTTGATACAAAATATTGTAGACTTTTAAACATTTTACCATTAAATACTCATATTCTCATCGTATCTATGGGATTAATTTTAACTAAAACATTTCCATATCAGTGAATTAATTTTTGAAAAAAGTATTCCATAGTTTTAATAAGAAATATTTATATTATCTAATAATCTTAAATTATGTATTTATGTAATTTAATAGTAATGACATTGAAAATTATTTTGTGCAAGTAAGGGGAAAATGGTTTTACCAATGGTTACAAAATGGAAGGTTTAAAAATTAACCATAACTTGTAAACAAAAATTTTAATCCCATATTTTGACTATATCTCTTTATTATCTAGAATGGTCCATTTTTGGTTCATTTTGAAATGAAATGTTTTTTGATGAAATTATTTCTTTCCTAACAATTACCGGTGTGCCACTCTATTCATGTATAAAAGGCCACCACTTCTCCTCTAATATTAAAAATTTTAAACAAATTTGGGTCAACCAATGCCCATTGTAAAACCTAAAAAAATTACCCACATGTCATAGAAGCCTTTTTTAGAATAAAGTTCCAACCAAGGAAGGATTTTGGGGAAATCCTATGGTGGATAAACGAAGATGGGGAAACGTTCAATAATGAGCATTATTATTTTATTTCTTCATTTTCCTCCATCTATTATTATTATAAAATTATGATATAATTACCTAATTATATTACATATAAATATATTTTGATATGTTTTGTTCATAATATTAAACTTTCTCCACTTCCATCAAATGGGTTATGAAATCATCGTTCGTCTGTATGACAGATTACCACCTCACGAACAGATGTCAACCATATTTCAATTAACACCTATCAAGGCTGATTATAATGGTGGATTTATTATTTATATATTATATTTAATTTATTAGTATAATTAATAATTATTATATCATTCATACTTTTATACCATCCACTTTGTGGCAATTCAATAATGCCGCTCGTGTGTACAACCGACTACCACCTCACAAGGCGGTGTGGGTTTTTCACGCTTCACATGGAAAGTAATAAGGATATATTTAATGAAAATAATATATGGAACATAAATAATAATGGAATGAAAAAATATAGTTTATCTTTCTTTATTTCAACATAACTAGAAATTGTAAACAATGTTCAACTGTATGTTCGACATACTATCTCCATGAATGGTGTATTTAATTTTCTATCTCTAAATATTACAGATTTATATATATATATATATATATTATGAATATATTTTATATTTATATCATGGTTAAATTTATGATGATGAATAAATAATGGACATATTAAGTGGACTTGAAATAACAAATAAAATTATTCACCAAAATAATGCATTAATTACCCGAATCATGATTTTAACAACGAATTATTAAAAAACCAAAAAGAAAAGGGAATAGGTTAATTTATATGTTACGATATATATAAATATTAATCTTTAAGTGTTTAAATTTTTATAATTATTATAAAATTTGTTAGAATATGTTTGATAATTTTCGAGACGTAAGGTAATATATTTTATTCTTATGCTTATTTTATGTGAGAAACATGCCATATTCACCATGTATTTATTTTATGTGGTGAATATAAATCCCAATAATGTATTTTATGATGTTTATAATTATAATTATTTTTATTTAAATATATTTTTCCGAAAATCTAGTTCATGGGGTTTACGGTGAAAATGTTACATAATTGGTACGGGGTTTTGATTTAATTTTATTTCCTTGACACATATGATATATTTTGAACCAAAATTATTTTATGAGTTGTATATATGTCCCCTTTAATGATAAATATAATGAATTCATTTATCTTCATAATATTTTTAGTTCAACTTTATCTTATTCCCTCGTTGAGATTATGATTCAGTGTTACCATGGTGATAATGATTTTATGTTACAATTTTAACAATTATAGTGAATTTTTTGATGATGTTTATGTGGATAAAATGTTATGATCCAACATTCAAGAGAATAATTAATTTTTTTATCCAATTTTTATTCATTTTATTTTCAATTAATATAATTATTTTACAAACCTTTTTTACTTAAAATAATTTACATAATGTTTTTAATAAAATATAACTTTACTAATGTCTTTGGTCAAAAATATGGTTTCATCTAAAAAAGGTTTTCGTAAAAAAAAATTGATAAAATAAATGTTTTATTATTATCCTATTATTTTTTACAGAATTTTTTACCTATGTTTTATTGTTTTTAAAAATTGTTTTGAATGGAATATTCTAGTCATTTTCCAAATAAATCACAATTTTTTGTTACTAAAAATGTTAAAGGACTATTTGATTTAACATGTACGACCGAAACAAAGAATCCATGAATCATGCACATTTTATATTTCATGGTTATTTTCAATGTAAATGATTTTAAAATGTTTTATTTTTAAAAAATTATTTTTCTGAGTGAAAGGGACATTTTTCTAAATAAAAATTTTAAATTTCTGATCCAAATCATTTTCCATAAAAAAGAATATTAGTTGATGTTTCCTATATCACAATAGGGAAATTATAGAAGGATATTATTATTATTATTTTGATAATTTTGTATGTTTATTGGGCGCTGATGTTTATGAAAAAAATTATTTTCCACATATTATACCATGATAAAATTCATATGATGATTTTTTTAATGGGTTACGGTATGATGAAATGGTGAAATGATTATAAAACCTGCCCATTTTTTATATGTTATGATATTATGAAATTTTTATTAAATATATTAAATTTAATGGGTCATGATATGATTAATATTTTATGATCTTATGCAACACATTTGTATGATTTTACTATTATGATATGTGTGACCCAAATCACCATACAATGTGCTTGGTATTGATTGATATGTCATGAGATTGAATGAACTGGAATGGGTAGTGAAATCAACCTAGTATAAGCCCTTTTCCACTATTAATGTATTTGGAGTGAAACTTTTCAACTATGATGGTTTCAACAGTGAACCCCTTACACTATTATAACTTTAAAATGATCCTTTACTTTTAGGGAATTTATATTTAATTCATATGTATGTGTCACAAATATATATCTTATACCAATGTCATGCTATCATAGATCATGTTCTCTAATTCATATATTATTCATGTCTTACGGACTACGATTATTTATTCAATAACTCAATAATGTGATATTTGATATGAATGGTACGATTATTAAATGAAATTCTCATGATCTCATTCCCTTATGTTCTGGTTATTCTTATATATCTCCCTTTATTAACCATTCTATGATTCTTAGCTCACCATTTACTATGTTTCCTATAGTTACCCTACTTAAATATACATTGATATTAAATCTATTTATATGAATACTAAATACATTATGCAAATACACACGTAAGGATCATAATAGTTTAGTGTATTTGGAGACTAGTTATACAATCATCTAACTTTTTAAATGATCTTCAATGTCTCCCATAATGATCTTCCCACATTAATACTCCTACTGAAAATATTATTTTCAATACCTAAGGATAAGAAACATAAGGATGAGATTAAATTCCCAGTGAAAGTAAACAATAAAGATAAATAAGAATAACATTATTATAAGGGTATAAAAATATGAACATATCGTTTGAAAAACATTCCCTAGAAACCGAAGATCAAAATATTGATTCATTGAATAATGATGGGAAGTTAATAATACATAAATTGAAATGTAATCAATTAACATGATCCACGAGGGCATAACATTGACATAATAAACAACATTTTGACATATTTATAATCATATAAAATTTAATATCAAGGAAACCCACTAAGAAATTCAATGTTGGCCAGGCTTGGGATAACCACCCACCTACCTACTTCAGGCTTTGGCTAACCACCTGTATACCCTATTTTGGGGGATTAGGCTAACCACCCATATACCGACCATTATGTTATATAGATAGCCACCCGTATACCCTGTGATCAGATAAAACATTTTCATTATCCAACACATTGAGGGTGATATAGTTCCCAAAAATAACATAATGAAAACCATCCACATGTGTACAACAAGATTATCAAATTTTCACCAAGTCATAACCCATGATATGAAATGGTTTTCAAATTTTTTATCATATCATAACTAATGGAAAAAGGAAGGTTTCATAATCACATCATCATTCATAATATCTTAAAAACTGAAAAATAAGTGGGTTTGATAATAATTTTATCATGGTATATCATATGGAAGAGAAAATAGCTTCATAAACATTACACAATAAAAAAATAAAAAATTTAGAAGAAAAAGAATATTATCTTGTGATATTTTCTCCAAAAAAGAAAAAATAAATTCAAATGATGTTGTATTATATATATTATTTTTTTGAATGATTAATTAGAACGTTTCATGATGAAGAAATGTTTTCTTTTAAAACCATATTTTAAAATATAAATGTTTTCAGAAATCATTTTATTCAAAATAAAACATGAATATCATAAATAATTATTCACAAAATATTTAAAATAATTCATGATAAAAATTTGATTCCCACTTAGAAAATCACTTTTTAAAACCAATAACGATTTCAAAATACTTTTACATTGAAATAAATATTGTAAAATATGAAACAAATTAAAATATATTAATTAAAATATTTTCAATAAAAATACCTTTTAAAAACTGTAACATATTCCTGAAATCTTTGAGTGGTCATGAAAGTAGATAATATTTTTTAATCATTGAATATAAAAGTAGTGATTCTATTCACATTTCTAGAAAAATCCAAACTATATTTTTCTGGAAAATTACATGACAATTACATTCAATTTTTTTTAATAATAAAGCATGTTTGGAAATTTATTCATTAATCATTAAATGAATGTTCTAAATAAATTGATAACATTTTTTATAACCTGGTTTAAGATGAAATACAATTTCAATCAAAAATATGATTTTTCTAAAAAAATAATATTTTTGAAATCAAAAATGCATAAAGAGAGGAAAATTGAGTCAAATAATTTATTATAATGACCTAAATTTTGGAGATTATATTTCATGTTTTTACTAAGAGAAGTACTATAAAGTCTAATAATTATAATCATAACATTAAATAATCATTATAAAATGATGATATTGTAACATAAAATCAATACCACCATGGTAGCATTGAATTGTGACACCCATGGTGGAATAACATAAAATGGAACTGAAAATATCATGGTTATAAATAAATTATTGACATAACATGTCACTTTATATATATATACACCTCGTGAAAAATATAGGTACATAACCTAACATATGCCATAGTAAAGGAAATTTGAGACAAAAATCCCCTACTGCTTTAGTAATTGTTTGAATCATAATTCCTAATATATAATAACATAAAATTAAAGATTAAATATAATTAAAATAACTATATTCATGATACCTCATTTAAATGGGTGAGTATATTCCTTATATAATTCAAACATGTGTTGAATTTTCATATCTCTCATAAATATAAAAGTGAGACAAGAAATCTCTTACCTTATGTCTTGACTTGAATCGTACAAAATCAAGCCTCCAGAATAATAAATAAAATTTTATTATATATATATTAAATAAAAATACGTTAATATATCAGACAATATATTATTATCTTATGACCTTTTGTTACCTTTTTATTAACCATTCTTTGTTAATGTAGCCTTTGACGTAATAACCACGTTGTTTTTCATTTGGTATCGATTTTCTAGTTTTGTTAATTATAATTTGATAACTGATATATCATTTAAAAATTTTAATAAATTATTGAAATATAAAATATATTTAGTATATATGTGTTTATTGTACCCTATAAAATATAGAGATAGAAAATTGAATATATTGTACATTGAGACGGTCGATCGTACATACATCTGAATGATGATGCCATTTTCTCAAGGTAATGAAACCAAGATAGGTAGATGAAATATTATAATTGAGTAATTATTATTATTCCATATATGTAACATATTCTTATTAAATTAATCAATATTATCTTCCATGTAGAGCCAAAAAAATTCACATCTCTTTGCAAAGCGGTAGTCTACTGTACACACAAGTGACGATATCATATTCCCAAAACATTTGGAATGAAAAATGTTATGTGTGAAATAATAATTGCAAAAGAGTAATATAATCATATATATTATATAGAAATAATAAATTTGTCACTATTTTAAACAATTATAGGATGTAATAGAAAAACGAATGACATCGGTATACAAGGTGTAGTCCTCCGTACACACAAATGATGTTTTCTTAACCAATTTTATGGTAGTGGAGATAGTCGTAGTTCATGATCTTATTATAAAAATATATTAGTTTAACTACAATACTTAAATTTTTAGAGTTGAATTTCAATTTTAGAATTTAATGTTTAGGAGGATGAAATAAAACAAAAAATATAGTTAATGAACATTACTTTTTCTTCCGGTATCCTCCATCAGATTCCAAAAAATTCATTGCTAGATTGGATTTATATATATAATAAGACTAATATGATGAGAGGAGGTAGGTTGGAAAGTAATTTGTGTAGGGATTGTTTGAATAAAAAGTTTTTGAATGTTTGAAGAAGAGATGATAGGGGGTTTCCTTTCATAAGTGTGGTATACTGATCCATACATTACATATATTATTATTACTTCAGAATTTAAGTATAATTATTACAATATATAACAAAACCATGATATGAATGTATAAGTATAGTGTCTTTAGAAACTGGGAAACATAATCAACTGGTTTATAAAGAATCTACATTGGCTCTTGTTTATTTCATCATATCTAGAGTCCCTTTGGGTATATCCTACTTAATACCCTTCTTCCTTACCTGGGGAAAATATAAACAAAAAGGTGAGCTCAAATGCTCAATAAGGGTAAACAAAGGAAATATCAATCATATCATATTCATAAGAACATAAAATTATGAATATCTTAACCTTCAAAAGAGTTCAAAATATCATAACGTGAGATAAATCATAGTAGTGAAATGTAATCCCAATAATCATAACATAAAACTTGAAAAATTGTGGAATACACACATAACCATAGAAAATAATTTCTTATTAGTCAAGACTCATTTCCAAGACAATCATAATGGAAAAATTCCATTTCTGAAATGAGTTCACTTCTCGTTCCAGTCCTATATCACTGAACAAGATTAACTTGTTGTTCTAGCCATGTCTATCTCATGAGATATAAATCATTACCCAATACATTGGATGGAGATATAGGTCTCATCCATCACATAATGAAACCATTATTATGTGTGCCACAAAATCATAAATCATATATCATTGCATAACCCATGTAATAAAAATGGGTTTCTTAAACATCATGAAATAATAACTTAAACCATAAAAGGACTTCATAAAAATAATTCCATCTAAAAATAATAAAATCAATGTAAAAATAGGCATATAAACATAACCCTATATTATCATAGATGGAAAATAATTTTGATAAAACAATTGAACTCCATTCTTGAGGAAAATATCTTTTCTACATCAAATTTTTTTTCCTTTTCTTAACATGTCATATAATTCTAAACTAAAAGAAGTTAATTAAAATTAAACATGAAAACGTTTAAAGGATTGTTCTGGGAAATAATGTTCTATGAAACCATAAAAATCCATTAATGTCGTATTAGTTAAAAAACATTCTTCTCGTACTTTGGTCAGAAAAGTCAAAAAGTATCTCGTACTGAATATTACAAAAAATTTCTTTCATATCTTTTACTAAACATTCAATAGTAGGTAAAATCAGATTTGAAAAATTATAGGAGGATAGAAATAATATTAAATATTGTGGAAACATGTATGTGGATGATAAATATTCACCAGTAAATTCTGAAGTATAAATAATCTTGGATAAAAATGAGATTGTGAAATTATCCCATACCATAGGTCCATTTTTCTTCGTACATATCCTAACCTCCTATATAATGATATAAATAATGTAATTGACTTATTATATAATCATATGAATTGTTATGATATCATATATGGTCATATTTTTATCTTCTTATTAGTAATATTTCATTTCTACTTGTTATTCGGGTGTTCATTGCTTTATGTTCTTATGCATGTTTCATCGAATAAATTCTTATTTCTCTTTTTAAGTGATAGATAACTCATTTAAATAATGGTATTTGTGTATTATATATCATATTTACTCATTAAATTCATTTATATAATCGTTATTCAACGAAGATCATACAGAACGAGTCGCATCTCATTGTAGAGACGGGCGGCCGTATGTACGAACAAGCGATGATATCATTATCATGATTGTGGAATTGTATTGAAGTGTATAGTGTATAATATTTAAGAATAAATATTACTTTAAAATAACCATATATAGTTAATTTTTCCAATATATACCCATCCAAGTATGTTAGTGATGAAATAAAAGATTACACTGCGATGTAGAGGCGGTAGGCCGTACGTACGCACGTGTGGTGATTTCGTTTTTTTATAGGATTGATTGAAGATAGAACATGGTTGTTTCATATTAATAATAACATATAAGTACACAAATTATACTGTAGTTATTACTTAATAATAAAAAACTCATATAGATGAAATATAATAAGAAATAAGTTTGAAATAATCGGTAATGAATATTACCTCCTCTTCGACACGCCTCTTTTTAACCTCCTCTTAGGTCACAAAATTTTGTTTTTGAAGAATACCAGGATGTCAAGTATGTTTCTAGGGAAGTGTAGTAGAGAAATTGGCAGGGGTTGGGAGACCTTGAAGGCTCAAAATGGTGTGAGGAGGAGAGGGAGGAGGTTACCTTTTATAAGGGAAGAGAGGGGCACCTTTGGAAACATCAGAAATATTAATAAATATTAAATTAAAACCCCACATAAAAACCTCCAAAAATGAATTAAATATAAATATGAGAGGATATATAGATTTAATAGCATCATCCAATAAAATTTATACATGTTTACAATTTATTTATATCCTTATCAACTTGATTTATCCTAATTTAATCTATTTAATTTTATTTGTGGTAATAATATTCTAAATTTTAAATTGTTATATATAATTACTTATGTGTTGTGAATTGTTCATAATTGGATAAATAATGAAATTTTAGACCATTTCAATTTCATTTTATAATTTTTAAAAATTATTTTTATTTTAAGCCATTTAATAATATGTTATTTTCATAAAATAACAATATTGTCAATTTTGAAAATATTCAATTATTTGAATTTAAATAAAATCCTCACAGAGGATATGTTCGAACGAAAATATTTAATAGATTCCTAACATGTCGTATTTATCTATAAAATTAATGGAACACATTAATTAGTTTATATAATATTTATTTTAATATTTTTAAAACCATTTATTTGATATTTCAATCAACAAAAAAATTTCTACATCAATATTGTATCATCATTAATGATAATTATTTTATGCCTGAAAATTATAAATAATTTCTCATGATGTATATGATTTTATTATATTTCTAGAGATAATTTATATTCGAACTTTTATGAAGTTTATCACTAAATTAAAATTATTACACTTATAAGATATAAGAGAGTGACATTTTTTTCACTTTTTTTGGTTTTAATAATAATTATTTCATTTTCATGATCAAAGTCTATTAAACGAATCTATTACGACCCTTAGGTGATATGGATCGACTTTTATTCATCCAGTAGAATTTTGGCATGTTTTAGGGTAATTTTATAATCATAGGTTTACACTTAATTACTCGATTTATCTTTAACTTTAGTAAATAAAAATTACCACAATTACTATTCATTATATCTAAAAAATAAAAGTAACCTATTAACATAATATGGACCTACTGAATCCAAATATGGAATAAATTTATCAAAATTCAAAACACATAAGCTACAGTAATTATATTAAAATTTATCCCATGGTTAAGAAAATTGGTTTTAAAAGTTAAAACATTGCCAAAGATTGAAATTCTTTTACCTATGAATTTAATGTAAAATTAATGGTAATGACATAAATTATATTAAATGGTAAAAATATATTCTTTTTATACATTAAAACAATTAGTTATTATAATTTATTCAAATAAATTATCTTGATGAAAAAAAAAATTATTTACAATTTAGCGTATTTTTAGTATTCATCAAAATAATAAATTTATCAAAAAAATACCAAAACATTATCCAATGTAAATTTTTATATCATGATTCAAAATAATAACTTCATTTTCTAAAATTGAACTTATAAACATGTCAAAAATAATATTTATAAAGGGTGCGCCATCAAAAGGTGGTAAAACTGCATTTTGTTTTTAAAAATACTTCTTTTATCTGAAAACTGATATTGTTTTCATACCTCATTCTTTAAAATATGTAAGATGAATTATATGTTATAAAATTCTAAATTCATTTAATACTATTAATAATGGCTAGTTCATAATATTATAATAATATATCATTGTTTTGTGAAACTCGGCATTGCGTGCAACGCAAGCTATCGAGGAAGGTTTCTCTTGCGTGTAACGCAAGCTAAGCCAGTGTTGTGTATAGTGAATGATTCTCTTGGTGTTGCATATAACATACGAAAAAAAATATTTCTCATAAAATCTCAGGGTGTTACATTCTACTCCCCTTAAAATGAATTTCACCCTCAAAATTCGTTATTTCGTAACAAACAGATGAGGATACCTCTCCCTCATCATATCCTCAAGTTCCCATGTAGCTTCATCTAATTGGTGGTTCCTCAATAAAACATTAACCAAGTGAGTGGTCTTGTTTCGTAGAACTTTTTATCTATGATCCAGAATAACTATAAGCCATTCTTCATAAGAAAGAAATTTCTCCAGTGGTACAACTGCTGAGCTTAATACATGTGTAGGATCTGGTATGTACTTTCTCAGGAGAGATGCATGGAACACATCATGAACTGGAGAGTAATTCGGTTGAAGTTCCAATTGGTAAGATACCATCCCAACACGATCCAGAATCTCAAAAGGACCTATTTTCCTAGGGCTCAGCTTTCCCTTCTTTCCAAATCTCATTACTCTCTTCCAGGGAGATATTCGTAAGAATAATTTATCACCCAGTTCAAAATATTGGTCTTTTCTTCGATTGTCAACATAAAATTTTTATTGACTCTCATCTGCTATTATGTGTTGTTGAATAGATCTTATCTTTTCTGCCATCTCATCAATAAGATCCGATCTTAATAGCTTTCTATCCCCAAATTCATCCCATCAAGTTGGATTTCTGTATTTCATTCCATATAGAGCTTCATAATGAGCCATCTGAATACTGGAGTGAAAGCTGTTATTATAAGAGAATTTCCCCAAAGGTAGGTGTTGATTTCAACCACCTTCGAAATCCATAGAGTAAGCTCTCAACATGACTTCTAGAGTTTGAATTGTCTTCTCAGACTGACCATTGGTCTGAGGATGATAAGTAGTGCTGAAACTCAACTCTATATCTAGAGTATGCTGAAGACTTTACCAAAACATTGAGGTAACCTCGGATCCCGATCAGATATAATTGAAAGTGGTACACCATGCAATCTACCTCTTCAATCACATATATCATGGTAAGTTGATCAAGAGTGAAATCTTCTCTAATAGAAATGAAGTGTGTCGACTTCGTAAGATGATCAACTATGAACTAGATAACAATATTGCCTTTGGATGTATTAGAGAGTCCAGTGATGAAGTCAATAGTGATGTTTTCCCATTTCCATTCTGGTATGGGTAATGGTTGTAACATCCCCTTAGAATTATATCTCTCATCTTTAACTTTCTGAAAAACCAAGCATCGAGAGATATATTCAGCAACATCTCTTTTCATTCCATCCCACTAGAAGTACTCCTTTATGTCCCTATACATCTTCGTGCTTCTATGTTGAATAGAGAATTAAGAACTATGAGATTAATCTAATATTTCCTTCCTTTATTCTAGAATGGGAAGAACACAAACCTGATTCTTGAAACGTATTATTTCTTCACAATCAATGTGGAATTCAGGAACATCTATCACCTTTATTTAACTCTACATCTTCATTCTGTTCCTCTTTAATCATCACATGTATAGATGGTTGAACATTAATTTAAGAAAGAAATGTTTTTCCCCTTCCATTATAATTCCAAGATCCAACCTTTGTAAATCCATAAATATTGGATCTTTTTTGATCCTCATCATGGATAAGTTATCTTGGTCTTGTCGACTTAATGTGCCTTCCACCTTGTTTTCTTTCCCAGGGTGGTAATGAATTGAGTAGTCGTAATTCTTATTTAGCTCCAACCATCTTATTTGGTGCATATTCAGCTCCTTTGGTGAGAAAATATACTTGAGACTTTTATGATCAGTATAAATATCATACCTTTCACCATAAATATAATGCCTCTAAATATTTAATGCAAAGATTACAGCAGCTAATCCTAATTAATGAGTTTGGTAATTTTGCTCATGGATTTTCAACTATTGTGAGGCATAAGCTATCACCATAGCATTTTTTATGAGAACACACCCCAATCCCATTTTGGATGCATCACTGTAGATTACAAACCTTTCTCCACTATAAGGCAATGTGAGCATAGGTGCACTGGATAACCTTATTTTTAACACCTTTAAATTCTCTTCACACTCCTCCATCCACAAGAACTTTACTCATTTTCAAGTCAACCATGTAAGTGGATTAGATAATCATGAAAAACATTTCACATAATGTCGATAATATCCTACCAAACCAATAAAACTTCGGATCTCAGTTACTGTTGTTGGTCTCAACCATCTTTTGATAACCTCTGTTTTTTCTAGATCCACATATATCCCCTCTTTTGAGATTATGTGACCCTAAAATGAAACTTTTTGAAGAAAATATTCACACTATGTTAATTTGGCATATAGATTATCCGTTCTTAGGGTCTTTAATACAATTCTCAAGTGATCTTCATGTTCTTCCTTTCTCTTTGAATAGACAAGAATATCGTTAACAATGACAACCACAAACTGATCAGGATAATCTCTAAAGACTCTATTCATTAGATCCATGAAGATAGATAGGGAATTAGTAAGACCAAATGCCATCAATATGAATTCATAGTGTCCATACCTTGTACGGAAAGTCGTCTTTGGTATATCCTCACTTTTGACCCCTAACTGATGATACCAGGAACAAAGATGAATCTTTGAAAAGTATTGAGCTCTACGTAGTTGGTCAAATATGTCATCAATGCATGGAAGATGTTATATTTTCTTGATAGTGATCTTCTTATGTTCTCAATATTCAATGGAGAGTCTCATTGATCAATCATTATTCTTAACAAACAGAACAGGTACTCCCCAAGGTGATGCACTAGGGCATATGAATCCCTTATCAAGATTATCTTGGAGTCGGTTCATCAGTTCCTGGAACTCAATTGGGGTCATTCTATAAGGTTTATTTGAAGTTGGCATAGAACATGGTATGATTTCTATTGAAAACTCAACATCTGGATTTGGTGGAAGACCTGGAAATTCCTCTGGAAAGACATCATCAAACACTCATACAATGGGCATATTCTTAATCGTGAGTTTCCCTCTAACCATTTGAGATAAATAACCTTTATTTATTGGAATCAAGACCCCTTATATGGAATAAATTTCTATTGGAAGGTTATAATCATCCTTGCATCGATAGATGATCATATATTGATCGAGAATATGAAATGTGACTTCCCTTAATTGGAAATCTAAATGAGCTATATTAAGGAAAACCAATCCATGACAAGAATCACATCAAATTCCGCTATTGAAAGGATCACAAGATTTTCATGAAGAACATTACCACAATCTTCAATTGGAGAATAATTATAAACTATTGATGCAACCTTTGTTCCACTAGCAATTGTCAAAGATAACTCAATAGCTAATTATTGAGCTAGTATAGTGATACCCTTGGAAAATTATTCAGAAATAAAAGAATGGGTGGATCCAGAATCATATAAAACATTTTCTACTTTAGTGTGGATGGTAAGTGTACCTTTCACCACTTCTTTATCGTACTCCACATCGCCAATAGAAATTGCATGTGACTTTCCTTTATCTTTGGAATTAAGATTTTTTTTGACGTCGATCATCATAAATAGCCATTGGATTAGTTCATTGATTACCATAATTCCCCATTTCCTTGACATGTAACATTGAAGTGTATGAGGTGCATTCAGTGTATCCTTTTCATTGTTCGCATCACTATACACATTTTTCCCACCATTGTGGCATTCAATTTCCCGATAACCTTATTTTCCACATTTGAAACATTTACGTGTCCCATTAAGACAATTCCCTACATGTTTCTTTCCACACATTGATCATAAGGGATAACTCATCTTCTTTTTAGTGTGGTCTTTAGATTTCTTTTTGAATTCAATTTTCCTCTTATTATCAAACTCATATGACTGATGATTTACACAAATTTCCCACTCATCCTTGAGAGCACATCTATAAATTTCCTCGTAGCTATTGATGTCCCTTATGGCTAATTCCCTATGAAGACTTAGTTTTAAGCCTCTAAAGAATCGATCGATCTTACTCTCAGGTTGGATAATAATTTCGGAATCATACCTAGCAAGTCGTGTAATATTTTATTCGTAGGTACCAAAAGATTCATCATCATTTGGAATTATTAAAAGAAACTCCTTCTCCATCTTTGAATGATGAATACGAGGGAAGTACTTTTTGAAAAATATGTTCTTGAACTCGTCCCATTCCATGGACTCAACTTCATCTCTATGCCTTGTATTCTCTATAAGATTCCACCATTGATCAGCTTCACCTTCCAAATGATATACTGCTAAGATGACATTATCATGTTCATAACATTGAAGAACTGAAAATATATTTTCAGTGGTACTGATCAATTGTTCAACAAATAATGGATCACTTGACCCGCTGAATGAGGGTGGACACTACCTCATGAAGGATTTAATAGAATGTTGCACCTTCCTTTTCTCATTTGGAAGTCATGCATGATTCACATCTTGAGAATGTTGGGTGAGCATGGATACAAGATTTTTCATTCCAAATCCCATAACATTTGGTTGCTCGCGGGTACAATCATTGCATTGCCCATCGCATTCAGCATTAACACGGGTCCTTCGGGTTCCATCCATTAACTAAAACCAATATGCATAGTGTGAGAAACACTAATCAGAAGAGGAAAACCACATAATCAAGAATAAAATTTCACACTTAAGGTATTATCATAGGTTATTCATGGACATTTCTGAAACAATAATATTGTGTTGTATTCTTAGACATATCATTATGGTCCTTAATAAGGCTTTCACATCCTCTTTTTCAAAGGTTGACTATACCTTTCCTTTGATACCAACTATAATGACCCATACTTTACATACATTGTTATTACATCAAAATTGAAGCATACTTAGTAAAACATATTACAAATTAATGATAGGACCATATGGGTATAGTGTCTTTAGAAACTGGGAAACACAAACATCCTGTTCATAAAGAATCTATATTCTCTCACATTTATTTGGTCATATCTAGAGTCCTTTTTGGAATATCCTGCTTAATACCCTTCTTCCTGATGCGTGGAAAAGAAAACATACAAATGGGTGAGCTCCAATACTCAGTAAGGGTAAACAAATGAAATATCAATCATATCATATTCATAAGAACATAACAGTTTCAAAATCATAACTTGTAAAAAAGATCCTAATATCATAACATGGGATAAATCATAGTAGTGAAATTTAATCCCAATAATCATAACATATAACATGGATCTTTTTTCCATACCCACATAATCATAGAAAACCATTTCTTATTAGTCAAGACTCATTTCCAAGACAATCATAGTGGACAAAGTGCATTTCTGAACCGAGTTCACTCCTCATTCCAGTCATGTATCATTGAACCGGATTAACTTCCCATTCCAGCCATGTCTATATCATGAGATATAAATCTTTACCCAATGAATTAGACAGTGATATAGGTCCCACCCATCTCATAATGAATCCATTCATATGTGTGCTATAAAATCATAAATCATATATTATAGCATAACCCATGTAATAAAAATGGGATTCTTAAACATCATGACATCATAACATAAACCATAAAACAACTTCAAAAAAATAATTCCATCACAACATAATCAAATAAATTTAAAAATAGGGATAGAAACAGAACCCTATATTATCTTATATGGAAAATAATTTTGATAAAACACTTGAACAACATTTTAGAGGAAAATATCCTTTATACATCAAAAACATTTTTCCTTTCTTAACATGTCATACAGTTTTAAACTAAATGAAGTTAATTAAAAATGACCATGAAAACCTGTCAAGGAAGCTTCCTGGAAATAATGTTCTATGAAATCACAATAATCCATTCATTCCATATAAGTTAAAAAAACATTCTTCTCAAACTTTTTCCGAAAAAGTGAGACAGTGTCTCATACTCAAAACAACAAAAGATTCCTTTCATATCATTACTAAAAAATCATCAATAGGTAAAATTGGATTTAAAAAATTTTAGGAGGATAGAAATAATATTACATATTGAGGAAACATGGATGTGGATGATAAATATTCCCCAGTAAATTCTGAAGTATAAACAATTTTGGATAAAAATGAGATTGTGAGATTTTCCCATACCTTAGGTCTGATATGCTTCATATGTATCCGAACCTCCTGTTTAATGATTTAAATAATTTCATTGACTTATTACAGAATCATATTCATTTTTATGATATCATATATGGTCATATTCTTATATTGTTATTATAAATATTTCATTGCTACTTGTTATTCGGGTGTTCGTTTCTTTATGTTCTTATGCATGTTTTGTCGGATAAATTCTTATTGCACTTTTTAGGTGATAGATACCTCATTTACAGATTGGTATTTGTGTAATATATATCATATTTACCCATTAAATTCATTTAAATAATAATTATTCAATGAAGATCATGTAGAACGAGTCGCATCACATCATGGAAATGGTAGGCCGTACGTACGCACAAGTGATGATATCATTCCCATGATTGTGGAATTATATTGAAGTGTATGGTGTATAATATTTCGAATCAATATTAATTAACAATAATCATATACAGTTATTTCTTCCATCAAATACCCATCCATGTCTATTAGTTATGGAATAAAAGATTACACCAAGGCGTGGAGACGGTAGGCCGTACGTACGCACGCATGGTGATTTTGTTTTTTCATTGGATGGATAGAAGATAGAACATGGTTGTTTCATATTCATAAAAAAATATCAGTATACAATTGATACTGGAGTTATTAATTAATAATTAAACAACTCATATAGAGGAAGTAGAAGAAGACATAAGTTTTAAAGAATCGGTAAAGGATATTACCTCTTCTTCGACGTGCCTCTTATTAACCTCCTCTTTGGGCACTAATGATTGTCTTTGAAGAAGATCATGACCTCTAGTATGTTTCTAGGGAAGTGTAGAATAGAAATATTCAGGGTATTTCCAAGCGTGAAGGCTCAAAATGGTGTGAGGAGGAGAGGGAGGATGTGCCAATTTATAAGGGAGGATAGGGGCACCTTCGAAAAATATAAGAAATATTAATTTATAATAAATTCAAACTCCACATAAAATCCACCAAAAATGAATTAAATCCAAATATGAGATAAGATATGGTTTTAATATCATCAGAAAATAAAATTTACACATATTGGGAATTTATTTTAAACCATATCATCTTGATTTATCTTTATTTAATTTATTTAATTTTATTTGTGGTAATAATAATCTAAATTTTAAATTGTTATAAATAATTACTTATGTGTTGTTAATTGACCATAATTGCATACATTATAAAATTTTTGACCATATAAATTTCAATTTATAATTTTTAAATATTTTTGTGATTTTTAAGCCAATTAATAATATGTTATTTTTATAAAATAACAATACTGTCAATTCAGACGCTATTCATTTATTGGAATTTAAATAGAATCCACACAATAGATATGTTCGAAAAAAATATTTAATAGATTCCTAACATTTCATATTTATCTATAAAATTAATGGATCACATTAATTAGTTCATATAATATTTCTTTTAATATTTCTAAAACCATTTATTTGATATTTCAATCAATAATATAATTTCTACATCATTATTATGTCATCATTAATGATAATTATTTTATCCCTAAAAATTCTAAATAAATTATCATGATGTAGATAATTTTATTATATTTCTGTATACTATTTATATTCTATGTTTTATAAAGTCTATCACTAAATTGAAATTATTACAATTATAATATATAAGAGAGTGACATGTTGTCGCTTTCTTTGGTTTTAATAATAAATATTTCATTTTCGTGGTCAAAACTCCATGAAACGAATCTATTACGACCTTTAGGTGATATGGGTCTACTTTTATTCATCCAATAGAATTTTTTCATGTGTTAGGTTAATTTTTTAATCTTTGGATTACCCTTAATTACCTAATTTATCATTAACTGTAGTAAATAAAAATTATCGTAGTTACTACTTATAATTTCAAAAAAAGTAACCTATTAACATAATTTGGACCCAATGAATCCAAATATAGAACTCATTTTTCAAAATTTAGAACACAGAAGCTGTAGTAATTAAATTAATATTTATCCCGTTGTTAAGAAAATGGGTTTTAAAAGTTAAAACATTGCCATAGATTAAAATGTTTTTACCTATGAATTTAATGTAAAATTAATTGTAATGACATAAATTATATTAAATGGTAAAAATATATTCTTCCTATAATTTAAACTCATTCAATATTATAATTTAACCATATAAAATATCTTGATGAAAAAGTTGTTTTTAATTAACATTTACCTTATTTTTACTATTCATTAAAAAAAGAAACTGATCAGAAAAATACCAAAACTTTTTCTAATGTAAATTTTTATATCATGATTCAAGAGAAGAAGTTTATTTTGTAATATTGAACTTATAAAATTGTCAAAAAATTATATTTATAAACGGTGCGCCATCAAAAGGTGGTAAAACTGCATTTTTTTGAAAAATAATTCTTTTATTCAAAAAATTGATTTCGTATTCATACCTCATTCATGAAAATATATAATATGAATTATAATAATATAAATTTCAAAATTCAGTTAATACTATTCATAACGGCAAGTTCATAATATTATAATATTATATCATTGTTTAGTGAAACTCGGTATTGCGTGTAACACAACCTATCGAGGAAGGTTGCTCTTGCATGTAATGCAAGCCAAAGCCAGTGTTGTGTATAGCGATTGATTCTCTTGGTGTTTGGTATTCCTTTAATACATAAAAAAACATTTCTCACAAAATATCATGGTGTTACATGAGGTGAGTGGAAAACATGTATTTTTTGAAATGAAAATTGTATCTCTACATTTTTATCATAATGAAAGACTCAAAAACAGATTATTAATAAAATCATAAGCGATATTTCCAATATAGTCCTAGAAAATGGGTTTTGAGAAGGTCTTAATTTTTCTAACCCTTATGATTTTAGATTAACCCCCCTCAAATAAACCCATATTTACCATAACTGTAAAAAATTAATTTTTACTACTTTTATAGCATATTTTGATAAATAATTATGATTACATTATTAAATAAAAAATATAAAATTTATTAAAAATATAAAATTAATTTTTACAGATTCAATTCATAAAAGTAGAAGAAATTAATTAAAAATTATTCCTAGAGATGCAAAGGGGAAACTAGATTTCTAAGTAAAAATATTGAAATGTTTAAAAAGGATTTATAACCAATATTTATATGTAATTTATTATAAGGGAAAATATTGGATAAATACTTATATAATTGAAATTTACACTATTTTGAAACCAATTGAAAATATTATTTAACTTTATATATAATTTAAACGAAAAATATATTTTCAATTAAAATTTAGTATTTTCACTATTCATATAAAATATTAATCTTTTCAAAAAATTCACCTTAATTTAATTTTTAAATTATTATTTAAAAAAATATTTTTATTTGTTAAAATTAACTGTTTATATATTAAAATTTAAAAAACCCATAGACGTGATGAAATATGAGGCTTTTTCGAAGTGTTATTTTCATGAATAAGATGATTTATATTAAATCCTTGTGTATTATTCATAATCATGGGAATTGCCATTAAAATTTGTTCATATATAATATTTATATTTCATTTAATATATTTCCTTGTATAGATTATTTTAATTAATTTAATTATAGAAACATTATTCCATTTAAAATAGTTTCTGAAAAACCCCCTTTTAAACATCAAAATAAAATTACAGTAAAATCCAATAAAAAGTCGAGTAAAAATAGTGTAATTATATTAAATATAACTGAATAATACTTATGTTGCATTGAATTATAATTGGGATTTTAATTTAATTAATTTATTGAAATTAAAATTATACTTTTACAAAAAATAGTTATTTTTCACTATTCACTAAAAAATCCCAAAATTTCACTATAAGTTAATATAAATATGTTGATTCAAAAAATAAAGATAATATTTTCATATAAATTTTCAATAATATGAAAAAATAGTTATAATATTTTTTCAGAAAAATAAATAAAAATCATTTTTTATGATGTATATAATTACTTCCACAAAAATTGACTGATTATTAATAAGTGTCCAAAAATAAATTTATATTTAGAAATAAATTTATATAGATATTTCATCTGTTATTAAATAATATTAATAGATTCCTATTTAATGTAAAGGTTATAACTGAAAATTTTAAAATAATATTATTTCTTGGTTCGCTAGACCTCGGTGTCGCATTTAATGCATGCTATGAAAAATATCATTTTCTTGTGTAATGAAATATAAACATAGTGTTGTGTATGATGAAATATATATAAATGAAATTAAATTATTTTTATTAAATATATTTTCTAAAATCAAGGGATATTACATTCTACCCCCTTAATAAGGAATTTCACCCTCAAATTCTATCTCGATCATAAAATGACTAAAATTTGAAAATTTAATCATATAAACATATATCATAAAAGGGTTTAATAAAATATCATATTGAAAAGGAGAAAGGTATGTGTGAAATTCATCTATAATACCACCTACAATGTTTCTATATAAGAGAAAATATAAGGTTTGTGAAGATATATACATTGAAAAAAAGAGTAAATAATTATAGATAGGGATAGAGATCATTGATCATAAAAAATTGGGTGGTCTAGAGAAGCTTACCTACTAAAATACCATTAACTAAAGATTCATGAAAATGGTATTTTTTATAGATTAAAATGATGATAGTAGGATAATATTTTATTTGAATAACATTTTACTAATGACGATGAATTCCTTTTATATCTGGACAGAGAATATATAAAAATGTACTTACATTATATATTTTTATTTTATAGGAATAAGTTCATCCTTTTGCTGTTCATTAATCAGTTTTAACATCATATAATATAATAAGAGTTTGCTTTTTCATATATGAAGTAATAAATACAATCCATTAAATAATTATATGTCATTTCTTCTATCTCTAGTAAAAAAAGATAATATTTTTATCTGAAACTGATAAATAACCATATGCTTAAGTAATATATTAATCTATAAAACCTAATAAAATCTTTAACATGAACCATTTGGTAAATGGTTAGCTTTATGGCCCTTAAAAAATAAAAAATGTGTAAATACGATCACTATTATTTTAAAAACCAACATAAACTTATGTAACATCCCAAAATTTTATGTATGTGTATCAGGATTGTTTTACTATAAACTTTTTATCATTTCGAATAATTGTTGTCTGGGTGCAACATAGAGGATTTTTGGGTGATATTAGATAATTTTGGAAGGATGTGGGGTTGTACACATTTTCCACATGGTTTACCCAAACTACGCACCCATCCAAGCAAATAGTGGGAACCCAAATAGAGGGGATTCACATTTCTAGAACATATTTTTTGAAACTGTGTTCCATTTTTGGGGTAACCATACACCCCCACCTCCATCTGGAATAGGTTCAGAGTCAGTGATCATAGATTATAAAACCATGTTCCCTTCCCATGAAACCATGCACATTGTTTTAGATAACTTGAAAATTCGATTTTAAAATCCCAACACCCCAGGAATTCAGTTAAATTATTCCCAACTCATACCTAAACTATTACAATAATTTGGGAGGTTTGGGATGAATTTATAATGATTTCATCCTCCTTTAATAGTGATTCAAATCCAATATTAAAGATCAACACCTCTCCCAATAAGATAATCTCATCATGTTTGGCTTCCCATATTTCTCATATTCTCCTCCCTCCATTGAAGGTATGTTTTCCCATGTTGGTTTTAGATCTAGATTTTGGATTGATGGATCATTATCCTGTTAAACTGTTTTCTAGGATTCGATGAAATATCTCATTTCTCATGATTGGATTGACCTATCTATTTCAATTGGGTACTTTTGTTGGGTGATCTCTCAAGAATTATTTTAGGTATGTTGTCTAAATTCCAATCCAGCTATCTTTCTTCTAAAATGTAAATGTAATTTTGATAATTTAAATTGCTAGGATTGAGAAATTACATATTTAAATGATTTGATTTATTTTTGATTCCATGAGTTAACTATTTAGGTCAATTGGTGAAATTAAATTATGAAACAAAATTAATTAATTGTTGAATTAATTAATGGGATATTTGCATTTTGAAAATTTGATTGAATTACATTAATTAATTTTAGAATTAAGTAATTTAAAATGTTGTGATTATAAAATTATTAAATTTTATTAATTTTATTATGGAATAAATAGATGAGATATTTGGATTGTGGGTTTTTTGTTAATTAAATAATTAATTAATTAATGGATTTTTTGTGAATGTTGAATCATGTTATTTAATGTTTGAATTATTTTATGGATCGTTGTGATTTTTGAATTGTGTTAGTGAATTGTTGAATTAAATAATGTATTTTGCTAAATGTTTAATTGGATTAATTGATTATTGAATTAATTTATTGATTTGAGTTATTGTCAAAGTGAATTAATTAAACAATTAATTAATTAATTAATGTGAATATTAGTTAATTAAATTATTATGAATTAATTTAAAATTGAAATTATTATATCATTGGTAAAACCTTTATGTTAACTAATTTTTTTTAAGTGTGTTAATGCTGATTAAAATTGATTGATGTGATATATGTGATATTGGTATATGTGTCATAAAGTGATATATATGAAATAAAGGTGTGGGATATGGTCTCCTATATCAAAATCCCATAGTGATGAATTGAATGATAAAACTGTCTAGTACAGGGTCAACTACCTCAAAATCCCATAGTGAAGATTTTAACGATAATTGATGTGTGGGATAAGGACAAATGCTCCAAATACCCATATGAGGTATTAATATGGGATAGGGACGCATGCTCTAAATTCCCATGTGAAATTTAGGTGGGGGAAATGTACTACGGTTCTATATACCCATGTGGTGTTAGACTTGATGTTCTACACCCATGAGTTGGAATTGTAATATGGTTCCATGTGGACCTAATATGATTGAATGAATTAATTAATGAAAACCATGGTATTAGGATGTGTTTCAGACTCCCGTACAGACTGTTATAGGTATTGAGGGATTGGGATTCCTCAGGCACTCGAGGATATTTGTTCTTATAAAAATTAATTAAATAAATGTAATATATATACATTATAGATTGGAATTTTTTATTTATACAAATAGTTTCATTATTATTTAATGGTAAATGTTTAAGAAACCATTTTTGGTGTCCAACTGAGTTTTACCCATAACCTACTCAGGTTTCCTGATCACTACTCGAATAGATTTTCTCATTGTAGGATAAGATTAGGGAAATAGCCTTTTTTATAGGGATAAATTAGGATAGATCATGGAAGAGGGAACTAGACTTGGTGTTGGGACCCACATGGTAGTTTACAACATCAATTTATTTTTTTAATTTTTAATTAATAGATGAAACACATTTGGAATTACATATCTTCTATTAGTATGGATATTGTGTTTCCTATTTTAGCCATCAAGTAATACTAAATTGGTTTGATTATGGTCATATCATTTTTCTATTGTTTATTTATTTCTACTATTGTGATACTTAGATGAGTAGGGTATTGTCTCCCCATTATTTCTATTATTCCCTTGATACTAGTTGGAGGCCTCAGGTGTACAGGGAGGTGCACCTGATGTCCTGTAGTGAACCTGGTGGGGCACTATGGTGTGTCTCTCGAGTTGGGACTTTACAAAGTGGTAACAAATAATGTTTTTTCTATTTCTTTTGTATTACTATTTGGTAATGGTAGAATGTAAAAAATGATGATTTCTTACTAATTTGTGAGTGTAAAATCTAGCAACCCATGGTGGGATGGTTGTTATTGATGTATATTTTTAAAGTTGATGTTATTTAACATAATGTGATCCACTTATTTTGTGAATGTGATTATGTTTCTGAATTTTTCTATGAATTGGATAATGGAATGATAAGGAATGATAGTGGAGTATTCTTTCATCATTTTAGGAATGAATAATTATTTTATTACATTATTCATTTTTGGAATACACAATAAAACGAGTTTTGGGTAAGTTGTTGAAATTGAACTATTTTCCGATTCTTGTGAAGTTAATCATAAAATTTTGGATAATATAAAAATATAATTTTGGAATGATTAAAATGTTAACAAATGGGTCTGTAATGAGAAACATGAAATTATGAATTTTTTTCCCTTATAAACCATTATTTATATGTATGATGATAAAGGGTAGTTATTGTGCATTGGTTTTGATCTTGTGGAAGGGTTCTGGGGAAACGAATTGATCTTTATTATTGTGAATCCACATTCTGTTCACTGTGTTAAATTGGTGTCATGGTTCCTAAGACATGTGTTTGGAATTACAGAAATATTCCTCCATGATGATTCTTATTAAGAGTATGACATGAGGATACAGCTCGAGACGATCTGCCAGTAGTGGAACATAAGGAAACAATGGTGTTGGGTATGGAAGTTATAGAGTATTTATGAGGGAACATTGTTCGCATCATGACACTTTTGAAAAGATACCGGCGGGGGTTGTGAAAATAATATGTGATTGGATATTGGTTTTTTCTTCGATGAACTGTCTAAATTTTAATAGAAAGGGTGGAACTGAGTCTGAAGAGCTATGGATTTAGTTCATATTGACAATAAATGACCATTTTGAGACACATAATGTGAATAGGGTCTAGTTAGCTTCTTATATGATACAATGATCAGTGAAGCGCTGGTGGGATGTTCCGGCCTGAAAATTAATATACGATGGCATGGAGTTGAATGAAATTTTGAATAATTTTGTGGAGGCATATTTTCAACCGACACTGCGATAGGAGAGAGAATATAAGTTCATATGATTGACTTAAGGGTGTTTGTCTGTGATGAACTATGTTGGTCACTTTATAGACATTTAGTTATTTTCTCTAGAACTGGTAGGGGATTAGACAACTATGAAAAGGTATTTTATAGAATAACATAAATGTGGGATTAATTCCATGGTTGTCATATTTATATTAAATAATATTTATTAGGTGGTGTATTAGGCTCTCATAGATGAGGGGAACTAGAAGGAGGATCCCAGTATAGGAAAGGTGGTTCATGTTGGAAAATTGGGAGGTACATATTCCTAGGGTGGGAAATGTCTCCATGATAAATTTAACCTTGGACGTAGAAGGACTAGTTTAATAGGATATCACCTGAGTTATTTCCCAATAGTATAGTAGGACTTTACTCTATCATAGACACTATCCATGGACACCAATATAGTGCCAATATTTCTGTGGGATGGGACATCAGGATAATTTTTCTATGAACCCATGAATGATAGGCAATGATGGATCAGTTAGATAGAATACGATTATGGGAAGGGGATCTACTACACCATATCAGTCGTTTAGTTTTATTTTTGCTAGACATGGACTCCTAGGTAGTGGATGGCGTGTTAACAGGAAAGAGAACATGTATTAGAATTGTTGTTCATCTCAGTGGACTAAGACTACATCATAAGGATGAGGATAATCATAGTTTCATGTTGGTCAACCTTCACTGGTGGATAGAAATCCTAGATAAACGATAATTATAGAAACAATTCTTATAGCTTCTATACATTCTAGTTCCTTATTTGATACTAGTTCATCACATTCATTTTTTTATGAATAACATTTAAATGGTTTTTTCATTGTGGTGTAGTTCATGAGAGGGGTGTTGATGATAGATAGACAACTAGGGGTACGATCTAGAGACATATTTTTATTGTAAAGGGTGTTCCCTCGAGGTTGGGGAGTATCATTTCATTTGGGATATTTATATATATGACATGTAACAAATTAACCATATTAAGTATATGGACTATTTACTAGCACATTAAGACCAAATTAATTTTCGCCACAAGATATTGTCCTTTACATCTTCAAAGGGTGGCACATATATTCACCATGGAGATTGGGATATATAGTCATGTCATGATAAGATAGTTAATTAGTAACTAAGGTAGCTCACTACCCAGTTTTCTAGACTATTGTTGGATGAAAAATGTGTAATGAATGATGTATTTCCACCCATAGTGGTCTAGTTCTAGAATGTGTTTCCTGAGGTGGTTTTAAGCCTTACACCTTAGAGACAATGGTAGACTACAATTGGTCACATATAGGTGATGATCCAATTTCTATTATTCAATATTTAATGGAACTAAAATAACCTCAAGATATCATGACACAATGAGAAGAGTTGATGGATAATGGGTTTATACATATGAGTACATTGCCTTGGGATTCTCCAATCTTGTTTCAAAAAAATGCTTATGAGACTCTCTTCTTATGTATTGATTACCAGAAGTTGATCCAGATGACTATAATGATCGCGTATCCTCTTTAATATATCAACAAATGTTTGGACTATTAGAGGTTATCATTAATCTTCTTAACGATAGACACGATATAAGGGTATCATCAGTTTAGAGTTCGATCTACTCATATTTCGAGGACTACCTCTTGATGAATGTAAGGCCAA
The DNA here is from genome assembly GCA_963277665.1 of Viscum album. Classification (NCBI taxonomy): domain Eukaryota; kingdom Viridiplantae; phylum Streptophyta; class Magnoliopsida; order Santalales; family Viscaceae; genus Viscum; species Viscum album. The sequence goes on along the minus strand of OY728140.1, from coordinate 1,016,843,976 downwards.
TATGTGTTTTTCATAATACCGTTTGGGTTAAAAATGCAGCAGGAGTGTTTCTGGAATTAATGACTATACTAATCCACCTATACCTAGATCAGTTCATGGTATTTTTTTGGATTTAATCTTGGTTTACTCCAAATCGCAGGATTTTCATTCTCAACATATTGACATCATACTGAGTATACTGATATTTAATCATCAGTTATACGTAAAAATTTCTATGTGTCAATTTATGAATTATTATGTACACTTCTTGGGTCCCATTATCTCAGAGGAAGGTTTGTTATTGGAACCATGTATATATCAAGGAGTGGTTTTGTTGTAGAATCCCATGAATGTTTCTAATATCCGTAGAATTCTGATATTAAATGGATATTATCATAGATTCATTGAGGAATTTTTCATGATCAAAAACACCACTTTTAGTATTAACTATGAAGGGGATAACATTTTATTAGGCATTATCATGTGAGAATTATTTTCAAGTATTGAAGATGCATTTGAAATCAAAATCAATCATGATCTAATACAGTCTATGTGAAGATTATATGGTGTTATATGACACATTGTGGATCGGGCTTGGAGTAGTGCTGGTTTGGGGATATTGAATTGAGTCAAACAAGTCTTGGTAGCTGTGGCCAAATGAATGGAATTACCATATGAAAGACCTCGAGTTGGATACAATGGTTTATTCATTGAATTATTTTTTCCATTATCTATAAGGAGAATTTTTTATTGTGTAAACATATCCAAATAACAAATATTATATGTTTTCCTAGTGAGACATGAACCTCTGGTAGGAGAGATGGGTTTAGTATATGTAGTTATTCGGCTTGTTCTAGTAGATATTCATGGGAAGGGAAATTCTGTGGTTGACACTATAAGCTAGAAAACTCAAACATAAAAAGTTCAGGAGTCTAGTGCTGAGTGGAAAATGATAAATTTTCTAGAAGAGATGAGGTTTTGGTTCAAAAGAAACAAGAGACGATGTCTCACAGTTTAGTTCCAATAGAGTCCATACATTTTTTATAGATTAGAGACTAGTAGTTTGAAGATAGGGAAAGCTTTTACTTGATGAATATATTTTATTGTGGGGGAATCACCATTAGATTGAACCATAGATGAGTATGTTGTAATCTATGTCAGGAATCATGTTATTGTTCCTATGAGCATACTTGAGGAGTTTATATGTTAATTTAATGTCTTGAAGTGGTCAATTCATCCAGGTGTGACCAAATTTATCATGGCCTAAAATGAGGGATTTGGTAATTTGGATTGAAAAATAAGATAATAGGTTTTGTTACACAATGGTACACCTATCAACAATTGAATGTAGAGCATCAATGAACTAGTGGTTTACTAAAACAATTTACCATATAATCATGCTGCTAATGCCTTGTCTACAACATCTAGAAGAGAGGGACTAGACGTGTTACAACTGGTGAGAATGGTTGGGCACCCTCACCACTAATGATGTCAGCATCTATAAGAAAAACTTGCTTCTGATCCCTTAGAGTTTTCTTGAGAAACACTGCCCATGGAGAAACAAGTAATTGATGGATGGTACCTATGACCAAAAGATTGATTAAAGAAACACACCTCGAAATTTTTATCAGAACTTCTCCCATGATACTACCAACTCCTCCCTATTTATAAGGAATAATAACCACCACATCCTCACTACCCTAAGAGAAACCAGTATAGCCAATGATTTAATGTGATCAATCAAAGAAGAAATCAAACTAAAGCATATCTCAAACTCTTCCAAATAGTCATCCATGACTACATCTAAATAGATTATGTATAACCCTATGGACTCTAGCACGAAAAATCATAGAGAATCCTCCTCCACTTGTCATCTTATTTAACCTCTACTCCACAGTGAACTGTTGGTGAATCCTATTATACATCATTAATGCATACCTAATTAGGGAGTTGATATACAAAAATACCTGCAAAATAAACAATCAGATCTCCTAAACATAGAATATTGAAGAGCTTACCATTTATTAACTTATCTCTTTTATTCATTTTATGTTAACGTATCCCATGATATAACAAATAAAATAGATTGAAAATGAATCATGATGCATGATCGTTTCATAAGTCACCAACCTACAGTAAGTATAACCTTGTTTAGAATCCACTATAATCACAATGGTCCACGAATTAGATCACATCGGTCCCAAAATACCTATATCCAAGACATTCTACTATGTTTACAAGGATTTCTTAACATAGATGACATATTTTCCCAACCATCCCAAGAATCATCGCCAATTATGGAATCTAAACTCCATCATATCCTCAACTAGACCTATAATAACACTTTTTCTAGACCCTTCCCCGGAAATTGTATGCCTTCTAGGATAGAAATGAGAGAATAAGGATAATGAACCCTGAGTACCACATCCAGTTGGCCCTGGGTTATTGACTAACACTAAGGGTATATTGAACACAATGATATGAAGAATTACCATCTAATAGAACACATGTGGAATAGAGAGATAAGACAGACACTAACCAACTATCGATTAGAAAACAATATAATAAAAAACCCATGTGAACATATGCAATGAAAATCAAGAACTACTAAAAAATAACAGACAAATGAATGTATCAAATGAAAAGTAGTGATTTCAATAACCACGAAGCCCAAAAAGATCTTTAACCCCCCCAACATTAGATGTAACCAACCAAATCTCCAACCTTCTCCGACTATGCTGAAAACAATTTATATATATATGGGGTTATTATAACAATATAATTATTGGGATCCTCCCTAGATCATATCATGTCACACATAATGAATGAATTCTAAAGCACATTGATTCATTAAGTTGAACTAAATCATCGCCTAAATAGGTATTATTTTTTCCCAAGCTCACCATGGTTAAAATCAAAATGTACCGCATACAATGACATATAATATAAAATACAATATCAAGGGTATCCCTATACAGCTACCCCACTGGTTTTACACTATTCCACAATGTCGAATGTCATGAGAAACTCTCTCAAAAGAGGCATTCCCATATACATGTTTGCGAAGCAACACAACATGCACCTTGTGCATCAAACCACTATATCCACATATAACAAATTAACTAGGTTGTTTCTGGGATCCTCCAATTACTGTATAACATGTATCATACATCAAGTATTGTACCTCAAGAAATCAAAACCCATACACTAAGTAATGAACCTCAAGAAATAATAGCATATACATGTTATACCTATATTATTACCTAGGAAACTATATCTAGAGTACATGAGTATGATGATAACCATAATACACTACAACCCTATACACACATATATTGGGAAAACTAACCACCGCTCATTCCACCACAAGTAATGAACAAGAAAACAGATTGGGGTCAATGGGTGTAGGCATCCAGCCATCCTCCCACTAGGATGATAGGGAAAACACCCCTCAAGGATCAAAATCCTTGTGGTTCCAGTTTCTTCAATCGACATGATGGAGTAGTGTATAAAAACCAAAAACATATATGATATAATATATCTCCAAACCACACTATGGGAACATCCCTATGTCAGACTAAATTAATGCTGACAAGTCTCAAACCCTATCTTCTACTGCTAATACCAGATATCCTATAAGAGACCAACAAGTTAAAGAGATACATTATGTTACATTATTCCTTTTCATTTGTTAAACATTATGTAAATTAATTCTAAACCATTTTTTAATAAGTTTTAAATTTAATCAATAAATAATATTATCATTAAATCAATGTTTCAGGCCCTCTGTGCATGTGCATACTTAATCATTAGCTTCCTGGTAATATAACCTCAGTCATGGGATAATTTTTTCATTTTTTTTGACAACATTAATTTCCATATTACTAGTTAATCTATTTTAACATCCTTTGATACTAAATAAGGAATAAAACCAAGCACATTTATCTACCTCAAGTATTGGGGAATGAAAAGTAAATAAATAAAAAACTAGGCCATCAGTAAAGCAACAGATTAAAACAAGAATCTAGCTTCAAATAAAGAGGTTAACCCATCTTCAACACATTTTTTCAGTCCTAGTGTCCTCCCCAACAATTATATACATATCACAATACATCTCTCCATCATAATTTTTAACTAAAATTAAAAAAAATTGGCCGCACCAACTTATATAACATAATAACCATCTATGCTCATCCATTATAGGCTCAGATCACTTTTGATACTTCTTTCCCCACATCACAAGTCTCGTATCAATTGAACATAGAATGTTGTATTGAAAACATAGAAATCATGGTCTTGACGATAAATCAAGTATTTTAGACTTCACACATATTGAGCCCTGAAAACTCCAAAGAATAGGGCACTAATCCTTTACAAGCAAGAAGAAACTCTATCTCTATAAAGAAATTATATTTTATCACACAACTGATTCTTATTCCATCTTGAAATAATAGATTCAGTATTCGCATGTTCAAACTATTGTAATACTAATAAAAAATGTATTGTATGCTATCAATACATAATTAAACAATAAATTTAACATACAATTATTTAATTTATCAAAAGGAATAAACAAAATTTTGGTTCAGTAACCAATTATTTTAAACACGAGTACCCCATAAATTTTATTATCATTATATTACAACAACAACCGAGTTCATTAAACATGATATTTTAAAACCATCATCCATGTAATCATAAATTATTTATAGATTTATGTTCATTATCAATTTCTATCAAGATAAACATGACAATAAAATAATATAATATATATAAAACTATCAATAAAACTAAGTGGGAAACAATTATTATGTTATATAACAACAACATCACCATGTGATTCAATCAAATTCATTAATTCTGTTCAAGTATTTATTAGGTTAATTATATTGCAATATAAGGGGATAAATAATGATCAATTTAATGATGAACAGATATAAATTTGGATGAAACAAATACCCTTCCTCATAAGTGGTGTCAACATTATTTGTATGTGAAAAAACCAACATTGTGCATCCCAATCACCATTCCTGTAGGAACTGCATCCACCCAAGTGGACCATGCCACAAACACACAAAAAACAAACAAAACAAAGACTTTAGAAGCACCTAAGTAAATCCATATCGCCTGGAAAATATGAATGAAATGAAAAATATCAAATAAACCACAAGAATTTAGTTAGATAATTCATTTGACCGAAGATGGTTACTAAGGTTTTAATGAGGGAAGCTATAGATCAATCCCAAATGATTGAATCCCCAAAATGTCGAAGAGGAGGCTTCCAGGTTTCCTGGTTTGAGAGGGATATTTGTTGCATATATAGGGTTGTAAATTACCTGAGCAGCTAAAAAGGATTAAAACAACACTGTAATAGGTAATTACACGATGTTTGATCCCTATTCACATGGTGTAATCCTTCGAATTCAGTTTCTACCGAGAAATGGGTAACCAGTTCATTTTATTCATTTTTCTTACCCCGATTCATTACATATTATGAAACCCAATTTCAAATTTTGAAAAATTATTAGATGTCATGAAATATCCATGAATAAGACTTCTATAAAATGAACACCTCTGAATTTCCTTTATGACTCCTCTAAGAAGCTCAATCATCAAAAATGCTCAAAGGGTCGACCCATACTGATCCAGGTCCTTACGGTCAAAGATTTAATTATTTATTAATTTGAAAAATAATAATCATTAAATAATTAAAATATTTAAACACCATATTTAATTTTTAACCAAATAATGATGAGTTTTATGAAAAATTAACTAATGTTATGATCATGGAGATGGTAATCCATAAATACCCATTAATAATGTTGATATTTTCCAATGATCATTATAGAATGAAGGTAAGTAACATTTTTATTTCCATAAAGACAAATATATTAGTAATAAAATAATATTTAAATATTTATATATATATGTATATATTAATCTTATGATGTACTGATGTGAAAAAGGAATCACACCCTTCATGGAGGAGGTATTCAACACATCCGTGAACGCCATTACAAATTTTTAGTGAGTGAAAAAAAATGTAATATTATAAATCCAAAATGATAATTATATCTTGAATATTTTAATAAGTTATTAAAAATACATTTATTAATTATCATTAACTTTATTATATTCTATGTAATAGGTTACTGAAAATGAACCACATCACTATGCGAGGCAGCGGTCCACCGTACAAATGAAAGATATTATCATATACCGTATGTATTAGAATAATAATATTTTATATATGAAATAATGATTATATAGGTATAATTAATTTATAAATATCGTATATAAGATTTATATCTATCATAATACCCAACCATTATATATGGTAATTGAAAAATGAAAGACATCATTCCGTGATGAGGTAGCCTACTGTAGACAGTAGTGATGATTTTGTTACCCATTGGATGGATGAGTGTGTGTTTTTATGTCATAAACATAACATAAAAACATATCTATGTATGTATGAAACTAAGCTTTCATATAATCATGTTAAGGAAATAATTTAATGAGGTAGATAAGGAAACAAAATAATGACGTTTGTTGAAAAAATTACCTCTTACTTGGTTATATTCATTTTGATTCCCTAAACCCTTCTTTAGAAGAGTATTATATAACAATAAGTCAAGTATAATTAGGGATTTGATGTTTTGGAGTATTTTGGGATGTTTTTTACGATATAAATGGATTGTGTGGTGTGAAAGTGTGGGGAGAGTGAGTTCCCTTTTACAGTTGAGGAGGAGTGTATTTCTTATAAATACACAAAAGTATTCACTACCAAAAAGTCTCCATTCCCTCATGTTCTACAAAAATTTAAATCTAAGTGAATTGTGGGATGTTATTGTTGATAAAAACATACACTTTAAGAAGAGAAATAAAATTTTACCATCCATTCCCTTAAATAATAAGATAACTCAATTTTACTTTTTTTTTTCAAACATGATAACTAGTTTTCAAACATATGAATTTTATCCTCTAAAACTATATTTATGTGATAATTAATATAAATTAAATAAAAATTGTTTCTAAATATGATACCTATTTTATAAAATGAAAAACTGATTTTTTTTAATACTTAATTTAAACAGAATCTCATGTTACATGAAAAAAATACTATTTTAACCCAAACAATGTTAATGTGGTATTTTACTATTTAGGGGTTCATAAGTTAATAAAAAATGATCAATTGGTAAATTAATGGAACATATTTTATATTTATTATAAAATAAAAATCAATTTTTCAAAGATATGGTTTTATAGTAAATATGATTAATTAATATATCATTCAATATAAAAGGAAAATTTTATCAATTTTTACACTATTTATTTAAATTAAATTTAGAAAATATAAATACATAAAGGGAATTCCAAAAAAAATTCATTTAAATCTTGGGAAAGATGATATATTTTTATAAAAAATTAAAGTAAATAAATGATTATTTCAAACTACATCAAATTAAATATTATTATTTTTATTGGTTTTAGTAAACTAAATATTTAATTTATTGGAATTAATTAAAAATATTAAGAAATTATTTCGAGTATAAGAATTAATGAATAAATATTTTGATAAAAATAATAATTTATATTTCAAAATATTACCAATAACTAAACCTAAGTAGGTTTTGTCTAAATCATAATGATTTATAGATATTAAAATCTAATAAGGTTACTTTTTCTGTCTTTTTCATTAATTAACATATTATAAATGTTATTTTCATGGAATAGTATCCTGATAACTAATAAAAACAGATCATGTTGTGATAGGGGTCGCAATATGTCCCAAAAATGTGTGATGTACATGTTTGTAGGTATTTTTACGCAATATATTTTATGTTTAACTACCATGTGATGTGGTTTTTAAATTAATCACTATAATAAGTTTTATCATTTTTGACAAATAATTAAAATAAAAAATAATTTAAACATATTTGATAATATAAATTATTCTAATTCCAAAAATGAAATATATTATCCATATTTAATTTAAGTAAGTGGTGTATTTTAATTTAAATTAATCAGTCAAACATTGCATAAAATCTTGTTATTTATAGTGAAAAGGATCAAAAGATACACTATTATTATTTTCAAATTAAATATAAAAGTGGTCAAAAATAAATAAATTGGATTAACGGATATATAACTGATTTTTTTAAATAAATACCGATAAAAAATATTTTTTAACTTTATAGCTTATTAATATTAATAAAAGGTTTTCAATTAACATTTAATAATTTTAAATATTTATAAAAAATTAAATGTTCTTAGAAAAATCGAAATTGTTTAACCTATGTTATGACTATTATTATGTGTATAAAACTAAATATATATTTTTTCAAATAAATTTCTAAGAGAGGTAAACTTTGATTTTAAATTATGCCCACATTGCACGATTTAACCATCTATTAGAAAAATATTATTATTCACAATTCATTTCTTTATCTTTTAATATAATATTATTTTATTTATAATAAAGTAATAACTAATAAACCTATTAAAACTATATAATTTCATATAATATTTATTTTAATTCAATCCCTCCATTCCATATTCTATATGAAAATAACATATTAAATAATAACATTAATGGTATACTTTAGTTTAGTAGAACTCAGTCAGTCATGTATTATAAGAAATTGATGTTACTCGTTATTGCATGTGACCCCTGATAAAATATATTTTCAGGAAACTCATGTTAAAATAATCCTAGTCTGCATCATTATTAGTCAAACATTCTTTTTATATTTTAAAATCATGTGGTCAAATTTCCTCCTAAGTTGAATAAATAGTATCCTTACAATTTTAGCATTATAATGGTAATCATAAGGTGGATATTTAAGAGTTTTTTTAAAATAAATCAAAACTTTTTTTAATAAAACATCCTATTAAAAAAAATTGAAAATAATTAAAAACAATTTAGAGAATAAGAAAGAACTATGATTTCAAATAAGAAAAAAAAGTGGGAAATGATGAAAAGTGAAAATAATTAATTAGAGGGATTGATTTCATTGATCACAAAAAATCAATGATTAGTTGAAAGTTATGGTCCCCCAAACCATTAATCATTGTTGATCCAAAAGTAAATGAGTTCATAAAAAATGAATGGACTATGATAATTTATTTCATTATCCTTGTTCTAAATTAGAGGAATTATCATACCATATAAACTATGATCACATGATTAATACATTGATAATGTGTATATTTTCATCCATTAATCAATATGCTCTAGAATATATTCTTTTTATCCAAAAATGAGAATTCTAGATAAATTTTTCAGACCTAATTTTGTAAAATAATTTTTATTGATACATAATACCTAAATGAATAATAAGATATTCCTCTTTTCTTTAGACATTATATAAAAATTATGGTTACCAAATAGTAATATAAATGAAAAAATGAATTTAATAAACCTAATATAATATCCAAATTTCAACATTAATACTTAATGAATTTACCAAATAATTTCATAAGAATTTATTATTAAATATCATAGAACAATTTATGACTATATTTAAAACCAAAATATTATAAGGATTTGATCACATTTTCTAGGCGTATCTCGGAAATGCTTTTCATCCTTCGATAATGGGTTCCAGACCCCTCACCTTGTCGGATGAAATCAGTGTCACAGATCATATAGGTAGTCACTTTTTCATTATATATGAAAATATAGTACCCAAAATTAAACCTTAGATTATTCATATGGGTCAAAAAGACCTAAAAGAACATTATTCTAAAAATTTGAATAATAACCTCGAAAACCTTTCTACTTAAAAACTTCAAATGAGTTGTCAAATATTTTAAAATTATAGTAAATAATATTCTAATAGACAAATTATAGTATCCATAACTCTTAATATAACATAACATGAAAATATCTGAGTCTCCAATGTTTTCTAAACCATTCCCATGATATAAACCCTAATGAACTGACCAGAAAAAGTTCAGAATACTGAGTTTTTGTTAGTAATTTACTTTCTTTCACATTTACGGTTCATTCAGGTTTTTCATTTTAGAGAACTTGTATATAACTAATAAGTCATATACTATGAAATAAAATGTGGAAACATTTGATTAAAGTCCATTATTCCAAAAATTAAAACAATTAAAATAATGAAATACTTAATTTCATAGAAAATCTCGGTGAAATTTATCTATAATTATTCATTTTACTTACCCTTCCAAAAATACTATAAAAATTTATAAAAACATTGTATGATACAAAAAATGATGAAAGGAATAAAAATAGTGTAAAATGTTAGTTCAGTAAAAAAGTGATTAGCCCTTATATAATAACATTTATTTAATTTTCTTTGAGTGAAATAAATAAATACATTTATATGATAGCCACAATATTTTTTTATCATTTATCTTCTTTAAAACCCATATCTAGAAATTTAATTTAATTTTTAGTGACATAGAGAATTATATTCCAAAAACCCTATCGAAACAATTTTTTTAAATAAACAAATTGATTAATTCCAATATAATCATTACCAAATTCAATTTAGATTTATATTTTTGGTCAATATTCATATAATATATATCAGACACACCTGGAATCTATAATTGGAATAAACCCATCATAAAATTAATAAATAGGTCAATCATTTTTCACGAGCGGTAATGGGGAAAAAATATTCTTATATACTACATCAGAATCAACTATGAAATATAATTTGTATCAACCCATCATATATGTAATATGATTCTCAAACATTTCATATAATTTTAAACTAAGTTATCACAAGTACATTTTCATAATAAAATCCCATGGAAAAAAAATTTTAAACACATATGTAAATAAATTTTTTGATAAAAATTATGTTATTATTTTAAAAATACCATATTCAGTACCAAAATAAACAATGTTAGAGAAAATGGGTTTTATGGAAGAAAAATGAAATCTTTAAATAAATAAATTAATGTTCATCTTGAAAAAAAATTCATTATAATTTTGTTCATTAAGAAGACAATATTATTTTTATTTTTTATCAAAAGGTTCCATGTAATTCATAGACAAAGATCCCTTTTTAAGACCCTTGAAATAATGTAAAAATGTATAAAATCATTATAAATCATTAATATCTATATAAAAATAATTATAATAACATTTTAATAACATGATCACTAAAGAGTGTGATAGAGTTGGAACAAAAACATTAAAAGGTGGTTGTTTTTTAAAAAAGCATCCTATATCACATAGCATACATTAGATTTATAAAACCAATTATAAAATAATTTTATACAAACCATTAAATATCACGATGATACATAAATTCAAGATATAATATGAAGTGCCCAGATCAGTGTGAATCACTGAGAGGGGGAGGGGTGAATCAGTGATCCCTTCTAACTTTTTACTAATTGATTCTTTATCAATTAAACCTCTATGGCTGGTTAAAGCCTCGATCCACTCTTCTTGTATCTCTCAACCTTTCGCGGATAATGCAGTAATGAAAAGGCACAGGACACAAGGATTTACAAGGTTCGGCACCAAAGGCCTACATCCTTGCCATGCTCTCCAAGCATGGATTATCCCATTATAACTTGTTAGAATTACAATGGTCGATACAGCTTCCCACCGTATCTCTCCTGAGTCCCACAGGAGGGTCTTTATACTGCTTCACACAGTGTTACCAGAGTCCCACTGGCCTGCTCCAGAATCCCACTGAAGACTTCTTCTCCCTGAGTCCCACAGGCTCTTCTCTTGGCTCCTCGAGTCGCACGAGTAGCTCTTCTTCTCTTCAAGTTCTTCAAGTATCTTCAGCAGTCTGGGATAAAGACTGCTGGCCTTGCTCTGTACCTCTGATCACTTGTGATGATCAGGGTCTTCTCAATCTACTGAAAACTCAGACAACCAATCTCTTTAACTTCAGTCTGGCTCAGTCTCAGTTCTGGTCTTGGACAATTCAAATGCACACCACTGATTTGGCTTTGTTCACGTGTGCACGTACATGCATGCATGCATGCACTGTCCTCTTTTTCTTCTAGGTGCAATAGTCCCACAAAGGGTGTAGTCACTTTAAGCACACACCTTCACTGACTTCACACACTTAGTTCCTTTTGATTACACACATAGAAGTGTGTTATACTTTGTGTGAATCTTCTTCTTCTTCTAAGTGTGTCTACTCCTCTTAGAGCACACACATAGGTTCGGCCTTCTTTGTCACTTGTTCATGTACACATAAATTGTTCTTTGTTTTGCACACACTTGACTTTGGCCTCTTCCCTCTTCTTGTTGCACACCCTTAACCCGTAGGTTGTTCTTCAATTTTGCACACACAAAATGTGTCTTCACTTGGTGCACATACAAGGTCACAACCCTCGGCCTCTTCAAATGCACACACGGCCAAGTGTGCTCTTCCTCTTCACTTAGCACACACAAATAATATTCTTTAATTTGTTCTTCAATGTGTGCACCCACATAAGGGCTACGGCCTTCCTTGATCACTTTGCACACAAGGCACTAAAGGCCTCGGGTCTTCCTCTTGTTCTCCACTTGGCACCCACACGAGGCAAGGCCTCGGCCTCCTTTGCTTCTTGCACACACACAAGGCCACGGCCTCTTTCTCCTTTTTACACACACACTGCCCACGGTGGTTCTTCAATTTGGCACACACACAATGTGTGTAGAACACAACCTGAATCTCCCTGTCTCAAATGGAGGTGCGCAAGGGGTGCGGCCAATCTTCCTCAACACTGGCGCAAGTCCTTGCAAGGGGCAGTCGCGCAAGGTGCATGAGCACAGGGGCGCGCAAGACCCTCCTGCCGCGGGGCGCGCAAGTGCTGCACCCGCGGGCACTTCCTCATGCCGCACAAGTATGCGGGCAGTGAGGGTGCCAATCCTTGAGCGCGCAAATTCAAGCGGCTCAGGATCTTCCTGTCGCGCAAGATAGGCGCGCAGGGGACTCCCCTTCTCCTTCACCTCTTTCGCGCAAGAGATGCGCGAAAGGAACCTCACGAAGCAAGAGTTGCTCCGGGCTTCACTGCCGCGCAGGGGGCGCGCAAAGCTTCGACTTCGCGAGGCAGAGCACTCGCGGGTCTTCCAAGTTTTTCAACAGCGTTTCAGCAAGCGGCTCAGAGGTCTCGTCCACTCTTTATATAGGCAGAGGAGAGACTCGGTTCATCCGCGTGGGAAATCTTGAATCACCGAGATCTTCGGATCTTTAAAATCTTTCCAAGTTTTTTTTTGCGTTTTTCTCTTCGGTGCACGCGGGTTCTTTTATTATTTTCTTCCTCCTCGTGCATGCGATTTATAACGCATGCACGGCCTCTGTTTAAACCCAATTCATGCAAAACATGAACACCCTGTTGCCTTGGCAACTTCATTTGCCTCGGCCTCGACCGAAATTTTCAATACATTGCATGCATGCCTATTTTCTTGCATGATTAGGTTCAGGTGGTCCAGACGAGTCCAATGGTGTCTTCGGATTCGAAAATGGTGGCCGGGAGCTCAAGAACTATGCTCGGGGAGCCACTGGTTCAGCGGAGGACGTCGGGTGGCACGGGGTGTCCTCGGCTCGAGCTCGAGGAAGATGATAAGCCGGGAGCCGTCGGATCAGATGTTCAACGGCCTGGATCAAATCATCTCGCCGCAGATTAGATGAGCGGCTCGGATCTGGCGCGCGATCAATCGTGCGGCCAGGATCGCTTCCGCGGGAAAAATCCGCGTCCCACATCGAAACCTCTCGCGGTTTATCCGCGCTTTATCAATATGCCGCTGCCATCCAATGCTCAGTTGAATCCTCTCCCCCCACGGTGCCGCCCCGCACCGTGTTCTCCCTGCGGGCGCGCTCTGCGCCCCCTCTGGTCCTCGCGGGCGCGCTTCAAGCGCCCACTATGCTCCCTGCGCTCCTCCGGGCGTGCCCCAGGCGCTCATGCAGGGGTGTCCTTGGGTGCGCCCTGCCGCCCTGGCTCGCCCCACGGGGTTCCCCCGGGCGTGGTTCCCTAGTGCCCATGCCTTGGGGTTGAACCCCCCAAGGTGCCTTGGCTGGACAATTTTTTGGCAAAGGGACAGAATAGGACTTTGTGAAATACAAAGTTCTTCTCCATATAAAACATGCCAAATGCCAAGTGCCACTTCAAGCCTTCTTCCTCATTTATCCTTCTTCCTTTCTTCTTCTTCATTTTGAAATTCCTCCATTATCTTCAACATGTATTCATCACTTATGAATGGAATTTCAAACGGTTTCTTCTTAATCTTCTTCATCTCCTCTTCCATATGTGTTCAATACTTAGGAGGGACTTCTTGAAGGTTTTTCATCTTCAACCGAACTCCTGAATCAAATAACTTCTTCAATTCTCTTTGTTGATTTAATCAGAGATCAAATTGGAACTTCTTCAAATTCTCATGCACTAAGTGATAGTGCATGGACTTTATTAATCCACTTCATCCACTTAGAAGTTGTGGATGGATCTCTTTAACTCCTCATGCATTGTCAGTACAATGCATGGTCTTCTAATCATGTTGTGACTTTGTATCCAGTTGATACAAGTTCTATGAACTTAAAGAACAGCTCCACAATCGTCAGATGTAACTAGAGAATGTTTCAACCACATCTCCTATGCCACTTAGTGAATCTCCTAAGTGACATGCCTCTTAGTACTATGGCCATTCTCTTTTCATCACCATCACCATCACACCCTTTTGCATTCACATCTTGACAATTCCTTGACTTCCATTCATTCCAAGACAACTTCATGCCTCATTGACAACAAATGCAACACAATGCACTTCAATCTTCCCCTTTGTATTTGTTGTCAATACACTCCTTCAGCACATATGAATGGGTCAATATGTGTGCCAATATTTTCTCCCCCTTATTGGCAATCAAATGCAAAGGTGTGGTGTGGTTCACTTTCAAAAATATCTTCCTCCCTTTTAAAAGCATTTTCTTCAAAATCACTAAGAGAGGGATGATGTCACATGTTCTCTTGAGCAAGGAACCTTTAGTAGATCAACTCTAAGTCTACTTGTGCTAACCCGGTGTAGAAAACAAGAGTGATGTAACCAAGGAACTCAATGCTGTCCAACATTCACTGTACATGTGAAATCATGCTTAGGGGTTTGAAAATTTTCAGATATACAATGAATTGCTGAATCCTGCACATACTCCACAAAACTCATTAGAATGTTCAGTGCAATGATAAATCTCCCCCTTTCATCCATTTGTCTTCAATCCATACTCCCCCTTAATTGACAAGATAAACTCAATTAAGAAACAAGGGATGAAAGTATGATTGGAATACCTTCACTTTTCTCAAGATGGTATTAATCTAAGAATGCCATCTTCATCAGATTGGCTCCCCCTCTAGGGGTGCACTCCATTCTTTCCAAACCATCCTCCAGTTGAGAATGATCATCATCTTCAATTCCCTGCAATGTCAGCACATGTAAATACCAATAGTATAAGGGAATAAGATGGAACCTCCTTGGTTCATCAATGTGAACAACAAGGTTGAGAAGATTCTCTCAACCGAGATGTCCCATTTTCACCAGTCTTCACACTTGCACATTTGATCTTCATTGATGATTGTGCTGGTGTGGTTCTCAAAACATCTTCATGTGAAACCTTCTTCTTCCCTTTTGCTTTAGCAATTGCCAGAACTTCATCTTCAGCTCTCTGGAGATCTTTGGCAAGTTGCAACTGATTTGGCCATATGACTAACGAGTCATTTGGAAGTGTGACCTCAGTTTTGGAAGTTCCACATGGTTCCTTAGATGCTGTCAAGCTACCTTTCTTAGGCAACTTGTTTTCAATCAATCCCTTCTTCTTCTTCTGGATTGATTGACTTTTTGAGTCCAGTCTGCTTCTATTTAATTTCATGGCTTATTTACAAAGATCCATGATATGACCTTTCTTTCCACAGTAGAAGTATGTCTTCTTGGTGGCTCTTCTTGATGCATCACCCTTCTTGGATTTAGACTCCAAGGACTTCTCTTCATTCTTCAAACTCTTCTTGGGAGCATCTTCCACTTTCTTCTTGCTTCCCAAGGAATCTTTTTGAGCCAGGTTCTGTGATCTTTTCTTCTTTTGAGCTCTGGATACAGTTGGAGACTGACATGTATCTTTTTGACCACTTTTTCAATCATCCCAGATGTTGTCAAGTAATCCAAATCTATTTGCAGTAAACAGATGTCTCTGGACCTGTGGATGCTGCTTCTTTTCTTCTGGCTTTCTCCCCCTTGGCATGGGCTTCCTCTGTGCTTTGGCATTCAGTGGATTGTACCAACAATCCTTTGCACAATGCCCATACTTGTTACAACACCAGCATTGTCCCAAGAATCTTGACCTTTTCAGTCCTTCTGATTGTAGGGTACTTTTCTTGACCTGTTGTGCTGTTTCAGGAGAGCTCTCTTTCTTCACTGTCTTCATCCATACTTGTTTGGATTCATTCTTCCATCCTGCACTTTTAGTAGAAACACTTTTAGAAGCATGAGTACAAGATGGTATGGATGGTACCTTCTTTCTAGAAGATGTTTCACTTTTATTAGAGGATGTCTTTCTCTTAGAATCATCCTGATCAAAGCATACTTGAGTAGCAACATGTCTTCTTTCAGCTGACTTGGAGGATTCAGCTTTGGGTGATTGCAGATTTTTCAATATCACCACCAATTCTAAGCACTTCATGTTAAGGGAGTTCTTCTCATCCTCAACAGTTCTTAGCCTACCTTCCCAATTCTGTTTCAGCTGTATCATCTGGTCTTCATGCACCTTCTTCAATTCTAGCAATGAATTGTCAGTCTCCTTCACCCTTTTTACTTTATCTTCGAGTTGAGCATCTCTGACATTCATTGAAACTTTGTGCCTCTTCTCCAGTGCATGGTAAACATCTTTGATTATTACTTTAAAGATTTCTTTCTCAGAAAGACTTCTTTGCAATTCTTCAACAGTGTCTTCATTTCTTTCATTGCAAAGGGAAACAGTTTCATCTTTGGCCTTCACCAGCTTTCTGAGAGTGTTGGTTATGCCAACCCTTTTTGCCAGCTGATCTTCCATAGCATTGGCTTCTTCTTCTAACTGTGATTTTTCTTCATGAAGATCATGGATGCCTGTAGCTATACACTTTGCCACTTCCATAAGAACTGTCTTCTGAAGATATTTGAGTGAACTCTGAAGATCATTCATTGTTTCAACTTCATCACAGCTAGGACAGGCTTTCTTCATCTTCTTGGCCTGTTTCTTCTTTCTATTTTTCTGAGTCTTGGCAGATATCTCCATTTGAGGCTGGTCGCTCATTTCCTCAAATCTGCACTCCATATAGACTCTCTTGGATCTTTTTGAGGTAACCTCCCTCTGATACCAATTGAAGTGCCCAGATCAGTGTGAATCACTGAGAGGGGGAGGGGGTGAATCAGTGATCCCTTCTAACTTTTTACAAATTGATTCTTTATCAATTAAACCTCTATGGCTGGTTAAAGCCTCGATCCACTCTTCTTGTATCTCTCAACCTTTCCCGGATAATGCAGTAATGAAAAGGCACAGGACACAAGGATTTACAAGGTTCGGCACCAAAGGCCTACATCCTTGCCATGCTCTCCAAGCATGGATTCTCCCATTATAACTTGTTAGAATTACAATGGTCGATACAGCTTCCCACCGTATCTCTCCTAAGTCCCACAGGAGGGTATTTATACTGCTTCACACAGTGTTACCAGAGTCCCACTGGCCTGCTCCAGAATCCCACTGAAGACTTCTTCTCCCTGAGTCCCACAGGGTCTTCTCTTGGCTCCTCGAGTCGCACGAGTAGCTCTTCTTCTCTTCAAGTTCTTCAAGTATCTTCAGCAGTCTGGGATAAAGACTGCTGGCCTTGCTCTGTACCTCTGATCACTTGTGATGATCAGGGTCTTCTCAATCTACTGAAAACTCAGACAACCAATCTCTTTAACTTCAGTCTGGCTCAGTCTCAGTTCTGGTCTTGGACAATTCAAATGCACACCACTGATTTGGCTCTGTTCACGTGTGCACGTACATGCATGCATGCATGCACTGTCCTCTTTTTCTTCTAGGTGCAATAGTCCCACAAAGGGTGTAGTCACTTTAAGCACACACCTTCACTGACTTCACACACTTAGTTCCTTTTGATTACACACATAGAAGTGTGTTATACTTTGTGTGAATCTTCTTCTTCTTCTAAGTGTGTCTACTCCTCTTAGAGCACACACATAGGTTCGGCCTTCTTTGTCACTTGTTCATGTACACATAAATTGTTCTTTGTTTTGCACACACTTGACTTTGGCCTCTTCCCTCTTCTTGTTGCACACCCTTAACCCGTAGGTTGTTCTTCAATTTTGCACACACAAAATGTGTCTTCACTTGGTGCACACACAAGGTCACAACCCTCAGCCTCTTCAAATGCACACACGGCCAAGTGTGCTCTTCCTCTTCACTTAGCACACACAAATAATATTCTTTAATTTGTTCTTCAATGTGTGCACCCACATAAGGGCTACGGCCTTCCTTGTTCACTTTGCACACAAGGCACTAAAGGCCTCGGGTCTTCCTCTTGTTCTCCACTTGGCACCCACACGAGGCAAGGCCTCGGCCTCCTTTGCTTCTTGCACACACACAAGGCCACGGCCTCTTTCTCCTTTTTACACACACACTGCCCACGGTGGTTCTTCAATTTGGCACACACACAATGTGTGTAGAACACAACCCGAATCTCCCTGTCTCAAATGGAGGTGCGCAAGGGGTGCGGCCAATCTTCCTCAACACTGGCGCAAGTCCTTGCAAGGGGCAGTCGCGCAAGGTGCATGAGCACAGGGGCGCGCAAGACCCTCCTGCCGCGGGGCGCGCAAGTGCTGCACCCGCGGGCACTTCCTCCTGCCGCACAAGTATGCGGGCAGTGAGGGTGCCAATCCTTGAGCGCGCAAATTCAAGCGGCTCAGGATCTTCCTGTCGCGCAAGATAGGCGCGTAGGGGACTCCCCTTATCCTTCACCTCTTTCGCGCAAGAGATGCGCGAAAGGAACCTCACGAAGCAAGAGTTGCTTCGGGCTTCACTGCCACGCAGGGGGCGCGCAAAGCTTCGACTTCGCGAGGCAGAGCACTCGCGAGTCTTCCAAGTTTTTCAACAGCGTTTCAGCAAGCGGCTCAGAGGTCTCGGCCTCTCTTTATATAGGCAGAGGAGAGACTCGGTTCATCCGCGTGGGAAATCTTGAATCACCGAGATCTTCGGATCTTTAAAATCTTTCCAAGTTTTTTTTGCGTTTTTCTCTTCGGTGCACGCAGGTTCTTTTATTATTTTCTTCCTCCTCGTGCATGCGATTTATAACGCATGCACGGCCTCTGTTTAAACCCAATTCATGCAAAACATGAACACCCTGTTGCCTTGGCAACTTCGTTTGCCTCGGCCTCGACCGAAATTTTCAATACATTGCATGCATGCCTATTTTCTTGCATGATTAGGTTCAGGTGGTCCAGACGAGTCCAATGGTGTCTTCGGATTCGAAAATGGTGGCCAGGAGCTCAAGAACTATGCTCGGGGAGCCACTGGTTCAGCGGAGGACGTCGGGTGGCACGGGGTGTCCTCGGCTCGAGCTAGAGGAAAAAGATAAGCCGGGAGCCGTCGGATCAGATGTTCAACGGCCTGGATCAAATCATCTCGCCGCGGATTAGATGAGCGGCTCGGATCTGGCGCGCGATCAATCGTGCGGCCAGGATCGCTTCCGCAGGAAAAATCTGCGTCCCACATCGAAACCTCTCGCGGTTTATCCGCGCTTTATCAATATTCCGCTGCCATCCAATGCTCAGTTGAATCCTCTCCCCCCACGGTGCCGCCCCGCACCGTGTTCTCCCTGCGGGCGCGCTCTGCGCCCACTCTGGTCCTCGCGGGTGCGCTTCAAGCGCCCACTATGCTCCCTGCGCTCCTCCGGGCGTGCCCCAGGCGCTCATGCAGGGGTGTCCTTGGGTGCGCCCTGCCGCCCTGGCTCGCCCCACGGGGTTCCCCCGGGCGTGGTGCCCTAGTGCCCATGCCTTGGGGTTGAACCCCCCAAGGTGCCTTGGCTGGCCAATTTTTTGGCAAAGGGACAGAATAGGACTTTGTGAAATACAAAGTTCTTCTCCATATAAAACATGCCAAATGCCAAGTGCCACTTCAAGCCTTCATCCTCATTTATCCTTCTTCCTTTCTTCTTCTTCATTTTGAAATTCCTCCATTATCTTCAACATGTATTCATCACTTATGAATGGAATTTCAAACAGTTTCTTCTTAATCTTCTTCATCTCCTCTTCCATATGTGTTCAATACTTAGGAGGGACTTCTTGAAGGTTTTTCATCTTCAACCGAACTCCTGAATCAAATAACTTCTTCAATTCTCTTTGTTGATTTAATCAGAGATCAAATTGGAACTTCTTCAAATTCTCATGCACTAAGTGATAGTGCATGGACTTTATTAATCCACTTCATCCACTTAGAAGTTGTGGATGGATCTCTTAAACTCCTCATGCATTGTCAGTACAATGCATGGTCTTCTAATCATGTTGTGACTTTGTATCCAGTTGATACAAGTTCTATGAACTTAAGGAACAGCTCCACAATCGTCAGATGTAACTAGAGAATGTTTCAACCACATCTCCTATGCCACTTAGTGAATCTCCTAAGTGACATGCCTCTTAGTACTATGGCCATTCTCTTTTCATCACCATCACCATCACACCCTTTGGCATTCACATCTTGACAATTCCTTGACTTCCATTCATTCCAAGACAACTTCATGCCTCATTGACAACAAATGCAACACAATGCACTTCATAATATATCAAATGGGGTGTATAAAAACCATATAAAATAATAAAGGTGCATAACATCAAAACATGCCTTAATGAATGGAAATTGAGATGATGTCCATTACCATTGGTTAGATTCATTATTAGTGTATTTGTATTCCTATACAATAAATTTTTTTAATTATTTATTTTATTAATAACCTTTTTAAACATTATTTTTAATTTTATATATTTTAATAATAATTTATGTATTGTTACTTTATCTTTGATGTTTATGTCATATGCTCTACCATATTCAACATATGTGCCAAAATGAATTTTATTGGTCAACTATGGTCATATAAGACATTATATAAAAATTTATAGAATAATTATCATGAAATAATTTTAATATTTAAACATAATTTATATAATTAATACAAATCATGTAACATGGTTATGAAAAATTACCTAATGTCACAATCATCTCGATGGTAAGACGCACATATGGAAGATCAATGTTTCCATTTTTCAATGATCATTATTGAAATAAGGTATGTAACATTTATCATTAAAAAATGGTAATTATATCAATACTACAATAATTTTAAACTATCTAAACTTATTTGTTTCATTCTAGTGATGTTGTGATTAAAAAATGAACCACATCCCTTTTAGATGGTAGTAGTCCACACGTCCATGAACGACGTTATTACTTTTTCAGTGAGTTAGAAGTTGAATAGTTTTATATTATTATTCCATAATGATTAATAAATCATGAATATCATAGTATTTAATTTATATATCATATTTTAATTATTTTTTCCGTTATTTCCATCCAAGTAAAGCATTATTGAAAGTGGATGACATCACTTCAAAAAGCTTTCGTCTCTCAAACACCTGAACGAAATTATCATATGCCTTACATATTAGTATATAAAAATGATATCTGAGATATTATGACTCCATAGGTATAATTATTTTATAAATATCACTTAAAAACTATATATCCTTCATTATATCCAATAATGAGTATTGGTAATATAAAAAACAAATGATATTGTTTCGTGTGGCAGTAGTCCTTTGTACAGATGAATGATGATTTTGTAACCCATTTTATGTATGTGTGCGTGGTGATCTAAAATAACCAAAGAATAAAAACATAATATTTTATTTATGACATTTTTAATTTCAAATACTGTTGGTATACAAATAATTTATGGAGGTGGACACAAAAATAAAATAAATACATTTATTGAAGAATGCTACCCATTCTTCGGGTATCTTCCATTTGATTTCACAAAAACCTTTTAGGGTAGATTTATACCAAATAAAATTCTTTTACGAAATGGGATATAATATTCAGTTGGATTTGGGTATGTTTTTTAATAGAACAATTTCATGATATTTTTGGATATATGGGGAGAGAGAGTTCCATTTTATAGCAAAGTAGGAGTGGTATTCATGTAAATACTAAATTGTCCTCACTATTGGGTGGAGTCTACTACAAAATTATCTTTTTAAAATTGATATATAATGGTTTGGAGGGGATTTATAGTCTTTAAAAACTTAATAAACAAAAAAATTAAATGAATTTTATCATTTTATTTCATATTCTTTATGTTTACTCTAAATTTCCTTTTTTAACACAGTAAATAGTTTTCTAACATAGGTTATTTAACCTCAAATGTTAAATTATTGTGATAAATAATATAAAATATATACCCGATAGTTATAAATGTTATAAATAATTTATAAAATATAAAATACCTTATTTTTTCGAAATAAATGAGAGTTTAGGTGCATGTAACATGCAAAAAAACTATTATAACCCAAACTATGGTAATAGTGTTTTTTACTATTTTTACGTCAATATGTTGAGTTCAAAAGATAAATAAGTCCATTAATGGACCACATTTGATACTTATGGTCCCTTAAAATTCCTAAGAAAAACTATAGGATTTATATAAATTTTAAACTATTCAATAAATCATAATTTATTATAAAATAACAATAGTGGGAATTTTGACAACATTAATATAATTTAGTCTTTTATAAATAATGATAATGACGGTATTTTAGTATATTATTAAGAAAACATGGTAAAATATTTTAATAGTATTAAAACCAAAATTAATACAAAAAATTATTCAGTTTAAATCACTTTTAAAATAGGTAGTATTGTTTATGATTGTAATCCATTGGCTAAATAATTACTTCATTAGAATTTCTTAATAATTTTATGAAAATGTTTCATCTCATTAAATTAAAAAAATATTATGATAAAAAATATAATCATATTCTAAATAATATTTATAACTAAACATTTAATTCCTTGTCCTAATGCTTTATAGATATTAAAATCATTGAGAATTCCTTTTTTTGTATTTTTTATTTATATGAATTATTATATAGGTCACATTCATGGAATGGTATCCCACTAATTGATAATAAAATACCATTAGGGGATAAAGTAAATATATAGTCAACCAATGGCTTTCGTATGAGTTGATAATCAATTTTACAACTTATATTTTATGTATAACAATTAAGAAAAATCGTTTTCACTTCAATCACTATAAATAATGATATCTTTTTTGAGTAACCATTATTATAAAAAAATTTCAATTATACTAAAATATATAATTTAACCTAATTAAAATTATTGAATCAAATTTCCAAAATTCAATTCAAATAAGTGGATGATTATAATTACAAATTAATCTCGTAGAGATATAGGGAAAGAGGGTTTTATAATGTGAAGAAGTTTTAAAGGATATAATATTTTTTAAAACAATATAAAAATGAAAAAATACAGAAAAAATTGATTAAAAAATATATAATATTCATATATAAATTTTTGACAAAATTAATATTTAAGTGAACATTATAAATAACTTAATAAAATTTAGATTTTTTAATTAAAATTCCACTTTTTTCAGTATTCATAAAAACCTGACACATCTCAGAAAAATCCAAAATAACATCCCTAATATAATTTTGTTACATATTATGTAAAAAATGAAGGATATTTATTGAGATAAATTTTATAAATTTTCTAAAATTTACTTTTAAATTTCGGGTTCCAAGCATGATCAATTTTTTTTTTGAAAAAATATTTTTTTTCGAACAACATTATTTTTCTTTTAAATGTTCGTATTTAATTTCTATTAAATATATAAATAATAAAAATTTAAACACATTGAATATTCACTATATTGACACTACATTTTCATTCTTTATTTATAAAACATTTTAAAGATTAAAATTATAAAAAAATTTCAAAACAAGGATTGAATGTTTTAGTATATTGTGAAAATTTAGAGCATATATCACGTTTTCAAAATAAAATATAAAAGTTTATATTATTAATTATTCTATAACTTTTTAGTGGCATTCAAATTTATCCTTAGTATGTGTTTTCCCATTAGGATAAATAAGAAAATAATTTGTGATCTAGAACACTAGTAAGAGGACAAATAAGAGACATGAAACATTGGTAAGCATAATCCCAATCATTATAACATATGAAATGGATAATCATCATAATCATGATAGGAATCATTAGGTAAAGTCTAGGAATGCGGAAATGAGTAAGAATGAAACATTCTCTCTTTGTGGCTAACTTTAACACATATTTTACTGTATATCATGGGATATATAAAATTACCGAGTTAATTGGAGTGCTATATAATTGTTGGTACACATATCACATAATAAAACTTTACTACAATATATAATTACATGAAGAGCCATAACATCATATCATTTTCATTATCATTCATCCCACATATAATGTATATCAATATTGGTAATAAAATAGTTCCTAGAAAATAATGAGATTCATTTCAAAGAGAATAGATTCATAAAAAATATTGTTGTTAACAAAATAAATAGGAATGATGTACCTTCTTATACGAATAATCAACCATGAGTGAACATGAAACAATCTCCTGAGATGTAAAATAATTTTCTTTTGAAAGAATAATTTAATTGGAAAATTTTTTTTTTTAAATAAAAATAGACTGGTTGCTTGTATATCCCAAAAAATGGAAAGTTATGTAAGAAGAAGTGAAAATTAAGGATCAATAAAGGGACTACGAACTGAAAACTGAGTGAAAGGGGAAAACCTAATGAAAGATGGTTGGGTTTTAGATTCCCATAAACATGTGTCCGAGTGTTTTAGTTACATTAATATCTCATATAATAAAATAAAATTAATTAATTAAAAAATCCAAAAAAATAATATACATGTATTTTATTTATTATATTTTAAATATGTTCATTTTCTTGCTTTTTGATGAGTTATAGAGTTCAAATTCAACATTCTAGAGTGTTCATTTTATGGGTTTTCATGATCATCTTTCTTGTTTATAAAAATCAATGTCCATGTAAAATGAGGATAATTCTATAGAATGAAGATTATATGTTCGATAAGAAATTATCGAAGATTAAATTATGTAATATATGAATTTTTATTTGTCATGAGGATTATTCAGTAGATCAATAACTAATGAGAATGATTTAATTAATTTTTCATATTTTATTACCATTATGAAAACATAAATTGTTATTTAATATAATGTGTAAATTTTAGTTCTATATCCTTATATGACTTATAATATGTATAATAAAATCATATTTAACTATAATAATCTTTTATTACTTTACTTGAATGTGGTTATGTAAAATGAAAACACATCCTGCATGATGGTAGAAAATCAACACATCACAGACGACGATATCAATTTTAAAATAAGAGGGATATGAAAAGGAGTTTGACGAATACTTATTAAATTAATAATATAAAATGCTATTATATATAATATAATGTTTATTTAATGAAATTTGGATAATGGGAGGTGAGAAGAGGACAAGGTAAGAAATGTAATTAACAAAATGGAAGAGGATTTTACCTCTTAAATTTATCCTCCTTGAGAAATTCCTTTAGGAACAGTGTTGGATATTTTTATGAGACCAAGTTCTCCTAGAAGTGGGGGTGGGGGATGATTTTTAAGAGTATAAAGATTAATATTAAAAGAATTCAAGGATTTAATGGTGAGAGGAGAAGAGGTAGTAATATGTGGTATTAATTGGAGAGGAGAGGTGTGTTTTCATATTATTTTATTCATTAGTATATTATTTTGGATAATGACTATGAGTAGTTTGAGAATTACCAATAAATATATTAAAATAATTATGGAGTGATTGATATTATGGTCTTACTTCTACCATGCATCATCTATGACTCAATAATTCATATACTTATTCTTTATACTAAATCATTTTATTTTCCTATACACAAAAAATAAAGTATTCATGAAAAATATCAAAAATTCACCATATCCATTTTTTAATTTTTATAATTAAAAAAATGAACACAATATTAAGATAATAATTTTTTATGTAATATAAATTTAATTATTATTTAATATCATTTTTGACTTTGAGATTAACAATATTAAATTTAAAACAGAATTTATAACACCTTGAAAGAATTAATTCACGTGTCATAAATTATCACAATATCATAAGAATATAAAATTATAATTTATTAAACTATTTTATGAAAATAAATTTTCCTATAAATAAGTATATTAATTATAAAATTGTAAAAAGACATTTATGTATCATAAAAAATACTTACTCTTAATTAATAATTTTTTAAATGTTTAATTACTTATTCAATGATGTAATTATATCATATGGTAATTAATATGATTCAGATATTTTATTTATACATTTATATATGAGATTTCTATAATATATGATAGATTAAAATTTCTAATGGTCATACTAATATTAGAAAGTATTGTAAATAGTCTTTATTTTCATTCAAATTCGTTTATTTCATTACTAATTTATAAATATGTTTTTTTATTGTTATTCTGATTCTATGTATGTGTTTTATACTATATAACATAATGAAAATAATGAAAAGTATATTTATTAATTTTTTGTTCACTACATTCTTCTCCCATATTGGAATTTCTCCCACGAAATTTTATTTTACATTCTAAAGAGAAAACTTCGAGGGTACATATCATTCATTGCTTATTTTGATTTCGAAGTCTCGTCTTCATAATTATGGTTCATCCAAAACACATTTACAATGTTGGTTTTATTGTTGTTTAGAAATATATTTATATAATTTAGAATAATCACCAACTACTCCTACTATGATTGAAAATCTTCCAGATACACCACCTCTTAGTTTAGTAAATGTGATGGGTTAACTATGTAATTATTCTAGAGAGATACATGGATAAAATCATGATCATGAGATATAATTATTGGAATTTCAAGTCGATATTCCACTTCTCCTATGTTATCAAAGATCTCAATGGGAACAATGTACCATGGGCTCAAAATTCCTATGATTACAACCCGTATGGCACTCTTTCATGGTGATATTCAAAGGAATATATTACCTCCAATGGAGAACTCCAAATTCCTTTGACATTTTTCAACATGTATCTTTTTCTGACTCTATGAATCATTGATATGTTTTTATGGATTAGATATTTTCTTATATCTCTTATAGAAGATCAGGTCCATACAGATTTTTTTTCTAACGTTGTCATAAAATTTTGGAGTTCTATTTCTCTTTCAATATATAGATTCCTATAAAAAAATATGAATAAACTAGAGGAAGCTATTAATGTATTATAAATTATCTAATGGTAGAGGTTGATCCCATCCCATATTTATATCTATTGGGTAAGATATTATCATGTATTTGTATGTCTAAGTTGTCCTTTTATATTTTCTATTAGTTTGGGGGTGACATGTCATTTTGAGATTCAATTAATTACTCAATCATAATGAATAATCATCCAGAATTTGGATATAAATCTTGTATCATGACTCAAATGATATAATATGGAACCACATGAATTTTTACATGTTCCTGCACATATATATTCACATGTTTTTCAAGAGATAGATATTATTAAATATAAATAAATTTTAATTTTTCATTTATTATATCCACCATAACCCTTATCACATTGTTTCCTTTAAATGTCTTCAGGGGACTAGTGATGATGTCCAAGGTGACATTATAACATTTAAACATGGGTATATTAAATGGTTGTGTCATCCATTTTACCATATATAACTATTAATTAACATTATAACAAATAAAACCAATTCAGATATACTTGATAATATCTTTCTCCATGTTGTCCCACCAGAACCGTTCTCAAAGATTACAATACATAATGCTAAATCTTGGATGGATAGAGAATGTTGATATTTTTGAATTATACAATAGATTATTATTTATATCATGTGATGAAAAACACAAATTCTTGTTCATAACAAAATCATGAAATAATCATTGATATGTAACTACCGCATCTTTCTTTACTTTACAACTTTCTTCCTCTTTTGAACCTCCGGGTCATATCTTTTTTCATCCTTAATAATTACATGTATGGATGTTTGGAAAATCATTTGGTAATGTTAGGATTTATTCCATACCATTATCAAATCCAACTCAATCCTGTCCATATCTAGGAATAGATGGTACTTCTCAATCCACATCATGGATAAAGTAGCAGGTTATTTTCTTCTAAGTGGAGAAGCTACCTTATTTTCCTTCCAAGGATGACAGTGAATTGAGAAATAATTGTCCTTTATTAGCTCCAAAATTTTCAATTGATTCATTTTTTGTTCCTTATATGTGAATATATTCTATAGAATCTCGTGATCAATATATATATCAAACTTATCACAACATATGTAGTGCTGATGGATTTTTAAGGAAAAAATAATAGCTTCTTGCTCTAGGTTGTGTGTCTGGAAGTTCTGGACATATATCATTAACTTCCATGAGAGTTATGCTATAACATTATCATTATTCATGATTAAAAAACCCAATAAATTCATTTTTTCATCACTATATATCACAAAACATTCTCTACTTGTTGTTAATGTGAATACATGTGTAGTGGCCATCCTCTTGTTTAGACCCTTGAAATTTTCGTTAAATTATCTTATCAATAAATTTGTTACCCATTTCCTTCTTAACATAGATAAAAAACTATATATTCTCCAAGGCATTTGTAGTCACATTATAAACCAAGAAACTATATATTTATATGACACTATAGTGTCAGGGCCATTCTTAATTTTCTCTTATTTATAAAGGGTCTATATAAATTTGCTTACTAGTGATCTCATGTCCCATGAATATGAAATGTTGATTCTAAAAGTTAAATTTTCTAAACATGTAATAAAATTTATCCCTAATAAATGTATCTATCATAATACAAATATGTTTTTAATCTTACTCCATCCTATTGGATTATTTGAGAATATTTTCAATAAATACAACCACAATTTTTTCATGGTTTTTTCTATAGACTATATTCATAAAATCTCTAATGATAATATGGGAATTAGTATGTCTAATGGGAATTAATAGAATCTATTAGTCCTCATAACTTCTACAGAATGAAATAATATAAATATAATCTATATTCACCTTTAGTTGATGATATCAAGAATAAGGATAAACATTGGAGAAGTCATGAGCTCATCATAGATGATAGAAAATGTCATCGCCCCTTAGAAGAGGATACTTGTTCTTTTTTCTAATCAGGTTGAGATCGAAATTATAGATACAGATACACATTGATCAATCCTTTCTATTTAAAAATATAACTGGAACACACCATGGTGATGCACTTGGTCTTATGAACCATTTTTTCAAATTCTCTTACATCTTCTCCTTTAAATCATATATTTTGATTATTTATATCCTATAGGAGAACTTTATGATAATAGTAACTCCTTAGATAAATTCTATTGATAAATATACCTTGTGATTTAGGGGATGTCTGGGTAAATCATAGGGGAATACATGATTTTATTCCCTCATAATGGTAATTTCCTCTAGTTTGATACCTTTTTTTCAATGAACAATTTTAGTTATGAATTCTTCATCAAAGGGAGTCAACACCCACACCATTGAAGGATTTTCACTAGGGTATTCAAGATCATAAATTAGAATAGTGTGGTTCTGAATCTAAAAATATATTTTATCTTCATAATAGCTGATGTGTGCTCTATATAATGAGATCCAATGTATCAAAATTATATAATTTAATTCAACCAAGATAAGTATCATGATATTTGGTGGAAAACATTTCCCACATACACAAACTATAGAATATTCAAACCCCTAGGTTGTAATGGTTAAAACAAAAGGTGGATTAATAGATATCTCTACTTATAGGATTTGAGGATTCGATTAAATATTTCTTTAAACATTTAAGATGAAACCGAATATATAGAAAAAATTAAATAATTGGTTTCCATTATTCATTGAATTGGAAGTGTTCCAGGTACAATATCATTTAATTGATCCATTTTAACAGTATTTATTCAATAATGCTTCCCTTGCTCCATTTGTTTTGGTGGTTGATGACAATGGTTACCCTCTAGGACTCGAGATTTTGTTCCGTGACTTCTATAGTAACCTATCTCTCAATAGTTTAAGCATTGAACTATGGGTGGTTCTCTTGCTTCCTCCATCACGTGGGATACATTCATTACGTCTCAATGACATTAATGATATCAGTGTTCTTTTATCCCACACTTATATAAATTTCTCATCCCATTGAGGAAATTCCCATGATGTTTATTCCCACTTTTATGTCATGTGAGTTTTTGGGATTTCTTCTTACCTTTTCCATTATATCCCCTTACATGAATCTACATTATTTGTTTATTATTATCCAAGACAAGGGACCATTATCCAAATGACGTATCTATTTTGAGATGACATCAAACAATATCGTCAGAAATATTCATCTCTCAGATAGATAGTGAATTTCGAATGTGTTGTTTTAAACTAATATATAATCTGCCAATTTATCAATCATTGTTGAAATAAAATCTGATGCATACCTTACAAGCATTGAAAAATTTTCTTCCATTGAAATGACTGAGCCACCATCCATCTTTCTTAATCTCTCATAATTCACTATCTATTTTTTTATGAATATTTTGAGGGAAATACCTATTATGAAATGTTACCATAATGTATTCCCTATCTATCTCTTAAATTTCATCATTCATAATGTTGTTTTTAATCAATGACCACCATTGATCTTCCTTGCCATCATGCAGATAAAAGGATAAATTCACCTACCCCATATCAGAATATTGAATAATAGAAAATATAATATCCATTTAATTTACCCACTATTCTACAACTAGTGGATCAGAAGATCCATTAAACATCAGTGGTCATTACTGAAAAAAATATTCTATATAAATTTTCTCCATCATAGGTGAAGTAGGATGTTCCTAATTTTTTCTAGTTATTGTTCATATCCTATGAATACAAGATAAGAATCACCATGAATTTTAAAATTCCCCTAACAATGGAATTATGGCTTTTGATCATGTAATCGCTAAATTTTCCCTCACACAGGTTGTTGGCATAGTTTCTCTCGGTTCCCACTATTTATAAAATAGAAAATATTAGAAACAAAACATAATTAAATAATTAATTAATAAAAAATTTATTTCTTTTTTGAAATTATCTCTGATGTATTTTTTGATGGGATCCTTATGTGTATATGTTTTCTATAAAAATCTTTTTTGGAGATAAATTATAGTCAGTATCATACTATGGTTTTCCATTAAGGTTCATTAATCTAAATTTCATAATTAACTATGTTCTTCTCTAATACCAACTATAGAGACCATATTATTTCTTAAATGATTATTAAAATATTTTAAAGATATATAATTTAAATGTATTACAAAATCAGGATTAAAAGTGATAGTATCATATGACATTTATGACCAATTTTCACATTTTCATAATAAAACATAAAAAATTATTTCATTCCATTCTCATTATATTCTTTCTGGCCTTTATATTGTCTACAGTACATGTATTAACTCGAGTACTTACATCAAAAGAAGTCGTGAGATAAAATCCCAGAAAGGGGATAAATAATAGAAATGAAACATGGGAGAGCATAATCATCATCATAATTAAGAGAAGAACCAATAGATAAAGATATGGAGTGCATAAATGTATAAAAATTAAACCTCATTTAATAGTGGTTAAATACCACGTATTTTTCAATTTATATCATGAGATATATCATAGTACCTAATTATTTGGATTGATATATAGTTCTGGGAACACCTATCACATCATGAAATTTACATGCACCATATAATTTATGGATCACACCTCACATCATAATAGTTAATATATCATCCATTCTATATAGAACACATTTCAATCGTGGACATAAAATAAAAAAATTAATAAAGTGGTTTCATTTAAAAAATAATAAATTGTTGAATAATATTTTGTGTTCCAAAATTAATGTGGAGATAACATACTTGGTATAAGAATAATAATCCTTACATGAAGAAGAAACAAGCTCACATGATGGAAAAATATATATATTATTGTAATTAATATTTCATTTAGAAAAATAATTGAATTTTTCAAAAATATAAAAGGAAATAATGTATAAATCCTATAAAACAAATGGTAAGAAAACTTAAATGATATATAATTGAAAACAAAAGAACATCCACACTGACAATAGAGTGAAATTGCGGGACCCACAGAAAAAGAGTTGGGTTCACGGTTCCTCCAAGCTTATCTCTGAATCCTTTTCTCACATTACTTTCTTGTATAATGATAATAAATTCATTAATTAAAACAATAAATAACTACTTATAAATTTATTTATTATTATATTTTTATTAAGATCATTTATTTACTTTTTATGAGTTATAGAGTTCAATTTCATTATATGGGAGTTTTACTTTTCTGGTTTTTCATGATCGTTTCACTTTTTTTATAAATATAGATGTTCATTTACCATTTGGATAGTTCTATAAAATTTAGATTATATTTTATTATTGAAATTAAAAGATATTAATTGTCTTATATATATTATTGTTATATGGTATAGGGATTAATCATTAGATAAATAGTTAATTAAAATGATTATATTTATTTGGCAGATTTTACGACCATCACAAACTCATATCACTTTATCTAATATGAAGTTTATATGATTGTACTAGAATATTATAAATCATATAATATGTATAATAAAATATTATGCAACCGTAAAAATAGTTTTATAACCATCCTTGATGGTAGTTTTATAAAATGAAAAAACATAATCCACGATAGCGGTAAATCAACACATTAGAGACGTTGTTCAAAATTTCAAAATAATAGGGTGATGAGAATGAGTTTGATAACAAATTATTCCATTGGCATGATAAAATTAAATTATTTATAAGATAATGGAGTCTTCACATCACTTCAGTAATGGTATGTGAGGAGAGGATAAGAAAAAAAGTCAAATTGATATAATATTAAATGAAAACGGAAGAGGATTTTACCTCTTCAATTTTCTCTCCTTAAAAACCTCCTTTGGGCATAGTGTTTGGTCTTTGGATGAGATCAAGGGATCCTTTTGACTTTGGGAATTGAGGGAGAGGATTGGGAAGATTATATTGTAGAATATGGAAAATATTCATGTTTAGGAAGGTGTGATGATTAGAGGTGGTGAGGGGTAGTATTTATATGGTTGGAGAGGGTTGTTTGTCTCCTAATTCTAATCATTAGATTATTAATTTGGATCCACACTATGAATCGTTTCATAATTATACCCACATAAATAAATAATGATGTAGATTTAGAGATAACATGCTTACCTCATCCATAAATCATCCATGACTCAATTACTCAGGTATTTATCCATTATTATAAATTATCTTATTTTACTATTCACAAAAAAATAATGTATTTTAGAAAAATTATCAAAAAATCCCAATAACAATTTTTTGAAATGTATAATTTAAAAAAGAAATCGATTTTAAGAAAATTGTATTATAAATATTAAATATTAAATTTTAATTAAAATTATCATTTCCCTAGAAAATAACGATTTTCAAATTATAACTGGTTTTATTATAATTTCAAAATTTAATTATAGAAACATATAGTTTTATTATTACCATACGAAAATAATAATAATTTATGAATATATTTTGTTAAAATAAATTTTATTTTAAATAATTTTGTTACTTATAAAATTTTACATAAAATTTGTCATTTTATAAAAAAATGCCATCACTTAATTAATAATTTATAAAATATTTATTTACCTATAAAATGATATAAATATTTAAATTTTAAATTTTTAGATACCAAAAGCTTATTTGTATATACATAGATGTGGATACTATCTATTGGCCAAATTACTATTCTTAATGGGCATGGTACTATTCAAAATGGAAAGTAATTTTTCCTTCAGTATATGTTCCTTAGTTTTATATAATGACACTTATTTCATTCTTAATTTATGAGGATAGTGTTTTTATAGGGGTTCCATAGCCATGAATGAGTTTTATAGTATATAAATTATGTAAAAGAATACAAAATTATATTAATAAAAGATTTGGTCATTTCCTTAACCACCTATTTATATTATTTTTTTATATATTACAAATGATTATATTTGATGATTAATATCCATAAAATTAATTTTACATAAATATACACTTTTTGATCTCTCTTTCATTAGTTTAACTATTCCAAAGGTACCAATGCAGTATGGTATTTGTTTTCTAAATTTGTCCTATTTTAGGCATATGTCCGGTTAGGTACCTGCCTTATTTTATTAAGTGTATATACTGACAATTTCACATTTTTATCAGGAATATAATTATAATAATGGTATATAATTATTTAATATTTTTTTCTTTCTTTAATTGGGATTATGATTAAATGTTACCTTAGTTTTCATGGAATATGACACAATCACATCCTTTATTATGATTTTTTCTCTTTATTATTCTAGTGGTGAAAAATTATGATCCATATAAAATAATAATAATTATATTTATTCATCACTAGTTATGTTAATAGAATAATTTTTCCCTTTTTCCACTTATTAAATAATCTTTAGTTCTAAAAAAATTTAAAAATTTAAAATATTTCATTATTTTTCTCTTTAGTCAAAATCTTATTTTCAATATAATCTAATTATTCCTAAAACAAATTCAATTTATTTGAAGTCTCCAACTTATTAATTTACAGTACATTTACTAATGATTTAAAATTTATTTTTTTCTAAAGGTTTCATCAAGTATACATCCAAATAAGGCCCATTTGGATTTTTCTAAAAATTGTAATGGTTATTTGGTTTTATCATTTATTACATGAACCAGATTTGTACAATTCAGTCCATTATTTTCATTTAAATATATATTGTTTTATTCAATTATTCTTTTCAAAACAACCTTTAAAAACAATTAAATTGTGCAAAAAATATTTTTAATATTCTATATGATATTTTACTCATGAAATGTTCCTAAATGATATTTATAGATTCAATAATATGACTCTAATGTTATTTTAAAATAATGTATTTTCATAATGTTTTATGTTTTAAATTGTGAATTTCAATGTGAAAATCCTATTTTTCAAAATAAATGTTCTCTTGAATATTGGAAAATCTACATTATCTATGATGACATATATTGAAGTAACCTATTCATAGAAAGGATATTATTTGAAGAAAATGTTCTTATTATTTTTTTCATAATGATTTATGTATATGATAAAAAGAAGATTATGAAACATTTTTCACTTCCATGGGTATTACAATTTTAAAATAATTATGAAACCCACTTTTATGTAAATGGGTTATGAAGTTATGAATTGAAAAAATGATTATAAAACATACATATTTTATACATGTTAAACTATGATGAAATATTTATGAATCCCATTTCCTTCCTTAGGGTATGATATGAGTAATTATTAATTAATCCCATTTTATATCATGGGTAAATATATGAATAATTTTTTATGTTCTTGTGTAATATGTATATATGATTTTCATTATGTAATGCATGGGACACATATATCCCTCCAATTCATGGGTTATATAAATATATATCATGATATTAAATAAAATAGAATAGGGAGTGAACATAGTACAATAAGAGACACTATCCAATATGATAGTATTCTGAGTGAATCTAGACTACTACTATGGTTTGTTGAGTAAACCCATTAAACTATAATAGTTATAGAAATGATCTTTGAATAATAAGTAAATGATTTTCTATTATTATTTGTTTTCACAAAACTATGAGGTATTCTAAGGTTATCATCTTATGGATCATATTAATTAATCGCATTATGATTCATGTCAGATGAAATTCCATGGTGTATATTACAATACATGGTAATGATCTGTGATATGGAGGGTATATTTTTCAGATTTTATGTTTTTGTTCTCAAACACATAAATTCATGTTATATTGATATCTCTGATTCTTACCCTAACCTAGCTTGTATGTTCACCCTTACTTATGATTCCATTGCCTATGTTATGGAAAAAGGGTTTATGTAGGGTATGTCTATGAGTTTTTCTAATTATGATGATATTTGTGGGAAATATTTGATTTGCTTCACCAAATACGATGCTTCTATACCTAGTAACCATATTAATAAAATCATTATATTCATTAATAATTTGTTTGTTTAATTTAATGAATATTAATTTTTAGTGATGTAAATATATGTATGAGAATTTTGTGTCTATTTTGGGTGTATTTGTTCCTCCATCACATAATTTCATTCAATGAATGACATTATCACATCATTTCTATATTATATTTTGTGATATCTAGGTATTACACACCTAAAAAACCTTCTTCTTACTTTAATTAATTCACATAAGTTCTCATTTCCACATTTTTGGATAAAGGGTGGCTGAAACATTTTCTTCCATCCATGTGAAATATTATTCGATCTTCCATAAAACCCCATCTTCTTTTTCTAATTAAGAAAAATATGAGGCATTCTAGAATCCATTTCAACTCTTATTTTATATTTAACAATCTCTAAATACCATCCATATTTCCTTATAAATAATTATATTTGATTACATTGTTTCAAACCCCAACACTATTGAGAAATTTTGAATTTAGGATTGATGATGAAATTATAAACACACATTGCATATCTTGCAAAATTTTACTGATATGAACCAATGGATTCGACATTATTTTTGTGTAAATTAGGGTGAATTACATAAAAAATATATTGTATTAGTCTTATCACATTCCAAAAAATAAATTCCATCCTCTTTCTGTGTATTCTTAATATCATTCCACAATTTACATACATTTACATCCAAGATATATGTGTATAGGAAAACATTTTCAGGGTCTAAGAACTGACGAATGGAAAATATATATTCATTACATCGATATATTTCATTGAATCTAGTGGATCATAAAACACATAAATTAAAGAGGGAATTATTATCTTAAATAATTATATGGAATAATTCTAATTCAGTTTTAAATTATGAAGAACAGACTAGACCATGATAGAACTTATAAAATAATAGAGTTGAGTGAGAATTGATAAAAATATTTTATCCAATATTCTAATTCATTTGGATGATCATGCGAGTGGTTGTAGTAATTGACATCACATTCATTTTTAACACAATTCAATCATGATGTAGCCATTATATAAAACCAAAAATCATTTAGGGAGAAATTTTAATCCTACTGATAAAATACATAATAATAAAAATTAAAAGGATGTTTAAATCCAAAAATATTCTCTTTAAATTTTGAAAACATTGATTCAACATAATAAATTCATGGTCGTTATTTACATAAATCCATTTCTATTGATCTTATTGAATATTTTAATTCAGAAACATATACCTCATAGATTTTCAATGATGTGGGAAGTAATGCACTTTATTATTAACCGGTTGGGGATGGATTTAAATCCCAATACACCTTTTTCAACAATATTATCCCACTATAAAAACGTGTTATTGAAAAATGAACTTATATTATCCTATCTGGGATATTATTTCAGGGAAAACCATAAAATATTGTCCTTAACAAAACATTAGGATGTTTTCTTGTACAAATTTTATCACTTTTGTTTCTATATCTTTTTGTAACAATAATCTCCAATTGTTGAGTAAATAATATATCTAATAAGAACTATAATAAAAATTTAATTCCATAATTAAATATTACATCATTATAATAAAAAATTTAATAAATTTTAGAAATAAATGAGTAAGTATTGTAATAGTCAAATGTAGTATTGACAATATAATTAATCTACTTTTTTCTTGAAATATATTTAATATAGCCCCCCAAATATCTCCCAAAATATAAATATTTTATGGGTTTACAAATATAAAATCATTATTATTGTCTTGATTAAAGTAACCATAACAAAATTTGAGCTAAAATTCTCAATGAGGGTAAAAAAATGTGATACAAATAATAACATAAACAGAATATGAGATTATGTATATAAGAACAAGATAATATCATTGTAAAATCATAAAATGTATAATATAGATCATAATTTAGAATTACGGACCAAATAATTATAGTTCACAAGAACAAAATAATAATTTGAATCAAACAACATATTATATGCTGTTATTCGAGAGACATGGGAATATGTAACAAATGTCTTATGCCAATTTTCATATGTATAAATATAAATTGGATAACTCATTCAGTTTAGGACATGGAACCTTGTGTTTGTATAATCTTCTGTATATTCTACTAATTCTGCACATTATATTTTTAACATTAAATTAGGTCCACACATAACCTTATATATATTATACTAAGTCTACATGAAACATTATAGAGATGGAAATTGAGTCCTCACAAAAACACATTTAAATCAAAATAGTTCAGTGTATAGAATAGTGACCATTAAATTAGGTTTATGAATAACAACTTTTTCTCATGTGATATCTTTTATTACCCACTATATTGGTGGGAGATACGGGTACCACCATTATTATAATTAAATTATCACATATTTTTCCAAATATTATAACATATTCATCATAACATTAAAAATGTAATGAAATTGATTTTATAAGTATTACCTCCATTAATCCTTTCAAACCCCATGGATATGAAATGGGTTTAACAAACACATTGTCGAAAAAATCATAAACCTTTTAAATAAAGGATATAGAGTGTATCATTGGATAATTTCTATCTTAATTCAAAATAATTATCAAATTTTCTTATAATTAATAAATAAAAATACAACTAAAATATCTTTAAATCATTCTTGAGGAAAATAACCATTCAACTTTGAAATTCACATTTTATATCTAATGATATAAATATAATTCGTAAAATAATTTTCAATTAAAAATAACATTACAAAATATAATGGAATATTCAATACATTGATTAGTTATTATGAAATCCAATAAAATTCATTATATACACATAAATGTGATAATTTATTACAAATTTAAATAAAAAGTTAAAAAATATAAATTTTTAAAAAACATAAGAATATAAGTTCAAGAAAAAATTAGAAAATTAAAAAAGGTTAATATTGAATTTAAACTACTTATTGTGAAATTCAATCATTTAAGAGATATTTTTATAATATATTGTTATGAAAGAATAAGTGTATCTTAATAAAGAGATAAATAATATAGGCATTTCTTAACAAATTATTTTGGTATCTTGAAATATTAAATACAGTAAAATGAAATTAAAAAATTTATTATCTAGAAATAACCAGTGGACAAAAATATTATAGATTTTACTAGGTGATAGATAATAGAGCATCATCATCAGAACCATAATCATAAACAATCATGATAAACTATGAAATTATAACATAAAACCCATTCTATAATGGTAATATTAGAATTTTATGCGTTATTGAGAAGAAAAACTTATTAAAACATTAAATATCTTGGAAATATGGTAATTCATGACATTATATGTTAATGGGGAAATATATAAACTAATAAAAATGAACAAGTGATAAATATAGAAGTTGGATCCCAGAAATAAAAGTGAGACACAAAATCATGTACCTCAAGCCTCCAATTACATCATTAAAATATAGGAATCCCATACAATTAATATAGTACTTTTCTAAAAATATTCTAAAAATATATAAATATATAGAAAAATATATATTATTTACAAAAATCTTTTTATCAATTGTTTATTATGAATACACTGTTAAATTCTTTTTTTAGGTAATAAGTGCTTTTTTTCATGTGCCTTCTAGTTTAGTTTTTTTATTAATTTTACATTTATCATGGTTCCATCATATTAATAATAAAGAAATTATATAAATACCATTTTTAATAAATATATGCATATTTATACTCAGCCACAAAATTTAGAAATTGATTAAAATTACTCTTTTCAAAACGAATGTGAGACATTTGTATGAATGAATGTTTTTTTAATTTTATTTTTTGATGTAATAAAAAAAGTTAACAATTAATTAACTATTATATAATAATTATTATTTAATATATATAATTTATACTAATAAAATATATGTTTATTACCATCTATGTAATAATAAAATGAATAATATTTCAAATCCCTTTACATAGGCGGTAGTCCAAATGTACAATAATGCGATGATATCAATTTCTAAAAGTTAGTGTGTAATGAAGTTATGTTTGAAATTAATATTACATAATTATAATAATACAATACATATCATATATATACATTAAATATATAATTATTTCAATATGTGGTAGGTGGTGATGGAAACAAATACATCTGTTCGTGAGCCTGTAGTCACCCATCCACAACATTGATTGATTCATTTGATTTGTTTTTGAAAAATATGATATATATATATAGTTTCTGAAGATAACATAACAGAATCATAATATATGGGAGATATTTTTTTAATTGTATAAAAATAATTATGATGAATTTTTGGGGGTGTATAAGAAGAAATAAAAAACCCCAGGGTTAATAATATTTATGGTTCTGAGAACCACTTTATGATCATACCAAAAACATTCATAAAAAAAATTTATAATCATAAAAATTTATCTCAGATGTGAAGACAAATATAATGTATATATTTTTTAAAAGTACTGGAATGTGAAAATGGAATTGGAAGTGTGAGTATTCGGTAATAGTTGGGGGACTTTTTTATGTAGAGGAGACGATACAGATGTATTATTATAAAATAAAATGTTAAATTAATTTTTTAAACATGATAAAATGTTCCCTTATTTAAAAATCGATGAGATAATTTCATAGTAAGGTTTGGAAATGTTTTTAGGTCATTTTAACTATAGTCCTTTTAGTTTAACCCCATAGTAGACATGTTTTAACCATAACCATTGTAATTAATTTTTATGTTGTACTATTCAAAAAAGAACTAATCTAAACATATAATATAATATAATTTTTTCTTATTAAACTATATAATCCATTTTTTAAAATAAATTAATATTAGTTATAGAATATAATATATACACAAACCCTTAAATGCGATGAAAAAGAACTTTTCTAAAGAAAAAACCTTCAAATGTATAAAATAATTCACCCAAATATTTAATATAAAATTTATTAAAATGAAATAAATGGGATTATTCATTGTCTAATTGAACTAATATTAATTTTAGAAAAATTGTAAAATAATTTTTCAGTCTTAAAATTATTAAATGTGAAATAAATGATTCATAAAAATTTTAATTTTTTTATTATTTAATGAATTATTAAACATTATGAAAAATTCTCAAAACATCACTCATATAATTATCACATATAGATTTCAAATATGAAGATTATTATTTCATATAAACTTTATAATAATTGAAATGTTTTCCCCCAATATATCATGAAACAATGTAATTTATTTTTTTTCTGCAGGATAAGGTATTTTTCTAACATATGAAGGCTTTAGTAAATATTATTTAGCTTTTATCTATATATTTATTATATAAAATGAATAAATATTATTTTTACTGTATAGTTTTTCATATTAATAAATCATGGATTATGTTCTTGGTTATAATGATATTATTAATATTAAAATAATATATATATATATATATCATGGTAATAATTATGTAGGCATTTCATTCAACACAAGTTATAAAAATGTAAATTAATTTGAAAAAAAAGTTTTCAAAAAATACCATGAAGCTACAATGCACATAGATACACAATTTGGGTAAATATAAACATCGTTTATCCAATAATATCCATCAAGAATCCTTTTCACATACTGGTGGAAACTCAGAGCATCCTTCACCAATTTTAGTATGTTTTGAAAATGAAACATAGAACAATGATTATTAATATGTAAAAATTATGTTAAAAATCATATTATTACTTTTAAATACAATATATTACTAATATTTTTAACAAAGATCATCAATTAAATAAATAATGATAAATTTAATATGAGGAACCTGTTATTTAAAATGATGTTTATAGAAATATAATAAATGATTCGATGAAAGAACTAACTATAATGGTTTCTTTCAATTCATAAGATCATTTGAAATTTAGAAATTACACCAATGAAATAATAAATGAAATTATTTCATAAAATATTGAAATTAAAAAGCCCACATAATTGATAGGAAAAATTAGAGATTAATTTATTATTATTTTATATTATATTGGAATAATTAATACCCAATCTAAGATGATATATATGATTAATATTTTATTCTTTTGATACCCTTTACTTGTTAACTTCATTAGCCTTTTAGAATCCATCTTTACGGTCACTCTCGTGGTGATACACATGATGTCATTTGATCATCCAAAAAAATCACAAAATGAAGTTCTAGTTCAAGTGTGGTGGATTAATTATATTGATTTATTCAACATGGTCACTACAAGATTATTCAGTCTTGAAATTGTTCTTATAATTTTTGAGTGGAGGGTAGTGTGATAAATTGAAAGGATGAGTCATTTGTGTCCAATGATTCTCTATTTTATATTTTTTATTAACTATATAATATAGTCATAACCATCTATTTATAGTGAGAGAGTTCATGTTGAAATATTATTTTATAACATATCATCCATTATATAATATAGTAATCATTATAAAAACCCATTTAATATAATAATAATATTATTGATAATTCATTATGAGTTTCACCTTTCTTAATGATAAAAATTAATATTCACCCCTAGACACAATCTTTCTTCCACCACTAATCCTCGTCAATTATTTAATACATGGATAATTATGTCATTCATTAATAATGTGTTATGGTTAATAAAACATAAAAAAATTATTACATTGTTGTAGGAATAATATTTGTTAAAGTAATTATATTATAAATTAATTTAATTTAGTTAAATTGAAAAACATTGTGTGTTAATATCTAATATTATTTCTCATTAGAAGTTGATGAGATTTCCTAAAAAACAACATTAAATTGTAGTTACAAGTCAAGTAACCCTAGAGATAGAATATAATATTGGAACATCAACACCAACATATGAACACCTACTATGTAATATATTTATAATGTCCAAATATCTCTTCAAGGTGGATATATACTAATGTCACCAATATGTATTCATTTGATGAAATTCCTTGACTAAGAAAAAATATACACATCATTACACCATGTAAATGGAATTTAATGCAACAGTTATATTTCAAGCTTATGTCCCACATTTGTAACACCCCAACACTAGTTAACCTGAGTCGGTGCATTATTACATAACATAGGGATGATCACAAGAGATCATGTTTTTTAAGACCGATTTGTTTTGTAGCATTGGAAGTACTAGATACACACCTAAGTTTTACATTACATCATGAAATAATAAATAACAACATTGTGTCCCCTTTGAACACACTCATATCTAATAGCCTATCACTAAAGGTCAATCCATATACACTTCTTCACATACTGGGGACAATAAAACATAAGAAAGGGGTGAGCTCAGATGGTCAGTAAGGATTAAAATTTAACAGAAACATTCATAAATAAGCATAAACATTTTAGAAAATGTATAAGACTAAATAGAAACCATTTTTAAACATAAAAGTAAGAATAATATGGAAATGATAAATCAAATAATTGTATTTACATATTCACATGGATATTCAAGTGGTCAAATAATCACATTAATATCAATATACAATTTTACAATGATGGAATGCATAATATGGGACATAATAACAACATATTCCATCCCACATGCCAAGATTACATATAAGATTTTTTCAAGGCCTTGTTACAAGACACTATTTTGTCTCTTGAGACCTATCGACGAATCA
Source organism: Viscum album (assembly GCA_963277665.1). NCBI lineage: Eukaryota > Viridiplantae > Streptophyta > Magnoliopsida > Santalales > Viscaceae > Viscum > Viscum album. The sequence goes on along the minus strand of OY728140.1, from coordinate 1,016,800,129 downwards.
AGGAACTATAGTAGGGTCCACCCATCACATACTAAGTCAAATGCATTCCTCATAAGAAAAGTTTGAATCATATGATAAGAATTCATATTAAAACTAGAATAAAAAATGTTAACACATTAACCATAATCCATGAATGGTAAAATAACACATCCACATTCAAACATATCATAAAACCTTTAATACAATATCGAAGATTCTATCATAACAAATCTACTTCAAAAAATGGTAAAATCCATCAATGGATGCTGACATAGATTAAATGAATATTATTTGAGAAAAATATCTATTTATATATGGAAATAATTTAAATGTCACAAAATTATAAAATAAAACATTTATTTTTAAAATAATAATATAATCTTGTTAGGGAAGCATTGAAGATGTTATAACGACAGAAAATAGATGCACCTTCCGTATATGTTAAAAAACATTCTTACCCTAATTTTTCAAAATGGAATTAATGTACCCTGTTTGGGAAATGACGAAAATATTCCTTTCAGATAATTTTATAAAAAGTCAAACATGGGTATTAATGACTATAACCCATATTCTACGAAATAGTAAAAATGTTTTGAAATACATTTTTAAGAAACACAGATGTGGATGATTAAGAGGTCCTAGTAGATACTCACGTATAAACAACATCATATTATAATGTGGCTAAAAAACAATCACATACATGTCATATTAATCTATAAAATAAATGGAATACATCAAAAGTCTCAATTTTCAATTATATTAATATTTAGAAAATCAATTATTTTAATATTTCAATAATAATGTAATTACTACATTACCATTATGTCACAAAAAGAATTAATTATTTAATATATAAAAATTAACTATCAAATTACATCATTTAGGAAATCATGTTATCTTTCTAATGAATATTTATAGTCGAATTTATTAAATGTATAACCCTATATTAAAAATGATTAAATATTAAAATATGAATTTAACACTTTTAACTCTTCATTAAATAAAAAAATAATACATGTCCTAATCTAATCATAGTGGATCAAAGACGACCATATTTTATTCCAGTGATTGATTCTAGTCAATATAAATTTATCCAATAGAATTAGGACATGTTCTAGGGTATTTGTAATATCATTTTTACCTTTAATTACCTTATTTACTTTTAACCATAGAAAATAAAATTCAAAAAGATACATTCACAAAAAATTATTTTTTTCTTTTTGAACCACATTTTACTTACTAATTTTAACTTTTGCTCATATATTTTTAAAATTAAATTCATAGTAGCAGTAAAATTATATTCTATTAAAATTTACAAATGTTACTAGAAGGAGGGTAAAAGTGGTTAAAAAGTTCAAAAAAATTTATATATCTAATATTATTATAATATGACTCCAATGAATTAAATTGAACTTATATAAGTATTATCAATCTATTTTTACATAAAATGAATTTAAATAAAATAAATAAATATTTAAATAAAAAGTCAGTTTTGAACAGTAACAAAATGTTTTTCACTATTTATAAAAAATTGAAAGTTTTCAGAAAAAAATAATAATTAACCCTAAAAAAATTTCAATATTCAAAATCCAAAAATAAAGTCCATTTTGATAAAATAATATTTATAAAATTACAAAATGTGTGTATTTCAATTCATAACGGCTAGATTGATTGGTCGTGGTTTACTAGAACTCGAAGTTGTGTACAATTCCAGCTATTGCATTATTAAAAGAGAAATGTACCGTGGAAGCTTTTGGTGTTACATTCTTCCCACCTTCAAATATTTTAATGCTCAAAATTTATAAAATACTACTGCATAAAAATAAATGAGTGGTTCTTCATCATAAGTTCCTTAGGTTCCCATTTTTGCATCCCCCATCTTTTGGTTTATCCATAGGACATTTACCAGACGAGTCGTCCGGTTTCTCAAAACATGTTCTATAGTATCAAGAATATTGACAGGCTCAACACAATAAAAGAGATCGGGTTCCAGTTCTATTTCTTCATAGGTGAGTAAATGCATTAGGCAAGGCATATATTTTTCTCAATAGTGATACATGAAACTCATCATGAACATTATAGAGACTTGAAGGCATTCCAAAAATGGTAAGGTACAACTCTAATTTGTTCTGGAATTTCGAAATGTCTAATGTATCTGGGACTAAATTTACCCTTCTTACTAAATCGCATAACATCCTTCCCAAGAGATACCATCAAGAAAAGATGATCTCCTACTTGAAATTACAAATTATTCCTTCGGTTATTGGCCTAGCTCTTTTTCCTACATTGAGCTGCTTTGATGTGGGTTTGGATAATCTTTCCCTTTTCTATTGTTTCCTCCACAAGGCCTAGGCTTACGAGTTTTCTTTCACCATCATCATCCCAACAAGTTGGCGTGCAAATAACATTCCATATAATGCTTCATATGGTTCAATCTGAATACTTGAATGTAAGCTGTTGTTATGGGAAAATTTTATGAGAGGTAAATACTAATCATAAATACCCTGAATGTCAAGGGAGAAAAATCTATACATTTCTTATATTGTTTGAATAATCCGTTCAGATTTTCCATCAGTTTGAGGGTGGTAGGATATGCTCAAACGAAGCTCAGTATCCAAGGACTTCTGATGATTTTTCCAAAATCATGATGTAGAATGGGGATCATGATCATAAACTATTGATATAGGTACTCCACAAACTCTTATAACATCATTAATATATATTATTTCTAATCTTTCAAATGGTAAATCTTCTCTTATAGAAAGAAAATGTGATGAATTGGTAAGATGATTAACAATAAACTATATTATATCATTCCTTTTAGGAGTTTTTAGTGTCCCCATAAGACATCCATCATAATATCATCCCATTTCCACTCTTATATGGGAATAGTTTGAATGACTCCTCTATGATGTAGTCTTACAACCTTCACCTATTGGAAAACCATACATCTGGACACATAATCAGAAATCTCCCTCTTTATGTTTCCCACAAAATATATTCCATCAAATCTATATACTTATTAGTGATACCATGTTGTATTGATAAATTGGAGCTATGGTCATCATCCAAAAATTCAATTTTTAGATCAGGTATGTTAGGAATACAAAGGCACATCACAAATTTCAAAATTCCATCTTCATATGTGAAGTCAATCAATATCCCATCTTTCATAGCATTAATTTTTTTAAAACTCCCCATCATCTATATGAGGACATTTTATCCTTTCTGGTATAGATGGTTTGGCAACAATTTGAAAAAGAATTGATGTTTCACCTTCCATAATCATTCTTATATCTATCTTTACTATATAAATTAATATAGGATCTCTTTCAACTCTCAACTTGTTCATAAATCCATGATCATTTTCTCTCAAAGCATCTTCCACCTTATTTTCCTTCCTCGGGGGGTAGTGTATAGTAAAATCATAATACTTGAGTAGTTGAAGAATTCATATTTTCCTCATGTGGAGTTCTTTCTTTGAGAAAATATACATCACACTCTTGTGATCATTATATATCTCAATGTTTTCACCATATAGATAGTGTATCCATATCCTATGAGAAAATATTATAGCTGCTAACTCTAGATCATGAGTGGGATTGGTTTTTTCATTAATTTTTAGTTGTGGTGATGCATATGTAATAACTATATCATTCACTCTAAGGAAACAACCACGTCCTTTTCTTTGAAGCATCATTATAAATAACAACCATGTTATTCCCTGATGGAAGAGTCAAGATAGAAGCATTCACACATCCTATACTTGTAAGAGATAGGAATTATTATATTGCCATGGTCTTATAAGGATCAACATTGATTCCATAATTAGAGACAATATATCCATGATAAGAAATCTCTTAAATCCATAATTCACACTTCCTTATATTCCCATATAATTCATTTCTTCTAAGAGCCTTTAGAATAGTGCGTAAGTGATTTTCATGATCTTAATAGCTTTTGCGGTATACCATGATATCATTAAAAATGAAACTAAAAATTCATGAAGATATTCCTTCAAAACTATATTCATTACATCCATGAAAACATAGGGTGAAGTAGTCAGTCCAAAAGTCATTCCTGTAAACTCATAATGCCTGTACCTGGTTTGAAATGCTATTTTCGGAATGTCTTCCTTCTTCAAACACAACTGATGATATCCCAATCAAACATCAATATATGAGAAATATTGAGCTCCATTATGTTGATCGACTAAATCATCAATGTGTAGTAGGGTATTCTTATTGTTTAATGTTATAGAATTGATCTCTCTATAATTAATGCACAACCTCATTGATCCATCTTTTTTCTTAAAAAAAGAATAGGGGCTCCACATAGAGAAACACTAGGGAGAATAAATCATTTATTACTCGATTCCTATAGTTTTTTCTTGAGTTACTCTAATTCCATAGTGACCATCTTATAAGGGGTCTTCGATATGAGCCTTAAACTAGGAATTGAATCCATGGAAAACTCAATTTCGCTTTCCGAGGAATGTCTAGGTATATCCTCAAGAAACACATCACCATCTTTTTGTGCAATATATACATCCTCTATTTGTACATTACATTCCTCACCCATAGTAATTTCATTCTATTCATCCACAATAATTGAATTTAGTTGAGCTATTGGGGGTAGATCTAGAAAATAATCAGATGGTGATGTTTCTACTCTAATGATAAGGTATTCCTTATCATCATCAAAAATTGTATCCTCATTCTTCTTATAATAATTTTTCTCATCATGGTCTGAAATCCCATCCATACTGAGGATTTTAATGAATTCAATCATGGGTATGATAATGAGATCAGTAGATAAAGCATGATCATATTCCCTAAAGGGAATTTATTTACAAAACATTGTTGCAATTATATATCCTATAGGGATTTTCACTAAAAAATCCCCTCTTAAATCAAATTGGATGTATCTAAATTTCATAGAAAACTAGGATGATATGAAACAATGTGATGATCCAGAATCAAATAGAGCATTGGCTAAACTTGAGGAAACCATTAAATTTCAAGCCACCAGGTAATTCAGAGCTTTATCCTTATTAGTAGTGATCACATAATCTTGTTTATTCTCCCATAGCCTTATCTTAGGTAAGTTTACATGGAGATTTGGACGTTGATTTTCATAATTCTCTATTTATCTACAATTTTATCATTGAACATTGATAGCATATTTCATTCAATTGTAATCCCAAACTTGGTGACCCATTTCACCACACTTGTAACAGACTCCCTTTCTATTTAGGAAAGTAACAGGGTGTTTCTTCCATCATTTTTTTGTAGGATGTCAATTCAACATTTCATTTATTCGCCTTTTTTATTTTTCAAGAGTGTTCAAAATATCTCTTATTCGCTTTCTTTTTTATTAATGTCGAATGACTTAAATAATGGATTTTCTGTCTTGATAGCACATGAGACAACATCTTCTTATGATGAGAAGGATTTTTAGACTAATTCTGGATGGAGAAATGGTTTTAACCCAACAATGAATCGATCAATATTACTCCTTGGGTTATGTATATAATCTGCTTCATGGCTTGATAACCTTTTAATGTTAGCCTCATACTTTGTGGCATTCTAATTATCATATTAGTTCAGACTCAGAAATTTTATTTCCATATCAGCTCGGCGGACACGAGGAATGTATTTTTCTAATAAATTATCATTAAACATCCTCCATTGAATATTTGATACTTCTTCATAATCCTTGGTTTTTTGAATTAATGAATACCATTGATCTGCTTCTCCTATGAGGCAATAAACTGCAATGAAAACATTTTCCATCTCACTACTCTCCAAATCATGAAATATTTTCTCAATGTAACATATCCATTGCTTCGGTACAAATAGAATTATAGACCTATTTAATGTTGGTTTTTTTTCCTCATGAAACAATCTATCATTGATCCTTCACGTTGTGGATCAGGCTGCTCTATACGGGTAAGGTTATTATTCATAACCTGAGAAAGTTTTCCCAGTATAGTTATAAGATATTCAACCCTAGTTGAATCACCATATACACTATAATTATAATTAATAGGATTTAAATCCTTATATGGATTACGTGATTTGATGCAATTTCCATTCCATACACTAGGGTCCATTTCTGAATATTGAAATAGACTAGATTAGTTTATGAATCACAATACATTATTCCAAACTAATAAAATACTTAAGATAAATAGAATAGTTTAATCAACAATCTACAATCATAAAAAATGTTTTTTTAGGATGTATATACACATAAATCGTTCATAATGGTTTGTACAGAAAATGTGAATTATCCTGAAAATATCCTTTGTGAGTGTTGTAACCAAGAGTGCAACAAAGCCCATTGTCATGTACAATAATACCCCGGGTCAAACCCGAAACTCCAAATTGGAGTTTTCAATCTTAGGTACTTCTGTGCATAACCACCTCTACCTGCTCGTATTCAGACTTGGATGTATTTCTTGGAAAATTCAAAAAATCTCTACATTACTAAATTCTAGTAAGTTCTTCTATACCAATCCTCAATGTCTATCTTAGGGAAATGTTATATAATAAGAGTTTTTCTAAATCTAGCCTCCCAGGTTCATACTGTAACATCCCACGTAAATAAAGAATAAATCATTTTCATATTTATTAATATTTAGGAATTAAATATTAATTTTACTTTAAATGGGTTGCAATGTTTGATAGCGTGCCCGATATGCAACAACGAGTTTCTTTGAAATCTTACATTGCACACTAGTAATAAAATAATATTATTTTAAATGGTAGTTAACATGTTGCCATTGTATTAGAGGGAATGAATAGGAATAACTAAAATATTATTATATATGTCTGTTAAATGTTTTTACATTTATCCAATAATGGATAAAGGCTTAAAATATGAAAATACTTCAATTTTTGGCATATATACTCTAATATTCACTAAATGTCCACTTATCGCCTTTTGATGGCGAACAATCGTTGAATATAGTTTTGGTCACTCTTATAAATTCTATTGGACCAAATAAAATTCTTCTATTTAATCGGGACATCAAAATTTACTTTGTGTAAATTTTTTGTATTTTTTCGATAAAGTTCATTTTTTAATGAATAGTGAAACATGTTGTATTTTAATTCAAAACCCCTTTTTAGTATAATTTTTATAGGATTATATTATCATTTTAATTGGTTTTAATGTGAAATTAGAATATATTTTTACCATTTAATCTAATAGTGGTCATTGGAATTAATTTCACCTTTAAATTGGACTTAAACTAGTCTCAATCTTTTGATATATATTGTTTCATAAAAACACGTTATTTGTCATGACAGCGAGAATTATTTATTAAATTAATTAATTTAACTTATATGTTTTTAATTTCTTAAAATAGACATAATTTTTGAATTTGGAATATCAACTATAGATTAGGGTGATGTTTTGGTATTTTTCTGAAAAGCATCAATTTTTGATGAATAGTGATACCACGAAGTGGTACTTAAAAAACTGATTTTTCGTTTCCACCTCTGTGTTTTTAATTTCCAAAATCCGACATCCAAGTTTTTCATTATGAATTAAAATGTGGTTCAATGGGATTAAAATAATTTTTTGTTCAATAGTAACTTTTAAGTTTTTAATCGTGATTAGAAGTAATTAGGGTAATTTAAGGTAAAAATAATGTTTTAATAATATGAAATGACCTAGAAACATGTCCTACCATTATTGGATGTGTCATGGCCGACCATTAAATACATGGGTCAACTTTGGGACCTCATGGAGCCACTTTAGTAGGAAAATTACATTAATAACTTTTTATTTAAAGTTAAAATTAAAATGTCACAAACATGAGTTGTTTTACTAAAACTATTATTAAATGGGGTTATAAAACCATATTTTTTACTATAATTATTCATTAGAAAGATAAAAATATTTCCTACATCATGATATTTTTTTTATAATTTTTAGACATTAAATAAATTTAATTATTTATGACACCATGATGATGCAGCGATTACCTCATTATTTAACGATTTAAATAAAATGAGAAGATAATGTACAATATAAGACCTAAACAGGTAAAAACCCTATTTGATAGGTGTATTTAGAACTATTATCACCTTATCCTCGAAATATATAATTTTGGGACCTTTTAAATCCGAAAATCATTTTATAATATAGTAACCTTTTATAACATTCCAAGAGTGCCCATCCTCTTCTCTTATAAAAGGCCCCCACCTATACCACCATACCCACACCCCTAAATCCTTTGGCTTGGACAAAACCTACCCATTGTCTCTCTCCACATCCCTCTATTACTCTTTGAAGCCTCACTTTGGGAATATGTCTTCCCAAGGATTCCTTGGAGATCAAATCAAAAAGAGTTACCCATTTTAAAGGTAGTGTTTTCTCTTGTGTTCTTATGTGTTATTTTTCTTCTCCAACCCTATAAAATCCTTGTATTCCTTTCTTTTGTAACAAAACCAGTATCTTCAATATACTAGGATTTTGTTATAAGAAGTATTCTAGCTACACTTACACACACCTACATCTAATGGTTAAAGAACATACTATTTCCGTGGATGGTGAATTTCTGCCTCACGAAACGATGATTGTTCAACACTCATATAACACCTTCAAATGTAGACATTAAGATGTAACTATATTTATATATGATATATATTATTTTTATGTTTTCCTTATGCTTCTGTATTTTTCATTTACGGCATACCTTTATGGTTTCCATTAAGGGTAAACACGATATCTCCATTTTAAGAAATGCGGACTACCGCCCCCTCAAAGTGATTTGATTCGTTAATACCATATGTGGTACGTATAAAGGATAGATTTAATGATATTATATGTGATAAAATACTGGAATTATAATTATATTATGAATCATTATGTTTTAATTCCATTAAATATGAAATAGAAATGGAAGTAGCGTTCATGCTAACGTACGGCTTACCGTCTCTATGAACGGTGCATTTCATTTCTAACCACTAAATGTTATGTAATATTATAAATTCATGTATATACTGGATATATATGACATATATGATATCTACATATTGAATATATTTCTGTATATAATGGATATTTTACCCCATGAACAACTTGTAATTATAAAGAGTATAATTTTGACTCAAGTACCAATGATCGACACAACGACCATTATTAACATAAATAATTACATAGTGTTCATAACATGGTAATAAGTGATATAAAATGAATAATGAACATGAAAAAGATTCTTAAGCAAGTATAAATTAACTCAAGTTTATTATTCAAGAGATTAAAGAGCGATCGAGTCAAGTCGGACCCGAGGTATGGGACTTTGTCTCAATCTCCTTTCATTGAGGTATATTTTGTTTTATACACAACTTTATTTTTTACGGTGTATAAACCCCTTTGACATTTAAATTTATTCAAAACTAATCTTTTTTATAAGAATTGTTTTCTAAATGACCAAAGTGAATGTTTTTTTGTCGTACGTATGCGGTGACAATGACTTCTCCACCACCGTGACCATTATTTGAGTTTCGGCTTCCTCTACAGGCCATACCTTATTTTTAAATAAATAAAATAAATACCACGTTTTAATTTTCTTTTATTTTTGTATTGAAAATGGTTTTTCATAATGTTTTTATAATATCAAGGTGTTCTATTGATATCTTGTGATTGAAATGTGGAAATGTTATGTTTCCTTTATGTATGTTTTATGTGATACAATTATGTTATGGTTCTTCGACATTGTAATGATGACGGGTGGTTCTGTGATAAACTAAGGGTGGGTGAGCCCGATATAGCTCTTTAATGCATTGGGTAAGGCGAAGGAGTTAAACGTTAAGGTTTCTCCGAAGAGATTTAGGGAATATACTTTGATGGGTATTCCAAACGTAACCTATAGGGTTACTCCCTACGTAAGAATGTTATGAATGCCTCAAGTTAACATTATGTCTTATTATTTCTATGTTTCATTAATTTTTTGATGAAGTATGTTAATGTTCTTATTCTTTATGAGTAATGTATGATTTCATTGATTCATATGTATACATGTACTCCTGATTTCATTCCATATTTTTATATCCCTTACTGAGCTTTTTATGCTCATCCCATGTTTTTGAAATGTTTTTCACAGGTCAAGGGAAAGGTTCATGATGTGATTATAATTTCAATGAGTGTCAAGAAAGAATCCATGTTTTATTTTAAATATTTTTTCACTGGTGGAAAAAATGATTACTATATTTTATGTAACCACTTTGTTTAAATGTGGAATGTAATGCATGTTTTATGATCTAATTCTCTAAAACTCAAATCCTAAAAAGATCCTCAACGTGTATTCTTGAAGTAACTCAAGATTAAGTGATGTTTAAGGCTAGGGCCTTATAGTTGGTATCAGAGGTCAGTTTAGATAACTTTAGGAGTTCGAATTCTATTAAATGATTATCCAAAAATATATATTTTTTATGGCCAAATTGAAATGATAGAGCATTTGAAGATTACCATGTTGCTTCATCTAAGACATATTTTTTTCAGAATGGGTTTCCACAGAGGAAACATGGAGGCAGTTCTAGGAAGGTATACAGAAGGAAATAACCTTCGAAATCAGCATCCTGAGATATTCAGAATTGGAATTGAACAGTTTGTTGCAGTAATGGCACAGTTGACTAAAGTGATAAATGGTGGTGGTATCCATGCATGAGATCAGCCAGATCAACCACAGAGGAACATGTTAGTGGTGGAACATTTCATGAGGCAACATCCCCCATCACTCAGATGATAATCTAACCATGTGCTTGCTGAAGGGTGGATTAAAGCACTAGAGAAGATTTTCGATGTCATGGGGTGTTCATAAAATCAAAAGTTTAGTCTTTCTATTTACCGTTTGGAGGGTGAATCAGATCACTGGTGGTTGATGTTTAAAAATATCAGGGACGCTGCTGAGATTGATGCTCTTGACTGGGTTGAATTCAAAGGTATGTTTCTTGAGAAGTATTTTCCTAAGGATGTTTGATTTGTATGGAAAAAAATTCTTGGAATTGAGGCAAGAGGAAGACTCAGTGGCTGCCTATGAAGAGAGGTTCACTCGATTGGCAAGGTATGCTCCAAATTTTATCTGAGACCTTGATAGTAAAATCAATCGTTTTTACTCAGGATTAAAGCCAAAATATCGAAGGTCATTGGCATCTCATGAGTAAAAAAGTTATGAGAATCTTGTTCGATGTTCTGAGATGGTGGAAATGGAGTTTTCCGATGATCAAGTGTTCTATAACAACCAGTAGAAGAAGAGACCGAGGTGGCAGGGGAAAGGAAAGAATTCTTCAAAAAGGTCTGATGGTAAGAAAAATAAGTTACCAGTTTGTGATAAATGTGGAAAAGGCATGTTGGGGAATGTCTTATGAATTCTGGAAATTTCTACCGATGTGGTAAGATGGGACATAAGTCTCGTGATTACACTAAAAAAGATCTGGGTGAAGGTAAGACCAAATTTTATTTACAGTTAGTGAAATGTTTTATGTAAAATTAGATGGGTCACTATGAAAACGAGTGTCCAAAAAAGATCTAGAGTGATGGAAAGAAGCTAGACTATAAGCAGAAAGGGGTGCAGAAATCCTTTTCAACTACTTCAGCAGATGTCGGGTCATCAAATGAAGTGGTATCAGGTACATTGTTTGTATTTTTCAGATTATGCTATTGTGTTGTTTGATTTGGGGTCTACACATTTTTTCATCTATGAAAACCTTTCTAGTAAAATGGGAATACCATATCAAGAAATGACTCCTGAACTTGTGGTAAAAACACCTGGGGGAAATGTTGAGGCAAAAAGAATTTATAAGAATCTTCCTATCCTTATCTGTGGAAAGAATCTACTTGAAAACCTTAATGTTTTACCTCTAGTAGTGTTTGATGTTATCATGGGTATGGATTGGATCTCTATTTATCATGCTAAGATTGATTGTAGAGCTAAAGAAGTTTCTTTTCAGAAAGCCTTTCAGTTTGTGTACAATAATGAACCCTTACTATTGATAACGTATCAAGAGGATGAGAAACTTATAAAAGATGGAAATGAATGTTACCTTGCACATATTGATTAAAACATGGGAACTATTTAGATTAATGATGTGCCAGTGGTAAATTTGTATCCTGATGTTTTTCCTGATGAGTTTCCTGGAATAATACCAGATCAAGAAGTTGAGTTTACTATAGACTTAGTTCCTAATGCTAAGCCAATTTCCAAACCCCCTTATCGAATGGCTCAAATTGAACTTCTAGAGTTGAAAGAGAAATTGCAATATTTATTTGAGAAAGGTTTCATTCAACCTAGCACATCCCTATGGGGTGATCCTATTTTATTTGTTAAAAAATGATGGTTCTACGAGACTTTTCATTGATTATAGAGCCTTGAATAACAACACTGTTATGAAAAAATATCCATTGCCTCATATCGATGATTTATTTGATCAGCTCAGGGGAGCTCATTATTTTTCAAAGATTGACCTGAGATCGGGGTACCATCAGTTAAAGGTAAAGGAACCAGATATTCCGAAAACCGTGTTTCGTACAAGATATGGCCATTATGAATTTGTAGTAATACCTTTTGAGCTAACCAATGTACCTGCTGTATTCATGGACCTAATGAATAAAAGTTTCCACGAGTTCTTGGATAAGTTTGTGGTTGTTTTAATTGATGATATTTTGGTGTTTTATAAAAGTAAAGAGGAGCATTGAAGAAATTTAACGGTTATTTTACAAACCTTAAATAAAAAGAAATTGTATAGGAAATTCAGAAAGTGTGAGTTTTGGTTGCAACAAATTTCTTTCCTTGGTCATATTGTTTCTAAAGATGGGATAACTGTTGATCCTTCAAAAACAAAGGTTTTGGAAGAATGGCCAAGACCCACAAATGTAAATGAGATTCATATCTTCCTTGGTCTGGCAGGCTATTACCGAAGGTTTGTTAGAAATTTTTCACTGTTATCTAGTCCAATGACTAAGCTAACTCAGAAGGGTGTTAAGTTTATCTGGACAAAAGAATGTGATGGTTGTTTTCAGGAACTGAAAATAAGATTGGTGAATGCTCCAGTTTGGGCACCACCTTCCATGAAGGATGATTTTGTTATCTACAGTGATTCTTCATTGAAAGGACTTGGTTGCGTCCTAATGCAGAATGATCAGTTAATTGCTTATGCTTCACGACAGTTGAAAACTCATGAGTTAATTACCCTACACATGATTTGGAATTAGCTGCTATTGTTTTTGCTTTCATAATTTGGAGGAATCATTTTTATGGTGTAAAGTGTGAAATATATACTGATCACAAAATTTTAATGTATATATTCACTCAGAAAGAATTCAACATGAGATAGCGGAGATGGCTATAATTAATCAAGGATTATGATTGTACAATTCATTACCATCCGGGAAAAACAAATAAAGTGGCTGATGCTTTGAGTCAAAAAAGTATTGCTTCATTAACAATGTTGCATTTGGAACATGATCCTTTGATTAAGTATTTGATGAAATTTGGTATAGAAGTTGTTGGTGCAGGATGTCATTCTGTTTAGTTTCAGGTATCGGTGAAATCTTCTCTATCAGACAGAATCAAGAAAGCACAGAAGAAAGACAGTGAGTTGCTAAAAAAGGTAGAGCTGGTTCAGAAGGGTAAGTTGCCTGAATTCAACATTGATAATGATTGTGTTTTGAGATTTGGGAAGATATTGTGTGTGCCTTGTGATTCACAGTTGAAGAGAGAGTTGTTATGTGAAGCTCATAGTTCTCCGTTTTCAGTTCATCCAGGTAGTACTAAGATGAATAGAGATCTTCGGGAGTATTACTAGAGGGACGGAATGAAAAGGGATATTGTTGATTTTACTGTGAAGTGTTTGACTTGTCAACTGGTAAAAGCAGAGCGACATTTACTGAAAGGGATGCTTTAGACTTTACCAGTACTAGAGTGGAAATGGGAGAATATATCAACGGACTTCGTTGTGGGATTGCCGAAGACACCTCGAGGTAATAATGAAATCTAGGATACTGTTGATCGCTTCACTGAATCTGCTCATTTCATTTCTATATGAGATACTTTTTCCCTAGATCAACTTTCCCATTTGTATCTTAAAGATATAGTCAGGTTACATGGAGTTCCTCTCTCCATTGTATCTGACCGTGATCCCAGGTTTACTTCAAACTTTTGGAAGGGCCTTCAGAAGTCGTTGGGTACTGAGTTAAATTTTAGTACAGCTTTTCATCCTCAATCAGATGGGAAGTCAGAACCAACAATTCAGACTTTGGAGGATATGGTACGTGCTTGTTCGATGGATTATCAGAAAATTTGGGACCAAAATCATTATTTGGTTGAGTTTTATTATAATAATAGTTTTCATTCCAGTTTATAGATGGCACCATTTGAGGCATTGTATGGGAAGCGGTGTCGAACTCCAGCTTTCTGGGATGAAGTTGGTGAAAGGAAGTTGATGGGACCGGAATTGGTAGAAGAGTTGGCAGAAAAATTTCAGCTGATATAGGGACACATGAGAACAGCACAGAGTAGGAAAAAGAGTTATGCAGATAACTGGAGTTAAGATCTATCTTTCGAGGTAGGAGATCATGTCTTTCTCAAAGTTTCTCCATGGAAAATTGTGATGTGAATGGCTAAGAAAGGAACGTTGAGTCAAAGGTTCATTGGACCATATGAAATTATGGATAAAGTTGGATCAGTTTTTTAGCGAGTGGATTTAACTATGATTTTATCTCAGGTACACATTTTTTTTCATGTTTCGATGATAAGGAACTATATGCTAGATCCATCTCATGTTTTGAGCCCCGAGGTAGTTCAGTTGGAAGAGATTCTCTCTTATGAAGAACAAACAGTCCATATTATTGACCATAGAGAGCAAGTGTTGTGGAATAAGGTAATTCACCAGGTTAAGGTTTTATGGAAGAACCATATGGTTGAAGAGGCAACACGGGAATCAGAAAATTCTATGAGGGATAAATACCCCCACTTATTTTGATAAATGAATAAAATTGCGAGGACGCAATTCCCAAAAAGGGGGAAGGATGTAATATCCTAGGTAAATAAAGAATAAATCATTTTCATATTTATTAATTCTTACAAATTAAATATTAATTTTACTTTAAAAGGGTTTCTATGTTCAATAGCATGCCCGATACACAACAACGAGTTTCTTTGAAATCGTATGTTTTACACTAATAATAAAATAATATTATTTTAAATGGTAGTTAAAACGTAGTCGTTGTATTGGAGGGAATGAATATAAATAACTAAAATATGATTATATATGTTTTTTAAATGTTTTTACATTTATCCAATAAAGGATAAAGGCTTAAAATATGAAAAGAATTCAATTTTAGGCATATATATCCTCTAATATTCACTAAAGGTCGACTTATAGCCTTTTTATAGAAAACTGTCATTAAATATAGTTTTGGTCACTCTTATAAATTATATTGGACAAAATAAAATTCTTATTTAGAATTGGGACATCAAAATTTACTTTGTGTAATTTTTTGGTATTTTTCCGATAAAGTTCATTTTTTAATGAATAGTGAAAACTATTGTATTTTAATTCAAAACCTCATTTTAGTATAATTTATTTATATGATTAGATTATCTTTTGAATTGATTTTAAAGTGAAATTAGAATATATTTTTACCATTTAATCCAATATTGGTCATTGGAATTAATTTCACCTTTAAATTGGACTTAACCTAGTGTCAATCTTTTGATATATATTGTTTCATAAAAACATGCTATTTGTCATGACATCGAAAATTAATAATTAAATTAATTAATGTAACTTATATGTTTTAAATTTTGTAAAATAGACATCATTTTTGAATTCGGAATATCAAATATAGCTCAGGGGGAAGTTTTGGTATTTTTCTGGAAAAACATCAATTTTTGATGAATAGTGGAACCACTAAGTGGTACTTAAAAAACTGATTTTTCATTTAAATGAAATTTTACCACCTTTGTGTTTTGAATTTCAAAAATCTGACTTACATGGTTGTCATTAAGAAGTAAAATATTGTTCAATTGGAATAAAATAATTTTTTGTTAAATAGTAACTTTTATGTTTTTAATCGCGATTAGAGATAATTATTGTAATTTATGTAAAAATAATATTTTAATAATATGAAATGACCCAGAAACATGTCTTAACCTTATTGGATGTGTCATGTCCAACCACGAAAATCCCTTGGTTAACTTGGGGACCCCATGGAGCCACTTTGGTACGAAAATGTCATTAATAACTTTTTATTTAACGTTATAATTAAAATGTCTCAAACATGAGTGGTTTTACTAAACCAATTTTTATATGGGGATATAAAAGTATTAATTTTTACTATAAATTTTAATTAGAAAGATTATAATATTTCCTACATCATTATATTTTTTTATAATTTTTTGACATTAAATAAATTAAATTATTTATGACACCGTAATGATGAAGCGATTGCCTCATTATTTACTGATTTAAATAAAATGAAAAGATAAAGTTAAATATAAGACCTAAACATGTCAAAAACCTTTTGTATGTGTGGATTTAGAACTCTTATCAGCTTTTCCTCGAAATAATTAATTTTTGGACCTTTTAAATTCAAAATTCATTTTATAATAAATTAACATTTTATAACATTCCAAGAGTGCCCCTCCTCTACTCTTATAAAAGGCCCCCACCTCTACCACCTTACCCACACCTCTCAAGACTTTGTCTCGGCCAACACCTATCCATTTTTTCTCTCCACATCCCTCTATAACTCCTTGAAGCCTCATTTTGGGCAGAAGTTTTCCCATGGAATCTTTTGAGCTCAAATCGAAAAGAGTTACCCGTTTTAAAGGTAGTGTTTTCTCTTGTGTTCTTATGTTTTATTTTTCTTCTCCAACCATCTAAACTCTTTTTATACCTTTCTTTTGTAATAACAATAGTATATTGAATATACTAGGATGTTTTTATAATATGTATTCTAGCTACACTTACACACACCTACATATAATGGTTTAAGAACATATTGTTTCCATGGATGGCGAATTTTTGCCTCACGAAACGATGATTGTTCAACAATCATACAACACCTTCAAAGGTAGCCATTAAGATGTAACTATATTTATATATGATATATATTCTGTTTATTTTTTCCTTATTATTCTTTATTTTTTATTTATGGCATACCTTTATGGTTTCCATTATGGGTAAACGCGATATCTCCATTTTAGGAAATACGGACTACCGCCCCCTCAAAGTGAATTGATTCGTTAATACCATATGAGGTACGTATAAAGGATAGATTTAATGATATTATATATGATACAATACTGGAATTATAATACTATTATGTATCATTATGTTTTAATTCCATTAAATATGATATAGAAATGGAAGTGGGGTTCATGCGTACGTACGGCTTACCATCTCCATGAATGGTGCATTTCATTTCTTACCTATAAATGTTATGTAATATTATAAATGCATGTATATACTGGATATATATGACATATATGATATCTACATCATGAATATAATTCTGGATATAATGGATATTTTAACCCATAAATAACTAGTAATTATAAAGAGTTTTATTTTGACTCAAGTACCAATGATCGACAAAACGACCATTATTAACATAAATAATTACATAGTGTGTATAACATGGTAATAAGTGATATAAAAGGAATAATGAACTTGAAAAAGGTTCTTAATCAAGTATAAATCAACTCAAGATTATTATTAAAGAGATTAAAGAGCGATCGAGTCATGTCGGACCCGAGGTTTGGGACTTCGTCTCAATCTCCTTTCATTAAGGCATATTTTGTTTTATACACAACTTTATTTTATACGGTGTATAAACCCCTTTGACATTAACATATATTCAAAAGGAATCTTTTTTACACGAAATGTTTACTAAACAACAAAAGGGAATGTTTTTTTGTCGTACGTATGCGGCGACAACGACTTCTACGCCGTTGTGACCATTATTTGAGTTTCGGCTTTCTCTACAAGCCATAACTTTTTTTAAATAAAAAAAATAAATACCATTTTTACTTTTCATTTATTTTGGTATTGAAAATGGTTTTTCATAATGTTTTAATTATATCAATGTATTGTATTGATATCTTGTTATTGAAATGTGGAAATGTTATGTTTCTATTATGTATGTTTTATGTTACACGATTATGTTATGGTTCTTGGGAATTATTATGAAGACGGGTGGTTCTGTGATAAACTAAGGGCGGGTGAGCCTGATATAGCTCTCTAATGCATTGGGTAATTTGAAGGAGTTAAATGTTAAGGTTTATCTGAAGAGATTTAGGGAATATACTGTAATGGGTATTGCAAACGTAACCAAGAGGGTTACTCCCTACTTAAGAATGTTATGAATGCCTCAAGTTACCTTTATGTATTATGATTTCTATGTTTTATTATTGTTTTAATGAATTATGTAAATCTTCTTATGCTTATGAGTAAAGTATGATTTCATTGATTCTTATGTATACATGTACTCATGTTTTCTTTCCATATGTTTATATCCCTTACTGTGCTTTTTATGCTAATCCCATGTTTTAGAAAGGTTTTTCACAGGTCAAGGGAAAGGTTCATGATGTGATGATAGTGTCAATGAATTGTCAAGAAAGAATCCATGTTTTATTTTAAATATGTTTCCGCTGGTGGGATAAAGGAGTACTATCTTTTATGTAACCACTATGTTTAAATGTGGAATGTAATGCATGTTTTATGATCTAATTCTCTAAAACTCTAAACCTGAAAAGATCCTCAACGTGTATTACTGATGTAACTCATGATTAAGTGATGTTTAATTATGGGGCCTTATAGATAATAAACTTCCTCTGATACCACTATAACTCCCCGACCCTTGTTACTGATAGTCGGTGCATTATTACATTATATTAGAAAGATCACATGAGATCTATTCTCGAGAGTCCGATTAATTTAGTAGTCATTGATGTACTAGATACATAAATATGTTTTATATTACATCATGAAATAAAGAAAAAACATTGTTCCCCCTTTTAACACACTCATATCCCAATAGCCTATCCCTGCAGGTCAATCATAATACCCTTCTTTCTATACTGGGAAAAATAATCATTTGAAAGGGGTGAGCTCAGATGCTCAGTAAGGATAACAATATAGCGGAAAATTTTACAAATAAGCATAAACATTTAATGAAATGTATAAGACTAAAAAAATTCCATTTTAAACATAAAATTCAACATAATATATCAAATAAAAGTCAAATAATGTCATTTACTTATTAACATCGATATTCTACTAGTCGCATAATAAAATTTAATATCAATAGAAAATTTCATAATAATGGAATGCATAATTCCAGAAATCATAACCACATAGTAAAGGCCTCATTCCATGACTAAAAGTATGATTTAGTCAACGCCTTAAGCCAATACACTATTTTGTCTTGTGAGACCTACTGATGCATCGAGGAGTAATAGCAGGCTACACCCGTCACAAACTAAGTCTACTATATTCCTCACATGAAAAGTTTTAAACATTACATAAACATTCTTATTAAAATTAGAATTTGAATTGTTAATAATTTTACCTTGAAATATTAATTGTAAAATAACATATTTATAGTCAAACACATCACAAATCCTTCAATACAATATGTAAGATTCTATCATAATAAATCAACTTCAAATGAGTGTAAAATACATAAAATAATGTTGAAATAGAAGAAATAAAAACTATTTCATAGAAATATCTCTTTATATTTTGTAGTCATTTATAATTCTAATAATTATAAAAGAAAAAAATAATTCTGAAAATATTATTATAAGTTTGTAAGGGATGCTTCAATTATTTATAACGGCGGAAAATAGCCTCACACGTCATATACGTTAAAAAAACATTACTACCTTATTTTTTCAGAAAGGCCATAAAGGATCTTGTTTAGAAAATGAAGGAAACATTCCTTTCAAAACTTTTTATAAAAAATCAATCAAGGGTATAAATAACTTTAAACCATATTCTAGAAATAGTAAAAATGTTTTTAAATACATTTTAAAAAAACAACGATGTGGACGATAAAGAGGTCCTAATAGATACTCACTATAAACAACCTAGGATAATAAATATATTGTAAAATTAACCCTTACATGTAATATTAACCTATAAAATTAGTGGAATACATCAATAGTCTCAATTAACAATTATATTAATCTTTATAATATCAATTATTTAAATCTTTCAATAATAAGGTAATTATTGCAACTTCCTTGTGACAAAAATAAATTTAATTATTTAATTTCCAAATAACATAAATCAAATACCATTATGTAGGAAATATTTTTAGATTTATAATGAATATTTATATTAAATTTTATCATATGTTTAACCCAATATTAAAATTATTTTAGTTATTGAAATTGGAATTTAACACTTTTAACTATTATTTAAATAAAATAAAAATAAATGTCATAATCCAATCAATGTGGATCATATTTTATTCGTAATGATTATTTTTGTCTAAATACACTTATCCAAAACAATTAAGACATGTGTTACGGTAATTATAATATAATTTCTAACTTTTAATTACCCTATTTAATTTTTATCGCTGTAAATAAAATCCAAAATTCACTATTCAACTATAATTTTTTTAGTCTTATTGAACCACATTTTACATACCGATGCCAACCATGTCTTTCATATTTTTGAAATTCAATTCACAGAAGCGGTAAAATAATTTTTTATGCGATATTGCAAATGTGTCTTGAAGGTGGGTAAAAGAGGTGAAAAAGATCAAAAATATTATACATCTAATCTTACTATAAAATGACTCAAATGAATTAAATTGAAATAATATAGGTATTATGTATATATTTTTGGATAAAATAAATTTAAATAAAATAAATATTTATTTAAATAAAAAGTCAGTTTTATATAATAACGCAACATTTTTTACTATACATTAAAAATTGATTATTTTGAAAAAAATACTAAAAATTCACCCTATTCTAATTTTTATATTTCGAATCGAAAAATGAATTCCATTTTGAAAAATAAAAATATTTAAAATCATAAATATTGTGTATTTCAATTCATAATGGCACGTTTGATTGGTCATAGTGTGTGAGAACTCAAAGTTACGTACATCGCAAACTATATCATTATTCGAAGAGAAACGTACCGTGGATGCTTGGGGTGTTACTATATATCATATTTTATTAATATGGATGGGAAAAATCATTCCAATATATATCCATTAATAACATGACATTCATTTCACACCAATCATACCCAACATCCCCTGAACATATAATGTTACGATTTGGGTCATCGAATCAAAGTGTGTGATCATGGAAATTAACTAATGATATTATTAACATTATAGAAAATTAAAAATTATCACATATATTAATATATGATGAAAATAAGACACATATAATTACATAATGTGGGTATGTACTCATATTTTCAAATCTTAGAGATTTGCATGTTTGAAGTTCTTGAGATGATGTCTCATCCACATACATGTAAACTGACCTGGTAGTAAACATATTATGTCTCCCATCATAGAATGTTTTCCCCTAATAGAATAATATGAAAGATTATAAAAAAATAAATTATGGATATCATCATAGAAGTGAACTTTTATGAATTTATCACTCTGAAAAATGCCAAATCGAATTATTCTATCAAATTATTACATTACCATGAACACTAGTTAATTTTAATTTTTATTAAGATTAATTTTTTTAATACATATTTAATCAATGTAAAAAAATAGTTTTAGAAAAAAACTAAACTAAACATTAAATATATTGTTTTCACTAATTTCATTTCATTCCATCCTTTAGGTGGAACTTCTAAAAAATTGAAAATAAAATGATAGATCATAAAATTGGGATTCATAATTTAGAGTTTCAAATATATTAGAACACATAAAAAAATTTAAAATTAATCCATAGTAACCGCTAAATTAATATTCATGGATCTTTTATAAATATAAATTATTTACATCATAGGGTTGCAGTCATTTATCAATGTTATACATTATATAGTTCACATGTTTTGTACAAAACCATACCATATAAAAAAAATTAACACCCAAACACTAGAATAATTGATAAATTGGTTACATTATCACATTGTTACTATATTTAAATTATCAGGTCCAAAATAGTTGAAGGGTACTGAAATAAAAAGAAGGTGTAATAATAGTACATTCCATATCAAAATGATCATAATCCATCAAGAAAAAATTTAAAATGATGTATTTTATAATATTCATGAAATGTATAAAATGTATCAGAAGGGTTTTTGAAATGGATTCAACAAAATTCCATTAATATTTCATTAAAACATTATTGAGGAAAATAAAACATCCATATTAAAAATCCCTTTATAATACAAAAAATTCACAATGTATTTTAAAAATTATTTTCATTGAAAATTTTATTTGATAATTATAATAGATGGGAGATAACATTGAGGGGCCACTATTATATAAAAGCTCATACATGTCGTATACGAATAATAAATATTACATCATCATTTTTTCTAAGATAAATTAATAATAATCTTTTTGGAATTTGAGTAGGAGATTCTTTTATAAAAAATATCCAAAGAAATCATGGATTAAAATGTTTATAATAAATCATTTGGTGACTATTTAATAATTTCACAAATACATTTCTCAGATACCTGGATTGTGATGAAAAATCCTCTTTGATCGAATAGAGAAATAATATATGATTTCCTAAAATCAACTTATCATTGATTTTAAGTACCAATTGGAGGAAAAATGCACTAATAAATGAATAATTCTTGAATGAAGTGAAGAAAAAAATCATTAGCATTTAAAAAATGTATATAATAATATTTCATCATCGAAAACATATTCATAAACAATCATGACCTAGAATGAGAATGTAACTTAAATCTCTATAGCTTTTATGATTTATGATTCATAAGCCCCATGAACGAATTAAATTCAAATGAATTATTAAATACTATGAATATAAATTAATTAATGTTATATAATAAAAAAAGATGGTCAGTATATACAATACACAAAAGAACTACATGGGGAATGTGGCATAGGTCTCGTGTTATTAAATGTTGAGAGATAAACATTTACATTAGGATTGAATTCCTTTCTATGTTCCTAAAAATACATAATAATATAAATATATTTATTTTAAAAATATCAATAAACATACTCAAATATATCATATATATGATTTAAATATAGTCTTTTATCATATGTTTGATTAACAATTGTTTTTTTAATCAGTGTTTTGGTTAGAAATTTCTTTTTTTCATGTTCGTTTTGCTTTTGTAATTTTGGATCATTTAAATTAGTAATGATTAAATAACAACCATACATTTAACCATGATATTTTTATACTATATTTTAATAATATTTATTTATATTTATGTATAAAATTTAATTAATGAAAATGTATAACATCAGTCATTATGATGGTTGGCCATATATATTCATTAACACAATTTCCATTTTTTTAATGGACATAATACAATAAATTAATTCACCTTTAGAGAATAATTATTACATAATATATATTATTATATTGATCAAATAATTCTTTATTACCATCCATGTAAATAATTAGTAAAATATGAGTCGCATTGCATTGCGAGGCAGTAACATATCATACAAATGAGTGACATTATTCTATCCCCCAAGAAAATGTTTGTATGTCGGTTTATGTGATATGATAATTATAAATGAAAAATTACATTGAAATAATATGAATATATATATATATATATATATTCACTTAATCTATTCTTACTACCATGCATGTAGGATAAAAATGGAAAAAACACATCACATCAGTTCATAAGGTGGTTATCCTCCATACACACGAATCATAAAACTATTTTCTTAAATAATTGACTGTAAGATGTTAGATAAGAAATTATAATATGAAAAGTAAAATTATTTCAAAAAATGAAAGATATATAGTATATCAATCATTATTAATATCTTCGAAATGTTGTGATGGAAAATGAATTACATCGGTCGGTGGGGCGGTAGACCAGCATGTAAAAAATAATCTTTTCCAATTTCCATTTGAAGAAAGTGGATACTGATATAGGTTATTGCATTTAAATTACAAAAAATCAGTATATGGGAGATATATGGGTTATTATATAATTGTAATTTTATAATATTTCATTTATTTTGAGTTATATATAAAGAAAAAAAAGATCTTCTATGAATGTTACCTCTTCTTCAGGCTACCTATATAAGTCTTCATTAAATTCCCTCATAGTCTGGATACCTAATGAAATAATGACCTATTGAATGATTTCATAGGATTAGGGAAGGTATGTTTTATGATACTAGGAAAACATATTTTTAAATTAATTGCAGCTAATAAATTTTTAATGTATTAACAATTCATTATACTAAAAATAATTTTTACCAAATATTAAGTAATTTAAATTATTTTTGTTTTTAAAATATGATTTCCTTATTTCTTAAAAAACTCATTTAATGACTATATTTCAATTTAAAATTAATCTTTGAGATGCATTGTAGAAATGGTTCTTCCAAAGAAAAAAATTAAGACATTTTAAATGATTTTATATCATAATTCAATATAAATTATTTTTGTAATTAACTATAATAGATAAATTTTAATATAAATTATCTAATTAATAATTAAAAAACTAAAATATAATTCAATTTTATTTATTATATAAAATAAAAATTATTTTAAAATTAAAATTACTAGTTTCACTATTTTTCAAAAACTAATTCATTTCGTAGTATTTTCAAAACTTCATTCAAATATAATATTGATATATAGAATCAAAAATTGAATTATAATGTTTCAAATATATTTTCTATATGTATTTAAAATTAATTTTATTATATGAACACAAAGAATGACATTGCCTTATTTATGAAAAAATTGTTTTTTCAGAAAAAATTACATTTTATTTCAATTTATTCTTATTTTCTTTATAACTAATAAATATCAATTGAAAAAAATTTATACAATTAGAAAATTATAATTTTAAAAATTTATTTATTTCTAATAATAAACTTCAATATTATAGGCAGTCCATAAAAGTAATTTTTAAACAAAATATTGTTAATAGAGTATCACTTTTTTGACCCCGAATTACATGCATCCCAAGAATTGAAAAATATTTAATTTATTTATAAATAAATATATCACATAGTATCAGTGTGTTACAATATACTATAATATTTGAAATCCATTTCATATATGTAATAATTCATGATTTTTCTTCTTTAAAATCTCATGATTTTACATTTCTAAACACTTACAGAAATTCTTCCTTCAAATTTAATCTTGATCATATTAATCGATCATATTCCATTTAAAAGGAAAATATTAATAAATTCACATTATAAAAATGTTTAATATAAATTGTCATTAATATAAATAATGTTAAATAAAAGACATCGTCTTCAATAATTCACAACCTAGATTCCATATTAGATAAATTAGTTCG
This sequence comes from Viscum album, assembly GCA_963277665.1. NCBI lineage: Eukaryota > Viridiplantae > Streptophyta > Magnoliopsida > Santalales > Viscaceae > Viscum > Viscum album. Next base: position 1,016,774,639 of record OY728140.1, on the reverse strand, counting down.
GATGTAAAGATATTGACATTGAAGAAAAGTGAAATTCCAAAATAATAATGGAGGGTCATATAGTTCATTTATTATAAGAGTGTGAATGATATATAAAATTTAAGAACAAAATATACAAAAAAAATTAGATTGATAAAGGGGAAATTGATTATGAAGAAATGAATTTATTATGATATGATGTTATTTTGAACATCCTTTTCTAAATGGTGAAGAATTCATTTTCCATCTGGACCAAAAACATAGTGTCATATAATTACATGTTTTTTCAAAGGAATAATTTTTTCTATTGGATCCATTTAAATGAATTCTCTTATCATATCTATCACACCCATACATCACACATCAATAATTATTTCTAATTTTTACCATTATCAAATAATTTTATTTGATTTAATTGTTTTTTCGAGTGGCAGACTGAGTCCCATGTGAGTTTTTGTGGATTTCTAATAAATGAACATTTGTCTTAGCAGTATCCATCACTTAGACATAGCTCGGTTTAAGCTACGTCGCTTCGCTAAATCACCATGCACCCCACCAGGTATGCAATTAATTAATTAATCAGCGATTTAAACATTAAAGTGATCATAAAAAAATAATGAACACATAAAATAATAATATTTAAGATTTTTCTTATTAAATTTGAAAATAATAATAAGAATAATAATATTGTTGGGGAATGTTATTATTTAAATTTAAATTTTAATTTGGTCATAGAGGTTAAATTAAGGATATAATTTTTGAATTATGAACTTATTATTATTATTATTATTATTTTTAAATGGCTTAAGTGTCATTTTGGGGTTTTATTTTTTTCAATTTAGTTTTTATTCTCTTTATATTGTCTTCATATTCTTTATATTTTATTTCCATTTTTTTGGCTTTCACTCTGTTGTTTTCGACGTCGGGCAAGCTAGACATCCTCCTCGGAGCTTCGGCTGACCTCCCACACCCTCGCTGTAGGAGCGTTCCCCTCCAACACGACTGTTATTCCATTTTTGGGTAATTGTTTTCTAAGGGTTTGGTTTGGGTTTGGTTTGTTTATGGTTTAATTTATTTGGTTGTTTAATTGTAGGGAATCATTGTTTTTTTTTGTTATGCGATTGAAGTGTGGTGGACTTTGAGCACAAAATCTACAAAATTGGTCTACACCTAAGTAAGGGGTTCCATGTATAAATATTTCATGATGGATTAATTGGCTTGTTCTATTAATTTAGCATGTCCTTCCATTAATTAATTTGGTTCGAACATATTTTTTTGAAAAGAATTTAACATGAGTTGATTTATTTTGTAGCATGTTTGTATAGTGCATAGTGCATTTTTTCTGAAAACCCTTATTGAGTAATTTGATTGTGTTATATGAGTTCTGCAATAAGGTTATTTAATTTATGAAAAGGTAAGAAATGGATTATGAAGTTGTGATGATGTACATTTTGAAATAAAAAGCGTTTTTGTGTGCGTTTTTTGTGTGGAAAATCATGTGACGTCACATGGAATTGTTTTATATAATTTTTTAATTGTTTATGAAATGATATGGAAGTTTAGAATTGATTTTTGAAAACTGTCTTGCTGTGCATATCATTCCAGAATAGATATTTTTCATTTATTTACTAGTAAAAATTTTATGCCCTATGAGTTTAAATTTTCTGTGAAAAAAACCATGTCGAGCAATCAACTATTCTATAAACTCTATTGCTACTTTAATAAAATATTTTATGGTTGAAGTGGTTTTTAGGTTGTGTTTTTGATGTAATCCCATTTGGTACTTCATGGGTCCGTTTATAAAATTTTTAAAATGTTTAATTAAATGATATTGGTGGTAGAAACAAAGTTTTGATAAGATTATACTATTTTTTTTGCTTATGGAAGTGGGTTTAGGTCGGTCTACTGTGTAAAGTGGTGTTTTTCTCATTTAATTTTATATAAGGAAATATTAATTGTTTTATTAAAAAATTATTAAGTGTGTAATGTTATTTTGGTTAAAAAGTGTAAATGTTCCTAGTGGGTAAAGCTAGTTGACGTGTGTGGAAGTTGAATATTAAATTATTTTGATGGTTTGTTTGACTATGTATGTTCTTTCTTTTACTATGGAGTCTTAATTTAGTTGAATAAGTGTTATAGATTTGGTTTTGGGTTATTTTAGGGTGTGTATTATTTTTAAATGTTTTATTTGGTGTGGAAGTGTAGTGTTGGGTAGAGATAAAACCTCATTGGTTTTTCTGTTTATATATTACATATGAAACGAACTCTAAACTACTTGAGCACAAATGGGAATCTTGGTTAATCGGTTGGCAGACATGGACTAGTGTGCTAGTGATACAGAAGTGGCATTGGACTACTATCAAATAGCTAGATTGATGACTACAACACTAACTACACTTTTGGACGATGTTTGGAGACCAGTAAGTTATGGATGTGTTTCCCTAATAGTGGCTCGTGCACAAGAACATATATTGTTGTTTTTCTATACGATTTCTCACAAATACATGATTTTATTGGTTCCCACATCATGCTAAAATCTTTAGGGTCTTACCCATGTTTTTTCTCCTCTTTTTCTTTTCTCTCACTTTCGGCACACGGTGTGACGTTGGGGTTACTATTAAGTGTTTGTGTGTGTGTTTTAATTTTTGTTGTTTTTCTTTAATGTATTTTTTCATAAAACAGTTTTCATTAAAATTGTTTATGCATTTATTTATTTTTCATCTATTAAATTGAAAATGTAATTTTCATTTCACAATTATGTGTGGAACATTTTCTCGGTGGTATCCTAATGGTCTTTTATCTCACACCCTACATACACCATTGGCTATATATAGATTCTATTTCTTATGCATTCTAGGTTGAGGTATCAATCATAGCATCAGTGGTTCAGGTTTTCAATTGCACTGTTTTGTTGGATTAGAGGTGGTGGCTTGGGGATGTGAATCCTCGTATTTCATGCACGATTGAGTTGGAGGTTTTTTTCCTTTGATTTAGACTCTTTTGGGTTTTTAGTTCATGTTGTAAACATTAAATATGAACTTGGTGTAAGGGTTTTTTTGGTAGTCTGATTTTAGTTTCAATTTATTGATCTTGTTGTTTGTTTTATATTTATTTGTTTAGGTAAATCAATCCCAAGTGTTATTTCTGATACCCGGGAACATGTGCCAGCCCACCGGGAATGGGAACACCCTTCGGGCCTGGCCGTGGACTGGGTTGGGTGTCGATTTGATGGTGACCTGAAATGGTTAATGAAAAAATGGTTTCAGAGGAGGTATGTTCTTGTTATTTGTGGTGTCAGGTAGATCATATATAGGACTATCGTTACTCAAGTGGTAGGTGAGATAAGAGCATCACGAACTCGTACTCAATCTAATCCTCGAGTAACCAGGGATAGTTCAAGATTTTTGTTTTTTATTTGGTCATTGTGGATGAGGGATGACGATAGGAGTTATTTGGTACTAGATGTGGTCTAACATGGAGTAGCGACCCATGTGATGCCCGAGAGTACAGTTCGACACTCCTAGTGGTTGGTGGTTTTCTAGGGTATGGTCCGCTAAACCATTTAGTCAGGTTAGACACGACCACTATTCCTTTTTCCCAGTGGATTAATGTTTGTTATGTATTTATTTAGTTTTTTGGTGGTGCGAAAGTGGGTTTTTAAGGAAACCGGACTTTGGAGTTGCTCTTATTTTATATTGGTGTGTGTATGGAATGATTCATGGGTTGTGTTTCTTTTGAACCTTGTTTCTATAATTTGGAATTTCATTGGTCAAAATAGAATTTCTAAAATAAAATCATGGGTTATTTGATATCTATGTGATTTATTTACTAAATGTGAATAATTTCTAAAAATTATCATGAAATTTTGAAATGGTTTTGAAAACAGGTAGTTTTGGATGTTGAGAATTTTCTGTTTTGAATGCGGAATTGCCTTGTTTTTTCATTGGTATTTTTTTAGGTGATCGCATGTACATGTGGACATGATTAATAGACATTTGGTGGATCATGTGGATGGGTGCCTGAGTGGCACAAAAATGAATACCTGTGAGGCACCAAGGAATATTGGTAATGATTGATTTATTTCTAAGGATGCTTCTTGTTTCCTAGAATGTGTGATTTTTTCTAAAATGAGTTTTTTTCTTAATTGGTTTTGGAAATTGGAAATTGAAATTGAGTTTAGATTGAAGGAGACTTTTTCAAAAAGGCTTTTAGTCTTCGTTCAGCAGTGTTTGGTTTTTCAAGTGGGTGTTTTTCCTTGAAAAAAAAAAGATTTGAAGTTTTAAATTGGAATTATTGGAATTGTGTTTGAGTTATGGATGTTTTTTTGTGATGTGTTTGGATTTGTGTAAGGATGTTTTGTGTTATTGATCAGGATATACCCCCTAGGAAGGTGTCATGGGTTTCCAGTAGGTCTCTCAGTTATTGGCTCAGCCTGGACTCCCAGTGGGGTGATGGAGTTGGGTTCTGCTTGGTTGTATCGACTGTTTGTAGATGTTGAGGACGGTTTGATATCATTGAGTGCTTTGAAAATATTTGGAATGTATTCAATTTTTGAGTGACACTAAATGTTTTTCCTTCCTAATTTTTCTCGAGTATGTTTGGAGGAGTGAGACTACACTAAAAAATGCTGATGGTTACATTTTCGTTGCATGTGGGGATGTCTTGAGAGATCCTCAGGACTAGCCTCATCCCACAATTATACCTATGGATGTGAAGGTTCCTCATCTGAAGAGGAGTGTGAACCGAAGGGTCATATTCTTAGAGTTCTCCTTCTATCAGTTCACATTGCATGTCAGAGATACAACTCAATCTATAATCTCTAGTGTGGTCTATCTGGCCCTTTAACTTTCTCGCAACAATTCTCACTGGGAATGTTAAGGGAGTGGCTTCTTGGGACACGAGGAGAAGTATGTAGATTTATTTTCTAGCAGAGGATGTTCCAGTAAGAGGTGGTCAGCTTATGACTGTGCGGCGGTAGATGATTTAGACATCAGAACCCCAACCATAGGTCTTGGGGTGAATATTTCATCTAGTCAAAACATATTAAATAGGGTATGGTCTTGGTCTGACTTAGGTCTGTAGTGTTATGATGAGGACAATATAAATTTCCAAATTTCAGTATCATCTGTGAAGGATTAAATTTTTTTTGTGAGGGGCATGAAGCTCACGTCTCCTTTATGTGGTGTTAATTTATGGGAGTTTCTCTTCATTCATCAAGAGGTTCGAAGAATATGTATTCTTGTAAAGCCAACAATAATGCATTTTGAAACTTATTGGGATAGATTGTGGATCAAAATTGTACTTGTTTCAATGATGCTCATGTCTTTTGGGATTGACATGTGCGTGTCCAGTTTTCCTCTACGTTAGGGGTTTCTTCAATCAAAGAAATATCTTGTGGTGGAGTTTTGACTACTGTAGGAGTCATACATGATGGTCAGCCTATTTTTGTGGGTCGTGACGAAGAGTTCAGTCTGTATATCTCAAAGTAAACTTGAAATACTCGTGAAAGTGTTGTGGAGTTAAGAAAATTTTAAAATGGTGGGGAAACCCAGTACGGGTCATGTCGGTGTCTTCGCATAGGATTGTTTGGATAAACTTAGGGAATTTCGAGGGTCAAGTTAGTGTTAGAGGTTTTCAGGATAATCAATATTTGATAAGAATCCAAATATGGTGGGGAGACAACCATAGGTAGAACTTGTGGATGACTCTGTTTGCAATGAGGACTTGGCGATGCATCCCCTTATGGTCCTCTCAACCTCAACCATGATAATTGGTTAGCTCGTTTAGTAAGCTTCTGGACGAGTATTCTTGGAGATCTTGAGACGCCCTGATGATCCCTATGTTAGGGTTCAGGGTGTTCCATGTTGTAGTTCTATTTGAGGGGAATTTCTTTTTGTTGGTTATTTTTCTTGGTGATTCTGGTTCAGAGTTCTTTGAAGTTTTAGGACATGGGTGTTTTGAATGCCCGATAGTTGGGTGATTGGGGGTTTGTTTTAGGTCTATTCATGGACCCACTTGGATTCCTTGATTGACATTGTCATTGGGACATTCTAGGGGTAGAAAGTGTCATGGTGGGGAGAATATTCACACCACGACATCGCACATTGGTAATGTTTTTTAATTTTTTACCTTTATATATTTATTTTATTTGATATAAATGTTTATTTTGAGGTGTAGGTCTAGGCCGAAATGAGTTTTTATTGTTTGATGATAAATGAACATTTGGCTTTGTAGTGTCTAACACTCAGACAGAACCCGGTTGAAACCATGTCACTTCGCTAAATAGTTATGTTCCCCTCTTGGTACATGGTTAACCAATTAATAAGTGAGGTAAACATTAAATTTTTCCTAAAAAACAACAAACAAATAAATTAAGATTATTTAATATTTTTCATAATAACAATGATAATAATAAAAATAATAATATTGTTGGGGATTATTATTATTTTATCTATTATTTTAATTTTTTCATGAATGTTAAATTAATGTTATAATTATAGAATTATTAACTTATTATTGTTATTATTATTATAAAATTTCTTAAGTTTCTTTTTTTGGGTTTTATTTTGTTTTCAATTTATTTTTATTAAATTTCTATTTTCTTCATTTTCTTTTTATTTTATTTCTTTTTTTATTTGACTTTCACTTTTTTTATTCTGGCGTCGCGCTATCCCGAGATCCTCCTCAGAGCTTTGTTCCCCCTAGCGCTACCTCACCGTAGGAGTGTTCCCCTCCGACCGGGTTGTTCTTACATTTTTTGTAATTTTTTTGTTAGGGTTTGGTTTTCGTTTGGTTCTTTTAAGGAGTAATTGATCTTATTGCTAGATTTTAGGGCTTATATGTTTTGTTTGCAGTGCTATTGAAGTGTGACAGACATTGCACACAAAATCTACAAAGTTGTTCTACACCAAGGTAGGTGGTTCCACGTATAACTATTGATTTATGGATTAATTTTCTTGTTCAATTAATTTAGCATGGCCTTCCATTAATTACATGAGTGCAAACATACTTCATAAAAGGAATTTAACAAGCGTTAATTTATTTTATAGCATGTTTGTAATGTGCTTAGTGTGTTTTTGTGAACACCCTTATTGAGTCATTTGATTGTGTTATATGAGTAGTGAAATAAGTTTATTTAAATTAGGAAGAGCTATAAATTGTAATATGAAGTGGTGATGATGTGCATTTTTTAATAAAAGGCATTTTTTAGTTTAGTTTGTGAAAAATCATGGGACGTTTCTTGGAATAATTTTATATAATTTTTTAAGGGTTTATGAAATGATACGAAAGTTGAAAATTATTTTCTAAAGATAATATGGGGGTTCAAATCATTCCATAATGGACATTATTCATTTATTTTGTCGTCGCAAGATTATGCCATATAAGTTTGAATTTTCTGTGAAAAAACCATTCTGAGCTATTTACTCTTTTATAAAATCTATAGCTACATTAATAAAATGTTGAAGGGATGAAGTGGTGTTTTGGGTGTGTTTTTGATGTAATCCCATGTGGCGCTTCATGGGTCAATTTTTTATACTTTTATAATGTTTAATTAAATTAAATTGATGGTACAAACCATGTTTTGATAAGATTGTAATGTGTGTTTGGTAATGAAAGCTGATTTGGGTCATTCTAGTGTGTAAAGAGGTGTTATTATCATTCAAATTTATGTATAAAAATTTGAATTGTTTTATTAAATAATTATTATTGTTGAAAAATTATGTTGGTTAAATAGTGTAAATGTTTCCAGTGCATAAATTCATGCGACATGTTTGGAAATTGTTTAATAAATTCTTTTAATGGGTTTTTTTGACCATGTAAGAGCTTCCTTTGACTAGGCTATCATTAATTGGTTGTGTATGTGGTAAAGATTTGGATTTGGGATATTTTTAGTGTGTATGTTATTTTTAAATGGGGTTATTGTGTAAAAGTGTACTGTAGGGTATAGATAACACCTCATTTTTATTCATTGTTTGTGTCTGAAATAAGAAATGAACTCTGAACTACTTTAGCACAATTGGGAAGCATGGGTACACGGTGGGTGGACTGGGACAACTGCGCTTCTGATATAGAAGCGGCATTGACCCAGTTTCACTTAGTTGGATTTACGATTACAACACTAATTAAACATTTGGATGATGTTTGAAAACCACTATGTTTTGGATGTGTTTCCCAACTAGTGGATCATGCGTGAGAATGAATATTTTTTGTGTTTCTATACAATTACTCACTAAGACACAATGTTATAGGGTCCCACTTCTTTCTAGTATCTTTTGGGGCTCTCCTATGGTGCTCCTCTTTTTTTGTGCTCTCACCATCAGCACACAGTTTGATGTTAGGGTTACCATTAAAGTGTGTGTGTGTGTGTGTGTGTTTTAATTTAAGAAGTTTTTCATAAAATTGGGGTTCCTTAAAACATTTTCATTAAAAGAAATTCATGATTTATTTATTTTTCATCTGTTAAATTGAAAATTTAATTGTCATTTAATAATTATTCATGAATCCTTTTATCGGTCGCATCCTACTAGGATTTTATCTCTCACCCTACATACACCTTTGGATGTATATAGATTGAATTTCTTCAGCATTATGGATTGAGTCATCGAGCATAGATTTGGTGGTGTGGGTTGTCAGTGGCACCCTCATGTAGGTTTGGTGGTGGTGTCTTGGGTATGTGACTACTCATGTTATAAGGAGTTTTCAGTTGGAGTTTTGGTTTTACATTGATGTAGTATCTTTTAGGTTATTAGTTCATGTTGTAAATTTTAAATTTGAACATGGTGTAAGGGTGTATTTGGTTGTCTGATTTTTTATTCATTTTATTCTACTTCTGGTTTTTTTATCTTTATTTAGTCTAGTAAATCGTTCCCATGTTTTATTTTTGATACATGGTTACTTCTGTCAGCCAGTGGGGAACGGGAACACCCTTTGGTCCTTTCCGTTGACTGGGTCGGGTGTCAATTTGATGGCGACCGACATGGTTCATGATAATATCATTCTATATAAATGATTATCCAAAATAAATTTTTACCCCAAATTCATTAAAATTCATATTTAATATATCATTAGTATAATAAATGATTTGAAATTAATTACATCTATCTATAGATAAATTCCACGAGAAAAATTGTTAGCATGAGTTTTATAATAATAGATTAATTTAAAAGTACTCAACCATAACACCAATGTTAATTATAATCTATTTCATAAATACAAATTTTTAATACTCAGGAAAACAATATATGACCCAATTCAACATCCAAAAATTTAGAAGGAATGTAAATAATTTAACAAAAGTAAATATAACATATGATTCCAAAAAATATATAGTAGCACACAATGTCACGTAAAATATATTTATATACATAGATCCCAAATAACCATAATAAAAAAATGCATGCATCTCAAAAGGTAAACTATCATGTTGATGAATATATTTCATTTTTCCAGACATGTTGTGTACACCATCGAGGAAAAAATAAAACGTAAGATCACTAACCAATCTCAACATCACTAATATTATCCCAAAAAACTTATCTTTATTATTATTATCTAAATATCGATTGCATATTATGTGTTATTTTACAATAATAATTTTTTCCAAAAAGATCATATTTCCACTAAATCAATATTCTATAAAATATTTCATTTTCATTAAAATAATACAAGAATTACTAGTTTAGTAAAATTATTATACATTTCATGATTAAAATAATATATTTATTAAATTCCAATGAAAAAAACATAAATTATTCCACATAATTCTTAGAACATTAAAATCTATTCATCATCATATTTCTTAATACCAACTTCTTTAATTTGTAATTTGAAATCTCTTCATCCTCAGTAGTGTAACCAATAGCTATACAACCATACTGATTCTGTTTACGATCATTCAAAATTAGTCATTGTGTTTTATAATATCTCTAAATTTACAATTAAAAATATTAAACCATAAATTATTACTTAGGAAGACCATTATTATTTTTAATTTTGTTAATAGTACATTATATTTTTTTATTTATATTCCTTGTCATTTTTTCCACACACATAAAATATTCCTCTTCAAAACATACATTCAAATTTGTATCTATTCCCACATTCTCAACATACATGACCCCGAATATTTCTTCCTCCATGGTCTCCAACAACTGAGCTATCAAAAAACTATATCATTATCTTATTTGGTAAGATTTATAGTAGGTTAAGGTGAAATTTGTTAATCATATCTCATGATGGATAGTTTTGAACAATCACTATATCCATCCATATATTAATATCCCCATTTTGTTCAATATCAACACATATTCTATTAAATTAAATTTTCGTTTAACTAATTCTAGTTTATTCTTTTGAATAATTAAAAAAATAATAGTTTTTGATATAATAATCCTAGTGGGAAACCAAAAAACCTTGGAACATAATTTATAGGAAGTCTAAATCATGATACATTGTTTTAAATATAATAGTTATTAAATTTAATTACAATTCATTCATTGTAATAATATATTCAAATATTATATAGTGGGTGTTCCAAAAAAATGATAATAACAATATAATATCCCTTTGGAGTGTCAAACAAAGAAAATAGTAAATGCCATTTTTAGGTACCATGTAGTGCTTGAGTCATTCCAGACGAACATTTTTCAATGTTATTACCAATAGTTATATATTGGAAAGATCCAAAAAGACATATATTATCAACATAGGGATGAATTTCTAGGAAAACCACTTTATATATTCCATTTCAAAGCTCTAGGATCATCTTATAATCTTATCCATAATGTTAATTTAATTATAATTTTATATAAAAAATAAATTCTTAAATATTGTTCCTAAGGCATCTAATATACATTGTATGAAAAAAAAATATAAATACCAATTCACCTTTAGCACATATCCTAAATCAGCATTATTAATTTGGGACAAATTGAAATAAATCATATCATAAAGGACCAAATAGTTTAGTAGTTTTGGAAGATAGATACATACATTAATCACATTTATACTAGAAAAAATAATAATATATCATTCAATTTTCAATCTGAACCCCATAATTTCATTCTTATATGCATACATATCAATCCAAACATAAAACATGGAATTCCAGGAAACATAACAGAATAAATTTGTGAGCTCAAACACTATGTAATGGTATACATATAATAGAATATGTCATTAATAAATTATGAATAATCAATTTGGAATTGTAAATAATTTAAATTCATATAACAATATCAAGAACATGAACATGCTGAATAATATGGAATTAATTACACATGATCAAAATAATTCCATATAAATAGTCTTAATATCTTGAATCTTATACATGAATATTCAATATAATGAATAATGACATGGAAATAAAAATAACAATAATAAATATGAAATGTATATTACTAGACATCATAATTTTATTACGAATCCATTAGACTAATATATCATATATAAAGTGTTACGACCTCATCCAAATAAGTAATCTAGTTTGTCTCGTAAGACCTAATCGTATATTATTGGGCTATAGAGGGCCCCACCCATCACATAATAAGTCCAATGAATTACTCATATGAATGTGATGGTGTATAATAATAATAGAAAATTTATTGAGTAACAAATAATATGAATGATTAATAAATTCACTAATCAATTATCGTAATCATATACCATTCTGGGTAATATAGTCAATGTTATCTAAATTTTAGATCGCCTATTTAAAGATCATAATCAGTCAAAATAAATAAGAAGTTGTGCCTCATATAACCATATCCCCACTATTTAATTTTTATAATAATGTGTTTTTTCATTTATTGATAGAAATTCAGTAAAGGGATAAATTAAAACATTCATCGGGGAAAACATTCCAATTTTAAAATAACTTATTTAAACAAAAAATGAATAATGTATTTTAAAAATAAACTCCATTAAAAAATACATCAGAATATAAAATGAATGAATCAAAATATAATGGTCAAGAAGGTGGTAAATTTCATACATGCAATATACGTTAAAAGTATTCTTTTAACAATATTGTATGAATTGCTGAAATGTACATTATTTGAAAAATGAAATAAGTAATACATTTAATTTATATTGAAAATATAATTAATGTAAAAATTATTTAATAAATAATTTGGAGAATTTTAAAACCATTATTTATAACATTTTTAGAAAATATTTATTTGGATGACAAACGTTTTTGGATAGATGAGATAAATAATGTTGAATTTTCATAAAAACATTTTTCTCATTTAATTGATGTATCAATGGGAGTTAAAATCATACAAATAATTGAATATATCATTATGAAAAATAAAATATAAAAAATAATTAGTTATTTTCAGAGGTTTGTCATAATAATTCCTCATTAGCAACTTATTCATATAAAATTCTGATAAATAATGAGACTATAACAGAAATCATTAAAACATTACTAATTAATGAAACATAAGAACCATGAAAGATATAAAATAAAATAAAACATTAATTTCCATTAAATGAATGAAATAATGTAAAATATATTAAAATTTTTAGTAAGTTCAACACACACAAGAACTAAGTGATAAATGTGTAAAATATCTAACAGAAGTAAAACTAATGAGAGAAACCCTTACCACTTCTTTGATGTAATTATTATAAATTTTGAACCTTTTATAAAATAAGGAAAATAATATTAAAAATACATATATGATTTACTTATATACTTTTATCAACTAGGTATTAAATGGTCATTTCTAAAATAACTTTTTGGGGTGATAACTACTTCATTTATCATATATGATTTTGTACATTAAATATTGTCACATTTTTTTTTGTATTGTTACTACATAACCTCCAAATTTATAAAAATTATAATAATTTTCTATATATTAACTCTAAATATTTTTATAGTAATATAGTCATTTTATATTTTGAAATAGGATTTCATATTTCTGGTAGAGGGTATCCCATATATTCGTATGAACATTGTTTCTATTCTTCAAAATAGATTGAATGAATGCAAAATAAAAATAAATTCACATTTGTTAAATCATTATTATTTTATTTATAAAATTTATATAAATAAAACACATCTTCATTACCATATTTGTAAATCATTAGGGAAAAATGAGTAACATCTCATAAGGATGTTGTAGTCATCCGTACCCATTAGCAACATTTTTGTATCCCCCATAGAATGGAATGTAAGAATATTTAAGTGATACAGTGATAATATAAGAATAATTAAGTAAACAATATAATATATATTCGTTTAATGTATACTTATTACCATCCATGAATAATATAAAGGGTAAAAACACCTGAAATTGGTTCACAAGGTGGTTGTATGTCATTCAATCGATCAACGTTATTATTTTATAATGAGTTGGAAGGTAAAAAAGGATATATGAAATTATAATTAAAATTTAATAGTATTATCATGAATATTATGTAAATATTTTAAAAATATCAACAAGTTCATCGCATAAAACTTGTTATTGTAATTGAGTTAAATTAGTACATGAATCAGTAGTCCGCTGTAAATATAACCACTCATTTTTTCTTCCATTTGGTAGAAGTGGAGATGCATATAAGTTTTTAAATTAGAGTAATAATATATCAATATATGAGATGAAATTTTTTATTATATTATAACTATTTCATAATTTTTTATGGTGGTGGATGATGAAATAAAATTAAAATTCATATTCAAGGATGTTTACTTTTTTTTTCAGATGACCTCTTTAGGAATGAATTGACAGAATTCCAATATTTTCATTCTGATCAACCCATGTAATATAGATGTTGGTAGAAAATTATTGTAGGTATTTGGAAATTATTATTCAAAATATAATTGGTTTTGGAGGATTTATTAAGATTGGATTAGTGTGACCTTTTAAATGTTGGTGAGAGTAAACACATAGAATTTTTTTGAAAAAAATGGATACTCAATTATCACAATCCATAGGGATCCAATGTTTGTCACTCTAAACCCATGGAAGATATGTGATATAAAAATTTCATAATTATATATATTTCATATATATCATATTAATATGTTAAATCCATAATTATATCCATTATTGAATGGTGGCGAGGGAAATAATAAGTAAATCGGCTTGTGAGGAGGTAGGTCAACGTACACAAGATAGATTATGTAATTTTCCATTTGATCTAAGTGGATATGGTTATAGGTTATGGAATTAAAATAATAAAATACCATTATATAGAAGATAATTTGTTTATTATATTATCATGATATAATAATATTTGTTTGAGGTGGAAGGACAAATAAAATAAAAATAATTGTTTAAGAATGTAACAAAATCACTGGACGACCACCATAATTTTTCCTCCAAATCATTTTTAAGATGTCATTATGATAAAAAAAAGTCTTGTATAATTTTTTTTGAGGATACATGAATTTATATGTTCCTTTAATTACTAAACTAATAGTTTTTAGATGTCTGAGGAGGATAGGAGAGAGAGTGGGATTTTATTTGTGGGAGAGAGGATAAACATGGAATTTTTTTAAAAGAAAAAGTTACACTAAAATTTTTAATATTAAAAAAGGATAAAAAATGGATACATTGTGATTAATTTAATATATATATTCTAAATATTTTCATAGAATATAAATTGGGCATGTTTGAAGTCATTTTAAAACCATATATTCTTATTTTAACACCCGATAAATATATTTTCATATTAACTAATGTAATTACCATTTACTGTTTTCAATATTAATTACGGTAAAAAGTAACACTGATATAATTATTTAATAAAAATTATGATGATTCAAAATATGGTATTTTTTTCAAAATATATTAAAAATGAGGCCAAATTATATTTAAATTTAAACCCATATACATTCAAAAAAATAGTTTTCGAATGAAAAATTAAAACAATAAAATATATTTATATTGTAATACAACATAAAATTGATTATAATGACCTAAAATAGATAATATTTATTAATATTTGATAAATTTTACATTTAAATTACATTAAAATTTAATTTATCTCTGAAATTTTTTTAATGAAATTGTAGTTTTATAAAAAATATGATTCTGTCTGTATTCATTAATAAATTACCGATTTTATTAAATTATAAAAAATTAACCCAAAGAATAATTAAAATAATGAATTTAAAAGACAATGTTGATTTATTAAAATAAATTTTCGAGAAATTTTTAAAAATAAAATTTAATTATTTGTAAAAAGCGCTACAAAACCAAAATTATGAAATATATTATTTTCAGAAAAAAAATTCATTTGCATTAAAATTTCTATTATTTTATTTTGAATTAATACATAGACACTAAATTTATTTTATAATATTTTAAAAATATTGTTTTAATAATATTGTTTTTCCTATTAATGCAAGAAAACATAATAGTAATGTTACTATGGTCATGTTTAGATAATAATATTTTTATAAAGTGTTGTGTTTTATTTAAACTTGGTGTTACGTTCATCCTATGTTGTCACATAAATTAGATATATTTTTTAAAAAAAATATCATAAATTATTATAGTGGTATGTTATATTAAATGATATTTGTTCAGTGTCAAATACGTTTTCAAATATGATGTTTCTATTTTAAAATATTATTTCATATAACTAAAAATTGATAAATATGGAATTAATATTTAATATATACATTAAATTACTCATTATGACCAACTGTGATAGAAAAAATTGAAAATAATTACTTGGGTTTGAGAGGCATTAATACTCAATTCATATGAATGATGGCTTTGCATCACATTTTTCGAAAGAAAGATAAGGGTATTGGTTATTAGATTAACATAATAACATCTCATCATATATAAAATACTAATGTTCTTATTTTATAATGATTAAATTATATTTGCAGAAGGTAGAATGAGGAATAAAATGAAATAATTTGGTTACTAAAAATATATTTTTTCAGGACAACCTAATAATGATTATACGTAACATCTTCATCTTCTTATTTATGATCATAAATTGAAATATATGACGTGTTGAATGAGTTAGGGAATTCATTATTCTTGGTCCAGGATTATTATAAAGGTTCTTAGATTGTTTAAATGAGAGTAGAGTTTGTTTCCTTAAATAAAAGGGGGAGATGACACACTTTGAATTTTTAATAGGAATAAAATATATTAATGCATTAATCCTTCCAAATTACACCAATGGGGAATATTTATTATTTTTTGATAATATTGGTTCTAAATATGGAATTAATATATAATGTAGACAAGTATATAAAAAATTATAAACCTCATCACATATGCTTAACCCCAGAAAAACATATTTTAACATTATACATATTAACATATAATTATTTTTTACTACTCATTAAGAAAAATATTAAATATATTTTATTAAATACAATTATTTATAATAATTCTATAAATGGTGACTATTAAATTGAATTATTTTGTTCAATTTGGTGTATGTTGTTTTAATTCTAAAATCAAAAAACCCAATAAAAATTGGTTTTCAGAATAATGACATTATTATGTACAAAAGTTTTTTCATAAAAAATATCTTATTAACGAAAAAAAATAAATATATTATGAATACAATTATATGAACTAATATTTATTTCAAAATATTTTATAATATAATTAAATTTATTAATATTTGAAAAAACAATATTTCTCAAAAAAATTATTTATCTGTATTAATTGAAAAAATAACTTTTGTAAAATAATATATAAATTGTAATATTAATATGAATTACCTGAAAAATTAATATTTTATGTTCATTTTTTCAAATTCTATTTCTATAATTTAGAAATCATAAATTTATATAAAACCATTTGATGACTAATAACACAATTTTTCTAGAAATAATTCCGTTTAGATTTTGAAAAAATATTTATATAATATAGATATTGTGAATACAAATTTGTAAAATATAATTGATAAATATTAATAAGAATTGAAAATAATTTTCATTAAATTTCTAAGGTTTTTTACACTTAGTATTTACAGAGAAAATATAATCAGAATATAGAATAAAAAATAATCAAAAAGTTGTAAAAATAAACAACTTTCTGGATATGAAGTACTAGTCAATGTAATAACTATAAAATAACAATAAAACAAATAAAAACACATACATAGAAGGTATTCATATGGTATCTTCAAAAAGTATTCTCAGTGGTTAATATAAAATATATTTAGATTATATCATTGATAAATATAATATAATAAATGTTTCATTAATATAATTATCAAGAAAAAACAATTTTTATATTGAAATTAATTTTTAAAAAACTACAAATAATGATAATAATTAGGAAAAAACTATTTGAAATGATTCTTTGAACCAATTAATGTAATATTAAATCCATTTCAAGGTCATGTCTTTGGAAATTTGGTTCATGTTGAATATGATAAAATAGTGATACATTTTACATTTTCGATAAAAAATCAAAAAGACCTTCATTTGGAAAATTGAAACAACATGTATTTGAATTTTTTTTATAAATTCATACATGGGTATGGTTTACATCAAAAAATTTTACCTGAATTGGAAAAACTATATTCAAAACCATGTAGTTAATATAAGGAAAGGTAGGTTAATGTGTCCTGACGGGATACAAAGTAATAATTGTTTTCCTTAAAAAAATTGTTTATTATCTCAACCATGTAAAAGAGGAAAATAGAATGACAAAAATAATATTTTAATAAATATAAATTTTATTAGAAAAAATAATCTTATGATTAATATGGAAAATTCACATAATTATCATAAATGAAACATAGACCTAAACATTCACAAATAGTAAAGAGACTGTGAAATAAACTGTTACCTAAAGTATAAAATGATTCCTAACTACATTTATCTTCTTATATAATAAATTAATGATTATTAATAAAATTTAAATAAATATTATAAAAACAATATTATCATATTATCAAATTTTAATAAAATTTATTATTCATTAATTAATAAATTCAATTATTTTCAGTGTTAACTATTTTGTTTTCAATAATGTTTCATTTTAATAGTAAAAATACATATATATTTAATATTATATCATCCATTCAAAAAATTTAATCATTATATAAATATAATAAATATTAAATATAATTTGATATAATTTTATAAATGACAGAGACAAATAAAAAAATTTATATTATTCTTTGAGATGGATAGACATACATGCACTTCATCCTTATTTTAAATTTTTTATGAATTGAATAAAAAAGGGAAAAAATAATTCACCTATAAAGAATAATTATTTAATGAAATATATGGTATAGTTTTTTATATATATCATTTTTACCACTCATGTAAATCAGAAATAATATTTCACATCACATCATAGATGTGGTAGTTTTCATGTATACATGAGCACTGTTATCATTTTCCAAAGGGTGGAAAATAAATAATATAGATTTGATATTATAGGTTTAGAAGAATAAAAATTACATAAACGTCATATATAATCATTATAACCTTCATATTAACCCTCCTAACTCATGTTCATCGAAAATGAATTATATCATTGTCAAAAGTTCGTGGTTAACACGTATTCTTGATCGATTCATTCACTTCCCACTTTATTGAAAATATGGTAAAACATTATTGTCTAATTATCATAATTTTACTATATTTAAGAAATTGAAGTTGTTATTTTATTATGAATAAAATAAAACTAGTGTCCATATCAGAAAAAAAAATTTATATTATTCAAATATGCTTCTTTCCACTTTTTTGAAAAGACTCATTAAACTTATTTCTTAATCCTTGAAGGACGAGAAATTGGAATCACTTGAATATATAAGGAATGGGGATTAGATATTTGGAGGTATTTCTTAAGGTAACAGATAATATAGATAGTTGGAACGATGTGAGGAAGATAAGAGAATATGTTCCCAATTAAATGTGTAGAGAGGCGCACTCTTGTTATTTCATAATGTACTAATATGTGAGAAATTAATTTTCATTTAAATTTTAAATAAAAATTGGAATAATTTTAATATTACATTGTATGAGTCGTAATAATTTCTCACAGAAAAATTGTGTACACATTTGGTAATCTTAACCCCAATCCATTTTTTACCAATGCTAACACTTTTCACAATTTCAAACATTTTAAAGATCATTACTATTTATATTACTATAATAATTCAATTAAACAAAATGTGAAACATAACTGGGCCATTTTTTATATATTTAATATTATTCCATTAACATGAATAGTGATAATATTATAAAAAAATTTCAATCATTTAAAAAAATATTTTTCAATATAAAATGTCATTAATGACATTTATTAAAATATTCAAGAAAATTGAAGTTACCATTTTCTAAATATGAATTAAAATATTATATATACCATTTTCACATCAATATTTGTTTTATATTTATATTAAAATTGGTGGGAAACTATTAAAAACCATGTATTAATAGAAGATTAATTATTTAATAAATAATTGAATATTCTCAACAAAAAGAAAGCAATTATTAAATAATATTAAATTATTAATTAATAATATTAATAAAAAATAATGAAATATTAATGAAAAAACTAAATGATACTTTATTAATTAATAATTTTTTTTCTTCACTTAATTTTATGAAATTATTATTACTATTTTTTTTTAAAAAATCAATTGATTTTCATTTATTATGAAATTTATATAGAAGTAATGTTGAAATAAATAAATTATTGATATATTATTCTAAATCAAATTATGATATATAATAATTAATTATTAAACATAGATAAATTAATTTTATGAAATTAACGATAATGATGATGATAATAATAATTAAAATAATTATTATTATTAAGGAAAAGAAAATTTTTTAAGAATTTGTTTACTATTTTATAGAAAATATATTTTTAAAATATATAGAATTATATTATAATGCTGTTTTATAAAATATTTAATTTATAACTATATATAATTATATTACTATTGAATAATAATTTATTATATATTTTTATAAGTTTTAAAAGTATACATTGTTTTACAAAAATATGTCACATATTTTTCCTTAGAAATGCTTTAACCAAATGAAAAAAATAGAAAAGGGTAGAAAAGTCAAATGTGAAAAGTGAATAAAAATGTATAATGTAGAAATGGTGAATGAAAAACAATAAAAAACAAATAAATTATCTAAAAAAATTAAAAGAATCTTGTTGTCGGTGTTGAAATGAAGTAGGAGACCCTTTTATATATGTTTTATGACACCCATATACTAGGAATAATAAGATAACTATATATTAAAAATATAAAATGTTAGTCAATAAATTATATAATAATATGTATGAACTTAACCCTTAAAACACCACCCATCCCTCTCTCGACATCCCCAACAAGCTAAAAATAATATATTTTTATTCAATATCAATGCAAATGTACTGAACAGCTGGCTATATAATAAACAATACCCAGGTTGATTATTTCCAAATGAATAGTACTTATACTACTATTATCGGGGAATCATTGATATAATTTAATATACTATATTGTTATATATATATATATAGAACTCATTTTTCACAAGACAATTACCTGAAATAATTCTATCCTAACTCATTCCATCTATTTTTCTTCACATCTGGAAAGCAATAAGCTTCTGTTTCATCTATTATAGGATTGAGTTTTTATTCAAATTTTCTTTTATATTTTTTGAAGTTTTTATTTAATTTTATTCTTCAATTTATGCTTTAATTTATGGTTTTTTACGGGATGAATTTTATTTTGAAATATATATGAATGTATCTATATATGTATATACATTCAAATTCCAAAATAGATGGATGATAAAATTTAATAATTATTATCCAATTTAATTTTTTTCCAAAATTTAATTTGAATTACAACCCTTCTAAAAATTTCAATGACATATATCTCTATATATATGTGTATATATATTTACTTATATATATATATATATTTTAGAGAATTTATTGTACAAATAACAATTTCTAAATTTTATATAATATTTCATAAAATA
Organism: Viscum album; assembly: GCA_963277665.1. NCBI lineage: Eukaryota > Viridiplantae > Streptophyta > Magnoliopsida > Santalales > Viscaceae > Viscum > Viscum album. The sequence continues at coordinate 1,016,753,707 of OY728140.1, read as the reverse complement.
ATAATAAAATTTCGTTTTGTTATTGTTTTCATTAAGTATATTATTAAACAAATAAAATGAGAGAAGTTATTATTTTATATATATTTCATCATTTTATGTGTACCATTCTTTTGAATTCTAAAACATATCATTTTATGTGTCGTTTTTTTTTTGAAATTTCCCTGAATGTCATATATAATATTAGATATGAACTTTATATAATTTATTATTGACATTACATGCCTTTAAATTTAATCATTCATTTTATTCTAAAAGATGATAAATTTATGTTATAAAAATAAAAGAAAATCCATAAACCAATGGATATCTCATTTTAATTTTTATAAAATATTAAAAAAATGACTAACCTATGATAAGAAAAATTGTAAGATTATTTTCTAGAATTGAAATAATTTAATTATAGTTTTGTAATATTTTATGGTTTTGAGAGAGAAATGAAGGACCGTGGAAATGTTTTTATTTCAATTAGAACTAGATTATATTATGATATGTCATGGTATGGGGAGTATTCCCATGAACTTAAGGGGACACTATCTCACATATGATATGAATAATTGGTGTTATGGTTTTATTTAGGCATGGGGAGTATCTCAATTAATCCATAAAAAATATTATTTTTTTAATCGATAAAACCATTTTAAGTTTTCAAAAGAATTATTTTTTTATTATATACGATTTACAGTGAATTATACATTGTTCCAAAAACTATTTCAATTTATAGAAAAACTTTGGAATAATGGTTTAATAAAATGAATAATTTTATAAATGTTTACAATAAAATTTTAATTTTAAAAGAAAGTCATATTTAAATAATATTTAAAACCCCTTTCTTTGAATAATTAATGACTAACCCAAGTTTAAAATTATTTTTCCCTAGTTTATAAGAATTTCAATTGGTGTTTATTATTTATTTTGAATAATCACTTATGAAGACATTTATTTAATTTTTTTAAAATCATTGAAAATTTTTAATATAAAGATCGAATTATCAAAAACAATGACAATAAATGATCCTTGTATGTAAATGATATATATGTTTTCCTTTAGTATTTAAAAAAACATACATCATTTTTTATTCAACCTGTATGTGCTTGTTTGAGGCCTCACACATGGTATTAAGGTGATGGAATATATAACATTAGAGAGTAGATGCTATAATTTAGAAAAACTCCAAGCGGTGGAATATATAAATTCAAAAAATCTACTTTTCCTAATTTTAAAGATATAAAATCGAAATTTCCTAGAGTCCACCGAATGAATTTTGAGTGTGTAATGATTTTTTGGGGGGAAGAAGGTATCATCATGAGTTTAAAGAGAACTATTATTTATTTAAAAAATAATTTCATATTAGAAAAAATATTTAAAAAAGTATAATTAATATTTAAATATAAATTATGAATATAAATAAATAAATGAAGAAATTAAAAAGGCACTCTTATATGATAATTTGTTAATATATAATTGAATATATTTAAATATTTTCATGAAAGAATTACTAATTGATATGTTTTTGAATGATGAATTGATTTTTATATATTATAAAATTATTATTATTTATATAATTTTTAATTTAATAAATAAATTATTGAAATATTGAATTAAATAAAATTACGACTTGGAATTATTAATGTTTACTTTTAGAGTATTTAATTTATGAAATTAAATGTAATGATAATAAAAATAATAATAATTATGGTTTTTTTGTAGAAAAAGTAATCAATATTAAGTTAATATAGTTATTAAATATATGATATTATATTATTATTTGGTTTTGTAACATTTTTAAATAATAAATATATATACTTATAGTAATATATAAAATTAATATCATATATATATGTTAAAAATTTTTATAAAGAATGTGACTTGTATTATTTTAAATAATACAAAAACAAATTGAATAAAATAAAAAGGCTGTAAAGAGAAAGCTGATAAAAAGGAATAAAAATGATAAAATTATAAAATGTGAAACCAAATTGATAAGTAAAATCAAAATATAATATAAAAAATGAAATGGACACCAATTGGGGGGGAATAAATCAAGTGGGATCCCCTTTTATTGGTGTTTTATAACACCTATAAAGTGTGAATAATAATATAAGTATATAATATACATATAATTTTTGTGTTTTTGAATTATATAAACTTTTGTATGATCTTAGCCCTTGACACACCAACCGTTCTTATCTCATCATACTCCGTAAACAATAAATATAACTCATATATTCATTATCAACCCAAAAAAACCAAACACCTATCTACAAAGTAATGAAACCCTCATATTCATGTTTTCCAAATACATAGTATTTACACTACTATTATTAGGGAATAAATGTTATAATTTAATATACAATCTCGTGTGTGTTTGTGTTGATTTCATGTTGCACACCCTACAATCCTAAACTCATCCTCCCCCACCTCATTTTTTTCTTTTTTATGGTGTAAAAAATCCAATAGGCATTCGTTAACTCATTCATAGTATGAATTTAACATCAATTTTTTAAAGCATTTGATTTTTTATTTTTTAATATACCAATTTAGGTTTTGGGTTATTGTTTTTTAATGGATATTTTTAATTTTAAAATTTATATATATATATACACGTAAATACTTTAAAATTATATAAAATAAGGACGGTCGTATTACATAATTTATATCAAGGCCCTATTTGTACTTCAAAAATTAATTGGAATTATAACCCTTTAAGGAAATCCACTGATTTTTAATTATATCACTCAATATTAATGTATATATATATATATTTATATATTATTGACAATTTATTATATAATGAAATATTGTATTATAATAAATAATTTGTCTCAAGAAATTTAAAATATGGTTTTGTCGTAGTCTTTATTATATTATTTCTTTGAAAAATAAAATGATAAAATATATTATTTAAATTATATTCGACCATTTTATGTGAACCATTCATTCAATTGATAATAGATATAATTTATTGTGTGAATTTATTTATGTTTTATTGAATATCATTTATAATATTATATATTTACATCATCTAAGATATTATTTACAATCAATCTATTATAATTCATGCTTCATGCTTCTGTTTAATTTATTTTGTTGTTATATTGATTTAATTCAAATAAAAGAAATACATTATATGTATTGATTTATTTTTGTAAATTTTATATATTCATGAGAAAGTAATAACGAGCATTTTATTTCTTATTTTCGAACTAGAGAATCAAATTATATGATATAAAATGGGAAGTAAACCCATGACAAGAAGAGGATGTCGTCCCACCTGTGATATGGATATGTGGCCTCAAAGGGTTCTTATGGACTTCTGAGTATCATGATTAATCTAAAAAGAATTATTTTGAAAATGGATAAATACAGTGAACAATTTAAAAAAGAAATATTCCAAATGTCTCATTACACCATATATATATATATATATACCACATCATCATTTCACTCTATATTAACTAAAATTTCTCCGAAGTAAATATATTTTTATTTTCTTTGATGTTGATTAGGTTAATAATAATTTCATTAAATTCTATAGTGATGGATGTGGGGTGATGATCCATGATGATTAGGGAAATCCATACTTTCCTATGTATGGTTTTTAATATTATATGTTTTTTCAAATTATTTTGAATTGATTTTTAAGTTGCTTATATATAACTAATATAAAGATTGTTATTAGTGATATAATTTTTTTATTCTCAGTATTTTGATTGATTAATAAATTATATAATATAATACAACACACATTTATTCATAAAAAAATATTACTAAAAAATATATTCATTACATCATACCCCTTTGAGATTTGTCCAAAAAATGTAATCCAATATTATTGAATAAAAATATATATGTTACTTATATTTCATTATGTTATATTCTTCTCATATTGCAACATTATAGTTATGGATACACTATAATGCTATGATAGAGTGAGTTTTCTTGTAGAGTAGAAAATGTTCTATGTGGTCAAAGATAATTAATAGTGATATTCGAAGGGATGAGGTATGTACTTCCTCATGATAGATACATAGAACACGTCATGAAATTGAACCATATATTGTGTAATTTCTAGTGATAAGCCACTAATCCTATGCAATAAAGGGTCCAATAGGGTACAATGTCCTTAATATGATAATTCCATTCATTACAAACCACATGAATCTCTTAAATGGTGATATTCGAAGGGAAAAATAATTATCCCATAAGGAACTCTATGTTCCTATTAAGGATTCCATAATTTATGTTTTCATTAATTTCTAATGATTTTATACAATTTCGGATTTATTTTTAATTATATGTCATCTCTTCCTAAAAATCATGGACAACAGATTTTATTCTAATACAACATCTAAACATATTGGAGTTCATCATTATTTCATATAAAAGGGATCATATAGAGAAAATTATATACGTTTGTGGAAACTATATTTATTTGATAAATAACATAAAGGGAGATGTTTATCCTATACAGCTATAAATTCATTTGACCTTTTTGATAGAAAATCGTAGAGAATATGTATAGTCCTTTCAGATTGGTCATCATCTTGTGGGTGATAGTCCTTAATAAAATTCAATTAATTATTCAATTAAAGGTAAATAACTACCCAAAATTTGGATGAGAAACATTGATCATGATTAGAAATGACACAATTTAGATCCCCATGAAACATCACCACTTCCTTTACATATGTCCCAATATGTAATTCTTGTTAGAAATATTCTTCAATGTAGATAAAGTGGGACTCATTGGTTATCTGACTGATGAAAACTCATATCACATCATTTCTTTTGTATAAACTCTAGAGAATTGTGACAATTTTCATTGTGATTTTACACTAATTCAAAATGTATAGGAGAAATTATTTCTTCATCCCCTTGGAAATATGTCACTATGATTAAACATGCGGACAAAAAACCCATTTAGGTGTACTAATATATCTCATTAATCATATTTTCTCATTTAAATTTCTCTTGAAAATCATAGTACATTAAAGTTCTTCAATAATGGATAGAGAATGATAGTCCTTTTCTATAATACAATATAAAATTCGGTGTATTAGATGGTATAATAACACAAATACTACTTCCAAATTGAATGACATGGTTCTCATCGGTATTATAACGACCCATACTTTACATACATTGTTAATACTTCAAAATTGAAGCACACTTATTACAACATATGACAAAACCACAAAGGACCGTATAGGTATAGTGTCTTTAGAAACTGGGAAACAGAAACAACTGGTTCATAAATCTTCTACAGTGTCTCCCATTTATTTCATCATATCTAGGGTCCCTTTTAGCATATTCTACTTAATATCCATCTTCCTGACCCGGGGAAAAGAAAACATAAAAGGGTGAGCTCAAATTCTTAGCAAGGGAAAATAAAGGAAATAAAAATCATATCATATCTTTTTGAAAATCATAACCTACAAAAGAGATCATAATATCTTAAAATCGAACAAATCATAGAAGTGAAAATGAGATCCCCATAATCATAACATAAAACGTGAAACTTTTTTGCATGCACACATAATCATGGAAAATCATTTCTTGTTAGTCATGACTCATTGCCAACACTATCTTAGTGGACAAAGTCCCTTTCTGAACCGAGTCACCCTCATTCCAGTCCTGTTTCACTGAACCGGTATAACCTACCATTCCAGCCATGTCTATCTCATGACGTATAAAATCTTTACCCAATGCATTGGAGGGAGATATAGGTCCCACCCATCTTATAATGAATCCTTTCTTATGTGTGCCACATAATCATAAACCATACATCATAGCGTAACCCATGTCATAAAAATGGGATTCTTAAACAACATGACATCATAAAACAATTCATATAAGATAAAGGAATTCATAAAAATATTTCCATCACAACATAATAAAATCCATGTAATAATAGGGATAAAAACAGAACCCTTTATCATATTAGATGGAAAATAATTTTGATAAAACACTTGAACTTCATTCTTGAGGAAAATATCCTTTCTACTTCAAAAACATTTTTCATTTAATAACATGTCATACGACTTTAAAATAAAAGAAGTTGATTAAAAATAAACTTGAAAACTTGTAAAGGAAGTTTCTTGGAAATAATGTTTTAAAAATCCATTCATTCCGTATAAGTTAAAAAAACATTCTTCGTACTTTTGTCAGAAAAGTCAAAAAGTACCTCGTCCGAAAAATGACAAAAGATTCCTTTCATACATATTACTAAAAACTCACCTAAGGGTAAAAATGGATTTAAACAATTGTAGGTGGAGGGAAATAATATTACATATTGATGAAACATGGATGTGGATGATAAAATACACCCCAGTAAATACTTATGAATAAACAATCTCGGATAAAAATGATATTGTGATATTTCCCTTACCTTAGGTCCGATTTGCTTTGTACGTGTCCGAAGATCCTGTATAATTGTTTAAATAATGTTATTGACTTATTCCAGAATCATACATATTGATATGATATCATATATGGTCATATTCTTATCTTCTTGTTAGTAATATTTCATTGTTACTTGTTACTCTGGTCTTTATTGCCTTTTGTTCTTATGTGTGTTTTGCCGAATAAATTCTTATTCTTATTTTAAGGTTATAGATACCTTATATCCAGAATGGTATTAGTGTAACATATATCATATTTATTCATTCAATTCATTTATATAATTATTATGTAATGATGATCATGTAGAACGAGTCGCTTCACATCGTGGAGACGATATTCCGTACGTACGCACAAGTGATGATATCATTCCTATGATCGTGGAATTGTATTGGAGTATATATATATATTATTTCAGTATCAATATTACTCTATAATAATCATAAATATTCACTCATTACACCATTATACCCATCCTTGTAAAGTGATGGTGGAAAATAGATTACACCACGGCGTGGAGACGGTATTCCGTACGTACGCACGCGCGGTGATTTCATTTTTCCGTAGGATGGATAGAAGGTGAATTAGGGTTGTTTCATATTTATAATAACATATCAGTATGTAAGTAATACTGATGTTATTACTTTATCATGAAACAACTAAAGGATAAGAAGTTGAAGAAGAATGAAATTGAAAAGATCGGTAACAGATATTACCTCTTATTTGGAATGCCTCTTTGAATCCTCCACTTAGGGAACTAAGATTGGTCTTTGAAGAAGACCAGGACCTCTAGGATTATTCTAGGGAAGTTTAGAGGATAAAATGGCAGGGGTTGGCCGATCTTGAGAGCTCAAATTGGTGTGAGGAGGAGGGGGAGGAGGTGCCCTTTTATAAGGGAGGAGAGGGGCACCTTAGGAATATCTCAAAATATTATTTTATATTAAAGTCAAAATCGGTTTATAATGGTTCCAAAGGGTCTTATTTCGAAGATAAAGAGTGGAAGGGTCGAAATCATATCAACCAATAGGATTTATACAAGTTTAGGGTATTATTTTAACCTTATCAATTAGATTTAACTCTAAGTTTAATAATTTAACTTTTACCGTGTCTTTTTGTTTTATTTCACTATATGGTTAATACACTTACTATAACATGCCAAACGAACCCCAAATTGTTTATTATTAATATATATATCCTTATCTAAGTCATTTTGCCGAACTATAGATTTTTAGGAATAAAATAACAATTAATAATATAATATTTGATTTAAAAACTATTTTGTGTCAATTTTGACACTATTTGATATATGATTTTTGTGAAAGTCATAACAGAATTATCTGTTCGAACCAAGTTGATTAAATCAACACTAATATATCATAGTAACCTATAAAATTTGTGTAATTCATAAAAAGTCTCAAATTACATTTATTTTGGTGTTTATAACATCAATTATGTCAATATTTCATAAATAAGATAATTACTGCATCATAATTGTGTCATAAATAAATTAAATTATTTAATGTCTAAAAATTATAAATAAAATACCATTATGTGGGAAATCTTTTTAGATTTCTAATGAATATTTATAGTCGAATTTATCCTATGTATAACCCCATATTAAAAATGATTTACTTATTAAACTTTGATTTTAACTATTTTAACTCTTCTTTAAATAAATTAATAATAAATGTCCTAATCTAACCCAAGTGGGCCTAAATGGTCATATTTTATTCATAAGGTTGTTTTTGGTTGAATTAAACTTATCCAATAGAATTAGGACATGTGCTAGGGTAATATTAATATCATATTTACCCTTAGTTACCGTATTTACTATTAACCGCTGTAAAAAAAATAAAAAGTTACTATTCACCAAAAAATTATTTTTATCTCATTGAACCACATTTTACTTACTAATATCAACCATGTCTGTTGGATTTTCTAAATTCCATTCACAGAAGCGTTAAAATTATGTTTTATGCAAAATTCAGTTTTTAACCTACCACTTAGTGGTCTCACTATTCATAAAAAATTGAAAGTTTTCAGAAAAATAACAAAATTTTACCCTAGGCTAATTTCGGTATTCCGAATCCAAAAATAAAGTCCATTTAAAAAATAAAAATTATAAAATTTCAAAAAGTGGTTATTACTATTCATAACGGCTAGTTTTAATAATATTTTAATAGCATATCGTTGTTTAGTGAAACTCAGTATTGCGTACGACGCAAGCTATCGAGGAAGGTTGCGATTGCGTGTAAAGTAAGCCAAGCTAGTATGTAGTGAAAGATTCCTTTGATGATATATAAAAAACAAAATATTACTCATAAAAATCTCGGGTGTTACATTCTACCCCCCTTAAAAAGAATTTCGCCCTCGAAATTCGTCACTTTGTAACAAACAGATGAGGATACTTCTCCCTCATCATATCCTCAAGCTCCCATCTAGCTTCTTCAAGTTGGTGGTTCCTCCATAAAACTTTCACCAATAGAGTGGTCTTGTTTCGTAGGACTTTTTCGCTACGATCCATAATCTCTATCGGTTGTTCTTCATAAGAAAGATCTTGCTCCAACGGTACAACTTCTGAGTTGAGTACATGTGAAGGATCAGGTATGTACTTTCTCAGGAGAGATACATGGAACACATCGTGAACTTGAGAGAGATTCGGTGGAAGCGCCAATCGGTAAGCTACCTTCCCAACACGATCCAGTATTTCGAAAGGACCGATATATCTAGGGCTCAACTTCCCCTTCTTTCCAAATCTCATAACCCTCTTCCAGGGAGATATTCGTAAGAACACTTTATCACCCACTTCAAACTCTAGGTCTTTTCTTCGGTTGTCGGCATAACTTTTCTGTCGACTCTGAGCTGCTCTTATGTGTTGTTGAATAGATCTAACCTTTTCTGCCATTTCATCAACGAGATCAGGTCCTAACAGCTTTCTTTCCACAACTTCATCCCAGCAAGTTAGAGTCCTGCATTTCTTTCCATAGAGAGCTTCATAATGAGCCATATGAATACTGGAGTGAAAGCTATTATTATAAGAAAATTCCACCAAAGGTAGGTGTTTATCCCAACCTCCTTTGAAATCCATAGAGCAAGCTCTCAACATATCTTCTAGGGTTTGAATTGTTCTCTCAGTCTGACTGTCTGTCTGGGGATGATAAGCAGTACTGAAACTCAACTCTGTATCTAGAGTATGCTAAAGACGTCGCCAGAACTTCGAGGTAAATCTCGGATCCCGATCAGATATAATAGAATGTGGTACTCCATGCAATCTTACCACATCCTTTACATATATCCTGGAAATCTGATCTAGAGTGAAAGCCTCTCTAATAGCAATGAAGTGTGCAGACTTTGTAAGACGATCAACTATGACCCAAATAGCATTATTGCCTTTGGATGTTTTAGGAAGTCCTGTGACAAAGTCCATAGTGATGTTTTCCCATTTCCATTTGGGTATGGGTAATGGTTGTAACATCCCCTTAGACTTCTGTCTCTCAACTTTAACTTGTTGACAAACCAAGCATCGAGATACATATTCAGCAACATCTCTTTTCATGCCATCCCACCAGAAGTACTCTTTCAGGTCTCTATACATCTTCGTGCTTCCAGGATGAATATAGAATGATGAACTATGAGCCTCATCCAGTAGCTCCTTCTTTAATTCAGGGATGGGAGGAACACAAACTTGATTCCTGAACTTTATTATCCCATCACAATCAAGGTTGAATTCAGGAACATTTCTCAACTTCTTTTGTAACTCGACATCTTCTTTCTGTGCCTCCTTAATCTTCACATGTATAGATGGTTGAACATTCATTTGAGAAAGATAAGATTTTTCCCCTTCCATTATAATTCCAAGATCCATCCTTTGTAAATCCATAAATATTGGATCCTTTATGATCCTCATCATGGATAAACTAGCATGGTCTTGTCGACTTAATGCATCTTCCACCTTGTTTGATTTCCCAGGGTGGTAATGGATTGAGCAGTCGTAATCCTTAATCAGCTCCAACCATCTTCTTTGACACATATTCAACTCCTTTTGTGTGAAAATATACTTTAAACTTTTATGATCAGTATAAATATCACACCTTTCACCATAAAGGTAATGCCTCCAAATCTTTAATGCAAAGATTACCGTAGCTGACTCCAAATCATGAGTTGGGTAATTTTGCTCATGGATTTTCAACTGTCATGAGGCACAAGCTATCACCATATCATTTTGCATAAGAACACACCCCAATCCCTTCTTGGATGCATCACTGTAGATCACAAACCTTTCTCCACTACAAAGCAGTGTGAGCACAGGTGCACTGGATAACCTTCTTTTCAACTCCTTGAAATTCTCTTCACATTCCTCTGTCCAAACAAACATAACTCCTTTCCGAGTCAACTTGGTGAGTGGATTAGATAATCCTGAAAAATCCATTACAAAACGTCGATAATATCCAGCCAAACCAAGAAAACTTCGGATCTCAGTTACTGTTGTTGGTCTTGACCATCTTTCGATAACCTCTTTTTTTGCTGGATCCACAGATATCCCCTCTTTTGAGATTATGTGACCCAAAAATGGAACTTTTTGAAGCCAAAATTCACACTTGGTAAATTTGGCATAAAGCTTCTCCTTTCTCAGGGTCTTCAATATAATTCTCAAGTGATCTTCATGCTCTTCCTTGCTCTTTGAATAGACAAGAATATCTTCTATAAAGACTACCACAAATTGATCAAGATAGTCTCTAAAGACTCTATTCATTAGATCCATGAAGATAGCAGGGGCATTAGTAAGACCAAATTGCATCACTATAAATTCATAGTGTCCATACCTTGTACGGAAAGCCGTATTTGGTATATCCTCCCTTTTGACCCTTAATTGATGATACCCTGAACGAAGATCAATCTTGGAAAAGTATTGAGCTCCGCGTAGTTGGTCATATAAGTCATCAATGTGTGGGAGAGGATATTTGTTCTTGATAGTGATCTTGTTATGTTCTCGATAATCAATGCAGAGTCTCATTGATCCATCTTTCTTCTTAACAAATAGAACAGGTACTCCCCAAGGTGACGCACTAGGGCGTATGAATCCCTTATCAAGATTCTCTTGGAGTTTCTTCTTCAATTCCTGCAACTCAATTGGGTCCATTCTGTAAGGTGTCTTTGAAATTGGAAAAGCGCCCGGTACGAGTTCTATTGAAAACTCAACTTCACGATTTGGTGGAAGACCCGGTAATTCCTCCGGAAATACATCATCAAACTCCCGTACAATGGGCATATTCTTAATCGTGAGTTTCTCACCAACCATTTGAGATAAATAACCTTCATTTAGTGGAATCAATACCCATAAGATGGAAGAAATTTCCACTGGAAGGTTATGTTCATCCTTGCATTGATAGACGATCGTAGATTGATCTGGAATATGAAATGCGACTTACCTTCTTTGGAAATTGATATGAGCTCCATGTAGAGAAAGCCAATACATGCCAAGAATCACATCAAATTCCACTAAAGGAAGGATCACAAGATTTGCAGGAAGCACTTTCCCACAAACATCGATTGGAGAAGAATTATAAACTTTTGATGCGACTGTTGTGCCATTAGGTGTTGTCACAGCTAACTCAACATCTAATTGTTGAGGTAGTACGGTGATACCCTTAGAAAACTTTTCAGAAATAAAATAGTGGGTGGATCCAGAATCAAATAAAACATTTTCTACTTTAGAGTGGATGGTAAGTGTACCTTTCACCACTTTGTTATCGTACTCCATATCGCTGATAGAAATTGCATGTGACTTTCCTTTGTCTTTAGCCTTAAGATTTTGTTGATGTCGACCATCATCATCAACCCCTGGATTTGGGCATTGATTGGTATAATGCCCCATCTCCTTGCACTTGAAACATTGAAGTGTAGTAGGTTCATTCTGTGTATCCCTTCCTTTGTTTGCATCATTAGACATCTTCATCCCATTATCGCGTCATTCCGATGCCCGATGACCTTCATTTCCACATTTAAAACATTTACTTGTCCCTTTAAGACAACTCCCTCCATGTTTCTTTCCACACTTTGAGCATAATGGAAAGTTCATCTTCTTTTCAGTGTGCTCTTTAGATTTTCCTTTGAATTCTATCTTCTTCTTCTTATCAAACCCATGTGACTGATGGGTTACTCCAATCTCCATCTCGACTTTGAGAGCACATTGAACGATTTCCTCGTAGCTATTGAAGTCCCTTTTGGCTAACGCCCTTCGAAGACTTGGTTTTAAGCCACTAAAGAATCGATCGATCTTACACTCAGGTTGGATAATAATACCAGAAGCGTACCTTGCAAGTCTTGTAAAATTTGCTTCATAGGTACAAACAGATTCATCATCCCTTTGCTTCAGTTCAAGAAACTCTTTCTCCATCTTTGTTCGGAGAATAAGAGGGAAGTACTTATTGAAAAATAAGTTCTTGAACTCAACCCATTCCATAGACTCAATTTCATCCCTTTGCCTCGTATTCTTAATAAGATTCCACCATTGATCAGCATCTCCTTCCAAACGATACACTGCTAGGATGACTTTATCATGTTCAGAACATTGAAGAACTGAAAATAACATTTCAGTAGTACTAATCCATTGTTCAGCAACTAATGGATCAGTAGACCCACTGAAAGAAGGTGGACGCTGCCTCATGAAGGATTGAACAGAATGTTGCTCCTTCCTTTGCTCGTTTGGAAGTCCCGCATGATTCATAGCTTGAGAAAGTTGTGTGAGCATGGCTACAAGATTTTGTATTCCAGCTCCCATATCGTTTGGTTGCTCAGGGGGACAATCATTGCATTGCCCATCACATTCCGCATTAACACGGTTCCTTCGTGTTCCAGCCATTGACTAAAACCAAGAAGAATAGTGTGAGCAACACTAATTATAATAGGAAAACCACATAATCAAGGATAAAATTTCACACTTAAGGTCTTATCCTAGGGTATTCATGGCCATTTCTAAAACACTAAGATTGTGTTCAACGCTTAGACTTATCCTTAGGGTTCTTACTAAGGCTTTCACATCCTAGTTTCCAAAGGTTGACTATACCTTTCCTCTGATACCAACTATAACGACCCATACTTTACATACATTGTTAATACTTCAAAATTGAAGCACACTTGTTACAACATATGACAAAACCACAAAGGACCGTATAAGTATAGTGTCTTTAGAAACTGGGAAACATAAACAACTGGTTCATAAATCTTCTACAGTGTCTCCCATTTATTTCATCATATCTAGGGTCCCTTTTAGCATATTATACTTAATATCCATCTTCCTGACCTAGGGAAAAGAAAACATAAATGGGTGAGCTCAAATTCTCAGCAAGGGAAAATAAAGGAAATAAAAATCATATCAGATTTTTTTGAAAATCATAACCTACAAAAGAGATCATAATATCTTAACATGGAACAAATCATAGAAGTGAAAATGAGATCCCCATAATCATAACATAAAACTTGAAACTTTGTGGCATGCGCACATAATCATGGAAAATCATTTCTTGTTAGTCATGACTCATTGCCAAGACTATCTTAGTGGACAAAGTCCCTTTCTGAACCGAGTCACCCTCATTCCAGTCCTGTTTCACAGAAACGGTATAACCTACCATTCCAGCCATGTCTATCTCATGAGATATAAAATCTTTACCCAATGCATTGGAGGGAGATATAGGTCCCACCCATCTTATAATGAATCCTTTCTTATGTGTGCCACATAATCATAAACCATACATCATAGCGTAACCCATTTAATAAAAATGGTATTCTTAAAAAACATGACATCATAAAACAATTCATATAAGATAAAAGAATTTATAAAAATATTTCCATCACAACATAATCAAATCCATGTAATAATAGGGATAAAAACAGAACCCTTTATCATATTAGATGGAAAATAATTTTGATAAAACACTTGAACTTCATTCTTGAGGAAAATATCCTTTCTACTTCAAAAACATTTTTCCTTTCATAACATGTCATACGACTTTAAAATAATAGAATTTGATTAAAAATAAACTTGATAAATTGTAAAGGAAGTTTCTTGGAAATAATGTTTTAAAAAATCCATTCATGCCGTATAAGTTAAAAAAACATTCTTCGTACTGTTGTCGGAAAAGTCAAAAAGTACCTCGTACGAAAAATGACAAAAGATTTCTTTCATACATATTACTAAAAACTCACCGAAGGGTAAAAATGGATTTAAAAAATTGTAGGTGGAGGGAAATAATATTACATATTGATGAAACATGGATGTGGATGATAAAATACAACCCAGTAAATACTTATGAATAAACAATCTCAGATAAAAATGAGATTGTGATATTTCCCTTACCTTAGGTCTGATTTGCTTTGTACGTGTCCGAAGCTCCTGTATAATGGTTTAAATAATGCTATTGACTTATTCCAGAATCATACATATTGATATGATATCATATATGGTCTTATTCTTAGCTTCTTGTTAGTAATATTTCATTGTTACTTGTTACTCGGGTCTTTATTGCCTTTTGTTCTTATGCGTGTTTTGCCGAATAAATTCTTATTCTTCATTTAAGGTTATAGATACCTTATATTCATAATGGTATTAGTGTAACATATATCATATTTATTCATTCAATTCATTTATATAATTATTATGTAATGATGATCATGTAGAACGAGTCGCTTCACATCGTGGAGACGGTATTCCGTACGTACGCACGAGTGATGATATCGTTCCTATGATCGTGGAATTGTATTGGAGTATATATATATATTATTTCACTATCAATATTACTTTATAATAATCATAAATAGTTACTCATTACACCATTATACCCATCCTTGTAATGTGATGGTGGAAAATAGATTACACCACGGCGTGGAGACGGTATTCCGTACGTACGCACGCGCGGTGATTTCATTTTTCCATAGGATGGATAGAAGGTGAATTAGGGTTGTTTCATATTTATAATAACATATCAGTATGTAATTAATACTGATGTTATTACTTTATCATGAAACAACTAAAGGAGAATAAGTTGAAGAAGAAAGAAATTGAAATGATCGGTAACGGATATTACCTCTTCTTTGGAACGCCTCTTTGAATCCTCCACTTAGGGAACTAAGATTGGTCTTTGAAGAAGACGAGGACCTCTAGGATTATTCTAGGGAAGTGGAGAGGAGAAAACGGCAGGGTTTGGCCGAGCTAGAGTGCTCAAATTGGTGTGAGGAGGAGGGGGAGGAGGTTCCCTTTTATAAGGGAGGAGAGGGGCACCTTAGGAATATCTCAAAATATTATTTTATATTAAAGTCAAAATCGGTTTATAATGGTTCCAAATGGTCTTATTTCGAAGCTAAAGTGGGTAAGGTTCGAAATCCTATCAACCAATAGGATTTATACAAGTTTAGGGCATTATTTTAACCTTATCAATTAGATTTAACTCTATGTTAAATAATTTAACTTTTACCGTGTCTTTTTGTTTTCTTTCACTATATGGTTAATACACTTACTATAACATGCCAAACTAACCCCAAATTGTTTATTATTAATATATATATCCTTATCTATGTCATTTGGCCGAACCTTAGATTTTTAGGAATAAAATAACAATTAATAATATAATATTTGATTTAAAAACTATTTTGTGTCAATTTTGACACTATTTGATATATGATTTTTGTGAAAGTCATAACAGAATTATATGTTCGAACCAAGTTGATTAAATCAACACTAATATATCATAGTAACCTTGATAATTGGTGTAATTCATAAAAAGTCTCAAATTACATTTATTTTGGTGTTTATAACATCAATTATGTCAATATTTCATAAATAAGATAATTACTGCATCATAATTTTGTCATAAATAAATTAAATTATTTAATGTCTAAAAATTATAAATAAAATACCATTATGTATGAAATCTTTTTATCTTTCTAATGAATATTTATAGTCGAATTTATCTTATTTATTACCCCATATTAAAAATGATTTACTTATTAAACTTTGATTTTAACTATTTTAACCCTTCTTTAAATAAATTAATAACAAATGTCCTAATCTAACACAAGTGGGCCTAAATGGTCATATTTTATTCATAAGGTTGTTTTTTGTCGAATTACACTTATGCAATAGAATTAGGACATGTGTTAGGGTAATAGTAATATCATATTTACCCTTAGTTACCCTATTTACTATTAACCGCGGTAAAAAAAATAAAAAGTTACTATTCACCAAAAAATTATTTTTATCTCATTGAACCACATTTTACTTACTGATATCAACCGTGTCCGTCGGATTTTCGAAATTCCATTCATAGAAGCGGTAAAATTATGTTTTATGCAAAATTCAGTTTTTAACCTACCACTTAGTGGTTTCACTATTCATCAAAAATTGAAAGTTATCAGAAAAATACGAAAATTTCACCCTAGGCTAATTTCGGTATTCCGAATCCAAAAATGAAGTCCATTTTAAAAAATAAAATTTATAAAATTTCAAAAAGTGGTTATTACTATTCATAACGGCTAGTTTTAATAATATTTTAATAGCATATCGTTGTTTAGTAAACTCGGTATTGCGTACTACGCAAGCTATCGAGGAAGGTCGCGATTGCGTGTAAAGTAAGCCAAGCTAGTATGTAGTGAAAGATTCCTTTGATGATATATAAAAATTAAAAATATTTCTCATAAAAATCTCGGGTGTTACAGGTATGGAACCCATGTTTCTTTCCATAACTACATTATCCTTATTTTGATTCTCTAAAACTACCATTTATGAATCCTTGATATTTATATTGATAGAGGGTTGTGAAATAATAAAATCAAATTATTATTTATATTCAATTGTTATTATTTCCAAATACATTCTTTACAGATGCATGCTGATACGGGCATTCTCAATCAAGATCATAGATAGAGTATTAGGATATTTTCTTCTTAGAGCATCATCTACCACCATCGATTATCCAGGGTAATAGGTAATAGAGAAAGGGTTGTCATTTATTATATAAAACCATATTAATTTACATATTTTATCACCCCAATTTATTTCCATATTATTCCCCTTTGAGTTTGTTGATAGATAGGAAATATACACAACACTCAATATGCAAAACACTATTTAGTCATGTTTTTCATAGTTAATACAATTATACAGCTTTTAGATAGTTTTTTAAATAAATTTATATATATAATATATTCATCAAATATTTTTCCTCTCATCCAATATATTTGACAGGAATAAGATAAAAACAAACACAATATTACACATAAAATACTATATTTTTTATAAAGTCATTATTATCACCTTTAAGGGAGGATCTATTTTTAATCCCATTATGGAAACATTTATAAATTAAATATGTAAAAATAATATTATTATTTTAAAGAGAAACATAAAAATTATTTTATGGTAAATGTTTTAATTTTTTCTGTGAAGTATCATGTTTTAACGAATAGTGGCCGACACTGAACTTCAACACCAAATAAATTTTTCATCTAATTTATTTACAAAGTTAAATTATATATCCAATTGGTTTTACTGATTAATTTGATCAAATTTGTATTATTAATTCTAATATAATTCATTGTAATTAATTTAACCTTGATGTTTTCAATAAAAATGTTGAAAAAAATCAAATATTATTAATTTAGAAACTAGTATTTTCGTCACATTTATGGGATTAAATTTAAATTTTTTTTCACTTATGTGATGTGAATTTTGAATAATAGTTTACATATTATTATTTATCATAATTTATAATGTCTAATGAGTTCATTTTATTTTTTGATCATATATATTGCAGAATGTTCTAAAATTAATTAAAATTAATATGGATAAATTATTATTAATAGATGACTAACCCTTCAACAAAAGGCACAAATAACCTTTACTCTTTTCCAACACCAATTATATATCAATTAACCGGCCATTAATCATAAATTATTTTTTTTTATTTTCATTATTTTATATATATATTAATTTGGGTACACTAAATATCTTTTCGAAAAATCCCAGTGTGTCATTTTCCTCCCTTATAAAAGGTTACAAACCCCCCCTTCTTCACACCACGGAATCCAAATAATTCAAGAAACAATACTCCCAAATACTTCCTTAAAATAACCATTAATTCCAATAATACACCATATGGGAATGATGAAATTATGATTCTTTTTGGAACAACCCAAAAGGAGTTACTCGATTAAGAGGAACCATCATTCCTCAAGCTCAATAGTTTTATTTTCATTATTCACACCCTAGAATTTTATGATTACATGATTATATAATGAAATAGTTTCTTAAATATACTTGGATGTTGTTATTTTATGTTTTTTACCTTAAAAAACATACTCCAATCAAATTGGTAATGAACATACTGTTTATGTGAATGAAGAACTATCGCCTCACAAAACAAAGATTGTTTGTTCTTTAGTTATCATATATTCATGTGGAAATTATGATGGCCAATATATTTCTATATTATATATATTATATTTATGATTTAATTATTCTTATGTAGTTATTTTTTCCCACATAAATCTATTTGTTCCATTTTTTGTAAATAATATAGAATCATTTATCGAGGTCTGGGATATCGCCTCCTTCGATGGATGTGATTCATTGACACTTAACATGTAATGTAAAATGATATTTTTATGTTAATATATGTAACAAATGTAACTTTGATTTGGTATTTTAATTATAATATACATATTTATAATCTTTTTCTTAGTTTTAATAAAATAAATAAATGAATGTAGCATTCACGTGTACGTATGACCTATCATCTAAATAGACAACACAATTCATTTCTTTTCCCCAAAAATAATAGAATATTATAAATAAAAATATAATATTTATATATATGTTACTTAAATAATGGTTCAAATTTTTTATATGAAGTGATCCTAACTATTTAATATGAACAAGAAGTAAAAATTCAAAACATACTGGATAAAACTAGGTAATTAATAGCCGAAATAGTGAACATAATGAATTATTTTAGACAATCAGGTAATATGATATTATAAGAAGATACTATATGATATTATAATCATGATTTGGTTTCTGGTATAAGTTATTTTCATATTTTAAGCCACAATATTTTAATATAATGATGAAATAACAAAGGATGGGTAATTTAAGTTATTTTATGTCAATTTATATTATAATTAGAATTATTTTTTATTATGGATGAATTAACTTTTAATGGTGTATATAATTACCTTTGAGAAGTAATATAATTAATATCCTTATTATCATGATATTATAATTTCTATTTAGTGTCATATCATCAGGCAGATTATGATTTAAATGTTGTAATGTTTTACAGGTATCTTTTGGAGGTTTCAATATTGTTATCCTCACGAATGTTTTTAATGATTATTGTTGAAATATCTATACCATTTGTGATTGTTAAAAATCTCTTAAAAAATATCTTTATCATAATAAAATTTATTTGGATGTGAAAATTAATGAGTGATAGATATTATTATTTCCTAATCCATATACCATTTCTTGGTATGGTGTTTACATGACATATTGTTTGATCATCTAGGGAATTATTGATAAATATGTATTAACAATTCGATAAAGATATTTTATAAATAATATTATTTATTTTTATTATTTCATATGATGATTTATTTGGAACATAAATGATAGGTGGGTACCAGACATCATATATTTCATTGATACATCAACGAGCTATCATTAGAGAAATAAGTTTCCCAAATTGTAAGGGTTTCTATCATTCCTTTTAAACCATATTGTGAAAGTTCTTGATGGAACAGTTTTTTATGTGATATATTCATGGATTCTAAAAATTAATAATTTCTTTTGTAGATATTTTTTTATTGTTTTTATTATCTATGAATTTTAGTTTAGAAATTTTTACGTAGTCATTATATTTTCAATTTATAGAGTTACTGTCATCTATTTTAGTTTCATACCATTCCATATTGATTTATCCTTATTTAGTTTATTAAATGGAATGATTATTTTTTTACCTTTTACGTATTTATTTATTCATTATTACATCTGTTGTACCTACCCTAACTATAAATTTCATCTCAAGATTATTACTTTTTTCCATAGGTTGTGAAGATAAAATCATTGAATATGTGGTCAAAGATACAGTTTATATAATATTCTTATTTATCATGTTTGTATTTTCTATTTCCCATTTTATTATGGATACCATATATATAATTTTGATTTCCGTGATTATTAAATGATTGGTCCTCCTGGATTTTATTTCTTCTAATAATGATGATGTAATAAAATATTGAACTAGCTTTCGGTTACTGTGGTCTGGGTGTTATAATTACTATCGAGAGGTATTTAATAGAATCCTTGGAAAAGAGCTTTATAGGACACTTATTATGTAACATAACTATATTATAGACATTTTGGATAATTATCTATTAACATCCATGAATTTTTGTAAGTCAGAGGTTATGTTGGTTTTCCATGAAAAAACACCACTAACTTGATATTACAAGAGGATTTGGTTCAGGTACATTTATACTTATGAGAAACTACTCTAAAAATATATGTTGAGCCTAACTCAGCGTATCTTGGTAGATGAAAAGGTTACATTCTTCCCAGCAAATTTTACACTCCATGGGATAATCTTAGAATGGTTATTATTTTTTTACGTAACATTATGAAATATTTGGAAGTAATTGTTTCCCTAATGCATCCAAAGTTTACGATTCTTGGATTTATGACGGATAAATTAATGTTGTGTGATATACTACATATGGAATTATACATTATTATTTTATAAAATAACCCATTATATACCATTGTTTTGAAATGGATCATTTAAGGATTAAGGGTTTTAATACTTGTGGAAAATGTGGTGGTTTACAGATTGAGAAAACCATTACAGTTGGTATTGGAATGAAAAAAATGAGTGATATATTGGGTAAATTTTATCAGGGTATAAAAATAACTTTTACTGATTGGGTAATCGAATTCCAATGAGATAGTATCTAAATTTTGATCACATTATACAACTATAGAGTCTTGAAAAAATTTTCAATGGAGAATGGAAAATCCCATTGAATACAAGGGAGATTCGACCCAATTTTCTGCCAAAAAGAATTGGGGAAAAGTGTGGAGAATACTCAAAGGATGGAATAAGTTGAATCGGTCCACATACCGGTTCAATTATAACGCTGCATGGCCAGTTTTGTGAATCAATCCCACCGCGGACCACTGTCGCTCACGGAATGGAGGCGGAGATCCTCCACGGGCATAAAGAAGGATGGGTACCAAACCGGTCCATCCTCATGAAACGCCCTAGCTGCGGACCACTTCGACCTACCTAGGTCGCATCTACTATCATTTGTGGAATGGAGGCGGAACCCGGCGCGGCCGTGAAGCACTCCCTAAGCTCATTCAGTTCACAAGGGAGATGCATTCAATGCCCCTCGTGAGTTGCGGATTGACAAAGTCATCCGAAAACTGGGTTTCTGGTCATGGGCCACTAAAGAAGTTGCTGCATGACCACATATACATCTCTTTTCCCACTCTATAAAAGGATACTGATGGGGAATATGGAGGAGGATTCAGAGAGAGTGATCAGATTCGGGTGGAATTATTTCGAAGTTAGGAGCATAGGATTTCTCAAACCGCGAAGTTCCAGTCCGCGAACCAGAACAGGTATAATGCTGGAAGTGAATTAACAAGGAACCAAAAATGAATAATAACTTGGTGAACCGTGAACTAAAAATAACAAAGAAAAGAATACTGCGAACCATGGCCCCTCCGCAGATGCACTCCCCGTGAACCAGGGAGTTTATGCCCCTTTTCTGATCTGTTGAACCGCGTAGCACCCTCCTACGTAGGCGAAGACCCGACCGACGAACCCCCGACCAGCACCGCCCTCGGCCGCCACTGCTTACATGGATCTGTCCGTGTACCAACCTGGTACGTGGGCCAAACCCGAAGTTGCGAACCACCCTGGTTTGCGGGATGCCCATCAGTCCGTGGACCACCCTGGTTTGCGGAGGGCCTCTCCAGCCACGTAGCACGTCCCTACGCGAAGGGTACCACCACTAATACACGTGTATTTTCCACCAGATCCATCGGAGTTCCCATTCCCCAAGGGAGATAAAATCCTCCCAATCCGGCCTGATCCTCTGCACCTCCCTCATTGGCCCATTCATCAGCCCCGAACTGAGGCCTACATCAGAGCCACCAGACCCGTGTGATGTAACCTTTAGGCACATCAGTGCACCTTTTTGTGTTCACATACCCAAGGTAAGAAGGTGCAAAGGGGATTCCCCGATCCTTGGGCGGATTCCCGAAGCATTCATGGGTTCACATTCCAATGGTTATCCATAGTCTGAGCCCGGGATCCCCCATTCCACCCCTCTACTTGTTAGGACTGGGTCACTTCTCCCCTCCCCGAGGTGTGGAGGGATACCCATCCAAAGGAAGCCCCCATGAAACTCCGTACTTCCCCATGACCATGTCCATAGTAGGGTGTAGTGGGAAAAGGTGTTGTTCCATCTTTCTTTGGGGCCAAGTCTCTCTTCCTCTTCACATTGTCTACCTGGGAATCCTCCTCGGAGTAATCCCCCACTTTATGGGCCTTCTCTATGCGTAAACCCCACTCCACTTCCCACGGACGCACATTTTGCAAAATGATCGTCTGATCCCTACTGCCTCTTGTTTCTCACACCGAGCATGACTCACGTGGGTTTAGAGTAAGCATCGACCATTACATCCTCTTATAGACCACCTCAGAGTGTAAGCCCCAATCCTTAATATGGGCCTCCATAGAGTGTAAGCCCCAATCCATTACTATGGGTCTCCACACAGTGTAAGCCCCAATCCATTACTCTGGGCCTCCTCAAAGTATAAGACCCATGCTAATTCGAACTACGTGAAATTTGATCCCTGTCTCCTTGGAAAGGTACATAGGAAGCCTCCATGAGATTCAAGCATAACAACTGAATGATCATACTATATTGACGCCGGTTTACTGCCCCACTCCTACTGCAGTCTCAATGAGTCCAGACTCCTCAGGTTCATTAATCCAATGATGGATGATAAGCCTCAAGCATAAATGATTTTGAACCCCTATGTCTAGATGACCATTGCCAACCATGAATAATATGTGCATACTATAATTGGGGGTAAATAAAATATTCGTGAACATATGAACACATATTAAATCTATAAAAGAGTCATGGAACTGGGAATAATTCCCCCCAAACGGGTGCGATGAGCATGACTTCCCATCCTCTCGACCAATGTGAGTTATTATGCACCGTTGGTCAAACCACCCAGTGAACGCCTGCCTTTGGAATGCAGGTCCATGTATTACTGGATATGGAACCATTGGGCGTTTCCAGGTGGAAAATGGTTCACCTGATATGAGCGATTAATCAGAACCCAACCTTCCCTAATCAACCGTCGGGTAGCGCACGTTTCCTCCCCACGACCCCGTCGTGCGCCGCGAGACAAAAAAATGGTGAACCTAACATGAATATTTAACCAAGAATGACAGATATAACCTAATCCCACCATTTTATCTCTTTATACTCACAATGAGGGCCAAACAAGGTCATTATTTACGCATGGGATCATGAGATGCTGCTTTGACGGGTTTTCTGTTTGTAATTGTTAAAATGTTTTACAGGTACCACATAGAACTCCCTTCAATCCAATGGCATCACAAAGGAACTCTCAAGAGTTTGCATCCAAAAAGTCAATTACCGAACTTCCTCACCAACGGAGTACCCCGTCACCTACCCAGCTTCTTCAACACTGGGTCTTAGATGCGTTGATCTGAGAGTACCATGTGAATGGTACTCTCCCGATGGTGGAGGCCGCCATGCACGCCCTCTAATCCACCAGGACTCACCAGTTGCCTGCCTAGCAGTGGCCACAAAGGCAGATCCTGACTGCTCCTGTTCCTATCTCCAACCATTTCAGGAGTCTATCCCCAAAATGGGAAAACAAGTACCTCCCTTATCTTAAATAGGGGGATGAGGTCGACGCATAGGAATTCATCCCCGCTGAATTGGGGTTTCTCTCCAAGGCCCCCGCCAGATGATGTCATCATGGTCATGCTGCGACTCAATATCCTCACACTCAGGAGGATGTAGCCCCGAGAATTCAGGCCCATGCTCCCCGAGCTCCGGCCCCTCGGACCGCCCGATGTGGGCAGCAAACTTATAACTGGGGACCGATCATCACCCTTGTCCCCAAGGAGGAGCTCCGCAGCCCAGTCCCGGAGACTCATCATGAACAGGAACATACACCTGTGCATTCCTCCAAATACCTCCATCAGGACATAGCGGCCCGTCATCTGGACATGGGGGCATCATACGAGCAGGCACGGATCCCCGCCGAGCTCTGTCAAGCCCGTCGGTCACACAGGACGACACTTACCTGGCAGACACCTCTCCCATCCCAAGGTCATGAAGCCCACCAACCCGACGTTGTGGAAACCAAGAGCCTGCAGGACCAATTCCTAGCAGATCCTCTTGACGCCTACCATCCCGATGTGGTGGCGATCAATGAATCCCGCCATATAGATTTGGCGGCAACTCATAGGCGGGCACGTCTCCCCACCAATGAAGGCCACCAAATTGATACGGAGGGAAGCCAACATTTGCAGGGCCAGCTCCATGTAGATGCATGTAAAGTCCTCCGTCCCGATGTGGCGGAAAACAGAGAGATAAAATATCATATCTCGGCCCAGGGGAATATTCGTTCACCTGCCTTGACACAAGAGAATTGTCAGTACCCACTGACCACAAGAGGATCGGAGCAGGATATTCCTACTCCGATACCAGAACTGGAATTCATACCCATTCCAGCCAATGATGTCTCTCTACATATCTTGGAAAAGATGGAGAAGTAGGTGTCGATCCCAGATCATATCTTTCAGACATGCTAGAGAGTAATTGCATTAGCGGCAACAAGAAAAACTCGTGCCCGTGCGCCCGTCTCACC
Organism: Viscum album; assembly: GCA_963277665.1. Lineage (NCBI taxonomy): Eukaryota > Viridiplantae > Streptophyta > Magnoliopsida > Santalales > Viscaceae > Viscum > Viscum album. Next base: position 1,016,728,326 of record OY728140.1, on the reverse strand, counting down.
AATTGAGGCTACTCATCTAAGAGATGAGTGAACTCCTCAGAGTAGATCTGCATCCCTGGTCCCACCCAGGAGGTTCGCTAGCTCTATTCCGCGACACAAGGGCAACTGGATCGAGTAGCTTCACTCGTTCCAACCAGGGGACAGTCGTCCATAATGGTGTATGCTTCATAGCAGAAATATATTCATGATAAAAGTCAAAATGTTCATCAGCGTATCCCAACAACATCACGGGACCCAAATTAGACAGGGACCCAAAGGTGAAGGTCATTGTCAACAGTAGACAGTCCTCACTGCCTGCAAGAAAGGGCCCTGAACACGCCGAAGGCAGCTAGAAAATAATGAGCAGGTTCTTAACTCCGCTCTCCTGGAAGATAGGGTTTCCAATTCCACTAAGCGCATTTCGAAGCCTCAGAACCCTGCCCACCCATTACTATATTATGGGAGTGGCAGTAGTAGTTGCGAATGTCCTCCCCGCAATGTTGCTACCAGCAGCTCTGAAGGACCTCCCCAGAGCACCTCTGGGTGCCTCCCCCACTAGCATATTATGATTGGTCATGAGAGATCCTCTTTTGATGCGAGTCATGGAAACCCACCACGTTACTAGAAGATCGAGCAGCAACAAGGTCCTCCACTTGCTGCGGTCCACCCTGAAGGTCCTCCCCGGGGTATACGCTGCAAAAACACTCTATGGAGTGGGACCAGAGATTATGATAGTAGTCCTTGCTATCATAGTCGTAACTATGGAGGCCCTCCCTGTAGTGAAATCTCATCGTGACAAGAAGGCCCTCCCCTTGTCATGGCCTCCCATGAAGGTCCTCCCTAGGGGTTATGTTGCAACGACACTCCACACAGTCAGGCATCAGATCACGATGGTAGTCCTCATTACCCTGATAACATAGGTCCTCCCCATAGAGATGTCATGCAATTAGAATTCTCTCCCCTCGTTGCGGTACATTCTGAAGGACCTCCCATGGTGTACCCCGCTGATATTCTCTCGGCGGCAGCTATAATGGTAGTCCTCGCCATTGCAGTAGCTGTGATGGTAGTCCCCGCGTCCACGGACGCTGTTGCGAAGGTCCTCCCCGCAGTGGCCCCAAGCTACAAGATGGTCCTCCCCTTGTCGCAGTGTGTCTTTCTGGTCCTCCTCATGATGCACATCGAACATAAAACCATGATGTTCATCCTCACCATGATGGCAGTTGTTGCGAAGGACCTCCCCATAACAACGCTACACATCCAGAAGGTTCACCCCTTAATGCGACACGCTATGGAGGTTTTCCCTAGGGTATGCACTGCAAAAGTCCTCTATGCAATGAGGCATAAAGAATTAATGGTAGTCCTTGCCATTACGGACATCATTGCAAAGGCCCTCCCTGGGATGACATATCATATCCATAGGAAGCTCTTCTCCCTACAGAATCAAGCACAGAAAATCCCTTGTATGTGAGGTACTCAGAAGGATGGGATCGAACATGTTAAATTACCAGTAAATCGCTAACGACACCCTTATTCAATCAGGAGACATTCCGAGGCCACGTTCATCATCCAAACCAACTTTGAATCACCCACATGACAATTCAACACCTTCCATTCCCACTGCCTTTTACTACCCTATCGACGAGTGTCTCAGTTGGGTTGACCAGGTAGAGGAATCATTAGCGGAGGAGTACACCGACATGTTTCACCTGAGGAAACGACTGTCCATGGATGATATACCAGTTATGTTTTGGCCCACATCCACTTCTCAGTTCGACATACCGTGAGAGTTTTCGGAAGAATGTGTGCACGACATCCACCATAATATATGGACAACCCTCCACCGACTAAAATCAAGCTTTCTTCCCTAAGATGGGTATGTAGACCATGTAAAGGAAATAGGAGACCTCCTACATCACATCAACCTAGATTCTCTTCCTTTGGAGCGGCACCAGCAACCCGAGAGGTGTAAAGGAAACATGGAGATAGCCTACCTCTGTGCGCTACACCACTTGCATCGCCTCATTGGAAACTCTCTGACGGGAGTCCATATCAGGGGATGCGGGGAACATAGATAACTTCATTTCACTCCACTCCCCACCCAAAAGATACTGTTCGACCTGATGTCTTGCAACTTCATCACATAAAGATAGAAATCGAGTGGTCTCCTTGTTCTCAAAAGGCAACACACCCAATAGAGTCAGGCCTTGAGTAAGTCCCAGAAGCGTCCGGCCCGACGAGAACAAGCTATTCAAGAACTCCTAAATCTGGCCACCGAGAGCATACAACAGGCCTCTCGCCTAAGAGAGGCCAATCATCGATCATTTCCTACCCCCCCCCCAGAAGGGATTGATTCACAGAAGAATTTGGCGCCCAACTCAGTTCACCCCAGAATGGGGGCACGCGTGATCAGGTAGGTCGTGATAGCTGTAGCCACCACCACAATCCAGGGTCAACCCGAGCCTGCAGGGCTGGGGGCATTTTTAACAACCAGTTCCCCCGTAAGACCGAACAAAGCGATAAGGGATTCAACATCCAAGGAACGGTTCCAACCCCATCTCTCAGGGCTGGGGGAATTATTATCTCTTCTAGGGAGGATTGTCAGAAGAGGAGGTTCCTGCAATATCTTATCGTTTGAATCATCATCCCCTCCGAAAGGGAGGTGTACCTTAAGATCACATCAACGAACTCTTTGTGTCACCCTTCATCAAGGAGCCCGAAAGCAATCCCGAGAGAGAAGAGGGAAGACCAGTAAAAGTTACGGGAAATTGTCTACCTATTTGGAAGATGAAATCTTCTACGACCCATGATATGCATCCATCAACACCATAGAGGTTAAGCACATGGGTAACACCGAAGATGGTGCAAATTAGGATGGATCGGGAGACAATGGTTTTGGTCAGGCTGTGACTCACAACGAACCACCATTTCTGCATACTGGGAACCAGAGGGACGCTCTAAACATGGCCACCCCTTCTTCTAACCTTCCTCCGCGGACCCTGTGAGATTCCAACAAGGATAAGAATAAAGGACCGGTTACCCTTAACCCGCCTACTTCTCGTGATAATAACGAACCACTTATGCACGAAGAGAGATTTTCTTGACAGGAAGAGGAAATAAAATAATTGAAGAGGCTTAACACTGAGCTACTCTAGAGGAACCGTCTTATTGAAAGAGCGTCCCAAGAGGAGCGACATCATGCGCTCCCAGTAAGTGCACCTCAAATACCAAGGTTTGCCTTGGAAAACGAAGCACGGTCAGGGCTCCTACCCAACGAGGCGCTCGGCCCGTCCAACTACCTAAATGTTTATCCATATGAATACCAAGACATCCCTCCACTCAGGAAGAAATTGAAGAGAGTACGTATGAACCCCCCGAAGGTGTCACAAACGACACATGCATCCTTGGTGCCAACCGAGCTGGATACTCAAGCAATGCCTCGGGCGACACCTACCCATGACAGGGCCCAATAGGATGTAAACCAGGGTCTCACCAACACCATCGAGGCTGTAACGGCTCTATTGGAAGCAATGGAAGGTCGACATGCTCAGATAAAGCCATAGCGGAATCCCTACCCATATTGGGTGAGCAACACGCCTCCTCCACCCAATTTTGGGAGCCCTGTATTCCCTATCATCAATGGATCAGGTGATCCGGAACAACATTTGATGCACTACACGTCTTATTGCGGCCCAATGATGGGAACATTGGAACAACAAGAAGCAGTGAAACTCCGAATCTTTGTAAAGACATTGCAAGGATCCTCCTTCATCTGGTATATGAGTATGCCAGATTAGTCAATAAAATGGTGGGAAGACCTTCGGCAGCAGTACCTCTTCTACTTCTGCTCGACGTTTCCTAAAAGAACGGTCAGCGACCTCATGAACTGCAAGAAGAGAGAGAACGAGAGGGTCTCAGATTTCATTTCCAGATGGAATGGTCTGACCTACTCTCTAAACATGCCAATGCCTCAAGATGATTTTCTCTCCATATACATAGACAATCGTCAAGATGAGCTGCGAACTATGCTCATAACAGTGGAGTGTACAACTGGCTTCCGCCATATCTTAGCCATTGCCCAAATATTCGAGAACTCCCTACGGCGGACCAATTTGAAGTCTCAAATAGACTCACAGGCTCCTACAGAGCGAACATTTAGAGTTGAAGCATCCTCTATCATTCTCAAGCCAGCCCCTGTGCCTGCTCCATTGCTCATGCCTCCACCAAATCGTCAAGGGCCCCCCGTATATCAGTGTCAGCCTCTACCCAGGTGAGACGATCAGAAAGGTTTGATGCGAAACCAATTTGTAGAAGAAAGACATAATGTATACTCATTTCGAGAGGACCAAGTCCACAGCTACTTCATCGTCGCCATGAATTGCAACATGCTCCACCTCCCGTAGCTGTGGAAACCCAAAGAAGTCTGCTGCGATGAAAAGACATATTACTATCCCTGCCATCAAATGTTGGGGCACAATATTCGGGATTACTTCATCTTCAAAGACCTCATGTAAAGGATGGTAGACTCCGGGCATGTCGAGCTGGAACCACCCCCAGCACATGTGACATATATCTCCACCACCGACTCCAATAAAGGGGAGGGGTGGTAGGAATTCACCAGCAAGAAGGGGTAGAAATTTGATAATTGGATGACTCGGATGACTATCAATTGAGCTCAGGGCATACTCTGAGCTCAACTACAGCAGCCAGTGTGGCCACCAACAGCCCCTGAAGCCGCACAGTAGAAAATATCGTCCTCACAACCCTCTATGAGCTGATCATCCAAGAATAATTGAAGAGGGAGGAGACAAGAGCAAGAGAAGAAGTCTGCAATGAGGCCAAAGTAAGCCCCAATGCTGTCAGATTTCATGCACTCGAATTTGCTGCCACAGGCACCAACCCACCAAACGGCACCATAAGGGAAAACTGACCAGGTTGACCTCTCATAGGATGAAGAGCCAATTTTTGGTTCCATCAACGTCATCCATCTTATGGAATCATTCCCTGAAGAAGGGTATAGTTATAAACCCGAGTTCCCGACATGAGGAGCCCAGACGAGGAATCACAGAGGCAGGGGATACCAGGGGAGGGGCAGTGGCGGCCAAAACCAACCCTACGGTTGGACCTCAACCCAAACTGTCAATCTTGCGGAAACCCATGCGAGAGCCCTTCAGCGGACTCAATGGGAGAAAGAACATACCTCCACCTCCACAAGTTTCCACTCAGCCCCCATCATTCTGTGGTACCCATCAGAGGAGGAACAAGTGTCTAGCCACCTAATGTGCACAAACAACCCAGTCAGGCCATGTCCTCAGAATGTGGGGACATCATGGACATATGACCCCACAACCAGTCCCTACTCGTCACGTATTCCAACTCCTAATCTTCCCGCTAAAACACTCTCACCGACGGACAATCATCAGCCATTGGAGCAGAAATACGATATCCTTAAATAGCTTGTGTCGGTACCATCAAAAATGTTGATCATAGATTCCTTGAGTTTGTCAGCCAACCACAGGGATGCGCTTATAGAATCCTTACTCAGCCCCCAAGAGTATCAAGCCAAGGTAGTTACCACCGAGATTTAAAGGACGAATATTGGCTCAAATGAAAGCAATGCGGTGATTTAATTCACCAATCAGGATGAAGATTCCATCATGCAAGGACATATCAAACCAATATATGTGTCGGGCACACTAAATGATGTTGATATCCGTAAAGTATTTATTGATAATGGTTCTAGAGTTATCCTCCTTCCCCTACGGACACTTCGTAAGCTGGGATATAGTGAGTATGACCTGGTGCCCTCAGCCACAACTCTGTTAAGTTATGACAAGAGTGAATAGAAGCCAATGGGAAAAATGAAGCTAAAGACCCATTTTGAAGACCTTGTGGCCCATTCAGAATTCCTGGTGGTCCGGTAGAACACAAAATTCAATTCGCTACTGGGAAGGTCGTGGATTTATAAGAACATGGTTGTTCCTTCATCCAACCACCACTTTATTAAGTACTGCGTCAATGGGAAAAGTAGGACATTTCATGCTGACAATGCCCCTTTCAGGATCTCCGAGTCACACTACATTGACACTGGGTTTTATGAGAAAAAAGACAAAGAAGCCTATGGCTAATGGGGTCGACTAGATCCCCACTCCAAATGGTCTGGAAATGGTTCCTGACGACCCCCTCAGACAGCTTGGCAAAGATTCTATACTTCCCATCAACCATGTTGAGAGAATTGGTTCAAGTTCCGACACACACTTAGTCGTCCTCATGAAATCAACCATAGCGGCCGACTGTGACAATGTGGGAACATCCGCTGATCCTCAGTTTGGGGGTGGATACATGGGGGAGGGCACCCACAACGACTCCCCTCTAGACTCCGAGGAGTCTGACTTAAGAACTCTTCCCTATCAGATCAACAAGATGAGGATTTGGGAGAAGAAGAGGGGGAAGATCATAGGGATGCACCTCCCGCATTTGAGAAAGGAATCTCCACCACTGTGGACGAGCTCAGGGAAATAAACCTGGGTATTGAGGAACACCCGAGGCAAACTCTTGTTAGTGCAGCCATGTCCCCTGAGGAGGACGAGTTATATAACCAATTCCTAAGGCAAAATTGAGATGTTTTTGCTTGGAATTACATGTAAATACCGGGACTTGATCCCCAAGTGGTGACGCACTGCTTAGGTCTGCCAGAAGACCACCAGGGCTATAAACAGCCCACCAGAAGGACACACCCCTCACATGCTGCCAAAATAGAGATTGAAGTTGATAAGCTATTTAAATCAGGCATCATTCTAGAGGTCTAGTACCCCATCTAGTTGGAAAACATTGTCCCCATTAGGAAATAGAATATACAAATCTGCATCTGCATTTATTTCATTGATCTCAATCGGCATTGTCCGAAATATGATTTCCCGGTCCTGGTCACAGAGTTGTTAATCGATGCAACGTACGTGTATGAGGATCTATCCTTCATGGACGGCTATTCTGGGTATAATAAAATTATAATGGCCCGATAAGACGAAGAATCCACTGCCTTTAGGGCCACCTATGGATTATTCTGTTATAGGGTCATGCCCTTTGGTCTCAAGAACGCTAGATCCACTTATCAACGCACCATGCATCATATATTTAAACCATTCCTAGAGAGATTCATCGAATTTTACATAGATGACTTTTTGATTAATTCCAGACAGTGCTCAGATCACCTATCATATCTTGAGACCGTCTTCAACAAACATGGAAAACATAGTCTGAAGATGAACCCCTTTAAGTGCGCCTTCACGGTTACCTTATGGAAATTCATTGGTTTCATCGTACTCCATCGTGGCCTCGAAGTCGACCCTATATAGGCAAAGTCTATCCTCAGCCTGCCCCCCCCCCCCCCCCGCAATGTCACTGAGTTGAGAGAATTACAAGGGCACCTGGCCTATATCATGTGCTTTATAGAAAACATGGCATGAAAATGTTTTCCAGTTACCAGGTTAATGAAGAAGGGGAGTACCTACTAATTGACAGATGATTGACAAGAGGCGTTCAATAGCCTCAAGAAGTACCTTTTTATCCCACTGGTGCTCATGCCCCTGGTTGATGGAAGACCTATAATCCTATAAGTTATGGCCTTAGAGTGGTCATTGGGATCATTTCTCGCATAGAAAAATGACGTCGGTAGTGAAAAAATTCTCTATTACCTCATCCGAACCATGATTGATGCTGAGACTCGATACTCAAACATAGAGAAGATTTTTTTGGCCTTGGTCTTCACAGTTCAAAATTTTAGACACTTTCTATTGCATCATGAAGTCCATTTGTTCTCACGTAATAACCCGCTAAAGTACATCCTCAGCCGCCCAAGGCTGAACGGGAACCTATCCCGATGGGCAGTCATCTGGGAATAGTTTGACATTCGGTTTGAGCCTTAGAAGGCCATCAAAGACCATGCTTTAGTAGATTTTTTACAGAGCACCCGTCAACAGGGACCGCCGCACCGGACAACGAGCTACCTGATAAAGACATCTTATCGGTTCAAGAGGAGCTCCTAACATGGGAAATTTACTTCGACGGTGCATCCTGAAGCCCAACTAGAAAAAGGATGGAAGATCCCAAATTTTACAAGGTGGGCTTGGGGGTAATACTCAAGTCCCCAGAAAAGGCAGTCTTTCCATATTCATTCCTCCTGTCAGAAGGATGTACAAACAATGAAGCAGAGTATCAAGACCTTATTGAAGACCTAGAACTCGCACTACAGGGACAAGTAAAACACCTTAATGTAAAAGGTGGCTCAGAAATGTTCATCATGAAAGTCAATGGTGACTATGCTATTAAAAAGGTGGAGCTGATTCCCCTGTTTGACCTTGTCCGAGGGTTAATGGCAGAATTCTCCACAGAACCAACATTGACCTATATTCCCTAGTATCAGAATGCCCAGGCCGACGCATTAGCAAATGCTACCACAACCCTAGCCGACCCAGACCGGGATGAAATAGTTATCAGTATTGCTCACCGCCGAATAGTCTTGCAGTTTGTCCAGACCAAGACGGAGGAAATCTATGAATTCAGTCCTGTCCCTGAGCCATATGGCCCCCACTAGTTGGATGACCCCCATTGAAATCTACCTTCAACGGGGAAAAATTCCATCAGAAAAGGCTGAATGAGAGAAAATACGGAGAAGGGAAATCAATTATTTTTATATATAGCACCGCGGGTCAACAAGAGGTCCTCTACAAACGAGGCCTCAACAGAATCCTCCTCAGGTGCATTTATAGAGAAGAATCTGCTGCCATCATGACTGATGTGCAAGCCAGAGTATGTGGAGCACATCAGTCAGGGTCCAAGATCTCCCATCAGGTTCGAAGGGTTAGGTATGATTGGCCCACAGTGGCACGAGATTGCGAGCACTTTACAGAAAAATGACACTCATGCCAAGTTCATGCCAATTTCATTCATCAACCCCATGAGTTACTTTATTAGGCCATGTAATCATGTCCATTTGACGTCTAGGGAATGGAAGTCATGGGACCATATCCTCCTTCCACATCCAAATTGTTGATGTTTATCCTCACGAAAACCTAATTCTTTTCCAAATGGGCAGAAGTTGTACCCCTTAAGGTAGTTGGGGCAAGAAACATTTTCAGCTTTGTGAAAACCATTATCATCACCAGATTTTGTGTCCCTCATACCATACTAACAGATAACAGCACCAACTTCTACTCTGCTGAATTGGAGAAATTATACCAAGAGTACAGTATTAAGGCATACCACTCATCCCGCTACCTTGAACTGGCCAATGGAAAGAAAGAGGCTTTTAACAATACCATATCCAACATTCTCCAGAAAATGGTGGACAAATACAAGAAGTCATGGCCAGATAATCTCCTTCATGCATTGTGGGCTTATCGAACCACAATCTGCACCACTACTCGGGCTACTCCGTGCTCATTAGTATACTGAACAGAAGCAGTCCTTCCCATTGAGCTTCAATTACACTCTCTCCATGTTGAAAATAGTGAACAATTATCCAATGTTGAGAAATCGGAAAAGTGTCTAGGTGAATTGGAACATCTAGATGAGAAACAGATGCACACATTTCACCATCTGATAGTATACCAGAACTGGATTGCACGAGCCTTTAATAAAAAGGTCCATCTTCATTCATTCATGGAAGAAGAATTGGCGTTGGTCCTCCAAACCCCAATGATACCCAGAAGGAAATCTACAAAGCAGGAGCCCTAGTGGGAGGGACCATATGTTACACACAAGGTCTACTCCAATGGAGCATATGCCCTGATCTCCATCAACGGGCAGTTCACCACTGCTCCAACAAATTCGATATTCCTAAAGAAGTATTTTGCATAATAAATAAAAGCAGTTATCGTCCGAGCTTTAGGACATTAAACTATCTATCACCCAACGGTCCAAACTCTATGACCCTAAAATAAGAGTATTCCGTCCTCCCCTATATATCTAAAAGCAGTTATCGTCCGAGTTTCAGGACGTTAAACTGTCGAGAACCCAATGATCCAAAATCAATGTCCCTAATCTAAAAGTATTATGTCCTCACCGGCCTAAATAAAAGCAGTTATCGTCCGAGCTGCAGGACGTTAAACTTCCAAGCACCCAATGATCCAACCTCTATGACTTTAAACTAAGAATATTTCATCCTCACCACATGACGTTAAACTGCACAGACATAAGTTTTTAAAAATGCCTCTTTCCACCATGTAAGGACCAGACCTGTATCAGGTATACTCCAAATAGAACTACATGAGGCTAGATTCCTGCCCTCGCAAGATACGTAGTGATGCCGAGATCCCCTACCCTAGCCCAGCCAGTCCCAAATAGAATAAAATTAAAAAAAATGTATGCCTCCCTCGCGTACGGAACAACCTTGAACAGGGTTTACTCCTTTCAGAGAACTATGTACGGCTTGATTCCTGCCCTCGCAGGATACGTAGTGACTATAGGGTTCCCCATTTTAGCCCATCCACCTACGAATAAAACATACAATTTCCCTCTCCTCCCTTGTACGGACCAGCCCTGCACTGGGTGTATTCCTCATCCATACCGCACAACGTTAAGCTGCACGGACATCAGAGAACAATGTGATGCTTTATTCCTTCCCTCGCATGATACGTAGTGATGACAGGGTCCCTCACCCTTTCTCAACCATCCCCAAATTAAAGTCAAAAATTCCCTTTTCCCGTGTGTACGGATTAACCCTTCTCAGTGTGTACCTCTTTCAGGGAACTACATAAGGCTTGATTCCTTCCTTCGTAGGATACGTAGTGATGCCAGAGTTCCACACCCTGGCCTAGACACCTCATATGAAGCAAAAAATACCCCCTTCCCCCGTACGAACCAGACCCACATGGGGTATATTTCCCAAAAGAACTACGTGGGCCTTGATTTCTGCCCTCTTAGGATATGTAGTGACACCTGGATTATGTATCCTGGCCCAACCATTTAAAAAAATTCCCCTTCCCCCCCGTGTTAGGACCATACATGCACATGGTTTATTCATTAAAGAACTACGTGTGGCTTGATTCATGCCCTCGGAGGATACGTAGTGACGCCAGGGTCCCCCACCCTGGCCCAGCCTTCCCCAAATGAAAGTTAAATATTCTCTTTCCCCGGTGTATGGACCAGACCTGCATGGGGTGTACTCCTCGTCCCCACTGCACGATGTTAAACTGCACAGAGAAGAGGTTAAAAATTCCCTTTTTCCCAGTGTACGGACCAGACCTGCACGGGGTGTATTCCCCATTCTTACCACGGGATGTTAAACTGCATGGACTTCAGGGAACAAAGCACAATTTGATTCCTTCCCTCGTGGGATGCATATTGATGTCAGGGTTTCCCATCCTAGCCCATCCATTCCCGAATGATGATTTTAATAAAAAATGCCCTCTTCCCCCGTGTATGGACCGAATCTACATGGGGTGTATTCTTCGTCCTCACCGCATGACGTTACAACTTCACGGACATCATCGAGACCCAACCAAGATATATGAAAAACTGAGATGGAAATACTCCTTGTGCATTTGGATGCATCATCTCTATACATCAGACTCCACAACCCGGGTAATTATGGATCTTCATAACCATTCATGGCTATCGGGTGTGGAATGTTATCGAACCACAGACACCTTAGTATGACTATGCATAACATGACCTCAGCGGCTCTGTATATTGATAGCCCCTAGCCCGTCTACCAAAGGCCAGATTTCCTCAGGCAATACTCTTCCTAGCTCCATACGCTTACCATCCTCAGAGCCCCCTATCATATATCCCGATCCAGAGATTTATGGCATAGTGGTTTACAATTTCATCCCCCTTTTCGCTTCCAATCATTCCCAGGGTATCCCTACCCGGTTAGACTATGTATCCGCCCATGGATCACATGACGAGTTGCATCAATGAACATCAAGAAAGGGCTAGGCTACTTGGACTCAACAGACAACTATAGTGAAGATGTTTCTTTTATGCTCGGACACCATTATCCCCACATGCCAAACTCTGTACTGTGAGCAATCTCAGATTTTCATAATCATTCATGGCCATTGGAACTAGATTGTCATCGACCCTAAGACCCCTTTGCATTACTATTCATACCATGCCTTCAGCGGCTCTGCATATTGATAGCCCCTGGCTCGTCTATCAATGGCCAGATTTCCTCAGGCGATGCTCTTCCTAGCTCTGTACACTTACAAACCTCAAATCCCCCTACACCACATCTCATGATCCCAGAATCCTCAGAGTTCAGTTTACATCCATCATCCACCACCTTGTTTAGAGTATATCGGAGAATGGTAACTCAGTTATCTTTCAAGGGACTGCAGAAATACTCACCCAATGGTCCGAGCTCTATGACCGCTAAACTAGAAGTACATAGTCCTTACTGCATGATGTTAAACTGCATGGAGTGAAGGTACACCCCCCCCCCTCCCCCCCTGCGCAAGATAAATCAGTGCAGGGATCTCTCTAAGCTTTAACAGCAACCAGGGCCGAATATGCCCGACTTGTCCAGATATTTAATTACCAAATAACAGACTTCATGGCCCAGTCAATTGAATATCCTCATAACCATTCACGATAATCGAAAGTGGGAAGTTATCGACCCGTGGACACCTTTGCATGACTATGCATACCATGCCCTCAGCGGCTCTATATATTGATATCCCCTGGCTCGTCTATCAAAGGAATGATTTCCTCTGGTGGTACTCTTCCCAGCTTAGTATGGTTAGCAGCCTCAGAGCCCCCATATCATTTCTACTGATCCAAGAAGCCCCAGAACCATGATTTACACCAATCAACCCCTCTCCACATCTTGGGCATGCCGAGATGTTCAAGCCCAGTATCATTCTGATCAAGATCGGCCTTTGCAAACTATGTCCATACTAAATGATGTTAAACTACACGAAAAATCTTGGCCGCTTGGCATAAAGGTACAAAGACCAAGCATTAAAAATTCAAGGGAATTCCTCTAATTACTAGCATTTTCACAAGTTTAAAGATGCCCCCATCCTTGTCACATGATGTTAAACTGCACAAAATTTAAAAATCCCCGTATCCTCGCTGTATGAAGTTAAACTGCACAACATCCTTGAATAATGCTCATCATCTTTACCACATGACGTTAAACTTCACAGTTAAACCCGTTACGAGTTCAGTAAGGAATATAGGCTCTTTTCTGTCCCTTAGTGCACGGGTCAGACCTACAAAAAACCACTGTCTCAGACCAGTGTGAGGAGCGACGACTTCACCCATTCTCGAGAAATTTAGCCTAGATGTTTCTCCCGTATCCAGGCACCCACTCCTCATAAACCATACTCTCTACCCAGAAAAAGCCGAACTCTCATAAACCACCCCTGGTGGTCTCGAATCTCAAACTTCTTTGATGTTTCCCAGCTATCGGGAGAATGAAATCATTGAACTATGGACACCTTTGCAAGACAATGCATACCATTCCCTCAGAGGCTCTGCATATTGATCTCCCCTGGCTCATCTACCAAAGGCAAGAATTTCTTAGGTAATGCTTCTCTTCATACGCCCCTTGGCCTTTGAGCCCCCATATATATCCCGAGATTCAGAAATCCTATGAGATAAAGTTTACCAGCCTCTTCCCCAACCCTTCCTGAATATCGTGGAACGTCTCTGACAAGATTACCAAGAACCAGGAGATGTTGTTCCATTCCAGGTGATGTCCCAGCTGCATGACATTACACTGCGCCAAGATCCAACCATCCTTTATGCTAAATAAATGTGTATGAATGTGACCCTGAGTCCACACTCTTGATTAATACATATGTTCTAAAACCCTTTCAGACATCACACACTCTTTCCGAGCCACCCCTGGTGGTTTTCATAATTCCCCAAGCCACCTATGGTGGTTTCTGTAATCCGGACTCTCATGAAGTCCTCCTGCCATCAGAAATGGAGAGTCATTGACTTAAAGACACCTTTTAATGGCTATTCATAACATGCCCATAGTGGCTCGGCATATTGATCACCCCTGGCCCGTCTACCAAAGGAAAGATTTCCTTAGGCGATACTGCTCCTACCTCTGGACGTTGATACAACTCCCATGCCTTGAAACATGCCATGCATGTCTTTCAAATCTAAATATACTCCCCCCACATGCATCTGAAAAATATCGAGACATCGTTTAATCAACAAAACCTCATTGGGGACCTCTCCTCACCATGTCTGCTCATAGATGTTCGACTTAAAACATCAGTAATGATAGTCTTGGCGGTGGGACTTTTAACCGCTCACAAAAAGAGGCACAAAGCATGTTAGGCTGAAAACCAGAAAAGGGAATGCTAAGAAAATGTTAGACCATGCCCTATGGGTCCACACTAAATTGGGCCAAGAAAAATTAGGGTATTAAATGAAAAGACAAAAAGTTTGTATGGGTTTTCTACAAAACCCTACCAATAGCCAAACTATACTCACTGGATCTCGTGATCCAGGAAAAAGTTAGAGCTCGTTTATTATATCTTTTTATCAATTGTCCCAAACTATGATTATTCTGAGTTCGGTGAATCAACATACATAGAAAATGCGCCAAATTATTCCTATCATATGAGAAGATGACATGAGTGCTAAGGAAACATTTCTTTGTTCCATAACAAATTTGGTAAGAAGGGAATCCACAATTCAGAGCCTCCTCTAGAATAAAAGTTTATTACATGAGGTTTTTAGTGGATCCACAAAGTTGTATCAGGAACTGATGAGAATCATCTATTGTTTGATAGGGATTCTGTAGTAAGGCTATCTCAGCTTCTCCACCAGCCCACAAACGCTTCCGCTTCCTGGGCCGCCTTTGAGCTCACCCTCATCTCCTCCACTTGCTGCTCCCCTTCTTCAATTATGGCGGTGACATTAGTCTCTTCCTTCACCAGCCATAGTATGCCATTCCTCAGCACCTCAAGTAGGGAACAGTTCTCAATGACTTCTCCCTGGAGTCTCCCAACTACCCTGACATGATCATGAGCCTCTATTAGGAAAAGCAGTCAGGTCGCGTAAAGGTAGGATTCTGATTGAGCAGAAGAAAGGCGAGATTCAAAACCACCAAGTCTTTCCCGATCAGCGACCACCTACTTGACTATGTCATAAATTCTATGGTAGTCTATGCTGTAAAATCCCACCAGCATAAAACAATTGTGCAGCTTCGGTAATTTGGTCGGCATCTAGGTTAGTGTTTTTTGATAAATCAGATTCCAAATTTTCTCCCATGCCCTTTGGCGAGTAGGTCGAAGAATGGAGAGGAATTGTTGATCAGGTTAGGAGTCGCTCTTGGATGAAGATATGTATTCACGGATGAACGTCACCATGGAGGGACCTGATGCGACATCTCCTGCAAACTTTTGCACCACTGAAACTCTACCCCTGGCGGTTGTGGTCACAGGAACGATCAGATCCGACGGCACAATCACCAACGCCAAAGGTCCTGGTCATAAAGCTCGAGAGTTGATAAGATGTATAAGTATCCCTAATCACAAAATGGAAGAGGAAAGTGTGGGTGGAAAGAGATTGAGGGACTTACACATGGCCATCAAAGTGTCGGTATCCTCGAGCCTTACACCACCATGGCCACTCTAGGAGGACGATACATCTTCGAGAGGCAAGGGAGTCATGGGAACCTCCAGAGGTGTCCTGGACATAAGGCCATACACAAGGCCAGCAACTCCCTGAGCTTTCCCCAAGCGATCGGCTACAGAGATCATACCCAGGGAAATCACTCCCCCATTAAACAAAATAATGGCCCGGTCTGGGTTTCTAATAACTGGCCTGATGGCAGGTTCATCCTCCTTCGCCAAGGGATCCATTGGGTCTGAGGAAGCTGGCCCTGTCAGATTTGAGGCCTCTTCAGTAATCATGGGTACCCTGTCATTCCCCACGATTATAAAGGATGTATGATCATCAGGAGTCTTGACTTCTAGCGATTCCTCCTTTGACATGTATTTGACTGATGAATGCAGAAGTAGATCATCCATGGATCTTGCCCCTTTAGCAGGGCCCACCATCTTGGCACGCTCAGGTGTGTCTACAGGTGATCCCTCAGATGATAAAGAGGCAGATGATATGACCACAGGTTTTTCCATGATTGGGTCTCTGAGTGGCCCTACACCATTCACCAAAAAAGTTAATAACTAGAAGAATCAGAATATACAATTTTGAAATCTAGGAAATGGGAAGTCATAATTACCCGATATCCTCTGTCTGAGCCGTTCCGGTAAATGGGATGCCTTCTGTCGTCTTTGGATCTGTTCAGGGGAATCTTCTTTGATTTGAATGCTGGGAGGAGCTGGAGGAGGAAAGACCCCAGCTGGGCCCGAAATGGCTACATCCATGAGCTCATCCATGCTAGGAAACCCCTCCCCGATGATCCCCATAGCCGAAAGCGCATGTTCGCCTATTGCAATACCACGAGGAGTATACTTCAGGGAAGGAATTGCACCTTGTACTCCTCGGCACCCTGCATAAAGGGAAGAAACATTAGATCCTTAACGGTAAATGAGGAGGGAAAGTTGGAATGGACGAACATGAAAACCACTTCTTCTGGATCAGATGATTCAGGATGTCTTATCATCGTTGACACCCAGGTAGACCCATAAAGCTGGTTCCGGAGTGAATGAACGTATTTTTCCATCTAATTCAATGAGGCGACTATTTAGTTCAGATCCTCTTCTAGTAGCAAGTGGGGTAAAGCAAAGATTTTCCCAATACCCGAAAGATCAACAGGACCCGTTTATAGTAACGCCCAAACCTATTCATATGATCCACTGGCCCTCAGGTCATCCCAAATCCTCCATGAATCCGGGAATGCGGCTGTAATTGGAATAGCTAGCCTGGAGGGATCAACCTGAGAGGGTCTGGTAGGGGAAGGCGCTGTTCGTGGCTCCAATGGCCGTGTCTATTTTACGGATCTCGCCGTCTCCCTAGAACTCTCTACAGCTACCTGTGGATAGGATCTCATGGAAAGGGGGGAGAATTCCCTTGTTTCAGCCACAGAAGGGGGACCATCGAAATCGTTTCCCCCTGAAGAGTGGTCACTCCATTCTCCCTCCTCATCTGTCACCAATTGCATCTTGACTTGGACTCTGTAGGTTAATACCGCGTAACCCTAGCACACGTAAATGTTGTCCTCGAGGTCATAGAGATACCGATCGACCCTCTCTAGGTCCGCATCATAAAGGATGTCATCAGGGGCTGATATGTAGCCCATCTAGTCAAATTCCACTTCTGATTCCTGGAGATACTGCCACAGAGAATGGGGGTACTGGCTGCGAAAGGATGAACGACCTTCGAATTCGTCCCGTTTTCCCCAGGTCGTCGGGAAGGCAATATCATCAGGGATAACCATCCCTCTCTAGGAGACTTCGAGGGCATTAGGGGATACACCACTATCCATTAAAACCTTCCCCGGAAGTAGAGGACCGATAGGGCGGTGAAGAACCTTGCCCGACTAGGTTGAAGCACCATCACCCTTTCTCTTCATCTTTCCATTTGAAGGCTTAGGAATTGATATGGTAGGCCCCCAAATCCCTAGCAGGCCATTCAGGTATGATTGCACCAAGGAGTTGGCGTAACTCTTGGATTAGAAGGGTGTGGAGTCTTCAAGTGCGGGAATCATAACCTTACAGCCGGTATCCTCCCAGGTAAATATTAACCACATTTACCTGGCCACTTTTAAATGACAATTCTCGTAGGTTCGATTGTGTGTTAGGGGACACATTGCCTGGATGCAGCCAAATTGACGTCTGAATAGGCAAGGCACATACCCCTAGTTGATCAGTTCCCCACCAATACAAGCCACCAGAATACCCTCTCAGAGGGAAAAGAGGTAGCCCTGCTTGCTAAACTCCTCTATTATGGTATTCGTAATTGCACCGGCTGGGAATGGATATGGATGGATTTTGAAATGATCATAACTCGAGATCTGGATTGACAACACACACATATTATGAACCGTCTATTGACCTTCCATTTCTTGTGTCGCCAACTCTTCGATCATAACCCCACTGGTCAATTTCAATTATGGCCGGTATGTGGTGCCCGGAATCTGAAAGGGGTTGATGAATGTATAGAAGTTCTTAATATGTGCTCCCAACCATCCCCAGAGAATTTGAAATGGGTCAGCTACCCAGTTTGGTCAGCTCCCATCAGTAATATTGCCGAGAAACCTATAAATCCTAGCCAATACTGGGACATCTATGTTGATAACATTTCCGTTGGCCAATTTTGTTTCCATGGAAAAAGTAGAGACCCACATGCCACCCATCTCGCGTACGGGAAATAACAAGACACTCAAGAACTTGGTCAGAAATGCCGCCAGTCGGAGCAACCGATCAACATCCGTAACAAGTTCCCACCCCTAGTTGTTGAATTGACATTGCTCCCGGATCAGCCAATAGCTTCCCCTCTATTTTCAGGACTCCATCGTAGGGTAGGTCGTCGGCCTGTGCGGAAGATCCATGGACTGACTATTTTTGACAAAGCCTTCATCTAGTCACGATACAAGACACGATTCTTCGGAGATGTATCATTCGAATTCTCATCACAATCTGGGACATGATGCTTCGTAGATGTATCCTTACAATGCTCCTCACAATCAGGGATGAGCTTTTTCAGAGATGTATCTTTTGAATGCTGTAGGTCCAGATCAATAAGCTCTTTTACCAGGGGGTCCTCTCCTCATTGTCCCACAAAGAAGGGGGAGGCAGGAATTCGTCAAACATACCCCCAACAATGGGGACCCCTGAAATCTAGAAGACCTCCCAAAGACTAATACCCACCTCCCCATGGAACAGATGGAATGTGTTGGTGTCCAGACTCCAATGGCTCATAAGATGCAGGATGGGGGCTTGAGGCTAGTGGGTATAGGATTGGGGCACCTAGGTAGCTTCATACAAGCCGACGACTAGTAATTCTGCTTCAAACTCTGCATAGCTATGGCAGACCCCAATGGGCCACCCCCAATTAAATGATTTAAATGCCCCTCCGGGCCAGAGGTCCCAGTTTGCTGAGCATCCATGTTGGTCGTCTACCATGGCCTTGTAGGAAATGATCAGGTAAAAGTGAGTTTCCCCTTCCTTCTAACATTGTTCTCTTGACAAGGACACAGGAAGGTGATTCAATATAGATCTGGTAGCTTTATCCCGTGGGGAAGGCCGCCCTTTGGAGGATATCACAAATCAAGGGATAGTGGCAGTAAATATCCATGCTCTAGGATTTTTGTCATGGGATGGTACCAGAATCGGCGTATCAGACAGTAAACCGAACCCGTAGGTTGGAAGGCTGTTGGAAAAAGGGTGCTCCCGCTATGACTCGGAGAGCATATCTGCTAGAAAGGGGTGCAACGTGCAATGGAGGATTCCATACTGAACAGATATGTCCACATCCTTCAGGCATTGATCGCCAATTGAGAGAGGCTCGGCAGCGGGTCTGGGAGCACGGTGAGGGGGAACCATATTTCATCCCTGCATTATGAAATCCAACAAATGGTTAGTCCGAAATTATAAAATCTGGACAAAAATACCAAATATATGGCTAAGGATTTAGTAGAGGAGCCTTCATATAAAGGTACCTGAGCAGGCCTCAAAAGGATGGTTTGCGATGGCTGAATCCCGCAAACCAACCCTACGCAGAAGCAATCTGCGGTACTCTGGCCCGTAGAGCGTTGGCCCGAAAACCACGAACTAAGTTGCTCCACGAAATCATAATCCCGGATTTAAATAATTAGATTCAGAAGACATAAGAAATTTTCAATGTCGGGAAGATTTTAGTCCATGGACCATCAAAACTACGGAGCAAGTTCTTACACGGCCCACCATGAGTTACTTTTTAATTAATTAGAAGTGTTAGTTCGCAACTGGGAGATTGGTTTGCAGATGAAGGTGACCACAAACGAGGAATGGTTTGCGGAAGAGGCAGCTGGTTCATAGACGAGGCATTTCGCGATTGAATGAGCACACTGAGAAAAGCAAGGGATCTCTGGTTTCATGATGAATCCGGTAAAAGACAAAGGAAGGGCCCCCATATTTATAGGCATGGTCCCATATCAGTTCCACGCCCCTAAAGCAAACCACCCATGTTTTATGACCACTCTGCATTGGAACGACCTCCTCTTCTTTCCGATCGGACCCCATTCTGATGTGGGGAATTTGTAGGGTCCTGAAAAAATTCACAAAGGAGAATAGGAAATCCCCTTGAATACAAGGGAGATTCGACCAAATTTCCACCCAAAAGAACTTGTGAATGTTTTGGAGAATACTCAAAGGATGGCACAAGACGAACCGGTCCGCAGACCGGTCCAATGATAACGCTGTGTGGACGATTCCATGAAGCACTCCCTTCGCGGACCGTTGTTGTTCGTAGAATGGAGGCGGAGATCCTCCGTGTGCACGATGCAGGACGGGTGCCAAACCGGTCCATCTTCATGAATGTCCCCTTCCGCGGACCGCGTCGACCGACCCAGGCTACATCCACTGTCGTTCTCGGAATTGAGTAAGAACCCGGCGCGGCCGCGAAGCACTCCCCGAGCTCATTCGGTTCACGGGGGAGATGCGTTCATTTCCCCTGTGAGTTGCGGATTGACCAAGTCATCCGTAAACTGGGTTTTCGGTCATGGTCCTCCACAGAAGGAGCTGCATAACCACAAATACAAA
Organism: Viscum album; assembly: GCA_963277665.1. Lineage (NCBI taxonomy): Eukaryota > Viridiplantae > Streptophyta > Magnoliopsida > Santalales > Viscaceae > Viscum > Viscum album. Next base: position 1,016,707,675 of record OY728140.1, on the reverse strand, counting down.
TCTTTCATCACTTTATAAAAGGAGACAGAGGGGGACGAGGGAGGAGGATTTAGAGAGATTGATCAGATTCAGGTGGATGGATTTCGAAGGAAGGAGCTTAGGATTTCGCAAACCACAACGTTTCAGTCCGTGAACCAGAACATGTATGATGATGGAAGCGAATTAATAAGGAACTGAAAATGCTTAAAAACAAGGTGAACTGAGAACTGAAAATAACAAAGAAAAGATGACTGCGGACCATGGCCCCTCCACAGATGCACTCCCCGTGGACCAGGGAGTTTATGCCCCTTTTCTAATCCATCACACTGTGTAGCACCCTCATACACGGGAGAAGCCCCAACCGATGAACCCCTGACCGGTGTCACCCTCGACCACCGTTGTTCGCATGGATCCCTCCGTATAACACCCTGATAAGTGGGCCGAACCCGATGCCGCAAACCACCCTGGTTCGCAGGATTCCCATCAGTCCGTGGACTACCCTGGTTCACGGACGGCCTCTCCAGCCGCAAAGCACCTCCCTACGTGAAGGGAGCCACCACTCAAACATGTGTTTGGCCCACCAGATCCTTCAAAGTTCCCATTCCCCAAGCCAGATAAAATCCTCCCAATCTGGCCCGATCCTCCACAACTCCCTCATTGGCCCATTCAACGGCCCCAATCCGAGGCCTCCACCAGAGCCACCAGACCCATGTGATGTAACCTTCAGGTGAATCAACATGCCATTTTGAGTTTACATACCCATGGTAGGCAGGGGCGAAGGGGCTGCCTCGACCCTTGGGCAGATTCCCGAAGCATTCTTGGGTCCACATTCCCATGGTAATTCGGAGTCCGTGCCTAGGAGCCCAGTTTCTGCCCCTCCACTGGTTAGGAATAGGGAACTTCTCCCCTCCCCGAGTCGTGGTGGGATACCCATCCGATGGAATCCCACATGCACCTCATTACTTCCCCACGAAAATGGACAAGGAAGGGTGTAGTGGGAAAGGGAGATGCTTTGTCCTTATTTGGGGCCAAGTCCCTCTTCCTCTGTGCTTTGTCACCCTAGGCATCCACCTCGGAGTAAGCCCCAACTTTATGGGCCATCTCTATGAATTTTCCCCACTCCACTTCCCATGGATTCACCTTTCACGACGTGATCGTCTGGTCCGTGGTGCCTCTTTTTTCTCACATCGAGCATCACTCACATGGGCTTACAGTAAGCATAGACCATGACGTCCTCTTATGGGACTCCTCAGAGTGTAATCCACAATCCATTACAATGGACCTCCTCAGAGTGTAATCCCCAATCCATTACTATGGGCCTCCTCAGAGTGTAATCAAATTCCATTACTCTAGGCCTTATTAGAGTATAAGCCCCAAGAAAATTCAAACTAAGTGTACATTGATCCCTATCTCCTAGGAAGGGTAAGCTGGAAGCCTCCCTAGGGTTCAAGCCCAACAACCGGACGATCTGACTATCTTCATGTCAGTTCACCGCACTAATTCTAGTATCGCCTCAATGAGTACAGACTCCTCAAGGTCATTAATCCAACAAGGGATGGTATACCTCGAGCATAAATGATTCTGAACCCCTACGTCCACCTGAACATTGCTAACCAGGAGTATTTAGTGGATACTATGCTTGGGGATAAACCAATGATTCGCGAACATATTAACACATCTTAAGTCAATAAGATAGTCCATGAATAGGGAATAATTTCCCCCAAAAGGGTTCGACAAGCCCGACTTCCCATCCTCTCGACCAATGTGAGTTCTTAAGCATCGCTGGTCAAACCACCCAGTGAATGCCAGCCTTTGGAATGCAGCTCCACATTTTACGGGATATAAAATCATTGGGCGTTTCGAGGGGTAAAATGGTGAAATCAATATGAGTGATTAAGAAGAATCCAACATTCTCTAATCAACCATCGGGTAGCGCACGTTTCCTCCCCACGACCCCATCGTGCGCCACGAGACAACAACAAAATCTACAAAGGTTATTGAGACTACTAATCAAATTGTAGCTGATAAGTATATTAAGTATCTGGATAATATATTTATTGCCTTAGAATGCATAGAAAAGGAAAATTTACACGTGGGGTATATTTCATCCAAGTTGAAACTGATATACGGTGGTCCCTAATCCAAAATACAAGAGATGAAGAAGAAACCGAATTCATGGAATGTATGAATTTGGAAGGGACATGCAAAAATAAAAACATCCCTCATGATCAGATAATTTAGATGAAGAAGGCGATACACATCTTAATGTAGAAGGAAGAACAATGAGTATAACATTATGAATCTAACTAGTCAAGGTATTCCAAGTGTGCTAAAAATTATATATTCAACATTAAGTGCACGATTGACCACAATTTTTAGGATCATTTTCCAAGTCTGTATGAGTCATTTATCTCCCAACCTGTTTCACCATATGAAGTGACCATTTTATATTCCATCAAAAATGATAATGAAATATCTAGAGTCAATATTATCACGGAAAAAAAATATGAAGATGTCATTTGAGTACCCTGGGAAATAGGATTCATCAATAAAGAATAAGATTATGCAATTTCCATCATCTGAAATCTATTGAAAAAATCAAACTATTAAATTTTTGAAGCAACAGTGAGTATTCTATATATGCAGAGATATGGGACACTAAGATCATGAATGAAAGTGGGATAATATTTTCAATGCTTTCATGTTTTAAAATTGTAATAATATAGGGAACTATGGAAGAGAATTCCCAAACCATCACAAAAATATTGTACAAAAGAGGATGAGTGGATATGACCAAGATTATGTGATCACTACAATAGAGGTAGAAGTACAAAATAATGTGATGGAAGGTACAATAATCATATTTCAAAATTTAGACAATGCTTTTTTCGATTATTGATCGTAACACTCTTTTATGTCAACATAGGATTCAAATCAAATTAGAAATTTCACTTTTGATTTAATATGGTAGATGTTGGTAGAAATCATCAGGGAAGTGTCATTAAAACAAAACCATATCACTAATTTCCCATTATAACACATAAACATGATTTTTTTGATGAAATTATTATCATTCCAATGGATAACATTGATATTATCCTTGTTATTTATTGGAACTCGATATATGATGAAACAATTAATTACAAGATGATATAAATTACAATTTGTTTTGGAAGATATAGAATCCCATTTCATTGGAGTAGAAGATTCCTCACTTGATTCTTATCTACATCCACCCATGTATCCCTATAGGATGATATTATTGGGTATTAAGAGAAAGAAAAACCTTGTGAATAATACATTAATATTAATATCAAAGGATTCTCTATTATTAAGGATTACATTAATGTATTTCCTAGGGAATTTCCTAGGAATTTCCTAGAGCATGAGGTTTAATTTTACATTGATTTAAGCACCGATTATTTTAAAATATCAAATAATCCATATAGAATTTAAATTATGGAAATAGTATTAGTAAGGAAACTATTTGAGGATTTGGGTAATAAAAGATTTATTCTTCTTAATGTTTGACCATGTAGACCCCATTTCATATTTTTTAAAACTAATGATGGATACATGAGTTTGTTTTATGATTATAATTAAATCAATTCCATTACGATAATGTAAAAGTATCCTCTACCTCTCATTTATGACATGAGTCATTGAATTCATGGAGCCCAATTTTTCTCATTGATTGATATTTGTTCTATGTATCAACAATTGTGAGTTAATATGGAAGATAATCCAACGATAGATTTTTATACGAGGTATGTACATTATGTGTTCATTGTAATGAAATTTGGATTGAAGAATGAACAAAATATTTTTATGAAATTATGTAACATAGTTTTCATGGAATGTGATGATGATTTTGTTATGGTATTCATTGATTATGTTCTAGTTTATTATAAATTCTATGAGGAACATGTGAATCACCATCAGATAAATATGAATAATCATATAAGTGAAAATATATATGGAAAATTTAGAAAGAGTTATTTTTAGTGTCAACAAATCTCTTTTCATGGACTTATTGCCTTGATTTAAGGATTATGATTTGATCCTACAAAGACAAAGGCAATCATATAATGGAACCCACATTAACAAACATAAATGAGGTATGAAGTTTCTTTGTTTTTGTAGGTTTCTATAAGAGTTTAGTTCAAAAAAATCGATTAGCTAACCCATTAACCAGGATTAAACAAGAAGGGGTTGTGTTTTTTTTGGACAAAGGAATGTGACAAATTGTTTGATGAACAAATGATAAGATTAGTGAATTCTCTTATTTTCACTATTCCATCTTGGTGTTATGGGTTTTTCATATATAGTGATGCATCCAAGATGGGATTAAATTGTGTCTTAACGAAAAATTATGATGCTATTACATATGTGTGATGGAAATTAAAGTCTCGCAAAAAAACTATTTAACCCCGGATATGGAGTTAGCAGATGTAATCGTCAATATCATAATATGGAGTCATTACCTCTATGGAAAAATATTTGAGATATATAAGAATCTTAAGATCCTGAAATACATCTTATTATAGAATGATCTCTACATGGGACAATATAGTTGAATAGAGATATTCATAGATTATGATTTATCAGTAAACTATAGCCTAGGGAAATAAAATATTATAGATGATGATTTAATTAAGAAAAATCATGGAGGTCTATCCCAAATGTGGATTGAGAAGGATCTGATGGTCATTGATCTAGTATAAATGGACAAGGGAATTTCTATAAAAGGGAAGATATTAATATTGTATCAAATTATTTAAAACCCATATTTATCATAAATTGTTAATAATTCTCAATATGATGATGATTATATTATAATAAATCTTACTGCGTGAATAATGGAAAATTATCCAATTTTTTTTGGAAGATAATGTTTTAAATTTTGAAAGAGGAAATGTGTTCCATATATATTAGAGTTAAAAAGGAAATTGTTGGATGATGTTCATAGCTCAAATTTCTCTATACACCCTAGGTTCACAATGATGTATAGGTTATTATAGGAGCATTTTTTGTTTGATAACCTGGAGTAGGAAATTGTTGACTATGTGTCTAGATGTTTGGTTTGCAAAAATGTGAAAGCTATAATGACGCATCAAAAAGGAATATTGAAACCACTTCCAATTACTACGTGTAATGGGAATGGAAGAACTATGGACATTGTAAGAGGAAAACCATAGACTCATAGAATTAATGATGAAATATGTGTTACTATCACAAACTAACCCAGGTTGGCCCGAAATCGGTCACCAGAGACAAATCATGGCAAGGGCTGAGATGAGTTCCAAATTATCCTGGGTTGGCGACAAGAACCAAATAATCAATATAGTAGAACAATGAAATGATTTCTCCAAATAAAAAAATAGAAACTAAATAGTAGAAAAAATCCCATGCAGCTCAAAAATATAAATAAAATTGAACTGCATATCATATAAATTGGAAACTAAAAATTAACCTAAAATACACAACTAGAATAACCCAACGGGAAAATAACAGTGTCTATGTAACCTCATGGTTCACTCTACAACTCAACGATCAATAATTTCCCAAGGAGAACACAGTCAAGCTGGAATCTATATAAGGATGAAAGAAAGAATAAAACAATTGGTGTGAGTATTAAAACTCAGTAGGCCAGCCTGATATTCTCTTCCACAATTCACTACCTTTAAAATTAAAGAAACACAAGTTTCACGTTTGAACATAAATTTCTAAAAGTAATATTTTCTATATATTTTACTTCAACAAAAATTACAAAATGTTTCCCCATTTTATTTCCATTAACCAAAGTCCTACCATTATTGTGATATTCGAATTCCCAATGGGAGAGGGGTGTCTATATTTCAATCTGCACAAAAGGTAATAAAACAATTTTTTGCAATGAAATTTTACAAAAAGATTATTAGAATCAACGAACCATTTATCTATACAAACACGTCAAATGAAGGTACCATAACAATCATACTACATGGGCTACAGAAATAACAATAGTAGTTTGTCAACGTCACTGAAAACTACAAAACCAACAGACATAGATTGACCCAAGAGATCAATAATAATCCAAAAGATACTAATACATGAGAATCCATCCTTGGTAGCATGCCAAAAATGATGTAATAAAAAATATTAAACCTCTTATCCACCCTAACATCAAAAAAACTATTGTAAAATCCCATTTTAATAAACCCAAACATATATCCACGAACATTTGGCCACTAGTCACCACATTGACTATATGGGAAAAAATCATTCTTAGACTTTTCTGTCAATATGTCAGGTCCCTATGTCTCATGTATAATGGGGGTGAGCCAACTGTTGAAATCTAATTATCCAATCACAAGTACATATATATAATGAATAAACCAAAACATGAATAACAATGGTCCAACCCACGAATCAGCTCACATCTGTTATAATAAATAGAACACGAGGATTCCATTCTGGGGACCACTAGTAATGGGTCACAAGGATTCCATAGCACGGATATCCCACCCATCAAACATAACAAGGAATGATCATTAATCCACTGATGTTTTCCTAACATTTGTTTTTTATTTTCCATCATTTTTGATGGCATTAACATAATAGTTCATTGAAATATTAATTATCTAAATGCATACCTGGCCAAATCAAAATAATTTGACAAAAACACATGCCTTCATATATTCCATGCCCATGATTCAGATATTATGACGCCACCAATGCTTATTTATCATAAAAATTTAAACTTTCACCTAATCCCAACAAACACCTCAATTAAGGGTTCAAAACAAAAAAATAGAATAATAAAATAAAAAATATCACCAATGTTAAGGTGTGACAATTATCCCCACCATAAGTCTTTTCTCCCCCAAAAATCCAAAACACCTTCCAGTTGATTGATTAACACCAAAGGATCCCATAGTAATATGATTCAACCACTCATCCAAAGAAATTCCACCTACCAACAATGAAATATAACTGCATATCGTGGAATAGATCACCAGTAGAGGGGAGGTCCACATGTATTCGCCTATTTGAATTCAACAAGAAAACCCATAACATCTTAAAAAAACTCAATAAGACTTGTGATGTGTCTCCCTAATATAATAACCAACTAAGAGTGATCAAATAGAAACATAACATGATCCAAAAATTGGTCCATTACCACATAAGACTATCAACCATATATAAGAGGAAAGAAACATTATCATTTAAATTACCCACTCCCAAATGGAGGGGACGATAATTGAGACAAAACCCCTCGAACAGACCAAAAACCCACCCCACATGAGGAAGGGAGCGAAGAGATCCAATGATTGGACCATTTAACCACAACTGACAACCACCCACTAATTTTCACCTAAGGTTAAGTAAAATTCAAGACCACAGTTGACTCACTTGGGTTGTCCGTGAAAGGGAGCTGACCCAAAGTCACATCCAAGAAATAATAACCATATACACTACATTACCACAATGTTAGAGGCACAAACATAAACAAAAATCTCAAGCCTTCGAGGTTCCAAATTACACACCAGCTTCACTCCAAGGCCATCGGTTGGAGCATATCTAACCATACAGTCATTTTTTAATAATCCCAATAAGAAACATACATATTTTGATTGGACTAAATATAATGGTCAAAACTTTGATATGAAAACCACACTGGCATTGAAAAATGGAGTACATAAAAAGACCCATGAAATTTCTATACATTTCAAAACACCAAAAATAAATCATTACAAATGATATGATAATATATCCCTTACATTATAAGGAAACATACAACAATAATCTTTGAATAGCTTTCGACCATCCCACCACTTCGATGCGGTTTCCCCATGAAACTTTCTAGAAACACCTCAACAGAATTGTAGAAACTGACCCAAGTATCCATAGGAGTGATATGGATTATAAGTACATGAACATGATTCCCCCTTGTGATCTTCCTTTCTACACTGATAGAATTGAAATATATCCTACCCATAAAAGGTTGATGAGACATCCCGAGGTCATTTGATTCCATGAAATATTCCATCAACTTCCTATTGATTCCCCATATCATTTCTTGATTCCTCAAATCTACTCCAAGATATTAAAGGAGGTAGGACTACACAAAGAACTCCCACCATCCCTAATTGAAAATGAAAATCTTGTCTCACCATATCAGTAAATGAAGTTTGGTTGGACTCCTTCCCCTCCGACTATAGATCAGAACAGAGACCCATGTCAAAATGCTGATCCTTCATCGATACAAATGTGGCACAACCTGAATCATGAGGGACTAGATCCACAAACTCTAGAAATACTCCAACATTGATCCATCATCATACTCCAGAAAATCCAACACCACCACTTTCATACCTTTTCATTTTTTTATAAAAACAACAAAATGAATAATGCAATGAAAAAATCACATGTAAGCTTCTTACAGGGCTCGTTCCAAGACACTGACTTACACTACCTCCATGATCAACTATCAAGCATGAGGGTTGAAAAATTGACAATCAATGTCTTATAAAAATCAAGAGGCTATATTCCCTTTGGAATTTTTTCATCCACTCCTTAGATATTGAAGGATCTACTTGACCATAAATGAGATATGGATCTTGCTTCCGGAGCACATGTATAGAATCCTTACTTTGATAAACCGCACTATGATCACCAATTGAAAAACCATGGGAACAACTAGTAAACATGAAAAAATAAAAAACAAAATCAATGTCAACCCAACATTAAAAAAACATCATGATCAAATACCGTATTTGAGAACAATAATTGAAAACAAATTTATATGGTTCATGCAATTTTTAGAATTCAACGGAGACATAAAACAACTAAAAAGGGAACTAGTGTTAGTGGGTGACGTGAACATATGGTTGGAACCCATATTACAAACAAACCACCAGCACAAAGATCCTTCTAGGACCATCAATCTAGCTCGACATGGCTTTCCAGGCCTAGTGAGGACATGAGGACTGATTTCTGAACTCCCCTTTACGTATACCAATCAACAAAAAATATCTTAAGACCAATGAAACTAAAAATATAGGAAATTACCTACAAACATGAGGATTAGAATGAGCAAGAGTTCACAACCCCATTCCAGCATCTACCCCTCGAGTCATGGAATTCAAACTCTATATACCATGGCATCCCCAAATAGGAAAGGATTATCTATAAAGTAAGCTTTACTAAGAGCCAATATGCGGTGATAAAATTTTATCACCAATCATCCGAGGACAACACTGAACTGGTCAACCGAGCCGATTAACGGAAAGGCCCCTTAGGAGTTTCAGATCTTCTTATACTAGTGAAAAGCGCTAAGGAATCAATAGAGTAAAAAAATGGACCGATTTCATCGAATAAACAAAACAAAACATAAACAGTTGTAAGAAGTGAATGAAGCACAATAACATAAATAATATTGTACTAAATTTAATTTCAACATGAAATAGAAAATACATATGAAATAACAAACTAATATAATCGAAAGGGATATCCACTCTATCCGGGTGCCCCCACGGTTCAATCTCCAACTCAATGATAAAACATTTTCCAAGGTGAATGCACCTATGATTTAACATGCATGATGAAAAAAACTGAGAAAAAAAACAATATGCATGTGTATTAAAACTCAATAGGGTAGCCTGATATTATAATCACTAATTCACTAACATTGAGATTAATGAAAAAATAGATTCAATTCTGATCTACATTTTATAAATGTCTATTATATATATATTAATAAAAAGAAATTTACAAGTTGTTGTTAATTTTCATTTCCAAAAAACAAAGTCCTACCATTAGTGAGTTATTAAAATATTGAAGGGGGAGGGGTGTATGTATTTCGATCTGCACAACAGAAAACAAAAATCATGATTTTTTTTTCTAAAAAACTTATTAAAATCAAAACAAAACATTCATATACAAACTATACACAAGAAATTACCAAATTAACCATACTAAAAGAGAAACATAAGTAATCATAACAATATATCAACATCACTACAAATGACTGCAGAAATAGACATAGGTGATCCCAGGAGATCAAGAATAATCCAAAAGAAACTAATACATGAGACTTCATCCCTAGTAACATGTAAAAAATGATGAGATCAAAATTCTTAAAATGATAAACCACACTAACTTAGGGAAAACTGATGGAAAATCCCATAGTAATGAACCCAAACATATATCCACCTACTTTAGGCCACTGGTTATCACATTGACTACCATTGAAGTAATAATTCAAAGAATATTCTCTCAATTGACCAAGTTCCTATGTATCTTTTTTAATGTGGGAGATCCAACAAATTACATCTAGGCATCCAATCACAAGTATTGATATATAATTAATAAACTTCTATAGGAATCACCAAGATCCATCCCACAAATTATCTCAGATTATGTATAATAAAATGAATTCCTAGAGTCCATGCTAAGGATATCCATTAATGGGTCATGTGTAATCCATTACGAGGATATCCCAACCATCAAAAGAAATAGGTAATGAGAGTTAATTTGTAACGATTTTCATAAGAAACCATTTTTTCATCATTTTCACAAAGTGTCAAATTGGCCTTTAAACAGTATTCACAAAACCCACTTTTATCAATGGTGAAAATTCCACATTTTAAAAAGACATGCTAACAAACCATTTATCATATCAAATCTTTGAAAACTATTTTTAATATACTCATATTTTACAGTCAAGACACAACACTTTTAATAAAAATTCCAAAACATAATAAAACACAATAAACAGTTTTTTTGATATCCAAATTACTTATAAAACCACATAAAAAATCCAAAATGTTATTTATCACACTGCTGATACATTTGGAAACCCCGAATTTTAATTTAATATCACATTAAACTCCAAAAATATAAATAAAAAACTAGCCATGCATGAGACATGAAATGTTTAATAAAACAAATTTAATTTAACACTCAATAAAGTATGTACACCAATTTTCTGGAAAAATTTGTTTATAATGATAATCCATGTTTTATCATTAATTACCATGGGTGTATAACACCCAATGTTCAAAACATGACAAAGAACACTAATAAAAAAATTATATTTAAAAATGAAATACCCGAAAAAACACTCATTTCCATATTTCACTCTACCAAAACAATTTAATTAATGATTGAATCAATTTGTAAAATATCAACAAGAGGCACAACATGTTCTACACTGAAACACACCGAATATGCCACAATAAATAATAATTTAACATTAATTACTCAACAAGACCATATCAAACATGACTTCATGCATCAAACACGTGCCAAAAACTAATATAAAGGTTGCACAAAGGTATTTACCAAGTATACGAAGTGGAAAATTAATTAAATTATAGTTTCTTACACTAAAAGGGAACATGATACGGGGATGACCTACCTAGTAACCATGGAAGATATACAAAAAAATATTAATCATGTGCAATATCTCGTTCATAACTCAACCAAATTCTCAAGAAAACAAATCCAACCATATGATACCAAAATGAACCTTAATTGAGGGATTAACAGAAGATATTGATCCCAACAAATAAGGTTTTAAGAACAAATGAACCCCCAAAGAATAGTAAAACCAAAAACCCTTACCGAAGGGGTGATGACCGTCACCAAAGGGAGAGGACGCCGGTAAGGGGAAGACACCGGTGGGAGGGGGTGGTGAGTCTACTCGCCAAAGCTTGTGGGTGAGAATGAGAGGAACATGGACAGGGGGTGTGTTGGAGGGAATCATGAGCTAAGATTTGGGGGGGGGGGGGTTCACCAATATAGATTCATAGTTTTTGTGTTTAATAATATTTTTGTATCCATATTTAATTATAAACCAAAAATAACTATTTTAAATGAAATGTGTTGGCATGTGGGGTCTTTCATTAGTCTGATGACCCTTTTGAGGCAATTGGTCGTCCTGGAAATCCAGGACCCGATGATCTTGTTTAGATGTTCTGTATGTGTAGTCATCGAGGGACAGCTATTACATTTGGTATTAGAGGAGGAACTCATCCTAAAGTGTGGAGCACTGTCAGGGTTGATATTTATGGCCTAAAATGAGGACGGTGTGCTCTAAAGGGGAGTGAATGTAACATACCAGAATGATAAGGTGTGAAATGACAAAAAGATATTACTCATGTCCAAAAGTTGAACCTTTATTTTCAGGAGCCTACTTGATATGAACTCAATAGTTAAGCATGCTTGCCATAGATAAATGATCTGGATGGGTGTATTTTTGGGAAGTTTCACAAGTTGTGAGTGAGTGAGGACAAAGCACACTAGAAAGGACATGTGTTCAAATTTGGGCAATATCATTAGAAGGATGACCCTTTGCTGAGCCACCAGATATATAGGATGGCCAGAACCCAAGGACCATGTTAATATAGGAAGTTTGTGCAATCATGGGGGACCAATTGATATAGTTATCATTGATCGATGTACCAAATATACACATTTTCATGATATAAGAGAACTCATTCCTCTTGATTTCCCATGTTGTGTGTGAGTATGGAAAAACATCCTAAAATTAATGTGTTATAATGTGAGGACTATCATTAGTCAGATCACCAGTGTGGGGAAACTGTAAGTCCTGGCTAGCTTGGACCCGATGAACATTTTATGACGGTGTGTATATACAATCAGCGAGGACCGAATGTCACAATTATCATCCATTGTTGAACAAAATATACACATTTACATTATATAAGAGATTAAATTCCTCTGTATTTCCTCTCAGGTATATACATTATCATTTTTATAGGACTTCAAGGTTCACATTTATAAAATGTTATTGATTGAGATCCGAACTTTCAATCAAAATTCATGAAATTCTTTTGAAGTCTCTCAACGTAGAACATCATTTGAGAACATCCTACCAAACAAAATTTTATGGATTATTAAAAAAGACTATTAATATAATTGAATACATGTTGAGATCATTATCACTTGACATTCATGGTGGGTGGGATCAGTTGTTACCTTTGATATAGTTTTCCTATAATTATAGTTTATATTCATGTATTCAAATGGAATTGTATAAAGCATTATATGGTAAGAGATGTCATCCTCCATTATTTCAGGATGAACTTGTTGAATGTAAACTCATAGGTCTAGAAGTAATTGAGTACAAGACAATAAATTTATTGGGTATTAAATATCAAATTGAAGCGGCTCAATGTAGGAAAAAGAGTTATGATGACAACTAGAGGAATGATTTTTAATTCCATGCGGGATATCATTTTTTCATGAAATTATATCCATGTAAGAGTTTAATAATTATTTATATAAAATGGTAATGGATTCCCTGGTGAATCACACCCTACAAAAAATAATGAAATTGTAAGATTATTTTCTTATTGTTAGGAAATGTAGACAAATTTCTCAAAGCTACTCAATTTTTTCCATATATGCCTTCTAATGATGTAGATTTCTGACCCAATTCTTGTAATCACCTATGATAAAATTGATTTGTAATGTGACACTTGATATTGTGAAGAACCCATCCATATGCTTTATTCTTGAGATAAAGAGTTGATAAATTGGACACATCATCTATTAAGGGTACCTTGGAGATATCACTAAATAGAGGAAGCAACATGGGAGACCAAGGATTCTATGATGGAGAACTACCCACATATTTTTGAATGTAACAACCCTAACATTTTGTATATGGAATAATTGTAGGAGGCAATAATGTATCACCCCATTTATATTGTATATTAAATCACTAATATTTTGTGGATAGATTTGAAAAACACACAACACCCAGTTGACATGAAGCACTATTTATTCATGTTTCTGAAAGTAAATTATGTTCTATAACTTATAGAGAGTTAATTTTGTAAATAATTATATAATATATACAATAAAATATATACTTCCTTTATATTTGATATATATAAGATATGAACCAACACAATATTAAACATAAAATAATATATTTTTACTAAGGAAATCTTATCACCTTTTACTGGGGAAACTATTTAATTTTCTTTAGAACTGTTATAGATTATATATGTAATAAAAACCTTCATATTTGAAATAGAAATAGAAATTAGGTTATTATATATTTTGTGTGTTTTTCTATGATGTTTTAGTTTTTATTGAATAATAAATTATTCTGAATTTGAAATCAAAACTGATTTTTCATATAATTTTTGTTTAAGGATTAATTATATTTTAAATTTATTTTAATGTTGAATTTGATAAATATATTAATAATAAATCCAATTTCATACATTATAATAAATTTAATTTTGGAATTTTCTATAAAAACATATTAATCCTCCAAATTTTTTTACTTTGAAAACATAAAATGTCGCCACATCTTCTTGATTAAATTTAAATTAATTTCAAACAAATCTATGATTGGTATTTGTAGAATTTGATTATATATTTGGAATGAAAATAATTTATAATGTCATATAATTAAAAAATATTATTTTACCCAATTTATTAGTAAATATACTTAAAATTAATTAATTAAAATTAAAGTATAATTAACCTTTATAATGGACTAAACATTTATCTTAAGGAACGAAATGACCAATCCACTTATACAAAAAAAATTGCATGAAATAAATTCATGTGATAACCTTCCATTGCTGATTTGGTTTTTTTTTGATGAATTTTTTTAGGTAATAAGATTGGTTAACCTAACTTCTTTTCAAAAATACCACGTGATCCATTTTCCTCCCTTATAAAAGGAAACCATCTATCCATACTCTTCAAACCAATAAATACACTTATGATATGCCAATATATACCCAAATATATCCTAAAAAATCCTCTCCCAATTGTATAATCCTTCCCTTATTAATTAATCAATCAAATGATTAATTTTTGTTCAAATCAAAAATAGTTACTAGATTAAGAGGTAACATTTTTCCTAAAGGCCCACAATTTTATTTTCATTATCTACACCTAAATTATTTAAATTCCATGATTAAATAAAAACCCATGTATAATAAATTAACGAGGATTTATTATTTTGTTTTAATTAATCATTCAAATGATACTATCTAATGGGTAATGAATATATTTTTTATGTGAACATCGAACTACCGCCTCACAAAATGATCATTGTTCATTCTTCCATGACCACCTCTCATGGTGAAAATTATGATGTAAAATAAATTTATATTAGATATATATTATATTTATATGATATTTATTATTCATTAATTTTTTTATAACACATACCTTTATATATTTGATTTGTGATCACAAAAACATTGTATTTGTAAGTGTGGACTATCACATTCTTAATGTGATGTCATCCATTCACTCTATACATGGAATATATAAAGGATTGTTTTAATAAACAAATTTAATATAAATAACATAGATAAATTATTTTATTTATACTATATGTAAATGTATGTATGTATGATATATTTTTCATTCTCTTAAAACAACAAACAAATGCATGTAGTGTTCACGCGAACTTACGAACTACCGTCTCCATGAATGATAAACATAATTTTTTATCTCTAAATATTTTTTAATATTCTAAATACATAGAAACTGAATAAATATGATAATTACATATTAATTTAAATGATATTTTTGCTTAAATCATTATATATGTAATTTTAACAATAAAAAACAAGTCAAAAAAACACATAAAAACTCTAGGCAATTAACATTCACAATAGTGAAAATAATGGAGGACTGTTAACAATGGGGTAATAAGATATTTTTTATATGATATTATATGATATTATATAAAATATTTTGGATATTTTACAATTATGTTACATATTTGAATCCATTATATATGAGGATAAGGACCAGACACAAAATGAAGGTTAATGTAAGGGATTTCGTCTCAATTTTCCTTCCATATAGGCTTATTTATTATTATCCACCAATTAACATTTTATGGTCTATATAATTAATATTAAAATGTATTATCATGAATATAATTCTATTATGATATTATATGTTTCATTTAATTCCACAACTTTATGAATAATATTATTTAAATTTATCCAAGTGGCATGGGACACTTCAGAATGATTAATGATTATTCTCCTAAATAATTATCGGAATGATTATTATTTCAATATCAATTAATTTGTAAGATTGATTACATTATCTTTAACTAATAAATTCATTGTAATATATTTAATTGGATATAAAAATTAATGGATGATTGATATTATTATCTAAGGCACTATATACCATTTTTAAATACAGATTTTATTGACAAGTTTTTTGATTATCTTGGAAATTATTGATAAATATGTATTCATGATTTAATTTTAATATTTAACAATGATTATTATTTATTTATAATATTAGATATGATGAATGATTTTGAATAGAAATGACAGGTGGGACCAGGAAATTATATATCCCATCAATGCATTGATAGGTTCTCATGATATTAATAAGTTGGAAGAATTAAATGTGGTTCTTT
Organism: Viscum album; assembly: GCA_963277665.1. Lineage (NCBI taxonomy): Eukaryota > Viridiplantae > Streptophyta > Magnoliopsida > Santalales > Viscaceae > Viscum > Viscum album. The sequence goes on along the minus strand of OY728140.1, from coordinate 1,016,691,264 downwards.
CTGTAGTTTTAAACCATTATGTGGACGGTATTGACGGTATATATTTTAGGGTCCTAATTAATTAAATACAATATTTATGAATATAATTTATTCATACTTTAGTTATAATTTTTATTATCCATGATATTTGACATCAAAATGTCCATTAATGTATTCAGTTTTTCATTTTATTAATTATGAGGCATGTGTTTCAGTTTTTACCTTTATATATTGATTATTCCTTATCTAGTTCAGGATATGGAAGGCATGTTCAGTTATTTACATATCCATATTGATTATTTCAGTATTTCATCTGTTTTACTAACCCTTACTTTTCATTTGATCTCACCATTATTTTGATTCCTTTTGATATGTTTTAATGAAGAAATCAATGAATTTATGTTCAGGGATTTAGAATCTTTTACTTTATTATATATCATGATCAAATTTCTTATTTCCCATAATATTATGGGTATCATTTATACTATTTTAGTAATCTGGGATTGTTAATATAATTGGCCCTTTTTGATTTGATTACTTGTAATCCTGATAATGTAATAAAATAATACCGCCACTCCGAGAATCTAAAGTCAGGTAATTACACACTTGTTAAGGTCCTTATATATGAATATATACATTAGACACAATGGATCATAAAATATATATTAAATTTCAACAAAGACGTTGTTCCACTATATCTTCAAAGAGAATATTATAGTTTCTAACTCCATATCATGTTCCTTGTAATTATTCACATAGATATTGAATTTTCATCAGGTCTAGGATATAATTATTTCATTCTACATGACTAAAAAAACAAATAATTTCATTATATAATTAATATATATATTAAAAGTGTATCCACTTGTTTTTAGTGTGAGTATAAGAATATTCATTAACCTTTTCTTGAGATCTTTAAAGCATTTCCGACATTCATTCATCAATAAATTCTTTACACCATTCTTTGTTAACATAGTTATTAGGGCTTTGAATCATGTCAAATTACTCAAAAAAATCATCACAGCCTAGATAATAAAAAAAAAATTGGATTATTTTTACTGTAGTGGGTCTCAGATGTTCCTAAATTACCTTTTTAAGGATCCAATAATATTCCATCACTTTTGATAATGTTCTCCATGAATTTTACATATCACATTACAAATATACACATAATGAACATAGTGTGCATTTTGATATTAATTAATATCTCCAGAACATTCCTTAGATTCTCTTCATATTCCTCCTTACTCTAGTAGTAGGTGATAATATTATCCATAACTACTAGCCTTGATTTTATGATATTGTCTCTAAAGAACCTATTAATCTAATGGATGAATATTTTGGGGGAATTAGTGAGTCCTAATATTATAACTAGGAATATATAGTGTCCATACCTTGTACTGAAGACTATATTCTTAATATCTTTATTATTTACATTTATAATGAAATATAGAATGAGGATCCCCTTTTAAAAAACATTAAATCACAAAGTGGATCTAACAAGTGATCAATAAATGGTAGTGTATATCTTTTCATTATGGTGATCTCATTTAGCTCTTTAAAATTGATTCATATGCACATTGATCGATACTTATTATTATAAAACTATACTGAAATACCATAAGGTGATAAACTAGGTTTTCTGAACCATTTACACAATATCTACTACAGATGTTTCTTTAACTCCACCATTTCAATCAGGGTCATCCAATAAAGGTAATTGGAGAAAAGAGGGGAACCTGGTATATGTTCTATTGATAACTCTTCCTCACAATCTTGGAGATGTGTAGGAAAGTCCTCAGGATTTATATCCTTGTGTTCCCTCACAATGGGAATTTTCACAAGGTTGGAACATTACTTTATCTCAACCATCTAGGTAATGTATGATTCTTTATAAGTTATCATCACCAACACCATTGAGGGATTTTAATAACACGTTTTGATATTCCTATTATTTTTACAGAAGAATTGGATGATTTGGAATATATAATGATATTTCTTTTTCCCTAAAATTTGTGGTGCACTATCTATAATGAGATCCAATCCATGCCTATTATCGCATCAAATTCTTCCATGGGATGGATTAAAAGATTCCACAGAAGAAATTTTACCAATATATAAAGAGGAGAAGAGTTCAACACATGGGTTCCATTGGTCACACAACTATGTGTTTGTAATGATATATTTACTTCAAGGAAGCAGTTATGTGATCCAATAGTTATATAAAACATGCATGATAAAATAGAATATATTCAACTCGATGAAATTAAAGCACTTACCATTATTGAGTGATTAAGAAGTGCACATTATGTGACATAATTTGGATTCTCTAACTCATAGTTGTTGATATCCAATGGATTATACTTCAATTTAGTATTTTGGGTTTCTAAAACTGATTCCCCTCAAGGACTTGTAGTTTATTTCTACATATTGAATGATCCCCTTTATTTTTATTGTTGAACCATTGAATCATCAGTGGTTCTTTCCCTTACTTAATTCCATTGGTTGGATTCTTCATGTCTCTTCATCTTTGATAATCTTTCATAGATTAACTACCACACTATTAGAAATTCCAATTTTTATTTTGAGGTAGTTCCCATTATTTCTCTTCAAAACGATTTTACAAATGGGTGGTTGAGCCTTCTTTTTATCTTTTTCATTAAATCATATAACATGAAAATCCATCACTAATTTCATATCTATATTTATATGGGACCATTTCAAAAAATCCATATCTACATTGAGAAAACATTAAAAAAACATTTTAGAATTACCAAGGTATCATATAGATATAGAACATGGTATGAGTGGTTTTATGATACTGAGGCGTCTATAGATCTTTTTATCATTATTGATAATAAAATATGATTTTTATCTTGCATGATTTGTAAAATTTACCTATAAATACATTAAATAATCTCCATCTATTTTCTTAATCACTGTGTAATCTCTCCCTAACATTGTTATATTATTTTGTGGGTGTAGTTGTTATAATATAAATTATTAAACACTTCCCATAGAGTTTCTTCAATTTCATCATTTAGGTTAGTATTCATTCTCGTTTCTCATCAAATTGAACTCTTCATCTGAGTGATAGACTATCATGACCGTATCCACACAATGTGTAACCCTCCTTTGACGGAAATGTTAGAAGAGAGATGATTTATAGAGACCCAAGCTTTTTACCTAAAACTTTTCATGATTTTAATCATAATTAACCATAAGAATTCCATCCATGGATCGTTAAGACTAGTGTCATGGATGACTAGGTACATAAAACATAAAAAATGGGGAAATATTCTTTATTTAATCTCCATAAAGAGCTTCTAACTTCCTTTGAGATCTTACATCTGCATAGGGAAACCTAGGTAACACATGAACAAAGGGATGAGCTAAAAATCCCAATAAGGGAAAGAACATAAGAATAATCTTTAAGAACATGAGTTAGGTGGCTTGACATAATGATATTGGAAGCATGGAACATATGGAATCATAATATATAAACATGGGATCATAAAAACATGGGATAAAATAATCAGGGGATCATATAAGAAGGAGATTATATAAGCATAGTTTCATAGGGAGGTGGAAGCAACTTTAAACAAGACTTTAGTACGAGTCAAGGCTAACGGCCAATCTCATTTCCCATAGTAACACAATCTAAGGCTAACCGCCCGAACCGTTTGCCCATAATATTCTCATGAGACATTAACTTTACCCAATGCATTGGAGCGCTATTTGGGCTCAACCATCTAAGTTTATTGATGTATATTCTTGCCACATAACGAACCTCAATCATACATAAACATAACAGTATCCAAGGAAGGAAATGGGCACTCAATCATGTCACGAAGCATAATAAAAAGGGGTGTAACATACAAGTGTCCATGAAAGAAATGAATTAAATCATAAATAGACATTAATAATGTATAAAGGTATAAATAATGACAATAGATAAAAAACTGATTTGATAACATGTAAAAATAGTTTTTAGGAATCTTTGAGTCAAAACGTTTTAGTGCGGTTTAAGAAAACATCGTGTATCACTTAAAACGAAAAGTGGCATTATATTTTTTATAAAACCAGAAGTAAACCAGGAGGGTTTTAATAATAAAAAAACTGATTTTATAAGGACAAATGTGACTTAAAATAGAGTTTAGGGAAAAATTTATAATAAGAAATAATTCGAGAAGTTCCGTTAAAACGAGTTCACTTATCGAGAAGTAATGTGGAGAGAATCAGTTAAAATCATGCATATCACTGAATGAAAGTGATAAAATAGTCTTGATAAATATACTTGTAACATGTAAACCAAATTTATAGTATGAACATGAAAAGATAAGATAACATCATTTAGGTAGAAAGGCAAATATGACAACTTGAAGGAATAAAAGAGGTTCGGGTAGAATTCATTACGGATTATCAGCATGGTATCAGGAGTACTTGAGGGGGCTTAGTGAGAGTGGAAAGGGAATTCAAATCACTTATAAATAAATAGGGCAGTATGGGGGAGGTGAGAAATCATACCCCAGAATTAATAATTAAACACAAGATGTCTTAACATAGTGAACAATCATGAATAAGAGTTAAATTGAGAGGATCCCTTACCTTTTGCCCGTTGTTGTTCTCCACTTGATATTAATGACTGGAATAGTAAAATTATGTTTATTAATCAATAGTTCCAGAACCTTATATAAATTTAAAATATTCATTACGACCTTTTTATGTTCATTTATACCCATTTTGATTGATTACAAGGTTCAATTTCATTGTTCGGGTCCGTTGGTTTCATTTATATTAATGATCGGTTCAATTGAATTTAGGTTAAAATAAATTGTAAGAAGAAAGTGGTTTTCCAGATTTAATGTTATATAACATTAGTGGACATCCAGTAGGTTAAATGGTTAAAATTAATTTGGTTAATTAGAGTGAAATAGAACCTTTACATTAAACATTAATGATAAACACTTGAATCAATCTTAACATTTTTGCCCATAATTGAATCGTTTTGTATTATTGTTTTATATCATGAGTGTATGGGGACTATAGAACCATAAATAGGATATATAATATATATAATAATCTGGTTCAACCATAACATAAATTATTTCATGACCAGAAAAAAAATGATAAAATAATTTGAAAACACATTATCCAAGATGTCGGTAATTTGTCTCATCTCGGACGATGTTTTAATTATAGAACGTGATGGAGAGGAGGAGAAGCCTGATGCTTGAAATTTTTCATAAACATGATTATAATCCAGAATATATGAGATTATGGAGCATTCATGCCTTTTGGATATGGGAAGGTTAAGAGTGTATAATAAATGACAGGAAATGAAAACAAAACACTTGAAAATGAAATTGGGTTCTTACCCTTTGATCTCCTCTATTTGAGACTCCTCTTAGGGGATTTTATTTTAGTCTTTTGGAAATACCAACAAGCCTTGGACGTTGGGAAGCATCTTGGGAGGTTATTTGGGAATAAATTTGGCTAGACACAAGGCTTGAGAGGTGTGATGGAATGAGGTAAGGAGAGAGGGAATTTATAATTTAAAAGAGAGGGGTTTCCTTAATATAAAATTCATTAGTTTATTATTTCCCCACAAGACAAGGAATAACGAGTCTTGCATGACCAATTATATTAATTTTATAATTTAATCCCGAAACAAGTGGTCTTACATCAGCATAACATCACACATGACTCTATAATTAGCTTATTTAGCTTATTTTTGTAAATTACGGTATTTCACTGTTCATAAAAAATTCAAGTATTTCAGAAAAATCCCAGAAATTTACCCAAACCATTTTTCAAAAAAAATAATCTAAATATGAATTTTAATATTTAATTAAAATTATAATTTATTATCAAAAACCAATTTTAAAACATTCAGTAACTTATTCTAAAAAAGGGGACAGGTCAGTGGGTTAAATGGCATCCACTGGTTGAGGGAATCAAGATTAATGCTGATGGTTCATGCATGGGAGGGTTAATGAGGGGGGGGGGGGTGTGCTACGGGATTCCTCTGGATCGGTTCTCATCGCCTTCAGTGCATTTTATGGGCCTGGCAACTCCCTGTGTGCGGAAGTTCAGGCTTTGGTTTCAGGCCTTTTGGTGTACAGAAGATAGCAGCTGGTCGTGTCTGAAATAGAAACGGACTCAGATATACTCGTGAAGATAATGAAAGGGTGGGGTGGAGTTCTGTGGGAACTCACGTACATTATCAAAAAGTGTAGAATGGAAAACTCACTTGGGGATCTTTTGTCTCACCGTTGGAGGGAGGCTAATTTCGCAGCGGATTCCCTTGCCCGCTTGGGTAGAAAAGACGACCCACTCTGTAGAGACCCGAAGCCTGACGTACATGGACATTACATTACTTTTGCGGAATACTTAGTACATAAAAAAACACATATACAAGGATCGTAATAGTTTAGTGTCTTTGGAAACTCGGAACGTAATCCTCTAATCCTGGTGAAAGATCTTCAATATCTCCCATAAAGATCTTCTTTTTTTTACCTAAAACCTTTCTTTATATCCTGGGGAAAAGAAAACATAAAAGGGTGAGCTCAAATGCTCAGTAAGGGTAAACAAAAGAAATATCAATCACATCATATACATAAGAACATAGCTTTTGGAAATCATAACCTGCAAAAGAGTTCACAATATCATAACATGGGATAAATCATAGAAGTGAAATCTAATCCCAATAATCATAACATAAAACATGAAACTTTGTGGCATTCACACATAATCATGGAAAAGCATTTCTTGTTAGTCATGACTCATTGCCAAGCCTATCTTAGTGGACAAAGTCCCTTTATGAATCGAGTAACCCTCGTTCCAGTCCTGTTTCACGGAACCGGTATAACCTACCGTTCCAGCCATGTCTATCTCATGAGATATAAAATCTTTACCCAATGCATTGGAGGGAGATATAGGTCCCACCCATCTTATAATGAATCCTTTCTTATGTGTGCCACATAATCATAAATCATACATCATCGCATAACCCATGTAATAAAAATGGGATTCTTAAACAACATGACATCATAAAACAATTCATATAAGATAAAGGAATTCATAAAAATGTTTCCATCAAAACATAATCAAATCCATGTAATAATAGGGATAAAAACAGAACCCTTTTATTATCTTAGATGGAAAATAATTTTGATAAAACACTTGAACTTCATTCTTGAAGAAAATATCCTTTCTACTTCAAAAACATTTTTCCTTTCATAACATGTCATTAAACTTTAAAATAAAAGAAGTTGATTAAAAATAAACTTGAAAACTTGTAAAGGAAGCTTCTTGGAAATAATGTTTTAAAAATCCATTCATGCCGTATAAGTTAAAAAAAACATTCTTCGTACTTTTGTCGGAAAAGTCAAAAAGTACCTCGTACGAAAAACGAAAAAAGATTCCGTTTATTTCTTTTACTAAAAACTCACCGAAGGGTAAAAATGGATTTAAACTATTGTAAGTGGATGGAAACAATATTACATATTGAGGGAACATGGATGTGGATGATAAAATACACCCCAGTAAATACTTATGAATAAACAATCTCGGATAAAAATTAGATTGTGATATTTCCCTTACCTTAGGTCCAATTTGCTTCGTATGTGTCCGAACCTCCTGTATAATGATTTAAATAATGTCATTGACTTATTACAGAATCATATTCATTGTTATGATATCATATATGGTTCACTTATGACATTATATTACCCGTTCTTTTGTAAATTCAATGTTAAAGAAGCGTTTTGGGTAAAATCGTTTCATTTATCGTAGGTGTTTTGACTTGTTGTTCTTGACATCATTATTACTTATATCATGATTTAATTACTTCCAGAATATAAAATATGATTTATATATCATATATATTCAGTATATATATATATATAATAGATAGATAAATAAAATGAAAAACACCGTTCATGGAGACGGTAGTCCGTACGTACGCATGAACGCTGTTTTTCTTTCCTTATTGTCTTGAATGGAAGTAAGTAGATGAAATACATATATATATATATATACATAAATCCAGTATCATTATTATGTCATATATTTCATTAGTACTTATTATATATACTTTATAATCATTCATGAATGGTTAATCATTAAGAATGAATCTCATCGCGTCGTGGAGACGGTAGTCCGTACGTACGCACGAGCGATGATATCATTTCCATAAATATTGAATTGAATTGGAGTGGATTATACAATATATCAGAATCAATATGATGTTTTAATAACTATGTATAGTTATTCTTTACACAATTATACCCATCCATGTAAGGTGGTGGTGGAAAATAGATTACACCACGGCGTGGAGACGGTATTCCGTACGTACGCACGCGCGGTGATTTCCTTTTTTCGTAGGATGGATAGATGGTGAAATAGGGTTGTTTCATACTTATAATAACATATCATTATATGAGTGATACTGATGTTATTACTTCATAATGAAACAACCTAAGAAGAAGAAGTGGAAGAAGAAATAAAGATGAAAGAATTGGTAACGGTAATTACCTCTTCTATGAAGCGCCTCTTTGAAACCTCCTCTTAGGGCACTAAAATTGGTCTTTTAGGACGACCAGAACCTCTAGGATGTTTCTAGGGAAGTGGAGATGAGATTTTTGCAGGGTTTGGCCGAGCTTGAGTGCTCAAATTGGTGTGAGGAGGAGGGAGAGGAGGTGTCCTTTTATAAGGGAGGAGAGGGGCACCTTAGGAATATCTCAAAATATTATTTTATATTAAAGTCAAAATCGGTTTATAATGGTTCTAAAGGGTCTTATTTCGAGGCTAAAGTGGGGATGGGTCGCAATCCTATCAACCAATAGAATTTAGACAAGTTTAGGATATTATTTTAACCTTATCAATTAGATTTAACTCCAAGTTAAATAATTTAACTTTTACCGTGTCTTTTTGTTTTCTTTCACTATATGGTTAATACACTTACTATAACATGCCAAACGAACCCCAAATTGTTTATTATTAATATATATATCCTTATATAAGTCATTTGGCCGAACCTTAGATTTTTAGGAATAAAATAACAATTAATAATATAATATTTGATTTAAAAACTATTTTGTGTCAATTTTGACACTATTTGATATATGATTTTTGTGAGAGTCATAACAGAATTAAATGTTCGAAACAAGTTAATTAAATCAACATTAATATATCATAGTAACCTATAAAATTAGTGGAATTCATAAAAAGTCTCAAATTACATTTATTTTGGTGTTTATAACATCAATTATGTCAATATTTCATTAATAAGATAATTACTGCATCATCATTGTGTCATATATAAATTAAATTATTTAAAGTCTAAAAATTACAAATAAAATACCATTATGTAGGAAATCTTTTTATATTTCTAATGAATATTTATAATCTAAAATCCAACATATATAACCCTATGTAACAATTGTTTTTCTAAAAGATATATGCTTGTGTCATTTTTGTATTCATTTTAACTTAATTAAAATAAAGTGTCATTATCACTTACAAGTGGATCAATGGGGTCCCAAAATCGACCCAAAGATGCCCATGGTCGACCATGTATCAACCAATAGGGTTAAGACACGTTTTAGGGTAATTTAATATTATTATAATATTATTTTTTTAACCCTTATTTACCGGATTTACCCTTAACCATGGTAAATAAAATATTTACCGCAGTAATTATTCAAAATGTCTAAAAATAAAAGTTACCTATTTACACAATTTGAACATCATGATTCCAAATATGGAATCCATTTTTCTAAATTCAAAACATAGAAGTGGCAGAAATTAATTTAAAATTAATTCCCGCTGTCAAAACAAAAAGCGTGTTTTTAAGAGATAATAACTATCAAAAGATGGACACTTGTTTATGTTCGGTTTAATTGTAAAATTGTGTCCAATGACCAACATTATATTAAGTGGTAAAAATATATTCTAAATATACTTTAAAACCATTCAATATTATAATTTAACCACATATGATATTACAATGAAAAAAGTTGTTTTTAATTAAAATATAGCGTGTTTTTACTATTCATTAAAATAAGAAAGTTATCGGAAAAATATCAAAAATTTATCTAATGTAAATTTTTACATCCTCATTCAAAAGAAGAATATTATTTTGTCACATCGAACATATAAACATGTCAAAAACTATATTTAATGTGGGTGCTCCATCAAAAGGCGGTAAAACTGCATTTTTTGAAAAAGTACTTATTTTACCCGAAAAATTTATTTTGTTCTTATACCATGTTCTAGAAATGTGTAAGATGAATAATAATGTTATAAAATTAGAAATTTAGTTAATACTATTCATAACGGCTAGTTCATGACAATATTATAATAATATAACATTGTTTATTAAAACCCGATATTGCGTACAACACACGCTATCGAGGAAGGTCGCGATTGCGTGTAATGCAAGCCAAGTCAGGGTTGCGTGTTGTGAAAGAATCCTTCATTGTTTCGTATAACAGAATCCAACCATATTTCATTTATACATTTAATATATATATATATATATATATATATATACTCAATGTTGCGTAGAATAACTATTATCAAAATTGTGTGTAACACGATCCAAGAATAGTGTTGCGTATACTGCAAGCTAATACGGTGTTGCGTATAGCGCAAGGTAATCTTGGTGTAGAATACAACACAAGACATTAATGAAATTAAAAGAATATTTTTCATAAAATCTCGGGGTGTTACATTCTACCCCCCTTAAAATGAATTTCGCCCTCGAAATTCGTCGAGGTTATAAATGGTTTACTATTTGAAAGTTTCTTTGATAGAAACCCACATCGTAAAAAGGAATACCAAAACTTATCATTAAAAACAAAAGTATGAAACCTAACGGTTACCCAAATAAACTAATCACTGGGTTTCCACATAGGTGAAAATATGGATATGGAAGAGAAATCTAACAATCATGTTCTGATGGAGAGTGGTAGAGAACATGGCTATGGAAAAGCTAGCAATCACAAAGCCATAAATTTGTGACGATCTAAGGTACCATCCGATTCATCAGATATAAGATCACTAGGACAACATTTTTGGTTTTCAATATCATTTCCCTAAAGTTGAAAATTTTGAATTAGAAGAAATAATTACTTGATTTTGGTATAATCTCACTGTTGTCCGTGAATTGAACAATTTACACTTCTTCTCTTAAAGAAATGAAGTTGAATTTGTTATTCGTGATGTGTTAGCAGATCATGTGATAGAATGACAGGTCATTCCATCTGTCTCAAACAAAATGTAAGCAAAACTTATATACATAAGTCGATCTATAGTGAGATTAATCATATATGGTTCCTAAAATGGATTTATACTTCATATATCATACTGCTTAATATAATAAAACTAGTTTCTACTAAACAGGGACTTCCTGAAGGTCACTGGTAGGCGATAAAGGCCAGTCGCACTTCGGTTGTGGGTTCGATTCCCACAGCCTTGTCCGAAGCGATGGGCTGTCGCCCGTCCTGCAGGTTTTCCTTTTTCTAAAACTACATTACTATAACATCCCATCAAAAATATCGAAAAAACTTCTATCCTTAAACAATACTAACTTATGTCCAACATAATCCATTCTAATTTTTAGGCTTATCCATAATACTGCAGTCCACTCTCATAACATAGTGAAAACAATTACCAGAGATTTAATATCATCGTTGATCCCCATATATCATAAGATATGTTTTGTTGGTCACATTCCAAACATTCAAAGTCCTTAATCGTGTATTATCTTGAATACCTTAGTGAAAACATGAATGCAGTTAAAAGTTAACACTTTCCACATACCAAAATCCTCAAAATTCTATATACTCAAACCATGATATCACTTAGTCCTTATATCAATCATGAGCTCATGAATACAATCAAACATCTCATTATCTTCTTATCCTTTCATTATGCACTTATCATCTACTTTCCAAAAGTATCTGAATAACCTTTCATGGTTACTGGTAACATTAATCAGACAAAAATGTAACAATCCTTACATGTCTCTTTATTCCATAGTACCATGAGATTACTTATACAACATTACACATGATAAACATGTAATCATTCCCCTACATTCTTAAACCATTAACCGAGCTTCAACAATTCTTTCATCTCACATATCATTTGTAGTCTCTTCATCATCATCCACATAAATACTACCCATACGGCCATACTGATTCTCTTCATGAGTCTTTCCCTTAGGACATTGGTTTGCATAATGCCCATACATTCCACATTTAAAACACTTAACCATTTTTGATGTCGTAGCAATACCATTATCCTCATCCATGGTGTTAACTGAACCTTTTCCTTTGCACTTACTTGCTTTGTGTCCTTCTTTTCCACACCCAAAGCATCTTCCAGTTCCCTTGAGACATTCTCCTTGATGCCTCTTCCCACATGATTTACATAGGGGAAATTGAACTTTCTTTCCTCTCTGATCATCATGAAACTCCATCTTCCTCTTATTAGCCGAGTCAGGAAACTTACCAAATTTTACTTTATTGATCATATTATGAGATTGCTGATTTGGCATAATAATGATCTTTGGACTTCCAAATCCCATTTCATTTGGTTGCTCATGAAGAATATCATTCCATTGTCCATCATATCCTCCATTATCGTGAATCATCTTGTTTCCAGCCATTTTCTCAAACCCAAAATGAATAGTGTGAGAGGCAAAAATCATGCTAGGGAAAACAACATAATAAAGGGGGAATACCATCAATATCCAACATCTTAGGTTTAATTCTATGATCGTTAGCGTAATTCTATTACTATAACCTATACGTATACTTAACCTTAGAGACATCCCTAGACATACCTTAGAAATTTCTCTAGGGATCTCACTAACATTTTCGCATCCTAGTTTCCAAAGGTTGACTAAACCTTTCCTCTGATACCAACTGTAGAGACCCGAAGCCTGACGTACATGGACATTACATTACTTTTGCGGAATACTTAGTACATAACAAAAACACATATACAAGGATCGTAATAGTTTAGTGTCTTTGGAAACTCGGAACGTAATCCTCTAATCCTGGTGAAAGATCTTCAATATCTCCCATAAAGATCTTCTTTTTTTTACCTAAAACCTTTCTTTATATCCTGGGGAAAAGAAAACATAAAAGGGTGAGCTCAAATGCTCAGTAAGGGTAAACAAAAGAAATATCAATCACATCATATACATAAGAACATAGCTTTTGGAAATCATAACCTACAAAAGAGTTCACAATATCATAACATGGGATAAATCATAGAAGTGAAATCTAATCCCAATAATCATAACATAAAACATGAAACTTTGTGGCATTCACACATAATCATGGAAAATCATTTCTTTTTAGTCATGACTCATTGCCAAGACTATCTTAGCGGACAAAGTCCCTTTCTGAATCGAGTAACCCTCGTTCCAGTCCTGTTTCACGGAACCAGTATAACCTACCGTTCCAGCCATGTCTATCTCATGAGATATAAAATCGTTACCCAATGCATTGGAGGGAGATATAGGTCCCACCCATCTTATAATGAATCCTTTCTTATGTGTGCCACATAATCATAAATCATACATCATCGCATAACCCATGTAATAAAAATGGGATTCTTAAACAACATGACATCATAAAACAATTCATATAAGATAAAGGAATTCATAAAAATGTTTCCATCAAAACATAATCAAATCCATGTAATAATAGGGATAAAAACAGAACCCTTTTATTATCTTAGATGGAAAATAATTTTGATAAAACACTTGAACTTCATTCTTGAGGAAAATATCCTTTCTACTTCAAAAACATTTTTCCTTTCATAACATGTCATAAAACATTAAAATAAAAGAAGTTGATTAAAAATAAACTTGAAAACTTGTAAAGGAATCTTCTTGGAAATAATGTTTTAAAAATCCATTCATGCCGTATAAGTTAAAAAAAAACATTCTTCGTACTTTTGTCGGAAAAGTCAAAAAGTACCTCGTACGAAAAACAACAAAAGATTCATTTTATTTCTTTTACTAAAAACTCACCGAAGGGTAAAAATGGATTTAAACTATTTTAAGTGGATGGAAACAATATTACATATTGAGGGAACATGGATGTGGATGATAAAATACACCCCAGTAAATACTTATGAATAAACAATCTCGGATAAAAATGAGATTGTGATATTTCCCTTACCTTAGGTCCAATTTGCTTCGTATGTGTCCGAACCTCCTGTATAATGATTTAAATAATGTCATTGACTTATTACAGAATCATATTCATTGTTATGATATCATATATGGTTCACTTATGACATTATATTACCCGTTCTTTTGTAAATTCCATGTTAAAGAAGCGTTTTGGGTAAAATCGTTTCATTTATCGTAGGTGTTTTGACTTGTTGTTCTTGACATCATTATTACTTATATCATGATTTAATTACTTCCAGAATATAAAATATGATTTATATATCATATATATTCAGTATATATATATATATAATAGATATATAAATAAAATGAAAAACACCGTTCATGGAGACGGTAGTCCGTACGTACGCATGAACGCTGTTTTTCTTTCCTTATTGTCTTGAATGCAAGTAAGTAGATGACATACATATATATATATATATACATAAATCCAGTATCATTATTATGTCATATATTTCATTAGTACTTATTATATATACTTTATAATCATTCATGAATGGTTAATCATTAAGAATGAATCTCATCGCGTCGTGGAGACGGTAGTCCGTACGTACGCACGAGCGATGATATCATTTCCATAAATATTGAATTGAATTGGAGTAGATTATACAATATATCAGAATCAATATGATGTTTTAATAACTATGTATAGTTATTCTTTACACCATTATACCCATCCATGTTAGGTGGTGGTGGAAAATAGATTACACCACGGCGTGGAGACGGTATTCCGTACGTACGCACGCGCGGTGATTTCCTTTTTTCGTAGGATGGATAGATGGTGAAATAGGGTTGTTTCATACTTATAATAACATATCATTATATGAGTGATACTGATGTTATTACTTCATAATGAAACAACCTAAGAAGAAGAAGTGGAAGAAGAAATAAAGATGAAAGAATTAGTAACGGTAATTACCTCTTCTTTGAAGCGCCTCTTTGAGACCTCCTCTTAGGGCACTAAAATTGGTCTTTTAGGAATACCAGAACCTCTAGGATGTTTCTAGGGAAGTGGAGAAGAGATTTTGGCAGGGTTTGGCCGAGCTTGAGTGCTCAAATTGGTGTGAGGAGGAGGGAGAGGAGGTGTCCTTTTATAAGGGAGGAGAGGGGCACCTTAGGAATATCTCAAAATATTATTTTATATTAAAGTCAAAATCGGTTTATAATGGTTCCAAAGGGTCTTATTTCGAAGCTAAAGTGGGTATGGGTCGAAATCCTATCAACCAATAGAATTTAGACAAGTTTAGGATATTATTTTAACCTTATCAATTAGATTTATCTCCAAGTTAAATAATTTAACTTTTACCGTGTCTTTTTGTTTTCTTTCACTATATGGTTAATACACTTACTATAACATGCCAAACGAACCCCAAATTGTTTATTATTAATATATATATCCTTATCTAAGTCATTTGGCCGAACCTTAGATTTTTAGGAATAAAATAACAATTAATAATATAATATTTTATTTAAAAACTATTTTGTGTCAATTTTGACACTATTTGATATATGATTTTTGTGAGAGTCATAACAGAATTAAATGTTCAAACCAAGTTAATTAAATCAACATTAATATATCATAGTAACATTGAAAATTAGTGGAATTCATAAAAAGTCTCAAATTACATTTATTTTGGTGTTTATAACATCAATTATGTCAATATTTCATTAATAAGATAATTACTGCATCATCATTGTGTCATAAATAAATTAAATTATTTAAAGTCTAAAAATTACAAATAAAATACCATTATGTAGGAAATCTTTTTATCTTACTAATTAATATTTATAATCTAAAATCCAACATATATAACCCTATGTAACAATTGTTTTTCTAAAAGATATATGCTTGTGTCATTTTTGTATTCATTTTAACTTAATTAAAATAAAGTGTCATTATCACTTACAAGTGGATCAATGGGGTCCCAAAATCGACCCAAAGATGCCCATGGTCGACCATGTATCAACCAATAGGGTTAAGACACGTTTTAGGGTAATTTAATATTATTATAATATTATTTATTTAACCCTTATTTACCGGATTTACCCTTAACCATGGTAAATAAAATATTTACCGCAGTAATTATTCAAAATGTCTAAAAATAAAAGTTACCTATTTACACAATTTGAACATCCTGATTCCAAATATAGAATCCATTTTTCTAAATTCAAAACATAGAAGTGGCAGAAATTAATTTAAAATTAATTCCCGCTGTCAAAACAAAAAGCGTGTTTTTAAGAGATAATAACTATCAAAAGATTGACACTTGTTTATGTTTGGTTTAATTGTAAAATTGTGTCCAATGACCAACATTATATTAAGTGGTAAAAATATATTCTAAATATACTTTAAAACCATTCAATATTATAATTTAACCACATAAGATATTACAATGAAAAAAGTTGTTTTTAATTAAAATATAGCGTGTTTTTACTATTCATTAAAATATGAAAGTTATCGGAAAAATATCAAAAATTTATCTAATGTAAATTTTTACATCCTGATTCAAAAGAAGAATATTATTTTGTCAAATTGAACATATAAACATGTCAAAAACTATATTTAAAGTGGGTGCACCATCAAAAGGCGGTAAAACTGCATTTTTTGAAAAAATACTTATTTTACCCGAAAAATTTATTTTGTTCTTATACCATGTTCTAGAAATGTGTAAGATGAATAATAATGTTATAAAATTCAAAATTCAGTTAATACTATTCATAACGGCTAGTTCATGACAATATTATAATAATATAACATTGTTTATTAAAACCCGGTATTGCGTACAACACACGCTATCGAGGAAGGTCGCGATTGCGTGTAATGCAAGCCAAGTCAGGGTTGCGTGTTGTGAAAGAATCCTTCATTGTTTCGTATAACAGAATCCAACCATATTTCATTTATACATTTAATATATATATATATATATATATATATAATCAATGTTGCGTAGAATAACTATTATCAAAATTGTGTGTAACACGATCCAAAAATAGTGTTGCGTATACTGCAAGCTAATACGGTGTTGCGTATAGCGCAAGGTAATCTTGGTGTAGAATACAACACAAGACATTAATGAAATTAAAAGAATATTTTTCATAAAATCTCGGGGTGTTACACTCTCATTCTCTATAACTCTCCCCTCTCTCTCCCTTCAGAATGATCCTCCTTTGTGTTGGGGGATGCGATCGGTCTGCACCATTTCCGACCCCCTTGAGGGGTATTGTTTCCTTTCATTATTTATTTTTGAATAAAAAATAAACTACTACTACTACTACTTCCAACTTAAATATTATTTTTATACCACCATAGGTGAGGTTACTATTTATTAGGGTATATCACTATTCATAAGTGTATGTTACTATTCATCAGGGTCAGTTACTATTCAAAAAATTGTTTTTGTTTTATTAGACTCTAAAAAACACCTTGAACACAACCGTGTATAAAAGATTTTCAAAATTCTAAATATAGACGTGACAAATATATATTTAAAGTTAATTTATCACTTAGTAGTTCATTATTATGTGATTTTATGGCATACTTATGAGAATGTAATTTTCATTACAAAACATTGGGTTGTTACATGATTACCCAAGAGTCCCACCTCATGTATGCCCCATGTTGTCAACTAGCACTGAGGGTATATCAAACACACTGATGGGAGGCATTATACTCTAAGAGAAAACATACAGAAGAGAGATATAAGATAGACACAAAACAACACATAATCATTATAAAATATAAAATATACACAATTACATATATTTAAATTCATGAAAATTATACCAAAACCAAAATAGAAAGTTGAAAGTACCAAAAAATGTGAAACATTAGTGAAAACGAATCCAGAAAAGTTCTTGTAATACACTGATAGATTAGTAAATAGTTTGATCTCCATCCTGACCAAAGTTACCTGAATAACAACTTATATATAGTAGGGTGTGAATAACAATATACTAAGTATGATCCTTAATGGAGCCTCTCATGAAAAAGTAATGAATGCATTGTAAAGTATAGTGAACAAAAAGTCAAAATAACCCATCACTAAATATTGTATAATAAGTTATCAACATCAGTATAGATACAATCAACATGTATCATATAAAAAGAGTATATAATATAATAAAGAATATCATGTGCACACCACTACCACAACACCACTTGTTTTACACTTTGGCCCATGGTCTCACGTCTTGAGCATCCCTCTCCAAAAAGGCTTTCCTGAAGACACATGGGAGTAGAACCAAAATATGAACTTCGTGAAACTCATCTCCATAACGGCACACCAAAAATATATAGGTAGATCATGGGAGCCACCAATAACTTCATTTAATCTATCATACATTATATATTTTACCTCAATCCACTACAGCACACACACCGAGTACGGATCTTTAATCCATCATATCCAATACACGTTTCACCAATATTATCACATAGGAAACTATATCCAGAATATATCTGGGTTAAATAACAAGAATCCATTACATACATCTAAACATATATATTGGGAAATCTAACTGATGTGCATACTAAAAATACTAAATACCAAGGGAAGAGAGTGTGGCCAATGGGGAAGTCAACCATCCAACCTCTCACCAGGATGTTGGGGAAAACATCCCCATGGCTCTAAAGCCCTAGTGTGTCTGTTGCCCTAACTGAATGGTTGGGGTAGCTTATAGAAACAAAAAATGATAAAATATATATCAAAACCACACTATGGAGAAAACCTAGTCTCATAATGCACTATTTCTAATGCCTCCCTGAATCCCAACCACCACAGCTAAGAATATATATCCTATATGCACAAAATCATTTTAAAATCTAAATTATGGTAGTTATCCCCATTTTCTACATTCTAATTTAAGTTAATTACTTCTTTAACCATTAATTAACAATTAAAATTACCACATTACATCCTTTTATCATTCCAACGATGTCTCATTGACTCGAGGCCTAACCAAACGAAGTCCACAGCTTCTCATAAATATTACCTTGGCTTTGCATCCTAGCAACATGGAACCCCATGAGTTACACATTAAATCATTAAATAATTTATTAATAACATATTATCTATAAATAAATCTATGAATTATATAATATCATTCTAGGATATCAATTAATGGGGATCAACACTGTGAGTATGTAGATGGACAACCTGTAGAGTAATTTCCACATATTGTAGGAGCGTAGACCCATCAGTCCTCAAGATGCTAAATATGGAAAGAACATGGAATACCCCACCCATATTTGACACATTTGGATAAATGGTAAGAAATAAATGATGGATCATGATATTGGGAATGTAAATAAAATAAACAAACAACAAATTCAACAAGCAACAGAATATTCATATCAAATGGTTAACCCATCAATAACCTGTTCAGGCATCCCCAGTTTCTTCTAAGACACCGACAAGAAAAAACTAATGCATCTCCCCACTCTTGGAATCAAATTCCACCACAACCACTAGGCCAACCTTCCCACATAGAAAAAAAGATCCATCCAGACTCATCCATCCCAGGCTCATCCATTTTCAGCTCACAAAACATCATAAGCACTAGGACTCAAACCACAAAGACACTGGGATATTCTCCCTAAACAAGGAATTCAGCCTTCACACAAAATGATCACACCTAGCTCCAATGAATTAGGATCATAGCCTTAAAAATAAATTGAATAACTTAGAAAGCTATAAGAAATTATCTTTTAACATCCCATGGGTTATTTATTCATTTTTGAGATAACTAATTCAATTTGATATGAAAAAATACATCCATTAGATTATCATCAAATCACATCATTAAAACCATATAAAATACAAATTCCTCTTTATTTTCATATTATTATTTTACTATTAGTCAAGTTTTTACATTATTTACTTTTTTATATCATGAAGGGAATACAGAAATGGAGAATCATAGATATCCCTCTATTTATAAAATAAATAGGCAAATACACTACTGGGAAATCAATACCAATTCATTAAACCAGTTAAAATAGTTATTCATGAAATTTCATTGTGATATATTGAATGAAACAAGATAACTATATAATTTTATGTAAATTAAATATAGAATCCATAAATCTCTTACATATAATGTTTTCCAATGTTCTTCACATGAGAACGAGTCAACACAATAGATCATGGTCACCTCTCCCACAATGACTCTCTACACTCAAGGATGTCGAGACACAAACCCATCAACAAACACCCAAAAGGATCTACTGGAAACATGTAGATCATATTCCATTAGAAGGAATATAGAAACATGATGATCAATTGAGGAACCTAGATGAATAATGTAATAGAATACCTTATATCGAGGACAGATCGACACTTCCTGCCTTCACCAAAACAAGGGGTTTACATGCAGTAGGATTAAATCTAATGGGATATGATCCCTAGATAGCAATTCAATTTCATGAATTCAATGGGAAGAAAGGTCCGGGCATCTCAATACATGAAAAAACAAAACAGAATAACAAGGGAGGAAAGTATCCCACCCATTTGATAATATATGTAGGCCATCGTTTTCGATACAGTTTAGACTTTCTATTAATGGATAATCTAGTCATGACTATGGTTCTTCATCTAGTAAATGCACATGGACACTTAGGAAAATTATAATAGGAGTTATGGGATTTGAATTGGCCTCAAATCCCATAAAACAAGGCTTTGAATTCATTTTACATCAAAGATAACATCAAAGGGGTAAAACTATAGGAAGCATGAAACAATTTACCCATACTGAACTGGAATGATTGTACACCTACCTATAAATGACCTACCATCATAAAAACACTATTCAATCTATCAATATATGAACTACTGATAGATGACCTACTATCCTGGAAACGCTTTTCAAAGAACTAAAATTTTCCAATGTGTTAAAAATAAGCCACATTTCCCTCCAAGAACACCTCAAACAACATACTTTTACAAGGTAATGGACTAGAGAGGTCTGGTACATAAAATCAGATACCTCTCAAAACATTTTCATCCTTGATATTCCAAAACCATGAATGTTAAGAAAATGAAAAGGGTCCGAATAATAAACCTTCAAGATAACTCACAAGGTTATCACCACCACAGGAGCTGACTACTTTATCAAATAAAAAATGTGAAACCATTTAAAAATTAAAATAAGATAATAAAAAAATCTCTTAGGGAAGATACCTCTAAAATGAGAGAACGCACCAAAAAGAATCAAGTGAAATTCATCTCTAAAATAGGAATGGTTTACCACCACAAATAAATAATCATTAAAATAAAAGAGTTAAACAAAAAATAGCGTGAGGTATTGAGAACATATCTTTGAATCAAGACCCCATGTACTCTACTTCATGCAATCATTCCACAAAAAGACACAAACTTAGGGGATATCATTCACTGGAAACACATTCACCTTACAGTCCAAGATCTCTAGAAGTTGCTCCTCAAAGGTTGCATCATCATCAAAATCGATATCTACCAAATTGATGAAACTAGAGTTGTTATAAAGATAATGATGGAGATACGAAACTTGAAAATAATGTGTATCTAGGTCATAAATGGGGGAATTCCGGCTGAAAGCACTATATCCCCAACACAAGCCAACACCGTGAAAATACCAACAAGCTGGGGAGAAATCTTACTCCCATTACCAAACCTTCACTACGCACGACAGGGAGTCTCATTTAGAAACACATGATCCCTATCATCATACTCCAGAGGTCCCCACCTATGATAAACATATGAATTATAATAATAATGTGCTTCTTTCAACCACTTTGGAATCACCTGAACCATCTCTATCATACATTGTACCAGTACCAGCATGAGAATTGATGACTGTCCAACCCCATTCCATCATAAAAAAGAATGAAAATTTAAGCCATACAATACTTAAAATGGCTCCATATTGATGGTTGTGTGGGAACTCATGTCATAACCGTACACTATCAATGGATGTTGCCTCATCCACGAACCTCAAAAATTAAGGACACAAGAGCAGAAAATGTCTTTAAGAGTCCGAATTTTCCTCTCTATCTAATCGTATATCTATAAAAGAATGGTAGTGCTAATAAATAACTGAGAACCAATAGAATTCTAGAGACCTCTCCACATCCTAAAGTTTACACAAGGATGTCAATATAAAATGATCATCCTTGGGACTACATGGAGTCTCAACACCTCATCCAGATAAAACCTTAACAGAACCCCCACTGATATTTACTCCATGATATCTATAAAGGGGTATGATTTAATCAAATTATCCACCACCACCCATAGACTGTCATGGAATCCCTATGCTCAATCTTAACCCGTAAATAAGTATATCAAGATGTCCTCCCACTTCCATTGGGGAATAACTAATGGCTAGAGAAATCCACTGGGAACACAGTTCTCAGACATCCCCTTATGGACAAAAAAGAATTGGGACACAAACAATACAATAGAATATTCCAAATAGGCCAGAAAAATAGACTCCTTAAAGCTTGTTACATTTTCTTCACACGAATATCTACTGCTAAGGGTGAACTATGGAACTCTCTATGAACAATCTCACTAAACGAAAAAGGAACTAAAATCCATCCCTGAGAAAACACCCAATGTAGTTCATTGTCATACCATCCATTAGGGGCCTCTCTACCAACAAATCCGTCCCCCCAGAATCCCATCACAAGACCCCCCAAATGGGACACTTCTACCTAATTCACCAGAGAAGAATGCACCATTATCCTAAAAGACACCCTAATCCCCCACCTTCACTCATATTTAGATGTAATACTGAATGTTATTCCATCACCCTCCCTGAATCGACTATTTTTGAGACAACTTTACTCCTTGAATTTCATCTAAAAAAATATACCAAACCATTACCATTTATAGGCATATAAAAATTTTTGATGTTGTATTCCTCTACGAACCCTATCATTATAATTTGTTTCATGTTTATTTCATGTTGAGAGAAAACATACCATAGACACATGACCTGTGAAGTCTATAAAATGCTCTATAATGATGTAAGGTCTCCAAAACTACAGGAAAACCCCCAATTCTTCTAACTCAAGATCATGTAAGGAATAGTTACATTTTTGGGGATGTTACTACCATGAACCATATGAAATGATTGATTTATGGTGCATTAGAACACAACCAAACCACAAACCTGATGCATCATAGAAATAAATACATTGAACTCCTTTAACTTGAAAAAAATGAACCATATCAATGACTAACTACTCCTCAAGACACTCAAAGTATACATAAAATTAATAATTCCAAAGAAATGCCAGATCATTTCTGGTCAATGCCATTATTGGAGTTTTAACCTAATGGAAATCAGCTACGAACAACCTATAATATCCCATGAGGCTAATGAAATATCTCACCATTTGCACTATCTTGGTGGATTCCCAAAACCCAACTACATATAACATCGATCGATCAATTGAAAATCCCAATTGGGACACAACATGCCCCAATAAATGGTCATATCGAGCCCAAAACTAACACATTAACCATTCCACCAAGAGCTGCAGTTGATGAAGAACTCTCAAGATGGCCTGCAGATGATTTGAATGCTCTTCCTCATACATGGAGTAGAAAAGTATGATTTCAATGATGACCATCACAAACATGTCCATGAACTCATGGACAAGAACATTAATTAACCACATGAACATAGATGGATCATTCATCACACCAAACAATGTCACTACAAACTGATAATTCCAATTATGACAACTGAAACAGAATTTTAGATATCACTGTCCTTATCATGCATATGATGATATCATGACTGAAAATTAATATTAATTAAATATAATTTAGCATTCAGTAGATCAAATAAATCATCAATTAACATAAGAGGATAATTTTTCTTCACTATTAACTTGTTCATGTGATGATAATCAACACAGAAATGTAATCCTTGGTATGAAATCTTCTCGAGAAAAGGTAAACACCACGGTGACACACTCGATAAAAAAAATCCACATATTAAGAGAAAATTGATCTATATACACATCTCCTATAACTCAGAGGACAAAATCCAATTTAGAGACTTCAAGAAGGGAGACATGCCTAGCTTTAGCTTGATGCCAAACATGATCTCATATTGAGGGTGTAATGCTAAATCATTTTTTGAAAGAAATATTGGCACTCGGCTATGACACTGGGAAATTCTAAATACTAAACCACTGATGAACTCATCATCATATCATCCATCATGTATGACATGTACAGAATACATCTGTAACCCTTTAGATTGTCTCTCTATCCAAAAAACTACTAGCTCTCCATAAATATTGACGAACACCTTCTAACTCATGATTTAATCCATGATATCATGAAATGAATACAACCAATATATGCTGAGGATTAAATAATAAGTTCATATTAGTAAATATCGAAAATATCCCCAATATAGGGGATTTCCCAACACTAGCTCCCAATCTGTACAAACTTCAAACAATTCAAGTTGTCCCCCAACTAGTGTAGTCAATGCTAGGTGTATTGGAAACCTCTCTAACTCATGTCCAAAATCATGAAAAATGATGGGTGATATAATGGAGTGAATCTATTGTTAATCAAAAAAGGCATGCACCTAAGTATAAAACAAGAAAATGGTACTTAAAATGATGTTTGGATCTCCTATCACTAGAAATAATATCACTTTAATCTGACCACGACCTTCTCCACAACCTACCTAACCCTGATGGAATCCACCTAAATGACCGAGATCTACTCTATAAGGATTAGGAGAACCATAAGTTGATCTTATTCTTTCCCCATATGGTCTCTATGGATCCAAATCTATTGAAACCTTCTAATGCTTCCTTGGCTAGAACTTCCTCAATGTTGGAACATGAAGCAGAACACCTGAAACACAATAACCACTCAGAAATTCTTATCACGATCTCAGATGATGACCATGGCCTCTACCATAAAAACATGTTCAAAATCTCTTGTAATAATTATGAGATCCAATACCACTACAGAAAGAAGATACTAAGGGATGTGACCTTCCCATGTCCGAATAAAAACTCTTCTACCATGAAAACCGGGACACCAGTCTGTTTCTCTGCATTTTGAGTAATCCTAATGACTCCCCTCTAATAATGATCCAGTTTTGGTTAAACATCTCTTGATGACCAATCCACTCACTAGTAGCTAAAAATATTTCTTCACCATGAATGGTGTTACCTCGGGCTGAAAGCCTCCTCAAAATTCCTTACTCGAGCCTCCTCTTCTGTAAATAGATCCAAATCATATTGTAAAGTATTCCTCTAATGTATTCCAAAATCTCAAAAAATGGGTATCACCTATCAAATGGAATGAAGTTCCAGCTGACTAGGAAAATAAACTATCGATGTTGGATACATGAATTTGAACAGGATGGAGAAATCCTCCTACAAGATTTCTGGCTCCTTGGGATATCGGAGGAACAAGAACAACCACTACCTCAATGCGTGATGCAGCATTGTCATAGCCAATGATACCCAGTAATCCTACTTTGCATGGACCAATCATAAATCTACTTTAACCACCTTCAACTAGTTTTTCTTGACTACATCTGTTACAATGCCCGAATACATCTATATAGTATGAAACTCAAATTCCCAATGTTTCCTTCTCTATGTGTCTTCCTCATCAACCTGTACTCAATGACCAACTGGTGGGACAACCTACTGAACATATTTTATGTGAACATGACTTGGATTTCAACCTGGATCCATACCTTCAAAAGGATAAACCATTAAAGATAATGATCCTAGAATATTGGTGACATTACCATTAATTAATCATTTTATTTAACTCGTTTTAGGTCAAACTTCACAAGGAATACCCATTCAAACACAAGTGCAAAGAAGAATGATGCCTCATCCTATCATAGGTCACTAACTTAAAACCAGCATCAATTCATTATGTATCCATTGTAAAAATAATTTTCTATGCATCAAATATCAATGGGTACTAAACACATGGGTCATAGTCAGTTACCCATGTTTACAATTTTGTCTAAGCATAGCTAACATTGTTTACATGCCAACCCATGTATCCCCACATGTTCCTATCTTCAAACTATTTCTTATCCCCCAACCAAACCACTGATACCACTATATAATGAATGAATCCCCACAAATTGTACCCCTCCTAGGTTGGAAATGTGAGATGGGAGATGATGACACCATGTGTCTCACCTCTAGTAGGCCCAATGTTGGTGACTAGAACTAAGGGTATAGCTAACAAAGAGTTTGGAGTCATTTACCTCTAATTGAAAACATGAGGAAGAGGGAGATAAGATATACACCAACTAAATCTTGATTAGACTACGATATAATAGAATCCTAGGTTCATAAATGTTATGTCATGAAAAGACCACTACTTATAAAATTTAAAACTGCAAGTACCAAAATAATGTAAAACATCGATGACCATTAATCCCGAAAAGATCCTCTAAAACCCCAAGATAGTCGTAACAAGCATGATCTCCAACCTTATCCGTGTGACCTAAAACTAGTTTATATATTGTAGGGTCATTATAATAGTATACTAAAAAGGATCCTCCCTATATCCTCTCATAAAAAAGTAAATTAATATTGCTAAACCATAGTGAACAATAAGTGAAAATAACTCATCACCTTATCATGTAAATTATGTTTCAAGACTCACCATTGAAACTCTCAAAAAGTATCATATACTAGAGAATATCATAGAATAATAAATACCAAGGAAACCCCGCTACCACTTTTCCACTTGTTTTCCGCTTTACCCCAACAATACACATCCTTAGCATATCTCTCCAAAATGTCTAGCCTGAAGACACCTAGGCATAGCACCAAAACATGAACCTTGGGCAACTCATCACCCAAACCAAACAACCAAAAGTTACAATGTTGTTTTCTAGATCCACGATATCCTGTATAATGTGTATCAAATGTAGGTTATTATACCGAATTCTATTACAACCCCTACACCGAGTAAGTATTCTCAATACATCATAGCCTATAAATGTTATAATTATAGTAGCACATAGGAATCTATATCCAAAATTTATGTCTGTGAAATAACAAAAACCCATTACATCCCTCTAAAGACATATATGTGGAAAACTAACTGCCGCGCTTACTAGAACAAGTAACTTCCATGAGAAGAGATTTGGGCCAAAGGGGGACGTCATCCATCCATCATCTAACCTGGATGATGGTGGAAAACAACCACCATGTATTGGTGTCCATGGTGTGTTAGTCACCATAACTTAAAGGGTGGGGTATAATATCAGAACACAAATGTACATGATTTAATATTCATCACAACCATGTTATAGAAAAAGGATAGTCTCAGACTCAACTACAGTAAACATCTCTCATACTCCCAACTTCCACTGCTATAACTACATATCATATTATCACACAACAATTTAAATAGATGCATTATGTTACTTATCCCATTTTCCAGTTTCAATTTATGTTAATTTATTCTATATCCATAATTTAACCATTAAATGTTTCCTCAATACATACCATTACCATTGCAACCCAAATATATTATCTCTATACATAACCAAATATAGTCCATGACTTATCATAAATATTACCTCTTCCTTCTATCTGAGAAAAAACCAAAACCAAGGGTTAAACATTTATTTCTTAAATAATTTTTTAATAACATTTTCACATTAAATAATTCATGTAATTGAAATAATGTATTCTAAGATACCTAAGAAAAGTGGATCAACTTAAATAGTAGATAGACTACCTGTCGAGCCTTTTAAACCTTCCTCAAGAAGCGGGGAATGTAATAGAAATAAATTAAAACAGTCTCAACAAGCATCCAAACATTTCTATCAATGGGTAAGCCCAGATTCAATATGTTTCATCATCACTAATGTCCTTCCTGGCACCAACATTCATAAACTGATGCATCTATCCATTCTAGTTGTCAACTAATACCACAAACACTAGGCCCCCCTACCCAACATATACCACAATAGCCATTCAGGCATAGCATTCCCATGCTCCCATCACATCACAAGAAGCCGGAAACAAACAACATAACAATTAGGCTCTTGGACCAAAACAAGGTAGTAAACCTTTACACACAATAAGTAATCATAGATACAAAGAATAACTCCCTTGTACTTTACCTAAATTACCATTAAGCAGAACCCTACAAGGAATTGTAATTTAAAATACATCATGTTCTTTATTCCATTATGAATTAACTAATTCAATAAAACAAGTGTAATTATTTCCATTTCATTATCATCAAATCACAACAACAATAGTTGGATTCATTAACAAAGCCTATTTATCTTAAGAAAACAAATTTTAAATTAATCACTACATTTTATTATTTTTTAATATCCATCAAGTCCAACATGAAAAATAACTAAGCATAGATATCATACAATCTAGATATTTAAGAGGAAATAACATTGCTAGGAAATTGATACAAATTATTTAATCCGATTCAAATATTTATTATGTCATTTTCAATATGATCCAAGTGATAATCCATGATAACACTACAATTGAACATAAAAATGGAGAATCCATGAATCCCCTGTATCAATAGGTTTCTAATGTTCTTTTCACAAGAACTAGTCAACATAATGGATCATGATAACCACTTCAACAATGACTCAATCTACCTGACGATGTCATAGCACAACCACATCCACCAACAACCATGAATGATCCATTAGAAACATGGATATCACATTCCATCTCATGAAAAGGTGAAACAAGTGGATGTGGATTAAAGAATCCATTAGAACATAGGTAGAATACACATTATATCAAAGAAAGATCAAGACATTCAGGTTGTACAAAAACTGGGGGTGTACATGTAGCAGGAAAAACTCCAAGGGGAAATGATCCATGTATTACAGTTCGATCAAATTACTATTATGGGATGAAAGGTTCAAGCATCTCGTTCCAATGAAAAACCAGGCGAAAGAATAAGAGAGGAAGATATCTCTCTTTTATTAAAATATAAATAGATTAGTGGTTTAGATATTGTTTTAATTTTCCATTTAAGGCAGATCTAGTCAAGATAATGCGTTTTACTATGTAAAGGCATACAGACCCTTATAAAATAATAATATATGAGTTAATGGATATGAATTGGCATCAAATCCCATAAAATAAGGCTTAAATGCATTTTACGTCCAATAAATCGTCAAAGGGTCGAAACTGTAGGAAGCCGCAAACACTGTAATACTATGGATCTAGAAACACAACACACATATCGATAAATGACCTAACAATAGATAACATTATTATACATGACCTACTAATAGAGGACATACCGATTGAGGACCTACAGATGGATGACCTATCGATAGATGTCCTACCGATAGATGACCTACCGTCTAAGAAACACAATTCAACCTACCGATAGATGACATAATGATAGATGACCTACTGATAGATGGCCTACCATTAATTTATCACTGTTCACAGAAATAGAAATTTTTAAAATTGATTGAAATAAGTCACCTTTTCTTCCGTGAACATATCAAACACCATATTGTTTATGAAGGAATGTATAGGAGTGGTCTGAGCCATTATATAAATGGAGACTGTAACCTTCTCATTATCATATTAATAGAAAATAGAAAAGATATTATCTATTGAGTCAACCCACTCTTCTACATTAAGTGGACTAGAATAACCATTAATATTAAGTGCTCATTCCAACATTATTAATTTTATAGAATGTTTCACATTCTTATTTGAAGTTGGATGTTCGACATTGATGAAGTTATTTTTCATATCCTGAGATAACTATATAATAATCACCAAGATTTTTTTAACTCCACATAGCATTTCATTATGAATTTATATTGTGAAATCATTTCAATTTCCCTCAAATTTGTTGTTATTATAGTTTCTCTTGGTTTCCATCATGTCCTTAAATAGAAATCCTTTCTAAATAAGTCAAAAATAATTGAATAATTAATTTATTATTTTTATAAATTATTTATAAAGGAAAATAATAAGTGATCCCTCAGAATACCCATTTCTAAAAATGATACATTTATGATCATGTTCTATAATATTTTCTTATCATAAAAAATAAATAATTAAATTAGATATATAACCTTCATAATAGATTGTAATAGTGATTATGATTAACTGAAGTGTATCCCCTCGGAGTGTCAAACCAGGTGTCTTGCAATACCCATTTTCATGTAGCAGTTATTGATTGAGTGTTGTTAAATTTGGATTTAGAGGGATTTTACCCCTAGGTTTATGTGTGATAGAGAAACATCCACATGCAGTATCGAGAATTATATTCCACTGATCAGGATAAAAAAATTCTTCTACATTACCGAATCAGAGGATGTAAAACAATACATAAACATATTCATAGGTCTTCCAAGAATTGTTTCCTAATCATTATTATAATATTTACTAAACCATTCCCTGATACCAACTACATCAACCTCCGTTATCAATAGAGAACATTTAAAGCTGGTTAAAGATAAAAAACCATATAGCGATAAAATAGAGGATCCAAAGGTTTAGTGTTTTTGGTATATTGGGATAAAACATCCTTTTTAAATTATAAAAAAGAAACATTATTTAATTTATTCTTCTTTATATTTTTTGGTTTCCCTCATATTCACCTTAGAAGAATAAATCATTTAATCATATACCTCAATGAATGGGGTAAGCTAAAATCCATGTTCATGGGGTATAACTTGGGGTAAATAATGGACATGAATCAAATGTAAATGAGTATAAATAATTATTACATAATATTATGATCATCATAAAAATCATGGGGGAATTATTTGACAACATCAAAGAATGTGGCATATGAAAAAAATGAATCATCTAGTATTATTCCACAAATAAAACAAATATTTAAAAAAATATAGAATTATGATTCCACATAACATTGGTGAATAAATCATAACTTCATCTTTATGAACAATTATAACATCATTTTCACCCAAATCTCACTGAATCATTGGTAGTACATTATATTATTACATTTATTCTAGGGATATAAATTTTTTGTCCCACCCATAACATTATAAATATTCATAACTATTCATACCACATAGAACCTAAAACAATCATATTTATGCTTAAAACCAAGGAAGAGAATGGATTTAATAAGTATTTTGTAATGAATATTTTCACTAGAAAACGTTTTAGTTCCCAAATGAATAAGGGAAATTGTAGAAGGTAATAAAATATCATTATTATTGAGTGGAAAAGAAGAATTTCCTGTGGAGTAAAAACTTTTGTTTGGAAATTGATGTCACCTTCAAAAATTTATTTTCATAGAAAACCTTCTGACATGGTCGGAATTTTATTTCCTTGAAAGGCAGGGGAAATGAAACATTAGGGACATGATAAAAAAAATCATACTATGAAATTGTGGATAAAAATAAAAGTAATTGGATTTTATAATCCATGTACCATAAATACTAATTTGTTTATTTGATTTTATACGTCATAAATAACAAACATATGATTATGAAGGAATAATAAAATAAGTGAATTATTTTTATTTGTTCCAATATTTATCTATTATAATTATTGGATTCTATTTTCTAAAAATATTCGTTAAATGTAAATGTCTTAGATATTATGTTTTCTTTTGAATGTTCTCATTTTTTTATTTCATTTTTTCATTCAAATACATTTATATATAATTATAATTAACACATGAATCATATAATAAAAGTAATTACATATTTATAAATAATAAATAATTCTGAATTTCTATCCATGAGGGTATTTATAATAATTTCGCTGATAATATCTCTGTTGGTGTTTAACCGACCTTTTAAGAAAAATTAGTGAAATGCCGGGAAAGATAATTTTGAAATTTATATATATAGTAATTATGATACTTATAGATGGTTAACATAATTAATATAATGATAAAATACATAAAAATATAACTTATATAGCTCAGTTTCAAAAGTAGTTTTGAAAAATAAAGAGGATAAAAATGAAAAATATAATATTTAATCGAAAATTACTTAATCGCTGGTGAAACTTCTTCTAAACAAAACTAATACTCAAATAATGTTTGGAGTCAGACTACTCCCAAATTCCACTATGGATTACAAGTGTCTTGAGATGATGGATTTTTTCTAAGGATGGGATTTCAAAGGTGGTGGATGAGTGGTTTTCCATGGGGAGGGAGTGGGGTTATTTATACTTGAGGAGAGAGGTATTTTTAGAATAAAATATTGAATAGAACAATATATACATGGTAATACATGTAATATTTAATTTCGTACAATACAAAAAAATATAAATATATTATAATGTGTTTTAATATAGTAAACATATTTATAATTTGTCTTCATTAGTTTATATAAATGGATGGTAGAAGGAAGTTAAAATAACTTGTTTAAGGGATATCATATGACTTTGGGTTTTGCAAAAAACTTTTCAGGTAGGGAGTTCTAGTTTACATTTTGTTAATAACACATTTAAGAAATTAAATATATCATGGATGAACCTCATGTTCACGAAATAATTATGTAATTATTAAATCACAAATTTTGTAATTTATGAAACATCGATTATGTGAACAAATATATTTTTCCTATTCACTAGTAAACAAATGTATATCAATAAATTAAAAAAAATAATTTGTAAATTTTTATGTTCTAATTTCAAAAATTATATTCATTTTAACAGAATAAATTTCTTAAAAATGTTCTTTTAATTTTCTATATAAAATTTAGGACTCATACAAAATACATAAAAATAAACATTATTAAAAATTGTGTTATATTGTCTTTGAGTTTTTTAACCATGATAATAAATTTTTTAAATATATTATATATCATTATGTTAATTATTCATGATTAATACTATTTGAATCAAAATTTCGTCTTTTGTGAAAATAATATTATTCCAATTGTTGGGATATTATTCCCAACTATATGGTTACAATTTTAATAGTCATATTATTATTTCAAATGTCACATTTAATCCTATATAACCCACTTCATTCATTCAATAAATATTAACTATAATTTCTCCCATGGTTATATATTATCATTTTTATGAATTTGATTATTTTACTACTAATGATTCAAAACATTTATATGGACGTCATAGGGGTGATGATCCTAGAAGATTGGGATGGTCCAAATTTACCAATTTTTGATTTTATATTTTATATTTTTTGTCAAATTTTAATGAATATAATATATATTATTTTTTTAGATGACTAATTTAATGTTCATTATTAATGAGAAGACATTTTTTGTATATCTGTATTTCTATATTTTTAATAATATATAATATAATATAACACACATTTATCCAAGAAATAAATATTACAAAAAACACTATGTAATAATATTTCTATTCCAATATATAAGAATATATTTTATAATTACTACAACAATTTTATCATGGTAATATTTTCGGGATATATTAAATAAATCAGTAAAGATGAATGGGATTTGGTATTTTAAAATGGAATTACTATAAATTCATCTTAACTATAACCTTTACGGATGGATTATATTTTGTATATCCCCATTTTTATCACTGTTTGATTAATTCTATATCAAATATCATCCATTAATAAATTGAGAGCTCTAATTTATGGGTAAAATAGTACCGTGATATAGTGTAGAGTATACATGATAATAAAAGAGATCATATTATGTTCAATATAATCAAGAAATAGTTTAATTTAATGATTATTATTGTTAAACAAATTAATAGGTGAACCCCATGGCGAGGCACTAGGATGGTCCAATCCAATATCTAGATTATCCCAGAGTTTCTTTTTCAATTCCTACATCTAAATTAGGGACATTATATATGGAGTATTTGAAATAGGTTTATAAAAAGGTATTAGTTATATTATAAACCAAAAATCATGATTATGGGGATGAATATGAAAAACATCAGTAAATATATCATTATATTCTAGATTAATCAGAACATATTCAATAATGAGTTTTTTCAAAACCATTTAGGATAATTACTCTTAATGAATGGGTAAAAAAACCCTATATTAGAATTAATTTCCAAATGGTGTTCATGTTCCTCCTCACACAGATACATGATTGAATGATAATTAAAAATATCAACTGTAAATTCATTCCGATTAAAGTTGATATGGAAATTATACTTAGTGTAACACCTGATCAAAAGACATTGTAAAAAATAATTTTAGAAGAAATATATACCAGAATAAAAATTACCTTATTCAAAAAATGTATTACAAAGTAAATTTCCAAATTTAATAAACTACATTTTTAGAAATCAATTTCAATTTTGAAATATGAATATAATAAATAACATAGTGATAAATTTTTTGATTTTTCTAAAATGATCTATTTTTCAATCATTAGTGAAAAATAATACTTTTTTTAAATATAGCCATAAGGTATGTTTATAAAAAGTAACTTTAAAGACCCATTATATTTTTTATTTTGTATGAATGTGACATATGGCCTATTTCATTAAGAATAAAATTTTTATAAATAATAAATATTATGATTTTGATATTAGGTAATTTTTTTTAATAAAAAATTATTTTGCTAATAAATATTTTATGATCTGTTTTTTGAATTTATATAATATTAAATTAATAAAAAACTATTATCTCCATAAATAAATAATTATAACAGATAATTAACCTATTGGTTAAATGTATTTAAATAATCTCTATTTATTTTTTGGGAATTATGAATAAATACAATGATAAAATTTATCATTATGATAAAGGGATTATATGGTAAATTAATATATTATAAATATATATTTTTGATGTATTTAAAGGAAAAATAAATGAATAGTTTCAAAAATTAAATTATTCATATTTTATGAAAAATGATATTTTATTAATTTAAATGAAAATCATAAAAATAATGAAATGTCACAATAAGGTTTTTATATTCTATTTAAATTATTTCTATGTCTCTTTATGGGATAAATATTAACTTATATTGAAAATTAGAAACCATTAAGATTTAAATTATTTTTTTCTTGTAATTTTTAAAATTAGTTAACAAAGGGCTTAACCCAGAATATGAGATTGTAAATACCATTTAAAAATAAAATGTTTCTGTTTGAAAATATTTTATCTATATCCTATCGTTGCTTTAAAATTGATGTATCTTTGTTCCACATTCATAATAAATAAGTTTATTATATTTAATTTTTTTATTCAATCTATTTGTTACTTCTAATTTTCTATAAAAAAGAATGTTATCTACACAGTTTTATAAATCACCCAAACAATCATCTTATGAAGATAAACAAAAATAAATTCTTTTTAATAAATTTTTAAATGTGTTGGATGTGATAATATTTAAAAATTTCAATCCATATGATCCATAATTGTTGAGATAAATGATCTATTTTGGAGATTAGGTAATTGTCATTACTGGCACATTCCATTCTCTTTATCCACCGTAATCATATAAATCAGTTTTAACCATAATGAAATAATAAATCTCATATCAAAAGTATACTAATATTTTATTATGATTATATTAAAAAAATGAACCTGTCATATTTCCACTTTATAAATTGGGAAATCATCCCTCATACATATGTGTAGCTTAACATCTCCACATTGTGGTAAAATTAATTTTCCATATCTCCTTTACACGATAGTTCTATAAGTGTTACTATATAATATATATATATATATATATATTATATAACAATTACTATGTTTTTTTAGTATCATGTATACTTTCATACCATTCAATCCAATTAATAATAATAACATCCCTCATGAGTCTTCGTTGACTACCATCTTCACGAAGCAATGTGATCCATTTTTCAAATTGAATTTACAAGGAGGGAAATATGGATATAATTAATTCATATATATGATATTTAAATCCGCATTAATAATATATAAATTCTGGAACCATAATAGAATTTAACTACCATAATTCTAATGAATATCATGCCTAAAAAAATAGAAGAGTCAAAACATAAAACAATGATAATAGTGCATGATTATCATTGAATGGGTGAAGAGATGTTATGAGATGATTATATTGGATTTTTGAAATAAGAATATGATTATGATCTAATTTTAAAACATTATTGATACCAATATTTAAATGTTAATTTCATGTACATCTAAGGCTAATATTGAGCTAAGGGATTTGATCTCAATATCTACTCCATGTAATCATACTGTTTTTTGTAAACATTGTTATTATTTGATGTATATACTACCCATTTTAGGTATTAAAAATTATTACCTAATTCTAATGGTTATTAAATTGTAATATAATTCTTTATCATCCATGGGTTAAAATTTTAATTTTACCAAATTAGTAAGAATTTGTTCTAGAGTCTCAAAATTTTTGGGATTTTTCTAATGTTCATTGGACAAATATTATAATTTTTAATTTTTTACAATACACCTATTTTTTTATCCTCTAGATATTTTATGTGTTACAATATGTTATTAAAAATATTCCTCTCATTGGAATTTGAATCCTATAAATTAATTTTTAAAAGAAAAGATGATATAATTTCTTGTTTTATTGGATATATATTTTTTCATGACTATATTTTCAAAAAAATGTATTAATATAGTAATTTATATTCATAAAATTATTTATTTATGGAATTATTAGTAATAACTATGTATTTAAATGGTTTTATATTAATCCATATACTGTTTTCTTAAGAGGTCCATTTCAAAAAAACATTAAAGTCATAATTAAATTTTTCCATTAAATGTATATTGTATTATTAGATATTCCAGCCCTCATAACCATTTTATTCCCTTTGTTTTAATACATATTTTTATGTGGTTTTTCATTGAAAAATAACTAAATATTTATTATTTTAATACCTCACGTTAATTTTATTTATTTCTCAAAGGATTGTGAATTTATTATAATAACTATATTTATGATAAATCTATTATAAAATAAAATCTCCCATTAATTTTTTAACATTAAGATGAAAAATTAACATTCATGAGATAATTATATAGTTTATTTCACATAAAGATCTATATTCATTATATCGTGGATGTGATTATTGTTTTTCCTATTTACCCTTTCTATATATAACTTTTTACTTTGTAAGGCGTTTGAGTGATTGCATAAATAACGATATTAAATATTATTTATTATTTAATGATATTTATTATTGTGGAATAATATATATATAATAAACTTATCATTTAAAATATTATGTAATAATTATAAATGATGTGATTGGTGGGATCTAGTATTATATATCCTCTAAATTCATGGAAAGGTCCCATAAAACATATAAGTTTTCTAATATTGTTAAATAGGTTTTATATGAATTCATACCCATATAATATAATGTATTCCCTATGGGTTTTTATCATAAATATATCATTACATTAGTGATCCTGACTATCAATTTTATTTATTCCATTTATATTGAATTCATTTATAATTATATATATGGTTACTACATTGATATTCTCCATTGATCATTTTTGTGTTCATGTTAATGAATGAATGGAATAAGTTGTATAGTTATATTTTCATATTGATAATTAACTTTTTATTCTTAATATATTAGATTTAAATCATTATTTATATAGAATTTTTACACACAGATATTGTTTTTCAATTCTGTGTAATATGAGGAGGAAGTATACAAATGTGTTTTAAGGATTCAAAACATTTTCATTTGTTATAGCTTATATTCTCATCCCACTATAAAATAGTTATTATGTGAATATATGGTTTTAATAGATTAATAATATTTTTATTTCATTATTGAATAGATCCCTCATATCTATTCTACTGTAAAAAATTAGACACTTTTTCTAGGTCTCTAGGGTAGGGTTTATTGAAGTTTGTATTAGACATAGATTAGTAGAAACAATGGGAAATATTTTATATATGAACATAAAAAATATATGAATAACGATAATATCCTATATTATTTTGTAATATTAACCATTAGGGAGATTTTATAAAGGATTATATTCATGTTTATTTTCATCTAACTCATTGTGTTCAGTTATTTAGTTATATGGCCTAATCAAAGAGGGAGAATCAATATCTTTAGACAATGATGGAATTACTAGGACTAGAAAACCAATACAATTGTTTTTGGATCCAATAAAATCATAGTAATAACAAGGTGATCACCCATGTTTTGACTACTGACATTGCACACATAGAGAAGAACATTGTTAAATGGCATGATAAACCTAAATTTATTCGTATGATGTGACATATATCTTTACATTTTATTGGATGTATATAAATATTTTTGGATGCATAATGAAATAAGTCAATTGAAATGTAAGTATTAGTGAAGAGGAGTAATGAAATGGAAAAGGTTATGGGGGATGAAAATTTTCATAGAGGTGATGATGATTAGTTGTGGAAACTCTTCTAGAATACTTGGGATGATAAATAAATATATCTTTTAGAATGGTGAGAAATTAATTTCATATTATTTAACACATATTTCACTCATGAGTTATGAAATATAATGAAGTGAATTCTGTTCGACATAATGAAAAAGGAAGAATAAATTTTTTACTTATTATGAGGATACATTTGCAATACTATAGAGTAATTCTATAGATTACATCTGTAATCCATATCGCAGATTTAGATATACCATTAATAAACATAAGCTAAACCTCAATAGGGAATTTGTCTCTCAATATTCATCATCAAAGGATTAAATATTATTATTTCCCATAAAAATAGTGATGAATTTTTTTATATCATAAATAATATAGGGAAATTAAGAGATAAAGCATTTGGATATCACTAAAAAGGTAATTTTTAAATAAAGAATAAGGTAACAAAGAAAATTCTATAATATGAAAATTATAGAAGGAAACATCCTTAAAATTTTTCAGAAAAGAATTCTAGTATCGTTCTAGTGAATATATAAGTATAATATTTATAGTTAATTAATTGTTAAAAATAAATATAATATCATCTATAGATTTGAATATAGAAAAATTGGGAATTATTCACAGTAATATCATAAGCATTTAGGGAAATAATTGAAAAAGATGATATAGGTGTATGGATATGATTATATAGTCACCAAAGATAGGTTTTAAGTTTCTAATTATTGGTTGTAAAGTATTTTAATTTTAAATTTAAATTTATAAAATATTTATTTGATTCTACATATTCGTAATGTTTTATATGTTCCCGTTTTATAAGAGAAGTAGACATGTCTCTAAAACAGTCATAATAGATTTCTCACAAAAACAACGATGTTCCATTCAATTTTAATTATTACACATTAACATTACTAATTTGGAGAACTTATTTTTATACAAAAGGATGACATTACCATAATCTATTCTATTTATTGGCCTTCAAAAATTTTATAGGAAAATATTTTTTCATATGAAGGATATAATTCATTGGGTTAAGGACGTAGAATTATTTATTATTATAGGGAACACATTATCTTCAGATTCATATATAGATCCATTACAAGTGTCTCTTCTAAAATAGATTCACAGTTATAAGTAATAAACATTAAACGTTAATGAAACGGGTAATCTAGAAATTCTATATGTACCAATTTTACAATAATACATTGATGTATTTCCTATGGAATTTCCTAAACATACATTTGAATAGGATGTTGAATTATCATTTTATTTAATACCATACACTGTATCAAAAAATCATCTCATAAAATAATACTTATAATGTCATTATTAGATTGAAATAAAAAACTACATGAGTTATGTGAAAAGTTATTTATATATAGTACTGTTTCACATTGGTGATCCACTTTAATTTTCATTAATAAAAATGATATATATTTGAGTTTTTTCATTTATTATAGGTAACTAAA
The DNA here is from genome assembly GCA_963277665.1 of Viscum album. Classification (NCBI taxonomy): domain Eukaryota; kingdom Viridiplantae; phylum Streptophyta; class Magnoliopsida; order Santalales; family Viscaceae; genus Viscum; species Viscum album. The sequence continues at coordinate 1,016,651,257 of OY728140.1, read as the reverse complement.
TGAAATTTAAAAAATTGAAAAGTATCACCATCCTCACATTGATTATATATTCAATCAGAAGTATAGATATCAATACTAATAAAGAATTGATGGTCTTTATGTGTATCATCAAATGTGGGTAAATGATGATGATATTGTATGGAAAGTATTTCCAATTAGGTATAAAAATTTTCTATTTTAAAAAAATCTATTTAGATTTACTAATTCACCATCTTCTTTTATGTATCAATAGAAAATAGTATTGCATGAATTTATGGATATTTTTTTGGAATTTATTAAATAAATCCAAATGTACTATAAAAACTATGAGGACCATGAGAATAAATATTGCATCATTTTAAAGGAATCTTATAAAATTTGAGATATAATGTTTATCTAGTATTTGTGAATAATTGAATTAGATAGATTTATTATCACTAAAATTTCTCCAAGGATTATTATTTTTTGAACCATTAGAGATAATGAAAAATATATCTTCCAAAAACTCTAAATATGGATCTATATACTTACATCTATTTGGAACATTTCTTTATATGATTTGAATATTTTATTTTACATGGATCATTAATAAACCAATAATATATTTAATGGGTTTATGTTAAAATGGGAAGATTATTTTCAATAATGTTTAAATAAATCAACTAACATAGTTGGAAAAATCTTAAATTTTAACATTACCATAGATTAATGACATATTTTTTATAGATAATGATTCATAAAATTAATGACATGGTTGTGTCCTTATGTATAAGGATAATAATATTTCATATGAATCAATTATATTAAATAATCATGAATATAAAAATAACACTCATGATAAGGATTTGGTGGCCCTAATATATTCCCCAATGACAGGGATAAATTAACACTATAGTGAATTTTGTGAGATATTCATATCTCACAAGAGCCTATAATACATATTTTCATATAAAGTTATCAATATGAAAAAATCCAATCAATCGATTTTCTCAAGGATTGTGATTTAACGATGAACTACAACCCAATAATTCCAAATAAGAGTAAATATGCATTATGAATGAATTATCAAGGAATCCTAACCAAAATGATTGTTTTCTATGATACACTCATTATTTTTTTTAAATATATATACTTAAATTGGTGCAGAATGGAAAACTTCTATTATTTTATCAATTATTTACTAATAAAATATATTTGAAAAGATAAAAAATTTATCATACTAATTATATAAACAATTAGAAGAAAATTTATGTATTGGGAAATATGAATTTTAATTACATAGTATATGAAGTTATTATTATAAAGTTTGTAAACATGCTAGGATTCCCCTAAATACAATATCTAAAAATGGAGTTATTCAAATATTATTATAAATCAAATTTCATCATACACCCTAGTAGCACCATGATGTATAGATATCTAATGGAATTTAGGGGGACAATATGATGTTGGAATTTGATGATTTTTCTAATGATGTCTAGTTTTTCTATAATGGATGGAAAAAAGATAATATCCTATAGGTTTCATGAATCCGCTAACAATTATTATATAAAATTGGATATATTAACATTCAAGATTTCACTAGTTTAACAGATACACCTATAATGAATGAAAAAATATGGTTTGTTGTTCACCAGTTTTCAAAATCTTCACATTTCATTCCTATATTATTTGATTTTAATTATGAAATTATTTCACAAAAATATATTATTGAATTTGTAATACTTCATTGTTAATCACTTTTAATTTTTACTAATAAAAATATACTATTTATATACAAATTCTTGAAATTTCTTCTATAGGTTTTATATACAAAACCTCATCTGATAAAATCTCATCAACCTAATACCATTGGATAGTTTTAATGTATTTTTAAAATGATCGATGACATGGGGATCTCATTATCTCATTACATTCATTGTATGCGGATTCATAATTTAACTCCATTGGATTTTTCCTATAATTAATGGTTGAATTCAGGTATACAATTGGATATTCATGAATGGTTTTATTTAAATATATTTCATACTCCAACACGTTGGGATGAATCTAGTGAAAGAAAACTTGTGGTACAAGAACATGTTTATGAAATAATGAAAAATGTAAATATTATTCATACAAATGTTAATGATTCCCAAGTAATGAATAATAAATATGTTTACAACTGAAGTAATGTATTGTAATTTCAGTTGGGAGATAAATTTTTCATGAAGGTATATTCATGGAAGGGTCGTATATTGTTTTATAATAAAGGAAAACATATCCATATGGAAATCAAAAATTTTAAAATATATTATGTAATCTGATTTATGGATTTATATTTGGAAATGAAACAAATCCAATATAATGTATATGATATATCCCATATATTATTATTGGGTAAGTAAATAGAAGATAAATTCCATGTACCCACATCAAAAAAATATAATTTGAACCTTAATGATCTTACAATGAGAACCATATCCTAATTCTAGAAAACATTGAAAAACTGTTGTGGAATCAAATAAATAGGCTGGTAAATTTACATTTAATAATTATTAATATTCAAGACTAGATGTCGGATCCCTAAGAAATTATAATTTAAAATACAAAAATATTTTCAATAGTAGTAATTTTAGAAATTTAGATGATCGGTGTTTTTGAAGGATGGAATAATGTAACTATGGAGCTTCAATTATAGTATTCATTTACTTTAATAGAAAAATATGCAAAATATAAATAGAATTACTTATTAATGAAATTAAAATTTGTATTCTAAAATTTTTAAAATATAATTTTATTTAATTAATTTCATTTTTAATATCATAAATTCAAAAATATATTTTTATGAATTTTTTTATTTTTCGTGATCGATTTATATCTCATTCAATATTGAAACATGAAAATTTTCAAATACAATATTTTTTATTCATAAATTCAGTAATATAAATAATCTATTTTATTAGGGATATTTTTTTCTAACTGTGACATTTGATCTATTGTTATTATAAAAATATATTTTGAATTAAAAATATTAAGGAATTTTATATAAGATAATTTTAATCTGAAAATATTATTATTCAAAAAATCATTATGTTTCGAATTTTTATTACAATTAATTTCATCCAATATATGAAAACGTAATTGAAAAATAATGAAAATATTTGGAATCTAGAGTTTCGTATTTGGTATTTACGAATCCTATATTTTTAGTCATTATGAATTGTAACTATGGTAATTTTATCACAACACAAATATATAAATCTATTAATAATGGATAAGAATAATGTTGTAATCCATTTAAAATCAATTAAACACATGTATTTAATTCATTAGATGAATTTTATTCAATAATAAACACCAAAATTGTATTTCCCTGACCCCAGTTACCCAATGTCGGTGCTTTATTACAAAACATTGGCACGATTCAAGGAATTATGTCTTGAAAGACCAATTAGTTTAGTATTATTGGAAATAAGATATAAACAAAAGTTCAACATTACAACTTGAAATGAAATATGACACTAATTTATTCCATTAGAAAAATCCAAGCCTCCTAGATTATGCATGCAAGTCCCACATTACTAACTTCTTCATATCCTGGGAAAATGTAACATAAGAAAGGGGTGTGCTCAAACACTCAGTAAGGGTAACCAATACATTGGAAGATAACATAGAAATTAGGCATGACTAATAATTCAAAACACTTTCCTTTATAAATAATAAACAAGAACACTTTATGCCCGGAATATGAGGTGAGTAAATAATTCCATAATAAAACATAGCCATTGGTATTCTACTAGTTGAATAACCAAATGAACCATCATTACTATTTTCATAATGAGAGAATGTATAATGCTGGAAAATCTAAAACATGTTTTCAAGGACTCAGCCAAGACATCTAAAAATAATTAAGGTCGCGACCAAAACAATATATCAAAATGGGAATGGATTTATTCATTTCCACGTCTAATTGCCTCATTTTACATATCGACTCACCGAGGATCTATTGCAGGATCCACCCATCACATACTAAGTCCAATACATTCCTCATATGAAATGTTTGAAACATAACATAAACACTAGTATTAAAAATATCATATGAAATGTCAATAAATTAACCATAAACCATGAATGGTATAAAAAAATAACACATCCACAGTCAAATATAGCACAAAACCTTCAATACAATATGAAATATTTTTATCATAATAAATTATTTTCAAACAAATTTTAAATACATCGAAGGATTTTGACATATATCAAATGAAAACTATTTGAAAGAAATACCTCTTTATATTATGAAAATATTTAAGAGTCACATAATAATACAAGAAAAAATTTATTTTGAAAATATTCTTATAAGATCGTAAGGTAATCTTCAATGATGTTATAACGGCAGAAAATATCTTCACCTACCGTATAAGTTAAAAAAACATTCCTACCTTAATTTTGACGAAAATGTCAAAAAGTACCTTGCTCGAAAGACGAAGGAAAGCGTATTTTCAAAAAATATAATGTAATAGAAGGGAATAAATGACTTTAACCCATATTCTATTAAATAGTAAAAATGTTTTCAAATTCATTTTTAAGAAAACATGGATGTGGCGGATAAAGAAGTCCATGTAGATACTTACGTAAAAACAACGTTGGATAATAAAGTTATTGTGAAATTAACCCTTACCTTTTACTTTTTCTTAGTTGATGGTATGTTAACCTACAGTATAATAGTTAATTTTTTTATTAAATTACACAATAACTATATAAATAAATAATATATCTTATATGATCCTCTAATATTACTTTGTTAATAATATTTCAGTAGTATCATCATTACAGGTTTTAAATGATTCATTATTCTTTTATATGTTTGGTTACGTATGTAACACACCAGGTAAATAAAGAATATGACATCTTTATATTTATCCATATTTGTGAATAAAATATTAGTATTACTTTAAATGGGATGCTATGCTCGATGGCGTACCCAATACGCAACAACGTGTTTTTTGGGAATCTTATGTTGCACTCTAATAATAAAATAATATTATTTTAAATGGTAGTTAACGTCTAGCCGTTTCAATGGCGGGAATGAACAGAACTAACTAATAAATGATTATATATGTTTTTCAAATATTTTTACTCTTTACAATAAATGTTACAGGATTAAAAATGAAAATGAATCCAGTTTTTAAGCGTAAACATTCTAATATTCTTTAAAAGGTTAATTAACCACCTTTTGATGGAGACCCCCTTTTAAATACAATTTTTGAAAATTTTATAAGCTCTATTTTTCAAAATAAACATATTATTTATGATTGGGACATTGAAATTTACCTTGGGTTAATTTTTGGTATTTTTCTGACAATGTTCATTATTCAATGAATATTGAAAAATACTGCATTTTACATCAAAACAGCTTTTTCATATAATTTAATTATATGCATATATTATATTTTTAATTTTTTTTAAAGATTAATTAGAATATATTTTTACCATGTAATCCACAGATGTTCATTGGGATTAATTTCACTTTTTAATTGGGCACAAACAGGTGCCAAACTTTTCATAAATATTGTTTGTAAAAAACCCGTTATTTGTTTTGACAACGGGAATTATTTTTAAATTAATTTTTTCAATTTATGTGTTTGGAATTTGGTAAAATGGATTACATATTTGGAATCAGAAGTTCCAAATTATGTAATTAAGACTCTTTTGTTTTTGGACATTATGAATAGTAACGACGGTAATTATCTTTAATTATCTTGATTAATAGGTAATCGGGTAGTTAAAGATAATAAGATAATATCATAATAATAATAAATGACCACAAAATATGTCCTAAGCCTACTGGTTGTCTCATGGCCGACCATGGGATGCCTTGTTCTAAACTTGGGGGCCCCATGGAATCCCTTTTCTGAGAAAGTGAATTTTTATCTTTTTATTTTTAAAGAATGTTTAATGTAGCAAAGAATGTATCACCTAAGTAAAATATTTTTACTTTTGTCTAAATAAATGATCTTTTGGACTATAAATATTCAGTGGAAAGCTAAAAATATTTCTTACATCATAGTAGTTTTTAATAAATTTTATACATTAAATAAATTAAATTATTTATGACATCATGATGATGTAGTGATGGCCTCATTATTTAACGATTTAAATAAAATGGAACGATAATGTAACATTTAAGACCTACACATGTCAAAAACCTATTGGATGGGTGGATTTAGAACCTTTATCACCTTATCCTCGAAACACATCAATGTGGGACCATTAAAATCCGAAACTCATTTGAAAATAAAGTTATATTTTATACCTTTCCAAGAGTGCCCCTCCTCTCCTCTTATAAAAGGCCCCCATCTCTACCACTTTACCAACAATTCCAAAGCCTTTGTCTCGGCCAACCCCTTCCCATTTCATCTCTCCACATCCCTATCTAACTCCTTGAAGCCTCACTTTGGGCATAAGCCTTTCCAAGGATGCCTTTGAGATCAAATAAAAGGAAGTTACCCGATTTAAAGGTAAAGTCTTCACTTGTGTCCTTTTGTTTTATTTTGCTTCTCGAACACCCTAAACTCATTTTATTAATTTATTTTGTAACCAATCCAGTATCTTCAATATACTAGGATGTTTTTATAAGAAGGATGCGATCTACACTTACACACACCTACATCTAATGGTTAAAGAACATACTGTTTCTATGGATGGTGAATTTCTGCCTCCCGAAACGATGATTGTTCAACATTCTTTTAACACCTTAAAAGGTGGCCATTAAGATGTCACTATATTTATATATGATATATAATATGTTTATGTTTTACTTACGCTTCTGTATTTTTAATTTATGGCATACCTTTATGGTTTCCATTATGGGTAAACATGATATCTTCATTTAAGGAAATGCGGACTACCGCCCCCTCAAAGTGATTTGATTCGTTAATACCATATGTGGTAAGTATAAAGGATATATTTAATGATATTATATATGATACCATACTGGAATGAAAATACAATTATTTATCATTATTTTTAATTTCATTAATTATGAAACAGAAATGGAAGTAGCGTTCATGCGTACGTACGGCTTACCGTTTCCATGAACGGTACATTACATTTCTTATCTCAAAATGTTATGTACTATTATAAGTACATATATATAATGGATATATATTTAATATATTACATCTAAATTATATATATAATTCTGGAATTATAACATATATATATATATCTCATTTTGTTTTAATTCCATTAATATGACAAAAAAATGAAAGTAGCGTTCATGCGTACGTACGACCTACCGTCTCCATGAATGGTGTTTTTAAATTATCTACAAATGATATGGAATGGTATAAATTGAACATATACTAGATATATATGATATTTAAAACATCAATACTATTCTGGATATTATATACCTATAACTACATGGAAAATTATTTTCCAACAAGTTCAGTTTTTCACTCATGTACCAAACATCGACAAGAACGTCTGATACGAACTCAATTTATTAACCTATTATTATAACATTATAATATGTGATATGAACTGAATAATAATTTTTAAAGGAGGTCCTAAAGAAATTATAAATTGAACAAAGTTTATTATTCAGGAATATAAAGAAATGAACAGGACAAGTTAGACTTGAGGTAAGGGATCCTACTCCTCTCTTTTTAAGTACACTCTTTTATGTCATTCCTTTTAACATCATCTTTCTTATGATTTGGATGTTATTTTATATTAATCCTACTTTAATTATTATTTTAATATGACGAGAGACCCTATTTTCTCTCATCAATCCATTTTGGATGTTTTGAGTGGCGCCGTTAGGCTACCAAATTTTCATAAGAGATCTAACCTCTCTCTTTCTTTTTAAGTACTCTCCTTTATGTCACTTATTTTAAGCTCCTATTTGTTATGTTGGGGGATGTTATTTCATATTCCTCTTGCTGTAAATTTTATTTTAATATTATGAGAGACCCTATTTGATCTCATCAATCCATTTTTGGAAGTTTTATGTGGCGCCGATAGGCTACCGAGTTTTCATAAGGGATTTTTCATCTCACTTTTATTCCCGTGAGATTTGTGCTACATTTTCCACCATTTCCTTTGAGTGGCATATATACTACCCATTATTCTACTCTTTGTGTAATATACTTTCATTTATGAGTATTTACATCAATGTTGTATTGTCATTCTTTCATAGGGTGTATGTTTCGAAAGATACCCAAGTCGGTAAGGGAACCTTTCACCCTCCTCTTTTTAAAAGACTTCTTTTGTTGGGTATTTTAATTTACATATTGTAATGTTGGGATATGTTCTTATATATCCTTATTTATGTAAATTTTATGTCCATGTGATTAGATACCCTTTACCTCTCTCATCAATGTTTTTTCTAAAATTTTATGTGACGCTGTTAGGCTGTCAAATTTTACCAAGGGAACTTCTTAACCCAATTTCGATTTCTTTGGGTTCAACATATAGTTATTGAATATTTCATCCTTTGAATATGTGTGAATGACCTTTTATTGTTTGACACTCAATATCAACTCATATTGGGTGTATTTATATTTGTCACACATAATTATGAGATTGATTTATCCTTGATTTAAGGATACCTTCTTTATTATGGATTTCATCTCATTTTACATTTCTATTGAGACTTCATTGTTTTTATGCACCAGTTCACTCTTATATGGTGTATATGCTGTCCTTTAGAATATTATATCATGAATCCCTCTATTCTAATGATATTATAAATTTCTAATTAAATTTTATTCCTCAATTATTGTATTCAAGTGTCTCTCATTTTGTTAAAAAAACTTTAACTAAAATATCGTTTTAAATGTTTTAATGATTTATTGTTATACATATTTCTCATTAATATCCATGTTTTCAAAATAGTTTTAAGGATTTATTTATATGGATATTAATGGTTTAAAATATTAAAATATTCAAAGTGGTATGGGACACTTCGATTCAAAAATCACTTTATTAAATGTTTTACATGGCATGGAAAATGGTTTTTAGAATGGATTCATTATTTAAATATCTTAAACTGTTATATTATTATTACAATATGGGAATGTTATCTTTTTTTTGTGCTTAGGTTATGTTCTATGATTATGTTATGGTTCTTGGAAATTGTTTATGAATACGGGTGGTTCCGTGATAAACTAAGGGTGGGTGAGCCCAATATAGCTCTCCAATGCATTGGGTAACGTGAAGGAATGAAACGGTAAGGTTTGTCCGAAGAGATTTAGGGAATATACTATGGTGGGTATTCCAAACGTAACCAAGAGGGTTAATCCCTACGTAAGAATGTTATGAATTCCTCAAGTACCTTTATTTATTATGATTTCTATGATTTATTAATGATTTTATAGGCCTATGTTTTATGGGTAAAGTATGATTTCATTCTTATGTATATATGAACTCATGATTCCTTTCCATAATTTTTTTATAACCCTTACTGAGCTTTTTATGCTCATCCCTAGTTTTTTTTGAAATTTTTTTCACAGGTCAAGGGAATGTTACATGATATGATGATAGTGTCAAGGAAGTGTCAAGAAAGAATCCATGCTTTTTTTTAAATATGTTTCCGTTGATGGAAAAAATGAATACTATCTTTAATGTAACCAATTTGTATAAATGTGGAATGTAATTAATGTTTTATGATCTAATTCTCTAAAACTATAAACCTGAAAAGATCCTCAATGTGTAATATTTTAATAACTCAAGATTAAGTAAGGTTTAAGGCCGGGGCCTTATAGTTGGTATCAAAGATCAGTTTAGATAACTTTAGAGGTTAGGGTATTCTTTAAGCATATGTGACATTACCATAATGGTTAGGATTTCAGAAAGAGTCCTAGTTTTAGATAAAGTGAATGAGTAAGTATATATTAGTGTTTATCTTCCTCATTAGTACATGATGGTTTTGTTGATATACTCACACTGACATTTCTATTTTTAGTAAATGGATGGATCTAGCAGGCACCAAAGTGACAATAGGTTTGAAGGAAACTGTGGTGGTTCTCTGATTAAGAGACTGGATGAAATGGGGGATTCATTGAGGAAACTCATGGTTGTTCTAAACCAACTATCCAGGAGTCATGATCAACCACTTTTACCTTGGTATGTTCTGTAATGCATCATGTACGAGATGACCAATCGATGTGGAGGTTCAGTTAATAATTATAAAGGTAACCATTAGGGTTTATATGATCCTTACTTTTGAGGTAATTATGGGTTATTATATGTTATGATGGAAAATAAATTGCATGAGATAAAATTAAGGATAAAATATGTTATGATTATTTTTTAAGATTTTATCTCATTTTGGGGAATGTTTTAAGAATTATATAGTTTGGGAAAAAGGACAACACGCAGACCGTGTGACAACCCATCACATCGGACAAAGCTATGGGAATCAAACCCACAACCAAAGTGCGACTGGTATTTATCGCTTACCACTGGACTACATAAAGTCCCTAGTTATTTTAACTGATTCTTTTTAGTTAGATGATTTTAGGAATTAAGAGTAAGTTGATTTTGGGTTATCTATGGACATTTATTAACCTATCATGGAGGATATGTGATTAGGTTAATTACTTTTCAATACGAGACATTAAGAGCAACTGATGTTGTTTGGAGATAAATGTTACGATTTAACTTGGAAGACTATGTGACTAAATCCTTCAAATATTTGGGTTTCAATCCTATTTTGGTTTACATTGAATAATTTATGGACAAATTATTTATCGAATGGTCCTCGTTGAACTTTGGGTTTTGTTGGACAAATTTTGGAGATTAAAAATATATTTTCTTTTTATAAAGGGTTATCCTTTTCTAGATTATCTGATATTGTACTAACCTTTTTGTTTTGGTTTTGGTTAATGTCTAAATACATGGGAATTAAATAGTTATCTTTTGTGGATTAGGTGATTCTCTAAATTTTGATTATAGTACTCTTAATGTGAACAAGTCCTCCTAAATACTCGTCTTTTGTAGAAAATATGAATTTGTATAAGGAATCTAATAAAAGTTGAATGTCAAAATGATAAGTGATTATGATTCCTTATGAATAAATTCCTCAATAAAAAGTAACTTAAGACAAAAGTGTTGTCTATTAACTTTTCCTACTGGGGAATCGAATACCGTTTAACCCATCACAAGTTTGTGATTTTCTTGTGGTTAACATTCTCCTAAACATGTTTTCTATTACTCTCCATCAGAACGTGACCTTATGTTTTCAACTCCATGTTCATGTTTTCCTAATGGAATCCTAGTATGGGTTAACTCGGATGACCTCTGTACTTATCTTTCATTATTTTAAAGTGATTGTTTTACAGACTCTTGTTCCGATGTGGGACTTTCAAGGATGTTTCCAAACTCAAATTTTAAAATTGCGAGGACACAATTCCCAAAAGGGGGGAAGGATGCAACACCTCAGGTAAATAAAGAATATAAAATCTTTATATTTATCCATATTTGTGAATAAAATCTTAATATTACTTTAAAGGGGATTCTATGCTCGATGGCGTACCCAATACGCAACAACGAGTTTCTTGGGAATCATATGTTGCACTCTAATAATAAAATAATATTATTTTAAATGGTAGTTAACGCCTAGCCGTTGTAATGGTGAGAATGAACAGAACTCACTAAAAAATGATTATATATGTTTCTCAAATATTTTTACTCTTTACAATAAATGTTAGTGGATTAAAAATGAAAATGAATCCAGTTTTTAAGCGTAAACATTCTAATATTCTTTAAAAGGTCGATTAACCGCCTTTTGATGGCGAACCCCTTTTAAATACACTTTTTGAAAATTTTATAAGCACTATTTTTCAAAATAAACATATTATTTATGATTTGGACATTGAAATTTTCCTCGGGTTAATATTTCTTATTTTTCTCACAATGTTCGTTTATCAATGAATATTGAAAAATACTGCATTTTACATCAAAACTGCTTTTTCATATAATTTAATTATATGGTTATATTATATATTTAATTTTTTTAAAGTGTAATTATAATATATTTTTACTATGTAATCCAATGATGTTCATTGGGATTAATTTCACTTTTTCATTGGGCAAAAACATGTGCCAAACTTTTCATAAATATTGTTTCTAAAAATCCCGCTATATGTTTTGACAACGGGAATTATTTTTAAATTAATTTTTGCAATTTATGTGTTTGTAATTTGGTAAAATGGATTAAATATTTGGAATCAGAATGTCCAAATTATGTAATTAAGACTCTTTTGTTTTTGGACATTATGAATAGTAACGATGGTAATTATCATTAATTATCTTGATTAATGAGTAATCGGGTAGTTAATGATAATAAGATAATATCATAATAATATAAAAATGACCACAAAATGTTTTCTAAGGCTACTGGTTGTCTCATGTCCGACCATTGTATGCCTTGTGAAAAACTTGGGGGCCCCATGGAATCACTTTTGTGAGAAAGTGACTTTTTATCTTTTTATTTTTAAAGAATGTTAAATGTAACAAAGAATGTATCACCTAAGTAAAACATTATTAATTTTGTCTACATAAATTATCTATTGGACTATAAATATTCATTGTTAAGATAAAAATATTTCCTAAATCATAGTAGTTTTTTTATAATTTTTAGACATTAAATAAATTAAATTATTTTTGACATCATGATGATGCAGCGATGACATAATTATTTAACGATTTAAATAAAATGGAATGATAATGTAAAATCTAAGACCTACACATGTCCAAAACCTATTTTATGTGTGGATTTCAAACCCTTATCACCTTATCCTTGAAAAACATCAATGTGGGACCATTAAAATCCGAAACTCATTTGAAAATAAAGTTAAATTTTATACCATTCCAAGAGTGCCCCTCCTCTCCTCTTATAAAAGGCCCCCAACTCTACCTCTTTACCCACACATCCAAAGACTTTGGCTCGGCCAACCCCTTCCCATTGCATCTCTCCACATCCCCATTTAACTCCTTGAATCCTCACTTTGGGCAGAATCTTTTCCAATGAAGCCTTTGAGATCAAATCAAATGAAGTTACCCGATTTAAAGGTAATGTCTTCACTTGTGTCCTTTTGTTTTATATTGCTTTTCCAACCCCCTAAACTCTTTTGATTCATTTATTTTTTAACAAATTCAGTATTTTTAATATACTAGTATGTTGTTATAAGAAGGATTCGATCTACAGTTACACACACTTACATATAATGGTTAAAAAACATACTGTTTCCGTGGATGGCGGATTTCTGCCTCCCGAAATGATGATTGTTCAACATTATTTTAACACCTACAAAGGTGGACATTATGATGTCACTATATTTATATATGATATATAATATGTTTATATTTTACTTATGCTTCTTTATTTTTAATTTATGGCATACCTTTATGGTTTCCATTATGGGTAAACGCGATATCTTCATTTACGGAAGTGCGGACTACCGCCCCCTCAATGTGATTTGATTCGTTAATACCATATGTGGTATGCATAAAGGATATATTTAATGATATTATATATGATACCATAATGGAATTAAAATACAATTATTTATCATTATGTTTTAATTCCATTAAATATGAAATAGAAATGGAAGTAGCGTTCATGCATACGTACGGCTTACCGTCTCCATGAACGGTACATTTCATTTCTTATCTAAAAATGTTATGTACTAATTTAAGTACATATATATAATGGATATATATGTAATATATTAAATCTAATTTATTGACATCATTCTGGAATTATAACCTATATATATATCTCATTTTTTTTAATTCCATTAATATGAAAAAAATGAAAGTACCGTTCATGCGTACGTACGACCTACCGTCTCCATGAATGGTGCTTTTAATTTATCTCCAAATGATATGGAATGGAATAAAATGAACATATACTGGATATTTATGATATTTAAAACATAAATACTATTCTGGATATTATGTACCTATAACTACATGGAAAATTATTTTCCAACAAGTTCAATTTTTGACTCATGTACCAAACATCGACAAAAACATCTGATACGAACTCACTTTATTAACCAGTTATTATAACATTATAATATGTGATATGAAATTAATAATAATATTTAAAGGAGGTCCTTATGAAATTATAAATTGACCAATGTTTATTATTTAGGAATATAAAGAAACAAAAAGACAAGTTGGACTTGAGGTAAGAGATCCTACTCCTCTCTTTTTAAGTACACTCTTTTATGTCATTCCTTTTAAGCTCATCTTTCTTATGATTGGGATGTTCTTTTATATTAATCCTACTTTACTTCTTATTTTCATATGATGAGAGACCCTATTTTTTCTCATGAATCCATTTTAGTAGTTTTGAGTGGCGCCGTTAGGCTGCCGAATTTTCGTAAGAGATCTAACCTATCTCTTTCTTTTTAAGTACTCTCCTTTATGTCACTTCTTTTAAGCTCCACTTTGTTATGTTAGGGGATGTTATTTTATATTCCACTTGCTCTAAATTTTATTGTAATATTATGAGATACCCTATTTCATCTCATCAATCCATTTTTGGATGTTTTAAGTGGCGTCGATAGGCTGCCGAGTTTTCGTAAGGGATTTTTCATCTCACTTTTATTCCCGTGAGATTTTTGCTACATTTGCCACCATTTCCTTTTAGTGGTATATGTACATCCCATTATTCTACTCTTTGTGTAATATAAATTCTTTTATGAGTATTTACATCAATGTTGTATTTTAATTCTTTCATGGGGTGTATGTTTCAAATGATACCCAAGTCGGTAAGGGAACCTTTCACCCTCCTATTTTTAAAAGACTTCTTTTGTTGGCTCTTTTAATTTACATATTGTAATGTTGGGATATGTTTTTCTATATCCTTATTGATGTAAATTTTATGTCCAAGTGATGAGATAACATTTATATATCTCATAAATTCTTTTTCTAAAATGTTATGTGACGTCGTTAGGCTGTCGAATTTTAACAAGGGAACTTCTTAACCCAATTTCGATTTCTTTGGGTTCAACATGTAGTTATTTAATATGTCATCCTTTGAATATGTGTGAATGAACATTTATTTTTATACACTCAATATCCACTTATATTGTGTGTATTTATATTTGTCACACATAATTATGAGATTGATTTATCCTTGATTTAAGGATACCTTCTTTATTATGGATTTCATCTCATTTTACATATCTATTGAGACTTCGTTGTTTTTATGCACTAGTTCACTCTTATATGGTGTATATAATGTCCTTTGGTATATTATATCATGAATCCCTCTATTCTCAGGATATTATAAAGTTCTAATTAATTGTTATTCCTCAATTATTGTATTCAAGTGTCTCTCATTTTGTTAAAAACACTTTAACTAAAATATCATTTTAAATGTTTTAATGATTTATTGTTATAAATATTTCTCATTAATATACATGTATTAAAAATGGTTTTAAGGATTTATTTTTATGGATATTAATGGTTTAAAATGTTAAAAGCTTCAAAGTGGTATGGGACACTTTGATTCAAAAATTTCTTTATTAAATGTTTTATATGGTTTGGAAAATGGTTTTTAGAATGGATTCATTATTTCAATATCTTAAAAGGTTATATTATTATTACAATGTGGGAATGTTATCTTATTTTTTTTGTTCTTAGGTTATGTTCTATGATTATGTTATGGTACTTGGGCATTGTTTATGAATACGGGTGGTTCCGTGATAAACTAAGGGCGGGTGAGCCCGATATAGCTCTCCAATGCATTGGGTAACACGAAGGTGTGAAACGATAAGGTTTCTCTGAAGAGATTTAGGCAATATATTGTGGTGGGTATTCCAAACGTAACCATGAGGGTTACTCCCTACATAAGAATGTTATGAATGCCTCAAATACCTTTATTTCTTATGATTTCTATGATTTATTCATGATTTGATAGGCCTATGTTTTATGGGTAAAGTATGATTTCATTCTTAAGTATATATGAACTCATGTTTCCTTTCCATATTTTTTTATAACCCTTACTGAGCTTTTTATGCTCATCCCATGTTTTTTTTTGAAATGTTTTTCAAAGGTCAAGGGAAAGGTACATGATATGATGATAGTGTCAAGGAAGTGTTAAGAAAGAATCCATGCTTTATTTTTAAATATGTTTCCGTTGATGGAAAAAATTAATACTATCTTTAATGTAACCACTTTGTATAAATGTGGAATTTAATGAAAGTTTTATGACCTAATTCTCTAAAACTCTAAACCTGAAAAGATCGTAAATGTGTAATCTTGTAATAACTCAAGATTAAGTAAGGTTTAAGGCTGGGGCCATATAACGTAAGCCATGTTTATATGTATAAGATGTATTTGATTCATATTCAGAATGATATTATGTTCAGAAAAATTATTTTTAATCATAAAATTAAAATTATTCTTGAATGATTACGTTGGGGAAAGAATTTCATGACGTTCGTGGAGACAGTAATCCGTACGTACGCTTGAGGGACACTATCATTATATTTATGGTGAAATCTGGTGTAATTTTATGTTATATCATATATAATGAATAATTAACATGTTATATATATTATTTACATAAGTTATACTCATTCTTATACCCATCCAATTAATGATGTGTTTGAATAATAAACTACACCACGATGTGGAGACGATAAGCTGTACGTACGCACGTATGGTGACTTTGTCATTCATTAGATAAATAGAAAAATTAATATGGATGTACCATATTTATTATCGCATTACTTTATATATAATATACTAGATTTATTATTTTTTAATGGAAACAACATAGATAGAGGAATTTAAAGAAGAAATGAACTTGAAAGAGGTGATAAAATATTTACTGTTTCTTTAAGTTCTTCCTTTTGATTTGATCAAATGAGCTCCATAGGATGGATTTATGATCACAGTAAGGCCTCTTGGATGAATGGTGGAAATTTGGGAGGATAGTTGGGCATGTGATGGCCGAAAAAAATGGCTTTGGAGGTGTGAAATTAAGTGAAGGGGAAGTGGACTTTTATAAAAAAGGATTGTGTCACTTGAGGAAAAGTATGAAATATTGTATTTTAATAAAATCATTTTCGGTTTCTAATGAATGGTAAATGAATAATTTAATGTATAAGGTGGGTATTTGTCTAAAACCACCCAAAAATTGGATTCATATAGGTTTATGTCATCATATTATCCTTATCCTTTAGATTTAACTCTTAGTTAAATAGTTTAACATTTACCATGTCTCCTTGTATTTTTATATTATATGGTTAATAAAAATATTATAACAAGACAGTAGAACCCCATGTGGTTCATTATTAATATATATAAAATTATCTATGTCCTCTGGGTGAATCAAATTTATTTATAAATGTTATAACAATTAATAATATTGTATTTCTTTTAAAAACTCAATTATGTCAATTTTGACATTATTTAGTATTTGATTTTTTGAAAGCCATATAAACATTATAACTTCGAATAAAATTTAATTAACCAACACTAAAATGTCATATTAACCTATAAAATTACTGGAATGCATCAAAAGTATCAATTTACATTTATTTGCATATTTATAATATCAATTATTTTAATATTTCATCAATAAGGCAATTACTGCATCATCTTTGTGTCATAAAGTCATTAAAAAATATAATGTGTAAATTTTTTAAATAAAATAAAATTATTTAGGATATATTTTTAGCTTTATATTGAAAATTTATACTCTAATTTATATTTTGTGTAACCCAATATTAAAAATGGTTTGGTTATTAAAATTTGAATTTAACTCTATTAACTCTGCTTTAAATAAAACAATAATAAATGTCCTAATCTAATCCAAATGGACCAAAAATATTCATATGTTATTTATATGGTTGTTTTTTGGTAGAATTATACATATCCAATAGAATTAGGACACATGTTAGGGTAATTATGATATCATTTTTACCCTTAATTACCCTATTTACTTTAAACCATAGTAAATAAAAGTCATATGTTACTTTTCACCAAAAACTATTTTCATCTTATTGAACCACATTTTACTTACTGATATTAACTTCATCTCTTGTATTTTTTAAAGTAAACGCACAGAAGGGGTAAAATTAAGTTTTCTACCAATTTGAAAATGCTCATATGAGGTGGGAAAAAGACAGTAAAAAGTTTAATAAAATATTTATATATATCTAAACTTATTATAATATGACTCCAATTAATTACATTGATCATATATAGGTATTTTGTATCCATTTTTACCTAAAATAAATTTAAATAAAATAAATAATTATTTAAATAAAAGGTCTTTTTAAATCAATAACATAGTGTTTTTCACTATTCATAAAAAATTGAATGTTTTGAGAAAAATACCAACAAATCACCCTAAGCTAATTTTGATATTCTGAATTCAAAAATGAAGGGAATTTGAAAAATAACATTTATTAAATATCAAAAAATGGGTATTACTATTCATAACGGCTAGTTTGATTGGTCATGGAGTCTTAGAATCTCGAAGTTGCGTAAAATGCAATATATAGCATTATTTAAAGGGAAACGTAATGTGGATGCTTATGGTGTTACATTCTTCTATTATTTAAATAATTTTTTCCTTGATATTTATATAATACTACCGTACAAAAATATTTGTGTGGTACTTCATAATATGTTCTCTGCTTCCCACATTGCCTCTTCCATCTTGTCGTTTCTCCATAGAAGTATTACAAGATGAGTCATCTGGTTTCTCAGCACTAGTTCTCTCGTATCAAGAATTTTGATGGGATCTTCACAATTAGATAGATTATGTTCCATGTAAATTTCCTCATATGAGAGTACATGCATTGGGTTTGGAATTTATTTTCTCAATAGTGATACGCGGAGCACACTGTGAACTTTAACGATACTTGGTGGTATTGCCAAATGGTAAGCTACAACCCCAATTCGTTCTAGAATTTCGAAAGGTCCGATGTACCTGGGACTTAATTTACCCTTATTACCGACTCATATAACTCTCTTCCATAGAGATACCTTCATGAAAACATGATCTCCTACCTAAAATTCCCAATCCTTCCTTTGGTTATTGGCATATCTCTTCTGCCTACTTTGAGTTGCTTTGATGCGAGTTTGGATAATATTAACTTTTTAAATTGTTTCTTCAACAAGTTCAGGGCCTACGAGTTTTATTTCACAAACATCATCCCAACATGTTGGTATACGAAATATCTTTCTATATAATGCTTCATACGGTGCCATCTAAATACCTGAGTTGAAGCTATTGATATAGGAAACTTCCACCAAAGGTAAATATTGATCCCACAAACCTTGAATGTCATGTGAACAAGATCTCAACATGTCTTCTAATGTTAGAATAGTATGTTCTAGTTTTCCGTGAGTTTGAGGGTGGTATGAAATGCTCAAACGATGTTCAGTAACATGTTATATTTAAAGACATTTCCATAATCTTGATGTAAAACATCTATCACGATCAGAAACAATCAATTGAGGTACTCCATGATTTCTTACAACATCATTACTATACAGACATGATAAACGTTCCGTTTTTAAATCATCTATTATACAATGAAAATTTGCAGAATTGGAAGGACGATAAAAAATGACCCACATTGCATCATTCCTTATAGGAGTCTTTAGTAACCCCATGACAAAGTCCATCGTAATATAATCCAATTTCTCCTCAGGTATCAGAAGATGTTTCATGACTTCTCTAGGATGTTGTCTTCCATCATTTACTTATTCGCAAACCATACATCTCAAAACAAAATCAACAATCTCTCTTTTAATGTTGTCCAACAAAATATTTTTATTCAAAGCTCTATATATCTTGGTTCTCCCTCGGTGTATAGAATAATTAGAGCTATGAGCATCATCGAACAATTCCCGTTTTAGATCAGGTAAATCAGGGACACAAAGTCCCTTAACAAATTTCAAAATACCATCTTCATATACTAAGTCAGTCAATCTCCCATCATTTACAGCATTAATATTTTTCTGAAACTCTTCATCATCAATCTGAGAACTATTTATCCTTTCTATTAAGGATGGTTCAAAAACTATTTGAAAAAGTATAGATGTTTCACCTTCAATGGTTATTTCTATATCTATATTTACTAGATCAGTGAAAATAGGATTCCTTTTAACTCTCATCTTGTTCAAAAACCTATTATCCTTTTTACTCAAAGCATCTTCCTCTATATTTTCATTCCCCGGGTAATAGTGTATTGTGAAATCAAAATCCTTTAGTAGTTCAAGCCATCTCCTATTCCTCATGTTTAGTTCTTTTTGTGTAAAAATATACTTCAAACTCTTATGATCAGTATAAATCTCACATTTTCCCCCATAGAGATAGTGTCTCCATATCTTCAGAGTGAATATTACAGCAGCTAACTTAAGGTAATGAGTTGTACAGTTTAAATAATGAATTTTTAGTTGTCTTTATGCATAGAGAATAACTCTATCATTCTGCATAAGGACACAACCAAGTCCCTTATTTGAATCATCACTATAAATAAGAAACCCATCATTACCTGATGGTAGATTTAGGATAAGATCATTAACAAATATTCTCTTTAGTTCATTAAAATATTCATCACACTCTTTTATCCAAACAAATTTATCCCCTTTAAGTGTGAGCATGGTAAATGGGATTGAAAAATGGGAAACATTGTGGACAAAACGTTGATAATAACCTACTAAACCAATAAAACTGCGTACCTCAGTTATACTCATCGGTGATAGAAATTCTTGGATTGCCTTGGTCTTTGAAGGATCAACAGAGATTCCATCCTTTGAGACAATATGGACATGAAAATAAATCACATGTAGCCAGAATTCATATTTGCTAAAATTCCCATATAGATCATTTCTTCTAAGAGTCTTTAGAATAATGCGTAGGGGATTTTCATGATCTTCGTAGATTTTGGAGTATACCAAGATATGATCAATAAATACCACTAAAAATTCATCAAGATATTACGTGAAAATACTATTCATTAGATCCCGGAAGACAGAGGGTCCATTAGTCTTTCCAAAATGAATTAATGTAAACTCGTAATGCGTGAACCTGGTTTAAAATTCTATTTTCAAATTGTCTTCCTTATTCACACACAACCGATAATATACCGATCTAAGGAAAACCTTATAAAATTATTGATCTCCATGATGTTGGTCAAATAAATCATCAATTTGAGGTAGGAGATAATTATTCTTTATTTTTATAACATTGATCTCCCCATAGTCAATGCACAAACTCATATATATGTCTTTCTTCTTAACAAAATGGAGAGGGGATCCCCATGTAAAAACACCTGGGTTAATAAATCCCTTATTACTCAATTCCTATAGTTTTTTCATTAGTTCCAATAATTCCCCAGTGGCTATTATATAAGGAGTCTTCGATATGGGCCTTGAAATAGGAATTAAATCAACGAAAAACTCAGTTTCTCATTCTGGAGGATGTCCAGGTAAATCCTCCGGAAACACATCAACATATTCTTGCAAAATAGGTACGTCCTCTATTTTAACATTCTATTCCTCGCCCATAATTATTTCTTTCTCATCCTCCATAATAATTGATTTTAATAGAGCTAATTGGGGTGGATCTTGATAAGAATTAGATGGTGACATTTCTACTATAATGATACGGTACTCCTTATCATCATTGAGAATTGGAACCTCCATTTTCTTACAATAAAATTTCACATCATGGTACAAAAGCCAATATATACCATGGATTATATAAAATTCAATCATGGGTAGGATTATTAGATCAATGGATTAATATTGTTTATATATCATAATGGAACGTGATTCATAAAACGTTGTTATAATGATACTTCCTTTTGGAGTTTTGACTGAAAACACCCTTGTTAAATCAAATTATAAATATAATTTTTTTAGAAAAATCAGAATTTTTGAAATAATTCAATGATCCATAATCAAATAAATCATTGGCTAAACTTGAAATAACCATTAAATTACCCGCCACCACCTCTTTCAGAGTTTCAAACTTAGTAGTAGTGATCTTATAAGCTTATCCTTGATCCCAAGGCCTTTTACGAGGAATTTTTACCTGACTCTTAGGACATTCATTGGCATAATGTACCATCTCCCTGCAATTGTATCATTAAACATTGGTAGCTTTTCTCTTCTGCATAAAATCACTATCAATATGGCCTTTCTATCCACATTTGTAGCATACTCCATTTACTTTTATATAGGCATTAGGGTGATTCCTACCATAATTATCACAGTGTGGGAATTCAACTATTCCCTTCTTCCATGTTTCCATATTTCCATTCCCATAGTGTTCAGAATACCTCATCTTCTTTTTATTTGTTTTAAAGTCTTAAGACATTGAAAATTCATTTTCTATCTTGATACCACATGAGAAAATATCTTCATACAATGAGATGGATGGCGAGACTAATGATCAACAGATAAATGGTTTTAACCCATCAATGAAATGATCAATCATACATCTTGGGTTATGTATATAATTTGTAGCATTCCTTACTAACATTGTAATTTTAGCATCATACTTTGAGACATTCTCATCCTTATTTTGTATTAGAATAAAAAATATCCTATTTATATCTTCTTGATGGTCACGAAGAAAGTATTTTTCTAAGAAAACTTTTTAAACTCCCTCTATTCAATAATTGATACTTCTTCATCCTCCTTTATTTTTGGAATTAATGACCACCGTTGATATAAATCATCGATGAGGCAATAAACTTCCATGACAATTTTTTCCATTATTCTACTCCCCAATGAATGAAATATATTATATAAAGATCTTATCCATTGATCATCTAAAAATGGATTTTTAGACCCATTAAATGTTGGTGTTTGTTTCCTCATGAAGCGGTCTCACATTGATCCTCCGTGTTGTGGATCTGGGTGATCCATATGGATGTGGATATTATTCATAACGTGTGTGAGTTGTCCCATTATGGTGATAATCTAATCCGCACCAGTTTCATCACCAGCTCCACTATAATTATCTTGATCAGGAGGTAAATCCTTACATGGATTATGTGCATTGATATAGTTTCCATTCCTTCCACTAGGTACCATTTCTAAACAATGACAATTAGCAGTTTGTTTTATGAACCACAATACATAATTACGAACATTTAAAACACATAACATAAATTGAACAGTTTATGGATATAATCCATAATCATAAAAAAAGTTTTATTTGATGAGTTATTTACGCATAAACCCTTCATTATGGTTTATAAATATAATGAGAATTATCCTAATCATATCCTTCAGGAGTGTCATAACCAAGAGTGCAACATGTCCCGTTGACGTGCATCTGTTCCCATTCGATTCGAGGTCATAACAGTGTTTTTAGGTTTTACCACTAGGTAGATCTATGTCAGATCTGCCTCTACCTGCTCATATCCAAACATGGATGTATTTCTTGGAAAACTGAAAAAATATCTACAGTACCAAAATTATAGGAAGTTCTTCTATAATAATCCTCAAAGTCTATCTGAGGGTAATGTTATCTAATCAGAATTTTTCTAAATCTAGTTTCCAAGATTTTTAATACTGTTACTCTAATACCAACAGTAATGACCGACCTTAGTTACCCAGTGTTGGTGATATATTAAATAGAATTGGCTTGATACAAGGAATAATTTTCCAAAGACTGATCAGTTTAGTATTATTGGAAACAAGATACATACATAAAATTAATCATTAAAACATGAAAATAAATACAACACTAATTTATTCGATTAGAAACAACCAAGTCTCCTAGATTATGCCTGAAAGTCACTCATAACTAACTTCTTCATATCCTGGTAAAATGAAACATATGAAAGGGGTGAGGTCAAATGCTCACCGACGGTAATCAATACAACGTATGATTACATAAACATTAGGCCTGAGGAATAATTCAAAGCACATGCCTTTACAAATAATAAACATGAACAATTTATGGTAGGAATATTAGACGAGTAATTAATTCCATAATAAATCATAGTTATGGGTATTCTACTAGTCAAATAACCAAATGAATCACCATTATTATTTTCATAATGAAGGAATTTATTATGTCTTATATTCAGAAAAATTTTGTCAAGGCCTTGTCCAAGATGTCTAAAAAGGATTAATGCATCGACCAAAACCATATATCAAATTCGGAAACGCCTCAGCCAATTCCATGTCTAATTGTTTCATTAGACCTACTGATGCACCGAGGAGCTATAATGGGATCCACCTTTCACATACTAAGTCCAATACATTACTCATATGAAAAGGTTGAAACATAAAATAAATATTTGTATTAAAACTATAATAAAAAAGGTCTATACTTTAACCATAAACCATGAATGGTATAAATAAATATCACATCCACAGTCAAACATATCAAAAAACCTTGAATAAATTATGGAAGATTTTTATCATAATAAATCAACATCAAACAAGTTTAAAATACAACAAAACATGTTGACATAGATGAAATGAAAACTATTTGAAAGAAATAACTCTTTCTATTTTGAAACCATTTAAGAGGCACCTAATTATAAAAGTAAAACATTGTTTTGAAAATATTCTAATAAGATTATAATGGAAGCTTCGATGATTTTATAACAGTGGAGAATATCCACACCCGACGTATAAGTTAAAAACCATTAATACCTTAATTTTTTCATAAAGGTCATAAAGTACCTTATTTGAAAGATGAAAGAAATATTCCTTTAAAAACACATAAGGTCAAATAAAGTTATTAATGCCATTAAACCATAGTCTTTTAAATAGTAAATAAATTTGAAATACATTTTTTAGAAAACATGGATTTTTATGATAAAGAGGCCACAGTTGATACTTACGTAAAAACAACCTCAGATAATAAATAGATTGTGAAATTAACCCTTACCGTGTAATTTAACATAGTTTATGGTATGTTAACCTCATATATAATAGTTCAGAAAATTTATTAAATTTTATAATAACTATATACAAAAATATGATATCATATATGATCCTCTAATATTTCTTTGTTAATAATATTTCAGTAGTATCATCATTTCAGGTGTTAGAAAATTCATTTTCTTTTATATGTTTGGTTATGTAAGAAATTTTTGCTATGTATAATATGTATTTTATTAATATACATAATTATTATATGTTCATAAACATTATTTGTAATCATAAAATTAAAATTTTTGTTGAATGATAATGTTGGGGAATGAATCGCATCACGTTCGTGGAGACGGTGATCCATACCTACACACGATGGACAATATCATTATATTTATGGAGAAATACTATGTAATTGTTTGTTATATAATATATAAATAATCATTAACATTTATATTTATTATTCACATCAGTTATACTCATTATTATTCTCATCCAAATAATGAAGTGTTTAAATAACAAACTACACCACGACGTGGATACGGTAAGTCGTATGTACGAATGTATGGTGACTTTGGCATTCATTTGATGGATAGAGTAATTAATATTGTTGTAAAATATTTATAATAACATCATAGGATATATAATATAATGGATTTATTATTTTTGAATTGAAACCACAATGAAAGAGGAAGTTGTAGAAGAAAAGAACTTGAAAGAGGTGATGAAATATTTATCTCTTCTTCGGGTTGTTCCTTTTGATTTGATTTAAAGGGCACTATAGGATGGATTTATGATCAATGTGAGGCAAAAAGGTTGATGGGATGAAGGTTGGGTGCATATTTGCGAAGGGGTTTCCATAGCCAAATGGTTGGTGAGGTGTAAAATTAAGAGAATGGGACGTTCCCTTTTATAAGAGAGGCGATGGTCACTTTCGGAATAACATGAAATATAATTTTATAATAAAATAATTTTCTATTTTTAGTGGCTCTTAAATGAATTATTTAAAGTATAAGGTTGTGTTGGGTTGAAAATATCTCAACCAATAGTCTCTAGACAGTTTTAGGTCATCATATTAAACTTATCTTTTAGAGTTAACTCTTAGTTAAATAGTTTGACATTTACCATGTCACGGTATTTTTATATTATATGGTTACTAAACACAATATTACAAGCCAAACGAACCCCATTCGGTTCATTATTAATATATATATCTTTATATATTCCCTTTTGTGGAACTTTATATTATTAGGAATTTTATATCAATTAGTAATATAGTATTTGTTTTTAAAACTCAATTATGTCAATTTTGACACTATTATGTATTTGATTTTTTTAATGCCATAAAAACATTATCACTTCGAAAAAAATGTACTTAACAAACCCTAACATGTCATATTAACCGAGAATAATAGTGTAATTCATAATAGGTTTCAATTAACATTTATTGGGATATTTATAATTTCAATTATTTAAATATTTCATTAATAAGGTAATTACTGCATCATCATTGTGTCATAAATAAATTAAATTATATAATGTATAAAAATTATAAAAAAATACCATTATGTAGAAAATATTTTTATCTTTCTAATTTATATTTATAGTCTAATTTATATTGTGTGTAACCCTATATTATAAAATGTTAGTTATTAAACTTTGATTTTAACTCTTTTAACTCTTCTTTAAATAAAATAATAATAAATGTCCTAATCTAATCCATGTTGAACAAAGAGGATCAATTTTATTCCTAATATTTTTTTGTTCGAATTAAACTTATCCAATATAATTATGACATTTGTTAGGTTAATTATGAAATCATTTTTACTCATAGTTAACTTATTTATTTTTAACCGTGGTAAATAAATGTCAAAAGTTACTATTCACCAAAAAATATTTTCATCTTACTGAACAAAATTGTACTCACTCATATTAACTGTGTCTCTAAGATTTTTGAAATTCAACTCACACAAGTGGTAAAATTAAGTATTATGCAAATTTTCAAATGCTTCTAGGAGGTGGGTAAAAGACAGTAAATAGTTTAGTAAGATTTTTATATATATAAACTTATTATAGAATGACTCCAATGAATTACATTTAAATTAGATAGGTATTATGTATCTAGTTTGAGAAAAAATAAATTTAAATAAAGTAAATAATTATTTAAATAAAAAGTCAGTTTTAACCAATAACACAGTGTTTTTCACTATTAATCAGAAATTCTATGTTTTCAGAAAATTACAATAACTTCACCCAAAGATAATTTCAATTTTCCTAATTCAAATATGAAGTCCATTTTAAAAAATAAAATTTATAAAATCTCCAAAAGTGGGTATTATAGAATCTTGGGGTGTTAATGCCTTTATAGAATACAAGTTATTGCATTATTCAAAGGGAAATGTACCATGGAAGCTTGGGTTGTTAATTTTATTTGAATATATGTCATTTATAGTCGATCTTACCTTGCTTATGTCATTTCTAATAATATATATAATTAAAATTTAATAATTTCAATCAATTTCTATTAATTTTATTTATAAAAAATATATAATAATAAGAATATGTCAAAAAAATATTTTGAAGATATATAATATAATTTTATTATGGATATTTATATATATATTTATTGATGTAATAAAATTATTTATGGATTATGCAATGTTGATATAATATTTATTTCGCTAACAGAAAAAAAATAAAAAAACATTTAGAATCTCTAAAAGTAATATTTAATAAGTGAGTTACCCTGATCCAATTTTTTTAGATATATATTAAATTATATATTTGATGCATGTATACAGTTTATAAACATGCTTGTGTTGATGCCTTTAAATTAAAATTAAATTAATAGTTTCAAAAATGCAACTATTGATATTTCATTCAATATATAAATCTATTAAATTATTTAAAAATATTATAAATTTAGAAATATGACATGAAGTATCATAAAAGGATTAATATTTAACCCTTTTTATTTATGTGATATTCATTAACCTATATATATAATTATAACATGTTAAGTATGAAAAATGAATTAATGTGGTTTATGAAGAAATTATTTAATGAATGGGTTAATCCAAATTATAAGGTTCAAAATACCACATAACCCAATAAAAATTATATTTTATAAAATTATTTCAACCATATACAATCTAATAGTTGATATTATAGTCAAATAATTTAACAATCACATGAAAATGAATTTATTTTATTTAGAATATTTTATTAGTTACTATTATGTCCATTTGGTACCTAGAAAAAAAACCATGTATCCCCTATTATAAACCACACATGGAGACTCATATCACAACCAAAAACTATGAAAACTACTTCCAAAAATTTGTATATATTTTTGAAAGGTTCTGTACTAGATAAAGAAACCATAGTCCCCTTACGAAAGTATCTGATGATTCTCCTTAGGAGAAGTGGTGATGAATTTTAATGACCATATAAAAATTATTTCTTGTTACTCATTATAAAAATAAATTAAGAAGATAAATGTGTAAAAATATAGTATAATTAATTAATAATTTCTTATTAATAATATTATATAACCATTTTCATGATCTTTTCCATCACACTAAATAAGAAAAACATTGCTTCTTCTTAAGTTTGACTTACCATCTCCATGATACTGTGTAATTTGTTTCTTCAACAATTAAAATGAATGGTTCTGATGATGTAAATGTTGAATCATATTATCAGTATGATATAACTAGGATTATAAAATTTTAATTTCCTAAAATACTTTTTAACACCCAATCCATTGGAAAACTACAATGTCGCACCTGTGTACCTGAGTAATAGAACCATTGTGATGTAATTTGATCCATTTTAGTTATCCTGGTACATGAAATGTAATATGGTCATATTTAATATAAATATATTTTAAATAATTATATTAGGGTTAAAAATGATTAAATTATGTAAACATGTTCAATTTAAGAGGAGCACAACATCTGTGGTAGAACATGAATGAGAATATAAATCTGTAAACAACCAAAAAATAATAATAATGAAATATTATAGTGGAATGGGATATAAGATATTATTAGATAACCATATTATAATTTAAAAAATATTTATATAACTTTGGTATAAATTAATTATATGTTTACGAACATTATACAAGTGGTTAATTTATATTCACCTAAGGGGGGTTGTGAGTTATGGAATTCTTTCTCAATTGAAACTCCAATAGGGAATATTTTAATTATGAAGCAATTTATTTTTATTTGTTGTATATACTACCCCTATAAGATATTTAACATGAATATTTATTTATTCATGATTATTAATTTCAAAATTTCATTTTAATCAATGATGGGTATACAATTTTAATGTTACTATATGAGAGATTTTTTTAAAAAAAATATTTTTTTTGGGATTTCACTTATAATCCTTGAAGGACCATTATAATATATCTTTGGAAAAATGATATATTTTCATATCATCAATATATTTATGTATTTTTTAAATTTATTTATAATTATTCAACTCTTGTGTGCTCGAATAAAATAAATAAATGATTAAAATAATGTTGGAAAATTTTATCTTTTTGATCCAGTTTATTTTTTATACATGTCCAAAATTATTTTTAAATTACTTACAAAAGTAATATATATTACATAAAATATTTATGAATGAAATTTTAATTATCCTTTTTTACATGGATTTAGTGTAAACATTATGGCTTCATTATTTAGAAAAATGGATTCATTTAATATTCCATATAAAATTTCAAAATAAATGGTTTACTTTATACATATACTCTATTATGAGTTATTCCACCCCTCATAAACATTATAGTAACTTAAAAATATTGTAAAATTATGCATGTTTTTAGCAAATATTTATTGAATTGTTTGTTTAATATTTCACATCAGTTTAAATTATTTTCCCAAATACCTGAAATTTTAAAAACATATATTCACAGTGAATCTATGGTTATGTCTTTTATCATATTAATTTATAGGCATTTATATTCTCTTAAAATATTATAATTCTATTCATCACTAAACATTATATTTTTCTAAAATATCCATATCTTTTTTTACATACATATAATTATGACCAAAAAATTATACCATTTCTACATAAGGTGCTTTACATTGAATGTTGACAGATTGAGAAGGTAAATATTGTAGTTATTTATTATTTAATAAATATAGTCATTTATTGTTATTTCATAAATTTTATGAACTAAATTGGCCATTCAATATATGATGAATGCATCATGCATGTGTTGATGGGTGGGGCCTTGAATTATATCTTCCCTCGATTCATTATTTGTTATAATGTGAAATATGAGATGTATATATTTAATAAATGGGTTATTGTTTTATGACTACTGATAGATCAAATTTCCTTAGCACAATGAATTGATTGTAGATATATCTTGATATTAATTATCATAAAAACAAAACATTTACATTTCATTCATTGAAAATTCAGTTATTTTTATCCATGATATCACTTTGATAAGTTTATCAATGTATGATTTCCATTCCCATGTAATTTATTAAATTCAATGAGTTTCAAAATATTTAACATACTATTTTGATGATTCCAAATTTAATCATAAGTATTTTCTTTATACTGAACTCTTACTCAGTATTTTATATCACCCTATTCTTTTCTGTATCACTACGATATGAGGAACACATATTTTAATAAGTATAAAATATGAAAAACTTTTTACTTATGATTTATATATTATTCCTAATGTAAAATATGTATCATAAATGTATTTTTTTATCCAAGAGTACTAAACATATTGAACATTCAATATTAGAGCCCTTATATTTATGCTAATATAATATGGTAGGCACATGCTATGGGTTGCCATTTTGAGGGATTATACAATGAGATTTCCAATCCCTGTAGAAATAAGATCATATTTAAATAGAGTATGAATAATAATATTTACAGTATTTATATTACCATAAAAATATATAATTGAAGAGATATAGAACTATGATTCAGTCATCCTTCCATTATGATATTTAATCACCCACTCAATATAAAATCTATTAGGTGACTATTTGATACAATTATAATATATATTAGATATAAAAAAATTGGTTGAAGAAAAATGAAATAAAAAATCTGTACTACGTGTGTGAGTAATATGTGTTTGTCCCACCATGTCACAAGGATATTATCATAGACTGTAGTAATTTCATAAGTATTTACATCCCCCATGCATTATATTCAAGATATTTTCCATGATGTTTAGGTAATTGGATGAAATAGTTCATTCCAATGTTTCACATAATGTACCATATATTTATATCTTATTCATTACTAATTCATTAATGAAAAATACAACCTTTATCAATATTTTAATTAAACATTGTTCCATTTATTAATAAAAAAATTTGTTTCCCTTCACAAGTATTGAAAATTGAAAAACCCACCATTCTATTCTTCCCATTTATCCATACTATTCTCTAACTTCTTATTCTTCTCATTATTTCATTTGAATCTACATGACATTTATAATTATTTATCAATCTGAATATCATGTGATACTACACCCTCTTTGGGTGAGAATGACTGGGAAACTAATTCTCTTTGAAGTATTTTCTTAATACGGTAAATTTAATGATAAATAATACTCATTATATTATTTATATATAGTCTTAAAATAATCATTCCCAACCTAATAATGTATGTATCATACATAGAAACACTTTTTTTTATAATTTTGACTTGAACACTATAATTTTCCCCACATCTACTCATTGTTTAGATGGAAAATATTACTCCATGAAAAGTAAAATAAAAACAATCTCCTCCATGCTATATATTGCCTTCTAACCCATAGAGTTCCAAATCAGCAACATACATTAATCCCCAAACCTCATGAGATGATAAAAACACATGAAAATATTCTCCCATTCATTATAACCCATATAAATAATTATATTTTCTAAGAAATTTGACAGTTCAAAATAAGGAATGGAATAATGGTTCAATTGAATGTTGTATCTTGTTTTCACATGATAATTTCAAATATTACTACATTATATTGAATATCATTATATGAATCAATACATTAAATTTTATTTTTCATAAAAAGAGCCTTATATCCAAATATAGTTACTTTTTGTTTATTTATATCTAAATATCTATCTTTATTTTCAGTATAATTTCTTGGAATAAAATTCATAATAAGATTATGTGCAATGATATGTTTTCCAGTCTTTCAATTAGGTCAAATTCCTTAATAATTTCTTATACCACATTGGATCATAAAATTATGATTCATATAAATTAGATTCAAATTAAATAAAAAAAAAAAATAAACTATATAATTTAGAATTAATAAATTTCAAAATCATTATCACAGTTCATTTGTAAATATTCTTAATTTATAGTATTGTTTCTTGTTCCATAATGAATGTTTTACATAATAGAGATCTAGATGTTTCTAAAAAACATCCATTGATTCCAAGTACAATGTACAAAGATGGTGGTTACTTCATTAAATTTTCACGTTATACAGCTAATCGCATAACAATGGATTGAATAGTTTAGCAGTCTCTGTAAACAAGACACATACCTGAATCCAAATTTAAATTTGATGTACTAAATTAAAACAATATTTTTTATTTCCTTATATAAATATTATCTATATTATACTTTCTCATATTAATCATAATAAATTTCAAAAAATAATGATGAAAATGAACATATGAATGGTGTTTGTTCAGTTCTCAAAAAGGGAATACTTATAATGGAATCTTTCATAGAGTATTAAAACATTAATAATATAGTAGGAATAAAAATTCATCAAATAAATACATATTTATAATTTTATTATAGTATATCATATATAAATAATAAAAACCTATTTGAATCATCCAACAGTTATAAATAACTATTTTTATAATGATTGATCTCATTTTTGTATATTTACAAAACATACCCATGATGCCTCATTAAATGACATATTGTATAATTAGTATGGGCTAGGCCAACTTGAAAAATGTTTTATCTCATTCGACTTCTGAATGAATTAATGGATTAAATTATTATTGTAATGACCCATAACATAATTTATCTATCTAAATTATCAAATCATCAAAAAATTATTAAAATTCATCCGTCATTAAAAAAAATATTGGATGAACTAACATACAGAATTTAATTTGATTCCACAAAAAACTGATCATAAACCATATAGTGATGAAATAAAAATGGTATAATTAATATATATTCCTATTGGATAATATATAAAATAATTTTATATATTCATTAGTGATTATAAATACCATAACATGATCATTAAAAATAATTTTCCATCAAATATTTTTTTCTAATTAAATTCATTTATAATATATTATAAAATTCAAGATTTTTTGTAAATAAATTTTTATTTAAAATAAAAAAAACATGTAATGAATGCTTCATATCATTTATTGGTTATGACAGTGGGAAATTCCATTCATTTAAAAAAGGTGAAAAATGATTCCATTACATTTTTTTGGTAAAATGTAAAATTATGTACTGTTCAAAAAATAATAAGATGATTTATTTTAATCATATTTTAATAGAGAAAAATTTGTGTGAAAATGACATTATATAATTATATAATTTGGTAATAAGAAACATCAAATCATTTTAATGAAAACATGGACACATATGAAAAATATTATATACTGAATAAAAAATATTTATGTTTTCCATAATAAATTTAATTGTGAATCCTAAGAACATTGTATACAAATTTTAATGAAAAATATATAATTCATAGAAATAAAATATGGTTAATAAAATATATATTTTTTCAGTACATAATTATCATATAATACCCCCAATGGTGACATAAAAGTAAACAATCTCGAATCATGATAAGATTGTGCAATAATCTATTAACTGTAGACCCACATACTACATATGTGTTTTAACCTCTGGTATAATAAATTTTAATTATATAAACTTTTATACTTACACATTATATAATAATATAAAATCTAATAATTACAATTTGGTACCAATTTACTAATAATTAATTTCTAGAATCATTATTCGTGAGTGTTCATTGTCTTATTTTTATGGATGGTTCATCTTAGTAGTTCCTATAAATATACATAAATCATGGTATCATCCCCAATGAAATATTATCCATAAAATAAATAACATGTTTATTCATTAAATATATTTATATTAATTGATAATAGGTAGATATATAAAAAGTTATTTAACCATTCATAGATACCAT
Source organism: Viscum album (assembly GCA_963277665.1). Lineage (NCBI taxonomy): Eukaryota > Viridiplantae > Streptophyta > Magnoliopsida > Santalales > Viscaceae > Viscum > Viscum album. The sequence continues at coordinate 1,016,617,170 of OY728140.1, read as the reverse complement.
AGGTCGTATGTACTTATGAATGTTGTTTCTACTTTTCAATTGATGGAATGAAAGAATAGAATATAATAATATACCATTTTTGATTAATTATTATATAATATATAATTATTATATATATTTTTATTTCAATCCATGGAAATCATAAATGAAAAAATTCCCACTAATTAGGGGAGGTTGTAGTCCACATGTACACACAAGCGGCATTATAATTTTACGTCAATTAGGTTTTTAATTAGGTATATCTAATATAATTATTAAAAATAATATTTTAATCATAAATATCATTTTAAATAATTAAACCCAGGGTATCAAAAATCCATGAAATATCATTATGGAAAAAGAATATGATCACTATGTGGTTGTGGAAGATAGTATGTATACACGAGCGATACATTCAAATATAATTTACCGAAAATATAGTGAATAATGGTTGGTTCATAATCATAATTACATTTCAATTTATTAATGATTTTGAATTTATTATTTTATGATGAATAGAAAATAAAAAGATATATTATAAAAAATAAATTGAAAGAACTCAGTAAATAGTTATATCTATTCATTGGGAATCCTCAATTTGATTACAAAAAATTCATTAAAGGGATGGTATTTTGGAATGAGAATAATATATATGAAAATGGGGATGTTGTATAAACAATTATTATAGTATTAATTGGATGATTTATATGGATCAAATTATGTGTGCTAGAAATGAGAATAAGATCTCAATTTATAAGTGATTAGAGGGCAGTCGTAGAAGTAGATGTAAAATTAGTTTAGTATAATTTTATTTTCATGTACACATGAAAATTAAATGAAATAAATAGAATAAAATATTTTTTATGACTTTTACATTGAAAAATAATAAATTTTGGACATGTTTTAGTTTTATTTTGACCTTCTCTATTAGATTTACCCCCCATTAACCCTATGAAGAAGTACAATAGTAATATTATTTATGAAAATTTACAGGACCTGAATTCTAATAAATATAATAAGTGACCCATAAATGGATCATGAATGATATTTTAAAAAATATATTTTTACATAGTTAAAGGTAGGTTTTTATTACATTTATATTATTTACTAAAATTTGGTTTATTATAAAAATTCCATTACAATTTTCTGGATCTATTCGTTTACACTAAATTTAATGTAGAAAATATAATATTATAAATAAAATATAAACCTCTCATACAATATTAATATAATATCAACCTCTCATTTATTATATTTTTAGAATAACTAAAAAAATTTATGTCGACATTACATAAAAATTGTAGTTATTTATTGATTAACTAAAAATTAAAAAAACGAGCCATGTGGTAAAAAAATTAATTACCATTTAAATGGAAACATTTATAAAAAATTATCTATTTATAACCGTATGAAAAAAATCTTACATATATTAATTTCATGTGAATGATAATTTTCTTCTATTATAAAACTATTATAAAGGCCAATATGAAAACAATAGAGCACAATGTGGATTTTGTTTTGTAATCTCATGAAAATAGGTAAACTACACTCATATAATATGTTAAATGAATTTTTTATATTAAATCAGTGACCATATCCCAATGACAAAACCACATATTAATTTTTTTACCCTTAAAATCATCATGAAAATTTAACAAGTTCAGTATTGAAAATGGCTAAAAATAAAATGATCATTTTATCAACAGTTATCATACTAATTCTAAATATGGAATTTATTTTCTACATTTCAATTCATAAAAATAATAAAATTATAGTTAAAAGTATACCTATGAATCATGATGAAATTAAATATATTTGATAATTTTTTTGTAAAAATAATTTTATAAAAATTTAATGCATAATGTTTATTCAAATAATATTTTTTATTAATATTAATAAAAATTTATTTATAGCATATAAAAACATAGAAATATATTTTTTATTTTTAATTAAATGAAATTAAATACTAGTTCAATTAACAATTTTAACTTCTCACTTTTATATGATAAATGAATCTATACATTAAAAATTTAAAAATAAATTAAATTATAACCTTGATATTATGATTTAAAAAGTGATATCAATTTTATAAAATAAAATTTCCTGATGTGGATAAATTTTTTTTTTCAAACATAATCTAGGGAAAAACATTTTTTAGTAAATTTTGTATTTTTGAATGTGATTAATATACATTAAATATTTTTTTAAACGAGGTTATTGTTATTCATACTGTCAAATTAATATCTAGAATATAATGGTATACTATATAATAGTTAACTTATTCCCAGTATTTTGTATATGTCGTTTTTATGAAATTTAATTTTTTTAGAGGGAAATATATCAAGAAATATCGATGTGCTAAAAAATTAATGGATTAATTATTTTTAGAAATTTTTTTACAATTCTTAGTGGTTTTTATCCATTATTATGAGAACATATTTTTCCTTTTTATGAATTTATATTTTAATCCAATTGACATATCTATGAAATTACATCATCCACATCATATATTGCTTCTCGTTATGGAAAATCCATTCAGCTCACTTTGGTGAGTTAATTTTGATCCATACATGTCCAACCATCTTTCATTGAATGATAATAAAAATGCGATATTATTATTATAGTCATGATATATCATGTAATATAAATATATTTTTATCACTTAAAAGAATGAAATAATATTTATTGGTTATCATATGAACTCTTCAGAATTTTGGTATTGAACCTCAGGTCTAATTCCTCCTATGATACATCATTGATTTTTTATTGTTTTTCGCATGTTGAATGCACTTTTTTGAATTTTATTGTGTTTTTTGGGATATATCTAAGGTTCTTGGGCCTGATTTTGTCTTGAGATACTTCCTTATTTTCTAACCTTGTATTTGATATCTATAATGTTGTGGTATGAATATCCTTACCATTTATTGGGCCTCACATATAACGTTACCATAATGGTTTTATTTATTATTGATATCACAGGTTTGGTATTTTTTTCATGTAGGAGATTATGTTTCAATTTATACCATTTCATTATGTTTGATCATATGATCTTTTGTCCCCTTGAGACCCTTCCTTTGTATGTTATATTATGATTTATGTGTAGAATCATGAAAATTGTTCTTTATGTGTCTTATTATTCCCTAAAATGGTATGTCTTTCATGTGGTATATCATATCCTATAAAATTATTCTTCAGTTATCATGATGAACATGTTTCATAGTACTATTTGTATGACCCATTATGGGTGGGAGGTTAATTATAAGTCCCATGCTATAACGTAAAACTTCTGTAATGGTAGAGGGTAGATCATAGGAGTGTATACGAATTTGAGAGTATACTTTGAATGAGATTGTAGAATCATTCCACTGACAAATGATATTGGAGAATTAAATATTGTGTGGAATTTAAAATACATTTATGTTATACATGTTATGTGGTACATACCACCATTCAAGTATAAGGTCTACCATTAGAGTGGGGCATGTGATGTTCCTCATAATTACCTTATTTAGGGTGGTGACATTATAATTTTATTAAATATTGAACCTGGGAATAGGCATAGGGTGACAACCAAATTTGGGACTTATGGTACATAATTTTATGGGTAGTAAAATTAATTTATATTCTTACACAAATCAGGTTAAAGAAAGTTTCCCTTGTGTTCATAGTGAATTGTGCATCCCATGAAGACTCATAACATATGTGGTTGTATGTTTAAATCTCAATTTTCATTTGGTCAGGACATACAATATTATATATTCATGTGAACATATGTTAAGGATTCATTGATTTAATCCAAATGGGTTTTATGAAAACATAATATCAAAGAATCTCCATGCTCATGGAGATATATTTATTATGGAAACATGGATGGAAAAATTCCCATAATAGATAGGTATGAGATAAATAAAGATGTTTTATGTTTCTACTAAAACATGCACTAGAGGAATATAGAATGTGTTACTTACATTCATTATGTGATTTCACTCATTATTTAATTTCCACGATTGTGGTACTTGGTTATTAATTTTTTAGGATCTGAGGTACATGCCATGTCATATGTTATATAATTGATTATTTATTCTACTTTTATTATATGTGATATTATTTATGTTTTTAGAATTTATATAGTGCATGGTCTCCCATACTGATGGAATATGGACCCTCATTGTAACTATGTACACTCTTACATATGGGAGGTGTGCATGAGGATATGTGTATCTCATCCTCAGACATGGTGATTTGATTATGGGAGTTACATAATTCTATAAACATTTTCTTTCCCTCATTATTTTCTATTTAATATGATTTTGGGAATGGTATAAAGGTGTTTGGATTGTTGTAACATATGTAGTGTTGTTACATGTGTGCACGACCAACACAAATGTAATGAAAAAATGAGTGAACTTTAGTGGGATGACTAATATTGTTGTGGTTGTATGATTTCATAATGATTATATGTATGTTTTTTATATTAACAATTTTTATATTTGTTTGTGTTCACACATTGTAATTGGGATCTTATGATCAGAAGTTCTACGTATGTTTTTTTGGGATACAACATAGTTCATTAACTAAAATATCTTATCTATAATATCTTTTTGGTATTGGGAAATGTTTCTTCTATTTTGTGCGAAATATGTGTTCTCTGGTTTTATGATATTTTTATTTAGTTTAATTTGAACATATTTTTGTGTTTTTATGTATTTTACTTTTGATTTATGTGGAGGTATATGGAATTTAACATCTACAATGATTTTTCCTATGAGGGTAATACCTTTACATATGGGTATCCTCCAATTTGAACATATGAGTGATCACCTGGTCATAATTGGTCTATCATTAATTAATTGATTTAAGAATCATTATTTTTCATTTTTCATTTTATAAATGCCACAATTGAGAATTTTTATAAGAAGGGGTAGAACATGAATGTACCTCAAGGAGATGTGTCGAATGATATACCCAAACATTATCTAATACTATATATTTTTGTTCATTTTATCTGTAATGTTTAGCATTGATGTTTTTAGAATTTTCAAATTTAAATAATAAACATTCAGAATAAAATGAGAAATCGTTATTGGGACTTCCAGCTTCAGTATCCACCAACCATTTAGGTTACGGGAGTCCCACATGAGGAATAATATTTCATAGGAATCAATTTGATAATTATTAATATGGTCTAATATATATATATATATATATATATGCATGAATGATAATGGTGGCCTCTGTGTTCTATATATATATATATATTGACCAAATAGACTACCATGAATCTGGTTTGTAGATGATAGGGTTTGGTGAACTTCATTGAGTTTTTTCTTGGTAAGTATTTTCTTAATGTAATGAGGTCAGACGTCTGCAATTAGTTAATGGGTTTGGAGTTAGGATATATGTATTTCTCAATGTATTTTTGTTTTTTAGAGAACATTTATTATTCTCTCCCCTTCCAGATAGAAATGAGGCCATAAATCTCTAACTTCTATGATAATCCTCCTTCATGATTTGAAGAATCATGTTAAGACCATTGACTATGAATTATACTCAGAGGTGTAGTAAAGGGACCATACCATTGAGCAGGGCCTCAATGAGGATATGGATGAATGATTTATCTAAGATTATATATTATAGGGGAGTGTCATTTATCACACTACTATAGGATCTTCATTTAGTTGTAGAAGGAGAAATTTTTATTAGGAGTACCATGAAATCATATAGACGGTTTAGATAAGGACATTATTAGTCATCTCTGTGGGTGGTGATTCCAGTTTTTTTTATTTAGATAAAATGTATAATTTTATCAATTTACAAATGAAGCTATAACTAGAATTTCATTAATTTGTAATGGCTAGTAACATTCTCTGATATTGATCAATGGATTCTCAGAATTGTGTTAGGTTATTAATGAATGATCTCGGTGGATGTCCTCCCCACAAGATAGAGACTCCACATACATCAATGAAATAACACCATGGTAATGGATCCAATATTTGATGACATTTTTGGATGATCAGAATAAAAACTATTTTGGTGAGATACCATATATTTCTACATATATTGTATTACGTACCTATATGTTATATAGATTCTTCTTGAATACATTTTCATCCAATTAAATTATCTCTATTTCTTGTTGTAATTGGATTATAAATATTGATTATAATTTTCGTGGAGATTCAATCACTCAACACACTGATATTGGATAATGTGTAATATCTCCAAATGTGTATAAAATATCATGTAATGATATCTAGAATTGGGAATTTTCATTATATAATTCACATATTGATGGGTTCCTAAATAAGGTATTTGGCACATATTGGATTAAAAGATATCATTCACATATTGATGTTTATTAGATATGGGTATTATTTACATATGTTAAGGAAGAAATGTTGGAAATGACAATAGAGTGGGAGATTTCTCTTAGAAGAGTAGACTATGCCTTGATATTTATATGTATTCTTTCTTGTTATATTATTTGAACATTATTTAGAATCATATTTACCCCCTCGTTATGTAATATAATGTTATATCATTATAAATATTTATTTAATGAAATGTGTTTAGGAATAACTCATTATATAGTGATTATCTTTAAAATGGAACTCATATAATCAAAACATAATTGTTGATTCCCCATTATTGTATGGTGTCAGCTGAGTTGAGAGAACATACTTCTCAATATATGAAATTGTAGTATAAATGATTAATCAACCCCAAACAAACTACATTTGGTTCTCCTTGTTTTTCAATAAAAATTTGGACTATACACATCAAATCTATCGAGATTACAGAATATTAGACAAGTTCATAATCAAAAATAGGTATCCTTCGTAAAAAATCCATGATAGGATTGATCAGTTGTTAGTAGATTATAGGTTTTCTAAGATTTAATTATTTTTAAGATACAATTATATTTATTTTAATGAGGAATACATATGAAATATATTTTTTAGGATATGGTTTTGTATGTATTTATTCTTAGATATGCCACTTGGTTTGATGAATTCTCCATCAGTGTTCATAACCCTCATGAAAAGACTATTACAATTATATCATGTTTTCACCATGGTGTTCATTGAAAATATCGTCATGTAATCCCATAACATTTGGAACAATGATAAAAATCATTAATTTTTTAGTACACATTGATAATGTAGGATTCATGGAATTATATATAAGTGTCACTTTTTTATTTAGGATGTAAGTTTATTAGAAAATGTATAATAAAATATTGAAATGATTTGGTATAAGAGAAGGTGGATAAGGTGATTTCGTTTACCCACAATGAGAATCCATTCATGATTTTTAGAAACCATGGTACAATATTTTAATAGTGTTTTATTAACCCGTACTTATCACTTTTGGAAGCCCCTAAAAAACTATGGATGAGAAAGGGGTGACGTTTGAGTGCTTTGGTCAATATGAGACAAAATTTATTTCCATAATTAATTTTTTGAAGATACCTTTTGTTTTTTATTCTATATAAAATATTGATGTTAATATATATTTTTATACCTTAATAGTTATTTATGGAGTGGTGATGGTGTAGAAGGATCATGTAGCAACCAATGGTTCATGTCAGGTACAACACCAAGAGATGAATAACATTGTACATGACATGGATTCCATAAATTTGCATGTTGATTTGAGGTGATGGATACAATAACTATTTTGGGAGTGTATTTTTAATGAGTAAAATTGGATCCTTCACTATATATTCACACCATGAGACCAATATTGGAGGTAGACGCACTAGGTGGAGTATCTATATACATTAAAATTCTAGAGGAAGTATACACTAGGTAATGTAAATACTATTATAGATACTATTTTATGAAATTAATTGGATTCATTGTAAATTAGATTGATTTATTTTGAGGAACAATGGCATGTGATGTGTTTTGTGGTTGATTAGATGATGTATTTGGCTATGTAGTTATGAGTAGTGATTAGATTACCTTATAATATCAGGAAATATTTAGTTTGATTGTGAGTTGATATTCATGAGTTAGATTATATGTATGAAATAATTTTAGAGTGGGTGGAGAGACATGATCATGTACAAGGTTTTTCTGTTGAAAATTTTGATGTTCGTTATGTACCTGTTAGAGTTATTTTATCTGCATCTATTGTGGATGATAATTTCAGATACCTCTAGTCCTCAAAGTGAATTCTGAATCCCAAGTTGATGAATAAATATCATTTCATCAAGTGATAATTTTGGTTAGAAATTATGAAGATGAATATATCTAGATTTTTTTCTGTTATATAACATCCTAGAGAGTAAATACTTGGATTCAACATCTTTTTTGTGTACTCAAATGAAATATAGTTCCCATGTTCATATGGGATAATTTCATGATGTTTTTCATCATAAGTTAATACAGTACCTCAATAAATTGTGATATCGTATTATTGATAGTGGATCATACTAATAATGTGACACATTTATTACTAGTATATGAGACTATATATGTGGATTAATTGTGAATAATATATATCAATGACATAGTATGTCTTCAAAACATTACACTAATAATTGAATTTGACAGAGGTGTATGTTTTTCATCATTGATAAGGAAGGGATTCCAGAAGGATCTAGGGAATGTGTAGTGATTTCACATAATATATCACCAAAAATAGATTCAAATATGATATAGATAGAGATATTGGACAAGAGTTTGGAATATCAAATGATTATCCTATTACATTGGTACTCTTTTCAAATTATTCTTACAATCATAGTTCTATGAACCTGAAACCAGATGAGACTCTCAATTATTGACATTGTCTCTCTTTTCTATGATGTAATTAGGTGGGTGAGGTATTTGTTGTTGGGAACAACCTAGTCTGAGATACATCCGATAAAGTGCTATTTTATTTATAAATAGGCGGAACCCACACTGAGTAGTTAGAGATCCCATGTAGAAATTTGAATGTTACCTATGGACTTCACTTATTATGATCATGATTTATTAGGGTGAAATCTAGTATGGGGTATCATTATCATTTCACGAATTAAATGTTGGATTCATGATATGGATTGACATTCAATAATATCATGCATAGAAATAAAATGGATTACTATACTTGTATTCCTCACCATTACAATTATATGCATCATCATTCCCACATATCTCACCTTTTGAGGTACTTTCCAAAACTAAACAAGTTATAGACTATGAGGATGTTGATTTGAATCCAATCATATCATTCATGGAGTTCCTGGTTGTTAATATAGATTTGGGTGAGATATTTTTACAGGGTAAAATATAGAAACCTATTCGTATCATATAGAGGAAAAATTTGCCAATAATGAGACATAAGAGTGGGAATATGACATTCAAGATAAATGGAATAAGTTATTTGAGATCAATAATAGAGAAACCACTTGGGGATGAAATGTCTACATAGTCTGAGATTTGTAACAACCTAATTTTGGGTGATTATGTTAATGCACGACCAAGTATGTAGTAAGTGGTGTTTTTTAATGACTAGGTCATTGTATATAGTGTTTTGATATTATTATAGCTGATTGGATGGTTAAATGTGGTAAATGAAGGGTTTATTTATAAATAGATAACACTATAACAAGGAGCATTCCATTTAGTATATGGATATACTCATTAACAATAATTCATAGGTGGGATAATAATTTCCATAAATATAGACAAGACATTGTGCTCAAGGGTGGATGTTTTCAACCACTACGTGGAAAATTATACCTAACAATTTTGGGGTGATTTTTTTATGTAAAATTGTATGGACTTATTTTGAATTTAATAAGGAATTTTATCCTCTCTTCATATCAAATACCACTATGACCAGGGATAGGTTATGGTGTCGGTAATTGGAATATTCTTCTTCCATTGGAAAGGATAAAACACTCTACTTCTCCCTCATATCAATTTTAATGATACATCTTTGGTCTTTAAATGGTGATTGATTTTTTAGGAAGGTGTGTTTAAATACTTTGTCAAAAAAATTTCATATTTTAACCACTGGATTTATATCCCACTTTTTTGATTTAGGATTTTGGGGAGAATTTCAATATAAGGTCTAGTGGTGTTATAACCACTGTATAATCCTTTATTTTTTTCTTATTTAGATTAATATTTTCTTCAATTAAATGATTCTATAGAAGAAATTAATATTATTGGTCTGTTTCATTTGGTTTCTAAAAATTTTGTGTGCTCTTTATTGTGAGGAATTCATGTTTTAAATATGTTTTCTCTTTCTATGATAATTGATCTTAACTTGGGTTTCAAATTTTTATGTACATGAAATTTCATGTAATCAAATAATGGTTTTATTCATGAAAATGGGATATTATATTTTCTATAAGACCACGTGTGTTATTTGAAATCTTGATTTAAAATCTATATTATATTTATTCTTTAGTGAATCACCTTCTTTCTTGTGTTTTGTACCACTTTTGGAATCCCTGTAAATATTCAATCTTGTGTTTCTATATGGTTCTTTTTGTAGTGGGTGTGTTCCTATCCCAATTTATTACATTCATTGGTCACCTTTTCAATGAATTCTATAATCATCAGTTTGTATTTTCATTGCAAAATATATCATTGAATATGATGTTTTCATTATAAGATTTTTTACATTAACATCCCAATCTAAAAATTTGTTTTCATATTTATGAGTGTGTGGTCCTTGAGCCCAATTTTTTTTCATAGGATTTTTGTATATTCCATTTGAGTACCTTCCTTGATATGTGATCCAAATATTTTGATTTAGCCTATGGATAATTGTTCTTGAAGTAAATTATTTATAGTTGATATGGTATATAATACTTTTGGTACACCATAGCCATAAGAACATTACATTATGTTTCAAGATGAATTATTTTCATATTATTAGTTATAAATCCCATTGGATTAAATCTTAGATATATTGACAAGTAAATAAAATATAGATCATTTGATCATTTTAGTCAGATCACATACATTTTTACTGGCATGGTTGTTGACCATGAATAGGAGTAGGGAATCCATTAGATACATGTCGATGTGATAGAATGTGATGCAATGGTGGCATGAATACCAATTTATTTCAATCATATTAGGCGGTACATATCATCAAATATGTATGATGACCACAATATAGGATTGGTGAGAAGTGATCCTCATAATGACCACGATTATGGTGAGACTTGTGGTTTATCCATATGGGAGCATGAGAACTAGTCGAGGTTTAAACCCAATAATGGAACATATGAGACATACTATGATGTGTAATGATAAAATTTTACAACCACATTATCAATGTGTTATTGTTTTTAGACCAAGGGTTTTCTTTTGTCTAGATTAATAAATGAATACATATAAAATTTTTGTTTATATGTTTACTTTTTCATTTACATTTTTTATGTAATACTCTTTCATATATATATATATAAATATATTAATACAATTTATTTTTGGTATCCGATTAGATTTTGTAGTCCCACCTAGAATTTGAATATCAATTTTCATAAAGACATCTTCGTCAAGTACATAGGTAAGAGAAAATGCCAAGAAACCATTATCTTTGATGTAAAAAATTGGTTTCAAAGGCAGTATCAGAAGAGACATTAGAGTTATGAAAATATATTTTATTAAAATTTATTTAATTATTATACACTTAATTGAAATTATTTCCTGTGGTTATATTTTCATTTATTCTATATGGTTTATGAAAATTTCATGTCATATATTATACAAGTATTTATGTTAATTAGTGTTAATTTTGGTGAAATTAAATATGAATCACTTAATTAATACTAAATGTACTATTTATAAAATGGTATAATTAATACACACATTTCTATTGGATAACTTATTGGATAATATTCTATTATAATAAAGCCATGAGAAACACTATAATGAAAATAGTGATTTACTACAATGTGTAAAACATTAAATTGTTCAAAAAGATATTTTCATGAATAATGAATTATAAATTTTGAATGTGGTGATGAAAATATAGAAAATGTGTTCTTTAAAAATAAATATAAGCTGCATTACTGAAATATTGGTCTATTACATACAATATAAAATTGTATTAGATCCCAATTAACTAAAAAATATTATTTTTGGGTGTATTATTGTTAATTAATTTTTTCATTAATTAATTTTATATTATAAAAGTGTATATCACTTAGTGTTTCATATGTTTTTAATTGAAATATAAATTTTTAAGTAATATTAAGATGTTTTAGATAAATTACCATTATGAAATTTTCTTTCATGGATAAATATTACTGTTTTATAAAATCCCACAACTTCATTTTCTATTCATATTCTCACATATTATTTGTAGTGGATTGTTAATTTTTATATTATAAATAATTTTTATGTATTTCCCAAAAACCTAATGATTGATTTCATAATTATTTTTAATTTTTGACATTATTATAAAATGTCATTTATGAAAAATTAAAACACATATCCTTTAAATAATGTTTAATTTATTTTTGTATATATTTAAAAAAAATAAAATATTTTCCTAGAAATGTCAAAAGGGATATCACTCCATTAATTGATTTATTTTTATTCCATATAAAATATCATTATTGTTTATTTTAATATTATTACTTGAATAGTTTCAATGATTTATAGGAATTTTCATAAATAATAGTTATATATATAGGCTTTTTTATAAAGTATATTATATAATAGATAATTATTTTTAATGGTATATTTTATAATAAATGAGCTCTATAAATATATCTGGGTCATGTGTAATAATTTATTCTACATACGTTAAATAATAACACAATACATTCACATCATATATATAAATTATAACTTTAATAAAAAAAGAATGAATTAAAAAAAAATTTATTCCATGTTACCACATTCATGCCACAAGAAAATAATTTTTTTATTATAAAACAAAATTACAAATTTTGTGACGATTATTGGATATATCAAACCATCACCATCAATGATAGTGAATGGTTTTAAAAAATAGTTCTGTAATGAAAGGAAGAATGATTTAAAATCAATACTTATATTTCAATGAATTTTAGAATCCATTTTATTTATCAGGAATTTATTGGTGAATCATTTAGTAATTTAGGTTGAGACCCTGGTGGATTGGAGGAGGAATCATGGGTTATCCCCAATAGTGAATGACCACCGAATTGTGAAAAAATAAGGGGGAATTAAATTTTCAATATCATCACCTCTCCACATTCCAATATCTACTACCTAGTAGTGGGGGTCTAGGGTTTGGTCGGGGGAGACTATGTCCCCATTATTCATAGTAGTTGTGAAAACCAAGTAATTGTATATTATAAATCAAATTATATTATGAAGTATAAATAAACATGTATCAATGATAAATGAATGTAGAAGAATATTATTTTGTTAATAATTATTATCCCTCAGGTTGATCACATATAAAAATAAAAAAAACAATTAAATTAAACAATTTCATAGTGTGTGATTGTAAGTCAGTAGGGACACACATATATTATTATATATGTATATACTAAATAATTTCTACAAAGTTGATATTCCTAAGAAAACTATATAATAATGGACCCAAAATTATATTACTCTATTTGATACTTTGTATAACGTATTTAACCTAGGAGTATCCCAAATATATGATTCTATTTTCAAGGTTGATTAGTTCAAATAATACAAAAAAAATCATTAAAATATCTTGAAAAAAACTAATTCCATGCAGTGATTCATAGGTTATCAGAATAAATCTCATTGACTACCTGTCACCTTGAGGTTGACAATACCTTTCTTGTAAAAAAAATCATCTATGTCCATGCGTGTGATTGTCTTTGGCTGGATGGGAAATCATCTTAGCCCGATGGTGTCATTTCGCCATCTGAATGTAATCATGGTTGTTAGAAAGTCCTTCAACATGGGTCTGTTGTTCTATCTATATCATCCCAATCATTAACCCATTTCACTATACATGCCACCATATTGATATATAAATCATTTCCATGTAATATCTATCTCATTTATAAGTTAGGTGAATTACCTACATAAAATATTTTATCATCTATGTACAAGGGTGATGTTCTCTCTATTGGTCAACAAATCATCCATGTCCATGGATGTGATTCCCCGTTATTATACCCATAAAAAATAGTAAATGGGTAAGCATCCCCTAGTAGGACATCAAATATTTTTGTACTACTCATCCCAAAATAGAAATCCAAGGATCCAATCTATGGAATCAGAAATTGTGCAAAATTATCATTACCAATATATGGATCCTAAAAGAACATCCTGTGAAATCGTATTATACACCATATATCATAGTGGGAATTCTGCACATCTTAATATTTTGGTAATAAACATAATAATATGTAGTATTTATTCCTAAACCATTTATAAAATATCAGAACCAAATATCTTATAAATTAAATAAATTGTCACTATAATTATAGAATTAAATATTCCAACATACAACTAAGCTGGAACCCACAATAATAATAAAAAATTCCTTGATAAACCCACACTCTTTCATAAACATCTCCTTGGGATTTTAATGTGTAGTATATGATCTCATGAATAATGGAAACCCATCATATTATCTATTATTTTAATTTAATATAGTATTTATATATAAATCACTCATAGGGAATAAAAATAATCAAAAACATAATAGTTATATTACAAACTCATATGAAACATAGGTATTGACCCACAAGGTATATAACATTGATCCCTTCCATTCTGAAGTTATTATGTGACTTTCCTCAAACAGAACCTAACCTCTACATTCTCATGATCTACCCACCCTTGTATTAAAACACACATGAGGGATGAATAGTCACCCAATCACTATCTCACTAGATATATGGATTTATGGTATTTTCATGTTCTCATATTTCATATCGCTAATAAATTCATTTCTAATCATAATTAACAATTACCTATGGGTAACATGGTTATAATACACTCATTTAGCTAAATTAAAATTTCTATACAATTTACAAAACTCATGTTCTTTAAATGTCAATGAATAACATTAAAACTATGCTTCATCCATTTGAATCCATGAAAAACAGTCCACTATAAAATGATTTATTATATATCTTAACACTTTATTCATATCCTTCTTCATATATCCTTTTTAATTACAAAAATCACTTTATTTAAAATATTTGTCCATATAGGAGTGGAAAGAACACATCTTAGAAGAAATAATAAACATTATACTATATTGTAATTCTTTATTACCACATACCTATTTTAAGATGGTATCCCCATTTTATTCATCACCCATGAACACCCAAAGATCACATACATACTCTCATAAATATCATAATAACACCATCCATGATATACACAATATTTTAATTAATAATTATCAATTATAATTAATTATTTTATTTTTATTTAAATTCATAATATTTTTAATTTTTGGATAGACATATAAAATGTCACAAATTTGTAATTAACCACAAAAAAACTCATGGATCATGTTACATTCTACCATCAGGATGCATGTAAACATAGTTCGTGAGATTCCATAAACATTTCATATTAATATAAAATAATTTCCTGAATATATAAATTAAGAACATTTTAAAAAATTCACCACGTACTCAGGTCCCACCATACCAACACCCATACATTAATTTGACAACCATGATGCACATTATGAAGTAAATCCTAAAAAACCTAATGTTTATCTCTAATTAAATATCTAAAAAATAATTTTTTTTAAAATAGCATAGATAAATTCATGTGGTTATATATAAACACTGACAAATGTGGTTTAGTATAAATGTTAGGACCGTGGTTCAATCCAACAAATATTATCAAAGAAACAGAAAATTATAATAGGATTTGATAAAATAATAAATGAATTCAAAATGAATACTTGATTGAATTAACCAAGAGCCTAAAAAAGACAAATGGTTTCTATAATAGACATCATACTTCAAGTATTCCCAATAATATATCAGAAAATCACCCAATATCATATCGGTAGGAAGAGAGGGGATAAACCATCCAATAACCCATTAAGGGAATGTTTGTATAAAACCATCTGATCCCCCATTTATTTCTAAAAAAATTCCCCAAACATATTTCATAGTCTTAAAATATTTTCATTTTATGAAAACCCACAAAAATATTCAAATCATAAATATTGTTCCACAATGTGATCAGTCTCTCCATCATTATTCTAGAATCCCTTCCATACAGTCCATCTTCGACTCCCTCTCATGCACACAAATATTCAATAGAACCATCAACCATATAAAAACAGTTATGTAAGGAATCTAATCACAAATAATTCCCATAAAGGATTCTAATATCTATAAAAATGTCCAACTAGATGAAAAATTCTAATTTGTTGAAAATTTCACACCTTAAATATATATGGTGTTTCAAAACTTCTATAACATATTACATGAATTACATGGGAATTATCATCAAATATTATACTAGTAAAACTAACCCAATAAAGAATCAATGAATGATAGTATAATCATTTTCAATACGAGAACAATGAAAAAGGTTCCATTGCCAAACTCCCTTCAAATAGAACAATGTTTATTATGGACAGGGATATCACTCGTCATCATCACTAAAACACCATGAAGGTTCTGAATATATCCTTCTTGTCTTTAGATATAATGGTTTCATCAACAAAATTGATATCTTACATACTATGATCTACACCATAAGCCTCTCCAAAAAATGTTTGATCCTAATACATAAAGCCCCCATGATCAGAATCTAGTTATTGAAATTTGTTCTAATTTCTCCAATTAACTTGTTAGTGATGTTTCTATCAAAACACACCCCAAATACCATAAGATATCTTTTAATTCTTTTTAAAAATTCAAATTTTATATTTAAAATTAAATTAGATAATCCTCTCTCATCGTCTCTCATGGTGCACGTGGGAATATCATTTCCCAAAAATTAATTGAAAAATCTCATAATACACCTATCATTACAAAAAAATTAAACTACACATTTTCAGGTCTTGGAGATCAAATAACATGCCAATGATATATGTATAATACATTTGTAAAACCATATCCCAATGTTTCTTGGAAACAACAACTAATAAAAAATCGAATTAATCACTTTTCTAGATAATTATATGTTCCTTAATAACCCACATAGTAATGCTCATGATCATATATTAAAAAAAACATCATCCACTATTTATTCGCTAATATTTTCCATTAAAACATACACCATCACTAGTATTTTATATATTATTTTTCCATTTAATATCCTCTGAAATAAATTTTAACACCAGAAAACATGATATAAAACATCATTCCCTTAATGGGTCCTAGTAGAAATCATGGTTCACTATATTAATTTTATGTGGATAATAATTAAACATTTAAATCCAAAATCCAATTCCATAACATTGATGAATAACCCATTTGAACCACATATTTTGTATTAATTAAGGGTCAAGATAAATTTAGATTCATTTTATCATTAACATCTAAATACCACATTAATAATCAATAAATCATTCTAATTATTCCCAGGTCCTTAGTTAAAATTTATATCCCTCCATGCTATAGGGTTGTTTCCCCACTATACAGTCATCCTAGTACAACTCCATGAGTACATAATCACCTGGGCCAATATTCAACCAAATGTTTCTCCTCCCAAGAATCATTAATCTATCTCTTATGACATCAACATGGTACAATATCATAATCATCATTTCAACCATATCCTAATATCTTAAAATTATATCACATAATTTCGGGGCATATCAAAGTTCATTAAAACCCATAATGGGACCATAACTATTTCATTTAATCAAACTAAATGGTTTCTAATATATATATATATATAAACATTTACATCTCTATACCTCAATAATGAAGTTAAAATATATTATGAAGTACCTCAATCTCATCAAAAATTAGTGGGAGTATACTACTTTACCACAATATATTATACCATGAATCATGATCCCTTGATTCGTTTATCTAGAAACCCATTTCATATTCATAATCCACTTTCCATTTTACATGAAATTTAAATTTTATAATCAGATCACCATTTTTTCTTTTTTATATAAACCCAAAATACCTCCACATTCATAGAAAATGAAGGGATTCAGTGGGAATCATAATCTCTCAAAAACCACAAGAATATATCATTTCAATAATATTAAACCACTCATGAATTAATATAAAAATTCATCAAATTTCATCTCATTGACAAACTCTAGAAAATAAATACATAAAACATAAACCCCTTTACATTAGGAAATTTACATCTGATTCAATGGAATAACCATGACATTACCTTACATACTTCGTAGCATCTAATGATCCCATATAACATTACATGAATAATATACACATGAATCCAAACTCAATGATTATGTAGAAAATAGGGAAAAAATTCCCTTTGTTCACCCACTTTTATGTAACTCATCATGTCCATAATTCATATCTCACTATTACGTTTGGATGCATCTCCATGAACGAGGATCCCAAAAATAAACAAAGGTTATATCTCATGAAAACTAAAACATATGGGAAAAAATATAGGCTCTTATATCATATCATACACTATATATCATGATCCAACACTCATTCAATGGTATTTCATACATATCAGACATGAAATTTCAAATCATCACCTTATAGGGAATTGATTCTCATTGAGAAATAACATTTGAGACTACCCATACAAAAAACACAATCTCAAACTAAATCGTACTAGGCTCCTATATAAAAGACGCCATGATAATTATATTCTCATAATATGAAACACACACAGACAAAAAAATATATAAATACATCACCCTTACATAATCATTATAGTGTAACTCATAGTCAGAGGGTTTCATTAGGTATAACACTATTACTAAGATATTTGGAAAAACCTAATAATTTTTTAACTAATACATTAAAAAATGAATGAATTTAATTTTATGAACCATAATCCACATTAAATTAAAATAATACACTATTACTTCTAAATATATATCCCATAAATGAAATATTTTATTACAGTGACCTCAACGTTTAGTACATATATATTACATATTTCTGATAAATATTCATTACCTTGCACAAACACACACATGAGGATCAAAAAGTTATAGTGCCTTTGGAATCATGAAATCTTAAACATATATCACGTAAGAGTTATAAAAAATTTCCCAATTACTTCCTAATAATGGAACCTCACTAAGACATATAACAGATAAAACCTTCTATCATAACCTTATGAATATAAACATTATAAAGGGTCATATTATATTCACAATAAAGGTCAAAAAAATATATATATAAACATATCATTGCCATATGTGTATGATAACATAAAATTAACATATTAAAACCAAACCCTACATATAAATTATAAAAATAATGATTCATAGAAAAATTATTGTATGTACATAAGACATATATATTAATGAATTCAATGAAAAGGTAATATGATAGAATAATATAGACATAATACCTAAAAGTTTGGCATTCACATAGACATATAAAATTATTTTCACAGTTGTAATGAATCATTTATAGTAATTTCATGGTAGAATGGATTCAATCCCCAAACGAATGTAGTAGTCATGGTTCAATCCAAATACTATCATATTTGACAAAGTATATTACTGAACTATGTTAACTCACCAATCTATCCTATTTATATCACGGGTTATTTATATATACCCAATTCATTGGAAAGAGATATACATACCACCCATCACATAACAAAATTCATTCATACATGCAGTACATGATCATTAATCATTCATCATATTAGTATCCATTAAAAGAGACTTGATTTATAAATCATTCATCGTGTATAAACTTATGAAATGAAATGCGTTTCATAAACATTTCATTATATCATAACCAATTGAAATACACATTCTTCATAATAATTCCATAAAAGAAAAACCCTTGGAAATTGATATAGTATTTATAAGAAATAAATCATTGTAATGATTATAAAAGAGAAATAGTTTTATTAAAAATAATTTTATCATATATATAAACCATTAAAATGAATAATTATAAGGTTGTCCTTGGAACATATCCTAATAAAAGAATAGATTTTATGAAAAGATATCATCATTAGTGGAAAATGATTCTACATGATTATATGGAACACTTCCTGAGTATATGATATATTACATTTTGATAAAAACTACTTATAAGAAAAAATAATTTTAATATAATTTTCAATTATAATATATTTTAAAAAATTTAAAGGAATTTTTAATAATAATTAAAATCATTTATTATAGAAAATAACATTTCTACCATGAATATTTGAATTATTTACTATAGTTTTATAAAGTAATTAAATTTAAAATTAACTATGGAATATTTTAAAGGAATATTTAATATATTAGTTTTTTTATAAAGGTGTTAAATTCTATTCATGTTGATAATGTTATAAAACAAATTCTTTCACATTTTTAGCAATAGTCAAAAGAACTTTGTTAGGTAACTGACAGTAAGACTACTTTTAAAAAACATTTTAAAAATTCTAAAATGGGTAAAACATTAATTAATAAATAATTTGGATAATCTTATAATATTTTTCTAAATTTTTACAAAAATCATTGATATAAAAGAGAAAGGGTTCTCGACCGAAGAGGGAAATACAATCTGTTAAATTTTAAAACAATATTTTAGAATATTGACTACATAAACTGAGTAAAATTGATTTACAAGATATATTATTATGGAACAAAAATATTATAATAAATTAAATGTTTTTTTGAAATGTACCATATAATTTCCTCATTGTAATAATAAAACAATCGGGGTAAACGATTAGATTATAACATCAAACCCAAACCACTTTGGAAACTTTGAAATATAAAATCCCAATGTTATAATAATATTAAATGGAACATATAATATAATCATGATAAGAAATTACTGATAAAACATTTAAAATAAGATATATATATATATATACCCAAAATGAGATGACAGGTTCATAACATAATGTATTTCTAAAAGAAGTCAATATGAGAAAAAGATTACCTTAATGATTTTTTATCACTGGAAATATTTACCTCCTGAAAAAGAGATCCTAAAATTAATATATAAATCCATGTATTTTTCTTTATAAAAACATATGTTTTATTCATTGGAATTATATAAACAATATATAAAAATAATTTCATTAATATGCAACATATCTATCAAATATAAAATTGAGATGGAAATTCTCTTACCATAAGTATTAAATTAATTTGTAACAGTTCTAACCACCTTTATAATAAACATATGATTTTTATAAATAAATTATGGAACCATAATTATATTTATCATTACATATATTATATAATCATATCCATCTTACCTTATATTATTTACTTATATAATTTTATTACCAATTCATTAACAATATAATGTAAATGTCATATTTTGGGAAATAAATGGATTTTTCGTGTATTTTTTATTTTTTATTACTTTTCACAAATACATATAATCATGGTTTAATCATATATATAATTTAAATGATGATATAAATATAAAATTTATTCAATATATATGTATTTAGAGTCTTCTATAAAAGTTAGAGATAGAAAATGATATTCAACATTCTGGGGGACAGTAGGTCGTACAAACACATGAACATTGATTGCAATTTATTGAATGATTTAAGAAATAAATATAATTAATATTTTATGTCAAATATATAACATATTTTTATTAAAACAATACTTATTATTTTTCACGAATAGGGTAACTGAATAACATCTCTTCGCAAGGTGGTAGTCTGCAATACATAAGAGATACTTTATTATATTCCCAAGAGTAGAATGCGATAAGTTATTTGTGATAAAATAACTCCAAATTTTTATTAATATCATAAATATTACATATAATAATTTTAACCAACATAATATTTTACCGTAATTTGTTCTATTAGAAAATAGAATTGCATCAGTTCGCAAGGCGGTAGTCCAGCTTAGACATAAATGATGATTTTATATTCCTATTGATGTGAGATGGGACTGATTTAGGTTATTCAATTACAATTATACCATATAAATTTATGTATTTTAATTTTTTTAATATATTTTTTAAAAATAAATTTATGTAGGTGGAGGAAGAAATTAAATAAAATGATTGGTTAGGGATGCATCCTCTTATTCAGACAACTTTTTTTATTACACCAAAAGACATCAAATATTAGATTTCATGACCAAATATGTATTTTAGGATTTGATGAGGGTAGTGAGTATGTTATATTGTTAGTTAATGGGATTATAAATGGTGTTTGGAAGTGTTCATTGGAGAGGATAGGTGACTTTTTTAAGTGTGCTTATTAGAACACCTGTAATTTTTAAAATTTTAAATGTTGTTCTACGTTATGGACATTGTAACCAAAATAAAGTGGGTAAATTATTGAACAATAAAGGATATAATTTATAAGTTTTGTACAAATTTGGGTTATCGATATGTTTATTTTTCAATTAACCACATATATTTTTATTTTAACACCCGACAAAACCATTTTCACCAAAACTATATTAATTAAGTTTAACTACATTGACTATTCATAACATTAAAAAACTATGTTTAACTAATTAAATAATATAAATTATGATGATCTAATTAAATTAATGGAATTGGTAAATTTTCATTTAATATTAATCATATAGAAGTGATGAAAAACTATTTTACAAAGAGAAATGTTTCAAAATATTAAATAGTTTTTACATAAAAATTAAATTTGAAATTTATTCCAATGAAAAAAGCTGGGTTAATATATATATATATATTATAAATAATTTTATTTCAAAAAATATTTAAAAAATTATATTTTAATTTCATTGAATAAAAATGGATTTTTTTTAATAAAAACCGGTATTTTTAACTATTCTCTAAAATATTTAACTTTTAAAAAATTTATCAAAAATTAAATCCATGATTATACCAAATTGATGACTTAAAAACATTTTTTTAAAATATTTATTTAATAATAACAAAAAATTGAAATTATTATTTTTGTAAAAGATATTAAAAAATGAATTATAGAAAAAACATAGTTTTCTTGTAAGAATTCTGATTAATTTGAATATTTTATTTAAAAAAATACGAATGATTTATTTTAGAATTTATATTGAATATATAGTATATAAATTTCATTAAAATCATTAAATTATAGAATTTTTAAATTTATTATAGTAAACCTAGTTACTCGACATAAAAATAGTCATCTTAGAAATGATTTCTTTTTTTATCAAATATCATTAAATTTAATTTCTCACTAATTGGTCATAAAATAATTCATTTCAAATACACTCATAAACCATATTTTATCATAATATTATTATTCATATTCACACCCATATTTCCAATGTCTAGTTGATAATAATTATATTAAATAATTGTTTTTTAACAGAATGTTGTGCTCTACAAATACTCAGCGTTTCTTGTAAAGGATTTTAAAATAGATGTTGGTTGTAACTCAAGGTATACATTGTGATTAATGTAATTAAATATAAAAGAATTTTTTTAATATAATATTTCTAAAATATTAAAGTCATTTGAAAAATTAAATTTGTCACAGTCTCAGTGTGTTTTATGTATTATCCATAAGACGTCATCTTTTCATACATCCGCATAACATTTCCTAGAATAGCCATATAATGTGCCCAATCTATGTAAAATTTCACCACCCAATTTCCTGGGAAAATAACACCTACATTCTATTTAAATATAAAATAGATCATCCCCATCTATAGTAATATAAATCACATTGTAGCATAAATGTGTCATATAAATCCTCTATAGCGAAAGTTTTGAAAGAATAATTACCTCTTACAAATAATATATCTACCAATAATGTATAAGTTATAAATAATAAATTGATAATGTCAAATATTTCACATTATAATCATTCATATAACTATAATAATTGGAATCCAAGAACAATAATACCACATCCAAATTAATAAACTTGCTTCAATAAACTGTGTTCCCAATGAAATAGAATGATGTCCATCAAATCTTATAATAATTCAATATATAATTTTTTTAACTTTTACAATAATAGTAGGAAAAATAAAACATTTATACATTATAATATTTCATTCAAATATACATTTATTTCACTTTATAATGTATTGCTCAAATCCACAACCACTAAAATATACACAAAAAACAGGTGTTTTAACTAAACATTAGGGATGCCTCTTGATATTGTGGTTGTTGTTGAATTTCATTAATGGTAAATTCAAGTACATTAGAGATAGTATACCCCCATATTTGTTTTCAAAATAATGTTGGAAAAATTAACAATCTATATCAATAATAAATATCTTTTATCATTTCATAAAGATTATGTAATGAAGATTAAATTATAAAAGAGTCAAAAATACAATAGTTGGAAAATAAAGATCACCCATAGATCTATACATCGATTAAAACAAATGATGAAATAAAAAATTTAGTATATTTACTAATTTTGAGACTCATATCATCCTAATATATTGTCTCATCCTAGATTTCATTCTTAATCAGTTAATATAGGTAAATTCATGTCCTTAGGAATATATAGTGATTCATAATCAAGTACCCATTTTCCAAGAACACATATTCATGGTTCATGTAAAACATAGAATGAAACTATGATTGTGATATGTTAAAAATTAATATATTTAATGTACATATACGATATTCTCTTATAAAATAAATAACATAGAATGTGTCGATAAACAACTAAAATTGATCCTCTGCTTCTTCTATTGATTATTTAATCAACCCAATAATCATTTTCGAGTGTCTGTGTGTCATTGATATTAAAACGAAAATATACCTACCAATATCAATACTAATTGAATATTCCTCAGAGAAAATCATATTTAATCCAAATCACTCTCATTGGCCACTATTTAGTTAGATCATGGATATAGACATTTATGATGGACATACCATCAAAGTATAGCGGTGTAACTATGTCTGTTGGAGAATCACTTATTCTAATTCCATGGGTTATATTTCCAATATCGAATATATCATTGATATAATGTAAATCCTTCCATATAGATATAAGTGTTATGTTCAAGGAATCAAAATCATTGTCTTATTGGACTACATATCCAACCATATGAATTCAAGGATATTTTTAATAGAATCCCAAAACCATTTGTAACTCAATGGACTTACCAAATATGAAAAAAATACATGGTTTAAGTCTAGGTTAGTTTCCGTCACTCCTAGACATCACTTTGTTTGAATCCAATAGTGTTGTTCCCCTGTAAAGATAATAAATTATCAATTTATAGGGTTCAGGTTCAACATTCGAAACAATACATTTTATTGTATTTTACATCATATAATATATATTAATGGATTTCATAGATGTAATCTTAATCCAAGAATCGGTATCATTCACAATAGTAAAAACCTATGACCAGGTAGTATATAATTCCATGTTTGTACGTATATCATAAGGGTTATTCATACCTCACCAATGTTCTCATAATATTCATCATGATGGTTTATAAATCTTCTGAAACCCGTAATATAAATCTCAAACTAGAATCGTTATTGCATATCCCATCATTGCCAATATCCTAACATGATAAAATTATTGATTTAGGTATCAAGGATACATAATAAATCATCACATTCAAATCAAAGATGTACCGTCTCAATATGGTAATCATATGAAGGGGAACCTATTAGGGCCCCCTTGGGATCTGCAAAAACAAACACCCTTTATATGATCCCATATATCTCTTGGGTCAATCCTTATCGACTGAAAGGGACGAAATCCCTTGATGTTATCATAAGTTGCATATGTAATCACAATCCTCATCCATTTTAACATAATTGATATGGGATATATCCCATTCCATTATCGGGTTTTTCTAGATTTTTTCTCACTACCTGAGAGGCTATAATCCATTTTCGTGTTCTCGCATGGAAAATTTATATTCCATTTCATTCCAACCATCAGTCACCTCGATAATGATTTATCATGTGTCTTATATATTATGAAAACTATATTAAATTATATTGATTTGATTGAATCCTCTTTAGTTACATATTTATAGATAAATATAGTTATAAATCGTACATATATACCATTGTCAAGGGAAAATAATCCAACACAACAAATTCTGTGAGGTCCCATGGAACTTTGTTAAAATTATCCATGAGCATTTATTTTTATTAAAACGTATTGGATAATTTAAAATGTTCCATTTCGAAGAAGCTGTGAGTCCACATATCACATGGTATATTAAAAAATCATAATTACATTCAATAATCCCTAAGGAACACTAAACTCTTTTTCAAAGTCATACACATTTTAACCACATACAACAAACATTTGGTACCATCAATGTTTTCATCAACATCATGAGAAAATATATAAATACATTAATAAAAATTTATTTATTTATTTGTATTTATTTTTAAATATAAATTTTATAATAACATTCATAAATTTATCCAATAGAGATAATCTCTAAAAAACAAATGGAGTTGTAACCTACCACAAAAATCAGAACCCGTATGGTGTATTCCACTCTGAGAATGTAGAAAATCCAAGAATGGGATTTCTTATCAACTAATAACAGAAAAATTATTTATCATTTATAATTAAATAAATTTGTAATATGACAAAAAACACTTTGGGTTACCATCTCAGACCATTACTCCAACAAAACACAGGATGGTGCTCCAGGATTCACTCTTGACAATGTTTTTGATGAAATCCCAATAAAAATGTCAATTCAATATCAAAATTAAATAATTTTATTAAAAACATTAATATAAATTCATATAGTGGTATAAAAAATGAAATGATGATAAATTGTCTATATATATCATCCATTTTCATTTACATGAGCCGAGAAACCCCCATTGAAAATTGTTTATTTCACCATTCACATTGGTAATCAATACATATACCTTAAAAATTAGAAAAAATAAGTAGTTACTGAAATTGAATATTAAATGTGGATATAAATAATAACATACCTCATATATGCCATTAATTTTAAACAATAATCATCCCCTCTCATGGGGAATATAAGATAGTGTGGAACTGGTTGAACGCTTATCGCTATGTGTTCTTATTCATCCAAAACCATGTGGGGGAAATAACCAATTTTGTTTAATGAAAAAAAAACAAAATATTAGTTTCACAACATGAACAGATGATAAATCAGAGACACCGATGACCCGTTTCATGATATGAATATTATTACAGTCATTGAAGGGCCCACTACAATAGTTTTGAAGTGGCCGTGATGTCCAAACCTTTCCAAACACCATCATAATTCACCAAGAACACATACAAGACACCATACAATGTAAAAAAAATATTTATGACATACAAATAATAATAAATCAAATATGTGTCCTAATTATCAAATAAAACTACTAAACAGATCAAAAAATCAAATTCACTAAGAACTTCAAAACATGATAATGTATGATTATTATCAAAACATGGTTGTCCTAATTTTCAACTCTATTATTTTATTATTACCATTCATGTTGACTAGTTATCCACTAAAAAATATGAATTTATTAATTCATGATGTGATTCGTATTCATGTAAATTATTTTATTAAGGATTCACATCATTCTATAAAAAAATAATGGTTATATAGAAAAATTAAATTTCCATATTTAGAATGATTATTATCCCATTCTATATAGCTTTCCTCATACTTGTTCTATAAATTATAGTTGAATTTTATATTTGTAATTCCTTGATTGTTTTGGTTGTTATTTTTCTTATTAGTCTGTATATTTCAACCGTGTGGTTTTATTTTTTAGTTATCTATAATGACACAAGAAAAGACCCATTTTTTATTTAAAATTATATAATATGGCCCATCATATCTCATTACCATCATAATGTTTTATTATTTGAAATTTCGCACAAAAAATAATGGCGTATAAACATTATCATATTAACAAACAATTAATATGATGTGTGTATGACATTAATTCATCAATCATTATTAATAAATTCTACTTATTTATTGTTATATATCATATTACATGATATTTTTTATATGTATGTTTTAGGAATAATTAATGATGGTGATGAGAAATTATGATGTAACATGATATATATAATAAACATTTTTTCTTTATATTATATGAATAACCTATAAAAAATTATATATGAAATATATATTTTTTACTATTGGTATTAATTGATTTTTACATTTTTCTAAAAATAAAACATTAATATAATAATATAAGTATAACATCTATTAACATTAAATATTGAACATAAAATATTATAAAAGAATCATACAGATGTATTTCTAATTATATGAATTTTTTTTAAAATTTAATCACAAGACTAACACACTCTCAATATAAGAATCACACAATTATGATGTGTTAATCAATACTATTAAATACCAAACATCACTAGTTATATATTTATGAATACCAAAAAACAATGGATTTATAAAAGAAATTAGTAAAACCATATCAAACAGTTCCATGACAATATAATACTTTTTTGATTCAACCTTATAATATATCATCTTAACATAAATTTTATAGACAAAATTTGTAGACTAAAGAGTTTAAAATTTTAAGAATAGTAATAATTCAGTCAATGTATTAAGAAACATTTTCCCCTTTAAATATAATGTAATTACTTAAAGGAATTTTTTTTAAAATTTCGGGACCTACAGCCCTTAAGAAATTATTCCGACCAAAATTATTTCAATTATAATATATTTTCTATAATATTTGTACTATAAATATATTTTATATCTAATGGATTTAAAGGAATGTGATTTCTCAACATATGTTTAGTTAAATATGTTAAAAACAATCAATCATACTTGGTTTATTTATAATAGAAACTTTAAAACCATATTTATGAAATATGAATTTATTATGGATGAATATATTACTCCAAAATATATATATACAAAAAAATATAAATGAAAAATATATTTACTAATAATTTAACAGACAAATAGTCTTTAAAATTTCTAATATCAATGGTTCTATCAGGATTATATTTTTATCATTATTCCAATATAATATATACTAAAAAATAAATATTTTCATAAATAATTAATTAAAAAATATAGTATTTAGGTCATGGGAATATTATTATTGAAAAGTACACATAAAAATATTTAAATATATATATATATATATATATTATTTGTTAATGTTTTTTTGGTATACAAAATAAATATGGATATTACATATTTTATTTATCCATTTGGAAATAATTTATTGATTTCATTTTGTATAAAAATGATTGATAATATTAAGACAATATATATGAGTTTCTAAAATAATTTATTTTGACTAAAAAACATAATAGTTATTATAAATGTAATTTCATAAATTATGATAGATAAATCAACATGTATCTATAAATGATCGGATCTATTCAATTATATCCTCCAAAAATTAAAAATATTTTCATCAAAATATAGATTTATCAATATAAATTTTGTAATTTTATTTATAATATGTGAAAATTATGAAAAAACAATATTTGTTATAATTTACATTTCTAATGATTCATGTAAAATAGTACTATTATTGTCACAACACATCCCTTATATGCTCTTAATGATTTTATATAATTATTAAATGATAATATAGTTACTCAACTATAGGTTGAACAATTTTAAATTTATTAAATATTATAATTTTGTCATAGATGAGTGTTTTATAAAATATTAGTGGAAAGCAAAATGAACCCATGAGAATGAAATGGGTTATTTAATATTTTAAATATACAGAATCTGTTAATTTTTTTACACATTGTTTATCCCATAGGGATCTTTTTTTAATATCCAGTATTTGGTGGATTATAAGCACATAGTTTGTCTAACAATATATAAAATTAATTAATATATTCAAAAATAATAAACATTTAAATATTACATAACTCTCCCTCTTTATTCTTCCTTAAAAATAAATTGCATATCTATATGTTATTCTATAGACATGACACAACATAACCAATATTTCTCAGTCACACCTCCTTCTCTCCGATTCAATTAATGCAATGTTTTTCAGATGATATTTTTTCTCATTCCACGTATAAATCATTGAGGTGTGGTTATTAAGATATTTTTACAATATTATCTTCTAGTTTTCTCTATATCTCTCATGTTATACCTTTCGCATCTTTAATCTTACTTGGGTTGGGTTGTTTTTATTTGTCTATCATTAATTATATGTGTTTATGTAGATTGATTTGAGAATATTTCTTATGACATATAGTGATGGGAGATCAGTTACATTAATGTAAGGTATTTCTCTCTTTATTATTTGTATTTATGTTCTAGATAATTTATTGAATGTGTTCGTAATCCTTTATAATGGTAAGTATTTATAATATTGATTTATATAATGTATATATTAATGATAAATCATGTTTCCCACTGTTTTTATTTTATTTTACTAGATTTATCATGAATGGTATTATTTTTTAGAAAATATAATTTAATTTTGTATAGTATATGTTTTAAATAGAACTAAAGAACATCTTCTAAATAATTTTTGCCACATTTTCTTATGATATAACTTATCATTATATAAAGCATTTAAAATATATTTTTTCATATATTATATCCTATATGAAAGTAAATTCCATGTTTCAATAAATTATTTCATATTATGACTATGAATTAAATGATTGGGGCTTGTGAAAATATTTTGATGAATTGGGCGGTAATACCAAAATTCCATGATGCATATATATATATAAAATTTTATTGATATGTTCATATAGGAATTATTAAATTATTTCAATAAGTTGCATATATTAAAGTATGTATATAGTTCCTTGAATTTAATGAGATAATGGATGTATTAAATATTTTGTTTGATGTGTGGGTTTGGTTATGGAAATGGATTTTGAAATGTGGATTTTATTGTACTAGTTTTTAAGGAACATTGAATGGAAATTTTTTGTCATATATAGAAATATAATAATTTTGTTTTATTAATATTTTGGTTTTCAAAAAATATATATCCTTATTATTGATGAATGGAACAATTATAGTATCTGGTAATTGGAAACCATTTATGAGATTTTTTAAAGTGGTTATTTTTATAAAATTAATGGAATAATATTTCAAAGCACAATAGTAGGACAAATACTTGATTAGTTTATCCTTGATTGGGATTCATCTCATACCACATTCAATGGTATTTCCCTTACTACTGTAATAATTGGGTACAAATTCTAATGGTGTTGTGATGTCAAAATTTCACTACCCGTGAAAAATCCCAAGTAAAAAAGAATAATACATATCTATATTTATTAATATTTGTGAATTAAATATTAAATTCTACTTTAATGGGGATGATATTTTTTATAGGAATCCCAATAGCAAATAACTAGTTTCATTTGAATCTTATGTTGCTCACAATGTAGAGTCATACAAAAAAAAATAATATACTATTATTTTAAATGGTTTTTAATTCCAATGAATTGTATTGGTGGGAATGAATATAACTAAATCAAATATGATTATACATTTTTGTTAATTTTTTCTACCTTTATCCAATAAAATCTAGAGGATTAAATTATTATTGAATCAAATTTTAAGAAAAAATACTCTAATATTCATTTAAAGGTCGATTTAGCGCCCTTTAATGGTGAAAGCTCTTTAAATATAGATATGGTAACATTAATATGTTCTATTTGAAAAAATAAAATTCTTATTTAGAATCAGGACATAAAAAATTACTTTGGGAAAATTGTTTGTTATTTTTCTAATAAAAATAAATTTTAAATGAATGGTGAAAATCTTATATTTTAATTCAAAACTGCCTCTTAATATAATTTATTAATATGGTTATATTATCTTTTTAATTGGGTTTAAAGGTTATTTAGATTATATTTTTATCATTTAATTGAATTTTGGTAATTGGAAGTAATTTCACATTGAAATTAGACATAAACAAGTGTCAATCTTTTGAAAGTAATTATTTCTTAAAAATTGGAATTTTGTTTTCACAACATGAAATAATTTTAAACTAATTAATCAATATTTTATGGTTTTAATTTAGTAAAATAGATATAATTTTTTAATTCTTATTATAAAATATATATTAGGTTTAATTTTATGTATTTTTAGGAGAAAATAAAATTTCTTATGAATAGTGAACACACTAAGTAGTTGTTAAAAGAATGAATTTTTTAGTTAAATGAAATTTTCATGTTCTGTGAATTGAATTTAAAAAATATGACATAAATGGTTTTATTACAATGTAATATGTGGTTCAATAAGATGAAAATAATTTTTGGTGAATAGTAATTTTTGACTTTTATTTACCGCTGTTAACGGTCAATACGGTAATTCAAGGTAAAAACAATATTACAATAAAATATAATTACTTTAGCAGTTTTCCTAATGTTATTTTATATATAATGTCAGAAAAAGTCAACCATTGGGTGAGTCTTTTGTCCTTTTAAAGCCACTTGGTAATGATAATGATATTAATAACCTCTTATTAAAAGTAATAATAAAAATATTATAAACATGTAATGTTTACCTAAAAAAATAAATGTGGGGTTATATAAATGATATATAATACTATAAATATTAATTAGAAAGTTAAAAATATTTCTTACATCATGGTATATTATTTATAATTTTTATACATCAAATAAATAAAATTATTAATGAAATAATAAGAATGCAATGTTTACCTCATTAATGAATGATTTAAATAAATAAGATTATAAAAATCAAACTAATATCCAAAACCTGTCCAAATATTAATGGATACATTTATTTCAAAAAAATTGAATCTTATCCTTGAATTTAATATGTTCTGGACCTTTAGAATCCAAAAATAATTATATAATAAAATAATATTTTCAAACATTTCTAAGGAGCCCCCCCCTTATTAAAATCCCTCACCTTTATCCCATTACTCACACCTCTAAATCCTATTGGCTCAACCATCCTCTTCCATATAATCTCTCAAGATCCCTATATTCCACCTAGAAGCCTTACCTTTCGAAAAAGTTACTTCAAGAAATCCTTTTGGTTAAAACCCAAGGGAGTTACCCGATTTAAATAAAACAACATATTTTTGGTTATTTCATTTTTTTTTCTTATCCAACCCCCTAAAATATTATTATTCTTTATTTTATAAAAACAACAGTATCCTAAATATAATTGTTTTAGGAATACTATTTTAACTACAATTACACACACCTTTATCTAATGGGTGAAACATATATTCTTTCTGTGGATGGCGAACTACTGCCTCACGAAATGATGATTATTCAATCTTCTCCTACATCCTCTTATGGTGGCCACTATGATGGAACTATATTTATATGTGATATATATTATATTTTTATTTTCTCTTTTCATATGTATTTTTCTTTGATATAATAACCTTATGGTTTCCATAAATGGTAAATACGATTATTTCATTTCCGGATGGGCGGACTACCGCCCCCTCAAAGTGATATAACTCGTTCATTCCATTCGTGGAATACATAAGAGATAGAGTTAATGAAATTATATATGATATTATATTGGTATTATAATATACCCATTTATCATTATCTTTTCATTCCATTAAAAATACGAAATTGAAATGAAAATAGCATTTATGTGTACGTACAACTTATCGTCTCCATGAACTGTGCATTTCATTTCATACCTCGAAATGTTATGTACTATTATAAATAAATACAGAAACTGGATATATAAGATATATATTATATCTAAATATTTAATATCATTATTTATATAATGAAATTTTGACAACATGGATGACTTGTAAATATTAGAAGTTCATTTTTGACTCGAGATCCAAATATCGACAAAATGACCATTATTAACTTAAATGATACATAATGTTTATAACATGACAATAAGTGATATAAAAAGAATAATATAATTGATAAATGTTCTTAGGATTGTATAAATTAACATTATTTTATTATTGATGACATTATTGAACGAATGGTTCAAGTCATACATGAGGAAATGGACTTCGTCTCAATCTTTTTTCATTGAGGGATATTTTGTTGTATACCAGTCTTTCTATTATACACTGTATAAAAACCATTGAACATTAATTTCATTCAAAGGTAATCATTTTCTATTAATGATTTTACTAAATTACAAATATGAATATATCTTTTTAACATAAGCGATGACAACGACCATTCTGCACCCACGAGTGTTATTCGATCTTTGGTTTTCATAACAAGCCATAATGTTTATAGAAGCAAACTAAATACCACATACTCTATTATGTATTTTGGTATTTAAAATGGTTTTAATAATGGATTTGTTTTATAAATATATTTAAATGTTATATTTTAATTGAAATGTGGAAATTTTATCTTACTTTTATGTTTGTTTTATGTTTTATGATTATGTTATGTTTTTTGGGGATTGTATACGCATGCAGGTTATTACACGATAAAACTAGGGTGGGTGAGCCTGAGAGAGATCTACAATGTATTAGGTAACGTGATGGAGGTTAACATGAATGCTTATCCTATGAGATTTAGGGAATATACTGTGATTGGAATTCCAAATGTAACTCTCTATGCGGTTGCGAAAGCTACAATGTAAGTTGGTTATAGATGCCACATGATAATTTTATGATTTGTGATTACAATGTGTTATTCATAAATATTATGATTTCATTAGGTATGTTAAAAATATTATTTTTTTATAAAATATTATTTTCTATCATTATTTGTTAACCCTTACATATCTTTTTATACTCATCCGATGTTTTTAAATATTTTTCCTTGGACATAAATATGAATTGGGTCAAGGATGTGATTGTGGAAAAGTAATGTTGTCTAAAACAAGGAACTCGACATGACTCTTTTCTTCAATAGTTTTTATTATATGAAAAAATGGAAACTAAGTATAAGTGTCTACTTTATAATTTTTGAGATATTATGTAATAGTTATGGTCTAATTCTTTATAAATTTGTACCTGAAAAGATCATTAATGTCAATTATCCATTTAATTCAAGATTATGTAATGTTTTAAGGGTGATTCCTTATAGTTGGAATCAAAGGTTAGTTTAGATATTTTGAGTATTTAGGATATTATTAAATTAATATCCATAAATTAATTTATGTTAATATTAAAATTATATAGAATTTACAGATTACCATGTTTATTCGCCTAAGATATTTTAATGTTTCGAATGGTTTTGTGTAGAGGAAACATGGCAGCTGTGATAGGATGACATTTGGAGGAACATAACCTTTCAAATCAGGAACCTGAGATGGTCAGAATAAGAACTGAACAGTTTGTTAAAATGATGTAACAATTGACTCAGGCTATAAATAATGGTTTTATCCATGCACGAGATCAGCCAGATCTACCACAGAGGAACAAGTTGGTTGGGGAGCACTTAATGAGGAAACATCCTCCATCATTCAGAAGATCTTCTAACCTCGTTCCAGTAGAATGGTGTATTAAAGAACATGAAAATATTTTTAATGTCATGGGTTGTTCAGAATATCAAAACAGTAGTCCCACTGTTTACCATTTTGAAGGTGAAACCGATCAGTGGTGTTCAATGGTGGAACATATCTGGGATAGTGAGGAGATTGATACTCTTGATTGGGATGAATTAAAATGTATGTATATTGAGAAATATTTTCCTTAGGTTGTTCGTCTTAGGATGGGAAAACAATTCCTAGAATTTAGTTAGGAGAATGACTTAGTGGCTTCTTATGAAATAAAATACACACGACTATCATGGTATTCTCTAAATTACATTAAAGATATTGATAGTAAAATTAACAATTTTACATAGGATTAAAGCCAACTTATTGAAGGGATTTAGAGTCTCATGAGTTCAAAAGTTTGAAGAAACCTGTTCAATGTGTGGAGAAGGGGGAAATGGAGATTTCTAATGATCTAATGTTCTTTAACAAATAATAGAATAAGAGGTTGAGGTGGTAGATAAAAGGGACGTACTCTTCAAAAAAGTCTGATGGTTAGAAACTTAAGTATGCATTTTGTGAAAATTGGGGTAAAAATCATGTTGGGGAATGTCTTTTTTATTCTGGTAAGTGCTACCAATGTTTTAAAATAGGATATAATTCTCGTAATTTCACCGAGAATGATCTGGTTATTGGTAAGACAAAATCTTATTTATAGTCTGTAAAATGTTTTAAGTGCAAGGAAATGGGTCATTATGCAAATGGGTGTCCATAGAAGAAGTCAACAGAGGGAATTAATCCATGAAACAAGTTGAAATAGGTCATGAAATCCTTTTCAACAACTTAAATAGATGTTTTGCCATCAAATTAAGTAGTATCATGTACACTCTTTGTTTTTTCAAATTGTCCTAATGTGTTTTTTGATTGCGGGTCAACACATTCGTTCATTTAGGTGAACTTTTCTCATAAATTTGTAATTCCATCTCTAGATATTAATAGTGAATTTATGAAAAATAATTGGCAGAAATTTTGAGAAAAAATGAAATAATAAGAACTGTCTTGTCCTGGTGTGTGGAAAGAATCTACCTATAAACCTTGTTATTTAGCCTCTGGTAGAGTTTGATATTGTTTTGGGAATGTATTGGCTTTACATTTAACATGATAATATTTACTGTCGAGCAAAAGTGGTTTTTTAAGAAATATTTATACTTTGTGTACATGAATGAACCCTTAACATTGATAACATATCCAAAAGATGAGAAACTAGTAAAATATGGAAATTAATGTTACCTTGAACATATTTTGGAAAATAATGGAACTGTCCAGATTAATGTTGTGCCTTTGTTAAGTGGGTATCTTGATGTTTTTCTTCATTGGTTTATTTGTATAATTCCTGATTAGAATGTTAAATTTACTATTGACTTACTTCTTGATTCTAAACAAATTTCAAAACCCCCTTATCAAATTTCTCAAATTGAACGTTTAGAGTTAAAGAAGAAATTACAGGAGTTATTAGATAAAGGTTTAATTCAACCAAGATGATCACCATGGGGTGCATATGCCTTTTTTGTTAAATGACTTAATAGTTTAATGATACTTTTCATTGATTATAGAGAATTTATTAAAATCACTTTTAAGAACAAGCATCCTTGGACTCATATTGATTATTTATTGGATCTGCTCCCTAGTGCTCAATATTTTTAGATGATTGTCTTTATTTTAGGGTACCATCAGTTGAAAGAAAAGAAAGTATACATTCTGAAGACTGTATTCCATACTATATTTGGCCATTATGAATTTCTGGTTACGACTTTTGGATTAACCAATACACCAAGTGTATTCAGGGATCTTATGAATAGAATTTTCTATGAGTTCTAGGATAAGAATGTTGTTTTGTACATTGATGATATTTTGGTTTATTCCAAATGTAAATAGTAACATGAATGTCATTTAATGTTTTTCCTTCAAACCTTAAATGAAAAGAAACTGTTTAGGAAATTCAGCAAGTTCAAGTTTTGAATACAATAAATTTTATTCCATGGTCAAATTATTTAAAAAAATTGCATTACTCTTGATCCTGCTAATATAATGTTGTTTATGAATGGCCAAGACCCAAAAATATAACTTTAATCCATATTTTCTTGTTTTGGAAGGTTATTACCCCAGTTTTTTTTTTGAAAAAAACTCATTTTTATCAATCCCGCTGACTAATTTAACTCAAAAAGGTGTTAATATCTTTTGGACAAATGAATGTGATTATTGTTTTCAGGAATTGAATAGAAGATTGGTGAATGAACATTTTTTACATTACCTTCTAGAAATAGTGTTTTTTTATCTTTAGTGATACTCTATTGAAAGGACATGGTTTTATCCTTATACAGAATGATTGAGTAACTTCATAAGCCTCACATTAGTTTAAACCTCATGAGTTAAATTACCCAACACATGATTTTAAATAATCTGTTGTTGTTTTTTCATAAAAAAATTATATGCATCATTTGTATAGAATAAAATGTGAAATATATACTTACCACAAATGTTTAAAGTATATATTCACTTAGGAAAAATTAAACATGATAGAGAAGAGAGGGTTGGAATTAATAAAGGATTACGATTGTAGAATCCTTTACCGTCCGGGAAGAGAAAATACTATGGTTGATGCATTGAGTTGAAAAATCAATGCCTCATTAACCATGATACGTTTGGAATGAGATCCATTGGTTTTTGATTTGATGAACGTTGTTATAAAAGTTTTTGGTTTAGGAAATTATTCTGTTTTGTTTTATCAGGGAGTGAAATCATCTATATGAGACAGAATTAATCAAGTGCACATGAAGACACTGAGTTGCCAAAAAAGGTAGAGTTGGTTCAGAAGGTATTTTTTCCTGATTTTTAAATTGATAATGATTGTTTTTTGAGGTTTGTGAAGAGATTATGTATGACTTGTGATTCAGTGTTCAAAAAGATTTAATATGTAAAGATCATAGTTCTCTGTTTTCAGTTCGTCTTGGCAGTAATAAGATGTATGTATATCTTTAGGAGTTTTACAACTGAAATGGAATGAAAATAGATATTACAGACTTTATTGTGAAGTGTTTGACATGACAATACGTTAAAGCAGAACGATAGTTACCGATAGAGATGCTTTAGTTATTTTTGGGGATAGAGTGGAAATGGTAAAATAAATCCATGGAATTCATTGTGGGATTTCCTAAGATATATCTAGATAATAAGGAAATCTTGGTTATTGGTTACCAATTGACTAAATCTTCTCATTTCCTTCATATTTGATATTCATCATCTCTAGATCAACTTTCTTTATTTTATGTTAAAAATATAGTTAGGTAAATGGACTTCCCCTCTCCATTTTATCTGACCATGATCTCGGGATTACTTCTAACTTTTGGAATGTAATTCAGAAGTTGTTTGGTACTGAATTAAATTTCAGTACATATTTTTATCCTCAATCATATTGGCAGTCAGAACAAACAATTCAGACCATGGAGGATATGTTACATGATTGTTCACAGGATTACTATGGATATTGGGACCAACATATTTCTTTTGTTAAATATTCATATAATCAAACATTTCATTCTAGTATACATATGGCTCCAATTGAAGAATTATATGGGAAGAAGTGCTGAACTCCATCTTTTTGGGATCATGTTGGTGAAAGGAAGTTTATGGGACAATAATTTGAAGAAGCGGTGGCCGAAAATGACCAGTTGATTCAGAAGCGAATGATAATAGCTCGGAGAAGGTGGAAACGTTATGCGGATATCCAAAAGAATGGTCTTTTTTTAGGTTGGTGATCATGTATTTCTCAATGTTTCTCCACGGAAGAGTGTGATGTGTTTTGGAAAGAAGGTAAAATTGGGTCTGTGGTTCATTAGACCTTATGAAATCCTCAATAAAGTTGGATTAATTTCCTATAGAGTTTCTTGACCTCTATGTTTATCACAGGTACACAATTTTTATCATGATTCAATGTTGAGAATTTATATGATGGATCCATCTCAGGTTTTTAACCCAGATATATTTCAGTTGGAAGAGAATATATCTTATAAAGAACTACCAGTCTAGATTATTGACGAAGGTAGCAATGGTTGTGGAATAAGGCAATTCATCAGGTAATGGTTTTTTGGAAAAACCATATGGTTGAAGAGGCAACAAGGGAATCTAAAAATTCTATGAGGGATAAATACCCATACATATGTTATTAGTAAATAAAAAATGTGAGGATGCAATTTTTAAAAGGGGTAAGGAAGTAATATCC
Organism: Viscum album; assembly: GCA_963277665.1. Lineage (NCBI taxonomy): Eukaryota > Viridiplantae > Streptophyta > Magnoliopsida > Santalales > Viscaceae > Viscum > Viscum album. Next base: position 1,016,577,518 of record OY728140.1, on the reverse strand, counting down.
CATTTAAATAAAGAATAATAGATTTTAACGTTTATTAATATTTGTGAATTAAATATTAAATTTTACATTAACTGAGATGTTGTGTTTGATGACGTACCTGATACGCAACAACATGTTTTTTTGAAATATTATGTTTCACACAATGTTGAGTCTTATTAAAAAAAATAATTATATAATATTATTTTAAATGGTTGTTAGCGCCTAGTTTTAGTAATGGTGGTAATGAATAGAATTAACTAAAATATGATTATAATATTTTTTAAATGTATTTACATTTATACAAAAAAATTAGAGGCTAAAAATTTGAATGAATCTAATTTTAAACAAAAATATTCTATTATTCATTAAAAAATGGATTTAACTCCTTTTAATGGGAACCCTCATTAAATATAGTTTTTTTCACTTTAAGGAGTTCTATTTGACAAATTAAAATTCTTCTTCAGAATCGGGACATCAAAATTTACATTGGGTAAATTTGTTGTGTTTTTCTAATTAAATTCAAATTTTAATGAATAGTGAAAATAATGTATTTTAATTCAAAAATGCCTCTTAATATAATTTATTTATATGTTTCAGTTATATTTTTAATTTGTTTTTAAATTTAATTAGATTATTTTTTAACAATTTAATCCAATTTTGGTAATTTTATATAATTTAACTTCGAAATTGGAAATAAAAAATGGTCAATCTTTTGATAGTTATTATTTATTAGAAACATGCTTTTGGTTTTGACAACGAGAATTAATTTTTAATTAATTAATCCAAGTTATATGTTTATAATTTGGTAAAGTAAAAATCATTTTGGAAATGGAATATCAAATATATCATAGCCGTAATTATTTCTATTTTATTGAAAAACATTAATTTTTAGGAATTATGAAAATTGAAATCCAAAAATATTACATACAATGTTGTTATTAGTTAGTAAAATTCGGTTTAATAGGACGAAAATTATTTTTGGTTAATAATAACTTTTGACATTTATTTACCGCAGTTAAAGGTAAATATGGTAATTCAAGGTAAAATAATATTATAATAATATTAAATATCCATAATACTTATATTAACCTTATTAGATGATTAATGGATGACCAAGACAATCTTTGGGTGAGAATATTTTCCTTTAAAAGCCACATGGGTAAGATAATGATATTAATAACGTTTTATTTAAAGTAAAAATTAAAATAACGGAAACATGTATTGTCTTTCTAAAACAATTTTAATGTTGCGTTATATAATTGTTATATTTGACAATAAATATTCTTTATAAAGCAAAAAATATTTTATACATCATGTTATTTTATTTATAATTTTTTTACATCAAATAAATTAAATTATTTATGACACTATAAGGATGCATTGTTTACCACATTAATGAATGATTTAAATAAATAAGATTATAAAAATTAATAAAATATCCAAAACATGTAAAATTCTTATTGGATAAATTTATTTCAAACATTAGTCAACTTATATTCTAATTTAATATGTTTTGGACTTTAAGAAATAGAAAATCATTGTATAATAACATAATAGTTTCAAACATTCCAAAAGAGCCCCTCCACCAATTATAAAATTCCCTCAATGATAACCCATTAACCACACATCTAGTGCCCCATGTCCATCCAACCTCTTACAAAATAAACTTTTTATAGCCCTTTATTCCACCTAGAAGCCTTAACTTATGCATAAGTTACTTCAATAATTCCTTTTGGTTCAATTGATAGAGAGTTACCTGATTTAAAGGTAACAACTTGTTTTATGTTCTTTTATTTTAGTTTACATCTCCATCCCCCTAAACTATTCTTATTCCTTCCTTTCATAAATGAAAAATTATATTAAATATACTAGTTTTTTGTTATGAGAACTATTCGGGAAACACTTTCACACACCTCCATTAAATGGGTAACGAACATACTGTTTCTGTGGGCGGTGATCTACTGGCTCATGAAATGCTGATTGTTCTATCATCTAATACCTCCTCTTATTGTGGAAATTGTGATGGAAACATAATTTTATGTCATATATATTAAAAATATATTTTCTCAATTACTTTATATTTTTAATTTAAAGAATACCTATATGGATTCCATAATAGGTAAACATGGCAATTTCATTTCAGGATGTGTCGACTACCACCCCTTCAAGGTGATATAACTCATTTATGCCATACATGGAACATATAAAAGATAGATTAAATAAAATTATATATTATATTATATTGGAATTATAGTATTCATATTTATCATTAAGATTTAATTCCATTAAAAATATGAAATAGAAATGAATGCATCCTTCATGCGTACGTACGGCTTACCGTCTCCATGAATGGTGAATTTCATTTCTTACATACAATTGTTACATAGTAATATAAATACATATATATAATGGATATATTATATATATGATATCTAAATCTTGAATATCAATCTGAAATAATGAACTTTTGACCACATGGACAACTGGTAAATATAAGAAGTTCATTTTTGACTAAATTACAAAATATCGAAAAAATACCATTATTATCTTAAATGATTACATACTGTTTATAACATTGAAAAAAAGTGATATAAAAAGAATTATAAACTTAAGAAAAGCTTCTATGCAAGTATAAATAATCATTAGTTTATTATTTATGAGATTAATGAATGAACGATTCAAGATGGACATGAGGTAATGGACTTCATCTCAATCTCTTTTCATTGATGCATATTTTTTATATTACATGACATTCATTTATAAACTATATTATCACATTTTACTTGTCATTTAATTAAAAGGGAATCTTTTTCTATGAAGTGTTTTACTAAAATAAAAAAAAGGAATGACTCTTTTTAATATTAGTAGTGACAATGACCTTTCCACCACCGCTAGTATTATTTCATTGTTGGATTCCTTTACAAGCCATAATGTTTTTAAAAGGAAAATAAATATGATATACTAATTTTCATAATTTGGTATTGAAAATGGTTATGATTATGTATTTGTTACATTAATATATTTAAATGATATATTGTTATTGAAATGTGGAAATGTTATGTTTCCTCTATGTTTTTATTATTATCAATATGTTGTGGTTCCTGGGCATTGTTTACGAATACAGGTGGTTCCATGATAAACCTAGGGAGGGTGACCCTGAGATATCTCTCCAATGGATTGGGTAACGTGACATAGGTAAACATAAATTTTTCTCCTAAGAGATTTATGTAATATACATTGTTTGGTATGCCAAATATAACTCCCTACATGGTTGTGAATGCTACTATATAAATATAATGTGGTTCCCATAAGTTAACTTTAGAAATTAATGATAAATATGTGTTATTAATAAATCTTAAGATTTCATGAAGTATGTTAAAATGTTTTTTATGAACTAATGAATTTTTTATTTTATAACATTTACTTGTATTTTTATTCTCATCCCATGTTTTGAAATGTCTTTCACAGGATTTAATGATAAATAGGGTGAAGGATGGGATCAAGGAAATGTCATGCAGTCAAAAACATAGAACTTGATAGGACTCTTTTTTTCAAGAGTTATTATTTTATGAAAAAACAATAAACTGAGTATAAGTGTCTACTTTTTAATTTTTGAGATGTAATGTAATAGTTATGGACTAATTATTTTAAAATATAAACCTAAAAAATCATCAATTTGAATTATCCATTTAATTCTTATTGGGTAATGTTTTAAGGATGGTTCCTTATAACCACAATGTTATAGATATAGTTCTATTCCAATAATATAGGGTTTTCTTAATTAGTGAATTATATTTTATAGGTTAAAATATGAAAATTATAATTACAATGACTTATGATGATGAGAATTTTGAATTATGTTTTATATATTTTATTCTGGACTTATATTATTATTAAATTAAATTATTTTTATTTATTATTGATGTAAAATTATACAATTATAAATCCCTTTCAAGTGGTGTTAGTTTGGTAAACATTTCCACATTATATTGAAACTATTGTTTTAAATGTTTTTGAAATTTATGTCTAATTAAAAAGTTTCTTAGGGCTGATATAATTTTACAAATTGAATATAATAACCATTAAGGAATTAGTGGGAATGTTTTCAAAAATATGGATGTGAAATATGTTAGATTTTATTTAAATAATATCAAAATCTATTTTAATATTGCTATTAAAATAAGATTGAAATAATATTTTATTTTCATACACACACATGGGGTTTGGTTATTTTTCTTGTGTACATAGGAATTTCTCTCATCATCATCATAATTTCATTTTTATATTCTTGGTCAATTAATACTGGGTTTTTTCATCTTTGAATGATATTTGGTTTGATAATGACTTATATTATCACATTGAGGCATGTTTGTTTATTTTTTTAAATATAATTGATCCTATTGGTCTAGAAAAAATTTATTTCATTCTATTCTGGTGGTAATGATAAATTTAGACGGAGTTTTTGGTGTTTTTAGAGTACTTCTATAAAATATGAATTATGGATGGTCGGCTAGAATGTTTCATTTATATATAATTGTCTTGTTTTATATATATCTAATTGTATTATTCTTTGGTTTGCTTTAGATATTTTAATTATATGTATCCATTGAAAAAATTTAGTATTCATTCATGACATTATATTTATTGGTGAATTTATTACCACATGAAATTATTTTCTTTTTTAGACCTAGTTTCTATCCCAAGGAAATTAGTGACACATAAAAAAATGGGTTTTTTGAGAAAATTAGTAATACAGTAGCCTATTATTATATTTTTAGTCCCTGTGAGAAAGAATATAAATTTTAGGTCTTTGGATGTAGGATTAATAAGAGTTTCATGGGATATTACTCATTTTTAGCCTTATATTATAAGGGAATATTATTTTTCATGTTTAGATCAGTGAAAAAATATTTTCAAATGATTAATAATAATGGTAGATAACTTAATTGTAAACACCAAACATTATGTGAATAATGACATCTTGTAAAATAATTATTTAAATTTCATTTTTATAACATAGTCATTAAATTAGAAGAATAAACAAGAATAACCAAATTATGAAATAAATATGGGACTCATATATTGTAAATATATTTGTTAATGAATAAAATGTATATTGTCAAATTCTTTTATTATCATTTAATTCTTTAAAAATATATTTTATTTAAAAATAGTTTTTATTAAATTAATTGGAGGTAAATTATAATTAATTCATTCCATATAGTTAATTATAGTTTTTATATTAATATAATTTTTAAATTAACAATTTAATATTACCATATGGTTTATTTTTTCCAGAGAATATTGACATTCATGCTAACATTTAAAAAACACTTTTTTTAGAAAATCAATTAATTTATTTATGTAATTTAATTTTAGATTACTCTAATGTTTCAAATATACACATAAAGTAAAATTTTTATAATATCTACCAATATAGTAAAATTAATTCTATTCAAATCATTGTTATATATTACTTCTTTATAACTTATTTATCAAGCATAAAAACATATTTTATTAAAAACTAATCTTTTTGTGTGCCATGTGTTTTTATCATAATTAATAAAAAAATTATTTATTGTTAAATTTTGTTAAATGAATACATTAAATATTAAAGGAGATATTTTAAAATTCATTTTTGTTTTGTTTCATGGAAATTAGTGGGAGTTAATTTTTTTTTACCCAAAAAATAAAATTAAAAATAACGTGGTTTCCTTATGCATTTCTCGATTTTTCTAAAATTATTTAATGAAACATGTATAAATTTAATCTGTTAAAATGTAATAAATAATTCGTACTATGATAGATAACATATTAGAATATGGTAGACATAATTTTCTATCAAAAATCACTAGTTTAAATATAAAACATTCTTTACAATAGTTATGGTTAAAACCCTATTACCAAGGGGATATACTAATATATATGGTTAGGAAATACATATTAAATTATACCATGAATACATTTCAAATGGATATAGACATTATAAAAGATTATCTTTGATTTAAATTCTAAACGTTTCTACATTATCTTGATTTTGACTATATATTATTGAAATATTTATCCAATCCCGTGTGTCTCCATCTTCGAACTTATAAAAGGAAACAAATTCTACTCCCTTACTCACAACACTTATTCCTTTTATCTAAGAAAATACCTACACTGATTCCTTAATATATATCAACATATAATAATGGACACACTTATATAATTATTAGACTAAATATTCAGGGGAATTGGTGTATGAAAAGTATTAGTCCAAAATAATTTTAATATATCGCAACTGGGGATTTTCAATTTTATTTCTCCATCCATATACGAAAACCCACGTTTATCGATCAAAACATGATTAATAAAGTATAAAAAATATAATATGATGTTCATTTTATATTGGTAAATCCATGTTCCACATATTATCCATGTATTTTCAATTAAATTGGAAATTAATTTATCACTTGTGTGTTTGTATGGAAAAATTCATCCACACTGGTATATGATTCAATTTCCATCCCCAAAACCAATTTTTTTAAAAAAGTTTTTATTAAAAAATTATATTTTATTTTTATGATATTATTAGTAATATTGTTACATAATATATTAATTTTCATTCTTTCAAAATTTCAATAGAAAATGAAACAAATGTTTGTGTGTCTGTATAAACTACCTTCTCAATGAACAGTGTAATTTTTATTACAATATCTACATATTTTTGCTGGAAATTAATATGAATATAATGAATATTTAAATGATATTTTTATAATAATTTTCTTTATAGATATTATGTGACCAATCCAATGTTGTAATATACGTAAGAGACGAATCAGAACATATTTTGAAAAGAAATATCTATGACATATATTAGTGATTTTGATGAAGAATTTTTTATGAAAAAATTAACGGATATTATGGGTAAACCATGTATTGAATTATTTGAATTAATATTAGTATTTTAAAACATTATAGTAAATTTAAAATTTTATATTTATTTTGAGTGTGAAAAAAATGAATGTGGAATATGATGTATGATTTTTTCATCTAAATATTTCTATGATCAGACATGTATGATATTATGAAATTATTTTTTATTAAGAAATTTATATAAATCCCCATTGAAATATTACATCATAGATCATTCTAAATTGATGGTATTATATGATTTAATTAATAATAATTCATTCATTGGGTTATGATTAATATTTTTATTAATTGGTATGGGTTTTCAATTAAAATAAAATTATTAATGTTTTTATACATAAATTTACTTTAGAAAATTATATAATGAATATATGATTATATTTATTTCTTTTGAAAAACTATTTTTATTTTTGTTTTGAAATAAAAATTGTTCATTTCTTTTTCATGACACGATATACTCAATGTTATGAATGAATATTTTTAAGGATAGCTAATTATATTTTTCTTTGGTTGTGAATAATTTGCATCCATGTCCAAATCCTTCATAATACATTTTCTATAATTAATTCTATATTCTCCAATGAATGTAAAAATTATATGATTAATTTTTTTTAAATTAATATAACTATTTAAAAATAAATTTCTTTTATATTATAAATGATTATGGTAATGTCAAAATCTATAATAGATTTTTTTTATATATAACACATAAAAAATTATTCAATCAATAATGAACCCCAAATAAATTGAATATTATTATTTCTGATTCTATGTTTTATCAATGAATTTTTTTCATTAATGATTTAGAATTGTTTGTATATTAAATATATTATTTCAAAATGTAAGGGATATATTCCTCATGAAATATTCATCTGAATGATTAGTGGGATTTTTCATCTATAATAAAATACTTTGATTTATGATATGATTTAATAGGGATATGATTCCAACAAACTATCATTATTATTCATTATTATGGGTTTTCATAATGATTATCAAATATTTATGAAACCAATTTTAATTTCAATTGGATATGTTTTGTTGATAAAATAAAATTGATCAAAAAAAGTTTTCATTATAATTACTTTTTAAGATTATGTAATCAGTTTGAACATTATATTCCCCTAATTAACTGGTTAAATATTAATATAAATAAGAAAAATTTAATATATTGGAGGTAATCCCCATCCGAAAAGATGGGTTTTTTGATGGTTATCCAATACAAACCAAAGGTAAATGGGATGTTCCCCCATGCATAAATTAGGTATGTATGTGGTCATCTGAACCCATATATTCGATGATATACATGGTGGGTATAATATCTATTTGGTTTCAAAGATTATGTATATTCCAAAAATTATTCCCCAAATTTATTACTAGATATTATGAAAATTTTATTCTATGGTGGATTTTATTCATTAATTCCTATATGACTCGGTTATTATGAATTTCCAATACTATTCAATGACATATAATTACAATCCATGAATTTATGGGTATGATTACCAATTTTTTACATCATGTTTTAATACCCATATATTACATTCTAACTAAAAATTATTAGTTATTGATATCATAATTTTTTAACATAATTGCGAATACAATCTCACCATTATTATATATTCTTCTCCTCTTGATATGAGGAATAATTATATGACTAAAATTTATAATAAGGTTTCTATGTGTGAATATATTAGTTAGTGATTATTTATAAATATTATAGACTAGTTGTTTATGAATAAATTTTTTAAAAGTCACTAAACCCTTAAGTGTTTGCGGTCGATTGAAATGTTATGAAATTAATATTCATATAATAAGATGTAAAATTTATATATGAAATTGTAGGGTCACCATTGTTGTTATTAAAGATGGTTTTAGTCATTTTTTAGAATATATAATGAGAATACATAATTATATAAATTTTAAATAATTATATATAAAAGAGAACACCATTTATTATACTAAATATTGGTGTTTTGGTTTTCTAAAAAATATCATTGAGTTGATTCTAGAAAAGGGGTTGATTATGTATTAACATAATAAATAACAATTCATGGGTTGATTTTAAAACAAATATCCAGGTCATGATTCTAGAAAATGTGTAACAACTACAAAAGGGGAGGATTAGGTATTACATAATAATTAACATTTGATGACATGTGGTCCTAAGATTATACACCAAACTAGAATCTCTTGAATGATATTTATTTGAATCTTTAAATTTTCATTATTAAAAATCATGGATGATATGAATATATAATTACCGTGGATTTCATATGTGATACCTTCGGTGTTGTAGATTGAGAATAATAAGTCATGATGTACGCATACAATGAATGATTATTCTGGATTATATTATTAATAATTATCATTATTATCTAATGCACGATGAGTTTAGGTTTTATTTAATTTTTAAGTATAAGTAATGATGTATACATTTAATGTGAAGGGGGATTAAATGATTACCCTCAGGAGAAGCCAAATGATATTGGTAATGGATTGTAAAACCATTTTTTATGCTCATCCAACTATCATAATATATAAATAATATTGTGACCATATGATAGTTTTCAAATGAACAAGATAATTGAATAATGGAGATTCATGAACACCATGTAGGAATTAATATTCCCCTTACTGTATATTTTTAATGATAGAATTAACATCTATGTAATGGTCTCACGGGATTAGATAGATTTATTATGTTTGGAAAATAAGGATATAGAGGAATTAATATTATCGGAAAAAATAAATGTGCAAAGAAATATCATAAACTACATCGTAAGTTTACATTTATCATTTAATGTAATATAAGTGGTGATCATTGGAATTAACTAAGGAATTTACCTAATCTGTGGTCTAACTCATAGACCTAGAATGGTCATGTTTAACAAAAACAATTAATTTTTAATGATTGGTCTACTATGCACTAGGATTAAATATTAATATTCTTGAATTGTATTATTAATAATATTATAGTTATAATAATCATGAAGAAATATAGGATTTTTCTATATTTTTCTTAAATTAACGATATAGTAAAATATGAATAATTGTACAAATAATTAAATAAATTTTATTTACTAGTAAGATGAAATATTTTAAAGACACATTATATTGTAAAATATATCCCTAAAAGTTTTCCTAATGTTGAGATATTCATGTTTATTTAGTAAAAATAGAGGATTTGGTCATATAATCTGAATTAGATTGTATTTGTGACCTAGAAATTTATTTTTCAAAAAATGAAAACATGATATCTATTTTAATTAATTCTAATTAAATAAATTTTTTAAATTTTTAGAATATATTCAATATATTTTATTTTATTTTAATATGGATTTAGATACTAGTTTTATAGTTATTTTTTATTGATATTTTATTGTGATTCTACAACATCCAAATAATTTGACCATAAATTATTTTTAAATAAATATTTATTAAATAGATCATTTAATAATTTAAAAAATTATGGATTAATGATATTGTAAATAATTCTTCATAATCAGTATCAATTTTTTTTATAAAATAATTTATATTATTACAGTTATTAAAAAGTATAACTTTAATTTTCAATGAAAATTTAATTTTTTTTATCAATTTAAATATTATATTTTTTAATATATTGTTATTTTCAAACTAAAAATATATACTTTCATTGAATACATAAAAAGATATGATTATGTTATGATAAAAATAAATAAATAAATATAAATTTAATTGAAAATCTATTCTAAAAAAAATTCATAAAATAAAATATTAATTAAAAAAGTGTATTTAGAATGAAAACTAATTATGGATTATTTAATGGATCATTTATTCTGTGATGAAAATCTATTTTTTAAAAAATATTAAAAATTTAAAATTTTTCCATCTGAATATGTTATTGTTTTTTAACAAATCGGTTATTAATAAAAAATATATTTATTAGATCTAGAAAGTGTTTATAATATTTTATGTTAAATAGTTGTAAAATATTAAATGATAATAAAACTGTGATAAACAACCCAACGTATGTAAATATTAACATTAATATATTTTTAATTAAAATGTTATTTCAAAATATTATTAATTTGGATTGACCGTGTTTTGATAAAATTATTAAAAGATTGAATTGGATATATATCTATGATAATTATATAAATAAAATATATTATATATCATAAATGCAGATAATTTAAAATTTACATTGAATCAAAAGTATTTCCCACCAAGCTTGCAAGGGACCCACCTCAAACATGTGAAACCAATTATCAACTATATGGTTGAACTTTCAACCTAGTAGTTATAATGATAAGGTGATAACCTATATGGACATACTACTATGTTCTCATTTAATGATTTTGAATATAAATTACATATATGTACATATATTGCATGTATGTTTTGAAGCTTTATAGATGTAAATAGAATACCTTCAGAAAAAAATTATTTAAAATTCATCAAATTTGTATCTAATGTGATGATGAAAAAAAGGAAGTTATCCCATGGAATCAAGTAAAAGTTTTCCTAAACGTGACACTACTAGTGCCTCTTATATTATATATGTATTTTCTAATATCATTATATTTTCTAATTATTTATTATTTTGATCATAATATTTGAAGGATTTCATGAAAACATTTCAGTTAATTTTATAGGTTTAAATATTTAAATTGAAAATGATTTTCATTATTTTTTAGATCATCGATTATGTTAAAAAAATATTTTTTATGGATATAAATAAAAATTATATATTATTATTTCAGGGATACTATTTTTTCAAATAGGTTTATTGTGAATGTATCATTCTGAAAAGTATTCTATTGATAAAATAAATTTATTTTTGACTAGATTTAAAACCACATAATAAGATTTCTTATTCTTAGAAAATTTTTTAAAATGATTCTCATAGGATTTTTAGAAGCCCAAAATATATTTAGATTCATTTGATGAGAATATCTGAGTGATGCATAATATATGTTTATAAACTTTTTATGGGAAAATGATATATTTTATGGTTCCTTTAATCATAAAAACAAAAAATGGAAACATATATTTATTTGAAATAGAATAAATAGTTCATAATTTATATATATATATATAATACATGTTTTTATCACTAGATTCAAGAGTGTGGTTTCGTGGATTTCTTATTTTGGAATCATAGTGATGATTTCTAAAACATTGGAAATTGGGGGAATTTAATTTGAGGATGATCTAAGAGATATTGGATTTCATTAAAGCAAATATGAAATTAATTTCAATTCAATGATTAATAGTATAAAGTATTTTTAATCCTAGTATTATTAAATTATGAGAAGAAATATTTTAAATATCATTAATTTCAATGAATGGATTCTTATGGTACATTTTATTTAAGGGTGTAGAATATAACAACCCATGAATCCGTGTATAAATTTTATTAATTAATTTTTTATTAGATTGCCTATTTCATATTTTACAGAAACAAAGGATTATTTAATATAAATTTAAATGTTCTCCAATTCTCAATTTTAATTGGTTTATAAATTGAGATTACATATTGAAATCCAACCCAATATTACTTTCACTTAACATGACATGGAATTTTATTTTATTAATGTAATTATAATAATTATTTAGTAAATATTGAAATTAAATAACTTAAAATATATTTTCATTTAATATATAAGAAAATATAATTAGTTTATTCTAAAAATAAATTATAATGTATAAAGGGAATTGGAATTAGTAAAATTCGAAGTGAAATTTTTAATTCATTAAAATTTGAAACTTATTAATGCCTCAATATTTTTCCAACTTAGTAATCTTGTTGTCTGTTGGTATTTGTGGTAGGTTCAACAATCCTTTGGTGTCTTAATTTATCATATAGATCCAAATGATATTAGGGTTGATTCATGTTAATATTTATGTGGAAATTATAGGTGAACCAGGACCCTTAGGTTATGATGGTGTATTTTTTCCTCAATAAGGTCTCATTAAGGAATTATTTTGAGATGTTATTGTGAATTGATGTGTAATTGAAGTTTAATTATGGTCTATGATCAAGGTAGTTAGTTATGAATTCCATATTGTTTTACTGTCAATATGGATGGAGTATGATTGATGTTTCTCTATTGAAATTAATATAAAACATTTCAGGACAGACCAATTGATAATGCTATCAAATTAGATTAACTATCTTCAACTTTTGATTCTAATTACACTGATGTTTCACTATTTTTAATGTGAGTAAAATCAGAATGTAGATTTTGTCTCTATGATGGAAATTATAGAGGCCAGTTTAAGATGGTTCTTTTTTATTATGGATTTCTATTCTTCTTTAGTTGAGGAGGATTCATGTGGTGATTTTCCTACCCGTCTCTGTAAAGACTATTTGTAATGTCTCATTATCTTCTTTTATTTTCTTAATAAATTTTATTAGAAGGCATGCCTTCCACCTAAACCTTTTTAGTTTTAAATATAATAATATTCGATTTTCTATACCTTTATAATAAATTATAAAATTTTAATAATAAATTTGTATTCTAAATGAAAACAAATTATTGAATATTTAAATGAAATTTTATTTTATAGGAATTTTTTATTCCTTGAAATTTTATTTATTTAATAATATTAATTTTTATTAATATATAGTTAATTGAAAAATATGTTATGAATCAATATCTTATGTTAATATTTCATTATAAAATTATTTAAGTAACATAAAAACTTTAGTAAGATACTGCAGGGAATATATTTCTCAACAAAATATTCTATACTAATATATTAATACTCATTGTGTTATAAAAACATATTAATAATTTTTGTAATAAAAGGTTAACCCATCTCAAAGGGGAACAACCTTAATCATATATTTGACTGATGGTTGAAACCATGGGAGGAAGACCACATCCTATTAATTTCGTGAGGTTGATAACATCTTTGGGAAGTCTTGTACGAACACAACCCCCCTAATAGTGCACACTCAGGTGAGTGTAGGGTCATTTCCCATCGCAAGTCAGCATGCCACACATGCATGGTGGTAAGAGTAGAGTGAGTTGCAGGAGTCGATTTCCCACACGACATTAATGATATTCCAAAAATATAATTAATCAAATATATAATATCCACAAGGGTTTAAAAATTATTATCAAATTGGGAAGCATGAGTGTTGTTCAAAATTATAAAAAAATATTAATGTCACTAATGGTCAATTGATTTATTATCAAATGTATATTCAAAATGATGATATTAATCAGGATGATGATGAATTTAAAGTATCTAAGTGATATTATTATTCTTATTCTCTTCTGTTTCTTATAATAGTTTCTTCCACAAACACTAATGGAAATCCTAGCACGATGTCATTCTACAAATTTTGTATTTTTTTATGACGAACATGTTATCTTTATTTTGAAAATATATAAAATATACTTATGGGAACATATCATCATAATAGATTAATTGATTAATCATTAACTAGATCTATAGTTACTAAAAAACTTAATTTTAGATATAAAATTACTATATATGTACAATTAAAAATCACACATAAAATAATAATATCACTTAAAATTATTGTTATGTATTTTGGTTGTCATGTCCTCCTCAAGTATCTAAAAATCGTAGTGATGAAATATATATATAATAATTTTTAAATACATATGTATACTATAAAGCCTTTAGTTTTGATTGTGGTGGGTTTCAAATTTTATATTTGTTAGTTTATATGTAAGAGCGATCTCCATGCATATATATATATATTACCATCAACATTAATATATTGATTTTATGTATATCATTTAAGATTCTCAGACAACCTAAAACACGAGTTACTTGTTTGGATAATTAAAAAACCAGATATCCCTTGATTTTCTATATCAATCAGAGTGTAAATATAGTATTAGGATATATATAGGATATATATATATATTACTATAAAATAAATGTACTTTTATCATCACATAATATTATATATGAAATTATATATTAATGGGGAAGAAAAATAAAGGATATTTCCATTGTTGGACTCACATATTTCTATTTAGGATACATAATTAAAAATTTACGTTATTAGTTTGTGAGATAAAACGTATGGATGAATATTACATTCATTATTATTATCTATGATCTCTTTGATCTTACACATGTAAAATGGTGTGAGATAATTATAATTTTATTAAACAAATATACTTTATATTTCATCTCAATATACTTTTTAAGGGTGTTATATGATAACATTTAATTTTAAAATGTTATCAAAACCCTTCAACAAAGAAAAAATGATTTAATTTTCAATATTTAAAAATATATTGTTAAAGGGATATTTAATTTTCTGAAAATATTATTTTACAAAACCAAAATCGAAGGAAATGTATTATACTCTATTTCTAAAATTCAATTTATAGAAAATATTATTTACATGAATTAATATTTATAAAATCACTAGTTGGTTTAATTTGTTTTTTATTATTGAGAATATATTATTTATCAACATTAAAAATGTTGAAAATTATAATATTTATGGTCATTTAAGATATATGATAATAACATTTAATTTGTTTTATAAATTATTTTATTTTAAATGTATTAGAATTTCAATGTGTTTTAATTTTACAGGAATATGGATTTAATACTTTTAATGGGTCTAAGCTTTAATATATATATATATATATATATTAAAATTTTTTATCATAATTTACATATATGTAATTTTTTTGAAAAAAAAATTAATGGTTTACAATTCTGAAATGAGGAACATCGAATTTTTTCTCTAAACATGTGGAACATGGTTATAAAATTTGATGATGAATAATTATGATTGAACCCATGGAAACACAATGTTTTTTTCTTAAATGTGAATCTACCAATGGAATGATGAATATCTTATGGTTTTTGATGTATCACTATACACGTAAAAATGTAATAATTTTCAATTTAATGTTTCAATGTTTTCTTGAAAATTATGGAGTTAATTTTAATCAGTGGTATGTTTTAAATTGAAATGGATTTTAAAAATTATGCATGCCTTCTAATGTTATTATAACAACCTATTGTTATGAATTAAAATAATAAAATTAACTTATTTATTCAGGAATTTAAATAAATTTTAAAAAAAATTATTGAATAAAATGTATCATTTTTCATAATTAGTTTATAATAAAATAATGTATTTTTAATGTAATTTCAAAAAACCCTTAATTATATATTTTATGTTCATACCCTCATTTAATATATATTTAAATAGTATTCTTAACAGGGCAAAAAAATTTGGTTTAATATCAATTTCGAATGATTGTGGATTGATTTTTATGTCATTTTTTTAATACATGAATATATTTCAAGGTTTTTCTTAATCTTCCAGATCTAGTACCAATTATTTCATTGGCTGTGTAAGTGGTTGTGTATTTGATAATTTATAATTTTATAAAATAAATTAAAATATTATTTATCAATTTAATTGAGGATACACATCTCATTATGTCTCAGATTAATGATTTTAGTATGTGCCAAAAAAATATATGATCCTAATATTCTCAATTTTGGTTTTTGAAATTACATGAAAAATATTATTTCTCCTTTATTGAAGGTGAATTGAATTTGGAAATATATTATTCTAATTATTATTCACAAAAGTAATTGTATTTAATTCTTCATAATAGTGAACAAAGTAATTTTGGAAATTTTTTTTCTGATGAATGAATTTGGTAAATCCCTGAAAATTATCTTTTAAATTGGTGTGATGAACCGTTTAAATTACAGTTTATTCATATTTTCAATCATAACATATAATAAATATGTTTTGTCTTAGAATCAGAAAATATATAATAGGAATATACATTCATCTTTTTATATTTATAATGATATAATATTTATTTATTTTTATACTTATGGAAAGATAAAAATCATCATGAATAATTACATAAAATGATGTTGGGGTGAAAAATTAATTAAAGATGAACCAAAAAATGAAATTGTTCTTATCAAAGCGAAATAACCATGAATTTATTTCTAGCCATATCATATTACATAATACAAGAATATTCACTCACATATAATAAATGGATCATGGTATAAAAAAGTTATCCTTCTTTGATTAAATTTTAATGAAATATTTTCATTCATTATCCATTTCGGATTTATAGTTTTGTTATCATTATATTTCTCATGATCATGATATTTACCAGTCATGAATAATATTTGTTAGTAATTGTTTTTTTATATCAATATGTTTAGTTCAATTTAATGTAATACTTTTTAGGAAAATTCTATTTGTGTTATTTTGCGGACCCATTTTGTTTCCCACATCATTATTATATTAGATGGTTTATTATATCATTTTATTATGTTGATTTCAAAAAATGTATTTTCAAATAATGACTGCTTCATTTTTGTGATTAATATTCAAATTAATGAATTTATTTACTTATGGAGGTGAAAATATAACAATATAAAAATAATTTCATAATGAATAATAAGCTCAATTTTCAGGCATAACATAATGAAACAATACTTATGGAAAATAAATTATAATATAAAAGTATTATTAAAAATTTAAACTTATAAAAAACCTTTTAACTTAGTTGTTTTTGTAAAATTACCATAATATTCTATATGGTATATTTTGGTATTATATATATAAAATTTATTTAATAATTATTAAAAAATATATACCCATTTTTTGATAACTTCCATTTTCTCCTTCCAAATGCTTTAGTATTCAATAAAATTTATTTCATTTTTAAAAAGGGATGAAATAATAAATTTAAATAATATGTTGAAATTTTATTAGATGATATTAATATAATTTTTAAAATAATCATTTCACTATTATCTTAGAGTTAATCTTTTAGAATTTGATGAAAAGGTTTTCTTTTATATGGATAAAAAATACATTTATATCAATATTTATATTTTAAAGTGATAACTTTTAACGGTAAAGTGATAACCCACTACCAACTTTATCATAACAGTATCATTAATATGACATGATAAAATCATCATAATCCCACACATCATAACAAAAAAATCGTACCAATTATAAAAATAATGAAGTAATTAAAATCTATTTTACATCTATTATAAGGATTATACCTATATATTTTTATAGTGTTAAGCCTTTACCATTGATATAGGATCTTCTTTGTTAAGGTCTTATAATTGATTACATATTTTTCCCTATAGAATTAAAAAACTCTTCTACAATTATATTATATTCATCGTAGCCTTTGATCAAAATATGTTCTTCTATGTTGAATAACTCACAGTGGTCATCATTGGTGTCCAAAAGAAGTAATTTGTTAACTATCCTTTACGTATCCTATAGGGGAGTTATTCATTATGTCCTCCTCCATTATTACTTTCCCAGAGTGTAATATTCTCTCCCTTGTACTTCTATTGTTTTATAACTCACATTATATGTCCTTGAGTTTTCTCTTCATGAAATACCATTATTCCATTGGTCTAAAAAATGGATTTAATATTTAATCCATATATGTTTCGTCATTTTTTTCAGAATACAAGTCCTAAAATGTTTTCCAAACATTATAATATTCATTACTTATTTGTTAGTGAATTTTCCTATTGATCATTCACTCTACACTATCCCTATAAAAAGAGCTAGCACAGTCATCATCAATCTCGGCCACATTGGTTCCTTTTTTCTAATCTCTCTCGTAACAATTTTCTTGTTTTGAACAAATTTTCTCATATACAATCCTCTACATTTTCGTCACATCATATCATTTTCCTAGTTTAATTCATTCAATGGTACAAATATAATTTAATACATTCATATAAATCATCCCTCTCCCCTCTTTTTGGATAATTACCCATTCATAGAGATATCCTAGTAATTACACCTATTCAGATAAATCTCACAAAACTCATTGACTGTTACCTCAATATAATCATAGACATGTCTCACCACCTCTTCATATTATGTATAGTTTGGTTTATTACTAACTGGGTTCGAGAAAAAACCTTCATGTTTCCCTTATAATTACACAAAAATGAACCTAAGCCTTCATTAGTTGATTGATTTCACCCAAGTCAGGAATTAGTGGTTCATGGAGGGTCACAATAATCGACAATATTTTCACTTTTTTTGTATTCCTTTAGTATGGCCCATATTGAATGTATCAATCTAATCCATATAAAAAACATTTGGAGTTATAGACTCCATCACCTTGGGATCTTGAAACTTCATGTTCCAAAATCCACGGTAAAATGTTGAATTCAAATTACCCAACCAACTATAAGAAGAACTATAATATTTCCATTATTCAAAAACCAATTCATGTTTCTAATAAAATTTTTCCCCAAATATTATCCACGATTAACCCACATGAGGTATATAAACATCAAAATTTAGTCAAATATGATGAAAAACATGTGGAATCCATCAATCCATTCAAATATAAGAACACAAGAAGAAACCAAAAATATTTCCATGAATATATATAATAAATGTGTTTTGTATGGGTTGAAAGATTTATAGTTAACATACCCAAATCACCAATACATGGGAATTGTGATTCATCTTGTAATCAAAATTCCAGACGATTGGAAAGTTTAATCACTGATTACATTAGTAAAGATATGTGGACCATATGATAATTAAATTATCCATCTATTCAAATATGATCACAATATGACTTTTTACATGAAATCCTATAATTATATGTTTCAATAAATGACTTGATCTGAAACAAATCAGTCAAAAGCATTGTTTGATGGGATGTGTTGTTTTATTCGGGTCACTAGGCGTGGTTAAAGAAATATGTAGAATTTATACACTCCAAAAATAAGATTTACATCATAGAAACCATTAGCTTTTTTTGATTTTTTATAAAAGGAATGAAATAGAATGGAATTTAGTTTTATTCTAAAAAATAAAATTTTGTAAACATTATTTTTTGGTGTTTTATACTCTTATTAAAAAATATATACTATGAATTAATTTTTTTAAAATATCATTAATAATTATTTATGATTCTATACATTGATTTATATATGGGGATCTTTTAACCTAATTTATTCAAATAATATTAAACATATACCATAGATATGATATATCCGACATTTTTCCAAGAATATTTAAATTAATCCATAAAACACTATTATTCTAATAGGATGAGTTATTCAAGGATTAAGGATTAATCCAATGTAGGTATCTCCAAGACAATGTATTAATTTTTCAGATCTCTTAGAATTTTAATACAGATTCCATATCATAAAACCCAATTGATTGAATGGATTGAAGGCCTTCAAATTTTTAAAATTTTGAGAAATATATTTTTTAAGGGGTGTGGTGGATCCTTTACATCGCCTTATTTCTTAGATACAATTACATAACCTATAGGTATTAGAGGAAATCCCCCAAAAAATAAAACATAGAACTGATCCAACCAAGAATATGACATGATTTCATCACATCACCTTCACATGGATAGTAGGATTGATCTCCAATTTAGAGATGCACATGACTGGTATCGTTGGAAATGTCATACCCTCTCATTATTCCAATTATGGTTAACCCGACTATGGTGAATGTGCCATCTCTGATTCCTCATCTAAAGCATTATCCCTTCTACTCTGACGGGTATATATGCATAGATATGTGGCCTGAAGTCCATGGGGTGGCCTGAAGGATTTGATGTAGCATGATTTCATTAAGAAACAACTGGCCCGACGTACTTTGGTGGATCGAATGCCATGCAGGACCTGAGGACTAAACCAGTGGCCCAAATTCCCAAATGGATGAATAGTTTGGGCTACTACAATACCGAACAGTACTACTAAAATAACCTTGAAATATGTCTCCGCACGAATTAATCTCAGGTCTGTTCGATGCACAAACAGCGTCCTACCGAATTTGGATGAGGATCATGTGTCCAATAAACCAATTACTAGAATTATAAAATGATTAATGAATTACTGAAAAAAATTTATATTATTATATTATTATATCCTAACTATTTTGTAGTTATACATTTTTTGTATTTTTTATATTAGTATATATATAATATATATGATATTTATATCAAAGATATAATAATTTATATTTTGGAACTATTAACATCATTCCATGAACAAAATATAAAAATCAAGGCAGACATTAAAAGAGTTGTTGTTATAACCGAGAATGATGATTTTAAAAAATAATTTGTACTGAATTAGATAAAATATGTTATATGTAAACCATAAATATAATTTTATTTAACAATATTCTAATAGTTTAAAAATATATTTTATTATATTTTTTTATAAATTTGGATTGATCGCATATAATTATACTCAAACATGAGGTATGGGGTTTTTACATAAATGTTATTTCATTGATTAATAATTACTATTGTAAACCCATTTGTGTTTATAAGATCATTATAAATCACCATTGATATATGTTATCATTTATCGTTCATAATTAATGATATATAATGTTTCAATTTTACATATTTTTTCCATGGTTTCATATACACAAAGATACTAATGATGTAATGGTTTCACATTACAATCTCAATTTTTAGAGGATTGTGTGTGGTAAAATATATAATGATTAATTTATATAATTTTTAACTAATATTAAATTTTTTTATTTTCCTAATAGTTAATATTTATGAAAAAATATGATTCTATTTTCATTTCAATTACAATACCACTCGAATGTCTGAGAATATGATTTCATGGAAATCATTCTCGATTTGGATTCTTGGTAATATAATATATTACTTCCATGTAAATATTTTCTTAATGAAATTTCAAACATGTTTTAAATTTTCAATAACTATTTATCAAATACATTATTTCCAATGTGTTAATTTTTATATAATAGTTTGAATAAAAATATTGTATTTTTATGCATGATGTTTTTTACCGATGGGGTGAATAAATTCATTATTTTAACATATACCACTTGAAAAATATATTCCACCATCAATAACACTCAAATAAATAACGATTAATTTAAATTTTTAAATGGATGTTAATAAATAAATAAAATTCATTAAAAATTTTAAATTGTATAATTTATAATACATGACTTAAAATTTAAATTTTCATTTCCCCTAAAAAATCCAATAATATTTTAACGGAATTTATTATACTATTTTTAAAATAATATGATGAAAATTAGTCATCTATATGAAATGATCTGGTGACAATATCCTTATAATTTATCTTGATTATATATTACTATAAGGATATAATATTTGTGAAAATAAACAATACATGGGTTAAAATATAAATAATGATACAAAATTTCAAAATATTCTATCATACATATGAATGAGTCATTATAATGTAACTGTTTGGTCTGATATATACGTCTCATGCATTAGATAAAAATAAATTATTTATGAGCACAAAAGGGTACACAAGAGGTTATCCGTAGACCAAAATATTGTACATGATTGGATAACCCATTATAAAGAATGAAAATTTAAGGATATAAAAATCCCAAATAATTTATTTGGGTTGATAGTTGACACAGAACTGATCATGAATGTTTTCTTGGAAGAAATTGAATAATATTATTATGATTATGTATTTTCCGAAAATTATCCAAATTTTTAATGACATGAAATTATTATAGTGTTATTTTTTTGTTATTCATATTTTATAATTAAATTATGATTTTTGTCATATTAATTGACATTATTTATTCAATGACTTGTGGTTATGAAATATGAATTACTTGTATGGATTTTCAATTGTTAAGTTAATTTTTTATACACTTATTCTCATTTTATTCATAAAATCTATCATTGATTGAGATCTATATTGTTTATATTTATATAGAATTTGAGGTCCCCATCTTATGTTTTCAATTCCCAAGGAAATGAAGAAAAGTTTTATATATGTAATGTGTAATACGTGTACATGCTGTAGGGAAAGGAGTTGGTGATAATATAAATTTTTTATTTAACAATATTTTATGAAACCATGTTTCCAATGAATCTAAACCATCACTTTTCATGTCTAGTTCAAAATGTTATGTTATAAGTATTCATTTAATTTTAAATAATATTTATCTATTAAATGTTTTTGTCCCCATATTGATTCTTTATTTTTTTATCAATTTTTACTTATTTTAGGTGTTGTATTTTAATGATTAGGATATAAGTGGACTATTGTTATGTTGTGATATCGTATGCCCTATCATAGTTCTATGGATAAAAGTTACCTCCTATAGTGGACATATTATTGTCACATTATTAACTAAACCATTTATCAATGTCATTGACTACCACCAGTCCCCCTTAAGAGAAATTAGATATGTATTAACATTATTTATTATGTTTTTGTTGGGGTACATTTATTTTAATAAATTAAATAAATATTTTTAATTATTCATGGAATAGTTCTATAAATTGTAACAATTGTTTAATGTTTGTTTTGAAAATTTTAAATTTTAAATTTTTTATTCTAAAATTTAATGTTTACTAATGAAAATTTTATTTTTAATTGGAAGTGGTTAGGTAATTTTAACAATTTCATTAAAATGATCTAAATGAGTTGGTTTTCAGAATTGTTTCTAAATGGGAATTTTTAATATTTAAATGAAATATAATTTTATTATAAAATTATAAATTTAAAATTTAAAATAATTAAAATGAATTATTTATGTGAGTTTTTATAATATAATTAATGATGTTTTTGGGATTTTTAAGATAATATTAAAAATGAATTTAGGGATTCTGATATGAAAATAATATATTTTAAAATTAAAATTGTATGAGAAATGATTGATAACAAACACATGTTTTTAATATTCCATTTTGTTGTGAATTTTTGGTATTTAGGGGAATATTGAATAGATACTTAAAAATAATGTATTGGGTTATTCATTATGAATTATTATTTTTTGGTTTATTAATTTAATACTATTTGGTGTTTATTATTTTTTATTGATACCTACCTTTAATATGGTTTATAGGATTTTGATTTTATATTTTTTCCATTAATGGTTGAAATTTAATATGGTTTTGTTAATTTCTTTTTCGAGATAAAAATAATAGGTGGATTTTATGATACTATTTTCTTGAATATTTCCTTGAGGGGTGTTTGTTGAAAATAGAGATTGTAATTGATTTTTGGATTCCACCACATGTGTTTCAGGATAGATTATATTTTAATTTTGTTATATGTAATACTGTACCAAGTGAAATGTAAGGGAATCATTGGATGTTATTTTTTCAATACATAGCTTCTTCTAGAACAAAATTCATATGGTATCTCATATAGTCTAGCCATATATGGGGATATGATCAGTGGTTCCAATATAGGGATTATATTCCTTTTCCAATCCAATATGGGTAGTGTACCTAAAACATATGGTTTATAATAATATTCTCTAGAGAAAAAAAGAAAATCTCACTATTATTCATAGATGTTTTGGGATTGTGTATTTTTTGGGTCCCTTCATCTAATTTTATGAAGCATATCAATTTTTGAAATTTTTGGGTTTTATTAAGGGATTTCTTTTCTAGAATATCATATGAAATTTTGGGGATTAGTTTAAGTGAAATGATATAGGGAATTTCAAATTCACTCTTTACCTTCATTTAACATATTTTAGTATATGGGATGCTGTTTATATACATTTAAATTAATGATTTTGGAAAATATATTGTGAAATTCATTGAAACTATGATTGATTATTTAGTCGATTGTTTCTATAAAAATAACATGATTATATTCCATTAGTAGTAATATTGTTTCCCTTATGTTTTTTTCCATTCCTGTTTTATTTTATATCTTATTTTCCTTATTGTAATTTTTCCACTTTATAGAAAATCTAATTCAATAAAATTTGGTGCATTGTTAATTTATGTGATGGAAAATTTTCTCTAATTTTTTATCCATGCCTTATGAGGGTTTTCAAACATGTTTTTTAGAATAAATAGTATATGGTTTGTAGAAAACCATATTTTATTTAAACATAACCATTTTGGTGATTGGGAATATATTCTCTTGCAATGTCTTGGATTGATGAGACATTTTCAAGTTGAAGATTATCTATTTAGTTGTTCGCTATGAGATAATTTCAATTTTGTTTATTGTTGTAGTTAATTATTGATAGTGTTGTTGGTTTTTTATGTTGTAAGTTATAGTTTTCAATGGATATTAATATTGAGTCAATATCAAGGCGGTTTGATGATTCAATTTTTCTAGCCAATTTTAGGAGGCTAACTAAGGATAGTGTGTGTTATGGTTGAGATAATTCCACCAAACAACCATAGTATATTATTTATCATATTACTTATATTAGTAATATTAATTTTTATCATAAATTAAATGATAACACATCATAAATTTTTGAAATTTTAGAATTTCATATGTTTTTCTATGGTAGGTGAATAGTTATCAGAAGCAACACATAGACTGTGAAAACGTAACCAATATTTTATAGATAAAAATTTGCACATGGATTTCAAACCAAGAATCCTTTTTTTTTCAAAACCTCAATTAATGAGAACATGGATATATAAATATTTTTAATACAATGTGGAAAAATATTTTCTTATTTTTAGTTTATTTAAAATATGAAAAACATAAATTTACCAAATTTATTGTCCATAAATATCATATTCTGGTACCACCCTTCTCCTATTATCATAATTCTCCCATACCTCGTGGTGGTAGCTCAAATCTCCTACCCCAAAATTCTACATCTCTATATTAGTTTGAATTATATTTGTTCAGAGTTAATGTTCAGTATATTTATTTAGGACCTTTATTTTCCACTTCCATTCATTTACACTAGTTTCCATTTCTTTGTCATGATCCAAATTACATGTATGAACCTTAACATGGGTTATTGGGTTGTAATTTGTGGATTTTTGGTTACAATGGTCAATAATAATGGTTTTGAGTCTTGTTCTATTAGATCATGAAAAATATGGATTATTTTGAATTATTTTGGGTTCGATGCTCTTTGTCTTGGGTAGTTAAATATTGTAACAATTCTATATAGGGTTTTAGTATCCCTTTTATGACTAATTTTTGTATAAATTTATAATATTATTTTTGGTAAATGTATATTTAAATTAAAAATATTGTTTTTCATGATTTT
Organism: Viscum album; assembly: GCA_963277665.1. Lineage (NCBI taxonomy): Eukaryota > Viridiplantae > Streptophyta > Magnoliopsida > Santalales > Viscaceae > Viscum > Viscum album. The sequence goes on along the minus strand of OY728140.1, from coordinate 1,016,551,582 downwards.
CATTTCAATTAACAATATTTATCAAAATGGAAATTCTATTTAATATAATTTTGATTATTTTCATAAATTGTATGTTTGAAAATGAGTCTAAATTTCCCTTAAAAATAATTTTTTTTCATTAAAATGATGTATTTAGACATTAATTAATTATTATAAAAGAATTTTTATTTTCCATGATATTTCTTTTAATATATAAAAGTTCAATTATCTATTTGTTATTTGAAATATGTGGTTGTTATTAAAAATTACATTCTTATGAATGTATTTTTGATATTTGGGGCATTAAACATATGTATAGACACAAAAACATATATATATATATATATATATATATATTTTATATATAAAAATTCATAGAGGAGTATTTTAAATTGGGGAAAAGTTGTATATATATGTGTGTGTTTTAGTGTATATAAAAAAAATTAAAAGAGAATCAATTCCATTAAATTTTGATGGCTTAGTATCATTTTCAAAGTAGAGTTTGGAACAAGATAAAGTTATTATTCTATTTTAAAAATACATATAATTGAAAATTTTATATATTGTATTGAGGAATGAGAATTGTTTCTATATTATTGATGTTCTCTTTTAAATTTACCTTTATTAATGAAAAATTAGAAGCCAATTTTATTAAGAAGTCAAGATTTATTTTATAAATAATTTAAAAGATGTAATTTTTTAGTTATTTTTTTTTTAATATTTCAACCATCTTTGTAATCCATGGTACGTTATGTTATCCAAGATTGGTTAGTGGAAAATTCCACTACATATGTTGTTTCCCAAATTAGTTGTATAGGTTTCCACACATTCTTCTAGCCCAATGATGTAGTCAATTCAATGACCTAATGTAACTGAGAAATCTATAACAAAATATTTTTTCTTATTCACTAATTAAGAATATATATGTAATAAGTTCCTATATAACCATAATACATAAACTGATTTATTGTTTTTTATGTTTTAAATTTATGTTTATATGGAATATTTGTCACCCTTTTAATTAGTTTACAAATAATCATTTTATATATTTCTTTTACTCACATAACTATATTTTACATAATTTTTTATATTTATAATTTTAAGAAATATTTTTTTAATGTGAATTGAAATAAATATTTCAACAATATTTTTGTCAGTTCTCTAAGAAAATAAAGACATAGAACTGCTCTTTGTTTATAAACTGTTATTTTTCATTAAAAATAAATAAATATAAATATTCATAAATGATTAATGGGACTTATGTTGGATATTAAATAAAATGAAATAAAATAATAATTTTAATATTTTATTTTATATAATAATAAATTAAAATTTTCAATTACTTATACATGGAGTGTATTATATTTGTCATTCATACTATTCTCTTTGGATCAAGCTTATTATTATACAGTTTGAGGTTATCAATCATTTACTACTTCTCTATGAGGGATTATTTGTTTTTTGGAATGATTATAAATCCTGGAGTACCGTGTATAACAGATTTTTGATTATTTTGATGTAGTTTCAATTATTAAACTATATATTTACACATTCTCTTTGTTAACTAATCATTACGAACATATATTTATAGAGGTATTTGGGTGAAAGGGGTTGAATAATCTATAGTGGGTGTATAAAGAGAGTTCCCAGGGAAAATATGAATTTCACATTTCTTAATTTTATATTTATCTATTTTTTTACATACTATATTTTGGATAAATTTTTTACTAACTAATGTGTTGTGCTAAAATTTATACTATATATCTTAAATCTGATATTTTTTGGTAAAATATATATGATTGATTTATTATTATTTTGTGAAAATATAATACATCCTAGTGAGATCTTGGACATTGTTAGGGTATTTCATATTCTTGACACAATATCCAATTGAGGGAGAACTCAGGTTAGTTCATGAAAATAAATTACATGATGGTTTATTGAGTTGTGTTTTTCAATTATCTTTTTGTAGTATACTATTTCAATTTCAATAAATGATCACACCAATTATGAAATAACTATGAAATTATATTCCATATAATCATTTGGTATTGAAAAAAATTAGTTACATCATAAATAAATATCTCTCTATAAATACTCATTATTATGACCTCCTTAAAAGAGGCTATTTAGATATTTTGTTATGATTTATTTATAAAATGAATTTGAACTCTTAAATAAAATAAGATTATATTGAAAATTAAAATTTATTTTTAACAATTTAATATTTTATAGTGGATTATGAAAATATATGACTTGAACTTATTTATCATGTTTAATAAAATAAATTCATTTTGTCTTTCTAAATGTTGAAATTTATTTTATTCCATTATAATTATTAAATTAATTAATTTAATTTTTGAATGAGTTGAATGTACATATTTAATGGAATATATATTGAATGAATTATTTGAGGAATCATAATTTTATAAATGTAACATACCAGGTAAATAAATAAATATGAAATTTTCTTATTTATTAATATTTTTTAATAATATATTAATTTTACCTTAAAGGGGTCCCTATGTTCAATGGCGTACCCAATACGAAACAACATGTTTCTTTGTTATCGTATGTGGAACAATAACAATATAATATTATTATTTTAAATGGTAGTTAATTCCTAGCTGTTGTATTAGAAAAATTGAATAGAATTAACTAAAATATGATTATACATCTTTGTTAAATGTTTTTACATTTATCCAATATAAGTTAGAGGCTTAAAATGTGAATGAATCTCATTTTAAGCATAATTTACTTTAAAAGGTTTATTCCCCGCCTTTTGATGGCAAGCCCTATTTAAATATAGTTTTGGTCACTATTATATGTTCTATTTGAAAAAATACAATTCTTATTTAGAATCAGGATATCAAAATTTACTTTGGGTAAATTTATGGTGTTTTTCTGATATAATTCATTTTTAATGAATAGTGGAAAATACTGCATTTTATTTCAAAACTGCCATTTAATCTAATTTATTTATATGGTTATGTTATTTTTTCTAATTGGTTTTAAAGATTATTTAGATTATATTTTTACCATTTAATCCAATGTTGGTCATTGGATGTAATTTTACTCTGAAATGGGATATAAACAATTGTCGTTATTTTGATAATTTATATTTCTTAAAAACACGCCTTTTTTGACAAAGGGAATTATTTTAAATTAATTAATAAAACTTATATGTTTTTAATTTTTCAAAATAGACAGGAATTTTTAATTCAGAATATCAAATATATCTTAGGCTGAATTTTTGTTATTTTTTTTGAAAAACATCAATTTTTGATGAATAGTAAAAACAATGAGTTGTAGTTAAAAAAGATGAATTTTTCATTTAAATGAAATTTTACCACTTCTGTGAATTGAATTTAGAAACTCTGACATACATGGTTGTAACTAGTATGTCAAATGTGGATCAATAAGACGAAAATATTTTTTCTAAATAGTTACTTTTGACTTGTATTTACCACGGTTAAAGGTAAATATGGTAATTCTCAGAAAAGGAATATCATAATAATAGAAAATTAACTCAAAAGTTTTTATAACATTATTTGATAAGTCATGGACTACCTTTGTCATCCTTGGGTAGATTTTGGGACTCCATGGAGGAACTTAAGAGTTATAATGGAACTTTATTTTAATTGTCTTAAAGTAAAGAGAAAAATAAAATAAACATTATCTTTTAGTAAATTACTCTTTACATAGGGTTATATAAGTTATATTTTCGACTAAGAAAATTATTTGGAAAGATAAAATGATTTCTTAAATCATGGTAATTTTTTATATTTTTTAGAAATCAAATAAATAAAATTACTTCTGACACAATAATGATGCAGTGTTTACCTCATTAATAAATGATTTTAAAATATAAAATTCTAAATTCTAAATTAATATCCAATACGTGTCCAATTATTATTAAATGATTTTATTTCCACCATGAGTAATCATATATTCTCCATTAAATTATTTTGGACCTTTATAAACTGAATATAATTATATAATAAAATAATATTTTCACACATTCCTAAAGAGCCCTTCTCCCCATAATAAAATGCTTGCACCTTTAACCCATTCCTCACACTTCCCATGCCCCTTGGCTCATCAAACCCCTACCCCAATACACATTAAATATCCCAATATTCCACCTAGAATCCTTACCATATAATGAAGGCACTTCAAGATGTCCTTTTGGTTCAAACAGAATGGAGTAACCCAAATTAATGGTAACGGGTTCTATAAAATTCTTTTGTTTTATTTTGTTTTATTTTACTTCTCCAACCCCATAAAATATATTTTTTTAATTTATTTTATAAAATAACCAGTATAATAAATATAATAGGCTATTTTCATGAGAAATATTTGAACTACACTTAAACAGACCTCTGTTTAATTGTTAATTAAGGGTTTGTTTCTATGGACGACGAGCTACTACCTCACGAAAGGATTATTGGTCAAATATCTCCAATTTTCTCTCACAGTGGACATTATGCTGGAATTTTATTTATATATTATATTTATTATATTTATTTAGTTTCTATTTTTCTATTATTTTCATTTATAGAATAACTTTGTGGTTTACATAGTGGGTAAATATGATAATCTCATTTAGGGAAGTGCGGACTACCGCCCCCTCAAAATGATATGATATGTTACTGCCATATGTGGGACAAATAATGGAAGGATTTAATTATATTATATATAATATTATACTGAAATTATAACATACCTATGTATCATTTAGTTTTAATTCCATTAAAGTAAGAAATGTAAATGAAAGTAGCGTTCATTTGTACCTACCACTTACCATCTCCATGAATAGTGCATTTCATTTCTTATCTCCAAATGATATATACTATTATAAATAAAGGAATATAATGGATATATATGAAATCTATGATACATCCATCATTAATATAAATTTTTAGATAATGTATATTTTACCATATGGACAACTTTTAATTTTAAGAAGCTCATTTTTGACTCATGTACAAAATTTCATCAAAATGACCATTATTAACTTAAATAATTAAATAATGTTATAACATGTTATTATGTGATTTAAAAAGTATTATAAACTTGAAAAACAGTTCTTAATAATGTATAATTTATCTTTAGTTTATTATTTAAGAGTTAAAAAAACGAACACGTCAAGTCAGGCATAAGGTAAGGGACTTCGTCTCAATCTACATTTATTGGGTTATATTTTGTCTTAATACACAACATTATTTTATATGCTGTAAAAATACCTTTGACTTTTTATTTCATTCAAAGGGAATCTTTTTTACGTGAATCATTTTAGTAAAGGAAATAAATAATGTTTCTTTTAATGTATGTGGTGACAACAACCTTTCATCGGCCCCAAATATTTTTTGATCTTTGACTTCCTTAACAAGTAGTATTTTTATAAAAAGGAAAATAAATATTCTAAAAACTTTTATGTATTTTTTTATTGAAAATGGTTTTGATAATGGATTATTTTTGTCAATATATATAAGTATTATATTTTGATTGAAATGTGTAAATGTTTTCATACCTTTATATTTTTTGTACGTGTTATGATTTTATAATGGTACTTGGACATATGACCGGGGGTAAAATGATAAAATAAATGACGAGTGGTGCCGTGATAAACCAAGAAGGGTGGTTAAGTTATAACCTCCAAAAAATTTGGTATGGAAGTTAGGCATATGGCTATTCTATTTAGTGATATGTGTGGAAGTCAACCGTACGGTTATTCAATTTAAGTATGTTTATGTCCCAAGTTACCTTTATATGTTATTTTTTCTTTATATAGGTTTTATGGTAATCATTTGGTTAGAAAATGGTAAGCAATGGTCTTCTATTCATGGAATAGTATTAACTACATCGTAATGGTAAAAAGTATTACTTATGATTATGTATTCATGGTTTACGTTTTGTTTTAAAAAAACTAACAGTTTTCTTTCTTAGTGTTTCCCTTACTATGCTTTTTATGCTCATCCAACGTTTTTGAATTGTTTTTCACGAGACATAATGTGGAAGAGGGTCAAGTATGGGATCATGGAAAGGTCATGTTTTCTATAACATTGAATAAGAAATGAAACTTTTTTCTAGAATTTTTATTTTGTGAAAATATGGGAATTGAGTAGAATTGTCTAGTTTGTATCTTTTGGGATGTAATGTAGCAGTTATGACCTAATTATCTAAAAACCTAAACCTGAAATGATCCTCAACGTTAATTATTCATTTAATTAAATATTATTTAATGTTTTAAGGAAAGGCCATTATAATTACATACACATTAATTTTAGTTAATTTGAATGTGTCTGAATTTAAATTCATTTTAGATTACAAAGATATATATATATATATATATTTCTTTGATTTCATTGAAAACATATTAAAAATTTATTCACTTTGTGGGTTTTTAGGGTTCATCAAGATGAAATTTAATTTCATTAAAACTTATAGTTATGGGATAATAATATATTCCCCTAATATTCAATTTTGTATATATTTTTTAATTTATTGACATTATTAACACCATGTATTGTGGATGTACAATTTTCTACAAACTACCCTAATAAATTCATTTCTCACATGGATCATTGTAATAAAGGGAAAAATGTAAATCACATGTCATAATTTCATTATCATGATGATAAATTATTCAAATGAATATTGTTTCAATTTTATATATTTTGTTAATCACATTTTAAATATGTAGAGTACATAATGATATTTAATTTTTTCACTATGTATATAATTGATTAAGTTAATAAATCAAGATTCACAAAATATATCTTACATAAGTTATTTTTGGATATATATATTATCCAAAATAAATTAATATATCATTTCAATTCTCATATAAATTATCAACTTTATTTGATTAAAAAAAATATTTTAATAAAATTAAATTGATTTAGGAATTTAATTTTAATATATGATATAGAAAATATTTGTCTATAATTTTTTGTATATAGTACGCCTATATTTTATTGAAACCTATTGTAAATTTGATGATTATTTTTATAATTTTATTGTATTTTTGAAATATACATATTAATCATGTCACATATGGAGTAGATATACTCAATTATTTTAGTTTGTTCATTCTCTTTGTAATTTTTTGTAGGTGTGATTCGAGCCCCAGAAAAAAAAAATTAACACTTTGGAAGGCTGGGTGAATTTTTTCTTGTGCATGTGCAGTGATGGATTATTTGGAACCATGAATCCCAAAACAAGTACCCATACAATAGGTCCCAATGTTGGACAAAAGTTATTGCACTGTTTGATCATGGTTTGTAAAACCGTGCGGTCTATTCAGGTGGTTGGTCCTCTCATTGGCAGAAGCTACAACACATATTGTTCATGGTATCCCTAACCATGATGATGGGTCATGCTGTCGGTTCCTTCTTTGATGGTGGTTTCTTCACGGTTAGTAGATTGTTTTGTAAACCATGTGGAAAACATTGTATGATTCCAATAAATTATAAAAATTAAAAACTCTATTCTCTCTCTCCATCTTAACCCAAAATTAGACCTCTCCCTTTTGTTTCTATTTTGGTGCACAAGAGGGTTCCCAAACCCCTCTTTCCATGGTTCTCAACACACCATGAATCAATCCCCATGTTTCCAAGGTATGAATTAGGGGTTTTTTCCATTTTAATATCCTTTATCTCTTCCCATCATTATTTATTATCTATTCATTGGTAGGTCATATCTTCGCTGAACCCTATATGATAGGGTCGATGTAAAGCATGATATTCATAGGTGTTTCACTATGCAGATCTTGTTTCATGCTTGATTCTCGTTCCTCATATAGTTTTTTCATTTTTTCACACAATTGAGGTTGGTGTCCTCATACCTTTCATTTCAAATGAATTCCTTTGATTGTGGAAAATTTTAATTTATTTTTTAAACTACATTTATATCATTATAATTCAAAAAGTTGGTTTATAAGGGTTTTTTGGGTTTGAATTAATTTTTAAAAATGGGGTTTCATGAAATTCAACATATATTCCTATGTATATAATCACTAAATATGTTTGATAAATTATTAGTTGATCATTATGGTAAAAATTGAGTTGTTGTGTGGTGTTCTCCCTATGAAAAATTTTCATTAATTTCTTGAATTAAGATTTTGGGATTTACATGTGGAACATTGTGACTTTTACAGTATGATTGGATTTTTTTCGAAGGTTCTCTTAGGTTCTAAAATTATTTTTTGAAATTTTTTTATTATATGGAGCTGTTAGGCTGGGGTTGAATTTAATTGCTATTTATTAAATTGGATTTGGGTGTTTTCATGGACATTCAAGTGTGTCAATGGATGTTGGATCATCCATGGGTGCACAAGGTGAACAATTGGATGTGAATTCATATAAATATGGTTCCCCAAAACACTTTTCCCTTAGAATATTATCATCACTCCTTCCTCCAAATTTTCAAAAAAATGTTCTTTGATTTCTAAATGGGGAAATTATTTATTCAAGTGATTAATAAATGTAACATTAAATATTCACCTCATGGTTTGGTACGTTTGGCCTCAATACATCTTTTTTGATAGATTTAAAAGGTTAAATTCAATTTTGGAATGTACTTAGTATAAGTGATGTTTCACATTTTTTATTATATGGATTTTGAAATGTTTTGGAAAATTCATTTAGGTGTGTTAATTTAAAGGTTACTTTGGAAAGATATTATGTTTTTAATGAAGGCGTACAATGATTATATGATGTGATATCTCAGTTGGAACATTTGATGATATAATATATATATAATGAAAAATCCTATTGGGTATTTCCATACATGTTTTATCGTATAGGTGTTGTCTGTGATTGGGGTAGACACTGTGGTGATGGCAAGTAAGGTGAGTCATCTCTGTAAGGTCATACAAATAACCCATAAAACTCTTACCATGGGTTTTCTGGTAAACTTTTAGAGGGATAAGTGATGGTTACAAACCAATACTGATTAGATGGGTGAGTACCACATGGATGATTTAGTGTTTAAGGGATAGTGCCACTAGTTAGTCTAGATGGGGGAAACCACATGGATATTGACTATAGAGATTCACCATACACTGAAAAGTGGTTCTAAATAGATTATTTGAAGGGATCTCTATAAGTATGTTTAATAAAATCCTATGATCACTATTTGAATTTATTGTCTACATTCTATTTCAATTGGTTTTCAGTTTCCACTACATATTTATTTTCATCATAGTATGGTATTTTTTTTGGTTTGGGGTTTATATCCTATTAATTTTTAGTATATCCTAGTATTTTTTTGGAAATTTTAATTTGGTATGGGTTTCTAAAATGATAAATTGTTTCGATGTAATAAAAATTTGGCGTGTGTTGTTTTTTGGACCGATAAAGTTATTTTTTATCTAAAATGAGAAAACATATATTCCAAACATTATTTTCAAACAACTATTATTGGTCCTTTTTTGAAATGAAATGTATGGGTCTGTGGTGATTTTCTACTAATAAATGATGCTCACACCCTACTTGTATCATTCAGTGTTGGTAGACATGAGCTACCTTTTGTGTTCAGGTTTCAAGTTTGAGTTTCCTTTGTAGCATGTCTGTTGGGGGATGGTGGTGAACATGTGGTTAAATCGAAATTGTGTTGGTAGCAGTTATGTTTTTTATATTTTAGTTTCTGTTTTGTATTATGTTTTCTATTTATTCACCTATTATAACTGAATATGTTTATACATATTCTTTGAGATTCAGTTGCGGGTATTTATTCTACTTGCGTTTTTTTATTTTATCGATATTGATTAATCATTTTGATAAAATCATTCCCACATGGGTATAATTAGATGAATGACACTAGTTTCTAGCCCTTGAGGATAATGAACCCCATTCGAGCCATGATATAGACCGAGATAGGTGTCAGAGACCATGACTATTATGAATCAGGTGGTAGGTATGGGAAGAGTGTTGCAAAATATATCTCGTTTGGGACCTCAAGTTTCCAAGATAGTGCATGATCTGAGTCTTTCATTGCACTTTTGGATTTATGGACGATAATGAAAGTTATTTGGAATTATATCATGAACCCATATGTAATACCTCCACCCCAGTTACCCAGAGTTGGTGCATTATTACATAATAGTGGCATGATCACAAAAGTTCGTGTCTCGAAAGACCGATTAGTTTAGTTGCCTTGGAAACACTAGATACATTCATAAGTCTTATATTACATCATAAAGTGAAAAAATTCAACAACATAGTCTCCATATTCCACACTCATATCCCCATAGATTATCCCTACAGGACAGTCATAAATAATTATTCACATCCTGGGAAAAATAATTCACAGAAAGGGGTGAGCTCAAATGCTCAGTAAGGATAACAATATAGCAGAAACTTTCATAAATAAGATTAAAAATTTAAGGAAATGTATAACAAAAATAAAAACCTTTTAAACTTGAACATCACCATAATATGGCAAAAATAAAAAGAAATAATAACATTTACTTATTCAAATGGATATTATAAGAGTTTAATAATCACATGAAATATCAATAACCAATTTTATAATGATGGAATGGATAATGGCAGACTATCATAACCACATATTCAAGGCCTTCTGCCAAGACTAAAAATAAGATTTCATCAAGGCCTTATGCCAAGACACTAGTTTGTCTCATTAGACCTACTGATGCATCGAGGAGCTATATCGGGCGCCACCCATCACGTACTAAGTCAAATGCATTCCTTATATGAACAGGTTTAAACAGAACATAAACATTCTTATTAAAACTAGCATGCGAAATGACAATAATTTCAACATAAAACATGAAATGTATAAAAATAACACATACAAAGTCAAACATATCAAAAAACATTCAATACAATACAGATGTTTTGTATCATAATAAATCAAAATCATAAAATCATAAAATCCATCAATGTATGTTCACATAGATGAAATCAAAACTATTTCACAAAATTATTTCTTCTTTGAAATAATTTAAAAGTCACATAATTATAATAGAAAACATTTACATTGAAAATATTCTTATAATCTTGTAAGGGAAGCTTCAGTGACTTTATAATGGAGGAAAATAGCCACACCTGCCGTATAAGTTAAAAAAAGACATTCTTACCTTAATTCTGTCGAATAGTTTAAAAAGGGCCTTGTTTGGAAAACGACGGAATGATTCCATTATAAAAATCTTATAAAAAGTCAAACAAGGGTATAAATAAATTTAACCCATAGTCTATAAAATATTAAGAATTATTTGAAATACATTTTTAAGAAACATGGATGTGGATGATAATGATTTCCCAGCAGATAATTACATATAAATAACCTTGAATAATGAAGAGACTGTGAAATAAACCCTTAAATTGTACTTTTCCTTGGTCAAGGGTAGGTTAACCTATAGTATAATAGTTAAATAATTAATATTAAAATATAAAATAATCATATACATAAATATGATATCATATATGATCTTTTAATATTTCATTGTTAATAATATTTTAGTATTATCGTCGTTTCAAGTGTTCATTTACTCGTCTTATTTTATATGTTTTGTTACATAAGTCGTGTTTTTTATCCATAGGTTGTATATTATTCAGATCCAGAAAGATATAATGTCTTTAAACATTATTTTTAATCCTCAAATGATAATTAGTCTTGAATGGATATGATGGGGGAAGGAATCTCATCGCATTCGTGGAGACGGTAGTCCGTACGTACGCACGAGCGACAATATCGTTATATTGATATAATATATAATTGCATGGTTTATCATATATAATGAATTATTATCATGTTATATTTATTATTTAAATTAATTACACTTCATTATTATACCAATCCAAATAATAATGTATTGAATAACAATTACACAACGACATGGAGACGATAAGCCGTACGTACACACGTATGGTGACATGTCAGTCAAGGGATGGACAAAATAATGAATTTGGTTGTACCATCTTTATAATAACATCCCAATATATAGAATATACTGTAATAATTATATTATAATGGAAGAAACAAATAAAAAGGTGTTTAAGAAGAAAGGAACTTGAAAGGGGTGGTGAGATTTTTACCACTTCTTCGTGTTCTTCCTTTGGATTTGATCAAAAGGGATCCTTAAGTAGGATTTCTGACTAAAATAAGGACTCTATAATGAATTGAGAGAATTTTATAGGATATATGGGCAAGATTTGGCCGATCCAAAAGGCTTTGATGGTGTGAATTTGAGAGAAGGGGGAGTACCCATTTATAAGAGAGGTTAGGGACACCTTAAAAAATCTTAAAATATTATTTTATAATAAATTTATATTTAGTTTATAATGGCTCCAAAGTGACATATTTCGAGGATAAGGTGGGTATGGGTTGAAATCATTTCATACAATAGTTTTTAGGCAGGTTTGGGTCACTATATTAACCTTATCGTTTATATTTAACTCTTTGTTGAATAGTTTGACATTTACCATGTCTCTTTGTATTTTTATATTATATGGTAAATAAACATACTATAACAATCCCAGATAATCCTAAGTGGTTCATTAAAAATATATATAACCATATATAAGTCATTTGGGTGAAACTTATATTTTTAGGAATATATTATGAATTTATAATATAATATTTGGTTTAAATACGCCTTTATGCCAATTTTGACACTATTTAATAAATGATTTTTGTTAAAGTTCTAATAGCTTTATTAATTAGACATAAACTCATTTAATCAATCCTAAAATGTAATATTAACCTTGAAAATTAGTTTAATTGATAAATAGTCTAAAATTAAATTTATTTGGATATTTACAATATCAATTATTTTAATATTTCATTAATTAGGTAATTACTGCATCACAATTGTTTCATGAATAAATTAAATTATTTAATGTCTAAAAATAATAAATAATATACCATTATGTAGGAAATGTTTTTATATTTCTAATTAATATATATAATTGAATTTATCTTACGTATTACCACATATTAAAAATGTTTTTATTAAACATTGATTTTAACTCTTTTAACTCTTATTTGAATTAAATAATAATAAATGTCCTAATATAATCCATGTAGACCAAATAGGTTCATATTTTATGACTAGGGTTGTTTTTGGTCGAATTATACTTATCCAATAAAATTTTGACATGTTTTAGGTTAATAAGAATATCAGTTTTACCCTTAATTACCTTATTTACTTTTAATCACCATAAATAAAAACAAAAAGTTACTATTCACCAAAAATATTTTTATCTTATTGAACCAATTTTTACTCCTCTATATTAACATTATCTCTAGGTTTTTTGTAATTCCACTCACAGAAGTGTTGAAATTATGTTTTTTGTGAATTTAAAAATTCTTCTAGGAGATGGGTAAAAGATGGTGAAAAGTTCAACAAAATTTATATATATTTAAAATTATTATAAACTGACACCAATTAATTACATTGAACTTATATAGGTATTATGTATCTATTTTAATCTATACTAAATTTAAATAAAATAAAAAGTTATTTAAATAAAAATTCGGTATTAAACTATAACTCATTGTTTTTCACTATTCATCAAAAATTGAAAGTTTTATGAAAAATACCAAAAATTCACCCAAAGCTAATTTCTATATTCTGAATCCAAAAATTAAGTCCATTTTGAAAGAGAAAATTTATAAAATTTCAAAAAGTATGTATTACTATTCATAACAGCTAGTTTGATTGGTTGTGGTGTGTGTTAGAAATCGAAGTTGAATACAACACACACTACTGTATTATTTAAAGAGAAGCGTACCATGGAAGTTTGGGGTGTTACATTATCCGCTCCTTCAAATAATTTCCTCTAGAAATTTCTATAATATTATTGCATAAAAAGGATCGGGTGGTTCTTCATCATAAGTTCCTCAGGTTCCCACGTTTCCATTTCCATATTTCAGTTTCTCCATAGAACATTTACCAGTCCAGTCTTTCGGTTTCTCAACACTTGTTCTCTTGTATCAAGAATCTTGACAGGCTCTTCGCAATAAGAAAGATTGGGTTCAAGTTCTAATTCCTCATAGGTGAGTAAATGCGTTGGGTCAGGCATATATTTTCTCAATTGTGACACGTGGAACACATCGTGAACTTTGGAGAGATTTGGAGGCATTTACATACAATAATCTACAGTCCCAATTCGTTATAGAATTTTGAAATGTCCTATGTACCTGGGACTCAATTTACCTTTCTTACCGAAACATATAACTCCATTCCATGGGTATACCTTTAAGAAAACAGGATCTCCAACCTGAAATTCCAAATCCTTCCTTCAGTTATCGGCACAGCTCTTCTACCTACTTTGAGCTGCTTCAATGTGATTTTAGATTGCCTTCACATTTTCCATCGTTTCCTCCACCAGTTCTGGGCCTACGTGTTTTCTGTCACCAACATCATCCCAACAGGTTGGTGTGCGACATCTCTTTTCATATAATGCTTCATATGGTGCCATCTGAATACTCGAATGGAAGCTATTGTTATAGAAAAATTCATCAGCTGTAAATAATGATCCCACATACCCTAAGAGTCAAGTCAGAAAGATGTCAACATTTCTTCAAAGGTTTGAATAGCCTGTTCTGACTGTCCATCTATTTGAGGGTGGTAGGCAGTTCTGAAACGAAGTTCAGTATCCAAGGTCTTCTGAAAACTCTTCCAGAATAATGAAGTAAAATGAGGACACCGATCAGAAACAATCGATAGGCGTACTCCATAAAGCCTCACAACTTCATTAATATATAGTCTTTCTAGATGTTCAAGTGATAAATCCTCTCTTATAGCAATAAAATGTGCTGACTTGGTAAGATTATCAATAATGACCAATATTGGATTTTTCCTTTTAGTAGTCTTTTGTAGTCCCATGACAAAGCCCATCTTGATATTATCCCATTTCCACTCAGGTATGGAAAGAGGTTGCATGACTCCACCAGACTGTTGCCTTCCAGCTTTAACTTGTTGGAAAACCATACATCTTGACACAAAATCAGCAATCTCCCTCTTCATGTTGTCACACCAAAAATGTTCCTTCAAATCTCTATACATTTTGGTGCTCCCAGGGTGTACAGAGAAATCTGAACTATGAGCATCTTCCACAAATTCCATTTTTAGATCAGGTATATCATGAAAACAAATTCTCTTCCCAAATTTCAAAATTCCATCTTCATAGACAAAGTCACTCAATCTCCCATCCTTCACAGCTTTAATCATCTTTTAAAAATCATCATCATTGGTCTGAGAACTATTTATCCTTTCTAGTAAATATGTTTTAGCAACCATTTGATAAATCATTTATGTTTCACCTTCAATGGTTATTCCAATATCAATCTTTACTAGATCCATAAAAATAGGATCCCTTTTAACACTTATCTTGTTCAAAACTCCATGATTATTTCTTCTCATAACATCTTCCACCTTATTTGCCTTCCCCGGGTGGTAGTGTATCATGCAATAATAATCCTTGAGAAGTATAATCCATCATATTTGCCTCATGTTGAGTTATTTCTGTGAGAAAATTTACTTCAAACTCTTGTGATCTGTATATATCTCACATTTTTTACCATAGAGAAAATTTCTCCAAATCATCAAAGAAAGGATTACCGCAGCTAACTCAAGATCATTAGTTGGATAGTTTTTCTCATGAAGTTTTAGCTGTCGTTATGCATAACCAATAACCATATTATTCTGTATAAGGACACAACCAAGTCATTTCTTCGATGCAACACTATAAATAATGAACCCATCATTCCCCAATGTTAGATTCAATGTAGTGGAATTGACTAATATTCTCTTCTGTCCATCAAAAACTTCTTCACATTGTTTGGTCCAAACAAATTTAACACCTTTACGTGCGAGCTTCGTTAATGGGTTAGAAAATTGGGAAATATTCTAGACGAAATGTCTATAATAACCTGCTAAACCAATAAAACCGCGAACCTCAGTTATACTCATTGGTGTTGGCAATTCACGGATTCCACATGTATTAGATGGATCAACATAGATTCCATCCTTAGAGACAATATAGCCATGAAAAGAAATCTCCTGAAGCCGGAATTCAGATTTGCTAAAATTCATATATAACTCATGTCTTCTCATAGTCTTCAATATATTGATCAAGTAATTTTCATGATTTTCATAGCTTTTAGAGGACACAAAGATATCATCAATAAATAACACTACAAAGTCATCAATATATTCCTTGAAAACTCTGTTCATTTGATCTATGAAAAAAGAGGGTACATTAGTCACCCCCAAAAAGGAATTACTATAAACTCGTATTTCCCGTAACTAGTTTAAAATGTTGTTTTCAGAATGTCTTCCTTCTTCATACACTACTGATGGTATCCAAATCGAAGGTCAATCTTTGAAAAGTATTGATCTCCATGCAGTTGGTCAAATAAATCATTAATGCAAGGTAGGGGATACTTGTTCTTTATTGTTATATCATTGATCTCCCTATAGTCAATTCACAACCTCATAGATCCGTCTTTCTTCATAATAAAAAGAACATGGTCTCTCCATGAGAAACACTAGGGAGAATAAATACAATATTACACAATTCCTCTTGTTTTTTATTTAGTTCCACTAATTTTGTAGTGGCAATTATACAAGGGGTCTTCGATATGGGCCTTGATCAAGTAATTAAATCAATGGAAAACTCAATTTCTCGTTCTGGAGGATGTCCTGGTAAATCCTATGAAAAAACATCAACATATTCTTTCACAATAGGTATGTCCTCTATTTGAACATTTCTTTCCTCACCCATAGTTATTTTATTCTCTTCCTCTACAATAATTGAATTTAGTTGAGCTACTAGTTTTTTATCTAGATAAGAATTAGGTGATGATGATTCTTCTATAAAGATATGGCATTCCTTATCATCATCAAAAATAATCTTAACCTCCTTCTTCATACAATAAATCTTCCCATCATAGTCTGAATGCAAATCCATACAGAGGATTAAATCAAACTCATTCATAGGTATGACGATGAGATCAGCAGATAAAGAACATTTATATGCTCTAATGGAAACTGATTCACAGAACTTTGTAGCAATGATACTTACCTTAGGAGTTTTAACTAACATCCCCCTTGTTAAATAATGTTGGAAATATCTATTTTTCATTGCAAACTAGGAAGATATGGAACAATGCAATGATCCAGAATCAAATAAAGCATTTGATAAATTTGAGGAAACCATTAAATTACATGCCACCATATCTTTCAAAACTTCTACCTTAGTAGTACTGAGAGCATAAGCTTGGCCTTGATCCTGTCGCCTTTTTTGAGGTATGTTCCCATGAAGCTTAGAAAATTCATTTGCATAATGAACCATCTCCCTGCAATTGTAGCATTAAACATCGGTAGCTTCTTTCTTCCCCTTGCAATAACGAGTTTGGTTGCCTTTTCACCACACTTGTAACAGAATCCCATTCCCATCAAGAAAGTACCTGGGTGTTTCTTCCCACATTTACTACATGAGGAATATTCAACATTTCCCTTCTTCCAATTATTTTTATTTCCAGAGTGATCAGTTGATCTTTTATTCACATGATTTTGTTTAATGTCGTACGACATAGAAATTCCTTTTCCATCTTGATAGCACATGAGAGAATATCTTCTTACGACGATAAGGATTGTGAGACTAATGCTCAATGGATAAATGGTTTAAAACCATTAAGTAAACGATCAATCCTACGTATTGGTTTACATATATAATCTGAATCATTCCTTTCTAACTTTGTAATGTTAAACTCATAAATTGTAACATTATTGACCTCCTTTTGCTTTAGACTCAGAAATTGACATTCCATATCCGCTCGATGGTCATGAGTAATGTATTTTTCTAAAAAATATCATTAAACTCCCTCCATTCCATATTTGATACTTCATCATATTCTTTCGTGTTTTTGAAATAATGATCACCACTAATCAACATCTCTAGTGAGGCAGTAAACTGGCATGAAAACTTTTTCCCTTTCGCTAATCCCTAAGGCGTGGAATATTTTACCTAAGGAAATTATCCATTTCTCATAAACTAGTGGATTTGTACACCCATTTAATGTTGGTGGTTATTGCCTCATGAAGTGATCTACTATTGAACCTCCACGTTGTGGATCAGGATGCTCCATACGGGTAAGGTTATTATTCATAACCTGAGTGAGTTGTCCCAGTATAGTGATTAGATGATCAGCACCAGTTTCATCACCAGCTCCACTCTAATTTTCTTGAGTATAAGGGAAATCCCTACATGGAGTGTGTGAATTGATACAATTTCCATTCCTTCCACTAGGTGCCATTTCTAAACAATGGAATAAACTAGATCAGTTTAGGAATCAAAACACATAATTCCATACTTGTAAAACACATAACATAAATTTAACTATTTATGGATATAATCCATAATCATTAAAAAAGGTTTTCATTGAGGAAGTATATACTCATAAACCCATCATAATGGTTTTTAAGGAAAATGATAATTATCCTAAGCATATCCCCCAGGAGTGTCATAACCAAGAGTGCATCAAGGCCTGTTGTTGTGAACCAGTTCTCGTTCGAGCCTAGTTCAAAGTAGAGTTTTTGGGTTTTACCCCTAGTTACATATGTGGCAGAGCCAACTCTACCTGCTCATATCCATAATGGGATGTATTTCTTCGAAAACTCACAAAATCTCAACAATACCAAAATTATAGAAAGTTCTTCTATACTAATCATCATAGTCCATCTTAGGTATATGTGCTCTAATTAGATTTTATCTAAATCTATATTCCAAGTTTTGTACTAAACTTCATATGATACCAACTGTAATGCCTCAACCCGAGTTGCACAGATTCGGTGCATTATTACATAAAATTTGCATGATTCTAAAAGATCAAGTCTCGAATGAACGATTAGTTTAGTAAACTTGGAAACAATAGATATATTCACAAGTCTTACATTATATCTTATAGTGAAATCCAACAACAACATAGTATCCATAGTCCACACTCATATCGCCTTAGACTATCCCTACAGGTCAGTCATAAAATTCTTCTTCACATAATGGGATAAATAAAACATAGAAATGGGTGAGCTCAGATGCTCAGTAAGGATAAGAATCAGGCCTAAACATTCATAAATAAGCTTAATAATTTAAGGTAATGTATAACTAAAACAAATACTTTTTAAACTTGAACATCAGCATAATATGGCAGAAATAAAATGAAATAATGTCATTTACTTATTCCCATTTATATTCTACATGTCGAATAATCACATGCAATATCAGTAACCACTTTCAAAATGATGGAATGCATAATACCATACTATCATAACTATATTGTCATGGCCTTGTGCCAAGACTAAAAATAATATTTTGTCAAGGCCTTGTGCCAAGACACTAGTTTGTCTCATGACACCTACTGATGCATCGAGGAGATATAGTGGGCTCCACACATCACTTACTATGTCCAATGCATTCCTTATATGAAGATGTTTAAACATAACATAAACATTCATATAAAAACTAGCATATGCAATGTCAAAAATTTCTCCGTAAACCATGAATGGTATAAAAATAACACATCCATAGTCAGACGTATCCCAAAACCTTCAATATAATACAGAATATTTGTGTCATAATAAATCATCTTTAAATTAGCTTAAAATAAATCAAAGTATGTTGACATACATGAAATCAATACTATTTGAGAAAAATATCACTTTTTTGAAATCATATAAGATTCACATAATTATAAAATAAAACATTTACTTTGAAAATATTCTTATAATATTGTATGAAAAGCTTTTAGGATTTTATAATGGCATAAAATAGCCACACCCACCATATAAGTTAAAAAAGGCATTCTAACCACAATTCTATCGAAAAAGATAAAAAGGACCTTGTTTGGAAAACGACAGAAATATTACTTTATAAAAATATTATAAAAAGTCAAAAAAGTGTATAATTGAATTTAACCCATAGTCTATAAAATAGTAATAAGGTTTTGGAATACATTTGTAAGAAACATGGATGTGGATGATAAAGAGGTCCCCGTAGATAATTACATATAAACAACCTTGGATAATGAAGTGTTTTTGAAATAAACCCTTACCTTGTACTTTTCCTTGGTCAAGGGTAGGTTAACCTCTTGTATAATAGTTAAATCATTGTTATTAAATTATAAAATAATCATATACATAAATATGATATCATATATGATCTTTTAATTATTCTTTGTTAATAATATTTTACTATTATCTTCATTTCAGGTGTTCACTTACTCGTTTTATTTTATGTGTTTTGTTACATATGCTATGTTTATTATCCATAAGATATATCTTATTCATATACAGAATGATATCTAGTCCTTAAACATTATTTTAATTCATCAAATGAAAATTATTCATGAATGAATACAATGGGGAATGAATCTCATCGCATTTTTGGAGACGGTAGTCCTTATGTACGCATGAGCGACAATATAAATCTTTAGATATAATATATAATCAGATGGTGTATCATATATAAAAAATAATTATCATGTTAAATTTATTATTTACATGATTTACACATCATTATTATAATCATCCAAATAATAATTTATTTAATAACAATTACACCATGACGTGGAGACGATAAGTCTTACGTACACACATATAGTGACATGTCATTGATGGGATGGATAGAATAATGGATTAAGTTTTACCAAATTTATAATAATATCACAGTATATATAATATTCTTGATTTATTATTCTATAATGTAAGCATCAAATAAAAAGTAAGTGGAAGAAGGAATGAACATGAAAGAGGTGGTGAGATTTTTACCTCTTCTTCGGGTTCATCCTTTTGATTTGATAAAAAGGGCTCATTAAGTTGGATTTATGACTAAAGGAAGGCATCTATGAATAATTGACGGAATTTTAGAGTATATTTGGGAAGTTTTTGGATGACCCAAAGGCTTTGAATGTATGAATTTGGTAGAAGGGGGAGTGCCCTTTTATAAGAGGGGCGAGGGGCACCATATGAAAAACGTAAAATTTTATTTTATAATAAATTCATATTCAGTTTATAATGGCTCAAAAGTGACTTTTATGGAGGATAAGGTAGGTATTGGTCGAAATCATATCATCCAATATATTTTATAATTGTTTGGGACAATATATTAAACTTATTATATATATTTAACGGTTAGATGAATAGTTTGGAATTTACCATTTGTCTTTGTATTTGTATATTATATTTTCAATAGGGATACAATAACAAGCCTAGAGAACCCCAAGTGGTTCATTATTAATATATATAACCTTATCTAAGTCATTTGGAAAATCCTTATTTTTTAAGGAATATATTATCAATTAATAATATAATATTTATTTAAAATACTCTTTTATGCCAATTTTGACACTATTTAATAATTGATTTTTTTTAAAGTCCTAAAAACATTATTAATTCAAAATAAATTATTTTAATCAATTATATCATGTAATATTAACCTATAAAATTAGTGGAATTAATAAAAAGTACTAAATTACATTTATTTGGATAATTATAATATCAATTATTTTAATAAATTATTATTTAAGTAATTACTGCATCCCCGGTGTGTCATAAATAAATTACCTTATTTAAGGTCTATAAATTATAAATAAAATACAATTATATAGGAAATATTTTTATATTTATAATGAATATTTATAATAGAATTTATCTTATGTATAACCCTATATTAAATATGTTTTAGTCATTAAACTCTGATTTATACTCTTTTAACTCTTCTTTGAATTAAAAAATAATAAATGTCGTACTCTAATACAAGTGATCCAAAGAGGTTCATATTTTATTACAAAGGTTGTTTCAGGTTTAATTATACATATCCAATAGAATTAGGACATGTGTTTGGGTAATAATAATATTAGTTTTACCCTTAACTAGCCTATTTACTTTTAACCGTGTTAAATAAAAGTACAAAGTTTCTATTGACCAAAAAAATTTAGCTTATTAAACCACATTTTACTCCATGATATTAACCATGTTTCTCGTAATTTCACAATTACACTCACAAAAGTGGAAAAAATAGGTTTTATGTGAATTTGAAAATTCTAATAGGAGATGGGTAAAAGACTGTGAAATGTTCAATAAAATTTCTGTATATCTAAAATTATTATAAACTGGATCTAATGAATTATATTGAAATTATATAGGTATTATGTATCTATTTTGACCTAAAATAAATTTAAATAAAATAAATAATTATTTAAATAAAATTTCGTTTTTAAACAATAACTCGGTGTATTTCACTATTCATAAAAAATTTAATGTTTTCAGAAAAATAACAAAAATTAACCCTGAGCTAATTTCGATTATCTGAATCCAAAAATAAAGTCCATTTTGAATGATAAAATTTATAAAATTTCCCAAATTAGGCATTACTATTCACAACGGCTAGTTTGATTGGTTGTGGTGTGTTTTAGAACAAGAAGTTGCGTATAACACATGCTACTATATTATTCAAAGAGAAGTGTATCGTGGAAGCTTGAGGTGTTACTCCATAAGGAGTAGAAAATATCGTGGAGTCTTAGAGCATGGTGAAATATCTTCTTAGTTGTTATTTTTTAATTGGGGTAAAGATCACTACCATGTCCTCGGGTTACGCATAGCTACTAGTTCTTCCACAAAATTATTTTTCATGAGTCATGTTTCTTTTTGGTTCTGGTTAGTGTGAGTAAGCTTTTAAAATAAATCCATTTTATGAAAATTAAAAACTATTTCCCTCAAAATGTTTTGAATTCAGTAAAATGGTTTCGAGAAAAAGGTGTTTGGGAATGAAAATTTTGTTAATCCTGGGGTTGTGAAGACGAAATGTTAAGCATATACCTTGGTTCTCCTAAGGAATTTTCACATGTGTGCGGGAATGTGTGGAAAGTTGGTCCTGACATGTATGGATGAAAATGGATGAAATAATATGGGATGGTCCATAGGATTTCATGAGTGTTCTTTGGAGATCAAATGTTTCCCCCTTTTTTTATAAAGTGATTTCAAAAGAGGAATTTTTTTATGTTACATGGTTTTTGTTTTAGAATTGGGGTTTGGTTTTGGAAAATTGGGTTTTTGAATATGGAAT
This sequence comes from Viscum album, assembly GCA_963277665.1. Taxonomy (NCBI): domain Eukaryota; kingdom Viridiplantae; phylum Streptophyta; class Magnoliopsida; order Santalales; family Viscaceae; genus Viscum; species Viscum album. Next base: position 1,016,528,504 of record OY728140.1, on the reverse strand, counting down.
TAAAATAATGTAGTTTTTAAAACTTTAAATTCTTATGAGACCTTAAATGATGATTTTTTGTTGTATTTGGAAGTGTCTCATTTGTGTGCCTATTGTTTTGGATCAAGGTGTTCGTATTTATCATGATTTGGTTTGGTGTTGGTTTGGGTTTTGTTTTCCTTATGTTATTTAAGGGATTCTATCATGAAATTTCCCAAATGATTCTAACATTTCATGCCCCATTATTTGTTCTTCTACAGTACTTCATATTCCTCATGGTGATTAAGGTCTATTTGAGGAAATGGAGTGTCTTTTGTAATTAGAGCGTGTCTTTAGATTTTTGGGAACTCTTGATGATTTTATAGACCATTCTTATCAGTGTCTATTTGAGGGTCCATCATTGGATTAATGGGACATGTTTTCTCTACCATCGATGTTGGTTTTGGAGGATGTGGAGAGTTTTTAAGTCCATATTTATTTGATAGTTCATACCTGAGGATCTATATATGGAGAAAAGAGAAGAGATCAGGTATATTCATCAAGGATGCCTGATACTGAAGGCCTATGTTTACCACTTCAATGAGATGGTCTTCTTTTTTGATGGAGGAAGATTCACAGGGTTGATTGAAGACTGCTTGTTTCATTTGTGGTATTCTTCTAGAAATCATGGAAAATGTCATATCATCTGGTGAGATTTATTTTCATATGATAGTTGATGAATCATTTATAGTGTAGTTGGTTTCCATAGAGTAGGTAGTTGGCAATCCAATTTCTCTCATTGTTCATGGATGATCACCATATGGAGAGGAGTGAATACCATAGGAACATTTCCCGAATAAATTTCCTTCATTTTTTTTTGTCTTCGTGTTTGTCCAACCATTCTGTTGTGTTCCACTAGTGTTTCCGGTTCAGGCATTCATAACTTTCATTTTACATTTCTCCAATATCCTTCCATAGTTGTCGGTGTCTGGGTTAAATATAGAAGTAATGAAAGAGGAGATGTTTGAAAAGTATTTCTTATCATAGTATGATAATACCGGATTATGCCGTTGTCGATGTGTCATTTATCCGGGCTTTATCCATGTGCCTTAGAGTGAAGCTTGTACACAGTCAATATGTGTTAGGGTTTTCTGATACATTGGCCTAATTTTGTTCCCCATATTAGGGTGTAAGGTTTTAATGTTTCCTTTTTATCGTTTTCATTACATTTTGATTTCCCCTTTTTTATAATAGTGTGCTGAACTTATTCATTCTTAATCTAAAAAATACCTTTATCTAAATGTGGAATCAGGATTTTCTCATTTTTCTTATAGAATGTCTGTTCTATATATGAATCAGGTTTGGTTGTAGTTGTTCTCATTTGGATATTTTTGAGTTCTCTGAAATTGATGAATATTGATTTTGGTTCGTTGATTGGTTCTAGTTCATTCCATGATTTTTCCCTTTTGTTGGATGTTTTCAGCTGGTGTGGGAATGTTTAGTTATTGTGGTGTTTTTTTTCTTGTGCAATGGAAAATGGATTATTTTGTGTTTGTATTTCCCTTGTTTCTATTTAGGTGATGGTGTTGTTTAGAAGGTATATAGATGTTGAGCTAGGCCAGTTGTCCCATTTCATCGGGATTCATTGTAGTTGGTTTCCCATTTTGGACTTGGTGGTGTTTTTGGATTTTAATATTTTCCCTTGTTAGCGATGTTTTTATGGATGGTAGAACCCCCTTGTGTGCTCCCCTCACTATTATGTTGTTGATTCTTCTTGATTGGTAGGGTGTGACTTTGGAGTTAATAGTCAACCCAAGGTTCATGTATTCTCTTAGTTTTGATCGAGAATGGATCTAAGCATCGACTATCTTTTATCTTAGTGATGCTATGTGCGGAATAATGTGTCAATGGTGGGGTGAATGGTCACACATTGACCTTAGATACTACATTATTTTATTCATTTCATTATCTTATATATTCTTGGTAAAATTTTAGGATGAGTCTCAGTTATAATTGTAAATTTGTCCATGTCCGGGAGAATTTTGACCTATGCACGAGGAGCGAACAATTAGTTGAAACCATGGAGCCCAGCCCAGGTATCTGTGCAGCATGACCTGTTGTTGGATAGAAACTACCACACACAAGGATCATGGTCAGTAAACTGTGCGTTCTAGTCGTGCGGTTTTTCCTATCCTCAGTATAATATACTTTATGTTTTGTGCATGATATGACAAATCATGCATGTTGGTCATGAGATTGGTTCTATCTAGAGTAATGGATACCACACAGTTGATGCCCATTTTAGTAAACCATGCACCAAACGCATGTGATGTGCCAAATGGTTTTTTGTTATAAATTATTTCTTTACCTTTCTTTACATTTTATCACCCAATTGGGGATCCTTATACTTAGGAATCATTGGAAAATGATAGGGTTGCTAAGAACCTCTCCCCATGGTTCACTTCCCTCCATGGATAAATCCCCAAGCATCCAAGGTTTGCATTAAGGTTTTTGTCCATTTTCTATCCTTTATCACTTCCCTATCTATTTCTTGGTTATTATTTTGTTGGCCTTCTCTTGGTCGAATCCAAAATGTTAGGGTTTATGTTTATCATGATTTTATTGGGTGTTAGGGTGTAAAAATATTTTTTTGGGCTGAGTTCATCATTCTCCAAGATTTTTTTCGTGTTCATGCACTATTGAGGTATGGGTCTCAATAAATTTCCTTTTTGATGCATATTATTGATTCATGTGTATTTTCAAATAAATTTTTATACTTGATTCACATCATTATAATGTACATGGTTAGTTTATTATTTTGTCTTCTTTGTGGAATATATTTTTATGAATGGGTTTTGAAGTGATTTTCCATTTATTCCTATGTATATATTCCATATATATGTTTGAGAAATTGTTAGTTGATATTTAATATTTAAAATTAAGTATTTTTGTGGTGTAATCTCGTTAAAATAATTTATGAATTGGTTGAAATGTTATTTTTGTATTACATTTAAAATGTGAGGACTTTTAAATTATGGGTTTATTGTTATTTCGGGAGGCTGTATTAGTTTAAAAATTTATTGTTTTATACCTTCTTAAATTATGTTGACTTGTTGGGTATTTTTTGAATGTAAGTGGTGTTTATAAAAATGGATTTGGTGGTTTTCATGGGAATTAATGTGTTTCATTGGTTGTTGGATCATCCATCGGTGCACAGGATGCACACATGGATGTGTGATAAAATAAAGACGTAACCCTAAAACACTTTCCCATGATAGTTTCCTTCCTCTCATTCATCTAATTTTTTTTCTTAAAATAGTTGCATGATTTCAAAATAGAGAATTGTTTTCATCATGACATTTAAAAATATGACATTAAATATCCTTTTAAATATTTGGCATGTTTGGCCACAAAAAATGTTTTGGTGAGAGATTGAAAATGAAAATTGCATGTTTGGAAAGTGATTAGTTGAAGAGGAATTTCACATTTGTTTTGGAAATGTTTTTTGATATGTTTTTGAAAATGCATTTTTGATTACAATGTTAAAGGTCCATTTTGAAAGCATGTGTGTTCTTAATGAAAAGGTTAAATGTTTATACGATGGAATGGCCTAGATTTCACCACTGATGATGAGATAAATATTGAGAGGGAACTTATATTTGGGGATTTCCCTAGATTGGTTATCAAATAGTTGGTGTCTATGTTTAAGGTAGGTATGTGTAGTGATGGATGGTAAGGATAATCAAATGTTTGTGGGACTAATATTATAGAGTATACTTTTAACATGGGATTCCTAGGATTCTATCAGCGGGTCGAGTGACAATTTCTAATCATCCCAGATTAGACAATTTGGTACCCCATAGATGATTTAGAATCAAGGTGGTTTGTGCCACATTTCAGAATAGGTGAGGGAAGATAGTTGGTTATTGACAATGGAGTTTCACCATGTGATAGTTGGTTTTTCTTGAATGATGTACATCTAGGGATTCCTCTAGGGATTATTAGAGAATTTCCAGGGATACTATTTGTATGTTCTTGTTTACTTTTTGTGGAAATTATTTATCAGATTTTAATTTATATTTATTTTAATCATAGACTCATAGTTTTTTTGTGGGTTTATAACTTATTATTCTTTATCATATGATAGTATTTTATTTTTTCGAATTTGATTCAGGATTGGGTTTACAAATTAATAAACCATTTCTGATCTAATAAAAATGTACTTTTTATTGAATAGAAAAATAGAAAGTTTTGTTGTTTATCTAATACGGGGAAAACATTTTTTCCTAAATGAATTATCAAAATATTGTTAATGGAATGTTTTCTTGAATGGAAATGCATGGAATATGTAGTGATTGCCTACTGAGATTTGAATCTCACACCCTTCTTATACCATTCGGAGTTGTTAAACCTAAGCTATCTTCAAAGACTACGTTTTTGGTTCATGATTCCTTTGTAGATAGTCAGTTAGAGTATGGAGGTGGCCATATAGTCACATCAAGATCACATAGATAGTATTTCGGTTTGGTTCTACTTGACATTATGTTTTGTATTTGGTTTTTAATTTGTATAAGCTATTGTAAATGACTCATTTTTTACATATTCTTTGAGATTCAGTTGTGGTTGGTTATTCCACTTGTTCGGTTTTATTTATTCGATCATTGTTATTCATTGAGCTAAAACTGTTCCCACATGAATTAAATTTGATTCCCAATACTATTTCCCAACCCATGGGGATCAGGAATGCCATTTGGGACATGTCGCGGAGCAGGTCTTGTGTCTAGTATGATGTATTCTGACCTGGTTTATTACTAGTCATCAATGATAAATAATTTTTTAAAAACAATTAGGTGATTTTATTTCACAATATTATTTGAAATATAATTTTTGTTATAACATTATATAGATGATTTCATTGTTATATATTTAATATATTATATTTTAATAGTTTAATAAAGGATATTATAGAATAAATAATATAATATATTGCATTATTTCAATTGTATTCTTATAAAATAATATTGTCATATCTAATGATAATTAATAAATAAAATTGTTGTGACATGTTATTTCAATATGAACTTATAGTAATGGTTTTATTTGGGAGTTATATTTATTTGTTTATATTGGGATAATCCATTAAACATTAATAAATTATTTTAAAAATTATACAATAATAAAGAAAATTCAATGGAAATAAAATTAAACTCTCCCAAAAAAAAGTAAAACATATTTTTGATAGACTATATAATACACCTCTCTATTCCATCAAAAATGAAAAATTCAATTTCTGAATTAATTAGTCTACAATAAGTTTTGGTGTTGAATTTTAATTGAAATTATTTATATATTTAATTGATTAATAATTTAAAAAATTATTATTTGATTAAAAATATCATTAATATGAATAAAATATTTAGTGGAAATAAATGAGATGATGTCATAGAATTCATATGGCTTTTATTCTAAATTTGAAAAGTATTGGAAATTATGGTGGTTTTATGAGGATGTATGATTTCATTTTCTATAATAGGAAATTATTATATATATTTATTCAAATTGAAAAAAAATTCAACTAATATTTTGGATATGGTTGAAAAAAATTGACAGTTCATTTAAATTTATTATAGAGAACAATGGATTTACAAATATTTATAATCATTTTCATATGAGGGAGATGTCTTATACCATAATACATGATATAAAACTACATATACTGTGATATAATCTATGTATAATATTATTTTATATTATAGTCACATATAATTTTTTATAGTAGTGTAAATTTTAAATAATAAATAATATTTAACTTTCTTATACATAAACTCCAGATGAACAAATTGTAATATATATAAATATACTCGATACATTATTTTCAATGAACATTTTATGTGTATTTTTTGTGTAATATTTTCAGGAGTGAATGATTTTATCTCATAGTTAAAAATTTATAGCGTGATAGAAAAATTTTCAAAATATAACAATATATACATACAACATCACCATTAAAATATAGAGTTTTCTACAGATATTTGAATTGTAATTAAAAAATAAATTTCTATTTTTATAAAATATTTTAACTTATATGAATAGATTATTAACATATTTATTATATAAATAATAAAATGATAGTAGATTTTATTGTTTTCAGATTTTCATAATCCCAGATTTTGAAACATTTAAACATTTTATCAACTAGTATATTTATTTCATCATTATGCATTCAACCACACAATCCTTCAAAATTTCTATAGTATTTGTTATAATGTATGTTTATAATTTAAACTAGATACTTTTAACCTAGAGTGAAATTTTGAGAGGAACACTTCTTTTGGACTTCAAATAACTAGGACTATATAATAGATTACAAAAATTATGTTTTGTAATTCATTTTATTAATTAGAATATATAGATCAATGGTGGATTATAATAATTTAATGGTTAGTAGGAACAAATTATGAAATATAACTATATATATTATGAGTTTTTTAATTATTTCACAATAACTTCAAATTAATATAATTACATTGTCTATGATAATCTTTCATATAGTTGTTATCAAACTTATAGGAGATTATTATTTATCTGTGGACATAATTATGGAAAATAATTTTAATCTCTTGATGTTATAAATAAAAAACAATAATAATTTAAAAATATTTATTGATAATGATATTTCATTAATATTTTTTATATACATCAATATTCAATGACACATATTGAATGTATTTCTTTAATATATTTAAAAAAATTACTATATATGATAGTTATAAATGTTTCACAGATATCATATATGGGGGATGTTAGTATCATACAACAATTAAAAAAATTTCAACTCCATAGTAATGTGTAATAAAAAATGGGCATTTTCATGTTTCATTAGATCTCATTAATATACATAAATAATTTTAATTTATATAATTTCATTATCTTATGAAATAGAAATGTCATTATCAATAAATTAAAATGTAATTGGCTATAACATTATTAATTTTGGAATGTTTTAATATACTATATTTTTATATTTGATCAATTCCAAGCAATCACATACATCTATGTGATAAAACCTATGTAATCGTATTATCACTAAAAGGATGATTTAATGGTATGTAAAATTTATTAAATGTGGTTTAACATAAAAATTCCATGAAAATCATTATGGATATTAAAAAATTATAGAGTTGTAATCATTTAGAATTGATGACAATGAATAGTATGAAAAAATTATTTCTCTAGCATATCAAAACATTCTTTATTTAAGTGTTTTAATCCCAAAAAATATTTTATTAACTAAATAATAATACTAATATTAAAAAAGTAATTTTTTTAATAAATAGTAATTTTTTCAATTAAACATTGAAATATTTATCTAGATTAATTCTCAATATATAACTTATAAAGGGGATATATTTTGAAATAAAAAAAATTCAAACACTTTTAACAGATAAATTATAAATATATGTATATCCTATAAATATTTAGATAATTATTAAATGGGGGGAAAATATATCTGTTTTTGTGCCCCATACAACAAAATTAGCCCAGAATGAAAATAATTAATCATTATTTAAAAACATTGAAATATATAATATATATAATTGATAGTTGTTATATATTCCATATCAATGATTATAGTATAATCATTGATAATGTTCCTACTTATCAATTATTAAAATGTTTATATTTATTAGTCAGTAAGTATATATTAAGAAACTATACATTAAATTATGTAAAATATTACATTTTAATTCATCAAAATCAAGGATTTACAATACATAAAAATATCAAATAATGATATTTAAATTTAGAACACTCTTTTAAATATTAATAAACTAATAATTGTATTTGAAGAGAGATCATTTATTGATTTTATGATATTAGAGATAAATGATCATTAAAACCACAATGTTTGTTACTTAAATGGCCACTAGTGATGTAGAATCAATTTTCCATAAATTATAATGGAATGAAATAATGTAATGGATTGGTCACATCCCTGGAATCCCTGGTTGATAAGGAATGAAGTGAAACACAATTACATTAAATAAAATAATCATACATGATAAGATAAATTATTTTCATTATATACCATTTATATTAATTTTACCAATTTCTTCCATTGAATATAATATTATCTATAGAAACATATAAATAATCCTTTTAGTGGACTTTAAAATATTTAATTTTGATTTAAAAATAACAATTACTTATAATTTTTATGTATATCAAAAAACCCTTTAAGTAAAATAAAATAAAATCTCATATTTTATTTTTATTTTTATTTTTATTTCATATTAATTATTGATTATAATGTTATAATAATAAATTTGGACTTATTATCCTCCCAATACATTCCATTAAATTTATGCCAAATAATTGATGAGAAGTGTAAGTAAGAATGAAAATTTATTAATAATATAGAATAATTTATTTTCAACGGTGTCTTATAAACCTGGTTACATTATCTAAGATTCCATAAAATGAAAAAAATATCCATAATTAGCATATATTGGGTTCATTAGTATAAAGAGCTTAAAAATAAAACAAATTCTTATTTATCCGACAAGATTTAAAAATAATTAATACTATCGCATGGAAGTCTATTATTGAATATCATTTCATGAAATATATAGTTATGATTGATGAAAGACAACCCTTTATTCTATCAATAATATATATTAAAAATTATTTAATCTATTACCGAAAAAATCAATCTATGCCTAAATTTATCAATAATATTAATATCACTGAATGTTATAACAAATATAGTGTTTTCATTAAAAAATATTAATAGTTCAAACAAATCATGATACAATTGTATAAAAATATACATTGAATTGAATAAATACCAAATTTTGGTTTATAGGTGTAATTTGTAATATAATAAATAGTATAACGACAAAATGATTTAAAATAGTCATATATATAATCTTTTTTATATAATAATGATCACATGAACTTATGAATCATCCCCTTTCACCAGTGATCCTTGAATATTATAGTGGTGGAAGTGGACCATCTAAATCAATTAGAAGAAGGTTTTCATTCTTCTTCTTCATTATTTAGTTATACATTGTTTCTTCCCTATTATGTATTCTTTATCGGTCATTACAAATCAACATAATTCATCTGATCTGAATGTTTATCATAAATGTAGATTTTATGCTTGTTATTATGATCACTACACTAGAATTTATGGTTTTTTTTCTTATAATTTTCTAATCATTCATTCTCCTTTTCATCCATATAAAAAAAATAAATTACACATTCTACATCTTAAATAAAAATACAATTTGTATAAAAAAATGATCATGTGAGACATTATGATTTAATATATATCTCATTCAAAACATGATATTGCATTTAACACATTTAGTTGTCTTTTATATCAACTCCATTATTTATTTTGAATCATTTCATATTCAATAAATGGTGTTATATTTTCCATTTAGGGTAGGATCATTTCAAATCAATTTATCATTGATAATCACATTCTTCCCTCCCCGCATTCTTAATGGGTCTAATATAAACATTTTAACTATTTATTTTTGGAATATTTAATATTTTATAATACATTAAACATAAATTTCATTACACTTTTATTTATGGATATCATTTTTTTGATTGATTTGGAGATAGATCTTTGGGTTGTTAATTAGAATTAGATTACATGATTGTTCTCTTTTATTAATGAAATCATCTATTAAGTATGGGTGGGAAATTTTTTACATCAAAGTCATTAGGGACATGCATCGTGTCACTATCATTGTAATATTTCATCAATAGTTGATACTATTACTTTTATAGGGTGTGTTAATAATTTAGCGGTGGATTATAGATCCATAATTAAGGGAAATATTTATTTGTGAAATGTGGAAAGGGTTTTATGATCTCAACCACATAACTAATATCAACGTTAGAAATCCCCTGGTTAATGGGAAAATATGTTCTAGTCATGCCTATTAATTTTTATAACAAACGATTTCCAAATTTATATAGATGATGATGAACCTCACCTAAGGGATTAAATAGGGTACTTTATGTAATAATATTAGGTCTCTATTCTTTCTTTAATGATGTTGTACACATATTTAAACAATCAATTGGTGATATATTTTGTTTCTCATATTGTAATAGATTAGAAAATGGAATGTGGTTCAAAATATGGTTATCCATTACTAAATTGTTTCCTTGACTAATGACTATAATGGATGGGAAACATATTAATATAACTATGAATATATCACTGAGTGAATTGGATGTACATATTTATAATTCATTAATGAGATAGAATATACGTTTCAATCCTCTTATAGAGTATCTAATTGATTAATTAGAGGATAAAATGTTTTAGTAGTTATGCGATAAGAATGATCATGATTAAAAATTTACATCTTCATCAGATAAACATATAAATTTGATGATTAAATCAGTTATTTATTTTAATAAAACATATATTAAATATTTGAATCCCAAAATTTTGTCTAAAAATAAAAATACATTATCTGTAATATAAAATAAATTTAAAAACGTTTTTATTATAAAATTTAAAATGATTTGAACATAAAACATAATAAATATTACAAATCATTGACTCATTAAAATATTTAATAAAAATAATATATTTTCATGAGTATATTTTTATTTTAAACACTATATTAAAATATGTTTCTTGTTGTTGAATAAATTATAATTTATTAGTGGCTGGCCATCTATGTTAAAAGAATCCACTTGGAGGAAATTTGTTTCACATCCTAGAATTTCATTAACTATTTTTAGGCCAATTTTATTTTCAATAGAAACATATATTTATTCTAATATTAAAACTCAAAACCACTAAGAATATATTACATGGAGAAAAAACAAGAGACCGAAAAAATAATAGTATTAATGAATTTTCAATTGGAATAGGAAATTTTTTTATAGGATTCAGTTAGAGTCATCATTGAATATTTGAATATTTTGTATATAACATGCATGGTGAGGGAGAATATAAACATACATGTCATAATGAAAACAATTTTTTTGTTTATGCAAAATTATTTTTTACCTATATGTATATTATTAATTTTCATGAATATTATAATGGTCCTCCAATTATATTTTAGAGGCCCTCTTATAAAATAAGAATTTTATTTATGTTTACAATGCATTTTTAACCATTATAATCAATTTTATAGTACAATATTATATATATATACAGTGATAATTGTATTATAACATCATTCTCATTATAAATTTATAAAATAATTGGTTAATGAATTTTTTGTTATACTATAAAAATATGCTTTATTTTATTAACTTATATGTATTGGAATGAAAGAAATATGACATTATGTATAAGAAAAAATGTAATGGTATGGTCATATATATGAATATTAATATAGTCAATGATAAATATAATGTAATGGAAAATAATATGGAAGCTATAAATAATGTCCTAAAAATTGGAATACATTTGTGTCTAATAATGGAAATGTTATATAAATTACATCTCGGTTAAATAATATATATATTTATTTAAACTTCGTAGATGAAAATAAGCACTTAGTTGATATTTGAGAAATAATGATAGATAATATGAAATTGATCATGATTGATTTAATATTATACTATGAAAACATCATAGTTTTAATACTATTAAAATGTAAAAATGATATTTTGTGTAATAATATATAATTAAGGGCTAATAATGATTAATAATGAAATTTTTTAGGAAATTTTGGGTCATGATAATGTTATAGGGATACCATATTACAGATTCTCATAAACCATCATGGTTTTGAACTGATATGAATCAAAAATATTTAAATAATGATGAGTAATAGAGAGGTGATTGAAGATACATTCTACTTCTAATAAATGTCCATAATGTATAATGGTTTTCATGAAATATGTGTTCTATATGGTCATGGGTGTTAAAAAAACTCACATATTTATTATGTATTAGAGGTGAAAATTGGTAACTCAATGAATTTTCCCATTATTAATTTCTATTTTTTTACAAGGAATCATATTTTCCTTATTTTAGATCCATTTGATCATGTAGTTATTCCATTTTTTCATGGGGTTAGTCTTTTTATTTATTTGGTCAATAAAATTAATCTAATAGTTAATACCCTTTTACGATGGTAGATGACATTGTTCATGTGTTCAATAGTTTTCATTTCATATTCGTTCTATTTTCAGGTGGCCGATCGAATATTAATCAGGTTGATTAGTCTATTCTCTTAGTTTTTCCTATTATCAATTGTATTGGAATATAGTATTTTAATGATTTCATTCATTACGATTTTTTTGATATGTAATTTTTCTCATCTATAAATGATTATTATTATGTTATATTACATTCGTTCCATGTGGTCTATTATTGTGACCAATCCCTGTGGTTGGTCATCATTTGGTTTAAAAAAATTTCATTTTAGAAAAAAATTATGCGAAACATATTTTTTACAAACAATAACGAAATTATTTTTTGAGAATGAATATTTTAATTATGAATTCATTAAAATTATGTATATATCTAAATTATGTGATATTTTGTCCATTAAATGAGAATTTCTTATGAAACTATTTTTGAAATAAATTAAAATAAACATTCTGTAGAAAAAATATGAATTTATACTGTGTTATTGTTTGAGATATTCAGATATCAATATATAAAAATTAAATAATACTTGATTTTTTATATTTAGATTAGTCTTATTTTCTTCTATCCTATGAAAACCATAACCAAGATATGGAATCTTGTGATTTATCGACATTTGATCAAAACTCCCCTATGCCATGATTTCATATTGTGTTCCTTAACCATCATATATCCATATTTTTAGAAGAATCAATCATTATTTGATTTTGGATATTATCCATACCTCATATTCATTGCCATCTCCATGTCTCATTTCACCAATCCATTCAACGTATATATGATTATGGTGTTGCGACAACATCTTCCCTTCACCCCCAATTTTTGTGTTGTGAGACATATGTCTATTCTACTTATGGGATCTATAATCTAACACTTATTTTTCAACTATGGATTTGAATCATTTTTTCTTCCTATGGGATAATGTTAAAGATTATTTAATATAGATAATAGGTTGGAGTCAATCGAAATTACATGTTTAAGGGGTAATTATTATAATTATTATGTGGTAACTTATTTTTATTAAATTGTTGTCGTAATTTCATCTTGAAAAATTATTTTAATATAAATAAAATTCTATATTGTTATTCACTTAAATTATTCCCATTTTTTAAACAAATCCAATACAATTATAATTAATTAATTCTATTAATATAATTGGTCACATTAGATTGTAAATAGTTGAATTGTTACCCACACTAGTTGAAATTTTTTTATATTTTGTAATACTTCATAATTTTAAAATATTTTATCTCATTGTAGCTATAGACAATTGTTTTATAATACAGTGGGTTTTTATAATCACAATGGTTTTATAGAATGGAGTATATTCTAGGATGGTTCGATTTTTACAGGCTGGTGTTAATTGGGGTTGCCTTCATTCTTCCATAATGGAGTTTGTATGATATTGATTTCTACATTTGAGCTACAGTAGATTGGAAATGTGTTATTAATTATTGAATTAACAAATATGAATCAATTGTGTATAGGATGGAGATTAGTTATGATTAAATATATAGTAACAATCATAACAAGAAAAACAAATTGATGAAAATAAAAATATTAAAATATTTTAAAATGTTGTTAAATGAAAACAAATAAGGGTTTCAAATGGAAAATTTGGTGGAAAATTTTGGATTTATTGTAATACGGTGGTGGATAATGTTATCATTGTATGATGTGGTGTTGTAGTGACATTGTTAGTAGACTTAGTGGTGCTCAATTTCTGAGATATAAAAGGATGTGAATTCTTATTATCCACAATACCATATATTTTTTATTCCATTATGAATCGAACCTTATTCATATAACCATAAAGATTCACATTAGGTTTTTGTTCCTAGTGATGTCCCTAAATAATGTGAACAAAGTGGGCGGATTGTTCACTGACAAAAGTTCCCTACTATTTATATAGTAATGGTAATCATTCTATAATTTTTGGTTATTCTCATGATTTTTAATTGTCATTCGCTATTACTAATATGTTACTTTACTAACCCTTGAATAATACATGTTGAAAAAATGTATTTTAAAATTTTCAACCATTAACTTTTTATATAAATAAATAATTTTGATGAAATAATTTCTTATGTGTTTGGGGTAGGATTTTACCCCCCGAAATGTTAAAAAGACAAAATTATATTCGATATCATAAAAGATGATCAAAATTATGTTTATCCTACATTATATGAAAAAATATGTCCAGATTTAATTGCATTAAACACCCAATTTATCATGAGTTACACATAATCTAGATATTTTTTAGGTTCTACAACATATTCAACATGCAACACCAAAAAAATGACACATGATATGTACTATTGTTTTAACAAAACCATTAAATCAGGGGGTATGAATACTGTTAAATAAGTTATGATATATATATATATATATAATTTTCTTACCCAATATAAATTATTGTAAAATAGTTCTAAAATAATAATTATTTTTTCAGTAATGTGATTTTATTCTCTAATATTATTATTTCTTCAAAAAAATAATTTTTTACTTTTAAAAAAATTTATAATAGTTATTTTTGAAATATTATAAAATTTATTTTATAAGAATAAATTCATTTTTAATCAGAATATCAAAAATTACTTTATTTTTAAAATTTAGTGATTTTATAGAAAATATAAATTTTTTATGTATAATGAAAAATATTGATTTCTGTAAAAAAGAATTTTCTCTTAAATAAAATAATGAATATAAAAGTAAATATATGATCTGAATATTTTTTCTTTTATCATAAGTATTATTTAGTAATATTTAATTTAGTTATTTATTTTTTAACCCAAATTATATTATCATTTAGTATAAGTATGTTTTCGTTGTGTTTAAAACATTGCTTCTCTCAAATGTTTTCGAAAATGAATACCGGTTTTCCAATTTTATTAATTAAAATAATCCATAATGGAAAATTATTTGAAATAACTTTTTATATTATATTTTATTAAACATTAAATTAGTTTCATAAATGATTATTATTATTCAAAATGTTAATATAGATTCATCACTTTCTAAAAAAATATTATTTTAAAAAACAATTTGTACACCCACGTCTATATGGTTAATGATAAATTAGAAATTTAGAAATAAATAAATTCATTTTTTGAAAAATTCATTCCATGTTTATAAATAGAATAATTTAAAATCTATATTAAGATAGATTACTTTATTTTAAAAAAACATACATTTAATGTACTAAAATAAATTTTCTAGATTATCATAAAAAATTGATTAATGAGGGCGTTAAACTAGAATAATAAGAGTGTAAATGACATAAAATATTATCATAATTTATGAAATTAATTTATTTTAACGTTTACATCCACATATATGAAAGAATTATAATTTATTTTCCCAATTCAATTTAACATAACCAGTATTATGTGTTATGTAATGAAAAATACCTAAAAAAACACTTCTCCATTTTAATATTCATATTTCATTAGTTTATGGATAAAAAAAATTTGGTTTGGTTATACATAATATTTAGAAATATAAATAAAGAATTTATCATAATATTTTATATTCAATTTTTATAGGGGAATTGGTTAAATATTTATTCTTGAGAATTAACAACAAATTAATTATTTTTTTAATTTAAAAAATAACTCATACAAAAAAATGTTATGTAAATTGACTGAATTATTATGTTAAATTATATTTGAAGATTAATATATAATGATTAACTTGTTTTAACATAATATATTTAAATTTCATCATGATATTGGTTTTTATAATTTCTTATTAAATGAAAAAATTCGAAATTGGCATTACATTTATTTAATAAAAAATTATATTTTATTTAGTGATTTGTAATTTCTTAAACTATTATCTTATAGCAAGTGATTTATAATTGATAAGAAATATAATCTAAGTCATATTATTGAACTAAGGTTTTTATAATGAATATATTTACCCCTAATATGAAAACAAAATTGTTATATAGATTAAGGAAAAAGTATTTCTTTTCACATTACTTTCTATTTTGTGAATACTAATTTTAATCCCTCTTATGATTTTAATTCAATATATAGGATTTTATTTTTAGAAGTAGTGGTAATAAATTGTCTAATAATTTCCACTTTAAATTATCATTAAATGATAAATTAATTTTTTTAGTAAACTTATTAACATAATGAAAAAATGTAAAAACAAGGAAACCTATATGTTAAAGAACAGATTTTTTACAAAATGTGTTTAATTATGTCCTGGAGTTGTGTATAGACAATATCACAAATAAAAACCTTCTTAGATAAATGTTGGATACAAATTATATAATATCGACCTTCAAATAGTGAATATGTTCAATTATTTACAAGAATTTCACTCAACCACAACTATAAATATGAACAGACTGCCAATACTTTTTTATAACTCTCAAGACATTTAGATCAATAAAAGCCATCCCAAATAACTTCTATGTTATGTGATTATTTTTGAAAAAATTCATTACACAAAAGTTAATAAGGGTAATTATAAAAAATATTTATGCACTAAATTACATAATAATTATATTAATTTAATATTTATCATTGGTTTCATATTATATATCATTTTATTTTTACAATTTCATGCACAAAAAAAATTATAATTTTTTTCATGGATGTTTGGTCAACAGGCTCCATGAGGAGAAGTGAGTATTTTTTCATGACCACATAATGAAATAGATATATATGAAAACCCAAAATTTAAAAATAATATATTTATGATATAATGATTATATAAATTTAAAATATTAAACACCATATTTTTATAGTGATCATTGAAAAAATAGAATAATTAATCATGTATACGTATGAACTACCATCTCTATGAGAATAACATTCGGTTATTTTTTAAAACCATCATTAATGATAGGTTTTAAAAGTATAATTGATGATATATATTATTATTATTTCATGACTATTATTCTGGTGGTGTTTAAATAAGGTCCTCTTTTACCATTGTTTACCTACCAATGTCATTTTTGACACTTAAGCTGAATATGGTCAAAACATATAATATAAATATAATCAATAATTGAATTTTATATAATAGGGAAATAATTTAAATAAAAGTAATAATAAATATAATTTTTTTTCAAAACATAGTAACTAATTAAATTGAGATTATTAATCAAGAAGATAAAGACACATGTGTTATGTCAGTCTCAAGGTAAGCATTCTTATAGTCTATCATTGATTTATGTGAGATATATCACATATTCACCAATTATTTTATTATTATTGGTATATAATTGAGAATAATTTATTTTATGATTCATATATTTTAATTTATTGTTATTTACATATCCATTTTTGGATTTAAATTTTATAGTGTTTACAGCATCAATATCACCATTGTGGTAATGCATTTTTTTTCAAAATTCTCTTTCTTTGTGTCTAATGTTATGATGTGCACCTATATTTTTATGTGGTGTATATATATCCCCATTGACATATACTATCATGAATTTATAAATTTTAATGGTATTTGATGTTTCGTTATTTTTAAAACAATCGTGGGTCCTAAGAATCAAAGATATCAAAGTGGTAAGAGTATTCTGTTATAATCACTTCATTTATCTACATTATTTATGATTATGATTCAAATAATTATATTTTATGATCCATATATTATTAAACCCATGATTTTTATTATTCTATTGTAATTAGTTATATTTTAATTTTTTTACCTCTTCCCCCTCTTTGTAACAAAAAACTTGTTAGCAAAATGTATTTATATTAATACAACATCATTACCCTCTTTGGTAAAAAATATGTTCTCTTGCAAAAATATTTTTTAAAAAAATTATATCAAAAAATATGTTTTTAACCTCTTCAAAATTATATTGTTAATGACAATTTTAATATTTTAACTTTTTAACCAAAATTTCGGTGGAATATTCTTATCAATTTCTAAAATTGTTTTTTTCTAAAATTTTTATCCTAAAAATTTTGTTCAGTATGAAATTGATGAAATTAACTACAGATAGGAATATAATTACATTGAATATTCCTTTGAATGATTACACGATTATTTTATATGAAATATTTTTCTTCATATTTTAAAAACTATTATTCTTTAACTGTATTGCAATTAAGAAAATTATCAATCTGTTTTCTGTTTTCGAAATTAATTTTCAGAATGAAAATTTTATTTTCTTAAAAAATTGTTTATAATTATAATTTAATGAATTTTTTATTAATAAAAGAAAAATCCACAAATTGTAACATGTGATACAAAGATTATATTATATAATGATACCTTCTTTGTTCATTCACTATTTGGATAAATTTGATTCAATGGGATTGTTATGAAACCTATTTCATTTCATATGAAAATTATTTTTTAAGGTTAATATTATATAACCCATTTAATTTATATTGATTAATTTTGTTTCAAATAGAATGACATGAAACCCATTTAATTTTCAATGGCTAATCACGTAAAAAATTATAATGATCGATTCTATGACTATTACGATGATATCACAATGTACATCAGTCATGTTCTGGTTTGTGGGAATTATATATGATGGGTGTTCACAGATAGTTCCTACTAAGACCGATATATATTATATGATGGGTGAACCTAGATATAACTCCAATGAATTTGATAGTTCTTTAGGGAATTATAATAAATGATTAATATATGGATTTTTAAATTTGAAGGGTTATTTATGGGTTCTATAGGGGTTATATTATATTATGTTCCAAGATAAAATATGTTTTATCATTAATATATATGTGTTTATGATGTTTCATTTGATCAAGATTGAAATCAAAATTTTCTTGATTATTTATTTATATGAATATTTCCTTTATTAAAAAATTATGAAATGATTTCATGTTGGATTATATCAGTATTTTGGTTTATTAATATTTTATTATTATACTCATGAATATTGACTATGTCATCATACCCCTATGATGTTATTCTTCACATTGATAACATTAATATTTTAATTCCCATTTTTCCATTATTGTTCATTTTTTTAACACCCATATTATGTTAAATTGTCCATAGGTTATAAAGGATGAGGTTGAATGAGTTAATTTTATAAGGGGTTTTATATAGATGATAATGATTTCTTAATGTGGAAATGAAATGTGGGTTTTATGGGAAAAATAATAATTTAATGAATTTTGATTTTTTTGTGTAGTATTTTTCCTAATTCTATAAAACATTAATCCTAAAAGGTAATATATGATATATGTGATCCATGTTATCATTTTGTAACCGTATGGTTTTGATGGGAAAACATTTAGGGCATAATTTTTCGTATCAATGTAGAAAATATATATATATTTTTTATCAATGAACATAGAAGTGTGTATTATAGGGTGTCATTTATTGCTTATATCTTCCTAAAATACCAATAAAATTTGACTAAATGGAGTTTTCAGTGGATATTAACCAATTAATAGGTATATGTTTCTTACCTATGCCTTTTATGTTTCATTAATTTTAAATCATCTATAACTACCCTAAAACAATATTATAATAATTAATTAATTTTAATTGATATAATATAAATTTATTATTGTCATATAAAAATAAATTTTACATCTATTCCATTTATAGAAAAATTATAATTATTTGTCTGTGTGTGTAGACTTCCCCCACCATGGTTAAGATTTTTCATTTTTCATAACTAACTAAAAAAGAAATATATAATGATGTATTAAGTATTATGATATTATATTTATGAAATAGGAAATATTATATAATTATAAATAATTTTATCCATTCATTCCAGTCTATAAATTGAAATATTAAAGGGTTACAATTGTGCTGGTGTAGATTAATGAATCCATGAATGTCATGTTTTATTTTCAACACCAACATAGATAAATGGTTCTAATAATTTATTTAATGATTAAATATGGCTCAAATAATTATATTATTATCCATGATATATCTATATTATGATTTTTTACCCCATTCAACAAATCAACTATTTTTGGGTCCAAAGGACATCAAAATGATCAATGGAAACAAAACATCATTATTTTTTAGCTAAAATGTTATAATAAATTGATTAAGATGAAACATATTTTGTTAAGGAACCAGAACCTAGTTAATAAGAAATTCAATAATTAATGAAAATATATTACTAATGATGAAAGATAATTTTTTTGATGAGTTAATACACTGAAGTATCATGTGATTCATTACACCATTATTTTAATGTATTCATTTCAAATAAATTACAACATTCAAATATTAGGTATGTTTCTTCAATTATTTAATTTAAAATATTAAATATAATGGAATATGTTAAATTTTTATTAAATAATATTTTCAATAAAATAGTTATTATTGAAAATTATTCCATTTTTTCTGTACAAATTAATTTTAAATTTTTTGAAAAAATGAAAAAAGAATGTATTAAAAATTTTACAACATGTAACCCATTTTAATTATAAATTTTATTAATTAATATAATACTTTTTCATATTGTTTTTATTGAATTCTAATTTAGTGTAAAATAATATTGTTTGAAAAAAACATTCAATGAAATGAATACATCATATTATTTTTTAATCTGATAAATAAATGATCATATACTTATTTTTTAAAAATTCATTTTTATATATTTTATATTGAATAAGAAATACTCTATTAATATCATTCATGGTATACTTCTGGGATACTGAGAATTTTTATGGGTTCATCAATTATAACCCTAAATTTCATTAGGCTGTTTTAGAGAGAGTTACCAACTTATAATGAGTACCTATAAAGGTGAAAAATATTAAAAATATATGTGATTCACATATGAGTAGAAAAACTAAATAATCTTATTAATATTTTTTGATGATTGATGTAGATAAATAATGGATGTTGTGATGGTGATGATATAATTTTTTTGGATGGAAATTCCATTTGTAATGGAGATTGAATGATTTATATGACTATGATGTCCCATGTACTATAAAAAATAATTTTTCATTATACATTATATTGAAATGTCATGTAGAATTATTTTATTGAATATGTTTTCAATGGGATATAATTGATTATTGGAGCTCAATATCATTAAAATTATAAGTGATATATTTATTTGTTTTTTCATTTTGTTCAATGGACTAACAGGTTTCGCCTCATTTTTTATCCCTTACATAGCATAATTTTATTCGTCCAAAATGTTTAAATGTTTCTCATAGGGATTAAGGATGATTAATAATATTAAAAAGTAAAATTTATATTTATGATGAATTTTCAACATTGAAAAATTGTTATAAAAAATTATTATGGTTAATTTTTGACCCTATGTTTTGAAAAAATATAAAACATATGAAATTGATTAGTTTTTTTGAAATGATTTAATAAATTCTAGATAACTAGAAAAGAAAAGAAAGTTGATAATATAAAAATATATTATCCATTACACTAGAATCATAATTGCTAGTTGGATAATTTATAGTTGTCATAATTTTTATCTGCATAATTGATTTTATTTCATTATACATTATAGAGTAATTGATAAATTAATATATAATCTATATATATAAGAGATATAAATTAAATTAAGGGTTTCCAGTATTCACTGCTATAAATTTATATCATAGAATGGTTTTATAAAAAGGTAACATGGTAAATAATATAATATTGAAATATATGACTATATTGCATCGAATCATTAATATGAGATATTTAGAGCTACCTTTTGTCCCATTGTTGATGTGTTAACTCTCATAATGAATGCTATAAATGGACTTACAAATGAATATATAAAATTTATTTAATATAGATGATAAATAATAATTATTTTATGATTGAATTTCCTACTAAACATGGTTGAAGATAAATACCAAGAATGGTCTAAGGACTGATACATGCCGTCAAGAAGATACACGAATAGTTGTGTTACTCATAGAATGTAAAAGAATCTCATATCATACACCATCATGAATTTGAATCTCATCAGTTTTTTAGATTGATTTATAATACCAATGAGACGAATGAGATATATAACATGGAGTGGAAGGAATTTAATTATCTAATTGTGGAAATATATTATACAAAATATATTCATAAAAATTTGTGAGGGAAATTATTATTCAATATAAAAAGTTTATGATTCATTTCAAATTTTTAAATAAAAAAAAGGATCACACGGTATATAATTTTTTTCAACAAAATTAAATTACAATGTATATATTTTTTTCATGTTTTAAATAAAATTTAGGATGGTACGAAATTACACATAAATTATTTAATTTTTAATAAATTCAGTGATACACTAATAGGGTTGAGGTGGATTTTTTTTGTTTGTTTAGGTCCACCAAAAAATATTTAAATGAATAATTTTTTATAAGGCCTCATCCTTAAACATTAAATAATAACGAGTTCAGTCATTTATTTTCATTAATTTTTATTCATGATCTTTTTAGATTAGAGTTTCAGATATCTAGTCCATATCTATTACATACCAACGGGAAGATTACATATTAGACACTTCGAATCACTATCAATTTTTTATTTTGTAAAAAGTAGAAGAAAAAACATTTTAATTCTTATTCATGACTAAAATATTCTAAACATTCATGTTGAAATCCTCAATTCAATTAAAAATCCATATACCATGTGAAGAAAATTTAAAACATTGTAGGAGAACAAAAAATGATGATAAATGGATATATTATATTGAATGAAACTCATATTAAATTAATATTTTAAACTCATGAAATCATTTGGGAGAAATCATAATTTTCACCAACAGAACCTAAAAACATAATATTACCTCGTGAAATCATAAAATTCTTATAAAACCATATATATAAATTAAAAATTATAATGGTAATCTTGTGGTATCCATATAATTCTTATTCTATATCATTAATAGATAAATTGGAAGATTACATCATGGTTATGTTTGAAATACACATAAAAGAATATACCCTAAATCTCTTAGGTGAAATCCAACTGTTAAACTCTATCACCTTACCCAGTGAATTTGATAGCTATCATGGGTCACCCACCATTGATTTATTAAAGAACCACCTATATACATAAAAAATATCCAAGAACCATAACATAATTATAACACATAAAATAGCCAAAAGGAAAAAAATAACATTTCCACTTAAAAATCAAAAGATATCATTTCAAGATAATGATATAATAAATCCTTTATAAAAAACCATTTTTTAATACCAAAATACATTAAATGGTAATGTGATATTTTTTTAAAAAAAACATTACAGCTTGTAGAGGAAGAAAAATGTCGAATAATGGTTATGATTGTAGAGAAGTCATTGTCGCTATATACATTAAAAAAATTCTTTTTTATTTATTAAAATAATTCATATAAAATTATTTTTTTTTTGAAGAACTACAAAAGAAATTAAATGTCGTACTGTTTTATTAAAAACCAATAAAATATGGTGGTCTATAATATCAAAATATGACTCAATGAAAGGATACTGAGATGAAGTACCTTACAAGGATCCCATTATGAAAACATTTGAGAGAAATTTAAATCATTCCACTGTAAGAGATTAATATAGATATAAATACACTAATAAATCCCATTTTTAATACATGGACTTAAAATATAATGTTATATAAGAATAAGTCATCAAAACTGTAAAAAGATTTTTTAGATAAAAAGTTACACCATGAGTTTGAATCCTCAGATATTGTTTCTTATAATCCTAAATAAACAATTAAATTTAATTTATATTCTCTTTAGAACCCTTTTGTACATCATTATACAATTTAATCAACTTATTACATTGTTATTACAAATACTTATTTATTTATGATCATATCAGATGTTTTATCGATATTTGGTACATGAGTTGAAAATGAACAGGGTATGATGTCAATAGTCCAGGTGGTAATAATTTAATTATCCCAAAAATAATTTTAATAACATAATAATAACATATATATATATATATATTATACCATTAAGTACATTCATTAAATATGACTAAGAAAAATGTACAATGTTCCCCTCATGTAGATGGTATGTCTATGAACACATGAGTAGCATTTACTTTTTTCAATGACCGTAAGGGAAATAAGGTAATTGTAATTGTATCATTCAAAATTATCATAAAATCATTAACATCATATTAATCATTTATATAATCTTTTATATATCATACCAGTGTTGTGGTGATTAGAAACTAATCACATTACTTTGTTGAGGTGATAGTTCACACGTAGGAACAAAGTACATTAGCATTTTTATGTGCTTGAAAATTAAAAACATAATTGATATATCATTATCATATAATGAGAAATTTTTATTATTATCATATATAAACATTTATCCCATCATTATAACTAGTCAAGAGGGACATTAATGAAAAAATGAACTATATTGGTTCGTGAGGTGGTAGTCCACCATATACAGGAACAAAAAAGTTTATTTCAAATTTGGTAATATATGGGCTGTATTTTGGTGAGAATATTTTCATAATAAAATATATGTATATTGGGGACAATATAGTTATTATCTCATCATGGATGGATACTATTTGAAGGAAATGGAACAAGAAATAAAATAGAAACACTTAAATAAAATCATTACCTTTCCATCAAGTGCTCGCCCTGGAGTAAACACTTACCTCCTATATAGAGGATGTTATTCCAAATATAATTTATATAGAATGAATGAACTTTATAAGAACCTGGACCTTCTTTCAAGCGTGTTTTCCTTTTCTGGTCATTTTTGGGAAAGATAGGAATATTTAGAAATTTCCAAAGTACACGTCGGGTACTTTATAAGTACACATAGTGTACTCGGTTACCACGGGTAGTCGTGTGCTGGTTGTGTAGTGTCCACACACACATCCATGTAGGGGTGACTTGGAGACCACCTAAAGAGGAGTAAAAAAATGGAAATTACACTCTGTGTACATCAAACGTACAGACAATTTTTTTTTTCATTAAACAGACTGGGGTCATGTATGATTGACAGAACACCCTTATTCAATGATTCGGTCGGCCAAGAGCTCTCGTACGACAATGATCTTCCTCAGAGCCCCCAATCGAGCATCAGATCTCTGATTTGACCTCTGTAGATTGTGTTGGGATTATCTCAGTAAGCTCTACCTTATTCATGATCTTCATTTCATGATTCCTATTATTTCTAAAATTATCCTCTATTGAAAGTTTTAGACAGTTTTGTAGATCTACGGTGTTCATTGACTATTCATGGTTTGAGGATCACGTATATCGATCTCCAAATGCTGAGGTAGGGGGTTTTTTCTTTTCCTTTGATAGTCTTTGAGTAATATCTGCAATTTTTCCCAATACCCTTGAATAGGGATTTGCGTATTTACAGTTTTGGCCTTAATAATTTTATTTCATTCTTGTATGCTTGTGGAGTGGTTAATCGGATATGAATATTTTTTATTGCCTTTTCTTGGATGTGTTTTCCCATGCTTTGTTTTGTGTATGACTGTTGGTCCTATTTAGCATGTTAGGCTTCATTGCAATGTGTTTTCAAAGCCTAGTTTTAGGATGAAGTAATTATTTTTATATCGCATGCTTGATATGATATAGAATTTTTATCCAAGTAATTACGGTTGTTTACATTGTCTGTATTTCCCTACTATGCTTGTTTAACTTACACTGGGTTATTGTAACCCAGTGTAGTAGACTCTAAGGGGATTGACCATGTGATCATCCCCAACGAGTTTTTGATTTCATAAAACTATAAGGGGAAATGAACGTGTGAGCTTCATCAGAGAGTCTTTGATTTCTTTTTAATATAAGTGGAATTAACTGCATGATCTTTCTCATAGATTCTTAAAACCACTTTTGCCAATAAGGGGAATTGATCGTGTGATCTTACTCAGAGAGTTATTGACCACACATGTAAATAATTGGAATTGACTGTGTGAGATTCCTCAAAGAGTGTTTTTATATTCATATAGTTGAACCCAAGGGGAGAGGTTGTGTGTACTTCCCAGAGGGTTAACTGATTTGATTAGCTACTTATTTGGTATGCTAAATTGAATGGTTGAAACTGTGGAATTCATTTCGGATTTGTTACTTATTTCCTACCATATTTACTCACTGACTATTATGAACAGATATTTGGGTGGTTGCATACTGGTATTTAGTCTCAAACCCTATTTGGGTCATGCTTTTGGGACCAAAAAGATTATATTGTTGCAGGAATAGATAAGGGAAATCACCATTCTACATTACATTCTTGATTGACTATGGAGATGGAAAGCATGGGGCCAAGCTATGGCTTTCCATGCTGTGGATTTTTTTACTTGTTTTATTTTGTAATTGGTTTTCTACTTTTTTATTCCAACATTTTGATTTGTTTGGAAACTTTCCTATACATATTTATCATGAATCCTTCATATATATATATATATATATCTGTGTGTGTGATCCAGTTTATTATTTTCTAGCCATTCGTTGTTTTCATTTTTATGGATTATGACTACTTCTTCTATTGCTACTGTTTTTAATTCTCTATTTTACACTGCTGATGAGAGATTGGTTTCCCCACTATCACACCCAAGGCCTGCGCTGCTATTCGACAGCCACTGGAATTTACGGAAATGTATTTGAGGCCCTGAGACCAACTGGGTATGAGGCGCCTCTAGGTGGCTTCCGAAACTGGGACTTTACAAAGTGGTATCTGAGGTTTTCTTTTTTTCTTTCCACAGTGTTTGGAGCCTATAGCCAAGGATAGGATGGAATTGGTACTTGGTAATTAGAAGTGCCCTGGAGTAGCTAACCGATGTATAGGGAAAATCCAATCTACCTCGTTATTGCAATTTTTATAGTTTTGAAAATTTATAGTTGATTTTATTTCACCATTGTGTGATTCACATGTGTTGTTCTATTATTCTTGATGTTATTGAGGGGCTATTTCTGTTGCAACATGATTAGATGAGGGTATGCAATCTCATGCATCATATAGGCACATGCTAGAAATCACATGTCATGCATTCATGCCATGCCATTTAGGGTGTATTAGTGATCATATATTGCTATGATAGATTAATTACTAGATATGAGAGGTGTTGTGATATATTCCCTGACATTATACATACTTTTGATAGAGTATTGCTTTGCATAAGGATTTCATTGAATGAATTCCAATATTTGGATCCTAAGGGGTCATGGGCCCTCATTGACCTGGATTTGGTGGATCATTGACTTGTATTTCTTATATATGACACGTATAAGATGCCCAGCCTTGAATCACAGGGAGAATGGGCCCTCACGGATTGTAATTTGGCACATAAATGACTATTTCTGTGTTATTATGGGCACCAGAGTAGTTTCTGAGGCTTACTGTCTAGAAAAACCCAGAATACACACAGTGTAGTTTTGACTACATTCCATGTGTTCATCTATTCGGGAAAAAATTGTATTTATTAAGTACACATAGTGTACCATATATACACACCGTGTAGTCTCAAACCATGTCATAGACCGTGTGGGCAAAGACACGAGATAGGGAATTTCACATGGGAACACGCCGTGTAATAGATGTAAATGCTGTGTGTATTGAACCAGTGTTAAACCGTGTGGATAATGACACGGAGGGATAAAATCTTAGGTTTTACATGCTGTTTTAGTCTTTCACACTTCTTGTAGTGTGATCCTGGAGTCTGGCCATGTAATTAACCACACGGGTCGGTGAAATCCTCTAAGTACATGTTGTGTCCATCTGGAACACGCCGTGTTGTATGAGCCGTGTAACCGGCCATGAGGCTAACAACACGGGTTGGTGATGTTCGTCTACTACACTCTGTGTCCTGAAAAAACATGAATTTTTGTCTTGTTCTTGGAGAAACTGTTTGTTTTTGAAATTTAATGGAACTCGAGAAGGGGAAAAGGATTCATGTACACACCGTGTATCAGTGTTTTGTAAAACATGGAAGCTTTCATTCACATATTACCGTCTTGTGATGTTAACTTTCAGTCCTTGATAATATTGTTCTAAGGTGTGTGCATGACCTTGCAGAGTCATGCCACCTATATGTTCTCCAGTAGGACGCCTGTTTCTAGGAGGTGATCTGACACCGTACTGGCTGATCAGGGACATCCAACATATCCTCCAGTTATGGACACTTTGGAACCTACCATTTATCCCGACATAGGTGATGATGCAATGTTCAGAGAGGGTTTCATGAGGATGATGCAGACGATTCAAGGAGTGATGTCTCCCGCACCATCGATGGCTGAATTGACGCAGGTCATTCAGTAGTAGCATCCTCCCACTTTCTCAGTTGATAGAAGAGCCCACACAGCAGAGAGATGGATCGAATCCATGCTGATGATCTCTGAGCATTTAGAGATATCTCTAGAGAGGAGGGTGAATCTCGCCACGTACATGCTTTGAGACTCTGCGAAGAGGTGGTGGGATGTGGTCTCATAGGAAGGACACCAGTAGAATATAGCTTGGGATGAGTTTTAGAGTATATTTTATGACAACTTCTATCCGGAGACCTTAAGGGATCATCGAGCCAGAGAGTTTAGGAGTCTGGAGCAAGGTACTCATTCTATTATGGAGTATTCCTTTTGATTCACCACGCTTCAACGCTTTACACCATTTCTAGGGGGAACTGAGTTGTTCTTGGCCTGGAAGTTTAATGATGGTCTCAAGGGGGATATTTTGATCTCAGGTGTACTTCTTCAGGTTGACTTTTTTATCATCTATAGTCAACCAGGCGCTGATCACATAGCGTAATCTGAGGGATTCTGGAGCAGTTGGCTAGGGATGTTCACCATCCAGAGTTAGTGCTTCACCGGCCGATAGCAGGAAGCGTCGTAGGGAGAAAGCATGAGGAGATCAAAGTAGGTGAGAGATCTCTTCTGGTATCCAGGTGGGGTGATTCCTGTGAGGGATGAGTGGGCATATAAAGCCACATTACCCGAGAGACCTAGTAGAGTGCTGATATTGTGGCAAGATGGGTCATCTTCAGTGCTTCTATCAGATCTTTTCACCAGTAGCTGGTGACCGGTGAACTTCTATGACTCCCCTTTCAGGAGGAGTATCACCAGTTTCTCACCAGTCTGGGAATTGGTGTTCTTTCAGCCGTTCATGTCGAGGTGGAGGTTGTGGCCAAGGTAGCCAGTCGCCAGGATTTCAGTGACATCAGGGTGGATCAGCTCAGGGTGGACCGCCAGGGTCGCAAGGCCGTGGACCAGGCCTAACATTTGAAATGGAGCCAACCAAGCATGAGAAGGATCCTAAACCTTCTACAGTTCAAGGTACAATCTTAGTATCCTCAGATTTATCCTATTCCCTTTTCGATACAAGGGATTCCCATATCTTTATATATGTTGCAATTGTGGACAGCCTTGTTCTCTTCATCTTTTCTTCTGCTGGTATCTTAACGTTAGACACTCTATTGGGGACTAGAACGACTAATGTGTGACTGTGCAAGGAGTTCCCTCTACAGGTTAGTGGGGGTAACTTTTCCTGGTACCTCTATGTTATTGGGATGATAGGTTGTGATGTCATTATTGTAATGGAGTAGATATTTTATTTCTAGTAAGTCATCAACTATTTCCACCGCAAGTTGAGTTTCCCATCACCATAGGGTATATCGTTTCATCGTAGGGGTGAGTGGGATGTCTAGGTGAGAAGAGCAGGACCTGAGAATCACGGGATGTGAGGAGATACAACCCAGATTCCTAGTCTATACCTAGATGACTAGGAGACTTCATTGTTAAACTTTTCTCTAAAGGTGGGTCATTTTAGGGATGTCTTCCCAAAGGACTTTTCAGTTTTTCCACAGAAGCAAGAGGTAGAATTTTCTATTTAGCTCATTCCAGGAGAAACACTCATATCCATTCCGCCATAAATGATTTCTACACCAGAGTTATAGGAGCTCAAGAATCAGTTGGAGGA
The DNA here is from genome assembly GCA_963277665.1 of Viscum album. Lineage (NCBI taxonomy): Eukaryota > Viridiplantae > Streptophyta > Magnoliopsida > Santalales > Viscaceae > Viscum > Viscum album. The sequence continues at coordinate 1,016,498,553 of OY728140.1, read as the reverse complement.
GATGTATGCGAAGAGTTTCATACAACCGAGTACTTATCCTTGGGGTTCATCAGTCTTGTTTGCGATGAAGGATGACAATACCCTTATTATTTGTGTGGACTATCAGATGTTGAACTAGTTGACGGTCAAGAACTGATATCCCTTTCCAAGTATTGTTGATCTATTTGATCGTCTTTAAGGATCCCAGGTGTTCACGAAGATTGAGATGAGATCCTGTTACCATCAGTTGCACATTAGACCATCTAATATACCTCTCACATCCTTTTAGAGCAGGTATGGTCTATATGAGTATTTGGTTATGCCCATCGGTCTTATGAATGCACCGAAATTTTTCATGGAACTGATGATCCCAGTGTTCCATCTGTACTTGGATTCTTTCTTAGTGGTCTTCGTGGATGATATATTTGTGTACTCTCAAACTCAAAACAACCATGCTACCCATCCTGATATCATTTTGAGTACACTGAGAGAGTATCAATTATATGCTAAGATCTCCAAATTCCACTTTGGGATGGATCATATTCACTTCATGGGTCATGTTATCTCAGAGACAAGAGTATCAGTATACCCAGAGAATGTGAGAGCAGTAGTTTCCTAGGAGCAGCTGAAGAACATCTTTGAGGTACGGAGTATTCTAGGTCTAGCTGGGAACTAGAGACATTTCATACTGGTCTTTTCATGCCTAGCTGGTCCACTGACAGGTTTGACTAAGAAGGGTCATAGGTTCTTGCAGTCATATTTTTCTGAGTCATCCTTTCAGGAGATAAAAGGGAGGTTGAATTCAGCATCAATACTAGTATTATTAGAGTCGGGAAAGATATATTCCATGTAATGTGATGCTTCATGTATTAGTATGGGATATGTGCTTATGCAGAGAGAAGGATTCATTGTGTATGAGTCTCGGCATTTGAGACCACATGAGAGGACTTACCCGATGCACGATCTTGAGTTGGCTGCAGTTGTTCAAGACATACGTTGTTGGAGAAATTATCTTCTAAGAGATCATTTTTTGGTTTTTACCGACCACATGAGTCTCATGTACGTTTTCACACACCATGATCTGAATTTGTGGCAGTGAAGGTCGGTTGAGTACCATTAGTCTTTTTACATTGATCTAGCTTGTACGCCTGGGAATGACAATGCAGTGGCTGATGCGCTGAGCAGGAGGACTCAGATACAAGACGTTCAGGTGGCCAGTAGTGAGTAGTAGTGTATTGAATTGATCTCTGAGATGCATTTATAGGTGGACGATATTTATGGGAAGACGTTTATTTCTTATGTATCCTTTACCATTACTCTTCTTGATCGAGTGCTAATGAGGCTCCTATCAGACCCAGAAGGCCTAGTACTACGAGAGAGTGTGTTCGGAGAGGACCCTTTTACTTGATGGACCTTAGATGTGGATGAGATCGTGTGTTTCCAAGTGAAGGAATGGTTTCTAGCAGACATATTCGAGGAGATGATGCGGGACTTTCATTACTTAGTTTGGGGAGTTCATCTGGGAGTCACCAAGATGTATCGTGATCTACATTGTTAGTATTGGTGGTCAGGTATAAAGAGAGATGTTGCTGGTTTTGTTATGAGGTGTTCCACATGTCAGGAGGTGGAGGTGGTGAATAAGAAACCTTTATAGCTTTTACAACAGTTACCCATTCCCGAGTGGAAGTGGAATAATGTCGTGATGGACTTCATGATAGTTTTAATGAGGTATCCTTGAAAGAATGATGTAGTTTGGGTTGTCATTCACACACTCATGATGGTTTCTCACTTCATACCGATTAATGAGACCTTTATTGTCGATGAGCTGGGACGGTTGTACATCGATAAAATTGTGTGCTTACATGGAGTTCCACACTCCATTGTTTCAGACAGAGATGCACGTTTTACTTATCGGGTCTGGAAGGGGCTTCAGAAGGATTTAGGTACATAGGTACTTTTGAGTACAACTTACCAACTGTAGATGGATGGCTTGTTGGAGCATACGATTCAAGTGCATGAAGAAAAGCATCAAGCATGTATTCTGGACATTGGATGTTCTTGGGAGAATCACATACCTCTTTTTGAGTTTTCCAACAATAATAGTTTTCATGCCACTATTCTGATTGAACCTTACGAGGACCTGAACGGTAGGCCATGTCGATCACCCTTCTCTTGGCTAATGGCAATAGAGGGAGCTTTTTTGGGACCTAATCTTGTTCTGGAGACCATAGAGCAGATAGAGTTGATTTAGAAGAGGATGGATACTGCACAGTCTAAACATAAGACTTATGATGATCATGGGAGATGACCTCTGGAGTTCGAGGTCGGAGATCAGGTTTTCCTGTGTATCTCACCACGGTTGGGGCACAGAAGAATTAGAAGATAGGGTAAGCTTTCACCGAGGAACGTCGGACCGTTTGAGGTTTTGGAGAGAGTTGGTCCACGTGCCTCTCAGTTGTGTTTTCCCCAGAGGTACTAAGCTATTCATTACATTTTTCATGTTTCTCAGCTCCGATGTTACTTTTCAGACCTATCCAATGTCTTTCAACCAGAGGAGGTCAAGCTCGAAGTGGATGCGTCATTTGAGGAGCATCCTATCTAGATTGTTGATCATATTAAGAATGTTCTCCGTTGATGGTATGTTCATCTAGTACATGTGATATGGCATCACGGGTGAGTACAGGACGAGACTTTGGAGAGGGTGGCCGAAGTGCGAGCACAGTGGCCAGAGCTGTTCGGGGTTTCTTCTTCTACGTCATGGTTGGGAAATTCGGGGATGAATTTATTTAAGGGGAATTTGTTTAAGAACCAGGACCTTCTTTTTAGGTATCTTTTCCATTTCTAGTTGTTTTTGAGAAAATGAATAATTTCTGAAAATTTCCAAATTACACGTCGTGTACATTATGGGTACACACTGTGTACTCAGATACCACTGGTAGTCATGTGATAGCCATGTAGTAGCCACACTAAGGCCATGTGGTGGTGACTTGGAGGCATCCTTATGTGGATAATAGAAATGGCCATTAAACGTCGTTTACTTAAAATGTACACTCCACATATTTTCATTCATTCATTAAATGGACTTGGGTCTCGTCTGATCGACAGAACACCCTTCTTCTTGGATTCCTTCCACCAAGAGCTCTCGTATAGCCGTGATCTTCCTCCGAGCCACTGACCAAGCATCCGATCTTCGATTAGTCCACCATTAATTGCGTTGGGATTGCCTCGGCAAGCTATCCCTTCTGCTTGAGCTTCGTTTCATGATTCCTCTTCTTTCTCAAGTTAACCTATGATGATCTTTTAAGACGTTTTTGTAGATCTACGGTGTTCTTGGGAGATTCAATGCTTGAGGATCTCGTATAGAAATCTCCCAATGCCGAGGTAGGTGGTTTTTTCATTTCCGTTGAAATTCATTGAGTAATATGTTCTATTTTTACAAATTACCGTGATTGGGTATTGCGGATACACCATTTTACACTTGTTAATTTATTTCCACGCTTGTATACTTTCTTATAGGTTAATTGGATATGAATAGGTTAAATTTCATTATCTTGGATATGTTTTCCCATCCTTTGTTCTGTGTACAACCGTTGGTCCTGTTTATCCTGTTACGCCGCCTTGCCTTGTTTTTTCCATGCCTAGTTGTAAGATGATGAGTTTATAGTTATATGACATGCTAGATATGTTTTAGACTATTTATCCAACTAATTCATGAGTTTTACATTGGTTGTATTGCACTACTATACCTGTTTGACATACACAGGGCCATGGAAACCTAGTGTAGTATACAATAAGGGGGATTGAACATGTGAGATTCTTAAAATAGTCTTTTATTACTTTAGACTATAATGGGAATTGACCATGTGATCTTTCTCAAAGAGTCTTTGATAACATTAGAATATAATGTGAATTGACCATGTGAGCTTTCTCAAAGAGTCTTAAATCAATTTTTGGCTAAAAGGGGAATTGACCATGTCATCTTCCTTAGAGAGTCATTGACCACACATGGCTATAAGGGGAATTGACTGTGATATATTCGTTAGAGAGTCTTTGTATATTCTTATAGCTGAACCAGAGGGGATTGGCTGTGTGTACTTCCCAGATGGTTACATTCTTTGATTTTCTGCTTATTTGGTATGCAAAATTGAATGCTTGAAACTGTGGAATTGTTTACTGCCCTGTTACTTATTTCCAGCCATATTTATTCAATGACTGTTAAGAATAAATCTTTTTGTGCGTTCCTACTGGGATTTAGGCTCACACCCAGTTTGGGTCATGCTTTTTGGCCCAAATGGATTATATTTTTGTGGGTATAGATAAAGGAAAGCACCCTAGTACTTCTGGTTCTTGATTGACTGTCGAGCGGGAGAGAATGGGACCATGCTATGGCTTGTGATGCCGAGGATTCGTTTACTTTATTTCTTTTGTTTTTAGTTTTGTACTGCTATATTCCGGCATTGTGATTTCCTGGGAAACTTTACTGTACATAATTATCAGGCATCATTCATATATATGTGTGTTTGTGTGTCTGTGCTCCAGTTTATTATTTTCCAGTCTTCTGTTGTATAATTTTGTATGGATTATTACTTCTTTCATTATTTCTATTGTTTATCATCCATTGTGTTACTCATCCAATGAGGGCATAGTTACCCTAGTATCACAACCATGTCCCTCACTACTAATCGGCAACCTCTAGCTTTAAGGTAAATGCGCTTGAGGACATGTGACCAACCGGGTACGGGGCGCCTCTGGGTGGCTTCAGGAAACAGGATGTTATAGAGTTATTCTATGAAGGGTTTCTTTTCAAATAATGGATTAAAAAATTTGTGGAATAGTATGGAATAGATATTAATGGGTACTTTTTATAAGAGAGGGGAGGGGAACTTTTGGAAATATTAAATGTATTAAATTAATATAAATTCATTTTATATTCAAAATGGGTAAAAATTAATTTAGTTATAATATATAATGATTAAAGGTTGAAATATAATCATCTAATGACATTTTACAATTTTGAATATTGTTTGAATCCTTATCTTTTTGTCCTAACCCTTTCAACTCATACATTTTTATAATATAACTAATAATTTGAGAGTTAAATTAATTATCATAACAGGGAAAAAGACCAATTAATAAGTCATTAATGGTATATTTGGACACATAACAACTATATTTCCAAGGAATTAATTTTTATAAATTTTATAAAATTTTAAAAATTATTTTATATTTTAAAATACTAGTTGGGTTAATTTTGACCTTATCCACTTCTGGACTTTTTACAAATATTATAAAAATAATACAATTTCATAAAAAACTACATTAAATTATAAAATTTTGTTTAAATTCAACCCTAATATTAGTGTATGACATCAATTATGTAAATTTATATTTATTTTAATATCTTGAATATAATTGATTTGATTCTATCGATAATTAATAAATCATTGCATCATCATTATGTCACAATTTAATTTAATTATATATTTCATAAAAATTATAAATAAAATACCATGAATTAGTGGATCTTTTTATATTTATAAGTACTATTTATATTCAAATATATCACTTATAAAACCCCATTTTAAAATTTAAATAATTCTGTGTCATAACCTGTCCCTCGAGGCCGATGTCGTGACTTCCCCAAGCCAACCTCTTGAATGCCAGGGGCTGGCAACTAGCATTGAAGGCATAAACCTATTAGTGGGAAAAATTAGCATGGATACTTTTATGCACACACACACACACAACCAATTACCAAATCACAAAATAGAAACATCATTATACTGAATTAACTGAGTGCAAGTACAGGTGAAAAAATGTTGGCTATAATACAAATCCTAGAAAATGTTCAGAAAACTGTAAAGTACGGAAACTTCTCTGATGCCCTTCTGTAGAAAACTCCATGTGATCATGATATTAGTGAAGCAACTAGAAGCTGATGTAGTACATTTTATCTGCTAGGTCTTACGGGGCCCTGCCTGGTCCTAGGACACCTAGTCCACCGCCGTAGTGTCTGTCTGTACCATCTCCACAAGCACCCATGTCAAAACATAGATCTTCTTTACCAGACACAACATATGTTGGTGAATCTCATGTAGGGATGAGTAGCACAGTACTAAGTAGGGACTCCCAAAAAAATTGAAAGAACACACATCAGTTCATCAAAGTGTATCACAAAACACAAGGCTGCTCACACAAGGTATATTTTAGGGTAGTAATAGTAGCATCGTCGGTCATAAACATCAAACTCCTCATCCACTAGAGAACGCCTCCACAATCGAGTAGAATGGGCAGGCCGGATCACATAGAGTCGCTTCCCACTAACCTGGAAATGTGGTGGAACTCATCCATGATGAGTACCGTGGGTATGGTGGGTCAAACAGAGCCCCTCCACACCATGGTCCTGCTGGGTCACAAAGATTTACATCCCACCTTGGCTAAACTGTGGTACTCCTCCTATCGAGTATCATGGTTTTTCTAATCCACATAGAGTCACTCCCCACCATGGGCTTGCTGGGTCACACAAATCTGCTTCAACTGGACCATCCTTGAGATGTTTTCAGGTCTCAGCCAACCATAGGGTTCCGTACATAGGGTGCTTGGGAGAATTGCTCATCAAGACATTCTTTGCTTCTTGACATCCATGAAAGTCACCAGAAACATGCCAAAATATCCACCTCATCGATTGGGTCCCAACACCGCAAATTGCCCATAAATCCGATGTGTGGTTGGAAGATACGAACGTTTTAGTAACTATGGGATCGGTTGTGATGGACAAGGTAAAACCCGATTGGACCAACATGAACAACACTAATCAAGGGTCCTACATACCCTAGATCATTCTGATGGTCCAGACTTGAGCTGGTGTGGGTTGGGGTCAGTCTGGTCCGACATGGCTAGTGGGCTAGACCCAATAGACCTCACTGGACCCGACACGGTTGGTCGAGGGTCCCTCCTGCTAAGTCTCCTGACAACCTGTCCTATTCCATCCCGGCCCAAAGAGGTTTCGGGTCTAGCCCGTCGATGTGGGTCCAGCCTACATGCGCAGTCTGGCCAGGTGGGTAGTGGGACCGACCCAACCCGTTGAACTGCATGTCGAGTCCGCTAGGGGTTTGTTCCTCGTCTAGTCCACAACAGGCGGACTAGTCCGCCACACTGGACGTGTGTGGGAGATACCTCTGTGCCCCACCATTGCATCACTGGATTCCACCATGTGCCTCCTTTTCCGTTGTAAGGTGACTGAAGGTCATCACGTTGGATGTGGATCGGTGCCATGTTCACTTCCCTCCAATGTTCTCAGGAGACCACATCTGCTGCCTCCAGTCATCAACTCAGTTCCCATCTTATCATACTGCATCACCGACCAATTCATCTACAGCCTTTTGTACAGAATGTCATCATTGCACGCCACCTCCATCATGTATCTGCCCCCACGGGCCCCCAATGGTAGTCTCTTGGTCCCCCCTTGGTGTCGGTGCCACCGCCTGTGCCGGCATGCCTGTGGATTCATCCACAGACCACCGGGTCCACCCCGGTGGTCTGTTCATCAAGCCACAAGCAGCTGTGTTTTCTCGGGATTGTCCACTCCATCACGATGGTCTCAAGACTACCTTACCGTCGATTCGATAGTTTTTCAACGAAGTACACACACAACAGAGGAGCTTGGTCCTTGTTTATGTCCCCTTGGGACCTCTACTGTATATGTATATAAAACAAGGGATGTCCCTGGATTATTATTTGAACATCAAAGATAATTAAATCCCGGATAAAAAACCCAACGAAGTAACCCTCCCACAAGAACACACTATCCTTGGATTATCCTATTGATTGGTTAATCTATATTCATTATTTAGAAAATGATGTGGAATAACAACGAATAAAAAAACCATTACTATTTGAATTTCATTTCCACACATTTATCCTCGAGGGGCTAAGACGTTTATGTCGCTTCTCAGCTCCAATCTACAGATGGCGTGATGAAGAAGAAGAAGTTTCGCTGGAATTCTTCATTCTTTGATGGGCTGTATTTCTATCAGTGGTTAGCCTAAGAATCCTCAAATTTAATTAATCCAAATATTCTCATCATTTCTAATTATATATAATATCACATCAAATATTTCCTTTTTAGAAGGGACGTCTCATCGTTACGTTGTTTTATTTTAGAAACAGGGTCGTTGTTACACATCATTAAACCATCATTACACTCTGAGATTAAAAATCCCTTAATTATCATCATTGATGTGCATCGTTGCCGCCCTGTCACTAAACTAGAGAATCTCCGTCTTCCACACCTATATGAGAATGAAAGTAAAATAATTCATTTATATTATTTAATATTTTTCTCGAAAAGTCCAAAAAATAGTTTTTCTGCTCTGCCCTTTCTGGCCGAAGTTAATTCATTTCTAGGATAATCCTAGAATTCTGAATTCAATAGTTCCCTTGGATTTTGATCTGAGTGATGGTTTAAAAGATAGAAAATCCCACTTTCACAATTATTGAACATATCTTAAAAAAAATTAGTATTTTGTTCTGGGCTCTCCGGACCTCAGAATTACATGACGTCAAATTTTGTGGTCACAAAATAATTCCATATGAAAAAATAAATTACACAAAAAGTCTGAGACATTACATTTTCCCAACCTTAGGGCTCTACATAGCCAAAATCCAAATTTACAACTAATAAAAAATATGGGGGTACTAAACATGAATATGATCCTCCCGCTCCCATGTTCTCTTGTGAAGATTATTGTGTTTCCATCAAACGTGCACTAGAGGAACCCTATGTCTGAGTAGGACCCACTCCTGTCAATACACTATCTCGATTGGGAACTCTTCAAATGTCCCCCCGTCCTCAATGTTCATCTCTCCCCAGTAGATGATGTGCGATGGATCATGCATCTACATCCACAACTGCAACACATGGAAAACATATTTCACCATGTCCATCTACGGTAGAAGAGCAAGGTGGTACACCACCTATCCAACTCTACTAAGGATCTGAAAAGGACCAATGATCCTCAAGGATAACTTACCACCCCCACCAAATCTCTACAATCCATATCGGGGTGAGGCCTGAAAGAACACATGATCACCCTCCTTGAACTCCAAGGTTCTCTGTCTCCTGTCAGCATAAGACTTATGCATAATCTGTGCAATCCTCACCTGGTCCAAAATGATCTTCACCTTCTCGGGGGTAGCCTGTACCAACTCTGGACCCATTAGTGCGTACTCTCCTACGTTTTTCGGGCATATGAGTGACCTATAAGGCCACCCATACAAGGTCACGAACTATTCCAATCTAATGGTGGAGTGATAGAAATTATTTTATGCAAACTCCACTAGTGGTAGGTGGTCATACCAACCATGAACAAAGTCAATGATGCAAGCAACAATCATGTCCTCCATGGTCTGTATGGTCTTCTCCATATGAGTATACATTTGGGGATGAAAAGATGTGCTTAGGTGTAGCTGTCTCCAGAATTCCTCTTTTAATCCCTTTCAAAATCGGGATGTAAAGAGGCCATTGTGATTTTAGACGATAGTCAAAGGCACACCATAAAGCCACACTATCTCCTGGATGTAGAGGAATCCCAATCCATCTAGCCTTCCATGCTCCCAGATGGGTAGGAAGTGAGATGACATGGTGAGTCGCTCAACGATCTCCCAAATATAGTCATGACCTCTAGATTTATGTGGTAACCCCATCAAGAGTTCTATCGAGATACCATCCCATTTCCACTCCGATACCTTGAGTGGATGAGTCAATCCTATTGGAACTTGGTGATTGACCTTCAGTTTCTGAAAAGTGAGGCATCATGAAATGAACTTGGCCACTGTTGTCTTTATCCCTAGCCACCAGTACTGAAATCCAAGGTCCTGGTACATCTTTCCACACCAGGATATACCACCAAAGGGGATGTATGGAACTCCCTCAACCACTCCTCCCAAAACTCCACTGGTACTAATGTGTGCCTACGTAAAATCAAGATGTGCTTCCCACCTATCAAATATCAATCAGGAGTTCATCCTAAGGATATCTGAGCACGTCAGGCCTCGCAGTCAACATCCCACAACATTTCCTCCTAGAATCATTATATGAGTGGGGGAGTAACAAACATCGACATGAGGTAAATAGCATCATCATCATCTATGAGGGATACCTGTATCGGTGCTAACTACTTTGTCACCTCACTCAGCACTTGCAACTCGGTTCTCCTGATGAGATCATCTTTCACCACATTCCCCATTTCAGGAGTCTAGAATATCTCAAAATAAATGTCATGGAGAATCTCTACACATCGTCGTTGTCTCAGGTTCATGTCTTCCAGGGTGATGATATACCAGAGGCTTTTGTGGTCGGAGTAAACTATAAACTGCTCGCCCATAATGTGTCATCGCGTCTTCAATGAAATGACCACAGCTTTAAACTACATGTCATGGTTCGTGGAGTTCTGCACATGCTTCCCCAACTTTTGTGAGACAATTAAATCACTGATTGCTCCTATATTAGAAAACAACCATGCCTGGTCCCTGAGGCTTCGCAGTAAACTACATACCCAACACCATCCTCCATTAGTCTCTAGATGGGGGCATTAGTCAGTCTCCACCTCAACTCCAAGAAAATTTGACTGGAATTTATCAGCCCACACGATGGTATGTCCCTTCCTTGTCAATGTCGATATCAGTGCTGCTACCCTAGAAATGTTGGGAACGAAACACTAATAGTTACCAGCCAGCACCAAGAAGCTCTGCATATCATTCATTCTCTTGGACGGATCCCAAGCAAGCACCACATCTATCTTTTTTGTATCTAATGCAACTCCAACCTCTAAGATGATGTGTCCCAGAAAGTGGACCTCCTATATTCATAACGGACACTTTGAGAGCTTAACATAAAGATAGTGCTCGTGGAGTGTATCAAGGACTATTTGGAAGTATGTAGTGAGATGCTCCTCCGACGCTTAATGCACCAATATTTCCTTGATGAAGACCATGATGGACCGGTCATGGTAGGGATGGAATATCCTATTAATAAGGACCATGAACACTGCTGTGACACTGGCCACAAAGATAGACATCAACATGAAATCATAGTGTCCATACCAGCACCTGAAGAATTCCTTCGATACATCCTTATACCTTACCCAAATTTAGTGATAGCCCGATCAGAGGATTAACTTTGAGAACTGCTTAGATCCCTTCTTCGAGTCGAAGAGGTCGTCAATTATCGGTAGTAGGTACTTGTTCATCACAGTTGCCTGGTTCATGCGTCAGAAGTCTACAAACAACCTCATACTCCGATCTTCCTTCTTGGAAAAATCATTGGGGCAGCCCAAGGTGAAACATTGGGCCTTACCAACAACTTCTCTAGACTATCCTCCAGTTTTACACATAGCTCACAAAACTCTGAGGGATCCATTCGATATGTTGGTGTCAATATCGGTGTCTCCCTAGGGTATAGGTAGATACAAAATTCTACCTCTCTACGAGGAGGTGGTCATGGGGCATCATCTAGATTAACATCCCCGTACACATCCACCACTACATAGAAGAATGGACTCCTCTCATCCACTGCATCGAGTGTGAGGGTATCCAACTGGTGAGTGATCGGCTTTACACTCCTCTGAGATATTAGGTACTATGATGCAAGGGATTATTTCTAATTGGTGAAATAAAAATAGGTCCCATCTTCATGGACACACCGCATTGTACAACTAAAATATCATTATGAGCATGGAATGTGGATAACCAGTCCATACCCAAGATGATTTCGTAAGGCCTCTATTCTGCTACTATGAGATCCCAGCCGATCCTATCACCTTCTTGGGTAAGCTCACCATTCCCACACTAGTGTGTAATCATAAAATCATGTCCCATATGTTTTTTATAGATATATTGATCAAGAAGTTGGCTCCATCAGAATCTCTGAGCTCTAAATGAGAGCCAAAGAAGGAAAGAGTGACTAAAACATGTGTCTATAAGTACTGTATAAAGGGTTGAGAAGACCCAGATAACAACTAGTATCATCTCTGGTGCACCGTGGACGTAATCCTATGTTTCCTGGAGTTTATCTGGCACTTTTCTTCCTTCTCCCAAAAATCGGAGTCGACAACCTGGGGGTAGTGGAGGTAACATTTCAAATTGTCACCCGCCACCTTCTACTCAGCCAGCTCCCCTTCCACATCTGTCACCTTGCAAACCAACTCACTCGAACCACTGTCACTACCACGGTGGCCCCTCAACCATCTTCCAGTCATCTGTATGGTGGGTCATATAGTCACCTTCCATGTGTCCCTTTCCGATAAATTTGTATTACTACCTGGATCACTGTAAACTCCCTCTACACTGGGATCCACGCACCACTGACCCTGAGTCTTGGGGTCATCCCGTGAATGACCTAGCCTACTTGTGCCCACGTGTACATTGTATGATACTTACCGAAGACTTTGCCTCATGGGGTCTTCCAGTAGCTCTGACTTCAGGAACCTTCTACTCTAAGAAATTGTTCATCAAAAGGGCTCACTCCAGCACCACGACTAGAGAAGGGATGATGAGAGACTCCACTAAATCCCCGATCTCCCGCTTGAGTCCATGCTCAATGGCTAGAGCTCTGAAGAACGGGTCTCACACCATAACAGTGGAGTAGTGGGAAATCTCCATGAACCACACTCAGTACTCTTCCACTATTATGTTGTCATTCTATCAGTTAATTAGCTCCATGATTCCCACATTGTGCATGATATTAGGAAAAAATCCTCCCGAAAAAGGCAATTGAAGTTAACCCAAGTGAGGGTCGCCTCTTCGTGAGTCTGGATGGTCAGACTCTACCATATCTCTACCGAGACATATAGAAGGATCACTGCCAAGATCACCATCTAGTTGGGTAATGTCCTCACTAAGAAGAAGACCTGCATCACAGTTTCCAGCCAGTCCTCAACAATTTTAGGATTCATCTCCCCCTTGAACCACATAGGTCTCTATCTCGGAAACTCATGTAGGGTACTGAGCCTTCAAATGTCATTTTTTGGAATAGTCATCAATAGATGTTGACCATCGGGTGGTGGTAGCACTGGTGAACCACAAAATGGATCCTTCTCTAGAACAGTTTCCAGAATAGATGCCTCGATCCTAGGTGGGCTGTCCTCACGACCACATATTGGGATCCTGGTTGGTCGTCCACTTGGAGGCATCCGAAGATTGATCAAAATTCGCCACAGTTAAAAAGGTTATACCTTGTGAGATATCTCTTATTCAAAAATAAGGAGACTCATATGCAACTGATGATTTAATGTATTGATCCTAAAATATAATTCAATGTCCTAATGTATAGATAGATTGGCTGCCGCACCGACACTGGACTCCCAAAATTGAAATCCAAACTTGCAATACTAAACACTATTTCCCCAAAACAAAACATCATACTACTATACATAGAGGGGGATATGATATCCCTCTGATACCACTTTTTCATGACCCCACCCCGGGGCTTCTGTCATGACTACCCCAAGCCTGCCTTCTGAAAGAAAGGGGCTGTCGACTAACATCGAAGGTGTCAACATGAAAGTTGGGGGAATTAGCCTAGATACATGTACACACAGACACATGCCCAATAAACTCCCAAATAAAAAAAGGGAAACATCATACCATTGAATAAACTAACTGAAATTACACCTGAAGGAATATAATATAGAATACAAACCCATGAAAAAATACTAAAACCTGTAAAGTACAATAAGTGCTCTGATGGCCATATGTGGTAAACCCAACCTAATCATGAGATTAGTGGAGGTAATGTAATCCAAAGTAGTATGTACTATCTTTCATGTTCTAATGGGGCCCTCCTAGTTCTAGGCCACCAAGTACACTGTTGTAGAATTTTTCTTCCCAATCTCCCTAAACACCCCCATCGAAATGTCGATCGTCTGCACTATACACAACATGTGCAGGACAATTCCTTGCATGGGTGAGTAACACAGTAATCAGTATGGAACCCTAAAAAAGGAAAGATTACACATCAATTCCTAAATGTAAAGTGCAAAACAAAAGGCAACTCACACTATGTATATTCAAAGGGAGTAACAGTAGCATCATTAGTCACAAATATCAAACACCTTGACCACTAGAGATATCCTCCCCTATTGAGTACAATGGGCCTTTCGGGTCACACATAGTCCCTTCCCACTAACATGGTCATATTGTGGCACTCATTCCTAATGTTTATCATGGTCATGCAGGGTCACACAGAGTTGCTCCCCACCGTGGGCCTATCGGGTAACACAGAGCCGCTTCCCACCATGGCGGAACAGAGGTACTTCTCCTGCCGAGTACCGTGGGTCTGCTAGGTCACACAGAGTCGCTCCATACAATGGTACTACATGCTCACACAGAGCAGCTTTCCACTAGTCCATCCTTTACCAGTCTTTGGTTCTTAGGAAACCGTACGGTTCCGTATGCAGCATTCTTGGGAGAACCTCTCCTCAATCCATTTGTCACTTCTTGTTGTCCAAGAAAGTCACCAAAAATCATGTCGAAAGATCCTCCTCCTCGAGAGGGACCTAATTCCGAAAACATCCAGTATATTCGAAGTGCGATATGAATGATATAAGTGTTTTAGTAACCAAGGCCCGGTTGCGATGGGCCCGGTCTTACCGAGTTGAACCCACCCGACCAACCGGGATCGGGGGTTCAACATACCACAGTTTATTCTAACGGACCATACATGACCTGGTGGGGTTGGGGTCGTTCTGGTCCATCATGGCTAGTGGGCCTGGTCCAATAGGCCTCACTAGACCCAGCCTTATTGGCTTAGTGTCCTCCCTACCGAGTAGCCCGACGACCTGGCCTAGTCCTGCCCGATGTGAATAGGATAGAGGTATGTCCTGCCAGTGCGGGTTCGTACCGCTGGGTTTAGATCCGGCCTGTAATGACCCAAAGCATTGCGTAAAAGGACATTAAATTACTTTTTCAGAATACTTATTACATAATAAAAACCAATACACAAAGACTTTAATAGTTTAGTGTCTTTGGAAACTCGGAACATAATCTTCTAATCATGGTGAATGATCTGCAACATCTTCCAGAATGATATTCCCATTTTTTCTTAACTAAAACCATTCATTATATCCTGGGGAAAAGAAAAAATATAAAGGTTGAGCTCAAATGCTCAGTAAGGATAAACATATAGAACATAATACACTCCATAGACATTTGAATGTAAAAACATGAGCATAAAATCTAAACATCAAAATCATGAGCAATAATATAAAACATTGCAGTACATAAGGAATAGATCATAAAAGAACATTATTTATGATAGAATAGCAGAGGAATAAAACATGTAATTGTGGAAAAACATAGAGAACATGATATGATTTCCATAGTAGCCAAGGCATTGCTGCCAAGAGCATCTTAGTGGACAAAGTCCCTTTCTGAATCTAGTTCACTCCTCGTTCCAGTCCTGTAACAATGAACCAGATTAACTTACCCTTCCACCCATGTCTATCTCATGAGATATAAATCATTACCCAATGCATTGGAGGGTTATATAAGTCCCACACATTTTATAATGAAATCATTCGTACGTGTCCCACAACATGAACATAAATCATTCACCATTACCCAACGAATAATATTTGTTTCACAAACATCATCCCATCATAACATAATCCATATAAAAAACATTGGATATAATTTCATCATAATAAAAGTGAATCCATGTAAATCATAGAGAAATTATACATGAGACATAAACATTTGAAATAATGCCATCTTATATGTAAAATGGTTATGATAAAACACTTTAAATGAATTTTTGAGGAAAATATCCTTTATTCTTAAAAATCATTTTCTTTTCACAAAATTCCATCCAATTTTAAAAGAAAAGGATTATGATGAATATATTGATTAAGTATTGTAGAGTAAGCTTCATGAAAATAAGGTGTTATGAAACCGTAAAAATCTATTCATGCCGTATAAGTTAAAAAAACATTCTCCTTATACTTTTGTTGAAAAGTCAGAAAGTACATCGCTTTGTAATCAAAAGAAAGATTCCTCACATACCATGTAGTAAAAGTCAAAAATGGTTAAAAATTACATTAAACACACATGAAACCATTTTCATAAAATAGGGACATGGATGATAAATATAACCCCAGTAAATACTTACGAGTAAAAAATCTCAGAAAAAACGAGATTGGAAAAGTTATCCCTGACCTTAGGTCCGATATGCTTCTTACGTATCCAAAACATCTGTATAATGATTTAAATAATATCAATGACTTTTTACAGAATCTTATTCATTGTTATGATAACATATATGGTTCACTTATGACTTTATATTACCCGTACTTTTGTAAATTCCATGTTAAAGAAGCGTTTTGGGTAAAATCCTTTTATATTATCATACGTGTTTGTACTTGTTGTTCTTGATATTATTATTAAATATATAATGATTTACATACTTCCTGAATGTAAATAATTATTTATATATCATATATATTCAGTATATATATATATAATATAGATAAATGAAACCAAATACACCGTTGATGGAGTGGGTAGGCCATACGTATACAGGAACGCTGTTTTCCTTTCCTTATTGACTTGAATGAAAGTAAGAAGATTTCATATATATATATATATATATACATAAATCCAGTAGCTTTATCATATCATATATTTTATTATTATTCATAATATATACTTTATAATCATTCTTGAATGGTTAACATGGAGAATGAATCTCATCACGTCGTGGAGACCGTAATCCGTACGTACGCATGAGCGATGTTATCATTCTAATTATTATTGAATAGAATTAGAGTGGATGATATAATATATAATAATCAGTATGATGTTGTAATAACTATATATAGATTTCATTACACCATTATACCCATCCAAGTAAGGTGGTGGTGGAAAAACAGATTACACCACGGTGTGGTGACGATATTTCGTACGTATGCAAACGCGGTGATTTCGTTTTCCATAGGATGGATAGAAGGTGAAATGGGGCTGTTTCATATTTATTATAACATATCAGTATATTATTGATACTTATGTTATTACTTTATAATGAAAAAAATAAATAAGAAGAATTTTAAGAAGAATGAAACTTGAAAGAACCGGTAGAAGAGATTACCTCTTCTTTGGTGCACCTATTTTAATATTCCTCTTAAGGAACTAGATTTGGACTTTTGAGGAGAACATAAACTCTATAATGTTTCTAGGGAATTTTATGAGGTAAATGGGCAGGGTTTTGGTGAGAATTAATGCTCAAAATTGTCTAAAGAGAAGAGGGAGGAGGTTCCCTTTTATAAGGGAGGAGAGGGGCACCATGGGAAAAACTTAAAATATTATTTTATTATAAAGTCATATTCGATTTATAATAGCTCCAAATTGATTTATTTCATAGATAAAGTGGGTATGGGTCTAAATACTCTCATCCAATAGGTTTTATACAAGATTAGGTTACTATTTTAACCTTATCATTTAGATTTAACTCTAAGTTAAATAATTTTAATTTTATCAGGTCTTCTTGTTTTCATACACTATATGGTTAATAAACTTAATATAACAACCCAAACGAACCCCAAGTGGTTCATTATTAATATATATATCCTTATATATGTCATTTTTCCGAACCTTAGATTTTTACGAATAAAATAACAATTAATAATATTATATTTGTTTTAAAAACTATTTTATGTCAATTTTGTCACTATTTCGTAATTGATTTTTGAAAAAATCCTAACAGTATTATTATTTCCAAATAAGTTCATTAAACTAATAATAACATTTCATATTACCCTATAAAATTAGTGTAATTCATAAAAGGTCTAAAATTACATTTATTTGGGTATTTATAATATCAATTATGTTAATATTTCATTCATAAGGTAATTACTACATCATCATTGTGACATATATAAATTAAATAATTTAAAGTTTAAAAACTATAAATAAAATCAAATTATATAGGAAATATATTTATCTTTCTAATGAATATTTATAGTTGAATTTATATTTTTTATAACCATATATTAAAAATATTTTAATTATTAAACTTTGATTTTATCTCGTTTAACTCTTCTTTAAATAAAATAATAATAAATGTCCTAATCTAATCCAAGTGGACCTAAATGGTCATATATTAATCCTAAGGTTGTTTTTGGTCGAATTAAACTTATCCAATAGAATTATTAAATGTGTTATGGTAATAATAATATCATTTTTAGCCTTAATTACCCTATTTACTTTTAACCGTGGTAAATAAAAATAAAAAGTTACTCTTCACCAAAAATTATTTTAATATTATTGAACCACATTTTAGTCCTTGGTATTAACCATGTCTCTCGGATTTTCAATATTCAACTCACAGAAGTGGTAGAATTACGTTTTATGTAAATTTTCAAATTCTCCTAGGAGGTGAGTAAAAGACGGTGAAAAGTTCATTACAATTTTTATATATCTAAAATTATTATAAAATGACTGAAATGGATTACATTGAAATTATATAGGTATTATTTCTGAATTTTTACCTAAAATAAATTTAAATAAAATATATAATTATTTAAATAAAAATGTCGGTTTTTAAATAGTAACCGAGTGTTTTAACTATTCATCAATAATTTAATGTTTTCAGAAAAATACCAAAAATTCACCCTAGGGTAATTTTGATATTCTGAATCCAAAAATGAAGTCCATTTTCAAAGATAAAATCTATAATTTTTTTAAAAGTTGGTATTATTATTCCTGATGGCTAGTTCATTATAATATTATAAAAATATCTCGTTTAGTGAAACTCAGTATTGCCTACTACACACGCTATCGAGGAAGGTCTTGATTGCATGTAATGTAAGCCAAATCAGGGTTGCGTGTAGTGAATGCTCTATTTGGTGTTTTGTATAACATAATCAAAAATTATTTCATTTATACATTAGACAAAATCTATACTTAATGTGGCATAGAATAATTTCGACAAAATGAAATTGAAATTGTGTGTAACACGAGCCATGAATAGTGTTGCGTAAACTGTAAGCTAATACGGTGTTGCGTATAGCACAAGATAATTTTGGTGTAGCATACAACAGAAGACATTAAAGAAATTAAAAAGAATAATTCTCATAAAATCTTTGGTTGTTACATTCTACCCCACATAAAATGAAATTCGCCATCGAAATTCGTCGGGGTTATAAATGGTTTTCTACTTGAAAGTTTCTTTACTAGAAATCCAAATCGTAAAAGGGAGTAACAAAACATAACATTAAAAACAAAAGTATGAAATGTAACGGTTACCCAAATTAACTAATCATTGGGTTTCCACATAAGAGAACAAAGGTAAAAATATGGATATGGAGGAGAAATCTAACCGTCAAGTTCTGATGGAGAGTGGTAGAGAACTGGGCTATGAAAAAAAAAATCCAACAGCCACAATGCAGTACATTTGTGATGATCTAAGGTAAAATCTGATTCATCAGATATTAGAGAACTAGGACGACTTTTTTGGTTTTCAAGATCATTTCTCTAATGTTAAATAATTAAAATAAATACTTGATTTTGGTACAATCTCGCCATTGTTCATTCCTGAAACAATTTCCACTTCATCTCTTAAAGAAATGAAGTTGAATTTGTCATTCATGAAGTGTTAGGATATCACGTGATAGAATGGTGGGTCATTCTATCTATCTCAAATAAAAGGTTTGAAAAAGTTATTAAATATACATAAGTCCATCTATAGTTAGATTAATCATATATGGTTCCTATAATGTACGCATACTTCATATATCATACTGATTAATAAAACAAAAGTAGTTTCTACTAACCAGGGACATCCTGTAGGACAGTGGTAGGGGATAAAGGCTTGTCGCACTTCATTTGTGGGTTCGATTCCCACATCCTTGTCCAACGTGACAGGTTTTCGCCCGTCCTACGGGTTTTCCTATTTCTAAAACTATACTATTATAACATTCCAAAAAAATATCAAAAAGTTATTGCCTTAAACAATACTATCATATGTCCAATATAATCCATTCCAATCTTTAGCCTTATCTAAAATACATCTGTCCATGCTCATAGTATAATGAAAAGAATTACAAGAAATGTCATTTACCAAGCAAGTGAATACCATCATTTATCCCCCATATATCATAGGATATATCATCTTGGTCACATTCCAAACATATGAATACCTTAATCAATTTTTCTCTTGAAAAATGAATACCCTTTGAACCTTAGTAAAAACATGAATGTTTTCAAAAGTTAACTCCTTCCACATACCAAAATCCCAAAATTATGTATACTCAAACCATGATATCACTTTTTCCTTACAACAGTCATGAGCTCATTAATACTATCAAACATCTCCTTATCTCCTTATCTTTTCATTATGCATATATGATCTACCTTCAAAAAATATTTGAATAACCTTTCATGGTTATTGGTACCATTAAAATTATTGAAAATAAATACATAGATATTCTAATATACCATAAAAGTACCTCAACAACATTATTCTTGAATACCAATACATAAATATTTTAATCCATCTTGTTCAATGATTTCCATGGAATATGTTATTCCTTGATTTAGAAGTAACCTCTTAGGTCAGGGCATTGAGGTGGCTAGTACCCATGTTCTCCACAGATAAGACATTGAACTCCATAAAAGTCTTTTACTCTTTGACCCTTCTCTCCACACAGATAACATTTTCCCCTCCATTTTATGTATTCATCAAGGTTCTTCTTCCCTTCATTAGAAATATCAATCTTCCTTTATTTATGCTCCTCAACAAGTGAACATGCATAAAGGTCAATATTCCTCTTATTTAATGAATTAGGAATACCACTAAAGTTTACCTGGTTAATCCTATATCGTGATGACTGATTCAGCATAATCACACAATCATTCTTTCTAGGAATTATGCAATTTCTTTGCTCATAGTCACCAATTTGTCCATTGGATTCAATGTTGACCCAATTCCTTCTGGTTCCCTCCATTGACAAAAACCAAAATCCATGGTGTAAGAAACAGTTAAAATAACGGGGAACCACATAATCATAAAAATTAACTTATGGGATGTCTAACTTATCACACATTATTTAATCTAGGAAACCTTAGGTTCACCCTAGATTATTCATGATCGTCAACATAATTCTTGGATTATAAACTATAGTTATACTAATCCTTAGGAACATCCTTAGCCATACCTTAGAAATATATATAGGGATATCACTAAGGTTTTCACATCCTAGATTCCAAAGGTTAACTAAACCTTTCCTCTGATACCAACTGTAAATACCCTATGCTTGGAATACATGGACATTACATTACTTTTACAGAATACTTAATACATAACAAAAACCAATACACAAGGACCGTAATAGTTTAGTGTCTTTGGAAACTCGGAACATAATCTTCTAATCATGGTGAACTATATACAACATCTCCCATTAATATCTTCCAATTTTTTTCTTAACTAAATCCATTATTTATATCATGGGGAAACGAAAACATGTAAAGGGTGATCTAAAATGCTCAGTAAGGGTAAACATAGAAAACATAAAACAATCCATAGACATTTGAATGTAAAAACATGAGCATAAAATCTAAACATCAAAATCATGAGAAATGACATAAAACATTGCAGTACATAAGGCATAGATCATAAAAGAACATTATTCATGATATTATAGCATGGGAATAAAACATATAATTGTTGAAAACCATTAAGCACATGATATGATTTCTATATTAGCCAAGGCATTGCTTCCAAGACCATCTGGGAGGACAAAGTCCTTTTCTGGATCGAGTTCACTCCTCGTTCCAGTCCTGTAACACTGAACCAGATTAACTTACTGTTCCAGCCATGTCTATCTCATGAGATATAAATATCTACCCAATGTATTGGAGGGAGATATAGGTCCCACCCAATTTATAATTAAATCATTGTTACGTGTGCCACAACATGAACATAAATCATTCATTATTACCCAAAGAATAAAATGGGTTTTATAAACATCATCCCAACATAACATAATCCATATAAAAAAACAATAGATATCATTTAATCATAAGAAAAGTGAAACCATGTAAATCATAGAGACATTATACTTGAAAAATACACATATGAAATAATTCCATCTTATATGCCAAATTGTTCTGATAAAACACTGGAAATGAATTCTTAAGGAAACTATCCTTTCTTCTTCAAAATCATTTTCTTTTCACATGATGCCATGAAATTTTAAAAGAAAAGATTTTGTTGAAAATAGTCATTAAATATTGTAGAGTAAGCTTCATGAAAATAAGGCGTTATGAAACCTTAAAAATCTGTTCATTCCTTATAAGTTAAAAAAAATTCTCCTCGTACATTTATTGAAAAAGTTAAAAAGTACATCGCATGGTAATCAAAAGAAATATTCCTTAGATACCATGTAGTAATATTAAAAAATGGGTTAAAATTACTTTTTACACACATGAATCCATTTTTAGAAAATAGGGACATGGATGATAAATATAACCCCAGTAAATACTTACGAGTAAACAATCTCGGATAAAAACAAGATTGGAAAAGTTATCCATTAACTTAGGTCTGGTATGCTTCATACGTATCCAAACCTCTTGTATAATGATTTAAATAATATCATTTACTTATTACAGAATCATATTAATTGTTATGATATCATATATGGTTCACTTATGACTTTATATCACAAGTTCTTTTATAAATTCCATGTTAAAGCAGTGTTTGGGGTAAAATCATTTTATTTATCGTACGTGTTTGGACATGTTATTCTTGATATTATTATTACTTATATCATGATTTACATACATCCAGAATGTAAATAATGATTTATATATCAAATATATTCAATATATATATATAATAAATAGATAAATGAAATGAATACACTATTCCGGGAGACGGTAGGTCGTACGTACGCATGAACGCTATTTTCCTTTCCTTATGAACTTAAATGAAAGTAATTAGATGTAATATATATTTTTACATAAATCTAATAGCTTTATAATGTCATATATTTCATTATTATTCATAATATATACTTTATAATCAATCTTGATTGGATAATTTGGAGAATGAATCTCATCGCATCGTGGAGACGGTAATCCGTACATACGCACGAGCGATTATATCATTCTCATAATTACTGAATTGAATTTGAGTTGATGATATAATATCTAAAAATCAGAATGATGTTATAATAATTATATATAGTTATTATTTACACCATTATACCCATCCATGTAAGGTGGTTGTGGAAAAACAGATTACACCACGGCGTGGAGACGGTATTCCATACGTACGGACGCGCTGTGATTTTGTTTTCCAAGGGATGGATAGAAGGTGAAATGTGAATTTTTTATATTTATAAGAAAATATAATTATATTATTCATACGGATGTTATTACATTATAATTAAAAAAACTAAATAAGTAGTAGTTTAAGAAGAAAGAAACTTGAAAGAATTGGTAGAGGAGATTACCTCTTCTTTGACGCGCCTCTTTTAAGCTTCATCTTAAGGCACTAGATTAGGTCTTTTGAGGAGACAAGAACCTCTATAATGTTTCTTGGGAAGTTGAGGAGGTAAATGGGTAGGGTTTGGCCGAGATTTAAAGCTCAAAATTGTGTGAAGAGAAGAGGGAGGAGGTTCCCATTTATAATGGAGGAGAGGGTAACCTTAGGAAAAAATTAAAATATTATTTTATAATAAAGTCATATTCGGTTTATAATAGCTGAAAATTGATTTATTTAGAATCTAAAGTGGGGATTAGTCGAAATAATCTCAACCCATAGGTTTTAGACAAGTTTACATTACTCTTAAAACCTTATCATTTAGATTTAACTCTAAGTTAAATAATTTAACTTTTACCGTGTTTTCTTGTTTTCATACACTATATTGTAAATAAACATACTATAACAAGACAAAAGAACCCCAAGTGGTTCATTAATAAAATATATAACCTTATCTATGTCATTTGGTCAATCCTCATATTTTTAGGGATAAACTAATAATTAATAATATAATATTTGTTTTAAAAACTATTTTATGTCAATTTAGACACTATTTGGTAATTGATTTTTTAAAAAATCATTACAGAATGATTAGTCCCAATAAAGTTAATTAAATAAATAAAAACATGTCATCGTAACCTATAAAATTATTGTAATTCATAAACAGTCTAAAATTGCATTTATTTGGGTATTTATAATATCAATTATGTTAATATTTCACTAATAAGGTAATTACTGCATCATCATTGTGTCATATATAAATTAAATTATTTAATTTTTAAAAATTATAAATAAAATACCATTATGTGGGAAATATTATTATCATTCTAATGAATATTTATAGTCGAATTTATATTATATATAACTTTATATTAAAAATGTTTTAGTTATTAAACTTTGATTTTAACTCTTTTAACTCTTCTTTAAATAAAATAATAATAATTATCCTAATCTAATCCATGTGGACCTAAATGGTAATATTTTAATCCTAAGGTTTCTTTGGTTCGAATTAAACTTATCCAATAGAATAAGGACATGTGTTAGAGTAATAATAATAACATTTTTGCCCATAATTACCCTATTTACTTTTAACCGTGGTAAATAAAAGTAAAAAATTACTATTCACAAAAACTAAATTTTATCTTATTGTACCACATTTTACTCCTTGATATTAACCGTGTCTCTCAGATTTTCGAAATTCAACTCACAGAAGTGCTAAAATTGTGTTTTATGTAAATTGGCAAATTCTCCTAGGAGGTGGGTAAAAGACGGTGAAAAGTTCAATAAAATTTGTATGTGTCTAAAATTATTATAAAAAGACTCCAATGAATTACATTGAACTTATATGGTATTTTGTATCAATTTTTCCCTAAAATATATTTAAATAAAATATATAATTATTTAAATAAAAAGTTAGTTTTTAAATAGTAACCTTTTGTTCTAACTATTCATCAAAAATTGGATGTTTTCAGTAAAATACCAAAAATTCACCCTTGGCTAATTTCGATATTCCAAATCCAAAAATGAAGTCAATTTTGAAATATAAAATTTATAAAATTTTAGAAAGTGGGTATCACTATTCATAATGGCTAGTTCATAATAATATTATAATAATATCTGGTTTAGTGAAACTCGGTTTTGCGTACTAAACATGTTATCGAGGAAGGTGTTGATTGCGTGTAATGCAAGCAAAGTCAGGGATGCATGTAGTGAAAGCTCTTTTTGTTGTTTTGTATAACAAAATCCAAAAATATTTTATTTATATATTAAACAAAATCTATACTTAATGTTGCGTAGATTAATTTAAAAAAATGAACTTGAATTTTTGTGTAACACGAGCCAAGAATAGTGTTGTGTATACTTCAAGCTAATACGGTGTTGTGTATAGCAGAAGATAATTTTGGTGTAGCATACAACACAAGACATTAATAAAATTAAAAAGAATAATTCTCATAAAATCTCGGGTAGTTACACAGCCTGTAGGGGCGGTCAAACCCGCTGGGCTTGGGTCCAGCCCACTATGTAGCTGGACGGGCCAAACCTGGTGAGCCGCTGGTCTGGCCTATAGAGCGTTCTCACCCCATCTGGTCCGCAAGAGGAGGATCAGTCTGCCACACTAGATGCAGTCGGGAACTGTGTCTGTGCCCCGCCACCACCCTACAGGTCGTTGTGCAGTGCCTCTTCCGTTATAGTCTAGAGACCATGACCTGTCACATGGGACAAGGCTCAGTGCCACGTCTACTACCCTCTGATGTAGTCAAGCGACCATGCCGGCCGCCTCAAGCACCCAGCTTGGCCGGTGACTTATCCTACTGCGCCACAACCCGATCCTATCGTGGCCTTTCATCCGGGGCTTCGTCGCTACACGCTGCCTACCACATACGAACGCCCGCCGTGGGCCACCAATGGCAGTTGTCGATGCCACCACCAGTGCCGATGAACAAGAAGATTCTTCCACAGACCACCGGGCCTGCACTAGTGGTCCGTTCATCGCGTCGTTGGTGCATGCTTTTTCTAAGGATCACCCTCTCCACCACGATCGTCTCAAAACTACATTGTCGTTGACTCAAAAGTTTTTCCACAAAGAACACCCATGAAGGAGGGTCTCCGACCTTGTTCGTGTCATCCCATACCATCCGTGATAGAAGTTTAAAAAACAAGGGAAATCTAGGGAGTTTAATTTGAAAAAAAATTATAATTATATCCTAGTATAGAATCCCCAAAAGTCACCCTCCCGCAAGAACTCATGGTTTGCAGATTAACCTATTCATGGGTTAATACGCATTCATCTTTTAGAAATGGATCGAGAAGAAAAAAAATTAAAAACCATTATTAATTTCACATTATTTTTTCACATTCATCTTTGAGGGGTTAAGACATCGACGTCGCTTCTTGGTTTCATTATTTGAATGGTATGATGAAGAAGATGATGTTCTGTCGTTAATCTTTGTTCTTTGCTGGGGTGGAAATATGTCCAAGGATCTCCATAGAATTTTCCTATTTCATTAATCAATTTTTTCCCATTGTGTTGAATTATGAAATGGAGCACATCACCACGTTCCCATAATGATGTGATGTCATGTCATTGCACTATATTAGTTATGTAACAGTGTCACTGTTACGCATTATTAATGAGTCGTTATGCTATGAATTTAATGAGTGATTAATGAACATCATTGATGCGCATTTTCACCACCATGTCACTTACCCACAACTTCATTTTCCCCCACTCCAAATAGAGAAATAAAGTAAAATAAATTAATTCATTTAAATTATTTTATTATTTTTCTCGAAAAGTCTAAAAATGAACTTTCCCACTCACTCCTTGCCGACCGATGTTATGTCACTTCTCGGTGAATAATGGCATTCTGAATTTTATTTTGTCCTTGTATTTTTGATTAGAGTGATGGTTTAAAATATTAAAAATCCTGCTCGAACGTTTACTGAACATACTTATTTTTTTTCAAAAATCTGTTCTGGGCAATCCGATCCTTGGATTTACATGCCGAAAAATATTGTGGTATCAAAATAATTCCATAAAAAAATTACATGAAACTTTTGAGACGATACATTATGAGGGACATGACTATTTCATCTTTCTCTTTACTTTAAATAATATTTGATAAGTGTTAAAATCACAACCAAGTGGCTTCTGAGGGCAAAAATTTCAACCCAAATTCTTTTGTGATCAATAATAACACATCATATAATATTAAAGAATATGTTAGGGAATTTTATAATTATTTTAATATTATTTTAACAATTAATTAATCGATTTACCCTAAATGATGGTAATAAAAAAATTAAATAAATAACTATAAGTAATATCCAAAATGAAAAAGGGAAAAATTTAAATAATGTGGACTCTATGATTCCAAATATGGAAGGAATTTTTTTAAATTCAAAAGGTATAATTGGATGAAATTAATTAACAATTATACACGTTGATGGAATGTGGAAACATTTTTCCATTTAAAACATACAAAAGTTAACATTGATTTTAAATTGAATTTCAATATGAAATTGATTTAAATGACCTATATTGGATTAAATGACAAAACATAGTCTAATTATATATTAAAACCATGTAAAATGTTACTCTGAGTAGAAAAATATATTATATGAAAAATAAGTTGTGAATTAAAATAAGGTATTTTTCATTATTCTTTAAAAAATGAATACTATCATAAAAATAAAAAAACCAATCCAATGTAAAATTATATGTACCTATAAAAATTAATAAGTATACTTTGTCAAATAGAATCTATATAATGGAAACAAACTAGATTGAATATGGGTTCTCCATAAAAAGGCCATAATGAATCCTCTTAAAAAATACTTATTTTATTCATAAAATATAACATTTTCTTATTTTACGAATTTAAAATACATAAGATAAATTTTATACAATATATTTAATTTATATATCATTTATGTTATCCCGCAGGGGTGATTATATTATTTTATAAACGAAATTATTTTAATTTAATTAGTTATGCATAAAAACAAATCCATTATATTCCATTGTTTTCACTTCCATTTGTAATTAATTTAGAAACCAATGAATCATTACATAAACATTTTTAAAACATATTTTCATTATTTATTTAATACATTCAATTCCATCAATTCTAATGGATCTACTATAATTGTAACATTAAAATTATTATATTATATTTTTTCACTTATGATCGATATGGAATATCATGTACACTTATAATCGTAGAGTTTCCATTTAAAGGAATATAAGATGTTATATTCTACACCCCATGCCACTTTGGAAACTTTTCCCTCATAGTTTTAATTCACGGTTGGTAACTAATGTTTATCTTTTCAAAATAACATTATTGCAATACCACCATGGAAAAAAGGCGTAAAAAGACATATACTATAAGTGAATGAAAGAAAAGCATGAATGACTCATTAGATAACACATAATAGGGTTATATATAAGAAAACACACACACACACACACACATATATATATATGATAAATAATAACCATCTTGTTATGATGGAGAGTAATACAAAACATTATTGTAGAATGTTGAGAATCCGAAAACCATATATTTGGGAAGCATTAAAAGGTCTTTGATTTCATAGTATGAATATTTTATGTAAAACTTTTATGTATTAAGTTCCTTTTTTTAGTGTTGAAGAATTAATTTTCAAAATAGAATAATAACATAAGAAATATACTTAAATTAAAATTTGAGTTTCATCCTTTAATAACCTCAAACTCAAATTTTCTCCCAAGATGAGTAATCATGTTGAATTATTCATGCATGAAGAAGTATAATTCACTTATATAGAATCAAATAATTCAAAAAAAATATTAAAACTATTATTCACCCCTTTAATTACTAATAAAGTAATAACATAGTGATAAAAAGATATGATAATTTATCAAAAATAATAAATCATACAATATGAAAAAAAAATTAATATCTAAAATTCAATTGTAGTACTAAAAGTTAAACATATATAATCAATAAATATATGTTCAAAAAATTACACAAAAAAATTGAAACTAATATTGAATGAAAAAATTAGAAGGACATGATAACACAATCTTCCATGATAAATTTTATTATTTTCCCCAAATAAAATCATAAACTATTATTTTCTCACACCTAATCACAAATTATCTGTAATAGGATAATCATTTCCATATTAATTGAATTCCACATAAGTTCAAAATTAAAATCACATATTATTCCAAAATTAATTTCAACCATTACTGATCAATTGAGGTCCCAAAATATTCTATTTAATTTAATTGTATAAAATTCCCAAAATAGTGAATGTCATCCAAATTAATAGTAATCAACTAATTCTTAAATCAATTTCTAGTAGTAAGGATAGCCATTTAATAAAACATAAGTTCCCGATATCAAAAAATTCTTATTGCATAAATCAATTTAAGGAAAATGAGATATTTATACTGACTAGGGAATTCATGTAGGATAGTGGTAATTGATGCACCCTTGTCACCCTTCGGTTGTGGGATTGATCCTCATGACCTTTCTAGATGCGATAGGTTTTCATCCATCTTATAGGTTTTACATTTTTAAAAACAAAATAATTCATATATTCATTGTATAATTTCATAAATTCCTCAAAAATAAACGAAACATGTTTTATCCTTAATGGTTATCTCATACCTTTAATTTTGAATCCAAAAAGTAATAATCCAGAATTACCTAAAAATGATGATCATATAGAAACCCTAAATATACAAATACAATTTAAATTGCATTGAAAAAATAATAGAGAATTATTCCACAAATAAACAGCTTCACATATAAAAAATAATTCATCACATATAGCTGAAAATGTACTTTAAATTACTCTCATCATCAGAAGTGTACCTATAATTTTAAACAAAAAAACATCTTATAAACTACCATGCCTATTCAATCCCTTATAAACATTCACAATTCTTTATGATTCTTTAAACATTATATTCCATAGTATTCATAAATAATTATCCCCAAAAAAACATTAATCTTTTACTAAGATTCAATAATATCAAAACATTCATCAACAAATAATACAGACCTTTCATATGTCATTTTTAGTTTCCTCAACTTCAATTATGATGGCATTATGTATTTTATACATATATTTTCACAGTACTTCTGATCCAATTTATTAACCTTGTTCATAGAACATTGATTTTTAGAATGACCATACTACCTACATTTAAAAAATTAATTACTATATCAGGAATAACTTATTTCCATTTCATGGAGTCCATTGAACGCTTCCTTTTTCCATGATTGAATACTGCTTTTTGACATCCATTACCACACCCAAAATATGTTCCCATCCCATTAAGAAAATTTCCTTTGTGTTTCATTCCAAATTTTTCAGATATGTGTCATTGAATATATTTTCCCTTATGATCAAGGTTTCATGAACATCCAAAGGGAATAATTTCTCTTGTATATAATGATTTCTATAACATACCATGGTTCAAGTGGTTAATGATGACTTTTGATAGTTGGTTTAGAGTACCAAAAGGGTTCTCTTTTGAGCTACCATTACATTCAATTTATTATTTAGAGGACCACAACATTACCCTTCACATATATTTATAATTTTGTTCATGTTGGATCCATCCATTTATTCAAACCATAACAGTTAGTTTGATTATATCAATAAAATTATCATATACTATATTTTGAAGAAGATAAACACTAAAAAATACTTATACATGTTATCTTAAAAAAAATTAAATTTATCTAAAATATCATTAAATATTTTATAATATGCTTACCATTATGGTTATATAAAACATGTCACTTATGATTAAAAGAAATCATAACCACTAAAGATATCTAAACTGACCTCTAATACAAACTATAAGGCCTCAATTTTAAAAGTTAAATTATATTTTGTTATTTTATTAATTTAAATCACTTTGTTTTGAGGATCTTTTTAGTTTATATTTTTAGAGAATTAGTCAATATAAATCACATAACAACTCAATAATTACCAAGTAAACACTTCTAGTCACTGTAAATTTTTATATAAACTAAAACATTTTATATTAAATCGTGAATTATTATTCTGGAAAAAAATATTAATAAAATTAATATTGACCTCCAAATTTATCTTACCCATATTTATAACCTATGAAAATTATTTTAAAACATTGAATGATCACCAAAAGAATAATAAGGTGTATAAAATAAGGAAAGAAACCGTTATTCAATGAATATTTTAGGCTCTGTGAAAAAATTCACAACACCAAAATTTTCAATAATAAAACCTAAAATTTTAATATTAAAACATTAAACCTAATATTCCTATAAAACTCCATTGAAAGCAAAAGTCATAAATGTGATTTTGGGGCATCAATATCATTCTTATATTTTAGCTTTCATGGATACATAGGGAGTAACCTTTATGGTTACCTTTGGAATACCCATCCCAGTATATTCTGTAAATAATATAAGAGAAACAGAATAGTTTAACACTATCTCATTACCCAATTAATTGGAAAGGAATCATGAGAGCACCCATCCTCAGTTTATCCTTGAATAACCCTATATATAAAAAATTTCCAAGAACCAGAACATAATTATAACACATAAAATATGAATAATAAAAAAATAGTGTTTCCACTTTTCAATCACAATATATCAATCCATGATACAGATATAATCAATTCATTTTCAAAACTATTTTCAATACCAAAATACAAGAAAATGGTATAGGGATTTAGTTTTTCTATAAAAAACATTACAGCTTATAGAGGATGTTAATATATCAAATAATGTCCATGACGACTTAAAATTCATTGTTGTCTAATATTTTATGAAAATTCATTTTCTCTGTAATGAATTTATATGTATAAAAATATTATTTTTTAAAACCGTTGGATGAAATTAATTGTAAAACTGATTGATTATACACCTTATAAATAAGGTGGTATGTAACATCAATATATGCCTCAGTTAAGTGATATTGAGATTATGTACCTAACAAGGATCCCTTAATCAAAACATTATAGAGAAATTAAAAATCATCAATTTTAAAACATTCATAAATATATTTTTTCAAACATTAACATAAAATATTAATAATTATAATAGTAATAAATCAAAACATTAAAATGAGGTTTTTAGTAAAAATTATTTTACCTTGAGTCTGAATCCACTTGTACAATATTTGTATTCCAATATAATAAACATAGATTATTATATATTTTCATGAGAATTTTATTCATATTTTTTATTCCCTTTATATTACTTATTAAAAAACTATATAAATTAATTAATTTTTGATGTTTATATTATTATTTTTTCATTATTCAGTACTTGATATAAAATTTAACTCAGTATGATGTCAATAATCCATGTGGACTTAAAGTCAATTATATCTAGAATAATATTCAGGAATTATTAATCTCTTTTTATAAAACAATTATACATTAAAATTAATTCATTTAATTTTAATATAAAAAATGAACAATGTTAAAATAATGGAGACAATAAGTCATACGTATGCATGGGTGATGTTTCCATTTTTCACTGATCATTATGGAAAAAAGATAACTTTGATTTAATCATTACATAATGATCATAAAATATTTTTCATCGTATTAATCTATAAAAAATACATTTATATATCTTAAAAGTGTTGTGTTGATAAAAAACGGATCACATCACTTTGTAGAGGTGATAGTTCACACGTACACATGAATGGTGTTATCATTATTATGTGAATGGAATGTAATCCTGTAGTTGATATATTATTATCATATAATTATAAATATGAAATAAATATCATATATAAAAATTTATTCTATCATTATAACTTGTATTGATATACGGCAATGAAAAAATTCTATATCAGTTCGCGAGGTCGTAGTCTTCCATACAGACGAAAGAAAAGTTCATTTCCCATTTTATGAAATTGGAGATTGATTTACCTCATGATATTATAATATTAAGATAATATTATATTAGGGATACTATAGTAATTATTTAATCATGTTTGGAGAATATTTGACTAAAATGGAAGAAGATATACATTAGAAACAATGAAATTAAAATGTTACATTTCATTCATACAATAACCATTTCATAACACAATAACACTTTAAAGGGGTGTGTTATGGAAAAACTAATACATCATGAATATAGAGTGGTGTTATAAGAATGGGTGGGGAGATATTTGACGAAACAAAAGGTTTTCCTTATTTATGGAATATGGATGAATGTGATCACTTTTATCGGAGAGGGGAGGGGTAATTGTGGATTTATTAAAATAATAAAATTAATATAAATGTATTTTATTTTAAAATGTATAATAATTTATTTTTTAGAAGAGATAATGGGGATGTGTAAAAATCTAATAATCTAATTGAAATAAGACAAGTATGAATATTTTTTAATAATTTTCTTTTTGTTTTAAACCTTTTAAATCTTATAGTTTTGTAAAGTAATTTACAATTTGAGAGTTAATATAATTACCATAACATGAAAAAAGACCAATAAAAGAGTCATTAATGACATATTAGGATATATATATATATATATACTATTTTTCCTAATATTATATTTTTATAAATTTAATAACATTTAATTATTAAATTTATATGTTTAACTACAAAAAATTAAAATTTTCCCAATATCCATTAGTTGACATTTTAATAATTTCATAACAGAAAGATATGTTTGATAAAACTCAATTAAATCATCAACAAATTTCAAATTCGTCAATAAAATTAATGCATGACCTTAATTATGTCAAATTGAATTTATTTTGAATTATATAATCTCATTTATTTCCTTCTTCTATTAATTAATAAATTAATGCATCATCATTAATTAACCATTTAATTTAATTAGTTAGTTTGGGAAAATTATATATAAATTACCAATATAAAGGTAATATATTTATATTTATATTGAAAATTTTTAATTGAATATATCCCTTATACAAACCCATATTAATATTATAATAGTTATTATATACATTTTTAAGATATCTTTCTTTATAAATTAAAAAAAATGATATATGTTCTCTAATCACACCAAAGAGCCTTCCAAAAGCCAAAATTTCAATGCAAGGATTGTGTTGCTTGAAAATATCTCATACACTAATATTAGAACTAGTTTTAGTGTATTTTTATAATATTTATCATATTGTTTTAACATTTAATTACATGATTTATCTGTAAGAATTGTAAAAATAATAATTAAAAAATCTACTTTCAAAATGTTAAAAAATAATTGTCCAATTTACATAAATTGTACTTTTTACTAGAAATATATAATCCATTCTTTCATATTCAATTCGAATATTTTGAGGAAATTAATTAATCATTAATCATGTTAAAGGATTGGGGAAACAATTTTTTAACAAAAACCCTTCCAAAGTTCGTATAGTTCACATATCCAATTTCAATATGAAATTGAATCCAATGGCCTAAGTTGGATTTAAATGATAGAAAAATAAAAATATTATACATTAAAACCAAGAATAAGGATAATATAACTATATAAATAACTTATATAATTTTTTTTGAAATAAAATTCTCTATTTATCACTAATCATCAAAAAATGAATATTATCATAAAAAAACCAAAAAATTATCCAAAGTAATATTTAATGTCTTGATTTAAAATAATATGTTTATTTTATAAAATATAATTTATAAAATTGAATATAATTATATTTAAAATGTTTTATCAATTAAAAGGATGTAAAAAACATCTGAAAATTACGTATATTATTCATGAAATCATATCTTTTCATATATTATGACTAGAATATAGATAAGCTGAATTTTAAAAATTATATAGAATTTTTATTTCATTAATTTAATCCAGAAATATTAATTGTAATATTTTACAGACACAATTATTCACATTTAAAAAGTTTTCATTAAAAACTCATCCTTTATATTAAAATGGATTTTTTTTCCATTTCAAAATAATTTAGTAACTTATGAATCATTATATAAACATGTGTAACCCCAATTCTCATAATTTAGTTAATAATTTCTATTCCCGCCATTATTAAGGCTCAGTTATAATGGTAAAATTTAAATAACAATATTTTGATTTTCAATTAAACTCGATGTGGCATATCATGCATGATATCAAACATAGTGTTTACTATTTAAAAACATAGGATTCTATAGTTTTAATAATTATAGGGAAATAATAAATAATTAAATAAAAGTTTTACTTTCTCCCATGAACTGATTATAATAAAATAAATTTAGTGGATGTAATTGTGAGATCTAAAAATTTTCGCTAGATTGGTATGTTACGAAATATAATATTCTACTAAAATGGAATTTAATTCATAATGATTTAACCATTTATGAAATGGTAAATTATCCAGAATGTAATTTTAATTAAATTTTCTCGTCTAAATGTTTGTTTCCAAATAAAATAATTAAGTATAAATACCATAAAGGAAAAAAATTTAAGTTTTTTGAAAAATACATTTATACTAATTTGTAAAATGATTCATAATAAATTGACATATTGGTTGGTATATTATATCATGAACTCAACCTATCACTTATAACATAATGAGGGGAGACAGATAGTGAGCCATTATTCATTACTATAGTAGGTTTTTGGTTAGTGTCTTTCCCTTAGGGAATAAAAATTATCCTCAACTGATAAGAATTCCTATTTATAAAATTAATGGCACTGAAGATAAGATGAGTCAACCACACAAAACTAAATGACAATATTAAAAAACCAAAACCATCCCAAAATGAATTAATAAATAAAATTGATATATATAAAAGTCTCAAAAAGTAATTAACCTAACGAAATGCTAATGAATTGACATAAAAACATTCCCAAAAGGTCTGAATTAGTATTATCTGGGATCATCCCAGTAGTCCTCCACTAAACCTAAAAATAAGTTTGTTCACCAAATATGATCATATAAGTACGCACAGTATAAAAACCAATATATCTCATGCACATTTAAAAAATTTACTATTGAACTTTGATCAAATATTAGATCCAAAATATCATATAAATTTCAATTATCCATTTCAGCCCAACTAAAGAATTCTCATCAAATAATGAAATCCATGTACAACAACATAATCTAAATCATATCGATAACTTGTACTCCACACCACTTTCATATTGATATGACACTACTTCACCCAAATTTTGAATTTCTTGAATCCCACATATCTCCTAAGTAATATATAACACCACCCCACAATATGGCCACAACACATCATTCCAAATGACACCAGGGCCACCACCCCATAGAAATGTCACATCTCATATTGTCTGAAGAAACATTATCCATAAAATCATAAAAAAAAATAACCACAGTAGTAGGGTATCAGTACCATGAATGAACTCAAACATGTTCCCTCCTTCTACCATGAATTATACCCACCATAAACTTCCACATAGCATAGAGATATCCTAACTCATCCACAGAATCATGGTCAATCACCGAGTGCATTATCAGAATTCATACAATCACAACCTATTCAAATATAATCATATATAATTGATAATGGAAAATATCACCTAGAATTTTATTCATCCTATCCAACTTAATGTTGGAGAAAACAACCCATATATAAATGTATAGGGTTCTTTACATAGATCAATATGCGTGTAGGGTGTGGATAGATATTGAAAAGGAATGTAAAATATATTTATTCATTTAGCCACACAAAAGCCCAAACATGTGGTTCTAAACAAATAAATAATCAAATAACAACATCCCCTTGTTCACTTTTACTACTAAATAAATAACCCAACACAAACCATAAGAAAGAGATTATATCACCTACCAATTCTATGGTATAACACATTTGTTTCATTATTTATCTACAACAAAATACAACATAATATCCCATCATTTATTTTTATTCATTATTCATTTTGATCCCGTTAACCCCACTAATACCCACCAATTTAAACCTTTATTAAATAACAATACCATCAATACTCATGTGTCTAGCACAATTTAACCACACATCACATGTACATCATCATTTCAATCAATCCATCTCATTACAACCCTCAATAACATCCCAACAATGCATTGTCTCACTACACCATAATAATATTAAAAAACCCATCACCATATTCCCAAAAATGTACATTCAAATAAAATATTACATTGTAATTCGACAAAACAACAAAAAATAATCACCTCACCACCCAAAAAACACATCCAAAAAACCACCACCTTACAACCTCATCTACAGGAAAAAAAACCTTCACCTATCAACCCCAAACTAATGAACACACATTAAAACACTTCAAATTTAATTATTTTGATTTAATCTATGGGGCTTATCAAATTTTAAATTATTTTAGGTGAATTACCATAGAATCCCTAAATCTATAGTGTATAAATTTGTTAAGGATATATATGTGGTTAGCCAAATTTCATTCTAAGCTGATATCACAAAAACTACATAGTAATGCATCCACAACACATATCAAACCAGTGAAAAAAAGTCCCCAAATGGCCACAATTTTCTGTGGTAAATTTATCACATATAATCACAACATCAAATTATTTTCACAACCATAAAATCATTTCAATCATTCCCCTATCAACATTAATTTATGTTAACAAATTAATTTATCTTGACTTTGAATGTAAAAACTATTCCCAAATATAATAGTAAAACCATCAATTGTGATACAAAAAATTGATAAAAATAATTTCCCTTCCAAAAATAATCTTTTGAACATCACTAAAGACGAATGCGTTAAGACAAAACGTACGTAAACCACAATAAATATGAAAAAACCTCAAATAAAACTACACTACATCAAAGGATATAAAAAACACAACCCAAATCATAGCCCATACAGAAATAGCACCTACATAGTGGATCAATGTTGATTAATGCAATGAAACTATGGGTAATATTGTATAACATTCCATTGATCACCAATGGGTCTCCCTTGGCATTAATAAGTTAATGAGAAGGAAACATTGATGTGTGATATCATAAAATCACTTAGTGTTCTTAAAAAAATTAGTGGAAGAAATGACATTAAAGGAATTGAGTTTCAAGTGAAAGACATAGTTAAATGATGGAAAATTACTCATTCATTTAATAGAACTCTTTAAAGACATGAATTCAATGTATTTTTTTGATTTCCAACATATACTAAAATTATCAATACCTTGGATATATTTTACTACACATCATGAAATTATTTTACATTGTGAATATATTTTACATATTCATTCATCACCTCACACATTTCATGAGTGATTCTGACAACACAATCTATAATAATGTTGCTCATTTCGTATAATCCATTCAAAATTTGATTATTCCATAATATAACTACATCATAGAGAACCACCATGAATCCTCCTAAAGTGTCCCACTAGTGCAGAAAACATTTTTTACGTCGGTTATTTTTTATTATTTACGTCGGTTTTTAGGCGACGTTAATACGGACGACGTTATAAATAACGTTTTTTACGTCGGTTATTTAAAACCCGACGTAATATCCCTAACATCACGGTGGTTATCACGTCGGTTCATATAATAACCGACGTGATAAATATGCGCGGGGGGGCTTTATCACGTCGGTTATTCCCTAAACCGACGTGATAAAACGCCTGGGATATCGTTTATCACGTCGGTTATGACATAACCGACGTGATAAACCCTTCCCCTGGCCTATTATCACGTCGGTTATTTAAGAAACCGACGTGATAAAAAGGCCTGGGAAACGTTTTAGCACGTCGGTTATCCAATAACCGACGTGGTAAATCGATTCCCAGGCCTTTTAGCATGTCGGTTATATTAAGAACCGACGTGATAAAAGCCCCGGGAACGGTTTATCACGTCGGTTCTAGAAAAAACCCGACGTGATAAACCCCTGGCGATTTATTTACCACGTCGGTTATAAAATAACCGACGTGAAAGAAATTTTTTTTTTTAAATAATTGCACTGCTCTCACCAAAAAGCAACCAGAAACCAAACAAAAATAACAATGCCAGCCCTCCCCCAAGCCCCAACTGAACCCCACCCTCATCTATACCCACCTAACAACCTGGCCAGCCCTCCCCCACCACATTGGAGCCCCACCACAACCCTTGGACACCCCCCCCACCCCTTGGACAGCCCCCCCACCCTCATTTACACCCCCACGACCCCTAGTACAGCCTCAAACACCCATTGGAAACCCCTCCCATATCCCTTGGACACCCTCCACCCCTTGGACACCCCCACCCCTTGGACAGCCCCCCACCCTCATTTACACCCCCAAGACCTCTAGTACAGCCTCAAACACTCATTGGACACCCCCCCACACCTTGACAGCCCTCCCAGACCCCTTGGACACCCCTCCCATATCCCTTGGACACCCCCCCACCCCTTGGACAGCCCCCCACCCTCATTTACACCCAACCGGCCCCTTGGACAGAACTCCCAGACACCTTGGACACCACTCCCATATCCCTTGGACACCCCCACCCCTTGGACACCCCCCCACCCCTTGGACAGCCCCCCACCCTCCTTTACACCCAACCGGCCCCTTGGACAGAACTCCCAGACACCTTGGACACCACTCCCATATCCCTTGGACACCCCCCACCCCTTGGACACCCCCACCCCTTCGACAGCCCCCCCACCCTCATTTACACCCCCCGAACACCCCTTGGACACCCCTCCCATATCCCTTGTACACCCCCCCACCCCTTGGACACCCCCCCACCCCTTGGACAGCCCCCCCACCCCCTGGACACCCCCCCGACCCCTTGGAAACCCCCCTACCCCTTGGAAACCCCCCCCCCCATCCCCTTGGACAGCCCCAAACACCCCTCCTATATCCCTTGGACACCCCCCACCACTTGGACACCCCCACCCTCATTTACACCCAACCGACTCCTTGGACAGCCCCAAACACACCTTGGACACCCCTCCCATATCCCTTGGACACCCCCCACCCCTTGGACACCCCCACCCTCATTTACACCCCCCCCCCGACCCCTAGGACAGCCCCAAACACACCTTGGACACCCCTCCCATATCCCTTGGACACCCCCCAAACACCCACCCACCCCCTTGAAAACCATGAACACATAAAACCAATAAAGTAATGAGGATAATGGAAACCCTTGACTAAAAGGAATAGGGTAATAAAAACTAGTTATTGAGATAACTATCGTGGATCTCGTTACTTCTCAATGATACCACTAGAAAAAACACACAATAGAACAACCAAATAACACACTGAACAGATAAAATATTTTCAGCATGTGTTGTTTTCAAGAATACACATTTAATGGGGAGATTGTTGAGAACTATACTGTATCCCTTTATAATGATTTTAATGTTCACAAATACCCTTAAATTGTTTTCTAATGATTTTATTTTAAGTATTTTTCAGGAATTATATATTTTATATATATTAATTTTTTGAAGAATATTCAAGTGTTTACATAGCATGGAACAATTGCTAAATCATTCTGGAATCAATTTAATGTGTTCTGGAAACACTATTCATACCTTACGTTTGGAAAGCGTGGCGTAAAGAAAGAAAGGAAAGCATAGCGTAAAGAATGAAAGGAAAGCATTGCGTAAAGAAATAAGGGAACCCACTATTTACACTTTAAATATTATCAGAAAATTATGGTTAAACAACTATACATTATCAGCAATGTTTGAAAGAAAAACCCTACGTAAAGAAAAACCCTACGTGAAGAAGAATCCTACGTTATGAAGGAACCCTACGTTTGGGATATTGAGAAATTATGGAAGAAGAAACATTATGTAAATATTTAATACTTTGTTTGTTCATCAAAATTATGGTTAATCAACCTTACTTTTTTAAACAACCTTATGTTACTTAAAAAAGTATGGATCGTAAACCTTACATATGGAAGCTTAGAAACGTATGATATACGCTTGGATATGAAGATAAAAGTATGGATGGTAAACTCCATGTTTGTGGTCAACCTTACGTTCATCATCAACCTTACATTTGATGAATGAGACAGCCACCCTACGTTTGACCTTTGTTATGTTTCAGAGGATGTATGAAGTGAAACTCAACCTTATGTTTGGCGTCGGGAATTTGAAGTTGATATTTTTCTTCAACGGTCTGCAAGCGATTAGTCAGGATAATTTTAAGCCGGAAAAAATTCTGATTTTGAAGTGTGTCCTTGAAAATTTCAGAGCCATTTGAATGATTGATTTATCAGGAGCTTTTCATTGATAATATATAGAGTATTACGACTGCTCAGATTAATTCACAAGTCTCAATATTGCGAGTCAAAGGGAAATTTTTGTGGATCTGATTTTTCATAGGAAGTTCTCTGTATAACAATTTTCATTTTGAATTTAAAAAT
Organism: Viscum album; assembly: GCA_963277665.1. Classification (NCBI taxonomy): domain Eukaryota; kingdom Viridiplantae; phylum Streptophyta; class Magnoliopsida; order Santalales; family Viscaceae; genus Viscum; species Viscum album. Next base: position 1,016,457,190 of record OY728140.1, on the reverse strand, counting down.
ATATTACACATCATAACAAAAAACAAAGGATATATACGAAAAAGTGTACAGAGATCGATATAGAAAAGATTTGAAAGAAGTATACATAGCGATCGAGAACGCATGTGTAGATATAATAATTGTATTTGAAAGAAAGATCAGCTGCAAAGACTATGCTATTTCTGAAGAGAGAAAATAGAGACAAATCAAGATACAAGGATGTACAGATTACGAAGAGTGACTACACTTTTTTTGTTGAAGAAGATGGAATACAACAGAAGATTCATCTATTTTTCAATGACAATGTTTTGTAAATATGATACTGCTTAATTTGCAATCATATTTTCTATATCTTATTCAACCGGATCAACTCAGAACTACTTTAACACGAAGATAAGTATTTTTGAAGATGATTATCCCTTTGCTGTCAATTTCATTCTGTTGCAATTGTGAATATCAACTGTAAAAGTTATTTCTAAACAAAAACACTTTTATCTTGAGTGACCAGCATCTTGTACTAAGCTGAGTAGGTTCATGTTTGAACCAGAAGGCTTTGTTTACCTAAAAATTGTAAAGGTATCAACTGCCTATTTTCAGTTGTTAGATGGCCTTTAGAAAAGAGGACCCGATAGTGAAAATCACTATGCTCGTGAAGTTGAGCGTTGGTGGAGTGGACTAGGGGCCTTCTATTCCGCGAACCACTATTTATCTGTGTTTCCATGATTTTACTTATTCCACTGCATGATAAAATCTAATAATGCATAGAGGATAGAACTCGATCAATTAAAGAGTTAACGAAAAATATGAAAGACACAATTCACCCCCTCTTGTGTATAATATGTATATTCAATATCCAATAGTTGGTATCAAAGGTGGATCTTCTGATAGATCCTTAGCAAGAGAGAAGCATTTAAACATTATACAATAGAGCATCATGACTGATACAAGATAGGGGATGTAAATGGTCAGAGCACTATATATTAATAGAGAAAACTATGGCTGATGGAAATCATGTAAGATAATATATCTGAAAAACCTCGGATATAAAGTCTATTCAATGATTCTGGCTCCTTATGAAATTCCTGAAATTCTTGAGACATGGATTGCTGCTACAGAGGCATAATATAATATGAATTCAAAGGATATTAATGCAATTATCTATAGTATAAGACCAGATGAATTTAACAGAGTATATTACTGCCCGACATCATATGAGATGTTGCAAACAATAGTTGTGGCATATGAAGGAACAGAAAATGTGAGACAAATAAGATATGTTACTTCCAAATTGAAATTTGATACTTTTAGAATGTTTGATGGTGAAAACATAACCCAAATGACTGGGAGATTGACAAAAATTGTCAATAATATAACAGCTCTAGGATATCCTATCAAGCATGATGATTATGCTATAAAAGTACCTAGGGTAATTCTTAGTCGATGATATTGTATCTCTGTAGCAATCAGACAATCAACAACTGTTAATGATATAACCATGAGAGAGCTGATTGGTACACTGACAATGTACGAAGCTGAAATGCAAGATGAGGAAAGTGAACATAAAGTCTACATCAAAAAGGATGATACTTCCTTGAAGTTTACTTCACAACAAAAGAATAGAAATAGGAAGAAGAGAGAAGTCCAAGCAAAATCAGAGTGCTCTGAATCATCAAACATAGATTAAGAACTGGCATAGCTAGCCAGAAAATTCGGAAAATTCTACAGTAAGAAATGAGGCTTCAAAAAATCCATTAAGAAATATGATAAGGAAGTAAGATACTATGAATACAAGAAGTTGGGACACATCAGACCAGATATCCTACAATTGAAACATAAAAGGAAAAACAAATTATTCAAAATAAATGACTATGAGAAGAAAGGAAAAAAAAGATATGAAATCCAATTTGAGTGTATTTGAAGACTCAAGTAGCTCTCCAGAATCAAGCTCAGAGAAAGAAGAAATAAATCTGACAGCAAACATGTGTATCATGGCCGAAATAGATGAGGTACAATCATATTACTCCTCTGACTCAAATAATGAATCATATTATGAATCAAGCTACACAAACTAAAAACATACAGCCTACTGCAATGTGATTGATTAAATATATGACTCACTACTTAAGAAACATAAGTCACTAGAAACATACATAATTCTATTTAAGATGAAAGAGATACAATGATGAAACAACATAAGTAATTAGCTGATCAATATAATTCTATTAACACTAACTATATTAATTTTGAATCAAGAATAAAAACACTAAAGGATAGAGTATAATATTTCAAACAAGCTGCATTGGTTTTTACAAAAGGAGAGAATTCATTAAATGATATTTTTGTAAAAGTTGTCATTAAAAAAGAAAGATTTGGAATTGGAAGTAAACGAGAAAAACCTAAGCTATACAAAAATTATTTTGTTCCTAGCACTAATAGGGTTAATTGTAACTTTTGGTAGACAAAAGGACATAGGTCTAAACATTGTTTCTTATGACAAACTCAAATTAATTGTATTAATAATGCCTATGTTTCAAAAGAATTATATGATTCAACATTTTTAAAAGAACCGAGAAAATCTGGATATGTAGATCATTGCTAGCTAACACCCTTGGACCAAATAGAATATGGGTACCAAAGCAATTTGTTTAAATGTATTTTCGGGTAGCAGGCCACTAAAGCAAAAAAAATTATGGTACACGGATCATGGATGCTCAAGGAATATGAGTGGTAAGTCAAAAAATTTTATAACACTCACTCAAAAGGAAGGAGGACTTGTCTCATTTTGTGACAATGATAAAGGAAAAATAATTGTCATTAGAACTATTGAAGATCCAAAAGCAGTCTCAATCAACAAAGTACATTATGTACAAGGATTGAAACACAACATGATAAGTATCTCTCAACTTTGTGATCATTGATATACTATTGATTTTACTAACAATTGATGTACTGTTTTTAGAGATAAACTGTTTGAATTTAACGCACTAAGAACTGACAATGTCTATACATTGTATTAAAATTCATTGTGAAAACAACAAGTAAATTTCTTGACTGATAAAGTAGGTGAATATTTGATCTGAAATAAGAGACTAGGAAACTGTAATATATATATGTTTTATGTATGTTATCTAAGAAACACTTAGTTTCTAATTTTCCTAGTCTCACATTTGAAAGTAACAGATTATGTGTTGCATGCGAACTTGGCAAGCAACACAAATCATCATTCAAATCTGTTAACAAAGTTTCTATAACTAAACCTTTATAACATATCCATATGGATTTTTTTGGACCTTAATGAGTAGCAAGATTGTCTAGTAACTTATATTTTTATGTATTAGTTGATGATTATTCTAGATTTATTTTGATTTTCTTTTTGAAATTAAAAAATGATGCTTTTACATTATTTGAATGTTTCTGCAAATCTGTTCAAAATGACAAAGGTTTAAATATAATCTCATTGAGAAGTGATCATGGTGGAGAATTTGAGAATCAGGAATTTAATTCCTTTTGCTCAAACATGGGTTTTAAACATACTTTCTCTGCACCAAGAACACATCAACACAATGGGATTGTAGAAATAAGAAATAGAACAATTCAAGAAATGGCTAGAACTATGTTAAATTAATATATTATACATATATATTTTTGGGCAGAAGCTGTATATACAGGTTTCTATATAATTAAAAATGTTTTAAGAAGACCTATTTTGAAAAATATATTCTATGAACTATGGAATAACAGAAAACCTAAAGTAAATTAATTTAATGTTTTTGGATGCAAGGTTTACACCTTAAACACCATGGAATATCTTGGTAAGTTTGATCCAAAATCTGATGAAGTTATTTTCTTGGGATATTCTGCGATTTCCAAAGCTTATAGAATTTTTAATAAAAATTCTAGGATTGTGTAAGAATTAGTTTATGTGAAAGTTGATGAATCTAATCCCATTGAGAAAAGTACAGAACAAATAAATGAACCTGACTAGCAATAACATGAGACTTGAGAACGTAATGAATGATTTAAGAAATTATATAAATGAAATTTAGTCCAGATCATAAGAACATGATAATAAAGGACCTTTAACAGTATTTCCTAGATAGTCTAAAACCCTAAAGAATCACCCTTTAGAAACATTGATATGTGACTTAGAAACTGGTATTCAAACTAGAATAAACATATGAAATCAAGTGGAATTCTCTGCCTTCCTATCCCAACTAGAACCCAATACTATAGAAGAAGCATTAGATGACTAAAGCATGGTAATTTCAATGTAAGATGAATTAAACCAGTTCAATAGAAATAATGTTTGGAAATTAGTGGAAAGACCTCAGAATTATCCAGTAATAGAAACCAAATGGATCTTAAGAAATAAATAGGATTACCATGGTATAATAACTAAAAATAAAAAAGATTAGTAGCTAATGGATATAATCAAGAAGAAGGAATATATTATGATGATACTTTTTCACCTGTAGCTAGGTTAGAAGACATTAAAATACTTTTAACCTATGCATCTCATTTGACTTTTTAATTATTTCAGATGGATGCCAAATCTACCTTTTTAAATAGTTATTTAATGGAGGATGTTTATATTGAGAAAACTCTTGGTTTTGATAAATCCCAAAAACCTGATTCTATTTTTAAACATACTAAATCTCTTAATGGACTTAAACAAGCACCTAGAGCATGGAATGAAAGATTAAGTTCTTTTCTATTGAAAATTCTTTTACTGTTTTATTGGAAAATACAGCACTCTTTAAGAAAACAATTAAAAATAATGTTTTATTGGTTCAAATTTATGTTGATGATGTAATATTTGGATCAACTAATAAAACAATTTGTCATTAATTTTCAAAATTAATTCACAAAGAATTTTTAATGTGTATGATGGGAGAATTAAATTTTTTTTTGGGACTTCATATATTTCAAATATATTTTGGAAATTTTTAAATCAAACAAAATACATTGCTGATTTACTTAAGAAATTTGGACTTGAAAACAGCAGGAAATTTATAACTGCTATTTGTACTAATATAAAGATTTATTTGGATGAAACTGCGAAATCATTTTATAACAAGATATGTAGTGCTATGATTGGTAGTTGTTATATCTTACTACTAATATGTCAGATATAATGTATTTAGTATGTCTTTATGCTAGATTTTAATAAAATCTCAAAAAATCACATTTTACTGCTGTTAAAATGTTTTTAGATATTCAACAGGAACTACTTTTCAGTCTCTACTCTATCCTAAGACTTCTGATTATAATTTGATTCATATTCAGATGTTGACTTTAGAAGTTGTAGATTATATAGAAAAATCACATCAGGAACATGTATCTTTTTATGAAAGTCTTTAGTGTCATGGTTTAGTATGAAACAACATTCAATTGCACTATCAACAGCTGGAGCAGAATATGTATCTTCAGGTAGTTGTTGTGCACAAGTGTTGTGGAGGAAAAACACTCTTATGGACATTGGATTGAATTTTAATAATACACCTATTTTTTGTGATAATAAATATACAATTAATATTTCAAAAAATTATATTGTCATTCTAGAACTAGGAACATTGACATAAGGCATCAGTATTTAAGAGATCATGATATTAAAAAGGATGTATTTTAAGAATTTATAAATACAAGAATTTCAATTAGCAGATATTTTTTTTTAAACCACTTCATACTGCAAGGATTGACATTATGAAGGGGGAGCTAGGTTTATTTAATTTTAATTTTTTTTTTCAAAATTATAATTTTAAATAATATTTATTTAATTTTATTTATATTTACTTTATTTGTTTAATTGTGTAAATTTTATTTGGTTATTAATCACTGTTTAAAATTTATTAATTATTTGTTTTTTTGAAAAAGGTTTAACTTTTTGTTTTCTAATTTATGTTAAATTCACTGCATACAATATTTTTTAAAAAAAATGTATTGATTAGTGATTACACGGGAATCAAGGCCGTCAGAGCCCTTTCGAATTCGAAAAAGTTTCATTTCATCATAAAAAATACTTTTTAAAACACGAAAACCACTAACTATTGCACACCCAAATCTTCGAATATTCAAACCCTAATATCATTGAACAATTAGATATCTACTCAATAATTGAAAAGACTAAGCGAGCAGATGAGACTGAGAGCAGTGAAGTGAAGAAGAAAAAGTCAGTTGGGAAAAAATTTAGCAAGGGAATGTTATATATCTATAATGGCTATTCCAGACTAATCCGTTGTTGAAACAGGCTTTGTCATTTCAAAACCTTGAGTAGAATTTCAATAGAGAAAGGTCTCAGTTTATGTATGAGGTAGAACTGTGTTATTTCTTTAGAACAGTTCAGTTCAGACTAGGTGAGGATGAAGACAATATGATTGTAATGATTGAGGATATTGATTTCTTAATCTCTTCTTTTAAAATAGGAAAAATCTTGAATTTCCTACATGAAGGAGTATATCATTTTTATTTGAAAAATATTGGAGATGTTGTGAATAAGTCTGAGGACATTATTTCCTTTTTGTTTGGAACAACTACAGTTAAGAAAGAGATGGTAATGGATTTAGAACTGGATCAAAATATCTTGGTTAAATTTTATCAGACAGGAATAGCTCCCAGGATGTTTGAAATGGAAATGATTTGTACATTGATATGTACATAATGTATCTTCTTTTACGTGACATCAAATTAAAAATCTCAAGGTACATGGTATGGTATCTCAATTACAACTGCCAGAGAGAGGCAATAACGAACTTCTATCCTTTTAGAAGGTTCATTTCAATGTTTATGATCAAGAAAGGATTAGTGAGACTTATAGATGAGAGAAAATGGTGTCATCAAAGTAATAGCTTTAGTGCTGGGACACTAAGGAAAATTGGTTATTTCTGGAGCACCATAAAAGGTAAAATCTTGGCAGTGGGGACAGAAGAGGAAGAAGAGGAAGAAGAGGAGATAGCTTCTCCTCAACCTGAAAAAACTAAAGAAAAACAACCTGAAACTAGAGAAACTACAACTTCAAGGATACTTAGTTTTGATATTGTGGAGGTTGAAGATAAAAGAAGTCAAGATGGACTTCAAGTAACACGGAAAAGAGCTGCAAGAGCTAAAGATGAAATAGTGGGTTCTCAACCACTATCTATTTAAGATAATTTGGGATATAGTTTTGTAAGGGATAAGACAAATATTTTTGAACCTCAAGAAGAGTTAACTCAAGTTGTAATGGATGTTGAAAAAGAGAGACCTAGACCGGCTATTATTGAACCTAAAAGAGTTGAAGCAGTTGATGAACATCAAAATGAAACTCCAGTTGAAGTTGTGAAAGTGGGAGTGCCTGGAGGAGAAGTGGCCAGTCCTCTGGCTACTCAGGAAGAGAATGTTGCTGAAAATCATGTTCAAGATGATATAATTATTGAAAAACAAGCTGATGATGCATTAGATGTTCACACTAAAGTGTTGTAGAATGATTTTTCTGTGGAAGAGTCTAAGAAAGACTTTGAGGAAAAATGCGTAGACCAATCTGAAATGGGAGATAAAGAAATAGTTGTAGAATATTTTCCCCTTGTGATGATACATCAAAGAAATGAAGACGAAAATAAAGCACATAATACTTCTACTTCACCGAATGAAGAAGATGAAGAATTTTACAAGAAGTTACAAAGATAAGAAACTGAGAATGCTGCTCTAAGGAAAGCTTTGGAATTAGAGAAGTTGAAATTTTAGAGACTGAAATCCAGCACAGTTTGAAGAAGTGAAGTTGAGAATTTCAAAAATGAAATTTTGACATAAGTGGTGAAAATGAAATTAGAAATGGTTATGAAATCAGATCTATCTAGTTTTAGAGATTATATGAAAACTCAGTTGGAAACCATAATGTCCAGTGTAGCTAGTAATTCAGGTACCTCACCTGACCACATAAGGAAATTTCTGGCTATTACAACTGTAATGGGCAATATGAATGAGAGGTTGACTGATATTCTATGTAAAAGTGCTCCATTATCAGTGTTGCTGGATAATCAATAAATTATAGTGGATCAGCTAACATCCAGTGATCCAAATATCAGAATAATATTAAATCAGATGTCAATGAATCAGTTAGTGTCTATAGAAAAAGAAAAGATAATTCATGAGTTTTTTAGAGTCATTTTAATCGAGGATATTCATATGACTTAGGAGAACTGAGAGATCATTATCAAACATGAAGATGGGATGATGAAGGGACTGAGGGAAAATCTTATAGAAATGATTGATGTTGTTTAGAGAAGATTTAATTTATCTTAATCCTAATATCCCTTGATTCCTGTGTATATCATTATCATGATCATATATCTATTTTTGAATGAAAATTTGATTCCTTGTCTATTTGTTTATTTATCTGTTTTTTTTATCTAATTTTACTATTTTATGTTTAAATATGCCAGTATACAAAATTACCTAACTGATGAACAGTTAATTATAGCATTTACCTATAGTTCAATGCAACATTAAATGTGTTAAAATTCATGATTTATCATTCTTTTTGATATCACAAAAGGGGAGAAATTTGGATAAACACAACATTTTATTTTAAGATTTTAAAACTTTATTTAAATGATTTCCTTTTTATTTAAAATGTTATGGATTTATATAGATTTATACTTATATAACAAACTATTTTACGTTATTAGCAGTCATTTATGATAAAGGGAAATTTTCTTTTACTTTTCATTTGGGAGAAATTTTAATAAATGTATTTTATTCAGAGGGAGAAATTCAGATAAAAATAAAAAAATTTATTTTATTCTTTACTTATTATAAATAAAAATAATATTATTTTATTTTTATAAATAAATGGGGAGAAATCTATTTTTTAATAATACATTGTTTATTTATCGAAATGAGTTTGTTAAAATTAAATATTGTTTTATGTTTTCAAAATTCTAAATTATAAGAAACTCATTTTGAAAGTTAATTTCATTTAATTAGTCTTATTATATTATGGATTTTGTGATCATAAAAAATGGGGAGATTGTTGAGCATTTTTTGTTTTCAACGATACATGTTTAATGGGTAGATTGTTGAGAATAATACTCTATCTCTTTAGGATTATTTTGATGTTCACAAATACTGTTTAACTGTTTTCTAATGATTTTATTTTATGTATTTTTCAAGAATTAGATATTTTAAATATTTTCATTTTTGGAAGAATATTCAAGTGTTTACAAAGTGTGGAAAAACTTCCAAACCATTCCGGAATCAATTTAAAGTGATCTAGAAACACTATTCATACCTTATGTTTGGAAAGCGTAGCATAATGAAAGAAAGGAAACCGTAGAGCAATTAAAGAAAGGAAAGCATAGCATAAAGAAATAATGGAATGTGTAGCGTAAAGATATAAAGGAACCTGTTGTTTACTCTTTACAGATTATCAAAAAATTATGGTTAAACAACAATATGTTATCAGCAAAGTATGAAAGAAGAAACCCTACGTAATGAAAAACCCTACATAAAGAAGAACCCTACGTTAGGAAGGAACCCTACGTTTGGTATATTGAGAAATAATGGAATAATAAACATTACTTAAATCTTTAATGTTTTGTTTATTTCTCAAATGTATGGTTAATCAACCTTACTTTTGTAAACAACCTTACGTTACTTAAAAAAGTATGGATCGTAACCTTATGTTTGGAAGATTAGAAAAGTTTAATATATGTTTGGATATGGAAGAGAAAATTATGGATGGTCAACTCTATGTTTGTGGTCAACCATACGATCATCATCAACCTTATGTTTGATTAATGCGACATCAACCCTACATTTGACCTATGTTACTTTTCATAGAATGCATGAAGTGCAACTCAACCATACATTTGGCATTGGGAATTTGAAGTTAATATTTTTCTTCAACGGTAAGCAAGTTATTGATCAAGATAATTTTAAGCCAGACTAAATGCTGATTTTGAATTGTTTCCTTCACAATTTCAGAGACATTTGAAGTATTGATTTCACCAGATCTTTTCTTGCCGAATATTATGGAATATTACGAATGCTCAGATTAATTCACAAGTTTGAATATTGTGAGTCAAAGGGTGATTTTTTTGGATCCTATTTTTCAGAGGAAGTTCTCGATATATCTATATTCATTTTGAATTTCAAAATATTTTACACATTATTACAAAAAGCAAGGGTGATATATGAAAAAGTATACATAGATTGATATAGAAAAGATTTGAAAGAAGAACACATAGCGATCAAGAATACAAGTGCAGATACAATCATTTTATTCGAAAGAAAGATCTACTGCACATACTACGCTATTTCTGAAGAGTGAAAACAAAGACAAATCAAGATAAAAAGATCTACTAATTATGAAGAGTGACTATGCTCTGTTTTTTTTAAGATAATGAACACTATAGAAGATTCATGTATTTGTCAATGACAATATTTTGTGAATCTGCAGCTGCTTATGTTGCAATTATATTTTCTATATCTACTTCAACCGGATCGACTAAGAACTTCTTTTACATAAAGATCAATATTTATAAAGATGACGATCCATCTTCTGTCAATTGCATTCTATTTCAATTGTGAATATCAACTTGAAAAGTTCATTCTAAATGAAAACACTTTTATCTTGAGTGACCAGCTTCTTTTACTAAGATGGGTAGGTTCGTGTTTGAACCAGAAGGCTTTGTTTGCCTGAAAATTTTAAAGGTATCAACTGCTTGTTTTATGTTGTCGGACGGTCTGTGGAAAAGAGGACCAGATAGTGAAAATCACCAAGCCCGTGGAGTAGAGAATTGGTGGAGTGGACTATGGGCCTTATGTTCCCTAAACCACTATACATCCGTGTGTCCTGACTTTTACTTATTCCTTTGCATGATGAAATCTAATAAGGCATACAGGACAGAACTCGATCAATTGAAGAGTTAATGAAAAATCTGAAAGACACAATTCACCCCCTCATGTGTATAATTTGTATATTCAAGATCCAACAAAATACACCTCTCATTTTACACTACTACACAACCATATTAATCTCCAAAAATCCCAAACCAATAAACCGTACAACCTGCAAACTACACCACCCTGTACAAAAATATCAAGGAATTCAAACCTCCATTTCAAGAAAATATATTCAATAAGGGGGCACTAAATCACCCTCATGAGATTAACCACATAATAATATATTGTGTTTCTGTTAGGATTCATGTCCTCTATGTTTTATATATCATAATGATTTCACAAAACATACCTCAAGAAAATATATAATATATTTACAAAATAATATTGAAACATCACATAAAAAATAGACTAAGGAAAAACAGGAAACTGCTCTGGTTACTAGGAATGAATTTTTCCATGAATTCATAAATACTCTATTTCAGTATAATATTCCTCCAGAAAAATGGGTAATATAGGAATGGTTCATCCACACATCACCTCCTATTAACAATCTTGAATCTATAATCAGAACTCCACAAACATTGCATCATCCTCAAAATCCAACTCCCCCCAGTCAACGACATTTGAGTCATCATCATGATACCGAAAAAGATAAGAGACGTGGAAGATGTTTTGGATCCTCTCTAGAAACATTTACAGTGTAAATTGACTCTCTACCTCAACAACACCCCAAAGAACATCAATGGTTTTAAAAAAACTTGAAGAAAACAAATATTGTGTCGAAAAAATCACTACCCATGTTTACTAAAATCATTCATGAACATTATTTTCTTTCATTGAACTCCAATGGCCTCCTCATGGGGTTAGTATAAGACTTATGATGGTACTATTGTGCCTTCAAACTCCATCAAATCAACTAAACCTTTTATTTCATACTCTCCACCACATCATGACCAATAACTACACTATCCCAAACCTCCAACCAGTGCAACAGATAAAAATATGGCCACCCATATAAGAATCAAATGGGAAAATTCCTGTAATGCCCCTAACCTAGTTACCTAGAGTTGGTGCATTATTAAATAACATTGGCATGATCAAAAAATATCAATTCTCGAATGACTGATTAGTTTAGTAGCCTTAGAAATACTAGATACATTTATAAGGTTTACTTTATATCATAAATGGAAAACTACAAAAACATTGTTTCCATAGAAAACAATGAGATCCCATAGACTATCCATGCAGGTCAGTCATAATATAAATCTTCGCATCCTGGGAAAAATAAAATAGAGAAAGGGGGGAGCTCAGATGCTCAGTAAGGATTACAATATAGTGTAAACTTTCATAAATAAGAATAAAAATGTAAGGTAGTGTATAATACTAAAAAAATCCTTATAAACTTGAACTTCTTCATAATATGGAAGAGATAAATTCAAATAATTCCATTTACTTATTGACATTGATATTCTACTAGTCGAATAATCACATGAAATATCAATATCCACTTTCATAATGATGGATTTCATAATTCCAGACATCATAAACACAAAGTAAAGGCCATGTGACAAGACTAGAATTAAGATTTTGTGAAGGCCTTGTGATAAGACACTAGTTTGCCTCATGTGACCTACCGATGCATCCAGGAGCTATAGAAGTCTCCACCTATCACTTACTACATCCAATGCATTCCTCTTATTAAAAGGTTTAAACATAACATAATCCTTCGTATTAAACTAGCATACTCAATGTCAAAACATAATACATAAACCATGAGTGGTGTAAAAATAACACTTCCAATGTCAAACATATCCCAAAAACCTTCAATATAATATGGAAGATTTGTATCATAATAAATCAATATCAAAGAGGTTTGAAATTCATCAACGGATGTTGACATAGATGAAATTTATTTGTAAAACTCTTTGAGAGAAATAACCCTTTTTCATTAAACATTTAAAAGACACACAATATAGAAAGGAATACATTTGAAGAAATATTTTTGAATAAAACTCTCCCCTACCACATTGAAAATTATGAAAAGAATTAAAAGTTAAAAAACATTCATGTCGATATAAATAAATCCTTAAAACCCATTTTCAAAACATAGACATTAATGAGAATGATTTAGATGAATAACTATTTAAAACTTTTGAAATAATGTTTTAGTAAAAAATTACCTTAAAATAATCCCTTATAAAACTCTTTTATGATACATGGACATGGATAATAAATATTTCCTTGTAGATACTTACGTAAAAACAACCTCGGATAATAAAGAGATTTTGAAATTAACCATTACCATGAACTTTTCTTTAGTCGATGGTATGTTTAAACTCCGGTATAAGGTCCAATGTATGTTTTCAGATTATAAAATAAGCATATTAATATTTATTATATCATACATGATTCATTTATTAATTTATACTACCCATTTAATAATGGTTATCATATTAAATTAATATTTCAGGTAACACTATCTTTCTTCATCGTACATATTTTAACTTGTTATTCTTGATCGTATCATTTAGATCATGATTTAAATACTACCAGGATATAATCCATGATTTATAAATTATACATATTTAGAATATAAATATTTATAATAGATAGATATGTGAAATGGGAAACACCGTTTATGGAGACGGTACGCCATACATACACATAAACGCTATTTCTGTTTTCATATCGTATTGAACGGAAGTAAGTGAAGAAGATATATGTAAGTACATAAAAACAAATATATATATATATATATATATATATCTAGTAGCATTATTATTTATTATATTACGTACTTATTTGTAATATATATTTCTATAATCGCCGATTAATGGTGATCTTGGAAATGAATCTCATCACGTATAGGAAAATCCTTATTTTCCTTTTCCCCCACAATTATAACAAACTCTCATTACCTTGAAGCATTTACCATGGTTATTCTTTCCATATTTATCACATATAGTAAAATTATTCTTTTTCCTATTCTCGTTATCCATCTTCATAACCTCCATCCATTTCTTCTCTTACATCCCATCAAATCCATAGGACTCAGATAATTCATTAATTTTCTTATTAACACATGATACTCTTTCTTCATATGTTGAGAACACATGGGAGACTATTTCCCTCCTAAATATGGTCTTAATAAGATGAAAGATATGATCCTTTTAGCTCTTTGGATCATACATATTGCGGGATTTCACATTCCTTCTTCTGGGCATCATTTCTATACAATGGGATACTATAGGTCCATTTATGAATTGAAATGAATAATTCAGAACTTGTAAAACAGCTAAAGTAAATTGAACGATTTATAGATATAATCCATAATCATAAAAAATGGTTTCCTTTTGAAATTAAATACTCATAAACCCTTCATAATGGTTTGTAAATAAAATGGGAATCATCCAAAGCATATCCCTCGGGAGTGTCGTAACCAAGAATGCAGCAAGGCCCATTGTCGTGCACCTGTTCTCATTCGAGTATAGCTCAAAGAAATGTATTTGTGTTTTATACCTAGGTACATCTGTTCCAGAGCTGCCTCTACCTGCTCGTATCTAGAAATGGATGTATTCATTGAAAAACTCACAAAATATCTTCAATTACAATATTTTAGGAAGTTCTTTTATACTAATCCTCAAATTCTATATTAGGTATACTTTCTCTAATTTGATTTTTCTTAAATCTAGTTTCCAAGGTTTTTACTAAAGTTCCTCTTATACCAACTGTAACCCCCTGGCCCTAGTTTCCTAAAGTCGGTGAATTATTACATAACATTGGCATGACCACAAAAGATTAAGTCTCGAAAGCTCGATTATTTTAGTAGCCTTGGAAATAGTAGATACATTCATAAGGTTTACATTATATCAGAAAATGGAAAACTACCACAAAATTTTTCCATAGAAAAAAATGATATCCCATAGAATATCCATGAAGTGCAGTCATAATATACATCTTTACCTCCTTGGAATAATAAAACAGAGAAAGGAGTGAGCTCAGATTCTCAGTAAGGATAGCAATAAAACAGAAACGTTCATAAATAAAAATAACTATTTAAGGCTATATATAAGACTAAAAAAAGACTTTTAAACTTTAAATTTAGAATAATATGTCAAATAGAAAATCAAATAATTCCATTTACTTATTCACATGAATATTCTACTAGTCGAATATTCAAATCCAATATCAATAGACACTTTCATAATGATGGAATGCATAATGCCAGACTTTATAACCACATTGTCAAGGAATTGTGCCTAGACTACAAATAATATTTTTTCAAGCCCTTGTGCCAAGACATGATTTTGTCTATGAGACCAACAAATGCATCGAGTAGCTATAGCAGGCTCCACCCGTCACTTAATAAGTCCAACACATTCTGTATATGAAAAGGCTTAAACATAATATAAAAATTTGTATTAAAACATGAAGATGAAATTTCCTTACATAATCCACAAACCATGAATTGGGTAAAATTAATACATCCATAGTCAAACATATTAAAAAACCATCAATACAATATAGATGATTTAATTCATAATAAATCAACATCAGACAAGATTAAAATCCATCAAATTATGTTGACATAGTTTAAAATGATTTCTAAAACTCATGGAGAGAAATATCCCTTTTTAATGAAAACCTTTAAAAGACACACAATTTAGAAAGGAAAACATTTTAAATTTTTTTTGAATAATATTGACCCCTACCACTTTGAAATTTTTAAATGGAATTAACATTTTAAAAACATTAATGTCTATATAAATAAATCCATAATAACCATTTTGAAAAACATGGACATTAATGAAAATGATTTAGAAGAAAAAATATTTAAAACATTTTAAATGATGTTTTAGTAAAAAAAAGTACCTGAAAATAATCCATTTGAAAATTATTTCAGGAAACATGGACATGGATAATAAATATGTCCCATTAGATAATTATGTAAAAACAACATCGGTTAATAAAGTAATTGTGAAATTAACCCTTACCTTGCACATTCCTTTGGTCGAGGAAATGTTTAACCTCTTGTATGAGGACCATTGTATGTTATTAGATTATAACAGAACTATATTCATATTTATTATATCATACATGATTCATTTATGAGTTTATACTACCCAATTAATAATTATTTTAATGCTAAATTAACATTTTGGGTAATAATCACTTTCTTTATCCTACATATTTTAACTTCTCATTCTTGATCATATCATTTAGATCATGATAAAAATACTTCCATAATATAAACCATGACTTATAATTCATACATTTTTAGAATATAAATATTTATAATAGATAGATATATGAAATGGAAAACACCATTTACGGAGACGGTAGGCCATTCGTACGCACAAACGCAGTTACTGTTTTCATATCGTATTAAATTGAAGTAAGTGAATAAGATATATGAATGTATATAAATACGTATATATATTAATATATACATATATATATCCACTATAATTATTTTGTGATATATTACATACTTATTAGTAATATATATTTTTATAATCTTCGATGAATGGTGAACTTGGAAATGAAACTCATCGTGTCGTGCAGATGGTAATCCATACGTAAGCACGAGAAACAATATCATTTCCTAAAATGTGTGGAATTGGATTTTATATCATATAAAAAGAATAATTATAATGTTATATTTATTATTTAAATTAATTACACATCATTATTATACCCATCAAAATAATAATGTATTGAATAACAATTAAACCACGACGTGGAGACGTTAAGCCTTAGTTATGCACATATGGTGTCATGTCATTCAATGGATGGATAGAATAATGAATATGGTTGTTCCATATTTATAGTAACATCATTTTATATAGAATATACTATAGTTATTTTATTATAATGGAATCAATAATGAAATATGATGTGGTGGAAGAAAAGAACTTCAAAGAGGTGGTGAAATATTTACATATTATTCAGGTTTTCTTATTGATTTGATCAAAAGGGTTCCATAGGATGGATTAATGACCGAACTAAGGCCTATATAATGAAGGTAGGATAGTTGGGAGGAAATTTGGGAAGGGGTTTGCCGAAAACAATGGCATTGGGGTGTGAATATGAGATAAGGGGAAGTTTCCTTTTATTAGAGGGTTGAGGAGAACCTTAGGAAAAACATAAAATATTATTTTGTTATAAAATAATTTTCGGATTTTGATGGCTCCAAAATGTATTATGTAAATTATAAGGTAGGGATGGGTCAAAAAACACTCATCATAATATGTTTTAGATAGGTTTGGGTCACTATATAAACCATATCTTTTATATTTAACTCTTAGTTAAATAGTTTGGCATTTACCATGTCTCTTTATATTTTTTTATTATATGGTTAATAAACGTACTATAAACATCTAGGAGAACCCAAAGTGGTTAATTAATGACATATATAATAGTATTTAATCCCTTTGGCTGAACATTAGATTTTTAGGAATAGAATGCCAATTAATAACATAATATTTGTTTTAAAACCCCTTTTATGTCAATTTTGATACTATTTGGTATTTTGTATTTTCTAAATTAATAACAGAATTATTACTTCAAAAATAATTAATATAACCAACTATAACATGTCATATTAACCTATAAAATTAGTTTAATTCATAAAATGTCTCAAATTTCATTTATTTTGATATTTATAATATCAATTATTTTTATCATTCATTAATACGGTAATTACTGCATCAATATTGTGTCAAAAAAATTTAATTATATAATGTCTAAAAAGTATAAATAAAATACCATTATTTAGGAAATAAATTCTGATTTCCAATTAATATTTATAGATGAATTTATCTTATGTGTAACCCTATAATAAAAATGGTTTAGTTATTAAACATTGAATTTAACACTTTTAACTCTTCTTTGAATTAAATAATAATAAATGTCCTAATCTAATCCAAGTGGACCTAAAGGATAATATTTAATTCTTAAGGTTTTATTTGGCCGAATTAAATGTATACAATAGAATTAGTACATATATTAGGGTAATAATAATATAATTTTTCCATTAAATTACACTATTTACTTTTAGCTATCGTAAATAAAACATAAATGTTACTATTCAGAAAAAACTTATTATCATCTCATTGAACCAAATTTAACATACTAATATCAACCAGGTCACTCATATTTTCTAAATTAAACTCCTAGTAGCAGTAAAATTATGTTTTCGGTAAATTTGCAAATTCTCTTAGGAGGTGGGTAAAAGATAGTAAAAAGTTCAATAAAATTTTCATATATCTAAAATTATTATAAACTGATCCCAATGAATTACATTGAACTTATATAGGTATTATATATCAATTTGCAACTAAAATAATTCAATAAAATAAAAAATTATTTGAATAAAAATTCTGTTTTAAACAATAACTTCGTGTTTCTCACTATTCATAATAAACTGAATGTTTTCAGAAAAATACCAAAATAACACCCTAAGCTAATTTTCTTATTCTTAATTCAAAAATTAATTATATTTTACCAAATTCAAAAAATAGAAGATTCATTTATTATTTTAAAATTAATTCTCGTTGTCAAAATAAAAAAGAGTGTTTTTAAAAAATAATTACTATCAAAACATTGGTACTTGATTATGTTAAATTTCAAAGTGAAATTGTTTCTGAAGAATAAAATTGGAATAAATGGTAAAAATAAATTCTATTTAAACATTCAAACCACAAAAATTTATAATTTAACACTACATATTATTTTGAATAAAAAAGTTATTTTTAGTTAAAATACAATATTTTCACTGTTCACCCAAATATGAAAGTTATCATAAAAAAATCAAATATTTATTGAATCTAAATTCTTATGTCCCAATTATAAAGAAGAGTTTTTTTTAATAAATGAAGTTTCAAATATTGGATTTAAAAAGGGTTCTCCATTAAAAGGCGGTAAAATTTCATTTTTAAAAAAATTACATCTTTTATCTGAAGAAATGAATTTATTTTTTTATTATGTCGAAGGAACTCATAATATTGATTCTATAATTATTAGGATTATATAAATATAAAAATTTAGTTAATACTATTCACAACCACTTTTGAACGGTTGTTTGGTAAGTCATGGTGCACTTGAACTCAGTGTTGCGTGTAGTGCAAGTTACTAAATTACTTTGAGAAAATAATGTACTATGAAATCATGTGGTGTTACATTCATCCCTCCTTTAATAAATTGTTTCCTCTCAATTTTAAATTTTTCTTTGAAAATAAAATGTTGAAAATAGAAAA
Source organism: Viscum album (assembly GCA_963277665.1). Classification (NCBI taxonomy): domain Eukaryota; kingdom Viridiplantae; phylum Streptophyta; class Magnoliopsida; order Santalales; family Viscaceae; genus Viscum; species Viscum album. Next base: position 1,016,438,075 of record OY728140.1, on the reverse strand, counting down.
TACCTCTGTGGGAAAACCCACATCGGAAATTGGGTTAATAGAATTTATTTTTAATAAGAGGAAAAGACGAATGAAAAGGTCACCCCCAAATTATGATCTCACTTAGGAGAATATTGGTGGAAATTAGACACACATAAATGGAGGAAAAAATAAATATTTATATGGAGTTACTGATGTCATCAGTCACAAACAATTGTAGAATTGAGGGCCTCAGAGTCATTGATCTCTGATTATTTAAAATCTCATTGGTTCAACAAAAAATAAGGTAATAGGATAAAAAAACTTAGTTTTAAGATCCCTTACCTAATGTTTTAGAATTAATATCTTCATATAATAAGAGAAGAAAAAAATATATACTTGACAAGTATAGTTCCATCATTTAACTAATTTCTACCACAAACTCATCTTTCAATCTAAAAGATAATAGAACATAAAAAATATTCAATTCATCCTACTCGTATAGGGTTCAAAAAAATGTATTTAAAATTAATCTACCAGACCTTTAAAAACTAAATTATTCAATCTAGGACCTCACGTGGGATAGTGGTAGATGATACACCCTTTTCTCCCTTCGGTTGTGGGTTCAAGTCTCGCGGACTTGCTGGACACGACAGGTAGTTTCTCGACCTCCGGGATGTCCTTTTTATGGAAATACCAAAGTAATCTCAAACTAAACTCATCCAAAATACTTTTTTCCAAACTCACAGTCAAATTTTTTTAAAGAATGTAAACATAGTGAAGATCCTTTATTTCACTTAATAACATGTGAAAACCTTCATCATGTATTATTTTAAAACACTACTACATCTTGTTTTACCATAAAAATTTATTGATTACATTCATACTCACTTATTCCTTATAGAATACTAGATATATTCCTTCTATCCAAAAATGTTGTAAACTCAATAATGATGGAATAAACAAATCATTAATCAGTTTCATGGTATTCAAGAATATACAGTATAATTTATCCAAATCAATCATGTATTATTCCAAAATCACTAACTCTGTATCATAACCATATTATGGTTTATCTTTCTACAAACCATATATTTTCCAAAAACTATACCTGTTATTGAGTCATTGTTCTAGGTTCCACACAATCCGTAATGAAATAGTACTGCAGTAAAATCCTTATATTCTCTATAATTATTATAACATGTAAATCACTAATACAATACTCAAATGACACAATACTTTAATAAAAACGTTAGAAATATAATCATACATCTTCATCTTTGGTAGTATCATATCATTCTTATTATCCAATAGTAACATTTTGGGTACACTATGATGATTTGGATATTTATTTGCGTAGTGTTCCAACTCCTTGTAGATGAAGCATTGTACATTTGAAACATTTTTCTTACCCTTTCAATCTAGTACATGTTGTCCTTTCTCTCCACCCTTACAACAAACTCCCATTCCCTTGAAGCATTTACCAAGGTGATTATTTCCACAGTTATCACATATAGTAAAATCCTTATTTTCCTTCCTCCCTTTATCCATCATCATAACCTCCATCCTTTTCTTCTCTTACTTCCCTTCAAAGACATAGCACTCAGATAAGTGTTTACTTATTTTATTAACACACGATACTCTTTCTTCATATGTTGAGAACACGTGGGAGACTATTTCCATTCAAAATGTTTTCTTAATACCATGAATGATATGATTATTCTTACTCATTGAATCATACGTATTGTTGGAGTTCACATTCCATCTACTAGGATCCATTTCTACATAATGGAATACACAAGGTCAGTTTATGAATTGCAATGAATAATTTTGAACATGTAAAATTCCAAAATTAAATTGAATAGTTTATGGATATAATTTATAATTATAAAAAATGTTTTCTTGAGGAAGTATATACTCATAAAACCTTTATAATGGCATGTAACCAAAATGAAAATTATCCTAAGCATATCCCCTGGGAGTGTCATTACCAAGAGTGCAGTAAGGCCTGTTGTCATGCACCAGTTCTCATTCGAGCATAACTCAAAAGGTGTTTTTGGGTTTTACCCCTAGTTATATCTGTGGTAGAGCTGCCTCTAAATGCCCGTATCCAGACAGGGATGTATTTCTTGGAAAACTCACAAAATCTCTACAATAAAAATATTTTAGGATGTTCTTTTATACTAATCCTCAAAGTATATCATAGGGCTATGTGCTCTAATTAGATTTTACCTAAATCTACTTTTCATGGTTTGTACTAAACTTCCTCTAATACCAGCTGTAACTTCCCAACAACAGTTACCCAGATTGAGTGCAATATTGCATTACATTGGCATGATCATAAATGATCAAGTCTCAAAAGACCGATTAGTATAGTAGCCTTGGAAATAATAGATACATTCATAAGGTCTGAATTACACCATAAAATGGAAAACTAAAACAACATTGTTTCCATAGAAATCACTGATATCCCATAGACTATCCCTACAGGTCAGTCATAATACATATCTTCGCATCCTAGGAAAAATAAAATAGAGAAAGAGGTGAGCTAAGATGCTCAGTAAGGATTACAATATTGCAGAATCCTTCATAAATAAGCATAAACATTTAATGCTATGTATAAGACTAAACAAAATCCTTTTAATATTTATATTCAGCATAATATGTCAATTATAAAATCTAATAATTCCATTTACTTATTTACGTGGATATTCTACTAGTCAAATAATCACATGAAATATCAATAGACTCTTTCATAATTATGGAATGCATAATTCCAGACTTCATAACCACATAGTCAAGTCCCTGTTCCAGGACTTAAAATAATATTTTGTAAAAGCCTTATGCCAAGACACTACATTGTCTCATGAGATCCACTGATGTATCGAGGAGCTATAGCGGGCTCCACCCGTCATTTACTAAGTCCAATGCATTCCTCATATGAAAAGGTTTAAACATAATATAAACATTCATATTAAAACTATTATATAAAATGTCATTACATAATCCATAAAACACGAATGGGGTAAAAATATAACATCCACATTCAAACATATCATAAAAACCTTAAATACAATATGGAAGATTTATATCATAATAAATCAACTTCAAACAAGTTTAAAACCCATCAAAGGATGTTGACATAGATGAAAATGATTTGTAAAACTCTTTGAGGGAAATATCCCTTTTTTATGAAAACATTTAAAAGACACACAATTTAGAAAGGAAGACATTTTAATATATTTTTTGAATCAATGTGTCCCCTAAAAGTTTGAAATTTTTGAATGGAATTAACATTTTAATAACATTCATTTCCATATAAATAATTCCTTAAATACCATTTTGAAAACATGGGCATTAATGAGAATGATTTAGAAGAATAAATATTTAAAAAAAATTAAATGATTTTTTAGTTAAAAATGTCCCTTTAAATAATCCCTTTGAAAACACTTTCAAGAAATAGGGACATGTATAATAAATATGTCTCGGAAGATATAATGTAAAAATAACCTCTCTTGATAAAAAGATTATGAAATTAACCCTTCCCTGGAACATTCCTTTGGTTGAGGGATTGTTTAACCTCTTTTATAAGGACAATTTTATGTTATTAGACTATACCATAACCATGTTAATATTCATTATAACATACATGATTCATTTATGACTTTATACTACCCATTTAATAATGAGTTTCATTTTAAATTAACATTTTGGGTAATAATCTCTATCATTATCGTACATATTTTAACTTGTCATTCTTGATTGTATTATTTATATAATGATATAAATACATCAAGAATATAAACCGTTTTTTATAAATCATATATATTTAGAATATTAATATCTATAATAGATATATATATTAAATTGAAAACACCGTTTATGGAAATGGTAGGCCGTACGTATGCATAAACAGAGTTTCTGTTTTCATATCGTATTGAATTGAAGTAAGTGAATAAAGTATATGTATGTAAATAAATACACATATATATATAAATATATATATATCCAGTAGCATTATTATTTCAAATATTACATATATAATACTAATGTATATTTTTATAATCGTCGATGAAGTGTGAAATTGGAAATGAATCTCATCGCATCATGGAGATGGTAATCCGTATGTACGCACGAGCGACAATATCATTTCCTTAAAGGTGTGGAATTTTATTTTATATCATATGTAAAGAATAATTATCATGTTATATTTATTATTTACATCAATTTACACGTCAATATTATACACATCCAAATAATAATGTATTTAATAACAATTACACCATGATGGGGGGACAGTAAGCCATACGTATGCATGTATGGTGACATGTCATTAAATGTATGGGTAGAATAATGAATATGGTTGTTCCATAATTATAATTAAATCACAGTATATATAAGATACTAGAGTTACTTTTTTATAATTGAAACAAAAATGAATGAGGATGTGGAAGAAGAAAAGAATTTTAAAGTTGTGATGAAATATTTATCTCTTCTTGGGGTTCTTCATTTTGATTTTATCAAAAGTGCTCAATAGGATGGCTTTATGACTGAAATAAGCCCTCTAGGATGATGGGAGGATATTTTTAAAGATATTTTGGCAGGTTTTGATCGAGAAAAATGTCGTTGGAGGTGGGAATTGGAGAGAAGTGGAAGTGCCCTTTTATAAGAGGGGTTTGGGGAACCATAGGAAAAACATAAAATATTATTTTATAATAAAATCAATTTCTGTTTCTCATTGAACAAAAATGATTTATTTAAAGGTTAAGGTGGGGATGGTTCTAAAACCACTCAGCCAATAGGATTTTTAAAAGTTTGGGTCACTATATTATCGGTATCGTTTATATTTAACATTAAGTTAAGTAGTTTGACATTTACCATGTCTGTTTGTATTTTTATATTATATGGTTAATAAACATACTATAAACTTCCAAAAGAGACCAAAGTGGTTCATTAATGACATATAAAATTTTATTTAAGCCCTTTGGACGAACCGTATATTATTAGTATTAGAATAACAATTAATAATATAATATTTGTTTTAAAAATTCTTTTATGTAAATTTTGACACCATTTTGTATTTTTTTTATATTTAGAACTAAACTATTACTTCGAAAAAATTTGGATAACCAACACTAACATTTGATATTAACCTATAAAATTTTTGGAATTCATAAAAAGGGTTAAATTAAATTTATTTTGATATTTATAATATCAATTAGTTTAATCAATCATTAATACGGTAATTACGACATCATCATTGTGTAATAAATAAATTTAATTATATAATTTCTAAACAATATAAGTAAAAAACAATTATTTATGAAATCTTTTTATACTTCCAATTAATATTTATAGACGAATTTATCATATGTGAATCTTAATATTAAAAATGGTTTAGTTATTAAACATTAAATTTAACACTTTTAACGCTTCTTGGAATTAAATAATAGTAAATTTCCTAATCTAATCCATATGGTCCTAAATGATCATATGTAATTCATAAGGTAATTTTTGGTCGAATTACACTTATGTAATAGAATTATGACATGTTTTAGATTAATAATAATATCATTTTTACCTTTAATTTCCCTATTTACTTTTAACCATGGTAAATAAAAGTAAAAAGTTACATTTCACCAAAAATTATTTTCATATAATTGAACCAAATTTTACATACTGATATCAACCGTGTCTCTCGGACTTTTGAAATTCAACTCACAAAAGTAGTAAAATTATTTTTTATGTAAATTTGAAAATGCTCCTAGGAGGTGGGTAATGACTGTAAAAAGATTAAATAAATTTTTTATATATCTACAATTATTATAAACTGACTCCAATGGGTTTCATTGAAATTATATAGGTATTTTTTATAAATTTTCACCTAAAATATATTTAAATAAAATAAATAATTATTTAAATAAAATGTTGGTTTTAAATAATAACCCAGTGTTTTTCAATATTAATCAAAAATTGAAAGTGTTCAGAAAAATACCAAAATTTCACCTTAAGCTAAATTTGATATTCTGAATTCAAAAATTAAGTCTATATTAACAAATTAAAAACATTGTAGTTTCATTTATTAATTTAAACTCAATTCCCGTGGTCAAAACTAAAAAGAGTGTTTTTATGAAATAATAACTAACACAAGATTAATATTTGTTTATTGTCAATTTCAAAGTGAAATGATTTCCAATTAATAAAATTGAATTAAATGGTAAAAATATAAAATATTTAAACAATAAAACCATTAAAAATTTTAATTTAACCCTACAAATTATTTTTATTAAAAAAGGTGTTTTCAATTAAAATATTGTACTTTTTACTATTCACCCAAATATGAATGTTATCAGAAAAACCACAAACATTTATTGAACCTAAATTCTTATGTCCCAATTATAAATAATAAGTTTATTTACTTAATATATAAAAGTTTCCAAAATTGTATTTAAAAAGGGTTCTCCATTAAAATGCGGTAAAATTGAATTTTTGTTAAAAATAATTCTTTAATATGAAAAAGTTTAATTTATTTTTTCATTATGTATAAGAAACTCATAACATGGATTCTAAAATTAGAAGGATTATATAATGTTCAAAATTTATTTAATACTATTAATAACCACTTTTAAACGATTAGGTTGGTAAGTCGTGGTGCCATTGAAATCAGTGTTGCGTGTAGTGCAAGTTATAGAATTAATTTGAAGGAAACAATGTACTGTGAAATCATGGTGTGTTACAATGCATATGGTTGATGGATACATGAAATTATAATACATAAAATCCAAGGTGGTGTTTTCTTCCATTATTCTGATGATGACTGACATGCATACCTGAAACATAACCTCTATAATCTGGATGACCTAAATATTCTCATCCTTCTGAGGGTGGAAAGAAATGTTGAGGAGTAACAGAGTTCTCAAATCATTATTTAATCCATTCTAGACGCATGTGGTAAAAAAGTCATCTTGATCTAAGATAATGGACACTTAAACTCCATGAAACAACAAAACCTCATCAACAAAAAACTTTTCCAAAGCATCCACTATTTCGAACACCCCAATAAATTTGATGGGGGATCATTTCATAAACCAATCAAATATCCCTAATATATCATCAGAACCTCCATCATCTCGGGGAATCCCTATGATTCAAACCATTGATATGTATTCTAATTTCCACTTGGGAACATCTAAAGGCAAGAAAAAACACAATAAAAATAATGATCAACCATTACCTACTAGAAAACAAAACATTTCACCATAAAAACTACTAATGATGGTTTCATCATGATCCACAAAGACATCACCTGGAAGACATATTATGTCTTGGGTAACAATACCTGTACATCCAAAAGTGATACATGAAACTCACAATGTCCTCCCTAACACATCACTACTGCAACAAACTCCCATGGAACTAAATCCAGTACCAACCATCCCAATGGAGAATCACCATTCAAACACTGTTTCACATTACCTCTTCTTCTAAGTCTCACAACTAAGACTCCTTAAAATGATTCATCAAATAAATATTCCCTTTGATATGCAATAAATAGCCTCTACAATAAATCACCAACAAGTAAATTTTCATCGATTAATACTCCATAATTTATTTCAATGAATCCTTGCAAACATGATCAACTACCGTTTTATGATATTGTCATCAAATCATCTTCATGAATATTCCCCTTTGTAGGGGTGTACAAAATTTCAAATATTTTTCAATATTAAACATTATTAAAAACAACTATAGAAAATTGTAATCATGTTTATTATATATATACTCTAAACTATTACGATTTTTAAAGACAAAAATGCACTCCAAAATGATGTGATGTTTCCATAACCATAATGAATACACATCAACTATTATATCTATATAATGGGTGGAATATTTATGTTCATTAAGAATTAAATGAATATAAAAATAAAATATAACTACCCTCAATTACAACAAAACACATCCTAATACTAAATTTTAAGCAACACAAAATACCTAAGAAATCACACCCTCCTTAGGAAACTGAAGCATTTGAGAACTAACATGTATCTACATCAGGTAAAAAATAATTTAATGTATTTGATCAATAAAAAAACTTGTTTAATCAAAGTAAATGCATTTAATAGTGATGAATATTTAAAATAATTATATAAAAACATCGAATAATATACCATGAAAGAAAGTAATTTACGAACAACTTCTATTTTCATTAGTGATTCCCAAGTAAAAACTACCTCGAGCATCAATGTGCTTACTCCCAAACCATGTTGAGACACCACATGCACATATAAATTCAATAATACTATTGAAAAAATGTACACTTGGACATGTTTAATTGATATGGTGGAATCAAATAAACATCAATAAAAATATATGACGATATCCATTTTCCTCGATTGACGTAGGGTAAATAAATATTTATTCAAATAACATGAAAATTAAATGGTCCATAATTCGAAGGAAAAAAAGATTTCATGAGTCTTATAAACACATCTGGTTTGTTTTTTACACCGAACATAATGAAAAAAGAACACAATGTTCCCACACATGCATCTGAAGGAAAGCATTTGTATATCACTCTTAAACAAACTCAACAAGTGATATCCAGACCACAGTATGATATTATGAAACCAAACCCCCCTTAATTTTTGTTAACAAAAGAGAATATTTCCCAAAATAGATTAAGTGTACTTTGTTGTTTCCAAATTGATCCTCGGATACAAAATAAATTACCTAATACAACCTTTGAACTACATAGAGAACAAAACTAGATAACCCTAAAACGACAAAATGGGAAGGATAAAACCATTATCAATCAAATAATATTTTAGAATCCTCTACTATTGAAACTCATTTGGTTTCATGTACTGAGGATCCATTAAAATCAGAGAATCACTCCAGAACTCAACCTCATTTTATGGGGTATCATTAAACATTTATCCAGGATAATATCTAGAATTACCCAATAATCCTAGGGACCCCCACTATCCTAGATTCCAATAATTCCATCAACAATATATCCATCATATAATGAAAGGTATCCAAAATCCAACCCCCTACTAAAATCCATTCTCTCCAATGAAAACCACACACTAGAAATAAACCTACAATAGTAAGACAATCCTATAGAAGAAAATTATAGTATAAAGAAATAGATAGAACCAATCGATGCCTAAGATGAAATTATATGGAATTATATGTTTCATGAAATTATCTTCATAGGAATGATGTGTACCCATAATCAATCTACATCCCAACTCATACCAAATAACCTAGTATGAACTTTGAATAGCATAAAATCCCCATGGAAATAGGAAGCCACTATACATATATAACCAAAGAACAATTTATTGTGGGTGTAATAAAAGAGTGTGATGCTCTGGAAGAGAACAATGAACAAAAAAGGGAATATGACAGGTTGAGTATGCACTGAATGATCTATGGACCCTATAGAACTACTAACTCTACATCAAGCAATTGAAGAGGACCATAAATTTTAAACCTATGATAATTTATTCCTCCAACGACATACAAGTGTCAAGGTTCCTCAATTTAAGAAACATCCTATGATCAGACACTACATTCTCCATTTCCCATCAGCATAGTATAATACAAAAGAACCTGCTATGGAAATGGACTCCATTGGAAACTATTGATGAGGCTAGTGATAAACCTTTATGATTCCAATAGACTATGATTTAAGAAACACTTTTAACTGATTCATGTAATGTAAATGAATATCTTAGCTGAAAAAACAAAGTCTTCAAATCAAAATGAAAATCATGGAAATTACTGGTTATATTTGTCTTGACGAGGTGGTTCTAAGGTCATGTCCCTACTAGTTGAATCCTCAAAAATATTAGTGCCTGATAAATATCATTAGTAGCCCCACTCCCATAGTATCCATGTTTATTCCACTATCTTATTAAGCCTCATCAAAAATGAATATATTTGTCCCCATACACATTATTTTGAACCTCCCGATAAGTTTGAAGTGTAAAAGGCGTAACTTAATACTATATAGATTAACATAATGCCTACTCATGATGTATTTCACAGGGATTATTATCATGAAAATGATCCCAGTAAAATTTTTACGTTGAATTAACATAAATCCACTCCCATTTCCTAAAATTCTCCCATATTGAAGATAAATATGCTAAATACACATCCCTTCATTCTTGGTCATGGAATTGAACTCTACAAAAAACTCTTTTTTAAATGTTGAACTAAAAACCATATTCTCCATTTAAATGAACAAGATATAGGATATAATATTGACAATTATCTCCCCTTGTCAAACTACATTCCAAATTGACACAGAATACCACTAGGGACTGAAATAAATTGGTTTTGATATCATGTTCTTCCATAAGTATCTCTATCATTCCATCTGAAACACTACCTTCAAACATTCCCAAATCATTGAACACAAAAAAAATTAACCTCCTATAATAATAATCATCATCCAATTCAAGATAAACACTCAGAAAATAAACTATATCATATTATTGAACCTCAGTTTTCTGTACCCCATGTGGATGAAATCTAGGATCGATAACTGAAAAGAAGACAAGAATTTTCTAATGTAGTAGTTTCTGATTTTATTTAGAAAAATTTTAATTCAAATTATTCATCATATCCCTAAAGAAAATACATATTAAATATGAATGTATTTAATCATGATTCATGTATGTCTCCTAGGTCGGTGCCCAATAAAAATTTCCACCACACATGGTCATTCAATAAGCTTATAGTATATACACTAAATCACTGGAAGACATTAAATACCATGTCCTAGCTGGAATCCATATTCAATGATACACAGTAAGGTGAAATTGATCTTTTTCCATGATGATCAATGCAATCAACATTATTACTAACTCATATTTCCATCATATATATCAACCATCATCTATGATACCACTCTTTCATGATCCCCTACATCCAAAGATATCGTAATGAGTGGGGTGGGTGGAAGATAATAACCCCATTACCATGGCTCCAAAAGGCCTCAGTTTGGGTACTCAAAACAAAGGTCTAAAATATCATTTAAAATTGGATTATTTACCCTATATAATGATATATGATCTAGAGAAGTGATGAATTATTCACAAAAAAATCAATGAAAAAATATAAAAACAAACCAAAACAACACCGTAATTTACGCATAAATAACCGAGATATAAATAAAAGTTTCAAAAAGAAAAATACAATAAGAAAAACTATATCAGTTACATAAAAATAGTCTAAAATGGTTTTAGATAATAATATCTAGTACGATCCATGAAATCCTACCATAAACCTACTAATAAGTTTAAATACATAGGGTGTGCATGGAAATATACTTGGTTGGAAAAACTAAATTTCATGTACATATGTGACTGAAGAATACTAATTGACCCATGAGAAATAATATTACTAGAAGCACCAAATGATTATACATATTCATCCTAATATCACTAATGTATGCTCACAAAATCTCTTTATCCATGTATAATAGGATAACAATAATCATATTGACAAGGGGAACCCGTCATAGCTTTATCTCTAATTCTCCTCTCACACACCCAAATTTCTAATTTCATAACACTCCCATCACATTGGAATAACATATAACACATCTCTATAGCATGCTCATATCTCAACTCCCATGAAGACTCAGGGTCCATGACATCACACCCATATCTAGAGTTGTATGGTATACTAAAAATGAATGAAATCAATCTCATCCCCTCATCCTACCAGAAATTACCCCCACGATACGCCCCCAATCAAAAAATCATATCATATCATAGCCAAAGACACTCAGACAATCACTTAGTGAACTATCAGACTTCAGGTCATCACTGCCTGTGCACATTTAATTTTATAGAAGACAAAGTGGTAATGTGTGGGTAGTCATCTATCCAACCTCATCATCAGGATGGAGGGGAAAACAACCACCTTATAAACTTATGGTAGTCATCACATAATAATTGAAATAAGTGGGGCGAACATTAAATATACCAAGAAATATAAAATATATACCTATATATAGTGTTACACAATCCCAACCAATATATTCACAATGAATCAATATCCAACTCACAACATCACAACAGTCAATTCCATCACAAAATTCAAAAAACCACCCAAACAACAATCAAAATCTTGAACCACTGAAAAATCCACTATCCATGACATTTATTTCAATCTTTACAATTAACAACATTCAATCCCCAAAACTCATCATTAAATTGTTCATTATTCATTTACATAATTTTCATTGGACCAACCCACATCCATTTAAATAATTATTAAATAATTATTACATCTCTTCATTGGTATCTAAAACAATTTAACGACACAAAACAAGAATATCAAAATTATAATCAACCAATCTCCTTTCCACCCCACATGAATAGGAAAACAAACAATCACCACAATTCCCCAAATTCATTACCAAAACAATGATCACCTTGAATCCAAAAATAAATGACCATACACACCATCACCACTACTCCTCACAAGCATGATAAAAAAATAGTCAAATGACCTCCCTAAAAGCCCATCAAAATATACCTTCACATTTTAACAAAAAATAAGCTTCCAATAAAACCATCATCTTCCCAACCTCAAATATCATCCACCCCTTACAATATATCAATAACAATGTTACATTTCTAACAATTTTTCATTTATGTCACTTCACTTCATTTTAGGGTACTTTTAACACATGGAATAAATCTACTTAAGATCATTTGATGAACCAAATATATTTTTGCATCCGATTTCTATATTTTTTGTGATATCACATAAACCACACAACAAAGGATACATAAATAATATCTTACCATCAAAAAAAAATAACCAATATGAAATATTTTTAGAAGGGAATTCAACACACATATTCAAATATCACAATTATTAAAATTTTAAATTGAATGAAAACTGTCACACAATGCAAATAAATATTAATTAACATATTAATTTATCGTTAATATGATACCAAAAACTATAACTTATATATAAATAATAGTAAAAACCCCTCTCAGGATACAAAAGTGTGAGAAAAAATAGATTCTATACTACACATAATCTTTGGATCATGATTCACATAGTAGGTTAATAAAGAAACACTAGAAAATCATATCCATTTGAAATCCCTATGTATCAACCTACACGTGGTCAATGGTTATCAAACAAATAGCCCAACTAAAAATCCAAACAAAACCCACACCATCACAACTGATATATAAAGAATAAGGGAGGGAAACCCATGGGGAATATAAATAACTATGTATCACCTTTTAGACAATACCATTACCAATGGATTAGGGAGAAGGAAGAACAGTTAAACAATACCTCATATCTTTATAGGGATATTCCAAAACCATAAGTTTAAAGGGTTTCTAATGAAGATGGGTTTTCCCAGAAATCCTATTTAAGACATATAAATTGTCCCTATCACATGAGGAAACACACTCTCAACTAATATTTTACACGATTTTTCCCTGAAAAAAAATGCCCATTGAAATTTTTATATCCTCAGCTCAATTTAACTACATGTAATGTATTTCATTCATGAAATGTATTTATTTAATTTATTCTTTAATTTACACACATAATCCATGAATCCATCCAGCTACACAAGTTTTGAAACACTAGTCAACATCATTAAATTTTTTATGATGTGATTATCCTATAGTAACATTGATGTACCTCAAAGCACCATAGAACCACTACAAGAATACGCTAAATCATATTAAACAACCAAAATCATCAAAATAATGATCTATAATATCATGGGTCATTATACATTTCATTATCATCCAATATTTTCAATGAATTATTTCATTTGGGAACTAATCAAACATTAATTTTCATAACATTATAATATAATGTTAAATTATCCCCTCAAGAACTATGTACTAGACATTTTATATTATCACAATGGCGAATTATTAATGCAATATAGATCTTTAATTACCTTTCTATTATCATATGTGGAAAATTCTCTCATAAAATCACATACCCTTTTACTAATTATATATATATTTGATTAAGGGTAATAATGGATTCTAGGTTATCATGCTATGATTTATTATTGATCGAAAAATGAATAATATAATTCTCAATGCATTTATCAATTTATATATAATAACTAGTTTTAAAATTTGATTATATATAGAATATAGAAAATGCTTTTATTATGGTGGTGAATGTAAACATGAACAAATCATTGAAAAATTGTAGTATTATTCATAGTGATGTGCCTCTAGAAATTGAATTTTAATCTATATAAATATATCATGATGATAGGACCTTTTTTTACCAAATTTAAATAATTTCATATGTTGTTTCAAATAATTGAATAAATATTAACTGTAAAAAAACTAATATTGATGAAAAAGGTAAAATTCCAAAAAATCAAAGAGATTCAATGCTATCTTGGTTTTGCAAGTTACAACCAATGGATTCTGGAAAGAATTTATTGGGTATCTTTCAATCGTCAAATGTTATCACAAAAGTTAGAAAAAATATTTTTAATAATGTATGTGATTAATGTATTAAAAAATTGAAAATATAAATGGTTAGTAAACTAGAATAGGATTCTCTATCAAGAAATTGATATATTTTTATTAATGTGATTGTTCTTAAATGGGTAGTTATAGTGCATTAATGGATGTTATATAGGTAATTCATTATTAATAATTCCAATTTATCCCCCATTAGAAGAATTATTCATTACAATCACATAATAATACAATAATATTTTTTCTAATTGTTTATATCATCTTTAATATTTGGTGAAATATCATATATATATCAGAAATAATTGAGGTATATGTCCAATCAAAAAAATCATAACATGAGGAAAAGTATAGTTTTAAACTAATTAGGGATTCTAATTCACAATTCAATATCATATTGGTATTACTGTGTTGGTACAAAAAAATAATTCGTAAAAATTATCATTCATCAGTAACCTTGTCATAATTAGAACCAAATAATGTATTTAGTGATCGAATAATTATATGTATAGAGTTTTTTCTTCGAGAAATGTTTTCAATTATTTAATTAATATCATAATATATTTAATCGTCATAAATAAAAATGATGTTTTGGATATACCATCATGATTTTTAGTTGATGTCATTGTTAATTGAGTAATGTTATTTATGATTAAGGCTGAAAAAGTTGTTTTCTTGAGATTATTGAATACACATTGTACACAGATTGAATCTCATTTGATAATATAATGTTAAAATTAAGAATATATGTCTCTTATTATCATTCATCAATGTATCATGGAAATGTATATAGATCATTATGAATTTAATTTATTGGAATGAATGATGTAAATACCAGGAAATGCCGTGGGAATTTTTTTATATTACATAGATGTTCTACGAGTCCGTGAAAACTGACGGTGCTTGTTTCTGAGGCCTTGTGTCCCTGGAATCAATTTATGATGTTTTGTTCAGGTACATTAAGTAAATGTATGAGCATGTTTTTTTTATAACTTTTGAACCGGTTCTCAGAATTGAAATTTGAGAGCATAGATGAACTCACAACACTAGTATTCTCTTATGAAGACTTTCACTTCGATGGAAGGGAGTCGGGGATAAAAGTTTGTTTTTGGGTTATCGTGTGAATTAATTAAAAAAAGTAAGCTACCTTTATTTAATTTTTAATCTCCATGTGGTGTTTTTCTGGTTAAAACCTACTCATGGGAGTTATAGGTGAGACCACCACACCTTAACCTCCCCTGGGAGGTTATGGTGGTGGGGCCCACCCGAGCATATCCTCCCGTGAGAGGTTATGACGTGGAGACCACACGAGGCTTAACCCCTTTTAAAGGTAGAGGGTAAATCCTCCTCAACTCCCCATTAAATGGGGAGAAACCCATTGTCCTTCTCCACATTAATGGAGAAAATTCCCCTTTAATTTAATTTGTGCCACCTCTCAAGCAGTAATTAGGTGGAGCTACTTAATTTAAATCTCTAATTTGAATTGGTATGCCAACTCCGCCACATTAATTAGATTAGTCAACTCATTTAATTAAATCACTCAATTTGAATTTACACCAACGAACATAATAGATCCTAATCTATTATTTGGCTATGATTTCATTGGGGGTGTAGTGGAGAGAAAGTAGGAACTTGGGAGAAATATTGGTAGAAGGTTCCCAATGAAGAATGCTTCCAACGAAGAACATCTTTGAAAACGTAGAATTATCTTCCTCGCCATTCTTCCTCAGAACCCCCTTCGACGTGGGACTTCTTCGACTGATCTTCCCTCCTCATCATCGTCAAAAAACCAACACATGGACATGGATTGAAAGTGTGTGGAAGATGCGACGAACGAAGACAACATCATCTACTACCCGTGACTTCATCGTCAAGCAACAATCAAAGGTATAGGGTTTACCTTGAGTATTATTCTGTTCCTTCTTCTCATCTTCGTTTAAAAGGAATTGATACGATGTATTGTAATCAATTGTTGTTCGACTTTCTTCATCTTGGCTGAACCAATTGTTATCATCCCTAAATGTAGAGGGTGCTGGCCAAACTAACATGGCACGACTCCATCCGTCGATCTCTTTGTGATTTTTCTTTCGGCATGGCTATAAAGCGTCAATGAGGTGACGAAGGCACCAAAGACAGAGGTCATGAAATCCGCAGCCTCCGTGAAATGTGCTGCCCCATGGCACACCGATGTTACCTGACGAACACCGCCATCCCATGCCGGCACGAGCCGGGACGAACCGGCATTCCCTACCGCCACTGGCCGCCGGCCCACCCACCCGCGAACACACCGCGTGCTTCCCAGCACTGCGTCGTCCTACCCACGTGCCCCGCGGCCTGCCCGTGCACTCCCCACACTCCCCGTCGGCCTGCCCGTGCACTGATCGTGCCCTGATGGCCTCATCGCGCCCTCCCTGGTGCACCACGGCCTGCTCGTATGCATCCTATCTTCCCGCCGACCTCCCCGCATGCCCCCGCCGGGATGCCCGCGCATCGCTCGCAAGCCCCAAGACCTTCCCACGTGCATCCCGCGCACCCCGCATGCCGTCCCCCATGCTGCCCGCACACCACCTGCCTAACCACAACCTGCCCAGGGCCCCACAGACAACTTGCGTTCCCCGCCAGCCAGCCCGTGCACTGCCCAAACCCTACATGGCCTATCGGTGCCCTACCCCGCGCCCTACGTGGCCTTCTCGCGCCCTGACTCCTGACCGAACCAGACGAGCCCCGCCGTCCACCCTAGCCGGCCTGTGGAGTCCTTCGCAGCATCGCTGGCTAAACCGACTCGGCATTCCAGGCCAAGTCACCTGAGCCGCACCCCACATGGTGCTAGCCGAACCTGCCCCAGACTCTGAGCTGTGCTGCTTACGCGAGGACATTTTGGCCGAACTGCCACTACAGTCCACTGGGCTAGGCCCAACGGGCCGGGTTGAACCTAGCAGGCTGACCCGCCCAGCAGGCGGGGTCAAAACAAGTGATTCTGACCAGGACGACCCATAATGGATTGCCCCAGTCTGGGTTGTGCAGAGTCTGTCTGACCTGGTTGGACCGGGCCCGGGCCTATTACCGACCCTATTACTTCCATTGGTCGTATCTTTGGCACTGGACGACCATTTGATGAACCATCAGCAGTGCTAGTTTTGTTGGAGCATGATGGTACCTTTGAGTATACCATACTCGAGTTCAGGGTAATGTTGAGATACAGTTAGGTTGGATCATACCCGAATTCAACCAGACACTGGAGACTAAAAATCTAATAACTCACAGACAGTATGTCCAGTTGATGGGTCGTCTATTGCGTTGAGACCCTTATGACGAGACGAAACTTTGAGGTACTTCCTTGTGGAACCTGGTGGCAGTTGATGTGTTGAAATTTGGCTTGAGGAGTGGACCCTACCCAAATACAGCATGCTTTGTGGAAACCCTGTGGCTGGCTATGCATTGATGACTGTTCCTGGGTCATGTGTTGGTCTGACAGAATAGCTTTTCCTGGATCATGTGTTGGTCCAACAGCTCTGCTGACTACTCCTGAATAATGTGCTGGTCAAACAGTTCTGACTTCTATTCCTGGATCTTGTGTCGGTTCTGATAGAATAGCTGGTCTTGGATCATGTGTTGGTCCTACATCTTTAACGACTGGTCCTGGATCATGTGTTGGTCCGACAGTTCTGACTTCTATTCCTGGATAATGTGTTGGTCCAGTAGAATAGCTGGTCATGGATCATGTGTTGGTCTGAAATCTCTGATGATTCAGTGGCTATATCTGATCATCTCTATCTCTCTACATAAGTTGTATATCTGTGTGAGTTGAGTCAATAACTCTTGTGTTTCCTCGTTATTGAGATTAATTACTTGATAACTTAGGTATAAATATGGGAATATACCGTAGTGGGTTTATATATTTATTTCATACTTTTTGGATTATCCTTGTTAGAATTTTGTGAGACCTTGAGGGTCTCGGGGTCCCTACAGAGTATTGTTATACTCACTCTTGTATGGGCTATGCCCGCAAAACGTTGTGTCAGATGCAGATGATGGACAACGCTGACTGAGGCTGAGTAGCTGGACTGGATGGTACCCAGAGGTGGACCTTACGACGAGTCGGTGTATGGAGGAGACTGACGGACATGATGTTCCGAGGAGGCCATATGTACCTACCCTTCCGGTAGGAACCATGGAGGATGACCCTGTGGCTGCTTTACTTTTCTTCCGTTGTACATTCTTTTCAGTTGTACTTGTGCATTCCTGTTGGGCCTGTATTTCCTGCCCCTTTACTTTTTTTTCACTCTTTTGTATATAGCCTTAGTTATTATTTTTCGTTCAACTCTTACTCTATTGTTAGAGTATGCTCTACATATTGGAAATGCCTTCCTAGTTTTAGAGATTTACGACATTGGTGCTAGTCACCAGCCCCTGGCCTATGGAAGGTGGGCTTGGGGTAGTCACAGCATGGGCCCCGGGGGACAGGTCATGAAAAATTGATATCAAAGGGGATGTTTATACTGCATAACTCAAGACTATGATCATTCTTTTCTGTGACACAATAGTGTTAATGGTACTAAGTGTGGTTTCTAGTTCAGGAAGTCTAGTGTTGGTGTGGTGGTCGACGTATCCTTACACCATGACCCTGACTTCTGATTTCTGACTTAGTAACTGAAAACACTGATTGTGTGTGTGTTTTCAAGAGTTATATTTGTGATATCCTTTTTCATATCCCCATGTATAACTTTTTACCATGTCACATCTGTTTAGGTTGCCTCTACGTAGACAGCTAGTTAGAGTTCCGAGAGAGTACACGATGACGGCCCACCGAGCGACAAAGCTCTAGTGCATGGACCTCTTACTATATTGGCACCTTCAGGTGGTGTACTAGCAGCAGCACCACCCATTGGGCAGTAGATTCCACCAGCCGCACTGGAAGACAGTGCATACTGACTGAGCATGTTGCACAAGTTCTAGCAGTAGAGGCCACCAAGGTTACTAGGAGAGAGAGATTCCAAGGCAGCAGAGGACTGGCTGGATGCAATTTCTAGAGTTCTCCACCTAGTTGAGACAACCATAGAGTATATACTAATCGTAGATACTAGTGTTTTCTAGTTAGTGACCATGAGGAAGCTCCACATAGTGATGAGGCATCGGTACGTGGACCGTTTCCCTAGATTGTACCTTTAGGTAGTGTGTGATCTATATCACTACATGTGGGTCAGCAGTAACAACCGGTGGTACTAGTAGATGAAAAATGTAGGATTAGTTCCTTACACGTGTTTTAGCATCTGATACCCCTTATCTTATGAGGAAAGCCTGACTCACAGGCGGCTGAGGACTATCCTGAGGAGGTGGTTGAGAGTTCTCTAGAGCTTGTACAGCTTCGTCATGACCACATGTCTGCGGTAGATGAGAATTCATATAGGCGTACCAATCGTTCCCAGTACTCTATGAATACATTATAATCAGTGCATTACGGCTCAGACTACAGAGTGAGGTGTGCTTTAGGACATCAGATCCATCACCATTTCTCTAGATGCAAGAGGGAACCTTTTCGGTTGAGTGTTCTTTGGCTGAGCAGATACAGCCAGTGAATGTTAGCAGTGGGAATGCCTGAAACTGGCACCAGTTTCAGAGACTTGAGCGTATAAAATGTTTCGAGAAGTGGAAGTGTTAAGGATATATGAATCTTCAGGGAAATAGAAGTGGAAGCAGATCTAGGAGAGCAACATGAGGTGGTGTGCATTTAAACATGTTACAAACACCCTCGTTTGTAGTCCCCACCAGGCTTAGGGAGATAGAGGGAAGGGGATGAAAGTAGTTGCATGCAGTCAAGGAGTGTGACCCAAGGGTTCTAAGAATGATTCATGTTATGGTCTGTGTCTACTACTAGCTATCGTATCAATATACATAGTTATCAATAATATCCTCCTTCCACGAATCTTTTCATAGACCAAGAGTTTCCGGTTAAACTATTGACTTGACCCTCACGTCTGGCGATAGATTTGGGAGGAGGCTAGATAATCACACTTACCCAGATGATGTGATCTGACCCTTGAGGTGAGAGTTTCATTTGGAACCTCTTGGTGGCAGCATCATGGACTTACAACATTAGTTTTTGTATGTATTAGATAACCATAGTTCATACATAGATAGACTATATTAGGGAAAAAAAGGTTGTGGTTTATCAAAATCATGGGATAAGGTTTTACTTAGTCGGTGAAAAATGAAACCCAGGCAACACAGTTTAAAATCATGCAAAGGAGGGTGCAATCGATCACTCTTTAGTCATCTAGCCTTACCCTCTTAGATGCATGAGTTTTGAGTTTTCAGTTCCAAACAGGAGTGACAAGAACAAGTAGACATCTTTTCGAAAGATGTTTCCAAGACTACCCCCCCCCCCCCTCCCTAATGGGGGAGGTACGACTGCTTTTGTTGGATACTACAGGAGGTTCATACCAGTCTTCTCCAGATTTGTAGCACCACTATCAGTCTTAACAAAGAAGGGGAAACCAATCATGTGGTCAGAGAGATGCCAGCAAATCATTCAGGAGATGAGGTATAGGCTGGATAGTGCCCCCATCTAGAGGCTTCTAGAAGAAGGAATAGGGTACGTAGTCTACTGCGATGCATCAGGGACCAGACTTGGGTGCGTCCTGATGCAAGAGGAAGCAATGATCCATTATGGTTCTCGTCAGCTGAGACATCATGAGAAAAACTATGCTACCCATTAACTGGAGTTTGGAGTTGTGGTTTTATCCTTGAAGATGTGGTGAATCTATATTATGGGAGAATGTTGTACCATGTACTCTGATCACAAGAGTCTCAGAAATATCTTCTCTCAGAAGGACCTGATCCTGAGACAACGACGTTGGTTTGAATTCCTCCAAGACTACAACTTTGAGATAATCTATACACCTTGTAAGGTGAATGTTATTGCGGATGCTCTCAACAAGATATCTAGTATACAGATTCTAGGAGAGGAGATAGAGCAGCTAGCTACCTTATATATATACATCGAGGATCGGGATGGAGTAGCCTTTCTACAGTATCTTACAGTCACTCCCCCACTTCTTCAGTGAGTCAGGGAAACACAACATAGAGACACTGACTACGAGACACAACGTGCTCAGATATCCACAGTGCAGGAACCTGATATATTTTCTAATGGTGGGGAGAACGTCATCCTTTTCGGAGGATGTACTATGGTACTAGTGTCACTTTAGGAGGAAGTGTTTAGGGAGTTCCAAACATCCCCTATAGCAGTACATCTAGGTGAGGAGAAGATGTATCAGGACGTCAGATGACAACATTGCTGGCTAGGTATGAATAATGTAGTAGCAGAGGTTGTCTCACGATGCCTCACATGTCAGCAAGTAAAGGCGGGGCACCATGTACCAGTAGGCTTGGTACATTCTTTAGAGGATCCTGAGTGGAAGTGGGATGGGATATCCATGGACTTTGTGATGGGTCTTCCACGTACATCCAGGGTTCACAAAAATATTTGGGTCATCTTCAACTGCCCAACCATGTCTTCCCACTTCCTAGAGATCAGATATCAGGGTTCAGTAGAGAGCTTGGGATGCCTCTATGTGTAGGAGATTGTGCTGCTACATGGAGTACCTTCATTTATTGTCTTCAAACCTGACACACGGTTTACTTATCGGCTACGGAAGGGGTTGAAGGAGGATTTTAGGACGCAGCTATATCTATGCACTGCCTTCCATACATAGACAGATGGCCAGACTGAGATGACCATTCAAGCCCTTGAGGACATGCTATGTGCCTGTTTCCTCTGCATATGTCGCAGTTGGGAGGATCACTTACCAGTAATGGAGTTGGCCTACAACAACAGTTATCACTCCACCATAGGGATTCCACCTTTTGAGGAATTGTATGGGTGACCTTGTAAATCGCCCTTCTGTTGGACTGACCTAGTGGAGTTTGCACTAGTGGGACTTGATATGGTAAGGGATACAACAGAGAAGTTGCATATCATCCAGGAGCAGATGAAGACTACACAGAGTAGGCAGAAGTCATATACCGACAAGAGACAGAGACCTCTGGAGTTCGAGGATAGAGACCATGTCTTTCACCGAGTCTCACCTCGATAAGGTCTATAGAGGTTTGGACGAGGCGACAAGTTATCTCTGTGATTCAACAGACCTTTCCATGTCTATAGAAGATTATGTGAGGCGTCTTACCTCTTGGATCTTCCACCTCAGTTGAACAGGGTGCACAACGTCTTCCAGGTATCCCTACTGAAGGGATATGTGCACAACTCTTCCCACATAATTGACCATGGACAGGTAGACATCAATGATGGGGATACATCCATGGAGGTTCCAGTGGTGATTGAGGATCGATAGGAACGAGTCCTATGTGGATGGTCGAAACCTTTGGTGCACGTTCGCTGGCAGCACGGGAACATCCAGGAGAGCACATGGGAGCGGGAGGCTATGATGTGTGCTGAGTACCCCCATTTGTTACCTGAGTTCTAGTTGTAGATTATGGGAACATAATTCCATGATGTGGGGAGAATGTAAAGACCCGTAAATCTCGTGGGATTTTTTTTAATACATTGTATTTTTACGAGTCTACGAAAACAGATGTTGCTTGACTCTAAGGCCCGGTGTGCCTGGAATGAATTTCTGATGTTTTTTAGTTACATTCTATAAACGTACGAGCGGGTTTTTTATATAAATTTTGAATCGGTGCACCTAATTGAAATTTGAGAGCACCGTTGAACTCATTGCTCCTGTATTTGCTTAAGGAGACTTTCTCTTCAATGACAGTGAGCAAGAATAAATGTTAGTTTTGGGGTTTTCATGTGAAGTAATAAAATAAAGTAAGATCACATTATTTTATTCTTAACCGCCATGTGGAGGTTTGGTGGTAAAAACCTCCTCATGGGATTTGGAGGTGGTACCACCACACCTTAACTTCTCTTGGGAGGTTATTTTGGTGGGTTCCACCCGAGCATAACCTCTCGTGAGAGGTTATGATGTGGGGACCACACGAGGCTTAACCCCTATTAATGGTGGAGGGTAAAACCTCCTCAACTCCCCATTAAATATGGAGGATCCCCCTGACCTTCTCCACCTTAATGGAGAAAACGCACATTTAATTTAATTTGTGCCACCTCTGAAGAATTAATTAGGTGGAGCCACATAATTTAAATATCCCATTAGAATTGTAATGCCAACTCCACCCCATTAATTAATTGAGCCAACTCATTTAATTAAATCAATAATTTTGAATTTACGCCAACGAACATAATAAGTCTGAATCTATTATTTGGAAAATATTTCATTTTTGGTGGAGTGGAGAGAAAGGTGGAACTTGGAGAAATATTGGGAGAAGGCTCCCAACGAAGAACACTTCCAATGAAGAACACCTTTGAAAATGAATAACGGCCTACCTCAACATTCTTCCTCGGAACCCCCTTTGATGCAGGACATCTTCAACTGATCTTCCCCCCTCGTCTTCATCAACGAACCGATGCGTGAGCTTGGATTGGAAGTGTGTGGAAGACACGGCGAACAGTAGCCACATCGTCTTCTTCCCGAAACTTCATCATCGATAAATGATCAAAGGTAGGGGGTTTACCTTTATTGTTATTTCATTCCTTCTTATCATCTTTGTTTACAATGATTTAATGCGATTAAATGTAAAAAATTGTTGTTCTACTTTCCTCCTATTTGTTGAAACAATTGTTATCATTCCTAAACACGGAGGGTGCATGCCAAACTAACATGGTCCGACTGCCTCTGTCGATCTATTTGTAAAGTTACATTCGGCATGGAGAGGAAGTAGCAACGATGTGACGAAGGCGCCAACAAAAAAGTTCATACTACCCACGGCTTCTAAGAACCGCGTCGCCCCCCGCGGTGCACCAGTGTTCCCAGTAGAACACCATCGGCCCATTCTGGCCCGAGCCATGATGAACCGTCCTGCCTGGCCGCCGGCCCGCCAACCTGCGTCATGCCTGAGTCCTGCTCGTGCGCTGCCTGGCACCTCGACGGCATCCCAGTGCGCTAACCACACACCCCGCGTGCCGACCACGCACTCCTCACGCACTGCCTGCACCCCGCCGGCCTAACTGCGCCCTGCCTGGCGCACCGCAGCCTTTCCGTGCGCTGCCTGGCATCCCACATGCCTTTCCACATTGTTAGGTCCACAAGATTGAATACCCTGAGTGGGGGGGGGGGTGAATCAGGGTCTGACTAATTTAAAATTAAATCACATCCTGATCTTGTTTCGTTGTTTAAGAATAACACTCTTCTCTATCTTTCCTTTTTCACTATATAAACAGAAAGTAAATCAAGAACATGACACATCGATTTTTACATGGTTCACCCTCACCGGGATACATCCAATTAGAATACTCCGACAAGTTGTCGGTCATAAAAAATTCCACTAAACTTCACTAGGTGTGGATTACAAGGTTCGGGCACAGTCACTCTGTCCCATGCTCACTGCCTTTACAAGGTTTAGGGTGAGCTCACTGCCATCCCAAGGGTCACTCCCTATTTCTCTCTCACTGGCTCACTGCTGGTGGAGAGGATCACCTTCTTCCACTTCCTTTTCTTACTACTCTGGAAAGAATCCACTCAAAGTTTATAGACCTGTAGGTCACTTCGTTTTCAATAAGGAATGCATCTTTGTCTTTATGTAGATGTTCTATTGAAGCCCAACTTTCACCGGTAGATTAATCTCTCTTTGCAACAAAGGTATTGGGAAAACTTCTAGCTTCCACACGGCCCAAAAATGATGTCAGAGAATCATACTTACATGGCGCAGAAGTCTATTCCGGCACGCAAGTATCAGCGTGAAAATCACAACTGGCGCACAGGTCTACCTTACACACTTGCACGACACAAGATTCTCCAAATCCAAACATGCGTGAAACACTTCCTTTTATGCCCAAAATAATAATGGCGCACAACTGCCAACCGGCACTCAACTTCAAACACATGCGCGCAACATCTCCTATGCGACCACACACCACTTGCGCAACCACCACACCTGCGTGACGGGAGCTCTGATTTTTCAAAGTGATGAACTCCATTTGAAATAAGGAGGGGTGGTCTCGTATTTATAGGCAATTTGACCACCTTGCACGATGGCACGCAAGTCTCCCTTTGGCACGCAGTTCTCAGCGCATAGGTCACTGCCCCAGTAATTCACTTACACAACCCAATTCCAAACATGTGTGGACCTATTTCATTTACAATATATTGAAGTTCTGATCTTGAAAAACAAAAGGTGTGCAAGTTTCCAATCCCCCTAGGCACTGGCGCACAAGTCCTTTCTCTTGGGGAACAGGTCACCTGCGTGACAAACTCAATACTTGGGCGACCCTTATCCCATTCCCATATTTTGATGATATGATCTTAAACAACATATGGTGTGCATGTTTCCAGGCCATCAATTACACGGCGTGAAAGTCTCTTTGCCAAAAACCACATTTCTTCATTTGAATATTTTTAGACCCAATAATTTGGCAGTCTCTGGAAAACAGCACCACCTTATATCTATTCTTTTTGTACCACCTCCAGATCTTCAATCTCCTTGTCGACGTTCTTGAATAAAACATGGATAGATAACCACAACTCTTGAAATTGACATTCCACCATGAAATCCCCTTTGTCAAAAAATTTGTATGTCATTTTTTTTTCTTTGTCCACAATCTCCACTCAGATGTGCACTTTGTCAACAAACCCAATCAACTTAAAAATGATTCAATGATACATTATGGGATTTTTTCCCAACACGTGTGCTGCCCGAACCCCTCGCGGCCTGCCCACGTGGTACCCGCACCCCTCGACGCTTTCCCGTGCACCCCGCGGCCTACCCGTATGCTGCCTGTGCGCCCCACATCCTGCCCGCGCGCTGCTCCTGCCCCGCCGGCCTAATCGCGCCCTGCCCGGTGCCCTACGGCATGCCTGCGTGCCCTGACGGCCTGCCCGTGCGCTGCCCGCACCCTGAGCTGCCTACCCGCGCCCAGAACACCTCCATACCGTCCTAACCGCGCACCGCACGGTCGGCCCGAACCCTTCCCAGCACCCTGCATGGCCTGCCCGCACCCCGGCACTCAGACGAACCGACCGATCTGCGCTATCCACCCGATCCGGCCCGTGACGTCCTTTACGGCATTGCTGGCTGAACCAGCATGGCATTCCAGGATGATTCACCGAAGCCACGCCCCACATGGTGCTGGCCGAACCAGCCCCAACCTCTGGGCTGAGCTGCCAACGCGGCGACCTCTTGCTCGAACCGCCCTTACAGTCCGCTCGGCCGGGCCCAGGAGACTAGGACGAACCGAGCTGGCTGACCCACTCAACGGGCAGGGTCAGACCAAGTGGGTCAGACCGGGTCGACCTAGACTAGGTCGCCCCATTCTGGGTTTGGCCGAGTCAGTCTGACAAGGTCAGAATGGGCCCAGGCCCATTACTGACCCTGTTACTTCCTTTGTCCGTATCTTTGGCAGCAGACGACTGTTTGTAGAAATGTTAGCAGCACAGGTTTTATTGGTGCATGAAGGTATCCTTGAGTATACCCCACTGGATTTCAAGGTAATGTTGAGATACGGTCAGGTTGGATCGTACACGAATCCAACTGGGCCACTGGGACTAAAAAGCTAATAACTAACAGACAGGGTGCCTGATTGATGCACCGTCTATTCCGTTGAGACCACTATGATGAGGCAGACCTTTGAGATACTTTTTCATGGTATTTGGTGGCAATTTACGTGTCAAAACATGGATTGAGGAGCTGAATCTCCCAAAATCAAGCGTTCTTTGTGGAAACCCTATGGCTGGCAGTGCACTGACGACTGTTCCCAGATCATGTGTTGGTCTGACAGAATAGCTGGTCCTAGATCATGTGTTGGTCTGACAGCTCTAACGACTATTCGTGGATCATGTGTTGGTTCGACAGTTCTAACTTCTAATCATGGATCATGTGTTGGTCTGATAGAATAGCTGGTCCTAGATCATGTGTTGGTCTGTCAGCTCTGATGACTGTTCCTCGATCATGTATTGGTCTGACAGTTTTGACATATGTTCTTAGATAATTTCTTTGTCCGGCAGAATTGCTTATCCTGGATCATGTGTTGGTCTAATAGCACTGATGATTTAGTGGATATATTTTCTCATATATATCTCTCTTCATGAGTTGTATACCTGTGTGAGTTGAGTTAGTAACTATAGTGTATCCTCGTGATTGATAGGGATTACGTGATATTTTAGGTATATGTATGGTCACATACCTAAGTGGGGTTATCTGTTTATTTCATACTCTGTGGATTATATTTGTGGTATTTTGTGAGACTTTGAGGGTCTCAGGGCCCCTAATGAGTATTGTTATACTCAACCCTACACAGGATATGCCCACACAACACTGTGTTGGATGCAGATGACGGACAATGCTGACTAAGGCTGAGTAGCAGGACTGGACGGTACCCAGAGGTGGACCTTATGATGAGTCAGTGCATGGAGGAGACTAATGGGCGTGGAGTGCTAAGGAGGCCATCTATACCTACTCTTCAGGTAGGAACCCCGGAAGACAAACCTGTGGTTGCTTTACTTTTCTTCAGTTGTACATGCTTTTTAGTTGTACTTGTACTTTCCGGTTGGGCATGTACTTCCGTCCCCCTTTACTTTTTAGCACTATTTTGTATATAACTTTAATTATTGTTTTGATTTAAACTCATACTCTATTGTGAGAGGTTACTCTACATAAAGGCAATGTCTTTCTAGTTTTATAGATTTGCCCCTTTGGTTCTTATCGCTAACCCCTGGCCTATGGAAGGCTGGAATGGGGTATTCAGGTCACGGGCCCCTGGGGACGGGTCATGACAAATGTAGAATGTAATTCTTGATTTTTAAATGAATAAAATGAATTATTAAAAGGTTAATATTTATATACTATCAAAAAATTTGATTCTTTAGTAAATTTTAATTATATAAATATTTTGGATAATATAATTATGTATTTAATGGATGTATTAACAAAAAAAACTAGGCAGTGATATGGAAATTAGATAGATTCTTAACTATTTGAAATGATAATTCAATGAAATATATTTTTCAACAATATAATAAGGGTATTTTAGGTTTAAATAGTATTATTCTCTCCCTTATGAAGAAATCATGTGGCTTTTTGAAGTTTAATGATTTGTAAATATGTTGAGAAGAATAAAATTCAATTATCTTAAAATTTTATGATTTTTGAACCAAAATTGATTTCCAATAAATGTTCCTATTATTCTAATGTTTGATTGTATATTTTATAGTATTTTCATGAAGAGAAGATTATTTGAGAATGATATGAATTTTGAATTTATAATTCAGTACCAAAATAAAATATAATTAATAGAATCATGTATACCATGTAAAATTTATATATATATGAGAAATTGTTGATAAATAGTGGATTTTTCAGTTTATTTATTGCTATCTGTTCAATAATTTTTTTTTTCAAGCCATCTCAATAGTTATGGTATCAATGTGACAAAATTTTTAAGGTGTGAACTAGGATCAATCACAACATTTATTATTGGTGGAATGAGGTAATATTGGGCAAATAGTTCCTGTATAATAACTCAAATGTGAGATCACATGAGAAGTTCGTAGTGGCCGTACTCAGAGGAGTCGAATCCCTTGATATTATTGAGTTTCATCTGAGACAGAGGGAAGAACCAGGTATAGTATTTATTAATTAGTATATTTTTATGTATTATTAATCAGAACGATTCTAAAGAGACTACTGATGTGGTAGATTACAATATTTCACACTATTCATCTGCTATTAATTGATATGGAAGAAATTGATGTGTAATTAATTTAATCGATTTTATCTGGTGAACAGTATATAATAATTTTCAAAATTATTCATCCAATGTATTTTTCCAATGTTGTTAACACTTAATGCATTGTGATTTGTTCTATGTTTCTGAGTTTTTTGTTTTCCATACATCATTATGATGATAAAAATGAGATTATTAAATCAAAAAACATTACTTTAATTGTTAAAAATAATACTAAATTAAAGATATTCAATGTGAATTTTTTACATTATAGGTTGATTGTAATTTTAGAAAATGTGTGTTTTGTTGAGTCAACAAATACAATTAAGTGGTGGTAAAAACATTATTTTAGAAGATCGATTTATGTATAATATATATTTTTTATAAATCCCTCAACCTCCACCATTTTTATTTTAACAATAATATATACCAAATATAGTGAATTAAAGAGTGAAAAAATGTGCACAAAGATTCTATGTATTCAAGGGAGGGTTCCATGTATTATATTTTTTCATTACAATGACTTCATTTTGTAGGATAATGATTTAGTTTCCAAAAAAATTATATTAGAAATCAATATTTTACATGAAAGATAACGAATTTAATTACTCAGATATAATGATATGTGAAGGAGAAAAATTTCTCACGAATCCTTAATACGAGACTCAAATCCATCTCAGTCATTCAAGGACGAAGCTATGACATCATGTGCATTTAGAAAAAAATCATTATTGTGTAAACTTATCACATGAATACCTTACATGAAGTAGGTTTAGGTGAATGGATCATAAGGAACTATTAGTTTTAAGAATTATCTAGTGTTCGAGAAGAGGATGATCCATGATTTTCGTGGTTACATGAGAATGTTGAAGGCAGATACATCACACATTTTGTAATCTGATATATAAATGTGATAATATACATGCATCAGATTAGATGGGTAAATAAATAAACAAGAGACGAGAAATATAAAGAAGATTTTTTTATTGAGGAATTTTTATTGAATGAAGGTGGGAAGATATTGAGAACCAAATGTGAAGGAAGGATGTGTATATTCATTCAAATAAATTTATTTTTTTCATGTTAAGGCTAAATTTAATGTGAATATACCATTAATGATTTAATACATTCAGGAATAATGAAAACTGAATCCAATATAATTTTCATAATTAGTGACTACTAATTTGTGACTAAAACTGGCCCTTTAGTTAGATGATATATACCTGATTGTTAATTATATTGATAAGGTTTTATCATATGTGGATTTGAGAACATTGATAATGATAAGGCAGTTGATAGTTTCTGAAGTTCATGAAACAGTATCCATAAGTATATCAAGTGATCTAGTTTATTTCATGTGGAATATTTCATCTCATTGATGATTAGAGGAACTAAAAAGTTTACTAATATAATTTTATATATGTATATTGTATTAAATTGAAGAGAAATTCTATCGTGGGACTCTAGAGAATGATATATGATGTCATATTGTGTTAATATTATGGGGTGTCATAAAAAGATCTTATTGTGTGACTCAAGAGTTTGATTTTTGGTGGGATATTTGTAAAATAATGGGATATAATATTGATATCCCCTTTTGTGATGTAATTATATCTTTTTTTGGTGGGATCTTATAATCTCTACTGTGATTATAGATTTCACACTGTGTTACATAGTGATGATGGAAAATTAAATTTCCCTATGTAAAAACAAATTTATATAGTAATGTATTTATAACCAGGTTTTATACCTAATTTAAACAAAGAGAAGGTCACGTTACTGAATATTTATGAAAAATTGTTTTTTCGGCATTAATTTTTTTTCATGACATATAGTATCCAATCATCCTAATTGGGGACCATGAAATGAAACAGAATGGGTAAAAGAAAAGAAAATATAATTCAAAAATATAATTCAAAACCAAATTCACCCTAACCCAATTACTGTCACTACATAATACATTGTGAATATCAATTAGTATTAGAGGACATATCAATCATTAATTAGAAATACATTACATTTACAATTTCGTATATTACATGTATATGATGTGCATATTTGATATTGAAGAAAATTTTAAAGCAGTTAATATTAAATTTACTACATCTTCCAATAATTTTATGATCATAAATATTTTCATAAAGGCTTTGAAAAATTCAATGAAATGGATTGTAAATGTCACAACCTAACTTTTGATAATTCATTGTTTTATTATTTTCCCAGATTTTGATGACTTTGTTGGGGATGAGGATAAATTCTGAATTATTTTTTGTGTTTTTATTTAAAAATGTGTGTTTTTGGATTGACGTCAATGAGTGAATGGGAAGGGAATGGTTCGAAGAACATGTGACTATGCCCTGGTCACTATGTACCTTTCCCGGTATTCAAAATAAGTTAATATTTTAAAATAATAATGAAGTGATGTCAAATGAAAATTAAAAATAAAATAATAAAAGTAAAATGATATTTAATAGTTTTCAAAATAAAAATAATAGTGATATTATTATTAATTTTATTGAGATTATTATTATTGTTAATAATTATAATTAAATTTTTATTAATTATTATTTTTCTAATTATTAGTGAGAGTTGCGGTTGGTTTAACGCTATGGTGAATGCACCACATAGTTAGCGGAGGTCGTGCGGTTAGCTCGGGTACACGTGCGGCCTCTACCATAATGGAATGAACCTACAACATGATTTGTGCACAGTATATTGATCCATGTAGGGTAATTTTGGGGTTTCATCGTGTTTAACCTAAAAAAATAAATGAGAAAAAAAATAAAATAAAAAATATAAGGCTATGTTACGTAAAGGGAATGTTTTCATAATTATAATATTGGTAATATTATCTTTATTAAAAATTGAAATTATAATTGTTATTGTTATTATTAAAAGAATTGTTAAAAATATTATTATGAAGGATGAAATAAATGATACTAATAATTTTGACATTATTCTAGTATTACTATTATTTTACTATTTTTTAGTAACAATTAATATGATCGGAATAGTTATTAAAAAAATTATTTTTGATGATGTGTGTGCTATTAATAATTACAACATTAGGTTTTTATGTTTATTATTATTATTATTATTATTATGACTAATGTTATTATGATTATTATTATGTTTTTAGGGGTCTAATTAACCCTTTCTCCCCCAACCTCGCCACTTGCTGTGTCAACTCCCTCCCCTCCTTCCTAGTTCATTTTGAACCCCGCCCCCTTTGCAAGCTAACCTCTCTAGGAATCTCCTCCAATGAATTCCACCTCTGGCCATGCACCCCACTGGAACACCCTTTTCACCGGACATGTGCCTCACCAGCACACCATTCTCCTCCGTACGTGAGTCCCTACTGGCTGACCCACCATGAAGATTACCTCCCCTATTCCCCCTCTGGCGAGGGTTCTTTTATTCAGGGTTTGGGGTTTTAATTTGGATATAACTCAAGATTCTAGGGTTTTATTTTTATACTTAATCCCTATAATTGTTGGTTCAAAATGATTCTTATCATTTGATTTGACTTCCTTTTGTCGTGAATGAGCTATGATTGGGGTTTCATAACATTTTTTAAATTCATCATCTGATTATGATGGATCCACCTTGAACATACCATTTTAATTTAATTTTAAACTATTTCTTGTTACTCTCATGTTTTGTGATAATTAATTATATAATTATGTGTTTTAGAATATTTTTTATGTGAAATTGGTTGAAAATGAGTTTTCCATATGATTAATTGGTATATATTTTTTTCAAATCTTCTTTTTTCTCATATAAATATTTTATAAATTGTTTAGATATTTCATTAGATTGTGAAGATTATTTGAATAACAATTTGAGATAGTCATGAAGTGAAGTTGAACAAAAATAGAATATTTTGGGTTTATTTTTGGTGTAAAACACTATAATGGTTCATAAATTATTTTATAAAGAGATTAATTAATTTATTGAATTAGATATGTGGTGGAAATCATATTTAGAACATAATTGGGTATTTGTTTATTTTTAAAATAAGGATTTGGGTGTGTTTGATGTAACATCCTTGAAGTTTAACTTGAAAAGATTTTATAAATTGTTTTAATCTTTTATTATGTTATAAAACAGGGATTGAAACATGTTTGAGGTATGTTTTGAGGTACTCATGATTTCAAAATTGATTTTTAACATGTGGTTTGTTTTTTGTTAATTTGTGCTTGTTGTGTGTTTTGTTAAATTTCCTAGTTTACTTTTTTTAAGTGATTAAGGATTTTAAAGACATTGTTTGTTTTTTTATAAATGTGATATGATGATTAAAATGGTAATTGGAGTTTCTAAATTGAATATTCACATTAAATTATTTGTGGTATTCCCCATTGGACATTGTAAATGTGATTTACATTTGAATAGTAATTTGGATTGACAAAATTGGATTGTGTGTGGTTGTTTAAAAAAGTATGGCTTTGTAATAATATTGTAAAGCCCATTTGGACAAATGAATTGGTTTTATTTTAAAATCCCTTTTATAGGGAGACATTATCTAGTTGGATGATAAAAAAGTGGAAATTTTCTCAGGTTGGGACTATACCTGTGTGATTATTATTTGATGGCATGAGGATACACCTTGATGAGGATGGGGTGGTGCATTATTTTTTATTACATGATGATATACGTTTGCGTGTGTGTGTGTGGATAGTTTCTTGTATTACTTGGACCACCCCATTTTACGAACATAGGATTAGAACATAGAATAGCTACAATGATTGCTGAGAATGACTTTTTTACTAGTAGTTGATGTATATATTAGGGGGCCATAGTGGGTGGTTATATTTGTGTTTATTTATATGGGATTTTTTCCATCAGTCTATCCATAGATATGGTGGATGGGTGTTTTGATGTTTTGATTTTATTGATTGTGGCATGCTACTAGGGATATGGTCTCATGTATTATAATGTTTTAGTTCTCATTTTAGTTCGTAGTATTTTCAATGATCCTTCATTACTAGTATTTTTAGTTCCATTACCCTCATTGTGTAGGATCGCATTCATTGTAGTTGGTTTTGGTAAATGTTTAAAAAATTATAAATGTGTGTTTTATAGAAAAAGATTATAAGGAAGATGTTTTAAATGAAAAATTATTCATTGTTTTTTCAGTTTTTTGAAAAATGATATCTTTATTTTTCCCCCATATTATACCCTTGTTCCTTATTTTAAATCACCTGACCAATGGATTATCATTATTTTTTTTGAAATAATATTTTCAGAAAACCTATATTAATATTTTTTATGTGAAACATGACATTGATGTTTTTTTATTTTAAAGGATGTACATTTAGAATAAAATTAATTAGGCCTTCCTATAGAGTTTTAATAATCATTCCTATAAGTTTTTCCTATTTTTAGTTTCTAATGATGGTTTCAAAATGAGTTTGATTTCCTCGGGTGATAGTTGGTTGTATATTAGAGAGTGGCCCATGGGGACATATAGAGATGTCACTGTGTCAGGTGTATATTGATTTTTTCTTGTGAAACATTGTTAACTTGTTTTTGTATTTTTTATTTTAGTGTAAATGATGTAATTTTTTAAAACCATTTTGAGATTGGTTTTTAGTTTTATTAATTTATTTTCCCTCTTCATTTTTTATGGGAATAAACAATACATCAGACCTTATTGATGCATGTGGCACTTTTAACATGCCTAGGAGGATAGAACACCCCTCTTGGGGCTTTCCGTGGATTGGCTCATGTGATCTGTGCAAGTTTGACCAAGGTTGGATCGTAAATAGGTGGTATCGTAGCAGGTTGACACTTAAGTAGAACTTTCTAATTAGAGCCCCCATATTTAAATGGGGATGTGAAGGTATAAGGAGTAGTATTTTCACGGATCATGATATAATAATGAGAAGTATATAATAAACCCATTCGAAATCTAAAACTTGTGTTACTATGGGATGTCTTTGTTTTTTTGTTCTTTGATTATTTTTAATTATTTTAGGGAAATAAAAAGGGAGTTGGGCAAGTGTAATTCATGAGATCACTTGGCTGGGCATGCTTTTTGGAGTCAGGGACATTTTCCTAAGGAACTCCTCATGACGGTAGTGTGATTGGAATATGGTCCCAAAAAAATTTCTAGGTCACCCATCGACCCGAGTTTCCCCATGTAAATTGTAATGGGTTTCTATTAATTCAAGAGAATGGTTTTGAGAATACATGTTTTGAATAGTGAAATGTAGAATTTAAAATGTTGATAACCATATTTTGATCAAGTTCCCGATTTTGTTGATTCTTAGTGCTCTCCCATGAAATATCTATGTATGTTAAAAATGATTATCATGGGTGACGTACCCTGTGGAAAATCCTCTAGTTGTTCAATGAAAGGATTGCCTCTTGGAATTTGGAAATCAGTAAATTTTATTTTCTTTTTTGGTTGATCATATCATATCACTATGGTAGGCTGGATGTGAGAGAGGTGAAAGGAATATTTTGTTTCTCAGTTTTCTTGAGCCATTCAGGGTAGAATTTGACGATTTTGTCTATGAGTGATCAATCTAGAAGTAGTGAAGGGAATTATTCAGTTAAGAAGCGAGGACACATGACATGAAGTTGTTAGTGCTAGACTATGTTCTAGAAAGTATCTCTGGATAATTCATAAAATTTTCCATGTTATGTTCATTCTAGGCCACCAAGGTGTTGAGTTTGTTCTCAAGAAGTTAACACAGGTTCTTGTAAGAATCATGTGCTAGTAAGGACCTGGTTTAAGAGAGCACTACAGGTAAAGATTACATCAGTGTAAAGGACCATATTCAGTGGAATCATATAGTTTTTATTTTTTAAATAAAAATTTAGATGTTTAGGATCCCTTTATAGTCTTCATTTTTGACAAAATCATATATTTTCTTTAGTAATTATTAGCTTAATAGTTCTGGAAGAATGTATATTTTCCTTGTATTATTTCATCTATTGTTCCTTATTCACAGTGAAAATGATGATGCATGTGGATCTTCCATGTCCATGTCATTATAAAGTGCCATGTTGAAGAAGAGTGAGTCTTGGGGTTTGTTGGTGTCTATCTATTCATCATGTAATGTGGTGTGGTAGATTGTGGCACAAGAAGGAGAAGTTTCATTCTACGGTTTCTAAAAGCCTAAATACGAGGTAGGAGATACTTCAACCATCAGTGCTCCAGCCATTGGTCCCAAAGTGATACATGCATGTAATTTGGAGAACCCCAGTGGGGTAATAGGTCTTGGTCTTGTTATTGTTCATAGGGTGTCATGGGTAGCCTCCTTCTAGGGGTGACATGTTGATGGTGTGTGACGGTTGATGTTTTAATGATTCGTTAGTTGGGCCTTTCTCACCCCCTCCCTTTATGTGTGGGGTTTTTTGTCTGGGTAGGTGAATTATTGAGTTTATTTAACCATGTAAATTCTTATGATGGGGATTCCAATTGTGGGCCTCGATTAATTCAGAGTTTCCCTGTTTCTTTTTTTGGGGATTCCATTTGGGCCTCCCTGTGTTGATATCTTAGTTTCATTCTTGGTATCAGTTTGGTGTTTGTTGGTCTTGTGTGAAACAACATAATTATAAGTTCTTCCTTTTTTAAATGTTGATATGATATTATTCTAGTGGTTTTGGATTGTATGTGTTCTTCTTATTGATGTTTCCGATGGTCATTTTTTTTGTAGGATTTAGTGTTGTTAAAAACTGTTTTTATTTTTGATTGATCGCCTAGGGGTGTTTAAACAGGTGGGGAGGGTGAGACTTGATAAAGATTCTTTTATCATTCTCCCCAGTTTATTTTATAATTCCTTTTCATTGTTTTTGTCTCTAGATAT
The DNA here is from genome assembly GCA_963277665.1 of Viscum album. NCBI lineage: Eukaryota > Viridiplantae > Streptophyta > Magnoliopsida > Santalales > Viscaceae > Viscum > Viscum album. The sequence goes on along the minus strand of OY728140.1, from coordinate 1,016,400,990 downwards.
TTTCCAATTTTTGGGGATCTCATTAAACTATGAAGAAGTATTGCATTTTGTAATTGTGTTAAACCTTGTGGTGGATTTTTGGGGTAGATAATGTTATGGTGTGGAGAATTGTCACCCACCGACTTTGGTAAAATTTATATAGTATTATTTTACCATCTTTAGATTACTTTTTGAGGGTTCATGTTATGTCTTGGTTTAAATTTTTTAGTTTTTATTAAAAAAATGTTTGCTTTGGGCTTGATCACACTGGGCACACGAGCATGACATTGTTTAAAGATTGTACGGATACTCCCTGGTCAATGTTCCTCCTGCTCAGTATTCAAAATAAATTAAAATTTTAAAATAATAAAAAATAAAAGTTAAATAAATGTTATACATAAAATAAGAAAATTTTAATGTATTTTAAAAGTGTTGATTTAATAATAATATCAAGGATAATTTAATTAATTTATTAGGATTATTATTATTATTATTACTACTACTACTAATACTCTTAATAAAAATGTTATTAATTATTTTAATAATAATAATAATAATCTGGATGCTTTATGTGTTTTAGGACAGTGCTAGAGCACCACACTGTTAGCAGAGACAGTATGGTTATCCCTAGTACCAGTGCACCCACTTTTGGAATTGGCCGAAGCAACCACATAGTTCGCACATGGTAACCTATGCAGTGTAGTTTCCTCATGTATAAAATAAATATATTCAATGAGAAATAATGTAAGAACAAAAAGATAATGTGATGTTAAGTAAAGATAATTTTTTGATAATAATAATTGTGATAATATTATTAGTATTTAGAACGATGTGATATTTATTATTTTTATTATTAAATTTTTTATTAATAATATTATTATAAAGAATGAAATAAATGTTATTAAGAATTTTAACATTCCTTAATTATTATTATTATTATTACGATTATGGTTAAAACTATTATTATTAATAAAATTGTATTAATATACACTTTTTTATATAAAATGAAAGTTATTAATAATACCAAAATTATGTTGTTGTGTTTGTTAATATTTTTATTATATTGTTTTATTAAATATTTAGGGGTCTAATAGCCCTTTCCCCACCATCCTCTCTCATTATTGGGTCGAATCCCTCCCCCTTCTACCCGGTTTAGTGTGCACCCCTCCCCCCTTGTAGGGAAGCCTCTCCTGCTAGCTTACATGGTGACTTCCTCCTCCGGCCTTGAACCTCATAGGTGCCCCCACATATTTAGTAGTGCCCGTTTCATGTACACCATCCTTCTCTAGACACAAGACCATGCTAGCTGCCCCTCTTTAGAGTGAACCGACATGCGGGACTCCTCTTCAGTAGCCATGACCTCGTCAGTGTACCTCACTCCTATGGTGGTCTACCTCTTTCCCTCCTCTAGTGAGGGTATATTGATTTGCGGTTCGGGGTTTAGATTTGTCTAAAACCCTAGATTCTAGGGATTTATTTTTAGATTTAATCCCTAAATATTTGTGTTTTATTTGTTGCTTAGGGTTGCAATTGAGTTTATTTGGGTGTGAATGAGATGTGTATGATGATTCACACCAGTTTTGGGATGTTCATGGAACGTTGAGGTTGGTTCCTCCATGCATATACCTTCTTAATTTATGATTAAGAAATTTTACGTATTTCTCACCTTTTGTGACAGATAATTAGTGAATTATGATGTTTATAATTTTATTTTATAATTTGTTGAAAATGACTTCTCAATGTAAAAATTTGTCATATTTTGTGTTAAATTATTGTTCATCCTTATACAAATAATTTCTTAAGTTATTAAATTGTTGTGGATCACATTTTGAGAAAGTATTAATGTGTGGCTGAACATAAAGAGATTATTTTGGGAATATTTTTGGTATAGACCCTTATATTGTTTCCTAAAATGGTTTTATATATATTTTAAATGATTTATTGAATTATATAGGTGGTTTGAATCGTCTTTTGAAGTGGTTTGGGCATGCGTTTGGTTTTTTAAGAGGGTTTTGGTTCACATTTGATGTAAAATACTTGGAGTGTTTCTTTGAAATGTTTTATAAATTTTTTAATGGTTTATTATGTTATAAAAATATTGTGAATCATGATTGAGAGTTTTTTTTTCTGGTTTTCATTATTTTAAAATGGATTGTAAACATGTCAAGTGTTTTTTTTTGAGTTGTTCATGCGGTGAGTTTTGTAAATGGCCTAGCTAACTCTTTTATGTTTTTAATTATTTTTAAGGGCATGGTTTATTTTTTTTATAATGGCATTGTGATGATCAAAATGGTGATTGGAATTTTTAAATAGATTTTTTCTAATTAGATGCTTAATGATATGCCCCATGGACATTGGGAAAGTGTTATGGATTTGAATTCTACATTGGATTGAATAATGTGGTTTGTTTGTGTTGTTTATAAAATTATGGTTTTGTAAAAATTTCATAAGGCCCATTGGAATCCTTGAATTGGTTTCATTGTAAATCCCCTTTCAGAGGGATACATTTCCTAGTTGGTTGAAAATTAGGTTTGAATTTACTAGGTTCGGGTATCCACCAATGTGATTATTGTTTGAATGCCTGATGCTACTCCTTCTGGAGTCCTGGGTGCTGCATATTGTTTGATTTCCTGATTATGTATATATATATTGAATGTCTCATGTAATTTTTGGAACACCCCTTTTTACGAATATAGCATGGGAGTGTATCATATTTAAGAGTATTACTGATAATGATTTATGCACTTGTAGTTGATATATGGACCATTGTCCCAAATTAGGTGGATATATTTCATTTTATTGCTTTGGTATTGGGACCATCAGTCTATACATCGTTAGGGTGGCAAGTTATTTGGGTATTTTGATTTCATCATGTGTGTAATGCTAACTTGGGTGGGGTATCATGTATTAGTACCTTATGGATCTCCAAACAGTTCCATTTATTTCCCATGTTACTCTAATACAAGAAGGTTATCCAATTTCTATTGATGTGTACGATCACATTATTTGTAATACGTTTTAGTATTTATTTAGAAAATTTTTAAATGTGTGTTTTTTTAAAACATATTTCAGGTTAGATGTTTTAATTGAGAAAACATTATTCCCATTTAACTTTTATGAAAAGTGATGCATTTATATTTTGTTCCCCCCTTCTCTCATTGTCACATATTTTAAATCATGTGGGAAATTTATTATCATTGATTGAATTGAAATTAAAAGTGTGGAGAACATATATTTATATTTTTTAGTTCCAAATTCAAATTTTTGTTTCTTTTATTTTAATGGATGTGGGTTGGGAATAGAATTAGTCAGGCCTACATTAAGAGTTTTACTAATCATGCTTATAGTTTTTCTAGTATTTAGTTTCTGTTGTAGTTTTCAGCTTGAGATCGATCGACTCGTGTGGAAGTTGGTTGTTGATTGGAGAGTGGTCATTAGGGTCACATAGAGATTGCTTGGTGTCAGGTTTAGTATGAGTTTTTCTGGTTTATCTTGTTTATATAGCTACTGTATTATTGGTTGTAGTGTAAATGATGTAATGTTTGAAAACAATTTTGAGTTCAGTTTTCACTTTTAGTTATGTTGTTGTTTTGTTTACTTTTTTGGGAAAAATATTCCACTCTAACCTTGTTGATACCTTTGATGGTGGTTTCTAGGCCAAGATGATTAGGAACACCTATCAGGCCTTGTCCTAGATCGACTAAGATGACATGTTCAACATCGACCCAGGTTGGATAGTGCTAATAAATATTTTAAAGAATAACCCTATGGAAATGAAATATTAATTTCTAGATGAATCCACTCATAGTGACAATTTTTACGTAAAATCAGATAAATAAAATTATGATGAACCATATTCATGTTTTGATGAATATGTGTTTAATTATAAAATAATAGTACATTTAATGTAACATTACAACAATGTGGATACCTATATTGTGATATTTTTCAATGATCTTCTAGAAGAAAAATCTCTATTGGATGAAGGAGTTTATAAAGAAGAATAATTATATCATGAAAGGTTCATAACAACAAAACTCTCATAAAACATGAAATTACCTAAGATGAGAATCAGATTATGTTAAAATAATGACTGTCCATGGTTAAAGAATTAATAGAAAAATTTGTTTCACATTTCATCCGAAAAGATATTTGATTGAAGAAGAATTACATTGGAGTCGGTATATATCGTATTTTTGAGTAATTTTTTTAAATAAGTTTTCACTCACTTGAAATTATATATAATATACATTTGAATATCAATTATTATCAAATTCTTTTTAAGAGAAAATAGAATAACTTATCATCAAATTTTATTACTTAAAGCCATCTAGGTGAGTGGATATAAGATATAGAAATTATAGATTCACTGTAATGAAAACCTAAAATTAGTTAAAGAGGATAATATTGGTCTTAATATATAATCTATTGAAATAGAAGTTATTTTTTGAGAAATATGTAATATACATAAGTAGAGGCATCCCATGATGTTATGAATAAATGTAATCCAAATTATTCTTTTTATAAGGGTGATATTTCGTATATGACCCATCTTAGTGGAAATAATGGCTTGATATTTTCTCTGTGGGCATCAAAATCAATCTCAGTAAAGAAGGTAAACCTTTTTTATAATAAATCATTCTATTCTAATCCAATTTCATTGAATTTTGAATATTAATGATTAAAGTATGGAAAACATGGGTGATGAAACAGTCTTAAAAATTCATTACATCATTGAAGATGATTTTGAAGTAGTTTGTTATTTTTTTCAAACAAGATTGTACAAAAATATACTTTTTTCCAAAATCTAAAAATTTTCACAGACAACTATTAAGTTTCAGAAAAATGAAATCACGCATTTTTTTGATACTGTTGTTATTACAAATTATTTAAGAATTGGGAAATAATATGTTAGTAAAATATTTCACTACATGAAAATTAAATTATTAGTATATTTTGGGGAATAAAATATAAATAGAATGAAAATAATATAGAATAGAAGTATAATCCATAGAAAGTGAACTATTATATCGAGAATAGATATAGATAATTTTTAAAAATCATGTTTTTTTAAATATAGTTGGTCAACATTTTGATTAGTGATGGAATATACCATTAATGTAAAAACATATATTGATGTGGATTGAATACCACACTAAAAATTTAATATTATTAGGAGAGAACATCATTGGTAAGCATTACGATATAAATGAAGAATATCTTTGTAAAAAATATCTAAAGAAGTTAGTAAAGATTGGTGTAATATGTGTAACACAAACTCAATTATTCTTTATTTTAGTATCAAATTTTACATACATGATCATTTTATAATTTCCATGAGCATAATTACTAAAGTATAAACGATGGGATATTACAAATAGACAATGTATATAAGAAAAAAAAATTATTTCTAAAATAATTATCTCATGAAGAATTTGAAAAGTTTCTTAAAAATGGAAACTACAAGACAATTTATGATATCTTTAATGGTTTAAAATATCATGGAATGCAACAATAAAATATATTAAATTGTTTCCTAGAAATAAAAATTTCTTGAAGAGGAATTGTATATCACAAATGTCATCATGAGATACAACTATTTATTAGAAAAAAATGAGTAAAATAATCCAGATTGATATTTAGAATATTCCAATAATATGTATAGTAATAAATATTGAATAGTTAAAAGAGGACTAAAATAAAGATAATGAAAAAAATATAAACTATATTTCTTGAAAATTTGATCAATCAATTCAATCCTAGAAGTTTTTTGGGTGGTGAAAAAACTATCATACCTGTAAAATAACAAATTAGCATTGATGAAACACTTTATTATCATATATACAAGGAGTTTAAATTTCATGTAGTGAACTGAATATGAATTATATATTCCGAGGGAGACTAAAAAATAATGAATTCCATTAAAAACATATTGTGATAAGATAGTACATTTTGGAAGAATAATTAAATCTCATTTATTCATAGAAGCACTTAAAATTATTTATAAAGATGTTTAGAGTTAATTCATGACGAAATCCATTCAAACATGAAAATTTTATATGTTCAATGATTGATATTTAACATATACGAACTACAAACAAATATCATAATCACTATTTTTATCTCGTGATTATTTGAATAAATGGACATATAAGGCTATAATGATTTAATCTTTTCATCAATTTTTTCTGTTTATTTAATTCTCCTATATAATTATTTAAAAAATCAACCATAAAATGGGAGACAGATTAATTGATGACTGAAGAAAATGTAACATGAAAATAGGTAAATTATCTATCAAATTTTAATATTTTTAATCTATTTCAAGATATATATATGGGGGAATAGTTGAAAATATTTTGGAATAACCCGAAATTTTCTAATGTTGTTTTCACTTAATATAAATATTTTGACCTCAATGATGTTAAATTTGACCACCCTTATTTTTTATAATGACCATGGAACATATATACACATAGTTGGTTATCTTTAGATCATTTCTATGTTTGGAGTGATTCTATAATTTAATAAATTATATAAGACAATTTGAGATGGAATAGAATGATTTGTTCATAAAATACGAATTTTGGATATGGGAATTCATTTCAATACACTTATCATTGGTTATATTAACATTTTGGGGTGATGATAACATTTAATATGAAATGAATTTTTTTATTATGAACAAATAAAATATGGGTGATTTAATTTCCCAAGTGGTTTATTATAGTTTTATTTGTTGTCAATATTTTGAGATGATGAAGAGTCAATGAGTTTTAAATTTGATGATTATTGAACCATTATTAATGACAACAGCATGTGACAATTTCAATCAACGTAGTGATAATTGTTTAAAATATTTAAATGATTTTATGATTATATATGGATGAATGGAATTAGAATATATAATTAAATCCCTATTTAAAATTAAATTATTTAATCATAAAAATAGTTAGAATTTAATTTTTCATTAGAATTTGTTGATAAGATATTAATTTTTCACATGGTTTATTTCAATTTGATGAATAAAAAATATGTCAGCCTAATAACTAGATATAGTAACTCTTTAAATCCACTAATAATATATGAAATATAATCTTAAACATCATTAAATAGAAAAATTGTGAGTTTATGTTGGTGTATAGTGCCAGCAAAAGATCATGAATGTGATAATTTTTTTATATGTGGTATGTGATATTTTATAGATGAGACATTACTCATTAAAATACCTTCAATGATGTGATACCATGTTACAAACCTATTATATATTCATAAAATTATATAAAGTTGTTTTATAATTATGTTGGGAGTTTCCAAAGAGATTAGAAATTTCGCGATCATGAATTTCATGCACATTTTATCTACCATTAAATGATTAAGATATAACAAAATACATCTGATTGATTGAATATAATCCATACAATGAATCCTATAGTGTGATAATTAAGTTATACACTAATGGGGATAAAATTTGTTGAGATTTAATTAGGTGATGTGATCTATATTATAGATTTAGGTTTTGATGTCTATTTGATTAACAAGATGATTTGGTTACAACATTTGAATCATGACACTAATTTATATGTATAAAACTAATCCCAAAAAGAGTATATAAATTATGTAGTTGATAAATTTTATAGAGATGCGAATTTATAAAGATGAATATGCTTCTGAGTTCTTCTGTGAAAGGATATGTTCTTTATAACATCATTTAATCCTGTAGAGGTAATTCCACACAAGTTTTCTATAAACATTTAAGTATATCTCGTTTTCATTTTAATATGAATTTATAAATTATTGATAAATTTTAGAGTGAAAAAGATTAGGAAACCCCTATATATACATATTAAAGTTCCATGAATTTATTATATTCTTTATAATGACTTAAAACATTCATTATGATGATTTGATTCCATCAAACCATGCTGAAAACATAACTATATAGCATGTAGGGGAATGAATAATCGCACTCAAATATACTAATATATTGGAGAGAAAAAATTCATGTGATTTATCAAATAAAAACCATGAGGAATATAAATGAGGAAAATAAAAAAAATGATATGTTATGTATTATAATAAGTACTACTATTGTATAAAACATTAACGAAATTCAATTACATGAATTAGGATCATGATAACAGAAAAAGATAAAAAAATTCAGTTGTGCATGATCCTATATAAATGTGGAAGGATATACACACAATATTAATAATTATATTAGGGGTAAGAAAGATACATCACACATTTAGTTTCGTGATATAACCACCAAATGTAACTTTTTATTTTCAAATCCTTTTAACAGAAAAATTGATAACCCTCATTGGTAACCAGTTGAAACAACAAAAGAATCTACAAAAATGTTATAGAAATGTATAAGCCAATTGGAGTCAATAATCCTAAACAATTTCTAGGTAATATAATTTACCTGATTTTTAGGATCATCCTTTAATATGTATTCATAATTATATTCCAAATAGTCCTAATATTTCATTTATTTCTCCATGATAATAAAACCCGTGACGTTTTCTCTAACCAATATGTGGTACTTCTTGTCAATCCACTGACATTTATTATTATTAGTGTCCATTAAAAGTCATATTACCATCATTTAATCAACCTATTTATATGTTACATTACCTTCAGAACGCCCTCCACAATTTCATCACCTATGTGCATGAGCAGTTCCACAATTTCTATACTTAAGCATCCTATCCCAAAGGGCCTTCATGATTTCATAACTCATGCTACAGTCCGGGTGGATGTACAACCTCCTATAACCACACCTCCTCTAAATGTAGAAGCCTCTACCAATGATAATATTTTATCATCTCTTATACATCCCCTTGAGAATTCTCCAAAGAATCCATGGTAGCCTCATCCTCTGAAACCTTCTTGGCGTTTTCTAGGGTCCAAATATCTCTTATTTGTTGATCCTCTATGTCACCTTAAAATATATAGGGTTTCAATTCCATTGATATACACCCATTTTGGGTGACCATGTCTTCACTGTCCTAGGTAGATATGATTTAAACTTTCTCAAATTTTTTTCTACTTCTTAGAGACAAAGCAGCTCCATGGGGCCCTATTTTCATTGTTTCACTTCATCCTCCTTCAATCGTGAAAACTGTTACCATACCCTCCTATTTCTCCATTGGAATCTCTTTTTGAGTGATAATTGAATTTCTTCCCCTCCATTGGAACTCATGATATCAAAGTGTTTAATTAGGTTTAGTTTGGTTAGATTCTGACTCAGATTCATCTAACTGATGGAACCATTTTTATCTTCTCGCAACTCTTAATCAACCATATAAATTCCCTTCTTAATTTGATGAAGCACCCCTTCAGGGTTGTTACTATTTCATGCATAAACAACCATAACATTGGTACAATATTTTGAGATCACATCATATATAATATTTAAAAAACCATCTCCAAATGAACCAATATGAACATATTCATTAGCAATGGGACCTCCATGGTCCTACCTCATGTAATTAAAAACATCTTCCACATTAGGTTCCCCTATGTAATATTTTTCTAAAACAAATCATCCTTGTATTTCTACTAGAATATTCACAGAGAAGATTTCTCTATCAGGTCTTCTCTAGTGCCAATAACCATGTTTCTGTCACTGCTTCTAGACCATATTACCATCCTTCTTCAACACCTACAGACTGATAGGCAATCACTATATTTCATTCATGATAGACAGAAATCAATTGATGACTCAAATATAAATGGTTTCTTCCAATGATATTAATCCCCATTAGTAATCCAAATGACATCAATCAACATTTTAAAAATGCAAAGCTTCACCAAAATTATAAGGGGATACATGAAGACACACAGACCTAGTTCAACTATCAGATCACATGTATATTCCTATGAAATTTAATATCCTTTTTTCAATTGATTTATTTTCAAATAGTAATTTATTTTTTGTGAGAATAACCCAGATTTCTATCATCGGGGTGTAACACTACATATGAATGTCTAAGCACCACATGAGAAGAGTGAATCAAAATTTGTAGTAGGTGTGGGGAAAACTAGACCATGTCATTATTTGGTCAATCTCAGTTTAAAATCAAATCATGATGTTCTTTCTATCCATTAAACCCAATGTGTGATGATCTTGTAATCCCTAAAATACGAAAACATGCATGTTGAATATGTATACCAAGGGTCAATGAAAATTAAATCAAGAAATGAGGGTGTGTTTTTGTAGACGATGCTCTTGAAAAAATCATACGAGATATTATAAGGTTAGGGAAACCATTGAAATGTTCAGGGATATTTGGTATGAAATAGATCTAGGGAAAGGAAGGTATGAAATAAGGGTTGGATGATGGATGAAATGTGCTCAATGAACTTTAATGAAATGAAAAAGGACCATCCCCTACCAAGGATAGGGGAAGAAATGTGACAATGATCATGTCAGTGGTCCATCAAAACCCTAGCTCTTAGCGAGACGAGAGGCTCTAACCCTATCCCCACATTTTAGAATTATTCTAAATTGTGATACGTGCATTTGATAATATATATGAATCAATGTAAGTCCAGAAATGTATGAACTTGTGATGAGTCCCATGAAGAATGTTATATTTTATTATTTTTTGAAACAAAGATTATATTTAGAACCAATATAAAGTAAAATAATGTACATTCATTCCCATATAATAATATATTCACGTAAAAACCGTAATAAATGTTGTAATACCCTGAATTATTTTATACATTCTTCGATAGTGATTCAAATCTAATATACATTTCATAAATAGTGGCCACTATTTAGGGACTCAAGATAGAAATTATTTTAGAATACATAACACCATTTTTACATTGAATTTATATGTTCAATATCATTTATAGTTCATATGATTTTTTAAAACCCAAACGTATTTATATAAAATTATGTTCGGTTCCGTATTAGATGCACAAAACATAGCATAAGAGCCCCATGCAATTTATGAATATTATATCATGGAAATTAAATTAGTGGGTTCTAATAATATTAACTATATCATAATATCTATATTTTAATATTCCTATATATATATTATTAGTAAATAATTAAAATATTCTCTGTAATGTAGCTTTATTCATGAAAAACATGTTTTCTTTTAAAATAAAATTTATGGATATGTTTGAGGAAATAGTATATATAATTTCTACAATTTTTTAGAAAAAAATATATTTTATAAAATGAAATTATTTTTAGAAATATAAATATCCAAATTTAATATGGGTTAATTTTTTTTAAATATTAATTTTTCTCAGAATATTGAAAAATATTAATTATTATAAAACAAACATTCAAGATAAATATATTTTATCTGGATTTTTTTTTGATTTTATTTAAAGTATAAAAATTAATATTATGGTATTTATAATTAAAAAATTTAATTTTATTCATATTTAAACAATATTTTAGTGTAAGATTACTTTTGGATTCAAAAGGGGTTTTTATGAAATCAGTTTTCATGGGAACAATGTTTCCCAATTAAATTTAATAATAACATAGCCTACTGTGGAATTACATAAAAGAAATTATTTTTTATATAAAAATAAATATTAATTTAAATTCATATAAATTCTTTTAATAGTAATTGAGTTGCAATCAAATCATATATTTCATGAAAAAAATATATCTTAAAAAATAACTTTTTGATTGCATTTTCTAGTATTCATTTAATATTATAATTAACACTTTTATTAATTGAATTCATTAAAATATCTCCAAATTTTGGAAACAATGTAATTTATATTGTATAATATTTTCATCATAATGTTTGGTCATAATTAATAGTGAATATAATAAATATATTTTACCATGATTAAGTTGAGAATGAGTTTTCTATTGGGTTAAACAATAAGTATAATGATTAATATGATCGAATAAATTTTCAAATACTATTTTATTTCCATATTTTTACTTTATATCATCCTATGAAAGATAATGTTCCATTTATTCCCTTTTTGGATTTATAATTATTTGGGTATAAAAATTTTATTGAAAAAATCATATATGTGTTCTCTACACCACTTTTTAAAGGAAACACGGTCTCCTCTCCTATTTGAACATCTAGTGGCTCTTGTATCATACAATACCTACCCAAATAAATTTTCCACATAACTACCTTAGAATAATATACCATGGTATGTTCATAAATACATCCTATGAAGGATTTTCATTCTATGCATATGAGGTTTTCAAAATAAGTAATGTCATGCTTCAACAAGTGATTTTTTTATTTATTCTCTGACATCCTTAGTATATTTTTGTAATAATTTATTATAATTAAAACATTATATCTCATAAAAATAAAAATTACTATTTCAATTTCATAACCATTATACATCTCTTCTTCCATCAAATGGGAAATGAACTGATCATTCGTGTGTACAAAAGACTACCACCTTACGAACCAATGCAAACTGTTTTCCAACAAATTCTATCAAAAGTTTTTTATAATGATTGAATTAGAGTTTATAAATCATATTTTAATCATATTTATATTTATAAAATTATTTTATAACATATGCCTTCATAATTTCCATTCCATGTTGGATATGATAACATTTCTTGTCTGTACAGTGGACTACCGCCTCAAGAAGCGATGTGAATCATTTTCCAATAAAACTACACATTGAATTTAATAAATATAATTTTAGTGAATATTATATATAATTAAATTAATTATTATATTCATTTAGAATTCCTCATTTTTTAATGTTTATATATCATTTTATTAATAATAGTTATATTAGATTAATAATGGTAACATCATTTATTTGAATTTAAGGACTACCATCAAGACAATGTGATGTCACATTTTTTTATAATCAAATAAAATTGATGATATTTATATGTATAAATAATGAATTAATATGAAATATATTTTTTTATTTTATTATTATATATAAAATATATTATTTACCTTCTTCATATATTGATTGTTGGAAAAATAAAATGTTACTCCTGTGTAAGTAATACATAACGTCTCAATGATTCTATCTTATTACATTTTTCACAAAAATTATTCTTTATTCATTTCCTAATTATAATTGAGTTATAAAAATTATTACTATGTATTTCTTATAATTCGTCTAATTATGTAATAAAGATGCATTTTACCATTGGTCAACATATCAAAGTCACTTTTAAAATATCATTTGAATATCCTTAAAATACATGATGCTGACTAAACTGATTGAAAATTTAGAATTGACATTAAATTAATTTAAATAAATTATTTTTGTTATAATGTATTATTATTTTAAAATTTCCGCATTAAATGAAATAATTGATATAATACCAAATATTGGAGTTGATGGGTATACATTGTTCATCTAAACATGAGGTAAGGGTTTCACATATTTCTTCTACTTTACGAGACTTATGTCATAGTAAAAAAATATTTTTGTGTCTTCTGTATAAAATTTTTTTAAAAAAATTCTATTCATGAAAAATAATTTTATTTATAATTTTTTTTTATTTTCTAACATTCATGAGGTTTTCTTCAACAGAATACCAAATCCAAAAAGTAATTTCATCTCTATTTACATTCATTGACTCATATTTTACTTCTATGCAACATATTAAATTTAAAAGGTCCATGTACAGACCCTTTTAGTTGAAATATCATGAATCCATGATTTTTAATTTTAATTTTTGTTAAATATTATTTATAATATAAAAGTGGATTTGAAATTAATATTTTCATGATGTAAACGATATCATAACATAATTTCTTTCTATTGGCTTAGATAACTTCTTCAACGTTTATGATATTATAGTATTATGAGGTTAAATAATTTCAATTATATTTTTTTTGTATGAAAACATATATTAGGAGTATTTAAATTTGATAAACATAAATTATTCATTTATTAATTCTAATTTCTAGGTTATCATCACTATAATTGGTACTCATCTAAAATTTCCTTCTTTGTATTATATGATATGTTATACCCCAATATAATTTTCGGAGGTATATATAATTATTATATTAATTTTTAAACAATTAACCTACATTTATTAAAGATTATATTTTTTAATTTAGTTTGTTATTCTTTAAATGGGATTAATATGGAAAATTTAATAATTTATAAAAGGATTTATGTCACAGTCTCCTTGTTTATAAATTTTCATGTTCAAAGTCACATTATAGGAAATAAATTGATTTTATGTTATTTAAAAAATTACATTTCATATCCATTAGATATGAAATTTTTAATCATGTTTAATTTCCAATTCATCCATCATGGTTAAATAAAAATAAATAATTTCATTTTTATGTGATAATGATCTTGTATTTCTATTTATATCTGGTTTCTATGTATTTTTAATCCATGTTTTTAAAGTTTCATTAGAAATGTTATTTTTTATAAATGATTTCTTAAATCCATTTTACCAGATCATTGAACTAATTTTAAATATTTTAAATTGAAATTACATAACTATGTAAAGAAAATTTACTTTTACACTCATTAAAATTATATTATAATGAATATTTTAAACACCTACAAAATGAATATATTTTTCTTCTTTCAAGACCACTAAATTTTTTAATGATTTATTTTTTGTTTCAAATATTATTTTAAAATAAAATATTTTCATTAATGATTGATAATGTTTTGTTTTTAAAAAATTTTTTGAAATGAAAGTTATATTTTCATCATGGAATTTTATATTTTATTTTTGAAAATAATTTTCCATCCAAGATGACATCCTTTGTTGTTACTCAAAGTAAAAAATAATTAGTTTCCTATGGAATATTTTAATGTTTTTTAAATTCATCAATTTCATCAACCATTGATGTTACTTTTGATATATTCGGTATAGTTTGAAATGATTTCATCCAAATTCTTTAATTGTGTGGATTATTATTTTATCAATGATATTTTCATGGATGATGATTCTTATCCATTGTAAAAGATGTTATGAAAGGAAAATTGTTTATTTATATTTTTATTATGATAAAATGAAAATTTTAAGTACAATATTAATTTTATGGTTATGGTACGTTTTTTTGTGTATGGATGAGTAACAATATAAATAATAGGGGAATATATTAAACATATACGATAGGTTGGGTGCCATTATATGTTAACATACAATGGGACAATCTATATTACTCATCAATGGAAGATTGATTGATCCTCATTACAATGCAAGTTATAAAGTGTAATCCATATTATAACTCTACCTTTTATTTGAAAATCCATATATGGATTTTGATAATATCATATTTTCTATTTGTAAGAGTGTTATAATGAATATTTCTCATGATAATGACACATTTTTAATTCATCTGATGAGTTTTTAATGGTTCCTTTGATCTGGAAGGATGTCACATGGCTCGACACTACTTATTGTTGTGACTTTTCATTATTTTAAATATTTTAATAATATTCAATGACGGATGATATATGTAATGATTAGTATGAATAATATTTTTTTATTATCATGATCTTTAATTATTTCAAAATATTTGTAATCTCCTCTTATCTTCATTGATGAGATTCATTTTTAAATTCTTATGATTTCATTTTGTAATAATTTTATCCCATCCTTATTATGATTACAATTACCAATATTATTTAGAAGGTTGATTATATTATATGTGTATAGATAGGATTCCAAATTTATGGTTTTGTGTGAAATTTGGAAGACATAATATAAAATAAGAAAATATGTGTATATTGGAAAAAATACACCCTCAAAAATGTGGGTGTTGTTTATGTAATTATTTTCCCTAAATCATTAAAACAATAAATGTAATAGGAATACATGTATTTAAGTGATATAATATTATCTTTTGATGATAAATGTATTGTATAATGAAAATTTTTATTCAAAACTAACATCAGGTTATAAAATTTAATGTTTATGGTTTTTGAAACAGATCTTGGACCATGTGTTTGCAGCTAATATAGTTTGTATAAGAGAAAGGTTTTCATAAATTTAGATATTTGTATCTTTTAATGTGGGGTTGTATTAACAGAAAATGGATTCTCTGATGGGTTTAAAACATCATATTTAGTTATTAAATCAATCAATTAGACCTCACCCACAATTATTTGTTTTATGTGTTATAATAATTGGATGATTAAGAATAATTTTTGGGGATCTTTTATTTAGTTATATTATATGTAACTGTTTTGTTCACAATGATATATTATTTTATGAAAAATAACTTTACTTTGGTGGATATAATTATAATATTATTCAGGAAATTTGGGGTTTATAATATCATTAATGTTGAGGTAATTATGTGTTATTACATTTAGGAGAGTGTTATATGATAAAGGAACTTACAATTTTTATTAGACAATAAATATTATTGGTTTTATATTGATATAAATGATAAATCATCCTAGAAATAATATGTGACCATTCCCTTATAATATTTATGTTTCAATAATTTTGGAGAATCATTGGATCAATAATAAGGTGATTTATATGTAATTATTCATTTTAATCAATTGGTAATATTGTATAATTTTAGATATTAATGAAATAAATTCTAATTAATTAGGAAATTTTGTTACACTATTTTTAAAAAATTATAATTTATAATGATATTAAAAATGTATCTTTCTCTATTATTTATATTACGTTATTCATTATTAGTTTATTTTAATTCGTTATGAATGAAAAAACCACCTTTAATATATATCATTTGGGATAAGATGAGAATTTAGAGGATATTTATTAAAGGAAATAATTTTTTTTTAATTATCTAAATTTCATTATATTTATAGTGTTTATGCAATATAAATTCCGCGAACAAGGTAAAATAATCTTGAAGAAAAAATGTTTTCATATTAACATCAATTTTTATGACACCAATTGTAGTATCCCTGATTTTTAAATGGAGTAAATATGTTTGAGAGTGTACATAATAAACCACATAGAACATAAGAGAACAACTAAATATTATTACGATACCTTATAAACTTGTTGTTAAAATATAAGGAACAAAATTTATTTATTTATTTATGAAAATATTTTTGACACATGTATTTAATTAATTTTTTAGTTAACCATTGTTTTTAAATGAAAATACAAACCTTTTTAATTAAAATTAAATTCTTTCTTGAAAAACCAATTAAATTAAAATAAGTGAGTTTAAAAAATAATAAATAACACTTTATATATTTTATTAATGAAATATATAAGAAAATTGTTTAATGTAATGCTTAAAATTTATCTTATAATTTTTCTAGATCTGATATAAGAAGAAATTCAATTTTTTTGGAGAAAAGAAGTATTTTTGAAGAAAATAAATTTTAACACCATTTGAGGGACAACCCAGTTTAAATTTAGTTTTTTACACATTTATAAGTTCTATTTGTCATAATAGACTTCTCTTTTAGATTAATAATATTAAAATTTAAATTGTTTGAAATTTTTGGTATTTTCTGAGAAAAATCATATTTTAATGAAAAGTGAAAAATGCTGTATTTTAATTCAAAACTACATTTTATCCTGAGTTATTTATATTGATAGATTATATATTAAAATTTTTTAAATGGATAATTAGAATATGTCTTTATCTATTAATCAAATTTTTGTAATTATATGTAATTTCTCATTGAAATTAGATATAAACGCAACCCAATATTTTGATGGTATTTTCTTTTTGGGAAACTTTTCTTCTCATTTTAACAATGAATATATATTTCAAATAAATTTCTAAAAATTATTTGTGTTGAATTTAGAAAAATGAATTCTTTATTTGGAATCATAATCCCTAAATTATGTAAATATTTCCTTTTTTAGGATAGTATGAATAATAACATTAATAATTATTTTAATTACCACTGTTAAGGGTGAATCAATTAATTTAAAATAAAAAAAATATTATAATAAATTAAAAATACCATATCACTTGTTATCATGTAATTGGATAAGTGTATCTCGACGATTAGTATCTCTGGGTCGTTATTAATACCCCTTAGAGACACCTGGATGACTTTAATGCATTTATAATATTATATTAAAGTAATAGTCATGTTGATTACACATCTATTATAAAAAAATTAATGTATTTTAATTTGGAGTTATGTAGGGGATATCTTCTATTATAAATATTAATTAACAATAAAAAAATATTATGTATATCATGGTAATTTATTTATAATTTCTCAAAATTAAATAATTAAATTTAACTATGACACAATTAGGATGTATTAATTCATTAATTAATTAAATAATCAAATAAATGATATTATATATATTAAAATAAATAGTATCTGACATAATTTTGGCCATAATATTATTTTATAAGAAATTTGACATTTTTTTGATATAAAGGATTTTGTTTGAACATGTTTTTTTTATAATATTTTTATATATCAACTAATGAATTCTGTCAAAAGTCACACTACTCGTGTTCTGAAATATAAAATATCTAATTAAATTAAATTAAATTCCTAGTAACATATGATTTAGAAAGAAAATTCAGGATAATTCCAAATATGTCATAGATGGGAATTTTTTTCATCTTTTGACATTTTATTGTAATTACCTTAACCCACAAAGTGTAAAAAACATAATATCACAGTAATATTAAAAAGGGTAAAATAAGTGTTAAAACAAAAATGATAAGAATTAAAAAATATTAAAAAATTCTATAATTTTAATTAAATGATTATTATTATACCTCAAAGAATATTATCTTATAAATAATTTATTTTGGAACAATTTGGAATTGAAATTGAGTATATAGTAATTTAATATTTTAAGAGTTTCCAAAGGAGCCCCTCCCCTCTCATATAAAAAGGTACTGACCCTTATCTAATACTCACACTACCAAAGCCTTATGGATCATTCCATATCTAACAAAAACACTTCCTAGAATCCCTACCCATTTTTGTGATGCTTTATCTTAGGCAAAAACCCTTCTTAGAGGTGTTAAGGCGTTCTTCATGATGATCAACTCAAGAAGAGGTATAGGTTTTTAAGTGTTTTTGTTTTGTTTCTTCTTCCAATTTTTCTATAAATTATAATTATAAGATGACATAACAACTAAATTATATACAATATACTATGATATTATTTGGGTAATATAATCACATAAATCCATCTCCAGTTTAATCAAATGGGAAATGAACATTTCGTTCGTGTGTTTGGAGGACTACCGCCTCGAGAACCGATATATTTCATTATGTATGACCTTCTATCAAGAATGTCTATAATGATGGAATATATCACTATATATGATATTAATGAAATATATATCATTTTAAAATTATATATTTCAATTATGTTCTTACCTTCCATGCATATAAAAATGATAACAGCCTTTGTCCATACTAGTTAACTATCACCACCATAAACAATGTGAATCATTTTTATTCACCAAACCACATGTACGATACATAAAAGTATATTAAATGATTATTATTATGTTAATAATATTATTATAAATAATCAATGGTGAAATAATAATTACCTGATTTCATTAATGATAAATGTAAAATGGAAACGTTACCCATGCGTACGTACGACTTTCTGTCTCCATGATTGCAAAATGGGTCATTTTTCATATCCATAATTAATAAATGAATTTAAAAGTATTATATAAATATAAAAGTTATTATTATTTCATTCATATTATTCTAGATATGACGGATTTATGACCACAAGGAATATTGACATCAAGCCATGTTCATTTTTAACTGAAGTATCGAATATCAACAATAATGTCCGATATGAACGTAAATAATTATATAAAATTTATCACATGATAATAAGTGATATAAGTGTAATAATAAAATAAAAAATTGTTCTCATGAAATTTGAAATTATTCTATGTTTATTATTTTGGAATATTTCCATTTTACGTGATGTGTTGAACTCGTGGTAATTGATTTCATCTCAATCTACTTTCATTGAAGAATTTATGGATAATATAAACCTTTATTGTTTTTTAATGTGAATATACAACCAATAGGTAATTTCATATCAATATTTTATCTATAAGAATTTTATTTATTTATTTTTAAATGTATTACGTAACTTAGATTATGATTTAAAAGTTAAATGTTCTATGGGACACCATTAATGTTTAAAGATTTACGTATCAAATTATTTATTCATGGTAATAATTTACATATTAATTTATATGGATATAAAATAATTTCACATGAAATTGTTTTTCTGTCTTTATTTTTATTCCATCATTGGAAAATGGAATATTTTTATACAAATAATTTTATATTCTTAATAAAACATCAAAAGGAATGTTTTTGTGATTTAACGAATACGATGGCAATGACTTATCTGCCGCCATAACTATTATTTGATAGTTAACTTCCTCTATAAGACTTAATTTTTTTTAATTGCAAACCAAATAACATATACTATATTATTGGAATATTGGTATTGAAAAAGGGTTCTTAACTGAAATGGAATACTTATACGGAAATTTGTTTTATATAAGATTATACGATGTTTTGAAGTGGGTTTTGTGATTCATGAAATGGTATTTGAGATATTTATGATACTGGTCATCTTAATATAGTTTATAAGAATGGTTAAACCACATTAGAGCTCACAAGTGGTTCATATTTAGCTTATATGAATGGTTCATCCAAATTTTAGCTCATGGGTGAGCCCTTTATAGCATACATGTCAGGTTGAGCACCATTATAGCTCATTAGTGAGCCATATATAGCATATACGAACAATTATATACATTATAGATCTCCAATTTGGGAGTCAACCATATAGTTTATCCAATTGGAAGAGGTTTGAAAGAGTATTATGTTTATTAATTTCTAAGTCACCTAAAAGAGTTTTAATTTCATTGTATTACTTTTAATGTTTTTCTTTGAGAAAAATGTATGATTTTTATTCATGTAAAATTTTTAGGTTTCATTATATCAAAAAACGTTAAATGGGTTAAAATTTTCTAACTACAATAATGGTTTCATTCTTTTTTATGTACCTTACTAATGTGTTGTTCTCAACTAATGTTTTAAAATGTTTTTGAAATCTATTAATATAATTAAGAAAAAATAAGACGCCATTATGAAACAATTGATGATGTGTCTTGAAATGAGATCATGTTTTTAAAGGGGTTTCCTTCTCTGAATAAATCGACAATGTGAACAGGTGTACACTATTAACATAGAATTTTATAATGTAAGATCATTTACTAATTCTCTAAAACTCTATAAATAAAAGACCCTAGAATGTTAATTTTAGTTAATAATCACAAGAATAAGATATGGTTGAGGTCCAGTCTTTATAGTTGGTATAAACGGATGGTTTAGACAACATTAGATATTAGGAGGACTTCTTATGTGATAGGGATATCATATGAGTTTATAAATTTAAGGTTGATCATGACATCAATGTTTTATAAATCTCTTTTTTGGACTTAGGTTCAAAAATATAGTGGGGATAAATTGTATTTTTGATGAAAATTATTTTTGATGTTACAATGGGTTACTACAATATGGGATGAAAAATGAAATGCATGAGATTTTAATTGAGGTAAAAACAATTTATGGTCATTTTTGAAGCTTTTATACCATGTTTTTAGATTTTTAGAATAATTATAATGTATTAGAAATAGTTAAAACCCCATGATGGGAGATAACCAATCATGTCTGACAAGGCTGTGAGAATAGAACCCACAACTTGAGGGAAATAAGGGATCATTACCCACCACTGGCCTATCAAGTCCCATATTATTATGAAATATTTTTTTAAACGATTTTTTTCAATGATAAGAATTTTATTTTGGAAACATTTATTTATCCAATGGATATCCATAATATCGGAAAAGGATTTGGGTAATAAGTGATAAATGTTATTTTGGTAGTCATTAACTATTTTGGGAACCCTATATATCTATGAAAAATATAATACTCAGGGATTTTATTTCTGGAGTAATGGGTGAACTCTATTTTGGAAGGATAAATGTTTGTTTTGTGGACATATGGTGGTTTGTGTTATTTATGGAAATGATAAACCTATCTTAGATAATATGATATTATGTTAATTTATTTTTGGTGCAATACATAACGGGAGGTCTATGATATTTGGATATAAATTTTAAAATTTATCCGAAGAGATTATGTAATAAATTTGTCTGAATTATGGGTTTCGATCGTAGTGTTCATTTTTTTGAGGAAGTTTATGTGATTTTATTTGTTGAATAGTATTTGATGATCATTGGATACTACAATTGAATTTTGGATATTAAAAGTAGTTATTCTTTTTATAGATGATGATTCTTTTTGGGTAAATTATATGAAGTTTTGTTAACCATTTTGGTTTTGATTAATACTTAAAATTATAAGAAATAGATAGTTTTCCTTTTTCAATGATTTGAGTTTTTAGAAGTTGACTATAGTACTACAGGGATGGAAAATTAATCTAAAATACTCATCATTTGAAGAAAAAGAATGTTTTTTCATGAAAATTGATAATATATGAAATTCTACATTTCAAGTAAGTATATTTCCTTTTGTTATTATTATTATATGAAAAATAAATCCTAAACATTATGAAATGGATCTTAAAATCAAAATATTTTTTGTTTATGTTTCCTATATTGAAATCAATGACTTTTTAACCCATCCCATGTTTTTGGTTATATGATTGTTAACGTTATCTTGATCGCATTTTCTATCACTCTTCATCAAAACATGATGGTTAGTTTTGCAAACATATCAATTTTTCCAACCTGGAATCACAGTATGTGTTATGTCATGTGACCTTCATACCGTCCTCTTTTCCTTTAAATGTGAAGTTTTATTAATTCTTTTTTCTTATATGGGAATGCAATAAATGTAATTTTATGATTCATAACATAGTCACCAAACCCTAATTCAATTTTTGAGGATTCAATTTCCTTGGGAGGAGAATGTAATATCCCGTGTTTTTAAAAGGATATAATAGGGTACATATAACGCCACATCGAACATAAGTGAACAACTAAATATTATTATGTTACCTTATAACCGAGATGTTAAAATAGAGGGAATGAACAATATTAATTTATTTAAGAATTTCTTTTTTACATATTTATATAACTAGTCAAATTGTGATTAATTATTTATACACGTAAAAAAAATTTAATTAAAATGATATGTTTTTTCGGGAAAACTATTTAAATGAAAATGAATGTATATAAAAAATAATAAAATCACCCTATATCGATTTTATTAATGAAATATTTATTTAATATATTCAAATTTGTTTTTAAAAATCATCTTATATGTTTTGTAGACAAGATATTAGTACAAATTATATTATTATGATAAATGTATTATTAAAAAAAACAGGTTTACAACCTTTTGATAGAGAACCCATTTTAAATCATGTTTTTGACACTTTTATATGTTCTATTTCATAAAATAAACTTCTTCTTTGGATGTGGGACATCATGATTTAAAAAGTTAGATATTTTTCTATTTTTCTAATAAAATTATTTTTTGATGAATAATGAAAGATACTATCATGGATATTCGTGGAATTTTATTGAAGATATGTTAATAAGAAAAAAAATATTTAAAGAAATCATGGGGGAATAAAAAAATCTGGACCACGTGAACCCCAATAACAAGGCTGACCCCCTCAGGGAGAATACAGTTCATTTGAGAGAATGCAGTGATGCTAGAATAATGAGATGTCGTAGAGGCAAGAGAATCAACTACCTTTTTACCTTCCCTCAAGGTATGATGAATATTAGTCTGGATATCAAAAGACTTATCCAATTCCTGATAGTACAATTAATGGACTGTGGAACCTTACCACTACCTTTTGAAGACTCAATAATGATACGGGAGTCTTTTTCCTCCACAACGAAGGAAATATCATATTGATGGAAAAGATTGACACAAGGGAAGATATACAGGGCCTCTGCAAGAAGATGTTATCCCTCTCCAAAGAAACCAATGAATTTAAGAATGAGTGGGACATGGTTGTCCGGAACTGCACCCCACCCACTAATCATACCAGAGATGCAAGACCCATATGAGATCAGTTTGAGACCAAACAGAGCGGGTTTCTAGCACGCCCAGCTACCCGGGGGAACTATTACCCATAGGGGTGGATGTAAACGAACAATGAGGCCTGAAAGTAGGGGCATCCCACCAATCCTTCAAAAATATTAATTGAACTATATGAGTATTTTTGGTGTGGGTGACCACAACCATGGTCTAAATCCTATTATCATCATTATGGGCTTAATTCCATGACACTAAAATTGACCAATAAACTCCCAATACAATGATGGACTGATATCTCCATTCCGGACCTGAAACATCTGGACTATGAAACCATTGATCTTTGAAATTATTATTTATGATATCCAGAGAAGATAAACCAGTGATATACCTAAAACATGTCCAGATATCTTGGTCTAGATCAATGTATAAGAACAGATGATCCACTGATTAAAAAATTCTATCTTTACATCATGCGCAATGTGAATGAAAATGGATTCCCATGTGTTAAATGTTATCATGTATTGCCAAATCCTAGTTTCTAATTCTCCATATCTAAAAATTTAATTTCACTGGAACCTCCTATCCCTAATTTAGCTCCCCCAAAAGTCACAAATCCCTCATGGAATCATCACCATAAGATAATATTTTGTAGTTAATGAATATGTCGCTTAATCTATGAAAATGCATATGTCAAGATATGATTTGGTCTCAATGGAATCAAAAACACCATGTTGATATGGAGATAGGATGGCATTAATGAGTCACAGATGCAAATTTTCCACCTTGATAGAAATTTCCAAAAATTTATAGAATGGGAACTCAGTGATAGTGCTAACCCAATTTCAAAATCAGAAATACAGGAGCCCCAACATACAATCCAGTGTGAGTGACCTTACAAATCTTGGACAATAGGGGCGACTAAGGTCCAGATGCTGGATACATTCCCCCATGAAGTTATTGGTTCTCCACACTTATTTCCTTTCATATGTGTCTCTCAAAATGATGGTTCCTATATCATCTCCCACAAAAGATTATCTTACTTGCACTCCAATGAAACCTTCAAATGTTTCATGCCAATTACCTCCTCTCTAACTAGTTTGGTCATCCTCTCCCATGAAGTCCAATGGTGTTTGAAATATTGTTGAGAAGCTGAAATAAAATTGATAATGATCTTATCCATGTCCAAGATAACCCATTTTGGAATCTAAATTGTTCAAAAATCATGTACTGGAATTGAAGGTAGAACACTATTGATGATGGTAATCCTTCCATTGAATGATAAATACCTTTTTTATAGTTCCAAAACTTTCTATAATTACAGTCCATCATCTAATAAAAATGAGAAATTTGGAGTCACTCTAGAGATATAAGGGCATCCAAATGATCCAATGGAAAAAATATCTATTTTATGTTTATCCTACTAATAATAGAACTAGAACATGAATATGAACACCTATTCGAGAGGAACAAACTACTATTATCATGGTTAACAAGTTGATCATGGAACTTTCTATAATTTTATTGAATCTTCAGGATTCCCATTGTCGAAATTTTTTTTGAATTCAAAATGATTATAAAATCATCCACAAACAAAATATGAGTTACACTGTTTCGGTGAAACCAACATCTATAAAAAATATAACAACCACTCTAAAGTCCTATGTTGATCATGATGCTAAAACCATATTGTGAAATAATAAAAATAGAGGGAGACAAGTGGTCTCCATGCCTCAGGACAAACCATAATTTAAAAACTCCTCAATTTCCCCCAATAAATGAAACTGAAATCTAGGAGGAATTGATGAACCTAAAAATGATGTTCATAGACATGGAAAACAATCTGATTTTCATAAGTACATTGAAGATAATGTTCCAATCACCACTATCACATTATTTATCCATATACATCTTGATGACCATGTTAGAACCATGACATTCATCATTTATATCACCAATCATGTCCTTGGCCAATGTGATCACTCCTCAGATCGACCTACCCCTGACAAAACACTATTGCTCCAGAAAACTCCAGCATGTTATTTGGAAAGATATGCAGGCATTAATGACACTATCCTTCAATTTATTAGTGAATTTTCACAAAATAACCGGTCTATTGTGATGAATTTATGTGGTATATTTTAAATTAGGAAGGATCAAAAACGATGTTACATAATCCATGTGATGACGGATGCCACCTCAGAAGAAGTCTTGGACAAACCTATTTGTTATTAGGATTGACAAAGATCCAATAACATTTGAAGAACGTCCATGGAAAAGAATCATGTCGTGGGGAACATTCAGGGTTTATCCCTATCATCACCTCCAACACTTCCAAATTGTAACACCCGAGATTTTTATGAGTAATATTTTGTTTTTAATATATCATCAAAGGAATCTTTCACTACATACTATATTGGATTACTTTACACGCAATGGCGACCTTCCTCGATAGCTTGCGTCGTACGCAATACCGAGTTTCACTAAACAACGATATGCTATTAAAATATTATTAAAACTAGCCGTTATGAATAGTAATAACCACTTTTTGAAATTTTATAAATTTTATTTTTTAAAATGGACTTCATTTTTGGATTTGGAATACCGAAATTAGCCTGGGATGAAATTTTGGTATTTTTCTTAAAACTTTCAATTTTTGATGAATAATGAAACCACTATGTGGTAGGTTAAAAACTGAATTTTGCATAAAACTTAATTTTACCGCTTCTGTGAATGGAATTTAGAAAATCCGACAGACATGGTTGATATCAGTAAGTAAAATGTGGTTCAATGAGATAAAAATAATTTTTTTGTGAATAGTAACTTTTTACTTTTTTTTACCACGGTTAATAGTAAATTGGGTAACTAAGGGTAAATATGATATTACTATTACCCTAACACATGTCCTAATTCTATTGGATAAGTGTAATTCGACCAAAAACAACCTTATGAATATAATATGACCATTTAGGTCCACTTGGATTAGATTATGACATTTAATATTATTTTATTTAATGAATAGTTAAAATAGTTAAAATCAAAGTTTAATAACTAAAACATTTTTAATATGGGGTTATACATAAGATAAATTCGACTATAAATATTCATTAGAAATCTAAAAACATTTCCTACATAATGGTATTTTATTTATAATTTTTAGACATTAATTAATTTAATTTATTTATGACACAATTATGATGTAGTAATTATCTTATTTATGAAATATTGACATAATTGACGTTATAAACACCAAACTAAATGTAATTTGAGACTTTTTATGAATTAAACAAATTTTTTAGGTTACTATGATATATTAGTGTTGATTTAATCAACTTTGTTCGAACATATAATTCTGTTATGACTTTCACAAAAATCATATATCAAATAGTGTCAAAATTGACACAAAATAGTTTTTAAATGAAATATTATATTATTAATTGTTATTTTATTCCTAAAAATCTATGTTTCGGCCAACTGACTTAGATAATGATATATATATTAATAATAAACAATTTGGGGTTCGTTTGGCATGTTATAGTAAGTGTATTAACCATATAGTGAAAGAAACCAAAAAGACACGGTAAAAGTTAAATTATTTAACTTAGAGTTAAATCTAATTGATAAGGTTAAAATAATACCCTAAACTTTTCTATATCCTATTGGTTGATAGGCTTTCGACCCTTACCCACATTATCTTCTAAATAAGACCCTTTTGAACCATTATAAACCGATTTTGACTTTAATATAAAATAATATTTTGAGATATTCCTAAGGTGCCCCTCTCCTCCCTTATAAAAGGGCACCTCCTCCCCCTCCTCCTCACACCACTTTGAGCACTCAAGCTCGGCCAAACCCAGCCATTTTCTCCTCTCCACTTCCCTAGAATAATCCTAGAGGTCCTGGTCTTCTTCAAATACCAATCTTAGTTCCCTAAGTGGAGGATTCAAAGAGGCGTTCCAAAGAAGAGGTAATATCTGTTACCGATCTTTTCAATTTCTTTCTTCTTCAACTTCTTCTCCTTTAGTTTTTTCATGATAAAGTATTAACATCAGTATAAATTACATACTGATATGTTATTATAAATATGAAACAACCCTAATTCACCTTCTATCCATCCTACGGAAAAATGAAATCACCGCGCGTGCGTACGTACGGAATACCGTCTCCACGCCGTGGTGTAATCTATTTTCCACCGTCACTTTACAAGGATGGGTATAATGGTGTAATGAGTAACTATTTATGATTATTATAAATTAATATTAATACTGAAATAATATATATATATACTCCAATACAATTCCACGATCATAGGAATGATATCATCACTCGTGCGTACGTACGGAATACCGTCTCCACGATGTGAAGCGACTCGTTCTACATGATCATCATTACATAATAATTATATAAATGATTTTAATGAATAAATATGATATATGTTACACTAATAACATTATGGATATAATTTTTCTATAACCTTAAAAGAATAATAAGAATTTATTCGGCAAAACACGCATAAGAACAAAAGGCAATAAAAACCCGAGTAACAAGTAACAATGAAATATTACTAACAAGATGCTAAGAATATGACCATATATGATATAATATCAATATTTATGATTCTGGAATAAGACAATAACATTATTTAAACCATTATACAGGTGCTTCGGACATGTACAAAGCAAATCGGACCTAAAGTAAGGGAAATATCACAATCTCATTTTTATCCGAGATTGTTTATTCATAAGTATTTACTGGGGTGTATTTTATCATCCACATCCATGTTTCATCAATATGTAATATTATTTCCCTCCACCTACAATTTTTTAAATCCATTTTTACCCTTCCGTGAGTTTTTAGTAATATGTATGAAAGGAATATTTTGTCGTTTTTCGTACAAGGTACTTTTTGACTTTTCTGACAAAAGTACAAAGAATGTTTTTTTAACTTATACGGCATGAATAGATTTTTAAAACATTATTTCCAAGAAACTTCCTTTACAAGTTTTCAAGTTTATTTTTAATCAACTTCTTTTATTTTAATGTCGTATGACATGTTATGAAGGGAAAAATGTTTTTGAAGTAGAAAGGATATTTTCCTCAAGAATGAAGTTCAAGTGTTTTATCAAAATTATTTTCCATCTAATATGATAAAGGGTTCTGTTTTTATCCCTATTATTACATGGATTTGATTATGTTGTGATGGAAATATTTTTATGAATTCCTTTATCTTATATGAATTGTTTTAAGATGTCATGTGGTTTAAGAATCCCATTTTTATTACATGGGTTACGGTATGATGTATGGTTTATGATTATGTGGCACACATAAGAAAGGATTCATTATAAGATGGGTGGGACCTATATCTCCCTCCAATTCATTGGGTAAATAT
The DNA here is from genome assembly GCA_963277665.1 of Viscum album. Taxonomy (NCBI): domain Eukaryota; kingdom Viridiplantae; phylum Streptophyta; class Magnoliopsida; order Santalales; family Viscaceae; genus Viscum; species Viscum album. The sequence continues at coordinate 1,016,371,647 of OY728140.1, read as the reverse complement.
TTTATATCTCATGAGATAGACATGGCTGGAATGGTAGGTTATACCGGTTTAGTGAAACAGGACTGGAACGAGGGTGACTCAGTTCAGAAAGGGACTTTTTCCACTGAGATAGTCTTGGCAATGAGTCATGACTAACAAGAAATGATTTTACATGATTATGTGTGCATTCCACAAAGTTTCAAGTTTTATGTTATGATTATGGGGATATCATTTTCACTTCTATGATTTTTTCCATGTTAAGATATTATGATCACTTTTGCAGGTTATGATTTTCAAAAAGATATGATATGATTTTTATTTCATTTATTTTCCCTTGCTGAGCATTTGAGCTCACCCTTTTATGTTTTCTTTTCCCTAGGTCAGGAAGATGGATATTAAGTAGAATATGCTAAAAGGGACCCTAGATATGATGAAATAAATGGTAGACACTGTATAAGATTTATGAACCAGTTGTTTATGTTTCCCAGTTTCTAAAGACACTATACCTATACGGTCCTTTGTGGTTTTGACATATGTTGTAATAAGTGTGATTCAATTTTGAAGTATTAACAATGTATGTAAAGTATGGGTCGTTATAGTTGGTATCAGTGGAAAGGTATAGTCAACCTTTGGAAACTAGGATGTGAAAGCCTTAGTAAGAACTCTAAGGATAAGTATAAGCGTAGAACACAATCTTAGTGTTTTAGAAATGGCCATGAATACCCTAGGATAAGACCTTAAGTGTGAAATTTTATTCTTGAATTATGTGGTTTTCCTATTATAATTAGTGTTGCTCACACTATTCTTCTTGGTTTTAGTCAATGGCTGGAACCCGAAGGAACCGTGTTAATGCGGAATGCGATGGGCAATGCAATGATTGTCCCCCCGAGCAACCAAATGATATGGGAGCTTGAATGAAAAATCTTGTAGCCCTGCTCACAGAACGTTCTCAAGCTATGAATCATGCAGGACTTCCAAACGAGCAAAGGAAGGAGAAACATTCTGTTGAATCCTTCATGAGGCAGCGTCCACCTTCTTTCAGCGGGTCTACTGATCCATTAGTTGCTGAACAATGGATTAGTACTACGGAAAAGATATTTTCAGTTCTTCAATGTTCTGAGCATGATAAAGTCATCTTAGCAGTGTATCGTTTGGAAGGAGATGTTTATCAATGGTGGAATCTTATTAAGAATACGAGGCAAAGAGATGAAATTGAGTATATGGAATGGGATGAGTTCAAGAACTTATTTTTCAATAAGTACTTCCCTCGTATTCTCCGAACAAAGATGGAGAAAGTGTTTCTTGAACTGAAGAAAAGGGATGATGAATCTGTTAGTACCTATGAAGCAAATTTTACAAGACTTGCAAGGTACGCTTCTGGTATTATTATCCAACCTGAGATTAAGATCTATCGATTCGTTAGTGGCTTAAAACCAAGTCTTCGAAGGGCGTTAGCCATAAGGGACTTCAATATCTACGAGGAAATCGTTCGATGTTCTCTCAAAGTCGAGATGGAGATTGGAGTAACCCATCAGTCACATGGGTTTGATAAGAAGAGGAAGATGGAATTCAAAGGAAAATCTAAAGAGAACACTAAAAAGAAGATGAGCTTCCCCTTATGCTCAAAGTGTGGAAAGAAACATGGAGGTAGTTGTCTTAAAGGGACAAGTAAATGTTTCAAATGTGGAAAGGAAGGTCATCGGGCATTTGAATGCCGCGATAATGGGAAGAAGATGTCTAATGATGCAAACAAAGGAAGGGATACACAGAATGAACCTACTACACTTCAATGTTTCATGTTCAAGGAGATGGGGCATTATGCCAATCAATGCCCAAATCCAAGGGTTGATGATGATGGTCGACGTCAACAAAATCATAAGGCTAAAGACAAAGGAAAGTCACATGCAATTTCTATCAGCGATGTGGAGTATGATAACGAAGTGGTGAAAGGTACACTTACCATCCACTCTAAAGTAGAAAATGTTTTATTTGATTCTGGATCCACCCACTCTTTTATTTATGAAAAATTTGCTAAGGGTATCACCGTACTACCTCAACAATTAGATGTTGAGTTAGCTGTGACAACACCTAATGGCACAACAGTCGCATCAAAAGTTTATAATTCTTCTCCGATCGAAGTTTGTGGGAAAGTGATTCCTGAAAATCTTGTGATCCTTCCTTTAGTGGAATTTGATGTGATTCTTGGCATGGATTGGCTTTCTCTCAATGGAGCTCATATCAATTTCCAAAGAAGGGAAGTCACATTTCATATTCCAGATCAATCTATGATCATCTATCAATGCAAGGATGAACATAACCTTCCAGTGGAAATTCCTTCCATCATATGGGTCTTGATTCCACTAAATGAAGGTTATTTATCTCAAATGGTTGGTGAGAAACTCACGATTAAGAATATGCCCATTTTACGGGAGTTTGATGATGTATTTCCGGAGGAATTACCGGGTCTTCCACCAAATCGTGAAGTTGAGTTTTCAATAGAACTTGTACCGGGCGCTTTTCCAATTTCAAAGACACCTTATAGAATGTCCCCAAATGAGTTGCAAGAATTGAAGAAGCAACTCCAAGAGAATCTTGATAAGGGATTCATACGCCCTAGTGCGTCACCTTGGGGAGCACCAGTTCTATTTGTTAAGAAGAAAGATGGATCAATGAGACTCTGCATTGATTATCGAGAACTTAAAAAGATCACTATCAAGAACAAATATCCTCTCCCACGCATTGATGACTTATTTGACCAACTACGCGGAGCTCAATACTTTTCCAAGATTGATCTTTGTTCAGGGTATCATTAATTAAGGGTCAAAAGGGAGGATATACCAAAGACAGATTTCCGTACAAGGTATGGACACTATGAATTTATAGTGATGCCATTTTGTCTTACTAATGCCCCTGCTATCTTCATGGATCTAATGAATAGAGTCTTTAGAGACTATCTTGATCAATTTGTGGTAGTCTTTATAGACGATATTATTTTCTATTCAAAGAGCAAGGAAGAACATGAAGATCACTTGAGAATTATATTGAAGACCCTGAGAAAGGAGAATCTTTATGCCACATTTACCAAGTGTGAATTTTGGCTTCAAAAAGTTGCATTTTTGGGTCACATAATCTCAAAAGAGGGGATATCTGTGGATCCAGCAAAAACAGAGGTTATCGAAAGATGGTCAAGACCAACAACAGTAACTGAGATCCAAAGTTTTCTTGGTTTGGCTGGATATTATCGACGTTTTGTAAAGGATTTTTCACGATTATCTAATCCACTCACCAAGTTGACTCGGAAAGTAGTTAATTTTGTTTGGACAGAGGAATGTGAAGAGAATTTCAAGGAGTTGAAAAGAAGGTTATCCAGTGCACCTGTCCTCACACTGCCTTGTAGTGGAGAAAGGTTTGTGATCTACAGTGATGCATCCAAGAAGGGATTGGGATGTGTTCTTATGAAAAATGATATGGTGATAGCTTATGCCTCACGACAGTTGAAAATCCATGAGAAAAATTACCCAACTCATGATTTGGAGTTAGCTGCGGTAATCTTTGAATTAAAGATTTGGAGGCATTACCTTTATGGTGAAAGGTGTGATATTTATACTGATCATAAAAGTTTAAAGTATATTTACACACAAAAGGAGTTGAATATGCGTCAAAGAAGATGGTTGGAGCTGATTAAGGATTACGACTGCTCAATCCATTACCACCCTGGGAAAGCAAACAAGGTGGCATATGCATTAAGTCGACAAGACCATGCTAGTTTATCCATGATGAGGATCACAAAGGATCCAATATTTATGGATTTACAAAGGATGGATCTTGGAATTATAATGGAAGGGGAAAAATCTTATCTTTCTCAAATGAATGTTCAACCATCTATACATGCGAAGATTAAGGAGGCACATAAAGAAGATGTCGAGTAACAAAAGAAGGTGAGAAATGTTCCTGAATTCAACCTTGATTGTGATGGGATAATAAAGTTCAGGAATCAGGTTTGTGTTCCTCCCATCCCTGAATTAAAGAAGGAGCTGCTGGATGAGGCTCATAGTTCATCATTCTCTATTCATCCTGGAAGCACGAAGATGTATAGAGACCTGAAAGAGTACTTCTGGTGGGATGGCATGAAAAGAGATGTTGCTGAATATGTCTCTCGATGCTTGGTTTGTCAACAAGTTAAAGCTGAGAGACAGAAGTCTAAGGGGATGTTACAACCATTACCCATACCCGAATGGAAATGGGAAAACATCACTATGGACTTTGTCACAGGACTTCCTAAAACATACAAAGGCAATAATGCTATTTGGGTCATAGTTGATCGTCTTACAAAGTCTGCACACTTCATTGCTATTAGAGAGGATTTCTCTCTAGATCAGCTTGCCAGGATATATGTAAAGGAAGTGGTAAGATTGCATGGAGTACCACTTTCTATTATATCTGATCGGGATCCGAGATTTACCTCGAAGTTCTGGCGAAGTCTTCAGCATACTCTATATACAGAGTTGAGTTTCAGCACTGCTTATCATCCCCAGACAGACGGTCAGTCTGAGGGTACAATTCAAACCCTAGAAGATATGTTTAGAGCTTGCTCTATGGATTTCAAAGGAGGTTGGGATCAACACCTACCTTTGGTGGAATTTTCATATGATAATAGCTTTCACTCCAGTATTCAGATGGCTCCTTATGAAGCTCTCTATGGAAAGAAATGAAGGACTCCAACTTGCTGGGATGAAGTTGGGGATAGAAAGCTATTAGGACCTGATCCCGTTGATGAAATGGCAGAAAAGGACAGATCTATTCAACAACACATAAGAGCAGCTCAGAGTCGACAGAAAAGTTATGCCGACAACCGAAGAAAAGACCTAGAGTTTGAAGTGGGTGATAAGGTGTTCTTACGAATATCTCCCTGGAAGAGGGTTATGAGATTTGGAAAGAAGGGGAAGTTGAGCCCTAGATATATCGGTCCTTTCGAAATACTGGATCGTGTCGGGAAGGTAGCTTACCGATTGGCGCTTCCACCGAATCTCCCTCAAGTTCATGATGTGTTCCATGTATCTCTCCTGAGAAAGTACATACCAGATCCTTCACATGTACTCAGCTTAGAAGTTATACCGCTGGAGCAAGATCTTTCTTATGAAGAACAGCCGATAGAGATTCTGGATCGTAGCGAAAAAGTCCAACAAAACAAGACCACTCGATTGGTGAAAGTTTTATGGAGGAACCACCAACTTGACGAAGCTACGTGGGAGCTTAAGGATATGATGAGGGAGAAGTATCCTCATCTGTTTGTTACAAAGTGACGAATTTCGAGGGCGAAATTCTTTTTAAGGGGGTAAATGTAACACCCGATATTTTTATGAGTAATATTTTGTTTTTTATATATCATCAAAGGAATATTTCACTACATACTATCTTGGCTTACTTTACACGCAATCTCGACCTTCCTCGATAGCTTGCGTCGTACGCAATACCGAGTTTCACTAAACTAAAATATGCTATTAAAATATTATTAAAATTAGCCGTTATGAATAGTAATAACCACTTTTTAAAATTTTATAAATTTTATTTATTAAAATGGTCTTCATTTTTGGATTCAGAATACCGAAATTAGCCTAGGGTGAAATTTTGGTATTTTTCTGAAAACTTTCAATTTTTGATGAATAGTGAAACCACTAAGTGGTAGGTTAAAAACTGAATTTTGCATAAAACTTAATTTTACCGCTTTTGTGAATGGAATTTGGAAAATCTGACAAAAACGGTTGATATCAATAAGTAAAATGTGGTTCAGTGAGATAAAAATAATTTTCTGGTGAATAGTTACTTTTTACTTTTTTTACCACGGTTAATAGTAAATAGGGTAACTAAGGATAAATATGATATTACTATTACCCTAACACATGTCCTAATTCTATTGGATAAGTGTAATTCGACCAAAAACAACCTTGTGAATATCATATGACCATTTAGGCCCACTTGTATTAGATTATGACATTTAATATTATTTTATTTAATGAATAGTTAAAATAGTTAAAATCAACGTTTAATAACTAAAAAAATTTTAATATGGGGTTATAAATAAGATAAATTCGACTATAAATATTCATTAGAAACATAAAGATATTTCCTACATAATGGTATTTTATTTATAATTTTTAGACATTAAATAATTTAATTTATTTATGACACAATTATGATGCAGTAATTATCTTATTTATGAAATATTGACATAATTGATGTTATAAACACCAAAATAAATGTAATTTGAGACTTTTTATGAATTAAAAAAATTTCTAGGTTACTATGATATATTATTGTTGATTTAATCAACTTGGGTCGAACATATAATTCTGTTATGACTTTCACAAAAATCATATATCAAATAGTGTCAAAATTGTCACAAAATAGTTTTTAAATCAAATATTATATTATTAATTGTTATTTTATTCCTAAAAATCTAAGGTTCGGCCAAATGACATATATAAGGATATATATATATTAATAATAAACAATTTGGGGTTCGTTTGGCATGTTATAGTAAGTGTATTAACCATATAGTGAAAGAAAACAAAAAGACACAGTAAAAGTTAAATTATTTAACTTAGAGTTAAATCTAATTGATAAGGTTAAAATAATACCCTAAACTTGTCTAAATCCTATTGGTTGATAGGATTTAGACCAATACCCACTTTATCTTCTAAATAAGACCCTTTGGAACCATTATAAATCGATTTTGACTTTAATATAAAATAATATTTTGAGATATTCCTAAGGTGCCCCTCTCCTCCCTTATAAAAGGGCACCTCCTCCCCCTCCTCCTCACACCAATTTGAGCACTCAAGCTCGGCCAACCCCTGAAATTTTCTCCTCTCCACTTCCCTAGAAAAATCCTAGAGGTCCTGGTCTTCTTCAAAGACCAATCTTAGTTCCCTAAGTGGAGGATTCAAAGAGGCGTTCCAAAGAAGAGGTAATATCTGTTACCGATCTTTTCAATTTCGTTCTTCTTCAACTTCTTCTCCTTTAGTTGTTTCATGATAAAGTAATAACATCAGTATTACTTACATACTGATATGTTATTATAAATATGAAACAACCCTAATTCACCTTCTATCCATCCTACGGAAAAATGAAATCACCGCGCGTGCGTACGTACGGAATACCGTCTCCACGCCGTGGTGTAATCTATTTTCCACCATCACTTTACAAGGATGGGTATAATGGTGTAATGAGTAACTATTTATGATTATTATAAATTAATATTGATACTGAAATAATATATATATATACTCCAATACAATTCCACGATCATAGGAACTATATCATCACTCGTGCGTACGTACGGAATACCGTTTCCACGATGTGAAGCGACTCGTTCTACATGATCATCATTACATAATAATTATATAAATGAATTGAATGAATAAATATGATATATGTTACACTAATACCATTCTGGATATAAGGTATCTATAACCTTAAAATAAGAATAAGAATTTATTCGGCAAAACACGCATAAGAACAAAAGGCAATAAAAACCCGAGTAACAAGTAACAATGAAATATTAGTAACAAAAAGCTAAGAATATGACCATATATGATATCATATCGATATTTATGATTCTGGAATAAGTAAATAACATTATTTAAACAATTATACAGGAGTTTCAGACAAGTACAAAGAAAATCGGAACTAATGTAAGGGAAATATCACAATCTCATTTTTATCCGAGATTGTTTATTCATAAGTATTTACTGGGGTGTATTTTATCATCCACATCCATGTTTCATCAATATGTAATATTATTTCCCTCCACCTAAAATTGTTTAAATCCATTTTTAGCCTTCGGTGAGTTTTTAGTAATATGTATGAAAGGAATCTTTTGTCGTTTTTCGTACGAGGTACTTTTTGACTTTTCCGACAAAAGTATGAAGAATGTTTTTTTAACTTATACGGCATGAATGGATTTTTAAAACATTATTTCCATGAAACGTCCTTTACAAGTTTTCATGTTTATTTTTAATCAACTTCTTTTATTTTAAAGTCATATGACATGTTATGAAAGGAAAAATGTTTTTGAAGTAGAAAGGATATTTTCCTCAAGAATGAAGTTCAAGTGTTTTATCAAAATTATTTTCCATCTAATATGATAAGGGGTTCTGTTTTTATCCCTATTATTACATGGATTTGATTATGTTGTGATGGAAATATTTTTATGAATTCCTTTATCTTATATGAATTGTTTTATGATGTCATGTTGTTTAAGAATCCCATTTTTATTACATGGGTTACGCAATGATGTATGGTTTATGATTATGTGGCACACATAAGAAAGGATTCATTATAAGATGGGTGGGACCTATATCTCCCTCCAATGCATTGGGTAAAGATTTTATATCTCATGAGATAGACCTGGCTGGAATGGTAGGTTATACCGGTTCAGTGAAACAGGACTGGAACGAGGGTGACTCGGTTCAGAAAGGGACTTTGTCCACTAAGATAGTCTTGGCAATGAGTAATGACTAACAAGAAATGATTTTCCATGATTATGTGTGCATGCCACAAAGTTTCAAGTTTTATGTTATGATTATGGGGATCTCATTTTCACTTCTATGATTTGTTCCATGTTAAGATATTATGATCTCTTTTGCAGGTTATGATTTTCATAAAGATATGATATGATTTTTATTTCCTTTATTTTCCCTTGCTGAGCATTTGAGCTCACCCTTTTATGTTTTCTTTTCCCCAGGTCAGGAAGATGGATATTAAGTAGAATATGCTAAAAGGGACCCTAGATATGATGAAATAAATGGGAGACACTGTAGAAGATTTATGAACCAGTTGTTTATGTTTCCCAGTTTCTAAAGACACTATACCTATACGGTCCTTTGTTGTTTTGTCATATGTTGTAATAAGTGTGCTTCAATTTTGAAGTATTAACAATATATGTAATGTATGGGTCGTTATACAAATCACATGAAATATATTATAAAACAATTATTACCCCCACTCAGGATAATGTTGGGAACCACCTGCAAGATAACCTTAACAGCTTATGGATACCCACCGAACATGCGTGGGTTGTGTCATTCAAGAAGATCCCTAAAATAAAAGAAATCCAAGGCACCATCATTTTTGGAATTTTATGTATAGTAACTGTCGTGATTGATAATTTTGGGTCTTTAGACCCTTCATTTACCTTTTATACAGGCTTAAATATAAATTGTGTTTTGGTATCCCTACCAAATCTATCTCAATCTATCTTTCTCTCATTTCATCAGTTCATGGTTAAGAATCATTTTAGACGGAGTATCATTTATGAGGGACAATGATCGATAAACTTTTTCATCCCAACTCTCCTCTAGTGAGGCTTCTATTTTATCAATTTCTACTTTGATCTTGTCCATATCATCAAAACATTGTGGTTTATAAGAGAACCAAACCTAGAGGTCCTACTTTAGACGACTATTTTTATTTTGAATATTGGCCCATCATGACCTTGGAACCAGAATTTTTCAGGACACCACCAACACATTTTAGTAACATAGATTTACATTCCATATATAGAAGAAATAAAAATGGCCCTCTCTTTCTGATAGGTAAGAGATAAAAACAAGACTGGTTTAATTGTATTAGATACCATAGGTAAGATTAATTACCTTTGAGTTAGAGATTATTGAAATAGTCTGCTCAATGACCAACCATCCATCTAAATGACACCATGTACATTTTTTTCATTTCCTTTTGATTAACTAAGTGAACTGGTCTCTAATAAAACCCGCATTAATGAGCCCTTTACAAGGCATGAAGACATAATAGGAGTCACTTTCAGAGTGGTTTAAGGGTCCTCTCCCCTTCTTCTATAATGGTTCAGAAATTATATGAATCTCACCAACCACAAACCATGAAGAATTACCTCTATCAAAATCATATAGGCCATTCCATAGATATATCCTAATTACATCAACAAAACTTCAATAGACAAAAGAGACTATGAAACTACACGTGTTTAATGACACCTTTGAAGTTATGTGTTGATCTAAGGCAACGATCCAGTCCCTTGAGCTAAACATGTCACATTAAAGAAATATATAAGATTTAAGAAGGTGAGATTTTAGATTTTCATACATTGTAACACTCTTATAGAAGTCACATATTTTTGAGAACCTTTTCTAGGTTCTAACACTACTACAAGAGAGATTTTGTGCATTTGAACTTCTATCAAAATCATGTCAGTTTGGACTGATGAAACCATGCCATGAGCATTCCAAGAGAAGAAATTAATCATTTGTCTAGCAGTCACCTGGATGTATCCCAATCAGAATATTTCTTCTTAGGCTTGGAGGGGGAAATAGATAATTATTGTGAGATCTTCGATCTTTCGCATGTGAAAACTCCATTTTGTGTTAGTAGAAGAGTACTGTAAGAGGGGAAAGACAGATTTGTGGTTTAGAAAGAAGCTCTCTTGTAATTCATGAGAGAATAATTTGATGTTTAACTCTCTTTGGGGTTCTCTATATGTGAATAAATGGATTCCCCCCTTAGAGGAATGAATATGAGGTGCCTCAATCTAGAGAGCGGGCACACAAGAAATCTGAGAACAAAGCCACCCCTCTGGTATGTTGTTCTTCTTGTAGATTTATTCCTTATTGATAATAGAGAGAGTAAAATCTAGTAATTTGGAGGAAGGGACTCGATCACATCGAAAATGAAAAGGGTAGATTATTTCCTATATTCCATGAGGTAACACAAGAGAGACTGTCGCTAAATTCATGGGAGCCTCAAATTGGATAAGGTGTGGTTATAATAAAGGCCCTAATTCCAAGATAGCTGAATACCCGGAAGTAATAGATATGGAAGGGTCCACCATAGTCCATGAAATAAAGGGTTCATAAGGAACACTAGAACCATGGAAAGCTAGTTGACCACCAGAATCCTCTAGAGGGGGAGACATCTTCCCAGGTGTGCCATAGGAGGGAGGGATAACACTGTTGTTAGGAGAATGTATTGGGCTAATACTTACCTTTTGTTGATGATTCCAACAAAATAGTTGAGTGTGACCTAATAGATTGGGTAAAGAATAGAAACTTGGAGGAGACCAGAAAATGAAATATTAGATCTAGGAGAAATGTCCATATACATTGAAAATGATATAATCTAAAAGAGGCTGATATAAGTCTATCTCAACAGAGATCACAACCAGGACTGATTCTTCCATCTAAAGAGTCTGATCATGCACATACATAACAAACCCCATTGAATCTCAAATGGAATAGAGAAAAGAAATTTTATGAAATGGGAGGGGAAGACCCGAAAAGATGAGCCACTTTTTAGTGATTGAATATTCCAATGCTTGATGCACCTCAATCGTTCCTTATGATAGACTAAAGCGCAACATGCAAAAGTATCATTATGTGAAGCACTAGTCTCTGACAAAATAATCTTTTGAATGAATTGATAAGAATTAAGGATTGCAATCTAGGAATAAAACATGATCTAGATAAAAAAACCCCCAAGAGACATCAAAGCATTGAATGTCCTACAACGGAGACTTTTTTTCTCCAAACCGCACCACCAAAATCTAGAGAAGGAGACATGTTGCATCCTAGAAATTTAGCTATGGAATGTTGATCTCAAATGAATTTCCATTTGAAGATCCATATATAATTTATATGGAGGCCTCTGGGAAAGAAGGTTCTGAGAGTGATGAAGAACTTTTGAGGGAATCTTGGAATGATCATTGAGAACCCAACAAGTGCCACAAAATGTCAAGAAAAAGATATAGAGGAGCTTCATCAGGTAGGATGAAGGCCGCAGGAACTAGGGGAAGCTTCACCACTGAGAGAGATAGAGTTAGAGAAGAAACATACGAAAAATATATATAAAATGGAATTCGCATGAAGGGTGATCTCTAGAGTGAATGAAGCCATCTCTCCCTAATCAATTTTGTGTGTCTCATATACAATAGTAAAAAATATTGCATTTTAATTCAAAAATACTATTTTTCGATGTTATTTATATTGATATATTATAATTATAAATGGTTATAATGTATAATTAAATAAGTTTTTTATAATTTAATCTAATTTTTTTATTTGGAATTAATTTCAAATTGGAATTATATATAAACACGTGCCAATATTTTGATGGTTTTTACTTAAAAATAATTTTCTCATTTTGGAAATAGGGATTAAATTTATATTTATTAAGGAAACTACTAGGTTTTTAATTTGAAAAAGTGGATTCCATATTTGGAATCCTAAATTCCAAATTATGTAAATAGACCATTTAAATATTTTGTACAATATAAATAGTAACTTTCTTAATTATTTTAATTACCACTATTAAGGGTAAATCAGGTAATTAAACGTAAAAATAATATTATAATAATATAAAACTAACCTAAAACATGTTGTTACATAATTGGATGTGTGTTGCCTGACCATAAGAATATTTTGGTCTATTTTTGGATCACATGGAGCTACATTGTTGACATGAATTCATTTATAAAATTATATTCAATAAATAGTCATTTTTATTCAATTTTTTTATAAACTAATGTATTTTAATATATAGTTATATAGGGGATCTCTTTGACAATAAATAGTCATTGTAAAGATAAAACTATTACCTACATCATGGTAATTTAGTTATAATTTTTAAAATTAAATAATTATATTGAATCATGACACTATGAAGATGTATCAATTTAATAATAAATGAAAGAATCAAATAAATGTTATTATAAAAATTAAATCAAACATTATTTTGAATAATATATGTCATAACAAGCTTTTATGGTTAATTTTTACATTGAAATTATTATTTAACAGAGTTTGTACAACCTTATCTTCATGTTATGAAATTTTTAAAAGTAAACTAATGTATAGTTTCAAAATTAACTCTATTGTTATTGGAAAATATAAAATATATTATTTAATTTAATAAAATTACTAAAAACATAATATTCACAAAATGTTTCGAATAAGTCCAAATATTTAGTAAATTGAACTATTTTTTAGGATTTTTGAAATTTTATGGGGATTAAATTAAGCTACAAAGTGTAACTAACATAATATCATAGTAGGATTTAAAAGGGTAAAATAATTGTTAAACCAATATGATAGGTAATTAAAAAATTTCAAAACATTTGAAATTTTAATTATATCGTGATTTTTCCTCAAAAACCGTATTATACTCTAAATAAATGATTTTGGACCATTTGGATCTGAAATGTAATTTATATCAACATAATAGTTTAAGAGTTTCCAAGGGTTCCCCTTCCATCTCATATAAAATGGTAATCACTATTCCCTAATCGTCACACATACAATGACTTTTATATAGGCCAATAAATGACCAAAAATCTTCATAGATTCCATCCGCACATTCTTGAGGCCATATTTCGGGTAAAAAAACTCCTCATAGAGGTGTTATATTAAACTGTAAAGGTGATCACTAAAGAATATGAATCATTTTTATATCCTTCTATTTTATTTCTTCTTCCACTTACTCTAAATATTATTATTCAAAGATAGAATAATAAATCAAATATTATAAATATACTAGGATTTTATTATTGTAATATCATCACCTAAATTCATCCCTAATTTCATTTAATGGTAAATGAACATTTTGTTCGTGTTTACGGCGGACTACCGCCAGGTTAACAAATATAGTTTTTTTCATTACTGTCTCTAAAAAATGGTTATAATGATGTAAAAAATGATTATATATATGATATTAATGACATATTTATTATTTATATTGAAAAATATTTCTATTATGTTCTTACCTTCCATGAACATAAAAACGATAGTATCGTTCGTTCATGGGATTGAACTATCACCCCTGGAAGTGATGTGAATCATTTTTATTCCCCAAATCTCATGTATGATTTATATAAGTATATTTAAATTATTATTGTTAGGATAATAATTTAATTATAATTAAGTAATGATAAAATAATAATTACCATATTTTCATAATGATAAATAAAAAATGGAAACATTACTCATGTGTATGTATGGATTACCGTCTCCATGATTGTAGTGTTTCTTATTTTTTATATACATATTTAATGAATATATTTAAAAGTATAATTGATTTATTAATTTTTTTCATATATTATAAATATTATTTGGGAGATTATAGACATATGTCCACATGGTCTATTGATATCAATCAAAGTTCATTTTCAACTCAAGTATAGAATATCATCGAAACATATTATATGAAAATAAGTAATTATGTATTTTTTATTACATGGTAATAACTGAGATCATAGGAATAATAAAATTGATATAGGTTATCCATATAGATTAAATGATAATAACTTTATTTTTCTGGAACCTAACTATTGTATGTGATGAGAAAAACTTAAGGTTAGGTATTTCTGCTCAATATCATTTCATTAAGCCATTTCTGGATAATGTAAACCGTTATTATTTTATAAGGTGTATATACTACCACAATGACATTTCATAAAAATATTTTATCTATAAAAATGATATTTATATATTTGTTAAATGTATTAATTAATAGAGAGAAATATTTAAATGTCCAAAGTGGTATGGTACCCCATGAACATTAAAATATTTAATTATCAAATCATTTGATCATGGTATTAATTTACATGTTTATTTATATGGATATAAAAGAATTATACATGACATTTTATATATATCATTATTTTTTTATATTTTTTAAAAATAGAATTTTGTTTTAGAAATGTTTTTTATTTCCATAGAAAATGATAAAAGTAATGTTTTTTGTTTTAATCTATACGATGAAAACAAATTATCTCCCACAATAAAAATTATTTTATACTTGGATTCCTTTAAAAGAAATAATGTTTTTAAAAGGAAAGAAATCACTTATTAATTTTTTTGGGTATATTTGTATCGTAAATGGTTTCTTAAATAAAATTTAAGTTTTATAAGAAAATGTGTTTCATAGGTGATTCAAAGATGTGTACAAAAGATTTTTGTGAATACTTAAATATTACATGAAAATTATATGAAAAGGGTGAACTTGATATAGATTTTACGCATGGTTTATCCTAATTATATCTCATTTATGAGCCTGACACAACTAATACTAAGGTTTGATCCCCATTATTGATCATTGTTGAGCTCATTAAAGATTACATAGAGGGCTGGGCCATGTTATAGCTCACAGGTGAGCCTCATATATCTTATACGAAGGGGGATCCCCATTATAGATCTTCAATTAGGAAGTCATCCATATGATTATTCCAATTGTAAGAGGTTTTAAATGGTTTTATGTATATCATTATCTATGTAACCTAAATTTGGTTAAATTGATTTCTATTTTTTTTAATTTTTTTCATTAAGAAAAAAGTATGAGTTTTATTCATGTAAAATTGTATTGTTTCATTTTATCAAAGACAGTTAAATGGGTTACCATGTTTAACTAATATAATGGTTTCTTTCTTCTTATGTCCCTTTTCTATCATTTGTTACTATCCTAAATTTTAAAATGTTTGACATAGGTCTTAATATGAGTAAGAACGAACAATATTCGATGATGAAACTACTGAGGATTATTCATGAAAGTAAATCATTCTTTTTTATTAAAAGGATTTCCTTCAGTGAAAAAATGGATACTAATTATAAGTGTCTGACTGTAATGTATGAATTTACTATCTATGAGTTTATCCTAATTCTATAAAACACTAAACATATAATATATTTGAATGTGAATTATAGTTAAATACACTAGAATATGATATGTTTACTGCCGAGTCCTTATAGTTGATATCATAGGATGGTTTAGAATATTCAAAGATTAGGATGGTCTATTAAGAGATATGGATATCATATGAGTATATAATTTTCCAGTTAATCATAATTAAAATGTCATATAAATCCTATTTTAGGCATTATGTTCCAAATTGTTTTTGTGTTAAACGGTATTTTTGGAGACATTTATTTTTTAGGTAATAATGTATTATTACTTTTTTGGATGAAAAATGAAAGGCATGAGATAAAATTTTAGTTTAAAATAGGTTATAGTTATTCTTCATGATGTTACATAATATTTAGTGAATGTTAAAATAATTATATAGTTTTATAAAAAGGAAAACATGAATGATGGTTGAAAACCCATCATGTCTGACATGGCTGTGGGAATCAAACCCACAGCCAAAGGGTGGCTAGGGTGCATCACCTACCACTAGCCTACGTTAAGCCTCTGGGTAGTATGAATTTATCTTTTATTTTAAATGAATTTATGGAATAAGAAGAATTTTATTTTGGGAAATTATGTTTTATCAAATAGATTTTCTTATTGTAGTTCAATGATTTAGTTATTAATTGAAAAAAGTAATTTTGGAAGACCATCACTATTTTGGAAACCCATTATGCATAAATAGAATAGAATGTTTTTGGATTTTATTTAAGGAACATGATTTAAATTTTATTTTGGAATAATATAATTTTTGTTGACTTTTGGTGAATTGGGTTATTTATAGAAGTGATTAACTTATCTTGGAGAATATGTTATTGGTAGAATTAAATTTTGATATATGAAATTATTAGTGGATGATGATATTTTGTGATAAATTTTAAAATTTATCTTGTCATATTATGTAATAAAATCCATCATAATTTTATGATTCAATCATAGTTTGGATTTTTTTGAGGAATTTTATGGAATGTTAATTTTTTTATGTTATTCGTTGAACATTGGTTATTATTAGTGAATTTCAGAGATTAAAAGTATTACTTCTCTTTATGAAGGAATATTCTTTTTGGGAGAAATTATATGTTCTTTTACTGACCATTTTTGTTATGGGTTCTGTTTAAAGGTATAATAAATACATATTTAACCATTTGGGGTATATGTGAGTTTTTATAAGTTCATCATAGTGCTTCAGCCGTGAATAATGTCATCTTAAATAAATATCATTTGAGAAAAAGACGAGTATGTTAATGAATTAGATTACTGAATGAAATTATAGATGTCATGTAAGTATATTTCATTATGTTCTAATTCTCTGTAGTAAAATAATTCCCCAACTTCATAAAAATGATCTTAGTACAATAAAAATTTTGGTTTACTTTTCCTACCAATAAATAAATGACTATTTAACCAATTACAAGTTTGAAGTTTTCTAATTGTTAACATTCTCTTGATAATGTTTTCTATCACTATCCATTAGATAATGAAGGATATTGTTTCCTGTAACCTTGTTTTCATACATATAATCCTAGCATGTGCTATCTCATGTAACTATCGTATGATACTTACTTTCTTTTAAATTAGATTTTTTATTAAATAGTTTTCCAATTTGGGAATGCAATAATGGTATTTTGAATACTCATAACATAATTACCGACCCAAATTTCAAAATTCAATGAAATAATTTAATAAATAGGGATAATGTAACATCCTATGTTTTTTAATGGATAAAATATGTTCGATAGAGTACATAATACACCACATCTAACAAAAGTGAAGAACAAAATATTATAATTTTAACATATAAAACAGATGCTAGAATGATAGGAAATACAATTATGAATTGATTTATTAAAATATTTATTACACATGTATTTAATTAATAGTTTTGGGAACAATTATTTATTTATGAAATTTAAACCATTTTTAAATAAGAAAGAAATGTTTTTCTAGAAAAACTATTTAAATGAAAATAGTCGAGTTTAAAAAATAATAAAAGAAATCCATAATGATTTTATTAATGATATATATATTTAATATATTCTGAATAATTATTAAAAATAATCTAATAAGTTTCCTATACATGATACATGAAAAATTTATATTTTTTGGATAAATGATGTAATTTTTAAAATAATACAATTTTAACACCTTTTAAGGGATACAAATGTTGAATCTAGTATTTCACATTATTATAAGTTGTATATTGTACAATAAACTTATTATTTCGAATAAGGACATCAAATTATACATTGGAGGAATTATTGGTATTTTTCTCATAAAAATCACATTTTAATGATTATTGAAAAATATTTTATTTTAATTCAAAAATTAGTTATTGTATAAAAAATTTATGTTGATAGATTATATTTTAAACATGATTTGATGTATAATTATATTATTATTTACTCATTTTATTCAATTTTGGTCGTTATATGTAAATTCATACCGAAATTAGATATAAACGCACAATAATCTAGTGATGGTTTATACATTAAAAACCATGTTATCTCATTTTGATAGTCGAGATTAATTTTAAATTTATTACTATAAATTTGATGTATATAATTTGAAAAAATATATTTCATATTAGGAATCATAAGGTCCAAATTCTTTAAATAGGTCTTTCTTTCTAGACATATGAATAGTAACTTTAGTAATTATTTTAATTATCACATTTCCGGGTAAAACAGGTAATTAAAGGTAAAAAAATATCACAATAATATAAAATTACCCTAAAACATGTACTAATTTAATTTTATGTGTCTATCCCAAATATGATAATCCTTGGGTCTATTTTAGGACCACATGGAGCAGCATAGAAGACTTGAATGCATTTAAAATATTATATTCAATGAATACACATTTTTTGTTACACTTTCCTTTTTTAAAAGTAATGTATTTTAATATGGAGTCACATAGGGGATATCTAAGACTATATATATTCATTAAAAATTAAAAAAAATCATACATATAGGTACATTATTTATAATTTTTCAAAATTAAATAATTATATTTTATTACCACAAAACGGTGATATAGTAATTTTTTAATTGATGAACAAAAATTAAATGTTATTATAAATTTAAAAAACAATATTATGTAAAATAATATACACCATCAACTAATTTTATGTAAATATTTGACTGTTTATTGATAATTTAATTGAGTTTTTTTGAACTAATCTGCATGTTATGATATTTTTAAAAGTGAACCAATGAATAGTATCAAAACTAACATTATTGATATTCTAAAATATAAAATATTTTATTAAATGATACTATATTTATAAAAGTATAAGATTTATTAAAATGGATAGGATAAGTCCAAATATTTCAAAAATGAAACTTTATTTGTTCATTTGACATGTTATGTTAATTATAATAAACCACAAAATTTAAATAACATATTTTAACGGTAAGATTAAATTGGGTAATATAAGGGTGAATAAAAAAATATATGGATTAATAAATATTAAAAACTCATGTAATCTTATTTTAAGGATGGTTATTCGACCCAAAATTATCGTATATTTTAAATAAATGATTTAGGGACCACATGGAATCAAAATTGAATTTATATTAATTTAATATTTTAAGAGTTTCTAATGGTTACCCTCCCATCTCCTATAAAAAGGTACCCACACTTCACAAATAATCACATTTCAAATGAAATTTTTTCGAAATTATCTTACCAAAATAATTTATAGAATCCCTACCCATGTTCTTCAGACCTTGTTTAATGTATAACACCCTTCTAAGAGTTGTTAGAGTGTTCTTAAATGGTTATCAACCGAACAAAAGGTATCATTTTTTAAGTGTTTCTATATTATTTCTTCTTCCACTTCCACTAAATATTCTTATTCGAAGATGAAATAATAAATATAGTGTCCTCAATATAATAATATGTTACTATAATAATATCATTAACTAAATATATCTCTAGCTTCATCAAATGGAAAATAAACATTTTATTCGTCTGTAGGGCGAACAACGGCCTTGATAACATACATAGTTTATTTTTCATTACCCCCAATAAAGAATGGTTATAATGATGGAATCAATATATATATATATATATATGATATTCATGAAATATTATTCAATTTATAAGAATAATATTTTAATTCTGTTATTACCTTTCATGCAAAAAATATTGATAACATCCTTCATGCTTATATGTCATCTATCACCTCTATGATGCGATTTGAATCAATTTTATTCACCACATCACTTGAATATATATGTGTATATTTAATTTATTATTATGATGTAAATAAAAATATTATTTTTTAGGAAATGTAAGATAATAATAACCTTATTTCTATAATGATACATGAAAAATGGTAACGTTACACATATGTACGTACAGTTTTCCATATCCATGATTGTAAAGTTGTTTATTTTTGATATCGGTATCTAATGAATTGATTTAAAATTATAATTCATATATAAATTTTATTATTAAGTCATGAATTTTATTCTTGAAACGATGTATTGATGAAAATATGTAATGACCTAAGTATTTATAGAATAAATAAATTTTCACATCTATTTTTTTATGAATAAAATATTAATCTTACATTTTAGAAGACATTATTTTCAATAGCGTACTCAACACGCAACAATATGTTTTTTTTGAAATCCTATGTCGCACACAACCTTGAGTTATACTATAAAATATTATTGTAATATTATTATTTTAAATGTTAGTTAACCCCTAACCATTTTATTAGATTGAATTAATATAATAATCCACATTTTTATTATTAAATATCTTCAAATTTATCCAATAAATTTTAGAGGCTTAAAATTATAAAGCATCCAATTTTAATCATGAAATACTCTAATATTTTTAAAATGTCGTTTTACTACCGTTTGATAGAGAACTCTTTTTATATCGTTTTTTACACCTTTTATATGTTAAATTTTCCCCAATAAACTATTTTTATATAATTGGGACATCAAAATTTACATTGGATAAAATTTTGGTATCTTTGTGGTAAACTTCATATTTTAATTAATAGTTAAAAAATAATGCATTGTAATACAAACCTATCTTTTCATCTTAATTATCTTGATAGTTATATTGAACATTTAACTGATTTTAAAGTGTAATTGGATAAAAATTTTATCATTTAATCCATGTTTGGTTATTGGAAATAATTTTACTTTGAAATTGTTATAAACATATATTAATCAGTTTGTAGTTTTTTACTTATTAAAAAAATGATTTTTATGGTTTTGACAATGGGAATTATTTCTAAATTAAAATCACTCACTTCTATGTTTTGAACATGGAAAAATGGATTCCATATTTTTATTTATGTGGTACAAATTTTTTAAATACTTTCCTTTTATTTTTAGATGTTATGAATTGCAACATCAGTAATTATTTTATTTACCATGGTAAAAGTGTAAATCAGGTAAATAAAGGTAAGAAATAATATTATAATGATATTAAACTACCATAACACGTTACCCAATCCTATTGGATATGATATTTCTGACCATTGGCATCCTTGGGTCAATTTTGGTAGCACATGGAGCCACGTGGTTGTGGAAATTTCATTTTATAAGAATTAATTTAAAATAATGAAAAATATTACATAAACATATATAATTTACAAAATAATTTTTATATAGGGTTATATAAGATATCTATTAGAATATAAATAGTCATTAGAATGTTAAAGAAATTTCATACATCATTTTATTTTATTTATAATTTTGATACATCAAATAAATAAATATATTTATGGAAAAATGATGATGTAGTGATTACCATATCACTGAATGATTAAAATATATGACATTCGAAATATTAAAATAAATCTATTTTGGAGCATTTTATCCCATAAAATAATTTTAGTTATTATTATGACTTTTTAACTTTGAATTAATCATTTCATATTGAATAATCAATTTTATATGTATTTTAAAAAAGGCATGATATGAATAGTATTACAATTTACATAAATGGGTTTTTAAAATACATACTAATTTATTAAATGAAATAATAGTCATAAAAATTTACAATTCGTCCAAATGACATAGATAATGATGAAAATATCATTAATGAACCACTTGAGGTTATATTTTTATTTTATAGTAACTATATTAACCCCATAGTATAAATATACAAGATGACATGTTAATAGTTATATTTGTTAACTAAGGCTTAATGCTAAAAGATATGGTTAAATTTATTACATATAGTTGTATAAAACCAACTGTTAGAGATTTATTCGACTGAAAATAATTTTATATTTGAAATAAAAGACTTTGGGACCATTTTAAACTGAATATAATTTTATAATATAATAATATTTCAATACCTTCGAAAAGTGCCCCTCCCTCTTATAAAAGGGAATCACTTCTGCCCATTTAATCACACCACTCAAGACCCTTGGATTGGACAAACTCTGCCCAAATAAGATTCCAAAATTACAATATTACTTCTAGAATCCTTAACTTGAGTAGAAGTCAATTCAATAATTCCATTTGTCTCATATCTAAGGGAGTTACAAATTTTTGAGGTAGCGTCTTCTGAAATGATCCTATTCATTATTTAACATCTTCACTCTCTATTCTATTATTATTCTGTGATTACATAAAAATAAAAATATATTAAATATACTATGATTTTTTATGAGATGTATTTGAAAAACACTTACACACACCTCTATCTCATGGATAGGAACATACTGTTTCTATGTACGAAAAACAGCTGCCTCCTAAAATGATGATTGATTGATTTTCCGCAACCATCTATAATGGTGGCCATTATGATGGAATTGTATTTATATATGATTTATATTATATTTATATCTTCTATAGTATTCTGTAATATTTATTTACAAAATACATTTATGCTTCTAATGATGTGTATAAATTGTAATTTCATTGGTGGAAGTGAAGACTATCGTCCCCTAAAAATGATATGACTCGTTAATTCCATACACAGAACGTATAAATGATGGAGTTAATGAAATTATTTAACATATATATCATATTATATTATACATTAATTCTAATATATCTATGTATCATTAATTTTTCATTCCACTAAATATGAAATAGAAATAACTTTAGTGTTTATGCGTATGTACGGCTTACCGTCTCCACGAACGGTTCATTTCATTTCATATCTCCAAATTTTATGGTCAATTATAAATACATATATAATGGATATATATGATATATATATATATATATTTGATATCTAAATGATGAATACAATTCTAGAAATAATAGAAATTTTACCACATGGATAAATTATAATCATGACAAGTTCATTTCGGACTCTATTTCTGAACCTCAACAAAACAATAGATATGAACATGAATAATAATATAATTGTCATAGAAACGTAACAAGTGATATAAAATTAATAATATATATGAAAAAGGTTCTTAATCAGGTAGAGATTAATATATTTTTATTTGTTAGGAATATAAAGAATTAACTATACATGTCAATCTCAATGTAAGGGACCATTTCACCATCCTCATTTAGTAAAATACTTGTTTTAGGTTATGTATTTTAATTTCTATTTCCTTATTTTGGGATATTATCCTCTATATCCTTATTTCTATACATTTTATTTCCATGTTATGATAGACCTTTTTCTCTACCATCAACCCATTTTCTCAATTTTAAGGTGACATTGTTATGTTTCCAAAACCTCATAAGTTAACTCGTCCCAATCTCCTTTAATAGAGGCATATTTTGATAATCTATACCTCCTTCATTTATAAGATGTATAATAGAACCGTTTCACTTTTAATTTTTTTCTAAGGGAATATTTTTTCTACAATGAATTTTACTAAATGACAAAATAATGTTTTTAAAGTATGTGAGGACAACAAACTCTCATCCATCGTAATCGTTATTTGATATTTGGCATCCTCTATAAGCCTTAATGAATTTAAAAGGAAAAAAGAAATTCCTCATTCCTTTTTTGGTTGTTTTGGTATTGATAATGGTTTTATAAATGGACTGATTATTTCAATAACATGAAATTATTTCTTTTGATTGTAAATAAATGTTATTTGTTAGAAGTTAATATTTGAAATATTTTATGTGTTATCCTCATATAATGGTAGATTGTCATTTGATGGGTGGTTATGTGATTAACCAAGGATAGGTGGTTACATGTAAACCAAATGATGGGTGGTTCTATGATAAACCCTTGACAGGTGGTTATATTATAATCTCCAATGCATTGGGTATTGAAGTTGACTGTATGTATATTCCATTTAGTGATATGTGTGGAAGTCGACCGTATGGTTATTAGATTTATGTGTGTTTATGTCCCATGTAATATTTATATGTTATGCGATTCTTTTTATAGTTTTTGTTGTAAAATTATGTTTAAAAAAGGCCAATAAATGATCTAATATCCTTTGAAGTGTTTTTCTAACTTCTTAAATGTGAAAAGTATTACTTTATGATAATGTTTTCATGGTATAAATTTTTTTTCAAGACCAACAATTTTCTTTTATTATGTATCCCATAATGATATTTTATTCTCTTACCATGTTTTGAAATGTTTTTTATATTGAATAGTTATGTATAGAGTCACAGATGGTATCAAGGAAAGTTATGCTATTAAATCATGAAACGATGTCATATTTTGTTTTAAAGAGTTTTTGTTTTATGAAAAAAATGATACTGAGTAGACGTGTTGAGATGTAAAATTCAAGATGTTATGTATCAGTTATTACCTAGTACTATAAATCTCTAAAATATAAAATGGCATCGATATGAATTAAAGTCATATTATAATCTTCTCTCAAGATTAAGTAATGTTTATGGCAGTGGCCTTATAGATGGTATCAGAGGTCGGTTTAGATAACATTAGAGGTTAGGGTGTTATTTAAACATAAGTGACATGTTTTATATAACAATAGTGGTTACCATATTAGAATTTCCCATAGTTATTTTAGATAAACTGAATGATTTTATGATAACATGAATAATTATAACATAGTGTTCACCCTCCTCATACGATAGTATATGATTATTTTACTAATGTACTCACATTATCCCTTTTTGTTTTATTAAATGGACAGATCTAGTAGGAATTAATTAACAATGGATGTGAAGGAATGATTGGCAGTTTTCTTAATGAGCTAGTAATGGAAATGGGAACTGCAATGAGAACTCATGTGGTTATTCAAAACCAACTATCTAGAGTCATTATTGGACACTTTAATCCTGCTGATTTTTTAAGGAATTATATATGTGAGAAATGAATTCCAATTGATCTCTAGGTAATTATCAAAAAGGTAATTATATTCAAAACCCTATGTATCAATGATGTGGAATGAAACACCTATGAAATTTCTCCAAGTATATGGGAATATGTTTCAGATGTGTCAATGGAGGTCATAAAGATGTAACCTGCCATTGAAATAGGGAAGCGTTTAAATGACTCCATGACAGGGAAATAATGTCATTATGTGGGATCAATTGAATGTTTTAAATGTGGTGTGTTTTGTAATTATGAAAATAGATATCATATGAAGATGTTTCGGGAAAGGGATCGGCAGGACCATACAAATATATGTTTACCAATACCTAATGCCATTCCAATTGAGGATTAGGAAACTGACAATGACCCAACAAAGGTACAGATTATTTCGTAACACATTTTTTGACATTATTGAAATATTAGGAAATTATTTATGATTTTATTATATGAATTATATAAAAAAGAATAAAATGAAAAATATGGATAGAGGATCATGATGAATGTTCTAGGATTAAGATCTCTAAATTTTATGAATTTAAGAGTAATGTTGGTCATATGGATGATGATATGTTTAAATGTATTAATGCTAGGATTACATTGGAATACTTTTTCCAGTATGTTTAACATTGATGTCTGATATGTGAAAATGTTATTCTAGGTAAATTATATTTTCTTTTGTGGACATAATGGATAACCATAATGTTCATGTGATATTTTGTTTTTGATGAAATTACGGTCATTTGTTTTTAGGACGAAAAATTAGAGGTATGAAATAAACATTGAAGTTAGAAAATATCATGGATATTATTATGGATTTTATATCAAGTTGTTAATACTATTAGAATTATACAGTTTTATCAAAAGGACAACATGAAGACCATTAATAACTAGTCGCTTCGAATAAATCTGTGGTTATCGAACACACATCCAATGTGTAACAAGGATTATCACATACCACTAGAATACACAAAGTCCCTTCTTAGTATGAATTATTATTATTTTTAGTTAAATGATATTATGGATCCCAAATAAGTTGATTTTGGGAACATAGGTTTTATCCAATGCATATGATTAGTACATGAAAATTATTTGGTGATTTATTGATAAAGATTATTTGGATGACATTCCCTCTTTTGGGAAACAATATGCCTATGGAAAATATAATATTAAGGTATTTAATTTGAAAAGTAATGGTTGAATTTTATTTTGTAATAATTTATGTTTTTATTGGGAAATTATTGCAATTTGGGTTTTTTTTGATATGATTAACCTATCTTTGGTAATATGTTATTAGTTAAATTACATTAAAATAAGATATTTTAAGAGTACTCAATGTTATTTGGGGATAAATGTTAAAAAATTTCGCGGAACACTATGTGATCAAATTTTTATGAGTTTTGGGTTTCAAACATATTTTGGATTATACTGAATAATTTTAAGGACCATTATGTACTAAACGGTATTTGTTGAACTTTGGTTACTATTTTATGAATTTGGGATTTTAAGTGTAATATTTATTTTCATAAAGGATTGTCATTTTTGGGGATTATCTGATCACATAACGGCCATTTTGGTTTTTGTTAATGCCTAAAGATTGGGGTAATATATAGTTCATTATTTGTGGATTATGTTATTACCCTGAATTTTATTATAGTGCTTCGTGTGTGACCATTTCATCATGAATACACATCCTTTGATAAAATGATGAGTTTGTGGTAGAATTTTTTGATTGGATGAATGTCTACTTGAAAGGTAAGTATATTTTCTTATTTTGTTAGTCAATATCATGAATAAATTCCTCAGCATTATCCAAATTAACAAAAAACAAAAATTTTGTCCGATCATATTTCCAAATAAGAAATTAGTGAACCTTTCACTTATTACATGTTTATGGATTTCTGATAGTTATGTTTCCCATGGTCTTGTTTTCTATCACTCTCAATCAAGTATTCAAACTTTTTTCTCTTCCATATCAATTTTTTTTAAATTGATTTCTAGTATGGGTTATCTCAGGTGATATTTGTACTTCTCATTTTATCTATTAATGTGATAGTTTTATTAACTCTTTTTCTGATGTTGGATTTTCAATAATGGTTCTGAGTGCAATTTTAAAATTGCGAGGATGAAATTTCCAAAAGTGGTGATAATTAACTAATATTCAGACATTATGATTATTAAATGTCTTTACATTTTTCCAATAAATTTTAGATTCTTGAATTAAGAAGGAATCAAATTTTACGCACGAAACACTATAATATTTTCAAAAGGACGTTTTATCACCTTTTAATGGAGAAGCTTTTTTAATTATAGTTTTCGAAGCCCATTATATATTCAATTTAAAAATAAAAATTATTTTATAGATGCGGGGCATCAAAATTTACTTAGGATGAAATTTTGGTATTTTCGGATAAAGTTCATTTTTAATGAATATTGAAAAATCACTGCATTTTAATTCAAAGTAATCTTTTTCATCTAATTAATTTTTATAGTTAGATTGCACTTTTAATTATTTTTAAAGTGAAATTTGAATTTATTTTAATAATTTAATTCAATAATTGTTATTTAAAATAATTCCACATTGAAATTGGTCATAAACACATGTCAATGTTTTGTTAATTTTAAATTCTTAAAAACACACCTTTTGGTTTTGACAACGAGAATTAAATTTAAATTAATTACTCCACCTTTTTTCTATTCAATTTGGAGAAATGGATTTTATATTTGAAATCATGAGGAACAAATTGTGCTAATATGTTAATTTTATTTTTAGACATCATGAATAGTATCATTAGTAATTATTTTATTTATCATGGGTAAAGGGTAAATCAGGTAAATAAGGGTTAAAAATAATATTATAATAATATTAAACTACCCTCACACATTTCTAAATTATATTTGATGATATATTTTTGACCATTGGTATATGTGGGTCAATTTAAGGACCCCATGGATCCACATGGATGTGAAAATGACATTTTATAAGAATTAATTGAAAGTAAATAAAAATATAATTTAATCATATAACTTTTACTAATTTTTTTAAATGGGGATATATATGTGATTTATTCAACTATAAATAGTTTTTATAAATAAAAAAATCTTTCCTACAACGTGGTATTTTTTTATAATTTTTAGAGATCATATAAATCATTTAATTTATGACACAATGATGATGTTGGGATTATATTATTATTGAATGATTTCAATAAATGTGATTATAAACATTTAAATAAATTTATTTTGGAACTATTTATCTCATAAACGAATTTCAGGGTTGGTTATGACTTTTTATATATGAATTATTTTGGTTTTTTCGAAATAATCATGTTGTTATAGATTTTTAAAAAGTCAAGATATGAATAGTTAAAAAAAATTGAAAATTTGTTTTTAAAACAAATTCTATTTTATTAAATAATTTAATAGTACTAAAATAAAAGATTCATCTAAATAAAATATATCATGTTTAAAATGTCATTAAATAACGACTTTATATTTGATTGGATTTTTATAGTAACTATATTTACCATATAGTATGAATATATAAGAAGACATGGTAAGAGTAAAATTTGTAAACTAAGGGTTAAAGATACATGATAAGGTTAACATTGTGACATAGACTTTTGAAAAACATATTGGGGTAGATTTTTTATACCCAAACAAATATTATATTTGAAATAAATGAATTTTGTCTTTGAAACCGAAAATAACATAATTATAAAATAATATTTCCATACCATCCTAAAGTGCTCCTCCTCCCTCTTATAAAAGGGCATCACCTCTACCCATTTAATCACACCACTAAATCCTCGTGTATCATCAATCATCTTCCCAATTAAGATCCATAAATCCCTCTATTACTCCTAGAAGCAGTTCAATGGGCATAAAAAATTAAATAAATCATTTAGGCTCAAATTCAAGGTAGTTACACGTTTTAGAGGTGGTGTATTCTCTAAAGTTCCAACAAATTATTTTACATGTTCACTCTCTATTCTATTCTAATTATTTAATTATGGCACAAAACCAGTGTCTTACATATGCTAGGATGTTTTTATGGGATGTATTGAAACTAAACATAAACAGACCTCCATATAATGGATAGGAACGTACTGTTTTTGTGTATGGCGAACTACTGTCTCACAAAACTATTATTGTTCTATTTTCCCCAACCACCTCTCATGGTGGAAATTATGATGGAATAATATTTATATATGATATATATTATATTTATATTATCTATATTATTATGTAATTTTTATTTACAACATACCTTTATTCATCTCGTGATGTGTAAAAATGGTAATTTGATTTGAGTAAGTGCAGACTACCGCCCCCTCAAAGTGACATTACTTGTTCCTGAGATACATTGAATATATTAATGGTTTAATTAATGAACATATGTCACATATATATAAAATTTTATTATACTTGAATTATAATATACTTATGTTTCCTTATGATTTCATTCCTTTAAATATGAAATATAAATTAAATTAGCGTTCATGCGTACATTTGGTTTACCGTCTTCAGGACTGGTGCATTTCATTTATTATCTAAAAATGTTATGGAATATTATGAATAAATATAAACGTGATATAAATGGTATATATGACATATAAATCATGAATATGATTCTAGAGATAGTATACTTTTTACCATGTGGACAATTTATATTTATAATATGTTCATTTTTTACTCAAGTTCTGAACATCGAAGAAATTACTGATATGAACTTGAATAATTACATAGTTTTTATTGGAATGTAATAAGTGATATGATAGAAATAATAAATATGAAAATTTTTCTGAAGAAATTTGAAATTAACTGATATTTATTATTCAGGAATATAAAGAATAAATGAGACATGTCGGACTCAAGGTAAGGGAACAAATCATATTTCACCTTTAGTCATATACTTCTTTTATGTTTTGTATTTTAATTTCAATTTTCTTATTTTGGGATATTTTCTTTCGTATCCTTATTTCTGTACATTTTAGGTCTATGTGATAAGAGACCTATTTCTTACCAACAACTAATTTTTTGAATTTTATGGTGATGTTGTTAGGCTGCCGAATTTTTGTAAGAGACTTCATCTCAGTCTCTTTTCATTGAGGCATATTTTGATAATATACACCTCACTATTTTATACAGTGTATAATAAACCCCATTACCATTTAATTTTATTTTGAGGGAATATTTTTTCTATGAATCAATTTACTAAATGACAGAAGGAATGTTTTTAACGTATAAGACGCTAATGAACTCTCTACGACTGTACTCATTATTTGATTTTTGGTTACCACTATAAGACTCAATGTTTTTAAAAGAAGAGGAAATAACCTATTAACTATTTGTTTGTTTCTGTCTTGAAAAATGTTTTTGATATAAATTGAGTATTTCAATTCCTTGAATTTATTTCTTGTGATTGAAAATTAAATGTTATTAGTGAAATTTTTATATTTTCAATATTTTAGGTTCTATGATTATATAATGGTAATTTGACATTTGATGGGTGGTTACATGATAAA
Organism: Viscum album; assembly: GCA_963277665.1. Lineage (NCBI taxonomy): Eukaryota > Viridiplantae > Streptophyta > Magnoliopsida > Santalales > Viscaceae > Viscum > Viscum album. Next base: position 1,016,341,183 of record OY728140.1, on the reverse strand, counting down.
AAAATGATAGGTGGTTACATGATAAACAAAATGACGGATAGTTTTGTGATAAACCAAGGAGAGTGGTTACATTATAACTACATATGCATTGGGTATGGAAGTCAGCCTTATGGGTATTCAATTTAGTGATATGTGTGGAAGTCGACTATATGGTTATTCAATTTAAGTATGTTTATGCACCAAGTTACCATAATATGTTATATGTTTCATTCTATGGGATTTATGGTAATATTTTGGTTACAAAAAGGGAAAGAAAACTGCTTACATCCTGTGAAGTGTTTTTGCTAATTCTTAAAGGTGAAAAGTATGACATTATGACAACGTTTTCATGGATTACCTATTTTTGCAGGACTAATAATTTTCTTTTAATAATGTATCCCTCACTGAGATTTTTATGAACAACCCATGTTTTAAATATTTTTCATAGGATATAATAAATAATGGAGTCATGGATGGGTTCAATAGAAATTTATAATGTTAATACATAAAACGATGTCATATTTTTTTAATGAGGTTTTGTTTTATGAAAAAATGGATAGGGAGTATAAGTTTCTTCTTGTAATATTCAAGATATGATGTATGTGTTATGACCAATTCTATAAATATCTAAACCTAAAATTATCCTCGATGTGAATTAAAATCAAATTATCAACTTATCTTAAGAATGTATATAGTTTAATTTTGGGGCCTTATACCACAAGCACTATTGACTTCAAGACAAGTTCATTTTCAACTCATGTACCAAATATCTACAAAACAACAATTATGCACATAAATAATTATTTAATTTTTAAAACATTGTAATAAGTGATGTAAATTGAATAAAAAAAATTAAAAAGGTTCTACAGAATGTGGAAAATTGACCTAATTATATTATTCAGAAATATAATGATTTTACGTGATGAGTTCTAATCTACGAATGAGATTTCATCTAAATCTCTATTAATTAAGTAATTCAATGATAATATTCACCATTACTATTTCATAAGTTTTACATATAGCCACTATGAAATTTCACGTCCATATTTTATCAATAAAATGTTATTTTTTTTTGTTTTTTTAATTGAATTAATCCATTTAGATCATATTTTAAATGGTCAAAGTGCTATGGGACACCTAGAATGTTTAATGATTTAATTATCAAATATTGTCATCAGAATATTAATTTACATATTCAACTGTATTGATATAAAATGATTATAAAAGACAATTTATATCTATCATTAATTTCATTGAATGTTTTCAAACTGGAGTCTTTTTATAACAAAAAGATTTACATTCTTTACAGAAAGACCAAATGATTTTCTTTTGTTTTTACATATATGAAGACAAGGACATATTCACCTCAATAACGGTTATTTTACACTTGTATTCCCCTATAAGCCATAATTATTTCATGTGGAAGTTAAATCCCTATTAATTTTTTTTTGGGTTTCTTATTATGGAAAATGAGATTCTAAATGAAATGGTATTTTGTTATGGAAATCTGATTCATATGGGAAGAAAAGAAGTATTCAAAAGGTTTTTCTGATTATTGATATCATAATTGACCATTATATGAAAAAGGTGAGAATTATATAGATTATATGAAAGTTTGAGCCCCATTATAGCTCATGGGTGATCCTAACACATCTTATATGATGGTATTATATCAATTTTAGCTCACTAATGAGTCCGTTGTAGCCTATATGAAGGATTGATCACCATTACAACTCACGACTGAGCCCAAAATAACATATACATAGAGTGATCCCAATTATAGATCTCCAATTTGGATTTCGAGCATATGGTAATTCAAATTGGAAGAGGTTTGAACGCGTTTTAAGTATTTGTTTCTCTTAGTCACCTAAATGAGTTTTAATTACTTTTATTAGTTTTAATGTTTTTCTTTGAGAATTTTTTTTGACTAGTATTGTTGTGAAATTTGTTTCTTTCATTATCTCAAGGTACGTTAAATCAGATACCATATTTTATCATGATTAATTGTTTCATTATTTTTTATGTCATTTACTGATCTTTTCTACTCATCCCTTATTTAAAAATGTTTTCCACAGGTCTTAGTATCGGTAAGGACAAAGAATATTCCACAATAAAAGTATTGATGATGTTTCTTGTAATGAAATTATGTTTTACTTTAGAATGGTTTGATTAGGTGAAAATGGATACTGAGTATATGTGTCCACATTTATTGTGTGAGTTTACTATGTAATTGTTAGCCATAATTATCTACAAATAAAAAACATAAAGATCATAGAATGTGAAATCTAATTCAAAAACACTAGAAAATGATATATATATATATATATATATAAGGTCAAGTCCTTATATCAATGGACATTTTTCACTGTTATTTGGTTTACAGTTTTACGGATTATGAGTTTCCCATGATCATTCACATTCATGGGATCAAATAATTTTATATCCCTCCATCACTACATAGGAATAAATTTGTACATCGATTTCTATATGATCAAATCCCACCAATCATCTCGTATCTGGTACCCATGTTTTATTTTATTCAAGATAACCTTAGTATTTTTCTCTTATAATGTGGAATTTTTTATTTATCATTTTTTAATATGGGACTTCAAGAAAATAGTTTTTTAATAAACATTGATTTACAAGATAAATTTATAGTTGAGAAGAATAAATTTATTAAAGGGAAGGAGGATGTAAAATATTTTGATTTTAACATAAGAATATTATGTTTGATAGTATAGTTGACAAGAAAAATCGATTTTAAACGACCAATGAAATATATTGTCATTATATCTAATCCTTAAAATTGGATGAAAATTTTTTTTATTAAAAACGTTAATATTTATATATTTAAATTTTAAATACATTATAAATTTCCTTATGAATTCATAATCAACAATCCATCAATTTTTAGTATTATAAATTTATACATTAAAATATATATAATTCGAAAATATGTATTATTATTTTTTTATAAAATATAAAATTTAAATATTTTATATTTTATATTTATTTATTTGATAATGTTTACCACTGATTCTAAATAATCATATAAAAATTAACATAAGGTTAAATTTAGTGATCTTTCTGAAAATATTATTTTTTGTTAATTATTAAAAAAAATGTTTTTTTAATTTATCATTTTATTTCAATAAATTAATTCTTCATATGTTATTATTGTAAATTAGATTTAAATATTATTATCTTTTTACATATAATCCAATTAATTTAGTTTGAATGTTCATTATACAAGTTTTTTATATGTTTATTTTTGGGATTTAAAACTATGGATTTTATAAATTTTGTTGTAAACATCGTAATGTTCCCCCATATTAATTATTTAAGAATAACAATGTGAAAAATTATTAAAAGTAAACTTATATATTATATATGTATAAATTTTATTTTAAAATAATTTAATGGTTTTCAATAGTCTATGATTTTATTTAAAATCATGTTATACTTGAAAATTGTGTGTCTTATAAATACCACTTTTTCAACACATCTTAATGTTTTTATTATGTTTAATTTTAACACCCAAATAATATAATATAATATAATTGGGTTCAGTATTATATATCACACACAACATGTTTCATAGACAATAATGTAATTTTTTTTGAATTTATGATATATTTCGTTTTAAATAAATTCATATCATTGATATCTTGTAGAACATACATCTCTATGTCTCGATGAACTGTAATATAGTATATCCTTATATTCAAGATACATAATTTTTGGGTAGTAATAAGAAGAAATAAATACTGAATAATATGGTTACATAATGATTATGAAAAAAAATATTAATAATTTGAAATTGATATAATTGTTTAATAAAAAGATTATATTTAAATGTTTATTTGGTGAGGCTTTGAGAAAAAAATTAATTTTTATATTTATAATTTCTTGAAATTATTTTTTTAAAAAAAATTAATATAATAATATAAAAACTATCATTTATTTATTATCTATTATTTTTTAAAAATGTTTTAATTTTTTATGAATTATTAAAAATATGGATTTTTATTGAAAAATGACATTTCATTATAAATATTTATGAATTAAAATTAAATGAATAATTTAATTAATGTAAAATTAGTTTAATAATTTTATAATCATTAAAATTTATTCTAGTTAAAAAAATCGTACTTAATTTGGATATTAAAACATTTTACACTCACGAGAAATTAATTTTTTGAAACTCGTTATTTAATCATGTCTATGGAAATAATTATAAATTGGATACCAATAATTTTTTGAATTGATGTTGAAAAAATGGATTTGAAAATTTTATTCAAAGTAATTTTTGTTATATATTATGTCTTAAACAAATTATACCTTTATGATTATAAAAGGTAGAAAAAAATAAATACATTAGTCAAAATAAAATTTGATATACTAGAAAGTTAAAATAAAAATATTTGTTTTTAATCAAACAAAAAACATTTAAAAAAACAATTCTTAAAATTATTTCTACCATATAACCTATTTATGTTTAATAGTGAACCATTTTGAAGGCTTCTGTTAGGATTATATTCTCGGTGTCATTAAATGTTTTTAAAAATTCCATGTATGTCGTCTCCATCACTTCTAAAATCCAACCAATCTTATGTCATATAGACACTTTAATATAAAATATGTATAATATAATAAATACCTAAATACATTTTTTAATCCATTTTATAAAACATAGAGTCTGTGGATTTATAATAATGAAATACTATGGATGCTTTTGGTTCAATCCTAAACAAATTTTTTGAAGAAGACGTAGTGTTCTTAAATGAGCATTTTTTTGTTTCATCGTCCACCTATTTAAAATAATAATTCAACATGATAATGTAATATAATTTTTTGTTACATATATAGATATTTTATTATTTTATTTCTATGAACTATTTCTATATATTCTTCCATCAAATGGGAAATGGAATCATCGATCATTTGTATGGCGTAATAACGCATTACGAAAAAATGTAACTGGTTTTCCATCAAGGAATCTCATGATATTATATGATGTTGTATTTAATGTTTATATATATATATATATATTTCATAATATTATTATAATTATGAAATTATATTATCACATAAATATTCATTCTCTTGATTCCATTTAAATTAATAAAATGTGACTCATGTGTACTTAAGACTAAAGCCTACCAAAGTGCTATGATCCTTTTTTCTAGATATGATTTACATGTAATATAAAAATGATAAATATAATTAATAAATTTTATATATAATAGTTGATAAGAATTTTATAATATTAATATATCTCCAACTTTTTATCCCTTTCTTGTATAAATGGAATGATAACGTCACTCATGTGTATGTACAACCTATCATCTCCACAAATTGATGTGTTTCATTTTCTACGTTAAACCATCAGGAATGATAAAAAAATTGTATAAACATGGTGTATATTATATCTATAATATGAATATAATTAGTTATATGATGAAACTATATAATATTATAGGACTGAAAACATTCCTAACAAAAGACACCTTAGATAACAAAACAATTGGGAACTAAAAAATTGAAGACATGAAATATAATTAACAAAATTGTGGTAAAATAATATGATATGTACATTTAAGACATTATAAATATGAAAACAATTAGATTATAAATTAATAAGATTTTAAAATCCATTAAATATGATGTAAAGGATTCTTCAAACAAAAAGAAGTGTAAGGTAGGAGATTTCTTTTCAACATCCATTCATTGGGGAATATTATAAAGGCATGAAACAAATTCTTTTTATATGATATAAAAACTGATCATTTTAAATTAAATATATTTAAAAACTCATAAATAATGTATTTTCATGTTTCAATTTTACTTATATCATTCGAGTGGATTTTACTTCAATGTTACAGAATTATAGGATACATTGTCTTAATTTCCATTCAATGATACATATTTTACAGTTATAAATCTAATTTATCATTTTTGGTGTGTATAAGTCCCTTTTTAAATTATATTTCATGAATTATTCATAAATCACATCATTTTATATATTAATTTGAATAATTTCATTTATGTGGATTTTAGTTGAATATTTCCAAGTGTTAATGTATTTGATTTCTTAATTTCATTTCATTAGGTTATATTACTTCCGATTTTTCATGTATATTCTAGGAATATTTTTGTAATGTTATTGAATTTATTATGATTTATTTCAATTTTTTTAGATTTATAGTTTATAAAAAAATTGTCAATTGATTAGTCCTTAATTCAAACGTATAATCATTTTAGTGGATGTTACCTCAATTTAACTTTGTGGAGGTATATTGTAATTTTTTCCCCCAAATTTAATTTATATGTTGTATATAATAATATTTAATATAAAATATAATGAAATTTTTATAATAATTGTTATTTTATTTTTTAATCTGAATTATGTAATCTAAGGGAATTTTACATCAAAATTACAATGTGTTAAACAATTTCAAAACAAAATATTTTTCATCAGGTTTTATTACATCATTGTACTATTTGTTATTAATATATATATTTTTTTTGTATTTAATTTTCATTATCATGTTATGTATTTCTATATTTTTATGTGGATTTAAATATTATAACAATAAATTATTCATTGAGTAATTATCACTTTAATGTTATGATAATTGAAAGGGTTTCTCATCTAAAATTTTATTCTTTTGGGAGTATATCATGTTAGAACCCTGTCTTATTTTGTGTTTTTCATCTACTACCTATTGGATATTTTATATCGTGAATATATTAATATTAATTGTCTTTAATGTTTTATTATATATATTTTTTCATTCGTTAGTTTTATGATAAATTTGATTAGGGAAAATATTTTACATTAACATTCATAATTATTTTTATAGTCATTATCATTAATTTGAAACATATACTCTCTTATAATTATTATAGATTTCATTTATCTTTTATATCCATATTTTTTATCATGATGGGATTATTTCATAAAAAATATTACATTTTTACCTTCAAGATTTTTCATTAAATGTTATTTTATTAACTGTTAAGTTATTATTAATATTTATTCCTTACTCGTTAAAAAATATAGTGATTAGGATTATTTTTCATGAATTAAATCGATCATATAATACAAAAGGAAGGTGTTTGACATGTATTTATGAGTGGGTGTGTATATATATATCCCCAAAATGAATCAATATACATATAATATGAATCAGTTGGATATCCTTATCTTGATGGGTTTCTAAAGTATACTCTTCCATCAGTTTTAATCTATATTGTAAAGTGTCTTGATAAGTGAGGTTTCATGATGCATTATATCATGATATACAATAATTAATAATTTCTCTCCATTTTAATTTAGTTTTTATTATCTATGATAAATCCCTTTTATATTATCTATATATTAATTTTCCTACTTATTTGATAAATATAAAGGAAAGGGTTTCAATTATTTAGATTTCCGTATAGATTATGTCTTATCTATTCGTGTTTATAAGTAATTTAAATAAAATCAGTGTTTTGTAATTTATAATTCCATATTTATTATTCTTTATCTAAACATTATAGTCATGTTATAGATTAAATTTCACACATATTTATATATTTAACTTTACTTATTGATTATTACTTATCTATGATTGATCATCACGTTGTTTATTAAAGGTAATGTGTGTCTAAATATTTAAAACGTCTATATGTATTATTCCTTATTTATTATGATCCATATACTCATTTAATTTTGTACATTTTGTAACTTTTACTAATAATTAAAGATCACCATTATCTTCTTCCTATCCGGGAAATCCAAGAAGTGTACTATGAATGATATGAATGAATATTTTAGATGGAATAATGGTATTCTAAAAAAAGATTTAGTTTTTATATTAAAATGTAATATTGGAATCGTATTTTTATCTATTTTAATATAATTACTAAACTATATTATCATTCATGATATGATTCTTTTTACCTTATGTAAATTTAGTAATGTATACATCATATCATAGATTATAGGGTCTGGGTTGTTAATGATGATGATAGAGTAATTTTAGTAGAAATAATGGAAATTGTATTTCTGAAAACACATATTACAAAATATAACCCGATGATATACTTTCCGGATAACTTTAGAAGAAAGTAAAATTATACTAGTATGTTTTTTTGATTATGTTGTTTCATTGGAAATACATCACCATAAGGATAATAAATTTTTTTATTGTTCTAGAATAGTTATCCCTATGTAGATAACTCCTAAAAAGGTAAATCATACATGAGTCCAGTGTTACCTAGTACGTTATAACAGGACGTACTAATAACATTTTTGACACTACTATGGGATATTCATTGGATAATTCAAATTTTGTCATACAAAAAATATGATGGATTTGAATTGATGATGAAAATTAATGACCTAGGATAAACATAAAGGGTTATAGAATGAAAATAATGGTTCAATATATTGATATCATATAAATGATGATATTAATTTGTAACTGTGATTAATATTATTCATTCTATATTTTTAGTTTTATTCAATGGATGGATGTCGAAGAAATAAAAATTACATTTTCAATGATAGAAAATATGTTAACAATGATAAACAATATGGGATGATGATATGATTAAAATATATTGTTATTATTCTTAATGATTTATCCCAAATTATGATAAGGAACATAATCTATGACTATCTTTCAGATTCACCATATATGAGAATGGTGGAGTTATCAAATTTAATGTGTTGTGAAGACCATTGGAAAAAAAGGATCAATTTCTTTCATGTTATAAACATGAAAATAGATACATTGGAATATCTCTAAATGGAACATTAACATGTTTTTTTGTGGAAAGTAAAGTAATAATGAAATTAATTGTGGGGAGAAAATGAAGAGTATGATGAAAAAATAAATTTCATCATGGGTATCCATTTATATTTTGTTAAACAAATATGTATAGAACCTAGGAATAATTTGTGTTAATTTCATCTCATAATGACTGAACAATAAAACATGAAATGAACAATTTTGAACAGTAATGATAGAAGTATTTATGTGTTGGGATAAAATAATTATATTTCAGAAGTATCTTTTTAAAATTGGTATTTTTCTATAATAATCACGATGAAATTAAATAATAGGTAATATTTTATTGAAATATATGAACTCATTGATATAATATTAATTGTTACCATCATGGGTTAGGTGTTTAATGATGATCATTATTTCAAATTATTACACACACCTTTTCCAAATTTTTTATACGGGTATATAACATGAATACATATTTTTTGGAAAACCATTATGGTATTATAACATATTGGTTTAAAATATTTAAATGTTATATGAGGAATAAATACATTGCATTATTTTGGATATTAGACTAAAGGGATTGGAAACCATTATGATTTATCAAATATTTTATTTTTGAGTTATTATTGTTTTTCACAATTTGGAATCATTATACTAATTATATTAATATGGTTTTAGAGAATGAAAAAAACCACATACTGTGTGACAACCCATACCATTCATAAAAGATTTGGGTCTTGAACTCCAAACTGATTGCTGATATGGTTTTAGTGGATTGTTGTTTCAAACATGATTTTACGGTTGATTTGATGTTTTTTAATTAAAAAATTTAATGAGACAAAATTAATTAAAAATCAATTGGGTTACTATTAATGTTTAATGATTTATAAATTAGGAAATCTGTATTGGATTTGGAATATATTGGGAAACAAGAGGAAAGTATTTTCAATATTTTGGGGATCTCACAATACATTAATGTTAATTTTAGTAATTTAGTTTGGTAGATTTTTTTTGGATATTCAATTCACTGAATAAGAGATAATGTAAAAATTGATTGATGATTACCCAAAGAATCAACTATTTCTTATCCAATAGAATCATATCATGTAATTATATTTAATTATTAATATTTAATTTAAAATATTTCTCCAAAATTAAGAAAAAGGATATTTAAAAAAAATTCACCATAATAAATTAATATTCAACCATTAAAATAGTATTTTAAACCACCACAAATTTATGGATTTTGGGTCCTTATCATTCAATTTATCATTCAATTTTTTGTTATTAATGATCTCTATCACACTCTTTGATTATCTAAGCTTCTTTCTAACGCCCATATTTCCACATCCTAGTTATGTTCATCTACATAGAAACCTAGTAATTTGGTATTCTATATGAACTTCATGTTTCAATTTCATTCTTATCAATAAGAATATTTATTACCACATTTATTAAGTGGTTATTCAATAAAATAAATTTCTAATTTCAATCTCGCAATTTAAATGTATATGTTAAAATAGAGACCATGAAATCTATTTATTGTGAGGATAATAAAAAATAATGATAAATTAAAAATATAAAATTATTTTCATTAGCTTATATTAAATGAAACACTAAGCTTAAATGATAATGTAACACCCTAAGATATTATGACCTGTTGCTTTTTAAATTTATTAAATCTCTTCTGTAGTTTACAGAATGTGAAACATAGATAGTAAAGGAGCCATAATATAGTCTACCATTATATGTTTTACATTACAATGGTAATAATTTATAAGAGAAAAAAATAGTGTAAAATATTTTTATATTTTTATCTTAAATAATATATATATCATTTAAAAATTTTCTATACTTATTTTTCTCAAAAAGGCTATTTAATTGGGTATTATTAAAATAAATTAAAATTTTAATTTACCACATATAGAAAACGTATTGTTTAAAATTTATTTAATTTTTTAATTCATTATATAAAATTATATTAATGTTAATTTCTACATTTTTTGTGGTAATATTAAATTTTTTTAAAAATACTTAAAAATACTGATTTTCTTATCAAAAATTGCCATTTCAGTTAAGTTATTTAAATTTATAAAATATATATTAAATTTTATTTAAATTAACTATAGTATAATTGAATTATAATAAATAAAATTTGTTTTTTTGGATTCCATTCAATATTGATTTTTTATATTAAATCATTTTATACTTATGAGGATATTCCCTTTCACAACCCCCCTTTTCATTATATATTGAAGAATAATTTGAAATTGGATTCTATCACTTATGTGAATTGAATTTGGAAAAATTAATTACATGATTGTAATAATAACAATTTATATTTTTTAATATGTTCAACTTAATTTTTCACAATTCTGAATAGTTAACAACGAAATAATTTATTACCACTATTATGTTACAATTTAATAAACTAGGTTGTTAAACTAGAACGATAAGGGTTAAAATAAACTACTAAATTTTACAATAATAATTAATGGACATATATAGACCCTATATCATATAAGGAATAATTATTTACCATTTGTTACAATTTTATCCTAATAAAAATGAGGGTGTAATTTAATCATTTAAAAAATTCCATGTTTGTCCTCACTAATTAAAAAAGCCCCTACTTTACTCCCCACATAACACATATAAATACATTTAGTTCATCCAATACCATCTAAAATAATGAATCCAAAATAAATTCCATATGTATATTTTAAAAAATAGAACAGATACAACAAAAAATAATACAAAGAAAAATACCAAATGTAATGAAAAAAATAGTCATGAAAACTATCATGATCTCAGCTACCTTGGTCCAACATAGTATGAAATGTACACATGGAAACCTAAAATTAGTTTATTTACATGGGGTGAAAATTAATGTATACATAGTAGGAACCCACATTATATTAATCACATGTGAAATAGGCATACTATGGAACCCATGAGAAACAAAACAGAACCGACAACACCTAAGCAGGTATACTCACCATCTCATCATCATTAAAGAACAATAACCAAATAATGAATGTCATGTAATATAATATAAAGCACATTTATTATAGGGTACCCCACACCACCTTCTCATTGGTATTGAAACACAACAAGAATTAAAAAAACAGATTTAATATATAATGAATGAACCGTAAAGTCTCTAAAAAACAAAACATTGTTATAACCTACCAAACAAACAAAACATTTTCACTTAAGGGATTTGAATTTAAAAATATTGACAAACACTATTGCGTTTAGTCAATGAATTTGAGTTTGATAGGTTTAACTTAAATATTCTTTGAATAGTAACATGAACCTATGAATTTTTATATACCTATATGAATAGTAATTAATAGTAAATCCAAAAAAAGAAACGTCACCAATTAATGTATAAATATAATTAAGAAATCTTATAAGTGACAAAATGATCGGGGAATTAGTATTTGTATTTTGGAAAGTCATAAATATTTTAATTATAATTTTATGAATAGTTTAATAATTCAAAATGGATATGAATTTTCATAAAATGCAATCATAAGTTTTTATTTTATGGACCTATAGTTATAAAAATATTTTATGAGATGTTGATTAACTTTTCATGGTGTTATAAAACAAGTTACACTTTCAATGTTGTTTTTTGAATCAATTATTATTTTATATTAAAATTAAATTAAAAATATTTTAAAAATTATTATCAACAAATTTATATTATTTTTTAATTCTACACATCTAATAATGGTTGTGGGGAAGTTTTGGTATTTTTCTAAAATACTCAAATTTGTTAAGAATTGTTAAATACAATAATTTATCTTATATATACATTATGAGTTAAATACACCATTCATATCATCCTCTCTTATATAAGCACCCTAGGTACAAATTAAAATAAAATTATTACTATTTTTTGTCATTGAATCATGACTACTACTTGTATTATGGAAAAAAAATAAATTAATGATTAAAATAATAAAATAGCTCTCCTCTCCTCCACTATAAAAACCACCCACACCCCACTATTCTCTTCAGTCCTCTCAAGCATTGTTCCTTGTCTAATAGCTGCTAAAATCACTTCCCAAGATACATCCCCCCCACATCTAGTAGCAATTGGTATCATATAAATAACAAATCCTCTCTCCTAATGTGGATCTTGAGGAATATTAATTCAAGATGAAGCTATGATCAAGTGAAGAAAACCATCAGAAATAATGTAAGGCATTTCCTTGTCTCACTTCCATTTTTTTGAGATATTCCTTATTCACTAATATTACACGTATATGGGATATATATATGGCCCATTGGTGTATTAGGTCATGAATATCATATATGTTCATGGTATACAATGTATTGTTTGATGATTATAAACTTTGGGGAATACAGACCGATTGATTTCAAAGTGGTAAGGGATATCTTCTCAAAAATTGTTTTTCATTATGATTACTCTTTATCTATACATACAAAATTGAAATTATTATTTATTATTACATGATTCCCATAAATTCTAAGTGGCTGTTATATATATGTTTTCCATATAGAATCCTTATATATTTTATGGGTATATACATGTTTTAAAAGGACCATTAAAGATTTAATCACGTTAATCAAACCCTATTCAAGGGAGCTTCTTGAATTATTTTCCATTTTTGAGTTCATACCAATATCTATTTCAAGAAAATATTATTTTTATAAAACAACTAACTTTTTCCTGAAAAATTATCTTGGACCATATCTGGACTTAAGGGAACAAACATGAATTTCCACATTAAAATTCACTTCAAACATTATTTAAAAGGATCCAAAGTGTTTTATTTAAAAAGATTATTAAGATTTTTTATAATATGATTTCACTCCATAGGGACATCATTAGTACCTGAAATATAATTTTTATGTCGTGGAATTTTTTTTATTGGTTATACATGTTTTTAATTATATTTTATGGAAAATAAAAATTATTTTTCCAAATGACTCTTCTTTCAAAAGTAAAATGGATTTTCTCTTATCACATTAACATTTATGAAATATATTCCTTCTACACCACTCATTAAATGAATGTTTTGTATGTAATTCCCTTTTTTTATCATATCAAGAGTATCATTATTCTCATGATTTTATAAGGAATTATGATTTGGATGTTTCAATTTGGTATTGGTCACTATGGAATGTTTAAGGATTATTTCCTCAAGAAATTTTCAATGGTCTCATTTAAAAGTATATTCATCTAAGGAATCACCCCTTGTATAATATTGTAATTAATTGAGATTTATCTCTTATAATATCATCAATTATATTTTGTTGAAGGGTTTCAGATTTTTTTTGACTATTAATGTGGAATCTAGATACCATTCAACATATTAATATGAAGAGTTAGTGTTTACATTAAATAACTAGGGAAAGTTATTAATATTTCATATTTTAGTTTAAATATGAACATGTATATTGTTTATGTTGATCTACATTCATATGTGGAATGAAATGGAAATAGTAAATTATTATTGGGGTCCACTATATCCCCTCTATGAATCAGTATGTCTCATGAGACAAACTACTTTCATAGAACATCGCATTGAGAAAATCATTATTTATGGTTTTGGAATAAGGCCTTGATAGTATTGTTTTGATATCCCACATTATTCATTCTACCATTATAAGAATAGTAATTGAATGTTCATGTTGTTATTCTACGAGTAGAATACACATTATAGTGCTTTATTATGACATATTTACTAATCTCATATTCCATTCATATTTTGTTCATGTTTATTATTAATGGAATGTGTTGTTAGTTATTCACCAAGCCTAATGTTTATTTTTATGATATCTTCCAATGTATTCCTTTACCGTAATGAGAATCAGAGCGGACCCTTTTCATATGTTTTATTTTCTCAGGACATGAAGATGTTTATTATGAATGACATGAATGGATAAACATAGATTTGTGGATGTTCCCAATGAAATATATATGTAGTTTTTCCTTTAAAGGTGTAATGTTGAATATATGTATTTATCTGGTTTTCCATAACTGGTAAAATATTAGATCATTTAGGATTCATATTCAATTTTCATATTCCAATGTAATTAAATATTTCATTGGCTACGAGCAGCAGGGGTTAGGGCCATGCAGATTTTATTAGAGGAATTTTAGAAGAAAATATTGAAACTATATTAGGAAAATGTATATTAGAGAACAAAACTATAAGATGGTATTTTAGGATAAGTATACATTAACATCCTAAATATATGGAATGGAATATATTATATAGAACCTTACGGAAAATACATAAATTTTTGGTTAGTACAATTAGAAATGGTTCTAGCACAGATGTACACAAGAGTAACAACTCTGGCTTGGAGTTTTCGTCTTGAACTGGGGTATCCTGGTACATGACAACAGGCCTTAAACCTGACCTGGTTTGACACTCTTGAGTGATATGCTTCGGATAATAAACATTTTATTTACCCACCATAATGATGTATTTATGCCGCGAATGTAACCAATGTATTTGGTTATAGGATTTATAATGCATAAATTTATGTTATGTGACAGGCCATGTTTAGATTCCTAGAGATTTTATAATTTTATTAGCTAATATATAATATGGAATTGATTAGAAATGGATCCTAGCAGAAGGAATGAGAACATCACTAATACACATGATGTGGAGAGTAAGAAGGATCATATCTATAATGGTCTTAAGCATTAATTTTAAAAGAAGATAGCCTCCCATGTATCCTCATCATATGAGGAAATTATATCATATGTTAACAAGGTATGAAAAAAATTATCTAACTGCAATGGATTTTACAGGATGTAAAATAAGAAGAGGATAGAAGGGAATAACAAGGATAAAGGGAATAATGGTAATAATGGTCTTCCCACATGTGATAAATGTGGAATGAATCACCCTGTTAAATAATTTTAAGGGATATGAGATTTTCATAATGGTGGAGAAAAGGTACAAAAATTTCATTATTGAAAGGGAATTAAAATGGTTTGCAATGAACAATGATTCATCTGTAAGGAGATGGAACACTACGAAAATCAATGTCCCGCATGTCAAAGAATATTCACCAAATAATGTTACTAGATAATGACCATATCATGATGAAAAAATAGATGATGTGAAATGGTTGATTTTCCTCTACTAGAATCTTTTTATTTTCATATTTTATCATCAATGAACTGGTAATAAAAATTATGGAATATTTGGGGATTTTACTGTAATACTATTATTTTATGTTTTTTAAGTACTATGTTCAATTTTACAAAGGATACATGACTCAGTATTAACTTAATATATTGAAAAAGAGTATGGTTGATAATAAGAAAACCCTTAATATATTTCTAATGATTAAGATATTCACATGTTTGGAATGTGAAAATTTAGGGCTAATTAATGATGATTAATGGAAAATAAGGTATCATATGCATTGAGTAGGTTAGATCATGGAGTTTCAAAAAAATTGACGCTTTCTAAAAAACCAGTGTACATTGATCTCGTAAGGATGGATATGGGAATGAATCTAAATGATTGGATCATGAAATTTTTAAATCATAAACCATTTGTGAGATGGTTGATGTTGATCATTGAATGAGTTTATATAGTTTAATGTCACTATATGATGCAACATGTGCTAAGAGATGATGTATAAATAGTTCAAGGAACAAAAAATGGTAATATTATGTTATTGAAATAGAAATGTATTTTTATACTCTTATTGAGTGGAATAATTACTTGACTCTATTAAAATAGTCTTAAATATAAATTTTTCGTAATATGAATTTTTTTATGATATTAATGAAATTTTACATAACTGTAGTTTATAGTATTGTTGAAATGATATCTCTAATGAGAATATTCTCTATAAATTCCCATAAGAATATGATGGTGGGATTATTATACCATGACCATTTTGTCTGATTAGAGTGTGTAGTTTTGCAGAAAATCAATGCATTTCTATTTTCCTCATAATTAGGGGATATTTTTAGCATATTATTTATATGGGTTTCCCACAAGCTAATTTTCATGAATCAACCATTATCATTCGATCTTCAATTTCAAAATACATGTTTGAAAATTTTTGAAGGAGGGGAGATTTTTAAACCCCAAGAATTTTAAAATATATTTAATATATAATTCAGTACACACTAAGTATCTAAAAAACAAAACATTGTTATAACCTAGCCAAAAACACATTTTTTTCACTTCAGTGATTTGAATTTTGAATAACAGACATACACAGTTGCGTTCAGTATGATATTTGGAGTCTGATAGGATCCACTAAGATTTTTTTGTGAATTGTATATTGACCCATATGAATAGTAACACACTATTATGAATAATAATGAATAGTAAATAGAAATAAATAAACCTCACCCAAAAATGTATAGAAACCATTTAAACGTATTATAAATGATAAAATGGTCATAGCCTAATTATTTGTATTTTTTAATTCATAAATATTTTGGTTACAAATTTTTGATTAATTTATCAATTAATATTGGAAATTTATTTTCATAAAAAGTAATCATAAATTTTTATTTTATTATCATATAGTTATAAGATTATTTTAAGAGTCCATGATTAACTTTTCATGGTGGTATAAAATGAGTTATATATTAAAAGTGGTTTTTTAAAAAATTAGGAATTTATTTAAAAATTAAATTAAAAATATTTAGAAAATTATTTTCAAAAAAATGATTTCATTTTAAAAATATACCGGTGGAAAAAAATTTGGGGGGAATGTTTGGGATTTTTCTATAAAACGTGAGTTTTTTATGAATAGTAAAATACGATAATTTTTGTATGTATACATTATGAGTTAAATACACTATTCCTAGAATCATTACTGATTTAAGAACCCTTGGTTCGTAATCACATAAACTTATTAATATTTTTGGTCATGAAATCTAAAAATTTTCTTGTATTATTGAAAAATAATAAGCTAAAGATTAAAATATTAAGAAAACCCTCCTCTCCTCCACTATACAAACCAACCACACACCCATCCTCACATCACTCCTATAATGCATAGTGCCTTGCCAACATTATGCTCAAATCACCGACCAATAACATCCTCCACATCCAAAATCCCCTGATCACATAAAAATGCCAAATCTTCTCCCATAAAGAGCCTCTCAAGAAATATTAATTCAAGGGGAATTGTTAAGACCAATAGGGGCCTATATAACCTGAGAGGGGGGTTGTGAATTAGTGTATGGATATTCTTGCTTGATAATTCTGCCTTCACCACTAGATATTGACATCTTTATTACAAGGGTCACTTTGTTTTCTTTTGTGGGTATATTATGATCATTTATTTTCTTCTTTATCTAATGATGATTCTTGAATGAAATGCAGGGAAGAAAACATACAGACACAAAGATTTTTACTTGGTTCACCCTCACTGGGCTACGTCCAAGGAGCAAACAATGGCAATGTGCTGCTGTACCAAATTTACTAAGGCTCATTGACAATAATGATCAGGCTAGATCACTTCTATGACCAGGATCACTGACTTTAAAATGTTTAGGGTCATCTCACTGCTTTCCCAATGGTCACTCCCTGTTTCTCTATCTCTGGCTCACCGCCAGTGGAGAGGATCACCTTCTTCTTCTTCCTTTTCTCACTTCTCTGGAAAGGATCCACTCACAGTTTATAGACCTGTAGGTCTTTTCCTTATCACTAATCGATACATCCTCTGTTATACGTGGATGATTTGTTGAAGTAAAACATTCACCCGTAGATTAATCGCTCTTTGCAACGAAGGTATCGGAAAATCTTACAGCATTAGCCCAGCCTCGGGAAAGATGGGTGTGCTCCAACAACACTTGGAACACTTCCCCAAGCCCAGCGCGCAAGTCCCAAGATGGCGTGAAAGTCCCCGGTGCGCAATTCAAAACTGGCACGCATGTCCACCTCAACAACATGTGTGATACAACCATATTCAACTCCAAACATGTGCGACACACCTCCTTTTATGCCCAAACTGATTTTGACGTGCAACCAACAACTAACACACAACTTAAATCTGACTCCCAACTTATACATGGATGACCACACACCACTTTCTCGACCACGACACCTGAGCGATGAGAGCGCTAATTTTTCTATGTGTTGAACACTGCACTAAATGAGAAGGGGTCGGCCTGTATTTATTGTCATTTGGAAACCCTGCGTGACGGCAAACAGGTCTCCCCTCAGTGCACATGTATCGGAGTGCAAGTCTCTACCCCTTGTCTCTGCCACGCTAGCCACTTGCGCAACCAAACCCAAAACTAGCGCGAACCTTTTCTCTTTTCCATATTTTGGTGTTCTGATCTTGAAAAACATATGACGCACAGGTTTCCAAGCCTTAAAATACACGGCGTGCAAGTTCCTTTTCCAAAAACCAATTTTCTTCAATTGTCGATTTTCTGCCCAATAATTTGGAAAACACTTGAAAACAGTGCCACAATGTATCTGCTATTTTTTTACAGCTCCCAGATCATCCATTCCTTTATCTACATTCTTGAATCAATCATTAATCATTACCCATAGCCCTTGAACTCAACATGCCACCATGAAATCCCCTTTGTCCGCAAATTTGTATTCCATGGTTTGGTTTGTCAAAAATCACAACACATATGTCCACATTGTCAACAAACACAATCACCTAAAAAATTATTCAGTGATGACTTGAGGGATTTGTTCCCAACAATATCCCTCTTTGGGTTTGTTGACAAATCTTCCATAAAAAGACACATCGTTAATTATTCATCCATCATTCTCCTATTGAGATTCCGATAGCGATAAAGGATTAAATCAACAC
Source organism: Viscum album (assembly GCA_963277665.1). Taxonomy (NCBI): domain Eukaryota; kingdom Viridiplantae; phylum Streptophyta; class Magnoliopsida; order Santalales; family Viscaceae; genus Viscum; species Viscum album. Next base: position 1,016,321,606 of record OY728140.1, on the reverse strand, counting down.
ATACTTTAAGCCCACATGAGCAATGCTCGGCGTGAGAAACAAGAGTAAATGAAAAGGTCATCAATGAATCACTTCAACTCTAACACCCATTGTTGACACAAAACTGATACCAATTTTTGGAAATATTTTTACCCACATTTCAATACCATTCTTCTGCTTTTATCACGATCCTCAACTGTCATGTAATCTTTCATTGATCGATCATTTCTAGCATCGTCATATTTAATACTCACCCCCTATCCAATTGCACTAACCCTATCTCACTACTCCACCTGTCAGCTTTTCCCCACATCAATCTTGATTTATCATATTTCCACACTATCTCCCCCTTGAACAATCACTATTTTATCCCCATTTGTCAAAGAACCCAATGGTCTCCCCTTTGTAGTCTATAACAGACTAGAGAACAAATATCAGCACATTATGGAAATACTCCTCATAACTCAGGGAGATGGGGGGTTCCACATCCACATTATTTTAAGTGTGGGGAGTCGAATAAACTCCCAGAGCCAGTCGATGCCTCTCAAAAACTTCCTTGGGTAAGGCCTTTGTCAGAATGTCTGCAACCTGTAGCTTTGTAGGCAAATAATCCAACATCACAAGCCCTTTCTCAAACTTCTCCTTGATGAAATTATATTTGACATCAATGTTCTTTGTCCTAGAGTGACGAACATTATTTTTTCTATGATTTAAAGAACATGAGTTATAACATTGGATTCTGATAGGGGACTTCACTTCAACTCTCATATCTTCAAGATGCTGCTTCATCCTCAGTTACTGTTTGCATGCATGAGTGGCCTCAATATACTCATCTTCTACGGTGCTTAATGAAATGCAATCCTGCTTCTTCATCATCCAAGCAATACATTGTCCATGAAGATAGAATGAACCTCCAGGTGTTGATTTCATGTCATCCGCTAAACTGGCCCAGTATGCATTAGTATATCCCAAAAACACTGTCTGGGATTTTTCATTATATGTCAATCCCGTGTCCATCGTGGCCTTGATATACCGAAGTATTGTTTTTACTGCAAGCATGTGGATTTCATTGGGATTACTCTAATATCTCAATGCTTGGCATGTGCAAGTACAATGTCAGGCCTTCCTGCGGTCAAGTACAACATGATGCCAATAATTTTCTTGTATTCTGTGATATTAACAGCCTCGTCATTCTCATCTTTGGACAGTTTCATTCGGGTAGCAACTAGAGTCTTCATTTCCTTATAATTTTCCATTCCAAACCATCTCAACAACTTTTAAGCATTTTTGGACTGAGAAATAATGGTTCCATCCCTTCCTTGTGTCACCTGTAGAATGAGGAAATTTTTTAGCTCTCCAATCATTGACATTTCGAAATCACTTTTAATGAATTCGGAAAACTGTATGCACTGAGCTTCATATGATCACCAAAAAATTATGTTGTCAACATTTTCCAAGACCATCATCATTTGATTATTTTTTTTATTGAAATAAAGACTATAATAATCTCCCCCATGATGTATTAAAAGATTCTTCAAATACTAATAAAGCCTTAAGGACCATGCTCTTGGTGGTCATTTCAGCCCATAAAATGCCTTCTTCAGTCGACCAACCTTGTTCCCATCATCGTGAATGAGAAAACCATCTGATAAACATTGAACATCTATTGCACTGCCATGGATAGATCTTCATTGATTTTATTTAGCCTTGAAACAAGTGAAAATGTCTCATCAACATATATTCCCTCTATTTGGGAGTACCCCTTGAACACTAATCATGCTTTTTTTTTGAATTTCTATGCCATCATTGTTCATCTTCTTTCGAAAGACTAATTTAGTCCCGTTGACATTTTTATCTACAAGTCTCAAAACAATCTCCCACGTCAGGTTTTTTTCAATCTGATCAAGCTCTTCATTCATAGTGTGAACCTAGTTTTCATTTTCAGCTACATCAGAAAAGCATTTTTTCTCAGCCTGAGATAGAAAATATGTCTTCTTTAGTGATTTCATTCTCCTTGTCTAAACTGGAGCTAACTAATCACCAATGATATTTTTCCTGTCAATTTCAGATCGACTCTTTTTCTTTTGTGCTGATAAGGATTTTAATTCCTTGTACTCACCATCAGTATCCTTTTCTGAATCAACGTCATCCACTTCTTCTCTCCCTGAGTTTCTTACCACTTCCTTACTTTTAACAAAAAAACATATAACTATGTCATTGTTCAATGACGTCTTTTATTTGTACTACTTTTATGATCATCTTGTTGAATCATTGTTGATACTCTCTCACAGCTTCTAAGTATCCAAAAAATAGTCAGTTGATACCACATTGTTAGAGAAATATAAATAAGCATCAAATGATTGATTATTTCTTCTTCCCCCGCAATATGTCTTCCATCTATAGACAACACCTGAGCCGAGTCATCCACTTATTGTATCGATGGATCTTGCATCTGATATTGTTATTTAATGATCCACCTATGTTTTAAAACATTTCCAAGGGTTAGTACAACTATTTATAATCATAACCATTATTCTCTTCATGCATTATTTATTCTAATCGGGCACTCAACATTGTGCCATTATCCAAATATCTTAGCCTAATGAGTTGGAACTTGGTTTATGAAACTAGAGATAGAATTAATAACCTAATCACTTACTAGCGTTCTCTATTTCTCCCTTTATCCTTCAACTTTGGTACCTGATTTGATCCAATAGAACCTCTAAAGCATATCACATCATCACTTCGCATCTTTAGATGCCACTTCCCCTTGGATCGTGTCTCCCTAAAACCTAGAACACTTGAATCATCAGATAACAACATTTATATACATAGGGAGAGGGGTACTTCTCGAATCCTCACGTCAAGGATTGTGGTTGAACCTGATGGGTCAACCCTTTGATTATTACATGCAGAGCATCACACTCTTTCCTTGATTCTTCTAGCTTCCATGCCAACTTCAACTGATCTGGCCATATGACTAAGCATTCATTACCTACATCATAAATATTTTTCTGATATGATAATTCTGCAGGACAGGCCATTCTCACTATTTGGGGTTTAAACCCAAGAATACACATTTCTATCTTTGATTTTTCACCAAAATTTCATTTCCCTTGATTCCTTCTCTGAGTTAGAATCTCTCTATTTGGAATCTTCCCTCTCTTCTTCCCCCATTTTAGGGATCTTACTTTTTCCTCCACATCTATATATGGCACACGACTTGTGAAGATTGCATTACATTATTTTTTTATCCTTTTTTTATTAGATATCTTAGTCACCACAATATTTTGTGCTAGTGGTTAGTCCTCCCCTGAGCATGCATTATTCTTTCCCACAGTTGGAGTAGATCTCCCCTTAACCTTCCAGGGTTTTTCACATTCTCCCCATGAGATCTTTGGTGAGTATGATAAAGAAGGCGACTGATACACCTTTTGTTCAGCTCCATGTGATTCCACTAAGGCTCTAAGCCTATTCTTCACCTTACCACATTCTGTCCCAGTGTATAATTTCTCATTATGCATCATTGCAGTGGATAATCTCCCTTCAAGTCCATTATCCTTACTTGCTTTCTTCTTACTACAATGTCTTTCCAAATGCCCATAATGAGAACTTATGAAACATCTTCCATCAAAAGCATACTACAATTAATCATTTCTCAACAAAGATATTGATGCAGGTTGAGTTCCTCCTCTGTTATTTAGATCCTGGGATTCTTGACACACACTCATGGTGTGTCCTATTCTTCAACAATAATATCTTCTAATGAATGTGTTCATCTAGGAGTCTCTTCTCTCTGATTTCTCATGATGCTTCTTCTTATTCTTAGATTCATCAAAGCTTCTATTTACACAGCCTAAAATGTATTCTAGAGCCTCTGTACAGAAGCTTGATGTGAGGCCATTAATCCCAAAAAATAGTACCTGTCATCACTACTTCTGGTAACTATTCTCTTAGGCCTATCTCCAGTACCTATAGGATTTACTCCACATCTGGACCTATTCACAGCTCTCTTTCTATCATGCATGGGAGGTGATTCATCAAATCCACTACCAGTTTTTCCCAAACTGTATGGTCTTTGAGCTGATAGAATTTTTTCTTGGCACTTTACATAAATAAAAAAAATTGCTTATCATTTCATGAGCTCCTTCCGAAGGATAATAAAATAGTAAGTGCAGTTCATCCTTCATCTAATGTTTTTCTTTGTCTTTTGATATCTCCATTTCTTGCTTGGATTTTTCTATATCTTCCACCAATTGTTGTATCTTCATATCTCTTGATTCATGTTGATCATTGAGTTATTTTCTGAGATTCTACCTGCTACTCATCTCATCATCCAGTTCTCATGTGTTCTTTTCTACCATGTTACTTTTCTCCTTTACTTTCAATTTTTCCTGAGAAACAGATTCAGAGATGGATACAATCACTTGTTGTAGACCTCAATTCTTCAGAAAATTTTTAGTAAAATATGTAGTTAGATCATAATTTTTTGATTTCAAATTATGAATCTCGTCTGAGTTCATATTCTTTCCCTTGACATCATCTTTTGATTTTTCTACCTTTTTAGATATCTTTCTCAGTTCATTATCTTGAGAATCATTCTTCTCCTTTAGATCTGTAGCGACATCAATAAGTTGTTGATTCAAACCTCTTAGCTTGTTGATCTCAGTTTCCAGTGCTTGGATCCGAATATCATTAGATTTAATCTCTTCATCCAACTTATGATCCACTTCCTTTGTTTTATGGACAACTTCCATTGGTGACCTCCTTCCAGAAACTTCATCATCATCAGTTGTTTCGGTATCACTTTTATGTTCAAGTACTTCATATATTCCTACATAATGATTGAGTGAATCAATATTTTCCCTATCAAATTCATCCGGACCTTCCTTTAGTAAGCTGTTTGATTCTTTATGTTGAATCAATATTTTCCATAAACACATACACAATGAGGGATATCACCAGAATTCTAATTCTTCTTTGATGTTTTTCCCTTTTCCATGGCGCACCGAGATAAGAGCGGACTGATTTATCCATATAAATCGACTACACAATGTCTGAGCAAAGAAACCTGATAAAATAAACCTTCCTCTGATAACAACTGTTAGGACCAATAGTGTCCTATATACCCTTTGAGGGGGGTGGGGGTGAATCAGGGTATGAATATTCTTGCTTGAAAAATCTTCCTACCCACTGGATCTTGACCTCTATATTACAAGGGTCACTTTTTTCTTTTGTGTGTATATTATGATCATTTATTTTCTCTTTATCTAATAATGATGCTTTGAATGCAATGCAGGGAAGAAAACAAGAAGACACAATGATTTTTACTTGGTTCACCCTCACTGGGCTACATCAAAGGATCATACAACAGAAATGTTCTGTTGTACAAAATTTACTAAGGCTCTCGAAAAATAATGTTTGGGATAGATCACTACTATGCCCAGGCTCAATACCTTTACAATGTTTTGGGTCAGCTCACTACTTTCCCAAAGGTAACTCCCTTTTTCTCTCTCCCTAGCTCACTGCCAGTGGAGAGGATCACATACATCCTCTTCCTTTGATTACTGCTCCAGAAAGGATCCACTCACAGTTTATAGACCTATAGGTCTCCTCATTATCACTAATGAATACATCCTATGTTGTATGTGGATGCACTATTGATGTCCAACATTCTACAGTAGATGAATCTCTCTTTGCACCGAAGGTATCAGGAAATCTTCAACCTTTAGCACAAGCACGGAACGACGGTCGTGCTCCAACAACACGAAGAACTCTTCTCCAATCCCAGCACGCAATTCCCAAGATGGCACACAAGTCTTCAGCGTGCAATTCAAAACTGGCGTGCAAGTCCACCTCAGCAACTTGCGTGACACTACATTATTCAACTCCAAACTTGTGCAACACACCTCCTTTTATGCCCAAATTGATTTTGGCGTGCAACTAAAAACCGGTGCACAACTTACATCTGGTGCGAAACTTATACTTGTGTGACCACACACCACTTGCGCGACCACCACACCTGTGCGACGATAGCTCTGATTTTTCTATGTGTTGATCACTGCACTGAATGAGGATGGTCGGCCTGTATTTATATTCATTTTGACACCATGTGCGATGGCATGCAAGTCTCATCATGCAAGTATCTTCCCCTTGTCTCTACCGAGCTAGCCACTTGCGCAACATAGCCCAAAACATTCGTAACCCTTATCCATTTTCCATATTTTGGTGTTATGATCTTGAATAACATATGGCACACAAGTTTCGAAGCCTTCAAATACACGGCTCCCATGTCCCTTTTCCAAAAACCACTTTTCATCAATTGTCGATTTTCTGCCCAAAAATTTGGCAAACACCGGAAAACGGCGCCACCATGTATCTGATCTTTTTGTACCGCCTCCAGATAATCCATTCCTTTTTCGACATTCTTGAATCAAATATGAATCATTAACCAAATCCCTTGAACTTGACATGGCACCATGAAATCCCCTTTTTAAACAAATTTGTATGTCATGGTTTACTTTGTCAACAATCACAACATAGATGTCAACTTTTTCAACAAACACAAACACTTAAATAATGCTTCAATGATGCCTTGAAGGATTTTTGCCCAACAATCTCACTCTTTGGGTTTTTTGACAACTATTCTATGAAAAGATACATCATAAATTGTTCAGACACCATTCGCCTATTGATATTCCGATAGCGATCAAGGATTTACTCAACACATACTCTAAGACCACATGAGCAATGCTCGTTTTGAGAAACAAGAGTAGATGAAAAGTTAATCAATGAATCACTTCAATGATGACCCCCACTATTGACAGAAAACTGATACAAATTTTTGGAAATATTTTTAGCCGTATATCAAGACCATTCTTCTACATTTATCACGATCCTCAATTGTCGTGATATCTGTTCTTTGATTGATCACTTCTAGAATTGTCAGATTTAATACTCACCCCATATCCCATTGCACTCCCCCTATCTCGCTCCTCCACCTATCAACTTATCCCCATATCAATCATGATTTATCAAATTTCCACACTGTCTCCCCCTTGAACAATCAGTACTTTCTCCCCCTTTGTCAATGAACCCAAAGGTCTCTACTTTGCAATATGTAACTGAGTAGAGAACACATATCATCACATTAGGGAAAACACCTCATACCTAGGGGAGATGGGGGCAGGGGGGGTTCCACATCCACAATCTTTGAAGTATGGGGAGTCAACATAACTCCAAGATCCATTCAATGCCTCTCAAAAGAATCCTTGGGTAAGGACTTTGTCGGAATGTCTGCAACCTGTAGCTTTGTAGGCACGTACTACAACTTCACAATCCCTTGCTCCGCCTTCTACTTGATGAAATTATATTTGATCTCAATGTGCCTTTCCTTGAGTGAAGAACTGGATTTTTTCTATGATTTATAGCACATGTGTTATCACACTTGATTCCGATATAAGACTTCACTTCAACTCTCATATCATCAAGCTGATACTTCATCCTCAATAATGGTGTGCATGCTTGAGTGGCTGAAATATACTCAACTTCTGTGGTGCTTAATGAAATGAAATACCGATTCTTTCCTATCCAGGAAATACATAGTCCACTAAGATAGAATGAACCTCCAGATGATGATTTCCTGTCATCCGCTAAACCGGCCTAGTCTGCATCAGTATATCCCAATAACTCTGTCTGAGATTTGTCATTATATGTCAAGCCCAAGCCCACCGTGCCCTTGATATACCAAAGTCCTCTTCTTACTACAAGAATGTGTCATTCCATGGGATTACTCTGATATCTCGCTGTTTGGCATGTGGAAATTACAATGTCAGGCCTTGTTGTGGTCAGGTACAACAAGATCCCAATAAGTTTCTTGAATTTTGTGATATTAACTACCTCGCCATCCTAATTTTGGACAGTTTTATCCGGGTAGAAACTACAGTCTCCATTTCCTTCTAATTTCCCATTCCAAACCTTCTGAAAACATCCTTGGAATATTTGGACTGAGAAATAAAGGTTTCATCCCTTCCTTGTTTCACCTGTAGACCAAGGAAAAATGATATATCTCCAATCATTGACATTTCTAATTTACTTTTCATGAATTTGGAAAACTGTATGCACTGAGATTCATATGATCCACCAAAAATTATGTTGTCAACATAAACCAAGAACATCATCATTTGATTACTATTGTTGTTGAAATAGAGACTGTAATCAACTCTGCCATGCTGTATTAAATGATCCTTCAAGTACTGATAAAGCCTTTAGTACCATGCACTTGGTGCTCTTTTCAGCCCATACAATGCCTTCATCAGTCGACCAACCATGTTCTCATCCTCATGAATGAGAAACCATCTGATAAACATTGAACTTTTGTTGCGACTGCAACGGATAGATCTTCACTGATTGTCTCTATCCTTGCAACCGGTGCAAATGTCTCATCAACATATATTCCCCCTTTTTGGGAGTACCCCTTGCACATTAGTCATGCTTTGTTTTGAATCACTATGCCATAAGTGTTTATCTTCTTGCGAAAGACCCATTTAGTCCCGATGAAATTTTTATCTGCTTGTCTCAAAAAAATTCCCACGTCTGGTTTTTTCAATCTGACAATGTTCTTCATTCCTATCCTGATCCTACTTTTCATCTTTAGCTACATCAGAAAAGAATTCCGACTCATCCTGAGATAGAAAATATTTCTTCTGCAGTGATTTCATTCTCATTGTACGAACTGAAGATAACTAATCACCAATGATATTTTTCCTATCAATTTCCGGTTGACTCTTTAGATTTGGTGCAGATAAGGATTTCACTTCTTCGTAATCACCATCAGTATATTTTTCTGAATCAACATCAGCCACTTCTGCTCTCCCTGAGTCACTTACCACTACCTTAATTTTAACAAAAAAACATGTCACTGTGTAATTGTAAAATGAAATCATTTCTTTCTAATACTTTTCAGATATTTTTGTTGAATCATTATTGATAATCTCTCGCACCTTCATGGTATCCTAAAACCACTCAGCTGATACCACATTGTTCGAGAAAAATAAATAAGCATCAATTGCTTGATTATTTCTACTTCTGCAGCAATATGTCTTCCCTCCATAGACAACACCTGAGCCGAGTCATCCAATTATTGCATTGATGGTTCGGGTAACCTATTTTGTTATTGAATGCCTTGTCTATGTTATAAAACACTTAATATGGTTAGTACAACTATTTAGAATCATAACCATTCTTCACTTAATGCATCATTTATTCTAATCTGTCACACCACATCGAGCCATTACCCAAATATCTATTCCTACATAGTTGGAACTCGGTGTAGGAAACAAGAGATAGAATTGATCACACAATCACTTCCTGTTGGGCTCTGTTTCCCCCTTTCTCCTTCAACTTTGGTACATGATTTGAGCCAGTATAACCTCTGAAGAATTTCGCATCCCCACTTTGCATCTTTAGATGCAACTTCCCCATGGATCGTATCTCCCTAAAACATGGAACACTTGAATCATTAGTTAACAACATTTATATACATAGTGAGCGGGGTACTTCTAGAATCCTCAAGATGAGGATTGTGGTTGTTCCTGATGGGTCAATTCTTTGATTCTTTGTTTTAGAGAATCACAATCTTTCCTTTCTTCTTCTAGATACCCTGACAACTTCAACTAAACTGGAAATATGACTAAGCATTCATTACCTACATGCTGAGTCTTTTTACGATATGATGATTCTACAGGCCTGGCCTATCTCGCCATTTGGGGTTTAAACCCACAAATACAAATTTATGTCTTTGAGGTTTCACCAAAATTCCATTTCCCTTGATTCCTTCTCTGAGTAGGAATCTCTCTGTTTGGCATCTTCCCATTCTTCTTCCACCATTTTAGGGATCTTCCTCTTTCCCCCACATCTCTCTATGGCACATGACATGTGATGTTTTCAGTGCATTCTTTTTTTAACTTTCTTTTATCAAATAACTTAGTCACCACACTATTTTGTGCTAGTGTATAGTCCTCCGTTGAGCATGCATTCTTCTTTTCCATAGCTGGAGTAGATCTCCCCTTCACATTCCAGGTTTCTTCACATTCTCTCCATGAGATCTATTGTGAGTATGACAAAGAAGGTGACTGATAAACCTTTCGTTCTGCTGCATGTGATTCCCCTGAGGATCTAATCCTATTCTTCACCTGACCACTTTGTCTCCCAATGATGAATTTCTCATTATGCATCACTAGAGTGGATAATCTCCCTTCGTGTCCCTTTTCCTTAACTGCTTTATTATTACTGCAATGTCTTACCAATTTTCCATAATGAGAACATATGAAACATCTTCTATTAAAAGCATACCTCAATTCATCATTTCTCAACCACGATGTTGAAGCAGGATGTGTTCCTCTTCCAATATTGAGCCCTAGGCTTCCCGACACATACTCATGGTGTGTCCCATTCTTCCACATTAATAACATATAATGAATGAATTACTCTGAGAGACTCTTCCCTCTAATTTCTCATGATGCCTCTTCTTATAATCAGATTCCTCAAAGCTTCTATTTTCATAGCCGGAAAGTATTCCGGAGCCTCCGAACATAAGATTGATGTCTGGCCATGAATCCCGAAAAAATAGCACTTGTCGTCACTTCTTCTTGTAAATATTCTCTTAGGCCTATCTCCAGTACGCACAAGATTTTCTCCACATTTGGAACTATTCACGGTTGTCTTTCTATCATGTATGGGAGATGATTCATCAAATACAATACCAGTTTTTCCAAAACTGTATGGTCTTTGAGCTTAGAGAATTTTTTCATAGCACATTACATTAATAGAAAATTTTCTTATCATTTCATCAGCACCTTCCGAAGGATAATCAAATAGTATGTGCAGTGCATCCTTCAACTAATGTTTTTCTTTGTCTTTTGATATCTCCATTTCTTGCTTGGATTTTTATATCTCTTCCTCCAATTTTTGAATATTCTTATCTCTTGATTCAAGTAGAGAATTGAGTTCTATTCTAAGATTCTCCCCACTACCCATATCATCTTCCAGTTCTCATGTGAGCTTTTCTACATTGTTACTTTTCTCCATTACGTTCATGTTTTCTTGAGAAACAGATTCAGAGAAGGATACAATCGCTTCTTGTAGTCTTTGATTCTTCTGAACATTTTCAAACAACTGTGTAGCTAGATCATCATTTCTGGATTTCAAATTTTTAATCTCCTCTATGTTTAGATTCTTTCCCCTGAAATCATCTTTTTATTTTTCTACCATTATAGATCTCTTTCACAGTTCTTCACCTTGAGAATCATTCTTCTCCCTTAGATGAGTAGCTACATCAATAAGTCATTGATTCAAACCTCTTAGCTTGTTGATCTCAGTTAACAGTGCTTGGATCTGAATATCATTATATTTAATCTCTTCACTAAACTTATGATCCACTTCCATGGTTTTATGGACAACTTCCATTGGTGACCTCCTTCCTGAATCTTTTTCATCATCAATTGTTTCGGTATCACTTTTATGTTCAATTACTTCACTCATTCCTACATCATGATTGAGTGAATAAATCTTTTCCCTATCAGATTCAGCCAGACCATCCTTTAGTAAGATGTTTGATTCATTAAGTTGAATCAAACTTTTTCCATAAACACTTTCACAATGAGGGATATCACCTGAATTCTGATTCTTCATTGATGTTTTACCCTTTTCCATGGTGCACCGAGATAAGATCTGACTGATTAAACCTCACAATTCGGCTGCACCAAGTCTGAGCAAAAAAACCTGATAAAATAATCCTTCCTCTGATACCAATTGTTAGGACCAATAGTGGCCTATATACACTGAGAGGGGGTGTATCAGGGTATGGATATTTTTGCTTGATAATTATTCCTTACCCACTAGATCTTGACCTATTTATTAAAAGGGTCACTTTGTTTTCTTTCATGTGTATATTATTATCATTTCTTTTCTTATTCATCTAATGAATATGCTTTGAATTCAATGAAGGGAAGCAAGAAGGAAGATATATAGATTTTTACTTGGTTCAACCTCAATGGGCTATGTCCAAGGAGAATACCATGGCAATGTGCCGCTCTACCAAATTTACTAAGGATCAATGCCAATAATGTTTGGGCTAGATCACTTCTATGCCCAGGCTCACTGCCTTTACATTGTTTATGGTCAGCTCACTGCTTTCCCAAGGGTCACTCCCTATTTCTCTCTCTCTCTAGCTCACTGCCAGTGGAGAGGATCACCTTCTTCCTCTTCCTTTTCTCACTGCTTCGTAAAGGATCCACTCACAGTTTATAGACCTATAGGTCTCTTCATTATCACTAACGAATACATCCTCTATTGTATGTAGATTTTCTGTTGATTTCCAACTTTCCCCCGTAGATGAATCTCTCTTTTCACTGAAGATATAGGGCATTCTTCCAGCTTTAACGCAGCCCCAGAAGGATGGTCATCCTCCAACAAAATGTGACACTCTTAACCAAGCCGAGCATGCAAGTCCCAAGACGGTGCACAAGTCATAGGCATACAATTCAAAACTTGCATGCATTTCCACCTCAACAACATGTGCGACACAAACTTTTTCAACTCCAAACTTGCGTAACACACCTCCTTTTATGCCCAAACTGATTTTGGCGTGCAACTAACAACTGGCGCACAATTTACATCCGGCGCGCAACATATAATTGAGTGACCACACACCACTTGCGCGAACACTATACCTACGCAACGAGAGCTCTAATTTTTCTAAGTGTTGAACTCTGTACTGAATGAGGAGGGGTCAGCCTGTATTTATAGGCATTCAGACACCCTGTGTGAAGGCGCACAAGTCTCCCCTCGACGCGCCAGTCTTGGCGCGCAAGCCTCTGCCCTTGCCTCTATCATGCTGGCCACTTGGGCAACCAAACCCAAAACATGCATGACCCTTATCCCTTTTCCCTATTTTGGTGTTCTAATCTTGAAAAACATATGGCACACAAGTTTCCAAGACTTAAAATACACAGTGTGCAAGTCCCTTTTCCAAAAACCACTTTTCTTCATTTGACGATTTTATGCCAAAAAATTTGGCAAACACTAGAAAACTGTGCCACCATGTATCAGCTCTTTTTGTACTACCTACAGATCATCCATTCCATTCTCGAAATTATTGAATCAAACAAGAATAGTTAACCACATCCCTTGAACTCGACATGCCACCATGAAATCCCCTTTGTCAACAAATTTTTATGTCATGGTTTGCTTTTTCAACAATCAGAAAACAAATTTCACTTTTTCAACAAACACAATCACTTAAAAAATGCATCAATGATGCCTTGAGGGATTTTTTCCAAACAATCTCCCACTTTTTATTTGTTGACAACTCTTCTATAAAAAGATACATCATTAATTATTCAGCCACCATTCGCCTATTGTCATTCCGATAGCAATCAAGGATTAACTCATCACATACTCTATGACACTATGAGCAATGCTCGGTGTGAGAAACAACAGTAAATGAAAATTTCATCAATGAATAACTTCAACTCTGAAACCCACTATTGACGCAAAACCAATAACAATTTTTTGAAATAATTTTACCCGCATTTCAACACCATTCTTCTACTTTTATCATGATCCTCAACTGTCGTGATATCTGTTCTTTGATCGATCACTTCTAGAATCGTCAGATTTAATACTCACCCCCTATCCCATTGCACTAACACTACCCCACTACTCCACCTGTCAGCTTCTCCGCATATCAATCATGATTTATCGAAATTCCACACTGTCTCCCCCTTGAACAATCACTATTTTCTCCCCCTTTTTCAATGAAACCAAAGGTCTCTTCTCTACAGTCTCTAACAGAGTAGAGAACCCATATCAGCACATTAGGGAAAAACACATCATACCATGGGGATATGGGGGGTTCCACATCCACACTCTTTTAAGTGTGGGGAGTGGACTGAAATCCTAGAGCCAGTCGATGGCTCTCAAAAGCTTCCTTGGGTAAGGCCTTTTTCAAACTGTCTACAGCCTGTAGCTCTGTTGGAACATACTCCAATGTCACAAGCCCTTACTCCACCTTCTCCTTGATGAAATGATATTTTATCTCAATGTGCTTTTTCCTTGAGTGAAGAACTTGATTTTTTATATGATTTATAGCACATGAGTTATCACACTAGATTCAGATAGAAGACTTCACTTCAACTCTCATATCTTCAAGCTGCTACTTCATCTACAATAACTATGTGCATTCTTGAGTGGTAGCAATATACTCAGCTTCTGCGGTGCTTAATGAAATGAAATACTTCTACTTGCATATCCAAGAAATACATAGTCTACCAAGATATAATGAACCTCAGATTTTGATTTCATGTCATCCGCTGAACCAGCCTAGTCCGCATCAGTATATGCCAATAAATGTATCTGAGATTTGTCATTATATGTTAATCCCAAGTCCATAGTGCCCTTGATATACTGAATATTTTTTTTACTGCAAGCATGTGGATTTCCTATGGATTAATATGATATCTCGCTGCTTGGTATGTGGAAAGTACAATATCAGGCCTTTTCGTGGTCAGGCACAGAAACCTCCAAATAATTTTCTTGCATTATGTGATATTAACTGCCTCACCATCCTCATCTTTGGACAGTTTCGTCTAGGTTGCAACTGAAGTCTCCATTTCCTTCGAATTTTCCATTCCAAACACTCTCAAAACCTCCTTATCATATTTGGACTGAGAAATAAAGGTTCCATCCATTCCTTGTGTCACCTGTAGACTAAGGAAAAATGTTATCTCTCAAATAATTGAAATTTCTAACTCATTTTTCAGGAATTCGGAAAACTATATGCACTGAGCTTCATATGATCCCCCAAAAATTATGTCTTCAACATAAAACAATACCATCATCATTTGATTATTGTTGTTTTTGAAATAGAGATTGTAATCAACTCCACCATGATATATTAAATGATCCTTCAAGTACTGATAAAGCCTTCAGTATCATGCTCTTGGTGCTCTTTTCAGCCCATAAAATCCCTTCTTCAGTTGACCAACCTTGTTACCATCCTCATGAATGAGAAAACCATCTGATAAACATTGAACTTCAGTTGCACTCCCATGGCTAGATCTTCACAGATTGTCTCCAGCCTTGCAACCATTTCAAATGTCTCATCAACAAATATTCCCTCTATTTTAGAGTACCCCTTGCACAGTAGTGGTGCTTTGTTTCTAATCATTGTTCCATATTTGTTCATCTTCGTGCGAAAGACCCATTTAGTCCTGATGACATTTTTATCTGTTGGTCTCAAAACAATCTCCCACGTCAGGTTTTTTTCAATCTAATCAAGCTCTTCATTTATATCCTGAACCCAGTTTTTATCTCCATCTGCATCAGAAAAGCATTTAGTGTCAACCTGAGATAGAAAATATGTATTCTCCAGTGATTTCATTCTCCTTTTCTGAAATGGATCTAACTAATCACCACGGATATTTTGCTTGTCAATTTTAGTCGACTATTTGGATTTTGTGCATATAATGATTTTACTTCCTCGTACTCACCATCAGTATCTTTTTCTGAATCTACTTCAGCCACTTCTACTCTCCCTCATTCTCTTACCACTTCCTCACTTTTAACAAAAAAACATGTTATTGTTTCATTTCTCAATGACGTAATTTCTTTCTACTACTTTTCTGATCTTCTTGTTGAATCATTGATGATACTCTCTCGAAGTTTCTTAGTATCCTAAAAATAGTCAGCTAATTCCACATTGTTAGAGAAAAATAAATAAGCATCAAATGCATTATTATTTCCGCTTCCCCTGCAATATGTCTTCCCTACATAGACAACACCTATGCTGAGTCATCCAATTATTTCATTGATGGCCCTTGCATTTGATTTTGTTATTGAATTCTCCACCTATGTTATAAAACACTTCCTGTGGTTAGTACCACTATTTATAATCATAAACATTCTTCTCTTCAGGAATAATTTATTCTAATCTAGCACTCATCATCAAGCCATTAACCAAATATCTAAGCCTAATGAGTTCGAACACGGTGTATGAAAAAATATATAGAATTAATAACACAATCACTTCCTATTGTGCTTTGTTTCTCCCATTCTCTATCAACTTTGGTACCTGATTTGAGCCAATAGAACCTCTGAAGCATATCACATCTCCAATTTTAATCATTAGATTCCACTTCCCCTTAGATCGTATCTCCCTAAAACCTGGAACACATGAATCATCAGTTAACAAAATTTATATACATAGGGAGGGGTACTTCTGGAATCCCCAAGACGAGGATTGTGGTTTCTCCTAATGGGTCTACCCTTTGAATATTTCTTGTATAGAATCACACTCTTTCCTTGATTCTTCTATAATCCTTTCAAACATGAACTGATCTGGCCATATGACTAAGCATTCATTACCTACATGCTGAGTCTTTTTTTGATATGATGATTCTGCAGGCCGGTCCTTTCTCACCATCTGGGGTTCAAACCCACAAATACACATTTCTTTCTTCGATGTTTCACCAAAATTCAATTTCCCTCGATTCATTCTCTAAGTAAGAATCTCTCTGTTTAGAATCTTCCCTTTATTCTTCCCCCATTTTAGGGATCTTCCTCTTTCCTCCACATCTCTCTGTGGCACATGACATGTGATGTTTTTAGTGAATTCATTATGTATCTTAGTTTTATCAGATATTTGAGTCACTACACTATTTTTTGCGAGGGGTTAGTCCTCCACTGAGCGTGCATTCTTCTTTCCCATAGCTGGAGTAGATCTCCCCATAACTATACAGGTTTGTTCACATTCTCCCCATGACAGCTGTTGTGAGTATGACATAGAAAGTGACTGATACACCTTTTGTTTAGCTCCATGTGATTCCCCTGAGGCTCTAAGCCTATTATTCACCTTACCACTTTGTATACCAATGCAGAATTTGACAATATGAATCACTGGTGTGGATAATCTCCTTTTGAGTCCCTTTTCCTTACCTAGTTTCTTCTAACTACAATGTCTTGCCAAATTCCCATAATGAGAACATAAGAAACATCTCCCATCAAAAGCATACCTCAATTCATCACTTCTCAACCAAGATGTTGATGCAGGTTGTCTTTTTATTCTGATATTGAGCTATACTCATTGTGTGAACCATTCTTACACAATAATAGCATCTAATGAATTATTTCCTCTGAGTTACTCTTTTCTCTGAATTCTAATGATGCTTCTTCTTATTCTTAGATTCATCAAAGATTCTATTTTCGTAGCCTAAAATGTATTCTAGAGCCCCTAAACAAATTCTTTATGTTGGGCCATGAATCCTACAAAAATAGCACATGTCGTCACTACTTCTTATAACTATTCTCTTAGGCTTATCTCCAACACCTACAGAATTTTCTCCACATCTGTAACTTTTCACAGCTCTCTTTCAATCATGAATGTGTGTTGATTCATCAAATCCAATACCAGTGTTTCACAAACTGTATGGTCTTTGAGCTAAGAGAATTTGTTCTTAGAACATTACAGAAATAGATAATTAGCTTATCCTTTCATCTGCACCTTCCGAAGGATAATCAAATAGTAAGTGTGGTGCATCCTTCAACTAAGGATTTTCTTTTCCTTTTGATATCTCTATTTCTTTCTTGGATTTTTCTTTCTCTTCCTCCAATTTTTGGATCTTCATATCTCTTGATTCAAGTTGATCATTGAGTTATTTTCTTAGATTCTCCCTGCTACTCATCTCATCTTCTAATTCTCATGTGAGATTTTCTACCATGTTACTTTTCTCCTTTACTTTCAGTTTTTCCTGAGAAACAGATTCAGAGAATGATACAATCTTTTATTGCTGCCTTTCATTCTTTTGAACTTTTTGAGACAACTGTGTAGCTAGATCATCATTTCTAGATTTAGAATTTTGAATCTCATCTGAGTTCAGAGTCATTCCCTTGACATAAACTTTTGATTTTTCTACCTTTGTAGATCACGTTAGCAGTTCTTCATCCTGAGAATAATTCTTCTCCCTTAGATCAGTAGCTACATCAATAAGTCATTGATTCAAACCTCTTAGATTGTTGATCTCAGTTTCCAGTGCTTGGATCCGAATATATTTAGATTTAATCTCTACATCCATCTTATGATCCACTTACTTTGTTTTGTGGACAACTTCCATTGGTGACCTCCTTCCGTAATCTTCTTCACCATCAGTTGTTTCAGTATCACTTTTATGTTCAAATACTTCACTCATTTATACATCAGGATTGAGTGAATCAATTTTTTCCCTATCAGATTCATCCAAACCTTCGTTTAGCAAGCTGTTTTATTATTTATGTTGCTTCCACAATGAGGGATATCACTTGAATTTTGATTCTTATTTGATGTATTTCCCTTTTCCATGGCACACCGAGATAAGATCTGACTGATTGAACCACACAAATCAACTACACCAAGTCCAAGCAAAAAACCTAATAAAATAAACCAACCTATGATTCAAATTTTTAGGTCCAATAGGGGCCTATATACCATGGGGGGGGGGGGGTGAATCAGGGTTTGGATATTATTGCTTGATAATTCTTCCTACCCCACTGGAGATTGACCTATTTATTACAAGTGTCAGTTTGTCTGCTTTTGTGTATATATTATGGTCATTTACTTTCTTATATATCTAATGATGATGCTTTTAATGCAATGCAAAAGAAGAAAACAGGCATACACAATGATTTTAACTTGGTTCACCCTCACTAGGATACATCCAAGGAGCATGCAATGACAATGTGCTGCTATACCAAATGTACTAAGCCTCACTGCCAATAATGATTGGGCTAGATCACTTCTATGCCTAGGCTCACTGCCTTTACAATGTTTAGGTTCATCTCACTACGTTCCCAAGGGTCACTCCATGTTTCTCTCTCTCTGGCTCCCTTCTGGTGGAGAGGATCACCTTCTTCATCTTCCTTTTCTCACTGCTCTGGAAAAGTTCCACTCACAGTTTATAGACCTATAGGTCTCTTCATTATCACAAATTAATACATCGTCTGTTGTATTTGGATGCTCTATTGAAGTCAAAATTCCACCCATAGATTAATCTCTCATTGAATCGAAGGTATCAGTCAATATTACAGCTTTAGAGCAGCCCCAGAAAGACGGGCGTCATCCAACAACACCTGGCACTCTTCTCCACGCCCAGCGCGCAAGTCCTAAGATGGCGCACAAGTCTTCAGGGCACAATTCAAAACTGGCATGCAAGTCCACCTCAACAACTTGTGTGACACATCCTTCTTCAACTCCAAACTTGTGCGACACACCTCATTTTACGTCCAAACTAATTTATGCGCACAACTAAAAAATGGAAAGCAACTTATATCTGGCACGCAACTTATAATTGTGTGACCACACACCACTTGTGTGACCACCACACATGCACGAAGAGTGCTATGATTTATCTATGTTTTGAAATCTGCATTGAATGTGGAGGGGTCGGCCTATATTTATAGGCATTTGGACACCCTATGCGATGGCGCGCAAACCTCCCCTCGGTGTGCAAGTCTCGGAGCGCAAGTATCTGCCTCTTGTCTCTACCGCGCTAGTTACTTGTGAAACCTAACACAACACTTTCTTGACCCTTATCCATTTTCCAAATTTTGGTGTTCTGATCTTTTAAAACATATGGAACACAAGATTCCAAGCCTTCAAATACACGGTGCACAAGTCCCTTTGCCAAAAACCACTATTCTTCATTTGTCGATTTTCATCCCAAAAATTTGGCAAACACTAGAATACGACAACACCATGTATCTTCTCTTTTTGTACTGCCTCCACATCATCCATTCCTATCCCGACGTTCTTGAATAAAGCATGAATCGTTAACCATAGCCCTTGAACTCGACATGCCACCATGAAATCCCTTTTTTCAACAAATATGTATATCATGGTTTTCTTTATTATCAATCACAACACAGATTTACACTTTTTCAACAAACACAATCAACCCAAAAATTCTTCATTGAGGCCTTGAGGGATTTCTTCCTAGCAGGAATTAATGATCGGGTGATGAACACCATTAGACATAATGTAGTGGATATCTTCACCTCACTACCATTTTTGTAAGTATTCCGTATTCACAAATATTACTTGTGTATGGTGTATGTATAAATTTTATCAATTTATCATGTCATGAATCTCGTTTTTTTGTCATTCCATAAATCATTTGATGATTATTAATTTTGTGGCATACGCACCGATTGATTGAAACTTGGTAAGGTATTTCTACCAAAACCTCCATTTTCATTTGGGATACCATTTTTCTATAATTGTGTGATTAAAATTCATATTTATTATTTTCTACTCCTCATAAATAATTTAATAATGTTCTATATATTTTTACTAACCATAATCATTCATTACTTTGTGGGGATTTAAATCTTTTAAACGGATCATTTAGAATTTTTTCCCAATAAACAATCAAGATTCAAGGGAGATTCTTGAATTATTACCCATTTTCAAGTGCACACCCCAATCTATTTCAAGAAAAAATTATTTTTATAAAAAAAATCATTTTATCCTGATAAATGATTTGGTTTCAGGTCTGAAATTTAGAGAAAAAACATGTCTTGTAACTTTATAATTCTCCTTAATGTTTTCCATAAAATTCTTTAAAATGATTTATTTCTAAATATTATTAAGAAGAATTTTTACCTGATTTCAAATCAGTGAGACGTTATTTGTAGAGACCCGAATCCTGACGTACATGGACATTACATTACTTTTGCGGAATACTTAGTACATAACTAAAACACACACACAAGGATCGTAATAGTTTAGTGTCTTTGGAAACTCGGAACGTAATCTTATAATCGTTGTGAAAGATCTTCAACATCTCCCATAAAGATCTTCCCTTTTTTTACCTAAAACCATTCTTTATATCCTGGGGAAAAGAAAACATAAAAGGGTGAGCTCAAATGCTCAATAAGGGTAAAGAAAAGAAAATCAATCACATAATATTCATAAGGACATAACTTTTGGAAATCTTAACCTGCAAAAGAGAGCATAATTTCATAACATGGGATAAATCATAGTAGTGAAATGAAATCCCAATAAGCATAACTTAAAACATGAAACTTTGTGGCATACACACATAATCATAGAGAATCATTTCTTGTTAATCAAGACTCATTGCCAAGACTATCTTAGTGAACAAAGTCCCTTTCTGAATCGAGTAACCCTCGTTTCAGTCCTGTTTCACTGAACCGGTATAACCTACCATTCCAGCCATGTCTATCTCATGAGATATAAAATCTTTACCCAATTCATTGGAGGGAGATATAGGTCCCACCCATCTTATAATTAATCCTTTCTTATGTGTGGCACATAATCATAAATCATACATCATCACATAACCCATGTAATAAAAATGGAATTCTTAAACAACATGACATCATAAAACAATTCATATAAGATAAAGGAATTCATATAAATGTTTCCATCACAACATAATCAAATCCATGTAATAATAGGGATAGAAACAGAACCCTTTTATTATCTTAGATGGAAAATAATTTTGATAAAATACTTGAACTTCATTCTTGAGGAAAATATCCTTTCTTCTTCAAAAACACTTTTACTTTCTTAACATGTCATACAATTTTAAACTAAAATAAGTTGATTAAAAAATAAACTTGAATACTTTTAAAGGAAGCTTCTTTGAAATAATGTTTTAAAAATCCATTCATTCGTATAAGTTAAAAAAAACATTCTTCGTACTTTTGTCGGAAAAGTCAAAAAGTGCCTCGTACGAAAAACGACAAAAGATTCCTTTCATACATATTACTAAAAACTCACCGAAGGGTAAAAATGGATTTAAACAATTGTATGTGTATGGAAATAATATTACATATTGATGAAACATGGATTTGGATGATAAAATACACCCCATTAAATACTTATGAATAAACAATCTCGGATAAAAATGAGATTGTGATATTTCCCTTACCTTAGGTCCGACTTGCTTTGTACGTGTCCGAAACTCCTTTATAATGATTTAAATCATGTTATTGACTTATTCCAGAATCATATTCATTGTTATTATATCATATATGGTACTCTTATAACTTTATATTACCCGTTCTTTTTTAAATTCATGTTAAAGTAGCGTTTCGGGTAAAATCGTCTCATTTGTCGTTCGTGTTTTTAACTTGTAATTATTCATATGATTACTTAGATCAAGATTACTTAATTCCAGAATATAAAACATGATATATATATATATATATATTCAGAATATACATATAAAATAAATCAGTAAATGGAAAGAAATACACCGTTCATGGAGACGGTAGTCCGTACGTACGCATGAACGCTGTTTTCGTTTCCTTATTGAATTGAATGGAATTAAGTAGATGACATACATATAAATAATTCCAGTATCATTATTAGGTCATATATTTCATTATTACTTATTATATATACTTTATAATCATTCATTAATGGTTAATCATTGTGAATGAATCTCATCGCGTCGTGGAGACGGTAGTCCGTACGTACGCACGAGCGATGATATCATTTCCATAAATATTGAACTGAATTGGAGTGGATTATACAACATATCAGAATCCATATTATGTTGTAATAACTATGTATAGTTATTCTTTACACCATTATACCCATCCATGTAAGGTGGTGGTGGAAAATAGATTACACCACGGCGTGGAGACGGTATTCCGTACGTACGCACGCGCGGTGATTTCTTTTTCCGTAGGATGGATAGATGGTGAAATAGGGTTGTTTCATACTTATAATAACATATAAGTATATGAGTGATACTGATGTTATTACTTCATAATGAAAAAACTTAAGAAGAAGAAGTGGAAGAAGAAATAAAGATGAAAGAATTGGTAACGGTAATTACCTCTTCTTTGAAGCGCCTCTTTGAGACCTCCTCTTAGGGCACTAAAATTGGTCTTTTAGGGAGACCAGAACCTCTAGGATGTTTCTAGGGAAGTGGAGAAGAGATTTGGGAAGGGGTTGGCCGAGATTGAGTGCTCAAATTGGTGTGAGGAGGAGGGAGAGGAGGTGTCCTTTTATAGGGGAGGAGAGGGGCACCTTAGGAATATCTCAAAGTATTATTTTATATTAAAGTCAAAATCGGTTTATAATGGTTCCAAAGGGTCTTATTTCGAAGATAAAGTGGGGAAGGGTCGAAATCCTATCAACAAATAAGATTTAGACAAGTTTAGGGTATTATTTTAACCTTACCAATTCGATTTAACTCTAAGTTAAATAATTTAACTTTTACCGTGTCTTTTTGTTTTATTTCACTATATGGTTAATACACTTACTATAACATGCCAAAAGAACCCTAAATTGTTTATTATTAATATATATATCCTTATCTAAGTCATTTGGCCGAACCTTAGATTTTTAGGAATAAAATAACAATTACTAATATAATATTTGATTTAAAAACTACTTTGTGTCAATTTTGACACTATTTGATATATGATTTTTGTGAAAGTCATAACAGAATTATATGTTCGAACAAAGTTGATTAAATCAACACTAATATATCATAGTAACCTATAAAATTAGTGTAATTCATAAAAAGTCTCAAATTACATTTATTTGGGTGTTTATAACATCAATTATGTCAATATTTCATAAATAAGTTAATTACTGCATCCTCATTGTGTCATAAATAAATTAAAGTATTTAATGTCTAAAAATTACAAATAAAATACCATTATGTAGGAAATATTTTTATCTTTCTAATGAATATTTATAGTCGAATTTATCTTATGTATAACCCCATATTAAAAATCATTTACTTATTAAACTTTGATTTTAACTATTTTAACCCTTCTTTAAATAAATTAACAATAAATGTCCTAATCTAATCCAAGTGGGCCTAAATGGTCATATTTTATTCATAAGATTGTTTTTGGTCGAATTACACTTATCCAATAGAATTAGGACATGTGTTAGGGTAATAGTAATATCATATTTACCCTTAGTTACCCTATTTACTATTAACCGCGGTAAAAAAAAGTAAAAAGTTACTATTCACCAAAAAATTATTTTCATCTCATTGAACCACATTTTACTTACTGACATCAACCGTGTCTCTCGGATTTTTGAAATTCCATTCACAGAAGCGGTAAAATTATGTTTTATGAAAAATTCATTTTTTTAACTACCACTTAGAAGTTTCACTATTCATCAAAAATTGATGTTTTTCAGAATAATGCCAAAATTTCATCCTAAGCAATATTTTATATTCCGAATTCAAAAATAAAGTCTATTTTACCAAATTCATAACTTAGAAGTTTCATTAATTATTTTTATAATTAAATCCCACTGTTAAAACAAATAGCGTGTTTTTAAGAAACAATATCTATCAAAAGATTGACACTTGATTATGTCGGGTTTAAATGTGAAATTACAACCAATGACCAACATTGTATTAAATTGTAAAAATATATTCTAAATATACTTTAAAACCACTCAAATTAATAATTTATCACTATTAATTATTTCGATTAAAAAAGTTGTTTTTAATTAAAATTTAGTAATTTTCACTATTCATTAGAATATGAAAGTTATCCGAAATGTACCAAAATTTCACCTTAGGCTAAATTCGATACTCCGAATCCAAAACTGAAATCCATTTTGAAAAATAAAATTTACAAAATTTCAAAAAGTGGTTATTACTATTCATAACGGCTAGTTTTAATAACATTTTAATAGCATATCGCTGTTTAGTGAAACTCGTTATTGCGTACTACACACGCTATCGAGGAAGGTCGCGATTGCGTGTAATGCAAGGCAAGTCAAGGATGCGTGTTGTGCAAGCTCCTTTTGGTGTAGCGTACAACACAAGACATTAGTGAAATAAAAAGAATATTTTTCATAAAATCTCGGGTTGTTACATTCTACCCCCCTTAAAATGAATTTCGCCCTCGAAATTCGTCGGGATTATAAATGGTTTACTATTCTAATGTTTCTTTTATAGAATCCCACATCGTAAAAAGGAATAACAAAACTTGGCTTTAAAAACTAAAGTATGAAATGTAACGATTACCCAAATAAACTAATCGATGGGTTTCCACATAGGTAAAAATGTGGATATAGAAGAGAAATCTAACCATCATGTTCTGATGGAGAGTGGTAGAGAACATGGCTACGGAAAATCCAGTAATCAAAAATCCATAGATTTGTGATGATATATGGTACCATCTGATTCATCATGTATAAGATCACTAGGAAAACATTTTTGGTTTTCAAGATCATTTCCCTAAAGTTGAAAATTTGAATTAGAATAAATACATACTTTATTTTGGTACAATCTCACTGTTGTTCGTGCCTTGAACAATTTCTACTTCATCTCTTAAATAAATTAAGTTGAATTTGTTATTCGTGAAGCATTAGCAGATCATGTGATAGAAGGATGGGTCATTCCATCTATTTCAAACAAAAGGTTAGCAAAAGTTATAAGTCCATCTTATAGTGAGATTAATCGTATATGGTTCCAAAAATGAACTTATACTTCATATATCATACTACTAAATATAATAAAACTAGTTTCTACTAAACAGGGACTTCCTGTAGGCCAGTGGTAGGCGATAAAGGCCAGTCGCACTTCGGTTGTGGGTTCGATTCCCACAGCCTTGTCCGAAGCGATGGGCTGTCGCCCGTCCTGTAGGTTGTCCTTTTTCCAAAACTATATAACATCCCATCAATAATATCGAAAAAACAAACAATACTAACTTATGTCCAACATAATCCATTCCAATCTTTAGGCTTATCCATAATACTGCAGTCCACTCTCATAATATAGTGAAAACGATTACCAGAGATTTAACACCATCGTCGATCCCCATATATCATAAGATATGTTTTGTTGGTCACATTCCAAACATTCAAAGTCTTAATCGTGTATTCTCTTGAATACCTTAGTGAAAACATGAATGCAGTTAAAAGTTAACACTTTTCACATACCAAAATCCTCAAAATTCTATATACTCAAACTTAGTCCTTATATCAATCATGAGATCATGAATACTGTTAAACATTTCATTTTCTCATTTTCCCTTCATTATGCGCATAATATCTCAATCACTTTGAATACCACATTAGACCAATACATAAATATTCCAATATTACATGATACAACATTATTTTGGAATCCCATTACATAAACACTTAATCATACCACCACATCGTTGTCATATTCAACATTGCCAATAGTGATCGCATGCGACTTCCCTTTGTCCTTTGCCTTAGGCGGTTGCTCATGTCGATCATCACTAACCCTTGGATTAGGGCATTTATTAGCATAATGCCCCATTTCCTTGCACTTGAAGCATTGAAGTGTTGGTTGTACGTTCTCTGCAGTGTTTGCTTTATTCACTTCATTAGAATCCCTTTTTCCATTACTTCGACACTCAGCTGCTCGATGACCTTCTTTTCCACACTTAAAACATTTTCTAGTCCCTTTAAGACAATCTCCACCATGCTTATTTCCACACATTGTGCATAAGAAAACATTCATCTTCTTTTCACCATTATTCTGAGATTTCTCCTTGAACTCCATCTTTCGTTTCATGTCAAACCCATGAGATGGATATGTAACACCAACTTCCATTTCTTCCTTGATAGCACAACGCACAATTTCTTCATAGCTACTGAAGTCTCTTATAGCTAATGTCCTTCGAAGACTTGGTTTTAAGCCACTGAAAAATCGATCAACTTTACTTTCAGGTTGGATGATAATACCAGAAGCGTACCTTGCAAGTCTTGCAAAATTTGCTTCATAGGTACCAACAGATTCATCATCCCTTTGCTTCAGTTCACGAAACTCTTTCTCCATCTTTTTTCGGAGAATACGAGGGAAGTACTTATTGAAAAATAAGTTCTTGAACTCGTCCCATTCCATAGACTCAATTTCATCCCTTTCCCTCGTATTCTTAATAAGATTCCACCATTGATCAGCATCTCCTTCCAAACGATACACTGCTAGGATGACTTTATCATGTTCAGAACATTGAAGAACTGAAAATATCTTTTCAGTAGTACTAATCCATTGTTCAGCAACTAATGGATCAGTAGACCCACTGAAAGAAGGTGGACGCTGCCTCATGAAGGATTCAATAGAATGTTGCTCCTTCCTTTGCTTGTTTGGAAGTCCTGCATGATTCATAGCTTGAGAAAGTTGTGTGAGCATGGCTACAAGATTTTGCATTCCAGCTCCCATATCGTTTGGTTGCTCAGGGGGACAATCATTGCATTGCCCATCACATTCCGCATTAACACGGTTCCTTCGGGTTCCAGCCATCGTCTAAAACCCCAAAAGATTAGTATGAGAGGCAAAAATTATGCTAGGGAAAACAACATAATAAAGGGGTAGTACCCTCAATATCTAACATCTTAGGTTAAATTCAAAGATCGTTAGCGCAATTCTAGGACTATAACCTATACGTATACTTAACCTTAGAGACATCCCTAGACATACCTTAGAAATATCTCTAGGGATCTCACTAACGTTTTCGCATCCTAGTTTCCAATGGTTGACTAAACCTTTCCTCTGATACCAACTGTAGAGACCCGAAGCCTGACGTACATGGACATTACATTACTTTTGAAGAATACTTAGTACATAACTAAAACACACACACAAGGATCGTAATAGTTTAGTTTCTTTGGAAACTCGGAATGTAATCTTCTAATCGTGGTGAAAGAACTCAACATCTCCCATAAAGATCTTCCCTTTTTTTACCTAAAACCATTCTTTATATCCTGGGGAAAAGAAAACATAAAAGGGTGAGCTCAAATGCTCAGTAAGGGTAAAGAAAAGAAAATCAATCACATCATATTAATAAGAACATAACTTTTGGAAATCTTAACCTGCAAAAGAGAGCATAATTTCATAACATGGGATAAATCATAGTAGTGAAATGAAATCCCAATAAGAATAACTTAAAACATGAAACTTTGTGGCATACACACATAATCATAGAGAATCATTTCTTGTTAGTCAAGACTCATTGCCAAGACTATCTTAGTGGACAAAGTCCCTTTCTGAATCGAGTAACCCCCGTTTCAGTCCTGTTTCACTGAACCGGTATAACCTACCATTCCAGCCATGTCTATCTCATGAGATATAAAATCTTTACCCAATTCATTGGAGGGAGATATAGGTCCCACCCATCTTATAATGAATCCTTTCTTATGTGTGCCACATAATCATAAATCATACATCATCACATAACCCATGTAATAAAAATGGAATTCTTAAACAACATGACATCATAAAACAATTCATATAAGATAAAGGAATTCATATAAATGTTTCCATCACAACATAATCAAATCCATGTAATAATAGGTATAGAAACAGAACCCTTTTATTATCTTAGATGGAAAATAATTTTGATAAAATACTTGAACTTCATTCTTGAGGAAAATATCCTTTCTTCTTCAAAAACACTTTTACTTTCTTAACATGTCATACAATTTTAAACTAAAATAAGTTGATTAAAAATAAACTTGAATACTTGTAAAGGAAGCTTCTTTGAAATAATGTTTTAAAAATCCATTCATTCCGTATAAGTTAAAAAAAACATTCTTCGTACTTTTGTCGGAAAAGTCAAAAAGTACCTCGTACGAAAAACGACAAAAGATTCCTTTCATACATATTACTAAAAACTCACCGAAGGGTAAAAATGGATTTAAAAAATTGTAGGTGGATGGAAATAATATTACATATTGATGAAACATGGATGTGGATGATAAAATACACCCCAGTAAATACTTATGAATAAACAATCTCGGATAAAAATGAGATTGTGATATTTCCCTTACCTTAGGTCCGACTTGCTTTGTACGTGTCCGAAACTCCTGTATAATGATTTAAATCATGTTATTGACTTATTCCAGAATCATATTCATTTTTATTATATCATATATGGTACTCTTATGACTTTATATTACCCGTTCGTTTTTAAATTCATGTTAAAGTAGCGTTTCGGGTAAAATCGTCTCATTTGTCGTTCATGTTTTTAACTTGTAATTATTCATATGATTACTTAGATCAAGATTAATTAATTCAAGAATATAAAACATGATATATATATATATATATATATATTCAGAATATACATATTCAATAAATCAGTAAATGGAAAGAAATACACCGTTCATGGAGACGGTAGTCCGTACGTACGCATGAACGCTGTTTTCGTTTCCTTATTGAATTGAATGGAATTAAGTAGATGACATACATATAAATAATTCCAGTATCATTATTAGGTCATATATTTCATTAGTACTTATTATATATACTTTATAATCATTCATTAATGGTTAATCATTGAGAATGAATCTCATCGCGTCGTGGAGACGGTAGTCCGTACGTACGCACGAGCGATGATATCATTTCCATAAATATTGAACTGAATTGGAGTGGATTATACAATATATCAGAATCAATATGATGTTTTAATAACTATGTATAGTTATTCTTTACAGCATTATACCCATCCATGTAAGGTGGTGGTGGAAAATAGATTACACCACGGCGTGGAGACGGTATTCCGTATGTACGCACGCGCGGTGATTTCTTTTTCCGTAGGATGGATAGATGGTGAAATAGGGTTGTTTCATAATTATAATAACATATCAGTATATGAGTGATACTGATGTTATTACTTCATAATGAAACAACCTAAGAAGAAGTAGTGGAAGAAGAAATAAAGATGAAAGAATTGGTAACGGTAATTACCTCTTCTTTGAAGCGCCTCTTTGAGACCTCCTCTTAGGGCACTAAAATTGGTCTTTGAGGAAGACCAGAACCTCTAGGATGTTCCTAGGGAAGTGGAGAAGAGATTTGGGCATGGTTTGGCCGAGCTTGAGTGCTCAAATTGGTGTGAGGAGGAGGGAGAGGAGGTGTCCTTTTATAGGGGAGGAGAGGGGCACCTTAGGAATATCTCAAAGTATTATTTTATATTAAAGTCAAAATCGGTTTATAATGGTTCCAAAGGGTCTTATTTCGAAGATAAAGTGGGGAAGGGTCGAAATCCTATCAACCAATAATATTTAGACAAGTTTAGGGTATTATTTTAACCTTACCAATTCGATTTAACTCTAAGTTAAATAATTTATCTTTTACCGTGTCGTTTTGTTTTCTTTCACTATATGGTTAATACACTTACTATAACATGCCAAACGAACCCTAAATTGTTTATTATTAATATATATATCTTTATCTAAGTCATTTGGCCGAACCTTAGATTTTTAGGAATAAAATAACAATTACTAATATAATATTTGATTTAAAAACTACTTTGTGTCAATTTTGACACTATTTGATATATGATTTTTGTGAAAGTCATAACAGAATTATATGTTCGAACCAAGTTGATTAAATAAACACTAATATATCATAGTAACCTAGAAAATTAGTTTAATTCATAAAAAGTCTCAAATTACATTTATTTTGGTGTTTATAACATCAATTATGTCAATATTTCATAAATAAGTTAATTACTGCATCCTCATTGTGTCGTAAATAAATTAAATTATTTAATGTCTAAAAATTACAAATAAAATACCATTATGTAGGAAATATTTTTAGATTTCTAATGAATATTTATAGTCGAATTTATCTTATGTATAACCCCATATTAAAAATGATTTACTTATTAAACTTTGATTTAAACTATTTTAACCCTTCTTTAAATAAATTAACAATAAATGTCCTAATCTAATCCAAGTGGGCCTAAATGGTCATATTTTATTCATAAGATTGTTTTTGGTCGAATTACACTTATCCAATAGAATTAGGACATGTGTTAGGGTAATAGTAATTTCATATTTACCCTTAGTTACCCTATTTACTATTAACCGCGGTAAAAAAAAGTAAAAAGTTACTATTCACCAAAAAATTATTTTCATCTCATTGAACCACATTTTACTTACTGACATCAACCGTGTCTCTCGGATTTTTGAAATTACATTCACAGAAGCGGTAAAATTAATTTTTATGAAGAATTCATTTTTTTAACTACCACTTAGTAGTTTCACTATTCATCAAAAATTGATGTTTTTCAGAATAATGCCAAAATTTCATCCTAAGCAATATTTTATATTCAGAATTCAAAAATAAAGTCTATTTTACCAAATTCATAACATAGAAGTTTCATTAATTATTTTTATAATTAAATCCCGCTGTTAAAACAAATAGCGTGTTTTTAAGAAACAATATCTATCAAAAGATTGACACTTGATTATGTCTGGTTTAAATGTGAAATTACAACCAATGACCAACATTGTATTAAATTGTAAAAATATATTCTAAATATACTTTAAAACCACTCAAATTAATAATTTATCACTATTAATTATTTCGATTAAAAAAGTTGTTTTTAATTAAAATTTAGTAATTTTCACTATTCATCAGAATATGAAAGTTATCCGAAATGTACCAAAATTTCACCTTAGGCTAAATTCGATACTCCGAATCCAAAAATGAAATCCATTTTGAAAAATAAAATTTACAAAATTTCAAAAAGTGGTTATTACTATTCATAACGGCTAGTTTTAATAACATTTTAATAGCATATCGCTGTTTAGTGAAACTCGTTATTGAGTACTACACACGCTATCGAGGAAGGTCGCGATTGCGTGTAATGCAAGGCAAGTCAAGGATGCATGTTGTGCAAGCTCCTTTTGGTGTAGCGTACAACACAAGACATTAGTGAAATAAAAATAATATTTTTCATAAAATCTCGGGTTGTTACATTCTACCCCCCTTAAAATGAATTTCGCCCTCGAAATTCGTCGGGATTATAAATGGTTTACTATTCGAAAGTTTCTTTTATAGAATCCCACATCGTAAAAAGGAATAACAAAACATGGCTTTAAAAACTAAAGTATGAAATGTAACGATTACCCAAATAAACTAATCGCTGGGTTTCCACATAGGTAAAAATATGGATATAGAAGAGAAATCTAACCATCATGTTCTGATGGAGAGTGGTAGAGAACATGGCTACATAAAAGCCAGTAATCACAAATCCATAGATTTGTGATGATATAAGGTACCATCTGATTCATCATGTATAAGATCAATAGGACAACATTTTTGGTTTTCAAGATCATTTCCCTAAAGTTGAAAATTTGAATTAGAATAAATACATATTTTATTTTGGTACAATCTCACTGTTGTTCGTGCCTTGAACAATTTCTACTTCATCTCTTAAATAAATGAAGTTTAATTTGTTATTCGTGAAGCATTAGCAGATCATGTGATAGAAGGATGGGTCATTCCATCTATTTCAAACAAAAGGTTAGCAAAAGTTATAAGTCCATCTTATAGTGAGATTAATCGTATATGGTTCCAAAAATGAACTTATACTTCATATATCATACTGCTTAATATAATAAAACTAGTTTCTACTAAACAGGGACTTCCTGTAGGCCAGTGGTAGGCGATAAAGGCCAGTCGCACTTCGGTTGTGGGTTCGATTCCCACAGCCTTGTCCGAAGCGATGGGCTGTCGCCCGTCCTGCAGGTTGTCCTTTTTCAAAAACTATATAACATCCCATCAATAATATCGAAAAAACAAACAATACTAACTTATGTCCAACATAATCCATTCCAATCTTTAGGCTTATCCATAATACTGCAGTCGACTCTCATAATATAGTGAAAACGATTACCAGAGATTTAACACCATCGTCGATCCCCATATATCATAAGATATGTTTTGTTGGTCACATTCCAAACATTCAAAGTCTTAATCGTGTATTCTCTTGAATACCTTAGTGAAAACATGAATGCAGTTAAAAGTTAACACTTTTCACATACCAAAATCCTCAAAATTCTATATACTCAAACTTAGTCCTTATATCAATCATGAGATCATGAATACTGTTAAACATTTCATTTTCTCATTTTCCCTTCATTATGCGCATAATATCTCAATCACTTTGAATACCACATTAGACCAATACATAAATATTCCAATATTCCATGATACAACATTATTTTGGAATCCCATTACATAAACACTTAATCATACCACCACATCGTTGTCATATTCAACATTGCCAATAGTGATCGCATGCGACTTCCCTTTGTCCTTTTCCTTAAGCGGTTTCTCATGTCGATCATCACTAACCCTTGGATTAGGGCATTTATTAGCATAATGCCCCATTTCCTTGCACTTGAAGCATTGAAGTGTTGGTTGTACGTTCTCTGCAGTGTTTGCTTTATTCACTTCATTAGAATCCCTTTTTCTATTACTTCGACACTCAGCTGCTCGATGACCTTCTTTTCCACACTTAAAACATTTTCTAGTCC
The DNA here is from genome assembly GCA_963277665.1 of Viscum album. Lineage (NCBI taxonomy): Eukaryota > Viridiplantae > Streptophyta > Magnoliopsida > Santalales > Viscaceae > Viscum > Viscum album. The sequence continues at coordinate 1,016,288,278 of OY728140.1, read as the reverse complement.
CTTTAAGACAATCTCCACCATGCTTCTTTCCACACTTTGTGCATAAGGAAACATTCATCTTCTTTTCACCATTATTCTGAGATTTCTCCTTGAACTCCATCTTTCGTCTCTTGTCAAACCCATGAGATGGATATGTAACACCAACTTCCATTTCTACCTTGATAGCACAACGCACAATTTCTTCATAGCTACTGAAGTCTCTTATAGCTAATGCCCTTAGAAGACTTGGTTTTAAGCCACTGAAAAATCGATCAACTTTACTTTCAGGTTGGATGATAATACCAGAAGCGTACCTTGCAAGTCTTGTAAAATTTGCTTCATAGGTACCAACAGATTCATCATCCCTTTGCTTCAGTTCAAGAAACTCTTTCTCCATCTTTGTTCGGAGAATACGAGGGAAGTACTTATTGAAAAATAAGTTCTTGAACTCGTCCCATTCCATAGACTCAATTTCATCCCTTTGCCTCGTATTCTTAATAAGATTCCACCATTGATCAGCATCTCCTTCCAAACGATACACTGCTAGGATGACTTTATCATGTTCAGAACATTGAAGAACTGAAAATATCTTTTCAGTAGTACTAATCCATTGTTCAGCAACTAATGGATCAGTAGACCCCCTAAAAGAAGGTGGACGCTGCCTCATGAAGGATTCAACAGAATGTTGCTCCTTCCTTTGCTCGTTTGGAAGTCCTGCATGATTCATAGCTTGAGAAAGTTGTGTGAGCATGGCTACAAGATTTTGCATTCCAGCTCCCATATCGTTTGGTTGCTCATGGGGACAATCATTGCATTGCCCATCACATTCCGCATTAACACGGTTCCTTCGGGTTCCAGCCATCGTCTAAAACCCCAAAAGATTATTATGAGAGGCAAAAATCATGCTAGGGAAAACAACATAATAAAGGGGTAGTACCCACAATATCTAACATCTTAGGTTAAATTCAAAGATCGTTAGCGCAATTCTAGGACTATAACCTATACGTATACTTAACCTTAGAGACATCCCTAGACATACCTTAGAAATATCTCTAGGGATCTCACTAACGTTTTCGCATCCTAGTTTCCAAAGGTTGACTAAACCTTTCCTCTGATACCAACTGTAAAGACCCGAAGCCTGACGTACATGGACATTACATTACTTTTGCGGAATACTTAGTACATAACTAAAACACACACACAAGGATAGTAATAGTTTAGTTTCTTTGGAAACTCGGAACGTAATCTTCTAATCGTGGTGAAAGATCTTCAACATCTCCCATAAAGATCTTCCCTTTTTTTACCTAAAACCATTCTTTATATCCTGGGGAAATGAAAACATAAAATGGTGAGCTCAAATGCTCAGTAAGGGTAAAGAAAAGAAAATCAATCACATCATATTCATAAGAACATAACTTTTGGAAATCTTAACCTGCAAAAGAGAGCATAATTTCATAACATGGGATAAATCATAGTAGTGAAATGAAATCCCAATAAGCATAACTTAAAACATGAAACTTTGTGGCATACACACATAATCATAGAGAATCATTTCTTGTTAGTCAAGACTCATTGCCAAGACTATCTTAGTGGACAAAGTCCCTTTCTGAATCGAGTAACCCTCGTTTCAGTCCTGTTTCACTGAACCGGTATAACCTACCATTCCAGCCATGTCTATCTCATGAGATATAAAATCTTTACCCATTGCATTGGATGGAGATATAGTTCCCACCCATCTTATAATGAATCCTTTCTTATGTGTGCCACATAATCATAAATAATACATCATCACATAACCCATGTAATAAAAATGGAATTCTTAAACAACATGACATCATAAAACAATTCATATAAGATAAAGGAATTCATATAAATGTTTCCATCAAAACATAATCAAATCCATGTAATAATAGGGATAGAAACAGAACCCTTTTATTATGTTAGATGGAAAATAATTTTGATAAAATACTTGAACTTCATTCTTGAGGAAAATATCCTTTCTTCTTCAAAAACACTTTTACTTTCTTAACATGTCATACAATTTTAAACTAAAATAAGTTGATTAAAAATAAACTTGAATACTTGTAAAGGAAGCTTCTTTGAAATAATGTTTTAAAAATCCATTCATGCCGTATAAGTTAAAAAAAACATTCTTCGTACTTTTGTCGGAAAAGTCAAAAAGTACCTCGTACGAAAAACGACAAAAGATTCCTTTCATACATATTACTAAAAACTCACCGAAGGGTAAAAATGGATTTAAAAAATTGTAGGTGGATGGAAATAATATTACATATTGATGAAACATGGATGTGGATGATAAAATACACCCCAATAAATACTTATGAATAAACAATCTCGGATAAAAATGAGATTGTGATATTTCCCTTACCTTAGGTCCGACTTGCTTTGTACGTGTCCAAAACTCCTGTATAATGATTTAAATCATGTTATTGACTTATTCCAGAATCATATTCATTGTTATTATATCATATATGGTACTCTTATGACTTTATATTACCCGTTCATTTTTAAATTCATGTTAAAGTAGCGTTTCGGGTAAAATCGTATCATTTGTCGTTCGTGTTTTTAACTTGTAATTATTCATATGATTACTTAGATCAATATTACTTAATTCCAGAATATAAAACATGATATATATATATATATATATATTCAGAATATACATATTCAATAAATCAGTAAATGGAAAGAAATACACCGTTCATGGAGACGGTAGTCCGTACGTACGCATGAACGCTGTTTTCGTTTCCTTATTGAATTGAATAGAATTAAGTAGATGACATACATATAAATAATTCCAGTATAATTATTAGGTCATATATTTTATTAGTACTTATTATATATACTTTATAATCATTCATTAATGGTTAATCATTGAGAATGAATCTCATCGCATCGTGGAGACGGTAGTCCGTACGTACGCACGAGCGATGATATCATTTCCATAAATATTGAACTGAATTGGAGTGAATTATACAATATATCAGAATCAATATGATGTTGTAATAACTATGTATAGTTATTCTTTACACCATTATACCCATCCATGCAAGGTGGTGGTGGAAAATAGATTACACCACGGCGTGGAGACGGTATTCCGTACGTACGCACGCGTGGTGATTTCTTTTTCCGTAGGATGGATAGATGGTGAAATAGGGTTGTTTCATACGTATAATAACATATCAGTATATGAGTGATACTGATGTTATTACTTCATAATGAAACAACCTAAGAAGAAGAAGTGGAAGAAGAAATAAAGATGAAAGAATTGGTAACGGTAATTACCTATTCTTTGAAGCACCTCTTTGAGACCTCCTCTTAGGGCACTAAAATTGGTCTTTGAGGAAGACAAGAACCTCTAGGATGTTTCTAGGGAAGTGGAGAAGAGATTTGGGTAGGGGTTGGCCGAGCTTGAGTGCTCAAATTGGTGTGAGGAGGAGGGAGAGGAGGTGTCCTTTTATAGGGGAGGAGAGGGGCACCTTAGGAATATCTCAAAGTATTATTTTATATTAAAGTCAAAATCGGTTTATAATGGTTCCAAAGGGTCTTATTTCGAAGATAAAGTTGGGAAGGGTCGAAAGCCTATCAACCAATAAGATTTAGACAAGTTTAGGGTATTATTTTAACCTTACCAATTCGATTAAACTCTAAGTTAAATAATTTATCTTTTACCGTGTCTTTTTGTTTTCTTTCACTATATGGTTAATACACTTACTATAACATGCCAAACGAACCCTAAATTGTTTATTATTAATATATATATCCTTATCTAAGTCATTTGGCAGAACCTTAGATTTTTAGGAATAAAATAACAATTACTAATATAATATTTGATTTAAAAACTACTTTGTGTCAATTTTGACACTATTTGATATATGATTTTTGTGAAAGTCATAACAGGATTATATGTTCGAACCAAGTTGATTAAATCAACACTAATATATCATATTAACCTATAAAATTAGTTTAATTCATAAAAAGTCTGAAATTACATTTATTTTGGTGTTTATAACATCAATTATGTCAATATTTCATAAATAAGTTAATTACTGCATCCTCATTGTGTCATAAATAAATTAAATTATTTAATGTCTAAAAATTACAAATAAAATACCATTATGTAGGAAATATTTTTATCTTTCTAATTAATATTTATAGTCGAATTTATCTAATGTATAACCCCATATTAAAAATGATTTACTTATTAAACTTTGATTTTAACTATTTTAACCCTTCTTTAAATAAATTAACAATAAATGTCCTAATCAAATCCAAGTGGGCCTAAATGGTCATATTTTATTCATAAGATTGTTTTTGGTCGAATTACACTTATCCAATAGAATTAGGACATGTGTTAGGGTAATAGTAATATCATATTTACCCTTAGTTACCCTATTTACTATTAACCGCGGTAAAAAAAAGTAAAAAGTTAATATTCACCAAAAAATTATTTTTATCTCATTGAACCACATTTTACTTACTGAAATAATACGTGTCTCTCGTATTTTTGAAATTCCATTCACATTAGCGGTAAAATTAAGTTTTATGAAAAATTCATTTTTTTAACTACCACTTAGTAGTTTCACTATTCATCAAAAATTGATGTTTTTCAGAATAATGCCAAAATTTCATCCTAAGCAATATTTTATATTCAGAATTCAAAAATAAAGTCTATTTTACCAAATTCATAACATAGAAGTTTCATTAATTATTTTTATAATTAAATCCCGCTGTTAAAACAAATAGCGTGTTTTTAAGAAACAATATCTATCAAAAGATTGACACTTGATTATGTCTGGTTTAAATGTGAAATTACAACCAATGACCCACATTGTATTAAATTGTAAAAATATATTCTAAATATACTTTAAAACCACTCAAATTAATAATTTATCACTATTAATTATTTCGATTAAAAAGTTGTTTTTAATTAAAATTTAGTAATTTTCACTATTCATCAGAATATGAAAGTTATCCGAAATGTACCAAAATTTCACCTTAGGGTAAATTCGATACTCCGAATCCAAAAATAAAATCCATTTTGAAAAATAAAATTTAAAAAATTTCAAAAAGTGGTTATTACTATTCATAACGGCTAGTTTTAATAACATTTTAATAGCATATCGCTGTTTAGTGAAACTCGTTATTGCGTACTACACACGCTATCGAGGAAGGTCGCGATTGCGTGTAATGCAAGGCAAGTCAAGGATGTGTGTTGTGCAAGCTCCTTTTGGTGTAGCGTACAACACAAGACATTAGTGAAATAAAAAGAATATTTTTCATAAAATCTCAGGTTGTTACATTATTTATGCCACAAATATAATTTAAATTTTTTGTACATTTATTTTTCTATGTATACATTTTTACAATTCAATTTCCTAGAAAATTAAAAGGATATTCCAAAGGAAATATTCATTAAAAAGTAAAAAGGATTATTCTCATCTCACATTGACTATTATGAAATATATTCCCTATTAAGAACTCATTACTTGAATTTGGTATAAGTAAGGACCTTTGGTATATCATACTAATAGTCTCAATATTCTCATGTTGTTGTAGAGGATTATGATTTTAATGTCTCAATGTGGTATGGGACACTTTGTACTGTTTAAGGATTATTACCTCAGGAATTTCACAACAGTCTCATTTAAAAGTATATTCATCCAAGACAACATAACTTGTAGAATATTGTAATTCATTGAGATTTGAGTATTATGATATCTTCAAAAATATGTTGTTAAAGGGTTTATGATTAGTTTTACATTGGATGTTCTATCATGACACCATTCACCATATTACTCTAAATTTTTTGTGTCTATGTTGAATGATTTGGAAACGTTATCTACAATTAATTTGTTAGTTTCATTATAAATGTTTATATTTTTTATGTTGATTTATATTAATCTGAAGAACGAATTAGACTTATTAACTGACTGGTGGGGCCCGCTATAATTCCTAGATGAATTGGTAGTTCTAATGAGATAAACTACGGTCGTGGCATAAGGCCTTGACAAAATGGTTATCTATGGTCTTGGAATAATGACTTGATGGTATGGTTATGATGTCCCACATTATGAATTACCTCATTATAAAACCAGTAATTGAATTTTCATGTAGTTATTCGACTAGTAGAATTCCTATTATTGTGATTTATTATGGAATATTTACTCTGCTTATATTCCTCCAATATTATGTTCATGTTTATTTTTAAATGATTATTTTGCATTTTATCCACCTTGCCAAATTTTTTTTCTTATGATATCTTCTCATGTATTGATTACCCAAAATGAGTGGCTAAGGACAACCCTTTTATATGTTTCATTTTATCAGGACATGAATAATTTTATTATCAATGAAATGTATGGATATACTTATTGTTGGGGATGTTCCCAATAAAACTTATATGTTTTTTTATTTTAGAGATACAACTATAAACTTATGTATGTATCCAGTTTCCCAAAACTACAATATTAATTTTTTCCTTTAGTATTCATATTCCTTGTTTACAATCCAATCTAATAAAATAAGAATCTAGGTCCAGAAAACTCAGGTAGGGTCCTTATATATAATATGCTCCTACCCAACCATTAACATCCTTGTGCTCCAATCCATTTTATAACCACAACACATCCTAGATTCACACACATGGTCCAAAAACCACATCACATCCCACCTACAGACACCCGAGCCTCCCAAGCCATGTAATAATCGGTCTTTATACACCTGGTCCACACAACACATTGAAACTCATCCAAAAGACACTTGAAAAATCACATCGCATATCATCATGAACACACATGGGAAATATAATCATATCTCGTCACATTGACACATAGGAATGCATAGAATACCCCAACCAAAAACACAAGGGGTACTATGTATCTCCAAAAGACACATGGGCCATCAAAAACACACAAAAAAATTATTTTTAAACTATCTCAACTCTTTCTATCACAACCTATGTCATACCTACCTCATTGGGAAGGGAGATCGGAAAATGGGAGAAACCAAACTATCTATACTCCAAATTGGATGTTGGAAAAGATAGAATCCACTTCATCGATCAGGGTGTTGGGAAAATCGTGACAAACTAGGGTGGGGTGCGTAAAAAAATATCAATTAAATAAAATTATATACATATATGATACAAAATTCTCATGCCTGTCCAATGGGTTCATAAACAAAAAATAATGCCACAAAAAACTAACTTTGCTGCTACCTTTAAAATCACAACACCACACAAAATTCCCCAAAACCCCTTTCAGAGTCCAAGAAAATTCAATTACCCATTCCATGAATTGTTTAAATATTCACTAACCCACTCCATCACTTCATGAGAAACTAATAAAAAATTACACTAGAGGAAACATAGTAAAAGTTTTTTTAGTAAGGGAGGAGCATGATATGATAAGGTGGCTTCCCATTTCATCTTCATTTAAATCCCATTCAAGATATCACATATATCAATCTATAGATACACAGCAAAGCTTTTGTCTTGTTATCAATTGTTAATAAAACCTTAACAAACACAAAAATCCATCATCAAATTTCTCTCTCATATCCCAACAATATTAACAAAAAAATCCCCCAACTCACAACCACATCCATCAACACACAAATCATAACCAGAATTGTAGGCCCACTACACAAACATACCATAACGAGATTACCATATCCACGTAACCAACCCCTATCCACAACCATACCCATAACCACATCACCACATGAACCAAGTAAAAACATATTAAGTTGTGACATGGAATTCTTTCTTTAATTCCACTTGTTAATTCAGGCATTATCAGAAAAACAGTATGATCATATGGAATCAATTTATTGTCCTTGTATACATATTTATTAGTTTTCTTAAATATTTTTTCAATAGGAATGAAACAACAGTAATCCTATAAATAATTCCATGCCCAAAAAATTTCACCTAATGACCATGATTTTTAATTGGAAAATTAACTATTGAAAAAAATAATATCATCAAAAAATTAAAATAAGAACATGCATCAATTTTCCAGCACCCTATTTAGTTATCATAAACAAATTCATTTACCTTTATCAATTTTTTAATAAACTATATTTACAATGCATGACATCCAAACACCCACTGTGCGTGTTATATAAAATAAGAGATATGAATAAAAACCTACTTGATAGAAAATGGTGATAGAAACATCCAAATTATACCATTACAAGGGCACACATGAAAGAGGAAAAGCACCAAGGAAGATTAAATGAAATGACACACCTCGATCACATGAATAATTCATGATTAAAGGTCTTTGGAAACTTTTACTGAGAGAAAAAAAGAAAGAAAAAAATAGGGGGAAAGGTATCTATATATTCAAAATTTTTTAATAGTCTCTTGGTTTAGATATATTTTCGATTTTCTATCTAAGGAGGATCAGTTCCTAATAACATGTTTGACCAGGTAAAAGCCCATTGAACCTAGATAAAATAGATTAGATTTACAGAATTTTAAATTTTCTCGAAACCAATTAAAATAATTATTTAAAGAGTTTTTCATCATAGATAACATAAAAAGGGAAAAACTATATCAATTTAGAAAAAATGTTAACGAGGGAACATTAAGTGAGATACCTCCAAAAAAGACACAATTAACAAGTAACCTTTTTGTGTGTCACTATTGGGAGTGCCACCAATGGAAAGTTACTATTCAGATATTAACAATTCAGAGAGTCACTGTTTGGAGAGGACCTATTCATGAGATACCATTCGATGAAATGCATATGACCATTAGTGAATCACTACGAGGTGATACACCACTAGATGGTGCACCATAGGACCATTGAACGCCTGTGATCAACCACAACTGAGTGATATCCAGTGATCCAATACTAGTGAGTCACCGACAGCATGTCACTCATAGTGGGAGACCACTGATGAGCCACCACAGACGACTCACCACAAGCGAGTGACTGCTAGGGTGATCCACTACCTGGGTGAGACACCAATAGAAGACCATGGAAACTAGAAAATTTCCCAAGGTGTGGAAATGAATCACCTTGATCTCCCAGAATACCTCAAACACTATATTCCCACAATGTAATGGATTTATGTGGTCTTAGACATTAAAACATGTTTCCTATAGAGATTCCTTCATGGAAAGATGTTTCCCATTGTGGATCTTCCTTCCTAAACATTTTCCCACAGTAGATCAACCACATAAAATTGCATCAAAAAATTATATATTGAGATATATAAAATTACTCATTTCATTAAATAAATATATAATTATGAACCAACACATAACCTAATTAAAAACATATATTTATGTCAAAAAAGATTATAATATATTCATCTTATCATCATATCATAACTAATGAAAATAAAAAAATATTCACAACCATTTTATAAATTCATTATAGCATATGATAGGGTAAATAAATGGATTTCGTAAATAAATCCACGACATATGATAGGGTAAAAAAATGGGTTGCGTAAATAACTCCACATCACCTAGACATTATCTCATGTAAATAATTACATCTTTAGTGATAACTACTACCTTGACAAGATGATTTGATCCAGTCATCAAGGATCAATACCTATGCATTAATTTTTCATTTTCTCTTTCATCTAATTTCTGGGACTAAAAATTATTATAAATAACTCATATGATATTTCTTTTCATGGTTTGTACTTCTACATACAATACCATTATTCCCTTTCTCCTTCATCAGTTTTTGACTCTATAATTCTAGATTTAGGATCGTTCTAGTTCTAACACCCTATATGAAAATTCATGTGTTGGAATTGGGTTCTGAATAACCAAAAATATGTTAGTGTTTCATTGTGATCCCTCCAAAAGGAAAATATTTTGTCATTGGATTATGTTTCCCAGAAAAATATTATTTAACACGTATCTATAATCGAATATAGAGGTATAAGGGTATATTATGAAAAAAATTTCTGAACAACTGTCAAAACCTCATTGTGTCATTTAGGATTTCAACTGTTAATTTTCTACTAATTTACGTAGATAAATAATTAATGTAAAAACTATATTTGAATAAAATTTTAATCTGGAATACTATCCCCCACAAAACTATCTATTATTACACTATACAACTTAATAACCGGAATCAAAGGGTTACTCTTTTAGTAAGGTTCTGTTTAACAATATTATATTTTTCTTAATATCTAATAATTGGTATAAAAGGATAACCTTCATTAGAGTATTTTATCTATATAATTATCTTCTATATTGTAATAAATATATAGTATAGGCTAGTATATACCATTCAAAATATTTCATTAGATATTGTTACATAATTTTAAATATAAATAATATAATATTGTTACACAACAAAGATCCTATGGTTTGCTGTTTTTTTGGGAAAATTAGGAAAATTTATAAAAATTATGAAATATAAAAATATTTAATTCCTTCATCAATAGATTCTTAGTTCCCACAATAAATTTCTAAATAAATAATAACATTAGTAAATACATTAATGAATGTTATGGTAATAAAACATCATAATAGGATAGATAAGAACATGAATAAACATAAATTGGGGCGAGGATAATAATAATCATCATAAAATAATAATAAGATCATCCTCATAATCTTGAGAGGAAGAATTAATTAAAGCAGTGGAATTGGCCAATTAATAAAAATAATGCATCGTGTCTTACTGGTAATTTACTATACATAATTATGAACAATGCTAGCAACTTTTCCATGGTGAACATATGGGAATAATCATAAATTCATAATTGTTTATAATGATAGAATAATTTTCATGAATAATAAATATTATATTATGAAATATTAATCATTACATGCTGCATTGGAGCACTATGAAATTTGGGGCATACTCATCACATCCTAACATTTAAATAATCATGCATGCCACTTAAAACATATATCAATAATAAGAGGAAAATAAACAAGGGAAAGGAAATGGTTTTCATGATAATTTCCTAAATCATACACTAATAAATAATACTTGACGTTTCCAAAATAAATATATAATAACATAATTTCTATAAGAACAATAAATCTAATGGTTGGAAGATACAACCTCAAGAGATGTAAAACATGTTTTTATAAAGAAGGATTCTTTTGAAAAAATACATGAATTTAACATAAAATCATATTAGAAGCATGTATATACCATAAATGAATAGGGGAGTACATTTAAATTATATTTCAAGTATATTAAAAGAACATCCATAGTGAAATTTGGTGTGAAAGAGGAATAACCCAAAGAAATAAAATTTGTATCGATAATCCACTGACCTTATGTACGAATGATTTAATCACATTAAAATCCATGATAATAAAATTATATTAATTACTTGATAAAAAATGATTCAATTTTACCTTTATTTAATTAATTATAATTTAAAGTGTTCTATTATCAACATTTTTAGGAGTTATAGTGTTCAATTACAACATTAGGGATAGTTTGTTTCAATGCTCTTAAAGATTTGTAGACATGTATACATGTATGGAAGATCATGTATATAAGGATAATTATATATTTGATATTATGGGTCCTTAATGAAAATAAAATAAAATATTATTTATTATATATTATTTGGTTATATGGTATGAGGATGGATCATTATAAAAATCATTAGTTAAAATATTTTATGTTAACTAGGTTATTTTTGGATCCTACCGAACTAGTTTCCTTTAATTATTTATTATTTCTTATAATATTCAGTTAAGGAACATAAAAAATTTATAAAAAAAAATTAAAATCTGTTTCCACAATAATAATGGTTTTAAGACTATTGATGTAGGTGGTAATTGGCATTTGAAACTTGTCATCCTCAAAAGAAATAAATATGCAGCTCATGAATGATGTTTTCATCTTTTCAATAAATGGGAGATAAAAGTGGTAAAAAGATAGATTATTAAATTAAAATAAATATATTCCAATTTAAAATAAATTTAATTTGTCATGGAACTTCGGAAAGGTTATATGTGGATATAGTAAAAATAGAAATTATAATAAAATGAAATTAAAAAAAAAAGAAACTGGACTTTACCTCTGGAATTGTTTTCCATGAGAACCTCATTAGGGAGTTTGGTATTGGATTTTGAGGATACAAAGGAATCTTGAATGTGGTAAAGGAACATATAAAGATTATAGTGAAAATATTTAATTCCTTCATGTATTTGGAGGTGTGAAGACAAGGGGTGGTGAGTGGTGATAATTATAGTGGGATGAGAGGAATGTTTTTTTATTAATTTATTCATTATTTTATTATTTTGGATCAAAACTATGAATATTTTAACCCTTATCACTAAATATATTAAAATAGTTAATTTGAGTTCTATAATATTTTCTTAAATATTCCATACATCATAAATGACTCAATAATACTTGTATTTGTGAAATACCATAAATTACCATATATAAATTTTCACCAAATATTCAACTATTATAGAAAAATCCCAAAAATTAACAATTACTAATTTTGACTTGTAGAATTAAAAAAATTATTCCATTTTATGAAAGTTGTTTCTAAATGAGATTGTTATACTTTTTAATTATAATCAACATTTATTCAAAAAATGCTAATTTTATATTTATAACTGATATAATGACACATTGAAAAATTACTTACAGTCTCATAAAATTATATTGTAATAATATAAATAAAATATATTAATTTATTTATAAAATTTTTCAAAATAACTTTTGTTTTCAATGATTATATATTTTATAAAATTGTAATGAAAAGTTTTATTTTATAAAAATACCAAAAATTGGATTATTGTTTTTAAAACATATATTTTCATATACCATGAAATAAATATATCATATTTTCATTCATAAGATACTAAAATTTCATATGTACTTTTATAGGTGAGGTGACAACTATATTAGATGGATTCAATTCTTAATGGTAACATTATTATTCAAAATTTATAGTTATTATTCCCCTGGTTTAGGTTCCCCAACTTCTAGAAATACCTCTTATTTCATTCCATCATAATTTATAATTATTTTATTGTGTCATTTCAGTGATTTATGTGATGTGTAATGAATATTTATAAAAAGTTGATTTCAATTGATATAATTTTGGGTGGTCGCATTATTCCCCACGTGTCTGAATTGTTAGTAAAGGGTCCGTGATATGCATCTTTTTTATCTTTTTGAAGTAGTCTTCAAATTCACTACTCTAGAAAAAAATATCTCCCTTTTGAGTTAGATTGGTTAGTGGGTTTGAAAATCATTATAATTTCTTCAAATATCATTAGAAATACCCATCTAAACCAAGGAACATATAGATATATAGTACAGATGTTTCCTTGGGATACTCTGTAATTTATATTTTCATGGAAGGGTCTATAGGTATTTCTTTACTCGTGATAATATGCCCCAATAATGATACATTCTCAATCAATAACTTATATTTAGTGTAAATTGCTTATAGTTTCATTCTTATAAGTGTCTTTAGAATAGTAATTAAATTCTCCTCATGTCCCCCATTGTCTTAGAGTATATTAGATTATCATCTATAAGTACAAACACAAATATCATAGGTAATATCATAAAAATCCATTCATCCTATTCATAAATATTATTAGAGAATTAGTGAGTCAGAAATAAATCACTATGAACTCATATTTTACATACCTCATTCAATATTTTTCTTGGGAATATCTTCCTTCCCCACCATCAATTGGTGACAAGCCGACTGAAGGCCCACCATAGAGAAATACATGGACCCAAAAAATTGAACACACAAGTCATCTATCTGTGGAAGTGTATACTTTTACATTATTGTGATTTTCGAGGTCTCACAATAATCTATGTATAGGTGCATTGATCCATCATTTTTCATGATGAAGAGGACTGGTTCACCCAATGGTTAAGCACTCAGTCATGTATAAACCCTGTCTAGATTATTTTATAACTTATTATTCAGTTCATCCAACTCAATGGGGGCCACTGATTAATGATTCGTTGATATAGACATATATCAAACATAATTATAAATTGATATATCTTCCCCTCTGTCATGAGTAAGTGTAGACAATTTCTGGGCAACACATTAACATAGTCTCTCACAATAATCATGTCTTCTACCATGATTCATTCCATTGTATCAAACATTTTTTCTTGATATTGTTTCATATAATGAAATAAAATCCATAATTAATATGATGATTCCTAAAGAGATTCATCATCCTCCTTACAATTGTACAGAATTGGAGGGTGCTTTGGGATGTGAAGATTGATATCCCATTAATAATTGTTGTTCAAGGATTTTTTAAATATATCCAATCCATGCTTAATATATAATCAAACTCACCAAATGTAGTAATACCAGATTTCAAGGGAGGTTTAGTTTATTAATATATAATAGAATGGTGTTATATACATCAAATTAAATATTTGCCCACTTTGATATTCTAACATATAACACAACCTATAAATATTGATGTGGTGTCTGAATTATTATAGTAAAGGGGCATGATATGAAATAATAGGTATAATTATAATCATATAGTAATTTTTATATTTTGGGATGAATAAAATGTGTTCTAGTCACAACATCATTTTCAATATCCTCCTTAATAGTATTCATTGCATACTATTTCCATTTTAATAATTGTTTTAGTGCATGTTGAATTTTATTACCCTAAAGGACTCATGTATTGGTGCAATAGATTTTATAGTGACATGTTTTCATACAATTGAATATTTGGATGTTTTTTGTTTCTCTTATTTCATCCACAACATTGAACAGCTTCCACTTGTATCATTGAAAGACATAATCTTGGTGGCCATCTCTCCCACACCTGAATAAATTCTATTTCTCATTGGGGATATTAAAATTATTCTTCTTCCTACATTGTTGACATGTTAGTGGTTGATTATTCATTCCCTCTTTTTAATTATACCCCTTTCTTGTAAATCCATAATTTTATTCTTATTGTCATATCCATGAGACTCTTTCCAAAAATCCATCTCTAATTGGAGGGAACATCGAAAAACATATT
This sequence comes from Viscum album, assembly GCA_963277665.1. Taxonomy (NCBI): domain Eukaryota; kingdom Viridiplantae; phylum Streptophyta; class Magnoliopsida; order Santalales; family Viscaceae; genus Viscum; species Viscum album. The sequence continues at coordinate 1,016,273,277 of OY728140.1, read as the reverse complement.
ATTATCTCCAATTGTTTCGAATTACAATAGACTTATGAAATTTCTGTTTTAAACCATTAATGAATCTATATATGTACCATTCATTATTGTTGAAACATATGAGTCATACCTTGACGGCCTTGTCAAATTGACTTCATAAACTATGATAGATTAGCCTATAATTTTCATAATATCTATGATTTATTTATCTGTCATTGTGTGATGTTTTTGAGTGAAATACATGTTATGAAATAGTTTCCTAAATCCATCCTACTCCATATCTTCTATTTTATCCTTCATATTGATGTTCTCAATTAGTACCCACCATTTTTCGACCTCTTTTTCAAGAAAATAAATGTCCAAATTCACCTTCTCCATATTATAATAGAGTTTCACAAAATAGATATTCTCCAATTATTTCAACCACTATTTTGTGACTAGTGGATCGGAAGATCCTCAAAATTTCTGTTGTAATATCTTCATAAATGTTCAATCTACAGATTCTCTATCATAGTTGAAGGAGTACATTCAACATTACTAAAGTTATTGTTCATAGCATGAGGAGTTTGGGTATGCATCAGAATGAAATTTTTATATCCACCACCCAAATAATTGGGTATGTCATTCATGCATTCAAGGAATTATCCCCCACAAGTATTTTGGGCCTAGTTTCTTCAGGTTCCCACAAAATTCTAAAATATAATTTAAAATAAAAATAAGTCGATAAGTCATTAAAAAATAAATTATTCATTTGTTCAATTAACGTTAATGGAATATCTTGTGGGAACCCTATGTTTAGCATTTTAATAAAAAAAATATTCATCGGTGCTTTTATATACATATTATCATTCTAAGGGTAATCACAAATGATCTATAATAAAAATTTCGAAATAAACAAAACTGTATTCTGACACCAACTATATCTACCTTTCTTTTTGATAAATTACAATTAAATCTTTTTAACGGTTAATAATATAATAAAGATGGATAACCAAGATCCTGAGAATTAGTGTCAATGGAAAATTATGAACTTAAATAAAATTTAAATAATTAAACAATAAATTTATTAAATTTCTTATTATCTATATTTTTTGTACACCTCAAGTAATCTGTAGAATAAGTAATCACATGATGAAATGCATCAATGAAAGGGGTGAGGTAAAATCATTTTAATATGACAGATTAGATCATGAATCCGTATTAAATGAGTTTAGAATAATAATAATCATCACCATAACATAAGCATAAGATCATCATCAAAATAATGATAATAAGCATAGGTAAAATAATTGACATGGAAAATTAATTAAAATGAAACATCATGTCTTAGTGGTGAACATCCACACAACGTTGTGAAAAAGATGGAATCATGTACGTAGATTATATATGTTAATAATCTTAACATCATCATTATGAAAAAACTATCATCACATCAATCAATATTACTTATTTTCTAATGAGATAAATCTCATTTCCCAATAACATTTAGTGATATCTAATATATGGGAACCCATCACATCATAACATTTACATAATCATTCATTCCACATAAAACATGTACCAATCAAAGACATAAAAGAACTCATGGAAGGAAATGTTATCCATGAGTATTTAAGAAATCGTACATTCATAAATAAACATTGTGGTTACCAAAATTATAAAAGAATAACAGAATTGTTTTAAGAATCATCAATCTTGAGTGTACTAGAATAAATCACAAGATAATTAAAACATGTGTTATTAGAAAGAATGGTTCTTTTAGAAAAAAATAAATGCACATTTCATAAAATAATATAGGAAGAATGTATATCCCTAAAAAGAAAATAATATGTAACACCCCAAGTTTACGGGGCACGCTTCCCTTTGAATAATACAATAACCTGTGTTGTATGAAACTTTGAGTTCTAACACACCACAACCAACCAATCAAGACGTTATAAATAGTAATACCAACATTTCAAAACATTATAAATTTTATATTTCAAAATGAACTTCATTTTTGGATTTGGATTATTGAAATTATCTTAGGGTGAATTTTTGGTATTTTTCTGAAAACATTAAATTTTTTCTGAATAGTGAAAAACAATGAGTTGTAGTTTAAAAACGAATTTTTATTTAATTAATTAATTATTTTATTAAATTTTATTTTATTAAAATTTATTTTAGGTCAAATTAGATATCTAATACCTATATAAGATCAATGTAATTCATTGGAGTCAGTTTAGAATAATTTTATATATATAAAAATTTTATTGAACTTTTTATCGTCTTTCACCCACCTCATAGGAGCATTTGAAAATTTACATAAAACATAATTTTACCACTTCTGTGAGTTGAATTTAAAATATCTGAGTGACATGGTTGATATCAGTAAGTAAAATGTTGTTCAATAAGATGAAAATAATTTTTGGAGAATAGTAACTTTGTACTTTTATTTACCACGGTTAAAAGTAAATAGGCCAATTAAGGGTAAAATTAATATTATTATTTCCCTAACATGTGTCCTAATTCTATTTCATAACTGTAATTCGACCAAAAACGAACTTAGGAATAAAAAATGATCATTTAGTTCCACTTGGATTAGATTAGGATATTTAATATTATTTAATTCAAAGAAGAGTTAAAAATGTTAAATTCAATTATTAACAACGAAAACATTTGAAATATAGTGTTACACATAAGATAAATTCAACAATAAATATTCATTATAAAGATAAAAATATTTCATACATAAGGGTATTTTATTTGTAATTTTTAGAAATTAAATAATTAAATTTAATTATGACACAATGATGATGCAATAATTACATAATTAATGAAATATTAAAATAATTAATATTAAATAAATGTTAATAAATGTAATTTGAGACTTTTTTGGAATTCCACTTATTTTATATATTGTAACATCCCGCCCCTAGTCATCCTTGAACTGGTGGCCGGACTGGTCGCCATATGACCTCAAGCGTGTCTCCCTGCATGCCAGAGGCTGCTTACAAGCTGTGAGGCTCTAAGGATAGTCAGTGTGGAGACTGTACCCTAATTTTAGTGTTCAATAATATAAAAAGGCAATAAATAGAGGAAACAGTCTAATAAATGATAAAGCAGCAGAAAGCATATTTTATAAGTCTTGTACAAAAAAATGGCCAACAACAAATTATACAGCAGATGCATGCAAGACATGCTAATGTTACAAAATAGAAAATAGTGAACAAAACATCATGCTTTACATTCCAATATAGAAATATACAAATAATGACTCAAATCCCCAAGGGAGATCTCCTCGAGCATCCCAAGAATCCTCTTGGTCCTCTACTCCTATCTCCCAAGTTAATGCAAACAAAATAGTTCTGCAACCAAATATAATCTACTCGGGTACCCAGTGCAATATCGGCCTGAGAAGGGTGTTATATATAAATCTCAGTAGTTCGGGACTACCGGTGTGTAACCCAGATCAAGAAATTTAATAAATAACTTATAACATGTGAAGGCATGCATAAAATAATGCAAGTAGTACAAAGTAAATATAAAGCCATGTACCTGCTTTAGCCCTCAACTGGTGTCTGAACCTCCAGTATTCATTTTTCATGCATAACCATAAATAATTACATAATCTTTTATCGTTTATCAATTATTCCAATCTTAATTAATTATGAATGACTTTAGATTCTGCCTACTCCTGACATCTCTCGTATAAGTCACGCACCACAGATGTCTCTAAAGACACTCTATGTATTCAATTAAAGACCGAATCCAAGCTTGCGCTTTGGAATGGATAACAAATCACAAGTTATTCAATTTAATCTTTCATATACTAAGTCTGAGCCCGTCCAATAATAGTGGTTCACCCAATTCATAAATAAGTCTAAACCCTTTCTCATAATCAATTGACTAATTATCATGTCAGAACAGCCTTTATTAACCATCAAACTCATTTCATGCATGAATAATTGGACCCATAGTCCAATTTTAATTAATGGATGTGGAACATCATGTCTAACACCCTCATGAGTATTTGGAGCCTTAGTGCTTGTCTCACAACTGATGGGTATTTGGAGCATCATCCCCTGTCCCATAAAAGAATATTTTATTGCATGATGGATGTAGAACGCCATGTCTAGCACCCGTGAGTATTTGGAGCATCAGTCCCTATCTCACAACCCATCTATCAATCATATATATACATCTATCATTGGTGTAGAACACCATTTCTAACACCCTATGAGTATTTGGAGCATCAGTCCTTGTCTCCCAACCCATTTATCAACCATACATATACATCTATCATTGGTGTAGAATACCAGGTCTAACACCCCAAAACCAATCAGTTAATTAAATAAACAATTAAATTAAAAAAATCACTCTTCAAATAAGTCAACACTTAATTAACCATTTAACATCTCAATATATAATAATTAATTAACAATTAATTATTCAAATCAAGCCAACAGAATAATTAACTCAACAATTAATTTTCCAAATTCTTTAACAAGTCTAAACTCGTCTACTCAAAGAATGGTTCCTCCATGACTTTAAAAATCTAAAAGAACACCATAATCATCTCAAAACATGCCGAACAAAGCCAAGGTATTTATTTACCATCTCACACATCATATAATATCTCTAAAATACTCCATCAAAGAAAACTAATGGCATGGAAAACTAATATGCATCAAAAGTACTCATGGATAACAATAGTAACAATCAGTTCAAAATCATAATTTAATGCATGAAAATTAATTAATTCTACAATTAATTAATTAAATATTATCTCTTTAACAAATAATCAATTAGTTAACCCTTTACCATTTAAAATGTAATAATTAATCCCTCGATTAATTATTACGAGTTTCCAATTATCTTCCGAACGTGTCAAAAATTCAATATTCCCAGCCAAAAGTAAATGGAACAATCTTATTCTAATTCATGACTTGATAAATAATTCAACAATTAATTATCCTATTACTAATTCTCCCCATTAAAATCGTTCAATTGTATAATCATATCACATTAACTACAATAGAAATCCAAGATTAAAATCAACACGTGTTCAATAACTCATTTATCTCATGTGGGTGGCATTACATAATAACATTAAAAGTATCATGCATCAACATATCATAATAAATGAAACTCAAAATCTCAATCTTTTTAATGAATATATAATTCTTAAATAAATTGTTAATGATTTGGGAGCCTACCTCGTGGTTTTGCTGGAAACCAAAATGAACATAGAACCCTCAAGAGAAACGGGTTGATTCTTAAAGATCCAGCCTTAGATCACATCTACTTGAAAGACCAATACCAAAACTCATCATTCTTGTCATCCACACACTTAGATTTACCCATAACGGGCGTAGATCTAAGAAACCGTGAGAAGAGGTGATGTGTATCTAAGTAGATTTATGAAAACGAATAAGAATGAAGAAGAAGATCTAATTACCTCAAGAATCTGACTTCAATTCGCCAAGAGAAGCCTTCAGATGGCCTCCAAAACGCTTGGGAGAGGTTTTCCATCCTTCAAGGAAGAGTAATCCCGAGTTATGGCCGCTTAAGAGCTTAAACGAGCCATCTAAAGGCAAAAACAAGTGAGATCCAAAATTTAAGGATCTCATTTAGGTGTCTGTATGGATTGCCCGCACAGTTTTCTCACATTGTTAGACAAACCATGAACTAACCATGTGATAGATACTATTTTGGAAAACACCCCTCTCAAGGTTAGGCCGCACGGTTAGACAAACCGTGTGCTAACAGTGCGTTAGACACAACCTCAAAACATCAACTATGCACGGTTTGGTTACATGGTTAGACAAACCGTGCGCCTCCCGTGTGACTTCCCCTTTGCCACAAAACTTGTATCAATGTTCAAAAAATGACATCTTTAGGTTTTCAAACACTCGTAAAAAAAATTTGGAGCACGGTTGAAAAATAACAACCTTTTGATAAACTAAAAAATAACGTCTGAAACATTTGTAATTTGAACTCGGTTCAAAACACGGGATCTTACATTATTCCCACCTTAAAAAGTCTCGTCCCGGAGAATCCATAAAGAACCACTACTAATACAACTGACCTACCATGGTCATTTAATCTCATTAGAAGTGACGTGTTCTGTTCCCAATGCCAAACACACCATTAATCCTTTTCAAAACTAATGGATAAGCCTTTATAACTCTATCAAATGATTACTCTAAATCTTAAAAATCAAAGCAGATCTTTTATCTATGGTCATTTGAAGGACCTTGTCAATGTAAAAGTTTTAATCTTGATCAAAAAACCTAACATGTTTCACATGCTTCCCTCGAAAGGCGTTGCAGACCCAAAAACCACATTTCACACTTTATCTGATGACATGCCTTAAAAACTATTTCAAATCCATCTGCTTGTATATCGAAGTCCTTACCGAACATCTAGTAAATTTTCCATGTAAAGCCATCATAAGGCTTTTTTTAGAACCAACCATTCCCAAAGAAGAAAAATGATGTATCCCAATGAATCAATGTATCCCGCGTACAATCTAGGTAACAACAACTCATCAAGCCCAACCACATTTAAACTATAGCATGGAACAAGACTGAGAATATCATAGTGTCTCCATGATGAGGTCAAGATAGGGTACATGATCATCATGTCAATAAGAGAGATCTATGAGAAAACTGAAGTCATGAAGATGATTAGCCAAACCATTACCAGAAAACTATATTCTAAAAGCTCGGTATCAACATCCAACACGTTCATTGATAAAAAAGTGACTATACCTACCTTTAGGAATTCACATGACGTCTTAAGAAAAGATCATCCAATCACTAGTGCACTATATTAACAACATGATCTGTGTGCCAAAACACCTGGTTCTTTCCAAAACCATATCATGCATTGAAATGAAACAGATTCAATAAAGCCCAAGTTACTCTATATGGAGTTGATGCTACACCATACTAAACATTCCAAAAAGACTTATTACAGAGTCATATTGCCTCATACGACCATTTACCTAGATGACGCCATAACCAGTCATCCATTACTAAGAAGAAAGGGTAAAACGACCAACAAAGCATTCGACCTTGCCCGAGGCACGTCTAACCAGTTGACATAGAGAATTTATCAATTCTTATTCCCACAAAAAGGTCAAGAAACACATCACCACCCATTTGAACAGTGGTGTCATTGGAAACATGAAGTCCTACATGGGTCAATGACTCCCAAAAACTCCAAAAGTGTGAGAAAAGCCATAGCGCTAGAAAGGAATTTATGTTCCGAGGGCAGTACCGACCCCAGGTTAGGCCCTTAAAAGGAAAAAGTGTCAACCCTAAACCGGGTCACTTCAAACAAGTCACTAGGCTTAAAATCCAAACATAAAGCCATTTCCAAGGAGAATAACGCCTACAGAAAGTACTCATACTTCCGTTCAAATTAAACTCAAGAGAAGCCCGAACTACCCCTTACACGAGGGTTTTAAACTTTTAGAGACCACAATAGGATCCATTTCTAAGCCTCTTATATTTAATCACTTTTAATCTTTAATCGTCAAAATATTTAATCAAAACATCAAAGTACCATTTTCAAAACACCCCGAGGAAGAAAAGGAAAGTTTCATAAAACTCCATTTTTAAAACATTTACTTTAGTTGACATCCCATCATTTTCAGGAAACTTATCAAAATAAATACTGTTTAAGAAGAAAAGGAGACCTACGAGGATCCCATTTTAACCATCTTGGGTTCTTTATAAAGCAAACTAATAGAAAACGCACAGGTATTAAAATTTTAACAACCCAAACAGGTTAGCCCATAAAAACACTCCCCAACTGACCTACTTGGGTCCAGTTGCATTTTGGAAACTATCCAATTTATTTCAGATCAACTACAAACATCTTTCACATTTATAATCATTTCACAAGGAATCATGTATTTTAATTTAATATGAATCATCATATCCCAATTCATGAAGCACCCATACACTCCATGGATTGAATATTGCCTCTCATTAATCGATACCAATGTCAATTTCGAAATTAACATGATAAACCTAATGGTCAAAATGATATGGGTGTCCACCTACCAATTGATAAGGTACTCATACACCTTATCACTAGATTTTGGCTCCCATTTAACACAATCAACATTCAATTAACATTTTAACATTATCATCACCTTCACATATCAAAACATCTTTAACATGTTTGTATAAGTTGTAACACAACCACATGGTATAACACGAAAGCATTTCATAACAACAAAACCTGCTAATAACTATGGAAGTAGGACATATAATAACCCAAGCATGTTAAATCTACCACTGTAAAATGCTATCTAGAGAGGCATTCTAAAACATATCAAATAGGGAATTTCAACAAAGGAACGAAATCTAAATTAGTAGGCATCCTACTAATGCAACTACATGCCATGTAATATGCATGACATGTGAATCTCTAAGTGACTAAGATGATGCATGTATGAATCCTCCTTACCATATCAGGCCAAGATAATTATTATTTTAAAAAATTTCAAAATCAATAAAAAAATGTAAAATACACTAGTCACTCAAGGTGATATAATATCAACTATAACCTCTAATAGTACAAACATCAATTCTCATCCTTTTCCACATGGTCATTTCCCTTACATGAGGTGATCAATCCCAAGCATGGCTACTAACCCAAGCGCTAACAAATTCCAAGTATCCTGTCTACCAATCCCAAAACTGTAAGACAATGGAAAATAATGAAACCTAAATCAATTGATACCACTTTGTAACATCCCGACCCTAGTCACCCCTGAATCGGTGGTCGGACCTGTCGCCACATGACCTCAAGATCGCCTCCTCGAAAGCCAGAGGCTGCCGACTAGCAGTGGGGGTCTAAGGATAGTCAGTGGGGATACTATACCCTCATTTTAGTGTTGAAAAATAGAAAATGGAAATAAATAGCCGAAATAGTATAATAAAAGATAAAGCAGTAGAATGCAGATTTTATAAATCTTGTACAAAAAAATTGCCCACACCAAATTATACAACTGATACATGCATGACATGATAATGATGAAAAATAGAAAATATTGAACAAAACAACATGTTTTACATTCCAATACAGAAATAAACAAAAAATGACTCAAATCCCCAAGGGAGATCTCCTCAAGCATCCATAGAATCTTCTCGGTCCTCTACTCATATCTCCAAACTAAATGAAAATAGCATTGTCATGCAACCAAATATAATCTAGTCGGTTACCTAGTGCAATGGAAACCTGAGTAGGGTGTGAGATATAAATCTCAGTAGGCTGGGACCATCAGTGTCTACGCAAAAACCATAAATTTTATAAATAACTTATAACATGTGAAGGCATGAATAAAATAAAGTAAGCAGTACAAAGTAACTATAAACCCAAGTACCTACTTCAGCCCTCAACTGGTGTATAAACCAGAACTATTCATTTTTCATGCATAGTCAACAATAATTTCAAAATCATTTATCATATATCAATTATTCCAATCTTAATAAATTATGAAAATCTTGGGATTTGGCCTACGCCCAACATCTCCAATATAAGTCAGTCACCACAGAGGTTTCTAAAGACCATATAAGTAATCTTGTAAAGACTGAATCCAAGTTTGTGCTTTATCTTTGATAACACGTCATAAGTTATTTAATTTAATATTTCATATACTAAGTCTGAGCACATACACTAAATGTGGTTCACCCAATTCATAAATAATTCTGAACCCTTTCTCATAATCAATTCACAGATCCTCATGTTACAAAAACCTTCATTAAACGTTAAAATCATTTCATTCATGAACAATTGGACTCACAGTCCAATGTTAATTAATGGATGTAGAACATAATGTCTAGAACCATAGTGAAAATTGGGAGCCTTAGTCCTTGTCTCACAACCCATGGGTATTTGGAGCATCAGTCTCTTTCTCATAATAGAATATTTGTTTTCAAGATGTATGTAGAATTCCATGTCTAGAACCCTATGGGTATTTGGATCATCAATACCTATCTCACATCCCATCTATCAATCATACATATACATCTATCATTGGTGTAGAATGCCATTTCTAAAACCCTGTGAGTATTTGGAGCTTCATTCCTTGTCTCACAACCCATTTATCAACCATACATATACAAATATCATTGGTGTAGAATACCAGGTCTAACACCACAAAACAAATCCGTTAATTAATTAAAAAATTACTTAACAACATAAATCTCTCTTCAGATAATTCAACACATAAATAACCATTCAACATCTCATTAATAAATAATTTATTAACAAATATTAATTCTTAAAATCCAACTGAATAATTTACTCAACACTTAATTTTCCAGATTCTTTCACAGGTCTGAACCCCTCCACTCAAACAATGGTTCATCCATGACTTTAAATATTTACAACCACACCATAAAAATATCAAAATATGATGAACAAAGCCAATGTATTTAGTTACCATCTCACACAACATACATATCTCTAAACTACACCATCCAGGAAATCTTATGGCATGGAAAACTAATACGCATCAAAAGTACTCCTGGATAACAATAATAACAAACAATCAATTAAAAATATTTATTTAATGCATGCATATTAATTAATTAAACTATTAATTAATTAAATCCCATATCTTTAATGAATCATCAATTAGTTATACATTAACCATTTTACAAGTAATAATTAATCCCTCCATTAATTATTACCAGTTTCCAATTACCTTCTGAATATGTCAAATATTCAATATTCCCAACAATCAGCAAAAGCCACAATCTCATTCAAAATAATGACATTATAAAAAATTCAAAAAATAACTATCCTATTACTCTTTCTTCCAATTCAAATCATTCAATTGTTTAATCATATCACTTTAACTACAATAGAAATCCATTCTTAAAATCAACACATGTTCAAGTCCTCATTTATTCCATGTGGGTGGAAATACTTAATAACATTAAAAGTGTCATGGATAGACCTATAATAGTAAAGGAAACTCACATTCTCAATCTATTTAAGGAATATATAATTCTTAGAATTTTTTTTAATGAATTGAGACCCTACCTCAGGGTTTTGCCGGAAACCATAACGAACGAAGAACCCTCATGAGAAATGGGTTGATTATTCATGAACCAACCTTAGATCACTTCTCATAGCATGCCCAAGAGAAAAACTCATCATACATGTCATCCACACACTTAGATTTACACATAACGGGCGTAGATCTATGAAACTATGAGAAGAGGATATGTAGATATTAGTAGATCTATGAAACCGAACAAGAACAAAGAAGAACATCTTCCTACCTCAAGAATCCGGCTTTGATTCGCCAAGAGAAGCCTTTAGATCGCCTCCAAAACACTTGGGAGAGGTTTTCCAACCTTCAAGGGAGTCTAATTCTGAATTATGGACGCTTAGGAGATTAAATGGGCCATCTAATGGCACAAACGAGTGAGATCCAAAATTTAAAGATCTTATTTAAGTGCCCACATGGTTTTCTTGCACGGTTAGACAAACCGTGCAATAACTATGAGTTAGCTACTATCTCATCAAACACTCCTTGCATGGTTAGGCCCCAATGTTAGACAAACTGTGTTCTAACCGTGTGTTAGCCACTACCTCAAAACATCAACTACACATGGTTTGGCCGCAAAGTTAGAAAAACCATGCACCACCCGCACAACATCCCCATTTCCTCAAAACATCTATCAATGTTAGAAAAATGACTTCTTTAGGTGTTCCAACACTCAGAATAAAATTCTATAGCTCGGTTTAAAAAGAAATACCCGTTGATAAACCAAAAGGAAAATTCCGAAACATTCGTAATTTTAACCCAGTTCAAAACTCAGTATCTTATTGTTAATATGACATGTTAGGGTTTGTTAGATGAATTTTGTTCGAAGTAAAAATGATGTTATGAATTTAAAAAAAACAATATATAAAAATAGTTTCAAAATTGACATCCTAGAGTTTTTAAATCAAATACTATATAATTAATTGATATTCTATTCATAAAAATCTATGGTTTAGAAAATAGACTTATATAATTATAGGTGTATCATTAATGAACCACTATGGGTTTTCATGGATGTATATAGTATGTTTATTAAGCATATAATATAAAAAATACAAAGAGACATGGTAAATCTCAAACTATTTAACTAAGAGTTAAATCTAAAAGATAAGGTTAATATAGTCACCCAAACCTGTCTAAAACTTATCAGTTTAGTGGTTTTAGACATATCCTCACATTATACTCAAAATAAATCATTTTGGAGCCATTAGAAACCGAAAATTATTTTATTATAAAATAATATTTATAGATTTTCGAAAGGTTCCCCTCACCCCTCTTATAAAAGCGAACTCCCCTTCTCTCTAATTCACACCTTCCAAGCCATTTGGAATTTCCAATCCCAACCCAAATACCCTCTAAAATATCCTACCATCATCATAGATTCCTCCAATAGTAAGAAACCCAGCCTAAGGATCCCTTTTGATCAAATCAAAAGGAAAAAACCCGAAGAAGAGGTAAATATTTCATCACCTCTTTCAAGTTCTTTTCTTCTTCCACGTCTTATTTCTTTTTCATTTCCATTCTAAAATAATAACTCCAGCATCCTATATATACTGGGATATTATAATAAATATGGTACATCCATATTAATTATTCTATCAATCCTTTGAAAGACATGTCACTATACGTGTGTACGTATGACAAACCTTCTCCACATCATGGTGTATTTGTTATTAAATACATTATTATTTGGATGGGTATAAAAATGATGTTTAATTCATGTAAATAATAAATATAACATGATAAAGAGTATTTATATGTGATAAACAATACAATTATATATTATTTTAATATCAAAAGAATGATATTGTCACATGTGCATACGTACGAATTACTGTCTCCACGAACACGATGAGATTCATTCCCCATCGTATCCATTCAAGAATAATTTTCACTACATATTTAAAAATAATGTTTAAAGAATTAATTTAATTCCTAATATTAATAAGATACATCCTATCCAATACAAACATTACTTACATAACAAATAATATAAAGGAAAACAAATCAGTTAACACCCGAAACGACGATAATACTAAAATATTATTAACAAAGTAAAATTAAAAGATCATATGTGATATCATATTAATGTATATGATTCTGGTATAATTTAATAAAATTTATTTCACCATTATAAAATAGGTTATAATAACCTCGACCGAGGAAAAGTAAAAGTTAAGGGGTTTTTATATCACTCCTTATTCCCGTGAGATTAATGTTATATTGCCACTATTTCTTTTTGTGTGGTGTATGTACTGCCCATAGTTGTATTCTTTATGTAATCGATTTTAATTTATGAGTATTTAAATCTTCATTGTAATAATATTCTTTTATGGGGTGTATGTTTCATAATTTACCATGTTGGTAAGGGTTAATTTCACAATCACATCATCATCTGAAGTTGTTTATACGTAATTATCTACTAGGACCTCTTTATCATCCACATCTATACTTCCTAAAAATGTATGTAAAAACATTTTTACAATTTACTAGGTAGTGGGTAAATGTCATTTATACCCTTATTTGACCTTATATGTTTGGAAAGGAATCTTTCTGTCATTTTCCATATAAGGCACATTTTGACAATTTCGACAAATTTAAGGTAAGAATTTTTTTTAACTTATACTGTGGGTGAAACTCTTTTCCACCATTATAACATCATCAAAAATTTACTTACAATATTAAAATAATATTTTCAAAATAAATGTTTTCTTAAATGATTTCAAAAGATAAAGAGATATTTATCTAAAAATGGTTTTGATTTCTTTTATGTCAACATCCTTTGATGGATTTTAATCATATTTGATGTTGATTTATTATGATACAATACATCAATATTGTATTGAAGGTTTTTTATATGATTGACTATGGATGTTTTATTTTTACTCCATTCATGGTTTTTGGATAAAGTATTTACATTTTGTATGCTAGTTTTAATACGAATGCTTTATGTTATGTTTAATCCTTTTCGAATAAGGAATGCATTGGACATAGTATGTGACAAGTGGATCCTGCTATATCTCATCAATGAATCGGTAGGTCTCATGTGACCAACTAGTTTCTTGGGACAAGGCCTTGAAAAAATGTTATTTGTAGTCATGGAACAAGGCTTTGACTATGTGGTTATGAAGTCTAGCATTATGCATTCCATCATTATGAAAGTTGATATTGATATGTCATGTGATTGTTCGACTAGTATAATATCCATGTGAGTAAGTAAATGGAATTATTTTGATTTATATTTTTCATATTAGGATATAGTTTATTTTTAGATGTCTTTTGTTTTTGTTTTATACATTGGCTTAAATGTTTATTCTTATTTATGAATGGTTCTGCAACATTTATATCCTTACTGAGAATTTGAGCTCACCCCTTTCTATGTTATATTATTCCCAGAATGCGAAGAAGTATATTTTGACTAACCTGCAGGGATAGTATATGGGATCTCAATGTAGTCCATGGAAAAAATGTTGTTGTAGTTTTGTATTTTATGATGTAACGTAAACCTTATGAATGTATCTAGTATTTCCAGGACTACTAAACTAATCGTTCAATCGAGACATGATATTTTGTGATCATGCCAATGTCATGTAATAATGAACCGACTCTGGGTAACAAGGATTGGGGTATTATAGTTTTATCAGAGGAAGTTTAGTACAATCCATGGAAACTATATTTAGATAAACTCTGATTAGATCACATATCCCTAAGATAGAATTTGAGGATTAGTATAGAAGAACTTCCTAGAATTTTTTATTGTAGATGTCTTGTGTTTTTTACAAAAAATAAATCCCGGTCTGGATATGAGTAGGTTTGGGCGGCTCTGGCACAAATGTTTCTAGGGGTAACATCTGAAATCATTGCTTTTAGCTATACTCAAACGTGAACTGGTACTTGACAACATGCCTTGCTGCACTCTTGGTTATGACACTCCTGGGGGATATGCATAGGATAAATTTAATTTTCATTACAAACCATTATAAATTGTTTATGAATATATACTTCCTCAAAGAAAACATTTTTTATTATTATGGATTATATCCATAAACTGTTCAATTTGTGTTAAGTGTTTTAAAAGTTTGGAATTGTGTATTTTGATTCATAAACTATTCTAGATTATGCCATTGTTTGGAAATGGTTCCTAGTGGAAGGAATGTAAACCGTGTTAATGCACACAATCCATGTAGGTATTTCCCTCCTGATCAAGATAATTATAGTGGATCTGGTGATACAATTGGTGTTGATCAGCTTATCACCATTCTAGGACAACTCCCTCAGGTTATGAATAATAACCTTACCCATATGGAGCACCCTGATCCACAACACGAAGGATCTATTTTAGACTGATTAATGAGGCAACAACCACCAACATTCAATAGGATTAAAAATCCATTAGTATATGATAAATTGATAAATTCCGTAGAGAAAACATTCCATGGCTTGGGGAGTAGTGAAAGGGAAAATGTTGACAATGATGTTTACCGCCTCACTAGCGATGCTGATCAATGGTGGTCATTGTTTCAAAACACAAAATAAGATGATGAAGTGTCAAATATGATATGGATGGAGTTTAAATATATTTTCATACAAAATAATTTCCACGTGACCATCGAGCAGATATGAAAAGGCAATTTTTGATTCTATGGAAAAAGGAGGATTAGAATGTCGCAAAGTATAAAGCTAACATTACAAGGTAAGCAAAGCATGTTTCCGATTATATAACTAAACTAAGAAGTAAGATTAATAATTTCTTTGATGGGTTAAAACCATTTCTCTATGATGCATTTGTTTCAAAATCCTTTTAATAGTACGAAGATATTGTCTCGTGTGCTATCAAGACAGAAAAATAATTCTCTTGGTCAAATGACTTTAATGAAATGAAAGAGAATAAGAGATCTGTTGAACCCTATGGAAAGGAAAATAACGGGAAGAAGGGAATATTTGGATATCCATCCTGTAGTAAATGTTGGAAGAAACACAGTGGTACATTCCTGAAGGGAATGGGAGTTTGTTACAAGTGTGGTGAAAATGGCCACCAAGCTCGTGATTGCAAGGGGAAGAAAGAGGTTGTCAATGTGGAATGCTAAAATTGTTGAGAAAGGTGGTATTATGTGATGTAATTTTCTATGCACCAATGGAACATACCTCATAAAAGACAAGGGATCACAACCAATCTTATGCTATCACTATGGATGAGTTTGAAGCTCCGAAAGATGTAGTTGCAGGTAGTTTAATGGTTTCCTCATGTTTAAAAATGCCTAATTTGATTCCGGATAATTGCATTGTTTCATATCTTCCCTGTTTGCTATGAAAATTAGATATTTCCAATATGATTTAATATAGGAGTTTTCAGTCAATACTCCTAAGGGATGTATCATTGCAACAATGTTTTCTTAAATATTATCGATTAGCGCATATAAATGTTATTTATATGTTGATATCATCATAATACCCAATATTGGATTTGATATAATCTTTGGTATGGATTGACATTCGTACTATGATGCGAAAACTTATTTTAAGAAGAAAGAGGTTATAATTTTTGATGATGATAAGGAGTTCCTTACATTTAGAGCAGAAATGTCACCACCTAATTCTTATCTAGATCCATCCCCAGTTTCTCAACTAAATTCAATTATTCTGGAGGAAGAGAATTAATTAAATGTGGGTGTGGAAAATAATGTTAAAATAGAGGATATACCAATTGTGAATTAATATATTGATGTGTTTCCAGATGATTTAACTGGATATCCTCCAGAACGAGAAATTGAGTTTTACATTGATTTAATTATGTGATCAAGGTCCATATCGATGACCCCTTATAGAATGGAACCTATGAAATTATTGGAACTAAAGAACGAACTAGTGGAATTGAGTAATAAGTGTTTTATTCACCCTAGTGTTTCTCTATGGGGAGCCCTTGTCATTTTTGTTAAGAAGAAAGATGGATCTTTGTGGTTGTACATTGACTACAAGGAGATAAATGCTATAACAATAAAAAAATATCACCTACCTCACATTGATGACTTATTTGACTATCTTCATGGAGCTCAATAAATTTAAAAGATGGAAATTTGATCTGAATATCCTCAGTTGTGTGTGACGAAGGAAGACATTCCAAAAACAACATTTGGAACTAGTTACAGGCATTACTAGTTTACATTAAAGCCTTTTGGATTGACAAATGCACCCTATGTCTTCATGCATCTACTAAATATAGTTTTCATCGAATATCATGACGATATTGTAGTGGTATTTATTGATGATATCTTGGTATACTCCAAAAGCTACGAAGATAATGAAAATCACTTGCGCATTATCCTGATGACTTATAGAAGATATGAATTATATGGGAAGTTTAGAAAGTCTGAATTATGGCTTCAGGAGATTTATTTTCTTGGCCATATCGTCTCTAAGGATGGAATCTCTGTTGATCCTTTTAAGACAAAATCAATCCCAGATTGGCCATCCCCGACATGTAAAACTGAGGAACATAGATTTATTGGTTTAGCAGGTTATTATCGACGTTTCATCCCGAATTTTCCCTATTGGCTAACCCATTAACAAAGCTCACAAGAAAAGGGGTGAAATTTGTTTTTAAAAAAGATTATGAAGAATGTTTTGAAGAACTGAAGAGAATATTAGTCAATTCTCCTATATTGACTCTAACATTGGGGAATTATGGGTTTGTTATTTATAGTGAAGCTTCAAAGAAAGGACTTTGTTGTGTCCTTATGAAAAATGAATGGGTTATTGCCTATGCATCACGATGGCTACAAATTCATGGGAAAAACTATCCTACTCATGATATTGAGTTAGCAGCTGTAATCTCTTCTTTAATGATTTGGAGACACTATCTCTATGGTAAAAAATGTGAGATTTATACTGATCATAATAGTTCGAAATATATTTCACATAGAAAGAAGTCAACATGAGGCAAAGGAGATGGCTTTAACTACCCAAGGATTATGATTGCATGATACAATACCACCTGAGGAAGGAAAATAAGGTGGCAGTTTCTTTGAGTAGAAAGGATCATGGAGTTTTGAACAAGATCAGAGTTGAAAATGATACTATCTACACGGATCTAGTAAATATTGATATGGTAATCACTATAGAAGGAGAAACATCAATACCTTTTAAAATTGTTGCCAAACCATATTTACTAGAAAGGATAAAAAGTTCTTAGGTTGATGATGAGGTGTTTAAAATATGATTAAAGGTGTTAATAATGGGAGATTGAGTGACTTTGTATATGAAGATAGAATTTTGAAAATTGGGAAAAGACTTTGTCTTCCAAATTTACCTGATCTAAAAAGATAAATGTTTGATGATCCTTATAGAACCAATTTATCTATCCACCCTAGGAGCACCAAAATGTATAGTGATTAAAAGGAACATTTTTGGTGGGACAACATGAAGAGGGGGATTGCTGATTTAGTGTCAATATGTATGGTTTGTCAGAAAGTGAAAGAAGGAAGGAAACAACAAGAGGATTCTTGAAACCTCTTCCCATACCTGAGTGGAAATGGGATAATATGATGATGTACTTTGTAATGGGACTACCAAAGACCCATAGATGGAACGATGCAATATGGGTCATTGTTGATCATCTTACCAAGTCAGCACATTTTCATTCTATAATAGAAGATTTACCACTTGAACGTCTAGAAAGAATATATATTAATGATGTTATGAGACTTCATGGAGTACCCCTATCGATTTTTTCTGATCGTGATCCACATTTTACATCATGATTATAGAAAAGTCATCAGAAATCCCTGGATACAGAACATCGTTTGAGCACTGCCTACCACACCCATACTGATGGACAATCATAACAGACTATTAAAAACATAGAAGACATGTAGAGATCAGGCTCACTTGACATTCAAGGTATGTGGGATCAATATTTAATTATGGTAGATGTTTTATAAAATAATCGATTCTATTCAAGTATTTAGATGGCACCATATGAAGCATTATACAGAAAGGGATGTCACACACCAAACTATTTTGATGATGTTGGTAGAAGAAAACTCACTTTACCAGAACGTGTGGAGGAAATGATAGAAATGGTAATGGTAATCCAAAACCACATCAAGGCATCTCAAAGTAGACAGAAGAGCTATGCTGATAAACAAAGGAAGGATTTTGAATTTCAGGGGACATCATGTTTTATTGAAGGTATATCTATGGATGGGTGTTATACGTTTTGGTAAGAAGGGTAAATTTAGACCCAGGTACATTGGACCTTTCGAATTTATAGAACAAATTGGGGTTGTTGCTTATCGTTTGGAAATGCCGCCAAGTATCTTCAAATATCGCGATGTATTACATGTATCACTATAGAGAAAATACATTCCTGACCCAATACAAGTACTTAACTATGTGGAATTAGAACTATAACCCAATCTGTGTTATTGCGAAGAGCCTGTGAAGATTCTTGATACAAGAGAACAAGTGCTGAAAAATCGGACGACTCGTCTGGTAAATGTAATATAGAGAAACCATAAGATGGAAGAGGAAACGTGGGAACCCATGGAACATATGGTGAAGAACTGCTCGTGACTTTTATGAAAAAAATATTCTACAAATTTTGAGGAAAAATTTATTTGAAGGATGGGAGAATGTAACACCCCATGCTTCCACAGTATGCTTCCCTTTAATTAATAAAATAGCGCGTGTTGTATGCAACATCGAGTTCTAACACACCACAACAAATCAAGCTATCTATTATGAATAGTAACTACAACTTTTTGAAAATTTGTAATTTTTATCCTTCAAAATGGATTACATTTTTTGGATTCAGAGTATCAAAATTAGCTTAGGGGGAATTTTTTATATTGTTATGAAAACATTCAATTTTTTATGAATAGTGAAAAACACTGTGTTATAGTTGAAAACCAAATTTTTATTTAAATAATTATATATTTTATTTAAATTTAATCTAGTTCAATATTGATATATAATTCCTACATATATTCAATGAAATTTATTGGAGTCTCTTAATAATAATTTTAGATATATAAAAATTTTATTGAACTTTTTACCTTGATTTACCCACCTCCTAAAAGAATTTGAAAATTTACATAAAACATAATATTACCTATTCTGTGAGTAGAATTTCAAAAATCCGATAGACGTAGATGATATCATTATGTAAAATTTGGTTCAATAAGATGAAAATAATTTGTGGTGAATAGAAAATTTTTACTTTTATTTACCACGGTTAAAAGTAAATAGGGTAATTAAGGGTAAAAATGATATTGTTATTACTCTAACACATGTAATAATTCTATTGGATAAGTGTAATTAGACCAAAAAAAACATATAAATAAAATATGATCCTTTAGGTCCAATTAGATTAGATTAGGATATTTATTATTATTTAATTCAAAGAAGAGTTAAAAGTGTTAAATTCAACGTCTAATAACTAAACCATTTTTAGTATAGGGTTAAACATAAGTTAAATTTGACTATAAATATTCATTAGAAAGATATAAATATTTCCTACATAATGGTATTTTTTTTATAATTTTTATACATTAAATAATTAAATTTATTTTTTAAACAATTATGATGTAGTAATTACCTAATTTATGAAATAATGAAATAATTGATATAATAAATATCCAAATAAATTTAATTTGATACTTGTTATGAATTCCAAGAACATTCTAGGTTAATTTGACATGTTATAGTTGGTTGGATTATTATTTTTAATTAATCATGCTGTTATGAATTTAGCAATCACAAAATACCCAATAGTGTCAAAATTGACAAAAAAGAGTTTTAAAACAAATATTATATTAGTAATTGATATTATATTACAAAAAATATATGGTTAGGCCAATAGAAATATGTAACGATAGGTGTATCATTATTGAAACACTAGGGGTTCCCATTGAGGTATATAGTATGTTTATTAACCATATAATATTAAAAATACAACGAGACATGCTAAATGTCATAGTATTTAACTAAGAGTTAAATCTAAAATACAAGGTAAATATAGTGAACAAACATATATAAAACCTATTGGTTGAGTGGGTTTTGACCCATACCAACCATATCCTTTAAATAATTCATTTTAATCCATTATAAATATAATAAGATTTTATAATAAATAATATTTCTAGCTTTTTATAAGGAGCCCATCACCCGTATTATAAAAGGGCACTCCCCCTTCTATCTAATTCACACCTTACAAGCCATTTGGCTCATAAAACCGTGGCCAAAATACCCTATCAACTATCCTACCTTCATACAAGAGGACTTCCTTTAGTAATAAATCCATCCTATGGATCCATTTTGATCAAATCAAAGTAAAGAACCTGGAGAAGAAGTAAATATTTCATCACATATTTCAAGTTCATTTCTTTATCCAATTCCTCTTAATTTGTTTTTTACATTTTAAAAAAATAACTCCAGTATTATATATATACTATGATGGTATTATAAACATGGTACTACTATATTCAATATTCAATCCATCCTTAGAATGACAAGTTACCATACGTGTGTACATACGGCTTACCGTCTGCACGTCTTGGTGTAATTGTTATTCAATACATTATTATTTTGTTGGGTATAATAAGGATGGGTAATTGATTTAAATAAAAAATATAACATGATAATGATTATTTATATATGATATACCATCCTATTATAAATTATTTTAATATCAAAATAATGATATTGTCGCTCGTGCGTATGTAGGGATTACATCTCCACGAACGAGATGTGACTCATTCCTCATCATATCCATTCAAGAATAATTTTCATTAGATGGTTAAAAATAATGTTTAAATACTTAATATCATTCTGAATATGAATAAGATACATCCTATCCAATACAAAAATTACTTACGTAACATCGAATATAAAGGAAAATGAATCAGTTAACAAACGAAAACGATGATAATACCAAAATATTATTAACAAAGCAATATTAAAAGGTCATATATGATATCATATTAATGTATATGATTCTTGTATAATTTAATAATAGTTATCTCACCATTATACGTGATTTTAACCTACCCTCGATGATGTAACAGTACAAGGTAAGGGGTTTTCATCCCACTGATTATTCCAATGAGATTAATGCAATATTGGAACTATTTCTTTTTGTCTCGTGTATGACTGACCATAATTTTATTCATTATAAAATACACATTAATTTATGTGTATTTACATATTCATTGTATGATAATTCTTTCATGTGGTATATGTTTCATATGTTACCAAATTGGTAAGGGTTAATTTCACAATCTTTTCATTATCCAAGGTTGTTTATACGTAATTATCTATTGAGACCTCTTTATCATCCACATCCATGATTGTTAAACATGTATTTCAACACATTTTTACTATTTACTAGAAAATGGGTTAAATTAATTTACTCGCTGTTTTGACCTTCTATGTTTCTAAAAGAATCATTCCATCATTTTCCAAACAAGTTACTTTTTTACCTTTTCGACAAATTTAAGATAAGAATGTTATTTAACATATACGGTGGGTGCTGCTATTTTCTGCCATTATAACATCGTTGAAGACTCCCTTACAATATTATAAGAATATTTTAAAAATAAATGGGTTCTTAAATGATTTCCAAATATAAAGAGATATTTCTCTAAAAATGGTTTTGATTTCATCTATGGAAACATCCTTTGATAGATTTTAAGCTTATTTGAAGTTGATTTATTATGATACAAAACCTCCATATTGTATTGAAAGTTTTATGATATGTTTGACTATGTATCTGTTATTTTTAAACCATTCATTGTTTATGGATAACATATTGAAATTTCATATTCTAGTTTTAATACGAATGTTTATGTTATGTTTATGCCCTTTCCTATGAGGAATGCATTGGACTTAGTATGTGACGGGTGGAGCCCGCTATAGCTCCTCATTGCATCTGTAGGTCTGATGAAACAAACTAGTGTCATGGAAAAAATGCCATGAAAAAATCTTATTTTTAGTCTTGGAAAAAGGATATGACTATGTGGTTATGAAGTCTGGCATTATAAATTCCATCATTATGAAAGTGGCTATGGATATTGCATGTGATTATTCGACTAGTAGAATATCAATGCGAGTATGTAAATGGAATTATTTTGATTTATATTTTTCATATTTAGATGAAGTTCATATTTAAAAGGCTTTTTTTAGTTTTATAAATTTCAATTATTGTTTATGCACATTTATGAAAGTTTTTGCTATATTGATATCCTTACTGAGCATTTGAGGTCATCCCTATCTATATTTTATCCTTCCCAGGATGCGATGAAGTATATTATGACTGACCTGTAGGGATAGTCTATGAGATCTCAATGTTTTCCATGGAAACATTGTTGTTGTATTTTTTCATTTTATGATGCAATGCAACCCTTATGAATGTATCTATTACTTCCGAGGCTACTAAACTAATCGCTCTTTCGAGACATGTTCTTTTGTGATCATGCCAATGTTATGTAATAATGCACCGACTTTTGGAAACTAGGTTCAGGGAATTACATAAGAGGACAATGAAATTATATTTTAGGAATATTAATGGAGCTTTAACACTGAAATTTGGATTGGTATATGAATTACCCAAAGAACCTAAATTGGGTTCATGAATCCCCATAACATCTATCTAAATTCACTATTAACTTTAATATCCTCAATATTCAAATAAAATTATTCATTTAACAAAAATGGAACATAATATAGTTTTAATTGATTGATAATAGTTTTAATATCTTAGAATAGGGATATCTTTTACACCCCAAGCTTCCACAGTATGTTTCCTTTCGAATAATGCAATATCTAGCGTTGTACGCTACTTCGATATTTTCACATACCACGAGTAATCAAACATGACGCCATGAATAGTAATACCCACTTTTTTAAATTTTATAAATTTTTGAAAAAAGTTAATTCATATTTGGATGCGTATATGAAAATTATATTAGCATGAATCATTGGTACGCTTCTGAAAACATTAAATTTTTTATGAATAGTGAAAATACTAAATTTTAATTAAAAACAACCTTTTTAATTAAAATAATTTAGAGTTTTAGACTATGAATTTTAGTGGTTTTAATGTATTATCTAATTATATTTTTATAATTTAATATAATTTTGGTCGTTGAATTAATTTTGTATTTAAACTAGACATAAACAAGTGGAAATATTTTGATAGTTATGATTTCTTAAAAATACGCTTTTTTGTTTTGACAACAAGAATTATTGTTAAATTATTTTCCCCCACTTCTGTGTTTTGAATTTGAAAAAATTGATTCTATATTTTTTATCAACAGGTCCAAATTATATATATATATATATATATTATTTTTTAGAAATTATGAATAATTAATTCAGTAAATATTTTATTTACCATGGTTTCTGGGTAAATCCTATAAACAAGGGTAAATAAATAATATTATAATAATATTATATTACCCTAACATGTCATTTAACCCCATCAACTGATACATGTTCAACCATGGGCATCCTTGTGGTGATTTTCGGACCCCATGGATCCACTTCAGTGTGATAATGACACTTTATATTAATTAATTTAATGTAAAGACAAAAATGACATAAACATGTATCCTTTAGTGAAACAATTTTTGCATGGGGTTATATTAGTTATCTCTTAGACTATAAATATTAATTTGAAATATAATATCATCTCCTACATCATAGTAGTTTTTATAATTATTAGTCATTAAATAAATATTATTATTTATGACACAATAATGATGTATTGTTCACATCATTAATAAATGATTTAAATAAATATGATTATAAAAATGTAACCAACATCCAAAAGTTTTCCAATTATTATTAGAGGATTTTACATCAAAAATGAGTAATCTTATATTATATTATAAATTTTTTTTACCTTTATAAAGAAAAAATCATTATATAATAATATAATACGTCCAAACATTCCAAAAGAGCCCCTCCTCCATCTT
This sequence comes from Viscum album, assembly GCA_963277665.1. Lineage (NCBI taxonomy): Eukaryota > Viridiplantae > Streptophyta > Magnoliopsida > Santalales > Viscaceae > Viscum > Viscum album. The sequence goes on along the minus strand of OY728140.1, from coordinate 1,016,248,263 downwards.
ATATAAATCCCTCACCTCTCACCCATTTGTCACACCTCGCAAGAAACTTGGATAGTCCAAAATCTTCCCAATTAAGATCCCTTCATCCCACTCATCCTCTTAGAATCTTTACCTTTGGAATAATTCACTTCAAGTAAGAATTTTTGTTCAAACCAAAGGGAGTTACCCGATTTAAAGGTAACAACTCCTCTTAAGTTCATTTCATTTATTTTACATCCCCAACCCCCTTAACTCTATTTATTCCATTCATTTATAACAAAAACATTATCCTAAATATACTAGGTTGTTTTTTTGAGAAGTAATTGAACTAAACTTACACACACATCCATCTAATGTGTATAGAACATAATGTTTCTTTGGACAACGAACTACTGCCTCACAAAACGATGATGGTTCAATCTTCTACTACAAAATATTATGGTGGCCATTATGAGGAAAATGAAATTATATATTATATATATGATATTTAATTTAACTATAATCTTTTTAAATTCTTTTTTATATCATAAATATATTCATTTATTGTTATATATATATGATAATTTCATTTGAGGATGTGCGGACTACCGCCCCCCATGTTATATGACTCATTAATACCATACATGGAACATATAAAGGATGTTGTTAATGAAATTACATAACATATAAAAAATAGTATATTATACTATAATAATAATATACTTATGTATAATATGGTCTTCATTCCATTTAAAATAAAAAAATGAAATGGAAGTTGCGTTCATGCATAGGTAAGAATTACGGTATCCACGAACGCGATGAGATTTATTACCCATCATTTCTATTAAATAATAATTTTAATTTGATTATAAAAAAACATATAATAACATTATATAATTATGGATATGAATCAAATAAATTCTATCCATAACAAAAAGGACTTATGTATCAAAACTTATAAGGGAAAATGGACCAGTTAACACCCGTAACAATGATAAAACTAAAATATTTTTTAAAAAGGAATATTTGAAGATAATATATGATATCATATATATGTATGTGGTTCATTTATAATTTTATAACAATAATATATCTATTATACATGAAGTTAATGTACCCTTGACCATGGAATGATACAAACTAATGGTTAATTTCATAATCTCTTTATTATATAAGGTTTTTTTACATAAGTGTCTACTGGGACGTCTTTATCATCCCCATAAGTGTTTATTAAAAATGTATTTCAAATTTTTTTTCTATTTACTAGAATGTGGGTTAGTGTAATTTATACCCTATTTTGAATTTTTATAAAATGGTTTGAAAGGAATCTTTCCATCATTTTCCAAACAATTCACTTTATAACCTTTTCAAAAAATTAAGGTATGAATGTTTTTTTACTCATATGGTGGGTGCAGTTCTTCTACACCATTATAAAACCATGGAAATCCCTGAAAATATTATAATAATATTTTCAAAATGAATTTATTCTTTTATAATTAAATTACTTTTAAATGATATCAAAATTGAAAGAGATATTTCTCTCAAATAGTATAGATTTGATCGATGTCAACATCCTTTAATAGATTTTATTCTTGTTTGAAGTTGATTTATTATGAAACAAATCATCCATATTGTGTTGATGGTTTGGTGATATGTTTGACTGTGCATGTTTATTTATACCATTCATGGTTATGGTTAATGTATTAACATTTAGTATGCTTGTTTCAATTTGGGTATTTATGTTATATTTCATCTTTTTCATATGAGGAATGCATTAGACTTAGTACGAGATGGGTGAAGCCTGCTATAGCTCCTCAATGTATTGGTAGGTCTCATCAAACAAACTAGTGTCTTTTCATAAGGCCTTGAAAAAATTGTATTTGTAGTCCTTGCTCGAGGCCTTGACTATGAGGTTATGATATCAAGAAGTATGCATTCCATCATTATGAATTTATCTATTAATATTAGATGTGATTGTTTGAAAAGTAGAATATCCATGTGAATAAGTAAATGGAATTATTTGATTTATATTTTCCACATTATGTTGATGTTTAATTTTAAAAGGATTTTTTTAGTATTATAAATTGCCTTAAATGTTTATGCTTATTTATGAAAGATTCCACTATATTGTTATCTTTACTAAGATTTTTAGCTCAACCCTTTCTATATTTTTTTCAAGATATGAATAAGTAAATTATGATTAACCTACATTGATAGGATATGAATATAAGTGTGATAAAAGGGGACACAATGTTGTTTTCTTTAATTCATGATGTAATGTAAAACTTATGTATGTATCCTGTACATCCAAGGATACTAAAGTAATCTGTCTTTCGAGCCTTAATCTCTTGTGATCATGAGAATTACTTGTAATAATGCATTGACTCTGGGTAACTAGAGTCGAGGTGTTATGGTTGGTATCAGAAGATGTTTAGTACAAATCGTGGAAGCTAGATTAAGAAAAACTCATATTAGAGAACATTATCCTAAGATAGACATTGAGGATTAGTATAGAAGAACCTCTAAAAAAAATTTTAATGAACAAATTTTTGAGTTTCCAAGCAATACATCTCTGTCTCGATACAATCAGGTAGAGGCGACTCTAGCACCGATGTACCAAAGAGTGAAAAATCCGACAAGGAGTTTTCGGCTTGACACGGGGTATACTGGTACACGACAACGAGAATTGCTACACTCTTGGAAACAAAACTCCTGGGGGATATTCTTAGAATAATTCACATTTTATATACAAACTATTATGAAGAATTTATGAGCATATGCCTCCTTAGATTAATCATTTTTATGATTATGTATTATATCTATAAAATCATCAATTTATGTTAAGTGTTTTACAAGATTGGAATTATGTATTGTGATTCATAAACTAATATAGTGTAATCCATTTTTTAGAAATGGAACCTAGTGTAAGGAATGAGAACTATATCAACGCACATAATCCATGTAAGGATACCCAACTAGTCAAGAGAATTATAGTTTAGATGGTGATGCAACTGGTGCTGGTATGATTATCACTATACTAGGAAAACTCACAACGGTTATGAATAATAACCTTTCCGATATGGACCAACCTGATCCATAATGTGGAGGATCATTGTTAAACCGATTTATAAGGCCACAAACAAAAATATTCTATGGGACTAAAAATAATTTTTTTGATGATCAATGGATAAGTTCCTTTGAGAAAATATTTCATGCTTTGGGGAGTAGCGAAATGGAAAATGTTTTCATGGTAGTTTATCCCCTCACGTGAGATGCAGATCAATGGTGGTCATTGATTCAAAAAAAGGAGGATGTTGATGTATCGAATATGGAATAGATAGAGTATAAAGAGATTTTAATAGAAAAATACTTTCCTCATGACCATCAAGCATATATAGATAGACAATTTCTAAGTCTGAGGAAAAATTAGGATTATAATGTCGCAAAGTATGAGGATAACATTACAAGATTAGCAAGGCATGTATTATATTATATATGTTACCCAAGGAGTAAGATTTTTCTTTTCATTAATCGGTGAATACCATTTCACTATCGATCATTAGTCTCAGAATCCTTCTCATCATACGATGATATTGTATCATGTGCTATTAGGACAGAAAATGGATTATCTATGTCTTACGACTTTAAACCAAAGAAAGGGAAGAAAAAATCTACTTAACACTTTGGAAATGGAAATAAGGATAAGAAGGGAAATGTTTAATATCCATCCAATGGTAAATGAGTGAATAAACAACCTGGTACTTACCTGAAGGCAATGAGCTTCTATTACTAGTGTGGTGAAAAAGGATACGAAGCTTGTGATTGCAAGGGAAAAAGGCTATCAATGTGGAATTCTACAATTGTATTGAATTGGGGAATTATGAAAATAAATGTCTAAAGCAGCAAGGAAACATACCTCAGAAAAGTCCATAAGAGTAAGGAGAAGCTTATACAATCACCATTTTTAAGGTTGATACTCCGAAAGATGTGGTTGAATGTATTTTAATGGTTTCCTCAAGTTTATCCATTGCATTATTTGATTTTGTATCATTTATTTTTTTCATATCTTCCTAGTTTTCTATGAAAAATAGATATTTTCCATTTGATTTAACAAGGAAGTTATCAGTCAAAACTCATAAGAGAAGTATCATTGAAATTGTGTTATGTGAATTAGTCCCTATTAGGGCATATAAATGTTTTTTTTTCACTGATCTCAATGTCATTCCCATGATTTAATTTGATATAATCCTCAGTATGTATTTTATTTCGAACCATGATGCGAAAATTTATTGTAAGAAGGAGGTTACAATTTTTGATGATGATAACGAATACCTTATCTTTAGAGTAGAAACATCACCATATGATTCTTATCAAGATCCTACCACATGTAGCTCTACAAAATTCAATTATTGTGTAGGAAGAGAGTGAAATAACTATGGGTTAGGTAAAAATGTTCAAATAGAGAATGTACCTATTGTACAAAAATATGGTGATGTATTTCCAAAAGATTTACATGGGCGTCCTCTAAAATGAGTAATTGAATTTTCCATTGATTTAACTCATGGTTCAAGGCCCATATCAAATACCACTTATAGAATGGAACCTATAAAATTAGTGGAGGTAAAGAAACTATTAGAGGAGTTGAGCAATAAAGGATTTATTTGCCCTAGTGTTTCTCCATGGGGAGCCCTTATTCTTTTTGTTAAGAGGAAAGATGAATATATAAGGTTTTTCATTGACTACAGGGATATTAATGCAATAACAATAAAGAAAAAGTATCCCCTACCTTGCATTGATGATTTTTTTATCATCTTCATTTTTCTCAATATTTTTAAAAGATTAGACTTTGATCTCAATATTAGTAGTTTTGTGTGAAGAATAAAAACATTCCAAAGACAACATTATGTAACCGGTTTCGGAATTACTAGTTTACAGTAATGAATTTTGGACTAAATAATTCACCCTCTGTCTTCGTCGATCCAATGAGCAGAGTTTTAAAGGAATATATTGATGATTTTGTAGTGGTATTTATTGATAATATCATAGTATACTTAAAATGGTATCATGAGAATGAAAATCAAATGCACACAATTCTAAAGACTCTTAGAGAAAATGAATTATATTGGAAGTTCAGAAAGTGTGAATTCTGAAGTTATGAGATTTCATTTCTTGGCCATATTTTCGATAAGGATGGAATCAATGTTGATATTTCAAAGACCAAGTAAATCCAAGACTGGCCAGCACCAACAAGTATAAATGAGGTAAACAGTTTTATTTGATTAGTCAGTTGTTATTTGCATTTTGTCCAAAAAAATTTTTGATTGGCTAACCCATTAACCCAGCTCACACATAAAGGGGTTAAATTTGTTTTGGAAAAAGTGTGTGAAGAATGTTTTGAAGGACTAGAGAGATGATTAGTCAATGCTCATATATTGACTCTACTATCGGGGAATAATGGGTTTGTTATTTATAGTGATCCGTCAAAGAAACGACTATGTTGTGTCCTTATTCAGAATGATAAGGTTATAGCCAATGCATCACGGCAGCTAAAAATTAAAGAACAAAACTATCCCACTCATTATATTGAGTTGGTAGCTATAATCTTTGCTCTGAAGATATGGTCACACTATCTCTATGTTAAAAATGTGGGATTTATATGAATCAAAATAGTTTGAAATATATTTTCTCACAAAAAGAACTCAACATGAGGAAAAAAAGATGGCTCAAACTAGTCATGGATTATGATTTCACCAAACACTACCACCCAGGGATGGAAAAAAGGTTGAAGATGATTTGAGTTGAAACGATCATAGTGTTTTGAACAAGATTATAGTTCAAAGGGATCCTATGTTCATGGATCTACTAAAGATGTATATGAGAATAATCATGGAAGGTGAAAAATCAATACTTTTTTAATTGGTTGCTATATAGTCTTTACTAGAAAGGATAAAATGTTATCAGACTAATGATGAGGAGTTTCAAAAGATAATTAATGTTTTGAACGATGGGAGATTAAAAGAATTTATATTTGAAGATGTGATTTTGAAATTTGGGAAGAGAAATTGTATTCCTGACATACCTGATCTAAAAATAGATTTTTTGGATGATGCTCATAGCTCCAATTTCTCTAAAAACCTTGGTAGTACTAAGATTTAATGATATTGGAAGGAAAATTTTGGGTGGGACAATATGAAGAGAGAGATTTCTGATGATGTGTCATGATATATGATTTTTCACTAAGATAAAGCTGGAAGACAACATCCTATATGTGTCATGAAACCTCTTCCCATAGATGAGTGGAAATTGGATGATATTATGATAGACTTTTTCATGGGGATACCAAAGACTCTTATAAGGAATGATGCAATATGGGTTATTATTGATCATCTTACCATGTCAGCTCATTTTCATTCTATAATAGGAGATTTAACACTTGAATGTCTGGAAAGACAATATGTTGATTTAGATATAAGACTTCATGGAGTAACCCTATTGATTGTTTCTGATCGTGATCCCCATTTTACATTAAGATTCTTGAAATGTCTTTTGAAGTCCTTGGATACTGAACTTCGTTTGAGCACCGCCTACCACCCTCAAACTGATAGAAAATAAAAATAGACTTTTCAATAATTAGAAGACATGTTGAGTTCTTTATCACTTGACATTAATGGTATGTGGGACCATTATTTACCTCTGGAATAATTTTACGATAATAATAGTTTCCATTAAAGTATTCAGATGGAACCGTATGAAGAGTTATATAGAATGTGATGTCATATACCAACATGTTGGTATGACGTGAAAGATAACTCACAGGCCTAGAACTTGTTGAGGAAACAATGGAAAAGGAGAAAATTATCCAAACCCACATCAAATCTTCTCTAAGTAGGAAAACGAGATATGACGATAACCAAAGGAAGGATTTGGAATTTCCGGTAGGAGATCATGTTTTTTAAGGTATCCATATGGATGGGAGTTATACGACCCAGTAAGAAGGGTAAATTATGTTTGTGGTACATTGGATATTTCGAAATTCTAGAATGAATTAGGGTTGTATCTTACCATTTGGAAAAGCCGCCAAGTCTCTCCAAAGTTCATGGTGTCTTCCACATATCAATATTGAGAAAATATATGCCCAACCCAACGAATGTACTCATCTATGAAGAAATTGAAATGAAGCATAATCTATCTTTTTATGAAGAGCATATCCTAATATGTGAAACTATAGAACAAGTTATGTGAATCTGGATGACTCGTTTGGTGAATGTTTTATGGAAAAACCATAAGATGGAAGAGGCAACATGGGATCCCGAGGATCATATGATGAAGACCCACCTGAATATTTTAATTTAGTAATATTCTATAAATTCTGACGATAGAATTATTTGAGGGAGGGAAGAGTGTAACAACAAAATCGTCCACTGTATGTTTCCCATTGAATAATGAAATATATTGTCTTGTACAGAAGTTTGAGATTCTAACACACCATGACCAATCAAACTAGCTATTATGAAAAGTAATACCGAATTTTTTAAATTTTATAATTTGTTTTGCAAAATGGACTACATTTTTGTAGTCAAAATATCAAAATTATCTAAGGGTTAATTTTTGGTACTCTTCTAAAAAAAATTCAATTTTTGATGAATAGTGAAAAATAAAAAAATTTAATTAAAAACTACATTTTTAGTAGAAATAATTTTCAGTTTAAAACTATATATTATAGTGGTTTTAAAGTACCATTAGATTATATTTATATTATTTAATATTATTTAGGTCATTGGATTTAATTTCACATTTAAACTGAACATAAACAAGTGTAATTCTTTTGATAGTTATTATGTCTTTAAAACATGCTTTTTGTTTTGACAACATATATTAATATTAAATTAATTTTGTCCAGTTCTGTGTTTTGAATTTGGAAAAATTTATTACATATTTTGAATCTAAAGGTCTATATAGTGTAAATATGTAACTTTTATTTTTAGACATTATGAATAATTACATTGGTAAATATTTTATCTACCATGGTTAAAAGGTTAATCGACTAAATAAGGGTACTATATAATATAATAATAATATTAAATTACCCTAATACGTGTCCTATCCCTATTTACTGATACATTTACATCTATCAGAATCCTTTCATAGATTTTGGGACCCATGTAGCCACATGAGAATGATAATGACACATTATATTAATTAATATAAATTAAATACAAAAATGACATAAACATATTTCTTTTATTAAAAATATATTTACATGGGATTATATAACTTATATCATCAAATATAAATATTAATTTGGTTGCAATAACGATTTCCTACATCAAGGTATTTTTCTCATAATTTTTATATATCTAATAAATAAATTTATTTGTGACACAATAATGATACAGTGTTTACATCATTAATAAATAATTTAAATAAATAAGAATATAACAATTAAAACAATATTCAAAACCTATCCAATTATTTTTTGGAATATTTTATTTAGAGAAAGATTCATCTTCTTATTATCTTTAATGAGTTTTTTACTATTAGAAATTGAAAATAATTATATAATAAAATAATATTTTCAAGCATTCTTAAAGAGCCCCTCCACCCTTATAAGAAGCCCAATCCTCTAACCCATTTCTCACAAATCTTAAGAACCATGTCTTGTCCAAAACCTACCCAATTAAGCTCCCTAAATCCCTTTATTCATATTAAAAGTCTAACATTAGGCAGAAGGCCTGACAAAGAAGCCTTTTGGTTCAATCCAATGGGAGTTACCCGATTTAATGGTAACGTATCCTCTTAAATTCCTTTCATTCATTTTACTTCTCCAACCCACTAAACTCTAATTATTAATTTTTTTTAACAAAACCTGTATCCTAAATATACTATATTATTATTATGAGATTTATTTTAACTAAAATTACACACACATCCATCTAATTGTTACATAACACTATGTTTTGTTGGACGAGGAACTACTGCCTCACGAAATGATGATTGTTCAATCATTCACTACCAGATAATATTGTGGACATTGTGATGGAAATATAATTATATATGTTATATATGTTACTTATTTTATCTATGATCTTTGGAAATTCACTTTTATAGAATACCTTTATTCTTTTCATTTTGTATATTTACGATAATTTCATCTGAGGAAGTGCAGACTATGGCCCCCTCAAAGTGAAATGACGCTTTAATACCATACGTGGAACATATAAAATATTGTGTTAATGAAAATATGTAACTTATATAAAATATTATATTATAATGGAATAATAATATCCCTATGTATCATTTGGTATTATTTCCATTTAGAAAAATGAATTGTAAATAGCATTCCTTCTTACGTACAGATTACCATCTCTACGAACATGTTGTTATTAATTCCCCGTCATTCCATTCACGAATAATTTACATTTTATTATTTTAAATATTATTTATGACTATTATATCATTCTGGATATGAATCAAATATATCCTATCCATAACAAACAAGACGTACGTCACAAAAAATATAATGGAAAATGAATCAGTTATCACCTGAAACAATGATATTACTAAAATATTATTAACAATGAAATATTAGATGATCATATATGATATTATATTTAGGTATGATGTTATTATTTAATTTAATAAAAATTATTTATCTATTATACTTGAGTTTAACGTACCCTCGACCAAGGAAATGTAGAAGGTATGGTTTAATTTCACAATCTTATTATTATTTGAGGTTTTTTTACGTAAATGTGTTCTCAGACCTCTTTATCATCCAAATCCATGTTTCATAAAAAATGTATTTCAAAATATTGTTACTGTTTACTAGACTACAGTTTATATTCATTTATACCCTTTTATGAATTTTTATGAAATGGTTTTATTGGAATCATTATGTTGTTTTCCAAACAAGGTACTTGAGGACCTTTTCAATAAATTATGGTATGCATGTTTTTTAACTTATACAGAGGGTGTGGTTCTTCACCAACGTTATAACACCTTTGATGCTTCCCTTACATGATTATAATAATAATTTTTTAAAAATGTTTTTGTTTATAAAAAAATGACATTTAAAATATTTCAAAATAGAAATAGATATTTCTCTCAAATAGTTTTGATTTCATTTATGTCAACATCCTTTAATGAATTTTATACTTGTTTGAAGGTGATTTATTATGATATAAATCTTCTTTATTTTATTTATGGTTTTTTGATATGCTTGACTGTGGATGTGTTATTTTTATTCGATTCTTGGTTCATGGTTAAAGTATTAACATTAATAAGCTATTTTTAATACAAATTTTTATGTTATGATTCAACCATTTGATATAAGAAATGAATTGGGCATGGTAAGTGGTGGGTGGATCCTACTACAGTTCCTCGATGCATCAGATGGACTAATGAGACAAACTAGTGTCTTAGCACAAGGCCTTGACAAAATCATATTTTTAGTCCTGGAATAAGGCAATAAATATGTGGTTATGATGTCCAAAAGTATGCATTCCATCATTATAATCTTTTTTATTGATATTACATGTGATTATTAAACTAGTAAAATATCTATCTGAATAAGTAAATGGAATTATTTGATTTATCTTTTCCATATTATAATGAAGTTTTATTTTAAAAGGATTTAGTTTTATTTTTATATGTTCCCTTAAATGTTTATGCTTATTTATCAAAGTACTTGCAATATTGTTATCGTTACTGAGAATCTATGTTCAATCCTTTATATGTTATATTTTTCCAAAAATGTGATGAAGTAAATTATGATTTACCTTTAAGGATATGCTATGGAAATGAGTGCGTTATAGGGGAATCAATGTTTTTTTCTTTATTTCATGATGTAATTTAAATCTTATGTATGCATCTAATACTTCCAAGACTACTAAAGTAATAGGAATTTCGAGAAATGATCTCTTGTGATCAATCCAATGATTTGTAATAATTCACCAACTCTAGGTAACTATGGTCGGGGCGTTACAATATCTTTATGTGTTATATTATTAAAATCCAATATTCGAGAGTTCTTGTTTTCATGATTTTCATTCTCAATTATCTTTTATGCATATATTGAAGATAATTTAAATTGGGAAAGTTGTCCAAAATTGATATTACATGTTATTGATGATATTATAAAAGTTTAATGTGTCCTTTATGACCCCTATATATATTTTATAATGATGAATTGTTAAAAAATGTCAATGTTAATCATTTAGTCAATTTTTCTTTTTTCAATCACAAATAACTAGTTTGGTTTTAGAATTTAATATTACGTATATATGTTAGTTATAGAACATAATAATGATTATAAATTACTTTTTTTAAATATATTTCAACAATTATAATTCTTTTATTAGCTTCCAAGAAGGTGGTAATAGAAAATAAAGACATCTAATCCCCAGAGGTGATAAATCACCACCAAACAGAAGGCAAATTAAATTATAAAATAAAATGGATAGGTGAAGAGGATTTATGATAGATTATTTCATTAGAAAATAAATTTAGTTTTTATATATGTAACTAGAGTTATCAAGATGCTTGTGTAATGGGATATGCTAATAGAATATGAAAATAAAATAAAATGAAATTAAAAATAAAATAATAGAAATAAGATATCACCTATAGAATTTTTATCCTTGAGATCCTAATTATTTTCATTGGTTTTGGTATATTCTTAAGACCAAAGTTTTTTGGAAGTTGGGAATGGGACAGGGAAGAAAATTACCCATAAATTGTAAAAGCATCATGTCTTTGAATGTTTTAGGAAATGTTGTTGGGAGACGTGGTATTTATATTTGTGGGAGAGGATGTTTTTCATTATTTTATTCATAAGAATAATATTTTGGATCAAGACTATGAATAATTTAAAACATATCACTAAATATATTAGAATAATGAATAATAAATTGATGTTATGGTCTTACATCATATATGAGTCAATAATTTTACTTTTTTAAAATATAAATTATTATTTTATTTCACAATTCACTAGAAATTATAATATTTTAGAAAAATCAAAATATTTAGACAGAAATGTTTTTTTGAATATTTTGAATTTGAAATAGAAATGTGTTTTTTGTAACTAATTTTTTAAATATGATAAATTTAATTATTATTTAACATCATCATTTATTCAAAAAATGATAATATTATAATTACTATTTATTCAATGAAAATTTGAAAATTCTATTTAAGGAAACATCAATATATATTATCATCATAAGAAAAAAAAAATATTATTATATGAATACATTTAATGAAATGAAATTTTATTTTAATCATATTTAATTTATAAATTATTTGTTAAAAACATTTAAGAAAATTACAACACATAAGATATCAATTTGAAAATATCTATTTACTTATACCGTGAAATATATATATATCATATTTTAATTCATAACATAGGTAAATTTTATATATACTTTCTTCAGTGTGGTTACTATTCTATTGACGAGTTTACTAATCCTAATGTTCATAAAACTATTCCAAATGAAATGTTGTTATTCCATTGGTATAGGCTTCTTAAAATTTAGAAATAACTCTCCTTTCATTAATTCATCACTTATAATGAATGTATTGTGTTCAATATGTGATTTTATGGAATTTATTATACATGTTATAATTAGAAGAAGAGATTTTCCAATGATGAAATTTGGGGTTGTTACATATTCCATTTAGAATAATAAAAACATTATATAGAGTGTTTTGAGAATATTTAATTCAAATAACTTATCCCTTGAAGACAAAATCTATGTAAATGATTATTAAAATGTCCGTATTGAACCCAAATGATTATTGGATTCCTCAAATTCCACCACACAGTGATGGAAATAGTTATGTATTCTAGATGACGTGATTGGAGGTATACCTCAAGAAATTAAGAATATAACACTAGTCCAACATGTCAAAATTGAAAACCTTACTAGAGGATGAACTAGATTGAAAAAATGTAAAGATGAAAATATATATGTTACAAATTACAATGTTATAAATGTTTTTAAATTTTTTATCAATATATGGTTTGTAGTCAATTTTTCCACTTGCAATATAACTCATGTGATTTGAAATATTCTATGAGTCACTCACCATGGCTCTGAAAAATAATTTCAAATGAAGATTGAAATTTTTCACACAGAGTACCGAGACATTATTATGGGTGAAGAAGATGCTCTGAATAAACAATTCCACTAATTCACATGTATCATGAATGTAATGAAATTAATTGTTGATGAAATGGAAATCCAATTTCTTTTTGAATGAGTCCAATGAGAATTTAAAAAATATAACAATCAATAATGGTGACTATTGATGCCTGATAGAACATAATAGAGTACACTCTTGATGAATTGATTATATCACTTATTTATTATGAGTTGAAACTAAAAAAAAATAACCATTGAGGTTTAAAAATTAAATATGTAGCCTTTAAAATTATGAATATTGTTTCCACTGAATCATCTAATTTTAATATATAGGTTAGTAAAACAAAATATGGCTCATATTCCTACTAGGGATTAAAAAATTAATAAAATGGTTTAAAGAACTAGTTTAGAAGAAACCCACAAAAAACGAAAAAAATTTAGATATAAGAATGGTGGTACGGTTTACAATTCATCAGATGATATTTTTTATGACATCAACATTAATGGATATTTCAATCATGTCTATCCTAAAATTGTGAATAAATAAAAAAGGATTATAAATGATAAAAAGGAATTGTGATCCATTAGGATCTGTATAGTATAATCATTTTCTAGAAAAAAATAATTACATGAGGAAGAATATGTTAACATGCGCGTCATTGAGTCACTTGATAATTTTAGTGATTCTTGACTTCATTCTATAGGTACTGATTCTAAAAATTTTTCTGAAAACATGAAAGTTTGAGAAATATATGATGAATTTGAATTATTATGAAATGATATTTTCAATGATGAAAATTTATATTTTTTTTATACTGGAAAAAATGGGAAACATGATTCTGAATAAAAAACATTTACAAGTGAATTAAAATTTTATGAAACTCTATATTTGCTTCTCATTCTACAGTTTATGAAAATATGGAATATTCTAATTTTTTAAATGAAAAAAATTTAATGTCGGAAACTATTTTTATCCTATTTTCTTCATGGTTATAAATAAAATCATAAGATGATGTTATTAAATAAAATATAAATAATTATGATGGTTTTGTTTATAATATAATAATACCACAAAATTTTTGAGCCCATTTTATTAAAAGTAATAATTTTGTACTTATCGTGTAACATGTTTTAATTATGGGGTGAGATCTCACTATAAAAAATATTACTTATATAGTAAAATAGTCATTAAGATTAAAAAAACTAATATTTCAAAATAATTCTTATATATTTTACCATAAAATACTTTTTTACATTCAGCATGGGTACCTTAATGTTTTATTAGTAATCCAATTGGACAACATGTAGTTAGGGTACTAAACTATTCCAGTAATTCATATTTGTAGGAAAAAATTATTTGAATTCTCATGAATGAAACATAATAGATGGGAAGTGGATTCACTATCCATATGATAGTAGACCAATTTTTTCCCACATATAACAAATTTCATGTAGACAATTTTACATTTAGATAGAAATTCAAAAGAAATGTAAAATGTTTTAGTAATGTTGGTAATCCAAATTCTAATTTTATATATAATGTTTTGTATTTTGAATGACTAAAATTATGTTTAATCACCATATCTCAATTTTTGGATAATGAAATAGAAGTGAAAATTATGAATGATAAATGTTTAGTTTTTTTTAAATTTTTTTTTTATGCTAATAGAAAATATATTTTTTACTATTTAATTCTCTAATCTAATATTTTATCTTGTTATGACATTGAGTGATATGAATACTAATACCATAATTTGGCATTGATGTTTTGGTCATTTTAATTTTATAACACTACCAAAGTTATCAATACATGATATTTTTCTACATTTATGTTTCCTTAATAAAGAACAACTCCTTGGTTATGATACCATAATAAAAGACAATCAATATGAAATATATTTTAGAACTATTAATCATATAATTAATAATATTCCATTATAGTTACTATATCTTGATTTATATTGTCGTAATCAAATTTGTAGCATTGGTGGAATGAATTATACTTTAGTAATTGTTGATGACAATAAGAGATTTACATGGGTAAAAATTATTGTTCATAAAATGGATAATATATATTTATTAATTCCATATTCTAATTTTATTAAAATTTAAATAGGTATTAGGATTATTTTTATTCATTGTAAAAAGTTCGGAGAATTTCAAAAATAAAATTTTGAATTCTTATTGAAAATAATGGTTATATTCATAATTTTATTATCGTACAAAACTATTAATAAATGGTTTTTTTTGGAAGAAATAATGTTCTCTTATTGAAATTTATAAAAATATGACAAATTAATAAAATTTTCCTAGTTATATTTTTAGTGAGTTAGTTTTAATTCTTAGTCTATTAAAATATATTTCTTATAAGACCATATGAAATGTAAAATCCTTTTGTGTTATTTGAAAATAAGAATAATAATATTTTTATGTTAATGTTTTTGGATGTAATGTTTTTATTTTAAATTCAATAGATAATTTAAACACATATAATGAAGAAACTGATGACGGTATTTTTCATGGATATAATAATAATAGTAAATATTATAGAGCTTATAATAAAATAACTATGATATTTGATGAATCTGATAAAGTTATGTTTGATATAAAATGTTAAAATGAATTATGGTTCTAATATTTCTGATGTTGAGTTTCAATATTTTAATTTTGGAGAAAAAATAAAAAGGATGGGGATCAATAAATTGAGGGGGATCATACTCCATGTCTACTTGATCTATGATAATGGAAAAATCATAATTATCATCCAAATAAAAATTATATAGAAAGTGAAGATTATTATTTAAAACTAGAAATTCCATTTTAAAAGTATTTTGCTAATTATACTTTTAATTCTGATTTTGATCCATTTAATTTTAAAGGTGATTTAAATAAATCTAACATGATATTTCTATGAAATATAGGAATAATTAGTTTTTGTATAAATAATTTTCCATCGGTAGTTTAATTTTTTGTGGATAATATAGCAATAAAAATGCAGTGTATCATTAGAATCATGATGGATAAAACTTGAAAGACTGTTTAAAACAAAGAAATACTTGTTTCTAAAGGATACTCTTTAAAATAATGTATGGAATTTGAAGATTCATTTTCACCTATTTCCACGATATGGAAAATTAGACACATGTTATGATGTTCATGTTTTGAAGGTTATAAATAATTTCATATCGATATTAACAATGATTTCATAACTATTTTTATAACTGAAGAACTTTTTTTTACCCAAGGTTTTGAAATTGAATATTTTTATACATGTTTTTTCAAAATTTATATATATTTATATTTTCTCAAATAAACACCTCTGGTGTGGTAAAAAATGTTGTATATATTTTTGTTTAAATATTTTTATGAAAATAAATGTTGATAATACATGCATTATTAAAATAATTTCTAATGATATTTATTTGTAATAATATATATTGATATTTTTTTGACCATCTGTTGAAATGATTTGTAATGTTTTATTATCTTTCATTAAATTTTTTATTTTCATTAGTTTAATGGTAGAATAAAATTTCATTCATAGAATAAAAATTTCTCAATGGAAAGATTGAATTTTTCATAATCAATATAAGTGTACTATATTTTTGTTCAATAGGATTGGTATAAATTCTAATAAATCTATAAAAAATAATATGTGTACTATTTGTAAATTAATTGCTAATTCATGTGGTAAATTATTTGATAATAATTTTTATTGATCCATTATATGTTTCTTTTAATATTTAACATCATATAGACTTTATCATTTTTAGTAGTTGTTTTTGTGCATGTTTTCATGATGATCAAAAAGAATGTCATATTAATGCAGTAAAGTAAATTTTTATATTTTTTAATGTAACAGAAGACACTAGTTTGATTTATCAAAAATATTTTTATTCTTATCTAAAATTTTATTCAAAATCATATTTTATAGGATGCTTAATTGAACAAAAACACACATTAGGTATATGTATTATTTGTGGACGAAGTATACTTTCATTTTCTTCAATAAATCAACTATTGGTTCCTATATCTCATACTGAATTTGAGTATATGAATGGTTTCAAATGTTATTCTCAAATAATTATGATTACAAAAAAATATGTCTTTTAGGTATTTATCTTGACATGTTTTCAGTTTATTGTGATAATACATTTTTAATTTCTATTTATAAATATATGATACAACATTCTATACCAAAGGATATCAATATAAGATTTCATTTACATATATATAATGTTAATAAGTGTAATATATAACTACCACTTATTCTTACTTATTACGAATGAGGATACAACTTTACCAAGAATTCATATTCTACCATGTATGAAAAAATTTAAATTTTATCTCGGGTTGTTGGAACATCAATTATATTGTCATATTGATTTTTAGGAGGTTCTTTGTTTATCATATTTTTATTTCAAAAATGGGCATAAAATGTATTTAAGAAACATATATTTTTAATTTAATAATTGTGGGGATATATTTTGGGATTGTAAATTCTTGTATTTTTATTCCTTTTGACTCCATGTTAGTTTTTGTTTTTGAAAACTCAAAAACCATGTATAATTTTATGAGAATATTTTTTCACTGCCTATTTTTGTTTTTATTATGACAGGTGTTATAATCATTGTAATTTTTATATTCTTACTTTGTATTAATGATAACATGATTTGATATCTTTTATTATAGTATGATGATGAATTATTCTATCTCTAAAATGTTCACATTCTGATCCGAACCTGATAAATTATTTTGGTTTCAAACAAAATATATTTTTTAAAATTATTTATACTTTTATTTCATTATTTACATATAAAGGCTATAAATGTTTTGGATTCATACAAAAATTATTTCATTTTTAATAGAAAATAGTTATCTAGTATTGTTTAAAATAAATGTAAAGATGATTTTTTTTGTTAATGGGGTGCACTGAAGATGACAATGTCATCCTACAATTCAAGAATTCTAGTTTTTGGAAAACCGAAAATCAAAATTTCACTTGACTTATCATTTAATTCACCTCTAAATCACTGGGAATTGATGTGTTTATAAATTTAACAATTGTTTCATTATTTAATACAACTTGATAAATTTCTAGAATTTATTTAGGTAACTTATAAAATGGACGACGTACTCCAAAGTTTACTATAGTGTTAAAATAATTTTCCAATCTATTTTTATTATATGAAATTTTATAAATTTCAGATTAAATAAATTAAATATTATTCGGAAATATCTCAAAATTATAATCTAATATTTATTTAGAAAAAAATAAATCATTATATTATATTGAAAAAAATTAACTGATGATTTTTTTTTGAGAATTCATATAAAATAAAGAATCAAAATTCATCATCTTCCCCATCGATAATATTTCCCCCATGGATGCACTCTTATGATTGCACTCATTCAGCCAAAAAATATTAATGTATTATCTTCCTCATTGCATGGTTTCTCCTTCAACATCAGAATAGTGGGATGAGTTCTTCCCCAAATAATATATGAACATATAACACCAACAGTGGATCCATTATTTTCATCCCATGGTGGATAATTTAAATTCATAGAATGGTGGCCTATAAATTTTTTTCCAATGGTTTTACTAATCATTTATTCCAATAGTGGTAATTTATTATTCATTTTATGATGAATCATATATTTTATTCCTATGTTATCTCAGTTTTTTATATTCCAATAGTGGATCTTTTCATATATTTGAATAGTATCTCAAATTTGATATTCCAAAAGTATTTCATTTTTTATATTCAAACTAATTAAAAATAATTTTACTCAAAGTGAATATGTTGTTCTCAATGGCAGATTATTAAATATCCAATGGAGGATAATTTGTGATCTAACATAGATTCGTTTTTGAAAAAATGGGTGGATAATTTTATTAATGAACGATGGATCAATTTTGAACCAATGGTGCAACCTTTTTGTACCAATAATGGATCATTTAAAAAAACCATTGATCAATTTTTATCTAAAATTATAATGTTTTTGAAAAAAATGGTTGAATCATATTTTTAACTAAGGGTGGGTCATGTTATAACTATCATTGTATCATTTTTTTAACTAGGGTTGGATCAGTATTTAACTAACAGTGGATCATTTATGAACCAAATGTAGAACACTATTTATCCAATAGTTGATCATTATTGAACTAATGGTAGATTAATTTTTTGAACTAACGTGGATCAAATTTTTTAACTAATGGTAGATCAGTAATGGTACATATTAGTACTACCACTAGGTATTAATTTATTCTAATTTCATTCAATATAAGAAAACACATGGTATTTATGATACCAATAGTTATTGTTATGAAAATTATTCAATACTACATCTATCATCATTTATTATATTTTTATGAACTGTAGAATAATTGTTTTTATGTATTTAATTGTATTCATTAATTAACATATATTTTATTTAATAAAAGAAAAAATAATTATATATTTTTTCATTTACTTTACTTTTTTAATCTATTGAATCATTATACATTAATAAAATTACCAAATCATTCTCCAATATTTTGGTTTTCTAATTTTGAGATAATTGTTTTACAAACTCTTTTTTAAATTTTATATTAACTAACATTCAGTTGAATCAAATATGTTAATTGAAATTAAATAAGTATAAGTATTTTTTAAATTACATACCACATTATTGTAAAATAAATTAAATATTTTATTAAATAGTCTATATTTTTATAGTCTTTCATTGAATTATTATTATCATTTAACTGATTATTAAGAATTGTTTTAATGGGTCTCTATATTTGGAATTAAAGTGATATCTCGTTATATTTTTTTGGATGATAATATTAAATCTCTTGAATAATTCACTTATTTATTAACTTAAATTTTATCTCCAAGAATTTGTATTAGGTATTTTACATGTTGCATTTAATGGTGTTAAGGAACATTCTAGAATGATAATTTTATCATCTTTGACTATTTGTTTTTCAATGAGAAATACCTATAAACTTTCAACCAGTTGAACAAACCATGTTCAATGTGATATTTTCTTTCATCACTGGGGAAAAAATCATGTAAAGAACTATATCTCTATGGAAAACTAATTCTTTAATGAGGTGACCCCATCAAATTAAAAAGAACTAGTGAATTCACATTCGTCTAGTTTTGTAGTATTTAATACTATTTACAATATATAAAATTCATTTTATATTTTATATTTATTATGTTACACAGAAAAGAATAATTCTAAATCAATTTCATCATTTTTTGGACACGTAATTCTAAAATCATAATTTTTCATGTTGTGTCTCCCAATATCAAAAGTCAAGTGTTTTAATTAGGTTGTGAATCCCCTAAACAAATATCATTTTTCCATGGTTATCCCTACATAGGGAAAAGGATATTATAATTGGGCTATTTTACCCCAAAAAATTCATATTTGTGAAAAAATATTTCTCTTTAATTGGAGAGGTGTATGACTAGGTTAGGTTAATTTATAAAAAATCTACTATAAAAATATCATTGTGTTATTTTCTGTTTTTGTTTTTAATAAAGTAATAAGAGATCATTATAATTATTTTGAATAATAAATTTATTTAATCAAATTTATAATCTAGTATACCACCCCCTTTAAACCACCCTCTATTACCCAATATATCCAAAAAAATTACTTATGGACATTCATTACATATTTATTAACAATTACATGTTAAATCTTGTTTAGGGTAATATCTGTTTATTTCTTAGATGTTTTATCTTGTTTTTTGGTACTATTACATTTATAATTGATACATAATATATATAATAATATTAATGAATAAATTATAATAATTATACATTGATAAAAAGTTTAATAAAAATAATGAATGATGGTTTTGAGAAATTATGTATGATATAGTCATGGAGATGATTGGTCATACACACGTATGATTTATGATTCTATTTTCCAATGATCATTAAAAAAAGTTGGTATGTGATATTTTTACTTTATAAGAAATATATAATATCCTAAATAAAAAATTATTCCATTTAATATTCTTATAAAATTAATTCTTGTGATGTTTTGATTCATAGAGTGAGTCAAATTTCATTGTGAATGTTGTAATACACATTTAGACGAGCAACATTTTCATCTTTCTTGGAGTTAAAACGTATGAAATAAAATTATATATTACTATTTAATAATGATAAATATGTTATTAATATAATTATTATCTCATGTATATCAAATATATACATTAACATTATCCCAATTCTGTTAAACATAAAGCATCAATGAAAAATGAGTCATATAACTTTTCAGGACGGTAGTTCCCCATACACATGAAATATGTTTATGTATCACCTAAGGGATTAAACATAAAAATGATATTTATATTATATAATTATTAATTATGTATAATTGTATTAAAAATATATAATTTATACATTATATACATCATCACACCTTTCATTTATTTGTTATAATGGAAACACGAATGACATTAGTTTACGTGTTGATAGTTATCCATAAACACAAATGATTATTTCAAAACCCAATTAATGAATGTGGAGATTGATTGTGGTCATTAACTAGTAAAAAACACAATTATACTTCAAAACCTATATTTTTGTATCATCATGTTTTGTCAATAGTTTTTGTATGCATAAGAATAAATAAAATAAAAACACTCATTGAAGGATGATGACCCTTCTGTGTGTATCCCCCTTAGTTTTTCACCAAAATCATTCCAAGGATATAAATATACCCTAAATAAGTATTATTGGATGAGATAAGGGAAATATTAAATTTATTATGTATGTATTTTGTCATCATAATTGGCTTTTTTTTCTGAATAAGCGAGTAGAGGGGCTGGCATTTTATAATTTTGTTTCGTGGACCAATTTTAATGTTTAAAAATGAAAATATTATATACTAATTTATATCATGAATAAGGAATAAAAATAGATAATTATACATTATTTTAAATTATAGTGTTTAAATATGTAAAAATAATATTTTAGAAAAGGATTATGTCATTTTATCCCATATCATTTTAGTTTATTTCCCTAGTAATCAAATTTCTTCCTTAACTGTGGTAATTATATTATACTGTATTCAATACTAATATTTGTATTTTTTTTAATTTATTAGATAAACTAAATTATTATTATTCATATTATAAAACCATTTTCTAAAAATTCCATTCCAATAATTGGGAAAATTTTAATTTCTGATCAATTCAACCCAGACAAGGAAAAATAGGGTTTTTCATAATGAAACTTTTCAAAAGATTTATATGTGTATATATTAAAATTTAATATTAAATAGATAAACATGGACTTAATTTTTTTAAATGATATATATATATATATATTATCTTATTATAAGTCAAAACAAATTTAAAATATAATTTAACATAAAAATTATTTAAATGAAGACAGTGTTTACAATTAAAATTTAATAATTCTCACTGCTAATCAAAACATTGATCATTTATAATTTTAACAAAAATTAACCATAAGATCATTTTTAAAATTATTATAAAAAATTTTAACCATACTAGTTAAAAAAGTTTAAATTTTTTTAGAAATTTATTTTTAAAATACCTGTAAAAAAGAGATAAAATAATTTTTTGGCAAAAAAACATTTTTAAACATAAAATTTGATTTATTGTTATATAATATCTTGATAACACAAAAGATGCAATTGAAATAGTTGATTGAATATATAGTATATAAATTTATATAATGAAATTAATCTATTGATCCAATACCTAGTATCCCTAAGATAGTGGAATACTTTATTAAATAATTATATGATATAAGAAATAACATCCTGAAGGAATGAATAGTTTAGTAGTCTTGGAATACTAGATACATAAATGAATAATATATTACATTAGAAAAAAATTACAACATATTTTATTCTAAAAAAACCATTATTCGTAATAATATATTCATCGATATCTTTTGAGGAGAGTTATAGATATTCTAGGGAAAGGAATCAAATAAAGGGTGAGCTCAAAATTCATAGTAAGGGTTTAAGAAAACATAATAATCCATCAATAAATAATCATAATCAGTATGGGATGTTAACTACTAAAAACCCATTTTATATAATAAATAAAATAACATATATTTGAATCAATGTATAATATCATTGAGAAAATATCATGTTCAAAATTCATTCTGAAAAGGTAAATAAATGATAAAAAAACATTTAATTGACATGGGTGAATGAATAGATATAGAATAATCTATATGGAATGTATGATGGTAAACAAAGGATAATGCCAATGTTAAAATCTCAAAGGTAGTAATAACTGAATATTGAATGAATTTAATGATTAATTATTGGACTCCATGATTTCCAAATATATAAGACCATTACTGGCATTATTTCTTCATAATAAGGTTTAGAAAATACAATGGGAATCCTAATTAACTAAGGCTAGACAACCGATTCCTCTCATTGGAATACAAAGGCATCAATGGAATATCTATTACTGGGTCCCACCCATTCTATAAATGTTCAAATCATTCTTCAAATACTGAATAATTGATTTTATCTATATATAATCTTCCTTATTAAGTATATTCATTGATTAAAGAATAATGATTTCTTAATATTTCCCTAGATAAACAAACAACATTAAACGTAGAACACTAAATGTATAAATGAAATATATTTTTATCAATAAAATTATCATTGAAAAATAATATTTAAATTTATGGGATTTTAAATTACAAAATTACTAGAGGATGGATAATAATCCACAGTTATGTTAATGGATATAGAAATGAAACTAGGAAGTTAATATCAATAAAATCCTTAGTCAAAAGGGTCATAACCCATATAAAGAAATAATTAGGATGGAATAAATATTATATATAAACATTGGAGTATAAATAAATAAATTTTACATATATTAATATAGATACCATAAAATGATAATTTAAATAATTCTTGATGAATATATCTCTTTAATTTTTAACAAAATTTAAAGAATCCATTTTTTTGAAAATCACATTACAAAAGTTTCACTGAAAATATATTCATAATCCTAAAAAGTAATCATCAAATTATTTATGGCCATAAAGGAGTGTAATTTGTTATATTCATTAATGAAAATTGGCATTCCAATTCTACTATAAATATTTTATTAAATTTCATGTTTTAGAAGATGACAGGATTAATATTTTCATATTTTCTGCAAATGATAATAAAACATTGTTTTGAAAAAATATATAAGATTATAGTGAAAAAATTATAAAGTGTAATAAAGGGAAAAAATTACATTGAATTTTTTTTTAAAAATAAAACATTTATAAAAATGGTTTTTAAAAACATGGGTTTGTAATAAATCTTTATTCCAATTTAAGAGAGAATTTATGTAGTATATTTTTGAAAATATATTTTTAAATAGTCATTATAACCAATTAAAGTAAATATTATAGTACTGAATGAATGTAAAATTCATTATGTGAGGAGAAGAAGAAATAAATATGTTTATTAGGAAATGGTCATGTAAATTTCATTCAACTCATGTTCATGAACAAACAATCTTGATTAGAATGAAACTGTGAAATAAACCACAAAACAATAATAAAATTGATGTGATAATTAATAAATGGACTGAATATAAATATAAACATTTAATACACAATATAAATTTTGGAATACATTTTTAATATTCAAATTTTATTAAACGAATTATCTTATCATTATCTAATCTGTGAAATTAAAGTTTAACATAATGTGTGGATGTTGAGTCCTGAAATCTCTAACCATACGATCCCTTTTGGTTGAACATGATTTCACCACCTTATTATTTGATTTAAACATGTTTTTATCTTATTACATAACAATATTAATATTATTTAAATTATATATTATCTTTTATAACAACTAATCACAGGTTCATTAATAATCTTTCATTATTTATATAGTTTTCGACATTAATTTCCATGTTTATCTTATGAATGTTTTGTTTCATCATTTAATTTCACAGGACATATTGTTTTTTAATCTCCAGATTATTCATAATGAAATTATTATTATATTAATATTTCATTTATATTTTTGAAATATACATGTATATTCTTTGTGATAAATAGAGTGTGTTACGATCATGGTGATAGTGGGCCCAATATACACACAAGTAAAACATCCATATTTCAATGTTACTTATGTAATGGAGTTATGTAAATTTTTCTGAATTCTATAATGTTAAAAATATAATATACACCATAATATATACAAATATTTTCCATTTTGTATGATAGAGAGTCACATCACTTTGTGAAATAAGTAGTGCAAACATGCACGAAAAATGTTATCATCTCTATGTGAGTGAAATGGTAAGAAATAAAAGTATATATATTTTCATTACCAAATTATATATTTATCAGGAAAATGATAATTATTTCATATATATCTCATTTAATCATTAACATTATATTTATCCCCATCCATTTGAAGGGATAGTGATAAATGAATCACATCATTTCACGAGGTGGTAATCCACCGTACAGAAAAACCAAGTTAGAATATCTCTTATGAAATGGAAGATAAAATGATATAAATGATATTGTTAATCATTAGTTTTATATATTTTAGAAATTTTAATTATTTACAATATATTCATCAATATAAAAATCCATGGGAGAATGTAATTAAAAAGCGATCGACATCGGTTCACAAGGTTATAGACTTTCACAAACCTAAATAGTGATTTCATAACCCATTTTATTAATGTGGATACGGTCATAAGTAAATAATCAATTATAAATTTTCATATTATATGAATGATATTGGGGTTTTTAAATAATATTTTTTTATTGAAAATTTATGGAGCTCATGGAAAAGTAAAATAAATGCTCTCATTGAAGAACCTAACATCTTCTTCGAGTATCCTCCTTTAGGTTATTGTATTAACAATGAAATGTTAAATTAATACCAAAATATGAATTTTATGATGGTTAAAGTGATTCAGGTAAGTGATTTGGGTCATTATTGGCCTTAAAATGTGTTTTTATGGTGGGATGTGGAGAGAAGATGAGGTAGCCTTTTTTAAGTGTGGGAGATGAAACATATGGAATTTTTGAAATGAATTGAGTTCTCCATTATTTTAAATATGTAAAATGGGTCCAAAATGGGAAGATTTAGAACCTTATAGGATTAATGGTCTAATTTTTTGTTTAAATAGTTTTTTAATAATTTTATTGGTCATTTTATAGTTATGTTTTTTAAACGCCCTATCAACCCATTTTTTTCTTAACCAAGGTAATTAGTTTTTACCGCATTCAATAGAAATTTTTGTAAACACATAATATTATATTATTAGAAATTATAAATTATTATAATTCCAAATATTGATTCATTTTTACAAATACTACTCATATAAATAGAAAATTGTAATTTTAAAATAATCATCAAATCGTAATGAGAAAGTGTGTTTTTAAAGTAAAACTGTTCAAAAGATTACAATGTCATTTTTCATAAATTCAATATAATTTTCTAAAATTAAAAAATTTGGAATAATTTATGTAAAATGAAACTAATTTCACTTTAAATATACTTCAATATATATCATTAAATATAATTTATTTAAATGAATAGACAGTTCTCTATTAAAATTCATGATTTTTCACTATTCAAAAAAATTAAATTCATTTAGATAAATCCCAATAATTCACCATAAGATAATATTTATATACATATTTTAAAAATCAAGTTCATTATTTCGTATATATTTTATAAAATTAAGAAATAATAATTTTTAATTATAATAAAACAGCATGGCTTAATAATCTTTTAAAAAATTTGATTTTTTCAAAACCAATGACTTTTGATTTCAATGATTCATATTTTATTTCAATGAAATCAATTATATTTATAATATTTAAAATTTATTTTTTCATGAATTTTTAAAAACTATTCATATCCTCCATTACAACAGCTAGATGATAAATATCATATTAAATTATAATACTAATTGTATATTATTATTTGGTAAACCTTAGTTTTTCTTATTATATAAAATTCAGCAGAAACATATTTTTTCATGTATCGTAGGCTATGGTATAAATTATTTTTATGATAAAAGAAATATATTTTAATATCATATGGTGTTGTATTATTAACTTATATATTTGTTTCATTTCACCTATAAGATAGAATAAAATGTTATTCTCTTATAATTTCTTGGTGTTATGTTATTTTCACCCTAAATAAATGGCATCCATCCAATTTAATATAAATATTGGGAAAAATGGATTGATATTTGAAAATTATATTGTCGAACACCAACGTAGAAAAAAATAATAATAAAATATCCTCTTAATAATATATGAAGTGGGTTTTAAAGGACATATGGAATAACACATAACTTGGTCATCGAGTAGTAGAATATTGGTGTCATGTGAAGATATTAACATAGGGGGAAAGTATAAATAAATATATAGAGTAATATTGGTCATTTACTATAGTATTTTTAAGGATCAATAGAATGTTACGGGCCTCAAAACCATACATCTATGAATACTTGAATGTCTATAATATTCATTTCATGTGAATTTAAATGTGTAAAAAATTTTATTTCACTTTAATTTTACTAATTTTGAGGAATTATTTTAATACTTATAAATATATTCAAAAATACATACTTGATACATTCCTATTTCATGAACTACACATGAATTTTTTTGTGTTCTATAATATTTTACTCCATGAAATCAATATCTATAAATTAATTTTTATGCCTGAAGCATTAACATCGAGTTTTAACATATCATAATATATTTAAACGTGTGAAAAATAATTCTTTATTCCATAATTAATATCAGAAACAAATATTGATAATATATTAATCCACATTCCTCAAAATAATTAGCACAGGATAATCAATAATATTTAATTTTAATTTCTTTTTAATAAAATCCTTGACATATTAACCCATACTTTGCGGGGTCCAGTGGTGCATATTGAACCACATAATATCCATCTTACAAAAAATATGTTTTTCTGCTATACATATGTTAAAATTTATATCATAGGGTGATGGTCCCTAATATATGTTTTCATAAATATAGAACCCTATGGTTCTACTTTTATTATCTCAGATAGGGTATGACACACTCAGTGTCGAAACCTATTGGTCACATTACTTTAGGTGTGCCTCCCCATATTCCATAGGAATACGGCAAGCAAGTAAGGTTTATTTCAATCATGTTACATATATAACCTCTTTATCAACTTACATTTAGAGAAAAAATAAAAAATATAAAACTTATGATATAACCAAACAACTAGAAAATACAATAATCACAAGACAACTAAATGTTGAATATAATAACAAAACAATATCAATAGATATGTCATGATAAGTACCTATCATGTGACGATATGAAAAACTAAAAAAATGAAAGAAACTAGAAACTCTTAAAATTGTCGTGATCTATGATTGGTTCCCTCATATACGGTATGTCATGAATTATCCATCTAACATAAGTCAATATCCCATAACCTATCATGAAACCAAGAAATCTATTCTGGTACTAATTTGGTTTTCCAAGAAGGGTGTGAGTATAACTCATTAGCCCCCCAATAATAACACCATAAAAAATCCAATAAAAAGTGTGTATTTACTAGTAAACATAATAAATAATTCAATGAAGTAAATGGATTACATTTATTTAATATTTCATTATTTAACCCCATAAAAATAAAGTTCCAGAGGACACCTGAACTATCATTACCTACATTGTACCGTGGTTATGTTTGAACCATATCTGATTTTCAATTAATAATTAATTATAACAAATTTCCATTAATCATAAATTTAATTTCAATTTATAATACAGATAATTTGAACCATGGTCAAATGAAAACATTATGGGTATTGGTCACCATGTCTACATACCCAAGGTTTTTGAAGAAACTATTCGAGTACCATAATCATTTCTCAAATAATTCATCATTATGGGATTTGGATCTCACCAACGATGTCCCCCACATATTTACCAATCAATTTATCTCTATAGGTTTATGATGTAGTAGACCATTTCCCACCCAGTTTTGTCAAATAATTTATCACAATGGGATTAGGAAGCACCATGTAATGTCCCTAAAACAATAATCTATTAATTTTTCAATATGGGATTTGGAAGTAATAGAAATAGTCCCACACATGTTTATCACAACGACACATAAATCACATATATCACATAATTCAGGTTTATTCAACATTTTCCTTGTCATCATATTTGACAATCATATAAAATAATAATTATTTCAACATTTAATTAACTCAATTCAATAAATTTCATAATTAAGAAAAATAATTAATTAATTCAATAATTAAATAATATTATTCAAAATATCTGTATCATAGTAACCAACTAGAAAATTTATTATTTCAAAAAAATCACAATTTGAAAATCTCATTATCTAATTCAAAAATAACTTAATCAAATCACTTTCCGAATATCAAGATGTCATAAATTAAATTAAACAATAATTTAAGCCAATTTACATGTTTTGATAAATTAATAAATAAAATATTTTCTCAGATCATTGTTCAATTGCTAAAAATTCAAATTGAATATATCAACATATACAAATACTTGAAAAAATTGGGAATTGAATTTAAACAACCGACCTCAATTCATTGAAATGTGATTTCACCACAAAAATCCCTAATTTAAAAGGAACGATCAAGAATATGATAAATAATGATATCTAAGTCTGAATCCAAGAAATAATATCAAAAAATTAATGATCCCTCAAACCTAGATCTATATCTACAAAAACATTTAAAAAACTCCTAAAAGGGAATGATAAAAACAAAATGATGATGGAAACCATATCAGATAAGATTTAAAAACCGAGATAGGTCTTGATATTTAAATTTGGATTCTAGTCATGATGAATATAGTTTCAAAAAGATTTGTATCTTTCATAGTGCCTCCGAAAATTAAATATTTTTATAAGGGATGATATCGGGTTGATTTTGGGATATTATGGGGGTTCCTGTATTTTTAAATCTACTTTTCAATTTAACTAAAACATAGTGCTCAAATTATTTTTCATGGGCACATGTTTTCAAAAACTGTCTGCCTTAGCCGAGAGATTCTTCTAGAGGGGTCATGGTAATTCCTAATATTGTGCATGATTTGAAAACCCATTTGATATATATGTCAATATAATCTTTTTGGGTTCACTCAATTAAATAGGTTGTGCCCATGCTTTGGTAAAATAGTGAGCTATCCATTCCCAAAATATCCACCATCAAAATATCTCCAATTTCAACAAGTAAACCCCATGGTATCACCTAAAACAAATATAATTAAAATAAGAAAAAATAGTACCTAAAAATTCTCAATACATCTCTCAAATAGGCTAGGATCCTAAAATATAGCCACCTTATAACATAACATCATCGAACTGTGCTCCCGAGCACATCTAAAATTTAGAGGTAAATATATTTGGCCACTGAACCAAATTGTCTGCATCCAACTTCCATGATTACTCATAAACATGACCATGTTGGAACAATACAAGAACTATTGACACAACCATTCTGCAAACTACATTCTCAATGCAATCTATCACACACATAACATTCTCCTAAAATGACCCATCTATCGTAATCTCAACATTATCCACATCGATAACAGGAGTAGAGTTGGGGTGATACCACCAATGTTGTGAAAAATGAAATAGATCACAAATTTCATTGAACCTATAGGGAAGTGATAATGGGTACTCCACAAGTACAATTGTCTCCACAACCACAAATGGTCTAACATGAAAGGGATACATCTTGAACTACCTTTATATCCGATGGTGACCCAATATAGGGGAGAAGTGAAGGACTACATGATCACCCTCTAAATTCACTATGTTTCATTGATGTTTAGAAGAATTTGAATTCAATAAACTCTGAGTAATATCCACAAACATATGAATCAACTAATCCGAATCTGTTGTCTCCTAGAGCATGAAACATGTCCTAAAAGATCTGAATCACCCTCCTCCATCCATTCTAGAGGTGATCTTCATAGCCTAACATGATGTGCCTCATATGGTTCAATCTATATAGTATCCTGATAACTGTTGTTATAGGAGAACTGAATCAATGTAAGGTTCTTCTACCAAGAACCTCTAATTTATAGAGAACATGCTCAATAATATCTGCAAGAACCTGTATATTACACTAAAACTGCCATCCATATATTGGTAGAGAGTTGTAGTTAGTAAAACATGTGTTCCAAGATCCTTCCATAAGACATTACCGAAGTTTCAAATAACATTTGTCTCACTATATGAAACAAAATACGGTATCACCCCCTGCAGATGGACTATTTCTCGAATATAGAAATCTCCCAACTTCTCCAATGAGAAAGTATATCATAAACACAACAAATTCACTAC
Organism: Viscum album; assembly: GCA_963277665.1. Taxonomy (NCBI): domain Eukaryota; kingdom Viridiplantae; phylum Streptophyta; class Magnoliopsida; order Santalales; family Viscaceae; genus Viscum; species Viscum album. The sequence goes on along the minus strand of OY728140.1, from coordinate 1,016,216,752 downwards.
ATTTTCCAAATAGTCAATAATCAACCAAAATGATTCATTCATCTAAGGATTACTCAAGAGACCCACCATAACATTTATAATAACATCATACAACTTATATTAAAAATATGAAACGACTGTAGTAAACCACAAGATCATTGATGCTCAACCTTCATTTATTGACAGGTGTATCATTGTGCCACAAATACTACAATCTCATTTTTTATGCTCAACCACCAAAACTATCGCCATAGGTCACATTACATTTTTTCCACACATGGATGCACCACCCACTTCGTGGTATAAAATTTATGTAACCTATCCTCCTAAAACATCATAGTTACTACAACTAGGATCTAGAAATAGATGATCTCATCCTCATCTATTGAACGGTAAGAAGGTGACTCCCCCCTTTCAAGGATTCCCCTCAATGATAAAAATTTAAATACCCATATTTTATATACATTATCTATCTCAAAAGTGTAGACTCCTCTAAAACTGATATAATTGTATTACTCACATAACTCAACTCTTCAACAATGTGAATCTCATCTGGTAATGTTATAATATTCCACTCAACAATACACTATTGAATGTCCTAACTTTGATTCATTCTCCATATAGCGTTAGTAACATTGTTTCCATTTCTAGGTGTATATTCTATATCAATGTCAAATGACATCATATAATCATCTTATATAAACTGATAGGGATTAAAATATCTTTTTTAAATGATACAATTTAAGCTCTTCTGATTAACATATAGAATCAAATTCTATATAAAAGTATAATTATTCCATTAAAATGTTGAATAAATAACAATAGATAATTTGTGGTTAATTTTTGTGTAGTTCAATTGATTTTCCTCAACATCCATGACCAATACACCACAACACGATCTAAAACATCATAAATTCTCCATTACTAACCCCAGAATCATCACAAAACACTATATAATCCTCACCTAGATTATGTAGGATCAATATTGGTTATGATTTCATGTGTTTATTCAACTCCTAGAAGCCATTATCACATTCATTAGATCAATAACAATTTAACCCCATCATGAAAATTCTTGATTGTGGTATTTCCAAATTGGAAATTTCCTTGGTGAATATATGATATTTTATTTTCAATCCCAGAAATAAATATATTCTGAATAATTTCTATAGATACTCCCGAGATTCAATTCACTAAACCATACATGGTACCATTGAAACACAATCATATGAGATTATATGACCCAAGAAGTATGCTTGATCAATAAAAAATTGAAAATTAGATAGATTGGAATATAGATGATGCTATATTGATGTACTCAGGATGATGTCATGATTTTTGAAATGATTGTCACAATTTTTGGAGTACATCAAGATTACATCAAAAAAATTATCATAATCTGATCTAGGTATGAATAGATTATTTTTTTCATCAAGGCCATAAAAACTACTTATATGTTTTAAGATGAAATTAAATTAAATGTATTCATAATGGTCGTACCTGATTTTGGATGTAGTCCATGGTATATACATAGGTTGAACTCTCAATCAATTACAAAAAGATCTGAAGTTGATTATGGTTAAAACACAAGCTACCATAAACATGCTAAATAGATCACCAATTCATAAATGTGGTTATTGGTTCCTTAAAGACATCCAGTTCTAATTATAGTAATAAAGACCTATGTAAAGAGTCAATTCAGCATTATTTTCTAAACAAAACTAGCGAGACAACGGAAACATACTTAAATGCTCTAAACCCTTAACCACTAAAAGTTAACATTGATTGCTGATATCTTGAAGCTTTGTTTGTGTCATTATTATTGGTGGAATAGAAAATGACTCAACCATTGAAATGATTTCAAATTTTAATTTTACAACTATCTCAGTCGAAAATATGAACAATTTTTTTATCAAACACAACCTAAAATCAATCCACTATAGGAGGAAGTACATCATATTCCACACCACCTTCATCCAACAACAAAATAAAAACTGAGGTAGTTAGCCCCACCATATGCTGATGATCTGGACCAGCACTACCTATATGGGTATCCCACTCTACATGTTGAATATAATTTTCATAGAAAGGAGACATAAAGTAAAATATCATAATGAAAAAAATATATAGTCTTGGAGTGATTATGAACATCCATACAAAAAATTTGTTCAAATAATGTCGTGTTGAGAACATAAATATCCACTTTCCACACTCTTCTATCATCTATATATTCTATCATTAATAATATATGGAAGTTTCCTATATATGATCTTTAGATGTCCCATCCCACTGCATCCTCAATAATCTTCCAATGTTTGGGGTACTATCTCCGAAAATATATCATTCTACAACACTGGTGATAGATCACATGATTAAGATCTTCTAAATCAATATCTTTCCCCTGACTATCATTCATGCTATTACTCTGCCTAATATTCTCATTATGATGCATTCTTCTCAATTATGGCAAAAGTCCTGATCATAATCAACAACAACATGTCTTCCACTATAAGTCTACTTCAGGTTCCTCTTAGATAAGAGAGCATGATTTACCACTTCCAAAAAAATCTTCATGTTGAATATATTCACATGGGAAATAATTTCACAGTTAATCCCATAATGAATTTTTTTGGAAGATATATCCTCAACTCCTTAAAACATTGGAATAATGAACCAAAAGATATTAAAACATATAGAATATACCATCACATATATTCTCCCTTAATTCAACCATATGAATTGAGCTTCTCTCTAACACCTAAGTGTCATAAGTTAATTGTTCTCCAAAAAAATTTCCTAAATGTTCATCCAAAATATATTCTCCACCATTCCATATCATGTATTGATTTCCTACCATCATTTCTATATACCACAAAACATATATGTTGCTAAATTTACTCCCTTATGAGCAGGAGTCTCCATGTGGTCATGTTTAGTCTGGATAGACAAAATATTGATCTTAGCTACCTCATGTCCACCTTTTATAGTAATCCTTGGTGGGTGCTACAAATAAATGATCTTCATTGGATGAGATATTTTTTTCATTGCCCATACTTTTTATCCCTATATGAATTGCATAAAAAATGAAATACTCTATTGGAACTACTCTCAACTGTCCTCAAGTATCACTAATAATTCCTCTAGATCCACAAATCGAGTATGACCTCTAGGAATGTCCTCGTGTCACTCTGTCAAAAATAATATTTCTAGGAAAATATCTCTAAAAATCAGAACATATATCATATTACATATTTCACAACATTAACTCATTTAATATGCGGGATTCAATGATTCTCATAACAATTCATTCTCCCTTTATCTGAAAAACTGTCAAAACTGAGGTTCCATCACCACCCTTAACCATAAAACATATATTCAATGACTAGTGCATAAAATTTTTTTTACGTCGGTTATTTTTCATTTTTTACGTCGGTTTCTAGCCGACGTTAATACAGGTGACGTTATAAATAATGTTTTTGACGTCGGTTATTTAAAAACCGACGTCAAAAACATAAAATCACGATGTTTATGATGTCGGTTATTGTCTAACCGACATGATAAATAAAATGGGAAGGGTTTATCATGTCGGTTATTTAACAACTGACGTGATAAAAGGCCTTGAAAATTTTTTATCACGTCGGTTCTTGAAAAACCGACGTGATAAAAGGATAGGGAAATGGTCTATCATGTGGGTTATTAAAGAACTGACGTGATAAACTGGGGGCGGGGGGTTTATTACGTCGGTTATTATAGAAGCACCGGGATAAACCAGGGGGGTTATCATGTCGGTTATTAAAAAACCGATGTGATAAACCGGGGGTGGAGGGTTTATCACCTCGGTTTTCTAATAACCGACGTGATAAACCGGGGGGAGGGGGGTTTATCACGTCAGTTATTATATAAATGCCGTGATAAACTAGGATGAGGGGGGTTTATCACGTCGGTTATTAAATAACTGACATGACAAACCAGGGGAGGTGGTGTATCACGTCGGTTATTAAATAACCGGCCTGATAAACCATTTTCCAGACCTTTTATCTCGTCGGGTATTAAATAACCGACGTGATAAACCATTTTCCAGGCCTTTTATCAGGTCGGTTATTAAATAACCGACGTGATAAACCATTTCCTAGGCCTTTTATCATGTCTGTTATTAAAATACCGATGTGATAACCCCAATTTTTTTTAAAATTGTATGCAGTCATCTACTCTCCACCAGAATCAACCAGAAAACAAATCAATAAATCGTACCACAAAAACAGAAGTAGATCAAAATTAAGCATGCACATCAATAACATATAAAAATTACCCCCTAGACAACCCCCACCCTCATGTATACCCCATGGACAGCCCTCCCCCACCCCTTTGGATCCCTCACCCTCATGTATACCCCCTGGACAGCCCACCCTACCCCATTGGAGATCCCACCCTCATGTATACCCCTTGGACATCCCTCCCCCACCCCATTGGAGCCCCCACCACACTCCTGGACTGCCCCCTAACCCCCGGACAGCCCCAAACACCCCTCGACAACCCCCACCCGCCTGAACAACACCCCCTCACCCCTCACCCCACTTGACAGCCCCCACCACACCCATGGACAACCCCCACCCTCATGTACACCCCCACCCCTAGACATCACTCCCACACCCCTGGACCGCCTTCCCACACCCCTGGACAGCCCTGCCACCCCCCTGGACTCTCCCGCCACCCCACCGGACATCCCTCCCAGACCGCTGGACACCCCCCAACCCCACTGAACAGACCCTCACACCCTTGGAACCCCTCCCCCAGAGACCCAAATCCATACCAGAAAAACCTTCATAAGTAAACCAAATCAAGAAGCAGAGCCAAATTAATCATTCACTTATATAACATTCAAAACATACACTGTCAACTTCAAAAAAAACTAAATCCATCCTCAAAAACTACCAAATACACAATTACAACAACAATATTCAAAATTACATTTTACATTAAAAACAACTAAAAGGCAATCAAACCTATAAAATAATTTGACCACTCCACTTGTATGTGTTTGATGACTTCAGTAGTATAGGTTTTAGGGTCATCAAAAAGCTACAAATGAAAAAGAAAGTAGTTAACGTGTATAATGAATAAATCAAATTGAAATATTATGTCAAAGTTTAAGAGGAAATCGTACCAGGTCAAAATTCACAACTGTCCCAGTTGTTATTATTTCATATATTAATCTTAACATATAATATCCACATTCAATGAGGCCTTGTTGTTCATGAAAATTCTGTTTGAATGAGTGTAAATTCAATATATTATTTTTAGGTAATAAATCAAAAATTACAAATTATAAATGGATATTTACCTTTGCATTTACATATTTGACTTTGCACCTCTTTTCTTTGTGTTTTTTCGAAAGTATGCCCATGCAATGTTAGAAAATAATATGAATGGGGTTAATTTAAAATTCATTATAATATATAAAACTATTGATAAATTGAAACTTTCTTTTCCAATATATTCTTAAAACTTTCCCACACATCACCATGGACAGAGCATATCCAATAAAGGGATTTCTCCCTTGAGGAAAAAACCCCTAACATCCAATGATCACTGATAAAAGAAAATTTGATGTTAGTGGTTTTTTATGTTAAAAGATAATTAACTCTTTGAGAGAAATTCGTTTCATACCTCTCACAAAATGGCATCATCCAACATTGTGTGATTATATTATTTTCAAATATTTCTGCAATATAAACCATTATTTGTTCCTCATTCAATGCACATGCTTCAGGGAAAATCAATTGAGGGCCCATGAATCCATATACTTCTGTCAGCTCATTCTTATAACAAATTTTATAAAGATACATAATACAAAACATACATATATATATATTTTAAATAAATATAATGCAGGGAAATGGTGTTAAGACATACATGGAAAAAATTTGCACTGCGTTGATGCCCAACATATCTCCAGTAGCAAGCTCCATGATAACAATTTTTATAATCCCTACTCTTATTTCACGTCCACAAACATGAGCTTCCATTGGAAACTCATAATAACCCGACAACAAATGTGAATATCTTGACAATCTGTCAAGACCAGTTGAATCTGTATCTAATGTCATAGCCATTTGTCTTTGTTGTTTTCTATACAGTATTTCTTTACCTTTGAAGAATTCCTGTAAAAAAATTGAAAAATATATTAGTTTTCAAATGATAAACAACTTAAAAAAATAAAATAAAAGATATAACATTCATACCTCTATGGTAATGAGTCAAAGAAGTCTGGATGGCCAAATTAAAAAATGGACGATACTTTGTCCAACTATCGCCACCTCATGTATAGGTATTGGTACCCTGGCTGATCTATCAATAATATCTTGTACAGTGACCCTCTGATTCTCTACCTCTAATTGTTGATGATGAACTGTGTATCCTATACAATATACCGACCCATATGATACTATATGATGTTGAGAATCATCAACATACAACTCGCAATAAGTAGGAAGCTGCGGCAGAGGCGTGGGATAAAAAATGGGGTCCGTAGGCTGAGGTGGGGGAGTGGGAGCTACTGGCGGAGGTGGAGGATAAATAATGGGGTCTGCAGAGGGGTGGTGGAGGAGTGGGAGCTACAGTCTGAAATTGTCTTTCTATTTCTGCAAACATAGACTGCACCGACTCTCTAGTCTTGACCTCCATCATCACATTAATATTATGAACTTCAGCCTCCAATGATTCTACTTTTTTATAAACCCCCTCAATGATAGAAGTTGATGAACATGGAAACACTTTTCATACTGATACACCTTCCATATATCCTGTTACACGACCAGAATGTTCGGGCCTTCCCAATGCTGCAAATAAAATATCTTTCCTCCCAGTAGCTGTAAATGTCTCCTCTGAACTCTGCTCCTCAAGAGTGTCCTGTATTAATTAATTGAACATTTCGGTAATGATTGAAATTATATGAAGAAAATAGTTAACTTAAATATATAAAATAGATATCTTACAATCCTCTCAGCTACGATTCTTAATTCTTCTGAAAGATATTGCCCTCATTTTCCCTTCTGATCAATCTTCCATTTTTCATGTCTAGAGGGAGGGGATGGAGGGGCCACCTCTCCAAAGCTTGAAGACTCATCTCTTAGTTGTTTAAATTTTTTTGCCATCATTTGTTCTTCCAATAATGCATACCCTCCCCGAGATAAACAATGAGGGTATAAATTTTTACATTGGATCTCTTGATTAGATTTCCTTGTTTTCTGTAATTTAAGAATAATAAATCATTAACAAAATAGTAATGAAATCATTTATATAAGAAATTTTATAAAATTTTACATTTCCATTACCAGAAATGACTCTTTTGTTCTTCTTTTAAAAAACATTCTCCATGTGACTTCATCTATAAAAGGATATATACGACATGGATTGTCATGACTCCTATGACCATAAATGAAATCAGATTAGAGGGTTGATTTGAAATCCCTCCATCTCTGGGTAGCCAATGATAAGCATTTCTTCCTGACTCCTCCAGTGTCAAAAATATCAAATGTCATCTGATAAAGAAGATGTTAATTATATTTTATATACTAGAAACAATAAAAGAATAGTCAAACAATTACAAAAGATCTTATCAAAATCGTCTCCCACAATTGAGAGATAATCGCTTTATCCACACTTCTCTAATCATCATACAGAATGCTTACTTTTCTATTAAACAGAGTTGCTACAAAAATCTTAAAATCGTTTGCATTCGGACCTCTAGGAATATCATCGTCATCAAACTCAATGACTATCCTCTGATCCTGCGTTTGGGAAAGTGTTAATTTTGGTAAACGTGTTCACCCACATTTACCAACCTTTGAACTCTTTGTCCTAATATGAGCATGTGAATGTTTATCCCCAGAGGTATGACCAGCAATATGCTCCTCTCCAGAATCATGTGGTTGATCATATGAATGATCTGTCATTATTCTTCACATCAAAAAAAACAAATGTCAGTTCACAAATATAAAAATTCAAATATTTTAATACTACTATAATCATAAAATAGAAACGTTTACTAAGTTACATAATAGTAAACATTGGTAATATGGTAAGCATGTTAAACAATGGTAAAGATGGTAAATATGGTCAAGATTTTTAAGATGGTCAAGATGGTAAACATGGTAAAAATGGTAAACCTGGTAAACATGGTAAACATGGTAAAGTAATTGTCAGTGAACAAAAATAATAGATATATAATTCATGTAATTGTTATAAACATGATAAATTAAACTTAACAATCTTAAAAAAACAAAAACTTGTACTTATATTGTTTTAAAACAAGTTTTAATAAATAAAAAACTTACAATATATAAAATTTATGGAAAAAATAAATGTAAAAAAGAAATAAACATATATTACCTGTAATTTTAGGAATGTAAAAACGGATTTTTTTCCCAAATTCATTGGTCGTGATCATTTCTTATGGAACAAACTATGTCTTCAACATGATCATCATTATGTTCTGTTAATCTTTCCACGGATGTAGGGATCTCACATAAATCAGCATATTCATCAACTTCATCCTCACCAACATATTGTTTTTTTCCATGTAAAACAACAGCCCACTGCATATCTGATTGATCTTCTACATATAATTTTTTTTTTCATGTGTTTCCATTATAAAAGAATCAGTTGTGTCTTCCAATCTATTCAGATTAACGAGTGTCTTTCAAAATTCATCATGTATGACACTGTTGTTATCGTTAAACCATTTACACTTAAAAACGAGAACTTTAATTTTAAAGTAATCAACCTCCCATATGTCTTCAATCACTCCATAATATGCACTTGATGCAGAAATTAAGTTTTTTCCCTTAGAAATCGAAAAATGCATTGCTTCTACAAACACCAATACACCACTATTCTGAACTGCACTTCTGTTTTCCTGAGCTTTTGTATGAAATTTATAACCATTAAAGTCATAACCGGACCATGTTATCACATTTAAACATGGACCACCCACTATCCATTTTAATGTCTCTGATACATCTGATCTACTAAGAAAAGTCTTTTTAATCCATGTCAAAAAAGTTCTGTTGTGCTCATTCAAAATCCACACATCTTTCTTCTTTGGATGACATTGTTTCAACTCATTAATATGCAATGTGATATACAGTTGAGCATCCGCTATGTTATTCAAGATGTATGATTCTAACTTCTTCATCTATTCAGCTGATAATGATTTGACTTTCAAGCCATGAATCCCCTTTCCCTCATTATTAACTTGTTAATGGTGAGATGGAGGCAAACCTATGTGTTGCGCCGCAACCAAGTAGCTCGTACAAAACTCTGCTACCTCCTCAGAAATATATTTTTCAATAATGGAGGCTTCAGGTCGATATAGATTTTTAACATACCCCTTTAATATTTTCATATACCTTTCAAAAGGATACATCCAACGAAGATATACAGGTCCACAAAGCTTTATTTCTCGAAACAGATGAATCATTAAATGCACCATTATATCAAAAACAATTTGGAGGAAAATACATTTTTAATTCACAAAGTAAAAAAATTGAATCCTATTCCAAAATGTTCAAAGCATTCACATTAATCTCCTTGTTACAAATTGAATTGAAAAAATAACACAATATCATTATAGTATTTCTGACACGAATGGGCAATATTCCACGCAATGCAACAGGTAGAATTTGTTGCATCATGACGTGACAATCATGTGATTTCATACCTATCAACTTCATGTCCTTCAATGAGACAAAATTTTTTACATTAGAAGAATATCCTTGAGGCACATTGGTATCATGAAGACACTGACAGAATCTAATTTTCTCCCTCTTCGACAATATATGACAAGCCGGGGGAAGAAATGTTCATCTTCCATTAGGAGTGGGAGTTAACTCCCAACGTATTCCCATTGATAGTAAGTCTAATCATGCATTCAACCCATCTATATTCTTTCCTTTAATATCTTACAATGTTCCAATCAAAGAATCACAGATATTTTTCTCCACGTGCATGACATCAATATTATGTTTAACTTCATGATACCTTCAATATGGCAGCTCAAACAAAATTGACATTTTCTTCAAAATATGTCTATAATTACCAGATTTCTATGTCTTTCCCAATGTCACATCAAAGTTTTTCACCCTCTCAAAATACAGATCAGGGGATAAAGGTTTTGGACCAGTATCAAATTCTTGTGAGCCATTGAATGCCTTTTTTAGTCTTCTATAAGGGTGTTCCATAGGCAAAAACCTTCGATGACTCATGTAAACTGTTTTCCTCCCATGATACAATTGACAATATGACGTCTGTTGTTCGCAAATTGGACATGCTTTATTCCCTTTAACACTGTATCTAGAAAAATTTCCATATGCTGGGAAGTCATTTATAGTGAACAGAAGCACTGCTTGCAGTTGAAAATATTCCATTTTATAAGAATCATACACCCTAATACCATCATTCCATAACAGTTTCAAATCATCAATCAACAGTGACAAGTAATCATCAATATCATTATCGGGTTTCTTTAGACCAGATATCATTATAATCAACATGTCATATTTGCACTTCATACAAACTTCTAGAGAGAGGTTGTAAATTACCAATAAAACAGGCCATGAACTATGCATGCTACTGAGGGTTCAGTATGGATTCATTCCATTTGTCCATAACCCTAGTCTGAGATTTCTAATTTCATTTCCAAATATAGAATACTACGCATCAATTTTATTCCATTGTTTAAAATCAGCTGGATGACGAATTTTTCCATTACATACCAGCTCTTCAGCATGCCATCTTAACCTTTTTTCATCATGCGAATTAGCAAATAAACGTTTGAAACTATTAATTATAAGAAGATAACAAAATACCTTTGAAGGGAGCTTTGTAATCTCTACACCAGCCTGTGATTTTTCTTTCACCTTATACCGTGATTTCCCACATTTAGGACACTCTGACATAAATTCATATTCCTTCTTATATATAACGCATTCATTCAGACAGGCATGTATTTTCTTGTATCCCACTCCCATCGGGCATAATATTTTCTTGGCTTTGTAATGTGAATCTGGAATATTGTTATCTTTTAGAAGAATGTCATTTATCAATTGTAGCAGCTCTGTAAAACTTTTGTCACTCCATCCATGATTCGCCTTCAGGTTAATCAATCTTAACACTTCCGACAAAACCGTAAAATCTGTATAACTAGGATATAATGGTTTTTTAGCATCACCATATAGACGTGAAACTGTCAGTTCTATCTCAATTTGTTCGGCTACAATATCGCGAATCATTTATTCAATTCCATTGGAGTTACCATCTTGAGAATCATCATCATCAGTGACATTCCGTCCAGTTTCACAATACCAAATCCAAGGGCTGTAAGTCGGATTAAAACCATGACAAATCATATGATCTTTTAGCTCTCTACTTTTCAACTTCTTCATATTCAAACATTTCCGGCACGGACCGAAAAAAATGTCACTACTTGGAACTTCTCGTTTTGGAAATTCCAAAAAGGCATCAACACATTCCTCAAATTCATTTCTCATTTGATGTGCCATAATCCAACTTCAACTCATTATTACCTATAACAAATATCAACAAAAAATATATATTTTTATAATAATACAAATATATGTTTATTTGAAAAAATAATAATTTGAACGTAAAACAATTTAAAATATAAAACTAATCTATGGGTATTTAAGAAAATATGCTTGAATATTATTTTTAAAACAATATATAGTTAGATATAACAGTTTTAAATTTCATTGGATCAAAGAAAACCATGCCCCCTACAAAGTTAATAGAAAATTGGAGAAAATAGAGTAAACTTGAAACTCACCCCCACCCCCCGGACAACCCCAAAAACCCTCTGGACAGGCCCCCACCCCCTTGGATATCCCCCACTCCCACCCACCCACTTGGACCACCCCTGGACACCCCCAACCCTCCGGACATCCCCCACCCCTCTAGACACCACCCCACCCCTGCTGGACACCACCCACACCCCAACCCTCCGAACAGCCCCCACCCCTCCGGACAGGCCCCCACCCCCGTGGACAGCCACTCACACCCACCCACACCCTTGGACACCCCCCCGGACACCACCCGTTTTCACATCATTGATATAACATATTTTTTTTTAAAACGTGACATTATAAAAAACGTTTCATGAAATATGATGAAGAGACCAATAGTATATCTTATGAAATTTTTCTTACTAGAAAGGGTCTTAGTATTGGATAGAATAATAAATAAAGTGGCATAAAACAACAATATAATCCTAAAAAATTCATATAATCCAGCTTTAATATTTGAATAAATATGTTTGTAATCAACCATAATATCCAAAAGGTGTATGAGAGAACAATTAGAGAAAAACTGGCAATGAGAGATCAAAGTCATTGAGGGGGGATGGTGTCAAAGGAAACACACAATCAAATGAACCGAGACCACTTTATAAAGCAATCCATGAAAAAGAAAAACCAACATCAAATAAAATCATGAAACATCAAAAAAAAAACAAATACCCATTTGAAATATAAACTAGTATCTTGATCCAAAAACTCTAAAAAATTAATAAATCACAATCTCATTGATTGAATCCTTAATTTCTAAAATAGAAAAATACACTGGTTTCACTTTGGTTGGTGGTGCAATTATTTGTTGTATTCGATCATCAATTAGTTTTGGGACATAAAATCAAAAAATCTTGTGAAACACATATAAGTAACATTCATTATTCAAGTTTACATTCTTTTTGTAAAATTACCCATGTCTATATTATCATTAATAAAAAACAATATCATTATTCTCAACTAAAATCATGAGAATTGTGATATTCCCATTTTTATAAACATATATTAATGATGTTATGATAGAGTTTATCATAACTAATAATATAAAAAATGGTACACTTATCTATAGTAGAGTCCTATAAGACAAAATGGATGTATGATATTTCTGTTACATTTAGATTTTTTAAAGGGATATAATGATGTTTAATACTTCCCACAAGGGTGAAATTATAAGGGAGTTTAGTGTCTTCTAAAAATACAAAGTGGGTAAAAGTGAATTTGTTTCCATTAAAGAAAACAAATGGTTTATCATAGATTTATTAGACTATATGAGGGTGAATGATAAAAATTTATTTTATTATTTTCCGTTATAACTCTTGTGTAAATATTTATTTTAGTTCAATTAATGAATGATAAATGGTTTACATTAATGGTTTTTGTTTTCTAAAAAAATGACATCTTCAATATGGATGATTGATTCCTATTCTATGATAAGACACTCAACAAGGATGATTCACTATATATGATGATAATTTCATTTAACTCTCTAATCACATAAACATTATTGGTTATCCAACTACAATATTTCTAGATGAACCTGAGCGTTAAATGAAATATAGGATAAAATGAATGGATGAATCAACCATACCTCAAATTTCTTTTTGATAATGAAATTGAAACAGGCCAAATTAGGAAATATTAAAAATGTTTCCTTAATCGCGCCATAGTCCATCAATAAATAACCCCAAATATGTTTCCAATATAGGAGGATTTTGAGTCATTAAATGCAAGGTAATATATCCAAATTTGTTTTATAAAGAAATAAAAAAATAAGACACTCAAGATAAAAATTAATGTCCCGTGCCAACGATATTCAAAAAGATGTAATAGGGTTTGAAATGGAAGAATATAACCTAGTTTAAACAAAAAAATCGCAAAACATAAATATAGACTATCCGAAAAAAAAACGAACGAAATAAATTCGTGGTATGCTTACTTGAGTGTTGCGAGTTGAGATGATAGATCTGAGGAGAATAAAGATGATAAACGATGAAGCCAAAATGAGTTTAATGCAGGTCGATCGACGAGCCGATTAGGGTTTACCGCGTGAGAGAGACGAGCCGACGGAATTTCGATCGAAGAGATGTAAATGACAATCCACAGGGCTTTTATTTTTAAAATGCTTTAGAACGTTGGTTATTATATAACCGATGTTATAAACTATTTTTTAAATTTATAACGTCGGTTATATGAAAACCAACGTAAAATAACCCCCGCGCTTTGGTTTTTTACATCGGTTATAAAATAACCGATGTAAAAAATGCCTAGATATCGCATTTTTTACATTGGTTATCAAATAACCGATGTAAAAAACCCCCACGCTTTGGTTTTTTACGTCGGTTATAAAATAACCGACGTAAAAACCAATTACACGTGATTTGTAAGGTCTGTTATTAAAATAACCGATGTTAAAAAGCTACTCAACGCGTTTGTTACGTCTGTTATTAAATAACAGACATAAAAAACCTTGTTTCACAGATTCTCACGTCAGTTATATATAACCGACGTAAAAAATGGTTATGTAAATAACGTTTTCTGCACTAGTGATGGTTATGAAAATGTAACCCCCATTCACAATTGCATGTTTATCATTTGAAACCCATTTTTACACATTTTTTGTCATTTTAAAATTATAAAATTCATATTTGAACTATTTTACGTTCAATTACACAGGTAAGAACAAATATTTAAACATCAATAACAATCCTGAAACTCATTTTCCCATGCGTTCCTAAAATGATGAATATCACGATAAATACCAAGTACCTATAATGATTAGTGTAACTTAAATCTACTATCATGATAGACCACAAGTCAAATATAAGTTAACAGAAAAACAATTTTCCCATCACACAAGAAGTTTATCACTCTAGTTAGAGAAACATAAACTATAACCCACATAAATAAAAAAATACCACTCCTGGTACTTGTACTTAAGCATCATACAAGCATTAGATACCCCATGTATGAGATCATAACCAAGGCCTGACTACTACTATTCATCTGTATATCTTTCCAAATTACCAACACAAAAGAAGAGAAAATAAAACTCCTCTCAAGACACTTTGTAACATCCCAACCCATGTTCCACTCATTGGTTTCCTATATTCATCGATCAAATTTCTGTAGGAGAACCTCCCCATTTGATAGTGGCTTCAATCTAGATACGGGAGTCAATATCGATCATGGGGAGACTACACCATCTTTATTAAGGTAGCATAATTTTGGAAATAAATGTGATTAACTAGTTGATATATCCAAATTAAATGAATATTACAGTATTAAAGGATACCAAAACAGGAAAACAATAACAAAACTAAAACAGTATATATGTCAATCCATGTATGTTTCATGTGTCAATATGAATAACCCAAAATATATAATGACACCGAGAACACCCAAGAGGGTCTTGAAGCACTATTAGTTCCCCATACATGATCCATACTGAATCAACCATCTATCATAGGGATTATGTCCTTAACCTACCATCTAACAATGAAATATCTTGGGGTACCAATATGGTAAAACGACTATTGTGTGAGTATAACATAGTAGGCACTTAGGAATGATGTCTCAAGTAAAATCCATTCAATTTATTGAATGAAATTATATAATGAATAAATATTATTGATAAATCAAATAGGTAATATTTATTCAGTTACCCTTTATTGAGCAACACAACCCCTTATTTCTTAAGGAACCCATAACATTCAATACATTATTCAACCCATGAACTTTTCTTAAAAATATCACATTATAAAATTAAATATTCATTATAACACATTGACTTTCATATTCCATTTAATTTTAATTTAAAATATTTCTAATGGGAACAATGGTACAGTGCCATAATTTTGGGTCTATGTATCTATGCCTAGGATCTGGTTGTCCTCTCATGTAGCATTTAGTGTCCTACACTCAGTTATAAAACAATGTTTCCCTATTTAATTTGGAAGCATAAGACCATGTACCAAACATGTTTATCATGAAATTTTTAACTATGGGATTTGAAAGCAGAATACCATGCGCCACACACTTTTATCAATCAATTAATCATTATGGGCTTTGAAAGTAGTATAACATGTCCCAAACACATTTACTAATAAATTTATCACAATGGGATTTGGAAGAAATAGACCATGTCCCACAGATGTTAATCAAAATCTCACTTATATTAAATATGACCCATCATTTAGGGTTATTCAACTGAATGATTTTTTTAACATTTCACAATAAATTACTCGATTAATTAATTCATCAATTGAAAATTTTAATTAATACAATTTCATAATAAAAAATATTCTATTAATTACATCAAAAATTAATTAATTCAGTTATTAATCTCTATATCCCTATAAATAATTACATAATTATTTATTTTTTCATATTAAAAAATATGAACTTCTCATTAATTAATTCAAAGATAAATTAATCCATTCAATTTCCTAATATAAATATCTCATTAATTATATCAATAATTAATTAATCTATCTTACAAGTTTCCATATGTTAATTTATCAATTAATTTTGTCAAATATATATTCAATTATAAATTTACTCATTTAATCTAACAACACATACCAATATTTTGAAAAAAAATACTTTGAGAATCAATCTTTTACCACCTTCTCAATTCGTTGATAATTGATCACCCAATAAAATTCCCTTATTTAGGTGTAATGATGAAGGAGCCTATAAATAAAAAGAACCTGATCAGAATTGTAGATATAATATCAAGAAAACTGGGAGCCATAAAAAGAAGATAAAAATATTCAAAAAGATTGGAAAATGTCACCTCAAAGGATGTATGAAGAATATAATGAAGAAGGAAACCCCCAGGGATAATATTCACTTACCGGGATATGTGCATATCATTTACACAGAAATAAAATAAGGAATAAAGGAGGTTATAAGGTCTTGGAATCTATCCTTGATCCTAAAGAAATAATATAATTTTATTATGAATGAGTTGAGGTAAATTAGTTGTTCATAAGATGGTTTGACTAAATATAAATATATTCTTATGTTTAATTTAAATTACATTCATGATTTCTCAGGATGGCGTAAAAACTTTCCAAACTGTTACCCTTAATTGTGTGACTCGTCTAGGGGGACATGTTCACTGAGTTTGAATCCCCTCTATTTGGGTTGATAATGTTTTTTTGGGCTGGGCTCACAGTTTGGGAAAACCGTGTTCCAATTGTGAACAACATATCCTCCTTAAAAAACACTTTAATTTCACCCAAATCTCCCCATCTATACACACTAAAATATAACTAAAAAATTTAGATGTATACAAACTAATGCAAGATTCATCTCTAGTAAAGGTTATGATCATACATTACTAAATATCCAATGATACCAACTATAACGACCCCAACCTCATTATCATGTAATCGATGTGGAAATTAGAAACATTAGTATGATATATAAAAAAATCATCCAAATGTACTGGAAGGATTAGTAGTCCTCGTAAGCTAGAAATAAACATGATTCCCATAAAACATTTAATAATAAAAAATACTTCATTCTATTTTTTCTGTGGAATTCAATTATTCCCCTAGTATATTCTTGAATATCATTCACTGTAATCATCATGGAATCCTAGGGAATAAAAAAAATATGATTGATATAAAATTTCTTAGCAAGTGTTTTGTATAATAGAATAATTTATTAATAAATAAGGATATTCAAAATAGAATGTTAATAACTTAACACATATTCATTAAAATCAATAAAACGAGACAGAAGTATGAAAATACAAAATTTTAATTTTAAAATATGATGGATAATAATAAATTTGTAAAGGTAAATAATTGAACATGTATGGTATTTAAATAACTCAACTACATGAATTTATAAGATATAATCAATATTAAAATTTAAATTACTAAATACATACACTATTTATTCCTTAACTAATTATGAAATGAATCCATAGATAATGTAATATTGAGAATTACATGGAATGTAAAAAATAACTAATGAATCAATAAAATTATTAATTATTAGACTCCTTGTTTCATAGTACATGATATCTTCCCTATCACGAGATTTCATAAGTTTATTTAAAAACAACAAGGTGAAAACCCATTTAACTATGGATAGTGAATTGATTCATCCCATAAGACTATAAATGCATCAATAAGATACATATAATGGGGTTAAAACCCATTTTATTCCGATAATGTTTTTTCTAATATATCAAATAATATATTTCCTTAAAAAAATTCACCACATTATATATTTTTATTTAGCACTAAATATTTATATATTAGTATTTCCCCTGATAAACAATTGGAAGTAAACATAGAATACCGAATGTAGAAATGATAAAAAATATATTTAATAAACATATTCATGATATATAATGTAGATATTCTAGGGGAATTTAAATAATAATGATAAGAGGAAAGTGAATAGTATAGTATGATGTTAATGGCTACAAAAAATAAATAATAGAATGAATTTAAATACAATCCTTCGTCAAAATGATTATAAACCATTAGGAATTAGAATATTGAAGGTATTAACAAAACATATACCCATTAGAGTAGAAATAAAGGTGATTTTATATTTTATGAATTGAAATATTATAAAATGTTATTTAAAATGGTTTCTAGTGAAATTTAAAATTTATGTTGGAAAATTTTTTGAAAAGATATTTTACCAAAAAACACTTTAAAAAAATTTAAATTAAAAAGATCATAATAATAATGAAATGGTTTATTATTATAAATGACATTAATGATGGAGGATAATTCTACACATCATAAGAAACTAATAATTATTTTTAAATATAAAAATTCAAGGAATGTGACATGTTTAGAAAACTATAGAAATATTAAATTCAAATCTTTGGTAAATTCCCATTTTATATAGTTTTTAAAATAATATAATATTAATATAAAAAAATTTAATTGGTCAAATGTGTTGAGACATTTTATGAAAAATCAACTTTAAAATTTTAAAGCATTTTGGAAAATATTTTTTGAAATTGTGGTTTTGGATGAAATCAAATTTCTAAACGAAGTGAGGGATGATGTTTGATTTTCATGAAACATTTTCTAAACTAAATAATTACCAAAGTACTAATAAATAATATAATTACATGAATATATGTATAA
Source organism: Viscum album (assembly GCA_963277665.1). Taxonomy (NCBI): domain Eukaryota; kingdom Viridiplantae; phylum Streptophyta; class Magnoliopsida; order Santalales; family Viscaceae; genus Viscum; species Viscum album. The sequence continues at coordinate 1,016,197,785 of OY728140.1, read as the reverse complement.
GAATAAAATAAAAAACAAATTTACACGTTGTATGAGGAAATGGAAAATTAAATTTCCATAAATCAATATACAAGAATAAACAATCTCGATTTGGATGTAGTTTTGAAATAAACCCACAAAATGATCATAAAATTTATGTAAGAATTATTTAATGGATATAATATGTCTATACTGTGTAAATTAACATAATTAAATTTTAAAAATAGGATAATGTAATTATAAATAATTACAGAAATAATCAGATCGTGTAATCAATGGAATTGATGTTTAACCCAACAAGTTAAAGTTGAGGTAAGAAATATCTTACCTTACTCTCCATTTTGGTTGAATGTGAATTAAAATACTGTATATTATTTTTAATCATGTCATTAAATTAATATAGTATCATATAAATTTTTATGATTTCATATATGTTCATTTTATAACATCTTATGAACAATTTGTTAATAACATTTTGTTATTTTTTCCATTTCACGCCGTAATTACAGAATTTTTTAGAGTTTTTTGTGAATGTTTTTATTCATAAACATATGATTTTATATTATATATATTTAAGGAAATTAAATAATAATATTATTTATTCATCAATTATTTCTTTAAAATCTACAATTAATTTTTATTTTAAAAAATGAAGTATATTATAGTTATTGAGATAGTGTGACAAACCTACAAATGATTATTGATTCCATTTTTCAATGATAGATATAGAAAGGATGTAATTTATATTTTTAAATTAAATAAATATATTATAATCATAAATGAATTGTTGTATAATTATAAACATATTAAATTTTTTTTAAATGAAATGAGATTCACATCGCTTCAGGAATGTATTATTCAACCAGTACACAAATGATGTTATCTTACATATCAGAGTAAAATGAATGGAAATAAAATGATATATATTATATTTAATAAATGATAAATATTTCATTAATATCATAATAATTTAATTTAAATAAAATATAATTATTCTATTTATATTTATCACTTTCCCGGTGAAGCTTTAATGAAAGGAAAATCACATCGTTTCGCGAGTATGTTTCCTACTGTACATACAAGCGATGATAATTTATCACGAATAGAATAAAAGGTAAATATATATAAATTTAATGTTGAATAGAAATATTTTATTATTTCAATACAATGATATATTTACAATATATCATTAATTATACCGAACAATTACATGTTGAAATTGAAAAAAAAGATGACATCGATTAATGAGAGCGTAGACTGACATACACTTGAATAATGATTTAATAACCCATTTGATTGATGTATATATTATTTTATGTAATTAAATTATTATTAAATCACCATATTATTTGGAATATATTGAGTTAATTATATATTCAGGGTTTAACAAAATTTTGTTGAGGTGGAGAAGGATGTGAAATAAATGTTCTCGTTCCAAAATATTTCATCTTTTTTGGGTATCCTCTTTATGTTTTCACTAAAGTAATAAATGGATTAATTAAAACATAAATTAATGATTCACGGATAATGATAGGTGTTTTGGTACGTTATTATAATAGTATAGGTATGAACCAATGTGTTTATACAATGTAATGAGGAGATGAGAGGTGTTGTCCTTCTATATGTGGGGAGAGTAAACAACTGATATTTCTGAAAACAATTTACTGATTCAATTTTTATAATATGTAAAAGGGTATAAAATTGGATCTTATTGAACCATATATGTGTAATGGTAGACATATGGCCATCTATTACATTATAGAAATATTTATTAGTCATATTTACTCATATCCTTGTATTTTAATCCGAAGTAACCCCATTATTACGTTAATAGTGTTAATTAATTTCTACTATATTCACTAATAATTTTGGTCAAAATTTATGTTTAAATTATTATAGATTATATATATATCATTATAGATAAGGAATCCATTTTTAGAATTTAAATTAACTAAAATGGAAATTTATGTTTTAAAATAAATCCTATATACATTATGAGAATATTATTTTTAAAGTGAAAATGTTCAAAAGTTTACTATGTTATTATAATTAAATTCAATATCGAAATTTTTTTTAAAGACCTTAATTTGATTAAAATAAATAATTCTGAACAAATTTTTCTATAAAATATATTTATAACATAATTCAACATTATAAAATATTTAAACCAACACATTTTTTTTAATTAAAATTTATTATATTTGATTATTCAGGAGAAAATTTATCTGTTTAGAATAATCCCAAAAATCCTATATAAGATAATTTTGATATTCTATTTTTTTATATTCTCATATAAACTTTCTAAGAGAGGTAATAATTAATTTAAATTATGGGTGAAAATAATGACTCAACTATATTTATACAAAATACTACTTTTCAGAAACCATTTAATTTTCATTTAAATGATTCTAATATTATTTATAATTAGGGTATAGTTAATAATCATTTGTGATCAATATATTTTTATATGATAGTTATCCTTATTGATACCCACTATTCCAATGGATAAGTGATAACCATCATATTACATAATAATAATAATATTATTTTGTTTTTCTATAAAACATTTTATTGTGTGTAACCCAAGCTATCAAAGAATACAATTTTTAGGTGTATAGTAAGAAATATAAGAAATTAAATTTGTTATGAAATAAATAAATTTATACATTTGAGGTCTTATATTCTCTTCTAAGATAGGTTTTTCATATCACATATTCTATTGAATAAAATGTTATTCTTTTAGAATTTTTGGGATTTACATTCACCATGAGTGGATTTCATTATCAATTAATTTAAAAAGTATTTGTTTAAAATTTCATTGAGAGAATGATTTAATTTATATGTATTTTTTAATATTTAATTTTTTTCATTAGTCTCCAAATAATTATTTTTATATACAAGTGTATAAAATATATTTTCATAATTTAGATAATAATATAGATACATGTAATTCCAATAAAATTCTAACTATAATATAATACCATTTTATTAATATGATATGATTCTTTAAAAATTATGGTTACATGTAATGAAAATAGAAACTCAGTGTTTTGTGTAAAGAAATATCGAAAATACTAAATTTATTTGATTAAAATATATCATTAAATACAAAGGAGTTATAGTTCATGATTATTAGAAGGTTCATTCATATAATATGTTAAAATAATTACTCCATTTACATTTTTCATTAAATTAAAAATGTATATTATTTGTAAATTTAATGGAAAATTATTTATAAATATCTATAATAAAAAATCAAACATTGTTAAAAATTACATTTATTCATAATTGTAAAATAAATTAAAACATTTAAAAGATATCGTGGTCATATAAGGAAGATATTTTAGTCTTTTTACTAAAAGATATTATATATTTTACCATACAAATTGATTCAAAATATTTATTTATTAATGAGAGGTTAATAATGTGAATAAAGGTAATATTTATAAATAAACCATGTTGAATAATAATCACACAATTTTATCACACAAATATAATATAATATCCACAATATAAATTCATGTATACATAATCCCAAATAAAATGACAGTAAAATAAAATCCCTCACATCAACTATAATAATTATCCTTCTATATTTTATCTTATTTTAAAATGTGTAGTTATTTATTAAAATTAATTATAGAATAATAATATTACATATCAATATAAATTACTATCCATATACATTACAAAACAATGATTTTTAGACATGAAATTACTTTCAATCACATTGAAGATCTTTTCATGTTTACAGTTTTTCTAAATTAGGCCATATATTACAAATAATATAACAATAAAAAAATAGGAATCATCCCATCTGTATCCATTTTCCAGAATATAATAATTTTAAGAAAAAATATTATTTAAAAAAACAATCATTAAATTCTTCTTGATCTCTCTCAATCAGTTACTCATCATTAAAACCATTGAATTTTTTTAATAATATAGGATGAGTATAAAAAGAATATTAAGGTATTTTAAAAGATAAAAATGGTAGTTCGTTGAATAGCATTAAAAGACATTAACACCCATTTAATAAAAACATAACATTTTACCGAAAAAGTGAAATATAATCATTTAATAAATATAATATATTTTATCATATGAAAACAAATTATTTAACAGAAATATCATTAGTAATTATGTATAATTCATATAGGTGGCTTCATACATCATCATACTGAACTCTTATAGAACCCTTTATATATTGGTATAAACATACATCCAACTTACAATATAATTATCTAGATAATATATGAATTTTCCTATATATAAAGACACTATCATGGGGAACACATACTATTATAATAGTATTACTTGATGCTATATGGGTGAACCAATATTTTATAATGACTAATGATCACAAAATTAATAAAAAATTTCATCATTTGAAAACCACTTTTAGTCTCTTAAGAAAATAAACATCATATATCAAAATTAAATTTTTTGATCAAGTATCACATTCCCAATTAAAAATAAACATTTATTTTGAAAAACCATTTTCAGTACCAAAATATGAAAATAATAATAATGTTTCTCATTTAATAAAACATTAAAAAATTAAAAATAATCCAAAAATAGATTAATAGCCGTGGTGATTGAAAATCAAATGTTAAAATGTATGTTAATAATAGAACATTCCTTTTTTGGTTAGTCAAAATTATATTTATAAAACATGTAAAAATATTCCATAAAAACATTAATGAAAAAATTGACATAATATTTTCTTGATAACCATTAATATTGACTTGGAGGTAATTATTTTTAAATTAAATATTATGATATTTAAAAAATATATTTTTTAGTAAAAGTCTCCCATGCCACTTTGAAATATTTGAATCATAACACTCAATAAATAATAAAATGGAAAAAATTAAATGTCATGAGAATAGAAAAGATTCATTATATAAGATATCAATTGTGTTTTGTACACACATTATTGATGAATTAATGTGTATAATGTCACGATATACCTCAATGAATGGGGATTAAGATGAATTCCCTTACCATGGCTCTGCCAAGTCAAATGTGTATTTATTTTCCTCAATAATAAAAAATGATAATTTGTTACATTATATATAATCTTTTTGAATTTATAATTAATTACTATTCACTCATTTTATGGTTGTAAACAACTACATGATCAATTATGTTTACGTCATGTGTTTTGAACCTATTCAGTTTGTGTGTCAAAAACAACATTGGTAGGTCCACAATAGTCAAAGGGGACATTATATAAAAATACCTAGAATAATAATAATGAAATATTTTTCATATTTATACATATATTTATTCTATTAAAATTAGTAATTAAATAAGGTTTTAAAAAATGAACCAGTGTTACAATCATGGAGATGGTAGGTCGTGCGTAAAATGAATATTGTTCACATTTACCAATAATCATTATGGAACAAGGTTATGTTTCATTTAACATTCAATAATTATATTTATATCATAAATACCATGTAAATTAATAATATATACATATATATATTTATATATATAATGATGTAATTTTAATCACACCACATCTTGGAGGAGGTAGTGGATACATCAATAGATGACATTATCACTTTTTGTTTCATTGTGTCAATGAGTGATAAATAAAATGATATATTATATTTCCATAAATTTATTTATGTAATTAATATCATATATTTTTCATTTATGTAACATATTTTTAATTAATCCAATCATCGATAAAACCCTTGTAATGTTTAAACATATCACTTCTCTTTGAGGATGTAGAAGTCCACATGTCCACAAACGATGTTATCATATTCCCAAAAAATGGATATCATGAATGTATTAATTATATAATAATTAAAAAATTAATAATATATAATAATAATAATAATAATCGTATAAAAATATTTTTCCCATCAAAATTCTTTACCATGATCTGTGGTTATGAATAAATTAATGACATTGTTTCACAAGGCCAAAATTCATCGATCACAGAAACTGTATGTTCATTAAATTTTTTATGGGTTTTTGTTTGTGGGTATATTTAATCATTGACAAAATAACATCTCATTATACTATATATAAATAATTAATTAGATAATTACGATATATTGTGAAATTAATAGGGGTGGTTAAATAAAAAAAATAAAATACCATGTTGTTGTAAGGTACTTATTCTTCTGGTAACTCTTTTTGATTTAAAAAATGGATTTTTTGGTTTGATTTATGACCAAAGTGATGAATATAGGGTAAGGGGATATATTTTGGGTGATGATATATATATTTTTTAGATATAATAATGGGGATTGATAGGTTATTAAAAGTGAGAGGCTTGGTTACTTTTTTATATTGGGGGGGAAGTTGAATTCATGTTAATTAAAAAAGACAAACAATAATGGGAGCAATACATCCAATAATGTGAATCCAATATTAGTCCAATTTATAAAAAAGTTGGAACATGGTCATGTATTTTCAATAAAATTCGTTTTGGAAAAGATTTCAATTCATTTTGACTATTTAGTTTAACATTAATCCACTAAGTAAAAATATTTTTACCTTATTCAGAATAATAAATTTGAATTTCATACAGTAACTTTTTTTATAAGAAAATTAAGTTGAAATTATAGGAAATTATAAATTTTTCTGATTCCAAATATGGTATCAAATTTTCCAAATTACAATCATGTAAGTGGAATAAATGAACATAAATTTTATCCCAAGGATGAAACGCCAATGTGGGTTTTGAAATAAAAATATTAAAAAAATAGAAATGTTTTAATATCTTAATTAAATGTAAAATTGATTCCACATACATAATAAGTAATTATGATATCCAATTGATCTAATTATACTTTTAAATAATAAAAAAATTATCTAACCTTATAAATATATTTTTTGAAAAATAATTTCCCAATTAAAATTCCATGTTTTCCACTATTATTAAACAAATTGTATCTTCTATGAAAATAAAAAAATTAACCCAAATTAAATTTTTATATTCCACATTAAAAAGATGATGTATATTTTTTCATTTAAAAATTATAAATGATTCAAAATTTATTTTTAATATATCTCTTCAATTAAATGGTTGAAAAACCCATATTGAATAAAAATATCAGAAGTATATTATTAAATAGTATAACTCAGTCTTACATGAAATGGAATATTTCAAGAAAATCATTATTTTGTGTCTTTTAAAATCATTGAAATAGTGTCCCTTTTAATGTTAATTTAGTATCAAATTCATATATATTAATACATATGAAAAGTTATTATTATATCATTACATGGGATGTTACATCATCCATTTTTTTGGAAATCGTGTCCAAGAAATTATATTCACTTGTAAAATAACTATGGATATGTTACATCATAAAATTATCAGATTCCATTGTTTCCTATTGAACCATATAATTCTTCCATAAAACCATATACTATCACATCCCATTATTCTAATAAAAATCATCCATATGGTCATGAACCTATGATGTTTATTTCTCATAAGAAATATTCTACTCTATCTCAATACATTAGTGATGATATAAATTGATTATTCTTGTACACACATCATTTACATTGAAATAGTAATTATATTATTATCTTTCTTTATACTCAGAGGTAAATGCACATTATAGTAAATTGATCCAACATTCTCGTGAATTTCATATAGTCTAATGAACTATGTACACAACTTCCCCTTCTTTCCAAAAAACATCACACTTTTCCATAGTGAAACATTTAGAAATACATGATCACCTACCTCATAATAAATATCCTCCTTCAATTTATCTTTATATCTTTTAATCCCTATATGTTCTTAAATCATTTTTCTTTGAATCAACTAAACTTTTCATATCATTTTCACTATAAAATCTCATCCAATCAACCACTTTTCTCTTATGTTATCCCAAAAAGCTGCTGTACGACATGAATTTTTATATATTGACTCAAATAGGGACATCTTCGCACTAGAATGAAAAATATTAGTATTAAAAAACTCAACCGAAGACAGATGTTGATATCAAGTACCATGATAATGAATTGAGAAATAAAGAATCATATCTTCTAATGTGTGAATCATCTGCTCAGACTATCCATTAGATCAAGGATAAAAATTATGTACCTAAATTTAATTTTGTAACCAACCATTTCTGAAGTCCTTTTAATAATTTATATGGAAACTAGGATCATAGTTTGATATAACAGACAATAGATCTCCATATTACCGGATAATATCTTATAAATACATTCTAAAAATTATATATAATGACATCATATATTGAATGGTATGAAAATGTGAAGATTATGTTAATCAATCAACAATATCACAAATCTCTTTATTAAAAAGATATGATTTTTTCAATCCTACCATGAATTCCATTTATATATTCTCCCATTTTTAATCTAGAATATGAAATGGTTGAATCACCCCCTTCAGTAAAAATATTTATTGCTTAACACAATTCCAATACAAATACATCTTAGTGACATCATCAATGCCTCTTTTCATATCATAACACAATTATTACTTATTAAGGTCCCTATACATCTTAGTACTTCATTGATGTGTATAAATGGAGAAATATGAGTCTCAATAAACCACTCTATCCATTACTACGAATCACTATGATAACATAATCATTTTCCAAATCATAAAATACAATCTTCATCAAAATTAAAATTAGGGAACATACCATTCTTACAAAATTCTACCTTTTCCTAGAAATATTTACTCTCCATCTAAGACCTCTTAATTTTTTATTAAAAAAAATCCACTAAAACCTAGAAGAAAATAAGGGATTTACTAACTTCTAAAACTTTTAGGCTTAATGTCATCAAATCATTAACCAAATGCTCATGTTCCAAATATAATTTTGATAATGTAGAAATATTATTTTAACACAATGAATCAGCCACATTTATTTTGTTTCTAGGATTATAATGAATTGAGAAATCATAATCCTTGATTAGTTTTATCTATTTCTTCTGTCTTATGATCAATTATTTAGGTGTTATTATATACGTAAATCATTTTTTATCATTATTTATTTCAAAATTTACTCCAAAAAAATTATTCCTCAATGTTTTTAATGCGAAAACAAAAGAAGATTATTCCAAATCATGTGTGTGTTAATTCTACTGAATAATTTTAAACTAAGCTAAATAATAATAAATTACATTATCATTCTAAATTATTATAGAACATATTGTTTGAAATGAAATATCAATATATATGATGAATTAACCATTTCAAAAATGGTGAGGCAAAAACTGAGGCATTGACCAATCATCATTTATGATCATGAAAAAAATCATGACACTATTTTGTATCAATGAAAATAACCCCCTTTTGAGTTATAATTATTGGTTTTCTAGTAATCCAAACAATCTTTTCAACAAACCACTTATAGAAACTACCTTATCCACGAATTGTATAATTCACAATGATAATTTCTAGTCACATTAATTCATCTAAAACATTCATTTTAGCACTATCCACTTTCATTACATCTTTAAAAAAAGTGTGACCATCAATAAAAATTTTTGTAAACAAAATTCATTTATTTTTTATTTTCCAAAAAAAATAATTTTATTATTTATAAAAGAACCCAATATATTTTTTATTCTCCACATAAATTTTATAATATACCTAAAATATCATCAGTAAACTAAACAAAAAACATATCCATGAAATAATGAAAAATTCTATTCATAAAATCCGTGAATACAAAAATTCTGTAAGATAACAGAAACTGCATAACTAGAAATTAATTTTGGAAATATCTATTATGAAATAGAGTTATCTGAATTTAATTTTTCTTCATATTCAACTGATGGTTCCCAGAACTCAGGTAAACTTTCAAAAGACATTGTTCTTCTGGAATTTCAACAAACAAATCATCGATATGAGGAAAATCATACTTGTTCATAACTATGATGTTATTAAAGTCTCTATAATCAATAAAATACCTCATTGATCTATATTACTTTTTAACAAAAATGATAGGTTCACCCCAAGTGAAGTGATATGACACACAAAACCATGATCTAATTATTCACGTAATTAATTTTTGAACTCTAAATGTTTGAATAGATCCATTCCATATAGGTGATAATAAATTATCTGAGCATCAGGTTCTATGTCATAAGTAAATTCAACCTCTCGATCAAAAAAAAACAATCCAAATCAGCTTGAAATTCATTCATGTATTCATTTAGTACTATAACATAAATAATTTTATTTTATTTTGATTTTTCTAAATTAATATCCATGTAACATTAATTTCAATCTATAATCGATCAATTAACATCATGATCTGTTATCAAATGTATGAAAACATTAAACGCATCTTTCATGAAATGAAAATACATAAATTCACGAGTAACTAAAATCTCATAAAATCATGAATGATATCAAACACCACAATGGAAAATTAAAAAAAATTATAGGAAGTACCATACCATGATAATAATTGGTGGATTCCTCTATATAGTGGTTTCCTTAATACTTACTCCTGTATTTGTTTTACGAGAAGTTATGACTTCCATTCACATGGAAATATTTCCAATTTACATGAAAAAGTATCATAAATGAATGAATTTAAATATTTAGAGTCAAACATGGTATTGACATAATATGAAAACAAATGTTTGAAACCATTCACCAATTTATTTGATGACCAAACATCATATATTGAAGTATAAATTTTTCATTATATAACTTTTTGTTTATGATAATTATGATTATCCTCCCATGCAACTAACATTGGATATAAGTTATAATAATTACCCATTTTATTGTAGCTAAAACATCTTACTATAGGATGGATTTTAGTTACCACATTAATTGATTCATCAAAATTATATTACTTGCATTTGTGGTCCATGTGGATAAAAATTCCTCAACGGTTACATTTCCATGTATTTATAATAAATTCTTAATGTTTATTTTCACCAAACGTACTAAAACATTGTGATTTAATTTTATTTATATCATAATTCATTGTTTCATGTTTCTATATAACCTTCTATCAAAACCACTCATTTATTTTGTTATTATGAGAATCATAAGATCTAGGAAACACCATATGAACCTTTTTGATATAATGAAAAATATTCCGAAAGATTTTAATTTCTCAAAAGGAAAATATCTATGTAGAATTTGATTAAATTGAGATTAAATAAAATTATGTTTTCTATCAGTGAAGCAAAAAAATATAGAACATACCTGGCCAATCTTGTGATGTTACCTTCATATTGAGATATTGAATCTAAATATTTTGACCTCAAATCAATGAATTATTTTTCCATTAACAGTTTAAAAACATTAGGGAAATATTTTTGAAAATAAAAATTTAATAGAATGTTTACTATTCTCGGAAATCAATATCATAGTTTTCTCTGGAATTCTTAACTAAATACCACCATTCATGATATTAACCATAATATGATAAACAAAAGGGGGTAAATTTGGACATTTAGAACACCTCATGACATAGAAAAATATTTTGAGAGAATTGATCCATTAATTGGTTACCATAGGGTCAGATGATCTATTTAATGATGGTAGATATTAACTGTATAATCATCCCTAAAAGGAATTTTCCATTTGGGTATATATGGTTCCCCTCTAGCATGGATTCCAACTACATTTATCGACTGAATCAATTGACCCACCAGACAAAAATACTATTATATTTCAATTATAACTAGTTGCAGATCCTGGTATAGAATGATATCTTCCTCTTGGATACTTCCCACTATAACTTCCTTATTTCCTATAATGAATATCATTTTTAAAAGAAAAATTATAGATTAAGAAACATGGTAATATTAAAATTCTAAAGCATTATAATGTGACCATAAGGTGAAATCATTAAAGGGAGAGTTTTTAATATTACCCAAACCTAAACATTTATCTAAATTATCCACTAAACATATATATATGGCCATATTGAGGAACATTAAAACTCCTGAAAATACATTTCTTGATAACATAAAATAAGGAAAACATAAGGCCACTGAGGAACATTAAAATTATTGAAAATAAATGATCTTCTAAACATAATATTTTACCAAAAAAACATCATTGTTTAATAAATATCATTTATTTTACATTTTGAATTAAAAATGATTTCTATGAAAATTCATTATAAAAAATAGAATAATCAAGTTGATCTCTTAGGGAATCATCATCAGTAATCATTATAGAACACTTCATGATTAGAATAAACATAAAGAAAAATTAAAAAATAATTTCCTATGAAATATAATCATTACACCATGCATTGAATTGCTATTTGGGTAACACCATCATTTATGATATAACGAGGTTACATGATGCTATCAGAGAAGGACTATAATTTATAACATCCAAGAACTAAATCATGATTAAAAAGTTTCATCATTTGAAAAATTATTTTAAGCTCATATGTAAATCATCTTCATATAAAAAATTTCTAATTTATTTTAAAAATGCCATTTTATATAAGAAATCACATTTCTTTTGAAAAACCATTTTCAATACTAAAATTTACCACATTTTTTTATTTTTTATTTCATAAAAACATGAAATAAATCAAATAATAATACAATATTCATGATGCTGTAAAATGCATTTTTTATATGTACGTTAATAATAAAACATTATTTTTTCCTTTTTCAAAATGTTAAGTATAAAACCAGAAAATTGATTATTTTTTAAAAAAATTTGAATAATATTCCAAATAAAAAATTTTACATTATAAGGACTATATATAAATAATAATATAAAAATATCAAGAATAATGACAATGATGAAATAATTTTTAAATTAAATCGAAAAAACTTCTAAAATAGATTTTTGGATGAATGTATCCCTTTCAATAATGAAATATTTGAATCGGAAAACTCATTAAATAAAAACATTAAAAAAATAATTTAATATCATGATAATAGATAAAATTTATGATATAATATTTAAATGGTAGTGGATACTCCTTAAAATATAATAATGGTATATTACATTTGGATATGCCTCAGTGAAAGTATATTGAAAAGAAGTTCCTTACGTTGAGTTGGACTATTCATTTGTGTCCTTATATACCTAATTACTAATACTTTTTAATTATTTTCATTATTGAGATCCTTTTAAATCCTATAATTTTATTTATTTTAATTATTACAGTTTTTAACCAAATACTAAAACAATTAAAATTACGTTGAGTGTTTTTACCATATTAAGATTATGTGTCAAAAATAAAATTAATAGTTTAACTATGGTCAAAGTGGTAAAAATATAAAAATCTCAAAAAAATAATCATTAAATAATTGTAAAATTTATAAATAAATTATACTATAAAAATAACAAATGATGGTTTGTAAAAATTTACCAACTGTACAATCATGGATATGGTAGGTCATACGAATTCATGAGTACTGTTCTTATCCTTCATATATCATTATGGAAAGAAGTTATGTAACATTTAGAATTCCATAATGATAATTATTTTAATTTTTTTGAGAATATAAAATTATTTATTTATATATATAATTCTTGTGATGTAAAAGGCATTACATCTAATTGAGGAGGCGTTTGTCCACACGTCCCTGAAAGACATTAAAACTTGTCATTTGGGTGTGTGAGAGAGTATTAATGAAAAAAATATATTTTATTTATAGAAATGAAATAATTCAATTAATAACATATATATTTAATTTTTATCACATTTTTCTAATATACCCATACATAATACATTCCGTGTAAACTATAAATTCATCACATTGCTTGGAGGAGGCGGTAGTCCCCACAACCACCAATGATGATATAATATTACCAAATAATAGAATGAATGTAGTTATGACATATATAAAAAATATATACATATTAATATAAATAAAAATTATCAATAGAATATAACAGTAGTTTGTACTGTGTAATTACCAACCATTAGAGGTGGTAATGTAAAAAAAGAACGACATCATTTCAAGTGTATGTAGTTATCTACACAAGAAAACAGTATGTTCATTTCATAATTTATGAATGTGTGTGAATGTGTTGGTAGAACCCTTAAAATAATAACACATCAGCATATTAAAGACACATAGGTTATTATGTAATCGTGATATAATGTAAAATTAATAGATTGTAGATGGAATGAAATTAAAAAAAACCATGTTGGTGAATGTTGTCTCTTCTATGGGAGGCTCCTTTGGGATTACACCAAAGGACATATTGGATGGATTTATGCAAATGTATTACCTAGAGGGTGAAGGGACGGATGTTGGAAGATTATTTTTTCCGGGATTGGTTGTGAAAAATGGGATTGAGAGGGGAAAATAAGTGAGGGGATGAGTGTCTTTTAATAGTGAAGAAGGAGTGTTATTCCTATAAATATAAATAGTTAAAACACCATTGGGATGCATTCCTTACATCTTGTGAAGAAAATAATTTTTTACTTTCTAGAAAAGTATTTATATGGTCGAATCATTTCTAGCCAATGAGTTTTTAGATGTTCCTAACTAATTTGTTTTCATAACATTTATTTTTAACAAATAAGTAAACACATTTTTTTCTTAATTACAATAATTAATTTAATTTTTTTTCACTAATATGTTTTTTGTCTGAACAAGGTTGACCGTATTATAAATTATAAATTATTCGGATTTCTAAAATGGATACTATTTTACAAAATTGCAATATCATATGTGTCATAAATTAATTTAAATTTGACTGAATGATGGGATGAAAAAGGATTGTTTTAAAGATAAAATGTTCCAAAATTTAGATATGATTTTACATCTAAACCCAATGTGAAATTATTTCCAAATACATCAATTGTTCTATCTGATATACAGTTGATCTCGTTATACTAATAAATGATCAAAATATTATTTCAATATATAAATAATTACCCAATTAAGTAGTTTTCAATTTAAATTCAATGTTGTTCACAATTGATCAAAAAAAATGAAACTACTAATAAAGTTATCAAAACATCATCCAACAACAATATTGTGTATTTCTCTTAAAAAAATGTTTCTTTTTTTCATATAAGTATTATTTATGTTTTAGAATTTATTTCTTGAGAAAATTTTCCATCAAATGGATGAAAAATCCATACAAAATAATAACATAAATAGTAAATTAAATTTTATTATAACTCTATATTGTGTTCCATGAATGATTTAAGAGAAACCCGTTGGTCTATGTCATGTACACTATTAGAGATTGTGTCCCTTTTAAGGTAAAATCACTATATGGTTTATAAATATTAATAATTATTAGAAGGATTAATTCAATCATTAGTTGGGTTTTTACTATCATACCATATATGATTTAATAAGAATATCACATCGACAATTTATTGAAATTTTTTATTGAACCCACTATTGTAGTTGATATCACATTCTTTTTACGTGCATGTTTATCCTTTAAATGTCGTCGTGATTGTACATTGATCTTTTTTAGGTCATATTAATAATATTAATAATTATATAAAACATAAATATATCAACTATATATAACTACAGTAATATATAATAGGTTGGTAAAAAATTATTTACACCATCTTTAGAGACCTTATGACTTACATACTCATGAATGGTGTTTTCAATTTTCGATGGATAAAACAATATAGAGGAAATAAATCAATTACTTATATAAAATAAGTATTATTTCACGTATATAATATATATAAAATATATAGACACTTATTTCCATCCATTTAAATAGGAAATGTATGATAAACCACATCTCAATGTGAAGGCTGTAGTCCGCACATTCACAAGAGATATGTTATTATTTTACATTAGTTGGGATAAAGGTGTATAATGGTTGTTTCATCTTCATAATTACCATATGGTATAAAAATTACAGTGAGTTCATTATTTTCTAATTGACTCAAAATAATTAATAAAGGTGTATTAATAATTACATTTGAAACATATAGTTAAGAGATATTCATCTTTATTGAGAAACCATTATTGGAATCCAAAATATATGATGATAGGATTAACTTTTGTAATACAAGAAGCCCTATAATGAAGATAATTTATCTAGTATGGAATTAGGGTCTGAAATTTATAGATATATGGTTTTTGAGGATCCCTTTATAACTGTCTGGGCGATCTTACTTAGAATTATTTAATATATTAAATTATTATCCAATAATTTTCATGGAAAAATAACGAAACATTAATGTAATTTTAATATGTGGAACAAAATAATCCAATAAATATAATCTGATAAATTTTTGATATTCTTTTATCTTTTCACAAATATCTTTTATGTTTAATAAAAAAGTTGTTTAAGAAAATTACCCTAATACCAATGTTATCTATGTTTTATGTGTCATGAAATGTACCATAAATTGACAATGATTTATATTTATACAAATTTAACATTAAATTTAATAATTATCAAAATTTTATGAATTATAAATAATATAATAATTTATTATTGATTATAAAATATAATTAACATAACTTTTGGAAATAATAGAAATATTATAATAAAAAATGTTTAAAACGGCTGAAAACTGTTGTCAAAAAGAAATTTATTCAAAAAGAAGGTATATTTGGTCAGTATATAATCATATAATAATTTTTAAAATTTTTTAAATATAATTATATAAGTCAAATTATTATTACCCCTTGGTTAAGAATTTTTTACGTTAAATGTGGTAATGAATTTTAAAATTATAAACTGTTATAAATTTTATAATAAGGTCAATGTTGGCTCATAAATTTCTTTTTGAAATAATTTGGACAATTTATTATTCTACATGACCACGTTATAAATTTTTATTATTTAAAAATAATTTATTGAAATATATTTATTATAAGATACTATTAATTTAATTTTAATCATCGTCAATTCCTTCAAATCCAAGACCCAGAATGTTTTATGGAGAATCCTTCTGCATTGGATCTGATGTCTTGGTCAGGCCAAGGATCTTGATGTTGCGGTTTCACAGGCCTATAGGAAAGAAAATAAGTTTGAAAATGTGATATAAAATCTAGAAACCATGGAAGTAAGTACTATGCGGCCGTCAAGATTACCATTTATTATGCGTCACTTCTGGATGAGGACATGAATGTTGTAGTCCACTCTTGTCATTGTAAACCCCATTTTAATGATTGAACTGTGTTTTATTTTATTTTGATAAATTTTATATGGCCAAAGATCTAGACCCTACACATTTCCTATGATGTCATTTTAAGAATAATTGAAATTAATAGACATTTAAAACAACATTACTACAAAGTAGTTTTAATATAATACATTCACACATGTATTATATGACATTTTCATCATCATAAGTAATGGAATAAATTGAATTTTGAAAATAATGCATTTATATATCTTGAAAATAAATGGCATGTTTTTCTTACTAGATTCACATGTATGGTTTTAATGTTTTATAATCATTTATGGTCAATATTTTATTATTAGAAATTAAATATAAATTACCATGATATGAAATTAATTCTAATTTTAGATAAATATTTAGAGTGAATTTTTTTTTACATCCTTATCCAAAAATAATAAATTGATTGAAAATAATACATTTTTTTCATGATGTTTTACTAATATTAGAAATTTCAACATTAAATAAAAATTTAACCTAAGGAAATATTTATTAATTATGGATGATTATGGAAGTTATAAGCTCGTTCGGTAGAATAAAGAGAAGCTTTCGATTGAATTTGGAGCCTTGTCACATTGGTTTCAAGTATAATTACCACATTTTACCTTTATCATAGTAAAATTAATTTCTATATATACTATTCGTAATTACCAAAATTTAATTTTAATGTATTTTCTAAACTAAATTTTGTTAGTAAAAGATTTGAAATCCCATATACAAAATTCAATTCATTGAATAGGTGGAATTTAATTTAAAATCTCATCTTTAAAAAGCAATGAAAAATGGTTTTCTAAAAATATAATTTTATATAAAATTTATGAATAAAATTTATTTTAATAAACACATTTAAATTATAAAAAATATTATAGAACTAATTTTACCTTGAAATAAAAAAAATTGAAACATGTAAATTCTTGCAACAAAATCGATAGTTTTCAATAATTTTTTTTATAATTCCTTTTAAAATCAACCATTAGAGAAATTATAGAAAATAATCACACTCAGATAATTTTGAAATTGTAATTTCAAAATTGATTCTTTTTTGATAATATAAAATTAATAAAAAATAAATATATTATCTAAAATATTATACAACAAAAATATATGAAAACAAATTATTTAGAAAAATTTTTTCTGAAGAATAAAATGATATTATTAAATATTGACTTCATATTTTTATAATTTTGAAAATAAATTACATATATATTAAGACTATATATATATATATATATATATATATTAAATAAATATTATTCATTCCCACCAATTTAACGGATATGTTATAATTATTAAAATATAAAAAAATTGTGTGTTTATTTTCGGTGTTTTGGGTTGTTTATTTTATCTAACATAGTATAATTTGAAAACCACATGGTGTTACATTATGAAAATATAATATATTTCACCAGTACAAATTAAAATTTTACTTGGTTATAAATTTTTTAACATTTAAAATTTCATTAACTTAAAATACATATTGAAAAAATTGTTAATAATAATTTCTCAAGAAAATAAGGATATAGAAATACAAAGGACTTATGGAATGAAAAAATCATTGGTTTACAAATAGAAAAACATCACTGTGATGTGAAAATATAGTAATGGGTGAAATATTAATGTATAAATTATGATGGATAATAATAGGGTACATTGATCCAAATAAAATGAATGATTAGGAAAAACATACTAAACACAATGACTTAAAAAATTAGTTTTTATATAGAGAAATAATTTATCATAAATGAATATTTTTGATTTTTTTGCATAAATATAAATTTCATAATGGGGAGGAAATAATTTTCGAAATAGAAAATAACATAAATATATTTATTTACGTGGGACATATAATTCCATTCATTAATCTTATTCCACCACAATCACATCTTTAATTTCAAATGATGAGTACTATAGATGGTTTTCATCATCTAGTATCAATATAATAAAAACATATGAGATAAAATTATATATATAACGATTAAAATATATTCCAATTATCATTATGAAAATTTGAAAAATTTGCATGAATTTGAAAAATGAATAAATGGTAAAATAATGACATAATATGTAATTTTTTTAACTAAATACTCAATGGTTTAACATAGATAATTCTACAGGTTCATATACCTAAATCACAATTAACCTTAATAACATCAACATTAAAACATCATTAAACTATAATGTGATCTTATTCCATTCAATATATGTTTGAAAATATTTAATTTTAATCTTTTAAAATAATCTTTCATGTTAAACCTAAGGGATTAATTTACCTAAATATATGAAACATATCCCAAAAAATCATTTATCAGAAATTTAAATCATTTTATAATCCAAAAATATAGAAAAATGAAAAAAAAAATCATGAATCAAATTTTGATACTAACATTAGAGGTATTATTATTCATTATTATAAATATATTAGAAATAATATTCTTCTCAATAAATATCTTTTATTATATATTTATTGATAATATATTAGCATCAAATAGACCATAAATATGTTATCCTCCAAGAAAATATTATCTCAATGAATTATTTAATAATCAATATTTTATTCGTCAAATAACACAGTATATTCATCAAATCTCCTGAAAATACCAAATCATAAAAACATAGTATATTTATTTATTCTTTTGATTTTTATAATAAATCATAATCATCTAAACCCATGATTATTTCAATAACTCGTATCTCAACATTAAATGATAACCATAGTAATTCTAAAAATTAAAACTATCTATCTTTAATAAAAAAAATCAAAATAGAAATTTAATTCCATATACATAATAATTCATAAAAATTACTAAATATAAACAAACAATAAATTCTTCATTAAATAATTAGATTGTTTTCAATTTATCGTAACTATCAAATTTATTGTGTCAACATTAATAATGTCGTCATAATAACTAAACATTATAATATCATCATTAAGAATATATCATTGGTAATATATCACTCAACCATGTGTTTTCCTTATAATATTACCTAAACATTAAATCAAATTTCTATGATACATGTACCATTAAATGAATGATTGAAAATACTTATTGTAATACTTCTTCATAACAATGAATAAATGATTCATGATTCTTGTAAAAAATTAATTTTGATAACACTTCATTGAAACTATTTCTGAATAATGTTACATAATAAAAACAATACATTTTCATCAATGACTATAATAGTATAATCATTTATTTGGTATAGGAGTAAACCCTTGGATTATAGATTTTACTTGGGTAAAACCCATATTCACTACATATAAGACATGGAACTATTTTGATAAAATAATGATGAAAATTATAACCTTCCATCAATCTCTTCAATTCCATATATAAATTTCATTGTATATTTCTTTTTTTCCAAAAAAAATCATTTTGTTTCATTTATAATTTAGTAGAGTGTTTAATCCCAAATTATCAACAAGTCGGAATCTATATCTTCTTTCCCCCAAAGAAATTATGAAAATATTACTTTCTCTTATTAATCATTATAGGAAATTCATCCATATGGTGCTTAATAATCATATAACATGATAGATTATTACTAATAATAACATGGTTTCACATTCCAATATTGTTTCATTTGGTTACTCATGAAGAAAATCATTACATTTTTAATCAAATTCAACATTAACATGAATCCTTATTGTTGTGATGAAGAGTCTGATGACTGTTGGCTCGCGATATCTAGGGTTTACACTACTCGGTGGTTATGTTAACTGCGGATCATCAAGATTCTAATCTATCATGGAGGATTTTGATCCTGAATGCGGATGAGCATAAAAATTTCGTGAATCCAAAGTGAAAAATGATGATGCCATGCCGGTTTAAAGATCTAGAGGGATAACTTTTTTTGAAGCACTAAAAGGATCAGACCTCTGCAAATATGTTGCGATGAAAACCCCACTATGAAAGTGACTAAAGGATGGTATATTTGTAGTGGAAGATGGTCATGAAGCCCTACGACAATGATCACAAATGTGTAAGTTCTCATTTATGGGTAGAGTTTCTTAAATAAAATGGGATAAACCTTGGTCCACTAATGAGTTTATGAATAGGATTGTCCATGTCTAATGTTTCTCCAGCTAGAAGCTTTTGCCAATCAGAAGGGGATACTTCCAAATGCTCCATAGATACCAGGATGAGCTCGATAGAGTCTAGAACCTAAGAAATATTCATCTTAGACCTGGTGTGCAATGGAATTTCGGAATATAGAAATTCTTTAAATCCTCATACCTATAGGAATAATATAGAAAATTTTTGGGTTAGACATGATGGTCTGAGCTAGTTTTTCTGGAACCCCAAGATACTATAGGATTTAGTGTCTAGTATTGGTAATCCTCTCAAGATTGACCAACGTACATTAAATTTTGAAATTGGATTATTTTTTAAATAGTTATGGTTGAAGTTGATTTGGACTCTAAGCTAATGGAAGTCATCTATTTCAATTATAAAGATTAAAAAATAGAGGTCTGGGTGGAGTGTGAGTGCAGGCCACCATTCTGTGATCTGCGTAAAATTTTCGGACATTCTATGATGAACTATATAGTTATGAAGATCCAAATTTCTCAGCCAAAGGATGATGGATGGACTGAAATTAGAATGGATAAGAGGGGTAAAATGTTAGCATGGATAAGTCTGATCCACATATAAAAAAGACAGAGATGTGGGTAAAAAAGCTAGTCATGTGAGTGAGGCATCGGGTAAGAATTGGCATCTACATGTGGACGAAGAATACGAGGCCATCCTAGAACAAATAATTCAAGAGTAAATTGAACAATTAGTTCTAGATACTTTTGATCAGTCCCATGATCTCTTGGACGGTGCATATTTTAGTGCCCCAGATTCTGGACACTCTAATGCAGGGATTAAGGATACACCCAGTCAGAATGTCTTGGGATCAGAAATGGTAAACTTCCTACTCACAATGTAAGAAAATTTTTGATGCTTTAGCTACACATGATACAACAGATGATGCTGTTAGAGACTCATTTATAGAAATCAAAAAATATACTTGCACTAGGATGCATTCAAACTACCATGACACAAAAGAAAATGGGCAGCCTGATGACAACAATGATTCAACCGTTGATGCTACCATATCTCTCATGGATGAGGGCCCCAATAATGGAACTACACATTCACATGATAAGGGTGAAAAGGAGTAATTGGCTAGTAGATCTAATGATGGGAATCCCTTAAACTATACTACTTTGTCCCCCTAACTAAAATCTCTAGTATGAGACCTCATCCTTGCATAGACTCGACCAAAGAGAAAACAATTACATTGGAGGTTCAAAATCACTCGATTACATACACTACCATTGTGTTGAACACTCTGGATCCTATTATTATGATTCATATAATAATTTCTTAAAAACATTTAAGGGACAGTCCCCTTGACATTACTCTAAATGATGAGGTATTGGAAACAAACCAACCCACTACAAATGTAGGTGATTCTTACATATCTTTCGTTTCTCCTACTAGTATGCATGCATGATAATCCTCTTTGACATCTTAATAAAATTGTCACAAGATCAGAAAATAATTAGGGTTTGGGTGGCTCAAATAATAAAAAGGGATGTTCTGTATCCAAAGACAGGTTCTACTAGATTTATTTTTGTAGAACTGTTAGGGCATTGCCAAAAATGGTACTTATAATGTTCGTAATATATTCCTTTTGACTCATCACCTTAAATTGTTTGTTATCACTAAACCAAAAAATAACTTTTCTTCAATGTTTATGCACCTTTTTTTACTTATGGTTATAATTTTTTAGGTGCATTCAAGGAGGGTAATATTGTTGATTGTCAGTGGGTTTTTTATCATGTTTCCTTACAAAATGTTCATGTTTTAAAAATCTCTGAACAACTGTTCACTTGCGAATTTCCCTAAATGGTTCTCAAATTTTTGGTACCATGATTTACACAAAGAATAGATATAAGGATAGAAGGACCCTATGACATGATCTTTATGGTCTAGATAAAAGCATTCATGATCCCTGGATTGTGATCAGTGATTTTAATTATATTTTTTCCTCTAGTGAAAAAATTGGACCATCCCACTCTCCCATTTCCTCCATGGAATTTAATAATACAATTGAATATAGTGACATTGTAGAAATAAACCTTACTGGTTCCAATTTCACATGGTATAGAAGAAATTACAATAGGGTTGTTTCTAGTAAATTCAAAATATCCTTCACAAATATCCCTACTCTTGACCCTTGGGACACTATTTCTAGCACCACCTTGCCCAAAATCAATTACGACCATCATCCCATTCATGTAAGTATTTTCACCAAAAATGTGAAATCCAATCTTCCTTTGGGATTCGGTAATTCTTGGTCAGATGATTGGGAATGTTATGAAATAATAAAATGGTTTTGGGATTCTATGAATCAACTCAATGATTATTTTTTTTGTTACCAAATTAAAGCATCTCAAGATATGTCTCAAAGGATGGTTTAGTGATAAATATAAACAAATGGACGAGGAAGTTTCTAAAATTGTATATGATCTTATACAAATTCAAACCTCTTACAGTAGCATTAATTTTTCCTTGGACACACAGATTGAAATTAACACTTCCATGAAACTTAATTCTATCCTTACTATAGAGGATAACATACGAAAACTAAATTTTAAAACTATATGACTTTCATATGGTGATAGAAATATAAAGTTATACATTTCTATTTAACATATCAGAATGGTCTCCAGAACTATTTCTCTTCTTAAGGATAATGATATCATCATTACCTTGGAAGCATGCATTGGAGATCATGTGGTCTCATAGTTTGATTGTATATTTAATGGTCCAATCATCTGCAAAGACCTCCTTTCTATGGTTTATCCAGATATGGTGAATGAGGAATACAACGTGTTTCTTCTCAGCATACCACATGATCATGAAATAAAATACACTATCTTCAACCATAATCCTAATAGTTCCATGGGCACTAATGTTTTCAATAATAGTATTTTTCGACAATATTGTGAGATTATTCACACAAACTTTTGAAAACTAGTCGAATCCTTTTTTTTCTAATGGTAATCTTCCTCATGGTCTAAATTCCCAATTTTATACCCTAATTAGAATGGTGGATAATGCCTCTAAAATTATACTTTTCCGACCAATGTCACTTGTTAAATGTATTTATAAAATCAAGAATAAAATGATTTCCAATAGAATTTTATTTTTATTGAGTATAATATTTTCATGGAATCACTTTGGTTTCATCCAAGGGAGGTCTATAAAATATTGCAT
Source organism: Viscum album (assembly GCA_963277665.1). NCBI lineage: Eukaryota > Viridiplantae > Streptophyta > Magnoliopsida > Santalales > Viscaceae > Viscum > Viscum album. The sequence goes on along the minus strand of OY728140.1, from coordinate 1,016,173,433 downwards.
CTAACTATCCTCTGAATGTACCAATGCCCTAAATAACTCTATCAGAAGATGAAAAATTTCCATTAAACTTGATAATATAAAATCAATTGATACTATTGATTTGGGATTCATATTCAAATTTCTTCAGTCCGTTTGTTTTAATAGATTATTCAACTACAGTTTAAATTCCTTATTTACTTCGTTATAAAACTATTTCACGTTCATTGGTTCCCCAAAGGGTTACATTAAATGCACCAAGGGAGTCGGAAAAGTTGATCCCCTATTTACCATTATTTTTTCTATTATGGAGGATTATCTAAGAAGAATGCTCACTTGCCTTGTGGATCAAAACAAGCTCACACATATTCATGCTTCTAGAAACATAAAAGTGGAAACTCATCTTCTTTTTGCTGATGAAAACATTTTATTTGTGAATGGAGACAAAAAATAATGTCCAAATCATAAAATATACCTTATCTCAATATGAAGAATTTTTCTTTCAGTCTATAAGTTGGAAAAATCGTATGTTATCTTTGGAAATTTTTTTCATCTAATAGAAAAAATAATATCAATTATAGTCTAGGAATAAAATTAGGATCTTTCACCTTCACCTACCTGGGAGTTCCTATAATTTTGGTTAGACCCACATCCATATACTTTTCCAAGATTGTTGAGTAGATCATTAAGATAATTTACTCTTAGAAGGGTATGTCCATTTCAATGGCTGGTAGGATCTGTCTGATAAAGTGTACTATTGTTTCTTAGTTGGTCTAGTCAATGATGTTATACAAATGTCCTTTTTGTATTCTGACGAAAATCAATGTTTACGTAATTTTTTTTCGACTGGAAGTATTTTTGAAAGGTAGTTAGACACAATCCCCAAGGCTACCTATTATAAACATTTAAGGAAAGGGGGACTTGGAATCAAAAATCACATACTTTTTAATTATTCCCTTGATGCAAGACTCACCTAGAATATAATCCACAACAATTCATACTCCATTAGTTTATAAAAAAAATTTCCTTTCTATGTTAAGGAATGGAAATTTGATCTACATTAACTCCTCTATCTGGCCTGCCATTATGAATTATTGGGCTAATATTATAAATAACTATAGATGGATGGTATGCATGGACTTCTCCCTGAGTATTTGGATGGATAATTGGTCTAGAACACACCTAGTTTCTATGGTCTCTCCTAATTCTATTCAAAAAAATAAAAATACTTTAAAAAAAGATGTTTTGAAAGCCTGTTTCTGCAATTTTTATGATAACATCGTCCATGTGATAGATAACTACGCCTTCACGAATTCTGAGGATTTACTTATCTTGGAACATCACCAAAATGGTATTCATGATTCTAAAAGATTCTATAAATACAATTTCTCAAATTCTGATCTTGATTTTTATAGGTTAAAATCTTTTTTCAAACCCTGGATTAAACCCTCACGGTTTACTCAAGTTTGGCATCTCTCTATTAACTGTGTCCCCACTGAGGCATGTCTTCAGTCTTTTGGGGTATGACATTGGTCCAGGTGTTCCTTCTGTTATCATCATAGGGAGCATACTAACCATCAGTTCTTATCATTAGCTACAACGTCTACTCTTTGGAATTATATTGCTGACATTTTTGACTGCAGATGGATTCTCATTGATAATATCATCTTAAAATTAAAATGATGTGTGGATCTACATATCTCTCAAAAAATCAGGAACCTCTTCCTTAATACTACTGATGAACTTATCAATGTTATATGGTATGATAGAAGTTATATTCTTCACAAAAATTTCTCATTCAATGTTAATGTAGGTTGGATGCAAATTATCATTGAAATCGATGAGTCTGCTTTGATATAGAATGCTCATTGTGACAACAATGTTAGTGAATTTGAGATCCATCATCTCCTTCGGATTGATGGGATTTACAAATAGATGAGGCACACTTTGGAGGTTTTATTGGAAAGCCCTGCTCCTAGGATGGATCAATGTTAACGTGGATAGTGCCTCCAAAGGCAACTTGGGACCCATGGGATGTGGTGTTATCTCCAGATACTACTTTGGTCAGTGTCTTTGGTGCTTCTTTGGAAGCTGCAGTATTGCGTCATATCTGGAGGGGTAAATGATGGGGGTGATACCTTCCGTCAATATTGCGGAGAAAAAGGGAAGTAACTATATTAGGATTGAAATTGATTCAACCACTATAGTTCATGCCATTTTGGAGGGAGTGGTGAATCTTGTCTGGCCTCTGACCACCCATTGGATAAACTGCCTTGATTCGCTTATGGTGACTAACTGCATTTCTACGCATTCCTTTCATGTAGTGAACATGATTACTGATGGTCTTGCTAATAATGGAATCAACCAGGACATAAATTCGAAGGAAGAATTGCGGTTTGAATTTCTTAACCATTATGATAATGATTTTAATAAAATACCCTATTTGAGACTTATGTAGTTCTCTTTTTCATTTTTAATAAAATGAGTCTCGGTCTCTGACTGATACACCATAAACATTATTCCCCCTGCTTGCTTCCATTGTCAAAAAACTGAAATCATTTTTGGAGAAATTATTTCCATATTTTGAAATCATATAATAATAAAAAATATATCATTTTACATATAAATCATGGAAAATTATCATTTATTATTTCATCACACACTATCAACATATCGGATTCTGAAACTTCTGTCCTCAAATTTCATTATCGAAATCCTTCTTTATCTTATAAATTGTGTCAATAAAATCACTCATTCTGAGGTTGTAAATTAATTATTATGATATAATATTGTAAATAATACCACGTATTTTCAATCCATAATATTTTTCATTTGGTTAGTCATGAGGAAAATCATTCCATTATATATCATATTCATCATTAAATGGAATCATCCGGGTTCCATCCATAGATGAAAGAAATAATGTCTAGTTTGAGAAACTATAGAGATATTTAAGAGTCATATTGTTATAAAAACACACCATTGGAAATACTCATATAAATATAATCAAATACGTCATAACAGTTTATAAATAAATTTAGAGTCACCCCATGAATATTCCCTTGGCGTGTCAATCTATGTTTATTGCTTTATTAAATTAACCAAGTACAATAATACATATTGAAATATAATCAAATAAATCATTTTCGACGATAACAATAGTATATTAATCAAGGGTAAAACCAAATCATAAATTTGAATATTTCATTATTAAATATGTTTATATTATTATAAAACAACATTTTCTACTTAAATACATTATTTCTATATCCTAGGTTCAAAAAGTCTATAAATTGAATAGAAAGAATTTACTCAATATATATTTTTACCTGATAATAAATAATAATTTGATTTATCATATAAGGACAAAAATATTTCTTCAAATGAAATTCTAGAATAAAAAATCCAGACTAACATCAGATTGGCATGTAAATCCCTTACATCATGTATCATATATAAATATATATTTATAAAAAATTTATTACAAAATCCGACACATATATATCAAACTATATTTGATTGACTTATATTTGATACCACCTATTTATCTAAATTTATTAGATTAAAATCATTGCACTTTTGAATAAATTATTTTTCATTCATGCGTGTAAGGATTTGGAAGCCCCAGTCATGTACAATGATAATGGTTTCGAAATGTACTTAAAATCACTAATTATATGAATATAATATATATTTAATATATATATATATTGATAAATGTATGATAAATAAAAATGAAGTATATCCTTCCTGAAGATGGTTCGTCGTACATGCCCAGAAATATTGTTTTTATTTCTCAATAGATTGAATGAAATATAGGTAAATTATTATATTTCATTTTGGAGTCATTATTATATAATATATTTTTATTAATTCTCTCTATATAAAATCCATTTAAATAATATATATAAATAAAATCACATCACATTGAGGAAGTGGTTGTCCAAAATTTTTCCTGATGGATGTTATCATTTTCCAAGAAATGAAAATATGGTAGATATTGATTATTTCATAATATTGGTAAAAATTAATTATATTTATGATACCTTAATTATTTGATAATATATTAAAAATATTTAGATGAGGTACAATATGAAATTAAATTAAAAACGTTGGGTTAATAGTTATACCTCTTCATAGAGAAACCTCAATTGTTAATAAAATTAAGCGTAGAATAGTTGAGATTTTTGAAAGACCATATGATCTTGTTTTTTTTTTATGGAATACAAGAATGTTATATGGTATTTATTGAACAATATATTTAAATAATAACGTTTGAGTAAAATATGATCTATGATTTAATTCAAGAAGAGAGGGGATTGTGACTCATGGATGTAAAAATATTATTAAATTTATCAAAATAATTTTCATCAAAAAATGGATAACTTTTTTTATAAATTTGAATGATGATGTAGGTTATTTTAAATTTTATGTTAAAAAATGTTTATTTTGTAATTATTTATCACCCTAGTAACTTAGTTTTAACTATCCATTAACATTATAGACAAATACCATGACATTAATGTTCTTTACTTTTTTGGGGTCCTCATATATATAATAAAAAGATTTCTGTCCTGTAATTGGAAAATTGTTGAAATTTATAATTATATCCCATTCACATAGATGAAGATATTAATTTTATGCATTTCAAATATTTTAATAATTTATTTTATTACAAATAATTATTATTGTTATTTTAGAAATATATAAAATATTATAATATAAAATGTTCGTAAAACCAATAATATCATGAAAAAATATCTTGTATTTGAATATAGAGAATATGTTTTCTAGATATAATCATTAAATATTATATTTACTTGTTTAAATATAATTTTATAACTTCTAATTTTGGTGAACACGTGGGTTATGCAATTTTAACTATATTAGTGGAAATGAATCATTAAACATTTTTAGTTACAATTTTAATTATAATATTAAAAATGACTCATAAATGAAAAATGGATGAAATTTGATTAAAGTAATACTTATATCTATCCTCTTTCAAAATTTTCATTATTTTCAAATATTGTTTTCAAATATGTTTAAAATAAAATTCTTGTAATATCATTTTAAAAACTATTCACATAATTTGACATTAAATACAAAACGAATGTTATATAATTTTAATAATTTTTTAACATATATAATATGTTTTATATATAATAAAAATTCATTCAGAAACATCAAAACCTAAATAAATTTAATTTCATAGTTTTCCAAAAAATTACCTGAATTTTATTCTTCTATCACCTCAACTATGCCCACATTTCAAAATATGTTATTGAAATTATTTAATTAATTTATAATTTTAAAAAGTTATAACAAAAATGAATCACCAATCTTTCAGATAAAAAATGAATACTAATCATATATTGCCTCTATCCCTTACCAAAAATATTATCGAAATTAAAATAATTAAGTGAAAATTTTTATATATATTTGACATAAATATCAGTAAGGTAAATCTAAAAATAATGTCAAAAGGTAATATTTTTTCATTAAAAAATTGACGTTTCCAATATAAAAAAATTAATTAAATCCCTTTATAAAACAAAAAATTAATATACCCTATATTATTTTTGACATGCAATTTTCAAAAATAATATTGATTGTAAATAATTACAATTTTATACATATCCAGACCATAATTATTATATTATCCAAAAAATATAAATAAAACCCATTTAAAAAATTTATTCTAAATAATATAATAAATTTCTATAAAATAAATACTTATTTCTCAAAATATATCAGTATGTTTTTATTTAATAATATTATTATATATATATTATAACATACTTCTATTCATACCCTCTATCTAAACTTTTATATTATAATGATGAAAATATAATAATATTTTTTGGTTTATTTACACTCAATGTAGCATGTTGTATACATTCATGAACATATAATTATGTTAAAAAATTGATTGTTTCCCATCCATTATAATTGAATATATAATTATACAATCTTTAAAGAAAACTGATATATTTTTTATCTATATCTAATGTTTAATAATTATATCTATAATTATAGTTTTATAATTCATATGTACATAGGGAATACCTATAAAATAATATAGGCCATACCTCGTAGAGATTGTTTTTTAGGTAAAATATTAAATTTTAACACATAAATGATTATATCTATATTTATGTTCAATAAGATGGTAGATTTGATTTACATAGATTTTATTACATAGAATTTATCATAGAGATCATCTATTCAAGGTAGAGTATATATATTCTTGATCAAAAGATTATTTATAAAATGTTAATCCATGCAAATAAGTGTTGATCCATATTTTTTTTGAAAAAGGGCACTCGTGAACCACTTACTAAAGTACATCGGTATATAAATCCCAATTATAATATCTCTTATAGTTTCTTCTTAACTCTTACAATTTAATTAAATATATTCTATAAAGAATCAATTATGTAGGCAGGGATCCATTTTTTGCGTTTTACATTAAACCCTTCTATATTCTATTAGGGATTTCCAACCCATTAATTATGAAATATAATAGTATATTTCTATGTAATATACATTTGAAAAATGGTAACATCATCTAATATCATTCGATTAAATAATCGTGTATTGTCGGGCATCATGTCCCATATTATTGAAATATCTTCCACATGGAGGTCATAATAAATGAAGCATTGAAACATGATAACGTCAGGATTAATGAGGTGAAATAAAATTGATTAATTGTGGTATTTGATATTTTTTATACTCTAGAAAATATTTTACAAGGAAAATTTATTTAAAAACTCTTTAAAATGTAGATGAATTAGTTCTTCATGAAGTATTTTTACACAAATAAAAATTCGATAATATCTACAAATCATATATTTAATTATTATTCCACTAGAGGATTTATATTATATTTCAATTTCAATTAAATTTGGTTGTGATTCAGTAATATTATAATTTATTTTGATATAAAATTATATGAATAAAGAGAATGAAATAAGGAATTAGAATATCTTGAAAATATATCAACTCTACCACGGATCCCATCAATATCTTTATCTACCTCTATGGTAGATATGGCTACTACCCTATCTTACTCAATCAGTTTGGGAGTTTTTGGTTACTATTTTATTTATTTTATAGAGGTTTGGGGAATTGATTCACATAATCATTAAACAAATTTAACTTGAGGAATAATATTGTGGTTAGATTTTTAGATCAGGAATTATTCTTTTATATAGAATGATGAGCTCCATGTCCTCGGTTTCACAGTTTGGGGATTGGTTTCCAACATTACCACAAATAAAACAGTTCCCTAATCACTGATGTATTTAAATATAATCATTATAACACACTTATTTAACAGATAATATTAAAATATCTACCTACTATTTCACTTTTCATTATTACAGTTATAATACCCAAATTTCCCTTTTCCACCAAAACTATTAAGGGGTTATGAATTCCATCTATACCTTAAGAGAACATTAATAAATATCATTGTATATACTAATGTTATTTTTGATAACACACTTCAAAGTATAGTTTTTAAATAATTAAAGATTTGATTAATTTTTCACTCAATATTAGAGATTTAATTCAAGGAATATATAATGAGTCTTGTGAGAATTCATATAAATGATATAATATATTCAACCACATTTTCCATCATTTCAAAGAATTCCAACTAAATTTTGGTTAACATGGTATCTAGAAAATACACAATAATAAAAATATTCTTGAAATATTCCCATTAAATTATGTGTTCTACCTTCTTTTCTGTTGTGTTCTTATTTATAAACATACATCGGTCAAACTCATTTTTATTATGATAAGAAACTAATGTAACATTCTCATTTTCTCAGCACTAGATAATTAAAAATATACTTTCAATTTAATTTTTTACAATACTCAGAAACCATTGGATTGGAAATCCTGTTAAACATGGTCTGATGTTGTCTCAATAAATAATCAATATTTATTTCATCCTTAATTGGAATGTTAGAGAGTGGAAAATATTTTTGGTTACTACCAAATACATAAAAAGGTTTGCTGAGAATTTTAATGAGATTTCATATTATATGATGAATAAAATCAGGTTTCCCATTTTTAAAATATAAACACAATCCATTTCAACCTTTTCTTAATTTTTGAATTTGTTGCCAATATTTCCATACCTAATGGAACATATTGATCAAGTATTAATAATTTAATGAATTTAAATAGAAGAAAACATTAAACATGGCTGGAGGATTTAATTAATAGTGTGTATATGTTATCCTATGAATATAATGTGTTTTATCATGATTATCCTACGTAATTTTGCTATGAGTTTCTATAGCATAATTAGATAAAATTGTATTCAAGAAAATTTAAATGGATTTTATTTTTAAGGGGTTTAATGAATTAATTTCCCCCAGTAGTGTCAAATTTGGTGTGAAATTTTGATGTTTTGGATTTAAAAATGAAATGATTGAGTTACTAAATAATCAACTCTTTTTAGGAATATTACCACATGGCACAAATTTTTGAGAGTCAATATCTGGATTTCATTGATATAAAGTTATGAAATTTCAGTTACAACTAGAAATATTCCAAATTAAAAAAATTATTGATTTAATCCTATACAAGGAATAATCTATTGAGTTTTTACTATTTTTATACAAAAATAATACTAAATATAAATAATTTAATATAAAATACAAAATATTTCAGTAATACATATTAAATAAATACAAGATAGTAATGTTGTAAATAATAAATTAATCTCATATGCAATATAACACATCTCATAAAGAGTATCTCATTTGATGGACATAATGGTTTAGTGTTTTATAGATTAAATACATAATCAAATTTTTTTCATAATAGTTCAATAAATTCTTCCATATATGTTATCCGCTATAACCTTCCTTAAACATTTCAAATTAATTAGTTATTATCAAAGCATTGGAACTATAAATATAAAATTTATGTTTTCAAATATGATCATTGAGGCAGTCACATATAATAATTTGAGATCATGATTTAAAAGTGAAAAATAATTTTACAAATAGGTGGATTCATAAATAGAATTCATAACATTAAAATTTAAACCATATGATAAATTTAGATGAAATAAATTAAACAATATAGAAATATGGAAGATCATTATTTGAAATTTTTTTGTTTGATTATAACCATTATTCCAATGAAAATTTGAACAAAACTCATTATGTCCATGCATGACAACACGAGTGAAAAAATTATTCCCACTCATGTGTAAAAAACATATTACATCCAAAATAGATAATTTTATGAGACATAAAATTTATTGATTGAATTAGAAGGGTGTTATAAGACCCTTATCATCATCATTTATATATATGTATGCACAATAAATTTAAGCAACATTATATCTAATGAAAATGTTTTAAACAAGATCAATTTTATTAAACGATTGAAATTTACATCAAATAACATTAACATAATAAATAATGGGATATCGAAAATATATTTTCTATAAATGAATTTCTCTAAAATAATATAGATATTATTATAAAAAGTTCCAGCCAAATATGTAATCTAATTCCCTACATTATTTGAATAAGATCATGTTTAGTATATTCTAAAACATGCACACCATGCATCAAAAAACAATGACATAATATATTTTTATATAAGAAATCTATAAAAAATTAATTAATTTTAGAATTAATAGGTTATAATAAATAATTAAATATATGGAAAAAAATCTTCATCAATATAAATTTATTGATTTATTCTTGGGAAATAATATTTAATTTTTTTTTAAATTTTATACTTGCAAATATATTTTTATTCTTAAATGTGTTTCATATATTTTTTTTCATAAAATATTACACTTAATTATAGTAAAATTTCGATTTTTTACATAATATGTTTAAAATTGTGAAATGATTATATTAAAAATAACATTAGTTGAATTATATGGATTTTTCTAAAAGGATTAATTTAACAATGAAGAATAAATAAAATTTAATTTTTAAAAAACTAAAATTTTCATTCATGTATTAAAAAAATAATTTTTTTGAATTTATTTTAAAATTTAATTATTTATCTTCATTATAAAGATTCTCATTAATTTCATCGTAATAAAATCAATGATTGTTATTGTTATAGAGACAATTTTGTAAAAAAATAAGCATATTTCTGGAAAAAAATATTTTTTCATTCTTTAAAATTTTTATAAGTGTAACTACTACTTAATATTTTGATAAAAATTTTAATGCTTATTCCATGTATTCAATCATAAAGTCTAAAATTCCTAACAAATTAACATTTTCATACTTAATTAATAGAAACATTATTAAAATTTATGTCACCACTATAGTGGGAAAACAATTAGAGAATTGTTAAAACTATTATATATGGCCCAAAAATCTTCCATGAGTATGAAAATATTTAATTGAATGAATATATTTCTAATGAACCCATAAAATATTAAAAAAATATAAATTCTGATTTTATGAGTTTTAGATAAATTCCATTCTGTTATTTTATTGAAGGAATAATTTCGAAATGTATTCTAATTTATTTTAATTGCACAAATTTGTTTTCACAATTATAAAAAGCTCACATACACGTTTCTAAGAGGTAATATTTTATTAGAACAGTTTTTTATGATGGAAATTTATTTTTATGATTTATTGATGAAAATATTATCTAAAATTAAAACCCAACGACGACACAAAACATGTTCAAGTTTCAGAAAAATCAAGTAAATGAATTTAAAACATAAAAGGTAATATTTTTTGATGTATTATGATGTCATCCTAATTTTTTAGATAAATTTTATGTATTGATTTTTAGTAGATGTTTACATTCAAATTAAATTACTAATTTTTTATTTTATAAATTTGATATATACACGTAAAAATGAAAAAGGTTTATATAAATTTTATATTAAATATTTTTAAGTGATTTAAAATTCATATAAGTTTTATGTTCTACAATGAAAGAGTAATATTGACTGTCTTTTCATATACATTCCCATTATGGGTAAATTTTAATTTTATTGTATCCTTGTTCTGGCCATTATATAAAAATCATTGTTATAGTGGCAATAATTGTAAAGGTCAATTGAGGCTCAAAAAAAAAGATATGTTTTAAATCAAAACTGAAATTTGTATAAATTTCATTGGTTGGGATTATTTATATATATATTCATCATATATTACAAATATATCAACTTGTTTCAAATTTTCCTTTAATAAAATTTACCATATTTTTATACTTTATGAAATTACTAGGATACTCACCCCCTCAATTATAAAATGATACCCCCTTATCTTCCTCACAATTAATTATCCAAATAGATCAATAAACAACTATAATGTAATATTTCTAACATACTTTGTTACATTATAATAGTGATGGTATTCGTTTAATAAAACCTCATTGGCCATTATTGATTGATGAAAAAGGTTTTTCAGGAGACAAATTATTTTACTAGAAAAATATAATATAATTGTAGATAAATATTAAATAAATAACATTATAATCCATCCCATAAATGTAATGGATTATTGTATTAGGATACTCGATAAAAAAATTTATTTAGTTATATTCTTCGTCATATCACATAATGTTTTCATTTTCCCCCATCTTGAAAGACACTACTTAAACCCCTTCTGCATATCATCTTGAATCGAAACAAATGAAATGAAGATATTATATTCCCTATAAATTTAATCAAGGGAGGTATCATTTGATGATTATATTAAGGATTATGCTAAAAAAGTTCATTTTATCATTAAATAACATAAAATTTAATTTTCCTTTTTATCATCGATCATAATCATTAGTCATGGAACAAATCTATGTCAGTACAAGAAAATGAATCATAGGAATTAGAAATCATCATTAATCAATAATAAAAGTTGAGTTCAAATCATAAGAATAATAACATATAATAATAGCGGGGAATAAATAAAAATTATAAACAAATTATATGTCATGGTTAATGACGAAGACATTAAAATCATATTATATTATTCATCAAGACATGTTTATAATATCATAACATATTCTGAATAACCTAGTACTTCCCATATTGGTATATGAATCCCATGTTATATATCATTGTCGGTAAATCACATAATCTTAATTCCCCTAATTTCTTCATTATATATCATTTTTACTAAATTTATTACAGTGGTATATTTTTTGAGACATCCTATAAAATTAAGAGAACTCTAAATGTGAGTTCCACTTGATCTTAGATCATTCATCACATAATCCTAAAATAACACATGAATTGAATTTTTCATCCTAACCATTCTATCAATACCATACAAGTACTTACAGATATATTATAGGGATGGTATTATTGGATCATATCCCCATTAATGAATAATTAATACTAAATGAAACAATAATTTTTGAATATTTATTTAAATGATCTCATAAATATTTCATGAGCACAATAATATTATAATTTTAAAATAATATATTATCTATTTATATGTTTTAATGAAAACGACCAAATGTTTTCTTATTTAAATGAAAAATTGAATCATTCATTGGGAAATTTAGATCATTGATGCATTATAACGAGGGTTTTTATATTCATATTTGGTTTTTAAAATAAAATATCCAATCAATATTTTCCATTTAAGGTCAAAATTACCGCTTTCGGAAAGATAAATTATTATTCTAATGAAATATTTGTATAAAAATTCCTATTTATGTAAAAGACAAATTAAAATAGTTATGGTATATTATCAATTAATTTATTTATATCATTATAAAAACATGGATATAGAATAAAAATATTATCTAAAATACTGAGGATAAAAATAAAAGAATTTTTTATAACATTTTTTAAATAATTATTTATTCCAAAGAGGTGAGCGTAATACTAAATAATTGATATTTCATAAATAAACAGGGATATAGGAAAAATATTTGGGGTTAATTAGATAAGGATATTATATTGTACCTAATGTAAATTTACGAATTAATATTCCAAAAGAAAATTGAATTGAAATAGAAATCCATTAGCACATTTGAAATATTAAAATAAATAAATATTAAATGAATATATAATGAACAAATTATTAAATACACATAATTTTAATGTAAAAAATTCAAAAAATTCCATTCTCGGTGGTATAAAAAAACTATATAATTAATGACTCAAATATATTAGTCATAAATATTGGATATTATCATATTAATTTTCATTATATAGAATTATGAACTACCCCAAATTTTTTTATGCCTAGTGAATTTGGAAACATATATACATAAAAACTGACCCATATGTGAGTTACATCATTTCCCACTATATTCATTATCTCTATAATCCTTTTCAGACATTTCATACAAAATACCTCTCTTTATAAATAGGGGAAATGAATTATAATAATTTTTGAGCTCATATTATCATTAAGGTTAAACAAGGTAGATACGAATATATTATGAGAATAATGGTATAATAAAATCATATTACCATTTAAAAACCATACCATAAATATCATATAATGTAAACCTAAGTAATGGAATTAATCATTACAGTTCATAAGACAAGAATAATTATAGAAACAAATGTAACGATCCATTGGAACATAACATTAGTATAAGACTTAAATTTTTGGAATAAACATAAGTATAGATAACAATTTACTTATTTTTAAGGCTCATTTAGACACTATCATATTTGATTTCATTAACTCCCCAAATAATCATTTTATTGAAGGTTAAATATCAATACTATATTAGTGGAATGTGTCCCTTAATGAAAAACATTGACCCCCCCCCCCCCATTCTAGTCCATTTGATGTCATTTGATATCAATAACATTCAAATGATTTAGCGGAATATATAGGTCCCAACCATCTAGGATATAACATAAACCCTTTATTTAGTTATGAAATAACCACTGTGTTTGGTTATAACATAACGTTGTCAAATAATGAAAATCATACTCATATATTCCATAGTATCAAAAAACATCCATCATATTACAAGGAATAAATAAATTGATTTCATAAAAATTTCATAATAACATATCTTATTGGATTGAACTAGGATTGGTAATAATTTCATAATTATAAAAATCCATAACATGTGGAAATAGATATGGGGTTCATCATCATTTTATCATTGTATAACACATTGTACATAAATAAGATTCATAATAATATTCTCATAATAATGAAATATAATTTATAGAAATAATATAATGGTATCTTAAGATAATATCCTGATGAAATAATATGTATCATCAAAGAATGTCATCTTAGATGGAATTTTTTTTAATGATATGTTAGATCATTTCTTGACTAAATAACTATTAATTGAAACAAACTATATTAAAGGAAAAATTCTGAAAATATTTCCTAAATAAATTTATATGAAAAAATTGGAGAATAAGAAATATAGTAATATTTTAATATAATTTGTTAAAATAGATATAATTTATATACATGTCATACATGTTAAAAAACAATTCATTTCACATTTTCAGAAAATGAAAAACATAATTTTTTTTGGAAAAAGACATGAATATTGCAATTAAAAAATATTGTAAAAATTAAAACATAGATACTAATATAATATAATAAAATAATTTTAAAAATTCAAAAAAATAATTGAAATCATTTTTATATAACATTTTTTTTCAAGTAAAAGCTTTTTTAACAGATGAAGAAAATAAACAAATTTTTTAAGAAGAACATTAGTTTGAAAACATGAGTATATGAAGAAAGTAAAATGAATGGAAGATCAAAATTTTTATTAAATATCAATATAAGAAGAATATATTTTTGTTTTATAATATATAGATTATAATATTTATTAATTAGAATCATAATCATGATAAATCCTGAAAAATGAAGAGATTGAAATCGAAAATCCTTACCACTATGGTATCGATGAATTACAATCTCCATAAAAGAATAATTTTAAGTGATACTTATAATATCATAATAATAAATGAATTCTTTCCACTACATCTAAAACACATTTTATTTAATCTTCATAAGAGGATAATGGTTTATAATATAATTTTTGTGTCAATAATAGAAAATAAATAAAAAACAATATGTTACTTATAGTCTCCACATCCTTAATACATGTTAATATATACTATATAATAAATATATGTTTATTATAAATCAATTAAATTACCGTAAATATATGTTTATATATATAATGACATATAATATTTACATATGACCTTTTGATTCATTTTCATTAATATTTCGATGTTAAAGTTGTGTTCTATATAATAACTACATTATTTCCTTCTATGACTTGATTTTTTCATTTTTTTCATCAAAAATTGATCATGTTTCAATAATATCCATAATTTTATACATGAAATAAAATATATATATATATATATTCATTTTATACGTATTTAGATTAATCTATATATGTTTGGGATAAAAAATGAAATACAACATTAATTGAGATGGAAGACCATGCATATACGTGATCATTGTATACATTTTCTCAATAGATAGAATGAAATAAATATAAATAATATATTATCAATAAATATTCTTTTTTATTTCATATATATATATCATATATTCATGATAATAATCCTTATTTCAATCTATGAAAAGCATTAATTATTTACATGGATTCACAAGGTGGTAGTCTGGTATACACAAGACATATGTTATCATATTCACATAAAATGGAACATAATAAGATATATTTAAAATAATTATTAATATATATATATATATAATCTTTTAAACCATCATTATAAAAAACCATGAGAGGTTGTGGTGGAAAATGAATAACATTGGTTCACAACGTGGTAGTTCGTCAGACACATGAATTTTGACTTTTTATCCTATTTAATTAATGTGGAAATGGATATACATTGAAAAATATATAAATACATATAATAAATTCTTATGTAATTACTTTATTATATATAAATAAGATAGTATATTTAATTTTGGTATAAGAATTAATAAAATAAAAAGACATGGTTAAAAACATTAAATCTTCTTTGGAAACCCCCTTTTAGATTAACAAATTTCCTTCATTGATTTGATTTATTACATAAGAAAAGAATAAATTATGTGTGGAAATATGTAGATAAGATAATTAGTTATGTAATTTCTATGTAAAATTTAATTGGATGTTCTAATAAGATAGATGACAGTGTGGCCTAATATATGTCATGTTAGTGGAACACTTGTTATTTTTGGAACAAAAAATGTGTACCCATGTATTTCACATTCGAAAAATCTCCATAATGGGCCATTATCAGAAAATAGGTATTATATGGTCAAAATATGTTATAAAATTTTTTGTTTCGTCATTTGTTTGGTCTTTTTGACAAATTTACATTTAGTATAACCTTTGTTAATCCCATATTTACCAAATAGTTTGTACTAGTTTTACATTTAATCGGGGAAAAAATTATGTTGTACATATAATTTAATATAAATAATTCTGAATAAAAATATATAATATAATTTAATATATTCTATTCATATAATAATAATTATTATAACAACCTAGGATTTCATTTTATGTTATCTCTTCAAATTATTTCAATAACTTGCACAACCAACATCATCGAGTTCGAGCGCACCATGACTTACCAAAATAGCAATTAAAAAAAGTGGTTATGAATAGTATTTACCACATTTTTACTTTTATATTTCCTATATAATTTTATCATTTAACTTTTTTGTTTCTTTGGAATAAAATAAAAATAAATTAAAATTTTAAAACAAAAGTGATATTTTTTCAAAAAATGCAGTTTTATGCCTTCTAATGGTGAACCCTTTTTTAAATCCAATATTTGCAACTTTTATATATTCAATTTTGTATATTAAATTCAAATTAATTATAGGGACATAAAAATTTAGTTTGGATAAATTTTTGGTACTTTTCTGATAACTTTAATATTTTGATGTATAATGACAAAATAATAAATTTTAATTAAAAAAGTTTTTTTTAATCAAAATAATTTATAGTGTTAAATTATACATTGGAAGGGGTTTTAATAATCAGTAGATCTTATTTTTATCATTTAATATAATTTAGGTTATTGGATTAAATTATAAACTTAAATTAGACATAAACATGTGTCAATCTTTTGATAATTATTATTTCTTAAAAACACTATTTTTTGACTTGACAACGTGAATTAATTTAAAATTATTTTTTTCCACTTATATTTTTTGAATTTGGAAAAATTGATTCTATATTTGGAACCAAGAGGTCTAAATTTTCTGAATAGGTAAATTTTATTTTTATAATTATTTAATAATTACTTCAGTAAATATTTTATTTACAATGGATAAAGGGTAATTCTGGTAAATTTGGGTAATGAAATAATATTAAAATAATATAAAATTATACTAACACGTGTCCTAATCATATTGGATGATACATTTCTGATCACGAGCATCCTTGGGTCGATGTTAGGACTCCATGGTGCCGCTTGGGAGTGATAATGACATATTATAATAGTTAATCTAATGTAAAGTAAAAAATAAAAAAAGAATATATCATTTAATAAATCATTTTTATATTGGGTTATATAATTTTTTTCTTAGACTATAAATATTTATTTGAACGATAAAAATATTTCTTACATTATGATTATTTATTTATAATTTTTAGTTAGTAAATATATTTATTTATGACACAATAATGATGTAGTTTTTTCCTTATTAATAAAAGAATCAAAAAAATGATATTGTGAATATTAAAATCAATATAATTTGAATGTTTTGATAACATACAATAATTCTTTATGTGAACATGACATGATGGTATTGATTGAATTTTTTTGTAGTAATCATGTGGTGATGACTTTCACAAAAACCAAATACTATTTATTGTCAAAAGTGACATAAGTTAGTTTTTAAAACAAATACTATATTATTGGCTGATATAATATTACAAAAACATAACGTTCTTCGAAAGGTCTTAAAAAATAATATATATTTCATTAATGAACCAATTGAGGTTCTCTTGGATATTTAGTATGTATTTTTATTAACCATATAGAGTGAGACTTAAAGAACACACGATAAACATTAAACAATTTATCTAAGAGTTAAATATAAAAGATAATGTTAAAATGGTAACCTAAACATTTCTAAAACCTATTGGTTGGGATTATTTCGACCTAGAACCACCTAATGTTTGAAATAAATTCATTTGGAACCATTATAAACCTAATATTATTATAATAAATTAATCATTTAATCTTTTTTTAAAGAGACCCCCACCCACCTTATAAAATGGGAACTTCTCCTCCTCTAAATTTCACACCTCTAAAGCCTTTTGGATTGGCCAACCCCTGCCCAAATATCCTCCCAAAATCCCTAACTTCAATCTTGTGGCCTTAAATTGTTCCTAAATCCATCTTAAGGATCCATTTTGATCAACTCAAAATGAAACACCCGAAGTAGAGGAAATAATTTCACCACCCTCGTGAACATTCTTTTCATCATCCACTTCTTCTTTATTTGTTGTTTCCATACCAAAATAATAAATCAAGTACCTCCAACATGCTGTGATGTTGTTATAAATATGGTACAACCTTATTCGTTATTCTATTCATCCTCTAAATGGAAATGTCACCATACATGCGTACGTACGGCTTACCGCCTCCACGTCGTGGTGAAGTTTGTTATTCAAACAATTCATTGATTTGATGGGTATAATAATGAGTATAAAAAATTTAAATAATAAATATAAAATGTTAATGATTTTTTATATATTATACACAATACAATTACATATGATGTCACTACCAATATAATGATATTTTCAGTCATGTGTACATACAGATTACTGTCTCTACGATGCGATGCGATTCATTAACACGTTCACCATTCTATGATGATTATCAAAATATATATTATTAATAAGTATTTAATATATGAAATAATCATGCTACTAGGGATATATATATATATATGTATGTATTTAAATATTTCTTATTCACTTACTTCCATTCAATATGATATGATAACATAAATAACGTTTTAGCATACGTATGACGTACCGTCTCCATAAATAGTGCCTTCAATTTCAAATATATAGATATTATAAATATTAATATTCTAAATATATATGATATATCAATAAAGTTTTATATTATGGAATTATTTAAATCATGATCTAAATGATATGATCATGAATATCAAGTTAAAATATGTATGATAAACAAAGCGATTATTACCCACAATGTTAATTTAACCAGGAAATAATTATTAAATGGGTATTAAAAAGTCATAAATGAATCATGTATGATATAATAAATTTGAACATGGTTCTGGTATAATTTAATAACATACTATGGTCATTATAAAATATGTTTAACGTACCCTTGTCTAAAGGAATGTTCAAGGTAAGGGTTAATTCCTCAATCAAATTATTATTTGAGATTATTTATGGGTATGTTTTTACTATGACATATTTATTATCCATGTCCATGTTACATAAAAATGTTTTCAAAGGGGTTATTTTTAAGGGATTCTTATTAAAACATCATTTTAAATGTTTTAATTATTTACTTTTCTTGACCTCTCTCATTAATATACATGTTTTCCAAATGGTTTTAAGGATTTTTTTATGGACATGAATGCTTCAAAATGTTAATTCCTTTCAAAATTTTCAATGTGGTATAGGACAATTAGATATAAAACTATCTTTTAAATTCCTTCCTTTATAAATTTTCTGACTTTTGAATGGCTTCATGGAAAAATGATATTTATCTCAAATATTTTTATTAATCATTTTCAACTATGTCAACATATATTATGAGATATTATTCCTGATCGAGGTTGACATATTATAATAAAATATTCCATATATTATTGAATTAGTTATGATATGTTTTCCTATGGATGTGTTATTTTTATATGATTCATGGTTTATGGATAGCATATTAACATTTCGTATTCTAGTTTTAATACGAATGATTATGTTATGTTTCAACCTGTTCATATGAAGAAAGCATTGGACTATGTAAGTGACAGGTGGAGCCCGTTATAGCTCCTCAATGCATTGGTAGGTCTCATGAGACAAACTAGTGTCTTGGCACAAGGCCTTGAAAAAATCATATTTTTAGTCTTGGTACAAGGCCTTCACAATGTGGTTATGAAGTCTCAAATTCTGCATTCCATCATTATGAAATTAGCTATTGATAATGAATTTTATTATTAAAATACTTGAATATCCATGTGATTTAATAAATGGATTTATTTTATTTTATCTTTTCCATATTATGCAGAAGTTTTAGTTTAAAAGGATTTTGTTTTATTCTTATACATTTCCTTAAATTATTATTCTTATTTATGAATTTTTCATCAATATTGTTATCCTTACTGAGCATATGAGCTCACCATTTCTATGTTTTATTTTTCCCAAGATGTGGAGAAGTATTTTATGGTTGACCTGTAGGGATAAGCTAATGATATAAGTGTGTTAAAAAGGAGACAAATTGTTGTTGATGTATTTATTTCATGATGTAATGTAAAACTTATGAATGTATCTTGTACTTTCAAGGATACTAAACTGATCAGTCTTTCATGCCATGATTCCATGTATCATGCCAATGTATTAACATAATGCATTGAATTTGGGTAAATAGGGTCGGGGAGTTAAAATTTGAACCAGAGTAAGTTTTGTACAATCCTTGGAAACTAGATTTATAAAAACTCTAATTAGAGAATACTGCACTAAGATAGACGTTGAGGATTAGTTTAGAACAACTCTATAGAATTTTGGTACTGTAGAGGTTTTGTGAGTTTTCCATGCAATAAATCCATGTCTGGATATGAGCAGGTAGTGTCCACTCTAGCACATATGTACCTAGGGGTAAAACCGAAAAACACCACATTGATCTAGACTTGAATGGGAACTAGTGCGTGACAACACACCTTGATACACTCTTGGTTACAAAATTCCGAGGGGATATGATTATGATAATTCTCATTTTTTTTACAAACCATTATTAAGGGTTTGTGAGTATATACTTCCTCAAAGATAGCATTTTTATGATTATGGATTATATCCAAAAACTGTTCAATTTATGTTAAGTGTTTTCAAGTTTGGAATTATATATTGTGATTCATAAACTAACCTAGTGTATACCATTGTGTATAAATTGCAACAAGATGAAGGAATGAGAATTCCAACAATACGCAAGATTGAATGATTAACAAGGATCATATCTTTCATGATATTAAGCCATCATTTGAAGAGGAAATAGTCTCCCACATATTATTATCATATGAATAAATAATATAATGTGTTAATATGATATGTAATGATTTCCTTGAGTCCTATGGCTTTGATGAGAAGGAAGAGAAGAAAGGGATGAAATAGATAAATATGGATAAAGGGAAGAAGAAAAATAAAGATATTTCTCATATGTGATAAATGTGAAAATAATCCCCTTGGAAAATTCTTGAAGGGATTGGGAGTTTGTTATTAGTGTTGAGAAAAATTACACAATGTACGTGATTGCATGGGTAAGACGAAGGTTTTAAATATAAAATGCTTCACCTGCATGGAGTTGGGAAACTATGTGAAGCAACATCAAAATCATCTGAGTATACCCAAATGATGCTATTGGATAGTAATCTAGTAATGATATTATCGAAGATGAAGAGGAATGATTATATTTTATTTTTTATTAAAGTATTGTATCATTTGAGTACTGTATTACATGTTATATGAATAATAGATTATAAAAGGATTTTACTATAATACTATTTCGTTAAGGACTTGAGATTTTGTGGAACCATGAAAAGTTACTCAATAGCAAGTTAATTTATTAGAAAATATATGGTTGAGAGAAAGATAAAGAGTAATATGGTTTTGATAATGAGGTAGTGATATTGGAATAATATATGATTTATTTGGATAAATTATATTGGATATTTTTTACTACCTTGAAACTGATTAATGATTTGTATATTACATCATTGTTAGAGTTTACAACATTTTTGGATATAAGGAGTATATCTAGTATTCTAAAAGGAATAAGGGAGGATGAATGTAATCAATATTATTTTATGGTTATTCCGGGTGTTATAGAATTTTAATAGAATACATGATGAAGTTATTCAAAAGTAATTACATGGGAAAAAGGATCTTCATTCTGTTTACATTCCATATAATTTTTGGACTGTGAATTAGAAAAGAAGTATTTTGGATTAGTATAAAGGTTGGAATCGATTAATGTTGACATTGGATATTATTGTTAAGGTTAAATTATTTCATTATATAATATTTTTATTGTCATAAAAAGGACAACCGGGAGGATAAGCTACAACCTTTCGCGTCCTGTAAGGCCACAAGACATGAACCCGCAACTGAAGGGATACAAGGGTGGATCACCAACCTCTGGCATACGTGATGTTTGAGTTTTTATGATGTGGTTTTTTTAAATAGTATGCTAAATGACGTATAAATTCATTATATTTATAACCCCATATGATTAGGATAAATAGAATATTTTGGAATTCTATTATCTTTTGGAGTGGAAGATGAGTTTGTGGTAGGAATTTGATAAAGGAGGAAACTCTACATGGCAAGTATATTTTTTCCTCGTATTTTGGGAATAAATTAATTCTTAAACTTGAGGGAATGGATCTTAAAACCCAAAATGTGTTGTCCTAATACCATCTGTTTTTTTTAACCAACTATATTTTAATTCATCCCAGATTGATGGTTTTGAGGCCCTGAATTTTATACTTGATTGTGATTGATGGCCTCAATCGCTCCATATAAAAATTTATGCATTTTATAAAATTGTGTGCCTCTAATTTCCACCAATTTTTTCCTAATCCAGATCCTAATTCTATAGTGACTTTTTCATTTCCCTTTCCCTCTTATTAACAGAAAATTTTATTTACCCAATTTCTGAAATGGGTTTTCCACAAAGGTATTTTACTATTTTAACCTTTTATTCTCAAAAATAATTTTCAAATTGTGTGGAAAAAATTTATTGAAGGAGGGGATAATGGAACAACCAATTATTTCATAGTAATTTATCTCATCAATGTATTTCAATAACTTGCACAACATGCAACTTCGAGTTCGAGTGCACCAGAACTTACCAAACTTACCATTCAAAAAAGTTCTTATAAATAGTATTAAACACATTTTAAATTTCATATATCCTATATAATTTTTACATTAATATTTTATGTTTTGTAGAAATAATATATGAAAAATTCAATTTTTTAGAAAAAAGAGGTATTTTTAAAAAAATGCAATTTTATACCTTTTAATGGAGAACCCCATTTGAATCCGATATTTGAAATATTTACATATTATATTTAGTGAAATGAAATTAATATTTATAATAAGGACATAAAAAATTTATTGGATAAATTCTTTGCTCTTTTCTGATAACTTCCATATTTTTATGAATAGTGACAAAATAATAGATTTTAATTAAAAAAAACTTTTTTAATCAAAATAATTTATTGTCTTAAATTATAAATTGGAATGGTTTCAAGTATCATTAGATAATATTTTTATCAGTTAATATAATTTAGGTAATTTGATGTAATTTCACATTTAAATTGGACACAAACTATTGTGAGTCTTTTGAACGTAATTATTTCGTAAAAACATTCTTTTTGTTTTGACAATGAGAATTAATTTTAAATTAATTTATACCATTTCTGTGTGTTGAATTTGGAAAAATGGATTTTTTATTTTGAATCATGAGGTTCAAATTGTGGAAATATGTAACTTTTATTTGTAGACAGTATGATTAATTAGATCGGTTAATATTTTATTTACCTTGGTTAAAGGGTAAATCCGGTAAATATGGGTAAACAATTAATATGAAAATAATATTTCATTACCCTAACACATGTCATACCCCTATTAGATGATACAAGGCCGACCATGGGCATCATTGGGTCTATTTTAGAACCCCATGGAGCCACTTGGGAGTGATAATGACATATTTTATTAATTAATCGTAACTAAAGACAAAAATAACAAATGCATGTATCTTTTAGTAAAACATTTTTATATGGGGTTATATAATTGATCTCTTAAACTATAAATATTTATATCGAAGTGAAAAATATTTCATAGATGATGATATTTTATTTATAATTTTTCTACATAAAATAAATATATTTATTTTGGACACAATAATGATCGAGTATTTTCATTATTAATAAAAAAATCAAATAAATAAAATTATAAATATTAAAATAAATATAATTTGAATGTTTTGATTCCATAAAAGAATTTATTAGGTTCATAAAAAATTTTAGTGTTGATTAAATTTATTTTTATTGTATTATTCATGTTGAGATGACTTTTACAGAAACCATATATTAAATAGTGTCAAAAATGACATAAAGTAGTTTTTAAAACAAATACTATATTATTGGTTGATATAATATTCCAAAAAACAAAAGGATTGTCCAAGGGGCATAAATAATTTTATATATGTCATTATTAAACCACTTGAGTTTCTATTGGATGTTTATAATATGTTTATTACCATATTGTGAAAGAATACAAGAAGACACATTAAACGTTAAACTATTTAACTAAGAGTTAAATCTAAAAGATTATGTTAAAATGGTAACCTAAATTTGTCTAAAACCTATTGGTTGGGAGAGTTTCAACCCATAAACCCTTGAGGATCGAAATAAATTAATTTATAGCCATTATAAACTGAATATGATTGTATAATAAATTAATATTTTAATCTTTTCCTAAAGGAACCCTCACTCCCTTATAAAAGGGAACTTCCTCTTCTTTAAATTTCACACCTCTAATGCCTTTTAAATCATCAAAACCCTGAAGAAATATCCTCCCATATTTTCTAACTTCAACCTAGAGGCATTAAATTGATTATAAATCCATCCTATGGATCCCTTTTGATCAAATCAAAAGGAAACACCCGAAGTATATGTAATAATTTCACCACACTCTTTTAAGTTCATTCCATATTCGACTTCCTCTTTATTTGTTGTTTCCATAAGAAAATAAAAATCTAGTACCTCATACATAATATAATGTTATTATTAATATGGTACATCCGTATTCATTATTCTATCCATACTCTAAATAAAAATGTCACCATACATGAGTACGTACGACTTACCATCTACACGTTGTGGGGTAGTTTGTTATTCAAACACTTCATTATTTGGATGGGTATAATAATGAGTATAAGTTGTGTAAATAATAAATATAAAATTATAATAATTAGTTTTATATTATATAACATCCAATTACATATGATTTCATCATCAATATAATGACATTGTCGCTCGTTTGTACGTACGGATTACCGTCTCCACGACACGATGAGATTCATTCCGATGTTCACCATTCAGTGATGATTATATAAATATATAATATTAATCAGTTTGTAATATATGACATAATAATGCTACTAGATATCTATATATATATATATATGAATTTATGTATGTACATACATATATCATATTCACTTACTTCTGTTCAATACGATATGAAAACAAAAACAATGATTATGAGTACGTACGACCTACCGTCTCCATAAATAATGCCTTCAATTTCCTATATCTATCTATTATAAATATTTATATATTAAATTTATATTATATAAAAATCATGTTTTAAATTCCATAAGTATTTAAATCATGATCTAAATGATATGATCAATAATGACGAGTTAAAACAGTTACGATTAAAAAATCGATTATTACCCAAAATGTTAATTTAACATTGAAAATAATTAAATGGTTAGTATAAAGTCATAAATTATTCATGTATGATATAATAAATACGAATATGGTACTGGTATAATTTAAAAACATACTATTTTCATTATATAAGAAGTTAAACATACCCTCGACTAAAGGAATGTGCATGGTAAGGGTTAATTCCTCAATCTCTTTATTATTCGAGATTGATTATGGGTATGTTTTTAATAGTAAATATTTATTATCCTTATTAATGTTTCATAAAAAAATTTCTAAGGGTTTCTTTTTAAGGGAACATTTATTAAAACATCATTTTAAATGATTTAAATATTAATTCATCTAAACCATTATCATTAAGGTTCCTGTTTTCAAAATGTTTTTAAGGTTTAACTTATATGGGCTTGAATGTTCAAAATTTTTAATTCCTTTAAAATGTTTCAATGTGGTATGTGACACTTTGATTCGAAACTATCATTTAAATGAATTAATTTTTAAATTGTTTGGATTTTGAATGATTTCATGAAAAAGGGATATTTCTCTCAATGATTTTTACTGATAATTTCCAACTATGTCAACATCCTTTATGGGATATTATTTTTGATTGAGGTTGATTTATTGTAAGAATATCATACATATTGAGTTGAATGATTTATAATATGGTTTACTATGGATGTGGTATTTTAATACCGTTCATGGTTTATGTTTAACATATGAACATTTCAAATGCTATTTTTAATATGAATGTTTATCTTATGTTTCAACATTTACGTATGAGGAATTCATTTGACTTAGTAAGTCACGGGTGGAGCCCACTATTGCCCCTATATGCATCTATATGTCTCATAATAATAACTATAGTCATGGAACAAGGCCTTAGCAAAATCGTATTTGTAGTCCTAGCACAAGGACATTACTATGTGGTTATGAAGTTTGGCATTATGCATTCCATCATTATAAAATTAGCAATTGATATTGTGTGTAATTATTCGACTAGTAGAATATCAAAGTGAATATAGAAATGGAATTATTTTATTTTATCTTTTCCATATAATGCTGATGTATAAGTTTAAAAGGCTTCTGATTTAGTCTTATAAATTGCCTTAAATGTTTATGCTTATTTACGAATGTTTCCACTACATTGTTATCCATACTAAGCATCTGATCTCACTCCTTTCTATATTTTATTTTTCCTAGGATGTGAAGAAGTATTTTATGGTTGACCGGTAGGGATAGTGTAATGGTATAAGTTTGTTCAAAAGGGGACAGTTTTTTTTATGTTTTTATTTCAAGATGTAATGTGAAACTTATGAATGTATCTCGTACATCCAATGATACTAAATTAATTGGTATTTCGGGACATGATCCCTTATATCATATCAATGTATTAAAATAATCCACCTACTTTTGGTAACTAGGTTCGGGGCCATACAATTATTCTAATAAAATATAAACTCACAATCCTGATGGGAATGTGTTTTATGAAGTGAAAATGTAAAAAAGTTTAAAATGTTTTTATATTCAAATTCAATATTAAAATCATTTAAATTGAATAAACTGGGACAATTTAAATATTATTGAATAAATTTTAATTTAAAAATAATTTTAAACAAAAAATAATATATTAAAATTTTCAATTGTAAAGTTATATTTCAATAAAAACTAATTTTATAATAATTTATCGAAAAATTAATTTTTAATATAAAATACCTAAAATTAACCCTAATATAATTTGGAAATTATGATTTAAAAAATAAGTTTTATTTTAAGTTGAAAAATTTACATAATATGTAACAATAAATATTTTTTCATATTCATCCAAATAAATAATAAATACAAGTGTTTGGGAAAAAATTGTTGACAAAACATATAAATACATTTCCAAAATTGAAAAACATTTTATCAAAATATGTTCTTTATATAAAACCATTATACATAATATTTAAATTTTTTCCATTCATAGACATGATTAAATGATTAATATATATTTTCTCTCTATAATATAAATAGATGGAGATAATTATGTATCATCATTTCCTCTAGTTCCATCACATCATCATTAATTTGGTGAATTTTCTGAAACCCATTCACTATATGATATTTCTCTTCTAAAATGAATTATATGTATAATGATGAAACATATATAACTTTTCCTCATATGAAATAAATTTATCCAGTAGTACGACCTCTAAATTAAGTACATGGGATAGATTCATGGTGTAATTTCTAAATATTGATACATGGAACACATCTTGATCATGAGTGATGTCACAAAACATCCTGGACACACTAGTACCCTAATACTAGATCCATAAATGACTTGGTTCAATGAGATTTTCCAATCCCCATGGGTTATTTACTTGAACCTAAAATCATACCATATAAAAAAGGGAACTAATTTAAAAAAAACTAAATATGATAAATGAACAAGTCTACATGTTCGAAAAATCCATAGTAAGAATATACTGGAAGCCAATCACATTTACAAAAATCAAAAAATTAACATTATTACAGTACTGAACATAAATACAAATATCCCAATATTAATGAATAATATAATTACAAATGATCAAGAACATCCACTGCCTCAAAGAGGTGTTTTTCCAATTCTCAGACATACAAAAAGGAAATATACCAATGCTTGAAGCAAAAGGTATGGGTTAAGATAAAAGACCAATAGGGTCTCACTATGTGTTCCATAATATGATTTCGTATTAATAAAAAAATTATTATTTATATTTATTTTGAACAACACATGAATTTAAAATTTAATATTTCAAACCAAAAATTCTTTCATTTCAAAATAATTGATATAAGTTGAAAATTTTAATAAATATAAATTTTCTTTAAAAATTGTTAAATAATTCAAATTGGATGATTAATTTAATTTCATAAACATTTAATATTCATATAAATAATGAGAAAATTCACCATGTTCATTTTGTCTATAGTATGATATTTTCATGTTATATGATCATCATAGTCTAATATCATTGATCATGGAAATATGGGTGCACGCATCCCTCATGATCAAGAAAAATTTGATTCACAAACATCTCATAAAAGATAACATCTTTCTAACTACATTCCTTGTTAGAGATTTTATCACATAACCATTTCAATCAAATTACCATACTATCATGACTGTGCTAAATAAATAACTAACTTATGTAACTTGTATGTGCTCAATCAATCAATAGAAAAATTGAGAATCATTTCATTTCAAATAAAGAATCATTCACAATTAAATTTACTTATTCTTCATTCTAAAATGTAAATTCACTCTAAAAACCCAAAATTTGGTTTATCATAAAAACCTAACTAACATTGAAAACCAATCATATTTTTTTATTAAATTTTTAATGATATATTTTGTAAATAATTTCCCAATAATTTAATAATTTACATCTTTTTTCAAAATACCAACCAAATTACCATTACATAAGAATTGGGTGACTATCCTTAAAATAACATGACAATTCATAAGTAAATATATTATATCCTTATTATGTTTTCTAAAATAATTTGAAATAAAATTATATCCAATATCTAACATCACGATTTAAGAATATGGAACAAATTCAACGGAACCACTAACCATTAATCATATAATAATAACACACAGCACTTGCAAAAATATTTCTAATGAAGAATGATTGAAAAAGTTATCTAGAAATAGATTACATAATAACAATTAAAATACAATGTAATGATCCATTAGTAACATGATAGTCTAACTCTCTATAAAGACGAGAGAAAAATGGAGTGGGATAATACACATGATAAGTGAGACAATTAGTGATGGTGGATCAAACATGATTATCCATGATTCCATCTAGTATGTAATGTGTTTGGATGATAAAAAATTTTCATTTAGAGCCTCTGTGATAATGGAAATGAACATAGTATGAGTTAGGGTCAATAGGGGGATTAAACACGAGCTCATGAATTTCTAAAATAGTTTGAGAAGTTAGAATATACCCCCTTCAAAGTTTGAAAAACTATGTACCAACAAAGAAAACCCTCACTACTCTAAGATTCATTGTTTTTACTATGTGGGAACACTATTTGGAAAATCATTTCCATAACCTTTCATAGCACAAATACATACCAAAATTATTCAAATTACCACTGAAGAACCCCTATATTGATCAAATCAAATCATGATCAAATGATGGTTCAGGATTGCATGAAATATAGTAATAGATTATTACAGCCTCACTACCATTGAATCATTCTATCCCTATAAATCCTATCATGATGATTTCATTTTAAAAAGATGATTCCCCTTCTCTATCATCATTCCCCCCTCCCATGCCTCATGTGAATCAAATCGATGATTCTATGGCACATGAACCAATGATATCATCCACCCCAAAGTACCATTATCTCAAGAATAAACTTCATTTACTTCATTCATACCCAAAAATAATCCAGGTTTAATTTCAAGATAACACAAACCAAAAACATGATGACTATTGGAAAGATATTTACACAGTTTGGATACATGGAAAACATTGTATATTAAAAAACTATACAGGATGAGATAAATTGTAAGACCCATTACCTAAATACTCAAAATCCTCAATTGTTCCAAAAAATGGGGAGTAAGATTCCCTTTCTGGCCAATACATTGATAAACTGAACATAGAGAAGAATTCATGAATACTTGTTCACTAATTGAAAACATAAATGGTCTATAAAGATGATCAACATAATATTAATAGGAGGTAAGTGCCCTTAAAATTCCATTATGAATCCTGTGAATATTTTTTGTTCATCTCCTCAACCATTCTCATTCCATTCAATTATGATTTTCATATACATGACTTTAATAATTGATATTTACATAGTCATATAAAAAATTCTTGATAATGGATCCATTCAAATTATGGATTGGTAACTGCTGTTATATAAGAACACTACCAGTCAATAATGATTATCTCATACCCAAAAAAATGGAGGATGAAATCAAGAATCATATCCTCAAGAATATTTATAGTCCTTTCTTTATAGAAATCCATCTTGTCATTGTATGTCGTACTAAAATAATCCACTGATCGTAGGGCTTCTGGATGGCCTCTCCAAATGTGAAAACTAAAATGGGGAACCCCCTCAGAGAATATATCATTCATAACTCTATTGGAATAAACAATCTGTCTTACATATATTTACCATCTTTAAAATATTAGTTTTATCATGATTTTGTAAAAAGATGTCTTATATGGCCAGCCAAGAAACCTAACCCCATATTTCACTATTCTTTCTTAGGGTATGTTAATCCCAACGACATTGTATATAGAAATATAATCACACATAAAATTCATCACTGGATGTCTCTAATAAAATCCCAAAGTACATGAATTATCTTCCTTGAACTGTTAGATTTTATGGTTACTCAAAATAAATTTAGTTATGTCTTGTCTCAATCCTGGCCATTTTAATAATCATCGCATGTCATATAACATCAGTTTGGATCCTAGGTGTACATCCCACTCTAAATTATGAAAATACATGATCACATTATTCCTCACAGGATAATTTACAGTGTATTGGTTTTAGAATAGTAGGATACCCTCCCCATAGAATGACCAATCCATAACTAACTCCCCACCATTAAGAGAGTACATAATGATAAATAATTTATTATCATGTTTTGTTTCTAAAGAATATTCTTAGAAATAGAAAAATGTAAAATGAATAATATCCAAGATGGCTTCATCCCCAGTATCCTATAATCCTATCCGTAACTAGGAAAAAATATTTATCTGGTTCCAATTATAGTATCATTATTTCACATCATAGTTTTGGAGTTTCTAGATGATGGCATTAGCGAAAAAAATCCCTTTCCCCGGGTATATGATATATCGAAATAAAAATATATCATCTACTCTACAAAATTACTCTAGTTATATTTAAATCTATTTGAGATAGTAATATCTTAATAACGTGTGATTATAATTCTTCCAGATATCATACTCATTAATAATATCTTCAATTTCAAGGTCACATGTTTAATAATTATTTTCATGCATCTTAAGATGTTGAGAGCCATAGGCTCCCACATGATCTCCCTAAATCCACAATAGGGCCCAAACCCAAACATGATGAATAAGAGAATACTACCGAAACCATTTATACCACTAGAAGAGTCCACAATAATGTATAAATAAAATGAAATTAGAGATAATAAATAAATATATGTATGTTTTTTTCCCATGAAAACAACACTCCCTTTCTTGTGAGATTGTTCGTCAAAGAAGCCATAATCAAGAAATACGTTACAAAAAGACAATAATACCAAGATATACCAAAGAATCTATGAATCTAAAAATCATAATTCTGTTGTTCCCTTATCATAAAAACATAAACATTCCCAACATCAACTAAATTCCAAATTCTTTTGACCATGTTTCTTAATAAATTCACTTACTGAATCTAAATATCAAATTTCTATAAGTTGTTATAATGATGGTGATTTATCAATAATTACAAATTATCACATATATGTTACACACGATCCTCTTTATAATATATGAAAACATGGATATTATCTATAAAGAACACCACCACTTTATTAAGAAACTCCTGGACAATCTCTTTTATCAAATCCAAAAATACTTCATGAATAATGGTTATCCCAAATTGAGTGAAATGATTGTGATAAATCTTCTACCATCTCCAGAATTAATTTTTTTGAATATCATAATATTCTATTATCAAATAGTGTTAACCAGATCGATGATCCATATTAGACAAAAACCACACCCTCTTAACGATGTAAAATATATCATCAATCCATCTAAATGGATCAATTTTAATTTCAATAACATAGCTAAGTTTCTAGTAATAAACACAATTGTTTATTATTCCATAATATTTATTACTAATTTGAAAAGGCACTATCATATGTGACACACTGTTTCATATAAATAAATTCTCTATCATATCATCCAATTGAGTCATAAACTCTTCAACTCAAATCGTGTCATGTGGTAATAAGGAATAGACAACATATATGTACTAGAAAATAAATAAATAGAAAAATATATAACCCTGGCTAGTTGTAAATTTATGATATCAGATGGAAAACATTTGGAGACTCTATGAAAACTATGGTGAGATCACATATCAATGTTTCCATCTGTAAAAAAAATTGAACACATATATGAAATCTCTAACTCTATTTAAGATATTTTGGTTGTACTCAACCTCGTGTCCCAATACCCCTAGGTGATATGAAACACCCCATCAAACATAAAAAAGGAGACCCACTATAGATATTATTTATTTAAGGACATATTATAAATTATCCAATCTATCTGGAAAATAAAATTAGTGGTATTCAGTGTTGGAATTATAATATTAAATAAAAAATGAACAACTAATTAAGGGTAAACAAAAGCAGGAAAATAGAGGTGTTGTTTTCTCATAGTTTATAGCAGAATCGCATTATCCATCACATAATAAAAAATTAGCATATGATGATTTAGAAGATTCACAAAACTAGTCAATATAAAATAATGATATTTACTAATATTCAATAATGTGGACAGTAAATATTAATTTATAGTGATAGTACCTCCTAGAGTCACTCAACCTATATAAACTCCCTCTTGAGACACTTCCATTACTTGAAGAAACCATTTCAATTGATTTGTTGTTTCAAAAAACTATGTGTTAGATAAAATGAATTCCCAAATTTAATTTTATTTATTTATGTTCCTACTACAATACATGGATATGGAAAAATTTAACATAATTTCTTCATATTTCAAAAATACCATAGGAGAATTAAATCATGGTTGCCCTAGGGAAATCCTATATCGAATGACCATGTATTCCCCAATAAAGAAAGTCAAAGGTCATCTTCTTAAAAATATTATAGGTCTATAATAACCTAGTTATGAAGAAATAAAATCAGACGGATCATGCATCCTTTTTCTTTTATGAGAACTCAAAGAACTATAACATGGAGAAAATGGAACTCCTATCAACTCGAACATACAATCTTGAACAACCACAACCATCAATGCTCTATCAAACAGAACTTCATAAAAGGAATACATCAACATGAAAACCGGATATATAATTCTGTAAATAATATGTATCTCAAACCCGTCTTATTTTTATCTTTTTATATGAAATGATCTCAACTGAAAATGAGGCAACATATGTGAAGATGTTCTCATACACTAACTTAGTCTAGTCTGGATGCTAGTGTTTGAAAATATATAGTGCCATTAAAATCACCATTATTATTCAATTTACTATTAAATCTCATTATCCCTTTCTAGGATCCTCAAGCTTGATGGTTGAGTGTTTTACACTTATGGAATCAGGTGTTTACAGGAACTCAAATAGAATCTATATAATTTATATCAAATCCTTATCCTATTAATTATTGATTGAACATTTGAATGTTAGTGGATTCTGGTGAATAAACTCCTAAAAATGTATTCAATATTTACCCCTTGATTTTCCTAGCTAGAGTCTCAATGGTAAATGGTGATGGTTCTTATCCTAGAGATATCATGACAGGCACAATAATCTCAACTAGATTTTGGTCCATTGGAGGATTATCTCTCTAATGTTCTCCATTTTATTCATCTTTGTTCCTTTTTACACATACTATTATAGGCATGATGCGAACCAACAAAAAAAAACATAATTTAAGAAATATAACAATTATTCAGGTTGATAATTCAAAAATGTTAGCGGGGAATTTAATCCAATCTAATTGGAAATCATGATTTTTATATGAACGTATCCATATATAATGATTGAAAAATATTATAATTAGATCCTAGAATTAATCATTATTCAATTACCAAACCATACAATGTGATTTAATTCTCTTTATAATTATATTTTTGTCGGAATACACTCAAAATTACCTCCCATGTCCTGAAACCAAATGCCAACTACATACTGAAATTGAGGAATGATTCTTAACTATCTCTTCAGATTCCAATTTTTCATAAACCCTCTTAGATATCCAAGTACACTGATTTCCCAACAGAAAATAACATGTCATGAAGGTTATTTCTAATCCTTGTTAGTTAGTGACTAGTACCTAGAATCCTACAATATAGAACATAAAACATTTTTTCCACAAAAAAGGATGAAAAAGAAAAAATTTATGATACTAAAAAACTCTACAAAGATAATATTCCAAATGCCATAAAATTATATCAAAGAAGAAAACAAAACATCATCCATGTACTCATCATAAGGGAGAACATCTAAATATGACACAACACACCATGACCAATGATTCATTAGCATCCACCTAATCCAAGAGGGGATTTCCATTTTCACTAACGTGGAATATGGAAATTAAAATCTCCTAATGGCGAAGGAAAGGGTGATCTGAAAAAACCTAGTACGGTCTCACCAGGTGTTCCTTCATATGATCTATAATAATAAGAAATATCAAGATTTAAATTTAAATAAATCAATTCATTTTGTGAAAATTCCATATTAAATAATTTATTCATTAAAAATGTTTCAAAACATTTCTTACATTTCATAATAATATATATTGTATAAAATAATTTATATAAATCAAATGGCTAGAATACAAATGTTTCATAATAAATGGCTTCAATACATAAAAATCACAGTAAAAACCATGGAAATATGTCATGTGTTATGATTGTGTCTAGTTATATGATCATCACAATCATATAATAGTGATCATAGAAATATGTGTACACACTTCTATTAGGATCAAGAAAAATAGGACTCGTAAATATTCCATCCAGAACAATATACTCCTAACTATGTTTTTATTTCTGATTTTCATGATCAATATTTTCATTGGGAATTAAAATAAAAGATTTAATATCCAAAATAACCCAACAACAACCATGGATATCATCTTCCCAATAAATCAATAGGAAATTGAAATTAATTTAATTTCAAATCATTAATCATTTAAAATTGCATTTCTCAATTTTTCATTTAACAATTCCAATAAACATTGAAAAAAAACCAGTTTTTCATAATGTTAATACTTATCAATAAAATAAAAATCATATGTTTTTATCTATTTAATTTAATCCATTTTTCATAATACAATACAATAATCAATTAATAGTTTAATAATTTCAAAAATACACTTTAAATTCCAATTCAATTTAAATTGGGAGTTTTTTAAAAATTTCAGTGCCATGGAAAATAAAATTTCAAATAATTAGTGAATTGTGATTTTAAAAATCATTTCAAATAAATTTAAATCAAACAATTAATATAATAGTTTATTTATGTGTCACAACGCAAAAACATGTAATGAGATTTTCCAATGAAGAGTGGAAACAACAGAGATATATTAATCTAATCTAAAATAAATATTAAATTAGACGGTGTCTATATTCATAATGAAAAATTATTATCTGAACCCCTCTATGTAGAAGAGAATAATATAGGATTATAAGACACATGAGGGAAGAATACCATATTAGAGAGCGATAGACCAAAATCTTCTATGCTTTTATCGTCAAAGAGATCGGTTTGTAGGAGATAAAAAGGGTTCCTTAGATCCCCCAAGTCCAAAAAAATAAACATAAGT
This sequence comes from Viscum album, assembly GCA_963277665.1. Taxonomy (NCBI): domain Eukaryota; kingdom Viridiplantae; phylum Streptophyta; class Magnoliopsida; order Santalales; family Viscaceae; genus Viscum; species Viscum album. The sequence goes on along the minus strand of OY728140.1, from coordinate 1,016,137,208 downwards.
CGAGTAAGGGTCGATATATGGAATAAATATGTTTTCAATATGTTTTATTTAATTTTTCAGAAGTAAAACTTACTACGGGCATATTTAGGTATAGTTAGACCAACCGCAAAACATAACTATTCACCCATCTTCTAGGGTGAATTGTTTATACTAGATTGAGGAACTTTTTTTTCAAATGATATAACAATCATGAAAAAAATCCATATATAATGTGAAATTGTTTTTAATGGGTGGAATAAATGTTTTGGAAGAATTGGATCCAATAGTTTATAGATCAAAAACAAAAAAATTTGAAATTCATCCTGAAAAACTCATAACCACGATCCATCAAAATAATTAACAATAGGATGGGTGAAGAATAATTCAAAACTAGTTTTAATATGTTACAATAGGGGTTTGGTGGAAGAACCAACTGATAGTTTACTATCCTAATATGATCGTGAATTTCATAGGGTCCAATAAACTAAGGGTTTAGTTTTCCATTCAATTAAAATCACATTCCCTTTTACCAAAGAGATCATCCTAGAAATATATTCTCCCCAACGAAAAATATTAGATCACATTGTTGATTATCAATATATAGTTGGGAGTCAGGAGTCGTTTTTGGTCACTATTGATAGCGCTGGCCTCTGGGTCGGTCCCTTTTCCCCCGACGGGGGAGGGACCTTTGTTGATCAGCAAGGGTGTGAGATCCCCCTTCTCTCCCTTTTCTATCCCAGAACTTCTTCCTCCATATCTTCATGCTTCGATATTTCCAAAAGTCCCAGATCTATTCTAAGAGAGTCCCAATATTCCACTTCCACTTTCAATGTTTTATAGAGCTTCTCCCTCCTGAATCTCACCATGGTTGTGTGGTTAAAGCAACATCACCCCTCGGTGGATTCATTCGATCATCATATCTTCACGTCATGGAATTTAAAAGAGAGAGTAATGGTGGGTTTTCTTGACAACAGGCATATAATGATTCGTTTCTCATTGGAGGAAGACCTAATCAGATCTCGTTCTGGGGCTCCTCGATGCTTCAACGACAAACGATTCTATCTTTTCGCTGGTTGTATGACTTTCATATGCACCGTGACTATCCAATGATGGCGATTTGGGTGAGTTTACCTATTATTTCCCTCCCTTTTCAAACTCTCTCAGCGATTCACATGTTTTATAACTTAGTCAGTAGATACCTTTGCTCCGATAGCCCTGTGGATTCACATTGACACCCAGTTAACCCGCGTGCCTGTGTGGAGCTGGATGTGTCCAGGGAGCCGTTCAAGTATGTCCAGATTAGAGATGCTGAAGAGTTTAGGTGGAAGCAATCGGTGGTCTATGAATCTTGTTCTGAGTTCTACGCAGGATGTAATCCCTTCGAACATTCTCAATCTCTCTATCAATGGGGGGCTATGAATCTCTACAAGGAAAAGCCTACGGATATTGGATAGGGTACACAGTATCATGTAGAGTTTGTTGAGACGGCTGTGAATCCAGTGGGTGCGACTTATGAGGGTACTGATGCAAGGGGCATGCCGAGTGGATTGTGGGAGTAGAATCCCTTGGTGTCTGAGTTAGTAGTGCCTGGGCAGAATTCAATGGCTGAGTTAGTAATGCCTGAGAAAAATACAGTGGGTGAGGCCCCTGAGTGTACCGATGCAAGGGTCATTCCAAGTGGATCACAAGAGGTTAATCCCTTGTTGGATGATGTTTTTATCCAATTAAGGACTTATTTGAGTGCACCTCTGCTCTATATACATGTTTCTTCAGGGTTGGAGGGATCTGGTAGGGTGGAGGAACGTTCTGGCGATGTCATCCACTAGGTGGTGCCACAACGGGTGGATGAGGGAGTTTCCTCATTACATGGAATGACTTATTATGCAGAGGCGCTATGCTCAGGTGGTGGTAGGATAGACGAAGGTGATAAGTCCCTAGAATATGCTGGAAGGTGTGCGGTTGTGGTTGCAGCCTGGAAAATCTCTATAGCAGTTGAAGGTATTGGGCTTGCTAATATGTTTGATGATTTAGTAGATGAGAATCCCGCCCAAACTGTTGGAAATGACTTGGTCAGAATATCCACGAATGTGGAGATGGAATCTGAGAGGGAGTCTAGTGACGAAAGATTGAGCCGCTTTTCTGGCAATACAGAGGACGAGGACCAGGGGGATTGTACCCTAGTCTAAGAAGGAGCAAGAATAAAATGGCTAAATAGAAAGATAAAAAGGACTACTATCATTTTCCTTTGTCTTTGGAGACCAAATTGGCAAAGAAGTTGAATGGAAATTAGATAGAGTATGGCCCCCATTCCTCCGAGGTGGCTTTCCAGCAATGGGAGGTGAATGATAATCCTTTGGATATGGTCTTGAGCTCGGAAGAGGTTATCCTAGAAACTGTACTGACAATCAATGATTTCAATTAGGAGGCCGAATGAATGATGGTAAATACTCTTAAGGTGGACACCAATGATGAGAAGAGTGCATGGATCGATTAGCAGGACTTGATTCTGGTTCGGGGGTTCAACATTGGAAAGATCGATGTAGAGGAGTACATACAGTTGTGGGGAAAGCTGGTAATCAAGATACAAGAGCTTCTAATGGAGCAACTGGGGATCCAAGTAAAATCTATATCATGGAAAATATTTAGAGAGATCAAAATGGGTTGGCTGTAATTTCACTTTAATGGACTTGTTCTCTCCTACGTTTCTTGACTTGGTTTCTCACTTTATTCGTTAAAAGTGTTTGATAATAAAAACTTAACATTGAGTGGTGATTATCAATATAAATTTTCTTTCAGATTTGGGAAGTCCTTAATATTTTTTTAATAGATTAAATTTATCTTCCATTTCATCAGTTATTGAAGTTTCTAATACAATTCTTTCTCTAACATCATCCTAATGTATAAGAGTTCTATTGTTATTACAGTAGAGGGATTCATGTTTATACTTATGGACAGTTGTGAGGATGTTATTTTTTTTATAAAAAATAAACTGGAGGATGTTGATGATCTCAAATATGATGGAAATAAATTAAACAAAATCTAATCATTTCCTCCAGGGTACTAATTTTCCCATAAGACAATCTATAAATATCATAACTAAACGCAATGCTAAAATTTTACTCTGAATCAAGATCTTTCTGAAACATTCTCTAGATTATATATGTAATCCATAAATGTGGATTAGATATAGTTTAATGTGGAACAAAATGAATCAATAACACTTACCTAATTTATATAATTGAAATATAATCTAGAACGAAGTATTATTTGATTTCTGTGAAGTTTCATGCTTTGTTAAGGGATTGACTGCAACCCATATAGTTTTATACCATTTTGATATTTTGTGGAGTCCAATTAAAAAATCCATTGTCAGTTTTCTCATTTCCATTATTGATTCGGTATTGGATGTGTCATCACCTTCGACATTTTTCTCTAATCCACGTAATAATTATATACCATGAACCAATATATAAAATCAATGATATTTATCTTCAATGCATACCAAAAAAGAAATCTATAAAATATACTTATATAGTCACACATAACGTATGAATAGAGAATTATGATCTTTGAGATTCTACTGATAACACCTTCAAATATAGTATGGATAGAAAATATACCTGGTTCCTCAAACATATAATTCATTTATGATTATTGTTAAACTCATGAATATTAATCACCTTCTTTAGTAGCTATACATTTTCCACCTACTTTTCATTAATCTTCCATTTAGAAGATTCTTGAAAATTCAACCGATCAAGAAAATATTTCACCCCTTCGATTAATATTTCAATATCCATATTAGAAAAACCAAAAATATTATTTATTTTGGGTTCTTCATAATAGATAAGGAATCTGATTCTATACCACTGTGAGAAGTTAAAACATTTTTCTCATTCCCTAGGTGGTAATGTAATCAGAATTAATAAACTATAATATTATCTATATATCTTAACTAATTTATATTAAAATCCTTCTATGATAATATATAATGTCATCATTTTTAATGAGTATATATATCATAGTTTTCTTTTTAAATAATATTACTTCATATGCTAAATTTATAAAGACTTACAGTAAACAACAAATATAGTTTTTTCTTATTTTTCTTAGGATCATTCAATTATAATCTTGAAAAAGTTTTAACCATGTCATTAAATATATTAAATCATCCTAATACCTTTGTGGATGAATCACTATTGAATAAAAAAAATTATCCACTCCAGTGTAACCTGAGGAAATATGCACTCGATAAAAAATATATAGTTCCATGAAAATTTTCCGGACAAAAATATTTCAAATAGAATATTGATCCTTTCTGAGATAAGTTTTGTAGTGGATAAGATAATAGTGATAAAAATCCGGAAACTGTTGAAAATATCTAGCTAAACCAAGAATTATATGGATCTTTTTCCCCATAGTATATCTTGTAAAAAAATCAATGGCCACTATCATTGGTTGATATAATTATATATCAAATCTTCAGATTATATGAACTAAAAATGAGACCATTTTCATCGAACATTGCTATTTTTCACAAATAAAGTATATATTCTTATTCATTAGTATGACTCTCACGTGATCTTCATTATCTTCATTCCTATTTTAATATATACATATATATATATTTGTAAATAATACAATAAAAAATCTTGGAAATATCTAAAAAAATAACAATAAAATCCATGGAAATTACCTGGGAATTTGTAAGACACAATGGAATCACTATATATTTATAGTGTTCATACATTGTATGAAATGCTATTAGGGGTATGTCCTCCTTTATGAGCCTTAATTGACGATATCTGTAATGAATCTCAATCTGGTAAATTTATTTCACTCCGTAATGTTGATCAATTAGTTCATCAGTATGTTGTAATGGAAACCTTTTCTTGGATTATGGTTCGTCTCATTTACCTATAATCAATGTAGAGTCATATCAATCAATTTTTTGGATTAAAAAATGAATAGGTTTTCCCCATGGTGACACATTTGGATGAATTAATAACTTCTCTTATTTCTCTAATAGTTTCTTCTTCAATTATTTTAAATCAATTATGGTCATTATATATGGTGTATTTAAAATTCTTGTGGACACCAGGTATGAGTTCAATTGAACAATAAGAAACAAGTTCTATTCGAAGACTATGAAACACTTCATGGGTGAAATAAAAAAAATCTGGAAATATTTTGGCATATAATTGATGTTCAATGATTCTACAACCATACGAGATAGAATTTAACATCCCACCATTTTATCACATCAAATTTCATTACATTATACAAATCTGAGGATCTGTAAGGTTTAGTGTCTTGGAAACTAGGAACATAATACATGAAAACATAAAACATTCTTATTAAACACTTGAATGGATTCTTCATTGTTCATCCTAAGTTCATTAAAACATGTCATGACTTGGGAGCATACATCAAATGAAAGGGTGAGCAGAAGGCCCAGTAAGGGATACAAGGGAAACAATTTACATGTGAACTAGAGATATATCAAAAAGTCATGAAAAAGAACCTTAAGGAATAAGAAAGATTCCATGAGGCATATCATAATAAAAAAAATGTGTTTCATAACATGAAGATATGGGTACAATATATAACATAGACAATCATGAACATATCACCAAGGTAAACTCCAATGTGATATTAAAATTTACCAAGGTAAACCCCAAGGTATCGTTAAAATTGTAATCATTAGAGATTAAATCTTTACCAAATGCATTGGAGTGATATCAGGGCGCACCCTTAAATTTTCCTTTATTATCATGTGATCCACAAATATAATCATAAAAAATTTCATAAATAACCCATATAGAATAAAAGAAATGGGTTTACTTTCATAATCATAACGTTTTAAAAACTACTTTAAAAATATGATCTTTATGTCACTTTAAACCCACAGAAAAGGAATGAAATTATCATTTATGTAAATACAAGAATAAAAAATAGAAAATTTTGATATATATATATGTGAATACAATTATAGAATAATGATATATGAGTAATCACAGAATAAATCAAAAGAATTTTAGAAAAAGAGGGAGATATTTTGAGACAAAAATTCTACAGCATAACAGCTATGTTATAGGGTTTTAGAAAACATTGAAAAGAGAGGGGAAATGGGTAACACACTGATAAGAGATCCATAAAATAGTAGAGGGACAAAATATAATGGATATAAGAACATGGTAATGAAATTGGAAAGACATACCATATGAAAAGAATGACATGGATGAAAGACAAAAATAAGATTTCTCTTATGAAAATTTGGTAGCCTAATGACGTCACTTAAAACATCAAAAAAAAATCGAAGAGATCAAATATATTCTCTCATAATATAAAAATAAAAGTTATTTATTATAGATATAGAGATCATAACGCAACATAATAAAAAGGAACTTAAAATACATGACATGAAAATAGAACTTGAAAATGAGAAAGGTGAAAGAATCCCTTAAAAATTTGGCAGCCTAACGGCGCCACTTAAACATTATTAAAATGGATTGATGAATATGGACATTAAAAGGAAAGCAGTATGAGTATTAAAGAACATCCCCAACATAAGAACATGGAACTTAAAAGAAATGAGTTAAAAGAGAGTATTTGAAAAGAAAGAGATAGGTTGGATCCCTTAACTTAAAACGTAACTCTTAAAACATAAAGGCTAGGACCTAGAGGGCTTGGGGAAACTTGGGAGGACTCTTTGGGAGGTAAGGAGTCCAGAACATCATTTAGGTTTACTTTGGAGTCGAAAGGATGAAAGAATGGCTTGGTATCTATAGGGAATGTGAGGGGACAAGGCATTAATGGCCAAAGGACACCTCATATGTGGTATTGGCAAAACCATGGGCAATACCATGGTATTTTCCCATGGTATTGGTCACATGGGAAACCTAATACCTTATCTTACTATTCATCAGTCGAAAATATTGATTACATATTAAATACATTATATAATGATGTCATTAAACACCCGTAACTTAAAAACTGTATTTTTCACCATTCACCGAAAATTCAACTTTCACAGAAAAATACCAAAATTTCACCTTAACCAAATATCAATTCTCTAATTTCAAAAATAAAATTCATTTTATTAAAATATTTATATATATATTTTTAATTTAAATTTTAAATAGAAACATAATTCACCGAAAATTTATTTTTCTTAGAAGAATTCCCAAAAAATACCTTAACATAATATCGATGCTCTAAGTTCAAAAATAAAGTACATTTTATCAAAATAATTTTCTAAATAATTTTAACTTAATTTTTAATTAAAAACACTATTCACCGGAAAAAACTAATACTTGACTAATAATCAATGAAACCATTATTTACCTATTTTATTGAATCGCACTAATTAATCAAGTTGCCTAAATTATATTAATACTTTCTTTAAGTGAGATTACTAATCCATTTTGTCACATTACTAATCCTAAGCGTAAAATCACTATTGATATTTTACTATTCATCAATTATTAAGTTGATCTTATTAGACTCTAAATTTCTTACTGAACACATTTGTAGAAGACCATTTTTGAAAATCATTACACATCATGAATTATTTAAGTTTTACATAATTATTTTAAAATATCCATTTTTTCACAAATTCATCCATAATTAACATCCTACATTTATTCAGACATTTTGAAAATTCACAAACATCACCATAAGAAGAAAACAACATTTTATTTATAAGAAAGGATTACAAAAAGCAGCAATGGTCTCGTTACATGTCCCCTTATCACACCAGCATAGGACCTTTGTGTAAGGTGTGCTAAGGTGAGAGAATCCGAGGCTAGCTCGGCCAACAGCGCACGAGTAGTAATTTCTATTAGTTTGAACTTCTCGCGAAGGCAATTCTGTTCTATCTTCACACGATGAAGTTTGGCTTGGGTTTGGTCCAGAGAAAAGCCCAGTGGTGGTACCTCCTTCCCAAGTTCTGTTAGATGGGCTTCGATCGGCCCAAGACTACTGGATGAGGCCATAAAATCTTCTTTCAATATTAATTATCCATGATCACTTGTATTTAGAGACAATAGTCGCAACATTCAGTTTCATACGGTTATACTGACTAACGGTCATATAATAGTCAAAACCCAACAATCTCATTTTAATTATACTCATTTTATTAAATGAAAACGTTATGTTGAGTATGAAATAAAATAACACACAAAATTAGGAAACAAGATTTATTCAAAATTTCGGTTCGTTACATAGAAACCCCATCTGATTGAGATTCAATACCCATAAAATGGATGTGATATCTATATGATGGTAATACCTATGAGAATATTTATAAAAGGTTATTGGGTTTTTTGGAAGAACAAACATTACTTCACATTCATAAAAAGTGATGTGGTATTTATGTAGTGAAATCCGTTTTATTCTTATGAGAAAATAAAATTAACCTAGAGGAAGAATTTCCGGATTTTCAAGAAGCACATTTCCATAAAAATAATCCATAAATGAATCATATACTTGTGATGCATACATTGTTCCAATGGAGGATTCCACTACTAAATCTACGTATATTATTTTTTGTGGGATCTATATGCACATATCAAATTCTTTAGATAAAAATGAATTGGTAGATCAATAGTCAAATATGACATTATCCATTCCGGAGAGGATGGTAAGTGTACCTTTAAAAAACTCGTTATTGAACCACTCATTAGAAATAGTGATTTCATGAAATTTCTTATTTTCCCAAAAATATGAGTTTTCTAATAATGATCATAATCGTTAAACTTCAAATTTGAGATATTCTTTGAATATTTCCCATCCATCTTAAATTTTAAGAACTAGATAGTGGGTGGGGAATTCTGTGGAGATTTATGTCTATTTTAACCACTATCTGTTTTCTACCCATACTTATAGAAATCAGTTGCTCAATAACATTCCTTTCAATAATAGAAAAATTTACTAGTCACATTAAGTAAAATTCATCAATGATTCCATACACCCATTGAGCATTATAGAATACACATATTCTTTTATATATGGTTATTTGTGTTTAATTTGAACTCCATATTAGTTTTCATTTCAAAACCATGATATTTATTGATAACAATAATCTCTATTTAAAGTATAATATCATAAAATATTTTTCTTCATATAAATAAAAGGTAATTATCACTAACAGCTTTAAGATAATTTTTTAGGATACATTGAAGAATCGATCAACGCTACATTAATGTTCGATGATGATGCTAGTGTCATACATAGTAATAAATTTAATATTTTCCTCAAATGCCCCAAAATATTCATTACCCCTATTCATTATCTCAAGGAATTATTCAATAATTATTGTACGAAGGAAATGAGGGATATGCTTATTGATGAATAACCTCATAAATTCATCCCACTGCATGCTGTCTATTTCATAATTATCCGTTTTATTTTTAATTATATTCAAAATTTGAAATACTTCTCCTTCCATGTGAATGATGGAAAATGGTCTTTTTCATGTTCAATAAACTAGAAAACATAAAATATTAATTTAGTTGTACTGTTCCATTAATCAGAAATATTGTATCATAGATTCACTTAATAAAGGATGGTGTTTCATCATTAATGTCTCAATAGAATTTTGTTCCCTTCTATGCTCATTTGGACGTCTATCATGATTCAAGGATTCACAATTATTTTTTATCATTAAAATAATATTTCATATTCTGTATCAAATATTGTTTTCATGCTCTTGAGGAAAATAAATTCATTGCTTATATTACTACATATTAACATGGTACATTTGGGATCAATCCATAGTGAAAAATGGAAAAAAAATATTGTATGAAATAGTAATAACATTCGATAACCATATAATTTTGAAAAATCACATATATGATATCTAAATCATGAAAAAAACTTTTATTAATCTATGAAACCATAGGATTATCAATTTTGATTCATATCCTTCTTTTATTTTTATCATTTATGATGGTTCATATAGAATTTGTGACTTTCCAAACCATATCCATCAGAAGTGTAAAACTATATACTCATAAAGGAACATTTACATGCACTAGGTAAAACTCGAATAAATTATGAAATATATTTTTCATTGATATTACCTCTAGTTTCCCCTATTCCCGATCAACACAAACATGTTGTATCTTGAAAACTATGTAATTTCACAGATACCACTTTCTCCACACCTTGCCAGTATTTGAAAAATCATTCAAATACATTTTCTCATTTTTATAATGATCTGTAAAAATATCCTTATATATTTCACTAATTATTTATCATCATAGTTTCCATAGGTAAAAAATAATAGGGGTTATTACCAACAGAAAGGTCACAAAACTCTCATAAAAAATATTATATATCATTGGATTAATAGTCATTACATAACATAATATTCCATTCCATAATTTTTCAGGTCTTTTTTCATTATAAACATCTACATATGATCAAAAGTTCCATATTTGTGTTATCTCCTTCTCCACAAGGTTTTTAATAATTAGAACCCTTTTTATAAATATTATACATAATACATTTCATCATAATCTATGGAAAGGAAACATAAGAGAGGATTATATCTGACTCTCCATTAGGATAATCAATGGATATATCAACTTATCAAGAGAATAATGGTATTGGAACATGAAAACATCATTTTACAACCATTACAATGGTATCATAGATAAATAAAATGATTGATCGAATAAATCATTAAATTTTCTAGGACACAAATTAATATGGAATCAAACAACATAATACATGATAAAATAACTTGAGATTAATTCATATATTTCTATCACACATTTAATCATTGAATCCAATTTCCTTATTAGGTCAAGGATAATGTTTATGATAACCATAGTGGATTGGGTTTACTCCCCAAACAATTGTAGTAGTCAAGTTTCACTCCCAAGCCTATCATAATTTATATAGAACCTTATTTACTTATGTTCAATCCCCACTATAGACCTATGTATATCATGATATATAAATAATTTCCCAATAAATCCAAAGTAGATATTGTTCCCACCCATATTTTTTATAACATCACCACCTTCATTTTATTTAACATAACCACTGTCCAAGGTTATAATTTTTCACTACAACATAATGAGAATTATGTATACATATTTATGACATAGTGTAATAAAACACTGAACATATAAATACCCATGAAAGGAAATTGGTTAAAATAATTAATTATAACATTAACCATGGAAAATAAATATGTCTCATCATTATTTCATCATTTCATCAATGAAAATCCGCTATAATAAGATTCTTGTTTTATAAAAATTTAATCATGTTATAACTCGTAGAAGAGAACCATGTTTTATAAAAAAGAATTTTATTGTAATGAAAAATAATAATGAGAAAAATAAGGAATGTATCATTAGATAATGAAAATATTACATCATAATAGACTTCAATGGATTTCATCATAAATGAACAAATAGTTTGAAAGATCTGTTGAATATTTTCATGGGGAAAATAAAATTTAATTTAAATTTACTTAATGAATCAAAATGTCATAAAATATTTTATAAATACAATTTATAGAAAATAAACATTGTAAATAATATGGGAATATTTAAAACAATATGTGTTCATGATGAAGTGAAATTTTATACATGTAATACATGTTAAAATAGAGATTCATTTAAATATTTTGTAACATAAAAATAGCATATATTGATAATGACATGGTGATTAATTTTATAATGCATTTAAAAAAATAATACATGTTTTAAAATTTATTTAAATAAATATTTTGGGCGATATGAAATTATTTTTTAGAATTGATTTTGAAAACATGGTTTTGGAAGAGAAATGGGTTTTGACTGAAAAGATAATTAAATACTTTATTAAAAGACATAAATTTTGATTACATAATTAGAGGGAAATGAATGGAAATCCACTATCTTTTATAAACAACTAGATAATAATAAAAGGAATTTGTTTTTTGAGAGATATATCAAAAGATATTTGTAATTGAATCATAATCATGAGTAATCCTAATAAATTATGCGAATTTATTATAAAATCCTTAAACATATGAAAATTGGTATTATAAGACCTTTATTGAATAATGTAACAAAGAAACATTATATATAATGAGAGTAATCAAATTCCTAATAATAAGGTCAAATGAGATATATATAGACCTCATAAAATAAGATAGATGCATAACATAACATATGTCTCAAAGAATGAAAGTGTGGAAAAACATCTTACCTTAAGTTCCAACTTCTATTGTACATGAAAAACATCCTATATAATAAATATTTTAATATTATAAATATATTAAAGAAAAATAATTATATTTAACATGAAATAGTTTTTTTACATATGACCGTGTATTATACGCTTATTAATAATCCCATGTCAAATACATGATTAGGGAAATAACTATGTTCTTCTTCTAAGTTTGGTTTTGTTAATTTTTAGTCATCATTATTTGATCGTGGTTCCATAATATCCATTAGGTTAAACATGATATATATATCATATATAGTCAATATATTTAGCTTCATACTAATGTATAAAATTAATAGATAGAAATGAATTGTGACGTTAATAGAGATGGAAGGTTATTCATACCCATGAATATTGTATCCATTTTCATCATGGATTGAAATAATTGATTTCAAATTATATATTACCATTGATCATATATATACAATATATTAATTAACTATATTATTATTACTTTTTATGTAATTCATACATGAATCACATTGCTTCGTGATATGGTAGTCCAATGTAGACACAAGTGAAATTATTATATTCAAAATGAAGGGAATGTAATGAGATTTGTGAAATATAATAATTAAATTATTAAAATAATAAAAATTATATCACATATAAATATTTTATCCATTATTATATATATATGGAGAATTAGTGATTATAAATGAATAAAATCTATTTGTGAGTACATTGTTTTTTGTATACACAAATAATGATTTAATATCTCATTTGATAAAAGTTGAAAGGTATATATTTAATTCCATAAAAATATGAAAATATAAGTTTCTCGGAGATTATGTCATTAAAATACCAACAATATTTAATAATCATTGATGAATTTATAATAATAAATAAACAAACACATAGTTAAAAACATTTATCCATCTTTTGATAACCTATGTATGTTTTTCGTATAAAATTCCTAGATTGGGTTTCTGATCACACCAAAAAATATACTATGTGGGGAGAGATGTAATTAATATATTGGGGATATTCATGGTTATAATTTTTCTTTTTATTTTCTATGGATTCAGCAAAATTTAGGCATTTAATAACTCAGGGGACTGGACGACATGTATTTTTTGGTAAAAAAATTTGTACACATGTTTTCTACATGCGATAATGCAATATAATGGGACATTAACTTCCCTAAACGGTATTAATAGGGACATATAGTTGGGTTTTTATATTTTTTTCGACAGTTTTAACCCACATATTTTTATTTTAACACATTTAAAATCGATTTTTATGTTTACCATAGTAAATAATTTCTATCGTTTTTTCTATTCATTATGGTAAAAAAATTCTACATATTATAAAATAAAAATTATACCGATTCATATAATGGAATCCATTTTTTATAATTCCATTACCAATATTTTCATAATATAGTAAAATATTAAATCATTGACATAATGAGAATTTTTTTCCAAAGAATAAATGATTTAAATTTGAATATTTATTATATCAATCATAAACATGAAAATGATATCAATGACTCAATTTTGATGAATTAATATAAAATAAAACTACTTTTTATTTAAACCCTGATTTAAAATATAAATCACCATATCTATTACTAAATCAAAAAGGAATTGTTCAACAAACACCATTAATTTTCAAAATTAATTATAAATTAATCTCTTTAGAAAAATTATAAAAATTTATCCTAAGTAAAAATTGAAAAGACTATTTAAAAAATGAAGTATGTTTTTCAAAATAATTTTCAAAATGTTTCTAATATATTTTTTAATGTAGTTCATATAAATAAATAAAATACTATTTTTTTGTAAAATATTATTTTTGAATCAAATGAAAACATTTATGAATATTATATACCTTCCGAAAATATTGTTTATTTATATAAAACCATTATACATAATATTGAAAATAATTCTTATTCATATTTATCACACCATGTTTAATGGACAGGTAATAATAGTTTTTTAATTAACAATATTAATAGTTTTCTATTGTTCTTTAAAACATGGTGTTGCATGTAATGAATAATATTAAATATATTTAATTTATTATATAAAAAAATATTTAATAAAATCTTTGGTGTTTCAACAAATAGGTTTTTTCTATATAATATGACTCATGAAAATATATGCGAGATGAGAAACCCTATTACCTCAATGCTCGTCTCAAATCATGTGCATTTGGAAATAATATGTATTAAATATATATTTATTATCTTAGAAATGATGAGATGTATTTATATATATCATAAACTATATTAATTTCATATAACATTATTTCAAATATTTAGTAACAATTATTTATCAATATCGCATTTTTGGGGATTAAAACATTATTTTCCATGAATCTTTTATTTAAAAAATTTAGTGAACTTATTTATACATTACATATTATGAAAAATTTATATCATTTCATGGGTTTCATTAATTTTTATTATATATAATTTTAAAACTATTCAGAATATGGGGACATCAAAAATTAATTACATCAACATGTGGTGCTAGTAGTCCATACAGAATAATGTCTGATATTTCCATTATTCAATAGATAAAACATCATAAAGGTAAATAATAACTCCACTTTCCAGAAATATTATAACATCATAGATGTATATATAATATTTACTAACATAATATTATAATTATCTTTGTGATGTGATGAGGGGAAATAGAACAAATAACTTCATAGAGGGGGTAGTAAACACATACATATGAGTTGTGTTTTCTTTTCCTTTATGATGGAATAGGGGTGGATAATATGTTAAAAACATTCCTAATAAAAAATAATAAAAAATAATATCAATTAATAATTATTTTTTAATTAATATCATATATTTATATGTCTTAGAAGAGAAAATAAAATTAAAATAACTTTGTTAATAGGTATTACAATTCATTAACAATAATATTTCTGTTATATATTACTCATTTTAGGTAATGAATTTTATAATGAATAAAATATATGGGGAATATAAAATACATCTATGAAGGCATTATGGTTGGGCATGGATTATATTGAGTGAATTTAAGGTGTGAGGAGGAGTGTATAATAGGTTCCCTTTTATATGATAGGGGAGGATTACTCATAGAATCTGTAAATCTAATTAATTATTATGAATTAGTTTAATGGTTCATTTGGGTCCATAATTATATATCTAAAATATATAGTAAGGAAATGTATAATTAATCTTCAAATAAAATTATATATGTTTACATTATATTTGAACAATTATATCATAGTTTTAACCCTTGTTAAGAAGATTGACGATGACAATAATATCAATATTTTTCGTTGTTTTTTGGAATATAATTATTTCATAAATGGATTATTGAAAAATAATTGGACCATGGTTTATGTTTTTAACCAAATACCATTTAGATGGTAAATGAAAATATATTTATGAATTTATTTATAATTTAATAAAATATTGTTTATTATAAAAGACTACTAATGTTATTTTTGGAACTATTCAATTAAGATGACATATAACGTTAACAATAAAATAATAAAGTTTTTAAATTTTATTTTCATAAATTATTATTATGTTATTATTACGTGAACAATTCACAGAACATAATAATTCATCAAAATTGAATAACTTATATTATTCTTGAAATCATTTATTTTTTTCTCGATTAGTTGAAAAATAATCTTTCAATGTTGTGTGGGTAGTTAAGGTAATAATTCAGAAAATAAAAAAAGTTAACATGATAAAAAATAAATTAATATTAAAAATAATCATTTATAAATAAAAAGATACATTTTATACATAAAAATATATTGGTGATATAAAAGTCAGGAGTGTGACAATTTATATTTATTTTCTCTTAAAAAAATTTATTGTTCATAATCAATGAAAAATGGTAGAAATTTGACATATTTTCTAATCATGGATGATAATGGTAGAATTACTGAAATATTATTGGATGAAGGAACTTATGGGTTATATATTAGAGCCAAATACCAATATTTTAACCTTATTTTACATATTTTACCCATACCAATTTAAATATTTACAATGACAACTATTCATAATGTATAAAATAAAGAGACCTATTCAAAAATATAAACAACCAAATTCCTATTATTATTTCCACTATCTAGTACTCGTTTATAAGTCTTATGTGAAATAAATAAAATTATAAATGGAAAACATCTTTTATTTCTAGAAATGACATTTATGTGATTAAAAAATGAAAATATAAAAAATTGGGATATTATTTATGAACGAACCAATGTATCCCAATAATCATTTTCTTGAACAAGTCCATTACTCATCCCAAAGGGTGTTACTGTTCCCCATGTGATACAACACGTTAGGAACCTATATATATATATATATGTCACACATAGATTTTAGTTATCATCCTTTGTTCCAGTTATTCATTTTTCTCATAGTTCTATTTTTTGTTCTATGTGTTCCAGATAGAAATTTTATGTTTTAGAGGATTGTGTTATTTTTAGACATATTCTTGTTTAGTGGGAAATGTATGAGGAGTAGGTGGTTTAGAAAATGAGATTTTCATTCTATTAGTGGCACCTCATTTTATGGAATGTTTTATGGATGGTTTATCCCCTTGATTTAGATGATTTTTCGGGTGAAAAGGGAGATTTTTGTAGATATTTTCCTGGTTTCTCTGTTAGGGTACGCATTTTGTTCAACCCTACTATAAGTGTTCATGTTGTCATATGGTTTTTGAATTGTATAAAAACCCATGCAGTCTAATTGTGCAGCCCAACCAGCACTAGAAAGTGATGGATTGAATGGCATGAATCTGGTTTGTCCAACCGTGTGAGCTAACCATGAAACCCACACGAGAACATGTATTTTGGGTTATTCTTCTTATTTTTAGTTGGGGTTTCCTCTTTAGCACCCCCCATTCGAAACATATGAACCAAAAACCACCCTTGGTGGTCATATGCACCTCCATATACCACCATGTCTAATTTATGGTGATTTCATAGTGATTATTCACCCGGATCGAAAGGCTGGGGCTTCCTCCACGTCCTCCATTGATTTTATTCCATTTTACTGTTCTTACCTAACCCTAGGGGCCATGTTGGCTTATTTTCATGGATATTTTTACTCAGGATTTGAGGTTTTTTCCTTCTTTGGGACACTCAATGTCGGACCTTGCCTACCTTGTTTTCAGTTAAGGTGCCAATAAGGTTTTGCATCAGATAATAGAATCAATTCATCATATGAGGTAGTATCCCTTTAAACTGATTCTTTTACGTTATGAATTAGTTGATTTCTTAATTTTCTCACAACTCTTAATCATTATATAGTGATTTTTCATGATTTGAAATATTTTTTCATGTGAAATAAAATGTTTTTCTTGATATCTTTCCATTTGTGTTATGGATTTGGTGGGTTTTTCACACCATGTGTGGGCTAAATTTCCCAATTGGATTTTTATGTGGTTTTTGATTTTTAAAAGCAATGTTTGGTTGTGAGAAATTTATTTTTGGTAGAAAAATTATGATTTATGTTTCCAAAGTTGATTTATAAATTTTTTTTGAATAAATGTGGATTTTATGTAGTTATCAAGAATGGTTTTCTATTTGAAAGCATTGCAAGGCCCATATGTCATCTCTTATTAAAAGTATTAATTTGGAAAACCATCCAAGGGGTGAGTCAATTTCCTTGTTGGTTGACTATGATAAGGGAGTCTTATCGATATTATACCTCACTTGTGTTGTAATTATTTTTTAAGGCATGGGACCACCCATGGGGTGGTCGTGGTGGTGATGGTTTGTGCGATATGAATTATTGCATGTGTTTAAATTGATTTTTTCTTGATTTGATGTGGTACAACCCTTTGAAAACATATAATGTGATCTTATCCTATGAAATGAGAATTTTGATAATGATTTCTATACTAGTAGTTCATGTACTGACTACTGCACCATATTAAGTGTGTATTTTGGTTAATTACTATAGTATTGGGCCCCTTTGGATTTCTTGAGTTATGGTGGTCAACTGTTTTGGCGTTTCGATTTCATCATGTGTGGAATTCTAATGGGGATGCGGTCACATGCATTTGTATGGTCTGGTTCTCCTATGAGTTCCTAGGTTTTCCCATGCTTCTTTATTACTAGTAATATGAGTATATTGCTCTAGTTGTATAAAATTTATTTACTTATTGTTGGTTTGGGTGTTTTATTGGAAATTGAAATTGTTTGTTTCTTTAGGAAGGTTATCATGATTAATGTCATGAATGAAAATGTATTTCAACCCTTTTCACTAATTTGAAAAAATTATAACTTCTTACATGGTCCATTTTTTCTTTTATTACCTTAAGCATCATTATTATATATAATAGAAATGGATTGGGATGTGATTTATTTCCATTGAAAAGTAAATTGGGATGAAAACATATATTTATAAATTTTATTTAAAACATTTTAATCGATGTTTATTTATTTAAAGGATAGGAATTGGTAATAGAAACATGAAGTTCATTTCATGGATCGACTTAGGTGAAATATTCATGGTTGAACCGGTTTGGTTTGTGACAAAATTGTATCAGAGGAGGTCCTCTCTTTAGTAGGCCACCCATTTTACTGTCCCCATTATTATATGGGGATGTCGAGGTAGATGATGTTGGATTGTCGAGTCTCTGGATGTATAAATTGGAAGCCTATCACAAATCCTAGCTCATTTTGAAAATTGGGTTAGAGTGGGATGTCCATATTTGTTGGTGTTTTTTTGTTCTTGTGATTTTTTAGTGTTGAAAAATGAATGGGGTGTTAGAAAAGTCATCTCCATGAGCACACAAGGTCGTGAAATCCATGTGGACCTAGGGGTATAGTACAAAATAACTCCTCATTATGGTGGTGTTATTGTCATATGGCCACCAACCATATAGCCATGTCACCCATCGATTCAAATTTCCCCTTGTGTGTTGTTTTGGGCATTCATTAATTCTGATTTATTTTTATAAAAATCTTGTTTTAGAACTCAAAAAATATGTGTTTAATGAGGTTAATACATTATTTTGGAATGTGAAAAAATTATTTTCATAACATACATTATGTATGGATTAGAAATTTGTGTCTTTGAAAAATTATTTTTGATTTGAAATGAAAATGGTTTAACGAGATTGGGTTTATATAACCTAAATATGGAGTTTATAGAATTTTTTTGCTTCGAAAAAAATAAATTAGGTTTTAATAGTGTTTTGGAAGTCATTTTATGAAATTTGAAATAATTTTTTTGTCAAATGATTCTTGATAAAATAAGGTGTTCGGGAGTTGTTGGATTGTAATGAATGATATCGGTTGGTTTTGTTGTTATTTATTCTAATATTATAGGGTTTTCAATGTAGTTTGTTGTGTTTTAGAATTAAATTTTGATTTTTTGGTTGTTTTACCTTGGTGCACGTTCAACATACGATTTGGGAAAACTATGGGTATTTCTCCAAGTAACCATGCAAGCTTAGGATTTCTTTTGGTAGAGGGTGCACGACATATGCACAGTTAGAAAACCCATGTCTAAAGTGTGCACGAAACCACAACCTCGAGGATGAAGCATATTACGTAGTTAGCGCACAGTTTTCTAAATTGTGTGGCTAAACCATGAATGTGTCTAAGTAGTCCAGTAAGGGGACATTTTTAGCACATGGTTTGGTAAACTGGGTGTGCTGACCTTGTATAACGGCCATGTGTCATAAACATGTGAAAAAATGGGGATTATGAAAAAATGTTTTAAAGAAAGTAGATGTATTTTGGGAATTGTTTTAAAATAATGGGAGTAGGTCTTCTCAAAATTATTTTTGATTAACATGAATATGTTTAATTTCTAAAAATGATATTTATAATGAGTTGAAAATTTTTTTCAAGTAGAAATTCAAGAGATTTTGTTTTTGAGTATGATTAAATTTTTTGTAATGCATAAATTTAAATGGTTATTAAATTATTAGTTAATATATTTTTTGAATGTTATTTAAAGTTTCATATTTTATATTTGTTGGGATTATGATAAAAAATGTTGGAATTTTTTGTTTTGGAAAGAGGAAATGTTTTGTTTTGATATTTTGTACTTCCTTGGGTAATGACATGTATATTAGGAATGTGGATGTATAATATTGATGGAGGATGATTGTGAGGCATGGCATGGTTTATGGGTGCCTGAGGTGTCATGGGAATGTGAATATGAGTGAGACTCTAAATAATACCATTAGTGAGTATGAAAATCTCCCAAGATTGTTTTGTTTTTAAGAAGTGTTTTTAACCTGTAAAATGTGTTGTTTTTTTAAACCAATTACCATGTAGGTTGTTTTTGAATTCTATAAAAGTTTTTTTTATTTGGTTTTCTTCCTCTTTATTTTTAGGTGGTTATTATGTTTTTTTTATATTGAGAAATTTGAAGGATGTTTTTCCTTGATGTAATAATTAGTGGGTATATAGACTGTTTTTGGGAACATTTATGCTGGTTTTGATAGAGCTCATGGTTTTCTCATTTCATTGTGTTCTCTAACATGTGATTAACCATTAAGAAGAATTTCTATTTATGAAACTAAATATTTCATTATCTACTATCAAAATTTATATCCATCAATTCTAAGGATAACCCATCCAATTTTCTAGAGTAGAGATATTTTTGGGCTCAATTTAAAGTGCCTTCATATTATGATAATTCTCTCAATTTTTGAATTTGTGATTTGTGGTGTTTAGTGTGTTTTCTTAGGTTCCTTGTTCAATTTTCCCCTTCTTCAGATTGAGGAGGATTTATCTGTGTGTATTCCATGTCCATGTTTGGTTAGAGGTGAGTTGTTTGAGCAATTGATATTCATGGGGTGTTTTGATCATTACTTCCATATTGTGGCATAACAGATTCTCCAATAATTAGGGTTCCATCCATAGGTATCAGGGTGAGTCGTTTCATGAAGTCATGAAATTTCATAGAGTATAGGGATTTTAACCTAACTCATAAAATACATTTCTACATTTCCTCTAGTGAGGGTGGTTAATTTCACTATCGACCTAGTTCGAGGAGATGAACATATATCCATTAATACTTATACAATGTATACTACTGAGATACAAGATAATAAGAGGTAGCATTAAGATTTGGATAGATAGGGGTTTATCTGACCAATTACTTCTTCATGGAGTTCTCTTGTAATTTTGTGAAAACAGGGTAGGGGAGTCTCATGCTATGTGTGGATTAGAAGAAATGGAACAAACTAAATGTTATGAACCAGTATCCTCAAGAAATGATCGGGGATATCATAGACCATATATAAAGATCTAGGGCCTTATGAACGTTTTATTTGTGATTGGAATATCATTAGGAGTGTTGTATTCCCTCACACATACCTCACACATCGTTTCATAGAATGTATAGTCTGTATAAGTATTTGATTATGATGTTTGACCTAATAAATTCGCCAGTGGACATCATGGAACTGATGAACCATTTTCCCTATCCTTATCATGATTTGTTTTTATTGGTGTTCAGTGATTATATATTAATGAATTCTAATTCTGGACATGAACATGCCAATCATCATGAGGATTTTTTGAATTCTATTAGAGCGCATCAGAGATTTTCTAAAATAAAAATTTCCACTTATGGATGGATCAAGTTCATTCATGGATCTCATCATCTTAGGGACTGGATTATTAGTGTTCCTAGAGATGGTGAGATTTTTATTTTCAAAGGAGCACCCCAAGATCATCAATGATGTGCATAGTCTCTTATGGATAGTTGCTTGTTATAAATGTTTATCAAGGGAATTCCAACTATTTGTAGTTCCATTGAAGGATTTGGATAAGAATGGATTGATATTTGTTTGGTCAAATTATGAAAATAAGACCATTCAAGAGGTGAAATTTTTATTGACTTCTACATCGATATTAACTTTTCTAGAGCCAATCAGATGTTACATGGTTTACTATGAGGAATCCAGTATTGTGCTATGAGTTGTTATTATAAAGGTGGAAGAATTTGTGGCATATAAGTCTCGTGAGTTGAGGACACATGCAAAGCATTTCACGACACAAGATCTTGGGTTTTTGGTTGTAGTTCATTCTTTTCACTGTGGGAGACACCATTTATTTGGATTTAATTTTATGGTTTCCACAGACCAAAAAAGGCCATATGATCATATTAACTCAGTTTTATCTGAATCATATGTGCTGAATATGGGTATTATAACGTCAGTCTTTTTCATTCAAGCATTCATACTCCCCAAGTAGGGGTAATTTAGTGGATGATCCATTGGGAAGTGAGGAATTGGTGTAAATAGTGAAAGATGCATGTAGTGAGTGGAAGCATATGTCCTTGTTCAGTAAGATGCACATGGAGGTGAATGAATATCAGGGGAATAGTTTTATATAATATTTAGTTGTTTCTTATACACTTATTGATAGAGTAAGGATGAGGAAGATAGATTTTTCAGAAGTCTTGGTTCGAAGGGAGAGGGTTCCAGGTGAGGGCCCTCATCTTGGTTTGATCATCAAGAGGACGAGGTTCTATGTATCAATGGTCACGTATTGGTTTCAGAAGACATCCAATATGAGGTGATACAAGATTTTCATGCTTCATAATGGGAATTGAATGTTGTCATCACCAATATATATAGGGATTTACATCGTTAGTACTAGTTGCCTGCTATGAAATGATATGTAGCTGGTTTTGTCATGAGTTCTTCCACCTATCTGCAGGTGAAGGAAGAACACAAGTGACCATTTGAACAGTCATAGAAGCTACCCATTCATAAGTGTAAATTGAATGATGTAGTGATAAATTTCATGACCTCTTTACCAAGGTATCTTACGGATGATGATGTATAATGGGTTGTTGTTAAGAGGCACAAGAATGATAAAAAATTTCTACCTATTAAGAAGACATGTAGTTTTTATAAGCTGGGGTTATTGTATATCCATGAGATAGTACGACATCATGGTGTCCTAAATAATATTGTTTCAATTAAGGATGACTAGTTTACTTAATGGTTCTGGAAAGGTCTATAGGGGGTGATAGGAATACATGTGCTTTAGAGTACATCATACCATCTACAGATAGATGGCCAGTGAGGGAACACAACTTTTGTTCCCCATGAAATGTTGCAGGAATGCATATTAGATTTCGAGGGATGTTGGGAGAAGCATATATTCATAGGATAATTCCACTACAATAAGAGATTTATAGATAATATTCAAAGGAGATATATGATCCTTTTTAAGGATGGACATGAAAATGACACAAGTGAGGGATACATGGAAGAGAGGAAATTATATTGGGACCTTGGCTTGTGAGAGAGAACACTAAACAGGTACAGTTTATTAAGAAGAACATTTCTACCATTAAGTCACATTAGATATCATATGATTATCATGATGGAAGACCTCTAAAATATGTAGTTGGGTATCATGTCTTCCTATATTTTTCATTAAGGATGGGAAACAAGTGGATATGGGGAAATGGGATTATTTCTCCAAGGTGTGATGGGAATATTTGAGATTCAAGATATATTCAGACGAAAAGACTATCAGTTGTAGTTTCCTCGGAGGTACCATTCCATGCATGATTTCTTCTATGTTTCTCAGTTAAAACAATATTATTCAGACCAATACCATTCCTTTTAGCACATGTAGGTTTAGATAACAGATTATGAATCAACTAAAAATAATAATATATGTTATGTGGGTCATATAATGAATATAATTTTATGCTAGTCAGTTCATCTAAAATGATTGATATGGTAGCATGAACTTGTGAAAGAAGAGGACTTGGTTCAATTTGCTGATGTATGATCACAATGAAAGAAGTTGTTCACATGTCATGCATTAATAAACATGGATGAGAAATATGGGGATGAATTCAATTGAAGGGTATTTTAGTAAGAAACTGATTCTTATTTTATGTAAGAACCAACTTATTTCCATCAATTATCAGCTTAAATGTTTAAATATGTTCCTCAAATAGTACATATGAGGTCATAGAGTTTTGTTAGTTTCTGGGGCTGGTTCAGAGCCCGAAACCTGAAATTATTAGGGAATATTTCATTGAAAACTATTATATTAAATTGTATATAAAATTCCATAAAATTAGACAAACCATAAAATGCATGGGAAGATTGAATTAATAGACTAAAAGGTTTCATAAAAACTACACAATTCATGTTTCATAGTCGTGCGACATGCTCTGTAATCTTTACAATGAATTTTTCCTAGTATTCTAATGGATAGTAAACTCTGTTAGAAAGCGGTGCGATGTTTCCCATGACTACATGTGATAGTTAACAGTTGGCACAATATTTTCCTAAATACATGTCAAAACTGTGAGACCCCATAAAATTGAATTTTTTTAATTATTTTATTTAAAGGAAAATTATCTTATAAAACCTATTTTGTATTTCATCTCCCTCATAGTTTCCCACACCTTGGAAATTTCACCTTCTAAGAAATTCATTGAATTTAGTTAAGTTATTATTATAATCTCCAAATTAAAATTTTATTGTTCCTCTTGGATAAAAAATGATATGTCTTGAATCCATTTAAATCAATTCATGATTCCTTGGGATATCAGTTGCACTATTTGAGTCCAAAATGATTTTCCCAAGTAAATTTATTTTTATGTTCTTCCATTTTCTCCAAATCAGAGTCAACTCAATAGTTTCTGTTGGGTGAGATATCATCTAGATACCAATGTTAGATGGTATCATACCTTCTATATAATGTTTAGCAGTTTATTTATGCCTTCGTGCTCCGATCCCATTTTCTGGGTGTCTATTTGATTTGATATTGAACCTTTTAAGTGGTTAATCATGGCATGTGTAGTTCTGATGATCATTATTGAACATTTATAGTTTCACAACCATTAGTGAAACATACCTTTGAATGTGATGACTTTGTAAATGGACCGTCAGGGGTTGTTTTACATTGGATTCATATGGGATTTTCCATTACCTCTTCATTATGTCATTTTAATTGTGAAATAATCATTCAAGAAAATTGACAAATTTTTCTACGAATTGAATATTTAAGGAAATGTATTAAAGTTAAGGGGTGGGTGACTTGACCCTTGGTAATTATTAAAATATTACTTGGAGTGGATTGAATAGGCCATTATAATGTTTTTCCCATTAATGTTAAATGATATATAAGCCGGGTATTAGTTTTTTAGGCATTTGAATCGTATTATATTGAAATTTACAAGTGAACAACTGAATGGAAAATCCTTATGATGATGGAAAATGAATTAAAACCCCTCTTGAGGGTATATTGAAATGGATATTCTAGGTTTTGAACTTGGAATGTTAAATTAATTTATTAAATGGGATTTAATTGGAAAGATGAATATTATCCATGCGTGATACCATGACTCATATTAGAATTCAATGGAATGACTCATTTTTATATTGAATCTTATTCCTTTATTGAAATATGGATTCATATTAGAATTCCCTATATATATTCAATTAGCCCGAACCTTGATTATGACTTGGGGGATTCATAGATCTAAATAATTCATGTTGTAGATGGACTCATTGACTCTTGGATTATATTCTGAGTGACGTAGGAATTAATATGGGAATGGTATGGATAGACTCAAAGGAAAATTTCAAATTAATAAGTGTATGATATTTGGAATCCTTAGTGAACTATTGAGGAGAAAATCTGTTGGATGAGACATTATACCCCTACATGAGAAATACCAGGTTCCTGATATGCCCACAAGGGATAGGATTGTAACATGTTGGTTAACATTAAACCTATAGAAATTCATGAATTCATTCATTATAATGTCTGGGATGATATTAGGTTCTAAATTGAATAATGAATGGATTTTTTAAATGGATCATCTTCTGGGAAAAACACATGTTTTGATTTGGTTATTACTTATATCTTTTATATATCCTTCATTTGAATCTACAATACAACTGATTATATGTGGGATGCGTGGATTGTGTTAAATCCAGAGACAAATGAAATATATAAGAATTAAACATTAAATAAAATTAATATTGAATGAGAACCTGTATCTATAGGATTTTTACTGTCAAATTTATCCTTTCTTACTAATTTGATTATTGAACACTTCTTGTTATATATATGTATTCACTGATAGATTGGTGTATACCATGGGTGGTTGTCTACTGTGATTCAGTTTTACACTCAATTTGGGGCATCTTTGGTGACCCGAATAGACTATTTGGTTATAGATATTGATAAGGGAAAAAAAACTAATTTAGGTTCTTTATTTGAATGGTAGGAGAATGAGAGAGTGGGACTAAGCTATGGATAGCGATTCTAATGGTATAATTTTGAACTTTTTTTACTTTTTCTATATTTATTGTACATCATACATGTATGTATGTTTAGGCCACTTCATTAGGGATATATCACATGTATCATCATATTGTATGTGAGATGACTTACAGATTTGTTTATGTAATCTGTCATTCACTATTACATCTATCATCTATATGATATACCAATTTTTTACTTTTATCTGATTTTTATTTACTGTGCTACACTCTATTGATGAGAGTATCGTGTCTGCACTGACACACCTAGTCCCTGGAGGCTAGTCTATAGCCTCAAGTGTTTGGGGAGAATTTTGTGCTCTCGTGTGACCCACCTAGCTTTGGGAACCATTGTGGGGTGTCCGGGCCCAAGATATTAAAAAATGTGTGTCGTCGGTTCGATGATCCAATAAACAATTCCCAACAACACATGAATTTTCCAGGAAAAACAAACCCAAGTCAACACAGACCCACCCAATATTATATGTAGTTGAGGGTAAAAATAACTACATATATGAACCATGATCAAATAAAAAAATGTTGTTTCCACTCATTAGAGAGTGGCACAAAACCCTAACATTGAAGGATGGTACTACTCATAATGTATATGTAACAACATAAGATTTTGAATTATATATATTTTTTATGAATAAATTATGCATTTTGATATTCTGCAATTCATGCAACACTAAATATTTATTTGTATTTCAATAAATGAAATAATTGATTCATTATTTTTATTCTACACTATGTCTGAATTCATTATAAACTACACCGAAATAATCTTGTTCTAGACACTCCCCTGACATATAATTCATCACACGCAATAATGAGTTTCTATGAATGACTATTTTATTAGTACAATAACTAAAACAAGATATTTATAAAAAATATATTAAACATAGTATTATAAATAGTAATATCCTACATTTAAATATTATATTTAATGATTATAAATAAATAAATCATATATTTAAAAATTCATATAATTTTTTGTAAAGTCTTTATATGCCTGAATAAATATTTTCTCAAATGAACATCTTTTATTCATTCAATGATCAATAATATATATAATTTTATACTTTATTTGAAATTTAAATTTGAAAAATAAACATTAATATTTATTTTATTATTTTAATTTTATCTTAATTCAAATTTTATATATTATTCTGAAATACATCATTATGGGATGAATAGTGAAAAATAATGAATTTTATTTCAAAACCGATTCTTCATCTAACTTAATTTTATAGTTAAATTATACATTAACTTTTTTAATGTTTAATTATATAAACCATTCATCAAATAAACCAATTTACATTATTGGAACCAATTTCTTATTGAAATTGGATATAAAAAATTTTCAAACTTGTAAACCTTTTTTCTTATAAACCTAGTTGTTAGGTCACACTTGTGCGATTAATTTTTAATTCATTTCTTCAA
Organism: Viscum album; assembly: GCA_963277665.1. NCBI lineage: Eukaryota > Viridiplantae > Streptophyta > Magnoliopsida > Santalales > Viscaceae > Viscum > Viscum album. The sequence continues at coordinate 1,016,109,315 of OY728140.1, read as the reverse complement.
CTAATGTTATTTTAATTTTGATAAATCGATTAGATGTTGGTAATAAACATAATTTTAAATATCTGAAAATTTAAAAATACTTTTTTTTAAAAAAGGTATTAGTGACTGTAAATAAAATTAATTACACTGATTAAGGTAAAATCATGACTACATTGTAGTTCATAAATAATTTACGGGGACAAATAACCTTCAAACTTGTCCAAAATAAATTTTATGGAAATATTTCAATAAATTGACTTCATGGATTGAAAATTTGAAACAATTTAAAGAACACTATGTAATTTAGTTCTCTCAATATTGTTTACCTTTTTATATTTACAAAAAAGAGACTCCACCAAAACTATAAAAGGGGAACCCACCCCAACCTAGATACACGTATCAATCCATTTAGAAGATCCGAACGTATCCCACAAGATCTCCAAAATTCAATACCATCATAGTAGAATATTACCTTTTAGGAATAAATCCATCCAAAAAATCCCTTTGGTGAAATACAAATGGAACTACACAAAGAAGAGGTAACATCTTTCAATAAGATCTTTTTTTATTTCTTTCTCCAGTCCCTAAGATATTATTAATACAATATTATCTAGTACAATCAGTATAAAAAATATACCTATAAGTTGTTGTGTTATGGGTTTTACCTACACTCACAAACATTTCAATCAATGGGGGCACATAATCATCGTTCATTTGTATGGAAGACAACTTCTTCAGAATCCAATGTCATTTGTTATCCCTTTACCAGTTGTGAATATTTTACATAATTATTGAATTTATATTTTTATATTATTTATACATTATTTATGATATAATTATTCTTTTATAATGGTTAAATAAATCAATATTTCTTGTTTTCCATTTTAGTGTGAATATGATATCTTCGTTTGGGGACGTGTGGAATACCACCTCCTAAAGTTATGTGATTTCTTCAAAAATTATGTAGCATGAATTATGAATTGGTTTCTATAAATATGTGATATATAAATAAAAACTATTCTACTATAATTATAATATATATTTATATACATTTATGTCATTTACTAACATTCATTCAACATGACAATATATCCAAAACAGTCTTAATGTGTTTTTACAACCTACCATATCCCAGAATAGTGTATTCCATTTTATATTTCATTATTTTATAAATTATTATATTAATTTATATATATGAAATTTAAATCCTGTTATACAATTTTTAAATAATTATACAGTGATTTAAGTAATAGTATCAAGAATAATAAGACAAAATATATATGAAAAACAATATCAATATTACCATAACACAACAATAACATGAAATTTTTAATAAATGGGTAATGTAATTGTATAATAAAATCATATATAGTTTGGTATATAAATTTTTTTAGTGTAACATGACTAATAAACATATAATTATTATACATGTGGATTGAATGGGTATGTAAATAGTAAATATAAAAGGTAAAAGTTTTCCCATCACACTTTTATTTCTATGTGAGATATGACTTACACACCACTCATTTATTTTAGTGTGATGTATACAAAACCAATGAATGTATTATATGATTGACATAAATAAATTTATTTCAATTTACATATCCATTTGATGATAATTATTTCAGGTGTTTTATGGATCAAAAATTTCCCAATCGATAAAATAATTTTGTCTCAATTTGTCTTCTTTGAGACACATTCCATGTTATGCACATATATTTTTCTATGATTATTTTATTCATCCCTTTTCCATATTATATACTATGTATAATTTTTTATGGAAACATTAATCACTATTTAATGTTATTATTTCAAAATTAATATGATTTAATGTTACTAAAGTTGTAACAATTTATAGTCATAATCCCATCATATATTAGTATTATTTATAATTATTCTTCTAGTGATGAAATATTATAATCCTTATCTAATTAAATCTTAATAAATTACATATCATCTAGTTATCAATGCTATATCCATGTATCAACATCCATTTTCCACATATTGATTTCTAAGACTATTGCAAATTTGATTTTAAGAAAACATGACTTTATTTCTCTGCTTGGGAAGAAATATTTTATTCACAAAAAACATATGTATAAAAAATATTTCCAGAAATATATTATTAATATTTTTAAAATAATTTTTACCAATTTTTCCATTTTAATTAAAATTCAATTACATGTAATCTCCTAGTTTTTTTATGATCAAGGAAATTCTTAAAAAAAATTATGGATGTAAATGATTGTGTGTCATGTATGAATTTTAAATCAAATAGAGACAGTAATTTCTCTGAGTCTCTATTACAGTTTTTACAATGTTACTTTGAAAAGAAAATTTTTCCCTAATATTCCTCTTATTAATTTTTTTAAATAATTTTTTTAAATAATTATATTTTTAAATGTTTTTTTATAATTTTATGAAAATGGTATTCAAATATTACATTATATGTATTCAAGTTTATATTCCAAGGAAATTGGTTTGAAAATGTTTAATATTTTTGAAATAAATTTTCAAAGTATTAAGGATATATTACTCAAGAAATTTTTTAAATTTCATTTAATTATTGCTTTTTATTTTTTCAAAATGGTTCAAATCAAAGTAATTTTAAAATTTTATATATTTTAAAAAGTGATTTTAAAATAAAATATATGTTCCAAAAAATTTAATAACCCTTCTCTATATAAGTTGATAACCATTGATATTCATCATGAATTATTATGATTATGATCCAATGAATCCATATTTAGTATTTATTTTAATGGTTTATGATTATGATGAATTATTATCAGAGAATCCTACATTCTATAAGTTATTATATGGTGATATATTTATGTTACAGATTCCATTTCATGGGTTAATATAATATATTTATGAAACCCATCCATAGTTATGTTTTAAATAATGAAATACTGTATTTTTTATTATCATTCGAAATGCATATTAATAATTTTATTATATGAAGGAATGGGTGTATATATCCTTCCAATGTACTGGGTGAGTATTTCTATATATCATGTGATTGAAATGGAAGGAAAATGAGTTAACTCAATTAAGTAACTCATGGATTGAATGAGGTGTGAACTAGGTTTAATAATACAACGATGAAATTAGTAAGCAACTCAATTCATTTGTATAGGGTTGGAAGGAGGAACAAATATAATTTAGTAATTCATGGTTGGAACATTAGGTGAACTCGATTAAGTAATAAATTTCCAGAATGTGGAGTCAAAATAGTTATGTAATATATGGATAGAAATTGAATTGAACCTCATTGAGTAATAAAGGACTGGAATTGGAAGAGAATATGGTTCTATAATATTTGGATGGAAAGGGGAGTTAGACAGGTTAAGTAATACATGGATGGAATGGAAAGATAATCTGGACTGGGAGGAAATGTCTAGAACATGGATTGAACAATGTTTAGAAATTTTTTTGTCTACTAGGACTGTCCTAGCACCAGTGCAGAAAATGTTATTTATGTCGGTTATTTTTCATTTTTTACGTCGGGTTCTAGCCGATGTTAATACGGAAGACGTTATACATAAAATTTTTTACCTCAGTTATTTAAAAACCGACATAACATACATAACATCGGGGTGTTTATCACGTCGGTTAATTAATAACCAACGTGAAAAAAACGCAAGAGGGCGGGGTTTATCACATTGTTTATTCTATAACCATCGTGATAAACCCGGGGGGGCTTTATCACGTCGGTTATACAAAAACCGACGTCATAAACACGTGCGGGTGACATTATCACGTCTGTTATTGAATAACCGATGTGATAATCTCATGGGCTATGGTTTATCACGCCAGTTATTCAATAACCGACATGCTAAACCAGTCCCGAGAGGGGTTTATCACGTCGGATAATCAATAACCGACGTGATAAAAAGCCGGGGAAATGGTTTATCATGTCTATTATTAAATAACCGACGTGATAAACAAGTCCCGGGAGGGGTTTATCACGTCGGTTATTTATTAACCGCCGTGATAAAGCATTTCCAAGGTTATTTATCATGTCGGTTATGAAAAAACCGATGTGATAAACGCTTCTCGATTTCTGGATCACGTCGGTTATAAAATAAACCACGTGAAAGACAAAAAAAATTTAAAAAAAAATCCACTGCAGTCCTCTTCTCTCCCCCAAAATCAACCAGAAACCAAATCAATATTTCGTACCACAAAAACAGAAGATTAAAACATGAACTAAAGAAAATTTAAGCATTTACACTGATAACAGATAAAACATAGCCACTTGATAGCCCCCACCCTCATGTATACCCCCTGTACAGCCCTCCCCCACCCCATTGGAGCTCCCACCACACCCCTAGACTACCACCCGACCCCCTGGACAGCCCCAAACACCCCTCGACAACCCCCCACCCTCCTGAATAGTACCCCCTCACCCCACTTGATAGCCCCACCCCATTGGAGCCCCCACCACACCCCTGTACTACCCCCGACCCCCTTGGACAGCACCAAACACCCCTCTACAACCCCCACCCTCCGGAACAGCACCCCCTTACCCCACTTGACATCCCCCACCACACCCCTGGACTACCCCCCGACCCCCTGGACAGCTCCAAACTCCCCAGGACAACCCCCCACCCTCATGTATTCCCCCCCCCCCACACCCTGGACAGCCGTCCCCCACCCCATTGGAGCACCCACAACACCCCTAGACTGCCCTCAACCCCCTAGATAGTCCCAAACACCCCTCGACAACCCCCACCCCACTGGACATCCCTCCCAGACCCCTGTACACCACCAACCCCACGGAACACCCCCCCTCCACACCCATGAAACCCCTCCCTCCATGACCAGAATCCATTCCAGAAAAACCATCATAAGTAGACCAAAACAAGAAGTAGAGAAAAATTTAACATTCACATATAAAACATTCAAAACATACACTGTCAACTTGAAAGAAAACCTAAATCCAACCTTAATGAATACTAAATACACAATTACAATGACAATATTCAAAAGTAAATTTTACATTACAAACAACTAAAATTTAATCAAACCTGTAAAATAATTTGACAACTCCACTCGTCGTTGTTTGATGTCTTCCGCATTATAGGGTTGATGGTCATCAAAAAGCTACAAATGAAAAGGATTGTAGTTAACGTGTATAATGAGTAAATCAAATTGAAATATTATGGCAAAGATTAAGAGGAAATCTTACTAGGTCAAAATTCACAACTGTCCCAGTTATTATTATTTGATACATAAATCATAACATATAATATCCGCATTCAATGACACCTTGTTCTTCATTAAAATTCTATTTGAATGAGTGTAAATTCAATATATTATTTTAATGTAATAAATAAAAATTATAAATTATAAATGGATATTTACCTTCGAATTTACATATTTGATATTTGCATTCATTTCCTTTTCGTTTTTTCGAAAGTAGACCCATGCCCTGTTAGAAAAAAATACTAATGGGGTAAATTTAAAATTGATTGTAATATATAAAACTATTGAGAAATTGAAACTTACTTTTCCAATATATTCTTAAATGTTTCCCGCACATCATCATGGACAGAGCATATCCAATAAAGTGCTTTCTCCCTTGGGCAAAAAAAACCCTTAACATCTAATGATCACTAATAAAAAGGAAATTTAATGTTAGTGGTTTTTTATGATAAAAGATAATTAACTCTTTTAGAGATATGTGTTTTAGACCTCTCACAAAAAGGCATCATCCAACATTGTGTGACTATATTCTTTTTAAATATTTCAGAAATATAAATCATTCTTTGTTCCTCATCCAATGCACATGCTTCAGGGGAAATCAATTACGGGTACATGAATCCATATACATATATTAGTTCATTCCTCTCACAAATTTTATAATGATACATAATAAAAAAAAGACAAAAGTATACATGTTTAATAAATATAACGCAGGGAAAAGGTGTTAAGACATACATGGAAAAAATTTGAACCACGTTAATGCCCAACATATCTCCAGTGACAAGCTCCATGATATTAGTTTTTATAATCCCCAAATTTAATTCAAGTCCACAAACATGACCTTCCATTGGAAACTCATAATGATCCGTCAACAAATATGAATATCTTGGCAATCTGTCAAGACTACTGGATTCTGTATCTGATGTCATAGCGATTTGTCTTTGTTCTTGTCTATTACGTATTTCATTACCTTTAAAGTATTCTTGTAAAAATAAATTGAAAAATATATTGGTTTTCAAATGATAAAACAACATTAATAAATAATATAAAATTAAAGATATAACATTCATACCTCTATGGAAATGAGTCGAAGAAGTCTGGATGGCCAAATTAAAAAATTGCTGATACTATGTCCAATTGTCACCACATCCTCTATAGGTAATGTTACCCGAGCTGATCTATCTATAATATCCTGTACAGTGACCCTCTGATTATCTACCTCCAATTGTTGATGATGAAATATATCTCCTATAAAATATACCACCCCATATGCAAATATATGCTATTGAGAATAATCAACATACAACATGAAATAAGTAGGAAGCTGCGGCAGAGGAGTAGGATAAAAAATGTGGTCAGCAGGTTGAGGTGGGGGAGTGGGAGCTACTGGCAGTGGTGGAGGATAAATAATGGGGTCGGCATGGGGAGGTGGAGGAGTGGGAGCTACATTCTGAAATTGTATTTCCATGTCTGCAAACATAGACGGCACCGACGCTCTAATGTTTTCCTCCATCGTCACATTAATATTATGAATTTCAGACTCCAAGGAATCAATTTTGTTTCTATAAACCCCATCAATGTTCGAAGCTGAAGAACATGGAAACACTGTTTTTACCGATACACCTCCCAGATATCCTCTTACACGACCAGGATGATCGGGCCTTCCCATTGCTTCAGGTAAAATATCTTCCCTCCCAGTAGCTGTAAATGTCCCCTATAAACTCTGCTCTTCAAGAGAGTCCTGTATTAATTAATTGATCATTTCTATAATGATTGAAATTATCTGAAGAAAATGGTTAACTTAAATAAATAAAATATATATCTTATAATCCTCTCAGCTACGATTCTCCATTCATCCGAAAGATAATGCCCTTTTTTTCCCTTCCGAGCTCTCTTCCATTCTTCATGTCTAGATGGTGGGGATGGAGGGGACACCTCTCTAGAGCTTGAAGACTCAACTCTTAGTAGTTGAAATTTTTCTGCCATCATTTTTTCTTCCTATAATGCAAACCCTCCCAGAGATAAACTATGAGGGTATACATTTTTAGATTGTATCTCCTGATGATCTTGCCTTGTTTTCTATAAATTATGAATATGAAATCATTAAAAAAACATTAATAAGATCATTTATATAAGAAATCTTATAAAATTTTACACTTACCTTACAAAAAATGACTCTTTTCTTCTTCTTTCAAAAAACATTCTCCATGTGTCTTCATATATAAAGGGATATATACAACATGGATTTTCATGACTCCTATTACCAAAAATGAAATCAGATGAGATGGTGGATTTGAAATCCCTCTATATCTTGGAAGCCAATGATAATCATTTTTTCTTGACTCCTCCAGTGTCAGGAATATCTAATGTCATCTGAGAAAGAAGAGGTTATACATATTATATATACTAGAAATATTTTATGAATATTGAACCAATAGCAAAATATCTTACCAAAATCGTCTCCCATAACTAAGAGATTAGCGCTTTATCCACACTTCTCCGGTCATCATACAGAATGCTTACTTTGCTCTTAGCCTAAGTTGCTACAAAACTCTTAAAATCTTTTTAATTTGGACCTCTAGGAATATCATCATCATCAAACTCAACGACTATCCTCTGATCCTGCATACGGGAAACTGATAATTTTGGTAAATGTGTTCACCCACGTTTACCAACGTTTGAACTCTTTGTTCTAATAGGAGCATGTGATTGTTCCTCCCCAGAGGAATGACCAATATTCTCATCTCTAGAATCATGTGGTTGATCAACTTAATGATCTGTCATTATCCTTCAAATCAAAAAAAAACAAACGTTAGTTCAAAAATATAAAAATTCAATTATTTTAATACTACTTTAATCAGAAAATATAAAAGTGTACTAAGTTACACAATAGTAAACATTGGTAATATGGTAAGCATGTTAAACAATGGTAATGATGGTAAAGATGGTAAAGATGGTCAAGATGGTAAAAATGGTAAACATGGTAAACCTGGTAAAAAGGGTAAAGTAATTGTCACTGAACAAAAATAATAGATATATAATTCATGTAATGGTAAACATGATAAAGTAAACTAAACAAAATTAAAACAAAAAAAAACTTATACTTATTTAGTTGTAAAACATGTTTTCATAAATAAAAAACTTACAACATCTAACATTTATGGAAATAATTATTGTAAACAAGAAATAAACATATGTTACCTGTTATATTAGGAATGTACAAATGGATTGTTTTCCCAAATTCCTTCATCGTGATCATTACTTATGGAACAAACAATGTCTACAACATGCTCATCATTATGTTCTGTTAATCTTTCCATAGAAGTAGGGAACTCACATAAATCATCATCTTCATCAACTTCATCCTCACCAACATATTGTTTTACATTTTAAAACAATATCCCACTGCATATCTGATTGATCTACTACATAGAAAATTTGTTTTTCATGTGTTTCCATTATAAAAGAATCAGCTGTGTCTTCCAATCTATTCAGATTAACAAGTGTCATTCCAAATTCATCGTGTCTGACACTGTACTTACCGATAAACCATTTACAGTTAAAAATAGGAACATTAATTTTAAAGTAATCAACCTCCCATATGTCTTTAATCACTCCATAATATGCACTTGATGCAGAAATTGGGTTTTTGTCCTTAACACACGAAAAATGCATTGCTTCTACAAACACCAATACACCACTATTCTGAACTGCACCTCTATTGTCCTAAGCTTTCGTATAAAATGTATATCCATTAATGTCATAATCGGACCATGTTATCATATTTAAACATGGACCACCCACTATCCATTTTAATGTCTCTGATACATATGATCTACCAAGAAAATTCTTTTTAATCCATGAAAAAAAAGTTTTGTTGTTCTCATTCAAAATCCACATTTCTTTCTTCATTGGATGACATTGTTTCAACTCATTAATATGCAATGTGATATACAGTTGAGCATCCGCTATGTTATTCAAGATGTATGATTCTAACTTCTTCATCTATTCAGCTGATAATGATTTGACTTTCAAGCCATGAATCCCCTTTCCCTCATTATTAACTTGTTAATGGTGAGATGGAGGGAAACCTATGTGTTGCGCCGCAACCAAGTAGCTCGTACAAAACTCTGCTACCTCCTCAGAAATATATTTTTCAATAATGGAGGCTTCAAGTCGATATGGATTTTTAACATACCCCTTTAATATTTTCATATACCTTTCAAAAGGATAGATCCAACCAGGATAAACAGGTCCAAAAAGCTTTATTTCTCGAACCAGATGAATCATTAAATTCACTATTATATCAAAAAATGTTGGAGGAAAATACATTTCCAATTGACAAAGTATAAAAATTGCAACCTTTTCCAAAATGTTCAAAGCATTCACATCAATTGCCTTGTTACAAATGGAATTGAAAAAATAGCACAACATCATCATAGTCTTTCAGACACGAATGGGAAATATTTCACACAATGCAACTGGTAGAATTTTTTGCATCATGACGTGACAATCATGTGATTTCATACCTATCAACATCAAGTCCTTCAATGAGACAAAAGTTTTTACCTTTGAAGAATAACCTTGAGGCACATTGATATCATAAAGACACTGACAAAAGCTAATTTTCTACCTCTTCGATAATTTATGACAAGACGAGGGAAGAAATGTTCATCTTCCGTTTGGAATGAGAGCTAAATCCAAACGTATTCCCATTGATAGTAAGTCTAATCTTTCATTCAACCCATCTTTAGTCTTTCCTTTAATATCTAACAATGTTCCAATAAAAAAATCACATATATTTTTCTCCACATTCATGACATCAATATTATGTTTAACATCATGATACCTCCAATATGGTAGCTCAAAAAATATTGACCTTTTCTTCCAAATATGTCTATCATAACCAGATTTCTGTGTCTTTACCAATGTCACATCAAGGTTTTTCACCCTCTCAAAATACAAATCTGGTGATAAAGTTTTTGGAGCAGTATCAAATTCTTGTGAGCCATTGAATGCCTTTTTTAGTCTTCTATAAGGGTGATCCATAGGCAAAAAATTTTGATGACCCATGTATACTGTTTTCCTCCCATGATGCAATTGACAATATGACGTCTGTAGTTCACAAATTGGACATGCATTATGCCCTTTAACACTGTATCGAGACAAATTTCCATATGCTGGGAAGTCATTTATAGTGAACAGAGGCACTACATGCAGTTGAAAATATTCCATTTTATAAGAATCATACACCCTAATACCATCATCCCATAACAGTTTCAAATCATCAATCAACGGTGACAAGTATTCTTCAATAGCATTGCCGGGTTACTTTGGCCCAGACATCATTATACTCAACATGACAAATTTGTGCTTCATACAAACTTCAGGAGAGAGGTTGTAAATTACCAATAAAATAGGCCATGAACTATGTGTGCTACAGAGGGTTTGGTATAGATTCCTTCCATTTGGGCACAACCCTAATCAGAGATTTATTATTTCATTTCCAAATATAGAGTACTGCGCATCAATTTTCTTCCATTGTGGACAATCAGCTGGATAACGTATTTTTCCATCACATACCCTCTCATCAGCATGCCATCTTAACCTTTTTGCATCATGTGAATTAGCAAATAAACATTTGAAATGATGAATTATACGAAGATTCCAAAATATCGTTGTATGGAGCTTTGTAATCTCTACATTTGCCTATGATTTCTCTTTCACCTTATACCGTGATGTCCCACATTTAGGATAGTCTGACATAAATTCATATTCCATCCTATATATAAAGCAGTCATTCAGACATGCATGTATTTTCTTGTATCCCAATCCCATCGGGCATAATATTTTCTTGGCCTTGTAATGTGAATCTGGAAGATCGTTATCTTTTGGAAGAATGTCTTTCATCAGTTGTAGTAGCTCTGTAAAACTTTTATCACTCCATCCAAGTTTCGCCTTCAGGTTAATCAATCCTAACACCGCCGAAAAAACCGAAAAATCTGTACAACCTGGATATAATGGTTTTTCAGCATCACCATATAGGCGCGCAACTGTCGGTTCTATCTCAATTTGTTCTGCTATAATATCGTGAATCATTTCTTCAATTCCATCAGAGTTACCATCATGTGAATCATCATCATCAGTGAAATTTCGTCCAGTTTCACCATGCCAAATCCAAGGGCTGTAACTCGGATTAAAACCATGACATATCCGATGATCTTTTATCTCTCTACTTTTCAACTTATTCATATTCAAACATTTCAGACATGGACAGAAAAAAATGTCACTACTTGGAACATTTCGTTTATAAAATTCCAAAAAGGCATCAACACCTTCCTCATATTCATTGCTCATTAGATGTGCCATAATCCAACTTCGACTCATTATTACCTATAAAAAATATCAAAAATATATATATTTTTAAGATAACACAAATATATATTTATATTAAAAAAATCATAATTTGAATGTAAAACAATTTTGAAATATAAAACAAATCTATGCGTATTAAAAAAACTATGCTTGAATATTATTATTAAATGACAATACAGTTACATATAATAGTTTTAAATTCCACTGAATAAAAGCAAACCATGTTGCCTAAATGGTTGATAGAAAATTGGAGATAATTGAGTAAACCTGAGAATCAAATCATATTTAAAATAAAAAGTCAGATGGAGAAAATCACAATGTAAATCCAAACACCCCTGGACACCCCCCGACCCTCTGGACACCCCCCACCCCCCGGACAACCCCCAAAACCCTCGGGATAGGCCTCCATCCCCTTGGACAGCCCCCACACCCACCCACCCCCCAGGACACCCCCCAACCATCTTTACAGCCCCCCAACCCCCTGGACAGCCCCCGCCCCTATAGACAACACCCCCACCCCTCCTGGACACCACCCCCACCCCTACCCCCTTGGACACCCCGCTGGACACCCCCCAACCCTTTGGACAGCCCCCCACCCACTAGACAGCACCCCACCCCTCCAGACAACACCCCCACCCCTCCTGGACACCACCCCCACCCCGACCCCCTTGGACACCCCCCTCCTGGACACCCCCTACCCCCCGGACAACCCCCAAAACCCTTTGGATAGTCCTCCACCCCCTTGGAAAGCCCCACACCCACCCACCCCATTGGACACCCCCAACCCTCTGGACAGCCCCCACCCCCCGAAAAACCCCCAAATAATGGTTTACATATAAAACTAGGGATGGTGAACAACGAAAAACACATGCATTTAATATATACATCCGCATGAAATAGATGGAATTAAATATTATTAAATATGGCTACTTAAATGATCGTATGATAATTAAATCTAATCATTGATATTCAAGTAGTCAAATGATCGCAAGTTTCTTGATAACTAATATCATAATTTATTTTATCCAAAAAGTCACACAAAATAGTCCACAAACATGTTTTTCACCAACATCACAATTTAATAAAACAATTCTTCAATTTATGAAATATTCTGAAAATGTTTGACATTTTAATCACATCTTTCCCTTACAAAAATCCTTATTAGATGAATAATATCGCCAAAATATTTCATTTACACCATTTTATCACTTTTTTTAACTCACTAAATCATTTTCAATTTTCATAAAACAATCCCAAGAGGAAAAACCATGTTTTTCACACAAAATACATTCCAAAACCCCCATTCAAGAAAAAAATCATACCAATACAAAACCAAAATATAAATTTCAGCTCAATACGCATTTATTAAACCACACCCATATTTTAATAATTTACCTCAAATAATGTCACAAACAATACACATGAAAAACAATCTTTTTCATAAAACACCTTTAAGAAGTGTAACAAGGTTTTACACATAACACCCATTCAAAACCCCCCTTTTGAGGCCCACATGACAACAAAGAATTAAAAAACCATTATTGGATTCCCCTTTCAAAACTAATGAATCACTTTCATAGGTTATAAAATACACCCAAATATTACCCTAAGATTCACACAATAGAAGAACCCAAAATCAAGATAAAATGAATATATAAAATTAAAGTCATATCCAAATTCATCAAAAAAAAATTTTGGACCACAAAAAATATATGATGTAAGAAAAACGAATGAAAAAAAGCACACATAAGTATAGTGTTGCGAGTTGAAGGATTACATGAAAAGGGGGTTTTGGAATGCCTTTTGTGTTGCGAGTTGAAAGCACAAAAAACGAGTTGAGATGATAGATCCGGGAAAAAATGCACACAAAAATCGAATGAGTTGAAATAACACAAAACGAACGAAAAAAGGCAGACAAAATTCGCAAAACATAAAAATAGACTATCCGGGAAAAAAAGAACGATATAAATTCGTGGAAGGCTTACTTGAGTGTTGTGAGTTGAGATGATAGATCTGAGGAGAGTAAAGATGATAAACATTGTAGGAAAAACAAGTTTAACGCAGCGAGATCGACGACCTGATTAGGGTTTATCGTGCGAAAGAGACGAGCCGCTGGACTGTCGTATGAAAATTCGTAAATGACAAACCTTGGGGGTTGTTAATTTTTTAAATGTTTTTTTAACATCGGTTATAAAATAACCGACGTAAAAAACCCCCCGCGCTTTGGTTTTTTACGTCGGTAATTTGATAACCGACGTAAAAATCAAACATGAGGAATCTTTAACGTCAGTTATTTTAATAACCGATGTTCAAAATATACTCACCACATTTGATACGTCGGTTATTTTATAACCGACGTAAAAAACCATGTTTCACAGATTATCACGTCGGTTATATATAACCGACGTAAAAAATGGTGACATAAATAACGTTTTCTGCACTAGTATAGGAGTGAACCATGACTACTCAGATGGTCGTGGGAGTGAACCCTGACTTCCAAGATATTATGGGGAGTGAAACTGCACTACTAATATGGCCATGGAAATTGGCCTTAACTACAGTGGAATTCATTTTATATGATTATGCATCATCCTAAAATTATATGACTCATTCTTATATTATGTTTTCAGGGGTTATTATCTTGATTCCCTTGTGGTAATTGTTCTATTAACAGCCAATATTAATTCCATAAATCATGATATAATATTGGATTTGAAGTGTATTATCTTATAATGGTACATTCATCCTCTCATACCATTAGGCTAATACCATTATTACATTTCTCTATTTTTTACCCTTAATGAGAATTTTAGACCATCCCTTTCATCTGTTTCCATTCACCATGTTAGGGAGAAAGGATTTCAGAATGAATTCTAATGAGAAATATCATTAAAGGGGATGTTGAAGATATTTCACCAGGAAAGAAGATTATATTTCCATGGTTTGAAAGATAATAAAATTTTGGAGCCCATGGGAATGTTCTTGGTAATGTGATGAATATTATTCTAAAATATTGTATTATCAATTTATTATAAGCCCGGGTAACTATAATTGTTATCGACGTAATAGTTTAGTAAAACTTTGGAAACCAGGATGTGATAACTTTATTGAGACCCGAAGTGATTTATTTGTGGATATGTGTAGGGTTTTCACTAATGATAAGCCTTATTTGTCATAAACTAAAAATATGTTTTCATGATTTCAATATCCTATATGTAAATTTTCATGATTATGTGGTTTACTACAATGATAAGTGCTTCTCACAATAATATTTTAGGTATTATTAAAAACAATGAACTAGAAGTTACATAGTCAGTATTTAATATATTAGATATTGAAATTATGGGAATTATGAAAATCAATGTCCTAAATTGAAATCTCATGAATCGAATCAGGAAGGTTTCATGGGTAATGGTTACACAACTGGAGATAAAGAGACTGAGAGTGAAATTTGAAAGGTACGATATTGTCATACAATATTTATATAATAAAAAAATAATAAGAATTATTAAATCGAGGCTGAGTAACCTAAATATATTATTTATATTAAATTTTCTTATAATTGGGTATTAAGGAGTAATATTATGAATAGTATGTATTAGTTTAAGAATAAATTTGGATTATTGGAGTGTATTTCTATTGGATTTCTAGAATTATATTATATAAATGATGAAGTATTTATTTTCCATTATGGTTCTGAAAAATATATTTGATGGTTCTAATGATCTAGAAATTTGATTAATTAGAAAGTTGGTATTTTGATTATATGATAGTAACCAATAATGTGTTCCAAATGTTGCAAAAATTTTGTTTTTATTTGAGAGAGAAAAGATTGGTACGGATTAAGTAAATTTTATAGTATTGATTACTGTGTAATTTTTTGTTGAATTGTATAAAAAATGCTTGATACTATATTGAATGAAGTTTAAAAATTATTATTTTTTAGATATATATACAAAAATATTCAAAATTATGAATTATGCATGTTTCCCAAAATGATTTATTGTAATTCAATTTATAACCATATTTTAAGAGAATATAAGACAAAGGTATTGAGACGTTTGAATGGTTAAAATCCTGAGATTTTTTTGATATATGGTACATCAATGTTGTATTTATTTTCATAATTTTGGGAATATCATTAATGTTTTGGATTTTCATATTTCGGAAGGTTTATAAGGTCATGTATTTAAGGAATGTTTATGATGATATCTAGATTAGGTTTAAGAGATTAAATATTTATATAAAAAATTAGGATTTTTTGAAATTTGGATAACCTATGATAACCCATTTTCTTTGATAATAACTACAGAATGATTGAATTACTTATTATTCTATTTATGGGTCTCATGATCTATTATACTTCTGGAATGACATATTCATGTTCATTCCTTGGAGTATATAATGAAACAGCAATCATGAAAGGAATATCAAAATAGTGGGATTGAAAATATAAAAAATAATAAAATCATGTAAGTATATTTATTCTATTATTATTATGTAAAATAGTTTATTCACACTACAGAATGGATATTTAAAATGACTTATCCAAATACCATAATTTTTGTTGAACTTTTGGTCTTATTAATCATCTTTGATTTAATTTTTACGCCCCATAATTTCTATTGATCATTCCCAAACTAGACATTAGTGATATTTATCCCAAAATATAATTATTTATTCCTATATTGAGTGTCATGTATTCACTCCCATCCTATGTTCTCCAATGTGGAAATCTAGTTATGAGTAACATTGGGTAAGTATTATGGTTTGATCTATATTTTATAAGCATATATTAGTATAAATATTTACAATATGTGTTTCCGTGAATGAAATATTCATGTATCAATCTTTGATAACATATGTGAATTTTTATGGAGAAATTAATTTCAAGGGGGGTAAGAATATAACCATTAAAGGTTTTGATTAATATTTTTTGTAGAATTAATATCAACATAATCATATTATGGATTTCATGCAACAATGAATATAAATTTTTGGTATCTGAATGTTTTATTTTTTTTTCTGTTTCATTATTCACCATGATATTCATTCAGTATATTCTACACTATGATATGCATGTGCTACACCCAACACTGACTAGGCTTTTTTTACATATAACAGAGAGTTTCTCAAAAACTTCTTTTTATTATTGTTATTATATAAACATGATAGTTACAAAATATCCACTAAAATTTGTAATATGATAAGTAAAACCTTATATTTAAATATTATGCATTATGTTTTTAGATAAATAATAAATGTTTATTATAAATATTATAATTCCAGGTAAATTATTTAGCTGTTGGAAATACAATTTTCCCAAATGATCAAATGTTTAGGTCCATCTCTGAAAATACTAAAATTCTTTTTATACACTTTTAGAAATTTAATTTCATAAATTAAATTTCATTTTTTATCATAATGGAAAAATTATATTAGTGGGTATTTTTGATATTTATCTAGAAATAATGTTTTTGGATGAATAGTTAAAAATATATATTTCTATTTGAAAACATCATTTACTTTTAATTTATTTATTTTGTTAGATATTTTTTATTTTAATGTTTATTTTGATAAATTATTCATAAATAATCCAATTTAGCTCATTGGAACCAATTTCAGAATGAAATTGTATATAAAATTATAAAAAAAATTAAATAAACATGTTGTTTTTTATGAAAATTATTTGAAAATAACTATTTATAGAAAAATGAATCTTTTCTTAAAAAATCCAAAAAATCACCCTATGATATTTTTGATTACATTTTTTTACAAATGATATTTATTTTTACAAATAAATGTTTTAAAAATTGTCAAATTAAGTGAATAATATTTTTTAAAATTGAAAAAAAAATTCCTTGTAGAAAAAATATAGTTTTCAAGAACACAATAAATTTTTATATTAAAGGATTTTTGTTTTATTTTTAATAAATAGATGACCCAATTTTCATTATTTTTTATACAATATTCATACTTAATGATTTACCAGCTATGTTATAATGGTATATTTTTTATGTTTTATTTAGTCTGAGCATTGTAGGTTTCATAAATTATCAAAGAGATTAAATATAATGAAATATATTTCATGGGTTATTTATGATCAATGTTTCTTTTTGTATTCAATATTATATAGCTTAGGTTTGACATAGTTCATTTACTTTAAACATCTATTTAAATCTTTCATAATTGTTCATAACTACAATGTGAATTTTAATAATAATATCAATATTGTACTATCAAAATATGTTCATAGTAAGTTTCTTTGTCATGCACTATGTGAAGATCAGTTCAAGTACAGAGCACCAATTTTTAGTTATTAACCATGGGTACCTCATTTCATAAACCACAAACACATGTAGTATATAAAAAGAATTTATTTCATGGGAAACCAATAATTTTATTCCTTACCAAATAATAGAATTTTATTATACATATACTCATGGTTTACTATAGGGGTATGTTCCCTAATCTATGATATCAAAAATCCAGTTTCCAATATTTCGTCTAAAATTATGCTGATTGAAACTATTGTAACCTCTACCCTAGTAAACTAGATCAATGATTACATTATTAAATTAATATATGGTACTAGTAAATTACTCTTGAAACACCAAATATTTTAGTAGTCTTTTGAAAACATGATACAATGTTTAATCACATATTAAATTGGTAAAAAATATTTATAAAATAAGTTTTATTTTAAAAAACGATTATTCCCACTATGATATCCTTTAATTACAATGATAGTACACTTAATGGATTTCTAGAAAGGAATCAAAATATTGGTGACTAAAAATTATTTGTAGGGGATATGTAATGTATAATCCATCAATATTAAATACTTTTAATCTACATGGAATAGTAAATAATCAAAAAAATTCCTTTTACAAAGCATAGATATAATAATGAATTTGATAAGTTAAATAACAGAATACATATATCTTTTAATCAATAAACTGATTATGAATTCAATAAATTCATAATATCATTTTGAATATATCATGTATAATATGATAATGAGCAATCAAAACATGAATGTAAATAACTGAAAAGACATTCCATTTAACATATAAACAGATAATGAAATGCATCGAGAAATAATATCATTGTTAAAATATCATTAAAAATAATTCAAGTCATAACCAATGTGGATAGGTAAATAACTGATTACAGAGGACATTTAGTCTATAAAAGTTGAATTAAATTGACATATAGATAATATCATTATCAAAATAACATGGATACCATTATAAGGAATAATTAAAATTATAATGTAAATAACTAAAAAACATGGAATTTAATTAATATACTGGGAATGAGAATAATACCTAGATAATTAAATAATCTAATTATCAATGAAGGAAATACCTAATTATTGGATGTCAAAATACAAGGCCTAATGAAAGCCTCAGCTCTAAATATCATTAATCATTATTGTTTAATACTAGTGGGAAGAAACCCATTTAACTGTGTCCTGAAAAATAATTCAACTCATGATAAAAGCAATGCATTAGTGGGATACCTATAAGAAATCCCCGCACATATATGTATTTCCAAACAATTCATCACATATTGAATAAATTATTTAATTCAAATACATAGTTCCATTGATTAAAATAAATTTAGTGATTTTATAATACGAGTTTATCAATAATTCTCTAGATAAACAAAAACCATTTAGGGTAATAAAAATACATAAAATATTAAATAAGTTACAAATTAATAATATCCATCATATAAGAAGAATGGTATTTATGATACATGAAATTATCAGATAAAATTTGTCATTATAAATTCATTGTTTCCAATTATTGTTAGTAATCCGAAAGTAAGGTGATATTGTTTAATAACTTTAACCAAATGGTAATTTTGAATTGAATTACCCTAGGAGGAAAAAATTAAAATTGAAACACTATATACAATTAATTATGAATGATTAATTATATTATATGTAAATTTTTCTACATTTAAATAATATAAAATTAATTTGGATAATAAAATTACAAAATGAATCAATGAACAGAAATTGAGATAAAGTCTCTTACATAATGAATATTTATTGTTCAACATGATTAAACCTTAGGTATAGTTGATTTAGATATGTAATTAACTTATAAAAAAAGAATATTAATATTTGTAATATCATATATGGTTCTTTTATTACAGATTATCACTTTCTCATTAATAATCATTCATCATTTTCATTGTTTCGAGTACCAATTGACATGTTGTATCATATGTGTTTTTTCACAAATGATCCATATATTGTGTATATTATATATATTCTTCATCTAAATTATAATAATAATGAAATCATTATCAAATTTATATATCAATTATACTTTTTACCGTAATCATAAAATATGGTATTGAGACAATAAATATAATTTGATCATTGAGATAGATGGTTGTACATACGAATGCTTATCATTTTTCATTTTTAAACATAATTAGTGAAATGAGGTATGTAATATGTTATATTTATATAACTATCATTATATAATAAATACCATATTATTTAAGGAATTATATATATATATATATATTCCACGTGTTGTGGTCATGGTAAGAGGGTCGCATCACATTGTTATAGAGGTATTTCACACATACTGGAACAATGTTATATTCTTTTAGTGGATGAAATCGTAAATGAAAATATATATTATATTTGTAGAATGATAAATTATTCATGAATATAATAATTATTTTCATTATATCACGTATATTAATTAAAATTATCTGTAGTTCCTTCAATGTAATGTGATTGTGAAAAACGAATCACATTATTTTCTGACGCATTTTCCCGCTATAAACATCATTCACATTATCATATCTGATGAAGAATGAATGTAAAAATGGTATATATAATATACTTAATAAATATTCATAAATATGTTATAAATATCATATATATACAAAAAATTTATCATCATTCCCAATATTGAGAGGTGGTAATGGAAAATGAAATACATTGGTTGGAGAAATAGTAGTACACTGTAAACATTATTGATGATTTCATAATCAATTTGATTATAGTGGGGATACATTTACATAATTATTAATACAAAAAAAACTAATCTATATTGAATATAAAATTTCGTTAATATAATCATTGTTTAAAAATAATTAATTGAGTTGAGGGAAAAAATAAAATAAAAAATCCCATGAAAATAATAACATCTTCATTGGATAAAATACATAGTATTGTTCCTAAATCCTACCAAGGATGTATTTGTACCAAAAATAAGGATTATTGGATAAGAGGAGATATTTTGGAAATATATTTTTAAAGGTTATGGAAAAACCAATATGAATTTTTAACATAAATATGTGATGAGATCGGTGGCCTTTTTTTTGAGGTGAGGGGAATACATATACTATTTGAAATGAAATCAGTGTATGAACATTTTTCATATGCCATATGAGTCCAAAATTAAATATTGAATATAAATAGAGATTATAATTTCCAAATATATAAATTTATATATTTTATAAAAATATTGAGGAATTTTATAAGTTTTCTTTTTAGTTTTATCCAATGTAAATCCATTTTTTCCATAACAACAATAGTTATTTTTTTACTATTTTCAATATTCTTAATGGTAATAAAATATGATGAAAATATTCAAAAAATAAAAAAATTTCATTTTGTTTGATAAAGGGAATCCATTTATCTATATTAATTTCACTATAGATGACAAATATAAATTAATATTAATTCAACAGATGTGATGGCACATCATGTATTCAAAGAGAAAATGTTAAAAAGTTTATAATGTTTTTATATCAAAATTCAACCTGAAAATTACTAAAATGAGATAAATTTGAATAATTGATATATAATTTAACTAGTTTTAATATAAACCAAATTTAATATGTTATTTATATTTATGAACAATATAAATGAAAATGATTTTTTAATTAAAAATAGTTATTTTTCACGATTCATCAAAAAATGATATATTTTAGTACAATATATAAAAATTACCCTAATTTAAATTTTAGATGATATTTTAAAATAATTTTTTTGTTTTTTCAAATAAATTACATTAAATATATAAAAAAAATTATTTTATATCATGTCTTCAAGGTTCTCCTAGTGCATCATTTAGAAAAAATCTATTTATAAAAACACATTTAGTTTTTATTTTATTATTTTCATATTTTGTTTCTAAACAATAAAAGAACATGATTTTCATAATTTGGATAGTATAATTCATAAGATTTAATTTAAAGTCTTGGTAATAATGTTATATTATAATATGGTTCATTTTAAATCATGGATTCATGTTCCACAATATATAAAAATGATTAAATTTAAAGGAAATATTTGTGTTGTTGTTAGAACTTAGTATTTCTAGTCTCATATGATCTTGAATTCATTTTTATTAGTTTAGAAATTTATGATTTTAAATTTAATTCAATAATTATGGGGGGTAAAATAAATATAAGTAATTCCCAATAAAATACTGATAGGAAGGTCATGGTGATTATCCTTGATTATAAATGATTACAGTATTCACAATATAATGGTTTGTCCTAGAAAAATTACAGGATAACCATTAGCAGTGAAATACGAAAACATAATGAGTCATAATAGAGTTTAATGATAGTAAAAATGGGACTATCATAAATATGAAATAATAATTTTATAATGTGTTATATTCAAAAACATAGTTATAAATGAAAAATTTGGAACTGAATGTAATACGAAAAAAGGTTCTTTAATGAAAGTTTGGAATGTAAAAATGACATAATAATAACTACAATAAGATGGGGGTATATAAAGAATAATTTTAGAGCATACTAAGATTTAATGGTGCCTCTCATTACTTTTACATCATAAAGTATGTAATATGTATGTATTATATCATATATAATCAAATAAAAATTATAAGAAAAAAGGATGTATATAAAGAAGATTCTTGAATAAATAGGTTAAGGAGATTATCTCATTCCATGAGATGGAATTTCCCAAATCATTGGAGGATCTTCATGGGATTGGGGGAACATTGGTAGGAATCTATATATTATGTTTTAAAAAAATATTCATGATGTTATGGGTTTGAGCTATGATGAATAAGTGATCATGTCCATTGAAATAGTAATATGTTGAGAGAGTTCATTATTAATTTCCAAATGTTGATTTCTGAATCAATATATATTAGAGTTTGTTCCTCAAAAATTAAATATATATATATATTATTATAAATATATTATATGTAATTAATATTTACAATCCCCTTATAAATTCATGATTTTTCATTTGTATAAAGTGGAATGTGATAATTTCCCAAGAGTAGATGTTTAACTAAATTTTCATAGCAGTTCTTCAGTATGATGAGAACTCGAAAGTGCTAAATCATTATTCATAAATATTTGTTCATTATCCAGATGATGTTATCTTAGGAGAAATAATAATAAATGATATCTAGTGTAGATACTCATATGCCTTTGAGTCACCTTCTCATGTTGTACACTCGTGGTAATATCTAGTAGCGTACTATGATAATGAGACTCGGTAGTAAGAAATCTAGATTTATATGTGTCCTTGGATGTTCATATTTATGGAAACCTATATTGGTCCTTATAATTTAATAATATTACTTATGATTATTATTTTCACATATATAGATGTATTGATAAAAAATGTGACAATAAATATTAACTAGAAGGTATGATATATTAGGTGTGCCACAAGAAATATTGAATTAATTAAAAATGTGAGAAAGTATTTTCCTGTCTATTCATTCACATAAGTTGATATCACCCCCATTGATGGAAATGATACAGTGTAAATAAATCCCTAACCATGGTTTTCCAATGGATGTTAAATTTTTAGGATGACAAAGAAACAGACAAAAAACACATAGGTTGATGGAACTGGTCTGCAACCTTCTTGATTAGAAATATCATTATAAAATGATTATATTAGACAGTAAGCATCTGTATAAGGAATTATGTTCTTTCTAAATTAAATTATTTTTCTATAGGAACCATTGTGTATTTCTCAATGATAACCATGGTATTTAGGGTGCTTCACATAATTCCATAGAGAAAAAGACCTAGAAGGTCACATACTAACTATATCCAAAATATTAGTTAAATATTAATATTATTATGTATCAATTAATAAGATGAATAAATAAGAATATTGTTTGTGGATTAATATATATTCATATTGTCTTGATCCAAATATTCACTGACCCATTATTAGAGAAAATATTCTGTGAATAAAAATTTTAATTAATATTTATTTTATATATACTGAATATAATGTATATTTATTTATAGGAAAATAATGATGTTATCATTACCTAAAAAATAAATTTTCATTATTTGAGGTTCGGTTATGATTGTGGAGGAATGCCAGATTGAGTTTAATGTTCTAATGGGATATAATAAATATTGAATATTATTTAATTAAATAATAATAAATTTATTTTTTTCCCAATTTAATTGTCAATAAATAAAAATAAAAATAATATTATTATTATACATGTGGATATAAATGGATAAAAACAGTAATAAGGTTCACTATTGAAATTATTTATTTGTAACCATATTGTTGTATAAACCATGTTATATAATATTCCCTGAGATCCAATTTAGTTTCTTTTATTGTGGATAATGGATTTGTATAAATTTCTCAAGTAATATTGTGGTCCCTTATATGAGATCCTCCCCTAGAAATGAGAGTGATATCCCCCCCCTCCTACTCTAAAGAATAGAGATATCTAGCAGAACACATTGGAACCAGTTCCCAAGGAGATCAAAGGAGGGTGACGCATGCGAAAGGATCTGTTGTGCTAGCACCTATATATACATTAAATGATCTTCATATATTTTTGAAATGAATGAAGATCCACACTAAATTTAGTTATCAATGATTCCTATAATGAAATGACCATAAATCTAAGATATTTTGAGAGACTCATCGATTATTAAATAATTCCACCATGGTAATTCCATAATTAATCAATTAAATTATAAATAATATCTAATGACCTTCTCTTTGGTTCCATCATTCTATCCATTTCCTACATTCTTTGATTAAATTCCATTTATCATTATGTTTATCTATATGTAAATGTTGTATTTATCATAGTTCATTAAAAAAATGAAATATGTGAACGACCCATCGAATGCTTCTAGTATGCCTTGAAAAAACATGTGTTATTGAGAAGTCACATTTTTATTTATAATTATTTAAACTTCAATGATTTATGTGAAAGTTTTTTTGTAGTTTTATATTATTTTTTAATATATTTTTTAATCTAAACTCTTAACTTTTCTTCTCCCTCTTCGTTTTTCATTGATCTTATCAATATGACTAATTTTATGAATGCAATAAAATGGAAGATCTAATGTGGAGGTACCATGGACATTGTCCAGTTAACATAGAAGTACATAACATTAACTAGAGTTGGAAACCATTAACAATCCTCAATTCAAATGTAATTCACATAAAATTTGAAACAACCCACGTGCATTAATGACTCACATTTCTTATATTACTTACGCTATGTGATGACTGGGAATTCTTAGTGAATGGTCACCCTAAGAACAAGTAGTGTATCTAACATGATCAACATGTAGTCCCATTAGGTAAATGATAAGGTCTAGAATAACATAAATTTCCTACATTAATAGTTATCCTATAACATGGATACCACAAAACATGTAGTCGAATATACAGGACATGTGATCCATTATTTACATGGTATGGTTTTGACACCAATTACCTAGGAATGTGTCTCAGACAGATGATGAGATGCCTATATGTCATGTATCACTATGTATATTCCATTTATGTTTACCACATTATATTGATTTAGGATTTATTAATTATAATGTGTAAACCATATCGGCATGTTATTGTGTGTCTCCACTAAGGTGGTAGGACACTCCATTTGAGAGGTTTTAATATATATATATATACATGGGATTAATTAATATATGTGTAATTTTAAGATCTACATACCATGTATGAGTCTAATTATATTTGTTACTTTATGTGTATTAAATCATTCCACATTAAATAATCATTTAGTTCTTGTAATCATTTAGTTGATACTAAATATGCTGATAGTACTTGATATGTTAGGTATTACATATATCCCAAAGTATAAAATTTATATGAGTATAAAAAATTTTATTATGATTTGGACATGTATTGATTGTGCTCCCTTAAATTTACATTTAGGTAAATAGTTAATTTCAAATAAATTTATTAATTTTTTTAAAAATTATGATGAATGTGAATCAGAAGGAAATTATGATGAGAATAAATATAAAATAATATTTTAATGAATAATGATAATTAATTTATTCAAACCATATATATCATAAATAAGAACTATTAATAATTTAATTCTACCTTTATTAACTTTGTAATTATTTTCATTCATGGGAATGAACATGAGCATATAACATACCTTTGAATGTGATTGGTTTTATTTAATTTATTTTTAAAATAATTTCCCTCTTTTGTTCCATCACTCCTCTTATTATGTACGAAGATGAATTCCATTGGTTTCTTTAATGTAATAAATTTCCCTCTCACCTAAATGATAGTAAATGATTCTGTAATAGAGGATTCTACCATTATAACCGATGTGAAACAAATCTATGAGAGATACATAGATAGAAAGGTGTAAAGCTTAACATGAACCATAATTGTTTCAAGGTGTTTTCGCCATGGTAAATAATTTTTTTATCAAGCACTTGATAAAATGTCCATTAGTAAAATATAATGATCGTTATACTTAAATATATTATTTTTTTCATGTTTCATTGTTTGTAATCTATATTTTTTGTTGTGATCAAATAAATTAATGAAATTAATGGGAATGAATGATAGAAGAAAAATAAATTATATTATGGGTAAATATTAACTAATAGAAGCTTAATCATTTTTGTATATACACATAATATTGAATTTTTTTATAAAGATAATAATTAGAAATTTTTTCATAAAAGTATAAAGTCCCTTAATTATATAGATAATATCTTCATATACATCCACTACTTATGTTAAAATTAAATTGTACTTCATTGTGCTTTGAACAAACATATATGGGGTGTTTTAAATTATCATGGAATTCTAACATGATGCTTTGTGTTGACATAATTAACATTATGTCAATGGTTTACATACAAAATAGAACATGTTGTAACTGAGAGGCAAGGCTTGAAAAAATAAAATTTAATGATTTCAGGATTGGGGATTCCCCTCCATCAATCATGAAACATTGAGTTAATTCAATTGGAATTTAAGACTCCAAACTAAAACCATTCATGTTTCTTGACCAAGAAAATATGGCATAATGGGAAATAAAATATGGACCATTTCTACTATAATGTCCAAGAATCATGTTATTCCAAAGACGATGTTTTTTTAAAATACTAAATAACAAGGGTTAATATAATGAATTTAGGGTTAAAAGATTTGATTTGAAGGTAATCTGCATTTATCTCACTAAAGAATAGGAAGAAGCTCACCGGGTATGCTAGAATGATGGGTGAAATTATCATCTGAGGCACCTTTGTTTGTAAAGAAATTAGCAAGGTGATTGGAATCACAATAGACATTTTTGATGATGTAGTTCTTTTAGGTAAGATTGTGAAGACAACTGAATCATTTTTAGGTAAGCTTCCACACATGGTTAATTTTACCCATTCTAACTGCATGAACTATGGTGGATGATTCACTTTCAAACCAAAAGTTTCACAAATTTATTTGACAAGTGGCATCAACAAAATTGATGAAGCCCACCATTTCCTCTTCAAGAGAAGTATCATGTCCACATGAACCCTGAATTACATTTAAAAATTCATTTTTATGATCCCTAAATGCTAATTCGTAGCTATTAGGCCCTTGGTTTCTTGTCAAGGCACCATCCGAATTACATTTGATCTAGTCTGCAAATGCAGGTGACATGAAGACTTCGGTAATGCCAATTGGTTTCGGTTAGTTACCACATATGTGTAGTTTTCTCTGAATTGTGAGGTATCCTATTGAGTTATCACCACATTATTCATGTGTGATATTTTATTATCGAATCAAGAGGATGATATCAGAGAGAAAAATCCTGGGATTGAACAGATCATTTTCATTTATATGCCTACTTTGGGTTCTCCGAATTGTATAGATGACATCCACACATGATACAAGGAAGATAATTATGTAAGGAAGATAATTCATACCTTTTTTGAAATATGTATCCCTAAAATATCAAGTATAATATCAGAGATTGTCGATGCCTGGACTGGGTAAAGTTTGAATAAATCATAAAACTAGTTCTATAGAAAAGAAGTGGTTTAGGAGGATAGAAATAAGTGATTAACATAATCCTGATGTTGATGGAATAGAACACACCATAATAAAAGTGAGATACCCATATGTTCGAGATTTCATTATACCTAGGGCTTGTTGAAATGTCAAATCCATAGAAGTGTGAATTGAAATGGGTGTAACAATTGATTTTTGATATTCTCAATTCGTGTGTAATTTCCTTAGATGAGATTATTGTAGAAGTAGCTGTAATCCAAAATTCCTTTTCCACTTTTCCCCAGATAATCATGTCCTTCATGCTCATGAAATCATATGAAGATGCCATTATAGAAATTTGAGAAGGTATCATATCACTATGGTCTTGTTTTTCATTAATGGTGGCATTATAGTAACTTCCCAAGTCATCTTTACTAACACAGTAAATCAAGGGACACCAGTCTAATTAATCTTCCAGAATATGATATATGAGTAAACACATGACAACCAATGAGAGTGTGTATTTATCTTCTTAAAAATAATTTTTAGACCTTGAATAAATTGTGATTGCATATAATTCATCTTCTCTCCTATCATCATTTTGATAAATTATACTCTTAAAAATTCCAAGGAAGGTTCTTTGTCATTAATTATACTGCAGATAAACTTGTTTTGAAGACATTACTAAATATAATATTTATTATTTTTGACTAAATTTTATCATATTATGTAATAAATTTAACTCAACATATTTTTAGAAACAACAATAGAATGATTAAAAACATATCACAGTTGTATCGCCCTGACCCCAGAGTCCTAGAGTCGGTGCATTATTTTAATACATTAGCATGATTACAAGTAATTAGGACCTGAAAGAATGATCATTTTATTATTATTGGAAAATAGATTACATACATGAACGTTACATTACACATTAGAAAATAAAACACAACATAAATGATACGTTGAGAAATCCATTAATCCCCTAGCTTATCCCTAATTATCAATCCTAATACACTTCTTGGAATCTTGGGGAAATAAAACATAATAAAGGTGTGAGATTAGATGCTCAACAAAGATATCAATGTAGCACAAACATTCATAAATAAACACAAAAATTTAAGACAGTGTATAAGACTAAAACAAAATCCTTTTAAACTTAAAATTTAGTATGAATCTTCGAAGATATATCAAATAATGACATTTACTTATTCACATGGATATTCTACTAGTGGAATAATCCCATTTAATATCAATATCAACATTCATAATGATGGAATGCATAATGACATACATCATAACCACATAGTCATGGCCTTGTGTCAAGACTAAAAATAATATTTTGTCATGGCCTTGTGCCAAGACATTAGTCTGTCTCATGAG
Organism: Viscum album; assembly: GCA_963277665.1. Lineage (NCBI taxonomy): Eukaryota > Viridiplantae > Streptophyta > Magnoliopsida > Santalales > Viscaceae > Viscum > Viscum album. The sequence goes on along the minus strand of OY728140.1, from coordinate 1,016,080,091 downwards.
ACCTATAGATGCATCGAGGAGCTATAGAGGGCTCCACTTGTCAATTACTATATCCAATGCATTCTTCATATGAAAAGGTTTAAATATAACATAAACATTCGAATTTAAACTAGAATATGAAATGTCATTACTTTATCCATAAACCATGAATTGTATAAAAATAACTCATCTACAATCAAAAATATCACAAAACCTTCAATACAATATGAAAGATTTGTATCATAATAAATTAACCTCGATCAATAATAATATCATGTGATGGATGTTGACATAGTTGAAAATGATTAGTAAAAACCTTTGAGAGAAATTTTCTTTTTTAGGAAATCAGTTAAAAGTAATATAAATATAGTCATTAAATATATAGTTTTGAATCCATGTTTCACATACCACTTTGAAACTTTTGAATGGAATTAACATTTTAAAACATTCATGACCATATAAATAAATTCTTTAAACAATTTTTAAAACATAGACATTAATAAGAAACGTTTAAAAGAATAAATATTTAAAACATTTAAAATGTTGTTTTACAAAAAATTTCCTCTAAATAGAATCACATTGAAAAGTCTTTTATGAAACATGTACATGGATAAAAAGTATATCCCAATAGATACTTATGTAAAACCAACCTTGGATAATAATGTGATTGTCAAATTAACCCTTACATTGCACTTTCCATTGGCCAAGGTTATGTTTAACCTCCTATATAATGACCCTAATATGTTATTAATTTATTCCAAATTCATATTCCTGTTCATTATATCTTACATGATTCATTTATGACTTTATAATACCCATTTAATAGTGATTTCCATGTTAAATCAACATTTTGGGTAATAATCGCTTTCTTTATCAGACGTGTTTGAACTTATTATTCTTAATTGTATCATTTAGATAATGATTTAAATAATTCCATAATATATTCATTAATTTGTATATAATATATATTTATAATATTAATATTTATAATAGATAGATATATGAATTGTAAGTCACCATTTATGGAGATGATAGGTCGTACATACGTATAAATGTCGTTTCTGTTTTCATATCGTATTGAAAAAAAGTGAATACGATATATGTAAGTATATATATATATATCTAGTAGAATTATTAATTCTTATATTTCCTACATTTTTAATAATATATATATTTTTTATTATCATCTTTGAATGGTGAACGTGGGTATTAATCTCATCACGTCTTCGAGATCGAAATATGTACGTACGCACGAGCGACAAAAAAATTATATTTATGGAGAAATAGTATATAATTTGATTTTACATAATATATAAAGAATCATTAACATGTTGTATTTATTATTTAAATCATTTATACTCATTATTATACCCATCCAAATAACAAATTGTTTCAATAACAAACAACACCATGATGTGGAGATGGTAAGCCATACGTACTCAAGTATAGTGACATTGTCCTTTATATGATGGATAGAATAAAGAATATGGTTGTACAATATTTATAACAACATAACAGTATGTAGGAGGTACTGGAGTCATTATTTTAGTATGGAAACAACAAAAATAGAGTAAGTGGAAGAAGAAAGGAACATGAAAGTGGGTGGTGAAATTGTTACCATCTCTTGTGTTTACTTTTGAGTTGATCAAAAGGGATCCTTAGGTTGCATTTCTGATCAAAGTAAGGACTCTAGGAAGAAGTGAATGAATTTGGAAGGATATTTGGGCAGGTTTTGTCCAAGCCATATGGCTTTGAAAGAGTGATTTTGAGGGAATGGGATGTTCCCTTTTATATGATAGATGAGGGTCACTTTAGGAAAAGAATAAGACATTAATTAATTATACAATCATATTCAATTTTGAATGTCTCCAAATGAATTTATTTAGATACTTAGGTGGTTATGGTTGAAATTATTTCAACCAATAGGTTTTAGAAAAGTTTATATTTCCATTTTAACCTTATATTTTTTATTTAACTCTTATTTTAATAGTTTATCTTTAATCGTGTCTTCTTTTATCCTTACACTATATTGTTAATAAACTTACTCTAACGTCCAAGAGAACCTCAATAAGTTCATTAATGAAATATATTATATTATTAAAGCGCTTCCTCCAAAACTTATATAGTTATGAATATCATATCAACCCATAATATAGTATTTGTTTTAAATATTAATATTTGTAAATTTTGGAATTATTTGGTATTTAGTTTTTGTGAAAGTCATAAAAAACATATCACATAGAGAAATTTTTATATAACAAACCCTATATTTTCATATTAACCTACAAAATTAGTGGGATTCATCAGAAGTCTCAATTTACTTTTATTAGGATATTTATAATATCAATTATTTTAATATTTCATTTATATGGTAATTACGACATCATTATTGTGTCATAAATAGATTAAATTATTTAATGGCTAAAAATTATAAATAAAATACTATTATGTAGGAAATCTTTTTAGATTTCTAATAAATATTTATATTCAAATTTTTCTTATGTTTAACCCTATATTAAAAATGGTTTAGTTATTAAACATTGAATTTAACAATTTTAACACTTCTTTAAATAAAATAATAATAAATTCCCCAATCTTATCCATGTGGACAAAACAAGATCATATTTTATTCCTTAGTATTTTTTGGTCGAATTCCACTTATCCAATAGAATTAGAACATGTGTTAGTGAAATTATAATATCATTTTTACCCTTAAATACCCTATTTATATTTAACTGTGGTAAATAAAAGTCAAAATTTACCATTCAACAAAAATTATTTTCATCTTATTGAATCAAATTTTACTTACTTATATTAATTGTGTCTCTTGGATTTTTGAAAATCAACTAATATAAGTGGTACAATTATGTTTTATGCAAATTTGCTAACGTGCCTAGAAGGTGGGTAAAAGAGGTTAAAATGTTCAATAAAATTTTTCAAGTATAATTTTATTAAATAAAATTACTCTAATTAATTAAACTGAACATATATTGGTATTATATTTCTTTTTTGACTTAAAAAATTATTATTTAAATGAAATTTTGGTTTAAAATAATAACGCAGTGTTTTTCAATATTTATCAAAATTTGAATGTTTTCAGAAATATACACAAAATTAACCCTAAGATAATTTTGATATTTGGAATTCAAAAATGAAGTCTATTTTACTAAATTAAAATCATATAAGTTGAATTAATAAATTTAAAAATAAATCCCTTTGTCAAAACCAAAATGCGGGTTTTGAAAATGTAAAAAGCATCAAAAGATTAACAAGTTATTATGTCAAATTTAAATTTGAAATTATGTATAATGACCTAAATTGTATAAAATAATAAAATATAATATAATTGCACTTCAAACCCATTAAAATGCATAATTTAACAATATATATTATTTTGATTAAAAACGAATTTTTCAAATAAAACATAGTATTTTTCAAAATTCGTCCAAATATGAATGTTTTAAGAAAAATAACAAAAATTTATCCAAACTAAATTTTTATGTCCCTTTTCTAAAGAATAATTTAATTTCATTAAATTCAATATATAAAAGGTTCAAATGTTGGTTTTAAAAAGTTTTTTCCATTAAAATCTGGTATAATTGCATTTTTTTTAAAAATACTTCTTTTATCTGAAAAAATGAAATTGTTCTTATATTATGTCTAGGAAACACATAATATGGATGTTATAATTATATAGTGTATATAACATTCAAAATTCAGTTAATATTATCCATAACTTCTTTTTGAATGACTAGTTTGATATGTTTTGGTGCACCCGAACTCGGTGTTGTAAGTAGTGCAAGCTATTGAATTACATTAATGAGAAATCATACTGTGGAATCGTCGGGAGTTACATAATCCTCTACTTAAATAAATTCTGTCCTCGCAATTTGAAATAGTTCTTTGATAATAAAAGTTTAAAATAGAAAAATACCTTTGTGGAAAACTCACATTAGAAATTGGGTTATTAAAATTTTGTTTTAATAACAGGGAAAGAGAATGAAAAAGTTACCACCAAATTATGATCTAGATTTGTAAAAAAAATTATTAATTAAATACACATAATTGGAGGGATATTTTAAATATTTATATGGAGTGATTGAGGTCATATATCAGAAACAAGGGTATAATTGGGGGCCTTAAATCCATCAATCTATTATGATTTAAAATATTGTTAGTTCAACAAAACATAAGGTATTTGGATAACACATTTTTTTAAGATCCCTCCACTAATGTTTAAGAATTAATTTATTAATAGAATAAGAGGGAATAAATATACATTACATGTAGAGTTTCATCATTCAACTAATTCCTACCACAAATTCATATTTTGTTCCAAAAGATAATATAATTCAAAAATATTATATTTATCCTAATATTATTGGGTTCCAAAAATAATGAATTTATAATTCATTTTTCTGAATATTTAAAAAAACATCATTATACAAACTAGGACATCATGTATTCCAGTGGTAGGTGATCATTCCTTTTCGCCTATCAGTTTCGAGTTCATGTCTCGCAGCCTTGCCGGACGTGACTGGTTGTCGCCCGACCACTGGGTTGTCCTTTTCATAATAATACAAAAATTATTTTTAGAATTGATTTAACCTTAACAATTGTATCCAATGCCAATATTAATCCATTCCAATATCTAGTCTTATCCAAAATACTTCTTTCAAAACTCACAATCCAAAATTTATAAGGAAGGTAAACACAATGAAGAACATTTTTCCATGTAATAATAGGTGAATACCATCATTATGAATTACTTTAAAACACTTCAACACTGTGAATTACCATAAATCCTTATTGATTACATTCATGCTCCCTTATTCTTTATAGAAGACTGGATATACTCATTATTTCCAAAAATGTTGTAAACTCCAACAATGATGGAATAAACAAACCATTAATCAGTTCCAAGGATGTCAATAATATCCAATATAATTTATCCATATCAATAATCTCTTAATACAAAATCACCACCTCAATATAAGAACCATATTAAGGATTGTCTTTCCTTCAACCATGTATTTTACAAAAATAATAACATTCTATTGAGTAAATTTTCTTAGAACCATATAATTATTAATCATTAATGAAATAGTACTCTTGTTCAATCCTTATATACTATATAATTCTTATAACATGTACATAATTAATAAAATAAACAAATGACACTATACATTAATAAAAACATTAGAACACAAATAACAACACTCCATCTTATGTTGTATCATAACTTTATTATTATCCAATAGCTACATTTCGGGTATACTCTGATGATTTGGATAGTTCTTTGCATAGTTTCCCAACTCCTTGTAAATGAAGCATTGAAAATTTAAAACCTTTTTACCATTTCAATAACATACATGGTGTCCTTTTTCTCTACACATATAACAAACTCTCATTCCATTCAATCATATACCAAGGTGATTCTTTCCACAGTTATCACATATGGGTAAATCCATATTTCCCCTATTGCCTTTATAAATCTTTCTCTCTTCAATCCTTTTCTTCTTTTGCGTCCCATGAAGGCCATAGGACTCATAGAATTATTTACATATATTAAAAGCTCATGATACTATTTCTTCATATTATGAGAATATATGTGAGACTATTTAACATTTGAATGTTGGCTAAATATCATGAAAGATATGATCTTTCTTAATATTTGGATCATCCGTATTTCTATAATTCTCATTCCTTCTACTATGTGCAATTTCTAAACAATGGAATACACTATTTTAGTTTATGAATTGCAATGAATAATTCCAAACATGTAAAATACCTAACATAAATTGAAAATATTATGCATATAATTTATATTCATAAAATGTTTTCATTGAGGCAATATTTACTCCTAAATATTTCTTAATGGCTTGTAATGAAAAGGTGAATTATCCTAAGCACATCCCCCAGGAGTGCCTTAACCAAGAGTGCAATGAGGCTCATTTTCGTGTACCAGGATATCCCAAGTCATGCTCTAAACACATTTTCAGAGTTATCACTCTTAAGTGTATCTGTGACAAATGCCAACTAAACCTTCCCATATGCAGACAGGGATGTATTGCATGGAAAATAAATAAAATCCCTACATTACCCAAATTCTAGAAAGATATTCTATACTAATCCTCAATGTATATCATAGGTTAATGTTATCAAATCAGTGTTTGTCAAAATCTATTTCCAAAGTTGGTGATAAACTTCCTCTAATACCAATTGTAACATCCTGACCCCATAATCCTAGATTTAGTAAATTATTTCAATACATTGGCATGATTTCAAGGAATCAAGTCTATAATGACCGATCTATTTTGGAATCATGGAAAAAAGATTACATACAAAAATGTTACATTACATATATGAAAATAAAATTGAACATAAATGATCCATCATGAAATCCATTAATCACGTAGCTTAACCCTGATTATCAATCATAATAAACTTCATGTAATCTTAGGAAAGTAAACCATAAGGAAGGGGTGGGGACAGATGCTCATAAAGGATAATAATACAGAAAAAACTTTCGTAAATAATCATAATCATTAAAGACAGTCTATAAAACTAAAACAAAAGCTTTGTAATCTTAATATTCAGCATAATATTGAAACGATATATCAAATAATTACATTTACATATTCACATGGATATTATACTAGTCAAATAATCACATGCAATATGTATTGCCACGTTCATAATCGTTGAAGGCAAAAAGGCAGACTTCATTGCCATAGAGTCAAGACCTTGTTCCATGAATTCAAATAGCATATTGTCAAGGCCTTGATTCAAGACAATAGATTGTCTCATTAGACCTATTGATGCATTGATGAGCTATATTGGTCTCCACCCATCACTTACTAAGTCCAATGCATCCCTCAAATGAAATGGATTTACATAACATAAACATTCATATTAAAACTAGCATACGGAATTCCATTAAATTATCCATAAACAATGAATGGTATATTAATAACACATCCACATTCAAATATACTTGAAAACAATCAATAAAATATGGAATATTTGTATCATACTAAATTAACCATGATCAAGAATAATATCCCGTAAAGGATGATGACGTAGTTGAAAATGATCAGAAAAAATCATTGAGAGAAATATCCAATTTTATGAAATCATTTAAAAGTCATATAAAGGAAGTCATTTAAAATATTCTTTAAAATACAAGTGTCACATACCACTTTTATACATTCAGAAGGAAATAACATTTTAAAATGTTTATCTCCATATAAATAAATCTTTAAAACCATTTTTAAAAGTTGGACATTAATGAGAAAGGTTAAGAAGAATATATCTTTAAAACATTTAAAATGATGTGTTAGTAGAAATTATTTTTAATATAATCCCTTTGAATAATATTTTATGAAACATGGGCATGGATAATAAATATGTCCCAGTAGATGCTTACATAAAAACTACCTCGGATGATAAAGAGATTTTGAAATTAACCCTTACGTTGCACATTCCTTTGGTCGAGGGAACGTTTAACTTCCTATATAATGACTATATTTATTTATTAAATAATAAAAAACCATATTCAAATTTATTATATCATACATGATTCATTTATGAATCTATAATACCAATTTAATAATGATTTCTTTGTTAAATTATCATTTTGTGTAATAATGGATTTCTTTATCATACATGTCTTAACTTGTCATTCTTGATCGTATCATTTAGATCATGATTTAAAAACATCCAGAATATAAAAATTTATTTATATATCATATATATTGATAATATTAATATTTATAAAAGATATATATATATGAAATAGAAGTCACTGTTTATAGAGATGGTAGGCCGTACGTATGCATAAACATTATTTCCATTTTGATATCGTATTGAACTGAGGTAAGTGAATAAGATATATTTATGTACAAAAACACACACACACACAGATATATATATCCATTATAATTATTATTTCATATATTACAAACTTATTAATAATATATATATTTTTATAATCATCGTTGAATGTTGAACGTGGGAATGAATCTCATCACGTCGTGGAGACGGTAATCAGTACGTATGGACGAGAAAAAATATCATTTTATATATAGTGAAATCATATGTATTTGGATGGTATATCATATATAAAAAATCATTAAAATGTTATATTTATTATTTACATCAGTTATACTCATTACTATACCAATCAAAATAATGAAGTGTTTGAATAGAAAAATACACCACGACGTAGATATAATAAGCTGTACGTACACACATATGGTGAAATTTTCATTTATAGGATGGATAGAATAATGAAAATGGTTGTAACATATTTATAATAACATCATAGTATGTTGGAGGTATTGGAGTTATTAATTTTTTATGGAAACAATAATGAATGTCGAAGTGGATCGAGAAAATAACTTGAAAGAATGTGGAATTATTACCTCTTCTTCGGGTGTTTTCTTTGGAGTTGATAAAAAGGGATTCTTAGGTTGGCTTTATGATCAAATTAATGACTATAGGTTGATGTGATGGAATTATGGATGATATTTGGTCAGGGGTTGGCTGATCCAAATGGCATTGTTGGTGTGATTTTGAGAGAAGGGGAAATGCCCTTTTATAAGAGAGGTGTGGGTCACTTTAGAAAAAAGATTAATTTATTAATTTATTATACAATAATTATCTATTTTCAATGGATCCAAATGAATTTATTTATAGTCATAGGTGGTTATGGTTCAAAATCCTCTCTACCAATAGGTTTTAGACATGTTTAGGTTACCATTTTATACTTATCTTTTATATTTAACTCTTAGTTAAATAGTTTAACTTTTACCATGTCTTCTTATATTATTACAATGTATGGTTAATAAACATACTATAAACATTCAAGAGAACATCAAGTGGTTCATTACTTACATATTTAATATAATTTAATCCCTTTTGTCGATCCATATATTTTTATGAATATAATATCAACCAATAATATAGTATTTGTTTTAAAAATTAATTTAGATGAATTTTGACACTATTTGGTATATATTTTTTGTGAAATTCATAACAACCTTATCACATAAAAAACATATATATTCAACCATAAAATGCCATAATAACCTATAAAATTAGTGGAATTCATCAGAAGTCTCAATTTACATTTATTTGGATATTAATATTATCAATTATTTTAATATTTCATTAATATGGTAATTATTGCATCATTATTGTGTAAAAATTAAATTAAATTATTTAATGTGTAAAAATTATAAATAAAATACCATTATGATGAAGTATTATTATCTTTTAATGAATATTTAAAGACTAATTTATCTTTTTATCGCCCTATACTAAAAATGGTTTAGCTATTAAACATTGAAATTAACACTTGTAACTCTTCTATAAATAAAATAATAATAAATGTCCTAATCTAATCCAAGTGGACCAAATAAGATCTTATTTTATTCCTAAGGTTTATTTTTGTGGAATTACACTTATCCAACAGAATTAGGACATGTGTTAGGGTACTTATAATATCATTTTTACCTTTAATAGCCCTATTTACTTTTTACCATAGTAAATAAATGTCAAAACTTACTATTCACCCAAAAATATTTTCATCTTGTAGAATCACATTTTAGTTACTGATGTTAACCGTGTCTCTCAGATTTTTGAAATTCAACTCGCAGAAGTGGTGAAATTGTGTTTTATGCAAATTTGCTATTATACCTAGAAGGTGGGTAAAAGAGGTAACATAGTTCAATAAAATTTTACACATATAATTTTATTATAAAATGACTCCAATGAATTAAACTGAACTTAAATATGTATTATATATCTATTTTTACTTAAAATAAATTTAAATTAGTTAAAATGAAATAAAATAAATAATTATTTAAATAAAATTTTATTTTAAATAATAACAGAGTGATTTTCACTATTCATAAAAAATTGAATGTTTTCCAAAAAATACAAACAATTCACCCTATGATAATTTTGATATTCTGAAGTAAAAAATAAATACTATATTACTAAATTTAGAACATAGATGTTTCATATATTAATTTAAAATTAATTCCCATTGTCAAAACCGAAAAGTTGGGTTTTAAAAAGTAAATCATATGATAATATTAACATGTGTTTATGTCAAATTTAAATGTGAAATTATGTATAATGAAATAAATTGTATTAAATTATAAACATATAATATTATTATACTTCAAAATCATTCAAATTATTAATTTAGTACTACCAATTATTTCGATTAAAGAAGTTGTTTTCAATTAAAACATAGTATTTTTCACTATTCTTCTAAATATGAAAGTTATCAGAAAAATAAAAATAATTTATCCAAACTATATTATTATGTCCCACTTCTAATGAAGAATTTAATTTCATTAAATTGAATATATAAAATTGTCATATGTGGGTTTCAAAAAGGGATCACAATTAAAAGGTGGTAAAGTTGCATTTTATGAAAAAAAACATCTTTTGTAGGAAAAAATGAATTTGTTCTTATATTATTTCTAAGAATCACATAATATGGATTTCAAAAATTTATAGAGTATATAATATTCAAAATGTAGTTAATAATATTCAAAACTGGTTTTTGAATGTTTAGTTTGGTGTGTTGTGGTGCACTCGAACTCGGTGTTGCGTATAGCGCAATATATTGAATTAATTTAATGAGATAACATACTTTGAAATAATTGGGTGTTAAAATAGTGATCCATATATGTTAAAGATATCCTTCCGACTAGCACAACCATCTATGATTAAAAATGGTTCTTATGCGCTATCCTTCGACATGAACAAATGAATGTGCTAGAAGAATAAATTGATGATGCACCATGTAATGAGGAAGGTGATAAAGTGGTGTTTCTCTATGAGAAACATCCAAAAGATTATTCACATATTCCATTATTAATGATATCATCCATAAGCATTGAGATTTTGAAACATGAGGACATTGATGCACATAACACAATATATCTTCTTCGGGGTCTCTAACAAGTGATGGTTAGATAATAGTTGTCACACCCCGACTGCGGATGTCCGTAATTGTTCTCTTTTCTTGGTCACAGTTTAAATTTTTCGAAGATTATTTGCATTGGCGGTTTCGCGCTGGTGCGCGGTCACTGCATCATTAGCGGTGACCGTGCGTTCAGCCCGGGTGACCGTGTGTGCACCCAACATGTTTAAATATTATAATTTTTTATATTGGTGTTTTATTATTAACGTTATTTAAGTTGTGTTATTAATATGATAGTTAATTTTATTTTATATATGTTTATGTATGTTATATATATATATATATAATAATGTATATATACATATAGTTCTATATATGTTTATGTATATATCTTTATATGCATAAATGTATATATATGTATTATCTTTAAATTATTTTATTATTTGATCAAAATAATTATTATTAGAATTAACTAATGTATTATTATTATTAGGAATTTTACAATCATTATTATTATCTTTATATAGTTTTATTATTATTATTATTATAAGGTTTTACTAATATTATTGTTATAAATTTTTATTATTATTAAGATTAGTTTTCATTATTTTATTTAGCATTTTATTATTATTATTATCAATTATATATACATATATATATATATATTTTTTTTACCCTAGCCTAACCCTATTCTACCCAGCCGCCACCCCGTCCCCCCCGTTTCTCTCCCGCTCAGCCTAGGCGCAGCCCCTGGCTCCTCCTACGCCATCCGCCGCCGCGGCTCTCCGTTCCGACCTCACCCCATTCCGGCCGCCAGCCTACCCCCGGCCTCCGCCGGCCTCCTAGGCGCAGCACCCCGGACCCCGGCTCCCGACCTCACTCCCGCAGCCCGGCGACCCGCTCCCCCTGTCTCGGCCTCCCTCCGTCGCCGGCGCACCCTGCTGCCTCCACCAATCCGGCCACCCCGTCGTCATTGCCCGCACCCGACTCGCCCCGATCTGGCGCACTCCCCCTCCTGCGGCAACCCCCCTGTCCGACCCCGCTCCCGCTCAGCCCCGGCGCGCTCCCTCTCCGGCGGCCGCCCCTGCTCTCCCCCTGCACCTCCGCCTTCGCCGCGCCCAGCGGCTGCCTCCCTGCTGGTCGTCCCGGCTCCCTCGCGCAACCCCCGGCCTCCGCCGGCCTCCCCGTCCCGACTCGTCCCGCTTCACCCGTGAACCCCCCTGCTCCCCGTCCTGCGCACCTCCCGGCTCACCCCGCTCCGGCGCGCTCCCCCTCCTGCCTCCTTCCCAGCACACCAGGCCTCCCGCCTCATCCCGACCGCCGCGTCACGCTCGCCCCGCCGGCCTCCTCCACCCGGCCGCACCTCCCCTGCCCCATCGCCACGTCGTCTCACCGCTCCACGCCCCCCCTGCACGTAAGTTTTTATTTATTTTATATATTAATTTATATCTCTTTATATTAATAAATATTATTATTTTTAACAATATTATTATGATTATATCATTACTTTTGATTATTATTATGTTACTTTTATTAATACTAAAGTATTATTGTTATTATTATTATTATTATTGTTGTTGTTATGGAAATAATAATAATAATAATATTATTATTATTATATTATTATTATTATTATTATTATTATAATTATTGACATTATGAGTATTATCATTATTATTATTATTATTATTATTATTATTATTATTATTATTATCTTTATTGTTAGAATTAGAATTATTATTATTTTAATTTTCATATTATTATTGTTATTATTATTATTTTTTATATTTATATTATTATTATTATTGCATTATTGTTATTATTATTAATATTTTGTTAATATTATTCTATCATTATTATTGTCATATTATTACTAATATTACTATTGTTATTATTACTATTAGATTATTGTCATTATTATTATCATGTTGTGTTACTATTATAATGATGTTATTATTATCACTGTGATTATTTTCACATTATTATTATTATTATTATTATTATTATAGTTGTTACTATTATTATCATTATTATTACTCTGGAAATCACTTGTGCTTTGTTAGGGGTTTTTCATCAACTTATATTTGTTTTTGGTAGGTTCAGGATTTTAGGACCCGTGCAGGGCATTTCCGAGAGAGCGCCATCGATGCGCCTTGTTTCCGAGGTTCTACCGTCTCCGCGCCTCAGTTTCGAGAGTGTTGGACTTTATCACGTGGCTTCAGACACACGTCGTGTCATCATGCCTTGGTTCCAAGGTCGTTTTACGGTCGCGCTTGGATCTTGAGGTAGGTCTCCCTTTGCACTAGCCTTCAAATTTAGAATTTATTTATTCCTTGACTTTTTATTAAATTTCAATAAATTCAAAAGTATTATTAAGTAGTTATCTATAGTTTGGTGATCTGCTGATGATAAAAGTTGTTTTAATTCTAGCGTTTCATTAAAAGTGTTTTCTTGGATTTAATTGTGTGCTTCCATGGTAGTGTTGCTAGATGGTTCCTCCTGAATAATGAAAGACATGTTGATTTGGGTTTTGAAATGTTTTGGCGTGTGTAAATTAGTAGATGTATTTTTATGGAAAATGGTGTTTTCTGAGAACCTTGATTAGAGAAAACGTCGTGTGACCCTTTGAAATTGTTTTTGGAAACTTCATGTGTGGTTCTTAGTTGATGAAAGATGTTTTCCTTTGTTGTGTGAACAAAAGTTTGGATTTCATTTGAGAAATAGTATTCCTTAAAAAGGTGATTAAAGGCCCGTTTGGCTCTTGATAAAAGTGGGGTGCGTTTTGATATTAGAAAATAACTCTACTTGTGAAACAATTGTGTTCCAGGGTTGATATGCTGATTTGGGTTTCTTAAACAAAGTTCAAAGTGTGTTTTTTGGTTTTCGATGAAATGGTGTGTGTCATCCCTCTTTAAAAATGCTTTAGTCTTAAATGATCAAAATGTAAGTGACATGACGGCCCGGTTGGGACTTCATCAAATGTGAAGTGATTATACATATATATATATATATATATACGTACTTGTGAGGGAATTTCTACAGGGGGAATTCCCTTCGAGGGTTGTCGTGTAGCGATGTCCGTGTAAGGGGTTGGAAAGTGCGGTGAGATGAGTCACGCGTGCAAGGGTCTCCCACTTACACAGTGTTACTAAAACCACTATGGGTTCCTGGGAGTCTTGTAGATTATCGAGTGAAGGTTGCTTGCTAACCCTGATTAGACGGGTTGGTACCCCCTGGAGTTGTAGACATGCCAGGTGGGATGTGCCACTGGTTGGCTATTAGGGCGGCCAGTTGGTTATTGACTGTGGAGTACCATGCCGGCAGGTAGTCTGAACCCGAGTACGTCTAGGGTTTTTCTAGGGATGTTCAGGATCGCCCATGGTTATTGCTGATAACTTCTGGTTTATTTTTACTTGCACTTGGTTTTCCTTGCCTGTTTACCTTTACTTGCACTTGTTTTCCCTTCTTGTTTGCCTTCAGTCATATTTCACAGCCTCTACTGTTAGACTTTGGAAAAAAATGGTTTTCAAATGAAAATACTTTATTCTCTTTGGGTTAGATTTGAAAATGTAACACTTTGCTTTTCAGAATGGGTTTAAAACTAATGAAATGGAATTAACATTCAAAAAGGAATAGGGGAAATGTCTCGTGTTTGATTTTCAAGTAAAGCATTATGAAAACTTACTTTTATACGTTAAAGTTCAAACCTGGATTATGTAGATTCTTTATTTACTGGAGGTGCATTGGGATTTGTTGTGGGGCTCACCTACTGAGTACTTTTGTGCTCACGCCTATCTTTTACCTTTTCAGTTGCAGGTTCCTTGTGTTCAGGTTCTCCTGCTTGAGTCGCTCAGTGTGGGAGCGACGTTGGTTGTAGTTGGGTGGTGACCCGCGAGGTCACATGGAGGAATGTTGTGGTGTAATTGTTTATGTCTTTAGTGTTTGTCAGTTTGTTTAGTTTATATTCATTCTTTCGATCCTGTTTTTAGTTTGGGCTGAAATCGTTCCCAACGATTCAAGTTTCAATGCCCGGCACTTGTTGCCATCCCAGGGGGATCGGGAACGCTCCTCGGGACTTGCCGCGGACCGGCTCGGGGGACCGGTTCAGGGTCGACCCGGGCTGGTTCGTGAACAAATGGTATTAGAGGTGGTTCTTGTTATTTGGGTTGTCTGGTAGAAGGAGATTAGGACTGTCGGAACTCGAGGGGTAGGTACGGGAAGAGCGTCGCGAACTCTTGCTCGCACTGATCTTCGAGTTACTAGGGGTAGTTCGGGAATTGTGTCCTTGTCTTTTCTGGTTTTTCTTGGATTGAGAGATGACAATGAAGGCAAGCCAATGTTTCATCGTGATTTCACATGGAGTAGTGACCCATGTGGAATTCGAGTACATGGTTTGAATTCCTCCTAGTGGTCGACGCTGACTTGGGACATGACCCACTACCATGTCGCCAGGTTGAGCGTGACTACTAGTCCCTCATTTCAGTGATTGATGAAAATTTGGATGCTACTTTTTTTTGGTCTGTGTAAGTACGTTGTTTGAAATGAAAAAGGGTTTTTGAAAATTGGATTGGTTTCTTTTAAAAGACTTTGAATGTATGAAATGGGTTTTAGAAACTGAAATCTCTTGATTTGGAAATCTGTTGTTTGCTTGGAATTGGTTAAGAATGGTTCAGGATGAAAACCCAGGTCCTCTTTATGAACATTTGCACATGTGTGAGAATGCATGAAAAGTGCATGTTGGTGTGAGTATGAATGGAATGTGGATAAAGACATGTGCAACGGTTCATGAGATTACCTGGGTGTGTATTTGAAATTAAAGGCTTGACTTTGTTTTCTAAATTGGTTTTAAAGGGGAAATGGTTTTGGAAAGTTTTTGGTTTGAGAGTGGATTGGTTTTTGGAAAGTGATCTTGAGAAAGGGTGGTTTTGAAATCAAAAATGAAAAGGGGATTTTAAAGAGGAGATTTTGTTTTGGGTTGTGTTTGTATTTGTTTGGTCCTTGTGCTGACTGTTTTTGATAAAGGCGCTTTTATTGATGTTGCTTCGGTTTGATGTTGGTTTTGGCCTTGTGTTTTATATGTCGCTCAGAAAATGCCACCCAGAAAGGTCTCTAAGGATTCAAATAAGTCATGCCCAGTTATTGATCCTCCTCAGACTTTGCCTATTCTCCATGGTAATCAGGGTCCGTTAGAAGCAGTGAAATGGCTCGAGGAAGTGGAGCATGTCTTTAGAATGTTGGGAACTCCCGATAATGTTAAGGTTCGTGCAATTATGGAGTTGTTTGAGGGTCCAGATCTGGACCAATGGAAGAGGGTTACCCCATCATCAATGCAAGGTGAAATGACGTGGGATGTCTTCAGAATCGTTTTCATCCAATGGTTTGTACCTGAGGGAGTGAAGCTGGAGAAAAAGGGAGAGCTTGTGCATATTCAACAAGGTCAACGGACGGTGAAGGCATAAGTTGACCATTTCAAGGAACTGATTCCCTTTTCTCCAGAGGTAGCGTCGCATGAGCTCATGAAGGTCTCTCTTTTCACTTGGGGTCTTCGCCCAGAGATCAAGGAGAGAATCCTCCCTTATAAAGACCTTTGTTTCGAGAAGCTGGTGGAGGAAGCTTTCTTGGCTGAGTTAGTTTCTGGTGTGCAGGTGGTTAATACTTCAGTGTCCCCTGTTGTTGTTCATAAGAGTTCCCCCTCTGGTGAGGAAAAGGCGCCAGAGATACATGTTCCTAAGGAGTTATCCCCTTTGGTCCCAGCTTCTAGTTCATCAGATCGTTCGATGGTATGCTTTCAGTGTGGTCGTTTCGGGCATTTAAAGCCATCTTGTCATAACCCTCCGAAGACGTGTCATCAATGCGGCTGTCTGGGTCATCTGGAGAAGTTTTGCAGGAAGCGTCACTTGAAGAAGAAGTTGTGATTAGAGAATGTCAGTACCTGACTGTGAGGCAGAAGATGCTTCAGCCATCAGAGCCCCAACCACAGGTCTTTGGGTGAAGCTCGCGCGCAGTCAGGAGTTCCCAGGGTTATGAAGCCTTGGTCCTGGTTCTATTTTCCGTATTGATGGTGGAACAATTAGAAATATTTTCATGTTTGCCTATCTGCTACTAAAGTATCAATGTAGTTGTAAGTATGTTGTTTCGCTATGAAGTAATGATTTCAATTGTAGTCCAAGCGTTTTTTGTTTATGTGGATGTGATATTCTAATCGTGTGTCCTTCTTTAAAGTGAGTTTGACCCTCGTGTTGGTTGACCACGTTTTAGTTATGTTATCGATGTGGTTATGTTTGTGGACTTCGGTGGATCATGTCTTCAATTTGATGTTGGTTAAATGTTTTCCATGGGTTTTCCCCCTAGTGTTGAAGGCCGTTGACTTTGGTCGAGGGTTCAACGTTTCGGCGAAGGTGTTGTTTTCACTCGTGCTATGAGAGTTGGTTTAAACCGGTTGGGAGTTCCCGTGTCGACTCCCCCCCTTTTTTTCCTAGTGTTGTCTATTTAGATGGTCAACTTTTCTGCACTAGTTAAGTTCTTGTGGTGGGGAGAACCCCTTCGTGTTCTCCCCTCAATCTCGGACCCCAACTTTCTCTTGAATCGGTCGGGTGTGACCTGTGCAGAGTAAGGTCATCCCCGAGATCCACAGTTCTCTCTGGTTCCTTTAGTTCCGTTGGGGCATGGACTTAAATCTTGACCGACTTTTGGCCTGGTGACTTTCTGGGGGAAAGAAGTGTCTGTGGTGGGAAAAATTGTCACACGCCAACCGCGGATGTCCGTAATTGTTCTCTTTTCTTTGTCATGGTTTAAATTTTTCGAAGATTATTTGCGTTGGCGGTTTCGCGCTGGTGCGCGGTCACTGTATCATTAGCGGTGACCGTGTGTTCAGCCCGGGTGACCGTGTGTGCACCCAACATGTTTAAATATTATAATTTTTTATGTTGGTGTTTTATTATTAACGCAATTTAAGTTGTGTTATTAATATGATAGTTAATTTTATTTTATATATGTTTATGTATGTTTTATATATATATATATAATAATAATGTATATATACATATAGTTCTATATATGTTTATGTATATATCTTTATATGCATAAATGTATATATATGTATTATCTTTAAATTATTTTATTATTTGATAAAAATAATTATTATTAGAATTAACTAATGTATTATTATTATTAGGAATTTTACAATCATTATTATTATCTTTATAAAGTTTTATTATTATTATTATAAGGTTTTACTAATATTATTGTTATAAATTTTTATTATTATTAAGATTAGTTTTCATTATTTTATTTAGCATTTTATTATTATTATTATCAATTATATATACATATATATATATATATATATTTTACCCTAGCCTAACCCTATTCTACCCAGCCGCCACCCCATCCCCCCCCCCGTTTCTCTCCCGCTCAGCCCAGGCGCTGCCCCTGGCTCCTCCTACGCCCTCCACCGCCGCGGCTCTCTGTTCCGACCTCGCCCCATTCCGGCCGCCAGCCTACCCCCGGCCTCCACCGGCCTCCCAGGCGCAGCACCCCGGACCCCGGCTCCCGACCTCACTCCCACAGCCCGGCGACCCGCTCCCCCTGTCCCGGCCTCCCTCCGTCGCCGGCGCACCCTGCTGCCTCCACCAGTCTGGACACCCCGTCGCCGTTGCCCGCACCCGACTCGCCCCAATCTGGCGCACTCCCCCTCCGGCGGCAACCCCCCCTGTCCGACCCCGCTCCCGCTCAGCCCCGGCGCGCTCCCTCTCCGACGGCCGCCCCTGCTCTCCCCCTGCACCTCCGCCTTCGCCGCGCCCAGCGGCTGCCTCCATGCTGGTCGTCCCGGCTCCCCCGCGCAACCCCCGGCCTCCGCCGGCCTCCCCGTCCCGACTCGTCCCGCTTCACCCGCGAACCCCCCTGGTCCCCGTCCTGTGCACCTCCCGGCTCACCCCGCTCCGGCGCGCTCCCCCTCCTGCCTCCTTCCCAGCACACCGGGCCTCCCGCCTCATCCCGACCGCCGCGTCCCGCTCGCCGCGCCGGCCTCCTCCGCCCGGCCGCACCTCCCCTGCCCCGTCGCCGCGCCGTCTCGCCGTTCCGCGCCCCCCCTGCACGTAAGTTTTTATTTATTTTATTTATTAATTTATGTCTCTTTATATTAATAAATATTATTATTTTTGTCAATATTATTATGATTATATCATTATTTTTGATTATTATTATGTTACTTTTATTAATACTAAAGTATTATTATTATTATTATTATTATTATTGTTATGAAAATAATAATAATATTATTATTATTATATTATTATTATTATTATTATAATTATTGACATTATTAGTATTATCATTATTATTAATATTATTATTATTATTATAATTATTATTATCTTTATTGTTAGAATTAGAATTATTATTATTTTAATTTTCATATTATTATTGTTATTATTTTTTTTTATTGTTACATTATTATTATTATTGCATTATTGTAATTATTATTAATATTTTGTTAATATTATTCTATCATTATTATTGTCATATTATTACTAATATTACTATTGTTATTATTACTATTAGATTATTGTCATTATTATTATCATGTTGTGTTACTATTATAATGATGTTATTATTATCAATGTGATTGTTTTCACATTATTTTTATTATTATTATTATTATTATTATTATTATTATAGTTGTTACTATTATTATCATTATTATTACTCTGGCAATCACTTGTGCTTTGTTAGGGGTTTTTCATCAACTTATATTTGTTTTTGGTAGGTTCAGGATTTTAGGACCCGTGCAGGGCATTTCCGAGAGAGCGCCATCGCTGCGCCTTATTTCCGAGGTTCTGCCATCTCCGCGCCTCAGTTTCGAGAGTGTTGGACTTTATCACGTGGCTTCAGACACACGTCGTGTCATCGCGCCTTGGTTCCAAGGTCATTTTACGGTCGCGCTTGGATCTTGAGGTAGGTCTCCCTTTGCACTCGCCTTTAAATTTAGAATTTATTTATTCCTTGACTTTTTATTAAGTTTCAGTAAATTCAAAAGTATTATTAAGTAGTTATCTATAGTTTGGTGATCTGCTGATGATAAAAGTTTTTTTAATTCTAGCGTTTCATTAAAAGCGTTTTCTTGGATTTAATTGTGTGCTTCCATGGTAGTGTTGCTAGATGGTTCCTCCTGAATAATGAAAGACATGTTGAATTGTGTTTTGAAAGGTTTTGGCGTGTGTAAATTAGTAGATGTATTGTTTATGGAAAATGGTGTTTTCTGAGAACCTTGATTAGAGAAAACGTCGTTTGACCCTTTGAAATTGTTTTTGGAAACTTCATGTGTGGTTCTTGGTTGATGAAAGATGTTTTCCATTGTTGTGTGAACAAAATTTTGGATTTCATTTGAGAAATAGTATTCCTTAAAAAGGTGATTACAGGCCCGTTTGGCTCTTGATAAAAGTGGGGTGTGTTTTGATATTAGAAAATAACTCTACTTGTGAAACAATTGTGTTCCAGGGTTGATATGCTGATTTGGGTTTCTTAAAAAAAGTTCTAAGTGTGTTTTTTGGTTTTCGATGAAAAGGTGTGTGTCATCCCTCTTTAAAAATGATTTAGTCTTAAATGATCAAAATGTAAGTGACATGACAGCCCGGTTGGCACTTTATCAAATGTGAAGTGATTATACATATACATATATATATATACGTACTTGTGAGGGCATTTCTACAGGGGGACTTCCCTTCGAGGGTTGTCGTGTAGTGATGTCTGTGTAAGGGGTTGGCAAGTGCGGTGAGATGAGTCACGCGTGCGACGGTCTCCCACTTACACAGTGTTACTAAAACCACTATGGGTTCCTGGGCGTCTTGTAGATTATCGAGTGACAGTTGCTTGCTAACCCTGATTAGACGGGTTGGTACCCCCTGGAGTTGTGGAAATGCCAGGTGGGATGTTCCACTGGTTGGAAATTAGGGTGGCCAGTTGGTTATTGACTGTGGAGTACCATGCCGGCAGGTAGTCTGAACCCGAGTACGTCCAAGGGTTTTCTAGGGATGTTCAGGATCGCCCATGGTTATTGCTGATAACTTCCGGTTTATTTTTACTTGCACTTGGTTTTCCTTGCCTGTTTACCTTTACTTGCACTTGTTTTCCCTGCTTGTTTGCCTTCAGTCATATTTCACAGCCTCTACTGTTAGACTTTGGAAAAAAATGGTATTCAAATGAAAATGCTTTATTCTCTTTGGGTTAGATTTGAAAATGTAACACTTTGCTTTTCAGAATGAGTTTAAAACTAATGAAATGGAATTAACTTTCAAAAAGGAATAAGGGAAATGTATCGTGTTTGATTTTCAAGTAAAGCATTATGAAAACATACTTTTATACATTAAAGTTCAAACCTGGATTATGTAGATTCTTTATTTACTGGCGGTGCATTGGGATTTGTTGTGGGGCTCACCTACTGAGTACTTTTGTGCTCACGCCTATCTTTTCCCTTTTTAGTTGCAGGTTCCTTGTGTTTAGGTTCTCCTGCTTGAGTCGCTCAGTGTGGGAGCGACGTTGGTTGTAGTTGGGTGGTGACCCGCGAGGTCACATGGAGGTATGTCGTGGTGTAGTTGTTTATGTCTTTAGTGTTTTTCAGTTTGTTTAGTTTATATTCATTCTTTCGATCCTGTTTTTAGTTTGGGCTGAAATCGTTCCCAACGATTAAAGTTTCAATGCCCGGCACTTGTTGCCATCCCGGGGGGATCGGGAACGCTCATCGGGACTTGCCGCGGACCGGCTCGGGGGGACCGGTTCAGGGTCGACCCGGGCTGGTTCGTGACAATAGTGGTATGACATCTCCAATTCATTATTTACAAATATCCATGGAGATTATTCCTTATGTTTTCTCATGTAGTCATAATTATTAGATACATTTAAAACCTAAAAACATTGGGATTACATTCTCAGATTAGTTAAAAACATATCTCATAATTTTATAACAACTCAATACAATCTTTAATAATATTTTTAATTACATTATGATCAATAATTATAAGAGTAATTCAGAACATATAACCTTGATTCTAAAAGGGGATAATGACATGGTTAATGATAAACCTATGATCCTTATGTTGAATAATAAAAATAAGAAAATAAAATTAGGCACAAGATGCCCAACCAGACTAAATATTCAAAGAACTATCCTTCCACGAAGAGGAAGATCACGAGGCAAGGAAAGGGAAAAAAGGTAGTATATTTTCATGTGAAATGTCTAGCCACTAGAAGACTACGTACACCGATAATAAAGGGCAATCTAAAGGTGTTTTTTTATCAATTGTAATCATTCAATATCAACACATTGGTTATTATATATATCGTATGTTTGTCAAATCTGTATCCAAATGTTTATACCCAGTATCTTTTGAAATATTTATAGATGATAGGTGGATCTCAGAGTTGATAGTGGTGATAGGCTGGATGTCTGAGTTATTGGTGCAAACCACCATTCATTTCCAACATGAACAAATGTAATTTTAATATATTGTTATTATGTACCTTCAGTTACCAATAACATAAATAGTTTATCATACATAGATTTAGATTGGATTATTTTCTTATTTATAAATAATATATTTATCTTTTAAATGGTCATTATGTTATGGTATACCGAATGTAAATAATTATAAATATGTATTAAATTGCAAAAAAAAGTGTTGACATTGGACAATATATCTTGTTCATATGACTCATATAACACTCATATATGTCATAACCATCTTGGTCATAAAAAATTAATAAATTCACAAAACACTTCCAAGATTTTTATTTAGACTCATATTATCAAAAACATCAAGAAACATTTCATGCTTGGTTATAATGAACAATGGCCAACCCACCTATTGATGGACCCTGTGAAGGGGCTATAAAGATTTTATCATTGGTAATCTTTGATTAGTGTGGATAATTTCCAATAGAATTTAGAGGTGGGTATTCATACATCACAACATTTTCTAATGACTTGAGAAGATAATGGTATGTATAATTGATGAGGTGTAGGTCTGAATCCTATTAGAAATTCAATCGAATTAAGTAGAAAATTAAATTTGAATGAAGATAAAAAAACCAACATATCGAGGTGGTGAATACATTAACCATGCGTTTAATGAATTTCTATGGGGTTTTGGGATCCTATATAATAACACTCAACCATAATCATCGTAATGGAATGGTGTTTGTGAATGGAGGTACTGTACCATGTTAAACATGGTAAGTTTGTTGATGAGTCATGAAGATCATCCATTATAATTTTTGGGATATACATTACAAACTATGACATACTCATCAAACCGTCTAAAAATTATTATAGATAATTGATTTCCATTAAAATTATAGAGTGGAAAGAAACCCATTTTTTCACATACATGTTCATGGGGTTACAAGGTGTTTTTTAATCTTTATCAGGAAAAAACTAGATCCTTTAGGAAAAGGGGTAGATTTATACGATATACCAATGAAATATATGGATAATACCAATACAAACCCTGATACAATAATTTTTAAATCTTTAGACAATCAATAAATTGGGAGAGGGAAAATATCCTCAAAATGGACAGTGGGAAAATGATTGACTTCTATGTAATTGATGTTCAATATACCGAGTGGTTGGTATAGGAGCAGATTCTTTAGGTCCCTATAGAACTAGAAGTTCCTCAATTACAACTATTGTGTTGGAGTGAAAGGGATGTAAGATAACTAGAGAGATATAGTATTTTGTCACTAAATATAGTAAGTTATTATTAGTTTACAATGATGAATCTCTTCTTACAATGAGGCTGTAGAGATCATTTAATCTTCAAGACGGCTGGAATCGATTATTTATTATATCAATTCAATGTATGAGAACCATTTTGGGGTTTTGGTCCATGCACTAATTGATGTAAACCCCATTATGTTCAACTATGAATTTAAGAGAAAACTAGACAAGAAAGGTAATGTGAATAGCGATAAAGAAATGTTACTAGGTAAAGGGTCCAAACTAGGTTAAATAATTCATTATAAAGAAACCCTTTTAGGATTTTCCATGATTAAATACATCAAAAATTATTCTTTCTATCGAATCATACCAGGACCATGATATTTGGCTGATGGATTTCAAAACTATAATCCTTAATTGGAACCACTAATATTATACCTATATGACCCAACCAGAAGGTTATGTGACCTTAGGTTATGATAAATTTATTTTCAGGATACTGATATCCATTTATGGATTGAAGAATGCATCTATGTCATGAAAAGTTAGATTTGATTAATACATAAAATAATATGAATTCATTAACTAGGAATGTGAGTCATGTATTTACAATAATTTGAGTGGGAATGTGGTCATTATCAAAGTAGTATATGTTGTAGAAATATGACTTATTGGAAATGACATACCTACCTTACCATTTGCTAAGGATTATAATAACAAACGTTTATCCATGAAGGACTTAGGGGAAGAAACCTATATTCTACGGACAAAGATCATTCATGATATATCCAAGAGGATTATTGGACTGTTTCAATGTTCATATATTGTCTTGATACTAAATAGGTTTATTATCGAAATATCGAATAGGGGATTGGTTCCATTTTAACATTTCTTAAATATATATATGAAAATGTGTTCCCATACACAGCATGATAAGGATTGAATGAGTAAGATCCCATATTCATTTACAATACGTTCAATCTTGAATGTCATATTATGATATATACATGAGGTTTCCTATAAACTCTGTATGGTAGGTAGATATCTTTCAGATCCAAGAGAACAAAATTGGTCTATAAATAAGGTTTTTCTTTAATATATGAGAAGTCCTAAGGATATGTTCATGGTGTATGGAGGAAATGAGGAGCTAGTCATTAGGGCTTATACTAATTCTATTTTTCAAACTGATCAAGATGATCTGAAGTTGTATTGATGAAATGTGATTTGTCTCATTGGATGAGCTGTGAGATGGAAATGTAAAAAATAGGCAGTTTTTGCTGATTGTACATTAGTGTCTGAATATATAGAGGCTTCGGATTCATCTAATGAGTTCATTTAGATTCAATGTGTTGTATAGTAGATTTATGTGGTTTCTTTTTTTAAACATACTATTACTTTGTTTTGTGGTAATATAGTAGCGATGAATCTTACAAAAGTGCCATTGTCACAAAACTGGACAAAGCAATGACTCCGGAAGTATCACCTCTTGAGGTATTTCCATTAGAGGGGTGAAATTTCAGAAGAAATTGTACCCATAGTATATAAAATGGATTACCCCTTTCAAATAGTGTATCTTAGTAGAGGCATGTGTATCAAGTGAGATCTAGCGTAATCAAGGTGGATAGATGTTTCTTGTTGTGCAAGAATCAGTATGTGGGTGTTTGTTCCCATGAACAAAATTTTCTGTACCATATTATTACTTTTATTTATAATTTTCAATATGAATAAAACTCTTATCACCTCATGATTTTTAATCTGTGGGACATAGTATGTGACAATGTCCCAAGAGAATTCATTGCACTAAGAGTTCATAGTTGTTCCCCGCTATTATCAGAACCTTGAAGTGCAATACAACTATTCATAAAAATATGTTATATAGCCAAATGTTATCATTTTTGGGACACAAATGACATAAGATATTTGGGGTAGAGAAAAATTGGACTATGAGAAACCATCTCATGGTGTACACCCATGGTAATATCCAACATGATATTATTGGAATGAGACCTTCAAGTAGAAAATCCAAAATTATTTAATTCATTGGATGTTCATAAATGTGTACATGTGTATTGGTTCATATACATTACTATTATTATCTTTGTGTGTTATTAGTTACATATATTTATTATTGATGCTAAATACGATGAAAAATGTTCAAGGCTATGTTGGATACATTTGGTGTGTCGTGAGTATTATCCATTATTCATACTATAGCATGCCCCCTCCCTTCCATAGGCCTCAACCTCCTTCATCCACACCCTAATATAAAATTGTGTTTAAATCTCCATTAAAATAAATAACTCCCAAAATTTTCCCTCCCTCATCACCATGAAATAATTTCTCCCTTTCCCTAACTCTCATCTAGTATCCCATCCTGATATCTCATTCAACCATCCCCATCCTCGGCCCACTCCGTAATCCATTCTTCTTTCTTCGGCCTTCAACTTTCCCCCTCCTCATCCACAGTGTTAGCCTTCTCTTTGATCTCTACCATAGATTATCTTTCTCCACATCTTATTCCTACTCCACTACATTCCCCTCCACCTCGGTCTCCTCCTCTAACTATAACCCCCTAACCACAAACACTCGCTCCACCTCACAGCCTCCTTCAATGACTCCCATACAAATGAGGACCTTATCTATCCCATTATATTCATCCTCTTCATTTTTATCCATAATCAACTCTTCCTACGCATTAGAATTTAATTTATCATTTCATTTATGGTTTTATTGATTTATAATCCTTCCACTATGCTCTGCATTTCATTCTTCCCCTTAGAACATCTCCTGGATGCAATTATTTATACTTATGATAAATGTTAGTCGACTATCAAACCCACCATATAATATCATGATGAGGACCTATTTGGTCTATATAATGTTTTATTAAAATCATCAAATTTCAACTTTATGTTTTCATTGTGATATAATTTTTTCATTGAATGTTTTACCCAAATAAGTTATTTCATGATCTAGTAGATATTCGGTATAATGTTGATATAGGTTAGTTGATTAAATCCACCATCATATTACTTAATGTGGACCTATTTGAATTTTATAAATTTTTACACTAATCTGGCCATTTAATGATTTATGTTTCAATGTGTTTCAATGTTTCCACAATAAATTTTACATGAATCAATTCATTCTTTTTTTAGGGTACCTACACTTTATGAATTTTTTTTGTTTATATTTAATCTTTTTTAAGTTTTTATATCATTAAATTATTAACATATAATATATATATCATGATTAATCTATATTATTCTTTTAGTTTCTGTATATAAACTACTATTTAATATTTTCCTTGATGATTTTGTAGAGAAGATTCTCTCTTCGCTTGCAATTTCATATGAATATAAACACAAATTTAATCATTGTTTTTTTGAAGATTTTATGATAAAAATTATTGATACTCATGCTAATTATCTGGACCATATATATGATTTTATTTTCCACATGCCATCATCTCATGTATGACTTGTACTTTCAGTGGAAATCATGTTATTTATGCCAAAGTTATGGTCTATGTGACCATATTCCAAATTATTTTACATATTGAGATGTTTTCATTCTTATTATAGATCCTACAAGAGGGGTAATGAATTGAAGATTTACTTGAAACATTTGTGTTGTATTTTATGTGATCATGTATAAATATTTTACTATCACCCCCCACAGTTGGTAATTTCCTTTTATCTATTAAAAACAATGATTATTTTATGAATATATAGGCACATACATCTACACAAATACCTACATTTTTCATGTATAATATTTTGTAATGAATATAATTATCTTTTAATTATTAGAAACTATGTTAGATGGTAGCATAAATTGTTAGAATATTTATAAAATTTCTATTTCCCTTAAAAGTACTAGAAATTTCTATTTAATTTCTATAAAAATTAATTAATCACCCTTGTTTTGTTTTTTTATAATTCATATTCTATTTATTTTTTATTTACATCAGGAGAAGGCATGTAAAATTATTTTATAGGAATGGAGAATTACCATCAAAACACATGACATGATTATGTAAATACTATATTGGGAGTCTCTATTGGTAAAGGTTCCTCAAAAATCCAAGTATGTATTAATCAATTTCATTGTATGACATATTTATGAAATAGTTGTTTATTTTAGTAGGGTGTTTTTCATATTATTTGATAAATTCTTGTTGATTATTAGTTCACAAAACCCTTCAATATCCCTTCTTCCCAATGGACATAAACAAGAATAACTCAATTTTCATTAATTTAGTGAATTCCAATGGATTAGTAGTTCCTTTTATATTCCATTTATAATATGTTTATATGAGTTCATATGAATAATTATATATCATTTTTCATGTATTCAAGGTAAATAGTCAATCATTATGTACTTTTCAATATTTTTTACATGATTCCAGATATAGGGTCTTTAATCGAATCATATATTTTCCAGTAATCCTATTAAATACCCCATCATTATTTATATTCCTAAAATATTGATTTTTATGAATTCCATGTTATAGAATGATTATGTGAAATGATTTTTTCATGTATAATCTTCTATCAATTAGAGTTCATGAACTCAAAAAAATGTTTTGCGCAACCATCATTAAATTTATGGATAATTTCATTATCATTTAAATATCATAGTGTGATTTAATTTGATTAATAATTATATGTGGATTGTACACTTAGTTGTTGTGTTTATTGAATCATACATTCTATATTTTGATGCATTATGATTAAATTGTTGTATTTTTTTATTTACCGCTTCAGTATGTCTCTTGAATTATTACTATTTAATATTTTTTGTCTGTATCTTTTAAATCATGATAATTAGATTTAATATATTTAATATAGTGAGGTTCTACTATAGGGTGATGGAATTTGAGTTCATGAGTTTTTTTATTGAGGCGTTGGTGCTATAATTATTGCAGTTGTTTATGAGGGTGAATAATTTTTTATTTTGATAACGATTTTCATTTCCAAACCAATTATTTGGAATGTTTTCTAAATGAAACCAATCATCACAATAAATCAATGTTTGAGCATACAGATGAACATTATATAGTTCATGGTCTTTTTAAATTGAGATTTCTAGTTTCATGAGGGGAATTCATGAGTACTAATTCATTATTTCAATTGTATCCCCTACAATATGTGATTTATGGGACCTATGATGACATGTTATTGTAATTTTTTTTTGAAAATCTAACTTATAACACAAGTTAATTGTGAAGTGTTTTATTTTAATATTCCTAATCAATTTTTTATGGTTTGGTGTTGCAAATGAGAATGAATCATGGTGCCTACTAAATTCTTGAAGGATGTCTTCCACTACACTAGACAATTTTTTCCTAGTAGTACAATGGTCATGGGGAGCTGAACAATACTTTTGTAAACTGGTGACTTGTAATGCATAAATAAGATTAATAATTTTGAAATGTCAATAATAAGATTTTTAGATGTGATATGAACAATTTTATTTAACGTTTCTGGTATTTCTATTTTTTAATTATTTACTGAATACTTCATATCAGAATTCCTTGGGTTTTTCATTGATGTACTCCCTCATGAATGTAAGTTATATAACTCCCACACCCCTTCCTTATATCTCCGAATAAATTTAAATATACAAATAACTACTCACTTTTCATTTATTTGATGAAATCCCATTGAATAAGAGTTCCTTTTATATGAGAGTAACTACAATTAATTCATATGTAGTTTATTACTATGATCATATGGATTTAATAGACATGAATCAACCCTTATATAGAAATTTTATATTTGAATCTATTATAGGCCCGCCAAATAGTGTTAAATCCATATATTTTTTAATGTAATGTATTCCATCTACTTTTTCCCCAGTCCTATAATATACATTTATAATGTTCATTAATATATATATATATATACATATGTGTGTGTAAATATAAACAATGAGAGACATTAAAAAAGCCACAATATAAGATGATGTCATTGTGGTGGTTTGGTTTCTGTTAGCATTCATTTTTTTCATTTAAATAACCCATGAAGTTTCCATTGACTTAATTCACAATTTATGATTACATATATACACAAACCCACACATATATAAACCCAATTGATATATAGTATAGTAACCCAGCATGAGGTGGACGTTGACGGAATCTTGAGTTATTATTTTGGCTAGGTGAATATTTACTTATGATTTCACAACCACACATGAATATTCTTATCTACCATAGAGATTCCTAAATGTCATATCTACATATATTCATATATATTTTTAATAGTAGTATCTTAAGAAGGAACACATATATTGAGGTTTAATTTTTTATAATATATCAATGTAAATTTAAATCTATACATTCATCTATATCACATTTTATAGTAAATAATTTTCTTATGTAGAATGGTGAATAAAATGGGACATTATAGTGTTTTAATTTATATATTTTCATGTAAAAACATTTGACGACAAATAGAATTTTCATGAACCACATAAAATATGCCTATATCATTTAGTTTCTAATATACCTAGGTCTAATATTACAGATAGTTTAAATCATTATGGATATTGTGGTTTCCCTCAAAAAATAATATATAGAAACCATTCAGAGGCTAACAACCAATAAAAATTTGTATTGGATTTATCCTCTACATTGACATCCACACCAACAACTCAATTTCCCTAGCCTCTGTGTCGAATCGTTGTCTGGATCTGCCTCAGCATCATTGCCCTCAGCTATGGCCTCCGTCTCCACCTCAACCACCACCTCTACCCCCATCTCAGTCTCTACCTCAATCCTTCTCCCCTGCATTGTTCGCTGCCTCCACCCCTACCTCAGTCTACACATATCTCTTGATGAAAAAATACCTTCCTAGTACCTCTCTTCTTTATTTAGCTTCCATACTCCTCAAATATTTAATTTTTTATGGTATCCGGGATGTTATTTCTGGTCTACTGCCACCAAAACTAGGATCGTATGTCACAACAATTTAAGGGACTTTACACTTTGTCCTACTTGGAATATGAGAAAAGAACAAAATATTTCAAGGCCTTGAACCATAATATTTGGATTTTATGTAATTTAATTGTTGAAACCCAATTTTTAGTATCATCACATTGATATATATCTACCAATAATGTGTTGTATTAGTTTTTCATTTTTTGTTGCTACATTTTCTCTATTTTTTGTTTGGGATTTTCAAATTTTTCAGTTCTGTTATTTTAGGTCGCGAAGAAAATGATGTACACAAATAGAGAATCTGATATCACATTATACACGACATCATAATAGCTTTGTCAATTATCTTAACTGCATTATTTTTCTAGGGGTCTCCTCTTATGAAATTGAAAAAAAATATCAAACTCAAGGATTTATCATGGTTTGATTCAAAATGTAAAATTTTTTCGGTGGTTGAGGTATTTTATTTTATATAAGATAATTTTTTATAGTTTTCCTTTACTTTTCTACATGTCCTTGTTTTTTGTAGTGAATATATGTTAATATGTCGTATTATAGGTTCAGTATATTTACACCATGATTTTAAAGATAATGTATGAGATTGATTAATGAAGACAATCACAATATTGGGTAACTATTTTGCTTCAGTTGAATGATTTAGTGTCTTTACTATATAAAATCTAATGGTGGGGTCTTTTTGTTTTTTAATGTTTTATTAAACTAACTTATATTATTCGGTGTTACCATAATTTTTTTAATGTAATATTCTTCTAATTTTTATTTCATGTGTGAAACTAATTTGTGAATCTGAAAATGTAAGGTTTCTAATTCAGACTCTTGAATAGAGCTTGCCAAAATACATGGAAGACACTATTCCAAAAAAAACATCTCAATTACATCATTTGACGTTTCTTGAAAAAATTAAATTTTTCGGGTGTTGAAAGGTATTACTTCTAAATAATTTAATGTATCATATCATTCTAATCCTATATTATATCATGGTTTTATTTTAATATTGATTTTTTTTCACACTCATATCTTATAATTTATTTTCCTTGCATTATTTAAATGTAGGACACTTCCTTTTATATTAGATTACAATTAGAAGACATCACAATATTATATTTTGAAATTAAATTGGATATATCCTCAAATTCTTATATATTAATTGATTTGATCCATTAATACAATCCAGAATCACTTCATTCTCATCCTATTTAATTTTTTGAGCTTCACACATGTTTGGGTGTATTATCTTCTCATCAACTTGCTTCTGTTTTTTTATTTTTGGAAAATGTGTTGACTTTGGTCATAATAAAAATTATTGTACCTATCTTAATAATATGATATCACTTTATAAAAAATAGTATAGTATATTTTTTGAGTATCATTACTTTACAATTTATCTGGGGGATTCCTCTAATGAAATTAAAAAATATTTTCCAACTAAAAGATTGAAGTTAGATTTTATTCAAAACAGAAAAAAACAATTCTATTTGAGGTATTTGATTTCATATATGATATTGTATATTATTTTTCGTTTAAATTTCTACAATTAATTGTATCCTGGAGTGATTATATTTTATTTTTATTACAATTTGTTCATGATAGATAAATCATGAAATTAAAGTGAAATTTATAGTTTGAGAAAATAAGATAATCTCAAAAAATGGTAACCACTTATCTATAATTTAATGTAGTAGAGGAAAAAATAAATGAAATATAATTTTGGGATCTTTTAGTTATTTTTTATCTAACTATCATAGCTACTTTGGTGTTACTTTTAATTTTTTTTAATATAATGAGATTTTATTTTATTTTGAATTTGTGATTGTGCTTTGATATTATGAAACTGTGAGGTGTCTAAATCATGATCTTGAAAAGATCAGGCTTATATACAAGGAAAAAATCATTTCACTAAGACCTCTACTTCCCATAGATCCAAATGGGATGAAAAAATTTAAGACTAACAGTGTTGTAGGAACATCCTTCTAATTGAATTAAATTTTCATATAATTCTAATCCTATATTTTTTTCACAATTTTCTTTTCATGTTGATTTTTTCACACTCATTTCTTATATATTATTGGGTAAAATTATTTTGATGTAGGATACTTTATTTTATATATTTTTTTGAATTGGAATAATTTTCCATCATCGTATAAAATTTTATAATAAAATTTGATATTTCATCCAATTCACAAAACTTATTGGGTTCATAGCATTACTGTACTGTGGAATCAAAACATTCTCATCCAAGTGTATTTTATTAGCTTCTCAAATGTTTGGGTGTATTTAATTTAATAAATATCTAGGTTTTATGGGGTTTTAAATACTTCTTATGATATTTATCACTTATGGTTAACATTATTAAAAAACTAATTAGTATTAATTCTATTTCAAGAAAACACTAGTACTAATATTTTTAAACAAAACCAAGTAAATATGTAGAAGAAAATAAATCTATGATAAGAAATAGGGTAGTTGCATATACCTTTGATAAATGTGACTGGTAGCTTCCTGTAAGCGATGAAAAACATTGCCTTAATTTTTTCACATTTAACAAAATGATGAGGATCCTTTACGATTCCCATTCACAATTTATTCCATGCTAAAACCTTTCTTTCCTCATGCTAGAAGAACAATAATAAAAATATATTTTTTCACAGAAATTTTTTTTGATAACTTAAATAGAGTAAAATTACTTTTTTATAATTTATTATGATTTTTATCTTCAATTTCATTTTATGTTATTGAATACCCACTTTAATGTTCAGCTGCATTATAAAGTAACGTAGTTGAAGAAATTATCTACATGAAATTATTTCATAGTTTAACATCATTTACTCTAGTATATATTACAATATATAAAAATTATGTTTCGACTTTATGGTTCTACAATGTTTTAATATGTTAATTTAAATGATAGATTTTTCTTTTACTATGTTAGTTTATTTTTCTCATAATCAAACCCATGATATGAATACATTTCATCACAATTATAAAAAAAATGCATCTATATTATCCTTATTAAGAATTCCGAATATGCATTCAATATTTTTATAATATTACAAAATATGAATTGATATTTTAGTGAACAACTTTTTTAATGCTCGGTAAATTACGAGTGTATGTGTTATGTTTTAATGATTTCACTATTTATATTCATCATTCTTATTTTATATATTTCAATCTATTTTTATGATGAATATATTTAATATTTTCTATGTTTTTTAGAATTATATAAATATATTTTCTATGAATTGATAATGTGATAATGTAAAATTATATGCTGCAATTCGGGATGGAATCATGGGATGTTGATTTTGGCCTTATATGAAAAATAGGAGTTTGTTAGAATATCTGAAATATTGGGAGAAGGGAAATGGATAATAATAATTGAAAAAACTCATTCAAATCATATAATTTTCACTTATTTTTCATATTAAAATTATATTTATGAATTAAATTTAAAAATTCATTCACAAACCCAAACATCAATGATTTATTGGGATAAGATGTAATTTAGTTAGGAGTATTACCCCTAATGGACTGAGGTGTGGAATATTTTTGGACTTACTATGTATTGTTAATTTTTTTTAATTTTTTTTATATTCAAAACATTATCTATTTCTTATAAATATAAATTTCTACTTCTTTATATTTCTTAATAAGTTATGGTGTTAATTTGAAATTTCCTTTTTATTTATTTATGTCATCTCTCTAGCCACATTGATTGTGATATTCAAATTGTTTTTGAATATTTTTATCATTTACAATGTAAAAAAAACTTTGGTCTTCATAAAAAATTTTCACTATTACTAAAAATCTACTGTAATTATTTCAAAGTATTACTTCATATTCCATTTACATCATGTTTCGTGTTCTTTTTTGTCATTCCTCAACAATATTTCTTTTATATATTATTCAGTGTCACTATTATTTTTTATTTGTGGTGTTTTTTAATATTGTAAGACATTAATGATTTAGATAATTCTACCAATACTATCATATCGAGTCATCCCCACATGTTTGGGGACTATGATCATTGTATGACTGCACTTAGTGAAACATAGTATGTTGATGTTGTCCGTAGATCAAACCATAATGACCAATTCTTTGGGGTTTGGTCTCAGGTAACTTAATATATAATGTTTGGGTGAAAATATTTTCATTGGACAAGAATCACTGATCCACAATTGGCCTTGATATTTGATATCAATGTGGAATTGTATTGGGTTTCAGTTTAATTGAATTGGGTCTACACTGGAAAAAGATTTTTGTTTCTCCTTGTATATTATATTATAATATGACCTTCAAATTTCCATTCTTCATTACTGCCTATGAGTTTTATTATAATTAAGTAACATTATATTCCTAAACAAGATAGTATGTTTCTATATAACTAATTTGGTTCAATCATAAAAAATAAGTTTCTTCCACCTACGTTGTTTGGATAATAATGTTCATTTTTTATATTTTCATGGTACTAATGTATCTGTTAGGTGTCATAAACAATTTTAATTTCAAGATTTTAATATTATTTAACATTTACTCTTATTTTTAAACATTAATCCAGGTATTTACATTGCTTAATATTTATTATAATAAAATGATGATATATTAACAAGGAAAATTAAGTAAATTCTTTAGAAATTTGGGGGGATCCATGATGTAATAAACGCCCTGTAGAAAATATTCAACCTCCATGGTGTTGGGTGGTGAACTACCATGAAGTGTTTCACTAAAGAAAAACTCCAGGGATATGATGTTCAACTACGATAGTGGGAGTTCTTTAAAAGTGGAAAACTACATCATAGATCCCATTCTACATCCCTTCCGAACAGTTGAGTTATTATAAATGGAGTAGAGGAAATGTTATATGTATAGGCTTAATCCAACATGAATCCACTCATTTAAAAAACATTAAAATAAAATATATTCCCTGAATTAATAACTATTCAACAAAACAAATTATGCATCATCCTCAATATAATTATACAGAATTAAAAAATCATTTATGGACATGACTAAATTAGCTTAAAGATTATGTAATTAGAATTCTCTAACTACTAATGACATTTAATAATATTAATATCAAATTAATATGTATTAAAGGATAGTGAAGAATTCACATAGATCATATATATCAACTTTTGAAACTTTATATCATTTTATTTTGAAAATTCGTTGATACGTTACATCACATATTATTTGTAGAGAAGTTTAAATCATGAAGATTATTTTTTCAAATTTGGAGTCCAAGGATTATATTTTTCTATCTCATGGAAGAAATTAATATTATTTGTCTTTTAATGTATGTTTTTATAATATTTTTCATTAATATAGATAAGTTTTTATTTTGTTTTATTAATTCTTTGAGAATGGAAATATAATCCCAACAACAAACATGAGAGCTCTGAGCAACAATCGATGCCTTAAGAGCAACAATGATATAACTCTCAAGACATGCATGAAGGAGGTGGTTTTCACCACTAATTTTCAAATGTGTGTAGTCTAATGGTTGCATTCGGTGTTGGTGTTTTGGGAAATCTTGTTTTCAAGTCCCTAGAAGTAAAATTAGGTAAGTTTTTTATTTATTTATTACCCATCCCCAATAGATATAATAATAATTTGAGATTTTTATCTCATTATATCAAACCTCAACTGTATTATATTTATAACTCTCTAATGAAAACTTCAAAAAGATTTTATCTAATCGACTACATTTAATATTTTCTTTATCCTATGATGGAATATACCTTTGAATCTATATTAAAATATCTATAATATAAAAAATATAAATACTTTTAATTGAAAACATTCTATAGCATCTGTTATATTGTAAAATTCTGAACCATATCTACTTCATTATATATTTTTTCTGTTCAATGTTGAAATAATTCATAAAACATTATATGACCCAACAAGAATGATTGGTATTTTTTTTATGTGTTATCTATTATTCACACTTAGTTTTATATTCTTATATTTCATCTATCAAAATTTTAATGCCATGTTATTATTTTGTATGAAAAATCGTAATTAAATGATTATATCGTGAAAATGTGCGGTTGGGGTAATAGTTGTATTAACGAACAATAGGAGAAATAATTTTCTATTATATTCCTTGTAGGATATTTAAATCGTCGGCACTATGGTGAAAATGATAGATCCTACAAAAATACATGACCATGGTGTTATATACAGATGTTCGATTTCTAAGATGTTATTGGAAAAAATATCGAGCATATAGGTTGATGGAAATTCTATTAAACCATCTTGATTAGATATATCATGATAATAAGATTATGTTACACATTAATCAATTTTATTTCATATTATGTCATTTCTTCGTTAAATTTTTTCTCTATTGGTGCCTTGGTAACTTGGTAAATTTTAAACATGGATTTTAGGATGCTTCATATAATGCCATTAAGAAAGAGTACTAGAGGGTCAAAAGAAAACTGAATCTAAAATCTCATTTAAATAATGAAATATTACTTATTTTTTAAAAATTTGAATAAATATTATCCCCACACTTATTTTATAAATTATTCATGCTTTCTTGATCTATTATATTATGTCACCGCTTATTCAAGTGATTATAATGTCAGATTAAAATTTTATTAATGTTTATTTTTTATTTTGTGAATATATAGTCATTAATTATTTGGAGAGTAATGATGTGATATTTATTTAATTAATAAAAATTTATTATTCATGTCCTATATAATATTTTGGTGCAATGGAAGAGAGTGTACTATTTCCAGGTGATAAATAATAAATATCGGATATTATTTAATTAAATAATATTTAATTCAATATATTTTGTGTGTCAAATTCATGTCAAGATATAATAATAATAATATAATTATTATTTGACATGTGGATATATATATATTAAATAAATAATAAGTAGACCTGTAGAATGTATTTGTTTCCAAACATAGAAATATATAAACCCAATTATATTATTTTTTATAAAATTAAACATATTTTTTTTGGATGTCCACAACATATTTAAATAATTATATAAATGTTTATAGGGATCCCTTTACCATTAATTCTCACTATAACGGATATAGATCAGCATCCACCTACAATTCTCAATCCAAGAGAGATTCAAGAGACTACAATAGAAGTAGTTATCGAGGTTATCGAATGAGGATGACACATGTGATACGATATTTCATGACAGCCCCCATATATTCCTATTATTACATTCAATTATTTTTGAAAAAATGTGGATCATTTTTAGACAGAATATTCATTGATTCCTACAACTCAATGATCATACAAATAGTTTTATTGTCATCTAAACCAACTAAGAAATAATTCCATCAAGGTAATTATTTACACAATTAAATTAATTATGAATAATATGTGATTAGCCTATTTATAGTTCCAACATTCTTTCCCTTTTCTATTTTATTTGATACTAATTTATAGATCTTGAAATTTATCCTTATGTAAATTTTGGATTGGTCATCATTCGTGATAAATATAATAGTTGGGAATTACCCATCACGTGATTATGTTACGCCTATAATTTACTGTTCAATAATGTAATCAAAACCACAATCCTCCCGAATTATTTTCCCCATGAGATAAATGAAAGATGAGTGATTGACATTGTTTTATAAGGACATGAGCTATTCACAGTAAAATAATAACCTTGGTGATGTAAAATTGTGTCATGTTTACAAATAAATTTCTTCAAAACCTAAATATATTTTATATGTCTTGGATGATTCATAATGGGAATATAAAATGAGTAAAATAAACTCAATGAAATACTATGTTAAATTACAAATTTTTATTTCGTGATGGATAAATTTTATGGAATATATTATATCACTTTTTTTTAGTTATGATTTCGTAATAGAAACTATATAAAAATACATTTTTTAATTTTTACCCAAATTTTAGGTAGAATAAAAATATTATTAAATATTCCTCATTGGATAATTTCATCATCATGATTCCAAAAAATATATTTCATTTATCAAAATAGTTTGTTGATATGAAAAGGTACAATTTTAAAGAAAAAACAGATTTATTGCAAATTATTGTTCTTATAATAATAGTTTCTTTGTCAATATAGAAATTAAAAATTGACATGATAACCATATATTATCAGTTGTATTTAATATATAATATTAATAAAAGTATCTCATTAACATATAATTTATTTCCATTACTCTTGATTTCATGAATAGAAATTTATTAATTCAAATTTCATATTAAACAAAAGTAAAGATGAAATTTTTTAAGATTAAAATACAATTTTTAACAAACTCACTAATTTATAATTCGTAAAATTAAAACCAATAAATAATAAAAATAATAATTATTTATTAAAAATATAATAGAAAATTTTATACTATTAGGCCGGAGATACATAGACCTTATTACATAGATGAACTCTTTGAGGGTAAGATGTGTGACTGTGATATTATATAGGGGGGATCGACAAACATGTTTTGGGACGTGATGAAGATAAACATTAACTACTCCCATAAATTGTTTCTACTAAGATTTTATTATTGAATTTTGTATTGTGCTTCACTATGGTAAAATACCAAAGATGGTATCTACCTAGAAATCTATGATAAATTGGATTTAGGGGGTATAACCCAACTGATTGAAGCCATCACAACTTTTGTATGAGTCAATAGATTCTGATAATAAACTAACATATACAAAATCATATCATCACAATTAAATAGTTATATTATCAATTTTTCTAATGCTTAATAAATTTTAGAATCTATTAAGATATAAATCATTATTGGAAAATACAACCAATGCAGTTCATGTGTTTTCTGTACAAAAATTTTATAATATTGAATTTATTTCAATCAGGAAGGGATTTTAATTAATACAATTCTGGGTTATTACAGTCAATTTTAATTTCATAAAAAATGCCCAATAGAATTTTTTTAATGTTTACAGTGTTGACAGACTTTCCTATAGATCTTACAGTTTGAGGATATTTTTCATCTTCTAACTTCTCCAATTTTTTAAATAAAAATATCTTAGAAAAAATCCTATTTTAAGAATTTAGTTTCAATTCCATTATTTATCAAATGGAAATAATTTTATTTAAAAGAATATATTTTTTATGAATCTATTATCAACTAATATCAGATATTAATTTTGTGCCCATCAATATTATCTTTAAACATTCACTTTTTTATGAACATTGGATATTACATGTCCCATAGTCATATATATTTTTTATCATCGATATTCATATTCAAAAAACCATATATTTCCACATATATTGTTTTATTATGAATTTTATTTGATTTAGTGCTTAATCAAGTATATTTCATAATCATTATTCAAAATTGATATTTCATAATAAGAAAAAAAAATTAGAATTGATTTGATAATTAAATATCTGAGGAGTATATATTATATATAGTGGTCATAATGACCCATTATACCTAACTCTTTATTTTATCTATAGGTCTAATAAGAAAAATTATTTGTCCAACCAAATGGCTATTTATGGTATATACACTAAAAGATTAAACATTCATTGTAAAATTTCATTATCGTATATATATTATAATGACAAAGATGACCACAAAAAATATTAATTGCTTCCTCCATTGATAATTTATTTATTATTATCTAGGAGAATGATATATTTAAATTATCCCTAGGTTCACATTTCTTAATGTGATTGATAAAATATAATGTGTTTTTAGTTATTTACATTACAATATTTATTATTTCTTATTTAATCAAGATAGATTCTTGTGTATAAAAGACATACTATGATATGGTTATCAATTTTAATTTAGTTCAATTCTGATGGATATGAATATGAATTATTTGAATTAGTTTCAAAGAAGTTTACTATGATACTTTATTATACTCTATATTTTATTCCTAGTGTAAAATGGGTATCATGTAAGTATCTTGTTCTCTAAGGTTAATAATATTATTGTTCATTAGTAATTAAAACCCTAGATTTTATGCCAGTGTAATAAAGGGAAAACTCATTCTGGGTTACCATATTTGGATTGGTTATAGTCAGAATTAATGAAAATATAGTCTAAAACATTGTAACTAGAATTTGGGAAAAAATTAAGAAACATATACCTATAATAGAATTTGTAGATATGTAAAATTACAGAATAACATCGTAAACTGTTAGTATTGTATATATTTTTTTGGTTTTTACTATCTATAAATCATGGTCAATATACTAAAATTGGATCTGTTTTTTCACAAAAACATACAAGGGTAAAAATAAAAAAAAAGTGTTGGTTTGGATATATCTCACAAATCCTTCTATTGTACGATCAATGTTTCATTAATATGTATCAGGTTTGAAAATCCTAGGGAATATGATTGGGTTAATTCCCATTTTACTTATAAAAATTATGAATAATTTGAAAATATATTTATTATTCCGAATAATTCACAAATAAAACATGGTTTAAAATTTTGATTTAAAAAAGTATAAATTTTTAAAAAAAATTGTGTTAGTACATATTTTTATTATAAGTTATAATTTATAATTCATAGTTTTTTGAAAAAATTTAGTATATTAAATTTTTTATAAATCTTAATGGGAAGAAATAACAGTCTCAATACTAATGGTGAATGTTCACATTTCCATAATGAGATATAAAATAGAACCAATTTTGAACTGAGAAAATCATAGAAATATTAGGGATTTTGACCCTGGTTATTACTAATAACAGTACACATATAGGGAAATATAAATTTACAAAATATGAAACTATATCATCGATCATTTCATGTGATTTTTCCCATAGTCATTTTATAGAACTGGTAATTCATTGGTAGTTGAAAATTGGATTAAGTCTAATAAAAATATATTTTTGTCATTTGGTTCCAATGAGAAGAAAACTGCTATAATTTATTTATATAGAATCAATGGAGATAATGATCTTTTTTTTCAATGGTCTATATTAATAGGGAGGAATGTTAAATAGAACACATACAATGGAGATAAAATAATGTTATAGTCTTTGAGAAATATTTTCTATGGGGGAAACCAACTGAAATGGAGAGAATGGAAATCTATGTAATGAAAAATAATGAAGTGTGTGTTGTTGAATACAATGACACCATCACCAAAATATATATGATCTTTACATATTAAATAAAAAAATAAAAATAAAAATATCTACCATTTCATTAAATGGATTATTACAGGTCTCTGAAGTAAACCAGATTCTATAAATTGTTTATCATATGTGGAAATAGATTTGTGCCCCCATTAAATAGTGAAGGATTTTTCTAGATCGTATATTTTCTAGAAAAATTTTGTGATAAAATTTTTCGTAAAGTATAATGAATATGTGAAGAGTTTATAATGAATAAGATACCTCAGCAATTTCTATAATTTGAAAATGATGGAAAAAAATATCATATAAATATATTTAACAGAATGGGGTAGTGATACATGTTTTTATGCAAGGACCATGTGGATCATGAATATAAATGGAATCGAGACACCATCACTATATACTTCATAATCAATACATAATTGTGTAATTATTTAAAATAATATCCCATGAATCAAGGGAATATACCACAGTTGAGTCTAAGAGAGAAGGGTATGTATATTAAATTACTAAACCAAACGTTGATATTCCAAAAATTTATGTTTCATTTAAATTAATATTATAATAAAATTTGGAATATAATTTAATTGATATATATCCTCACCCTATTGTATATATTACATATTTTTTTAGAAAATAATATATTTCCCACCATGTCATAAATGGATTTGTCAGTCAAAACCCTTAGTGGCGATCTCACTATGAAAAAGATGTGTCTCAATGTTCCCATTATGATACAAAAATGTTCCCTATTTGTGGAAATTATCATCAAACATATGTTTTAATTTTATATAATCATTACTGTAGAATGAAAATTAAAACAAGATGATGAGAATTAATTTCAATCAGAAGGAAAAATTGTTTTTTGATAAAGATATGGGCATCATTATCTTTATTGAGGAGACTTCAATTTCTGATTCCTTTCTAAATCCAACCCCAATAGAAATTCTTATAGAAATTCTTGGGGAAGATGATCAAAAATAATATATCGATGAAAATGTTGATATTAAAATTGAAGATGTACTTATTGTATATTAATATATTGATGTGTATCTTATTTA
This sequence comes from Viscum album, assembly GCA_963277665.1. Classification (NCBI taxonomy): domain Eukaryota; kingdom Viridiplantae; phylum Streptophyta; class Magnoliopsida; order Santalales; family Viscaceae; genus Viscum; species Viscum album. The sequence continues at coordinate 1,016,037,328 of OY728140.1, read as the reverse complement.
ATTACTCAGACATAATCTAGAGTGTGAATTCAAGTTTCCCAATGAATTAATCACTATTAAAAGACCTATATCAAAGACTAACAATTAAATATCGAATAAAAAATTAGTGTTTGGAGGGAAAACACTATAGTATTTCACGATAATTTATTTAGTCAGCAAAGTGATTGATCATTGGGAGCCCCTAATAATTTCACTAAAAAATCATGGAATCACAAGCTTTTACATTAATGATTGGGAAATAAATTTTATTACAATGAGAAATTATTAAATTCATTGAATCGATTAAATATATTATAAAAATCTCATATATAATTATTTTTGATAGAAAGAACATCTTTTGAGGCATCATCAATTGTTATTACAAAAAAAAGATATCCCAAATATAGTTTTCCAAATTTAGTATCGATATTACATGTTTATAGTAATTCTATGGTAATTGGCTATTGAAACATACTTTTTTTTGAACTAACAAACCAATTATTTTAGAAATATATTGATAATTTAATTGTGGTATTCATTGAAGATATCTTAATTTATTAAAAATGTTAGGAGAACCGCTTTAATCACCTTTTGATATTTCATGATACACTTTGAGGGGAATTATTAGATGAGAAATTTATAAATATTGAATGGTTTCATCATGATGTTTATTTTCATTACCATATTTTCTCCCAAAGTAGAACATCATATGACCCAGTGATGAAAAAGGCAGTCATATAATTGCCTACACAAATAATAATATTTGATGTGAATGATTTTATTATGAATCTATAATACTATCTATAATACATTTAAAGGTTTACATGATTTTCTAAATCCTCTAACCAGATTTCAAATAAATGGGTTATGTTCTCATGGATAATGGAATCTATGAATTTTAAATTAATTAATGTGGTTAACGGACAATGCTCTAATTTCTACTATTCCCTCTGGAATTGATGTATTTGTGATATATATTAAAGCATTATAGAAGGGACATGGTTGTGTCTTTTTACAGAATGGTACTATTATTATCTATAAATAATAACTTTTAAAGACTCATAACAAGAACAATCTAACTCATGATATTGAGTTGGGATCCGTAATATTTTATCTTGAAGATATGGAAAAATTATCTCTATGGTTAAATATGTGAGATATAATTATACCATTAGAGCATACAATATATCTTCTCAGAAAATGATCGTAATATAAGAATTAGTTGATGGCTTGAATGACATAGTGATTATGATTTCACAATACAGAAAAATCTATGGAAAGAATATAATATAAGGGGTGCATTGACTAAAAGACTCATCCATAAACATTACCTAATTATGAGATAAGTTAATAATTTGAATTTCATTCACATTGAGGATTATCTTAGGATTATATATTTAGAGAATTATATCATAACTCATATATAACCTCTCAAATATTACAATGTAGAAAAATCAACTCACTATAGATTTTTTTATAAAAAAAAATGTTTAAAAATAATATTGGTTTCCATTCATTTTTAAACTACATAACATTTTAATAATCCTATCCATGAGTCTTTTCTTCTTTAAATCCTATGAAAAAAATATCAAAATTTAGGATGGGAATAAAAATATCATTAAGGAATTTGCAAATATGGAAAACTATTAGGCTAAATAATCTTGTAATTCACGAATGATTTATCATAATATAATACATTTCACCTTCAAGAAGAAGTAAATGCACTTTACTGAAAATATGCTCATTTCATTCGCTTTTTATTATCATAATATTACTATAAATACACTATAATGAAACATATAACATATAATGGTATCTTCATACATAATCATACAAAAATAGAATAACCATACCATACATTTCCATAAATATCACCCTAAAAAATGGAATAGTCACAAATTAAACTTCTATATCTAATGCATTTTAGGTTATAACATAACCAACCATGTTTAATTTATAATTGAACCACCCATATTTAGTTTAATATGTAACCACCTATATTTGGGTTACCACGTAACCACTAGTCATTAGTTAATCACCTAGCCACCATTAAAATGTCCAAGTACCATTATATAATCATAAAACATAAAATATTTCAATTATCAACATTTCACAAAAATATCACAAGACATCATTTCATGATATTGAAATTTTTAATAAATTCCCAAAACCATTTACAATATATAATAATGATATTTTGGAATCAAAGTGTCTCATACCAATTTTTATAATTTAACAATAATTTTGATTTTAATACATTAAAGTACATGTAAATAAATTCATAAACCCATTTAGAAAACATTTAAAAGTAATATATTTCATTATAAGAATAGATTTTTAAAATAATTAAAACATTTCTTTAGTTAAAGAGTCCATTACCACATAAGAAACAATTAAAAAAAATCACCAAGGAGTAACATTAAATAACATTAAATATCATGATAATATACTAATTAAAAATATAACTTTTCAAAAGGGTTTTATATAAACGTTTTAGATTAATAGAAGTGTATAACATCGTGATATGCATCAATGTAAATGGATTATGATGTAGTCTCTTAACTTGTGTTCAATATATCATTTATGTCCCTTATTCTACCTGATTAATAAGAATAATGTATTTTATACATTCATCAAAACATTTTATTTTTTATTATTCCTATTATAACATTAATTACCATTTTATAAAAATTAGTTATTTATTTTAGATCATGTTGGATAGCTTATCGATATTCGATACTTCAGTAAAAAATGATCATGGTTTGATGTCACTAGTCCATGTGACCATATATCATTAATTCACATATTAATATTCATGAGATTATTGTAATATATATAAATAAATTATCGTTTTAAATAAATAGATGAATTAATTTGTGATAATTTAATAGCTTCATAATCATGGAGATTTTAAGATGTACGTATACAAGAGTAACATTTTCCATTTTTCGGTGATCGTTATAGAAAGATATTAAATAATAGTATATATTTATAAAATTATCTCAAAATAATTACTATCATATAAATTATTAAAATATACATATATATATATATATCCCACAATTGTTCTAATGAATAAAAATTAGTCAACGCTTTGCGGAGGTGATAGTTCACACGTATGCATGAACACTGTTATCATTTATATGTGCATAGAAAGTGAAAATGAAAATGTTATATTATAATCATTTAATAATTAATATCTCATGAATATAACATATGAATATTAATTCTATTATTATAATCAGTCATTACTGACTGTTAGGAAAAATGAATTACATCACTTCGTGGAGGGGATAGTTCACACGTACACACAAAAAATAAATTCCTCTCCCATTTTATGGAAGTCTATATGGATTTAGGTGATGATATTATCATAATAAAATATAATTATATTGAGTATAATAGAGTTATTGTTTGATTTTTGGAGAAGAATATTTCATGGGAGTGGAAAAAATAGATCTACTTATATAAAACATTAACTTTGCATTATATGAATACCATTCGTAACACCTTAACACCAAAAATGATGGTGTTCTACCTCACCTAAGACTTCTGTTATATGGGGAGCGACTATAGGTAGTTATTTTGGTAGAGCATGGATAAACAAAAAAGATTTTCAATGTTTCAGTAAGGGAGAGGAATGAGTTCTTTTTTATCGGAGAGGGGTTGGGAACCCTTGTAATTATAAAAACAATTAAATTAATATAAGTTCAATTTAGAAAAATGGGTCCAAACACATGTAGTTCTAATATAGGATGAGTTTGGGTCAGAAAAAATTACCCAATGGAAATTATAAAAGTCTTACTAATTATTAATCCTTGTAATTCTATTTTATCCCATTCCAACTCTTACCATTTTATCAAGTAATTTTCACTTAGAGGGTTATAATAATAACCAAATAATGAGAAAATACCAATTAGTGAGTAATTAATGAAATTTTTTTTATTATAAATTTTTTTGCAAGATATTATATTTTTATAATTTTTATGTTATTTAATAAAATATTTTATTTTTAAATATATGAATTTAGTCAATTTTGACACTATTCATTACTTGACATTATTAAAATATTATAAAAAACTTGATTACAGTGAACAAACATTATTTCATTAATCATATATTTTCATAGTAATCCATAAAATTATGAATGTCATAAAATATGTTAAATTATATTTATTTTAATCATACTTATGTCATTTATCTGATTATTTCTTTATCAAATCTATTACTGCATCATCTTTTTGTAATATTTATATATAATTATTTAATAACTAAAAATGAAAAAAAAATTAACATGGTGTATGTGATATTTTTAACATTGTTTGTAAAATTAATAGTCTATGATATAACTTACATAACCCCATATTAAAATTGTTTTAGTAAGAGTATATATATTTATCAAATAGTTTCCTTTACTTTAAGTAAAATGTCATAAATATCATAATATCGTCCAAGTGGCTTCCAAAGGTCATAAATTGTACACAAGAATGGTCATGGATAGTAATAACTCGTCCAATAATATTAATAAATGTTTTCTGAAAATTTTACATTATTATAATATTAATTTAACCTTTATTTACCATATTTATCATTAATAGTGGTAAATAAAATCATATATTTACTATTATTCAAAAATTATTTCGATAATATTGAAGTACATTATTCATACTGATTACAAATATTTATGACTATTTTTTAAAATCCAACTCACATAATTCAATAAAGCAGGTTATACACTTCTCCTACTGACATATAAAGAATACATGGTTTTTATGTAAAATTGTCCAAAGTCCACAATGTTTTTCTATTTAATATTAATTTGAAAAATCATCAAACAAAATATGTTTCATCAACTAATAAAAACATCATATATTTTTAAATTAAAATCATGTTAATTAATATTCAAGAAATATTAATAATTTATATGAAAAGGTAGTTTGAATTAAAATGCATTTTTTCACTGTTCATTAAAAAATGAATTTAATCATAAAAATTCAAAAAATTCAACCAAAGTCTATTTTGATTCCTCTCATCCAAATAAGAAGTATTTTTTTTCCAAAAGACATATAATTCTGATTATACTATAATTAAAAATGGCTCTTCATAAAATGTTATCAAACCAACCATTAAAAAATATTAGAGTATTGTATGATAAAAATTGTATTTTTACTAATTTTAAGCCTCTATAATTTATTAGAAGAAGGATAATATATTTAATAAACATGTGTAAATTTTATGTTTTTATTAATATTCATTCTCATTAATAAAAATACTATATGATAACTACCATTAATAATAATAATATATTATTTTTTCTATATATCTCAGTCCTTTGTAAGAAATATTATATTGGTAAAAACCATTGTTGTGTGTCATTTATTCTATCAAACATATCATTCCATTTAATGTAAAATCAATTTGTCATTCATAATTGTTTTATTTTATAATTACATTTCATGTTACATACTTCCCCCTTTTATAAATTGCATCCTCATAAGGTTATTTACATATCAAATAAGTTGGGGTATTCCTCCTTTATTTATTTTTTATATTCCAATATAGATTCTTAAATTTATACAGTTTTCCAAATAATCTTTAACCTGGTGAATCAACTTATTCAACAACACTGATCTCTACAGTCGGAATTATGGACTAGTTTGTAGTAATATTAATGATTCTATTCTAACTAAACTACTTTTTGTCTAAAAATGTGAGATAGATCACAAAAAGACTCTCATAACATTGAAACATGAAAAACCATGTGTACTTGGGATATACATAGAGTTTAATCCAGATGATAGGAAATAGATGCAAAGTTATCTAGGATTTCATAGGGTTTAATGAACTATTGACTCAACATCCAATTTATTCCAAAACAACTCACACATTTCAGTGGAGAATCAATGAGAAAGACGGGATCTACAACCTCAAATGAAATATTATTCCTTCTTTTAACCATGTAACATTTCTTCATGATATATGATATCCTCATGTGTCTCTAAATCCATGGCACTTTATCATCAATTTTCTCTACCAATTATGTCCCCATCATATTCTTTTCAACCAATTCATCCCAATAATATAGTGTTCTAAACTATTTTCCATATTATACCTAAAATGGTGCTATCTGTGTACTATAATTAATTCTATTATTATAGGAAAACCCAATAAAAGAAATATTTGGATACCAAATTAATTATTAATACATTAAACATTCTCATACCATATCCTCCAACATATTATTTATTCATTCAGACTACCTCTCTAATTGAGGATGAAATGTTATTCTGAAATTAAATTCAGCACCAAATGTCTTTTGATGCCCTTTACCAAATCTATAAGTAAACCAGGGATCCCGATTAGAAACAAACGATAGGGGAACCCCCTGATACATAACTATTGCAGTAATATACAATAGAGAATGTTTATATAGAGATATAGTATCTTGAATAAGAAGAAAATGAGCGGATTTAGTCAATCGATCAACAATAACCTATATCACATTGCTCCATCAAGATGTATTTAGTAATCCCACTGTGAAATCCATGGATATATTTTCCCATTTCAAATATATCACTATAAAATGTTGAAGAATACCTTTTAGTAACTACTTCACTAGATTAACATATTAAAAATCAATCACCTTAGGGTAACATAACACTATCTATTTTCCTTCCATCCCAACATTAATGCTCTCAAATGTCTATGAATATTTTATTAATGCTCCGATGATATGAAAACGGAGAAAAATTACCTTGAAATAAAAAATATTTCTCCAAATGTGAGTCAAAAGTCACACACAATCACTTTACAAATATCAAAACACAGTCCTTATCATAGTTAAATTTAGGAAACTTACCCTTTAGAACCAATTATTGTGTTTTCTATAACTCACTATCTTCCGTTGGTGATTTCTTAATTATGTATATTAGAATTGATTTTACTAACACCTAAAATAAAATAGAATAATAACCATCTCCAATAACATCCAATACAAAAATTCATCAAATCATTAACCAAAGGACCTCATTCAAAACATATCATGGTTAATGTATCATTAATTTTTCATCACCAAACATCAATAACATTTTTTTATTTTTCTGCATGGAAATGAATCGTCCAATAATAGTCCTTGATTAATTCCATCCATCTACTATATCTAATAATTAATTATATGTGGATGATTTTATACATAAAAATATTATGATCAGTGTATATTTTCCACTTTATGGCATTCAAATGATGCCTCCACATTTTAAATAAAAAAACAACAGAAGATAATTCCAAATCATGTGTTGGATAATTTTACTCATGGGGTTTAAACTAATATGTTGCATAAGAAATTACCTGAACATTCTACATTAGTACACAACAATGTATGTTAAATGAAGCATCACCATGGATAACAAATTAACTATTCCTTGAAAGCATGAAAAAATAGGTATCATTTAACAATATTATTTAATGTTCCTAAAAAATCATCACATTCAATTTTAAAGATTAAATTAACTCACTTACATGTTAAATTATCAAGAAGATATATTAATAATAATGTTTTTCCACAAATATTCTGTAATAACCCACTAATTCAAAAAACTATGATTCTTAGTGATATTGGTATGTCTTTTCCATTCTGAAACATCATTTTTATATGGGTCTATTGATAAGCATGGTTTTAGAAATAATTTACACATGGAATTATATTTTTTGAAAAAAAATCACTCTTAAAAAACGTTCAATATAGTTTAATTTCTCTTATATTTTTCTAAACAATGCTTAATTGAATTTCAATCTCTTCTTGACATTAATAATATATAAATATATTATCTATAAATAACACTAATAGATACAATGAAAAATGATGAAATTATATATTCATGTGATTCATAAATATATAAGAGGAATTATATAAATCATATGAAATAAATTCAAAATCAGAATGCCCATATCTCATTCAGAACATTGTATTTTGAAAGTTGTCGTTCTTCACCATTAACTGATGGTAACCAAGAACTCAAATAAATCTTTGAAAAATATTGTTCTCCAGCAAGATTGATGAAAAAATAGCCAATATTAAGAAACATATACTTTATATTAATAGTTATGTTATTAAAATCTCTATAATCAATATATTTTCTCCATGAACCAACTTTATTTTTCACAAATAGTACATGATTAACCCACGGTGATGTTATAGGTCAAATGAGACCTTTACCAAGCTATTTTTTCAAAAAAAATTCAATCCCACAAATTTAATGTGATCCTTTAAATAAGGTAGTTTAAAAATAGTCATAGAATATGGCCGTAAATCAATAATTATTTTAAACTCAAAATAAGTAAATATATATATAATTTTCTGGAAAAAATATGTAATTTCATTCAGTATTGGAATGTTAGTAATGAAAATTGTTTCATTATTTTCAACAACACGAGATTCATAGAATTCAATTCAATCCTTCATAAATATCTAGGATCCTTGATATGTTATAAAATTTATGAAATAATTTAACATAAAATTCATTGATTTGTAGTCTATTTTAGCATTATAAAATGAAATACAACCCAATACCAAAATGCTATCAAATTCAACTATGGGATTTTAGATTTTCTGGAAAAACCATCAAACTAATTAAAATTTGAAAATACTCATATATTAGGGTTTCTTTAATACTTCCACTCATAGTTTTTACCAAAATTACTATATCACATTCATGATGTGATATTTCGAATTTATAGGATATGCACTTATAAATGAATGAATTTGATTATCCGGAGTCCAATAGAGTATTGAAATATTTTGAAAAAACCCATAACATACCTGTATAAACATCATTTTATGGTCCCAAATCAACCGTATTAGTTGTAAATGACTTTTCCACTAACTTCTCCAATCAATCATGCTGGTTTCAACGATGGGAAATCAACTTAGGACACACAATAGAATAATTACAAAACTCATTGCAACTAAAACACCTTTCTAATGCCTTTTAATTACTTATCTGATCATCTCTCTTGTATCCAAGAGTAATAAGAACAATCGTTCAACATCAGAATCACTTCATAGTCATTGAAAAATATTCCCCGGGATTCATTTTAGCACACTTCTTTTGAAAAGAAAATTTAGTTTCTTACCTACAATCTTGTTTAATGAATGATATTTCACATCATTCCAATTGGATGACGTCATTTACTTTCTTTAATAGAAAACATTTTCATTATAATACTCAATTTCAAAATTATAAACACATTGAACATGTTTCTCATAGATTTTGAACTCACAAGAAGATAATTCCATTTAATATTTCATCTTTAATCATGAGTTAAACTGATTTATCTAACAGTGAATATCTCAGACAAAATTTGGGACAAACAATGACAAACAAGTGATATTTTATTTGTATGCCGATATATAATCAACATCTAATTTTCTCATTTCAATGAATTAGTTTTCCATCCTATGTAGAACAACCTTGCCAAAATATTTCTCAAGGAAAATAATTTTTAATTCATCCTATTCCAGGGAATCAATCTATTCACTTACTATGAAATTTTTAATAATTGACCACTGCTGATCAGCTTCACATTAAAAATGTTATATAGTAAGACTATCATTTTGATAATTTTGAACACCCCATTACATCAAAAATATTTTATATTTCATCAATCCACACTTTATCTTGCAGAGGGGAAGATTAACCTCTAAATGTTGGGGGACGTTGCCTACTGAAATGCTCTACTACAAACATATTTATCTATCAGTGATCAAGTGTATCTCGTGCATGGACACCACTAACATTTTTCTCTTAAGCCAACTCATCCATTACTATAAAAAAACTATTGAGTTCTTATTACCACAATTACAATATGTTAATTTGGAATTTGTTTCCTATGTATTTTTTTCTACCACATTTACCCAGTTTCATCTATGAAAACCCCTTCTAAATAGGCATAACATAGATGATTCTACATGGTTATCTTAAAATATTATATATCATTTTAATTTTACCATAATGTAAAAAATAATTAATTGATTTTCTATTTATATTATTCTAACTTTTAATTTTATGTAAACGGATATATGATACAAACTATAAGGCCCCAATGTTAAACATTACTTAAACATGGGTTAATTCAATAATTTGACTTTAATTCTCATCAAGGATATTTTCAAGTTTATAGAATTAGATAATTATTCCAAAACTCATACATAACAACACAAATAAAAAAATTATAAACTTCTACTCACTCTCCATATTTTAATAAAACCAAAAAAAAATTTAAAAATAAACATGGTTTCATTACATATTTAAACTTCATAACGTTTCCTTGATCCAATCCATGACTATATTCATCATTAAATCAAGTGAAATTTTTATCAAAATTTATAATGATCATCAAAACAATAGTAACGGATACACAAATAATGAAATATATTAGTCTTGATAAAACATGAAAAACTTGAATAATTTATCATAATGTAATAGTTGTCACCTATAATAAGTAGTAAATACACTAAATGGAATATACACTAATTTAATATTTTTTTTTAATAAAATTATTACCAAAAAACCCATATAATGAAAAAAATAACATATAACGGCAACTTCAGACATAATTATACTAAAAGATAATAAAAATAATATCGACAAACACACATATCACTCATAAAATCGGAATATCCATATAGATATATTATAATAACAATGCATTATATATTATAACATAACCACCCATCATTTGATTATCATGGAATGAACCATATTTTTTTATCACATAACCACCATCTTTGGATTCTCATGTAACCACCCATCTTTGTTTTATAATATAAACACTCGTCAAATGTCTAAGTAACATTACATAATAATTACACATAAAATATTATAATCATCATTTCATGCATCAATAATAATAAATAATATCAATATATTGGAATATTTAATCTATTTACCAAACCATTATAATTTTTTAATTATGGTATTTTTGAATCAATATTTCCCATTCAAAATTGATAAATTTTAATAAAATTAACATTTTTAAACATTATTCCATATAAATAAATTCATAAAATCCATCTTTAAAAAATTGACATGAAAAATATGTCATTATAAGAATAAATCCTTGAAACATTTAACACACTATTTTAGTTAAAGAGTCCTTTACCACTTGTAAAACACTTGAATAATAATAATTATGGAATTAAATTTAACAAAAAAATATCATGATAATATACGAATTAATAATATAACATGTCAAAACGGTTTTATATTAAACATATAGGATTATAATAATTCATATAATCATGATATGCCTCAATAAAACTTGATTTAGATAAAATCCCTTACCTTGAGTTCGATTCATAATGTATATCCCTTGTTCTTCCTGAATAATAAACAAAGGATAATTTATACTTATATAAGAACCCTTTAACAATTATTATTCATATTATATAATTAATTAACGTGTTATAATAATTAGTTAATTATCTGAGTTCATGTCGGATGTTTGGTCGATATTCAATACATATATTGAAAATAAACATGGATTGATGTCACTAGTCCACGAGGTAATACGTGCATAATATATAGAATAAACTTAATTACATTATTATCATTTTAATAAATAAATTATTAGTCTTATTCCTAACATTATTTGCGGTTCTTGAATAATGAACAATATTATATTCCTGGAGATGTAAAGTTGTATGCACACATGAGTAACATTTTTGATTTTCCATTGATCATTATCGAAAGATTTTATGTATTATTTTTTTCATTAAAAAATTACAATAATCTAATAAATATCATATTAATCATTTAAATTTTGTTATATATGTAATAAAATTGATACAATTAAGAAAAATGAGTCACATCACATTGTAGAGGTAATAGTTCACACTTACACACGAATGCCGTTATCAATTTTCATGCGCACATAAAGTATGAAATTAATTGATATATTATAATAATATATTTATTGATATTTAATTTATATCATGTATGAAAATTAATTCCATTATATAAATCACTCATGAGTGATGGTAATGAAAAAGTAATTAGATCTGTTCATGGAGGTGATAGTTCGCACGTACATATGAATTATTAGTTGTTTTACCATTTAATGAATGTGGAGATAGATTAATGTGATAATATAATCATAATAAGATAATATTATATTGGGGATAATGGAGTTATTATTTCATCATGGAAGAATAATATTTTAAGGAAGTGGAAGAATAAATAAGAATACATCAAAAATTATCACCTTTCCTTAGGATGCAATCCTTTCTTAAAAATTTAACTCCAATAAAGAATGTATTTTCCCTTAAATAAGGCTTCATGAATGTGGTGATAGATTATAGGAAGTGGTTTGGGTAGATCCATGAAAAATCAAAAATGTTATGGAGGTGGAAGACATAGAGAGTAATGGGTTCCTTTTTATAAGAGAGGAGGAGGGGTACCCTATGAATAATTATATTATTAAATTAATATAATCTAAATTTCGATTACATATGAGTAAAAGAAAATTTTGAATGAATAAATATATAATATGGGTAAAAATAATACCATCCAATGAAAATTATAGATGTTTTAGTATTTTTTAAATCCTTATATTTTTTAACCCCTTTAAACTCATTACATTTCCATGGGTAGATTACAATTAAAAGGTTAAAACAATGAAACCATCATGCCAAACAACCATTGAATGAGTAATTAATGAAATTTTTAGAAATATGTATACATTTTTTCCCAAATATAAGATTTTTATAAATTTTTTATCATTTAATAAAATATTTTATATTTTAAAATATGAAATATGTTAACTTTGACACTATTGATTAAATTTCTTTTTAAAAATATCATAACCAATTGATTCTTTCGAAAATAGTACATTAAATAAATTCTAACATGTCATATTAATAGAAAAAAATTGTATGGAATAAAATATATAAAATTATTATTATTTTTATTTTATTAATATCATTTATTTTATTCCTTATTTAATAAATCTATTACTGAATCATCTTTGTGTCACAATTAAATTTAATAAATTAATTCATCAAAATTATAAGAAAACAACTATGTTGTATTTAGGATTATATGATTTATATATATTATTCATATTTGAAGAAATCACTTACATAACTCCATATTAAAAATGTTTTAGTAATAAGAGACATATTTATGATAAATTTTCCTTCAATTTAAATTAAATTGTTATAACTGTCATAATCACACCCATCTGGATTCTAGAAGGTCACAATTTCGTCCCCTGGATAGACATGGTCGATAATAAAACATTCAATAATATTATGATATGTTTAGGGTAATTTTATAAAATTATAATTTTTATATTACTTTTAATTACCATATTTACGTTTAACTGTCGTAAAAAAATAAGAAAGTTACTATTTAAAAATTATTATTTCAGTCCTATAAGACAAAATATTTACTACAATTTAATAAAATTTATGTAAATTTTTTAAAATTAAATTCATTGAAGGGATTAAATTAAGTATAATAGTAATAATTATGAGAGATTGAGAAAACATGTTTCTTTACGTAAAACGATCAAAATTTCACATAGTTTTTCTATTAAATTTGTATTTGATAAACCATAAAATTAACTAAATTGGATTAAATGATAAAAACTTATCTAATTATAACTCTAAACCATATGATGGGATGATCTATAAATATAAATAAATTATATGAAAATGTATTTTAAATAAAAATGAAGTATTTTCTTTTATACATTTAAATATGAATTTAATTAGAAAAATTAAAAAATTCAGCCAAATAAAATTTCGACATCATGCATCCAAATAATATGTTTATTCATTTCGAATAGAATATATAAATGTCAAAAATAATATATTTAAAAATGGCACTCCATCAAAATGCAGTAAAACAACATTTTAAAAATATTTGAGTATTTTATGATTAATATTTTATTTACCCTCATCTTAAGCCTCTAAAATGTATTTTAATAAGGTATAATTATAAATTAAACTTATCTATAAATAATATAGTATTTTGTTTCTTTTCCTCCAATAAAATGAAAAGGTTATAGAAACCATTTAAAATAAAAATATTTATATATAATAATTTGTCATTATAACATAGGATTGTTTGCAATGTAGGATTTCATAGATATACATTATTGTGTTTTTAGTACACAATAAAACATTAAATCCCATTAAATGTTAAATAAATATCTAATTTATAAATAAACATGTATTATTATATAATTACTAGTAATGTTATATTGACCATGAGTGATCATGGACATCGTACAAAAATATGGATTGACAAGGATCATATGTTCATGGATTGAGTTAATATAAATATGGAATTTAATATGGAAGGGGGTAATTACTACTATATTCATGTGTATTCCTTAATATAAATACTATAAAACTTAAATCTTTCCAAATGTGTTGACGAGAGAATTTAGAATATAATTAAATCCCTGAATGGTGGGAAAATGATGATATCTTTTTTAAAGATGGATTTAGGATATTTGGAATCATACACAGTGTTAAATATATACGAAATAAAAAAATCAATTATTTTATGATACAAATGGATCAACTATCCAAATACATGAAGGTAGAGAAGTATATGGATTTGAAAGAATGTTTTTGTAGTAGTAAAAAGGATTCGGAAGTTGTCAATTATATATCAAGACTCTTAGATATCAAAATTGGAGAAGGGTGATATATATCATCATAGAGGATTCATATAGCATCTACTTATTCCCATATGGTAATGAGGTTATATTACTATAGTAAATTCATTGGATAACCAAATACCCCCATAAATAAATGTCACGATATGGGCTATTATTGATAACTAAATCATATATGTATACCTTCATACTATAAGGGAATATTTAACTCTGAATTACACTATAAAAAATATATTAATGATGTATTAAAACATCATTGTGAACCCATCGATTTTTTTTGTTAAAATCTGTTATTTAGATCTAAATTTAGGAAGAGTATTTATAAGGACCATGATAATGAGATTCTTGTCAAAACAGCCTACTGCATATAATATGATAGATAGTCAAATAGATATATCAAAACATTACAATTTATTTTGAGATCACAGTCTCTTGATACTAAAAGAATTAATGATGAGAATTTACCATATAAGGTTATTTACTGTATAAGTTGTTTCCAATCAATAATTCCAATGGTTTTATTTGATGTAAAATATGGTACTTGATTTCATTCTTCAAATTGTTTGGATGACGTTTGGGAAAGGATACATGTAGGCCAGTATATTTTTTAGGATAAAATTAAAAAGATAAAGACTATAAAAAATCACAATAAATTTGTTTAATGTAAAAAAAGAGTTATACCAATAACCAAAGGAAATATTGGAAATTTCTTCTGAGATGTCATGTTTTTTTTAAATTATTCTACATTGAAGGGTGTTATATGTTTTGTTACGAAATAGAAACTAATTCATATGAATATTAAAACATTTTAAATTTTATAAATAAATGTTCATTTGTGTTATCCAATTGAAATTCCCCCAACCCACTCTATATTACATTATTTGTTCCATATATAATTTTTATATATGTAAATGTTGCAACCAATTCATATTATCACCCCTAAAGTAAAAAATTACAACATGATCTATATTACGATCAAAAATATATAGAGATTCATTATAATAGAGTGAATGTATTGAGGAATTTTATGAATATAATTTTATTGTTAATTTATAGAATTCATAAAATGTTGGAAATAATGAGGGAACTTGAGGACATTATTAAGAAAATCCCCCACATTTCTATAAATGGTAATAACCATGAAAATTTATAGGATATTATTTTTTTAGGAAGGATAAATGTAACACCATATTGTCAAATATAAGAAGTTAAGGTTATATTTATATAAAATTATAATAAAACTACTATATATATATGTTTGATTAGAAAAAAATCCAAATTGATTGCCTGAATAACTAATTTGACCTTACATGGTAAAAATAACCCCAAAATGATTTTTTGAAATTTTATCTTAGCAATATGCTTCATGAAAAATAGAAAATGTATTATTTAACTATTTCTCACTTTATTTATAATAATCGGTTATAATATGTTAAATGAAAATTTTATTTACTATCAATTTCATATAAATAAATATATAATCTTTTAGATGAAGAAAATAATATTTTTTGGAAAATATTTTACTAAATGCATTATGTTTATCAACAATGATTTATCAATGTAATATTTTATGATTAATTATTTAAATATATTTATTTAATTATATATCTAAAAATATGAATATAATCCCATATAATTATGATTACTATTTATATTGTTAATGTATGATCATATTATAATTGATAACTATATTTCATGAAATCAACAAATTTATAGATTTTGTGGGTTAATATTTAAATTAAATTCTAGAGAGAAACCTACCTGTCTTACAAATATAGTTCATATAATTTTTTTGAATTTTCCTAAAAAAATATTGAATAACTCATGAATCATATAAGTAATGTTTCATTGTAAACATTGATATATAAACAACTCGATCATAAGTGGTCTATATTAAATCCCAATAAGTTCATCACATCTAAAACCCTTCCTAGGTATTTGAGACTTAATACCATTTATCATAACATGGGGAAAATAAAACATAATAAATGGTGATCTTAGATGTGAATTAGTGGTAAAAAGGGATAAATCAGTGATCACTTGAGAATAAAATGATAATAAGGGTATATGGATATGATTATAACATTTGAAATTAATACCTTGTATATCAATGAAAAAAATAATTATTTATGGAATAATTCATGATTGTTCATAATATAGGAATATTATAGGAATAAAGTAACATATTTTTTGAGATAATAAAATTAGAATGATACATATATTTTTTTTATAAAAATAATTATAAAAAATAATTTTCATTGTATTTAAGTCTCATGCCAAGGGCTATCATAGTAGATTATGGTCAGTAAATAACTCATTGTAGTAGTTACTGTTCAATATCCAGAATATCAGATAAGATTTGTTACACTACTAAAACAATCATAGTAGTCAATGTTCACTCCTAAAAAATATAGTAGATTATTTCACTACTAAATAATCATATTGGTCATGGTTCACTCACAATACCCTGGTGGTGGAAAAAGTTCCTAAATAAATAAGGTTCACTCCAAATTCATTTCCAGTTATTCTCATGAGATATCAATCATTTCCCAATTCATTAAATGGATATAAAATAATAGGGACAACCATCACTTAATGAAAATAATACATATGTGTGTCACAAGATAAAATATCATTCATTATAATAGGTTCCTTGAAAAAAAATTGGTTTCATGAACATTTCATAATATAATAACCCAATTAAGTGAAAAATTTATCACAAATGTTTCATAATATAATAATTTCATTACACGTGGAAAAGGAATGTGTTCAATAAAACTATGATGATAATAATAAAAATATTTCACAAAAATGAATAATTAATATATACTTGGATAAATTCTACATTAAAACATTACTAAAATGATGCGATGTTTTCTTTATTTTTAGAAAGACCAATACAAGATCATTAAATACTTCTTTAGGAATATTCCAATTCCACTATGAAAATAAATTTTTGAAGCCTGAGAATTCATATATATTGTGAAAAGAAATTTTAAAATATCCTAGTAATCATATAAAATATAATATTATTTATTTAGAGTACAAGATGACAATAAAATTCAATCATCATGTATATTTTAAAAGAAAGCATTCCTTTCAAAATTTAGTAAATATTAAAAATTCACCACTTATAGAGAAAGAAAAGTAGATTCCATTTCAAGAAATTTATAAAAATTCATACATGGGTAAATTACAAAGTATTAAATTATATAATAATAGTATAATAATAATTATATTTTTTTAGAAACCATATCTGTGGGGAAAGATATATTTTTATTTAAGATATAAATAGGATTGTTTTTCCATAAAACATATTTTTATCATTTTAAGAAATTAAGGAGAGGAAAATGAAATTAAAACAAAATATTTTTTTATAAGTGAATAGAGGAGAAATAATTTCGTGATTTTATTTAGTGTTATATGAAAATATTTCATCATCAAAATTATAATAAAAAATATACCAATAAATAATCAGATTGTGAAAAAACACCATTACTGCATCGGTAACATTGGAATCATAATACCAATGAAATATAATATGCTAGTTGGTTACATAAATACACATAAATGAATTTGAAGAGGAATAAAATAAATTATTTGGTTGTATATACACCATATAGATGAAGAATGTTCCAATTATGGATTGTGTCTCATATAGATGAAAGGGATACAAAAATCCCTTCCCTGATGTCTGAATTCCAAAATAAATGTAAAATCCTAATATAAAATTTAAATATATTAGATATATATCTATTCCAAAACCATAAAAATATATATTAAATTATATATTATTAACTTTTAACTTTTTATCATCCTTTTATTTACAATTAATTATTAAATTCACTTTCTAGGGGATATATGATTCATATTCGATGTCTGTTATAGTTTGTTAGTTTTGTTTTGTAGTAAATTAATCCTATAAGACATTAAATAATGAATGTAAATAACAATATAAATAAATAATATATTAATTATATACATATTTAGAGTCATCTGTAAAATATAGTGACTGAAAAAAATTTTAACATGTTCACAGAGACAGAAGGACGAATTTATTCTTGTATGATGTCCTCACATTTAGAGATATGGAATGAAAATAGGATAAATAATAATTTACCCTTACATTATCTTTTTTATATTATATATATGTTATAAAAATTAATTATATTCTTATTTTAATCTTTGTTAAACAATAATTAAAAACTAATCACTTCTCTTCAGGGAGGGTGTTGTCTACACCTATGCACGAGTGCCAATATCATTTTTCAATGGGGTAGAAGGTAAGAACATATATGTGACATGATTATTATTCATTTATAATTTTTTCATATGTATCATATATATAATATAATTCCTTCATAATATCCTTTCATGGAATATTTTTATGTAAAATGAATTGTATCGATACATGGAGGCTCCATGTTTTACATATGAAAGTGTGAAAATTTCATTCCCATTTTGATGGGAAAAATATAGGATAATGGTTATTTCAAAAAAATAATAAAACTTTGTCATATATATTTTAACGAAGATATGTTTTTTACATCCAATACTATATATTTATATGAGAGAAATACATTTTAAAAATGAGAATGGTAAATTTGATTACCTCTTCTTCGAAACAACACCAATTTATCTCTAAAATTGGATCCTACGGTTGGAATTTTTGGAATAAAAATTCCTATAAAATATTATTATGGACGTTTGAGAAGGAATTTTTTGGGTATGGTTGATCTAGTAGGATCACAATTCTTCAAATAGATAAACGATGTGTTTACCCTTTATAATGAAAGGCATCTGGGTTCGCACTTAACCCCTTAAAGGTGGTTCATTATTAAAATTCCCAAAAAAATATTTGGGAGGTGGAAACCATTAATAAATGGGTTTTTTTGTATTCCTGGTATTTCATAAAGTATTAAAATATATTAATGTCATTAACAATAAAAAATTAAGAAAAAAAGAAATAGATTAGAAGATAAGATTATATAGTATTGAAATACAATTAACTATTAAAATTTATTTATTTCCATAATGATTTAATCTAGATTCATTCAGATGGGTAATTATATCCTATGAGACCAATATTTCGATAATGGTTATTTTGTGTAAAATAGTTTAGTTTCTGTACATAATATACAAATGATATGAAATCATATTTAGGATGATATAAAAATCATATAGAGGAATCTATATTTAAATTCAAGAAATAATCCAATTAAAAATTAATTAATTTAATGGTTCACATGCTATTAAAAATAGACTCTAACAATAGCTTGATTCCCAAGTAATCAATAGTATTTTATGTGTTACATGAGTTAATAGGGTTTTTGTGTTCTAGTGACATATATTATCCATTATGTATATATATTATTTGTTTTCTGAAAATTTGCACAGTAAATCATAAAAAAGATAAAAACTACATCCCTAAAACATCTAAACTCATTGATTCACATACTCATATAACTAGGTAATCTCATTGGTTTTCACATTTTATAAAATTTTGAGGCATTCCATACATATTCACAATATCATACTAGTTTATATTAGGGATCACAGCTCATGAAATGAAAATATAACAACCTATTCTTAATAAATATTTTAATAGTTTATAAAAAATGTAATACATATCAAACCAATCATTTCTCATATATATCCTCTTATAATACAATAAATATCATTTTTTTTCTATGAAAAATTTATCCCACAATGGAAATTATTCATGTATCTATAATTGTTTGCGTCACAGTCAATAGGCCGTCAATTTTTGAATATTTTTTTGAAAATAATTTTTTGAATGTCGATCATTAATGGTTCTTATATCACTTATAACTAAATAGAATCACGAAAACTCAATGAAATGAACTAGTATCATAGGACTTTAAGACTACATAAATATAAAATATATTGATTTTTTTATGTAAAAAAGAATATTCAACATCATGCAATGACATATTTAGGGGACTCGAAATAGATAATGTCCACACATATTTCCATCTAAATGAATAAATGGAATTATTTCATGATACCTAACCATGACATCATTAAGGGAAACAACACATATTATTTTCATAGTTATAACATATAAAATGATAATATTCTTCATTCCCCCTACAGTAATGTGGAGTTATTAGATCATTTTATATATTCCTTAAAATCCCTATTCACTACATTGTCAAACTGTAAATAACAATTTCTTATATTTATTACATTAAAAAAAGTAGCATAACATTTGATATCCAAGTCATTTAATTACATAGATCGATGTTTATTCTTCAATTCAATAATCTATATGGATTTTATTATGATATCCCTAATACAAATTTACATTTCCCAATTCCCTAGCTATTTGATGATAAGAATCATGGAAACACCAATTTATTCAGCAGTAAGACAATAAATTAATATACTCATCTCAAGAAGTTAAACATTAACCATACACTATAAGACACACATGAGACTACCTATGTAAATAAATCAGTATACCCTATATAATGGGAATCATTTTCCTCAGATAATGTGTATTAGATTCTCTCTAGTATACTAGGAATAAGTATTTTATAATATTAACACACATATTTCACTAAAATATATGAGAATATGGTCCACTTAAAGTGTATACCCCACTAAATCAACATTCATCATACACATGATTATATAAGTTTCCTTACCACGTCGTGTTAAACTAAATTTCATTGTCTTTTTAAACAACCTATAATTATAAAATCTATCTTCTTGGTCTATTATCCCTTCCATTTAATTTGGTATGTTTGACACCTCTCTGATGATCATTCTATATAACCTTATAATCCTCTATCCCATTCATGTGTTCAGATCAAGAGGTGATATAACCATCTTCATAATTTCATTCACAATTATATCATACATACATATGAGGATTTGGTAACTCCAATAAATATTCATATTCCTATAATATTTTCATGAACTGACTCAGGTCAACCCTGAATTGTTCACCTAATTCACCCTGCGACATGGTCCAAAGGGCGTTATCGATCCTTACAGGCTGGTAACTGGTTCTGGGCCTCAAAATAAACTTGTTGGAAATGAGTTGGACAATAATAAAGGCAGATGAATAATAGAAAATAAACTAAACAAACTAGCAATAGAAAAAGGAATAAACAGAGCAATGAGACTAACTTGATGTGACCTCGTGGGTCACTACAAAACATAATGTACACTCTCTCTAAGAGAGATCCAAAACAAGAGGAACCTGAAACTAAAAAGTATTATAGGTGTGGGCATCAATATTCTTATTAGTAATTTCAAAGATACCACAATAGCCAAAAACCTTATATTTAATAAGAAATCCAAAACATGCTAGTTAAAAATAAGACATAATAAAATAATGTTTTTAATTGTTTTCAAATCCATGTAACGAGTTATCATTTTCAATTAAATAATTTTTCTCCCACTAGATTTTTAGAATAGGTTCCCTGCATGAATTAACATTTCAAAATGAAAGGAAACCAATATAGATTAAAATTTGGTTTTCACAAATAAGATATCATCTATAAAAGGACTGAAATGGAAGTCACATCCCAAGAACCATGAGAAACTCTTAGAAAATTGTGTTATATTGGGACCTAGGTCCTTCATACCATAGTGAAACATAGAATAGGAACCACAAGGATCTACATTCTTGTGAATCCTCCACCAGAATGGAAGATACCCATAACCTAGTGGTCTCCAATCATCACAAATGTTTAGTTAGTTTTGTAGTGTCAAAACTATTTGAAGAAACTGGGATAGACCACTTCTGTAACATATAGCATACAAGTACTTGTTCACCCCCTAGATACTATGGTTTCCCATTGTGACCTATTTCATGTGGTGGTGAGTTTTTATTATGAAAACATATATGTACTTATCATACTCTTTACATAAAAACACATTCATCCTCTCACCACTAATCTCCCTCGATGAGAACATCCCCATGTTTCCATCACACATTTATATAATTTTATCTTTACTATGCACATATTACAAATTCGACATTCCACACACCCATCATTTTCCCAAAGAAGGGGGCATGACTCAAGAGAGGTTTTTATTTTTCATAAACCATTATTATGATTCCAAACATGCATAATTACATACATTGAACACTTTATATAACTTAACTACAGAATGTCCAAATGCAATTGGAATTGTTCATTACAAATTAAAAACTAATTAGGAAGTCACTTTTCTAATCAGGACACTTAAGACCAATGGGTGTTATAAAAACATTTCAATTTCTAAAGCAAAGGTATAATCATTTCTACCAACTTATTACTTATTTCATAACATGTATATAAGATTAATATTAAAATAATTTCTAAAACCAGGAAAAATACAGAATTTAAATTAAAGTCATCGACATAGGAGACCTCCATCAAGGTGGAACCAAACAGAACATTCGGATCATTTCACTTTCTAAGTAAGAGATTATGCTCCCGCACTAGGCATACAAACTTTCACATACATATAAGGACACATATTCTCTGTGCACACACCCACATAGACATGAATATGTGAAACAATATCTGTAAACATGTGTTTATATGCATATTCTAGTCACCACTCACCTACGTATGCATTTATATATATATACATGGGCACACCAAGCCCCATACATGTATATTCACTTCCATGGATTACTATACATGTAATGGGGGAACGTGCATATATATATATACTTACCTATGAACATGCAGGCGAGTCTACATAAACCCAGAAACTCCAACACACAAAGCTGGGACCAAACCATACACATATAATTTAATAAAAAAATCTAACATTATATATATGTTAGAAAAATGATTTTTGCACCACAAAAAAAAATTAATAAACCTTTTGAGTAGTTTTTATAATTTTAAAAAAGGACACAACAAATGTTTTTACAAAAAATACACCCAGTATCTTATAAAACTACACATTAGAACAAAACATGGACAACAATATTGTATAAATACGTGATTTTCACATCTAATATCATTCAATAAAACATTTGAAAATTTGTAAAAACATTCCAAAAAAGTACTACCTAGCCTTACTTAAAAACGCACTCGAATTCCCCTTTCATAATCAAATACACACTAAAACCATAATGAAATGTAATCTGATCCAATTTCTCACATTAATAAACTAACTCCATCATTTATAAAACATTGATTAATAGCTCCACCTGTGTTTTTTACCAAAATAATTAAACTCATGTGTCATAAACATTACACTATAAAATATAATTATATCAATCTCATTTAAAACCGATTTCATACCATGAAAACTAATTAAAAACACCATAAATTAATTAATCCTAAAAATTAATTCATCACAAAATATTAATATGTAGAACCACCTAACTCGGTGTAGAACAACTTTGCAAAATTATCATGAAACTCCCACCACATGACAATTGCACTTCATATGTACCAAATTGACCGTAAAAACATGATATCAAAAAAACTTCTTCATAAATGAACAAATTTACCTACAAAAACCAAACCTAATGACTTCCAACGTATGTCATTAACTATTTGGAGAGAAAAAACATGTTGTGAAGGTTTATGAAGCTACCAGAGCAAGGGGTATGGCTATTAGGGATATGCCACACTAGAAAACTGGTGCAGAATGGAGAGTTAGTGTGGGTACAGTGGTGCGAGGTAGTAGGGGTGGAACATATCAGTTCAAGGTGGGATGCATGGTGGTGCAAGGAAACTCGGAAAGAGGTTATGTTGTCAGTTTACTCCTCTGAGGGAAGCGCATGAGGAGGAAGTTACAGTTATGGGAAGTAGGTTTGGTGAAAACTTGGTGGAGAAGGGGTTGTAGCGCGATGGTCTTGAGGGGGAGGAAGAGTGGAACATAAAAAAAAGAAAAAGTAAATTAAATGCTAAAATAAAATTTCAAACATCCTAATAAAATAATTAATAAACAATAATAGAATTAATAATAGTGATAATGATGTTAAATTGTTTTCCCATTACATCGATAAATAATTAGTAATAATAATATCTTATTAAGAATATTATAACAAATAATAATAATAATATTATTATTATTAGTATTATTATTATTAAAACATATCATAAATAATTTTATTTTTCTTATTATATTTGTACACTATACGTTCATGTTCAACCAGTTAATTTACGGACTAACCACACATCGGGTAGACTGGAAGGTGTTGTTGAAAAGCCACACGTCTTCGACCATTCCCTACATGTGAGTAGGAAATTACCCAGATAATAGGCCTATTTATCAGAAAAAATGAAAATATATACATTTGGGATCACCCTACACCACATAAGAACAAACTAAATGCCAGATAAAAATAATAAAATAAAAATAAAAATTATTACAGATCTCTGGGTGTGACAATACTCTCCACAATAACCCTTTATTCCCCAAGGATGTACCAAAAGTATTTTTAAACCCAGGATCCTAATAATTACTGCAAAGACATTTTAAAAAAACCTCAATCTACAAAAGATCAAGAATTATAAGCACCCATAATGTGAAACTCCATAGATCTCAAAACAATAATCACTAAATAAATTATACAATGACAAGTAAATCACCTCAAAGAACATAGTAACAATAAGGACCACTCTAACCACTAACTTAAGAATCACCAATGCTCCATTTGGACCTCAAAGAACACCATTCAAGTGAACCACTACTTAAGATTACCAGTTACCCTAGTCAGGATTTGGTAGAGAAGAAGTATGGGAATGCCCCTCCAATTACACTTTGAAGATAAAGTTTTCCACAGGTTCGTCCTGTGGTGTTCTACCCACCATATTAGGATTTTGGAAAAACATTGGTTCTCCAGACCAAAACAACTCACAAACCAAGACCATGATCTAACAGTGTCTTGACCCTCCAAGATCCTTGTGTGAAACCAAACCAACAGATGATGAGATTCTAGTAAGACCCATAGTGGGTCTGCCTACATTTTAGAATTTTCCTTGCACCACAGAACCTGTGCGATAATTCCAAGATTGCTTTGAGAAATACGGACTGATCTCTTCATCATGAACCCACCAACATGGGCTGACCCACCTGGAAGATTCCCACACAAAACAATACAACACCACATTGGAGGGTTTTTAAAATGAACACCCCCAATCAATGGGTGAACTAGGAAAGCGTTGGCCAATTTCACAAGACATGACAATATCTGAAATGAGTACAATTTTGATTCATAATAGACCAAAATAAGGTTCAAAAAGTGCACCCACTAGCTTTACAAGAATATAAGGCCTCTATGCCCCTCACAAAAAAAAAATTAAGCCTTCAGATATGATACCACAATGGGGAAACTAATGTTGTCCACAATGTGACCTTGTGGACATATATCGGAACAAATGCATCCCACGTCCAACGAGTTTTTTACTCCCTGAATGATTTAACACATGACCTTTGGAAGGGACCCTGATTTATGATTGATCTACATCTTCATAGTTATAAGTTAACCATCTCTGAAAAGAACATCCTCTCCTAGAAAATCAACCTAAAGGCTTCTCCTCATGTCCCAAGAAGCCACTCCATCTACTTACCGACAGAGATTTTCGGCAAATAACATAGTGTGCCCACTGACCCCATGAGAGATACCATTGAGTGGTCTATTAGACACACAATACGAACTAATGTAAGGATCACTAGAAGATTAAATCACTACTATTCACACTCCTAATTAGGAGAGGAGCCTTTACATACCTCAATACGAACAAGACCAACAACTATTACGACCTATAATCTATTTTCTCCACACTTCCTTCTGGGAACAAAAAACTGGCTAATTGAAGGGTCAACACAACTCCTTCACCATCTGTGGACTGGTTGATCACCAAGAAGCTCCACCACATTCTATCACCTTCACCTTCATAAGTTCAAAAACATGATGAAGATAGTCTTAATGATCACTCAAGACATACACATTCATAACGAAAAAGGAAGGATAAAAATTCATTATTCTATTACCCCTCCTCTAGAGATAATAGAGTCAACATACACCCACACAACATTTTGAGTTCTATTGAAACTAGAGAAACTATAAAATTTCTAAAATAAGTCAAAGATATTCAACTGACCTTGATGACTACAAACAGGTGACCCAACCATGCATAACCCAACTCTGCCACCCCACTGACAATCTAGGCCGAGCTAGAAACTCTAAGAGAACTTATTGAAACCCTTGTGACTATTCTAATGGGATTATCCTAAATAAGAAATGCAAAACCAACATTCCACAAAAACAAGACACCTCACAAAACATGCATCCATACTACAGACACGAATCCATGAATTCCGACATAATATATAAATTCAGTATCAATGAAATATACCATCCTGAAAACCCAAGAACTTTTTAAAAAAGAAAAAAAAAATCAATTTGGAATCTATTACATTCACTGTGAACTCAGAACTGGTTACTAATTAAAAACCATTTATCCAAAATAACCCATTTTACAGAGAAACACTAATTTCATCGTAGTTCATCTTGGAAAAATCATCACAACACTCCTGAGATAACGAAAAACACATAAGGAAAACATCATGCAATTATTTAACCATTTAACCAAATTCAGTTTTTAGGAAGCCTGATGGTGCCTTAGGAATCAATCACCTAGCCCCGATATTCCATGATGCCTAAAAGACATGCAATTTCGTGCTACTCAAGAACGTATCCAACTGATCAACCAACTATCCATTAATCATGTCCACCTCAACACGTGTGAACCATATGAATACCACTAGTCAAAACATTGATATTTTTATTTCCAAATAAAACCTTCCAAATATTCCAAAAATTCCTTTTTCTAAAACAATTTCAAAGGTTCAAGTCTATTTTCAAAATTAATTCCATTTCCAATATTACTCACTTCAATTTTTAAAAGTTGTAAACATTAATTTATAAATATTATTTCAAAAATCTATCACCAAATTCCACAAAGAAGTTCTCTAGAAAAAACACCCTATGAATCGGGTCAAACTCACACAAAGAGAAAATAAGAGCAACCAAAAAGTAAACCTTTCTTTTTAAAACCCATTCACACCAACCCAGAACTGAAGCAATAAATCACCAATGCAAAATAACCATGACTAAGAACTATATATCATGTCTGACCCACCTAAATATTTTTTTTCATACCATTCCATCAATAAGAATCAACCACAAAGAGTGTCAAACCATACACTCATGCATCACATGGTCCGCTACTTAATGTGATACTGCATGTTGTAGCAGTCTACTCCAAATGTAATCCATATCCACATAGACCCACAATAGAAACATAAATCTCAAACTACTCTTAGTTACTTGAGGATTGGAATGAGCAAGAGTTTGTGATGCTCTTCCCACACCTACTCCTAGAGTCCCAATAGTACTATATTAGATCTGCATGACCCCCCACATATCGATAACAAAAACCTCTCCCTAATATCATTTTTTCCTGATCCAACCCGGGGTCAACCCTAAATTGGTCACCCAAGTGTACCAGAGACCTGGCCTAAAGGGCATTCCCGATCCCCACAGGCAGGAAACTAGTGTCTGGAATCAAAATAAACCACTTTGGAAAAAAATTTCACATAAAAATATAAATTAAAATAAAAAAATCAAAAAAAAACATGAAGCCGAAAAAGGAATAAAAAAGCATTGAGAGATACCTCCACTGACCTCTCAGGTCACCACAAAACATAAACTGAACACTCTCCAAGAGAGATAAAAAAATTATAATAAAACATTAAAGAACATTAGTCATGTGAACTAAGATTCATAGTAGGGATGGAAAGATATAACAATACCTTATTTCCAATCAATTTATAAAAAATCTAAAACATTCTAGTTAAGAAATTGGTCATAATAAAAAAATTTGTTCTTATAAATTTAATGAAACATGTGAGATTTTTCCTATAAAAAATTTCTCTCTGAATACATTTTTATAATAGGTTCTAATCATGAATTAATATTTCAAAATAAAAGTAAACATATTTTGATTAAAAAATTGTTTAAAAAAATAATACATCAATTATGAAATGACGGAAATGGAAATCACATCACAAGAAAGGAAATCCCTAATCTACTAGTGTTAGTTGGGGACCTACAATCCACGTACCATATGGATACATGGCATCAGAACCTCAACGATCTACGTTATCATGCATGATCCACTAGTAGGGAACACACCCATAAGCTAGTGGTCTCCAATCATAAAAAATTCTTAGTCAGTGTTTTAGAATCAATACTTCTAGAATAACATTGGATGAACCACATCTGTATAAAATTTCATAAAAGTTCTAGTTATTCGACCTAGCTACCCAAGTTTCCCATTGTTCTTTTTTCATGTGGTGGTACGTTCTTAGTATTAAAACATATACGTTATTATCATTTTCATTACATAAAAACAGACCCAACCTCTCACCACCGATCTCACTCCATGGGAACATCCCCCTCCCCCCATTTCCATTACAAAATAATGCACATTTCTCTTTATAAGGAACATATCACAAATCACACATTCAACATACCCATAATTTTCTAATACAATGGGGAATGCCTCAGAAGAGGTTTTTCGTTTTCATAAAACATTAATATGTTTCCAAACTACCTTAAATACATAAAATAAAATCTTTTTATAACTAACTGACTAAAAGACCTAATGTCGTTGGAAATATTCTTTACCAATTCAAAACCAATTAGGAAATCAGTATCCATGAAAAGTAATTTAAGTCCAATGGGCATTTGAAATACTTATCAATTCCCCAAAGAATGGAAGAATAATTTTTAGCACCCACCAATAGATGTAATTTCATGATTATATATAATAAATATAAAACATAAATTTTATATAATAAAATAATTATGGAATTCCAGTTAAAGTTATAGGAATAGGAGACCTACATCAAGGTGGAACCAAACTGTATTTTCATATCATGGCTCTTTCTAACGAGAAGCTGATTCTCCCCCACTTGGCATATAAACATTCACATACATATAAGGGCAAAAATACCCTATGAACACACCTGTATGGAATGAAAATTTTCAATATTATCCTTATACATATTACTATATATGTATACTATTTGATGTTCACCAATGTATACATTTTCATATATATACATAGGCACACCTAGCCCCATACATGTATATCCAATACCATGGATGATTACACATGTAATGGAGGAACTCATATATATATATATATACACAGTCAAACACATACCTATGGACATGCAGGTGAGTCCCCTTAGACCCATCCACTCCAAACCACAAACCATGGACCACACACTACACATATAATGTGAAAAAATAATAAAAAAACATCAATTCTACCAAAAATGATTTTCATAACACACAAATTAATTCAACAACAAATAACTATATGTCAAACCACTATCTTTGACATGGAAAAAATTTGAAAATTTATTACGAAACACCCGTCGCATGACAATTGCTCCTCCAACAACTGAAATTTACTCTAATGAATATATGAAAAAAATTATCATAAAAAATGAACCAAACAACTTACGAAACCCCAAAATAAAATCTTCCAATTGATAAAATGATCCATTTGGACATAAACACACCTTTAAGGAAGATGTGGGAATCTTATAGGGAATGGTGGAGGGAGTTCGAGGTTGCATTAGGCCAAACAAATATTATTGGAAGGGAGGTGAGGCGTGGGTCGGGTGGTGAGAGGCAGTGGGGGTGGAATAGATTGGTTAGATTTTGGATGTAGGGTGGTTCATGGAGAGAAGAAAGGAGTTGTGCTATTTGGTTTCATCAATGGAGGGAAGCCCTAGAGGAGGAAGTGGATACTTGGGCTTGGAGAAGGTGTTTTGTTGTGAACAAGGGTGAGAATTTTCTGTATCAGGAAGGGCTTGAGGTGGGAGTAGAAATGGAAAAAGGAAAAGGAATTTAAACACTAAAATCAAATTTTACCCTTCATAAAAAATATTTAATAAATAATAATAGAAAGAATATTATTATTAATGATGTGTCAAATATTTTGTCACCAAAACAGGAATAAATTCTTAATCATTATAATAAACTAATTAAAATATTAATAATAACAACAACAACAACAATATTATTATTATTATTATAACTTTTAAAAGAATTAATTTTAATCATTTTATTTTTGTGTTGACATTCATGTTCTAATGTTTAATTTATTAACTAACCAAGCACTAGATAGGGTGCATAGGGTTACGATATATCCACACAGCTTCGACTATGCTCTCCACGTGCATCAGAAAACAGCAAGAATAAAATAATGCTTATTAGAAAAAGTGAAAAAAATCATTTGGGCTCAGCCCGAACCTTGGAAAAATAAAATTAAATCCAAATAATCATTATAAAATAAAAAATTTATTATGGACATCCTCGTATGACAATATGCTAATAATCGAACTATAATGTAAAAAAATCAAATAGAAAATTATATCTCCATAGTGAACTATCCTATCACTCGCACAAAAAAAGACCTTAATATATGGGAATCACCCATTTATAATTCTTTAAAACAAATAGTCCCCTAACGTAACATCAATTATTTTAATTGACATCTAAGAAACTAGTTTATTTAGTTCAATATTAACTTGAATTTATATACACGAAAAAATATTACTTGTTTTTACATAACTGAATATACCAATAAAAGATGATTTAATTTTGGACCATTAACAAGGGAATACAAATTTATGAAATAACATCCCTAATATAAAACCATTAATACCAACTGAATTTTCCTTAAATAAGACCAAGATGGCGAACCTATGGAGTAAATGGTACGAGTGTATGAATTAAATAAAATGACCATATTATTCCCATACAATATCCATATATTAAGATCTTATGATGTCCCCTCATGCAATGTTTAGGAGATAAGATATGTGAGGATAATTATACGAATCTGTAATAACATGTTACCACACTACCCCAATGTCATTTATAATATTATTATTCATTCATTGTGTGTTGAGAATAGGAATTCACAAGTGATGTTATTTGAATTCCATATCATAAAAACATAAGTTTCATAGTACGACAGACATCAAATTAGGTATTTAAAAAACATCATTCTCCTTATTTACATAGCCTTGAATGCCTTAGGTGGGTGGACATGAATGCATTATTAACCAAACATGAGTTTCCTCAAAGTGATCATGGGAAACCTTTTGTATTATACCATGGATGACTATTATCAGAAATATAAGATGTTCTAAAACCTTAAAAAATAATTAATATATTGATGCCCAACGTGAAATATACTATCGAAAACACTATCCATAGGTTGCCACCATATCAGATCAAAATGTGAAATAATTAAACAGCATTTGTGAGAAGGTGGTTATGGGAATAAAATCCTTGGTTTTGTGTTAGTTATATAACTAACTACAAGACTATGTGATCATTTGAATATATAAACCCTTATATGTGGGTCCTAATCCAAATACTGGGTTTTGATAAGGGATATAATATCATAAAACAAGGTGTCACAGACCTCAATTCATTGTAAAGTGTTAGAGTTCAGCCATAATGTGATCAATTCAAGCATAGGGATACAAAATAAAAGGATAATGTGAATACCTGAGCATAGATTGGAAAAAATGAATGGTGAAAATGATGTCAACCTCTCCTCCTATATTAAGTACTAGATGAGTATAATTGGTTTTCTATGTTTATTAATATCTTCAATTTGAATCTCCTCTCCTTCACATAAGAGAGGAATATAATCATTGCGATTATTGGCCATTAACAAAAATATACATGTATAAACATTTCTATTCATATTCCCCATAAGAAACTATCATATATCCATGATCGAAAAAATTCATCTAATATGAATTGGCGTAGAAGGAAAAATTCTATGGAATCCCAGTATGATTACACTTTATATTTGATTACCAAATCTCCTAGGGATCCGAGTCATCCTCCACATATCTCTCCCATGGTTCGCATCTAATATAATTCTATCAGATCCATCTTTCATTAGTAAAAGTATGAGGTAGTCATCCCCATATAATAGATTTCCCAGGAACAATTTGAGGATGCAGAACTATGCCAGAATAGTCCTTCATGAGGATAATTAGAGGTTCAATAACCTCTATTTAAATATGAAATAATTCCATGAGTCTCACCACATAACTATATAGAAACAATCTCCACATTTTGTGAGAATATAGTGGACTCGCACGTATCACCAAGTATATTCAAAACCCGAGAGTGACCTAAGAGGACTCCCACCACCCGACACTATAGAAACTAATGGGTTCCCCTGTAGGATATTCAATATAATGATTCCATTAATTATCTAAAAACTATTGTCCAAACGTTAAGAGACCCATATATGTTTTTGGATCATAAGTTCACGATATTGATTCTCTAATAACTAGTGGGGGTATTATATTTTAAACCAATTTAACAAAAAACACAGATCCATATAATGTGACTTTATTTAAATCGATCTTGGTGAGATGATCCGAGTACAAAATCAGAATCATAGAATATCTGAATAAATGAATGTTTTTTAATTAAACTAATAGTTTCAATGATAAAATAAATTTTATTGAAATATATTTACAAATACTAAGATTAATTTACATTAATGGAATAATAGAAACATCTAAGAAAAATAAATAGCTAATAACAGTTTGAATGAATTAAATTTTATATTAAATAGATTGCCTTATTTTACATTAAGAGTAAGGTAGTCAATAACATTGAATAAAGGAATCCACATTGTTACACCTTCTATTACGTCTTCCTTTCCTAACCATGAAATCACCTGATATAATGAAATGAGTATTCTATGTCATCTTATCCCTAAAATCCATCAAAATGATAATCATCATGTATATTATTATCCCTAGAAGCCCTAAATTTAATAGATCAAATTCAAAATCTTACAATCCAAATGATCCCATTATTATAACAACCATCAGACAAAGAATATGAATGAAAATTTTGTATTGGAAAAACCCTATCACAGATTCCTTAGAATGAAAACTCTCTAATGTGTTACAGTGAATTTAAAAAAGATGTTCATGCATATAAAATAGAAGAAGACTTCAGTTAAAAAATGTATCATCTCCAAACACTTCATATGGATCTCTACATATAGGCGAATCTCCAACAATATTATTTCTGTTTTATTTTATTGGACTCGAACACCTATTGCTTGAAATCTCGGAATATTATGGAATAAATAAATGTTAATTTTTTTAGTTTTGAGCAATTGAAATTATAAATTTATTCCTTATAATAGAAATAAGTATTATATAATATCATTATAAACAATATATTGTCTAATAACCTTCTTAAACATTTTATTATATGATAATACTTATGATGATAATTTTTATTGTTTCGAATCCTAAACTAGGCTAAATTTCACGACTTTTATCATTATTATATACAATAGAAAATTGTAACTACTAGTCTAATTAATTTTAATACTAATAAATAAAACACAAACATATTTTAATTATATAATTAAAAATTATGTCATTATATAGGTTATTCATTTGAAAAAATTATATATATATTAAATGATAATGTTTTCAACAAAACATACTAAAACAAATGGGACATAAAAAAATAGTTAACATAGTTTTAAGAAATTTTTTCTAATATCAAAATTAATGTAGTGAAAAAAATATAGAGAAAAACATTTGACTCAAAAATATCTATCGTTTTACAAAGCACAAACCATAATACATAGTTGAAAAGATGACTTCAAATACATTCAATACTATGTTCTATTAAAATAATCAAATTTTTTATTTACAACACAACACCCCTTAAGTATTTTAAAATTTTAAATATGAGGGGTGTATTGTAATAATTCCCTTTAAAGAAAAATTATCTCCATGGTATAACATATTTCCCTTAATAAAAATTATACACTATTTTTATTTCCATAATTGAATGGGATCAAATCTGAAGTTTCATGAAATGTTAGAAAAATGACATATAAAAAAATATTGAACAAATTAATCATCCATGTATGTATGAAAGAACATATTCCATATCAATATTAGAATTAAATAACACATAATTAATTGTATGCAATTTAATTCATATTATATAACAATTTTCATTTTTTACAAATAATATATACATTAGTAGTTCAAAGAAATAATTCATTATTCATAATTTTCACTATAACGACATGTATCTTCTTGAACTCATTATGATCCATCATTATCTTAGTTATTTTCCTTCAAATGTATCATACTATAGAACATCCTCATTTAGAAATTCAACTTATTCATCCATTATGATCAACTTAACTTCAAAATATCTAATTATTATCATTTATATATTCATTTATCAAACCATTTAATTCAAAATAGTCACATCCTATATGAATTCATCAATTGGGTAACTTATTTCTTCATCAAATATAATTATGCGCTCTATATACAAAGATACATATTTTAATTGTTCCCCTGTTTGAGACATATGTTTCGGAACATCTAAAAACTATTCATCATTATCCCAAAAATCAAAATCACTCTGATTTGACATTTAAAAAATCTTGACTATTTGAGGATTTTTGAGTTTTTATATTTTCATTAAAAAAATTGAAATCATCCCCAATTTGTATCAACATTTCTGTCAATACATCAAGAGACATTATTTTTCAATTCATTGAACCCTAAAGAAGCATACAACATGATTAGATATTCTAAGATATAGAATATAGTCAATTTATCTTTTAAGAGAATGAAAAATATAATCAACCCCATTATGAGTAAAGTTAATTCTGATTCATATTAATAATGTTTAAGATAAATTGGTTTTGGAATTATATTTTCAATATCTACATCATTAATTTTTTTTAGAAATTCCATTTAAAGACCCAGAATTTCCTTGTAAATTTTATTTTTTTATTTATATAGGAATATTACGGGTCTGTGAAATCTGAAGGCGCGCGATTATGAGGCACGGAGTGCCCCCAATGATCCATCCATGTTTTTGTTAACCTTAAGATAACTAAAGTAAGAATTTTTCTTAAGAATGTGGAATAACTCTTAAATAGTAACTCAGATTTGAAATCTGAGGACACTGTTGATCTTAGGATGGCGGTTTTAGCCTTGGCGTGACATAAGATTAGTCAGTGCCGGCCTCCTGTGAGAAAACCCCAAAATGGCATAATTGTAAATGAAATAATTAAATAAATTATTTTATTTTTTTAATTCTTATAACACAAAAATATTAACTTGAATTAAAAATCCAAGAAAACCACTGAACTCGTGAGTGTATGCTTCCTTTAAACAGATACTAACTTTGGTCTCCACGGGCCACCAGAGAATGTATGTTTTTGGCTGCAAATAAAATAATTATGTGACAATTATTTTATTGTAAAATTTATAACATATAAACTGTAACATGGAATGAAAATCCGAGAGTATCGTTGGGGGTGTTGTGGCGTGTTTCACCTAGGTAGAGCCTAACATCGACCGATGCGAGTCAAGATTGACTGATAATGTTTTTTCGATCTTTTTTATGTTTACATTAAGTAAACGCCTGAGCGGAGTTTAGTAACATTTGAAGCAGTGCTCGGAATTGAAATATGAGGGCACCATTGAACATGCAGCGCCGATATTCAGTTAAGAATACATTCACCTCGACAACAGTTGGTCGAGAATAAATGTTTGTTTTTGACTTTATATAAAATAATAATAAAATAAAGTGTACAATACATTTTTTTATTTTAAGATTCCATGTGAGTGATTGTTGGTTAAAACCTCCATTTGGGAGTTGGAGATGGGACCACCAAACCCTAACCTCCCATGGGAGGTTATGATGGTGGTGGCCACCCGAACATAACCTTCTGTGAAAGGTTACGACATGGGGACCACCCGAGATCAAAACCTCTCAACTCCCTCAATTAATTTCACTTGTAAACATAAAATTAAATTATTTTAATTTAATTTTATGTGTCAACAAAAATTAAATTTTTAAAATTAATTTTTTGTGTCAACATTAAATTAAATCCAATCATTTATTTTTTTATGTAGGCTATTTTGGGGAAGCATCTTGGAATCCTCCCAATAATTATGCGAACACACCTTTTGAATTGAGCCAACACTATTTTATTCCCATGACCCCCCTTTTTAAATAAATTAAACGCATTGTTGGAATTTAGGAAGGTTCCTAATAATTGAACTATCATAAATTTCATGATGGTTACAAACCTCTCCCCCACTCTTATATACAGGGAGTTTGGGAGGTAGATTTGGGATGGCTTCACCAAGAGACAAAACTCTGGAAAAGTGATGTGATGCCCAACACATGGTAGATTATGCCGTCTCCAATGAAGAATGAAGAACACCGACCTTCTTAGACTTCTTCCTTGGAAAACTACCGACGAGGAGCTTCATCAATGAGCCGACGCAACACAGGTTTGGAATTTCTTGGCGGATGTGATGAATGACGATCCACTACGTCTTCTTCCGCGACTCCATCAACGAACGACGTCCGCCTTTTTGCGCCAAAGTCAACCAACTACGTGCAAGTTAGGGGTTTACTATTGACTAAGAATGATACTTACCTATTTTCATCCTTTCTCTCAAAAATGAAGAATGAGAAATTGTGATGCTTCAAAATTACGAACCAATTGAAATCACATCTCAAGGAAGAGGGTGTGGGCCATACTAAAATGGGACGAATCCCTCCGTCGATCTTTTGTCATGTCTCTATGGTAAGGCGATGAGGTGATGATGACAAAGGTGTCACTACTCGCGGCCCCCACGAATCACGATGCTCCCCCGCAGTGCCCTGAAGCTTCTTACTGAACACCGCTGGCCCGAGCAATGCCCTACTGGCGCACCTGCGGCCTCCCAGCGCCCTACCCATCGCACAGTCTGCCTGCCTGTGGCCTCCCAACACCCTGCCCGGTAGGCGGCCCGCCTACCCGTGGCCCCTATGCCCAGCACGACGCACTGCCAGTGTAACACCCGAGACTTTTATGAGAAATATTTTGTTTTTATGTTATATAAATCATCATAGGAATCATTCACTACACACAACACTAGCATGGCTTTCTTTACATTCAACCACAACCTTCCTCGATAGCTTGTGTCGTACGCAACACAGAGTTTCACTAAACTACGATATGCTATTAAAATATTATTAAAACTAGCTGTTATGAATAGTAATAACCACTTTTTGAAATTTTTCAAATTTTACTTTTCAAAATGGACTTCATTTTTGGATTCGGAATATCTAAATTAGATTAGGGTGAAATTTTAATACTTTTTGGATAACTTTCATATTTTGATGAATAGTGAAAATTACTAGATTTTAATTAAAAACAAATTTTTAATCGAAATAATTAACAGTGATAAATTATTAATTTGACTCGTTTTAAATTATATTTAGAATATATTTTTACAATTTAATACAATGATGTTCATTGGATGTAATTTCACATTTAAACCAGACATAAACACATGTCAATCTTTTGATAGATATTATCTCTTAAAAACACGCTATTTGTCTTGACGATGGGAAATAATTTTTAAATTAGTTAATGTAACTGATATTTTTTGAATTTGGTAAAATAAACATCATCTTTTAATTCATAATATCAAATATATCTTAGGCCTAATTTTTGGTATTTTTCTAGAAACTTTCACTTTTTGATGAATAGTGAAACAACTAAGTGGTTGTTAAAAAAACTGAATTTTCTTATAAAACTTAATTTTACCACATCTATGAGTGTAATTTTAAAAATTAGAGAGGCACGGTTGATGTCTATTTGTAAAATGTGGTTCAATGAGATGTAAATAATTTTTGTTGAATAGTAACTTTTTTCTTGTATTTACCACGGTTAAAAGTAAATAGGGTAACTAAGGGTTAAAATTATATTACTATTACCCTAACACAAGTCCTAATTCTATTGGATAAATATAATTCGACCAAAAACAACCTTAGGAATAAAATATGACCATTTATGCCCACTTGGATTAGATTAGGACATTTATTATTAATTTATTTATAGAAGGGTTAAAATAGTTAAAATCAATGTTTAATAAGTAAATCATTTTTAATATAGGGTTATACATAAGATAAATTCCACAATAAATATTTATTAGAAAGATAAAAATATTTCCTACATAATGGTATTTTATTTGTAATTTTTAGACATTAAACATTTAAATTTATTTATGACGCAAAGATTATGAAGTAATTATCTTATTAATGAAATATTGACATAATTGATGTTATAAATACCCAAATAAAGGTAATTTGAGACTTTTTATGAATTAAAATACTTTTCATGGTTAATATGACATGTTATTATTCATTTAATTAACTTTGTGTGAACTAATAATTCTGTTATGAGTTTCAAAAAAATCAATTACTAAATAGTGTCAAAATTGATATAAAATAGTATTTAAAACAAATACTATTTTATTAATTGTTATTTTATTCCTAAAAATCTAAGGTTTAGACAAATGACTTAGATAAGGATATATATATTACTAATATACAACTTGGGGTTCGTTTGGCTTGATATAGTATGTTTATTAACCTTATAGTGTAAGAAAACAAGAAGACGCGGTAAAAGTTAAATTATCTAACTTAAAGTTAAATCTAAAAGATGAGGTTAAAATTGATACCTAAACTTGTCTAAATTCTATTGGATGAGATTATTTAGACCCATCCCCACCTTGGATTCGAAATATATCAATTTGGAGCTATTAAAAACCGAATTTAACTTTATAATAAAATAATATTTTTAGTTATTCCAAAGGTGCCCATATCCTCCCTTATAAAAGGGAACCTCCTACCTCTCTTCCTCAAACCACATTGAGCGTTCATGCTCGGCCAAACCCTGAAAATATATCCTCTACCCTTCCCTAGAACATTCTCGATGTTCTGGTCTTCTTCAATGACCAATTTTAGTGCCCTAAGAGGAGGTCTCAAAGAGGCGCTTCAAAGAAGAGGTAATGTCCATTACCGATTCTTTCAACTTTATTTCTTCTTCCACTTCTTCTTCATTAGTTTTTTCATTATGAAGTAAAAAAATCAGTATCAATAATATTATTTTATGTTATTATAAGTATGAAACAACCATATTTCACCATCTATCCATCCTACGGAAAACAAAATCACCGCGCGTGCGTACGTACGGAATATCGTCTCCACGCCGTGGTGTAATCTGATTTTCCACCAACAAATTACATTGATGGGTATAATGGTGTAAAGAATAAATATATATGGTTATTATAACATCATACTAATTCTGATATATTATACCATCCACTCCAATTGTATAATTATGGGAACGTTATCATCGCTCGTGCGTATGTACGGACTACCGTCTCCACGACGCGATGAGATTCATTCTCCATTATTAACCATACATGAATGATCATAACGTTTATATAATGAATAATAATGAAATATACGAAATAATAATTCTACTGGATTTATGTGTATATATATATATATATATGTATGTAATCTATTTATTTTCATTCAATTCAATAAGGAAACGAAAACAGCGTTCATGCGTACGTACGACCTACCGTCTCCATGAATGGTGTATTTCATTCCTTTTATCGATCTATAATATATATGTATATGTTAAATATATATTATATATAAATCTTGTTTTACATTCTGGAATTATGTAAATCAGGATATAAGTAATAATATCAAGAAACGACAAGTCGAAACACATACGATAAATGGAATGATTTTACCCAAAACAATGCTTTAACATGAATTTACAAATGAACGGGTAATATATAGTCATAAGTGAACCATATATTATATAATAACAATGAAAATGATTATTTAATAAGTCAATGACATTATTTAAATCATTATGTAGGAGGTTCAGACACATACGAAGCAAATCGGACCTAAGGTAAGGGAAAATATCACAATCTCATTTTATTCGAGATTGTTTATACTTTGGTATTTACTGAGGTGTATTTTTTCATCCACATCCATGTTTCCTCAATATTTAATATTATTACCATCCTCCTAAAATTGTTTAAATCCAATTTTACCCTTCGGTGAGTTTTTAGTAAAAGATATGAATAGAATGTTTTGTCATTTTTCGTATGAGGTACTTTTTGACTTTTATGAAAAAAGTATGAGAAGAATGTTTTTTTAACTCATACGGCATGAATAGATTTTTAAAACATTATTTCCAAGAAGCCTCCTCTACAAGTTTTCAAGTTTATTTTTAATCAACTTCTTTTAGTATAGAATTGTATGACATGTTAAGAAAGGAAAAGTGTTTTTGAAGTAGAAAGGATATTTTCCTCAAGAATGGAGTTCAAGTGTTTTATTAAAAAAAAATTCCATATAAGAAAATATAGGGTTCTGTTTCAATCCAAATTATTACATGGATTTGATTATGTTGTGATGGAAATATTTTTACGAATTCTTTTATCTTATATGAATTGTTTTATGATGTCATGATGTTTAAGACTCCCATTTTTATTACATGGGTTATGTTATGATGTATGGTTTATGATTTTGTGGAACACATAAGAATGGTATCATTATGAGATGGGTGGGACCTATATCTCCCTCCAATGCATTGGGTAATGATTTTATATCTCCTGAGATAGACATGGCTGGAACGGTAGGTTAAACTGGTTCAGTGAAATAGGACTGAAACGTGGAATGAACTCAGTTCAGAAATGGACTTTGTCCACTAAGATAGTCTTGGAAATGAGTCTTGACTAATATGAAATGATTCTCTATGATTATGTGTGTATGACACAAAGCTTCATGTTTCAGGTTATGATTATTGTGATTACATTTCACTACCATGATTTATCCCATGTTAGGAAATTATGATCTCTTTTTCTGGGTAAGATTTCCAAATTGTTACGTTCTTATGAATATGATGTGATTGATATTTATTTTGTTTACCCTTACTGAGCATTTGAGCTCACACTTTTATTTTTCCTTTTCCCCAAGATATAAAGAAAGGTTTTAGGTAAGAAAAAAAGGGAATATCTTTATGGGATATGTTGAAGGTCATTCACCATGATTAGAAGAATATATTTTGAGTTTCCGATGACAATAAACTATTACAGTCCTTGTGTGTGTGTTTTTTGTAATGTACTAAGTATTCTGAAAAATTAATGTAATGTCCATGTACGTAAAGCTTAGGGTCTCTACATTTGGTATCAGAGGAAAGGTTTAGTCAGCCTTTGGAAACTAGGATACGAGAACTTTAGTGAGATCCCTAGATATATTTCTATGGTATGTCTATGGATGTCCCTAAGGATAAGTATAAGTATAGGTTATAGTCCTAGAATTATGGTAATGATCATAGAATTAAACCTTAGATGTTTGATATTGAAGGTACACTCCCTTTATTATATTGTTTTCCCTAGCATGATTTTTTCCTCTCACACTATTCTTTTTGGGTTTTAGATGATGGGTGGAACCCGAAGGAATCGTGTTGAGCAATGTAATGGACAATGCAATGATTGTCCTCCTGAACAAACCAATGTCATGGGAGATGGAGTTCACAATATTATTTCTATACTTACACAAGCTATGAATCATTCTGGATTTCAAAATGAGAAGATAAAGGAGCAACATTATGTTGAATCCTTCATAAGGCAGCGTCCACCTTCATTCAGCGGGTCTTCTGATCCATTAGTGGCAGAACAATGGATCCGTACTACTGAAAAGATATTTTCAGTTCTACAATGTTCTGATCATGATAAAGTCATCTTAGTAGTATATCGTTCGGAAGTTGATGCTGATCAATGGTGGAATCATATCAAGAATATG
The DNA here is from genome assembly GCA_963277665.1 of Viscum album. Lineage (NCBI taxonomy): Eukaryota > Viridiplantae > Streptophyta > Magnoliopsida > Santalales > Viscaceae > Viscum > Viscum album. The sequence continues at coordinate 1,015,994,865 of OY728140.1, read as the reverse complement.
AGGCAAAGAGATGAAATTGAGTCCATGGAATTGGACGAGTTCAAGAACTTATTTTTCAATAAGTATTTCTCCGGTATTCTTCGAACAAAGATGGAGAAAGAGTTTCTTGAACTAAAGCAAAAGGATGATGAATCTGTTGGTATATACGAAGCGAATTTTACAAGGCTTGCAAGGTATGCATCTAGCTTTATCAGCCAACCTGAACATTAAGTTGATCGATTATTCAGTGGCTTAAAACCAAATAATCAAAGGGCATTAGCTATAGAAGACTTCAGTAGCTATGAAGAAATTGTGCGTTGTGCTATTAAGGTAGAAATAGAAGTTGGTATTACATATCTATCTCATGGTTTTGACAAGAAACAAAAGATGGAGTTCAAGGAGAAATCTCAGAATAATGGTGAAAAGAAGATAAAAGTTTCCTTATGCTGAAAGTGTGGAAAGAAGCATGGTGAAGATTGTCTTAAAGGGACTAGAAAATGTTTTAAGTTGGGAAGTGAAGGTCAAAGAGTAGCTGAGTGTCGAATTACGGGAAAAAGGGTTGCTAATGGTGTGATTGAAGAAAAAACTGTAGAGAATGCACCAACAACACTTCAATGCTTCAAGTGCAATGAAATGGGGCGTTATGCTAATCAATGCCCTAATCCAAGGTTTAATGATGATCGACATGAGCAACCACTTAAGGCAATGGTCAATGGGAAGTCACATGTTATCACTATTGGTGATGTTGAATATGAAAACAATGTGGTGGAATAATTAAGTGTTTATGTAATGGGATTCCAAAATAATGTTGTATATAGTATCTTGGAATATTGGAATATTTATGTATCGGTATATTGTGGTTTTCAATAATTTTATGGTACCGGTGACCATGGTATGTGATTGAGATATTTTTTGAAATAATATGTTATGTGAATAATGAAGGGATAAGGACAAAATGAAATGTTTGACAGTATTCATGAGCTCATGACTGATGCAAGGAGAAGGTTATATCATGGTTTGAGTATATAAAATTTTTGGATTTTGGTATGTGGAAAGAGTTAACTTTTGACAGCATTCATGTTTTCACTAAGATTCAGTTGGTATTCATTTTTCAAGAGAATACATGATTAAGGCCTTCTAATGTTTGGAATGTGACCAATAAGATATTTCCTATGATATATGGGGGATAAATGATGGAATTCACGTGATTGTTATGTGACATTTCTAGTAATCATTTTCTTTATACTATGAGATAGGACCGAAGTATTTTAGATAAGCCTAAAGATTGGAATGGATTATGTTGGACATAAGTTAGTATTGTTTAAGGATATAACTTTTTTTGATATTATTGATGGGATGTTATAGTAATATAGCTTTAGAAAAAGGACAACATGCAGGACGGGTGACATCCCATCACGTCGGACAAGGCTGTGGGAATCGAACCCAAAACCGAAGTGCGACTGGCCTTTATCGCCTACCACTGGCCTACAGGAAGTCCATGTTTAGTAGAAACTAGTTTTATTATACTAAGAAGTATGATATATGAAGTATAAGTCCATTTTAGGAACCATATATGATTAATCTCACTATATATGGACTTATATATATTTGATAACTTTTTCTAACCATTTGTTTGAAACAGATGGAATGACCCATCATTCTATCACATGATCTATTAACACATCATGAATAACAAATTCAACTTTATTTCTTTAAGAGATGAAGTGGAAATTGTGAAAAGAACAAACAACAGTGAGATTGTACCAAAATAAAGTATGTATTTATTCTAATTCAAATTCTTCAGCTTTAGGGAAATGATCTTGAAAACCAAAAATGTTGTCCTAGTGCCCTTATATATAATGAATCAGATGTTACCCTAGATCATCAAAAATTTATGGCTTTGTGGTTGTTGGATTTTTCATAGCCATGTTCTCTACCACTCTCTATCAGAACATGACGGTTATATTTCTCTTCCATATCAATATTTTCACCTATGGTCTCCTATGTGGAAACCCAGTGATTAGTTAATTTGGGTAACCGTTACGTTTCATAATTTAGTTTTTAAAGCCATGTTTTGGTATTCCTTTTTACGATGTGGGTTTCTATTAAAGAAACTTTCGTGTTGTAAACCATTTGTAAACCCGACGAATTTCGAGGGCGAAATTCATTTTAAGGGGGTAGAATGTAACACCCGAGACTTTTATGAGAAATATTTTGTTTTTATGTCATATAAATCATCAAAGGAATCTTTCACTACACACAATACTATCTTGTATTGCTTTACACACAATCGCGGCCTTCCTCGATAGCTTGCGTCGTACGCAATACCGACTTTCAATAAACAACGATATGATATTAAAATATTATTAAAACTAGCCGTTATGAATAGTAATAACCACTTTTTGAAATTTTTTAAATTTTATTTTTCAAAATGGACTTCATTTTTAGATTCGTAATATCGATATTAGCTTAGGGTGAAATTTTGGTACTTTTTGGATAACTTTCATATTCTGATGAATAATGAAAATTACTTAATTTTAATTAAAAACAACTTTTTAATCGAAATAATTAATAGTGATAAATTATTAATTTTAGTGGTTTTAAAGTATATTTAGAATAGATTTTTACAATTTAATACATTTTTGTTCATTGGATGTAATTTAACATTTATACCAGACATAAACAAGTGTCAATCTTTTGATAGATATTATCCTTTAAAAACACGCTATTTGTCTTGACGACGGGAATTAATTTTTAAATTAGTTAATTTAACTGATATGTTTTGAATTTTTTAAAATAAACATCATCTTTTAATTCATAATGTCAAATACATCTTAGGCTTAATTTTTGGTATTTTTCTGGAAACATTCATTTTTTGATGAATAGTGAAACCACTAAGTGGTAGTTAAAAAACTGAATTTTTTTATAAAAAGTAATTTTACTGCTTTTGTGAGTGTAATTTGAAAAATCTGAGAGACACGGTTGATGTCAGTAAGTAAAATCTGGTTCAATGAGATGAAAATAATTTTTGGTGAATTGTATCTTTTTACTTTTATTTACCACGGTTAAAAGTAAATAGGGTAACATAGGGTAAAAATGATATTATTATAACCCTAAGACATGTCCTAATTCTATTGGATAAATATAATTCGACCAAAAACAAACATAGGAAAAAAATATTACCATTTAGGCCCACTTGGATTAGATTAGGACATTTATTGTTAATTTATTAAAAGAACGGTTAAAATAGTTAAAAACAAAGTTTAATAAGAAAATAATTTTTAATATAGGGTTATAAATAATATAAATTTGACTATAAATATTAATTCAAAAGATAATAATATTTCCTACATAATGGTATTTTATTTTTTATTTTTAGACATTAAAAAGTATAATTTATTTATGACACAAAGATTTTGCAGTAATTATCTTATTAATGAAAAATTGACATAATTGATTTTATAAATACCCAAATAAATGTATTTTGAGACTTTTTATGAATTAAAAAAACTTTATAGGTTAATATGACATGTTATTATTCATTTAATTAACTTTTTTCGAACTAATCATTCTGTTAACATTTTCACTAAAATCAATTACTAAATAGTGTCAAAATTGACATAAAATAGTTTTTAAAAAAAATACAATATTATTAATTGTTATTTTATTCCTAAAAATCTAAGGATCGGTCAAATGACTTATATAAGGTTATATAAATTAATAATAAACAACTTGGGGTTCTTTTGGCCTGATATAGTATGTTTATTAACCTTATAGTGTAAGAAAACAAGAAGATACAGTAAATGTTAAATTATCTACCTTAAAGATAAATCTAGATGATAAGGTTAAAATTGATACCTAAACTTGTTTAAATTATATTGGATGAGATTACATAGACCCATACCCACCTTATCTTCTAAATATATCAATTTGGAGCTATTAATAACCGAATTTGACTTTATAATAAAATAATATTCTTAGTTATTCCAAAGGTTCCCCTCTCCTCCCTTATAAAAGGGCACCTCCTCCCTCTCTTACTCACACCACTTTGAGCTTTCAAGATCAGAAAAACCCTGCTAATATCTCCTCTCAACTTCTCTAGAAATATCCTAGAGGTCCTGGTCTTCTTCAAAGACCAATTTTAGTTCCCTAAGAGGAGGTCTCAAAGAGGCGCTTCAAAGAAGAGGTAATGTCTCTTACCGATTCTTTCAACTTTATTTCTTCTTCCACTTATTATTATTTAGTTGTTTCACTATGAAGTAATAAAATCAGTATCAATCATATAATGGTATGTTATTATATGTATAAAACAACCATATTTCACCATCTATCCGTCCTACGGAAAACAAAATCACCGCGTGTGCGAACATACGGAATATCGTCTCCACGCCGTGGTGTAATCTGATTTTCCACCAACAAATTACATTGATGGGTATAATGGTGTAAATAATAAATATATATGGTTATTATAACATCATACTAATTCTGATATTTTATACCATCCACTCCAATTCTATAATTATCGGAATGATATCATCGCTCGTGCGTACGTACGGACTACCATCTCCACGATGCGATGAGATTCATTCTCCATGATTAACCATACATGAATGATCATAAAGTGTATATATTGAATAATAAAGAAATATATGAAATAATAATTCTACTAGATTTATATATATATAAATATATATGTATTTCATCTATTTAGTTTCATTCAATTCAATAAGGAAACAAAAACAGCGTTCATGCGTACGTACGGCCTACCGTCTCCATGAACGGTGTATTTCATTCCTTTTATCAATCTATAATATATATGTATATGATGAATATATATTATATATAAATCATGTTTTAAATTCTGGAATTATGTAAATCAGGATATAAGTAATAATATCAAGAAACGACAAGTCGAAACACATACGATAAATGGAATGATTTTACCCAAAACGCTGCTTTAACTTTAATTTACAAAAGAACAGGTAATATAAAGTCATAAGTTAAACATATATGATATAATAACAATGAATATGAATTTTTAATAAGTCAATGACATTATTTAAATCATTATACAGGAGGTTCAGACACTTACGAAGCATATCGGTCCAAACATAAGGGAAAATATCACAATCTCATTTTATCCGAGATTGTTTATACTTTTGTATTTACTGGGATGTATTTTATCATCCACATCCATGTTTCCTCAATATGTAATATTATTTCCATCCACCTAAAATTGTTTAAATACAATTTTACCCTTCGGTGAGTTTTTAGTAAGAGATATGAAAGGAATCTTTTGTCGTTTTTCGTACGAGGTACTTTTTGACTTTTCCGACAAAAGTACGAGAAGAATGTTTTTTTAACTCATACGGCATGAATAGAATTTTAAAACATTATTTCCAAGATTCATCCTTTACAAGTTTTCAATTTTATTTTTAATCAACTTCTTTTAGTTTAGAATTGTATGACATGTTAAGAAAGGAAAAGTGTTTTGAGGTAGAAAGGATATTTTCCTCAAAAATGGAGTTCAAGTGTTTTATCAAAATTATTTTCCATCTAAGATAATATAGTGTTATGTTTCTATCCCTATTATTAAATGGATTTGATTATGTTGTGATGGAAATATTTTTATGAATTCTTTTATCTTATATGAATTGTTTTATGATGTCATGATGTTTAAGATTGCCATTTTTATTACATGGGTTATGCTATGATGTATGGCTTATGATTTTGTGGCACACATAAGAATGGTATCATTATGAGATGGGTGGGACCTATATCTCACTCCAATGCATTGGTTAAAGATTTTATATCTAATGAGATAGACCTGGCTGGAACAGCAGTTTAAACCGGTTCAGTGAAACAGGACTGAAACGAGGAATGAACTCGGTTCAGAAATGGACTTTGTCCACTAAGATAGTCTTGGAAATGAGTCTTGACTAATAAGAAAGGATTCTCTATGATTATGTGTGTATTCCACAAATCTTCATGTTTTAAGTTATGATTTTTTTTATTACATTTCACTACCATGATTTATCCCATGTTATGAAATTATATCTCTTTTATAGGGTATGATTTCCAAATTGTTATGTTCTTATGAATATGATGTGATTGATATTTCTTTTGTTTACCCTTACTGAGAATTTGATCTCACCCTTATATGTTTTCTTTTCCACATGATATAAAGAATGGTTTTAGGTTAGAAACAAAAGGGAAGATCTTTATAGGAGATGTTGAAGATCTTTCACCCCGATTAGAAATTATATTCGGAGTTTCCAAAGAAACTAAACTATTACGGTCCTTGTGTGTGTGTTTTTGTAATGTACTAAGTATTCCGAAAAAGTACTTTAATGTACATGTACGTCAATCTTAGGGTCTCTACAGCCATCACCCCTTCGGCCTACCCGGCCGCTGCCACACCCTTCCCGGTGCCCCCACGGCCTGTCCGGAACCCTGCTGGCGGCCCCGTAACCTGCCGGCCACTACCGTGCCTTACCTGGTGCACCCCCGGAAAGCACGCGCTCCTCACGGCCTACCCACTGGTCTCCTGACCAACATGACCTCCAGGGCTGAGTCACAAGAGTCGTTCCCCTCGCGGCGCTCGCTAAACCGGCCCCGGCCTTCAGGCCGAGCAACCTACGTGGCGACCTCCAGACCGAACCACCCTCGAAGTCCACTAGACTGAACCCAGCGTACCGGGTCAAAACATAGTGGGCTGACCCACCCAATGTGCTAGGTCAGACATAGCGAGTTGGATCGGGTTAAGCCAGACTATGTCGGCCCATATTGGTTCGGGCTGTGTCGGTTCGACCAGGTCAGATCAGTCCCGGGCCCACTACCCACCCCTGTACATTCTTTTGGACATATCTATGGCACCGAACATCTATTGGACGAACCATCAGTGGAGCCAGTATTCAAGGATCAAATTCATCCCTTTGAGAATACCCCACTAGAGTTCAGGGTATAGTTGAGATACTGTCAGGTTGGATCGTACATAAATCCAATCGTGCCCCCGTGACTAAAAGGCTAATAACTAACACACCAGGCGTCCGACTGATGTGGTGTCTGTTGCGTAGAGACCACTATGATGTGGCAGACATTTGAGATACATATACATGGGAATTAATTACAAATGGAGTATCGATCGGAATATTTTGCGGCATATCTTCCAGTGACGATCAAGAATTTCTGGGAGAACCTAGTAGCTGGATGAGACTTGACGACTAATAAACGATTCGACTCTGAGTGATTCAACTAGCCCAGTGGGGAGCACCTCTGTGTGAGCGCGGCAGACCCACGATGGAAAGTGCCTATGTGTGAGTGCGGAAGTCCCACGGTACTCGACACGTGGATTACCTCAGTAGGCTACCAGGGGAGCGCCTCTGTGTGATCCTAGTAGACCCACAGTGGAGAGCGCCTCTATGCGAGCACAGCAGATCCACGGTACTCGACCGGATGAGTACCTCAACAGTCTAAGTTAGTGGGAAGCTCTTCTGTGTGATGTGGAAGGCCCAATGTACACCATTGAGGAGGTGTTCTCTAGAATTTGATGGTTCATATTAATAAAAATCAATGTTTGACCTATGTCAATGACTTTTGTGTTTTCTCATGGTTGATATGGGTTACTAGATAACTTAGGTATATGTATGGGCATATACCTAAGTAATGGTTATCCATTGATTTCATACATTGTGGTTTATACTTGTAGAATTTTGTGAGACCTTGACTATCTCGGGGTGCCTACAGATTATATTTATACTCACCCCTACATGGGCTCTACCCGCACTTCGTTGTGTTGGATGCATATGATAGACAACACTGACTGAGGCGAAGTGTATCAGGACTAGACGGTACTCGGAGGATGACCACTCGTTGTGATGGCACACGGAGGAGACGGATAGACGAGAGTGTTGAGGAGGACATTTGTACCTACCCTTCAGGTAGGAACCATGGAGGATGACCCATTAGCTTCTTCACATTATTCAATTATACTTTCTTTCAACTGTACTTGTACTTTCTTGGTGGTCTTGTATTTTCGACCCCTTTTACATTCCAGAACATCTTTTGTATACAGTTATACATATTGTTTTGCTTCCAGTAGTGTTCTATGATGTGTTTGTTTACAATTATAATGCTAATGCCTTCCCAGTTTAGGGATTTACGCCTTTGGTGATAGTCTCCAACCCATGGCCTAGGGAAGGTAGGCTTGGGGTAGTCACGATAAGGGCCCCAGGGGACGAGTCGTGAAAAATTGTTATCAGAGGAGACGGTTCTACTGCAGAACATAAGATTATGATAATTCTTTTTTGTGAAGAAATATTGTCGATGGTACTGATTGTGGTTCTTATTTCAGGGAGTCCAGTGTTGGTGCGGCAGCAGAGGTATCCATACCACAGGACCCTGACTACTGATCTCCAACTCAGTGTCAAAAGACAGATTGCATGTGTGCTTTCAAAAGTTTTATATAAGTCAGCTCAACCAGGTCATCTCACCAGGTATTACTTTTGGCTGTGTCGCATGTTTTCATGATACCTCCATGTAGACATCCAGTTAGAGTTATGAGAGAGTACACAATGACGGACACCGAGTGATGAGGCTCTGGTGCAGTGCCCTCTTACTATGTTGCCACCATCGGGTCATGTACCAGGAGCACCACCACCCATTGAGCAGTAGATGCCACCAGCTGCACTAGCGGATAGTGCACGCTGAGTGAGCATGTTTCACGAGTTCCAACTACAGAGGCCTCCAAGGTTACGAGGAGAGAGAGATTTCCAAGCAGTAGAGGACTAGATGGAGGCGATTTCTAGAGTTCTCTTCCTCGTCGAGACACCAGTAGAGAAGACAGTGATCTTATCTACTAGTCTTTTTCATTGATTGACCTTGAGTATGGTCTACATAGTGATGATGCCTCGGTATGTGGTCCATTACCTGAGATAGTACCATCGGTTAGTGTATAAGCTATATCACTTCTTGTTGGTCAGCAGTTGCAACCGGCAGTTCCGGTATAGGAAACTTGTAGTATTAGTGCCTTAAACGGGTTTCAGCATCAGATACCCTTCAGGTTCCAAGGAGATCCCGACTCATAAACGGCTGAGGAAAGGCTTGAGGAGGTGGATGAGAGTTACCTAGATCTTCTACATCTTTGGTAGGACGATGTGTCAGTAGTTGTGTATTCATCGAGGCATACCGATCATTCATGGTACTCGATGAACACGGTACGATTAGTGCTTTAGGGCTCGAACATGTGATCATGGTGTACATAAAGGAAATATGAGCCATCACAGTTCCTCTATGCATTCATACTTATATTAGGATGCTAGAGAGATCCTTTGTGGATGAATGTTTTTTATTGAGCGGATAATTCCAGTGAATGTTAGAATTGGGAATTCGGGAATCCAGCGCCAGTCTTAGATACTTGAGCGTGTAAAAATGATTCGGGAAGAGGAAGTGTTCGGGACAGATGAATCTACAGGGTAGCATACGTAGAATGAGATCTAGGAGAGAAGTAGGAATTGGTGTACATTTGGACATGTTACAACCACCCCCTTATGTGGAACCCGTTAGGCTCAGGGAGCTTGAGTACATAGGAATAGAGTAGCTGCATGCGGTCAAGGAGTGCGAACCAAGGGCTCTAGGAATTATTCGAGGTATGGTCAATGTCTACTACTAGCTACTGTGACAATAGACACAGGTACCAATCATTACTTCCCACCACGAATCTCGTCTTAGACCTAGAGTTTTCGGTTAAACCGTAGACTTGACCCTCACGTCTGGAGATTTATTTGGGTGGAGACTCGATAATCACACTAACGTCGACAGTGTGATCTAACCCTTGAAGAGAGTGCTTCGGTTGGAGCCTCTTGGTCGAAATGTCGAGGCCTTACGACGTTAGTTTGGGTTTGGACTTGACATCAACAGTTCCCACTCAGATTGACTGTATTAGGAAAAGAGGTTGTGGTATGTCTACAACATTTGTTAGGGGTTTTCCTTGGTCGGCGAAAAAGAAACCCAGGTAGCAAATGTCAAACTCATGGATAGGAGGGTGCAACTGATCTCTCTTTAGTAGTCCAAACATACCCATGTGGCAGTAGGATTTTTGAGTTTTATGTTCCAAACATAATTGACACAACATGGGAAAATATTTTCAAAAGATGTTTCTACGATTACCCCCCCCCCCTAGGGGAAGGGACGTATGCTTTTGATGGAAACTACCAGAGGTTCGTTCCCTACATTTCAAGAGTTGCAGAACCACTATCAGCCTTGAAAAAAAATGGGAAACCCTTTGTGTGGTCGGAGAGTTGCCAAAATATATTTCAGGAGATGAGGAAGATGCTTACTAGTGCCCCCATCTTGAGGCTTCTAGAGGAAGGCATAGGATATGTAGTTTACTACGACGCATCAGGGACCAGACTCAGGTGTGTCCTAATGTAGGAGCGATTAGTGATCGCGTATGGTTCTCAAAATCTGAGACATCATGGGTAGAACTACGCTACCCATTACATGGAGTAAGAAGTAGTGGTCTTCACCTTGAATATTTGGCGACACTATCTAATGGGATTGTGTTTTACCATGTATTCTGATCGCAATAGTCTCAGGTATATCTTCTCTCAGAAAGACCTGAACCTAAGACAATGACTTTGTATTGAGTTCCTCCATTACTATGATTTCTATATGTTCTATTTTCTTGGAATTGGGAATGTTGTAGCAGATGCACTTAGCATGAGATCTGGAATATAGCTGTTAGGCGAGGCGATAGAGTAGATAGATGCATTACATAAATCATTTATGGATAGAGATAGTGGAGCCTTACTAAATTCTCGTATAGTAACTCCCACACTTCTTCAACAAGTCATAGAGGCACAACGTGGAGACGACGACTGTGAGACATGATGTGCTTAGATATCCACAGGGCAGGAATATGATTGATTTTATGAATGTGGGTAGCACGCCATCTTCTTCAGAGTACATACCTTGGTACCAGTAGATCTTCCTGAAGAATTGCTCAAGGAGTTACACACATCCCCTCTAACGGTACATCCAAGAGTGGTGAAGATGTACTCGGACCTTCGGCAAAAGCATTGGTGGCTAGGTATGTAGAATGCAGTAGCAGAGTTTTCCTCTCGATGCCTCCCTTGCAAGCAAGTGAAGGCGGAACACCAGGAACCAATAGTCATGGTACAACCTTTAGATGTCCCAGAGTGGAAGTGGGATATGATATACATGGACTTCCTGATGGGTCTTCCACGTACTTCCATGGGTCACGACTCGATTTGGGTGATTGTCGACCGACTCACCTATTCGGCCCACTTCCTACCGATCAGAGAGCGGGGTTCAGTAGGGAGATTGGGAAGCCTCAATGTGCTGGAGATTTTGCATTTACATAGAGTACCCTCTTCTATTGTCTCCGACATTGACACATGGTTTACTTCCAAGCTATGGAAGGGGTTGCTGGAGTATTTTGGGACACATCTTTTCTTGAGCACTGCCTTCCATTCTCAGACAGATGGTCAGAATGAGTGGACCATTCAGACCCTTGAGGACATGCTACGTGCATGTGTCCAAGAGTTTGGTCGCAAAATGTAGGATCACTTGCCTTTGATGGAGTTTTTGTATGACAGTAGATATCAGTCCACCATCGGGATGACACCTTTTCAGGCCTTGTATGGTCGACCTTGCAGATCACCACTATACTGGACAGACACAGGGGAGTCAGCTGTAGTGGGACCAGAGATGGTACGGGCTACCACAGAGATGGTGCAGATCATCTAGCAGCGGATGATGACTGCACAGAGTAGACATAAGTCGTATGCTGACAGGATATGGAGACCTCCAGATTTCGAGGATGGCGACCACGTCTTTTTACGTGTCTCACCTCGACACGGTCTACAGAGATTCGGTCGATGCGGTATGTTCTCTCTAAGATTTATGAGACCTTTCCATGTCCTCAGTGGAGTATGTGAGGTGTCCTACCACATGGCTCTTCCATCTCAGTTGCACCGGTTGCGTGACGTCTTCCACGTATCTCAGTTGAGGAGATACATGCACAACCCTTCCCACATCATCGACCCTGGAGAGCTGGAAATCGATGACATGGTGACTTTCACAGAGGTTCCCGTCAAGATTGAGGATCAACAGGAGTGGGTCCTTCTGGGATGGTCGATACCTTTGGTGCACGTTATCTGGTAGCATAGTAACCTCCAGGGGAGTACATGGGAGCGGGAGGCTCAAATTTGTGCTCAGTACCCCCACTTGTTCCCTTAGTTGTTTGTTGTGGCTTACGGGGATGTATATCCCTGATGTGGGGATAATGTAAAGACCTGAAATTTCAATGTATTTTTTATTTAAATAGAAATTTTATAGGTCTTCAAAATCTGACGGCGCGTGATTTCGAGCCTTAGAGTGCTCACAATGTTCCATTGAAGTTTTAGTTAATCTTTAGTTAATGTGCGTAAGATGTTTCCCTAAAAAGGTAGAATAAGTCTAAAATGGTAACTCAGATCAGAAATCTGAGGGCACCATTGCGCTCAGGATGGAGGGATTACCATTGGTGTGATTTAATATTAGTCAGTGCCGAGCTCCTATGAAAAAAAAACAAAAATTGCATAATTGTAAATAAAATAATTATATATGTTATTTTATTTTCCAAATGCTTATAACTCACAAAAAGTAACTTGGATTATAAATCTGAGACCAGTGCTAAAGTATTGATTGTATTCTTTCTTCCAAAAGATACTAACTATAGAGGGCGCAAGCCAACAGAGAAAGATAATTTTTGTCCGCAAATAAAATAATTAAGTGATAATTATATTATTGTAAAATTAATAACATCTAAATGGTAACATTGATTGAAAATTCGAGAGTACCGTTTGGTTAATTGGAGCGTGTTTCACCTTAGAAGAGCTTAACCTTGACCAGAGTGAGTTGAGGGTGACTGATAATAATTTTTCGATATTTTTTTCAGGTATGTTCAGTAAACGTGCGAGCAGCCTTTTGTAACTTCTGAAGCGGTGCTCGAAATTGAAATCCAAGGGCACCGTTGATCTTCCAATGCCGATGTTTTCCTTCCAAGAACTTCACCTTGACAGCAGTTGGTCGAGAAAAAATGTTAGTTTTTGGATTTTTATAAAAATAATAATAAAATAAAGTGTACACCACTTTATTTTATTTTAAGTTTCCATGTCAGTGGTTGTTAGTTAAAACCTCCAATTGGGAGTAGGAGGTGGGACTGCCAAACCATAACCTCCCATGAGAGGTTATGGTGGTGGTGCACACTCGAACATAACCTCCTACGAGAGGTTACGACGTGGGGACCACCCAAGATCAAAAACTCTCAATGCCCTTAATTAATTTCATGTGTCAACATAAAATTAAATTCTTTCAAATTAATTTTATGAGTCAACAAAAATTAAATGCTATCAATTATTTTTTTGTGTCAACATAAAATTAAATGCTATCAATTTTTATATGTTGTCTATATGGGGGAATCCTCTTGGAATCCTACCAATAATTAAGCCAACACACCTTTTAAATTGCGCCAATGCAATTTAATTTTCTTGAACCCACCTTTTTAAATTAAGTAAATGCATCCATGGAATTTAGGAAGGTTCCTAATAAATGAGCCTTCATAAATTCCACGATTGTTACATACCTCTCCCCCTCTCGTATATATGGGGAACTTGGAAGGAGGATTTGGGAAGGCTTCACCAAGCAATGAAATGCTGGAAAAGTGACGTGATGCCCAACACTTGGAGGATTAAGCCTTCTCCAACGAAGAACCATGAATTCCGACCTTCTTAGACTTCTTCCTCGGACACCTAGCGACATGGAGCGTCGTCAACAATCCAACACATCTTGGGTTTGGAAGTGCTTGGCAGACGAGACGAATGACGATCCTCTACATCTTCTTCCGCAACTCTGTCAACGAACGACGTTTTCTTTTTTGCACCAATTTCAACCAACTATGAGAATTTTAGGGGTTTACATTGGACTATGTATGATCCTTACCCATGTTCTTCATTTCTCTCAAAAACAAAGAACAAGGAATTTTTGTTCTTCATACTTATGAACCAATTGCTATCACCTATAAACGCGGAGGGTGTGGGCCAAACTAACATGGCCCAACTCCCTCCGCCGATCTTTTGTGATGTCTCTATGGAAAGACGATGAGACGACGACGACGAAGGTGGAAACGATGAAGTATGCGCTACCTGCAGCACCCGCGAATCATGTCATTCCTCCAAGGTAAACCGAAGCTTCTGGCCGAACACCGCCGGCCCTAGCGGTGCCCTGTCGGCACACCCGCGGCCTCCCAGCACCCTACTCGGCGTGCTGCCCACCTTCCTGTGGCTCCCGCTCCCAGTGCAGTGCCCTGCCGGCACCCCAACAGCATACCCGAGCCCTACTGTGCCTTACCTGGCGCACCCGCAGCCATCCAGGGCTCCGCACGGCCTACCCACTGGTCTTCTGACCGGCCCGAACTCCTGGACTGAGTCACCCGAGTTGCACCCCTTGTGGCGCTAGTCGAACCAGACTCGTCCTTCGGGCCAACCTGCCTACATGGAAACCTCCGGACTGAAGCTCCCTCATAGTCCATTGGGACCAGCCCAGCCGACCTGGCGAAAACATAGCGGGCTGCCCCCCCTAACAACCCAGGTTAGACCCTGCGAGTCGGACCAGGTCGACCGAGACCAGGTCGGCCCAGACTGGTTTGGGCCGAGTCGGTCCGACAGGGTGGGACTAGACTAGGGCCCACTAACAACCCCTCTACATTATTTTGGCAATATCGTTGGCACCAGACATCCGTTTGACGAACCATCAGTGGTGCCAGTATTCTTGGGGAGAATCTGTCCCATTGAGAATACCCCATTGGAGTTTGGGATATAGTTGAGATACGTTCAGGTTGGATCGTAAAGAAATCCAATCAGTCCTTCGAAATGAAAAGGCTAATAACTAACTGACCGGGCGTCGGATTGACGCACCGTCTATTGCGTTGAGACACCAATGACGTGGCGGACCATTGAGATACTTCTACAAGGGAATTCATGCTAGTTGGAGTTTCTACCAGTAGCTTGTGGAGAAGATCATCCAGAGACAAGAAAGAATTTGTACGGGAACCTTGTAGCTGGCTGTGACTTGACGAATACTGACCGATTCGACTCAGAGAAATTTGACTAGCCCAGTGGGGAGCGCCTCTGTATGATTGCGGCATACCCATGGTGGGGAGCACCTCGGTGTGAGCGCAGAAGACCCATGGTACTCGACATGTGGAGTACTTCAGCAGGCTATCAGGGGAGTGCCTTTGTGTGAGCGCAGTAGGCCCATGGTGGAGAGCGTCTATGTGTGAGAGAAAAATATCCATGGTACCCAATAGGAAGAGTACCTCAGAAATCAAAGTTAGTAGGAAGTGCCTATGTGTGACGAGACATGCCCACTGTACTCAATAGTGGAGGAGTTATCCAGTAGCTGAGAGTTAAGATTAATTAAAATCCTGGTTTGAGCTGAGTCAATGACTTTTGTTTTTTCCACATGATTGAGATGGGTTACTTGATAACATATGTATACGTATGAGAATATACCTAAGTAATGGCTATCTGTTGATTTCATACATTTTGGTTTATCTTTGATAAATTTTGTGAGACATTGAGGGCCTCAGGGTCCCTACTGAGTATTGTTATACTCACCCCTACACGGGGTAATCCCGCACCTCGTTGTCCTGGTTGCAGATGACCGATAGCGCTAATAGAGGCAGAGAGTACCAGGACTGGACAGTACCTAGTGCTGGACCACTCGATTTGACGGTATAGGAAGGAGACGAATGGAGGGGAGTCTGAGGAGGACATCTGTACCTACCCTTCAGGTAGGAACCCTAGAGGATGACCTAGTAGCTGCTTCACTTTCATCAGCGGTACTTGCATTCAGTTGTACATGTACTTTCCTATTGGGATTGAATTTCCAGCCCCTTTTACATTACAACAGTTCTTCTGTATACAATTTTACACAGTGTTTTGCATTTAGTTGTGTTCTTTGATGAGTTTTTTTATAGTAATAAAGGAAATTCCTACCCAGTGTAGGGATTTACACCTTCGGTGCTTATCGCCAACCCCTGGCCTATGGAAGGTGGGCTTGGGGTAGTCACGATACAGGCCCCAGGGGACAGGTCATGAAATTCCATTCAAACATTGTTCTCATCTGTTATGATTGGCATATTCACATCATTTTTAGATTCTGGATTGACATCAAATTTATTTTTGGAATTATTATCTTGTTAATTCATTGAGGATGTACTTTTTTCCTTTTCTAACAAAGATTATAATTTATGATTGAATTTTAATTTTTCATCCACATCAGATTTGGAGGGTAATTCTGATGAATATGATAAACACGATGACTATTTTAAAACTTATTTTCTTTTTCATCATCCTCTTTGTTATTTAGTTCACTTCCTATTATTCTTATTTAAATGAATATTATTATTTTTAACTTATTCATATTCTGCATCATCTCCTTAAAAACATCCATATCAACATATTTATAATGATCTTCATCAAATTATCATGATGTTCAAAAATTTCCTCTCCCTACTGACTATGGTTCTGATTCCATCTTATGTATATTTTGGAATGATTATTTTTCAAATATCATTCTTTTCCACATCTCTTCCACCAAAGGGATCTTAGTAGGGAAAACACATGTTCCATCAAAAACTAATATAGCTTCCAAATTTAATTGGTCAGTTCAAGATTTCAGAAACACATGATTTTCAAATCATTGTTATATAGGTTTTTAGAAATTATTAATTATATTGTATCATGTAATCTCTTTTTTTCATTATTTTTTCTGCATCATCCTCTAACTTATCTTGAGTCTAATTTTTGTTTTGTTATTTTTGATATAGGGTCAATTCAAAATTTCAGATCCCCTGGATTCTTCTCAGCCTTAGGACCCATCAACGTATTAAAATATTTTTCTCACATTTTTTTTTTCATCTACAATTTTCATGAGGCGATACTTCATCCTTTATCTTCTTTTTAGTATCACCTTAAATATTTCTTGATTATTGGGAATCAAAAAAATACCCATCATCATGTTCTACAAATTTATTGGACTTACTATTAAAATCCAATTTCATTCTCAACAGCATATTTTTACTTATGAATGAAATAATTTCCCCAGATGTATATGGTATATTTTCGACATCAAATATCCCCATACATATGACAATAATATTTCTATTTAATGATTAAAAAAATTATAATCATCATCTTTATAGAATTTGTTTTTATTTTTTTCACCATAACGATGATGAACATGACAAGACCAATCTACGTTATAACCAAATGATAATCTAAAAAACATCACAAATAATAAAAGTATCCCTATATGTATTCCTTTGGGTAAGATACCCTTTATCTCTGATGGTATGAATTTATAATCTAGAGTGATTTGAAGACCATTTCTAACTTTTTTCATCAAATAAAAATAGAGAGTCTAAAACCATTATTTTTTCAAAGTTATCAAGAATAATTGTAACTTATTAGAATCTAAATAGGTTTATACCTTCAATGAGACAACATCCATGTATATTACTATTATTTATGAAATATTTAGTCTCAAAAAAATATAATAAAAGTTATCCTTTATATTCCATATTCATTTAAATTTTTTTTAGATACATAGAATTATGAAACTACATCATGAATTAATAAATTAAAAAAATTTCTAGATTAACAAAATTGACTCCCTTTTAGGGAAAGAAATAGTTTTCTTTACTTTAGAATCATACTTTTCAAACTAACATCTAAATATTAAAAATTTCCAAAAAAACATTAAATTTAAAATATTCCTATGTAGATTCCATCTGAATTGGATCTATGACTTGGGATTTGAGGTAATGTAAACTTATCTTATTAATGAATATGATGGGTACAACAACTCAGTTATGAAAACTATGACAAATAGATGTGGGAAATGGTGTGAACCACCCTTATATAAGACATTATGGTGAAAGGTAAATAACCGCAATGAAACCAATGGTTAAGATTTAAACCTTTACTGATCATAAAGTGGATATTTAATACAAATTATTATTTAAAATAGTATTTTCACTCATGATTTTTTGATAAACTTATCAGAGTGAATTTAATTAAAAAATTAATATTTTTTTAAAACATATATAAAACTGAAAGTGAAAAAACAATAACTGTGAACTATATTAATGAAATAGTGTAAAATTTAAAGGAGTAGAGTATTACCATTAAGAGTGGAAATCATTAGTTGTATGTGTAACGTTTTTGTATTGGTACTTGTCACATAAAAATTTTCTGATAAATTTGAATTAAAATCTGATTCAATAGTTTTATAAAGAAAAAAATAATAGTTTGAATAAATAATATCAAATATTAATATTCTTTAATATGAAAAATTTTGTATCAAATTATGATTCATAATTTTTGTTTACAATTTTGGACTCAAGAAATTTCTATGAGATTTTATATATTGAAAATTTTATAAAAGCTTGATCTAGGAAAACACATTATGATAAGCTTTTTAAAATAATATATTGTTTTAAAAAATATAGGATTTATGAAAATTAAAATTTTTTTGAAAATCATTCATACATCCCAATGTAATGAAAAATCATAATGTTAATATATATATAAGAAATAACAATATAGGATAATTTAATTAACATTACTAATTCCGTGATTTTGTTTAATATATTCCAATCAACAAGAACGAAGGGGTATGGAAAAAATATCAGTATGTTGTAATTGCATTATAATGAATTGTAAAATTATAATTGTTTTATGTATGTCACCCTAATGGAAATTATGTCTTATAACTTTATTCTTATCACCTGATTTATTTTATCGGTGTTTACATATTTAATGGGAACATTTTTGATCAAAAATTATTTTAGTATTAGTAAAACACATATAATAGTTTGTGAGTGTGTGTTACATCCACAATACATGAGCAAAAATTTTTCTAGATTCCATATATTCAAAATTATCTATATAAAGTGTTACTGAGTGTTGTTTCTTAAATTTCCAAGAAACTAAATAATCTCTTTCAAAATGTCATGTTCTGCATGAAATTTTTATATAAATTCTAAATCCACCAATGCTGAGATTTGAAAAACATTTTATTTCAAAAACATATCTAGAATAACTGAAAAACCAAAATTTGATGTTCGAATAAGATAATGAAAAATAATCTCCCTAATGTTAAGATGGGAATATGTTGGATCAATTTGATATATTTCACTTAAAAATGAATAATCAAATGAATCTGGACAACAAGCTATTATCTAAAGTGAACATCATATCATACTATTAGAAACCTTTTGATTAAATTGTTTCCCAAACAAATCAAGATGTAATGTTTAAGAGATACCATTAAGAGTATTTATACTGATAGTTATGTTATATCAACCTTTCTAAAGAGGATATTTTTTATTCCTATGTTGATATATAAAAGAACATTCTAATTTTCGTGAAATTTCAAAAATAGAAATAAATGTTAACTCACCCATCATAAAAATTTCCATCTTATATTTCCAATGATCTGTATAGGAATCTATTATATATTTTTTGTAGAAGAAAAAATATTTTCTTCATTATAAACATGTAAAATCATAATATTTTTATTAATGTTTTTATAAAAATAATTCTATGTATAGCTCCCTTAACAAAATTGTTTTGTTACACAAATATATTTAACCTATTATTCCAATAATGTGGGAATTTTATAATTCCATTATGTTACTAGGAATTTTTATAATCATGTTTTTTTATATTTAATACTTGGGTTTTTATCAAGATTAACATCCTCCAAAAAAATCTACTATAAAAATCTCACTTTGCATCCACTAAAATAGTTTGAAATTACGGAATATTTCAAATGATAGAAGTATTCGAATACCCTCAAGTATTTCTACCATAGTGTATGTGTATTCATTATTTATTCAATAATTTTTTATATCCCCTATCAATATGCCTATATATATTTCTATCTATAATAAAATTTTCATCACATTTATTCCGAATACCTATTTTAATCTAATTATATATGTTTATGTAGGTTGTAAATCTATAGAACATTCATTATTAAATACAAAAACATTGATTTTATGTTATATTTCCTTAATCTAATCAGTCATTCCAAAATTCTTATCATTATTATTATGTTCAAATTATGATAGGAATGATTGATATTAAATATTATTTCTCTATGAATTTCAATCACTAACCAGTTGATCTACACCACCATTAATACATTATGATGGATTATTCCTAAGAATCAACTGAATTCTTGGGTTTTCAAAAGACTATTCATCAAAAAATTTATGAAAAACATCAGGAGTAGTAACATCAAAAACTAATTATTTGGTTATTTTATTATGAGAATAAAATTCTAAAATATATTCTTAAATTTTTTTAGAAATAAAATTAATGGATTTTATATAAGGTTTTCAGAAAATAAATGTTTCAATGTCATTAATAATTTATTGAAATATTTATTCAATATTAAAATAAATTTTATTAAAAACTGAATAGTCCATAGATGTAGTGGAATATATAAAAAATATTTCATCATTGTATTTGGGTGATAATTTTTTGTGATTATAAATTGTATTGAGGTTGAATACATTGTATCATGAATTATTAAAGAATGGAACCTTTTTTAATCGAATAAATAACTCGTTAGGTGTATTATTAAAACACATCTAATTAAAAGTCCATTTATAGTATATAAGGAAGTAATAAATTCTTCTTCCCAAAAAAATATAAAAAGTGTATTCAGAAAGCATAGTTCAAGATATTTCACAGATAATTATATTTCATCATTCAACTACACGATCATTCTATAGAGTTTTAGGTGGTTAAAATATATATTCAATGCATTTCTTGTGATTTTTTTTCAAAATTGGTATATAAAAATTATACACTTTAATCACATTAAATAGATATCTAGGAGATAATTATCTCATTTTTCTCATTGACTAAAACAGTTTTCAAATATATAAAGAATGAAAATGTTCATGATATAAAATAAACCCATGTTTATCTTATGTAATCATAAAATAAGTTATATATATAGTACTTTACACTAAAACAACTATTTTTTTGGAACAATGAATTCTATTGGCATTAATTATAAAGCATCAACAGTTGAACATTCACTAATACAGTTAAAACATGGCTTATGTTTCTTAACATATATACATGGATCAAAAAAATATAGAGTATCAATCATATGTTCTATTAGATACTTAAAAAGTCATTTCCTAAATCACAAATGTTATTTTTTTTATTTTTATGGTGACCTACCCAACTATTGGATAAACATGATAGGTCTCCTATTTCATGAAAACAAGGAGAGTCTTGTCTCATAATGTCTTTAATGTTTAGTGTAACAGACCAATATTTTTCAATGGAAATTCCTTGCTTATAAATACTTCATAATCACATTAAAACACAACATAATTAACAGAAAAGTGGTTTGTGACCCTTAAAACCTATGTTTGTCGCTTTTGTTATATGTACTTCAAAAATTTGACATACATGGTTGTGATGAGTAAGTTATTTGTAGACCAATAATGAGAACATAATTTTTGGTGAAAAGTAACCTATGCTTATTAATAGTAACATACGCTAATTAATAGAGGTATACAATAATGAATTTAACCTTACCCATGATAGTATATAAATAATATTCAAGTGATGGTATGATATTCCTATGCATTGGAATAAGTAAATAAATGTTTTAAGACTGTTTTTTATTACGATTATAATTAAATATTAAATTATTAATATTTATGAAATTATTTTTAAAAAATGTAATTCATATTTGGATTCTACATGTTGGAAATTTTTTGGGGTGAAGTTTTAGGATTTTCCTGAAATACATGAATTTTTTATGAATAGTGAAATAAAGTAAAATACAGTATATCAGTTAAATAAGATATTCATGATATCACAAGTGATGCAAGCCCACTTGATTCGAACAATCATGATAACATTACTATTCTTGGGAAAGGAGGACTCACTATTCCTTGTCTTGTGTGGAAATAATAAATTAATTAATTTTATACTAAGAAATCTCATCACCCCTCCACTATAAAACCCCCTCTCACTCCCTCTTCTCTTCACTCCTCTCACGCCTTTTGCCTTCTGCCAATTCGGTTCAAATACCCTCCCAACCTCTTTTCCCATGTCCAGAAAGCCATGGTCTCATAAAATGACTATAACCTCTCCCTTAATGATTCTCTCAAGGAAGCTTGGTTCATGAGGTACATTCCTCTTTTCAATTCTTTGTCTTTCTTTTCAATTTAATTTTTTTTCTGTTTCTATTACCCCTCTTTATCCAAATTTTATGATGAATCCAGTAACATATATGTGTTGTAATGTTTTCATGATAGTGGAATACATTATCATCATCTCTCCCTTTTACATTTGTTTATATTAGTAGCTAGAACACCATCAGAGATGCGTCAACTTTCCACATTCAAGGATGATGTGCTTTCAATCTCTATTATCATTCACAATTCTATTTACGAAACCATTATTGTTATCATTGAACCAGATTATTATTTATCTAATATAACCTCTATAAGATTCAGTAATGATTTTATACAAATGGTATTATGTTATAAAGAAAAATGAGTTTGTTGTAATCCAATCCCACAAATTAACAGAAACAATTACCATTAATGTTATATATAATAATTCATCCTCATTACATGTTACCAAGTTTTATAAATAAACAATAACTTGTATTTATGTTTATAAATAATATATAATTTCAATTTTTGTGATTTACATCCATTCCACAAACAAGTTAACAGAATATGAAAATAAAGAAAATGAACACTCAAGAACGATGAAATTCAAAACAATAAATTATCAGTAAATACATAAATGAAATAACTAGAATTATGATGCATGTATAATAGGTTCGTAAATCAGTTATTAATAAGTATAATTTCATATTCCATGAGCTTAGGTTCGAGAACAGAACACATTCTGAGTTAAGGTAAGGTTTTTCCGCCCGAACTTCCATTTTCATTCGGGTTACAGTCACTGTCTAATTAAATGAATGAATTTATTATACATTGTTATGTACTCCTCGTAAATTATATATGAGTATTATATATATGAAAACCAACCACAATCCTTCCCTATTTTAAGGAATGTTACATGTTGTAAAAGAAACTTTGAAAACTATTTCCAAAATACAAGCCCGATTAATGAGAATTTCCCAAATTCATATATATTTTCAAGGGAACTCTATAATCGGATTTTTAACAATTATCATTATAAAAAAACTCATTTTATTATTAAAATACCATCTTACTTAACTTTTGGTTTTATACAATGATTTTTCAAAAGGAAACTTCTTTTCAAAAAAAGAGAGTATTTATCTCAAGAATGCTAAATGATTTTATGAGAGTATATTCATTTGATTCAATACACTTGTTGATTCATATATATTATAGGGTTTAATAATTTATGTAGTCTTAAACAATATTTGAATTAATGTTTTATGACTAACCCAATTTTCGTTGATATATCATAAAACCATTCACCATATTACTCAGAATGGTTAGTGTTTTATGTTTAATGATTGGGGAAACATAGTTAAATTTCATATGATAGTTTCAATATGAATTTATATTTTGTTAATATTTATCCCCGCTCATATGAGAAATGCATCAGAATTATTATCTGATGGGAGAGGCCCGCTATAGCCCCCCGATTCATCAGTAGGTCTCATGAGACAAATAGACATGGAATTGGCTGAGGCCTTTCCCAATGTGACATATGGATTTTGGATGAGGCCTTAATCGTTTGATGTCTTGGCCGAGGCCCTGAAAAAATGTTTCAGAATGTATGGAATATGCACTTTTCTGATTATGATGATATTAATTGAATTTTCATGTGGTTATTTGACTAGTAGAATGCCCATGATTATGTTATATTATGGAAATATTTACTCAGCTCATATTCCTACGATTTTATGTTCTAATTTATTTTTAAAGGCATGTAATTTCAATTATTCCGCATGTATGATGTTTATATAATCATCCCTAGTATTGCATACTCATACTGAGTAATTGATCTCAACCCTTTTATATGTTTCAGTTCCACAGGGCATGAAAAATTAATTTTTGAATGACTTACAAGCATAATCTAGGAGTCATGGATGCTTCTAGTGGGATAAATTATTGTTGCTTTTCCATCATGATGTAGTGATAAATTTATTTATGTATCTTGTATCAAATAATACTAAATTACTCAGTCCATCAGGATGCTTATTTATTTTTTCTATGCAAATAAGGCACCATCTCTGAGCAACCGGGGTCGGGTCCTTACATTTAGTGTGTAAACATTCTTATGATTAGTCAAGAATTAATAATTTCATCATTGGAAATATGTATAATAAATTTACCCACCCAAATATTCGCCAATAATACTTCAAAAATAATTTAATTATACATATAATATTTTGATAAATAACTAAATGAAATTCCACATTTGAAATAATAAATTTTTCAAGATGTACAATGTTACCAATACCAATGATTTCTCCTTGAGAATTATCTTTAAAAGTATCATTGGAACCTTTCTTCCAGACTATCTTCATAATTAAAATTTTTTTCCAATCATGATCATATAAAATTTATTATCCATGTACGAATTTTGTTTTTGTTTTTGTTATGTTATTTCTCTTCATAAAATTAGGAAGGATATTTTTTTAAAATTAATACCTCTTGGATTCATTATTTTTAGAAAATAGAATTTTAGGTAACCATATTCTTCAGATTTTGTATTGGGAAAATTTCACTTACATAGAAAGAATAATACTTATAAAATCCCAAATATTTCACACATATCAAATAAATTTTTTTCTTTCAGTTCCCAACACATTTAATGTTTATAAAAAATGGGAAATTTTAGGAACAAACTGATGATAAATAAAACATGGTTCTTATTGATAAAACTCATCCCAATATTAACACTATATTTATAAAATTTAATAAAAATTTATTGTGGTACACATTACCAATGGTAAGCATGGAACCATTTTTATTTAATCAATAAGCATTGGATTTTAGTTTTATAAACACATTCATATCCTATTGGGTAATAGTTTTGTAATAATGTTTTTATCATAAATCATTTTTCTAAGAAAAAATATTATTGAGATATTTTGAAATATTATCTTATTCAATAAACTATTTCTAAAAATCATTTTTAATATATGATATATAATTATTTAAAATGATTATTATCACCTCTTCAAGAGAACATTTGGCTTTATAATTATCAGGTTTTTTACAAATCATGTAATTCTCATTATTAACTAATTTTACATATCTGAAAAAATATTCACAACTTGGTAAAGTAAAATCATAACTAGTTAGGGAATATTCATCATAAAAAAAAATTCTCACTAATAGTTTTAGGATAATATTATTTTCATTAAAAATGTGTAATTCACTAAATAATATATAAATTATCCATGAGACAATGATTTACCATGGTTAAATCATCAAAAGACAAATATTTATTTTTCCATTTCTTTCGTTATTAAAATAATTTTCAGTTGATTATACCCAACTATAACACCATTTTTAATCCTTTCAAAATATTATCCCTTTATACTTTTAGTATGTCATGTAATTTCTATATCAATTTCTTTCATTTCTATCTTTTTATTTCAAAATTGGACAATCAAGTCGGATATGAAAATATTTATTACATTCATAGCAAGTGAACACTAAATAATTCGTAAAAAAATTCTTTATCCACATTATAATATCGTCAATGAAAATAATTCGTTCCAACTATCATTTATATAATTTTAAAAATATTATCTAACTCATATTTTTATTGTGGTAATGAACTTTAATTAGATAACACTTCATTCGCCAGTGACTATAATTTAGTAGTTATAGATGATTTTATAGAAATAAAAATTCTACACTTTATCTTGTATGATTTATCAAAATATATTTAATTTCTTACCCCATATTTTATGAGAGTACAAATCAAAACATCATGATTACATTTATTAATATTTTTTTATTAGAAACACAAGTTCTTTTTTATTCTCATTCATTAAGAATTATGCTAATTATATTCTCAAAAAATATTTCATCATCATGACCTTTATCACCAAGAGATTGTAAAAAATTTATAATTTTCATAAATATATGATTCATCATGGAAACTAATTCACTTAATCAAAAATCTAAATATTGGTATCCGGCTTCATGAATGGCTCATCTTATTTCTATAACATTATATGAAAAAAAAATTGTTACATACAATTTCATCCAAATACTGTTTACAGCTTCATATGATGGTATATGACTGTAGATACTCCTTTTAATATAACATAACAATGCATTTTTGAATGTCTTGTACAATTTATAGGTCATCTTGTTAGAATTTTTAAACGAAAAAACATATTTATCCTTAATCATGTACATTCCCATACACATTTGGAAGTTATTAACTTCACTATTTATTAAAAATGTTTTCATTCTATCTCCCCAATACATATTGTCATCCCCATTAAATATTGGTGTTCTACTAGGATTTATATTATCAGGATATAATATATTCATAACCAGCATCCTAAAAAACATAAATTGTTTTCTATAAATACACACTAGTGTAACAATGTTATTTAAAATAATTGTCCAAAAATATGTAAAAAATATACAGTACATAATATAATTTAGATATCCACAAGTATATATGTATTATAAGCTCTTTTGATTACAATTTTAGGATCATATGTGTACTTTTAAGGGATATTCATAAAAGGGTGTGCGGGGGAAATTTATTTTATAACAGTTGACACAAGAAAACATGTCCCCAAAATTTTCCAAAGGTTCCCATAAATGATACAAGAGTGTATCCTGTTTCGTAGGCTTTGATTTGATAGGTCGTAGAGCTCGAATAGAGATACAGATTAGGAGTTATGGATATTCAAAGTTGGGCGGGAAAACTTGTTCGTAGAGCCCATTCGTGAAGCACCCTCTACCGCGGAGCAAGGAGGAGGGATGCTCCGTGAACCCCTTTGACATTCGCGTACCCACCACAGAGTAAGGAGGCGGGATGCTTAGTGAACTGATTTTATGTTCGTGAACCCACCGTAGAGCAAGGAGGCGGGATGCACCGAAAATCTGTTTGACATTCTTGAACCTGCCGCAAAGCAAGCTCTGTCTTCTCCTCGAGCAAGATATTCATTGCGATGAATCTTTCCTATAATACCAGGCTCCCCCAAAACCCAACAGTTGGTGACTCTACACCTTCGATGGATGATCTCCCATTTCGTAGAGCTCGGATTTCCACCGTGAAGCGGCTCTGTAAGTCAATGCTCCTCAAGTATCTTCCTTCGCGAAGCTTCTTCGTGAGTCCATGCTCCCTAAGTAGCTTCCTTCACGAAATTTCTCCACAAGTCCATGATCCTCGAACAACATCCTTTACAAAGCTGCTATGTGATTCCACGCTCCGCAAGAACCTTTCCTCCGCAAAGCTTCTCCGTGAGACCCCATGCTCCATGAGCCCCTTTGCTCAACCAAGCCACTTCACAAAGACATATCCTCTGCGAAGCTCAAACTTTCAAGCCCATGATCCAAACCGCAGAGGATGCACCCCTCCCCTCCACTCGTTTCAATCTCATTGCTACCATCACTGACCCCTATGGAAAATGGAGAGTCACACAATGAACATTTCGGGTGGGGACATTGACAATTTCCATTGTGCACTTATATGTAGCTGCCTTCCACCTATGGTATACTATGATTTGAGATACTCCTATTCACACAATGAAACCCTATGAGTCATCATATTCCTCTTGGTATGTTTCTTATGTCGTGAGTTGAGATTCTCATTGTCAATTCCTCCCCTAGTACCTTAAGTTGAACCATTCCTCGAGCAACTCTTATGAACCCCATCACCTGACTCCTATGCCGGGATAAACCAGAGAGGGCCGACCTTGTGTAAGTCCCAACACCAACTATTGTTAGGAGCCTTATTCCTAATAGTAATATCTACATGACTATAAACTGTAGTAATCTCTATATGAAAAACATAGGATGCCTCATACTCAATATAATAGATGCCTTGTGCACCAAGCATACGATGCCAACAGTCCTCTCTACATGACTATAAACTGTAGGATTCCCTATGTTACAAATATAGGATGCCTCTTACTCTAAACGATAGATGTCTTGTGTGCCAAGCATAAGATTTCAGCAGTCCTCTCTACGTGACTTTAAACATTAGTACACCGTATGTTCCAATATAGGATGCCTCTTTCTTTATAAGAGAGATGCCTTAGCTCCAAGCATAAGATGCTAACAGTCCTCTCTAATTGACTATAAACTTTTTTACACCCAATTATCTAATCATAGGTTTCCTCTTGATCAAAAAACGTGGTACCTTATGCCCAAACTGTAAGATGCCTACATTCCTACCTACAAGACTATAAACTATAGTTCACCATGTGTTCCAAACATAGGATGCCTCTTTCTCCAAACCATTGATGCCTCATGCGCCATGCATAGGATGCAAAGATTCCTCTCTACATGACTATAAATTGCGTCACACCGAATGTGCCAAACATAGTACACCACTTGCTCCAAACAAGATACTCCTTTTGCTCCTAGCATAAGATGCCTCATGCCAGGATTATAGTGGCGTAATTTCAAGAGAATTGGAATCCTTTTAAAAATTCCATCCCTCCACCAAACGATTTGCGTGACATTCATTCATATCATCATTCTCTTCCATGTCTAATGGGACCCCCTAAAAGCATTGTCCCATGCCGCATCGGCTAACCTACTATCCTAGGACAATTCTCGTGAAGACTTTGGATGACACATTGAGTAAGGTCCTATGTTTCGAACATGGTCAACATTTGACCTTCATTATTAAAGCATAAACTTTACAACACCCTATTATTCAAACAAATGATGTCTCTTGATCCATACATGATATTCCTTATTCGCTAAGCGTAATATGCCAATAGTCAAATCTACAGGACAATAAACTGTAGTGAAACCTGTGTTCAAAACATAGGATGCCTCTTTCTCCAAAAAAGAGATTCCTCATGCGCCAAGAATATGATGTTAATTTTCCTATTTACATGAATAAAAAATGTAACACACCCTATGTTTCAAACATATGAGACCCCTTTCTCCAAAAAATATATTCCTTATGCTTTAAGAATAAGATGCCTCATGCCATGATTATAGTTGTGTAAGTTCCAGAGCATTGGAATCCAATCAAACATTCCATCACTCTAACTCACGCATTGCATGTCCTTCATTTGGATCTTCATCCTCTTCCATGTTTGAAGCGACCCACTTGAGGCCTGGTCCCATGCCGCATTGGCTCACCCTTCGTCCTAGGCCAATGCCCCGGAAGAGTTTGGACGACACGCTGAGTTAGTACCGGTGTTTCGAACAAGGTCAATAGACGACCATCATTTGATAGTTCCCATTTCAGGATAACACGATATGGATGATGTGTTTAGAACATGGTCAACAATTATCCTTCATTGCCACGCCACCATCACCACATTCTGAATTTCGGCATGTGATTCACAATTTTCATCTCCCTTTGTTCGGACTGATTCCAATACCCTTGGCATTATCCCACCTGTGCACTAGTGTATAGGTGAAGGCCTAAACCCACTTGTGGGTTGGGACACCCTCATGGCCAGACATGAAGAAGGAACCTGAGAGATTCTGTGTGTAATCCCATTGACCATTGTCGCCCCATAGCATCCCACAAGAAACTTCTTTGCGTAATCCCCATTCTCCATTTCTGCTCCAAAGCGACACCAGAGCAGCTTCTGGGCGTAAGCCCCAACGACCATCACTGCTTCATAGTGTCACCCATATAGCTTCCTTGTGTATGCCCCATGCACCATCACCTCTCCATAGCGGTACCTGGACAACTTACTTGTGAAAGACCCAAGAACCATTTCTGCTCTATAGAGACACCCGGGTTGCTTACTTGTGTAATCCACATACACCCTCACTACTCTATAGCGGCACCCATGCAGCTTTCTTGCGTATTCCCCATGCACCATCGCCGCTCTATAGCGTCACACGATAAGTTTCACTTTGTAAGCCCCATTCTCCATCGTCTCCCCATAGCGGCACTCATGCAGCTTCTGTGCGTAAGCCCCATCGACCATTTCCACCCCATAGCGGCACCCATGCATCTTCTTTGAGTAATCCACATTCTCCACTGTCACTCCATAGAGACACATGGGTATCTTCCTTGGGTACGCCCCATGCTCCTCTACCACTCCATAGCGGCACCCGGGTAGCTTCCATGTGTATGCCCCATTAACCACTAGTTCTCTATAGTGGCACATGGGTGGCTTCCTTGCATAAGCCCCATTCACCACATCCACTCCATAGCGTCACACTAGAATCTTCCTAGAGTAAGCCACATGCACCACTTCCACTCCATTGTATCACCCGAAAAACTTCCTTGCATAAGCCTCATTATCCACTGCCAATCCATAGCTACAGAATGGAAACTTCCTTGCGAAATCCCTATTCACCATATCCGCTCCATAGAGGAACCGGTGAAACTTCCTTTCGTAAGCCCCATTCACCATTTCCACTGTATAGCAGAACCCGGGAAGCTTCCTTGGGAATGGCCCATTCACCACCCTTCATGTTTGCACCTTTGCGATGTGATCATCAGGTCCTTTGTACCTCTTGTTTCTCAAACTGAGCACAACTCACGTGGGCTTAGAGTAATGATCAACCATGACATCCTCTCTGGGTATCATAGAGTGTATGCCCCACACCCATCCCGAACAATGTGGAAATTGATCTTTTCCAAGGAAAAGTGTGTAGAAAGCCTCCCCAATATTCAATACCAACAACCATTGGTCCTGACCATCTTCATGTCAGTTCTTACGCCTCCAAAACTAAGTGGTCTTTGATCCATGCCAAGGAATGTTAAGAAGGATGCATCCCTGAGGTTCAAGCCCACCATCCATTTGTTCCAACCATCTTCACATCAGTTCCCACTCATCCTGAACTACGTGGACATTGATCGTTTCCAAAGAAAGGTATGTAGGAAGCCTCCATAAGGTTCAAGTCCAACACCCATTAGTCTTGACCTTCTTCATGTCGGCTCATCAACCCTATTCCCTAACTACGTGGTCCCGGATCCTTGCCATGGAATGAAATGTAAGAAGCCTCCCTGTGGTTCAAGCCCAACATCCATTTATATCGCCCATCATCATGTCGGCTCATAAACATCCATACTAAACTACATGGTATTTGATCCTTACCAATGTAAGGTATGTAAGAAGCCTCCCTAATGTTCAAGCCCACCAACCATTGGTTCTGACAACCTTTGTCCTGCATTACGTTAAAATGTATGCCCCATTTTCGTCATTCATGATGTTAAACTGCATTCACCATCTAGCAGTGCATCGTAGGGACCCAATCTAGCTATAATTTGTTGCGACCCCATCCTACGGTAAGCCCTTTCGACCCCTATAAAGTTGTAAGACGTTGTGACCCCCATCCAACAGTAAGACATTGCAACCCCATTTCAATAGTAATCTATTGTCATCCCCATCGGGAGGTTAGCCTTTGTCAACCCCATTCAACGGTATGCCATTGTTGTCCCCAATCATTGGTAAATCGTCATCAGATGAACTACGTGGACACTGATTCCCTAACAAGGGGATACATAGGAGGCTTCTATGAGGTTCAAGACCATCAACCATGTTTCATCCTGGTATATCCCTTGAACCCATGTGTCCAAAAAGATCATGCCCCAACCTGGAGGATATAATTCCTCCAGATCCCATTTATGTGTCCATTCTCCCGGATCGCCTCCTCAGGTGTCCCATCGTCCCACCGAACTACGATGACATTGATTACCTACCACAGGGATATATAAGAAGTCTCTTCGATGCTCAATCCCAACACTACTATCTCCTTCACGATGGTTCCATATCATTCCCCATCCACATCATTAAACACTCCATCATCCATCCTGAATCTTACCTGGTCCACCACATCCCGATGAGATCATTCCATTCATCCCAGCGCAGGTCATTGAAATACCTGGGAAGCTAACCATTCATAATCCCCACTCAATCCATAACCATCCACCCAAGAGTATCCCTCTTTCGGTGGGATGATATACATGTATAACCCCAATCATGTATTCTGGTTGTTTCCCTCAGTATACAACCTGTTTCAACACCCCTTTGAATTAAATGGGTTTTGATCCCTGTCATCTACATAGGGTACATAGAAAACCTCCATGAGGTTCAATCCCAGACAATGGAAAACCTTGTTGTCCCCCATTCTAGGGTGCACTCTCCCTGATCCTCCCTCAGTGGTATTCTGATCATCCATTACAGTGTGACAACTCCCCTCCATGGGACGCACCACCTCAGATCTGTGCTTGTTTGGCATTCTAATCCATGCATCTTCCCGGTGTTCCCTCCTAGGGATGTACCAGTTTTATCCGTCTCTATGGGGTGTCCCGATCAGTCAAATCCATATCGAAAAGACGTTAAATTCACGAACTACCTTGTGTTAAAAATGAGATACTTGAGGAAAATATTGGAAGACATGCCTTTGGTTCAGCTATCTTCGCTAGAAGTTAAACTCATGCCATAGCCCATGTTCAACTTGGGAAACTGATGAAAACCTGAGAGACATGCCTCCAGAATTAGATACCCAGCACCTGACGTGGGCTGCCTTGGGTTGTGCACCCTTGAGATACCCTCTTATGTGGATGCATAAAGATTCTTTAATGTCCACACATCCAGAGATGCCCTGGCATGCCTGATGTTACCGTCAACTCCGACGGAAGGTTGATACCATGTTAAGACCCCATGGAATGTCACGAAAGAAGTATTATAAGTAACCGATATCAAAAAAGATATGTCCCAATGAACAAGATTCATGAACCATGACATAATCTTTAAGGGAGACGCATACTAGGTGAGGATTTCCCATGAGGAATCCACGGAAGGAACCAATGACATCCCACCATATCGTTTCGATCAAGGAGCAAACATCCATGAATAAGTGACGAATGTTGCCTGCCTTTGGAAAGTTGGAATTCAAGGTGAGAGGTGTGTATCTTTCATGGACAGATGCGCTGTCCTCGACGAAAGCATCGAAAACTATAACCATTAAACAAAACAACACAAAAAGACTATTTAATTATATTTATCAGACTCATACATAGACTGATAATCAGAGTAAACAATCATAATATTAATATATCCAATTAAATCAATGTATATTTTTACCGTATTCAAAGTTTTACTAAAAATAAAATAATATAGAAGGATAAGTTTGATGGAAAACATTCAATTTCACACACAATCTTACAGAAAATTGTAAAAAATTTACATAGAAAGTAACCAGTAAGAATGAATTTCAAGATATGTTAACATTATTAAAAAAAATTAACCTTATCTGTAAGGTATTATATAAACTTGACTTAATGTATCTACAATTGTATACATATTATAAATTTTGTATTTCTACACATGGAATGACACTGATATGAATATAAGAATAAGACTTGTCATCATATCCCTATAATCCCTCAATACGGTGATTGGAGTATGTATTCATATAGCCCTAAAACTTCAATATGATATATCAGATTCACCGTCTTCATATCCATAGATTCCATTGATCGAAACAATGATCCAATGTAGTATATAAACTTAATAGTTCTAAAATAATCATCCCTAAGAAGGATTCAATGGACTGAATACTCTCTAAATTTTTACAATGACAACGAACAATATGTTCGTTCAGGTAAAACATTAGAAGGCCTGATTTTAGAATGGTATTAGTTCATATCTCTTCAAATGATCCACTATATATTAGATATGATCCCATAGTCATATTTACGAGTTTGTTGTAATGAACTCAGAAACATTGCGCCTGAAAACTCACAATTTTAAATCATAAATGAATTTCAATCTTTTTTTAGCACCATTATAATCCTAAAAGGATTACATATGATTGAAATAAATCTTATATATTCCCATTATAATAATAAGATAGTCTGGTGAACATTATTTAAATTTTTAAATATGATAATACATATGAGGACCTATCAGAATTTTTATGTACAGGAATTATTCTGATAGTCATGATTGTTGATTGTATGAGAGAAAGTAGATAATTATAACTCCTATTCTGATTAAAAGAATGTACGGTAGATCAGAAGATACACAATATGATAATTGTAATGAATATTGATTGGAATAAATTCATAATACATTAGAACTTATTCAATGTTCGGTAAAAGATAATGTTTTCTATATAAACATATAGAATAGTTGGTAGATAAAATTTTAGTAAAACATGATTTAGGAATGTTTTGTGATTTCAAAAAACAAAAAATGGATGAATAATAGCGAAACCATTTGACATGACCCAAGGTGAAGGAAATAAATCTAGATGGGTCAAATTACACTTCAGTAAATCTCATAGACCGTAAACTTATTGTCTTTTTTTGAACTATCCCCACCCATGTAAGGGTGTAAGACATTTAATGGATGGGATCAGGGCTTTTGAAACCCATCATTCAGGTGGTCTTGACTCTCCCAGTTGTTGGTACTATGAATGACTATCATTTAGTTCATCCATAAGATGATGAACTACATCATAATGGTCCCCAAATAATTACATTAGTCGATAGAGAGATAATAAATCGTGATAAAACACTCCAATTCACTGATGGTCCTTTATGTGAAATATACTAATCTATCATCCACCATGTCCATAAACCTAGAATCTCCCATACCATATTTGAAAAAAAAACATTTTGACCCTCAAAATAGCTTATTAGGGGAGCTACAACATTATAAAAATATTTTTATTTTAGGGAATTAATGTTAGGATATACATTATCTACAATAATATGTGTTAACTGTTGATTCAATGAGATTTGTAATCACCTGCACCACATGAGTGAGGGGATGTGGGATATTAGTTGAGTATAAGAATCCACAAGGCTATGATTTTTATGGATCCAAAATAATTAAATATGATTCTATTTAGAGTTGATGTATTATATGCATTTCAAGTGAATACATTGTATCATCCTAGGACTTTATCAGTCTCCTTCATCTTGTGTAATGCCATTACCCCAGAAGGCCAAATTTGGTGCTTTATTTTAATACATTCACATAGATACAAGTGCCAAAACCCATATCACCAATTATAGAGGTATTGGAAAATAGATTGCTTATATGAACATTACAATACAATTCAAAATATAAAATACTATATAAGGAATCCTTTACAACATCATGATTCTAATATAAAATACCCCACATATCAGTCATAATATACATATTCATATCCCATGAAAAATGAAACATAAGAATTGGATGAGATTAGATTCCCGATAATGGTTAATAATATATTGAAATATATAATAAATATGAATATTCTCTTAAGGAAATGTATATTACAGATACAAAAGTCATTCAAACACAATAATTATCACATTAATGAGAGAATAAAAAAATAATTTCACATAAAAAATCACATGGATATTATACTAGTCAAACAATAACATTTATTATTTATAAATAATATCATAATAAGGGAATTTATTATTTCTGAAAACAAAACTACATCGTCGACACCACATGCCCAGACCATATATAAACAGGTAAGGTGTTAGTCAAAATACAAAGTAGTTTCTATCATGATAACTATTGATTCACCGAATGGAATTCATTAACCATTTCTAAATCCATAGGAATTTAATTAACCGATACCCAACACATATGGATTTCATTAACAAGTCCACAAGAAATCAGTTACTAAGTCTAATGCATTTCTTGTATGCAAAGGTTGAAATATAACTAACATAAAACCTCATATAAAAACTAGCTTATGAAATGTTAACAAATAAACCATAAACAATGAATGGTATCAATATATAATATTCATAGTCAAATATATCATCAACCCATCAATAATATTCAGAGATTGAATCACAGGAAATTAAACTCAATAAAACATAAAATAAATCAAAGGCTGAGGAAATAGATGAAAATAATCTAATAAAATAAGTTTATCTTCTTACGATAAATATCCCATTTTATTGAAAATATTTTATTAAGGGAGAAAAAATTTATGAG
Organism: Viscum album; assembly: GCA_963277665.1. Classification (NCBI taxonomy): domain Eukaryota; kingdom Viridiplantae; phylum Streptophyta; class Magnoliopsida; order Santalales; family Viscaceae; genus Viscum; species Viscum album. The sequence goes on along the minus strand of OY728140.1, from coordinate 1,015,958,679 downwards.
AATAAAATTTTCTAAGAAATAATCTTATAATATTATCATGTAAGCATTGAATATTCTGTATTGGTTAAAAAATAGTCCTTCGTTATTTTTTCAAAAATGTCATAATGTACCTCGTTTGGAAAATGAATGAAAGTTTCCTTCTAAATAGATTTATAAAAAATCAAACATGGATAAACATAACATAAAAAAATTAAGGAATAATATTAATATTTTGAAATAAATTTTTAGGAATGATTGACATTGATGATAAATATTCCCTAGTTGACACTTTTATAAAACTAATATCAGTTAATAAAGAGATTAATAAATTTACACTTACAAAAACGTTAAAAAAAATTGGAATAAATTTGAATGAAATTTAAAATAGAAATAAAATTTACATTATAATCCTCTATATCCATATAAATAAATTTGTATCATAAAATCAAAATACTGACATGGGGGAAGGATTAATGCTTTAAAACATTCAATGTATCCCATAATACGTTGATCATTTAAGTCATAAGATTAATGAAATAATTTTATTTATTAAAAAACTAAATTTGTTGATAATATAGAAATTAATTATATCATAATTAATGGTGGATATATATACACATCGTAAAATATGGTTAGCGTATAACATAAAACAATGCCTCTATGAAAGTATATTTAGAGAAAATACATTACCTTGTACATTTCATTAGTTATGGATGTGTTAACCTCTTGTATAATGGTTAATAAATAATATTCTTTTATAAAATAACAATATCAATATTTATAATATCATATATGGTTCTCCTAAATCATTTTGTTAACAATATTTCATTATTACCATTGTTTCAGTTGTTAACATCTTCGTTTTCCATTGCATATTTTGTCATGTAATCAATGATTTTTATGAATATGTTATTATTTATTCATGTAATGAATGATATTATGTTCATATATATTATATTTTCAGATCATATTATTTTATTAATCATTCTTGAATGATTAATTTGGAGAATGAGTTCCATAACATTGTAGAGAGGGTTGATCGTACGTATACACAATCGATGATTTCATTCAATTAATGGTTAAATGGTATATAATTGGACGGTATATTATTTCTAAATAATATTTTTCGCATCTTATTAATTATTGTTTTCCATTATATTCATCCTTATACCCGTACAAATAAGGTAGTGATGTAAATAAATTACACTATAGTATGGAGATTGTATGTCATATATAATCATGCATGGAGACATTATTTTTTATAAGATCGATAAAAAGGGACATGGGTGTTCCATAATGTTAATAAAATGTCAGTATATATATTATAAAGTATTTATAATTTTATTATGGAAACATCATATATAGATGAAGAATATGAAGAAAATTAATTGAATTTAATTGGTAAAACAATTACCTCTTATTCAGTGCACATCCTTTGGATATACTATTAGTGACATTAGGGTTGATCTTCTTGGAATAAATAGAACCTCCAAAACACAAACAAAAATTTTAATATTCAAATAGTTTATCAGTTGGTTGAGATATTAATCTAAATATGGTATTAGCAAGTGAGGATGTAGGGTCCTTTTTATTGGATATGGAAGGGCTGGTCATGGAATGCTTTAAAATAATAAATTAATATAATTTGATTTTTGATTTTAAATATATCCAATGAAATTTATTTAGTGGCTAATATGATTATGAGTCAAAATCCAACCAACGAATAATTTTTTTAGATTTTTATGTCCCAAAATATAAATTATATTTTAGATTTACCCCATAATTAAACCCTTTAACTCATATCATGATAAATTCTATTTTTATTATTAGGGTTAATATTGTCACTATAAAATTTCAGATTAACCCCAAGTGGATCATTAATTAAATATTTAAACCCATTCTATTCATTTGGATGAAATTAATTTTTTTAGTATTTTAATATTATTAATTAAATTATTAGTTATTTTAATGATACATTTCTGTAAATTTTGATAATATTTATTAATTTCAATTCAAATAGTATCAAAGAGACAAGACAACTTCAAATAATAACATATCATACATATATAGTCTATATTTTCTATACAATATTTGGTTTTCATTGATTATTTAAAATTATATTTATTATATTATTTTTAAAATCAATTATTTAATATTTCTTTTAGCGGGACAATTACCATATAAATATTTTAATGCCATTAATTTAAATATTTATTAACTAAAAATTGAAAATAAATTATCTTGATGAATTTAAAATTATTATATTATTAATTAATATATATATTTTTATTTATCAAATGTATAACATTTTTCTAAAATGATTAGTTAATAAATGTGTGTTTGTTATTTTTAACTCTAATTAATATAAAATATAATAATGGTCATAATATAAGATATGTGTCTTAAAAAGTATCATAAATTTGTCTACGGTTGACCCTAGTCTATAAAGACTTATCCAATAATATTATGAGAACTGTTACAGTGATTTTATGATATTATAATATTATCATTAACATTAGTTACTCTATTAACCGGTAACCATGCTAAAAATAAAAAATTATTTATGTTACTATTTATAAAAACATTAATTTGATCCTATTATACACTAAGAATAGTACTAATTACAATTTGGTTGATAAATTTATCCAAATTCATCTTGTAGTGGTGGATAAATTAAGAATAATGATAATGTGCCGAGAAGGCATATTAAAGAGACATTTTAAAGTTCAAAAAGTTTTTATATGAAATTATAATATAAAATGTTTCCATTAACCATAATTGGATTAATATAGTTATTATTAATATATTGTGAAATTAAAAATCAATTTAATGTTTAATATTTATTTAAACGAAAAATTATTTTGGAACTACAATGTTGTATTTTCACTGTTCATGAACAAAATGAATCTTTTTAGGAATATTGAATTTTTCCCTAATATAAATTTAATAATCTGAATTAAAAAATGAAGTATATTTTTTAAAATATAATTTATGAATATCGAAATATTGTAAACACTACTCATAACCAAATATTAAATGGCTAGTTTCATATATTATGGTGGAAATGAACTCATTGTTGCATGTAGCTCAAGCTATTGAATTTATTTAAATAGAAACATATTGTGAAATCATGGGGTTTCACATTGTCCAATCCTTCAATAAATTTTATCCACACAATTATTTAATTCAGGTTAATTAACTATGATTTTACTATTCAAAATTATTTAATTTAAATCCCACAACAGAACAAGGGTTGATAAAACTTCCACATTAAAATAATTCAAACGATGTACAAAGATTATAAGAGATAACTCGAACAAGGGTTCCATGTTGGAAAACATGGATATAAATGAAAAATATAACCATAATGTTCTGATGCAGAGTGATAGTGAATAAGATTTGGTGAAATTTATCAATCACAACGGTACAAATATGATCTCGCGTGTACCATCTTGTTGTGATATTTTGATGCCCTTCGATGTACCCTCTTATTAAAGGATTGGTATTCCCTCCCATGTAACCTCTTGTAATTTTATTTGATTTCACTTCAGTCTACCATCTTGTTACGGGCATGGGATTACCTTCATTATGTCCATAGAATACTTCTTTGGATGCCCTCTAGTATGACCTCTTGTTACGAGGTTGGGTTTCCATGCCATTTACCCTTTGATCTTAATGAATATTTTACACAACCCAATGCATTGGAGGGAGATATAGGTCCCACTTGTTAAATAATGAAAGCATACATAAATTTTCTAAAAGTTAATAAAACACTCAACATATAATTAACTATAAAAAGAGATATGTTTCATGAACCCTGTATCATAACCCTATAAATGAAATGTTAATTATAATTATTTCATAATATCACAATATAGGTAAATCAAATAGGTTTAATATTCCATTAATAATAATATAACTGAAGATAGGAAGTGGGTTTAATAATTGTATAACCAGTGGAAGACAAATGGACATCGTAGACAACTTTTCATCATAAATATTAACCTTTCATGGAATGAATAACATTGGTGTCCATAGATCATATCCCTGATAAAGCATAATGTATAAAATATGATTTTTAATTCAATTGGTATGTTTTGAAAATATTACTTGGAATATTTCATATGTAAAATAAACGTTCTTGGAAAATAACTCTTTAAAATATAAATCGTATTCAATATCCTTTTCTTTTAATATCACAATAAAAAAGCCAGGAATGGAATATTTTAAATATAATTTAAAACATTTCTTCATAAAATAAATTTTCTTATTTGAAAAAATATTTCTATATCATAAATAATTGTTAAATACTTTTTCTTTAAAAATATCATTGAAAACATATTAAAAAATTGAAAATAATTTAAAAAATTCCAATAAATTAATACATTTGAAAACATTTTTCATTGAAAAAAACATTAAAATTTTTCCATAACACTATGAAAAAAGTTATTTCAAAATAACCTTGTATTATTTCAATACAGTCTTCATGAAAATGATGGTAACGACATAAGGTAAATCAAGGCCTGACAACCATTCCTTTTTTATAGTAAATTTGTAAAAAAAGTTCATAAATAGAAAATAAACAAGAAGATTGATTTTAAAAAATATTTATTAAAAAATAAAACATCTGTACATATGAATTTTAAATAATTAATTTACATATATTTTAAAAAAGACTATAAAACAATTTTTTAGGGGGAATTATATTTTCAACCTAAAAAGAAGATAAAGTCAGTTTTTTAAATTATTATTTTTATTATATTAAGAACCAAAGAGTGGGAAAATGGAACTATTACATGCATATATTCTGAATAACTATATGAGAATAAAATTATTCAGATATATTGAGATAGGGATCACTATATTTCTGAAATGGAAGTGTAATCATAAACAATCTGAATAAATGATAGGATTATGAAAAAAACAAACTAATTTGGTAAAATTGATTCATAATACCCAAAAGGATTAAAATTACATGAATCATAGAATATAATTTATATAATTATAATCATGAAATATCATCTCTAGTGTGTAGTATATAATCCTTTTATAATAATACAGATTCATGATGTAACATTTGACTCAAATAAATAAAAATGAGGTAAAACTACTTTACCAATTTGAAGTCATTTGAACTCAAAACACCATGGGAGAAAATCATAAAATCTATATTTTAATACCAAATAGTATAAGGATAAAAATTATGAAACATTCCTTCAATATATATTCACCACAAAAATTAAATGAGTGGTGAATATTTCATAATCGTCATAGAAATAAATGTGTGACTATAAATCCCCTTACTATATGATTTACATAAAATCGTGAGATATGTGAAATATATAATTTCTAGATTATAATATAATGAAATAAATAAAATTAATTATATTAAATTTTATATGTAATTATATAAACCATATTACGATATGTGGTGATTATAGCATACATCTCACAGAAATAAAAGTCAGACAAGAAAACTACTACCCTAAGTCTTGACATTATTCTCACACAATAAAACCACATGTATGATAAATATAAGTGTATTATAAGTATAAAAAATAAATGTATTATTATATTTAATATCATATATTATTTTATTATGAAATTATATTACCCATTTACTAACTATTTGTTTTGAGGTTACATTTCGAGAAATAACCGCTTCATTTTTCGAATATGTTCTAACATTTTCATCATGATCCTCATAAATAGGTCATTATTTTCCTATTTTTAGAATGTAAAACCTAATATAAATATAATATATATTAATAATATATTTATTTATAATAATATAAAAATTATATGAATATTAAATCAAATATTTCGTTCATAGAGATGATATGACGTGTGTACACATGAACATTATTAGTATTTACTTATTACATTGACATTACGAATGTATATGAAATATATTTATATATATTATCATTATTGTAGTATTTTTAATTCATATACATAGAATTATTTTTCAAAAAACATCCTTAAATAATTCTATGTAATGTAAGAATGGATCACATCGCTTTGAGGTGGTGGTAGTCCACACATCCATAGTGATGTTATCATATTACCCCAAATATAGAAAGTATGTAGGCATGTGTTACATAATAATTATATATTACTAAGTATGTCCTATATATCATATATAATATGTATGAAAATCACTATTACCGACCTTCAGTGGTAGTATTGGAAGAAGAAACGACATCAGTTTATGAGGTAGTAGTCCGCCACACCCATGAATAATGATTGTGTATCCCATTTGATAGATGTTTTGTGTGTTTTTATCATTAAATTAAAGAATATATAACAACATATTTATGATACATATTTTCTTATAAAATCATGTAATAAAAATAATTTATTGTGGGATAAATATTTAAAATTAAAGTTCTTGTTGAAACATGTTGCCTCTTCCTTGGGTAACTCCTTTGTATTTTAACAATATGGATTCCATTTATGGACTTCTTCCCAAATAGGGGATCTAGGTATAAATTAGTTACATTTAGAGATTTTTTTTTCAGGTTTTTATAAGAAATTTTCATGATATTCCTGGATATGTTAGAGGGGTGAGTTCCTATTTAAATTTCAAGGGGGATGACACACTTCAAATTTTTGAAAACAAATGTGACCTACCAAAATTTTTACTTATCAAGAGGCTTCCATGAAAAGAAAAAATCTTATAAATGAAATTTTATGGTCAAAATATATCTATCAAATTGGTTATGGGAAATTTTTGGCCCATTTTTTCTGAAATGATTAATCTTTAACCACTAACTAATATTGTTTTAACTTTAATAATTGTAATAATTTTTAATAAAATCATTAAAAAAATTTGTCAAAAAATAAGTTCAACTTATTAGTGTAACTACCAAATCTTTTATTAATGAAAATTACTCTATATCTAACTAAATCTCTTATTATAGTTATATAAAATGTTAACATCATTGGTTTTATGTATCTGGATTTTAAAATACCGTTATGAATTGTTACCTTTGCTAATATAGTTGTTGATCAGTGATCACATGATTAGCATAAATATAAGGCTTTAACAAATCCAAATTACGCAAAAAAAGGAAGTGATGGCCTCATCCAGTATACGTGCACATACGAAGCCCAATTTTCAGATCTCAGAAAGGAGGTGGCATCACTGGGATTCGCACTTGACCAAGCCCAAGTCAAGCTTGAAGATTTAAAGCTTGAGCAGAACTGACTATAGGAGAAGTGGAAGTTAATAGAGATTACCGCCCGAGCGATGTTATCCAAGCCACCCCAAGAGTTTTTCACCATCGCACTGCTTATCCTTTGGTCTTATATGGGTTTTTATAATGGGTTTTGTAACAAAACCCTATAACTATGACTATGTACATTATTTTTTAAAAAAGATTGTGAATTCATTTTATTATTGTTACTTAGTAATTAATTTTTAATGAACAAAATGGATTTTTAGTTAATATTCAACTAAGAAATATATTTTGATGAATTAATAAATTTCTGAATTAAATACTATTTAATAAAATATTATCATTAAATTAAATTTTATTAAATATAAATTATCATATAATTTTATGAATTGAATTGAAATTTTTATTATGGTTTGAAAACATTTTTTGTCAAAACCCATGAATTTTCAGTAAATGAGATTTTTTATTTTAAAACTAAAAATTAACATATATATATAGTTATTTAGATCAAATAAATATTATTTTTGGAATATGGATGTCAAAATTACCTAATGGTGAATATTTCAGAATTTTCTGAGAGTGTCGAATTTTTTGGTAAAAAATAAACTACAATTTAAATATATAATGTGTTTTACGACATCATAATTATCCAATAGTGATGTTAGAAAATAATATAAACATTATTTTCTTTCAATATATGTTTTGAAATTAAAATAATGTGATTTTTTATTTTTTTGGATAATTTTACAAAGCATTAGTGGACCCTTCAAGGCTTTTAAAACATTTTTTCTTTTTAAATTGTTTTCCTTGAGAGTGTGCCTCACTTCCTCAAAATAAAGCCTATTATTTTAATAAGATAGACCATTGGACTTATAAAATATTTTTTTCCACTCCCTATTTTCAAAACCCATGGGAATAAACCAGGGGCATGTTTGTATTTTTGATTAGTATAATGTGAGGTGTCCCAATCCTAAATAATAAATAATTCCATCTCTTATACTATATTAACCCAACTAAGCTCCCATTTCTTATTCACTAAAAGCCTATGGAGTTTGACCAAGCCCTACCATCCTCTCTCTATAATTCTCCCAAGGTTTCCCATGTTCTCAAGAATCCTCTCCCAAGCCTCTCCCAAGCCTTTGGAATCACACTTATAAGTAAGGGATTTATTATTTTATCATTTTTTTAATTTTTAATTAAGTTTGTATTCTATTTTTTCAATTAGAAATGTTGGGCTATGATTTTTCACCTTCCCCATACATCCCTATTTATGTTTGGATTATAGGAGACCTCTTTCTCGCTCATTAATGCCTTCCATGTACACTTATTACTATGCTGAAATTCTGTGAGGGATTTCTCTATCCTATTTTACATCCAATTATTTCTTTTGTATTATGATTATAAATTACAATACATTTTTTAGGGAAATGTATCAATATGACCCCCTTAATTTCAATTTCATGTACATATTATGATACACCCTTTTCTATATCATCAACGGTTTTCATGAATCCTTATGTCATGTCGTTATGCTACCAAAATTGCACCATGTTTTTCCAATCCAATATCATTGTGTACTGAATACCATACCAATGTCTCTATCAAGGGTATTCGCCTTTATGAACATATAAATATTGAATTTTACCTTCATGTATTTATTCCACATTACTTAATCATGGAATAACTTATGATGATGATTCATTCCATGTTATATGATCCATATGGAACAGTTATGAATGAAATGAAAAGTTTAAGAAGGGTGCGCCCTGATAACACTCCAATCCATTGGGTAAAGCATAGTATCATGATACGTCATGTGCAATGGTTGCTGAATCATTAAAATTCAAGTGAAAAGTGGTTTTACTCATCCTTCATGTGTAACGAGGGTTTAATCATTCTTCATGTGCAATGTGACTTGGCTCATATTAATTCCACGTTAATTTTTCATGCCATATTTTCATGTTATGATTATCATTATTTATCATGCCTTTATGTTCATGTTTCTATTATACTTTATTTATATGCCTATTTTCTAACATTTATTGTATTCCACATGTTATTCCATTTTTATTCCCTTAATGCGCTTTATAACTCTCCATTTTTTATGCATGTCCTCAGGTTATTCCATGCAATGCTAAGTACGTAGGAATGTAGTTGTCATGTAAAGGATGTTTTCAGTAAAGCAGTTGTGTCTTTTATGATCTATGATATTATGTAATGTTCCAAATCCCCTAATAGACTAGACATATTTATCTTCTATGTTGTATCATGTGAATATTTTATGTAATAAATTATGTTTAAGTGTGTAAAAAAAATAAGCGTTGTTATAGTTGTTATTAGAGGATAAGTTTAGTTATTTTTGGGAATTGGATTAGAAAAAACTAATGAAGACATAGAGACCAAAATAAATAAAATAAAAACATCCCTAATTATTAGTGAGTATTGATTAAGTGGTTTATCAGGAAAATACATCTATGTCTAGATACAAGCCGGTAGTGGGTTCTTGGGCACAGATGTATCCTAGGGGTAAACCCAGAAAACACTTCTTTGAGATAGACTCGAACACCAACTGGTGCATGATAACATGCCTTGTTGAACTCTTGGTTACGACACTCTCGGGGTATATGCTTTATTAAATTCACATGCTTAGTATTATCTCTTATTAAGTAAATTAAATAATTCCCATAAGAATATAAGTTAGAAAGTAAATCGTGTATAAAATAGACTGAGTAACATGGATTTAGATGTTAAGGAAATAAAAGTTATTTATAAGTAATTAGTTTTTTCCTTGAATTACCTTTTATGTGTTACCCCTATCTTCCCATTTATTCCATCCAATGTCCGGTTATAAGAGGACTCGGGATAACAACCAATGTCAAGATCAATGTGATGTCTGTGGAAATGAGATGCCCAATCCGATGAGAGTGGAAATAGATAACATTTTCATGATGATATCTTAGTTAAATCAAGAATTAAATAGAAGAATGGGTCAATAGGTATATTAAACCCCCCAAGAATGAACAAGTAGTTATCGAGAGAATCATGACACAATGGACTCATACTTTTGACGGATCATATGATCCCTTAATCACCAAACAATTGAACAACTCCATTGAAAAAATATTCTCCATCATTCAATGTTCAGAACAAGAGATGGATCTTCTGGATGATTATTGTGTGGAGTGTGAAGATGATCAATGGTGGATGTTGATAAAAAATATGAAGTCTGAGGAGGAGATCTAGGCATTGGAATGGATGGTTTTCTGGAAGATGTTTTTTGATAAATATTTTCCATCCACCCTCTGGCATAAGATGGAATGGGACTTCCTTTATCTCAAGAAAAAGGCGATGAATCTATAGGATCGTATGAGGAAAACATCCCACAGTTTGCATGATATGCCTCCGACATTGTCATTACCCCCGGATGCAAGGTTGACCGCTTCTTTGGTGGGTTCAAATCTATCCTACGGAATGTGAGGGTGATCCGTGACTTCGACAGCTATGAGGAAATTGTCTGATGTTCCCTCAAAGTCGAAATGCAGATCAGAGAATCCCTGGGTTTCATTGGAATGTGATGCAAGAGGGGGATTTCAATTCTGGTGGACCGATTGATAAATCGAATGGTGCTATTAAGATCCAGCACCCCACATTGGAGTATAAAAAAGAACCCCAAAAATGTACTGAACGGGACGAGGAAATGCATTTGGTGTGGAAGAGAAGTGAACCTAGATGTCAACTGCTGAGAAGAAAAACGAACGGCTATATCAGAGGAATGGAACACTCTGTTTGATCCTCAACACGTTGTTTCGTCAAGTCCATAGATGAAGAAGGATTTTTTGGATGATGCACATAGCTCAAATTTCTCAATTCCCCACGAAAACAAAAGGATGTATAGAGATCTATGAGAGCATTATTTTTGGGATAATATGAAGAAGGAGATCACTGAGTATTAATCAATGTTCCTGGTGTGTCAGAAAGTGAAGGCAGAGAGGAAAATGTCTAATGGGATGATGAAACCATTTCCCGTAGTAGAATAGAAATTGGATAATATCACCATGGACATTGTCACTAGACATCAAAAGAAATCCAATTGAAATAATGAAATATGGGATGTTGTGGATTGTCTAACAATGTCTGCAAACATTATTGCAATTTGGTAGGATTTCTTATTCAATCAACTGGAATGAACATATATCAGGGTTGTGGTAATGGTACATGGATTACCACTATCTATTGTATACGATCTAGATACAATATTCAACTCTATGTTTTGGAAGATTCCTCAACATGCTCTGGATACTGAACTAAAGTTTAGTACGACCTATCATCATCAAACTGATGGCCAATCTGAGCGACTATTCAGACACTGGAGGATATGTTACGATCGGGTTCTATAGACTTCAACTGAAGGCGGGACCAACATCTTCAACTGCTTGAATTCTCCTACAATAAAAGTTTCCACTCCAGCATATGAATGGAACTTTAGGAATCCATTTATGGGAAGAGGTCCAGAACAACGGCATGTTGGGATGACATTAGTGAGCTTAAGATGCTAGGACCAGAAATGGTTGAAGAAATGGTGGAGAAGGTAAAAACCATTCAGCAGCATATCAAGGTAGCACTGATTCAATAGAAGAGTTATAGAGATATCCTTCGATGAGAAGATGAGATTAATGTTGGATATAGGGTACTTCTATGAATATATCTATGGAAGAAGGTCACGAGGTTTGGAAAGAAATGGAAGTTAAGACTTAGGTACATCAGAGCCATCTAGATTCCGGATCTTGTTGGGGTTGTGGCCTATTGACTAGAACTTCTAATTACTATGGGAAAATTACATGATGTCTTTCATGTATCCCTCTTAAGGAAGTGCATTCCAAACTCTTTATAGGTACTCTTTTCAGAAGTAGTACAACTAGAGGATGATCATTCTTATGAGGCGCAACCGGTGAAGATCTCTGATCGCAGAGAAAAATTTCTATAAAATAAGACAATTCCCCTCATCAAGGGGTTGTGGTGAATCCACTTATTTGAAGAAGTGACATGGGAATTAGAAGACGTGATGAAGAAAAGTTACCCATGTCTATTTTAGTGTGTGAAAAGGAAATTTCATGAGATAAATTTCTTAAGGAGGGAAGATTGTAATGACCCAAACTTTTATTAATGAAAATTCTTCTTGATGAAATTAAATGTTTTATTATGGTTATATAAAATTTTAAATTCATTGGATTTATGTTTTTGGATTTTTAAATACCGTTATGAATAGTGATAGTTTCTAATGTAGTAATTGAATTTTGATCACATGATTAGTATAAATATAGTGCTTTAACAAATCCAATTTACTCAGACAAAGGAAGTGATTACCTCATCGAGTATACTTTCCCCATATGAATCCCATTTTTTGAGCTCAAAAAGGAGGTGTAATTATTGGAATTCGTTCTGGACCAAGCCAAAGTAGATCATGAACACATTAAGCTTGATCAGAGCTGACTATGGGAGAATTGAATTTAATAGAGATTACCACCTGAACTGTAACAGCCCGAGATTTTATGAAAAATATTCTCTTTATTTCACTAATGTCTTGTGTTGTACGCTACACCAAAAGGAGCTTGCACAACATGCATCCTTGACTTGCCTTGCATTACATGCAATCACGACCTTCCTCGATAGCGTGTGTAGTACGCAATAACAAGTTTCACTAAACAAAAATATGCTATTAAAATATTATTAAAACTAGCCGTTATGAATAGTAATAACCACTTTTTGAAATTTTATAAATTTTATTTTTCAAAATGGACTTCATTTTTGGACTCAGAATATCGAAATTAGCCTAGGGTGAAATTTTGGTATTTTTCTGAAAACGTTCAATTTTTTATGAATAGTGAAACCACTAAGTGGTAGGTTAAAAAACTGAATTTTGCATAAAACTTAATTTTACCGCTTCTGTGAATGAAATTTCGAAAATCCGACAGACACGGTTAATATCAAGGACTAAAATGTGGTTCAATGAGATGAAAATAATTTTTGGTGAATAGTAACTTTTTAATTTTTTTGACCGTGGTTAATAGTAAATAGGGTAAATAAGGGTAAATATGATATTACTATTACCCTAACACATGTCCTAATTCTATTGGACAAGTGTAATTCGACCAAAAAAAAACTTAGGAATAAAATATGACCATTTAGGCCCACTTGGATTAGATTAGGACATTTATTATTATATTATTTAAAGAAGGGTTAAAAGAGTTAAAATCAAAGTTTATTTACTAAAACATTTTTAATATGGGGTTATACATAAGATAAATTCGACTATAAATATTCATTAGAAATATAAAAAGATTTCCTACATAATGGTATTTTATTTGTAATCTTTAGACATTAAATATTTTAATTTATTTATGACACAATGATGATGCAGTAATTATCTTATTAATGAAATATTGACATAATTGATGTTATAAACACCAAAATAAATGTAATTTGAGACTTTTTATTAATTCCACTAATTTTCTAGGATAATAAGATATATTATTGTTGATTTAATCAACTTGGTTCGATCATATAACTCTGTTATGACTTTCACAAAAATCATATATCAAATAGTGTCAAAATTGACACAAAATAGTTTTTAAATCAAATATTATATTATTAATTGTTATTTTATTCCTAAAAATCAAAGGTTCAGCCAAATGACTTAGATAAGGATATATATATTAATAATAAACAATTTGGGGTTCTCGTGTCATGTTATAGTAAGTGTATTAACCATATAGTGAAAGAAAACAAAAAGACACGGTAAAAGATAAATTATTTAACTTAGAGTTAAATCTAATTGATAAGGTTAAAATAATACCCTAAACTTGTCTAAATATTATTGGTTGATAGTATTTAGACCCATCCCCACTCTTTCTTCGAAATAATACCCTTTGGAACCATTATAAACCGATTTTGACTTTAATATAAAATAATATTTTGAGATATTCCTAAGGTGCCCCTCTCCTCCCTTATAAAAGGACACCTCCTCCCCCTCCTCCTCACACCAATTTGAGCACTCAAGCTCGGACAAAACCTGCCAAAATCTCTTCTCCACTTCCCTAGAAACATCCTAGAGGTTCTGGTCTTCCTCAAAGACCAATTTTAGTGCCCTAAGAGGAGGTCTCAAAGAGGCGCTTCAAAGAAGAGGTAATTACCGTTACCAATTCTTTCATCTTTATTTCTTCTTCCACTTCTTCTTCTTAGGTTGTTTCATTAAGAAGTAATAACATCAGTATCACTCATATACTGATATGTTATTATAAGTATGAAACAACCCTATTTCACCATCTATCCATCCTACGGAAAAAGAAATCACCGCGCGTGCGTACGTACGGAATACCGTCTCCACGCCGTGGTGTAATCTATTTTCCACCACCACCTTACATGGATGGGTATAATGGTGTAAAGAATAACTATACATAGTTATTACAACATCATATTGATTCTGATATATTGTATAATCCACTCCAATTCAATTCAATATTTATGGAAATGATATCATCGCTCATGCGTACGTACGGACTACCGTCTCCACGACGCGATGAGATTCATTCTCCATGTTAACCATTTAAGAATGATTATAAAGTATATATAAGAAATAATAATGAAATATATGACATTATAAATCTACTGGATTTATGTATATATATATATATGTATGTCATCTACTTACTTCCATTCAAGACAATAAGGAAAGAAAAACAGCGTTCATGCGTACGTACGGACTACCGTCTCCATGAACGGTGTTTTTCATTTCATTTATCTATCTATTATATATATATATATACTGAATATATATGATATATAAATCATATTTTATATTATTAAAGTAATTAAATCATGATATAAGTAATAATAATGTCAAGAACAACAAGTCAAAACACCTACGATAAATGAAACGATTTTACCCAAAACGCTTCTTTAACATGGAATTTACAAAATAATGGGTAATATAATGTCATAAGTAAACCATATATGATATCATAACAATGAATATGATTCTGTAATAAGTCAATGACATTATTTAAACCATTATACAGGAGGTTCGGACACATACGAAGCTAATCGGACCTAAGGTAAGGGAAATATCACAATCTCATTTTTATCCGAGATTGTTTTTACTTTGGCATTTACTGGGGTGTATTTTATCATCCACAACCATGTTCCCTCAATATGTAATATTGTTTCCATCCACTTACAATAGTTTAAATCCAATTTTACACTTCAGTGAGTTTTTAGTAAAGGATATGAAAGGAATCTTTTTTCGTTTTTTTTTTCATACGAGGTACTTTTTGACTTTCCGACAAAAGTACGAGAAGAATGTTTTTTTAACTTATACGGCACGAACAGATTTTTACGGTTTTATAAATCCTTATTTTCATGAAACTTCCTCCAAAATATTTCATGACTATTTTCAATAAAATCTCTTTCTTTTAAAATTGAATGATGTTTTGTGAAAAGGAATTGATTTTAAAGAAGAAAGGATATTTTCCTCAAGAATTCATTTCAAGTGTTTTATCAAAATTATTTTCCATCTAAGATAATAAAGGTTTCTGTTTCTATCCAAATTTTTACATTGATTTGACTATGTTGTGATGGAATTATGTTTATAAATTCCTTTATCTTATATGAATGGTTTTATGATGTCATGTTGTTTAAGAATCCCATTTTTATTACATGGGTTATGCAATGATGTATGGTTTATGATTTTGTGGAACACATAAGAATGGTATCATTATGAGATGGGTGGGACCTATATCTCCCTCGAATGCATTGGGTAAAGATTTTATATCTCATGAGATAGATAGGGCTGGAACGGTAGGTTATACCGGTTCAGTGAAACAGGACTGAAACGAGGGTTACTCGATTCAGAAAGGGACTTTGTCCACTAAGATAGTCTTGGCAATGAGTCTTGACTAACAAGAAATGATTCTCTATGATTATGTGTGAATGCCACAATGTTTCATGTTTTAATTTATGATTATTGTGATTACATTTCACTACCATGATTTATCCCATGTTATGAAATTATGCTCTCTTTTGCAGGTTATGATTTCCAAAATGTTATGTTCTTATGAATACGATGTGATTGAAATTTCTTTTGTTTACCCTTACTGAGAATTTGAGCTCACCATTTTATGTTTTCTTTTCCCCAGGATATAAAGAAAGGTTTTAGGTAAAAAAAAGGAAGATCTTTATGGGAGATGTTGAAGATCTTTCACCACGATTAGAAGATTTTATTCCGAGTTTCCAAAGACACTAAACTATTACGATCCTTGTGTTTGTGTTTTTGTTATGTACTAAGTATTCCTCAAAAGTAATGTAATGTTCATGTACGTCAAGGATACGGGTCTCTACAGTTGGTATCAGAGCAAAGGTTTAGTCAACCTTTGGAAACTAGGATTCGAGAACTTTAGTGAGATCCCTAGAGATATTTCTAAGGTATGTCTAGGGATGTCCCTAAGGTTAAGTATACGTATTGGTTATAGTACTAGAATTATGCTAACGATCATAGAATTAAACCTAAGATGTTAGATATTAAGGGTACTCCCCCTTTACTATGTTGTTTTCCCTATCATGATTTTTGCCTCTCACATGATTCTTTTTGTGTTTTAGTTAATGGAGGGAACCAGAAGGAATTCAGTTAACATTGAATCCAATGGACAAATTGGTGACTATGAGCAACAAAATTGTGTAATTCCTAGAGAGAAACATATTGTGGTTATGCCGAATCAGTCACCGCGATATATGATTAACAAGGTGAAATTTAGTGGTATGCCTAATTCATCAAAGAAGAGGAAGATAAACTATTATGCATGTTCGCATGTTGAGGAGCATAAAGAAAGGAAGATTGAGATTTCTAAAGAAGGGAAGAAGAACCTTGAGGAATACCTCAAATGGAGGGACCAATGTTATCTTTGTAGAGAAAAGGGTCATAGAGTGACAGATTGTTATGGAGTTCAATGTCTTATTTGTGGAGAACATGGGCATTACCCAACTCAATGCCCTGACCTAAAAAGATACTTCTAAATCAAGGAAGGACTTATTTCAGGACAGTCATTGAAGTGGATGGACTGAAGTGTTTATGTATTGGTATTCAAGAATAATGTTGTTGAGGTACTTTTATGGTGTATTGGGATATTTATGTATTGGTATAATGTGGTATTCGAAGTGATTGAGGTATTTTTGGAAAAAAATATGATATGCGCATAGTGAAGGGAAAATGAGAAAATGAAATATTTGACAGTATTCATGATCTCATGATTGATATAAGGACTATGTGATATCATGGTTTGAGTATATAGAATTTTGAGGATTTTGTTATGTGGAAGGTGTCAACTTTTAACTGCATTCATGTTTTCACTAATGTATTCAATAGAATACATGATTAAGGACTTTGAATGTTTGGAATGTGACCAACAAAACATATCTTATGATATATGGGGATCAACGATGGTATTAAATCTCTGGTAATCGTTTTCACTATGTTATGAGAGTGGACTACAGTATTATGGATAAGCCTAAAGATTAAAATGGATTATGTTGGACATAAGTTAGGATAAAACGTTTTTCGATATTATCGATGGGATGTTAGAGTAATGTAGTTTTAGAAAAAGGACAACCTGCAGGACGGGCGACAACCCATCGCGTCGGACAAGGCTGTAGGAATCGAACCCACAACTGAAGTGCGACTGGCCTTTATCGCCTACCACTGGCCTACAGGATGTCCCTGTTTAGTAGAAACTAGTTTTATTATATTAAGCAGTATGATATATGAAGTATAAGTCCATTTTAGGAACAATATATGATTAATCTCACTATAGATCGACTTATGTATATAATTTTTGATAACCTTTTGTTTGAGATAGATGGAATGACCCGTCATTCTATCACATG
Source organism: Viscum album (assembly GCA_963277665.1). NCBI lineage: Eukaryota > Viridiplantae > Streptophyta > Magnoliopsida > Santalales > Viscaceae > Viscum > Viscum album. The sequence goes on along the minus strand of OY728140.1, from coordinate 1,015,940,587 downwards.
ATCTGCTAACACTTCACGAATAACAAATTCAACTTCATTTATTTAAGAGATGAAGTGTAAATTGTTCAAGGCACGAACAACAGTAAGATTGTACCAAAATAAAGAAAGTATTTATTCTAATTCAAATTTTCAACTTTAGGGAAATGATCTTGAAAACCAAAAATGTTGTCCTAGTGATCTTATACCTGATGAATCGAATGGTACCTTAGATCGTCACAAATTTATGGATTTGTGATTGTTGGCTTTTCCATAGCCATGTTCTCTACCACTCTCCATCAGAACATGATGGTTAGATTTTTCTTCCATATCCATATTTTTACCTATGTGGAAACCCAGCGATTAGTTTATTTGGGTAATTCTTACATTTCATACTTTAGTTTTTAAAGCCATGTTTTGGTATTCTTTTTTACGATGTGGGTTTCTATTAAACAATCTTTCGAATAGTAAACCATTTATAACCCCGACGAATTTCGAGGGCGAAATTCATTTTAAGGGGGGTAGAATGTAACAGCCCGAGATTTTATGAAAAGTATTCTTTTTATTTCACTAATGTCTTGTGTTGTATGCTACACCAAAAGGAGCTTGCACAACACGCATCCTTGACTTGCCTTGCATTACACGCAATCACGACCTTCCTCGATAGCGTGTGTAGTACGCAATAACGAGTTTCACTAAACAACGATATGCTATTAAAATATTATTAAAACTAGCCGTTATGAATAGTAATAACCACTTTTTGAAATTTTATAAATTTTATTTTTCAAAATGGACTTCATTTTTGGACTCAGAATATCGAAATTAGCCTAGGGTGAAATTTTGGTATTTTTCTGAAAACGTTCAATTTTTGATGAATAGTGAAACCACTAAGTGGTAGGTTAAAAAACTAAATTTTGCATAAAACTTAATTTTACCGCTTCTGTGAATGAAATTTCTAAAATCTGACAGACACGGTTAATATCAAGGACAAAAATTTGGTTCAATGAGATGAAAATAATTTTTGGTGAATAGTAACTTTTTACTTTTTTTTACCACGGTTAATAGTAAATAGGGTAAATAAGGGTAAATATGATATTACTATTACCCTAACACATGACCTAATTCTATTGGACAAGTGTAATTCGACCAAAAACAAACTTAGGATTAAAATATGACCATTTAGGCCCACTTGGATTAGATTAGGACATTTATTATTATATTATTTAAAGAAGGGTTAAAAGAGTTAAAATCAAAGTTTATTTACTAAAACATTTTTAATATGGGGTTATACATAAGATAAATTCGACTATAAATATTCATTAGAAAGATAAAAATATTTCCTACATAATGGTATTTTTTTTGTAATTTTTAGACATTAAATAATTTAATTTATTTCTGACACAATGATGATGAGGTAATTATCTTATTAATGAAATATTGACATAATTGATGTTATAAACACCAAGATAAATGTAATTTGAGACTTTTTATGAATTCCACTAATTAATAGGATACTATGATATATTATTGTTGATTTAATCAACTTGGTTCGAACATATAATTCTGTTATGACTTTCACAAAAATCATATATCAAATAGTGTCAAAATTGACACAAAATAGTTTTTAAATCAAATATTATATTATTAATTGTTATTTTATTCCTAAAAATAAAAGGTTCGGCCAAATTACTTAGATAAGGATATATATATATTAATAATAAACAATTTGGGGTTCTCGTGGCATGTTATAGTAAGTGTATTAACCATATAGTGAAAGAAAACAAAAAGACACGGTAAAAGTTAAATTATTTAACTTAGAGTTAAATCTAATTGATAAGGTTAAAATAATACCCTAAACTTGTCTAAATCTTATTGGCTGATAGGATTTAGACCCATCCCCACTCTAGCTTCGAAATAATACCCTTTGGAACCATTATAAACCGATTTTGACTTTAATATAAAATAATATTTTAAGATATTCCTAAGGTGCCCCTCTCCTCCCTTATAAAAGGACACCTCCTCCCCCTCCTCCTCACACCAATTTGAGCACTAAAGCTCGGCCAAACCCTGACAAAATCTCTTCTCCACTTCCCTAAAAACATCCTAGAGGTTTTGGTCTTCCTCAAAGACCAATTTTAGTGCCCTAAGAGGAGGTCTCAAAGAGGTGCTTCAAAGAAGAGGTAATTACCGTTACCAATTCTTTCATCTTTATTTCTTCTTCCACTTCTTCTTCTTAGGTTGTTTCATTATGAAGTAATAACATCAGTATCACTCATATACTGATATGTTATTATAATTATGAAACAACCCTATTTCACCATCTATCCATCCTACGGAAAAAGAAATCACCGCGCGTGCGTACGTACGGAATAACGTCTCCACGCCGTGGTGTAATCTATTTTCCACCACCACCTTACGTGGATTGGTATAATGGTGTAAAGAATAACTATAAATAGTTATTAAAACATCATATTGATTCTGATATATTGTATAATCCACTGCAATTCAATTCAATATTCATGGAAATGATATCATCGCTCGTGCGTACGTACGGACTACCGTCTCCACGACGCGATGAGATTCATTCTCCATGATAACCATTTAAGAATGATTATAAAGTATATATAAGAAATAATAATGAAATATATGACATTATAAAGCTACTGGATTTATGTATATATATATATATATGTATGTCATCTATTTACTTCCATTCAAGACAATAAGGAAAGAAAAACAGCGTTCATGCGTACGTACGGACTACCGTCTCCATGAACGGTGTTTTTCATTTCATTTATCTATCTATTATATATATATATACTGAATATATATGATATATAAATCATATTTTATATTCTGGAAGTAAGTAAATCATGATATAAGTAATAATAATGTCAATAACAACAAGTCAAAACACCTACGATAAATGAAACGATTTTACCCAAAACGCTTCTTTAACATGGAATTTACAAAATAATGGATAATATAATGTCATAAGTAAACCATATACGATATCATAACAATGAATATGATTCTGTAATAAGTCAATGACATTATATAAATCATTATACAGGAGGTTCGGACACATACGAAGCTAATCGGACCTAAGGTAAGGGAAATATCACAATCTCATTTTTATCCGAGATTGTTTTTACTTTGGCATTTACTGTGGTGTATTTTATCATCCACATCCATGTTCCCTCAATATGTAATATTGTTTCCATCAACTTACAATAGTTTAAATCCAATTTACCCTTCAGTGAGTTTTTAGTAAAGGATATGAAAGGAATCTTTTTTCGTTTTTTTTTCATACGAGGTACTTTTTGACTTTCCGACGAAAGTACGAGAAGAATGTTTTTTTAACTTATACGGCACGAACAGATTTTTACGGTTTTATAAAGCCATATTTTCATGAAACTTCATCCAAAATATTTCATGACTATTTTCAATAAAATCTCTTTCTTTTAAAATTGAATGATGTTTTGTGAAAAGGAATTGATTTTGAAGAAGAAAGGATATTTTCCTCAAGAATTCATTTCAAGTGTTTTATCAAAATTATTTTCCATCTAAGATAATAAAGGGTTCTGTTTCTATCCATATTTTTACATTGATTTGACTATGTTGTGATGGAATTATGTTTATAAATTCCTTTATCTTATATGAATGGTTTTATGATGTCATGTTGTTTAAGAATCCCATTTTTATTACCTGGGTTATGCAATGATGTATGGTTTATGATTTTGTGGCACACATAAGAATGGTATCATTATGAGATGGGTGGGACCTATATCTCCCTCCAATGCATTGGGTAAAGATTTTATATCTCATGAGATAGACAGGGCTGGAACGGTAGGTTATACCGGTTCAGTGAAACAGGACTGAAACGAGGGTTACTCGATTCAGAAAGGGACTTTGTCCACTAAGATAGTCTTGGCAATGAGTCTTAACTAACAAGAAATGATTCTCTATGATTATGTGTGAATGCCACAAAGTTTTATGTTTTAAGTTATTATTATTGTGATTACATTTCACTACCATGATTTATCCCATGTTATGAAATTATGCTCTCTTTTGCAGGTTATGATTTCCAAAATGTTATGTTCTTATGAATACGATGTGATTGACATTTCTTTTGTTTACCCTTACTGAGCATTTGAGCTCACCCTTTTATTTTTTATTTTCCCCAAGATATAAAGAAAGGTTTTAGGTAAAAAAAAGGAAGATATTTATGGGAGATGTTAAAGATCTTTCACCACGATTAGAAGATTTTATTCCGAGTTTTCAAAGACACTAAACTATTACGATCCTTGTGTGTGTGTTTTTGTTATGTACTAAGTATTCCGCAAAAGTAATGTAATGTTAATGTACGTCAAGGATACGGGTCTCTACACGAACGATGTTATCTGAGCCACCACAAGAGTCTGTCACTATCGCACACCTTACCCTTCAGTTTTATGTGTGTGTTATAATGAGTTATATTACAAGACCCTAACACTATTACTCTGTACACTATTTTTGAATATATAATGTGCATTCATTTTATTATTGTTCCTTTGAAAATAGTTTTTGATGTATATATAATATTTTTAGTTAATATTCAAATAAGAAATATTTTTTGATGAATTAATGGATTTTTGAATTAAATAAGATTTTAAAAAAATATTATTATTAAATTACTTTTTCTTTCTATAAATGATCATATAATTTTACGAATGGAATTGATATTTTTATTACGTCTTGAAAGCTGTTTTTGTCAAAACAGAATTATTTTCAGTAAATGTCGGATTTTATTCTAAAAGTAAGAATAAAAATATTTATAATTTTTTTTATATAAAATGAATATTATTATTGGAATTGGTATATCGAAATTATCGAATGGTGAATTTTTCATAATTTTCTGAGAGAGTCGAATTTTTGGGTAAAAATTAATATATTGTTTAAATATATATTGTGTTTTATGACATCATAATGACCAAATAGAGATGTAATAAAAAATTATAATAATTATGTTCGGCTAATATATATTTTACCATTAAAATATTGTGATTTTATTTTTGTTTGATTTATTTTAAAAAGAATTAGTGGACCCTTCAAGGATTACAAGACATTTTGTCTTTTTTAATTGTTTTCCTTGAGAGTGTGACTCACGTCCAAACGAGAAACCCTATTATTATAAGAGGATAGGCCATTGGAAATATAAATTATTTTTTTCCACTCCCCTTTGAATAAAACCATGGTAAAAAACAATGGTATGGTTTGTGGTTTTGATTAATTTAATGTGAGGTGTACCAAACCAAAATAATAATGAATTCCCTCTCCTTTCCTATATAAACCCACCCATGATTCCACTTCCTCTTCACTCAAAGCCTTTGGAGTTCAACCAAACTCTGCCCTCCTATCTCTTGAATCCTCCCAAGGTGCACTATGCTCTCAAGAATCCTCTTTCAAGCCTCTCCGAATCCTTTGGGATCACACTTTCATATAAGGGATTTCTTCCTTTCTCATTTTGTCAAATTTTCATTAAGTTGTTTTTCCCTTTTGACTTCAATAAAAAATTATGGGGTATAATTTCGAACCTTTCCCACACTACCCTATTTATGTTTGGATTATGGGAGACCCCTTTCTCTCTCATTAATTCATCCCATGTACCCACGTTACCGAGCATAAATTCTGTGGGTGATTTCCCTCTCCTCTTTTTTCATCAATTTAATTATTTTGTATTATGCATCTAAATTACATTACTTTTATTGGTACATGGATCTATATTACCCCCATATTGTAAATTTAATGTTAATATTATGAAGTAACATTTTCTCTCTCATCAACTGTTTTCATGAATCCTTATGTCACGTCGTTATGCTGTTGAAATTGCACTGTGTTTTTCCAAGCCAAGATCATTATGTAGTGAATACAGTACCCATGTCTCTATAAATGGTATTCTTCTTTATGACCATATACATATTGAATGGTAATTTGATGTATTTATTCCACATTAAAAAATTGTGGATTATCTTATGATATTGATTTATTCCGTTTTACATGTTCCATGTGGCACATTTATGGATGAAATGAAACGTTCAAGAAGGGTGCACCCTGATAGCACTCCAATGCATTGGGTAAAGTATAGTATGATGATACATCATGTAAAATGGGTACTAACTCAAGCTAATTCAAGTACAAAAATGTTTTAATCATGAATCATGTGTAATGAGGGTTTACTCATCCTCCAGGTGCAATGAGCCTTGGCTCATGTCAATTCAATGTTAAGTATTGTTGCGACATTTCCATGTTATGATTTTCATGCATTATCATGCCTTTAAGTTCATGATTATCTAGTTCTCAATTGAAATGCCTATTGTCTAACATGTATTGTATTCCTCATGTTATGCCATGTTTATTCCCTTACTGGGCGTTATAGCTTAACCTTTTCTTATACATGTCCTCAGGTTATCCCATGCGATGCTATGTACGGGGGAATGTAGTGGTCATGAAAAGGAAGTTTTCAACAAATATTTTATGTGTTTTATGTTCTAAGCTGTTATGTAATTCTCCTAAGCCCCAATAAAATTAGACCTCTTGATCTTCTATGTCATATAAAGTTAATATTTTATATTATAAATTAGGTTTAAGTGTGTAATAAAAATAATAGTTGTTATAATTATTAATTATAAATTATTTTTATTTCAAATATCAAATACGTTTTTTAAAATTAAATATATAGAGGTGGAAATAATTTTTTTAAAATTAAACCCGCAGATGGGATGAGATGATTGTGTTTTAATTTTAAAAAGTTTCAATCATTGAAATGTAGGTATAAACAATTTAAATGTGAAATTAATTACATTTACCTAAATTTTATTAATGTAATTATAATAGATATTATTAAACAGTAAAAAAAATTAAAAATAAAATTTAACTATATAAATAAACCAAATGATAAAACAGTATTCCATTAAAATTTAGTATTTTTTACTATTCATCCAAAAATGAATCTTCTTACGAAAATTCAAAAAATTTACCTTATGATACTTGTTAAATTACCCAATAAAAATGAACATCATTTCTTCAAATAAATTTATAAAGGATTCAAAAATTACAATTATTATAGGTGTCATATTAAAATTCAGTGAAATAAACATTAAAAAAATATATCTTTATGTGTAAAATTGGTTTTATTCTTATGAATGGAATAGAAACATCACAATATGACTATAAAAATATTATTTCAATATATATATATCTCATCATTTTCATTCATAAAATGTTATTTAGTTAATATATTATGGTAAAAAATGTTTCAATTCCTCAATACAGTTTTCTTGCATATGATTCTCTATATTTTCAAATGGAATTAATTTTCATTTCATGTTAATTGGATCTAGTTAATTATTCACAAATATATTATTACAAAATATTTTCTTAATGTAATTAATATTATTCAAAACCACTTTTCAAACATCTAGGTGACAACTATAATAATACATTAATGATGATATTAATTCTATGTTATTGTTTGGTAAAACTAGGTGTTACGAGTCATGAAAGTTATCGAAGGAACTGGTAATTTTGTGTTCACAAGCTAGATATAGGTTTTCTTATATGCAAAGCTAATAAATCTATTTCATGTTGTGAAATATTTGCATGGATTTTCATAAAAACAATGTATAACATGGAACTTTTAAAAAACACGTGCTATATTCATAGTTGCTTTAATTAAAAAATATCAAAGATATTAAACTGAATTGAAAAAGAATAATTTATAAAAAAAGATGACATTACAAAAAAACTTCATAATATACCATCCCTATTCTTATAATCTTTATTTTTGGCACAAATAAAATCGCTGAAGGATTTAGTGCAAACCATATGAGTATACTGAAGAAATGGTAATGGTCTTCAATGAGAATCTTCATTTTATTTCATTCTCCAGTAGTTTATATTTTTATTCATCCATTATGTTATAATAATATAAATTCATTACATAAACTAGTATTTTTTTATAATCAAGTACTTAAATAAAAGCTACTATTCTATTAAATGGGTCACAAAATCATCATTCCTATGTATGGAGGACTACCACATCATGTAATAATTTCATTCATTCTTTCATTTCCACATATCATGGCTATGAATAATAATGTCTATAAAGATAATATATCATATTTTAATCAAATATATAACTATTTTATTAATTATATAATATATATTATTTTAACTATCCATTTCATAGAGGATACGATAACATCTCTTGTGTGTACGACGTGATACCGCCTCACAAAGCAATGTGATTCTTATTTCATAAATGATTTACATTGAAGGTGATAAAAAATATAATGATTATATATGATATAAATGAACTAATAAGTAAATTAATGAACTATTTTTAATTATTTAATGATAATATATATTATTATTTTTTATCACTTTTCACTCATGCATTAATGGTATCATTGTTCATGTATGATTGGACAACCACCTTAAAAAAATGATGAAACTCTCATAGAATCACTACAACACATGGATGATATATAAGTGTAATAAAATATATAATGTGATTATTATATAACTATTATTATTTTTATGATAATAGTTCTATATAATGTACACAAGAGATTGATCATTATTGACATAAAAAAGATGAGAAGATAAATCAATTGACACCTGAATCAATGAAAATAATGAAGGATTATTAATTAATGGTTGGGAAGAAGTTATTAATGGATAATTTATGATATGAATAATTTAAATATGATTATTTGAAATTATAATAATATATTTTTGACCACAATAAAGGAGGATGAATTACTTTCCCCCAAAAGGATATGTGACGTAAGGGATTTCATGATTGAATTTATATTCATTGTGATTATCATATACTTAATTTATTATCATTAACATATTATGTTTAAAATTATTTTTAATTAAATTAATTTTTTTTTAAATTATATTTAATTCAAACTCATATTTTATTCATTTTTTTACCCATGTCAATGTTATTATATTTGCAAAGGTATACATCACAATATCATTTTAACTGAGATTGTTGATTTTTTAAAGTTAAATGTTCGATATTACCTAAAAATTTACCTTTAAACCCATTAAATATTATTCTCCTCTAATAAATCATGATAGTAAAATTTAATAATACCCCATTTTGATACTCTTTGTAACTTAAAATTCAATAGAAAATGATTTTCAAAAAATCTGATTTCATTTCACTATTTTTTCATATATATGTTTTCTTTGAAAACCATGTTTTTTAAATAAGAAATAAAAAAAGATTAATTTATTTAATACATATTTATCAATGGTATTATTTCTCATTTTTATCCTTCATAAAAAAATATCAAATTAATCTTATGTCATTCCCAAAATAATGAATGTATGGATTTTATCAAAAATGTGAAAGGAAAATTCAAGTGAATTTCTAATTGAAGAACAATCCTTACAATTTTAGAGTGAAAATAATTGTTCATTTTGAATGTCAAAATATTTACTTAATTACCTTTTAACATGACCATAATTTCATTTATGATTCCATTATATGATTACAAGAGTTTTTTGAAATAAAATGTTTTTAAAAGATACTTTTAATAAAAAGGATTCTCAAAAATATTTTGAAATGAAATGAATATTTTACTCAATAAATTTTAATGATATTTTTGATTATATCGGTAGTCATTAACTTTTTCATTCTATATAAATTAAAATTACCCTAAATTACAAATATATTAATCAAGTAATTGTTCATTTCCTAAACCATAATTCATTTTTACATATGATTTTTTAATTTTATAGTCATTTAATTAATAGGTGAAATATGGAAAAATAGGGATCATTTACTCAGCGAGGATAATTTATCATAAATTATTTTATTAATATGTAAATTTATCATTTGATATATGAGGATGATTTGGATAATTATGAGGTTGGTTGGGGACAATATAATTCAAGCCCAGGAAGCAATGTAGTCTGATTATATTAAATTAGTTTGACACACCCTATACATTGGTAACAATAAATTTTTAAACTATATTTTTAAAAGTCTTCACTATAGTACGCTAAACAATCTTGTGAATGGTATTTTTGGTAAATTAATATTGTCATTGGGAAAAATAATATTTTATAATTAAGAATTTATTTCATCATAATTTTCTTTTCGGTATCCATGATATTTTATCTATGATTTTATATGTGGATTCATTTATTTATCTATATATTGATGAAATTTAACTTCTTTTTAGTAATTTACCATTCTATATTAATTATTCACTGTAATTCATGTCGTCATGTGATTGAAACATAATGTGTGTTTTGTTATTTTACCTACTATAACGATTATAAATATTGGTTCATGATTGATTTCACATTATGTAACCCTTATTGGGAATTTAATATCACCATTATTAGTTTTCCTTGCCTTAGGATTCAATGATGATTTCTATGACTGATGTGAAGGGATATTCTAGAAGTAATATAGATATTCCTGATAAAAAATTTCCTTAAATTTTTTTATTCTAAATAAATGCATGACTCAAGTAATTATTTTGTTTAATAAGTCTATTAAACTATTCAGTCCTTTGAGAAGAGAATCCTTGTATATGATGTTATGTAAATGGTAGTTGGAACTATCTTCGGGTAACTGGGGTTTAGGAATATATAATCACAATAAATGAAATTTATCCCATACAATGGATTGAAGGAAAATTTTGTAATCTATGAGGAACTCAGTACATCTCAATGGTGGATATTCATTTTTGGAAATCATCAACTGAATGTGAGAAAGGAATATATTAAAATAATAACATTTCTTACAATGTATTGGTAGTATGAGTTCATGGTGATTTACTTTTGACATAATAATTCCCCCAAAAAGATCTTTTATTTGATGAATATAGTCTTTAGATACTACGTCAGAAAGTTTTTCTTGTTAATTTTTAAGGATATTCTTATGTCATTAAATGGATTGTTGGAATATGAAGAGAATAAAAATACTATTTTAGAGACAACATGGAAAGTAAAAAATTATTCTATCTTAGTCACATTTTTAGGTTAGGTGGTCATATGATTGCGAATTTATATGGAACCTTATAAGACCATGGAAATTTATAAATTGTCCAGACACATTACTATCACTTATATCATTAGATATCTTGGAATTTTATAGGACTATTGAGGGTTTTTTGATATATTGTTCATGATTTTATGGAATAAAATGTATATTAAAGATAAAATTGGAAATGGATATTCGGAAGGATGGATTTTAGGAATACATTAAGCATATCAATAATTGTTTAATTACTATAACATAACATAAACTTCCAAAAATAGTACTATGTTTTTTGATATATTTTGATCTTTATAAGAAATTCTTGTATTATGTAGTCATGTGGAGTGAAAAATTGGAAGCATAATCCTCAAAAAACGTTAATTATTGAATAGTGAAACTAGCTAAAACATAATATAGTGTTATCATATAAGATATGTTCCATTAAGATATAGGGGAACATCATATATGGTAATATGTGTGAATTTAAAATGATCATAAGGGTCTCATTATATATTCATGCATAATTATTAAAACAATAATCAAATAATACACATTGAGAAAATAATGGACTACGATTTCACTATTCACTACAATCTGAGGAACAAAAAATGGTAATTGATTCTCTTATTATAAAATAACCTACTAATTTATCCATGAAGCATGTTGAGATGATCTAATATTCAAGGATTGGTAATGGATGGGTATGGGAATCAAAATGAAATAGTATAATTCCTACATTTTTTAAATGATTTCCCAACCATTTATTCAATTGAATATTAAGGATCCACATATGATGTTTTAGAGATTTAAGAGAATATTAAATGAGTAATGTACTAGAAGATTCATTAATTACATATCATTAGTGATGGATTGATTCTATTGTGAACTAGTATTTTGCGACTTCATTACTAGAGATAAAGAAATTGATATTAGATAATTCATATATATCATCTTACCATATATATCCTGGAATAACCATGATGTATAATAATATCTATGAATACTTTTGGTAGGTTGACATGAAAAAAAGATCCCTAATTAAAAATAAATATGTTGGATGTGCCTTCATATTAAATTGGTTTAAAAGAAATACCGGGGGATGAAAAAACAAATTCCTATAATCAAATTAAAATTGGGTATCATTACGATTTTAATTTTCAATGGTATCCTCAATAAATATAAAGGAAACAATTTGATATGTTTTGTGGAGGAGCAACTCAATAATACATCCCACTTCATAATTATTTTGGAATATTTATCTCTTGAAATACATGGTAAGATATATCAAATGGATATTGTGAGGCTTAGAGTGGAACTAATTTATATCACCTGTAAATTGGATCCGTAGTCCACTTTAAAATTATAGATAAGTATTTAACATGCTCTAAAAAATGAATTATATTTTATCATGTCATATCACACGAACACTAATGTACAATCTATATAGATTATTCAGAATGTCACCAAAATACATAGATCCACCTTATTGAAATTGAAGGGTTGTTTCCATCAATATCTTCCATTAAATTAGTTCTCAGACATAATCTTCTTCCAGTCGATTATTCATAGGGACTCATATGATTATATGTATGGAAAGCAATTTAGAGCTCCTAGTATTTTGGAAGAATATATAGAATATAATATATGTGAAAAAATAATGTCAATGAAAATAATATGGAAGTTCAATTAATCAATCCACATATAAAATTAATCAGTGATAGTGGAATTTCTACAATAGTAAATCTCAAAGGTACCTATAGTTTTATGTTTTGGATAAATGTTTCAATTAAATATCACTATGGAATAAATTATTGTGATTTGAAAAAAATTGTAATCTTATGCTTGGGTAAATTGGTCTAATTGAGATCCATGGTCTGATAGAAGTTTTGTCTTATACCCTTACCCTTACACTAAATAAGGATAAATTTTATGAGGTTTTACACATATCTTTCTAGAGAAAGTACCTAATTTACAACCCGCATATACTAAATTCATAGGTGGTACCACTAGATAATGATCTTTTTATGAGGATAAATAGATTAAAATATTGGAACCTATAGAAAATTTCCTATTAAATAAGAAAAATAATATTGTTAAAGTGTTGTGGAAGAGTCCTTTGTTGGAAGAAGAACCATGGGAACCATAAGAAACACTTAAATTGAAGTATACCAACCTATTCTCAACTTAGAATATGATTTCAAATTTTTTGAAATAAACTTATAATTTGGGGAAGAATATAATAACCAATGTTATATAAATTATACTTGAATAAAATGTGAGCAATATTATATATGAATTATAAAAATAGTGAAAATATAATGATGAAAAAAATTATTAATAAAATAATTATATTGTGAAATAATAAAACCATTATAATTTGGAATATTACACGTTGAAAATAGAAAACAGAAAAACTATAATTGTAATATTGGGATCATCTCTAGAGGATATAATCATCCCTACAATAAAAAATCTAATGAAACGAAAAAAAATAGTAAACCAATCAACATTATAAAAATTTTAAATTTATAACATTGAATAAAATTTAGGTGAATAATTAACGAAGGAATTATATAGTGTTTATAAGCTAAAATGTAACTGTTGGAACAGTATAATGACCCATGGAATAGAAATTTGAACTCAATAAAATTAAATTTAAAATAAATAATATTTATCATTGTTAATTAATATAAAAAATTATATTATAATGACATAACCATATCAAAACTACAACAATACTAAAAATATTACAACATTTTTAAATTACATGTATTTTAATATAATTCCTAAAAATCATAATTATTATATATTAAAAATTAAAATAAATTGTGATAGAATATTTATTTTTGAAAAAATAAATTTAATTTTATTAATAACCTCATCAAAATTATACATGGGGTTTTTTGATAATTTTCTAAAATACCTTAATTTTCATGTGATTATATTCAATATAGATTCTTCTTTAAGTGTTGAATTTTTAATTACAACATTCTCGGTGTAATAATGACCTACTAATATCTATAAATCATGATTCAATTAAAAAAAAATTATTTGGTAAATGAGTTATTAAATACAAATAATCATTATTTTTAAATGTTAAAATTACTTTCTGTCCTCTATATACAATTTTATTCCTTTAATTTATTATTCAACATTAATTTTTATTAAACAATAGAAATACTATTATAATATTGTTTAATGCCTTAAAACATAATTTTAAATTTATATATAATTCATTATATAAAATATAAAATTATTCTAAGGTATATATTTTTTATAAAATTTATTCAGTATTTAATTCTAAAAATAATCATTCTGTTATGTATAGGTAACCCCTATATATCCCCTTGTAAAAAACACCTCCCCAATATACCAAATCCCAAAATTTGAAACAAATACTCTCCAATAATCCATTATAATCCAAATGATTTGTATGGATTAAACCAAATAAATTTGTCATTGATTTTTAATTATTTATAAGAGAAGAAACATCGACAAAAGTTTAAATTTTTATCAACTTTTCTCTAGTTTACCGCAACCAAAAATATTTTTCTCCATCTATATAAAATAGAATCATCACTGGTTATATAGTTAGTCTAATAAAAATATATTATGGATGTTATCCTATAATATGAAAATAATATTTTTTAATTATTTATATTTATATCATTCTAATTATACGAGTAGTGTTCTTTTTAATGGTAGGTTAACCGCTAACGATGAGTTTTCTAATTCCTTCAATATTATAACCCTAATAGATGTAAATAAAAAATTATTTACAATATATTAATTTATAACTAATTTTATTTTATTCCATTTAAAATAATTCTACTTATATATAAATTAACAATAAAAATTAAAAATCTAGAGGAAAAAAGAAATTTGTAAGGAAAACATGTCATCAAAATGATTCACATTTATCAAATAAAATTATGAAATAAGATATTATTATATTATGTTAAAAATAGTGACATAAAATAACATTTTTCATTAATGGTTCAATGCATTAGTAAACCTTATTTTATTATTCTCATAGCCTAAATGAAACAAAATATAATAGGATTTAGTGTAAGGGGATTCACAAACCCAGAGTCATTATTTTAAGTTATCTTTTATTTCACATTTATTTAAATATTAATGTTCCTTTAATATTAAAAAAATTTCATTTAAATATTATTTTTATTTTATTTTTATGGTATACATGATTCTACGCAATTTTTTTCTTATGTTATATAATATTACTTTTTTAAAAGAATGTTAATATCTAAAACATATCTTGATTCGTATTAATATTTTTCTCATTTAAAAAAAGATAAAATATTTTATTACAATATATGATATAACATATCAATTTTGGAATAATAATGAAAATTTATTTAAGTATAACAAGTTAAATACTTTAAGAGACATAATACATTCTCTAGGTTTTTTCATGACTATAATAATTGTCCTTTCATGTGGAATGATTGAGTATTAGCCTTTAGTGATGAGGTGGTGGGACAAAAATTATATAGTCCTATATTTCATTCTTTTATGTGATATATCTCATTATATAGTATCGATAATGAGTTCTCATTATGATATATTTTTTGAAAATGATTAAGCTATGATTTATGCATATATTTTATGCATGAATATGATGTTATCTTTGTTCACAACATTGTGTGTTATTTAAACAATATAATATGATGTTTCATTATTATTTTTATTCCACATTCCATGCCATTATCAAATGTTTCCTTAATGATATTTATGATTACCCTTTGCTAACTATACAATGATATTGATTTTTTCACCCATGTAATGTTGATTCATGCCCCTTATACCTCCACTCACAATCATTTTAACAAACCAATTCCATGGATTTATATCCTCAAGTGAATATATGAACTATGGATATAATCATAGATTTATAGTTCTTAGGATGAATAATTTAAATAATTTTAATGTTTTATTATTTATAATTGATATATGAGCCTAATATCCCCAAGATACAAATCCATTGAATATTGGATGTTTTCTCTCTATTATGATGTATATATTAAATTTGACGTAATAGCCATGTTTCATATTGATGGATCATTATAGTCGGTTTCATAGAAAGGTCTACTTAATTTTTGAGTTAGTATTCAAATAAATTAGTGAAATCCATAAGAATGAGTCTATGTATAAGTAAACATTGTAATAGAATCATTTTAGAAAAGTGGAAAAAATAGGAATCCTATGATATATAGATATAAAATTAATTTTCACATGAGAATATTTTATTTATTCTACATTGTTGACAAAAAAATTCTATCAGTTTCTATTGAAGAAAATTGTGGGAACAAATAGAAACTAGGGAAAACCCCATATGTGGGGAAATGCAATGATTGATTAAATGTTATCCCCAATGCCATGGGACATGGTGTTCAAATAATAATTGTGATTATTACATAGTAATCATAGTATATGAATACTAAAATTAAACTTTTTTAATTCCCTAATTCACCCATGAAGGAGAAACTATCCTTTGAGTCCTTTATCTGAAAACAACCACTACCATTTAGCAGATCATTTGATCCACTTGATTAGGATCTGTGTTTCAACTCAATTAGTATGATATTCTATGTACTCACATTTTTAGATAATTATATGGTGAATTTTTTCTATCATTTAGATGGTTAAGTCAATCAATGGAGGGTTTTGATAAATAACACCAACCCACAAGAAGAAATTAAAGAGATAGAGTTGTAAGAGTTTATATAATATTGATCAAAACTTATTTCACTTAATATCTCTTAACAATTATGGTGACAAAATTACATGAGCTAATGAAAAGGGATAGTGAAAAACTCATGTATTATGAGGAAAAATTCTCAATGATTGCAAGATACACCTTCAGTTTGGTTGTCAACAATAATAGAAAAATAGATTGATTCGTTATTTGTTTCAACCAACACCTTCAAACGGATCTAGCTATTAGATATATTTGGTGTTATGAATGGGTTGTTCGGTGTTATCTTAATGAAGATATGAATATTTGTGAATAGTCCCATATTTATGGATATAAGAATTTTAAAATGGATTTTCAAGAAGGGGGGTCCATTGAAAAATGAGTGAAGAGGATCCATCCACAAGCATATCAAAAATATATGATGAAGAATCATGTGGATTGACTTAAAGAGATAAAAATTCTTTATTTATTAGTGTGAACACCACCAATATAATGATTATCGATGCTACATAAGGAATATAGAAAATATTATCGTGTAAATTATGGATCCTTCTAATACACAACCAACTATATAATGCTCCAACTGTAGGGAGAAATGGATTTCGGAATTCCAATACACAAACCCACCAGTACTTGAGGTTAATCAGCATCAGTAACAATCATAGAGAATGTAGAAATTCAATTCATAATAGATATATATTTCTAAATTGATGTGTGAAATGTATTATTACAAGGTACACATCCATGTGACACAATAATCGATAATGATTTGTAATATTCAGGTTCTATATATTCCATTATATCCTGTAAGCCTATTACATTAGTCAAATCGAAGCCTTTTTACCATGATATAGATAAATCCATAAAAAAAATTGTGTTTAGTCATTACAAAAACGTGTTGTGATATTATCATGCTATTTTATATGCGAAGAATCTTCTAGGGAATCTTTTAATCTCTCCCCTGATTGATTTTGTGGCAATAATGGACATGGATTGGATATCATAATATAGATAATGCAAAATATTTCAGGAAACGTGGATCCCCTATTGATATTCAAAATTATCCAACAATACTATAAAAATACATATAATATCATGAATCTCCATTGAATAATCCATATGTTTTTGAGTTTTGATACCCTCTGAAGAAGCATACCATTCCAAAATGGTTGATCTAAAGAAATGTATCAACCGTAATGAAAATGTTCATTGTTGAGGAATACACATATGTATTTCTAAATGTGTTCCTCAGACCGCCACCCTATCTCGTGGTAGGTTTCCTAATATAAAATATTCCCATATACAATATTATTTAAAAATTCCCCTTTAGGATGACCCCTATTAAACATGAAAAGTTAAATAATTAACAGCATGAGGAGTTGGATAATGGTTTTATAAATATTTCCACGTCATCTTGGGTTTTCCAATAACACTTTTTAATGTAAAATAATGGATAAATGATTATTTCTATGAATTAACCTGATCTCAAAATTATCACTATAAGGAAAATTAATCTATAACCAAGGATTAATTAATTGTTTGATCAAGTATGTATAAATAGTTACATATAAATAATTGATATTCATTTGGTATATATAATCCTAAAAGTAAATATACAAGAAATCTAGAATTTTTCACTTCATAAAAAGATATAGGAAATTTAAGTTCATATTGATACCCTTTAATCATACAATCAACCCTATTGTATTCAAGGATTTAATAAATAGTGTCGTTAGAATAAATATAAAAAAGGTTATTTTTATTTATGAAATTCTCATTTATTCAATGTGTATTGTGGAACATAAAAAGTATCAATGGATTGTTATCCTGATGCTATCGAAAATGTAAAATATAAAATGGCCCATACACATTACTATAACAAGAATCCAATGTTTTCATAATTCATTAGGGTAATAATGTAATTTTTTGAGAACTTTATCATGATTTTGAGGACTCTTCACTATACTAACATGGAAAGGGAAATTTTATTTTTTTAGTGTAATTTTGGTAAATATTTAAGGATCTCAGGAAGAGGATAATCACTAGGCCTCTATTGAAACAAAAAACAAGTAAAGATGGTATTGTGATATACAATGATGCTTCAAATATATTATTATAATTTTTAGACATGAATAATAATAAATTGATAGCCTATGCTTCATAAAAGTAGAATTTACATGATAAAAACCACCCTATGAATGATCTGGAGTAACTAGTTGTGACCATTTCCTTGAATATTTGGTAATACTACCTCTATGGTGAGAATTCATACACATTTACCGAATAAGATATTTTAAAATATATTTTATTAGAGAAGGATATAAACACACATCATCTATGATTTTCAGAGATAATAAATGAATATTGTTTCTCTAATCACTATCATAAGGGAATGACTTATAAGTTAATATATGCCATTAATATAAAATAACCTCCTACTCTATCTATTTTTCAGATTGATAATGGCCATAAGATTAGGGAAATTTAAGGTATTAATCTATAAATAATATCATAAGATAAAAAATCATGTCATTTACTTTAGTTCCAAATGATCTATCTAAGGGAACAAAAAAGGTTCATAATTAGATGATTTAGACCTTCAATAGTTTGTGAAATCAGAAATACAATAGAAGCATCATGAATTCCAAATCTATTATAATGGTTTGAATCGATTTGGAAATAAGATTTATTTTCCATAATAACATGTGATAACAGGGGAGGTATTGGATAATCTACATTTATCATCTTTCTCTATCCATCATAGATGAAAAAATATGTATTGCGATCTAAAATACCACTTATGGTATGACAACATGAAGAAATAGATCATTTACTATAACTCAATGTGCTTGGTAGGACATATAGTTAATGAAAAATAAATAATGTACATGGTGATGATAAATCCATTTCCAATACCGACACGGAAATAAGAGAGCATCACTGAATTTGGAATTGATCTCTCAATAAAATCAAATGGAAGAAATTTGATATAATGTTTAGTGGATTTACACCAAATTATTTCTAACATAATTACTATTCGGTACATTTATCACATAAAAACCATGATAAAATATATTTAAATGAAGTGGCAAGGCTACTGGCGGACCAAATTTTGATCACCCGTAATAATGATCCATAGTTGAAATCTATCATATTCCATTGTTTTTCAATTATTTGAATAATGAGATTAATTCCAGAATGGACTGTCACCATCAAAAAAATATAAAATCTGATTGGACTATTCATAAACATGGTGATATCCAGGGAGCCTAATCAATTGAATCTAATGTATTATGTTATCAACATTTCCCATTTATTGATTTCCCATACAGCAATATCTTCTACACAAGTATTCAAAAGAATCCATATAAATATATTTATGAAATGGGTTGAAGAACTCCAAAGTTTTAATGTTGATGTTTGGGAAACAAATCTTCCTAAACAAAAGCTTCTTAATGATATAACATATACATTTCATCCAGTCTAATAGAATATAAAAGATGTTTACTATTCTAACAATAGATATTCCATCTACCATTGAATGTACATGGAGTTTGATGTTAGAGAGATTTTTTCCATTAAAATTCACCACAGATGTGAGCCATCTATTTTGGAATGAAACATAATCTTAGTGAAATGTACATTAGTCCCTTAAAGATCATTTATCACATAGAATACATGGATTTTCAGCTTACACATCCACCAAATATGCCTCATGCTCATGGGGAATTTCACATATATCTGTTGAGAAAGTACATACCCGACCCCACATATGTATTTAATTTGGAGGTGGTACAACTATATAATGACCTATCCCATGAGGATCATACGGTGACAATATTAGACCATATAGAAAATGATATATTTAACAAGAAAAATAACCCTTTCAATGTGTTGTGGTGAAACCATAAGTATAAAGTACGGATTTGGAACGATAGGAAAAACAAAAATATATGTACCCTGACCAATTTTTATCCAAGAATATGGTTTGAATCATCAATAGTTAAATTTATAAATTGGGGGAACAATATACAAAACCAGAGCATATTGAAGTTATTTGATAAAAAATGTTGACTTATTTTATTAGTATTAAACACATAAAGAATATATATAAACAAAGAACACATATTTTCAGTAGTAAAAATCCTCGCATTAATGAATTAATAAATCCATTAAAATAAAAATTATTACAAGTTGAAAAAAATGCAAATAGAAAAAATATATTAGTTAAAATTAGGATCACCACAAATGGAAATATTCATCCCTCCCAAGGAATTCAATATAGAAAAGAAAAATAATATTACTATACCAATTAAAAATATTGAAAATTTAAATATATAACATTGAGGGTATTGGTATAAAATAATGAATGATGAATGATTTATAGGATTACCTGTTAACATTGGAATAACATCTTGATTTTTTGGAAGAGTAACCTGACATATTGAAATTATAACATGACCCTTAGAATGGAGATTTAAACTAAAAGAAATATAATTTATTATAAATAATATTTATCATGATCAATTCAATTAAATTTATATATTATAATTCCATAAAATTAAAATTAGGATTAAAAAACTAAAATAAAATATAAAAAACAATTTAAAAAAAATTATTTCAATATATTTGGTATTAGATTTATTATTCTTATATTAAAACATATAAATTTACGATGATAAAAAATTGTTTTCATTAAAATATATTCATTTTTTAAATCTGTTGGAATAAATTATCTAAGGGTGATTTATTGGTAAGTTTTTTATATACTTCACTTTTATAGAGAACTGTAAAAATATTGTATTTTCATAAATGCCATACATTGAATAACAACATTCATTATGTAATAGTGGAACAATTATATATCTAAAAAGTTTTCCCAACCAAAAAATATTTATATAGATAAAGAATTCATTAAAATATAATAAACATGATTTCCATACCCAAAAATTACTTTCTAATGATTAAAGATAAAATTATTATTTAATAGAATAATTTTTTTTATTTTCCACTAGCCTTTTTAATAAAAAGGTATATTCGACATATAAATTGGTTCATATTACTTATATAATTTATTATAAATTAATTGATTCAATAATTACCAAATATATCTATAAATATGTTTACATTGGGTATAGTATTTTATTCAATATTTTATTCTATAAATCCCCCACTCCTCGAGTATATGTAACCCACACACCCTCCCCTTGGAAAACAACTCTTTCACATAAAAAGTCCATATATGTACCCATGTACTCTATCATTATTCTTTATAAACCATATATATGTTCCCTATAATACCATGTCTATTCATCATGTATATTTACTTTCATGCTAAAGAAGCAACACTGAGGAAAGAGTAAGTCTTTATCAACTCTTATATGGTTTTCCAACTCAATTATCTATTTTACAGACCCATTAAAAACCAATCTTATATGAAAATGTATAATTTTTTAAAAGTATAATAATGATTTTAACATAATATATCGCAATTATATTCTTAATGAATTTATAATTCTATCTTTATTCCTAAATGGACAATGTTCCCATTAACGACCAGTTGACCCCCAACACACACTTTTCAAAATACTTCATTATCACCACCCTAATAAATCTGAAAAATATTATTTATATTATATAAATTTTAAAATATGACTAATTTATTATTTCGTAATTTATTTTTATTACATATAAATTACCTTCAAAGAAATTAGAAAAATAATTGAAAAATATATATTTCTAGGGAAAACATTGTAACAAAATGAACCACCATTAAAGAAGAAATTAAAAATTATAATAAAAAAATTTTGGGATTGAAATATGCATGTATTAAAATAATTCACATCAAGTTGAATGTTTAAATGAACATATTATTTTCAATCATGAGGCATACAAACTATAAAATAAAATGAGATTTAAGGTAAGGGGATTCCAAAACCCGAACACTTACTTTTGGGATTATCTTCTATTTCACATTTATTTATGTATGAGTATTCCAATAATATTCAGAATATTTTATATGAATATTAATTTTTCACTATATTAATTATATACATGTTTCTTAAATTCTAAAATGATTTATAATCCATTCACAATGCCTTTATTTAAACAGATATCAATATCAAAAATATTTCATGAAGTCTCTTTACATTCTTATGCATTTAAAGAAGAAAATTATCTTTTATAACAAATTTAAATAACCCATATATATTTAAGAATGATATATACTATTTTATTAAGTATTATATTTGATATATGTTGTGAAACCCATTCATTTACATCAGTTAATTGATTACTATGATTGTTATCCTTCCATGTGGCATGTATGATTTTGAGAATTTCATGATGAGACATGTGGGACTGTGATCATGTAACCCTCCAATGAATTGGTAATTGTGATACAAATCATGACATCTTTTGTATTACATGTGGAAAAGATTATTGATTTGTTCCTAATGGTGACTCAATGATTTATACACATGTGGTTGGTGTGAACATGATGATTTATTTGTTTGCAAATATGTATGGTGTTTGAACACTGTGTTATGATGTTTAATTATTATGAATATTCCATATTGAATAACTTTATCAAATTTTTCATTCAAGATATTTTTCATTATCTGACACTTATAATATGATGATATTGATTATCATCACCAACTTATTATTGATTGATGTCCCTTATTACTCCCCTTATAAGGAATTTACCTCAACCCTTTATTTGATTTATATCCTTAGGTGACTACATGTACTAATGAGAGAATTCTATTGTTAGATGGACCTAGAAGTAAAATTTAAACATTGTTAATGTTTAATTATGTATAATTAATTGATGAGCGTAATTTTTCCTTGACACATAAACATGGGATGTTGGATTTATATCTTTATTATGGTTTTTATCGTAAAACAAATGCAATAGAAAATAAATAAAAATTTGGGTCACTATATGTTGCCTATAACATCAGAACATTTGTGAGAAGCATCAAAGCCTTGGTAAGGTTTTGCAATTTCCCCTTTACTCAATTGATGGAAACTATACTTTAATAGCTCACATCTATACTCCACTATCGTTTTTAAAAATAGTCAAACCCAAAAAAAGTTTACCCCAATGGATGTTTTCTCCCAACAGAAATCATGGTATTCTATCAAATCCGTACACTTATAAAATTAATTAGATTTTTTAAATACACATCAATGATGATGGATCAAAAAAATTAATGGAAATATTGATTCCTGTCATTATATTTTCCCATATTTAAAATATTTTTGTTCTTCAATTGTCATTGTCTCATCCATATAATTATATATAAATATTAAATTAAAATTTTCAAATTATTTTGATATTAAATAGTGTTATTCAAATATATTTTTTAGAACATTTGAAACCTCTATTCATACATAATTTTATAATTTCTCAAGGCCACTAAATTTATAGATTGAATTCCTATAACATCAATAAAAAATGATGTTTTTATATTCATTTTATGTTCCATGGATGACACTAAAGGAATGGGTTTATGGGAACCCTCATACTATTTAAAAGTGGTGAAGTAGGACGTCATAAAATTATGATTTGGGGAAAAATTACCAACATCTTCTATTTCCCATTATAATTTTTTATATAGCATGTTATTATTTTTAATGTATTCTTAATATTTATGGATATGATAAAAATAATTAATGGTTATTCACCCCCTCAATCCTTTATGTCCTCTAAAACCAACATGACATCCACATATTCAATGAATCACATTACATATGTTGGGTGTTGGTTGATTTCCGTCAATTCAAAATCAAACTAATATCTTATCTTCAAGTTTTCAAGAAGGTTTTAATTAGCCTTATTAAACTCCTCATTACTATAAATCATTTATTAAACTAATTTAACACATCGAGAACAAAAAAATCATAATTTACTGACCACATTTATATGCCCCATTAGTTAAATTTTGTTTATCTGACTCCAAATCTATTTTCTCAAATATCTTATGGACTTCTTCAAGATTGATCATTTATGGGAATAATTAAGAATTCATCCCTAGGGAATACTATATTTATCATTACATTGACATAATAAATCTATAAGTCCTTAGAAAAATACCATAATTATTTGTTAAAAGCATACTCCCAAATAATCCAATCATCACCAATTTTTAATTAACACAAAAACCAGTTTATATTACTACTGGTTCAACAATATCCATGAAAAATATATATTAACTACTATCAAATGAAAAATAAATTCTACAATTATACATATCTCATACTCCATATCTTGTTATTAAAGGAACCATCTATTTTTCTTTTTGATAGATATTCCAAGCTAGAATCCTTAAAAAAGAAAGTCAAATGGTCTTAAAAAACACAAATATATTTTTATAATGACATTAATCATTAATAAATAACCACCATTTACTCTAAATTTTTTATATATATTTCTACGGAAATAATAATGATAGACCTCAAACTCTAGAAATGTGTGAATAATTTGTTTGGAATGTATTTAGACTACTCTTATTCGACCAAATGGCCTCCTAGGACATAACCTTAACGATAAGACATATAAGAATAATCATATCCAATAATGTCTATTATGTACATTATATATTCCAATCAAAAAAACTCTTTTTCCCTGAGAAGATGAATCCTAAAACCCACACTAATTTTATATTTTCTAGGATCATTTCATATATAAAAATCATTATAGAAACATCCTAATTCCATTGAAAAATTATGTATGCATAAGACAACCTATAATGATGTATAATATAAGACACATAAATCCCATTAAAAACATTAACAAATAAGTATTCAAAATATATGTCCCAAAATAATAAAAATTAATATTAAGATATATTTTCACTTACAAATAATATTTACTAATTATAAAAAATCATCGAAAAAACGAATTAAATTATAATTAAATGATAATTCAATGATATTTGAATTAATTTTCATACTAATATAATTTAAAAACATCAAAAATTAAAACTCATCGATTTCTATAACGTATATTAAAAATAAAAAAATATATTTTCTTCTTGATTAAAAATGATTAATAGTATGACATCTTGGGAATTATGTATTTAAAAATCATATATAATGTAATTTTTTTAATTTACTCAGGTTAAGAGAGAAACAATATAAAAATTATTATATGTATCCTAAATTCAATATTTTATAGCTCAGTTTCTATGATAATGAAAATTTAACACAAATCCATGTACCATATAAATTTAAAAATTTATATTCCAATATAAATATAAAATATGAAAAATGTGAATAAAACATATATAGAAAATGAGACAAATAATACATCATAAAATTCTCATTTAATGAATATTTTGTTCATACATAAGAAATAAAGTCAATACAAATGGGAAAGATATTTGTAAATCTAAAATTAACTATTAATTATATGAGCATGAAGAGTTTTTAAAACATGAATTTGATATTATTAATTATATATATAAATTATTTAAAACTCCCTCAGAATAATTTATTTGTAATAAAAAAATTATGAAAACATAAGAGATCAAACAAATAATATATTCCATAAATGACAGAAAATCTGTGGAATATGATAAATGAATATGAATAATTACACAATGATTTAAAAGGTTTTGGGATTATCCCTCTATACATGGAAATCTAAATTGATTTTAACGACACCTGATAGAGAAATATAGAGAAAAAACCTAGTATATAATACCTATCTCAAAATTATATAATAAAGCAATGCGAGGATTTAGTTACAGATGTTGACGAAATTCCTGGATTTGTATTGTGATATACACTTCTACGATACTAAAAATTCATTTGGAAAACAATACTATTGTACTGGTTGTAAAATTCACTTATACAATCTGCTAAAATGTGAGCCACTAACACTATCCCTTTATGAATCTAGATAATTATAATCCACCATTAAAATAATCTCCTTATTAAAGTCTAATTTTAATCCTAGAATCCTTCCAACTCACTGAGTGTGATCTTATATTGTTCCTCTCAACCTCAATTCATTAGTGAAGTCCAATAACGTCTCATTTGTACCTCAACTTCTAAATAACCATCATTTTCATCAATATGTCTATCATATTATTGGTTCTAAAAATATTATGCTTCATCAATATAACATATTTTATTATGACTCTCATAATGCGATAATGCATCTGAATATGTTTTATCTTTGTTTGAAATGTACTTTTTCACAATATGCATCACACTATGACTATATAAGTGTAATATATTTTTATATTTCTTATCCACTGTGAGAATATCTTCTTAGAAACAAATTTATCACATGGTCTATAATAAAAATATTTTTTTTCTCATGGTAGATTATTTTACAACCTTCTTCAACTTAGATAAGAAACATTAATTAGAATGAATTTTCCATCAATTACCATAGAGATGCAGTATAAATTCCCTTGAAAAAATTTGTATCTATATAAATCTTCTCAATGTTGTCATCAATGATTGGGAATATATCTACTCAAAACTCCCACTGAATTTGGAAAATATATTCGGGGAAACCCCATGGAGTACATCAGCATTATGAAAATTTATTCATAAGAAATCTATTACATTTACATAAACTGTTAATATATTTTAGGAATCTTCCCCTAGATTACATAAAATTTCATTACATAGGAATAGAAAAAATCAGTACATAATATTTGTGAAAAGTTATAATAGTGATTTTAATGTAGTCAAATTACGAAAATATAAATGATCCAACTACATGTTCCCTAGTATTATTCATCCCTAGAATCTAGTATTTTCTCACAAACTCCTTAACTAACTTGCCTTTGATCTCATCAATCATGTACATCCATGGTCTTTAAATATCATATCAAAAATATATAACATAAATATACTATAAAACTATAAAATTGTAATTAAATTGTTTTATTATTCAATTAAGTAGCATTTTACAATATTCTTACACATAACTTCTGAACATTATTGTTCAATTTTATTCATGCATGATTCAGCACATATATACATTTCATCAGATTTCATAAAAAGGCAATCATTATTGCTCAAATTAATATCTTTGGACGATCCATAGATATCAATTTATTCATATCATCATGAAGGAATGTATTATTCATATCTTGTTATTTAGGATGTAAATAATATAATTCTATAATACTAAGAACAACTTGAATAGTGGTGATATTCACTATAGAGGATTTTTTTGAGAAATCAATTCACTTCTTCTTTTGAAATTAATTCACCACCATTATTTCAATATATTTACACTTACCATCTTGATAATACATTTCCTTGTATCTACACTTTTTCAATAATTTATTCTTTCCAAGTTGTAATGGAATCAGAACCTATGATTTCTAAGAATAGAAATCACAAATTTCTTACAGCTAAGATAACTACCACTTGTTAAACACTTCTAAATACATTTTTTAAAATAATTATATCAATAAACCATAATTATGTAAATAATTGGTTCATAATGGTAATTACTACAACAATTGTCTTCTCACCTAAGGTGATCTCCGTGATAGTAAATGGTATATTTTGTCTGTTGGTTTTTTTTCAATTTCAATTATATTATTTTTCCTCTAAATAACACCATACATAATATAATAAATTTCTCTTCTAATGTTAGACATATTTTAATTATCAATGAAGTGATAATCATGCTCCTCAATAATGGTTACAATAAAGAAAAAAATATATATATTCTTAAAAATAATCGATCCTTTGAAAAAATATATATTTATACATTTTAAAAATATATCAAGACACGTAATTGGATTTATTTGGAATCTATTCATAAAAAAATATCCTCTAATAGACAATAATCTACTGAAAAACATAAAAATATATTGATTGCATACATTTTAATACTAACCACCTCTACCCAAAATGCTATGGGTAATATTGAGTGTATCTTTATACTTCAAAGGAATTCAATAAAAATCATATTTATTCACCTATCTATAACATTCCTTTTATTTTATGTTGAATAATATTATCCCACCAATTCCCATTTATAAAACAAATTCCATTAATTATATACCCTCATTCTATCTGTTTGACGTCATGAATTTTATCATTGAATTTGACTTATTATACACTACATTAATCAACCTCTAAAACAGAGTAATAACATGAAATTTTATTTTTATAATGTAATATCATTATTTACTTTTTGTGTTTCAGAAAAATATCACAAAATTTAAGGGCCATCTAAGAGAACGAAAATGTTTATATCCTCCAACAGAAATATGAATCATGTATACCATTATAGACTTTATTGTTATACCTCCATTAAAAAATGAATATTATTTTCCATTCAAATTATATAATATTCAAATTTATTAAAATTGACTAATTTCATTTTTAGTAACCTTTTTGACAAATACTGCATCACTAGTACACCCAGGTTGCCTAACAAGAAATGATGTAGTCATTAATCTCTAACTGTGGTTTTTTTATGAAATGAAATCCACATAATTTTCTATCATATTATACTAGGATACATTATTATTCACATGAGTAATTATTATATACCACTATTATCATTTGTATAAACCAATAGAATGATTGGATGCTAAATCCTACATTATTAAATCAGTTTGACATAATAGGATTCCATCTCAAACAAGGAATATGTATCAATCTTTTTAGAATGATCTATATCCTATAGATAATTCTGATTCATGTAACACTCATCCTTCAGATCAATATGTGATTTCCATCATTAATATGTACCATTCCAAAATTTCATGAATGATTTATATATTAGAGATTCTTCTATGCATTTGAATTAAATAGTACATATGAATCCATATTCATGACTATATATTATTACGCATAATAAAAAAACAAAATATATTAATTATATTAATTTTTTGTGGTTACTAATGTGTTTTAGGTTCATTTCCATTTTCCAATCACTCTATCTGTAATTCCACGAACCTAGATTTCTAGATTTTGTGAATTTTTTATTCGATTGACATGATCACAATAAAATAAAATCCTAATGGCCCGATCAGTTTAATATCCTTACAAAAACAATATACAACCATATTTTTAAAATTATATCCTGAAATGAAAAACAACTTAGTGAAATTTTTGTATACACTCATATCACGTAGATAATCTTTGTAGGTCAATCATAATATACGTTTTTATATCCATGGAAAAATGAAGAATAATATATGGGAGTTTTCATATTCCGAGTAAAGATTAACAATATAGTGAAGCTATCATAAATAAGCACAAACATCTAAGGCAAGGTATAAAACAAAATCTCAAGTCATTTAAAGATAATAATTAACATAATATGGGAATAATATATCAAATAATTCTATTTAAGAATTAAAATAGATATTATATTAGTCCGGTTATCACATGTAATATTAATAACTATTCTCATAATGATGGAATACATAATATCAGACAACATAACCATAATGTTAAGGATTTGTTCCTTGAAAATAAATAATCATACCATCATGTAATTGTGAAGAGAATCTCATTTTTCTCACGAGACCTACCAATGCTTCGAGGGGATGTAGATGGACCTTCTCATTACTTAATACGTCAAATTAATTTCTCAAATGAAAAAGGTGAAACATAACATAAACATTTGTATGAAAACTATCATATGAAATGTTAATACTTTTACAATATACCATATATGGTATCAAAATAGCACATCCATAGTCATACATATCATAAAACCTTCAATAAGGTATACAAGGTTTTATAATACTATTATCAACCTAAATTAAGCATAAAAACCAACAAAATATGTATACATAGGTGAACAAATTCTAAAAATTCATTAATTTGTTTGAGAGAAATATTCATTTATTAAACTAAAATCATATTAATTTCACACAGTTATAAAAGAAGAATTTTATTATAAACTAACAATTTAATCTTATAATGGAATATTCAAAATGTTACTATATTATAATGGTGGAAAAAAGCTACTTGCTAAATATATGTTAAGAATAATTATATCCATAATTTGTCGAAAATTTCATAAAGTACCTCATTTGGAAGTTGATAGATAGATTCCATCCAATTTTTTTTATTAAATGTAAAACATGTGTAAAAATGTCTTCAACAATAGAATATAAATGTTTTAAATAAATTTTTTGAAACATGGACATGGTTGATAAAGATTTCCTAGTAGATACTTCCAAATAAACAATACAAGATTATAATTAGTTTTTCAAATTAACCCATAACATATACTTTATTTTAGTATAGGGTGTGTTCACCTCCTGTATAATTGTAAAATAATGTTATTATATTATACCTAGACCCTATAAATATTTATGATATAATATACGGTTCTCTTATATACTTTTGGTAATAATATTTTAGTATTATTGTTGTTTCGGGATTTAACTACTTCATTTTTTTCATTCATATTTTTTCATGTAAGTCATGCTTCTTATAAGTAGGATGTATTTGATTCATATAAATAATAAAATTGATATCATAATTATTCTTTCTACTCTTAATTTAAATATTATAACTATTCTTCAATGGTTAACATGGAAAATGAATCTCACATTGTCATCGAGATGGTAGGTCATGCATACACACGAGGGACTATATCATTACCTTGGCGGTGAAATGGTATGAAATCTTATTTTATATTCATTATAAAGAATAATTATTATTTTATATTAATTTATTATGTCCTTATACTCATCAATATATAGATCTATGTCACATAGTGTTGAGTAACAAATTTCACAACTAGGTGGAGACCGTAAGTTGTATGTACCCACACATTATGATATTGTAATTTGCATGTTAGATAAAATGAGTAATATGGTTGTCTCATGATTGAAATAACATATCATTATATGGATGATATTGGAGTTAATTAATTTTTATGAAAAAAACATAGAATGATAAGCTGAAAAAATCATTGAAAGAGGTGATAAAACAGTTACATCTATTTCAGGTATCTTCTTTAGATTTGCACCAAAGTACTCTTTATGACGTATTTATACACAAATTATGTCTTCTATAATGAATTTAGGGATTCTAGGAGTGGAAATTTGAAGGTATTTTTAAAGATAAAGGGCAATATAAGTTTGAATTAAAGAGTAGGAGAAGTTCCATTTTATAAGAGAGGTGAGTGACACTATGGAATGATCTTAAAATATTAATTTATTATAAATTTTTTTTTTGAATATATAAAATTTGATTTATTTAGATTCTATTAAGAGTATGCGTGTAAATTATCTCATAAAATTATTTTTATACTAGTTTTGATCACACAAGTAACAATAACATTAGTGTTTAACCCTTACTTAAATAGGTAAAATATTATCGTGTCTTCTTGTATTTTTAAACTATAGGCTAATATTGTTTTTATAAAATGACAAACAAAAAAACATTGGGTCATTGATTAATTATTTAACCCTAACCTAGTAATTTTTTAGAACTTTACATTTTATAAATTTTATGATATTTAGTATAAAATTATTTATTTTAAAGTATCATTGACGTCACTTTTGACACTATTCAATATTTTAATTTTACAAAATATCAAAATAACATGAAAACATGAAAAAATACATACAATATATAAAAAACAAGACTATTTTTTCTAAAAAAATCTAGTATTTCATTAATTAATACAAATTATATTGATTTTAAATTTATTAATATAATTTAATTGATTTTTCATTTAATAAAATATTTTATGCATCACTATTGGGTGTTCATTAATACTAATTTTTTAATTTATAAAAATAAAAATGAATTTCTATGATATAGGTAATTATTTAATCCTCTGATATACTATTTATAATCAATTATATCTAAAATATATCAATATGCTACATTTATTTTCCGTACAAGAAAGGAGAGTGTGACATTTTCTCACTTTCATTATTTATAATAATATTCATGTCATATTAATGGAAAATGGTCCATTAAATGATTAAATTTTTAATCATAGGTTATATGGGTATAATTAATCATCACATTTGAATTAAACATGTGTAAGGATAATTTTATAATATTATTTTTACCTATAATTACATTATTTACCTTTAACCACTATAAAATGAATCACTAATGTTCATATTCGTAATTTGTAATAAAATAAAAATAACCTTTTTAACATAATTTACATTCACTTATTCCATATATAGAATTCATTTTTAAAAATTTGACACATATATACTGTAGTTATTAATTCCAAATTAATCCTCGTTGACAAAATGGGAATATAGGGTTTTCAAAAGTAAAAACAATATAAAAATTAGCATTTTTTTATATCTAAATTTAATGCGAAAATAATTCCAAATAACTAAATTATATTAAATGATAAAAAAAAGTATAAATATTATTTAAAACCAACTAATTTGATAGCCTTAAAATATAAAAAAATGATTTAAAAGCAGTTTTGAATTGAAATGTAGTAGTTTCACTATTCATTAAAATTAGAAGGTAATTAGAAAAACACCAAAAACTAAAAAACTAACCTTTTAATGTCCTTAATCTAAATAATATATTTATTTTTCAAATAAAATATATAAAATTGTCAAATATTGGATTAGAAAATCAATCAAAATGAGGAAAAATTGTATTTATTGGAAGATAATTATTTTATTTAAAAAATTGAATTTTTTTATTATATCATGTATAAGAGACACATGAAATTCATATAAAAATTATATTTAATATAAAAAATTTATATTTATATAATACTATTCACAACCATATTTTAAATTGCAATTCATGGTGCGCTCGAACTCAGTGTGGCATTTAGTGTAAGCTATTGAATTATTTAAAAAGAAGCATACTGTAGAAGCATGAGGTGTTGAATTATTCACTCCATAATGTAATTTCGTACTTGATATTTCTTGAATATCCCATTATAAAAATATTTTTGTGTTTATTCATCATATGATCTTTATTTCCCCACAACCTATCTTTTATTTTACGGTTTTAGCAATGAGCTTTTACCAAACTAGTCAAATTATTTATAAACTCTTGTTCTCTAGTATCAAGAATCTGGATAGGATCATCATAGTAAGATAGATCAATCTGTAGTTCTATTTCATCATATTTGAGTACATGCATTGAATTTGGAATTTATTTCCTTAGTATTGATACATGGAACACATCATAAATTTATGAGAGAATTGGATGAATTGCCAAATAGTAAGCTAAAACTCCAATCCATTCAATATTTTCAAATAGTATGATGCTCTTGGGTCTTAATATACTCTTCTTACAAAACTTTATATCACCCTTCCATGGATATACCATCCATAAAATTGGATCTAATACATGAAATTCAAAATCCTTCCTTTAGTGATCAACATATATCTTTTGCCAACTCTGAGCTATTTTGATATGGGTGTGATTATTTTTTACATTTTCCTTTGATTCCTCAACATGTTATAGGCCTATGATTTTTCATTGACCACCATAATCCCAATAAGTTTTGGTACACAATCTGCTTTTATATTACACTTCATTAGGTGCTATCTGAATACTCAAATGGAAACTATTGATATAAAAAAATTATAGCAGAGGTAAATAATTATCCCACATACATTGAAATTCAAGTGAGAATGATATCTACACATCTTGTAAGGTTATAATATTCTACTCTGATTTTCCATCATTTTGAGGGTGGTATGCCATGCTCTAATAAATCTCATTATCTAGGTCCATCAAAAGACTTTTCTAGAATTGTGATATAAAATTGGGGTCCCTGTAAAAAACAATCAAAATAGGAACATCATGAATCCTTAAAACATCATTAATATATATTATTTCTAAACCTTAATGTGCTTAATCTTCCCTTTTAGAAAGAAAAATGTGCTGATTTGGTAAGACGATCAATAATGACCTACAAAACATTATTTTTTATGGGAGTCTTTGGAAGACATATGACAAAGTCCATCATAATATCATCTCATTTTTAAAAAGGAATATGAAGAGGATTCATCACATTTGTATTATGTTTTCTTCCATCCAAAACCTTTAGAAAAATGAAACTACTCGACACATAACAAGAAATATCCATCATCATGTTATACAACAAAAAATAACCCTTCAAATCTCTATAAATGTTTTTTCCACAATGATGTAAAAATAATTTATAGGTACGATAATCCTCCAGTAATTCTATTTTTAAATCAGTTATAGCTGGGACACAAATAATATTCCCAAATTTAAATATACCGTCCCCGAATACAATGTTAATCAGCTTCCAATCATTCACAACTTTAATTTTCTTTTGAAACTCCTCATTCTCAGAATCGTATCATTTTGTCCTATTCAGTAAATATGGTTTGGGAAATATTTGAATATGTAGTGATGTTTCACCTTCCTGGATAATTACCATATGATGATTTACTAGATCCAGTGACACAAGATCCTTTTTAACTCACATTGTTTATAGAACTCTATGGTCTTTTCTACTCAAATCATTTTCCACCTTATTTTCCTCCCCTGGTAGGTGGTGTATGGTGAAATCATAATCCTTGAATAGATAAGTAAATATCCATTATCACATGTGGAGTTCATTCAATGAGATAATATATTTCAAATTAATTTGATCAATATATATCTTACATCACTCATGATAGAAATAATGTCTCTATATCATCATAGAAGATATTATTACTTATAACCCAATCTTATGAGTTGGGTAGTTTTGTTAAATAATTTTTATCAACCGTGATGCATAAATAATAACCCTATATTTTTACATAACAACTCAACCATTTCTTTTTTTTATAGATCTCTATAAATCCAAATCACATACCTCCCAGATGGTAATGTCAGGTTCTAAGAATTGACTAATCTTCTTTTAAATTATACAAAATATTCTTCACACTCTCTTGTCCAGACATATTTAACCCTTTATGTGTGATCTTGGTTAATAGGTTTTCAATTATAGAAAAATTCTTAACGAAATTCCAATAGTAACCTAAAACATCGATAGTTTTTTTACCTTATATATACTCATCATTATTGTCCATTCATGGATTGATTTTTTATTTTTATGATCAATAGGTATTACATCCTTAGTAAAAATATTTCCATGATAATAAATATCATGAATCCATAATTCAAAATTTCTAAACATCCAATATAGTTTATTTCTCCAAGGATTCTTCTAAACAATCTACATGTAGATATCATGGTTATCATAGGATTGGCAGTATACTAAGATATCATCAATAACGACTTCGAGAAAAATAATCAAAGTATTCCTTGAACACTATGATCATATGATACATGAAAAAATGGTATATTAGTCTATCCAAATTGAATTACTATAAATATTTAATAACCATAACTTGTTCAAAATGTTGTATGTGGAATATCTTCCCTTTTACAATCATCTATTTATATCCCTAATGAATATAAATAATGAAAAATATCTAATTCTATATAGTTGATAAATGAAATCATCAATGCTTGGGAGATGATTCTTGTTATTTATTATAATATCATTGATTTCTCTATAGTCAATGTGCATCGTCCCTTATCCATATTTCTTGTTAACAAAAAGAAATGGGCCACCCCATAGAGAAACGCTAGGGAGAATAAATCTCTTATTAGTCAAATCCTCTAGTTATTTCTTCATCTATACTATTTTCATGATTTCCATTCTATTGGGATTTTTTATAGTGTTCATGAATAAGCGATTAAATCAATTGTAAACTCTTATTCCCTATATGGAGGATGTCCAGGTAAATCCTCTTGAAAAAAGTCAATATATTCCCACACAATATATGCATCCTCAAATTTAATATTTCACTCATAATCCTTAGATATTATTACCTCTCCCTATCAATGAATACCATTTAGTAATGTTATTGCAGGTGTATTTTTATAATAATTAGGTGTTGAATATTCATCTCTAAAGATAATGGAATCTACCTCTTCTTTACATATTTCAACTTACTTTTTCTTGAAAGAAATTATTTCACCATATTTTGATATCTATTCCCCACTGAGCATTATATCAAAATAGACCATTGTTATGATGATAGAGTCATTAGATAAAGAACATTTATATGCCATAATTTGAAATGTATGGCACATCTTTGTTGCAATGAGACTTCTATTAGGGGTTTTGACTAAAAACCACCTTGTTAATGTGAATTGAAAATTTCTAATTTCTATAGAAAACTCAGATGATATAAATGAATTTGAGGATCCATAATCAAATAATTATTTGGCTAAATATGAGTAAATGATTAATGTACCGACCACCACATAATTAGGAACTTCAACATCAGATTTTGTGACCTAAAAAACATGCTTATGCTCCCTTTTCCTTTCCTGGGATATGTTTCCTTGAATTATAGGAAAATCATTATAATTATGTCTCATATCATTACAAATTTTACTTTGAAAATTGATAGCTTATTTCATCCCCTTGCAATCACATGCTTTGTATCCTTCTTATACATGATTGTAAGAAACTCTTATCCCATATATGAAATTATCAAGGTGTTTCTTCCAACAATTAATGAACGGTGGAAAGTAAAATTTTCCCTTAATAGACTTATTTTCATTCTTATTTTGTTGAGCATCCCTCTTCTTCTATTTCGTTACAGTAATGTCAAAAGTCATAGAGAAATAATTTTCTATATTTATAACACGTGTGACTATATTTTCTTATGATGAAAAAAATTTTGTGACCAATTCCTATATGAGGAATTGATTTATGCTATCAACGTATTGTTCTGCATAACTATTTAGGTTACATATGTAATATGTTGCATGTATTAGTATCCTTGTGAATTTATCTTCATACATTGCAACATTATGATCCTTCATATTCCCCATACTTAGAAATATACTCTCTATATCCGCTCGTCGATTAGGAATAAATTATTTTTCTAGGAAATGTTATTTAATTTCATCCATTTTTAATTTTCAAACTCTTCACCCTCCATCATTATTTTAATTAATGACCATCATTGGTTTGAATATCATGATATATGATAAACAACTATAACAATGTCTTCCCTTTCGTTACTCCATAAAAAATGAAAAAAAAATTCTTCTAATGAACTTATTCATTGCTCAACAAAAAATGGATTTTTAGCCTCATTGAATGTCGGGGGATGTTTCCTCCAGAAGCTATATCACATTGATCCTATGTTTTTTCATTCAGAATGCTCTATATGTGTAAGGTTATTATTCGTAACCTAATTT
Organism: Viscum album; assembly: GCA_963277665.1. Taxonomy (NCBI): domain Eukaryota; kingdom Viridiplantae; phylum Streptophyta; class Magnoliopsida; order Santalales; family Viscaceae; genus Viscum; species Viscum album. The sequence goes on along the minus strand of OY728140.1, from coordinate 1,015,902,635 downwards.
CGTTGTCCCATTATGGTTATTATATGTTCAACGCCATCCATATCACTCACTCTACAAACATTATCTTTAATAGGAGGTAAATAACTACATGAATTATGTGTGATGATATGGTTTCCTTTCCTTCCACTGGGCCCCATTTCTAAACAATTGGAGACATTATATTAGGTTAAGAATCATAATGAATAATTTCATAATAGTAATGTATTCCACATATGTAATTCATAAACAGAAAAATGGTTTCATTGGGTCATTTTATCTCATAAATCATTCATAATTGTTTCTAAAGAAAAGATTAATTATCATAAGCATTACCCCCAGGAGTGTCAAACCAGGTGCACAGTATGGCCTATTGTTGTTTAGAAAGTTACCCTGAGTCTATCTCGATAGACCTAGTTTGACGTGTTTCACCTAAGAATATCAATGCTAGAAAAACGTCTACTTGTCATATCTATACAAATATGAATTTTCTAGAAATACCCACATAATTTATAGATTAAAAATATTATGATGTTCTTATAAATTAATCCTCAATGTCTATCTTAGGGTAATGTTCACTAATCATGAATTCTCTAAATCTAATATCCATGGTTTGAGTTAAATTTATTTGATACCAACTATATCTTCCCAACCCCATTTTCCCTTAGTGGGTTAATTATTTTACTACATTGGCGTGATTACATGGAAATCATATCTAAATGGACAGATCAATTTAGTAACCTTGAAAAAAATAGATACAAATATATGATTTACATTACATACTAAGATAAAAAAATATTCTATCCTTTGAATATAATCATTTCTTATATATTTTCCCTATTGGCCTATAATATTATACTTCTCTAAATCCCTGGGAAAATTAAACATATGAAATGGATGATCTCTATTTCCCAGAAAGGTAAACAATATATAAGAAACTATAATAAATAAGCCAAAACATATATGTCAAGGAATAAAACTGAATCAAAAGTCTATTAATCATAATATATAGCATAATATACAAAAAATAAATAAAATATTTCCATTTAAACATTCACAATGATATTCTACTTGTTGAATAATCACATGTAATATAAACAACTAATCTTATCATGATGAAATGCATAATGGCAGAAATCACAAACATAATGGCAAGGTCTCATTCTAAGACCATACATAGCTATACCATTAATGTATTCTTCAAAGAGAGTAGTTTGTCTTATGAGACCAACCAAATGCATCGATGGGATATAGTAGGCCCCACGTGTATCTTACTAATTCCATTTCCTTCCTCATATGAAAAGGGTGAAACGTAACATAAGAATTCATAATAAACTAGTATATTTACTATAAATACATTAACCATAAAATATGAATTATATCAAAATAGCACATCTATATTAAGACATATTATAAAGCCTTCGATATATTATGAAATATTATATCATACTAAAATAACCATTAATTATTCATAAAATCCAATAATGTATGTTTCACATAGATGAAAATAATATAGCAAAATCATTAAATTCATTGAGATAATTACCCCTTTTTAAAATTGAAATAATTCAAATGCAATGATATAATAATTTTAAAATTTTATTTTCAATATAACCATGTATTTTTATAAGTGAAGCTTCAAAATGGTAAGGAATCATAATGGCATAAAATAGCTGCTCACACCTTATTTGTTAAAAAACATTCATTCCTTTATTTGTCGAACTAGTCAAAAAGTAACTGAGTTGGAAAATTATTGAATGGATCCTTATAATATATTTTATAAAAATATAGTCATGGATAAAAATTTTATTAATCCATATTCGATATTATTTTGAGATGCATTTTATAAATTATCGACAATGAAGATAATAATATCCCAATATATACTTCTTTATAAACTAGAGCTAATTATAATGGGAATGTGAAAATAACCCTTACCATGTACATTTTTTTAGTCATAGGTGTGTTAAAATGTTGTATAATGGTTAAATATTTTTATTAAATTATACACATACCATATCATATTTCTGATATCATATGTGATCATATTATATCTTTTTATTAATAATAATTAATTATTACTGTGGATTTTGGGTGTTAACTCCACAAATTTTTCATTACAATTTTTTTCATGAGATTCATGATTGTTAGAAATATAATGTATTTTATAAAAATACAAAATTAAATTAAGTTTATAATTATAATTTTTACTCCTCATATATTTTTTATAATCATTTTGAATGGGTAACATGGAGAATTAATCTCACGATGTCGTGGAGGTACTAGGTCGTATGTAAATATGAGGGATGAAATCATTACCTTGATGGTTAAATGGTAAAAAATTGGATGTTGTATTAATTAAACAGAATACTATTCAGTAATATTAATAATTTAAATCAATTATACTCATCATTATACCAATTCAAATAATGTAGTGTTGAATAAAAAATTACACAATGTCGTGAAGATGGTAAGTCATATGTACGCACACTTGGTGATATGGTTATTTGTTTGATGAATAAAATTTGGAATATGGTTATCCCATTATTATAATAATATCTCAGTGTATGGATGACCTAAGATTTATTACATTATTATGAAAAATATATAGAAATATTAACTATATTAAGAACTGAACAATGAAATAGGTCATAAAACAATTACATCTTTTAGTGTATCTCTTTTTGATTCGCATAAAAGAACACAATATGATGGATTTATGCCCAATGTATGGCCTACATGATCTATTTATGGAAGTTTTTAAAAGAAATTTTCAGGGTTTTTTGTATTCAAAGGGCTTATATGTTTTAATCAAATAGAATTAAAAGTTCCCATTTATGAGAGATGTGAGGGGTACTTTTGGAAGATCCTATGATATTAAAATATTATAAATTGATTTTAAATTTAAAATATCTCCAAATTGATTTATTTATATTCTATTATGATAGGTGATCTAAATGCTCTTTGAATATCATTTATATTCTTGTTAAGGATACCATGGTTACTTTGACTTGTGGGTTTAACACTTAGTTAAATAGATTAACACTTACCATTCCTTCTTGTATTTCTACAATATATGGTAAATATAGTTAATATAAAATATTAAAAGTACCATAATTTGATAATTTGTGAAATATATATCACAATAACAGTTATGTGGAAAATCTTAATTTTTTATAAATTTTTTATCTATTAATAAAATATTATTTATTTTAGAGTAACATTTATGTCAATTTTGATACTATTAAGCATTTTTGTTTTTTATAATTACAAAATTAAAGTGATAAAATCGAAAAAATACTTCAAATATGTCAATAATATGCCTATTGTATCTATAAAATTCTTTAATTTCATTATTTTTTTGAAATTATTTTCATTTGAATTTTTTTAATATAATTTTATTCATATTTCTATTAATAATATAATTTCTTCATCACCATTGTGTCATCATTAATGATAATTATTTAAACTCATTAAAATATAAATAAAATTATATAACTGATTTAATAATTTTATATTTATATTAAATATTTATAACCTAATTTATATAATGTATATTTCAATTTAAAATTATCATTCTTATATGAAAAGAGAGTGATATTTTATCACAATCATTAATTATAATAATATTAATGTCATATTCATGGAAAAAGCCCATTAAATAATTTCATTTCAAAAAATAGGTTTTAAGAGTAGAATTTATTGATTTAATTGGATTTTTATTTGTGTTACGGTAATTTTATTATTTATTTTTACCTTTAATTACCAAATTTAACATTAAACTCGGTAAAAAAAAGTACTAAATATCATATTCATAATTTCTAAAAAATAAAATTATAATATTAAAATAATTTGGAAATAATTATTCTGAAATTTGAAATTAATATTTAAAAATTTAAAATACAAATGTTGAATTAATTAATTTAATATTAATCCCTATTGAACAGATGAGAAAAAATGGTTTATAAAAAGTAAAATCCATCAAAATGTTGACATGTCTTTATATATAATATTAATGTGAAAATAATTCCAATGAAAAAAATTATATTTAATGATATAAAATTAGTCCTGATATAATTTTAATCCAATTTAATTTATAACCTAACAATATAAATAAATTAGATGAAAAAGAAGTTTTGAATTAAAATGTTTTATTTTTACTAGTCATTAATATATGATGGTTATCAGAAAAACAGCAAAACTTTATCAAAATTTTTTTTGTCCTAGTTCTAAATAAGAATTATAATTTGTCAAATTTAATAAATAAAAGTTAAAAATATAGGATTTGAATATGGATCACCATTAAAAGGTGAGAACATGATTTTTTTTGTAAAATACTTCTTTAATTTTAATATTTGAATTTATTAATATATAATTTATAATAAAAGAATAATATTAATACTAAAATTATATTGAATATAAAAAATAAAAAAATTATTCATTACTATTCATTACCTCTTTTAAAATAACTAGTTGTGGTGCACTTGAACTCAGTATTACATGCAGTGCATGCTATTGAATTATTAAAAAAGAAGCACACTAAGGATATTTGGTGTGTTACACTCTCTTAACATAGAAGTTATTTTCACAACCCTGGAAGGTAGAAAAAACCATTTTACAAGTCCCATCACAATCCTCTTGATTTAAATCACCCTATATGTCTAACCCACTTTATAAATCTGTCTCTTCGTATACTAGGTATTGTATAATGATACAATCTACCAAAAAAATTTAATTGAATAATATGAATAAGTATTATATATTTTCCATCATTAAACTTCAATATTATATTCCACAATTAACTACTCAAATTAATTACAACTTATTCCAATTGATCATGTATTGAAGATAAAAAAACCAGTGCACATATATCTTCATTTTTTATAATTACCATTGATGTCTATATGATTTTAAGGGTGATGAATTTTTTTATAGGATTAGAAATTACATTCCATTAAATGATATTTCGATGATATAATTATCACATAGGGTACACATTATCCTATTTGGATGGATTCTCATATGTGTCTTTTTTTACGTCCATCAACTCAAGTGTCACCTTCCCTACATTGATGAAGAACACGATAATCCATTCAAACAATAAATATACAACTCCATGAAATACATAATCTAGTTACAACCACTCATTCATGTATAAATGAAGTAATTTAAATACCTAAAATAAAATAATAATGCATTTCATGTAAATAATTTTTTTGATCTTCATTGTCTCTACATTAATTTCATAGGGGGTGGAATGATAGATCATTACCATTAATTCATAAATATAAATATTACATATAGAGAAATGTGTCCTACAACTATCATGGTCTGTATCTTATACATGTTTTCATGATACAGAACAACATTAATAAAAAAATTCTAGAACCTTGAAAAATTTTGTAATAAATAAGTGATGAAGAATAACAAGAACAACACTATTTATATGGTTTGTGAATAATCTCATCTTATATAATATGGTAGAATGATTTTTATTATATATAGGGGAAAATTAAAAGGGTAAAAATATTAAACATAATATATTTTGAAATTACTATGTAATGAAATGTGGATCAATAGTAACCAATATTATTATGACAACTAAATCCACATAGTGGTTTATTATATTAGAATAACCCATATAAATAGAGTTCACACATTTTTAATGTCATTGATCATCCTTAGAATAACAATAAATCATACCACAATTCCAATAGTACTATGATAAACAATATCTACTTGATGATTCTATATTACTAAAAGAAAAAACAACAATTATTTTTTAGAAAAATAATACATAATATACTCATACTTAAATTTAAAATATCAATTCCTGTTTCATTTATTTCATTAGAAATTATCTCTTATCCCTTATCCACAATTGAACACTCACACCAAAATATCATAACCCATAAATATGTCATAAAAATAATTTAATTATGTGAAAAAAGTTATTCTTTATGAGTGATATAGTTTACTATAATAATTATTTTTTCTTTTTATAATGGGATTATTAATAATTTTTAATAAAATTAACCATAGAAAAAAAACTAGTTGATAAAATATTTCATCTCTTATGATAATGAAAAAATATAATATGAAAGTTTTCTTTATAAAACAATAAAATTTTAATATTAAATTTAATATAGAATAATAATATATCAGGATGATATTTTTTAGGGGGTATATTATAAAATGTAAATTTAATCTTACAGTGGAAAAAATGAAACGCTTAATCACCCACAATAATTATACAAAAACTATATTTTATGAAATACCTAACAATTTATTATGATACAAAATATGTCTGAGTATAAAAAATTATTTAATAAATTGATGAAAAATGTAAAATCTACTCGAAAAATTTATTTTTTGCTTATCTTAGAAACCACTTTCCAATATATATATATTTATATATATGTAATCCCAAAATGAAAAATCATAAGATGAAGGTGCAATATGAAAATTGAATTTAAAACAAATCAACTGATAATAGTAAATTAGATGAAAATGTTCCCAAAAAATTACCAAAGTTGTATAAATACAAATATTTTATAGTTAATACAAAAAATCTCTTAATTGAATCTAATTTCAAAACCCCAATTATAGGATTTCATAAAAGTAGTACATATTTTCAGTTAAATCTATCAAAAATATTCATTTATAAATAGACTATAGTATTCAATTTATTAAATATGTTTAAATATAATTTTACTAATACCATTATTAAGTACGAAAAATGTCAACATATTTCAAAACCATTAGATAAAATAACATGAAAAAATATTTACTCCCCTTTAATTTATACCTTTTTGAATTATAATGAAATATAATATGACTCCCTTGTTTATTAATTTTTCATTAACCATGTTACTCACATTCAAAACCAAAAAAAATAATTAGTGAATATTTGTATTAATAAATTTAATCGATGAAAATTGTATTCAAAATTAATTGAAAAGTGAATATAAAAAAGACCATTCCATCCTTAGTGATCAGTTCAAGCCCAATCAATACAAAATTTATCATCACTAAAATGGATACAAGGTGGAATCCTGATATTTGACATAAAATAAATTCAGACTATTTCTATAAATTTCATTAAAGGCAAATATCTTCCATCAATAAATTTCTATTATTAATATACAAGTAAGAAAGAATTTTTTGTAAATAGAATGTTCAGTCAACACTTTTTCCACATGAATAGTCTTGTAATATAAGTGATATTGAGGGAATATGGGATTCATCTTCTATTTAATTCTTAATAAATGATTGAAATGTAAATATATTATTTTTTAAAATGAAATTTGAATTCTCCAATGAATTTGATGTTTTTAGAATCAAATTATACCCAATTTTAATGTATAAATATGTCCTGATAAAATATTTTATTTATCAATTGTTGTTCCCCATCAACATTATAAAAGACCTTCTATATTTATCTCTAAAAAATCTTCCAACACCCATGTTAAAAATTAATATTATTAAATACCAAATGATAATTAGATCCTATTTCTTCCACTAATTCACAAATTTCAATGGTTGAGGAAAACTATATTATTGATTTTTACAATTTTACTACTGTGGATGACAAGGGTCATCTCTCTTGAAGGGATTTTTTATTCAACCACTCAATATAGATAAAAACTTATAATATTTTTCATTTTTTATATATTTTATGAAATTAAATTAAAGGCGAAATTATTTGATGAATTCAAATGAAACATAGGAAAATATTAATATTTATATACTGTAGACAGAATGCATGTATTTAGAAAGAAACATCATAGTAAACTGTTAGCTATATTTGTTCTGTAATTATTTATTTTATTTGAAAAAATTATATTTTATATTTCATTATATCATATATGAAAGACTATGCTATAAATAAAATGTGAAAATTTTAATTCTAAATAAATATATATGGAACACCAAAAATCACCACCATCATTTCCCAAGGATGATGAACACCAATCAAATGATAGCAGGATGGATTCAAATCCCTATATGCATCATATATTTCTTCAACTTCTGATCCCTATATACTCCATATTATCATGATAATTTCAATGTGAAGGGTTGGTCTGATGATTTATAATGAAATAAAATAATATCTGGTGTTATTATTTAATGTGGTGAACATTCTCTTAAAAAAAATAAATCTCTTATCTCCCTTGAAAAAACATTAATTAAAAAATTGTTAATTAATGAAAAATAAAATGTCAAAAATGTGAATCTCGTAAAGCTCATCAACTAGTTAAATAATAACCATTTAAAATGTTATTGAGCTTCGGTCGAAGAATACTTATAAGATACCAACAAAATTGAAAATGAAGAGAAAAAGTGAAATTTAATATGAATTGGAAATCAAAAAATGACTATAGTACATAAACACATCCAAATATACTCAAAATATATAACTCAAATGGAAATCTTCTTGAGAGAGATCGAGGGTAAAAGTTTACTGTGGGGAGGGTGAATAAATTTTTAAACAAAAAATATCCCAAAAATGAAATATTTTGTACATGTAAATGATTGAATCATGATCAGGTGTCTTCTTAATGAAAATTTTCCTTCTAAAAGGTGTTAATACCTAAAACGTTCAAATTATATGTTGTTTTATAGAAAAAATAACATAAATTCTAATGATAAATTATTCACTCTAAGGGGACATTTCATTATCATCAACATTGATGCATGAATCCGATTACTTAATTAATTATTTTTTTCTAAGAAATATAATTTTAATGATTTCATCTTCATCATATTTTATTTTAAATTTTATTTTCTTAATTTGGATTTGTAGCTAGATTTATGAATAAAATATTATGTGTTTGTATATTTTTTTCCAAAATAGTTTGAAATTAAAAATAATTATTTATTCCTTACATTGATTGAAATCGAACATCATCCATTTTTATAAATTAGTAACCAATGAAATATAATTATATTAAAAACAATTTTCAAATATGGATATGTAGAGAAAATTTATAATTTGGAATGTCATTTTTATAATATTTTTTAAAAACCCAAATTATTTCATTTTAATAATTAATTCATTTTCAAAATTATGATCAAACCATCAATTATTTCAAGATTCATGAACATTATTCATAAAAATAATTTTTGGGGTTTTAAAAATTCAAATACCCATGAAAAAAATATTTATTTTTTTTTCATCAATCTACTATTTTTATTTTAAAAGTGAATACATTTATAACTCTATGGGAGTGGAAATAATATTAAGGAAACATTTAATGAATAAAATTCATATTCCCATGAATTCATGAAATTACTCAACTTAAAACTCATCTATTTATGTGTAAAACATTATAAAAATATACTCACCCATCGTATAAATTCCCTATAAAAAATCTATTTAAAAACTAATTCAATTGAATCCCACTTACAGATGTTCATTTCAACCCATGTGATGAATAAACCAAAATAATAAACTTTATGTAATGAAAAAATGTACCATGAATATATTTGATGGAATTATTATTACAAAATATATTAACATAATAAATGATGAGTGGTTTTTTTTCATCAAAATATAACTTGGTTTTCAATAGTATGAATTGTACACTCATTCCTAAACAAGTTCATAGAATAAAATTCAAATATAAAATATTTTAACAGAAAATTATTTTTATAGAACACATTTATAAAATCACGGATGATTTTCTGAGAGAACATACAATTTAATTCCATAATAATTTCTATGGACACTAGATTCACAACACATACTATCAAATTGTCATTATAAGTCACAGGATTCATCGAAAAATAAATTATATTTAATTACTCTTCCTTATCACCAACATGTAATATTTGGCTTCCATCAATTTTATGATATCCCTATATATACATGGAAAATAAAAAGTGTATTCTCCTAGAGGTGAAATTATACCAACTAAAGGTGTTTTCAATTAAGGGATTCTTGGTCCATTTGTGGAATATGGAATTTATATTATCAAAGTGTGAAATTTTTCCCATCTAGGGAAGTTATATATTATGGGAATCTTTTTTCTTTCAGGGGGATACCAGTTATAAAATTGTGTATGAATAGAGTGAAACAGGGAATATTTTTCTTTTTTGGGATGATATAACTAGTTTTGGATTGAGATCAAAAAGGTCTCTTTTTTGGTTATTTTATCATAATTTTAATCTAAATCCATTAGTAATATTGGCTTTACCTAGTTTCTTCACAAACTATACCTCTTCATAACTTATTTTATAGGATGAGGATTTCATTAGTTTTTTCTAAAAGACAATAAATATTGACAAAAAAAATCTCAAATATCACCAGGAACAGACATAACAATACATGTGATGACTGGAAGGAACAATATCATCCCACTTTATATGATAGATTACCTTTTGAAATAAATATTTTATTCCATATCAAGTCTTATGTGATTCAGGGAGATGAAGTCAATACATGACAATGAGAATTTAATGTTTACCATTGATGAATCTTGATAACTATTTTATGGTATTGTGGGAAAGGAGAACCCACATTGCGGGTGAAAATAGTTATGTATATTTTCGAATTAATGGTAAACTCAATAACTTTTAGAGGATAAGACAAATTAATAGTATCTAAAAAATATATAAAAGAGGATAGAACACTATTGCTGATATGTATTTAAAAAATAATCATAACATCAATTAGATGAATCTATTTCATTATTAGGATAGAAAAATAGGATTTCGAATACATTATTATCCCATACTAGTATAATTTAATCTGATTGAAATCTATATGCGATTTAAATCAATATTAGAGTGTTTTAGTTGATTATAAAATTAAAATTCTATCCAATGAAAAGGAATCCATATATAAGAATGGTTCTGTTTAAGAACACAATTAATATTTTCAGTTTTAGGACTTCTTAATACTTTGAAACCAAGATCAATAGTGTATGGGGGTATTGTTACACAAGTTTTTCACAATATATTTCGTTGGATGATCATGCACACTTTGGGAACTCAATTTTGAATGATGTCGTTAGCATGGATTGTTGATATCATTGTCACAATATTGGTGGATCATTATTATCATATTGGGGTACCATTCTAGTGTATTGGGATAAAAAAATGGTTCTCTTCAAACCACTATGTATCTTGGGGTTACACTAGTATACTATAGTCAATCTGCATCAACATAACCTTGAAAATTTAATTATAGGAAGAGATTAAAATCTATTTCCAAAACCAAAAACTCTTTGGGTATGGGGTATCTATCATATTATGAAAAATTAATAAGGGGATATGAAAAAGGGGTTGTGTCTATGATAATTATATCCTATCACCCTCTCCACATGTGTCCTGATCCTGAAAAGAAGTTGATTCTTCAAGGAGATGAGGATGAAAATGATGATTATGGTAATTTAAATTTGTTCAATGATATAGCATTTCCAATTAAGAAGTAAAAAATAATTTTGAATGACTTACTGTAATGTGTAAAATCCAAGACCCCTCATGTTCTATTTATGGGATGAAAAAATGGTGACATATATTCTATTAACGCGGATCGTCTAACAGGGGATGTTCTAACACTATTTTTACAAAATCGTATACTTAATCAAAATTATAAATCATATAGGATGATTAATACACATTTTATAATTATAAAATATTCAAAAATGAAGAGAGTGGAATAAAATATTGGGAAGTGGGAGAGTTCACATGTGATGCGTTGATGGAAGATGTTAACTTTTAAAAAATATACTATTCATATCATTCACATGGTCATAAAATTTGAGTCTAAGACCTTATATTATGCCTTTCTTGGATGTGAACACTCACGTAGGAAAAAACTAACTCAGTACAAATCAAACTGAGGTTTGGAAAGAAAATAATTAACATTTTATCCGGAGGGTTCACCAAACTAGTTAAGATTCATCCTTGTTTTAGGATTGAGTAATTCAGTATTTCTACGATTCTGGTCACCAGTTGATACCATATCGAATTAAGAATTACAAGGATTAGACAATGACATAAAGAATGTATAATAAATAACATCACATATTAGAAGAGTTTCAACATGTTTTTGAAAACTATAGGGGACTAATTCATATAAAAAAGTGGGTGAATATGATCAGGATGGTAATAGTTCTGTGAACTTCATTAGAAAACACTTTTGTGTATTTCCACATTACAAAATTTATACTATCATTCATGATATGGAGATGAAAAATGAAGTAATTATTGTACAATTTTTTTTTCTTCTTTAATCACAATCTGGTAGGTCGACAAAATATTTCAAATAGTTACTGTGTCTTGATTACAAATCCCTTAACAAGGTTACAATTATGAATAAATTCCACATCATATCGATCAATAAATTAGAAGAAGATGTTTGAAAATAAATCTACATCTGATGGCTATCTCGTAGGGGTGTCATTACATCCTTCCACGACTATCAAATTTAGAATTGATTTTTGGTCCCAAACATTTCCAAACTACAAAGACATAGTGTAGAGGAATACATGGTCAAATCCACAGGGGGGATATTGTTTTTACTTTGTTGTTATATGATTCCTAATAATTTAAGGAATTCCTTTCTAGAAGTCATTGTTTTGGAGTTTTATCTATGTTTTAATTTTGGGATGGCTCCAAATAATGTTTGAGGTTTTGAGATCATTTCAGGTATCTGAGTGATGTTTTTATTTTTGATTCTATCCTTAGGAAGATGATATGTCTTAATTTTTGTGAAGAAAACAAGTTTCACTAGTTGACTTTGATCTTATCCTCTTAGTTCTACCAAGGAAGTAACAATTTTTGGTCCAAAAGATAGTGATGACCTATGAACATTATGTTTGTCTACCTTTAAGGGAGAATGATTCCAAATCTAGTTGTCATAGATTAGTCTACTCTAATATCGATAGGGTCATTTGTTTGAATGTCTCATGGTGAAGGGAGTTCACATAAATGGGATAGATCATGGGTTTATATTCTAGTTAATAATTTAATTAGGATTTCGATGTTTAGACTTCATGGTATATTTATTTATGCACATACATTGCTTGATACCTACCCCAATAAAATTTAGATATTCATATTGGGGTAGGATGAAATTAAATAAATTAATGACATCATATATGATGAATTGATGAATGGATCGTGGATCAGGTAAATGTTCATGAATGGAGACATAAGTAAACATGCACTAAGTAAATTATAATTATAAATAAAAGAGTTACCTGACAACAAAAATTTGATATCAAAACTAAATGTGATGGTGGAAATTGAATGTGTCGAAGTATGGGGGCTACATGACTCTTGGATTAATAAAAGTGCAGAAATACTATGAGTTTGAGAGTTTTTTAGGGTAATGTGGGAAAGGATTACATAAGGAGATGAAAGGCCTAAGAGAAAAACGTCGGGAATGTATGAAATGTGGTGCCTCTCTACTGATAAATATTGGCATATTTCGTCATGATGTGGGTTGTAAGTAGACAATTTGATGCATTGATCCAATTTTTTTTCCATAGATTTGGGATGTCCTAAATAAAAAAAGGGTCTCTTGCGAATTTAAGAGGATTGACTAGGTACAAGATGTGAAAGGGTCATTCAAGATGTGTACCACATCTCTATCTGAATTTTTCATTGATTCTTCAGGGATTTAATGCCCTGGGCATTGACTAGTTTCATGATGTTATTAGTCTAGTCACGACATGAAGTAGATTTTTTCCTTTAAGATTTGTGGCATGGTCAGGTCATAGCTTCACTACTTGAGGAAGATCTTGATATTCAGGTACATGACATGTACAGATGTATCACGATGTTTACATTTCCTATTTGGAACCTCTTTTCATATTATTCCTTAGAAAACTATGAATCTCTTTTTCCTTCAATATTAGACAAATACCAGTGAATTATCAAGTAATTTAATTGAAAAATATAAATAATTGACCACATAATGTATATATAAAATAGTCTTATTAAATCCCTCCACACAAGAACAATTTATTTTCCTCATGAAATAATGACTCAATAAATATTTTTTGATTGATAAGAAATATTTAAAGAATGAAATATATGTTATTTCCATGAATTTCAAATTAGGTGTAAGTATAGAATAGAAAATTTTTCTAAATAAACCTACATAGAATGTTAGTCATGCCTCATAGTCTAGTTTCAAAACAAATTCTAGTCTTCATATCATAACCTCTTAACTATTCCGTAAGTTCTATGCCCAATTATAACCTACCACACCCTTCCATTCTCTTATTACACATGGTATACAATGTATGTAGTGGTATTCTCATCCCTTGAGTACATTCACTTATCTAAATTTTTTGCGTTGGATTTATCATCTCCATTGTGTAAAGAAAAGCATAAGATTAACCGTGAAAGATTTAAACAATCGTCTTCTGATGAGTCTGAAAATATGGTTAGGATGGTAGTATGTAAAAATTCAGGATACAAAAGGATGATAAGAATTATAGTTCAATGATGAATGTGAAAGAACAAATGGGATAAATATCCTCTATTTGGCCAGTAATATCCTTACTCCACCATCACATGTTAGATCCATGTTTGTACCTAGTATGTATTCAATAAATAATCTATTCCATTCTGTTTTCTTTCTTTCTTTTTCTTTTTTATTTTCTAAAATTCATGTCGTGGATAGATCTCACATCACTCACCTAACCCCATACGACCCTTTAAGGGATTCATTGGCCTGGAAAATGGTGATTATTACCCTCCTAGTGCATGAACCATATCAATTTTACCAATACATATATTTTTTAAAAGGAATAGTATATGAATGAGTCACAAAATGTGGTATATTGATCACAACCTCGTATCCAGTTGAGCGCACCATACACCACTAAAAGTGGAAGCAACCCATGTTATCTCATTGTCTCCCCCACACGTGTTCAATGAAATCTTTATGCACTTTAAAATGTGTCGGGTAAGATGGGATATAGGATTGAAATATATTTTTTTAATAGTAAATTCATGGAAACAATTTTCTAATCAAATGAAAAATGTTAGGTGGGTCTCATATAATGTGGCTATAAAACAATTCCTCAATAATTTTAAATATGTATTTGATGAATCATTATTTTGAGAAGATCTCAGTGAAAATTCTAGTTGGATTTCATGCCCAAGGTATCTCTCAAGTAATATGCTCATATAAGAATGTAAATTTGAATGTTTAAAGTCTTCTCTGGTAGTGAGAATAAAAAAACTGGAAATCAGAAAGGGAGTAAATCCTATGTAATGGGTTAGTAAGTCATTTTTTTGATGATTTTTTTTGTAAATAATTCTATAAACTCAAAAAACATTCAAGAAAAATAGAATAATGAATGAAACATGGTCCATGAAAAATTTATGCTATATTTTTTTGCAATTAAAATGTCAAAATGATTCTTAAGATAAATGAAATCTTATTATTCAAAAAAATACCTCCTAGACAAGTGAGAACAACAAAAATTCAACTGTAGAATCAGTGAAACTATGAGGAGACCCCCCAAACATTTTAAGATAAAATGTCCCCACTATCCATTGAGTGATTTTAGGAGCAGTAAGGTAGTGAATTTTTTATGTATTCGAAGTGGAATAATGGGAAAAAATAAAATAAAACAGAATCAAGAGCTCAATGGTTTACATGGTATACCATGAGTGGTGTTTGAGATGTCGTAGTACAAAAATAAATTGTAGCTGCACAACTGTTAGAAACAAAAAGTGTTCACTAGATAATAATCTATATTTCCCAGTTATAAACATAGGGAATAACAATGAAAATAAGCAGGCACATAGTGTATGATAGTGGCATAAGAATTTTATTCAAATTGTGAGGGTTTGACAATGCGGTTTAATGAGACACACAAAATGATGTATGAACATGAAATGAAAAAGACATGGCCATGACGACTTGCAAAAACATGAAATTAACTATATGTTTCCTCAAATAAATAACTAACTAAACATCATCATCTTGAAGGGTGGACAATGATTTTTGTCAAAAGGTCCACGAGCCCAGTTGCTTCATCACCTGTTATAGCTTCTAGAGGATGTGTATGAAAGCTTGTGTGGTTTATTCAATGGGTTAATCCCTTCACATGTAGTTGTGTGACCACAAATGAGGTGTGGTAATAATGGTATCATTGGTTACAGTGGTTATTTCTACTGGTGAATTGAATGTGATATCTCGTGAAATAGTTAAAAAATGTCGATGATGTGCTTGAGTACCCTTAGTTTCAGATCGCTGGCAAGACTGGACAACCAATAATCGAAGATGATTCAATAGATCATTACATTCTAAATATATATAAAAAGTAAGAGGAACTGAAATCACAAAAGAACATAAAAAATGAAATTCCATGAATATAAATATATCCAAATTTCATACAGGAAACGGAGAAAAATATTAATATAATAACCACCTGCACCAATTAAAAGAAAACAATAAAAAATTCCCAAAAAGATAAATCCAAATTAGATCATATATCCTCCCCAAAAATCTCATCATTCGTCATCCCCCTACCATGTGTCTTGATTGACTAGATGAGTGTATTTTTGTTAGTATTAGCTATAATAGATGTTGTAAGAGTAGCGGTTGTGGGTGGTGTGGTAGCAGAGGTATGAAGATGTTCATGGGTGGAAGGTGGTGATGTGTCGATCTATACTAAATTCATGGTATTGGTAGTAGGATTTATTAATGGTACCTTGTGGATGGCCTCTTCCGCAACTCCATTTCCCCTCCGAGCCTGCTCTACTAGTAACTCCTACTCGGCGGCAGGGTATGTTAGATCGGGAGGGTGGTCTTGTTGGGTGGAATGGGGTGGTGAAATTATCGAGGAAGAAGGTCCAATAAGGGAGGAATATGGTGAAATGGAGAATGAAGTGCACTAAATGAATGAGAGATGAAGGAGGGCTGATATTTGGCACAAATTTTCCAAAACACACTGAATATCACCCTAGAGCTCAGTTTTGGGGTGAAATTATGTTGGTGGTTGTTTCTAAGGGGGTGAAATGGAGGTGGTGGTGGGTATAGATACAGTAGGTGAGGTTGTCTGAGGAAGCTGGGTGGTTTTGCTGTTACAGCTCCAGCTGGCGGCTCTTGCGGTGTGGCCTCCTAGAAGCCTGGTTCCCAAAAATAAATGCCATCCTTTCAAAAAAAAAAGCTTTTACGTATTGTGGAGAAGCACAAGATCAATCAGCTCGACAGGTCTAACAGTAGTGAGGGTCATATAAGAATCATGATTACTAGGTACATGGAATGATAGGTGATGATGGATCCACCCATGAGTGTTCCCTACTTTCTCTAAGTTAGGACTCTAAAATATGAAGTGAACTAGGCATCCATATTGATGGGTGACCCACCCATGGTTTCTACAAGTATCAAGATGTCCCTCTGAATTATTCTAGAATGGTTCTATCCTATGGAAAACCAGCCATGCAGCATGGATCTATATAGGTTGCAGAAGGCGGGTCCACATAGCTGAGTCAAATTCATGATTTGAGGGTCATGAAATGATTGGGGGTTATAGGAAATGAGAGGCCATAGGTTCAATGCATTCTTATGAGTGGGTAATGTTTAGAGGGTTGGGTAAACATTGAAGATAATGAACTCCTTAGTATAGATTCCAAGCTCAACTCTGATCTCAGTGAAACCAATATGATGCAGTCCTCCACCATGCTGAATATATAGTTAGTCAATGGTGATATCAAATGTGTCCAGGAGCTGATGGTATAGATCCTAGTAAGTCTCCCCTTGTACTATGATACATTTCAATATTAAAGGTCTCTAAGAGGTACCATATTTTTTCTTCAATGTTCATTATGGCGAGCATGTCCATGACCAACTTTTTTTTGGTGAACATCGACTTTTCTTGTAGGTGAAGATGATTTACCCGATGATGTGGGTTGCTGATGGAGAGTACCTGCTTAAAATTGAGGTTCTCATTGGTGTATGGAGAGGATTGTTTTTCCACATAATAGGGTGTAGCATGAGGTTTCATAGAAATTGGTTGCTGGATCTCAAATTCCATAGAAAAAGAAGATGGTGTTGGCTCTAGATGAGTTTTCTTGGTGCGCACCATAGAGGTAGGAGGGTCGTGCGTAGGGAAGGTGCAGCTGGCACCCTATAAGAGGCCAGCCAGAGGTGTCCTATTTGGCTAGTTTAGGGAAGATTAAAATGCTGGGAGTGGTGATAATTGTGGAATAGATAGTGGCGGAGGGGTTTGGGTGGGGATTTATTGCAATGGGAAAGGTGGGAGTCGGGGGTTGCGTGGGGTTGCGGGAGATGGAGGGGCAGTTAGTGACTTGTGTATCATGACCTACAATCTTAAAAAATCAATACAAACCTATACAAGATGTGTATATGTTAGTCATTTCATATAAGGGGAGGAAAAAAAGAATTTTTAGGCGAGAAATAGAAATTTCATGAGCACAATGTACCTGACATGTACATAACTCTGTTTGGTCCATTTTTTTGTTCCTTACGCGCCTCATTTTTATTTAATCATGAGACACTTGGAAAAAGATCATAATCTAACGTATCTAAAACATCCCTAACCCGGGTTTCCTTCTAGTCAGCTCTTCCTTTATATTCGTGTGCTTAATCCCTTTAATGATTTGTTGATCATGGGTTAGATTACACAACATTCCTCTTGTGGATCCTGATATATCTTCATCCTTTGACCATTCACCTTGAATGGTGGTCCTCTGTCACATTTAATTCCAATTGTGTCATATGGAAAACATGGAAAACCTAAAAAATATAACACCATATTGACTTCATCCTTCCAGGAAATAGTTTTAATACTCAATTGAATAGAAAAACCTTATCCTCTAAGAATAAAGTACATCTTGTAATTTGTTGGTCCTACCATTTTTTCATTTTTTCCATATAAATCCTTTAATTATCACACACATCTTTGTTGATTTCCTCTAATATAGTTAATTGTAATAATTGTTCCTCTCCATCCTTTTCTACATCTAGATTCTTTTTTTGATTTCCCAGAATGAACAATGTTCTAGATCCACTGGAAGATGAAATGGATTACCGTAAGCTAGCATAAATGGGATGGTACCTATGGGAGTTTTTTACACAATTCTATATGTCCATAATGCATCATCAAAATTCATGCTCCTGCCATGGGATGTAGAAATTTTCCCACAAAATCAATAAAAAAGGTGTAAAAAACATCAAAGCCTTGAATGGGGTATTGTGTCATTTCACTCCATATACTGATGTTTCCCATTGCATTATATCTATCACAGAAATGTAAGAATCCCCTATAATCATGATTCAATGAGGGCGATAAAAATACACTTTGTATGATATTATCTATTATGCACATAGGTCCATGGTGTCTGCCAATTGCTGATCTATGGAACATTTCAATGATATTATATATCTCTTCCTCCAGGATGTAGAATCTCTTAAGGCCATCAAATAGAAGACATAAAGACCAACATATCATCCCAAAAGTAGTGTTTGGCATCATATTGTAGCTTCTTGAGTTTCATGTATGATTGTTCATGATGGAGATATCTTGTGGCAAGATAATTGGACATATATATGAACCAAGTTAGGGTCTTGACACTAAATAATTTTTCATCTACAAAATCAAATTCAATATTAGTTTTTCTATCATCTTTAGTGATGGTAAGGGGAATCAAGGGAGGTGGACGGTAATGAAATTATTTGTTCCTTTGGTTTCCTTAAACAAGATGTAACACTATTACAAAAAATGAATCCATTGCATCAACCTTAATTTCAAATATTTCTTGTTCATTAGGTGTCATATGGTGTCATGATATGTAGGGAAAATAATATTGGATGCAACAAGGTATGAATGAAACATTTTAAAGGTATATATGATAGCTAGGAGTTTCTTCTACATAGTCAAACAATTGATCATGGATTAATTTAATGTGTGGTTGGAATAATGGTTTGGAAAGAAGGTGTTTCCAATGCGTTGTCTGAGAGTAGCTCCTACAGGTATGTCACGGGCATTTCTCCTATGTTCAAACACATTTTGAGTTTTGTGCAATGATAACAGGAGATGCCACCAGACTATTTATCAGTGCTTTAAATGTTCTTCGATAGTTCTCATTGAATTTTAAATGACCATATTTTGAAATAATTGTGTGTTAGTGGATCTTCATCTTTAGAGAATTTTTTTTGAAGTGTCTGTAAAA
This sequence comes from Viscum album, assembly GCA_963277665.1. Taxonomy (NCBI): domain Eukaryota; kingdom Viridiplantae; phylum Streptophyta; class Magnoliopsida; order Santalales; family Viscaceae; genus Viscum; species Viscum album. The sequence goes on along the minus strand of OY728140.1, from coordinate 1,015,882,487 downwards.
CCCATCATGCATAAGGAAACATCTAATCCCTTTAATAGTTGATTGTTATTGTAGGTATTTTATAACATTGATATTTGTTAGATCAACCAAAATGACTTATTTGGAGATATTTGGTCCCTGTAAATTTCCAACATATACCATGACTTGAAATTTTTTCTAATTCAGCACTAAGACTCTCCTATCATAGTATTGAAGAACCTGTTCTAGATTTATTATACAGAAATCAAGTGATCTCCCATAGAATAAGAAATATTAACTTAATATTTTATGAAATTATTCATCCATATCAGGGAAGATGTGTTTCATTGATATTAAGAACGTTTTTTGTGTGATTCATATACCAAATGACATGTGTCTATATGAAAAATTACTAAATGGTTAGGTCAAGGTGGTTTTGGGCCAGTAAGCAGGTTTGACTACGATTTAATTGTTTTTTAAATAGCCAAAGATAAAATTTTATAAATCACACCCTATTAGTATATATATCATTATATCTATAAATGGTAAGGGAAAATGATATTCCATTATTGCTACATTTGATGTTTTGTAGTCCATGAAAAATATCCATCTAGTGGTGGTGAATGTTGTAATGAATTTTTTATTATCTTTCATTTCAACTATGAGTTCTACTCACTTGGGATCAATATATATGGGACTCACTTATTCAATGTTTTATATAATAAATATTATTCTATCATCCATAAGTTTCTAGAAATCCTTCTTATCAGCAAAATTCATTGGTTGTATGAGCTACATATGAGGTTTTTATTTTGGTTTTTCATCTTCATGAAATAAAAGTCAGTCTGTGGATTTTGAAGGATTGATTCCCCTACATTCTGCCACTCCGCAAGCAATTGATTGTTTTTGTCTTTTTAAGGAAACAACTTTTCTTTCTTCCTGAGCCTATGATAGTTCAACACTAATGATTATGGGTAAAGATAATGACTCTCCAAAATATGAGTACTTCAATGATCTTGGTAAAGGTTTCTGGTCTAACATGGGTGGTTGAATGATAGATGGGAAAATGGTTATAATGGTGTCTATGATGAGTGTCTCAATATTGATGACATCCTCGAACTCATAGACATCCTCATTTTCTAAACATATATCATCAGTCTATTTTTCAATATTCTTCTACTCCTCTCATTTCTGAGCAAGAGAGATGGAACTGTAGTTTGTCGAATCATCTGAATGTTGTGAAGAGTTTATCATGTTAAACAATACATATTCTTATCCAACTATAAAGTTGAAACATCCACGATTAACATCAATAAAGTCCTTTCATTTCATTTTGAAGGGTCTTCCAATAATTATTAGTTAATCTCATTCCTCTTATGTGTCCAAAAAACAGATAGTCTACATGGAAAATGAATTTACCAACTTAAAAAAAACATATTTAAGAATGTCACATGGGTATTTAACTAATCGATCGGCTAACTACAATGCTACCCTTATTGTCTTAAGATCTTTGAGTAATAGCTTGTGGAAATCACTCCTCGAAATTAGTTTAATGATGGCTCCAAGAACAAAGAGTACTCTTCATAATTTTCATTCTCCTATCACATAGAGGATTGAATAGCTTATTGGATATCTCATCTTTTGTATAATTTTTTGGTACAACTATAGTGCATTCCTCATTTAATGAGATTACACACAGGTCTTCTATCTTTCCATTTTTTGATAGCATGTCTTTGAGAAATGTTTCATATATAGGCGTTTTGGTGATTTCTTCAGAAAAATAATATTGATATGAAATTATTTGAACATTTCAAGAAACTTTTTGTACTGATCTTCTTTCCTACCTTTCCATAAACATTCTAAAATGGGAAGTGGTGTCCTGTATGGAGTTAGTGAAAAATAAAAGGGTTCCTTTTTATTTTTTGTGATTTCTCCTTCTACGCTAGTATTTCTTCGTGTAGTGATGTGGGAATGGAATCCACTACTTTATTATATTTTCTCTTGGTATCTTCCCATGGCATTGTTTCCATTGTTTGATAGATGTGTAGCATTTATCCACTAGACAAAAATATAGCCTTAATATCCACTCATTGTTATGTCGTAGTGTTACCAGTTAGAGTTTCTGGAAATCATTCAGATATAGTTATTGATATGTGATCCATTTGAATCTCCATGTTCATTAAAGATACTGACTGGTTTTGCATATTTGTATCATGTGAATTCCATCGTTGATATTTATTTTGAATGAATGTTTTTCTATGGTTCTCTATGTTACTTTGTAGTGGCAGAGGTGTCTATTGTGGTCTTCGTTGGGGGAGTAAAAATTTATGTTGTTTGTTCGGGTCTTGGAAAGGGATGTTGCATATATATATTGGTAAATTTCATCTCTAGACCGTGGGTATTAGAGGATTTCCTGGTGGTACCCAATTTGAGAAACAATATTTACCATTACTCTGTAAAAAACATCCTTGATTGTTTTGATGATACTATTCATCTGGCCATTACCGATAAAACGACTATTGTTGTCTCTACTGAAATGAATAATTATGAAGATTTTAATTAACATAATTACTATCATGAGGCTCTTCATATCCTAAATTTAATTCATTATATTGGTGTGGTCCACCGTAAATATTGTATGACTGAATCTTCATTGCTGGTGTAGGAGAGCGTTTTGTGGATGGTATTTGAAATGAAACCACCTTTTTTTATTTCTTAGACATTAACAGATAACCATGTGGTTTCATAAACTTCGTTGATTCCACATCTTAGTAGTCTATGTCCACATTATAGCAGACTTGCATGGTGGGATACGTCGTCCAAAATAGATCATCCTGTGTTGGGGGGTTTAAACATCAATCCTCCCCGAGTAGCATCATCGATGACAGTTCATGCCACTGGTTGGTGTTCTTTATAGATGGTGTTCATTTAAATCCATGTTTTGAGTCCATGACATGGAAACTTACACCTTAGTTCTTTGAATCAATCCCTTACATTCCATTTGGATTCTCCATCCATTTGTGCAATGTTCTGAATGTCATTTCAGAGCATCCAGGTCCAGATCAGTGGAATGTATTTATCGATAAATGTTTTCCAATCCCATCCCAAGACATAATTGACTCAGGATCTTGGATTCTAAGATAATATTTTTATTGATATCTAAGTGATAATTGGAATACATGAATTCTTTTAGCAATAAATGATACTTTCTAGATGAAAAAGGTAACACAGAAATCCATGAAGATAGAAATTTATTTGTGGGGGTTTTTGCTATGATGATCGCTGAACTTCCCCATGTTATGGATTTTGTGAATGAGTTTAGGTTTAATTTCAATCTAGTAGGATAGTATATGTGGGTAAACTATGCTGGGTTTCACTCTATGGATTTATGGTAAACCATATTCCATGATGGCCTTATTTGGGTGCATTTGAGGTTCTCTAGGTCTGATTTTATGGTTTTGCGGTTTGGGTTATGCAGTGTGGTGTTTCTCTTCCATTGTTGGATGGTGAAGTGACGAAAAATGCGTTACGATATTAGGATTAATGGATAAGGGTACATGGGATTTCAGGATACCATGAAAGTGTTAAGGGTCATTGGTATATGAAGAATAATGAGATGAATGTGATGAAAGGGGGAATAGAAAAAAAATAATGGGGATTAGGGAAAGGTAATCCTAGGTTCAAAAACCTCTGTTCTCTTTTATAAAACGTTGCATTGCCGGCTCGGAAATGACACCAAAAATTTTATGGCTCTTGTGTGGTGGTTTCATTACTTCCTCTGGTGATTTTCAAATTTACAATTTAAATTTTATCCCAAACATTCACTAAAAATATAGATGTAATTTAGTGGAATTTTGAGATTGAATCCACATGGAGACATCTGCTTTTACTTTGGAGAAATTTTAATCATAAACCCATAAGGGATTCTTTTCTAAAAGTCCTTGGATGATTGTTTGATATAAGTTCTATTATTTGGATAAATTTGAAGAGTAATAGAGGGTTGGGAATCAAGTCATGTATTTGAGTGAAGGATGTCCTTTTAATTCTTTCATTGGACAGTTCATATGTCTTAGTCTATGAATCAAACACGGATAACTAGTTTTATTTGGACATAACCTCATAGTTCTACTAATGAAGTAGCTATTCCATGGTCTAGAGATAGCGACAGACTAGGTGAATTTTGGAATCCTTCCCTTAATTCCTAAATTTTTATAATCTAGTGGTTGTTTCTTAGTCCATTCCAATTAAGATAGGGACATTTGATTGTCTATCTCGTGGTCAGGGATGTTCACACAAATGGGATAGAGCGGTTGTTCAAATCCTAGTTACAAATTCAATTATTCTTTAAATGTTTTTATATAAAGGTATTTTTAGTTATGTAGATATATTTATTGATCCCTACTACTAATAAATTTATCTTCTCATGGAGGGGTAAGATGGTATTAAATAAATGAAAGAAAACATGCTTCATTAATTGACTAATTGAATTGGGATAATGAAATGGTTTTTGAAATGGTGAGTAAAATAAATATGCACTAAGTAAAAGATAATTATATATAATAGACATACATGCCAATGTGAAATGGGAATAAAAATTAAAAGCAATGGCGGGAATTGAAAGCATTGATGAATGAAGGCTCCACGACTCATGGATTAATAAAAATTCACAAATATGTATAGTTTGAGTAACACCCCAGGTAAATAAAGAATATGAAATTTTTATATTTATCCCTATTTTTGGAACAAATGTCAATATTAATTTAAATGGAACGTTATGCTCGATGGCTTACCCAATACGCAACAACGAGTTCCTTTGAAATCTTACGTTGCACTCTAATAATAAAATAATATTATTTCAAATATTAGTTAACACATAGTCATTGTATTGGGGGGAATGAATATAAATAACTAAATTAAGATTATATATGTGTGTTAAATGTTTTTACTTTTATCCAATAAATTTTAGAGGCTTAAAATACAAATAAATCCAATCTTAAGCATTGAATACACTGGTATTTTTAAAATATTGTTTTACTACCTTTTTATGGAAATCCATTTTTAAATAAAACTTTTCACAATTTTATAAGCTCTATTCTTCAAAATAAACATATTATTTATGATTGGGGCATAGAAATTTACCTTGTGTTAATTTTTGGTATTTTTCTGAAAATGTTCATTTTTCAACGAATAGTGAAAAATACTGCATTTTACATCAAAACTGCTTTTTCATATAATTTAATTATATGGTTATATTATCTTTTTAAATTTTTTAAAGTGTAATTGGAATATAGTTTTACCATTTAATCCAATTATTGTTATTGGTATTAATTTCACTTTGGAATTGGGCATAAACAAGTGCCAAACTTTTCATAAATATTGTTTCTAAAAAACCCGCTATTTGTTTTGACAACGGGAAGTTTTTTTAAATTAATTATTGCAATTTATGTGTTTGGAATTTTGTAAAATGGATTAGATATTTGGAATCAGAAGTTCCAAATTATGTAATTATCACACTTTTTTTGGACATTATGAATAGTAACGACAGTAATTATCTTTAATTATCTTGATTAATGAGTAGTCGGGTAGTTAAAGATAATAAGATAATATAATAATAATAATAAATGACTAAAAAATGTTTCCTAAGGCTACTAGTTGTCTCATGGCCGACCATGGGATGCCTTGTGCCAAACATGGGGGCCCCATGGAATCACTTTTGTGAGAAAGTGACTTTTTATCTATTTATTTTTAAAGATTGTTAAATGTAACAAAGAATGTATCACCTAAGTAAAATATTTTTAATTTTGTCTACATAAATGATATTTTGGACTATAACTAGTCATTGGAAATCTAAATAGATTTTATACATCATAGTATCTTTTTATAATTTTTCGACATTAAATAAATTAAATTATTTATGACATCAAAATGATGCAGCGATGACCTCATTATTTAACGATATAAATAAAATGGAAAGATAATGTAAAATATAAGACCTAAGCATGACCAAAACCTATTTTATGGGTTTATTTAAAACCCTTAACACCTTATCCTCTAAACACATCAATTTGGTACCATTAAAATCCGAAACTCATTCTAAAGTAAAGTAACATTTCCATACATTCCAAGAGTGCCCCTCCTCTCCTCTTATAAAAGTCCCCCACCTCTACCTCCTTACCCAGACATCCAAAGCCTTTGGCTCAGCAAACCCCTGCCCATTTTTTCTTTCCACATCCCTATCTAACTCCTTGAAGCCTCACATTGAGCATAAGTCTTCCCAAGGAAGCCTTTGATCTCAAACCAACGGGAGTTACCCGATTTTAAGATAATGTCTTCACTTCTGTTCTTTTTATTTATTTTGCTTCTCCAACCCCCTAAACACTTTTTATTCATTTCATTTGTAAAAAATACATTATCTTCAATATACTATGATGTTTTTATAAGAATAATTCGAGCTAAAATTACACACACCTACAACAAATGTTTAAAGAACATATTGTTTCTGTGGATGGCGAATTTCTGGCTCATGAAACGATGATTGTTCAACACTCATATAAGAACATAAAAGGTGGCCATTAAGATGTCACTATATTTATATATGATATATAATAAGTTTATGTTTTACTTAAGCTTCTGTATTTTTCTTTTGTGGCATACCATTATGGTTTCCATTGTGGGTAAAAACGATAATTTCATTTTAGGAAGTGCGGACTACCACCACCTCAATGTGATTTGATTCGTTAATGCCATATGTGGGATGTATAAAGGATGTATTTAATATAATATATATGATTTATGTTACATATAAATGATGAATATAATTCTGGAATTAAAATATTCATACCACTCATTTAGTTTTAATTCCATTAATATGACATAGAAATGAAAGTAGCGTTCATGCGTACGTACGGCTTACCGTCTCCATGAATGGTGCATTTCATTTCTTATCTCTAAATGATAAAGTAATATTATAAATACATGTATATTCTGGATATATATGATATATATGATATCCAAATCATGAATATCATTCTGAATATAATGATCCTTTAACCACACGAACAACATGTAATTGTAAGAAGTCCACTTTCGACTTAATAACTATATATCGACAAAACAAAAATTATTAACTTAAATGATTACATAATTTTTATAACATGGAAATAAGTGATATAAAATGAATATTGAACTTTAAAAATGTTCTTAAGGAAGTATAAATTAACTCAATTTTATTATTAAGGAGATTAATGAACGATCGAGTCATGTCGGACCCGAGGTAAGGGATCATACTCCTCTCTTTCTTTTTAAGTACACTCTATTATGTCATTCCTTTTATTCTCATATTTCATATGATTGGGAAGTTATTTTATATTAATCCTACATTACTTATGATGTTCATATGATGAGTGACCCTATTTTCTCTCATCAATCCATTTTGAAAGTTTTGAGTGGCACCGTTAGGCTGCCGAATTTTCGTAAGAGATCTAACCTCTCTCTTTCTTTTTAAGTACTCTCCTTTATGTCACTTCTTTTAAGCTCCTCTTTGTTATATTAGGGGATGTTATGTTATATTACTCTTTCTTTATATTTTATTGTAATATGATGAGATACCCTATTTTATCTCATCAATCCATTTTTTGATGTTTTAAGTGGCGTCGTTAGGCTGCCGAGTTTTTGTAAGGGATTTTTCATCTCACTTTTATTCCTGTGGGATTTATGCTACATTTGCCACAATTTTACTTCGAGTGGTGTATGTACTGCCCATTATTTTAATAATTGTGTAATATAATTTCATTTATGATTATTTACATAAATTTTGTATTGTCTTTCTTTCACGGGGTGTATGTTTCGAAAGTAACCCAAGTCGGTAAGGGAACCTTTCACCCTCCTCTTTTTAAAAGACATATTTTGTTATGTCTTTTAATTCACATACTATTATGTTGGGATATGTTCTTCTATATCCTTATTGATGTAAATTTTATGTCCAATTGATGATATACCCTTTTTATCTCTCATCAACACTTTTTCTAAAATTTTATGTGACGCCGTTAGGCTGTCGAATTTTACCAAGAGAACTTCTTAACCCAATTTCGATTTCTTTGGGTTCAACATGTAGTTGTTGAATATGTCATCCTTTGAATATGTGTGAGTTACCTTTGATTGTTTTACACTCAATATCCACATATATTGGGTTTATTTATATTTGTCACACATAATTATGAGATTGATTTATCCTTGATTTAAGGATACCTTCTTTATTATGGATTTCATCCATTTTACATTTCTATTGAGGCTTCATTGTTTTTATGCACCAGTTCACTCTTATATGGTGTATATACCGTCCTTTGGAATATTATATCATGAATCCCTCTATTCTCATGATATTATAATGTTCTAATTAACTGCTATTCCTCGATTATTGTATTCATGTGTCTCTCATTTTGTTAAAAACACTTTAACTAAAATATCATTATAAATGTTTTAATGATTTATTGTTATAAATATTTCTCATTAATATCCATGTTTTCAAAATGGTTTTAAGGATTTATTTATATGGATATTAATGGTTTAAAATGTTAGAAGCTTCAAAGTGGTATGGTACACTTTGATTCAAAAATCTCTTTATTAAATGTTTTATATGGTTTGGAAAATGGTTTTTAGATTGGATTCATTATTTCAATATCATAAAATGTTATATTGTTATTACAATGTGGGAATGATATCTTTTTTTGTTATTAGGTTATGTTCTATGATTATGTTATGGTTCTTGGGCATTTTTTATGAATACGGATGGTTCCATAATAAACTAAGGGCGGGTGAGCCCGATATAGCTCTCCAATGCATTGGGTAACGCGAAGGAGTGAAACGTTAAGGTTTCTCTGAAGCGATTTCAGGAATATACTATGGTGGGTATTCCAAAAGTAACCAAGTGGGTTACTCCCTATGTAAGAATGTTATGATTGCCTCAAGTTACCATTTATGTCTTATGATTTCTATGATTTATTCATGATTTGATAAGGTATGTTAAAGTGCATATGTTTTAAGAATAAAGTATGATTTCATTGATTCTTATGTGTACATGTACTCATGTGTCCTTTCCATATATTTATATATCCTTTACTGAGCTTTTTATGCTCATCCCGAGTTTTTGAAATGTTTTTCATAGGTCAAGGGAAATTTACATGATATGATGATAGTGTCATGGAAGTGTCAAGAAAGAATCCATGTTTTATTTTAAATATGTTTCTGTTGATGGGATAAATGAATACTATCTTTATGTAACACTTTGTTTAAACGTGGAATGTAATGAAAGTTTATGATCTAATTCTCTAAAACTTTAAACCTGAAAATATCCTCAATCTGTAATCTTGTTTTAACTCAAGATTAATTAAGGTTTAAGGCCGGGGCCTTATAGTTGGTATCAAAGGGAGGTTTAGATACATTTAGAGGTTAGGGTATTCTCTAATCATAAGTGACAGTACCATAATGGATTGGATTTCAGAAAGAGTAATAGTTTTAGATAATGTGAATGAGTAAGTATATCTTAGTGTTTACCTTACTCATTAGTACATGATGTTTTTGTTGATATACTCACACTGACATTTCTGTTTTTAGTGAATGGATGGATCTAGCAGGCACCAAAGTGACAATAGGTTTGAAGGAAACTATGGTTGTTCTCTGATTAAGAGACTGGATAAAATGGGGTATTCAATGAGGAAACTCATGGTTGTTCTAAACCAACTATGAAGGAGTCATGATCATCCACTTGATCCTTGGTATGTTCTGTAATGCATCATGTACGAGATGACAAATCGATGTGGAATTTCTGGTAATAATTATAAAGGTAACCATTAGGGTTTATATGATCCTTACTTTTGAGGTAAATATGGGTTATTATATGTTATGATGGAAAATGAAAGGCATGAGATAAACATGAGGTTAAAATATTTTATGATTATCTTTTTTTTTTTGAAGATATTATCTCATTTTGGGGAATTTTTTAAAGAAGTATATAGTTTTGGAAAAAGGACAACACGCAGACCGTGTGACAACCAGTCGCGTCAGACAAGCTGCGGGAATCGAACCCACAACCAAAGTGCAACGGGTATTTATTGCCTATTACTGGACTACGTCAAGTCCCTGGTTAGTTTGACTGATTCTTTTTAGTTAGATGATTTTATGAATTAAGAGTAATCTGATTTTGGGTTATCTATGGATATTTATTATCCTATCATGGAGGATATGTGATTAGGTTAATTACTCTTCAATATGAGACTTTAAGAGCAACTGATGTTGTTTGGAGATAAATGTTACGATTTAACTTGGAAGACTATGTGACTAAAACCATCAAATATTTGGGTTTCAATCAAAATTTGGTTTACTTTGAATGATTTTATGGAAAAATTGTTTATCGAATGGTCCTCATTGAACTTTGGTTTTTGTTGGACAAATTTTGGAGATTAAGACTAGATTTTCTTTTTATAAAGGGTTATCCTTTTCTGGATTATCTAATCTTGTAATAACCTTTTTGGTTTTTGTTTTGGTTAAAGTCTAAAGACATGGGAAGTATATAGTTCTCTTTTGTGGATTAGCTGATTCTCTAGAAGTTGATTATAGTACTCTTAATGTGAACGAGTCTTCCTAAATACTCTTCTTTTGGGGAAAGTATGAGTTTTTGTAAGAAATCTAGTAAAAGTTGAAAGTCATCATGATAAGTAATTATGTTTCCTTATGAATAAATTCCTCAATAAAAAGTAACATAAAACAAAAATGTTGTCTATTAACTTTTCCTACTGGGGAATCAAATACCGTTTAACCCATCACAAGTTTGTGATTTTCTTGTGGTTAACTTCTTCCTAAACATGTTTTCTATCACTCTCCATCAGAACATGACCCTATGTTTTCTCCTCCATGTCCATGTTTTCATACATGTAATCCTAGTATGGGTTAACTCGGGTGACCTCTATACTTCTCTTTATTTATTTTAAAGTGATTGTTTTACCGACTCTTGTTCTGATGTGGGATTTTCAATGATGTTTCCAAGCCCAATTTTATAATTGCGAGGATGCAATTTTCAAAAGGGGGGAAGGATGTAACACCCCAGGTAAATAAAAATATCAAATTTTTATATTTATCCCTTTTTGTGGAAAAAATGTCAATATTCATTTAAATGGAACGCTATGCTCGATGGCTTACCCAATACGCAACAACGAGTTCATTTGAAATCGTACATTGCACTCTAATAATAAAATAATATTATTTTAAATAGTAGCTAACACATAGCCGTTGTATTGGAGGGAATGAATATAAATAACTAAATTACGATTATATATTTGTGTTAAATGCTTTTACTTTTATCCAATAAATCTTAGAGGCTTAAAATACAAATGAATCCAATCTTAAGCATTGAATACACTAGTATTTTTAAAAGATTGTTTTACTACCTTTTGATGGAAAACCATTTTTAAATGAAACCATTGACAATTTTATAAGCTCTATTTTTCAAAATAAACATTTTATTTATTATTGGGAAATATAAATTTACCTTGGGTTAATTTTTGGTATTTTTCTGACAATGTTCATTTTTCAACGAATAGTGAAAAATACTGCATTTTACATCAAAACTACTTTTTCATATAATTTAATTTTATTGTTATATTATCTTTTTAATTTGTTTTAGAGTTTAATTGGAATATATTTTTACCATTTAATCTAATGATGGTTATTGAGATTAATTTCACTTTGGAATTGGGCATAAACAAGTGCCAAAATTTTTATAAATATTGTTTCTAAAAAACCCGCTATTTGTTTTGACAACGGGAAGTTTTTTTAAATTAATTATTGCAATTTATGTGTTTGGAATTTGGTAAAATGGATTAAATATATGGAATCATATGTTTCGAATTATGTAATTAAGTCTCTTTTGTTTTTGCACATTATGAATAGTAACGATGGTAATTATCTATAATTATCTTGATTAATGAGTAATCGGGTAGTTAAAGATAATAAGATAATATCGTAATAATACAAAATGACCACAAAATGTGTCCTGAGGCTACTGGTTGTCTCATGGAAGACCATGGGATGCCTTGTGCCAATCTTTGGGGCCCCATGGAATCACTTTTGTGAGAAAGTGACTTTTTATCTATTTATTTTTAAAGAGTGTTAAATGTAACAAAGAATGTATCACCTAAGTAAAATATTTTTAATTTTGTCTATATAATTGATATTTTGGACTATAAATAGTCATTGGAAATCTAAAAAGATTTTCTACATCATAGTAGTTTTTTTTATAATTTTTAGACATTAAATAAATTAAATTATTTATGACATCATAATGATGCCGCGATGACCTCATTATTTAACGATTTAAATAATATCGAACGATAATGTAAAATCTAAGAACTACACATGTCCAAAACCTATTGTATGGGTGGATTTCGAACCCTTATCACATTATCCTCGAAACAAATCAATGTGGGACCATTAAAATCCGAAAATCATTCTAAAATAATGTAACATTTCCTTACTTTCCAAGAGTGCCCCTCCTCTCCTCTTATAAAAGGCCCCCCACCACTACCTCCTAACCCACACTTCCAAAGAAATTGGCTCGGCCAACCCCAGCCCATTTTGTCTCTCCACAACCCTATATAACACCTTGAAGCCTCACATTGTGCAGAAGTCTTCCGAAGGAAGCCTTTGAGCTCAAACCAAAGAGAGTTACCCGATTTTAAGGTAATGTCTTCACTTGTGTTATTTTTTTTATTTTGCTTCTCCAAACCCGTAAACTCTTTTTATTCATTTCTTTTGAAACAACTCAAGTATCATAAATATACTAGGATGTTTTTATAAGAATCATTCGATCTACACTTACACACACCTACATCAAATGGTTAAAGAACATACTGTTTCTGTGGATGATGAATTTCTACCTCACGAAACGATGATTGTTCCACACTCATATTACACCTTAAAAGGTGGCCATTAAGATGTCACTATATTTATATATGATATATAATATGTTTATGTTTTACTTAAACTTATGTATTTTTCTTTTGTGTCATACCTTTATGGTTTCCATTGTTGGTAAACACGATAATTTCATTTTAGGAAGTGCGGACTACCGCCCCCTCAAAGTGATTTGATTCGTTAATGCCATATGTGGGATGTATAAAGGATGTATTTAAAGTTATTATATATGATTTATGTTACATATAAATTATGAATAAAAATATGGAATTAAAATATACATACCTCTCATTTAGTTTTAATTCCATTAATATTACATTAAAATGAATGTAGCGTTCATGCGTACGTACGGCTTACCGTCTCCATGAACGGTGCATTTCATTTCATACCTCTAAATGATTATGTAATATTATAAATACATGTATATTCTGGATATATATGATATATATGATATCCAAATCATGAATATCATTCTGGATATAATGAACCTTTGACCACACGAACAACATGTAATTGTAAGAAGTCCACTTTCGACTTAAGAACCATATATAGACTAAACAAACATTATTAACTTAAATGATTACATAATGTTTATAACATGGAAATAAGTGATATAAAAGGAATAATGAACATGAAAAAGGTTCTCAAGGAAGTATAAATTAACTCAAGTTTATTATTCAGGAGATTAAAGAATGATCGAGTCAAGTCAGACCCGAGGTAAGGGATCATACTCCTCTCATTCTTTTTAAATACACTCTTTTATGTCATTCCTTTTATGCTCATCTATATTATGATTGGGATGTTATTTTATATTAAACCTACTTTACTTCTGATGTTAATATGATGAGAGACAGTATTTTCTATCATCAATCCATTTTGGATGTTTTGAGTGGCGCCGTTAGGCTGCCGAATTTTCGTAAGAGATCTAACCTCTCTCTTTATTTTTAAGTACTCTCCTTTATGACACTTCTTTTATGCTCCTATTTGTTATGTTGGGGTTGTTATTTTATATTACACTTTTTGTATATTTTATTTCAATATAATTAGAGACACTATTTTGTCTCATCAATCTATTTTTGGGAGTTTTAAGTGGCGTCGTTAGACTGCCGAGTTTTCGTAAGGTATTTTTCATCTCACTTCTATTCCTGTGGGATTGATGCTAAATTTGCCACAATTTCCTTCGAGTGTTTTATGTACAGCCCATTATTTTACTCATTGTGTAATATAATTTCATTTATGAGTATTTACATCAATGTTTTATTGTATTTCTTTCAAAGGGTGTATGTTTCGAAAGTAACCCAAGTCGGTAAGGGAACCTTTCACCCTCCAATTTTTAAAAGACTTCTTTCTTTTATGTCTTTTAATTCACATACTATTATGTTGGGATATGTTCTTATATATCCTTATTGATGTAAATTTTATGTCCAAGTGATGAGATACCCTTTTTATCTCTCATCTACTCTTTTTCTAAAATTTTATGTGAATCTGTTAGCCTGTCGAATTTTACCAAGGGAACTTCTTAACCTAATTTCGATTTCTTTGGGTTCAACATGTAGTTATTGAATATGTCATCCTTTGAATATGTGTGAATGACCTTTGATTGTTTTACACTCAATATCCACTTATATTGGGTTTATTTATATTTTTCACACATAATTATGAGATTGATTTATCCTTGATTTAAGGATACCTTCTTTATTATGGATTTCATCTCATTTTAAATTTCTATTGAGACTTCATTGTTTTTATGCACCAGTTCACTCTTATATGGTGTATATACTGTCCTTTGGAATATTATATCATGAATCCCTCTATTCTCATGATATTATAAAGTTCTAATTAATTGTTATTCCTCAATTATTGTATTCATGTGTCTCTCATTTTGTTAAAAACACTTTAACTAAAATATTGTTTTAAATGTTTTAATGATTTATTGTTATAAATATTTCTCATTAATATCCATGTTTTCTAAATGGTTTTAAAGATTCATTTATATGGATATTAATGGTTTAAAATGTTAAAAGATTTAATGTGGTATGTGACACATTGATTCAAAAATCTCTTTATTAAATGTTTTATATGGTTTGGAAAATGGTTTTTAGAATGGGTTCATTATTTCAATATCTTAAAATGTTATATTGTTATTACAATGTGGGAATGATATCTTTTTTTTTTGTTCTTAGGTTATGTTATATTATTATGTTATGGTTCTTGGGAATTGTTTATGAATACGAGTGGTTCCGTGATAAAATAAGGATGGGTGAGCCCGATATAGCTCTCCAATGCATTGGGTAATGCGAAGGACTGAAACGTTAAGGTTTCTCCGAAGAGATTTAGGGAATATACTGTGGTGGGTATTCCAAACATAACCAAGAGGGTTACTCCCTACATAAGAATGTTATGAATTCCTCAAGTTACCTTTTATGTCTTATGATTTCTATGATTTATTCATGATTTGATGAGGTATGTTAAAGTGCTTATGTTTTATGAATAAAGTATGATTTCATTGATTCTTATGTGTACTGTACTCATGTATCCTTTCCATATATTTTTATATCCCTTACTGAGCTTTTTATGCTCATCCAAAGTTTTTGAAATGTTTTTCACAGGTCAATGGAAAGGTACATGATATAATGATAGTGTCAAGGAAGTGTCAAGAAAGAATCCATGATTTATTTTAAATATGTTTCCGTAGATGGGATAAATGAATACTATCTTTATGTAACCACTTTGTTTAAATGTGGAATGTAATGCAAGTTTATGATCTAATTCTCTAAAACTCTAAACCTGAAAAGATCCTCAATGTGTAATCTTGTATTAACTCAAGATTAAGTTAGGTTTAAGCCTGGGGCCTTATAGTTTGATTGTTTTAGAGGGGGAAGGGATAAAAGATTTGTTGAGTCTATAAAAGTGAGAAGAGAAGAATGTATTGAATGTATGACATTCTTTAACACTTCCCTTCTTATATAGGAATATTTTGTCACGATGTGTATCATAGGTATATGATATGTATCCTTGATCCGCATTAGTTTCTTCAGACTATGGATCTCCAGTGTGGTGCATGGGTCTCTCACGAATTTAAGAGGTTTGAATGGTTAAATGGATTTAGAGGTTCATTCATGATATGTAACACCTCTCTTTCGAATTTTTTCATGGATTCTTTATGGATTTCTCACCCAGGGTTTTGACATGTTTCATGACGTGTTTGGTCTAGTCATGATGTGTAGTAGTGTTTTCCATCATGCTAAATAGAAATGTCACAACTTATATCACGACTTGAGGAAAGTTGTGATCTTTTGGTACACAACATGAACAATTGTATCATGAGGTGTATGTTGCTTTTTTCGCCTTTTTTCCTTTTCTTCCATGGAAACCAGTGAAGCTCTTTCTCTTGTAAAATCAGACACATAAAAATGCATTACTATGTAATTTAATGAACAAATATAAATAATTGACAAAGAAATTATATATATATTTTTCTTATAATCTTATATAGGTAGGTGTTTGAATCACATTACCATCAATTCTTGATGTGGAAGGAGGATCTAGAGAAAAAATATTTCAATCTCATAATAACCATTATGGTTATTTAGTTGTTCGCATTGAGATGAATAATTATATATCTAATTTCCATGATATCATTAATAGCCTATCTAGATACTTATTTTAGATGTTTTTTTATTTTAATAGGACATTTAGTTTTGAAATAATTGTTTCGAGACCACCTAACCATATGTGATATTTCCCCTTAAAATAGTTGTATCACTGAGATAGGGTGAGGTGAATAACTGATATCTTATTCTATTATGTTTTTTTATGTATGAAAAAACCTTCTCCACATGTTAATGATTTCATTCCCTGATGGAAAAAATTCAAACACACATCCGCATGAAAAAATAATTTGAAAGGTTCACTAATCAATAAGAATAGCTACACCCTTGGTATGGTTTAGAAATAATCCAAAACCATAAAATTAACTATAAAAATAACATTTTGTGTGGAATTGAATTAGTATGGAATCCCATTACACTTTTTTGTAAATAAAATAGATAAAATGGGGAATAAGATCTAATTAGCAGAATTTGATGTAATAAAATTTCTATAACAAACATGTTATAGTTATTCATTATCAACATTGACAAATATAATATTTCAAAATATTTATTCAAATTATTACATAGAAGATGGTATAAACTTTATAGACTTTTTAATGATACTTAGTCTAATTTCAATATATTTTTCTCAAGTTTTATTTCTCATTACAGAAATAATACGCTGTTATAATATCATTGAACCAATTTTGAGCTTCATTTTCCTCTGTCCAAAGTATGAATACAATTTTCTCGGTCAGATTATCGAACCAATTATGATAACCATCATAACATGTCATACCTCTCCTTTTGCTGCTACTTATGTCTAATAAACATCTCCAGGAAGTCATTGTACAAATACTACCTCTTTCATAAATTTTACATAACCTCTCTCCTAATTCACTAATAATAAAATTCATAGATTCGATTTAGTAATCTCGTCATATTTATAGGATAAAAATAATGGTTTAAACAGGATAAAAAACTTTTTTTCCTATATAACAATACTCTAAAAAATCATTCTTACTTCTATATCATATCTTTTATTGACTCATTCAATTAACATAGAAATCTAAATGTGTTTTTTAATTATTTAATTGGCAATGAATTTTTCATATTCTCTTTACATCAGATCCAATTAGTCCTTATAAAAATTCATTAATTAAAATATGATTTTCTATTTAGATTTTTACATTATGAATTCCCATTATTATTTTTATGCTTATTTCTTGATCCACTTATAAATAAGGGTATTAATAATTCTTAAAAACACCTCAGTCGAATATTGATTTCAGATTATAATTTCCAAATGGGATTTCTTCATTATTGAAAAGGCATTTAGACACTCAATGTTTCATGAACAATTTTCAATGAAATACGAACTAAAGGTATTTAATTACATTGTTCAGCACCACTGGAGTCACTATCTGCACTTTCTAATTTCCTCCATATGATTGATGGATATGTTCAAACAATAGTTTATTCATTACATTGATTTGAACAAAATGTATGATATAAAACATATGGATTCTCATTTTGATTCTCGGCTCAAACTCTCATCCTAATTTCTTCATTATGGTGGAGACAACATATTCTTTTAAAAATCTTCATCCATTTTTTTCTTCATTGCTCAATATCACACCAAATATCATCCATTAGTCATATACTTTCTATTTTCTAATTATGATACTCATCAAACTTGTTAATTGAAGTTTTTAATGTTTATACTTTTGTTCTTACTAAAACATAGCACCTTTTATTTATCTCATTATGATCAAGGAAACATTACCATCCATTAAAAAAATGAATCTAATGATCTAAAATAAGAAGGATTTTACATCAGAAATATCCTTCTTTTAAAAACATTATCTTTTAAGCATGCCTCCAATAATTAATTTGATTACGTTGAAGATCAGTTTTGACATATTCTAACATACAAAAGAATTTATTGAAACATCTCTATCTTCTTTAAATATCATTATTTCCAATCAATCTTGATTATGATTGGATGCTCCTTTTCTCCAATTTTATTTTATAAGTATTGCATCATAATTTCTACAAACTAATTATTATTTGTCTGAAATAAAAATAATAAAATCTTCATCATATATACAATGGATCCATAAAGAATCCATTTATCAACCTCATCACTCTAAAAACATCATTTCAGGCCCATGTGTGTCCAATTATCATTTCTTATAGAAAACATATTCTCCTAATTACGATGGAATTTTTTAAGAATTGTTATTTGAATGATCTGAATAAGATTTATGAGTCCAGTATTCACCAAAAATATGTTTATTGATTTCTTATTCTTTTATATTTCCTTGACAACCATAGTCATTTCCTGAATAAGACAATCATCTTTATCAGGTTGGTCCAAACAACATGGAATTTATTTATCATGTTCATCGTGGAACATAGTTTTATCTAAACCAGATGATATAAATATTTTACCAAAAGAATATAGTCTACTTGGCCCATGTAATCTGAAATTTAGTGGTTTATGCGTATCCAATCATGGTTAACATCCATTTTTATTATACAATACCAATTATAGAAAAGACGAGGCAAACATTCCTCCACGCAGGACATAGTATTGAAGGTTTACATGAGAAAAGAGAAAAATATGAGAGTCTCAAAATAGATTAGTTCACAAGGATGGGTTTAATTGGTCGTTTACTACACAACAGAACTTTTAATACATTAAATTCATTATAACTAAAACATCAATTTTATCTCTACAATAAGTTCACACGAGTTCTATGTGTAGTTTGATGCACTGATGTGGTTTCTGAGGGTATTCTCTGGAAATATTTTTCTCCATTTACAATATTTGATCATAATTTAGTTTAAAATAATTTAGTAAATAAAAAAATATTAGAGAGAGGATGGTACATGTTTTTTTAAATATATCATCAGTAGTAATACTATTTGGGAATTCCAATTAATGGTTTCAGACAAATATAATATAATGTTACTGTTAGACCAATGCATAGAAACCATTAATTATAATTTTTTCACCTTTAAATCATTAGACTATTGAATTTATTAAAATATTAAAAATTTATGGAAATTATGGTTTTTTATTCACTTTCCCATAGAGAATACGAAATGAAGTTATAAATACTCATGTCATGTACCCTTTGTGAGTGGGATATAGGTTAACAAAAGGATTAAACAATTACCATTGGCACACATCAAAAGAAAATCATGCTCCCTCTCCCAGGAAAACAGGAAACTATTTTCCATTTTTGATAGTGGTGACCACACAATTGTTTTATTTCTTGGTATGAAATGAAAAATAACTATGTGGATTATTCCAATTTTAAAGAGTGTGAAAAAAATTTCACATGGTTTTCAAATTGTGTGGGAAAATTTTGTGAACATTCCAGATCACAAAAATTTTGAAATTAAAATTATTTCCACCATTTTTTTACACACTTTTTGGATTTACACCCCTTTCTGGACTTGGGTGAACCATAGCATCCACCATGATTCCCTTCACTTTCCATTCCTTTATGCTGGGATTCTTTTGAATGGTTCTAAGGTGATTTTATTTGGATTCATGGTATACTTTCCCTATATTCCTTCTTTCCCATTATGGATTATGGGTTGTTCATGGTGCATTCTCTTATGTATGAACCCTATATGTAAGGGTTGGTGAGTGGTTCGATTTTGTTTTTCTTAGGGTGTGCAAATTTCCTCATATGGTATATTCTTCGTTATATCAGAGTTTATTTGCATTCAAACATAATTGAGTAATGTGTTTCAATCCATTTCATTTTAGGAATATTTAATTTTATTCTAGATTGTTTCTATGTAATTTATAAATGTGTTATCATGCTAGTGATATATTTGTTTAATTGGAATGATGTTTTTATGATGGAATGTACGTGAGAAATTATTTTTAATTCGTTTTCTTATACATTCCTATATTTTAATTCGCACATGCTATTTGATACAACAACAATTGTTCTTTCAATGTGAATTTGGATACATTAGGATGTGTCTTAACTATTAAATTATATCATATTTTTATTGGATATGGATTTGGGTGTCATATTTTAGAATTATTATCATTTTTCATTTGAAACTTATGTGTGGCATCTTGGGTTTGATTAATATAAATTTATGTTACATTAAAATGGGATATTCTGTGATTTCATGTATACATAAAAAGTTTTATAGGATGTTGTCTCATCCATATGTTCACGATGTGTAAATAATAATGAAAAAAATTAATTTTTCCCCTTGAAATTTTAAAAAATATTTTAAAAATTAATGATATGTATGTTTGGTGAATTTTTTATTTGTAAACTAAATTGGTTTTGTTCTAAGGGTGCAAGATTATGGTGCATCTAAAATGTTTTTTATGATTTGTGTGAATGTTTCAAACCATGTAAGTTAAGGGATCTGAGGTAAAAATGGGTTGAATTATGGATTTACAAAAAAGGCATGTATTTTAAATCCGTTAATATTATTGAAAAAAAATTTAAATAACTTCCATGAATTGTTGATGTGATTAAAATCAGGTTTTAAAAATGCGGTTTTTTCATGTGAATATGAATGAATATTATAAAATAAAATTGGTTTGATATCTTGTGTTCTTTTCCCATTGTGTTTAAAATGGGTTTTATGAATTGTACTTTTAGAGTGAAATGTTATTCAAAATGGACTTTTTTCTTTTAGAATATATAAATGTATTTTAGTATGTCTTCTCTAATGATTTTCCCATTTGGGCCTCTTTGTATTTTCCCATGTTTTCATATTATCTATGGAATGGCCTTCGATTTAAAATATAAATTCTAATTTGGCATTGTGAATGTGAATTTTTGTTTTTATATTATCTTTTTAAATAATGTTGAAATGGATTTTTAAATAGGTTTGTATGGAAAATTATATAACCTTGGTTAATACCAAGTGTTTTCTTGAGAAATCTAGTTTTTATGTGATGTTATGTGAAATCCATGTTGGCATCACGGTATGTTTAAAATGGACGGATGGAAAGGTTATATTATGTGAAGGCCTGGTTGGAAATTTTGTAATTTTTGGAAAAATTGTTCTGATTATTGAAAATATTGGTTTCCATGTGATCATTAATTGTTGAGTTAATGTGGTTGTGAAGGAAATTAAATATCATATGTGTTTTTAATGACATATCTCATATTTGGAGACCACTTGACCCTCGGAAGGGATCCCCACAAGTGTGTCATGAACAAGAAGTCAGTTGGTTTTGGATTGTGTTAGGAGACCACTAGACCCTAGGATGTGATTCCCTCTAGTGAATCATGCATGGGGACACTATGTATTACGTTACATGTACTATTTCTACTGTGTAATTATACAATGGGATTCATGGTCGTCATATAGATGGAATAGTGATGGTATATTTTTAACCAGATTAGATATGTATTCACCCGTAGATTTTATTAAAGGATATATTTGAAGTGACCTTGGATTGGATAGTTTAGAGCAACCAGTTGGTTATTATCAATGGAGCTACATCATATATTGGAAATTGAGTCCAAACTAAATACATCCAATGATTGTTTCTAGATATGTTTAGGGGATTCCGATGATTATATAGAAATCTGTTCTTTTTTTCTTCTTCATCTTTGTTATTTATTATACATTATAGTTGTGCATACTTATTGGGTATCCTTCATTGTAATTAGATTTTCTTTTCGGTCACTCGGTAAGGATTCTTATTTGGTCATTGTTTTTACTACAGGTTTTAGATGGTGAAACCATTTCTAAAAAGTAATGTTATGTTTTTTGTTTTAAAAATGGAATTTTGGAAGGACATATTTGGTTTTTCGAAGTCATTAAAGTCATTTTTTATATGTGTATTTCACATTTGTGTATGTGGAATATTCCAGGAATCAAAATAAATGTCATATGTAGTGACTAAAAACTATATTGTTTATGGTTTACCGTACTTATCCCACTCGAATTCAGTAGATTATTGTTATTTTTCATGTTCATGATTCTTATTCGGTTTTTCATTAGAGTAGTTTGGTCTTATGGTATTTGGTGACATAGAGGTCATGTGCAGATAGTCTTTTTTGGTTTAGTATAAATTATTTATTCAATTATATTCTTGTTCGTTGCTTTTTTTATTTGGATTAGTTTTTCTATTTCGTTCTATTCAGTTAATGGATATTTCTATTTCTTTAATTTTTTATATTTTTTTGTGGTTATTTATTGGGATAAACCATTAAAAATTTGATTATTTAGTTTTCCTACACTATTTACCAACCCATGGGGATCGTTATTTCTCATTGTGTATTATTTTTTGCCAACTATGGTAATCATTTCATTATTAACCGACATTGGTTCATGGAAAATTTGTGTCAGAGGAATATTTTGTTATTTTAGGTGTGGGCTGAAATAGATATTATGCCTTTTGGGACTCGAGAGGTAGTTAAGAAAAAGACATCATGAACCTTCGCTCATCCTGATCATCTTGTTTCCAAGGGTAGTTTGAAATTTGAACCATCTATTTTGGTTTTGGCTGATTGATGAGGAATGAAAATGGAGGTGAGTGGGTGAAATTACATTATCTCATATGGAGTATGGAAAAATGTGGAGTATGATTGAATGGTTCATGTAATTAATGAATTTGATTCTAAATTGGGATCATTCCACTGACCATGTCATTGGTTTAGGCCTTTCCACAGGTCCCTCACTCTGATTTTTTATGTGAGTCATTCATTTGGGTTGGTATTTTTTTCATGTGAGATTTGATTTGGTATGATTTTTTTAGTATAGGTTTATTTTGAGATAGAAATGGTCTTATAAGAAATAGGCTTTATAAAACAAAAAATTGTTTTTAGAAATGTTAGTTTTAAAGTGGAATTTGATGTTTTAGATGGTTTTGAAAATGAGTTTTTGGAATTTATAAAATGGATTTGGAATAAAGATGTTTGATATTTGAAGGAAGTATTTGGCTGTCAAAATTGGATTTTATTGTGTTCGTAATGTTTGGACGTGAGCATGATGTCTTGTAATGAGGTTATCTTTTTGTTGTCTTCTGGGTTATGTTGATTTATGTTATATGTTTTTTTATGTTCTGAATATGCCACCAATAATCGTTCCTAAGGGTTTTTATGAGTCATATTTATTTGTTGACCCTACACGGACACTAAGTAATTTAGGAGTGTCAATTTTATAGCAGTTGATTACCATATTCCATAGTGAGTGTGGCCAGTTATAGGTAGTGAAATCGATAGAGGAATTTGAGAGTGTCTTCAAATCATTGGGAAATACTAAAGGTATGAAATTTTATTATGCTCTTGGATTATTTTAGGGTCTATATTTGGATCAATGGAATGCGATTTCTATATCAGAATTGCATGTTGGGATGACATGGGAGTATTTTAAGACCACATTAACTTTATGGTTTGTACCTGAGGAGGTGAAGGTGATGAAACTGGCAGGGCTAGTGATTATTAAACAATCCATGAAGACAATAAAGGATTACATAGACAACATAAAAGTGCCATTGTCCTTTTCTATAGTTTTTAGTTTCAAATAATCATTTAAAACATCTCATCTCCATTTTTAATATTCATCAACATAATAAGTAGAATTACATTACATATGGTGATGTTCAGTTTTTGATTTTGGTTGATGAGTTATTTCTCACTATGTTGGTTCCTCAAATTGAATTAGTTTATGTGGTGGATGAATTTACTCTCTGGGCCCATGAGGGTTCCCCATCTGGCAAGTGGTGTGTTCCAAAGGAGCCTATTTCTTAGAATCCACTTTATTCAGTTTATACTTCTCTATTGTCTAATCGTTCGCTGTTGTGTTTTCACTGTGACTTTTTTTGGCATTCAAATTCTTATGGTCACAATCCTTTGAAGTAAAGTCACCATTGTTTCCATTTTTTTATCTTGAGATGTTTTGTAAGAATAATTTATGAAAGGAGAAGTCATTATCAGAGTACGTCACCTTCTAAATATGGGAATTGAGATGATTCATGGAATTAGGTATTCATCCAAAGGCCCCAGAGTAAATATTCTCAAATATTAAAGAACATATTGGGGTATTTTTAAGCTTATCTGAAAATTTTCTTCCAATGTTGGAGTGGAGACAGTTAATGTTTCAATGTTGTGGTTGTTACATCTATTGTCTGTTGTATCTTATTTTATAATTTTTTTATGGTTCTTTTCCTTTAAATTATAATGTTTTTGTCTTTTCTGTGTCAGTCTTTGATTTTTTTTTATCATTTTTGGTCTTATCCTTGTTGGGGAATTGATTTGACTACTTGTTGTCTTTATTTGGGAGATTCTTGTATATTGTGGAAATGATAAATTATGGTTCTTCTCAATGTTTTTATTCATTTATTTTTTTAGTTATCCCTTTTTATGGATATATTGGTTCTCATTGCAAATTTCCATATTTTTTGGCCCATGATGGTTTTGTAGAGAAATATTTCCTCTATTTGTTGTGTTTTTTAGATTTTAGAGAAGTTTGGGTCAGTTTTGGTTTGGTGTTTCTGCATTGGGCCAGTCTGAAGGCATGTTAAGGTTTTATTCAGGTTCTTCTAATGGGATAAACCATCCCCCTTCAGAAATTCTATCCATTTTGGTTTCTCTTATAGTTGATTTGGTTTGACTTGGGGTGTAAAAGGTCATCCCAAATATCATTTTTTCATTTTGATGGGTGAATTTATGGTCGATGAATGTGATTGTGGTGGGGAGAGTTATCAATACTCAATCAGGTAATTTTTTTAATTTTATTATTCTATAATATCATGTTATTTTGGTCATGGTTCAGTTTGAGATCTTGAATTTAATTTATATTTTTCTATAGAAAAATGAGTTTTGGGCTTGACAATAGGTGGAACACAGGTGATGAATGGTTTGGGGAAATCACTCATGCTTGTTGAGGAATTTTTTCAGCCAATTTCTATTTTTAATATTGGAAACTGAATGGTTGCCACATAGTATGGTAAGTTGTGTCGAAGTCAGACCTATCTTGTTCATTAAAAATTGGAATATAATATTCTACCCTACATTGTATTAACACCATTCTGGGATTTACTCAACTTTCGAGATCTTATTGTACAATTGGAGAATCAAATCATCTATCTCATGTCCTTCTATTGTCCATGAATATTTCATGGAGGTTTTGTGGTGAATTTCTTTAGAATTTTGTTTTATTTTTACTCGTTATCTATTTCACAGTTGGAATTCTTGGTTTTTTTTGTGGATTATCTCTTGCAAGAACCCTTGTGGTTATGGTTGATTTTTGGTTCAATTTTTTTTATAGTTATGGTCTCTTGATTGTTTCTCGGGGTGTATTCTCCCTTCCCCCATAATTTAATTATGTTCTAACATTGTTGAGTTTGGTGTGTCTATCTATTTCATTTTCAGCATATTTTATTTGATGGAATGGTGTTTCTTAATAATTTTAAAATGTTCGTTCCAATCATGTGATATGTTGTTTTGTTTGGAATGGTGATTTTATAATTGAATTTTTTTAACAAATTATTTATACATTTATTTCATAAAAATACCTATAATTTAATGCACACAAGACATTTGATCGAACGTCAACTGATCTTTTTAAGTGAAATAGCATGATTTCGGGTAGTGTATTCCCTTATGTATATTTTTTTATTGGGGTTGGATTATGTTTCGAGTGTTATATATAGGAACTGGGGACACTTGATTCGTGATTCCTATATGTGTCTTGTTATGTCAGTTTAAAAGAAAGTGATTTTTTTTCAAAAATTATTCTGGTTTATTTTGGGGATACTTGAAGAGTTTCATTTGATGTGGTCACATCCATATCTTCCTGAAGTGAATAAAGGGGTGGGAAAACAAATGAATGTGTTTTGTTGAAATTTAAAAATATGTTTTAAATTATTTTGAGATGTATCTGTGTTGAATGATGGATAAAATTGGTTATGTTTCATGGGTTCTTTATTGTGGTGATTCATAAATGTGTTATATGATTTTTTTGAATTGATTGAATTGTGTTTTCAATTGAATTTGAGTTTCAAATGTGTTGATAATTGTCCTTCCCAAAATGAAATATTTTTTTGTTCAAGTAATTTTCTTGATTATATTAAATAAATTTGTTCTATGAATTATAGAAATGATTCAAGGAATGTTATAAAATTGGGTTCATGTAATCTTGAAGTGTTATTTTACCATAAATGTTGTCGGATTTCATGATTTCTTTTTTTTACGGTCTACAAATGGGTTTTATGAATTCTGAATGTTTTTTTGAGATGTGTTTTGAAATAGGACTGGTTATTTTATAATATTTAAATATATTTTCAAATTTGTTCTATAAGGCATGGCCTATTTGTCCCTTTTCATATATTTGTATGTTCTCAGTATAACTTGGGACTATTTTTGGATTTGAAATGTAATGTACCATTTTATTATATTTCATGTTATAGTGGTGTTTAATATTGTATTATCAAATGGTGTTGAAAAGACATTGTAAATAGGTTTTGATTCAAAATTATAAATTCTTTGTTGGTACATGTTGTTACCTAGTGAAAGTTAGTTTTAATTTTATTAGATGTTAAAGCATAGTTGGCAACATGGTATTTCATGGAAAGTGGGGTTGAAAGCATACGTCATGTGAAGGCCTAGTTGGTATTTTGGGATTTTTGGGAATGTGGTTTTGATTTGGGAAAATTTTGGTTTCCTTTTCATCATTAAATTTTATATTAACATGATTTTGAATGAAATAGATTTTACAATGTGTTTGTGAAGATGTAACTCGTTTTTGGAGAAAACTGTATGATTATAATGGATCCCCTCTTGTATTCCATATACGAGAATAGTATTTCTTTCTTCTTATGTTTTGAGACCACTAGCCTATTGGATGTAGTCCACTCTATGGGGTCATGAATATGTATGCTACAGGTTATGGTTAATATACTATGTTTACCATGTACATTAATTATGTGATTCATGGAATTCATCTAAAGGGTCGCGTTATAGTATCTTATAGACCCTGATTAGACTAGTTTAGACACATTGATTTCTATGAGGACATGTGGTATATTCTTGTTGATGGGATAAATTATAGCATCCTGTAGATTATTTTCATTGGAGATGCACCATATTCCTGTATTTGAGTCCACACTAAAATATTATTTTCATTTATTATAGATATATTTAGGAAATGAAAATGATTATCTGACCCTTTATTCTTTTTTTTCGTATATTATTTTTAGTGATTAACCCTGCTAGTTGTTCCTATATATTCTATATTCATTTTTACTTACAGAGATTCTTTTTTTCACATGGTATGGATTTTAATTTGCGATTTGATTTTAAATTGGGTTTTATATTGGGACACCATTTTGGACAATGGAATGTCGCTTGTGTTTTTAAAGGGAATTTGTTGATAAGAAGTATTTGGTTGTTTAAAATGATTATAATACTATATTATAGAAGAACTTTAAAATAGTGTTTGTAGACTATTTTATAAAATGAAACGAATGGGACTTTTTATGTTTACCTACTATGCAATTTAATCTCCCACAAGCAATTTTCCACTATGCATCGATTGGCCCGATCTATTTTGTTGCTCATGTTTCAGGTTCGGTATGCCATTGGTGCAGGTATGACTTGTGCTTGGTGGAGACCAACAAGTCATGTGATTATCATGGTGTGTAGTTTAGTCTTAATTTTTTTTTATTTTCAATATTTTTCTTCAACTATTTTATTTTGATCAGTTTGAATATTTATTTTTATTTATTAACAGTCTTTTATTGGGTGTTCAGTTATTAATTCTATGATCCTTGCTATTTATTGGGATTATTCATTCTAATTAGGATTATTTAGAAACAATACATTTGTTTCCATCCAATGGGAGATTGGAAGTCCCTTTAGAACATCATTCGGGATGACTCATGTTAATGGTTTAGTGTTGACCCATGTTAGTCTGTGACACATATTTTTTTGGTGACACTCAAATATAATTGTCTGTTTGTTATAACAAATTCATCCTCATATATAACGCCATTTACATAAGGTCATTCATACAAATCATCAAGGTGTATATTCTAGTTTTTATATCAATTAAAAAATAGAACCTAATACATGTAAAGTTGGTATGAAACATAGTTTTCTAGAGGTTTTTCAAAAATATGCCATTTTTCAACACTATAATTTCTCCACTCACAATCTATCTGGTTAGTTATACTATTTAGAGAATCAACAACTATGCTGGTAAGTATTTCTTTCAGTTTATTCTAAAGGATGTGGATATATATGTGGTATGATTTGATCATTGTAGTAGATGAACGACACTAACGGTATAAAAATTTTATTTCATTAAAATTCTATTATACCGTAATTGTAGTTTCCAATGTGTTTCTCTATGATTGGTTATATATACATGGGATTTTGATCTCTATTATCAGTTATTAAGATCCCATCATCATAAATTATTTTTAAACTGATTCATTCCATCTCAATTAAATGATTTTGAGACTACGTTCCACCCACCCCCCATAACCGGGTGGCCAAACCGAGGTTATCAACCATGGTTGAGAAGCAGAGAAATGGGTTTTTGTAGGGAGAATGAAAATGAGTGGGCCAATTTTATATCATGGGAAGAATTTTTCAAAAGTAGTATATGGAATTCCTATATCACATATACTCTATTTGAATATGTTTATGAATAACCACCACCCATACAATTTAGCTTTACACAATCCTAAATTGAAGAGAAACAATACCTAATACACTATATTAATGGGATGAGGAATTGAAATAGCTCAAACACCACCCAATATACACAATTTTGTTTAAAACTATAGGATGAAATTCATTAGTGTGATTTTTCTTAGGAGGTTAATCTGGTGTTTTTTAATCATCCCTAGATAAGAATAATTCTATTACCTATAAGATTAACCAAAAATTATATACCAATTATAATGGTATGTTTGGTATTATGGAATTCAATATTATAGTATCAAATCCTCTTGAATATATATAATTATTTCACATTAATGCAGTGATTCATGATTCACTTTTAAAGAAAAAATCAATAAAAAACATCCCCACCACACTATACAACAAGACTTTGTATGTGATTTTGAAGAATAAAATGAATCATTGGATGTGATTTATCATAGTCTCATCTAGAATTTTTTTTTCTACCCTCCCCCAAATGCTAAAGTAGTTACATGACTGAACACTAAGGGAAGCCCCAAGAGGGGATGATTTCATCCTCTAAAACCAATTATCTTCCATCATCCTTAAGAACAAGACTATTAATCTTGATATAGATTTCAATATATCCTAAGGTAGACATTTACCATAGAAATTATATTAATGGGGGAAGGTTAAATTGTATAATGTAGTGAGATTAGTTATAAGTTCCATCTTGACCAACATCGGTTTAGGAATCATTGTTATGAATTGGGGTACGTTGTTAGAGGGAATCCTGGAATATTATTCATTAGCTATTACATGATAGATTGTGTGGGAGAGATGAAGTACCCTAAGGTTATAATTTTTTGTAATTTCAAAATATTATTATTATATAATTTTAATTTTAGGATCCATAAGGGTTTTATACTAATTATCCAATATATTGATGATTTTTTTGAAGAAATTGTTTTTCGATATGCCACTCCCCACCCCTGCTATTGATGTTAAAATTAGTGTACTTATGCAAAATTAGGATTCCAGAGGGTAACAATTATTTCCCAACTACCAATATAATTCCAAATACTCTTACAAAGGGATTATTTATTCACGTAAAAGTAAACATAATAATAATTATGGTTCAATCAATTAAACAAATTGGTAACTAATTAAAAAGTTATAATGGAATCAAATTAAAACAAGAACCAATGTGAGATAAGAAATTAATTTTCCAATGATATATACATCACATGTAATGACAATTATTCAATGGTTTTATAGTTTTTGAGAAATTATATTTTATAGGAATACATTATATGCTTCATTTTTAATTATTACTGAAAACTCTTTAAAAATTTATTAATTTTATAAAAATATTGTAAGAGTAGTTTTCACCCAAAGCCTCCATTAATGGAATATTCACTTGAATATTTTGTGAGTATATCCAGAAACATGAGATTACATGGAATGTTATTCTTTAGATTAATTCATTGTGTCAAATTGATGTCTGTAGAATGATTTTTAAAAATATATTACATTATATGACACTGTTAATTATATTTTTTTAATAATTTTGTCAACATCAATATCCTTGATTTTTATATTCTATTTTCCAATGAAAATATATAATTTTTCTTTTTTGGTGCTTCTCTAAAATTTTCTAGATTACTCATTTTATTAATTTTCAGGTTCATAATAATCATGAATTTTATTTTATTTTATTCTAGGTCCATTCCTTTTGTTATATAAAATTTTATACCACTCATCGTTAAGACATAAATAACATTTTCATTATGATTTATTTCGGTTTTTCAATAAATATAATCATTTCAAAAATAAATAGTAATTTAATTATTTCACCATAATGTAATTATATATTTTTATTGGTAGACTATTGGAAGTCCGTATTTTTTTAGTGATGTCCTACCAGTCCCTCTAACCTCTCTATATAACAATCAGTTCTAGCTTTTATGAAACCATGTACATTACAAGTTTCAAAAACCATACTTTATATGATTTCATATCAATATTGATGCATCCCACAGAGATCAAGATTATTTCAATTCATCATTTATGCAACCATATTACCAAATCCATCTAAATGAGTAAAATGAAAAATAAGAGAGAACCCGTAACTCAACCACAAATGAAAAAGTCCATAACTAGAACATAGGATATAACTTGTAGACCCCCTAAATTGACTCTAAAGATGAACATATAATTAACCTCAACTATTTAATTGGTTTCAAACACTCTTAAAATCCCAATGATATTATCAAATAGAAACGAAGAGTTTTAATGATTTAGAAGGAGAAGAACAAATCCATAATCCCTAATGTGGAATAGGAAATCTGAAAGAGTGTTATACATACCTGGAGCATCTATCGACAACCAATGGCACTCCAAATGACATAATAAAGTAGAGATATCGATCAATGTTAATGATTGGGTGTTTTGGATTGTTTATAGGGATGTTTGATGTATACTGGGGGAGAAAATTGTTTGAAACACATAAAATCCTATGGGGGAAAGCTTTATAATCCCACTTTTAATGTGGTACATAGTTTAACATCAATGTTTTCCTAACCTTGTGACAACCATATATCTGTCTCTTTATAAGAGGGGCCCATGTTTCATAGTTACCAATGAACCCTTCACGGTTTGAAAAACCATTTTCCAATGATGTGAAATGCCAATGTGCCAAAATGAACATATTATATTTCCCCCATGAACAGTTTAATTAACTATTCACCCCCTCATTTCTTGCATGGTTTAGGCACATAGTAACACTTAACTATGAACCAACCATGAAACCTTCATATGATGGGCCAATTACCCATACACCATCTCCCAAACCCCCCAAAACAACTCCAAGGTTCCTCATACTCCTAATAAACTTTTAATTTTATAACTATAGTGATTTAAATAACAATTCAAAAACCAATGTACCTTCATGACCTCGAGTATCTTAAATGATTTTTTTTCCAATTTATTGATCTCGGTTACACTATTTCATATAATGCCTCATATATTTGAATACATAGGGTTAGGATTTATTTATAAATCAATGAACACCATTCCATATTGTCCTTGGATTGCACTAGAAGGAAATCGATGTTGGAAATTAATAATGATTTACCCTAATAGTTTGGCAGACACATGTCAAATATTTTATCTCTACATAATTTTAAATTAAATGATAAATCTAAATATTAATTGATTTTTTTTATCAAGAACCCTTTATTTAATTAATAAAATAAATTTGGATAAAATACAAAATTCTTATACTCATTTTATATTTCGGTGAACCACTGTTGATTTTTTAAAATATAAAGAAATATAGCCTCACATAAGAACTTTTCAAGAACACTAATTTCAACATCATCATTGTTGTTTATTAGTGAAATATTTACTAAGTGTTTAGGTAACCCATTTGTTATCCATTTTATTAAGTAATTATGATTTAATAAATTTTTCATTGTAGTATACTTAAAATAATTCTTTGTTTAACATTTATCATTCTCACTAAATATGGTAGGATATAATTATCCATACTAAAAACTACTATGGAGTGTAGTATATATTATTAATAATTAGAAAAGTCAAATTCCACAAAAAAATATCCTTCCCTAAGAAAATGTATATGTTATTGGAATCAATGAGAGTCTATATTTATAAATGTATTAGTTAACAAATAAATTAATTTCCAAAGAACCAATCACTAAGCATAATTACTAAAATCACATATATATTCAAATATATTGTTCCAATTATGAGATATCATAATTTTTTTTTCACAGTTTTCTTATTTAGTGGTTCATAGTATTATATGCATGAATAATAAAATATCATGAAATTTCCTTTCATATTAGATGAGTTAGTGGCTAGGTTATCTTGGAAAACATATATAAAAAATAGTTTCAAAATGCCATCTGTCGAAGAAGAATTTTTTTAACTTGTAATATGGTGATAATATGTATATATATTGTTAATTTTAAAATAATCTTTTCAAATATTATTCAATATTCAAGTATATATTATCAAAGGATGATACATTCCCTGACCAAAAAATTTCTCTTTTCTGAATTAAGCACAATAGACTTTTCATTGTGTCATTTTAATACCATTTTATGATTGTATAGGGAAAACTCAAAATATTTATAATATATAGAGAATTCATCCTTGTAAAGTCATTGGATAAGACTCTATATTTTATATCTTGTAAAAATATGTTTGGATAAGTTCACATGTTGAAAGTAATGTGATGCAAGAAAATCCACAAACATATATATTGAGGTTTTCCTTTATAATTACACAAAATCTACTGTAATTTTATTACAACGAAAATATAATTAAATATAATATACTTAATACAAATCCATTAACATTTTATTCTTTTTATTCATCATATAGAGTGTGAAGTGGTCATTATATGTCATTTTATTCATATTTATGTAATCTATACATCATGAATATCCAATAATTTTAAATATTCTAATCACACTATCATGATTCTTGTTTAATATTATGCCTCCTTTCTTGTAAATGATATAAAGGATGTTATTGTTTTTAAAAAAAATATCATTTTGTAATGCAATTGATTTAAAACATCCTTCTTTAGAATTAGCATTATAAAATGTGTTATAATTCACTGGGGAAATATTCCAGGATTTTTCCTTACATAAATAAAAATATAACTCATGAATGTTTTGGGATTTATTACATTATCATTCTAAATTCCACATCTTTTTCATTCTTCATATTATATAACATACATAGGACATACTCTTGTGGATCATTTAATAAATAAGCTTTTTAAAAACATTAGGTTTCACCATTTCACTAAAAACTGATCTTTATAAATTCATTGAAAATCTCTTTATCCCAATATCTAATCTCGATAGGATTAATTTGATTAACTCTATGTCGGATTCCCTTTATAATTTCACTATCCACATTGTTTTTTTCTCATTTATTTCGACGTTGCAATCTCATATGTTATAAACCATGTTATCAATTAGTCAAATAATGTTATCCTCATCCTATTACATAAATACCATTGTGGTTATGTAATTTTCATTTATGAATATGTCATTTTTATCAATTTACTCATCACTATGAATTATAACAATAATTATATTAACTATTATTTTATGTCACCGTATCGGAATATAATCATCACATTGATGAATCCAGTTAATGTCTTACAAGTGTTGGTGAAGGTTCTTCCATGCATAATATGCAACCTATTTTCTTTCTTCATACCAGGAATGCAATACTCAATTATAAATAATAAATTTCCCATTATTAATAATCATTAATTTATAATATATATTTGTAATATCACCCATATGCCCACATGTTAGAGTATAAATTTTCTTTCCTTTTTCACATCAAATATAGAGATTTGGAATAATATTAGAACTATATCATACATGTTTGAACCCAAAAATCAAATTTCATTAACATTGGACAATGAATTAATGGTGTATTAGATGAATAATCTTTAGATATTTTATTTATTTATAGGTATATTTTTTTAAAAGAATAATAAATCCCTCTAATTTAGAAATATTACTCCTAATTCCAACGTCATATTTGTAAAAGTGGAATTTTACAGAAAACATTTGTCATGAATCATAAATTATGGGATGAAATTAGAAAATTTTATATTTATATATATCTACATGTTGATCTATAGGAACATATCAGAGTGTACTTTTATTTGTTCCACAGAAACACAAACACCCTCAAGTGTGGGGGTGATTAAAGGTTTGATTTAGTTAAATATTTTCTATTCTTGTATTTATCTCCATGATGATATATTCTAAGGGGATAAAGCGTATCAATTTAATTAATTAATTATAATCCTTTACATCACAATAAATATGAAATAATGTATATATATTAATTGGATTAAAAAAATTTCATTGATTTACAAAACAGAATAAATATAAGGAGAAATGTAGTTGGTAGTTTATATACGTACTAATATTTTCTTCTCGTTATTATGAATAAAAAGTAGTGTAAATTTATAATCAAAACAAACTATCTAAATAGATTCAAATTTTAGGGATCAATTAATATTACACAAGGGATTAATACTCTTCCTCTCTCAATACATATTACATTTTGGAGGTAATATAGATTTCATTTATAAATTTATCTTCCAAATTGGTATTTGATAAAAATATATAGTTTCCACAAAAATAAAAAATATATTACATTAAGGAAAAAAACTATGTTTCTTTAGAAATAACAATACATATTCATGTATCCTAGATGACGACTTCATTTCCATTTTAATCTATCAAATTCTATTTTTATTTTCATGATATATGAAAAATCTATTTCATTAGAGTACATAATATTTCATTATTAATATCTATAATATATTAAAATTCCACAACAAAAATCAATCATCAGAAATATATTTGTTAAGATAAAAAATCATTAATGCATTAAATAAATCATTTCTCACTCCATATATTTCTATAACACAAACTCATTTTTAGTTTTCCCCAATATTTTAATGATATGTAAATTATATATTTTCCATTTTAGTATAACACAGACACATAAACATATAAATCTATTCATTCCTTAAATATAAATCACGTTATCTTCACTTTAGAGATCAAAAAAGATATAGAAAAAAATACCTAATAGTATAAAATCAAATTCTATATTAAAATTCATCTAACATAATTTACATATGTAACCATAAATTATTTTATTCATATAAAATTTTTAAAACATTAATAAACATAAATATAATAATCATTTATTTCTTCTCAAATCTTATCCATTTTATTTCCCAGTAAAATTTTCCAATATAAAATATTAATAATTGAAATGATTTTATTTACCTAATTATTAAATAAAATCAACAATTTTAATGTCACTCGTGTAAGGATCTAAAAATTATTTTCAATATTATAAGACAACATAATCATATCACTGTCATAAAATATAACCTATACGAGAATTAAACAATTAAACTCATTCTTATATAATATCACATTTACATATCTAATACATGTTAATAAATATCAATGTTTAAATGTTACAAGTAATGTGAGGCATTTCGATAATTCAATTTTATAGGGACACATGATTTTCAGACTCTCAAATAATAAAAATATCAATTCATATTTATCATTTATGTAACTAGTTTTTTCTATGAATAAATATATGTAAACAAGAAATTTACTGTAGATATTTGACTTATGATAGTTTAGTTGAATTACATTTGTTGGATATAACATATAGTCGATCGACAATATAATATAATATTTTTTTTATTAATTTTATTTTGATCCCATATGTGGTCCTAGAATGTCACACACATATTCTCATCAAATTCCTATATTGGGAAACTATTCCCATAAGTTAACTCCGATTGGGGGATTTACACATAGTAAGGTATAATTTAAAATTTTGTTTTGGAACAAGATTCAATCCATTCTTGAGTGTATGAATAAAATAAAATAAATGGTATCTCCTGTTAAATAATGTTATGTTCATTAGTTAGTTTTATATACAATTAACAATAAATTCTATATAGAAGTATGATTTTGGTCTATTTTAGTGTATGTTCTTCAACATATCATAGATAGACTATAAGGTAAACATGAGCATATAATAGAAATTATTTTTTTGTGGGGTAAGGAAATTATTTTTTATTTAAAAAATGATATTTTAAATATATGTTTTTTAATTTATCATTTAAATTTATTTAGATATTTAATGAAATTCATTACGTGATTGTTAATTTTTTTTATCTAAGCCACTATTTTTTATTAGTTTTATAAAATTTTCAACATGATAGAATGATGGAAAATATAAATCCAAAAAAGTATAAATGATTCAATGATATGATATTCTATATCCCCCTTCAAAACCAAAATAACACAATATAGTACAATATATTGAACATGGATCACTATAGTAACATTGTGTTGTTGAATATTCATCCACTAAGTCTACTCTCACTTTATATTATTTTGGTGGATAGAGTGAAAAGAACTTAATCCATTTTGGAGGAATATTATTGTTGGTAAATGATAATATATTAACAAAATTCTAATGTAGAGTATCTATCAATTGTTCAAGGGTTGTGGAATCTATTAAAACGTGTAAATGTTTGGAATTGATGGAACAATCTGATGTAACACCCAACAATGGATGGATGGTGAGGCTTGGAAAGAAGAAATCAATTTACAATGATTGTTTGGTAGTGATAGTGTGGATTTGAAGTTGATTTTTGGAATGAATGGATGATATCATGATAGTGGTGAAATTATTTAAGAGTATCTAGGGTCTTTTGGAACCAAATGATGTAATCATAAAATTTTTATTTATAATAAAATTTATGAAATTAATTTCGTATTCTATTAGGGATTCATGTACAAATTAAATTTCACATGAGTTATACCATTACTCTCCACCCATAGAAGGGATCTCAAGTTCATGAGTCATCATGTATGAGAGTAAATTCATGATAAAATATTCTCCCCACATATCTAGTGAGCCGGTGGAAAAATATTCCTTGGCTACATGTCTTGGGAATCTGGTAGTACACACCCAAGATAGCTGAAGATCCCAAAAATTTAGTACCACTCTCAAACACAATGTTTATATAGTTAATATTTATAGAAAATGATATCACCTAGCTCGACCACTTCTTGAGGGTCACACACTGTGTCCTTATGAATATATTTCATTCACTATATTGTTTTTGTTCTTTTTAAAATTATCATTCCAATGTATTATATTTTTGAATTATAATACTCTATTTTGATTAATTTTTTGAAATGTTGTGAATTGGTATTCACATCCACAGTCAGAAAAATTGTGATGTCTTTTTGGAGTTTAGGTTCTTTTAGATTTTGTGGGATGAGGAATGGTTTTGGGTGAGATGAACAAAGTTGATATGGTGTTAGGTACTCTATTTTATATGTGAATATGAATAAAGTTGTGTCACATATTTTCATTAGGATGTTCGTTACTCTTGTACAATCCGAGATAATGTGTATGTCTAATTCAAGCATCAGAAATATTTCCTTGTCCCTAAAAAAGGTGAAATTCCACTATATAACTATCGGGGGTTATGGAATCTTCTATTTAGGGGGAATGGGTCCTCTATACAAGGAATATTTACTCCCTTAATTGATGTTCTCAACAATATATGGTGTAGTACCTCCACTGGGGTTGGCACTCCCTCAACCAACACTCATTCCACTCTTTGGAATAGCTCCCCACAACATATTTCCATAGGTGATGTTGGTTTTTTAAATCTATGTTATATGGTTTCTTTGGAGATGTAAGGGAATTGGATAGTCATGTAGTTGTGATTTGAAAATTAGGAAACCCTTCCATCCAATTATTTATTCAAATCATTAAATGGTTATGTTTTTTACTGAAGTTTTCATTATCAAGAATTATTAGTTGGATTGTATTACATCTTACCACTTCATGATTTTTTGGTTCCATATATGTTATATTCATACTCACCACTACATGGGATATCCACCGAAAAATTTAATGTGTTATCAGATGACATTCAGATTTTGAGTTGATCATTATATAAACAATATTAATGGAGGAATAGTTTAGTGGTTCGTAGTGATGATTAATGTAGTTATTGTTCAGGTTGAAAATTATGAATCATTGAGTCCACAAAATTTCTATATATTATTTTGTGGAATAT
The DNA here is from genome assembly GCA_963277665.1 of Viscum album. Lineage (NCBI taxonomy): Eukaryota > Viridiplantae > Streptophyta > Magnoliopsida > Santalales > Viscaceae > Viscum > Viscum album. The sequence continues at coordinate 1,015,843,623 of OY728140.1, read as the reverse complement.
TACGGTTGATATTTGGATCATGTTAAACCATACCATTCTCATTATTAAATTTTTCAAACATTGTTGATTTTTATCACATGTCACATGCATGTTTTATATATTGATAACATAGTTAGGTTTTTATGATAATATTATACTGCAGTGATATATATTTTTCATAATGGTTATATAGGATATGGCCTCACATATATATGTTAAATGTTCATGGTGTGAGTCACCAGACCCTGACCTATTGATGGATCCTTATTATTGAAAATAATGATTACTACAATCCAAAAAGGAATCTTAGTTTGTTAGGTATTTCTAGTGTTCTCTTTAATAATGTTCCCTAGAATATATTTAGAATATTTAGAATTGTCAGGATTGTTTTTGGGATTTTCCATAAATTGTTTCACTCATCCATACATTTGACTATCTATCAATATGAATCCAAAGTACATTTATAGTCCAACAAATCCTTATACATTTACTGTGATATACTATTAGTCAACATTGGATTCTATGGTAGAAGATTTGTGTTATATGTGCAGTGGTATTGGAATCCTGTTATGTTTTGGTTGATGTTTTTACAATTTAATTATTGTTTAATATGACATAAATATAATTAAATAACGTTGGATTCATCTTATTAGTTATAGAGTGTAATCATTCATACAATAAGCTTGTATCCTGAGGTTAGTAGATGATCAACCCACACTGATACTCTATTCTATAGTCCTCGATCGGGTGGGTGTCTACACATCAATTCAAGGACTCATTTATTAGATATTTACATTATGTGAGTTAGGGGTACTTTTTGTACTTATAGTTCTATTAGAAGACCCTATACCCACTATATAGTGGAATTATCATCCATGAATTAATCAATAAATTGTTCTAGTTATGTTGGATAAGGATTCAAATATGATAAATATGATTCGAGTATTTTAGTATTAGAGACTACCCTTATTCCATGGTTAACATATGCCTATATGGTTGAAATATTGGCTTCATACAGTGGCCCAGATATTCATATTAATCCCCAAAAACATGGATCGTTTGATGTTTAATCATACAGTTATCTAGGTTGTAGTGATTCACTAGTGGATCTTTATCACTCAGACCATTGATGATGCTCCACATCCATGAATAGGGTAACTGTTCATGTTCATAGAGGACCACTAAAAGTCTAAATTTAAGGTGGTTACAATATATGTATTGATTGAAATATAATATTGTATCATATATATAGAATATTATTCATCATGATTTACTAACATGAAGAGCTTTTATTAGGATATAATTAGTGATAGATTCTATCAGTTGTAGAAGTTTGATTGAGGTCTTCATAGAGAGACATGTGCCCAAGTTATCATTTTATGAATCCAAAGATATTTTTGTGGTATAAAGTGGGATTTATTAATAGTGATATTCTTAGAAAAGTTAATACACATTATAATAACTAGTATCAATTTTCAAGTATCAATGTAATCCTTTTTAGCTAGTATATGGCATATGTTGGCATTGGAGAATTTGTGTCATAAGATAGTGTAATCCCATTTTATGGGATTAAAAACAATATTTTCATATAGGGGATATAAAAATAAAGGATATAGTATTAAATATACAAGTAAAAGATGTTGTCATATGAATCTTGATCATCCAACTAAATGTATTGTAGTGGAAATTTAAGGTGGAATAGTATATTTTCCCTCTTGGAGGATGTGGTGTGAATTCAAAAACATTGTCTTGGTGGCCATGGTTTTCCATTAAAAAGGAGCCGTGATATAATAGTGGATAATTTACCTAGATAATTTTTATTTTTAAAATATTTTCCCTATTATATAGAAACTATAGAGTTTACATGGACTTGAAGTCATTACTAGACAAAAATTGTGTCTCCCTGTATATAAGAGCATTCTAATTAATAATAAGGGTTATGAGTGATACAATATAAATAACATACCCCCACATAATAATTTCTAACAAAAATAAAATGACCCACGACAAATAGAAAACATAAATTAATTAATATGAATTATATCTACAGAATATTTAATAATAATAATGAATGAATAATAATAAAGACGCATATAATAACAAGCATCCCACAATGATGAATATTTATTTAAACAGAATTCAAGGGTAATTTCGGTTTATAATTGTCTATCATAAATAGTCAATATTCTCCAAATGAAAATATATATTTTAAAATGAGCTATCCTACTCAATTTTACAACAATTAACATCTTCTCAAAAAGAACCTGTAAGCATAAATCTCTTCTCTAGTATCCAATTTCAATGGCAACTCGAGATGGGTATTAGTACAACATTGTAGGGGGCCACCAACTAAATCGGATACATCGCATGTAAATTCAAATAATATATTAAATATTCATTGAATATAAATAAAATATAAGTGTAAGGAAAAAAACCATTGCTGATCATTGGGTTGTATTTTCACACTACCTTCTTCAACCAGTGCTAGTTATTATTTGAGCATGGCAGAGATCCATTCCTAATAATACAAGGCCCAATATCAATATCGTAAAATGATTAAATTACATATCTAGTGAATTATCCCATGGAACCCATATTCTACAAGTAATAATTGCTAGATCGAAGGATCATGTATAATGAATCACATAGTAGCAGTCTGTATGCATATCCATATGAGGTGATCCTAGAGATAAATAATCAATATGAATCATCATCAACCACAAAAATGCCGTCATGAGAGTTCCATAGTAACTAGGTGTCATCACCAAACCCTAAGGGGTAATCCCTTGTGTCCCATAGACATCAACCCCGAGAAGGATTATTTAATGGTAAATTTTTTAACCAAATTTCAATAAACAAATGATCCAACCCTTAGGAAGAAGATTCTCGGAATTCCAATTATAATCATACTCAATATTAATTAGGGTTCTAAGATGGAACACATAATCATCACTAAAAACTTCCACTTTCACCCTCTCATTTTTAAATTTATCATTAAAATGCCCATCGAGGTAACCTAGGTGGAATAAATAATGAACACCCCACATAGGTTAGGTCATCTAATTCTCATCGCATGGGTCAACACCTATCACATTGGGTACTATATCTCTTAATTCTATTATTTTCTCATATTTCCCTTATTTCCTCATAAATAAATCCCCTATAAAAATTCACTCTATAGATAGTGAAATCCTTATCTCTGTTTAAAAATCATCATTAGGTCAGCCTACTCACTCAAACTATATATCCAACTATACATGATATACACAACTTTTTAATCAATATCAAAGTTGAAGAGAAACCATCTTTCTATGGTATTATATGTTCTGTGAAGTCATTAATGTTTCCCAGGGTTCTAAAAAGATATTATCGAGTCTGAATTCCTTAATTCACTAATCACCTCTACCTATAGTTAACAAATGGATCCTAATATTGGGGATAGTGTATCATATTCATTCCACTGTGTAATTCATATTCTCATTTGGGTCCTTGTATTTCAGGGTACCAAATTTTAGTTAATTCTATCATAATTGGAAACTTATTCCTCCAATCTCTGAACAAGCTCCCCAGTTTCCTTTTCTCTATTCATATTCAATAAATTAGAATTTTATTTTAATAAAATATTTTCCTAAATTTTAATATTTTACTAACCCGATGTGGAAATAATGAAAATATAAATTCCATTTAAATTGATCATTATAGAATAAGGGTAAATATGAGGGGACCACATACATCAATCACAATATATTTCCTTTTCTATTTTACTATCTGAAAACTCTCACCCATGTTTATCTAATCGAACTAAACAATTTCTATATGCACGGGTCCCAATCCAGGCCATGAATCCATATTAACAAATTATAATCAATTATTAATTATTTTAATAATTAAAATTATATTTTGTTATTTAATTTAATTTTGAATGAATCATAAAATAACAATGGGAACTGTAGTCTCCCTGAACCATGAATAATCCCCCATTAGTGGTTAGGGGAGAATTCATATTACCATTTTCAGAAAATTTCAAGATATTCAATGTCAATTAAATCTATAAATAAATTTATTTTAACCTAAATTATTATAAAATATTTTCCATGGGATAGAACAAAAATAATACCTCTTATGTTGTGACGATTTCATCTGGCGTTGAATTTTTTCTAGGATGTACCTAATCCATATAATAATGTTATTATGAAATGTTATATTGAAATCAATGTTTAAATCCATATACGAGAATACCAATATAACAAGATATAATAGAAACTAATAATAGAGAAAACAATATGATCAACCATTCCATGTATTCCATGAAAATTAGCATAGAACTCCTCGAAAATAGGTGACATTGGAGAGGATGAGGGAGATAAGTATTTACCACAAATAGACCCATATAGACATATATTTTCCTAAAAATAATGGGGCCTAGAACTAGGAAGAGATAGACCCCACCATAAAATAAAAATACCAATAGAATTTCAAAAAGTGAACATGCAGTTTACTCTATTAAAATCTGGTATTGGACCTATCTCTTAGACACCCACTATTCCACCCCAAAGACACCATGTAATTTTTTTTCATTGTGTGGATAACCTATTTACACTATGAATGGATTATAATTGAACATATATGCACCATGGTTAGTGAATATTTTTTATCAACTTCATGAACACATCTTTCCTCTCTTAAGGATAAAAAATATCCAATACATAACATTATGACAATTCATCTCATAGTTTAGTATCGGGTATCAAAAAACCCATGGAGGAAACTCGAAAATAATAAAACACATGAATTTTAAATCCCCTATGGACACGGTGTATTGTAAACTCCCAAACATAAAACTTATTATCCTTTAGAAGTCTCATAAACTATTCAACAAATCAAAACCCACATATTTGGGGCCCTAATTCCAAAACAAATCATGATGTTCCATCTATAAAAATGAAATGAGATCCTATATTAAATCATCAACTAAGTGGTGGAAAATTCATTAATAAAATTCCATCCCCCATCATCCTCATTAATCCAATAAGAAATCACTTACAGTTTCCTATTCATCCTAAGACCACACCATTCCATCAAAAAAATTAATCATTTTTATTATGGTTCACCCAACAATATTCCCTATCTCATAATATTAAATATCAATGTATGGAATATCATTCCAGCAGATCCAACTACAATAATGAATTCCCCTATGTTCCAATTTCCTTTTTAGTGTATTTTCTCACTCACCTCACTAAAATATACATGAAAATATGAGCTGAAACCTCGTACATCCAATTTTATTTTATTCCAGACCATATTAGAGTTCTGTCCACCAATTATTCCCAAGGTCCACATACACAGAATTTTACTTCAAAATATTCTACTAAATCCTAATGAAACCATGTTAAACCAAATATTATGTACCTAAATAATGGTGCCATATTCCAGGTCATTCAACAAAAACCTTATCCACATTTCATAAAATGACTCACCATCAAAATTATTTTCATTAAATAGGTCCACCCCCATAAAGAATGAAATAAAACATGTTCAAACCATGTACCATTTTATGGACTATATTTCATACCCTTATCATGTGAGGAAACTAGTTCACCCATGACCCTTTCCATTAATTAGAATCTACCAGATGAAGTAAGTCATGATTCCGTGATCATCCCCAAAATCAGCTATGAATCATTTAAATATCATACTACTATTTTTTTAACACATATAAATCATCAAACATGGCATTGGAATACTAAATGTGGTATTTTAACAAGACTAGGAAAATTATATCCCCCCACTCATCAGGATCCAATCACGACATCTTCTATCTAATGATAGTCCCCATCAAACCCATGACCCTATCGATATGGGGTCACACCTCCAAGACCTAAAATCAATAAATCACTAAACATAATGAATGGTTGTCTTTATCAAACTCATAACCAATTACTGAACATAAAAATATTTTTATTACACATTATTATCTCTCAAAAATGACATCCTCAAAATTTTGAAAAAATTTAAAATCGTGACAAGAGGTACATACTCAATTAGACTATAGTGCACTACTAATTAATCGAATACCTAAAACCACCCCTCATGAAAATTATATATAATTTTTTATTTCAAGCATGATATTTTCCTCTCAAAGAAAGATCATCCACAATCAACCTTTTATATTACACATTCTTGAAAAATCATGACATGGTACTACCTAAGGTCCGTGATTCCTCTACACCTAATTCACTTCAAATGTCTCTTACCCAATAATAGGAAATTTCACACTCATATATATGTTTTGGGAAACTATTACTATAATTATTCCTAATTCCAATCAGTCCACATATCATAGAATATTACTTGTTAATTAAAAAAAATAGTTTCACATGTATCCCATAGTTTAACCTTGATCTCATCCAAATGAAATGGGTGTATACTCTTGTGCCAATTAGTTATATAACCCAACCCATGATCCCATGATTCATTGGTCACCGAACCTTGGTTGGTGGTGCTAAATTAAAAGAAATTCTATATGGAATTTCATATGCTTGTTAATTGAAGTACCCATGGTGCTCCACTGAGAAAACCTTAATCTCTTGTATCCCATTGCCTATCTCATGATCACCTAATAATACAATATCATCCCACAATCAATTGATTCCATACGTGCTCTAGAAACACCACTAGAATCATACCAAAATAAAAAAAATAGGTACTCAACATGTCTTTTTTTTGGAATCCTAACATTGATACCAAATCACAATCACTAAATATTATTTTTTCACGAAAAAACCAAGGAATAATCATTCATATACTGTATCCAAAGTATAACCTAATGTTTAATTCTTACAGATAGGAAACACATAGTTCCTTATATGTTCATGTATAATCGGGATCCACCATTATTTCATCCAATATTATGAACCCCATATCATGTATCATACTCTACCTAGTACATATTTCCATGATTCTCTATATTGAGAACTCACAAGCTCTTAAAAACCCAAAGCATGGGAAACCCTCTATTTGTCGTATTTAATTTAAATCCAATAACCCATTACACAAACACTAATGCATATTAAAAAAAGCTATCCCACTTAACTAATAAGTCATATCTCATATAAGGCTTATATCATAAGAAACATATTATTTATCATCCAAACATCATATAACAAATATTTTTCTAACACCCCTAATAGGGTCTCATACATATCAGACATCATATGACTAGTCATAATTCCAATAATGCACTGATTTACATAGTGAATCATCGTACGAGACTACCACCTAATTAATCATGATCTGAGTTTGACCTTCATTGGCCCTCTACATATGGATGTCCCCCACTAGGGACCATATATCATCTATCAGCACATATATATGATGGAATTTCCCTACTATGGATTGGTTTAACCATACGATATTTATATGTTTAGGTAATGTATAATTCTCAAACTAGGCTATACGGGAAACAAAAATATAGGTTTTCACTAACACATCAACATTCCAATCTTATTTTCCTTTCAATACCAATATCTTTATTCCAACAAGCTATTTTCCACTTACGAAATATCATGCCAATATCATCCTATTAGTTTATATATATATAAATAACTCTAGGGGACTAGAAATTCATTCTCATTTACCATATAATCATAAATTCACTTGGCCTATTAGTAAAAGAAACCACATAATGGTAATCTGATTAGAATGGAATTCCATGTGATACATAAATACATAATATATTTATATAATGAAATATTAAGGAATTAAACCCTTATATTTATTAAAATAAATCACATGAAATCATACATATGTCATTGAAATCCTATAAACCAAATTTGATTTAGGTACACTTCATTCAATCCATAGGTCCAAGAGAATGAAAATTCATAACTAGAATATTTCCAATTGGAATATGAAAAAATTATAAATAATAAACAAAAAACCATTTTTTAAAACATAGTGAAATTCATAAACCTGTATCACCAAAAAGGATAAAAATTTTCAATCCCCAGGTATCCTAGACATCATATCAGAAATTTTCAATGTGATATAGTACATCTAGATCCATCAAAAGAATGAACACAATATTGTGAAACGTTTTTAACATCAATCAAAATAGTAATAAAAAATAATACTTTGTTAAGCCATATGATACTATTCATATAAAACATTTGATTCAAATTTGTTAATACCATCCCCCAATTCGTAGCCACTGATGGGTTCTATAACTACATTTTGGTTTTAAATGACCTCTAGAGAAATTACCAATATTCCCAAAACTAAATAACAATAGTAGAGATCAAGGGTACTATTATAGTGAACCAATATCACAATTTTAGAGTGAAAAATAATAGGGAAATAAACCAAGAATCCTCCATAACATATACAAAAAAACATGAAACCAGTTCATTGAATCATTGATAATAATAATGAGTGTGGACGTACATAGGAATATATAATCACTATCCTCCCGGTAGGACAACCATATATGAATAATAAATTAAATAATAAAATAAATGAACATTATTTTTACTACGTACCAATGAACCACTTTATCTAAATTTCCAATATCCATGGACATATAGTTTTTGATCATGAAATAGTAATCCTTTCCCAAATTTTAATGTGTATATTGAGTTGCTTTCTTGAGTATTCATGTCTCATGACATCTATAGAAGTGTGTGTGTAGAACTCAATAGGGAACCACTAATGTGGTCTCCTATATAACCAATAATTATAGTTAATAGATGTTATATACGTAAAATATATACCAAATAGTTACATAAGGGAAAACAATATATGTATAGTTGAAAAATATAGTTTTACCATGAAACATGTGACCGTTGAAACCCACATAGGCTAGTTTCAGAGTGTCTTTGAGCACATTATAAAACCATTTTGGACAATAATAGGATCAATGGACATATAATAGAATGATTAAAAATATGATCTTGGGATGTATCACAAGGCATCCCAATATTATTATGAATGACTACCAAATCCAAGGAATGGGTCAATGTTATCCGATCGTGGAATGTTTTATGGTAAACATTATAAAGAGATCCTAGGAGATCAATAATCCATAGGCATTATCACTAAACCATTGTATATAATACCGAAACATCCAAATTAATATAGAATCATAATCAAATCCCATGAGGTAATCTTTCTAATTCCATAGTAATAAGGGTACATTTCAATCCCTTTGAGGAAATACTTGGAGATCCAATAGCAGCTAGATAACTTCTGACCCCATGGGGGATAATTCTAGGGATTCTAATTATAATTATCTTAAACATCAAATCAGTTTATATGGTTTCTCAAGAATTAATTTCTCTCAATTTAGACCCTCCTTATCTCAATGGGTTAATATATCATTTGGAAACCCATCGGGGTGTCCAAGGTCGCATAAATTTGAAACATACTTCATGGGATCAATCATCCCATGCTATTCTCTTCAGTCATTATCCATCAAATATGGGTACTACATCCCTTAATCTCATCACAAACATCATACTGCATCAATGGATTTATAAATCACGCGTCACTAGAATTTATTTGAAGGGATAGTGAATGTTATACCTCTATCCCCATTTCATCACTAGGTTGGCCTAGTCACCAAACCTATCTATCCATATCCTTTGGGTTTCCCCACCAGGGTAATAGTAATATTAGTGTAGTAAGAAAGGTCTCCCCAATTTTATATCCTTATAATGAATTCTTTATGGAATCCCATGGTTTTCAAATGAGTAATACCTAGCCCAAACACCATTATTGATCACTAATTCCTACCTAGAGTGTATTGTAGGATCTTTACAGAATGTCTACTACATCCTATTCATTTCATTTTAATATTACAACCCCAATTGGGAATAAGTATTAATGTGTTTAAAATTATTATTATGGACTTTACGATTGGTTGATAAGTTATCTATCTAGTTTAAAAGTCCAATTGTGGACATTTTCTTTTTCATCTTGACACAAAAACAATTATTTTTATTTAAATATTTATTATATTTAAATAATATCACTAATTAATGTGGTTTGTTTGCACAAAACACACATTAGATAAATAATGGTTTATTTCGAAAGGTTGTATATGAGGGACCACCTATCCCAATAAGGATCTATTTCCCTTTCTTATCTCACTATCAAATAACACTTTCTCGGGCTCAATAATGTTGAACTAGACACTACTCTTTATTATGTATAACTAAACCCCAATAAAGCATCCACATTAATTAATTATATTCAATTTTGAATTAATTACAAAATTTTCAAAAAAAATCCAATTTAATATAGTTATTCAAAAAGATTAAAATATTACTGTAATACAAATTTAACTAGAACTATGATTGAACAAAAAAAGAAGTTTTTTGGTGTATTTATAGAACAATTCTAGTAAAATTTTAAAATTAGATAAAACAATTTAATCTCTAATTAAATAAAATTTAACTAAATGTATTAGTAGAAATATTGTTTCAAATAACTCACTAAAATGAAGTGTTCTATAATGTGGACATCTTATTGGGACGTATTCATCCTTGGAGGAATGGAATCTTGATAAAAACACATAATTACATGATGTTCTAGTCCCATAATTTTTGAAACCCTAAATTAGAGAAACCAAAATTAGTGGCTATGGGGGAAACAATGAAAAAATAAATTAAAAGGATGAACCATTTATTTTATGTGAAAAAACTAGATATTAAATCTACCTATACCAAGTGAAGATGAGGAGAAAATATGGGTGGGAGAACTAATATAAAATTATACCTACAAACACCACCATTTATCTAAAATGAATGGGGTTTAGGTATAGGAAAAAATATTTTTCAGCATCTTAAATAATAGCTGACAGAGTTTCATACTATAATAATGATGTTCATTTAGAGACTATTTGGTCATTGTACCTCCATCTAATACAATCCCCCTTTTATATCCTAAATAAAAACAATGATGGTGTTATGGTGTGAAAGATTGATTCTCACTGTGAATAGGTCGTAACAAAATAATTTAGTATCTTGGGCCATTGATAACTTCTATAATGTATTCAGAAACACCTCGGGAATCCCTAATATCTCAATAAAATTGCAAAACAGCTACATAAAAGGATCAAACACACATATAATCAATATGAATTAGGGTTCTCCCAAAGACTCATCCAAAACACTAAAAAAATCTTGTTCTACTAAATTTTATAATACATCCAAACATGGGGTAATACGTAATTATTATGTGTTCTGAACTACATTTACCACCACCTCAATTAGTTCACATCCATTATTTGGTAACTAGATGAATGGTTTACTAGTAGGTAAAAAAAATGGAGGGATTTGGCAAGTTGTCTTGTTACATGGGTTCATGTATAATATGTGTCTTATTTAAACATGAACTCAATGTTATCAACATCAACCCCACCACATACTTTTTTTCATAATACCATAAACAATTGATATACATCTTGAAATATACATTAGATTGATATATGTTTTTATATATTCTTATGGGAATAAATCACACACTCCCCAACATTTTCCTACAGTGAGATACTTTCAGGCAATGTTTATATATTTTTTCGGGACCACATCCTTGATTGGTGAAATATGTAAAACTTTATCATTTTGATGGGATTTCAATCCCCACTCCATACATTAATATATTATAACATTAAATGTTTATTTTTTTAATAAGTTGAATGGTTTTTAAATTCTTTCCCATGGGAGTAGCACAATTAGTCATGGTAAGTGGTTTCTATCCATTGGATGTTTTGTTAAATCACTAAATAAATAGAGAGTATAGAACTATTTACAATATACAATTTAAATTATTAACAATTTATAGTTTTATAGGATTACTTGATTGATTTCACAAATATATTCTAAGGATTCATCCATAAGGATAGAAGAACATCAATATTAATTTTCACCATGGGATAACATTAATATCATATATTGATAACTAGATGCAATCAATATATCTCAAATTTGTAATGTTGTGACAAGTAGAAATTATGGATAAATTCATCGTTAGATGTGGTGTGTTAGCTAAAATACAAAAATGGAAGGCCATAATTCCATATTATAATTTAATATACCCTATGAATAAAAATAGGGAGGTCACCAAGGTGATAATTCTTTTGTATTTTTAAAACTAAAAGCGGTTCATCCATGGGTTCGAAAGCCAATGACACCAAAAATATATTAAAAGAGTGTAACGGTGCAATAGACTGAAGGAAATGCTTACATGTGAAACAACACACTTGGATAGAAAACTGAACAGACACATCAAATCCCAATTATTACATTTTTCTGGGTCGGCCTCGACCCCGAGATCCACCCCGATTAGCTGGATGTAACCCTCTTCCCCTTTGCATCACAGGTTCATCATACATCTCCAGAACCTATATCGTGTGCAGATCAGTTTCTTCATGGGGATCTTCACTATGCAACATTGATTGTACAACCTCAATATTGGATATAACATCCTGGTGAGGAGTATCGTGAGTAGGCTCCTCAAGCTCATGGGGAGCTTCCTGTACATCCTTGAAGTCCTGCCCTACCACACATATAGGCAGGACCACCTATTTTTGGGTCTCCAAACCATCAACAACAGCAGGTGTCGAGGAGGAGCATATTTGGTTACAGCATCCTGCATTCTTGAGTCAATTAATATTAAGCAGATCAAACTCAGGAGTATTAATAGACTATAACATTGAAAAAAATTGACTGCTTGTTTTACAGGTCCTTGCAACTCCACAATACTAGGTGCATCCATTAAGAAGACATTAATATTATTCCCCCTGATCAATAACCATTGGGGGAGATCTCACTAGGTCCATTACATGACTATGCGTATTCACATATTTCATGTTAGTAGGGGAAATCATGTCATACTAACACCCTACATATATGCATAAGATCGAAACCCCCCCCCCTGGAACAACTTGAGGACCACCAGACTTCTCCATAGAAGAAATTCTATCCACCAGCACATCAACCTGTATCCCCCCTGTTTAACACCAGCATCTCTTACAGCATTATTGTCCTTCCTTGGAACCACTTACATCAGAGGATCCACATTGGCCCCCATCACCTCATCATGAATCCCCTATTGAACAACATCATCTACTACAATAGTATTATACATCCTTGGATCCACTTACATCCGAGCATCCAACATGGACTTCAGCACCACATCATGAGTAACTAGACAGACCCTTGGCTTCTTAGGTATCACCAACTGAAAGCCATCAGCATCCAAAATATTCATTTTACCCTTCCTACTAGCAGATGCTATTGATGCACGCTCCAACACTTGATTAACTTCATCATGGATAGCATCCTCATGATCAGATTGATTCCCTTCCTCCTCCTTAGACACATCATCCATGTACATGTTATCTACACCCCTAGTAACAAAAAAGGTGTCCTGTTCCAATGATCCACCATTCACTGGCACAATATCAGCATTAATAGTTTGTTGAAAATGATTAGACATTGACAGTCCATGTTAGGCAGCCTCAACAAATGTGGAGATACAAGCCTTGTCTGGATACTTCCTCCTGAAAGCATTCTTACTACCATGACGGTCAACTTGTTTCTTCTTTCATTGCTCTGGGAAAAATCCCAGGGATTTATATAATGAGTATTTCATATTCCTGTGACATTGCTCAATAGGATGGTCAATTCACAGACAAGACTTATATAATGTAGGTAACCACTCATAATGTATATCTAGTTCAAACTTAATTTCGCCCGCAACCAGGAAAACTGTGTAAATAAGATCTTGAGCTAAATTAAGATCTACCAATACATGATAAAAGTGACCATACCTGTGATGCTCCATTTCCTTTTCTACCTTAATCGGGAAACCAACTGAATATGGAAACTCCCATAAAACTGACAGATGCCAAAAAAACCAAACCCCTAATTCAAATCCATGTCTCAGTGGAGGAGTTATTAACTGCAAGATGAATTACTAAATGATCCCACTACTGAACCATGATATAACCAGGTTTCATCAAAACTGGTCCAAAAACCATCCAACATTTTCAAGTTTCATCGAAGGAAAAAACAATATGGATAGTACCTCTCAATTTCTAGCAAATGAAATTCAGTGAATCCCCAGCTCTAAGATTTACAATCCTTCACATATTCAACCCTTAGAGGGGTGTCACATTGAGTTCCCGATATCCTGGCGAGAAGGGAGAACATGCATTCTTAATGACGAGCTTCTAAAATTTTCTAACTCGCTTCCACAAATACAATTGAGCCATTCTTGGTGATCTATTTATATAATGAATTAGATTCATGATGAGATAGTGAATATATTGATGATATTAAAATATTTAATCCAAGGAATTTTTTCAAAATAATTATAATAAATGGATCATGGCATTTTATATTATCTAGTGTAATCCTTTTTTGAAAAATATTATTTCTTTAATTCATTTCAATAATTAAATCAAAATATTTCTTTAATTGCCTATCCCTTCCAAGATTAGTTTATATTTGGTGAATATCAGATATATCCTAGGAACACATTGTATAACATCAACCCTAGTGAATTTAGATAGAATCCCATAATCATAGAGTAACACGAACATTACACCATACTCCATGATATTATCTTCATCACTGAACTACCACAATAACATCATTAATTTGATTGGTTATGTGATGGTGTGTAAAAGATATTTGACATAGTAATATTTTTTGGTTGAAAGTATTTAATGGGATAGATGATGATCTCATGACTATACCCATGACTTTCCTCCATCTCATCATGAATTCAATTCAAAATATAATAAATAATGTATAATGTTTGGAAAGACATTACCTATGAAGGGATCATGATGCTAGTTTTTTCATCACTGCCACGACAATTCATGTTCATGGTGAAAAAATGAAAAATATATGGAATAAGATTCATGAACATAGTTTTGGTGATATAATATTATCTATAAAGTATACTAATGATAAAAAATGATCCCCCTAAAGGTAAATAAATCTAAAATGATTAAGTCTCACATTTATAAATTCCCAACACTAATGATTTCCAAAAAAAATTATCTGATGAATTGTAAAAAACAATATAATATATTTACCCTATATTTAATCTCTCTGCATATACAATGAATTTAAATTCACATAATTTAAATTTAATTGATTTGAGATATTAGGCTTCATAAGAATTTGGGAAATGCTTTATTGTATTTTGAGTAAATTTTCGGAATTCATATGGATGATGTATACTTATCCATGAGATAGTTGAATATCATTTATGCTACACTAATGTAGTTTATTAAGACAGATCTTATATGATTTTCATATTTTTTATTTAAAAATGGATTCCCAATTTTTTTTTGTTTTAATTTTCATGTTTTACCCATCCATAAACCTCATTCTTGCAATTTTAATGTTATGATGCATTATTTTTACAGTCATGGAGGTAATAATGATTTCGTAAATACTAAATGTATGTCACATAATGTTGTTATAGATTTGGAAAATACAACCAATTTGATCAATATTAGTTTCTTATTACTCATATTTGAGGTAAATGTTATTCAAATGTGATTGAAATCACCTTGGTTAATGTTACATAATTCATGGGAGATATAATTTTATATAAAACATGGAATAATTATATCCCCCATTTGTGATAGAATAGAGAAATTATTCATACAAGATTACCTTCCCATTTGAGTAGTCATTTTTTTGCTCGCTAATGGAGGAGTTTAATTTTTTTTCCCCTCAATAAATATGATGTGAGGAATTCTTGATGATGAATGATTCTCACATATGATTGTATTTAAATGTCTAATTTGACAAGAGGGATCCATATAAAATAATATATTTAATTTGACACATCTTTTATATCCTAGAATATATTTTAATGTGATTCAAATTTCATCAATTCTAATAATACATCAGTGATAGGTTGTGGTTTCCATCGTTTTTGGGTATCAGAATTTCCATGTTCACCTAATATCAGTATCAATTTTCAGGGTTTTATGTAAATTTATTTTAATATCCCTTTGATTTATACACATATAAACATCTCTGATAAAAATATAATAATACATGAGGCATACATTTCTATTTTATGTCTCACATAAATAATATATCAAACAAATAATAAAAAAATAGAAAATTATTATTATATTTTTATTTGTTAAATTAAAAAGAAATTAATTTATTTTAATTTTCATCCAGTTAAAAAATAAATTAAAAATTATTCACTAAATTAATAAAATGTGATAATTTAACAAACATAGATATATTTATGGCACCATTTCCCTAAAAAATACAATAATATAATTTAAATTTCATGCACAAGAACATCAGCTCAATTATAATTTTCAATCATTGAAAAATACCTTACATCAAGATCAAAAAAATTCACAAGGGAAATTTTCCATCACATTATAATTGTAACACCCTATATATATCGTTGTCATTAAATGAATCTCAAATACCAAAATAAGTTTTCAATAAAAATCAACTACGTATCCAATTATATTCAATGTTCAATTTTTATATACTATTAAAAACATATCTATTTTCAATAAATTATATTTTTATGTATTTTCCATCCTTTATATATGCATGAAAATTTTACATATTTATTTTTCCATACTAATAAATATACAATATAGAGTTATTATGCTATATCATTCCTGAGAGATTTAACTTCGGGTATTAAATAATTTTAGTTGAGTAGCTGAGTTGCGATGAATAATTATGAAAGATGATTCTTAACACTATTATAAGTTATGTATGATTCAAAAGTGGGTGAATTAATATAACATACCTCACTCAACCCCATTATGGGATCTTGCTGAATAGACACTTTTTCTTAATTTTTGAGGTCCCCAATGTAGCGAAGCAACAAGGAATAACGTTTCCACTTTCCAAACTTTTTGGTATAAATAATTTATAGTTTCATTGTATTATATTTATTATAGTGAGGTTAAGGAAAGATCAATTAAAATATTTTTTCTAAAACCTAAAGTACAAGAACAAGATGACACACCCAATAATTTTACCAAAAATGAATCTATCCTAAATTAAACTCATGAAAAACACAACCTTTCACACATACATTTAACATAATTTTCGAAATAACATATGTTTAAGAATTTAGGAAAAAAATTTTCATATACTTACATAATATTTAATTCATGGAATCTGGGATGATAAAATGTAAGGGTAGATATTGGTTCAGGATCAAAATGGTGTGATATATCTATGAATAATCATTAAAACGAGTCCTTCATAATTTTTGAACCAACATATGATTTCAGAAACTTCATAAAAATAATAAAATATCAACTTATTAATATCACAACATACCTCAAGGAAGTCAAAAATAATTTAAACGAGTGAATTTTATTAAAAACTATTTGAAAAATATCAGGTTCGTAACATTACAACATTGGGATACACTCATTCCCTTGTTTATTTGAATGTTTTGAATTGAAATCCAATAATAAAATTTATTTCGAAATAAATTTAAATAATCTTATATTTCTATTAATTAGTTTTCTTAAAATACCAAGAGACTCTAAATATTAACATGGTTTCCATTAAAATAAAATATTATCTATTAACAATCCAAACAAAGTAAACAAAATCCACATGAATTCCTTATTATGGTGTACATATTCCACAACACTACACATATATTACCCATAAATTAGCTAAAACATGAGTATGATAGATTTTACCAAAAAAAATAATTGTAAGGAATTAAAAAATCATATTAATTGGTGATTGAAGCTAATTATTAGGTTTGTATGCCTCATGTAACAACTATAGTTAACAATTAATGTGTCCAAATATTCACTGAACATAATATTTCAATAAATAAAAAAACTAACATATTAGTTTACAAAAAATAATAAATAATGTTGTTATTGAATATTTATTTTTATATTATAAATCATTATATTTATACTTTCATTATGAAATAATGTAAGGGATTAATTTTTCTTGTTCCCTTCATTTGTGTTTTTGGGTTATTAGGGATTTTTGGGGATGGATATGTGAGATGGAGTGTGGTTTTAGTTGAAATTTCTATTGGAAGAGGGTGGAAAAGTGTGAGATGTTATTCTATAGTGTAGTATATTTTTGGAGATTGTCATGTGGTGTAACTATTATTCATATAAAAAAGGGGATTGTGATGAAATATTTTGTTGAATATATATATCAAGTGGAAGATTTTTTATTGGTGTAGACATCACAAAATAGCACAAGGCGTCGAGATATTCTCACCATCTTCTGGGTTGTGGCTGCTACATGGTTCTTAGTCAATATGATTGTATAATACTGAGTTAGTAGGATATATTTGAGAAATTAGAAGAATATATTTTCATTATAAATGTTGTGATAGGATTTAAACCCATAAATAATGGAATCCCATATTGTGTACTAGTTCGTGGGAAAAAACTATGTTTTGATGCACGGTCAATTGGGTTACATCAGGGTTCTATGTTTTTGATCTTATATATATTCATCAACTCTATTAAAATATTATAATTTTCTCCCATTTCATTCAAACATTAGGTTATTAGAGGACATCCTTCAAATACTATTGATACACATTCGATGGAATTAAACTTTGACTTCTAAAGATAATTCCATTGCGATCTGATTTTAGTATCATCTTCTCTATATTGTCATATCTCTCTCATTGTCTCATAAAATTTCATATATATTTTTATCCTTCACACATATTGTGTTTAAATGAGGTTTATATTTCATTATTGGTGTGGTTATATGCATAGGTATTTTGTATTCCATGCTGGAGAATTGGATTATAGATATCCTATTGATCTTCTATTCATTCATGGAGAATGTCGAATGTTTTCTATCGATGTAGGTGATTCTTGAACATTTTTTTATATGAAAGTGTAGTATTATCATGATTTCATTTTTTTCGGGTATTGGTGGGACTGTACAAAAATAATAATAATAAATGTAATGAATTAATTGGAATGTTATTGTGATAATTAGTTTCAATTCTATATTTATGATGCCCCATGATATTTTCACGATTATGTTCTATTTGTATTTTGTGTGTATTTATATTTTCATAACATTGTTTATATGATTTATTTTGTTTAAAATAAATATATATGGTAAATATGATTTTATTAATGAATGTGTAACATGAAATTTAATAAGTTTTATTCATTGAAATATTGAATAATGTTTTTTAAAATAATGAATAAATGTTATTATTGTTGTTAAATGTTTAAGATAGATTTATGACTGTTAAAAAAATTTCATAAGGAATTAGATAAATCAAGATAATGATGAAAATGGTTCTTAAATATAAATGTTTATGGTGGTGTGAGACCATTCTTGTTTTTCATAGGATTGTATACATAGGTGTTATGAAATCGGTATAAAATTGAATTTTCTATGATTGTAATTTACATTTTATTTTTATGTAATTTTGATTATTATAAAATACCTAGGCTAAATGTTTTTTGAACCAGTATGGTCGGGATATTATTTTAGGAATGGATGGTAAATATTGGGTGTATGTATTTCTTATTTTCTATTTTTTATGATTGTGTTTATTTTTTATAGATGAATGTACATGAGGGATTGGTTATTGTATTTTAAGATCATTCCATTAGGTCTATTGATGGATTTCTTATATTTGGTTATGATGACTGTTTTCACAATTATTTTATATTTAATGTTTGGTTTCTTAAGAATTAAATTTTATGAATTACAATTTTCTAATTTATTATATTAAATTACATCATGAATGTTCCATGTTATATCATATGTCATATCCTAGAGTAACTTGTTTATTGATGTTTATTAATGATTTTGAATCAGGATATTTGTGAGATAATGTGAAATCTACTTCCTAGGGATTAGTTTTGGTAGGTAGTTTTCAAGTTGGGTGATTGTTAATGTTTATTTTATGACTAGTTATATTCCCAAAGATTTATTATGATATATATTATTTGTTATGTTATATGATTTTATATACTCATCCATCCAATTCATGAAGTCATTAAACACACAAATTATTTTGGATTCACATATTCTTCCTAACAAATTGTTGTCTGGTGGACAGAAATGATGAATTCTAAATTCTCATCCTTAAACCATTAGAAATAGAGTAATGTTTTATTGTATCAGAGTTTTGAACTAGTCAAATATACGTAATAGTTATTCATGGGTTGTGATAGCTCATAGTTTACCACACAAGTGTGTACGTGATAGAGAGGCTCATGGTAAAACCACATAAATTAATTCTATTTGTATTTATGGGGTATTCATATAGGGATACATGATAAGACTATAGTTTAATAAGGTATATTTCATGATATATACTCAATAATGGGTTTTCAGATTACAACATGGTTACCAAATACATGATCTAAATGAGGTTTCAATGAGCTGCGTGAAATGAAATATGAGATAATTATATGATTATGAAATGTATGAACATGGGATTCCTGACATATATAAGGTATTTTATCACATTTCCATTGTAATTGGTGGTTGATAGTGTAAAAACAACAAGGAAGATGGTGTGAGGTTCTTTTAATATGAATATTATATTGATATAGAATGAATTTATTCTTTTTTTTTTGTGAAAAATCCTTGCTGAGGAAGTGACTTATCTTAACCTAATTAGGGAACATGATGCATTTATTTATTTATTCACATGGATTAATTATTTTTCCTTCACTTTTTCTTGGGTTGTTTAGGGGATCATCCTACTGAGTATACAGATATTCTCTCAACATTTCTGTATATATAAACACATCATCATGTCCTTATGATATATCTATTGATAAAAATACAAATTACGATCCCATTGAGTATTTCACGAGTTTTTGTAGGCTTGTGACCACTACCAAATAATTGTTTATGTCTTGTTGTTGTTTTTATTTTGTGTTCACATTACATTCATAAAATGAAATGGTTTTATATTATAGTGTTTGTGTAGATTTCGGGATCTAATTTAATGATTTAATCCTAATATTTCTGCATTGTGTGTTACACCAACCATTTATATAAATAATATAAAATTGTTTCTAGTTACTAACCATAACTTATTGGGGGAAGGATTCAGGTGTTATCCCCATCATCACCACTAGGCAAGGAGGGTAACTAGTGGGGGACATAATAGAGTGGTATAAGAGATAATGGTTGATGGATAGTATAACACATGGTTTAGTCAGACAATAGTATTAATAGAATAATGTACATTATGTAACCAAGGGATAACACTTAAGGAAATGGATTCCCCCCCCCCTATGATCTGATTCACAGACAAATTTTTTTATGAAAATTGTAATGTGATGTGAAACTCCATATAGGGTAGAGACATTGGTAGGATTCTTGTATTATTAATATCTACGCATGTTTCTAAATAGTATATTCAATTGGGATGATGTTTTATCTTAATTAATTAACGATTAATATTCTATTATTTTCTTTTAGGAGTACCTAGCCATTATTCTTTTATATGAATGAATCCATGGCTATATCTATGTCGAGTTACTATTAAATATGTTATAAAATATAAACTATATGATCCCAACATTGTTTATATCAATGTGGTTGATATTTAGAAGAGGTAACTTCATTATTTTTAACCCTAGAGTTTATAAGAATTCATAATCAGATCATGAGACTGAGAATTCCTAACTAGAAGATGGGATTTCATTTAATTTAATATGCTCTTAGAATAAGTTATATTATTTTTGCCTTTGATTATTTTTTATGGAATATTGATAGTAGTGATTCCTGATCCTAGTGGATCACGAGTGGTCGACAATGTCATGGGAGAAGTTGCTGGATCTATTTTAGGATGGGTTTCGTTCATCAACATTGGATATGGATTATTACAATGATATTCATTAACTATTACTTGTTATTTATAATATACAAGTATTTAATATCATATATAATATCCAGTTGTTTTATTAATAAAATAACCATGTCGGTGAGGATTATAAAGATATTATTTCGATTGGGGGTTTCTGTCTATAAAATGAGATGTTGGTTTCCCCACTCATGTTTGAGACATATCTTTTGTTATTGAAAAACTCATAATTTATACTAATGGGTTTGATTAATAAAGAATAATAATGCTATTAATGTAGAAAGGACATTCCATTTGTATATTTTTTTCAATAAATTTTCATTTACCTTGTCATATGAATATTCAAATAGTTGGTAGTTGGTTATATCCTTCTTCATCAAACCTCACGAGGTCTAATTGTTCATATAATCCTAATGGAGGATCAAATATAGGTTTTATACCCATATAGATATCATGGCGATTGGATGATTTAGTGTTTGACTAACATCACTTGTTGGTGTGGAGTTGTTGTCCCTCTCCTGACCCATATAATTTATTAGTTTTCTCTAGCATGTCATAAATGATAATATGTTACATTATCATTTAATCCTTGTCGAGGGGACTATATAAGAAAATTATAGCACCATGTTGATCCACATCCTCCAAGACTCTATGTAGGGTGCCAATTTAGAGGTGGTTGTTTTATGGGAAATATAGGTCATTTAGTTGAACATAGTATGAATAATGTGTTATTATTTCTAAGGGTAAGAAAGATACATATTATATGTGGTTTCACCTTTTTAAGATGATCTTGGGTGTATTTTCTTGTATTATTTTGGATCCACTCAATTCTTAATTACACACTATCAAACCCATTATTTTTAGAATGAGGTGGAGAGGCTTCTAGTTCCCTTCTCTTTGAATATTCCATTTGTAGGTCTATTTGGACATATGATATGTCATTGAATTATAATTTATTGATTTGAAATTGTTTTCCTTATGGAGATTTCCTCTATTTTTTTAAATCATATAATGTAATACTCATCATTGATTGAAAATCATAATTATAATCTATTATTGAAATCAATATGAGGGGGTTATTTTCTATGTCCCTAATAGATAGTGTGATGTGTTTTTCTGTAAAGAATGATCCATATGTGTTTTAAAATAAGTCTATGTACTTATCTTCCTTATGGGATAATATAATGTTGAGTTTAGAGGTAGTTTAGATGATGGTGTTTTCTAGGGGTTCTAATGAGTTCCTTTATTTCTGTTTACAAGAGTTTCAAATTCTATTCCCAGGAAAAGAATTTGAGTTTTTGATAGATATGTAGTAATTAATCACATTGATATCTAGGTCCTTGTATGAGATGTCACCTTGTGGGTTGTCAGAGATATAATTTTTTTATGATGATCTAGTATAATAGGGATTTGAATATCCTAATGTAACATTTATTGTTTCTATTGATGAATATGTGAAGGATTATATAGGTATCTGATTTTTTAGGAATTATGTAAGGACCAATAGGGGCATGTATACCCTGAGAGGGGGGGGGGGTGGATTAGGGTATGGATATTCTTTTTCAATGTTCTTCCTACCCCACTGGATCTTGACCTCTTTATTACAAGGGTCACTTTGTTTGCACTTGTGTGTTTTTTATGATCACTTATGTTATTCTTTATCTGTAATGATGCTTTAAATGCAATGTAGGAAAATAAGCAGGAAGACGCAAGGATTTTTACTTGGTTCACCCTCACTGGGCTACGTCCAAGGAGCATACGCCAACTAGTTGACGGTCGTACCAAATTCCACTAATCTTAACTAGATGTGGATACAAAGTTTGGTCTAGATCACTTCTATGCCTAGGCTTACTGCCTTTACAAAGTTTAGGGTCAGCTCAATGCTTCCCCAAGGGTCACTCCCTATTTCACTCTCTCTGGATCACTGCCGGTGGAGAGGATCACCTTCTTTCTCTTCCTTTGCTCACTGCTCTTGGAAAGAATCCACTCACAGTTTATAGACCTGTAGGTCTATTCATTTTCATGAAAGAATGCATCTTCCTCTGTAAGTAGATGTTCTTTTGAATCCCAATTTTCACCCATAGATCAATCCCTCTTTTCACCGAAGGTATCGGGCAAACTTCTAGCTTCCACGCAGCCCGAAAATCACAGCTGGAAATAAACCTTACCCAGAGCGCAAGTCAAACTCGGCTCGCAGGTATCGGCGTGCAATTCACTACTGGTGCACAATTTCTCCTCAGTCACTTGCGCGACTCAAGATTCCTCAACTCCAACCTGCGCGACTCACTTCCTTTTACGCCCAATAGAACATTGCCATGAAACTCCACACTGACGCGCAGCTTCAAACACTAGCTCACAACTATCACCCTGGCACGCAGGTCCCACCTGCGCGACCACACACCCCACATGCGCAATCACCACACCTGCGTGACGGGAGCTCTGATTGCTCAAAGTGTTGAACTCCGGTTTTTAATGAATATGGGTGGTCCAGAATTTATAGGCAAATTGACCACCCTGTGCGACGGCGCGCAAGTCTCCCTTCGGTGCGCAAGTCTTGGCTCGCAGATCTCTGCCCCTCCAATTCATTTGCGCGACCCACTTCTAAACTTGCGCGAACCTCTTTCATTTTCCATATTTTGATCTTTTAATGTTGAAAAACCATAGGCGGGAAAGTGCTCAAGCTTCCAAGGCATCGACGCGCAAGTATCTTTCACGGCGTGCAAGTCACCTGCGCGACCACACCAAAACTTGCGCGAACCTTATCCCTTTTCCTTATTTTGATGATTTGATCTTGAAAAACATATAGAGAAAAAGTTTCATATACTCCAAGTCCTCGGCGCGTAAGTCCCTTTTCCAAAATCACATTTCTTCATTTGTCTATTTTCAGGCCCAAAAATTTGGCAAGCATTAGAAAACGGCGCCACCTTGTATCTGTTCTTTTATACCGCCTCCAGATCATTCATTAATTTTGTCGATGTTCTTGAATCAAACATGGATCTCTGACCTCATATCTTGAACATGACATTCCATCATGAAATCCTCTTTGTCAACAAATTTATAAGTCATTGTTTTGCTTTATCAACAATCACCACTCAGTTGTCCACTTTTTCAACAAACACAATCACCTCAAAATGCTTCAATGATGCCTTGAGGGATTTTTTCCCAACAATCTCCCTCTTTGGGATTGTTGAAAACTCTTCCATAAAAAGATACATCGTTGATTCTTCATCCACCATTCGCCTTTTGTGATTCTGATAGCGATCAAGGATTTTCTCAACACATACCCTAAGCCCTCATGAGCAATGCTCGGTGTGAGAAACATGAGTAAATGAAATGTTCGTCAATGAATCACTTCATCTCTGACATACACTGTTGACACCAAACCGATACCAATTTGTACTAAACTGATACCAATTGTTGAAGGACTTTTTGGAAGACCAATGTTTGGATTGGAAAAATTCTTACCACTCTCTAACACCATGATCCTTCTTTTATCACGATCCACAGCTATCGTGATCTCTAATCTTTGATCCATCACTCCTAGCATCGTCAGATTTTATATGCCCCCCCTTTCTGCTCACATCATCAACACCTCTTTAGCCTTATTTCTTGTGTTGTCCAAGCTAAGATCTGGTTAAGCACATTCAACTAGCTTCAACTCCCCCTATCTGTCGTTCAACTAGCTTCAACTCCCCCTATCTTGCTAATCCACTTGTCATCTTATCCTTGTATCAACCATGATTTATCAAATTGCCACACAGTCTCCCCCTTGAACAATCACTATTTTCTCCCCCTTTGTCAACGAACCCAAAGGTCACTCTTTTGTAGTCTGTAACCGAGTAGAGAACACATAACAGCACATTATGGAAAACACATCATACCTTGGGGAGAGGGGGTATGGTTTCACATCCACACAATTTCAAGTGCGGGGAATTGACTGAACTCCCAGAGCTAGTCGATGCCTCCCAAAAGCTTCCTTGGGTAATGCCTTTGTCAGAATGTCTGCAACCTGTAGCTCTGTAGGCACATACTCCAACTTCACAATTGACTGCTCAACCTTCTCCTTGATAAAATAATACTTTATCTCAATGTTCATTCTCCTTGAATGATGGATGATATTTTTTCTGAGATTTATATCACTTGAGTTATCACACTGGATTCCGATCGGAGACTTCACTTCAACTCCCATATCTTCAATCTGCTGCTTCTTCCATAATAACTGTGTGCAAGCTTGAGTGGCAGCAATATAATCAGCTTTTGCGGTGCTCAATGAAATGCAATCTTGCCTCTTTCTTAGCCATGAAATACACAATCCACCAAGATAGAATGCACCACCTCACGTTGATTTTCTATCATCTACTGAACCGGCCCAGTCTGCATCAGTATATCCCAATAACTCTGTCTGAGATTTGTCAGTATATATCAAGCCAAAATCCATTGTGCCCTAGATATACCGAAGTATTATTTTCACTGCAATCATGTGGCTTTCCTTGAGATTACACTGATATCTCGCTACATGGCATGTGGGGAAAACAATATCAGGCCTTGTTGCGGTTAAGTACAATAGAATTCCAATTATTTGCCTATATTATGTGATATTAACTGCCTTTCCATCCTCATGTTTTGATAATTTCATTCAAGTAGCAATAGGAGTCTTCATCTCCTTGGAATTTTCCATTCCAAACCTTCTCAAGACCTCCATTGCATATTTAGATTGAGAAGTGAATGTTCCATTCCTTCCTTATGTCACCTATAGACCATGGAAAAATGTTAGCTCTCCAATCATTGACATTTCAAACTCATTTTTCATGAATTCGGAAATCTGTCTACCCTGAGCTTCATTTGATCCACCAAATATTATATCATTGACATAGACCAGAACCATCATCCTTTTATTACTATCATTGTTGAAATAGAGATTGTAATCAACTCCACCACGCTGGAAACCAAGGTTTTCAAGTACGGATCAAGCCTTGAGTACCATTCTCTTGGTGCTTGTTTCAGCCCATACAATGCCTTCTTCAGCCTAAAAACATAGTTCTCATCCTCATGAATACGAAAACCATCCGGCTGGTCAATGTAAACCTCTTCTTCTAGAACCCCATTTAGAAATGATGATTTGACGACCACCTGGAACACTTTGAACTTTCATTGCACTGCTATGGCCATAAATAATCTGATCGTCTCCAGCCTTGCAACCGGTGCAAATGTATCATCTACATCTATTTCCTCTATCTGGGAGTATCACTTGCACAATGGTCGTTCTTTGTTTCGAATCACATTTCCTTCTTCATTCATCTTGTTTCGATAGACAAATTTAGTCCTGATGAAAATCTTGTCTGCTGGCCTCGAATCAGTCTCCCATGTTTGGTTCTTCTCAATCTGATCGAGCTCTTCATTCTTGGCATAAACCCATTTTTCATCTTCAGCTGCATCAGCAAAGCATTTCGGCACAACATGTGATAGTAATGATTTCTTCTACAGTGATTTCATTCTTCTTGTCTGAACTAGAGCTCACTAATCACTGATTATATTCTGCATGTCAATTTCAGCTCGACTCTTTGGCTTTTTTGCAGATAAGGACTTTACTTCCTCGTACTCACCATCAGTATCTTCTTCTGAATCAACGGCAGCCACTTCTGCTCTCCCTGAGTCTTTTACCACATCATCTCTCTTAACAGAAAACTTCTCAATGGGTCATTGATCAATTATGTATTTTCTTTGAACTTCTTATCTCAGATTTCTATTTACACGCCTTTGATTTTATCTCGTAGCATCTTGGTATCCTTAATGCAGTCAGCTGATACCACATTGTTAGAATAGAGTAGATAATCATGAAATCCTTTGTGTTACCTCTTGGCCCCCAATCATTCTTCATGAAAATAAACATTCTTCCTTCATATCGCATTGGGATCTTGCATCTGATTAGGATATAGAATGCTCCCACTGTGTTCTACAACTCTTCCATCTGTTAGGCCCAATTGTATCAGCCCATAACCATTCTTTTCCTCATGCATGATTTATTCTCATATTCCAATCGGAATTGAGCCATTAACAAAATCTCTAAGCCTACTGAGTTGGAACTCGGTGTAGGAAACAAGAGACAATGTCAATAACACAATCACTCCCTGTTGTGCTTTGTTGCTCCCTTTCATCATAAACATTGATACCGGATTTGAGTCAATCAAAACACTGAACCATATCACAGCTCCACTTTTCATCTTTAGATGCCACTTCCCGTTGGATTGTATCTCCCTAAAACCTGAAACATATGAATCATCAGTTAATAGAATTTGTATACATTGGGAGAGGGGCTTCTTCTGGACTCCTCAAGATGAGGATTGGGGTTGATCCTGATGGGTCAACCCTTTGATTCTTTCTTACATAGCATCACATTCCTTCCTTACTTCTTCTAGCTGGCTGGCCAACTTCAACTGTTCTAGCCATATGACGAAGCATTCATCACCTACATGCTGAGTCTTTTTTGGATATGATGATTTTGTAGGACTGGCCTTTCTCACCATTTGGGGTTTAAACCCGCTAGTACGCATTTCCTTCTTTGATGTTCTTCCAAAATTCCATTTTCCTTGATTATTTCTCTGAGCATAAATCTCCTTGTTTGTCATCTTCCCTTGCTTCTTCCACCATTACAATGATTTTCCTTTTTCTTCCAGTCCTCTCTGTGGCACATGACTTGTGAATTTTTCAACGCATTCTTTATTTATCTAACTTTTATCAGATTTATGAGTTTCCACCCTATTTTTCATTGGTGGTGGGTCGTCCATTGAATGTACATTCTCCTTACTCACAAATAGTGTGTTTCCTCCCTTATTATTCCAGATATGTTCATGTTATTTCTAAGAGGGCGGTTGTGAGTGTGATAGAGGAGGTGATAGATACACCTTTCATTCAGCTCCATGTGATTCCCGTGAGACTCTAAGCCTATTCTTCACCTTACCACTTTGTCTTCCAGTGTATAATTTTTCATTATGCATCACTGGAGTCGAAATTCTCTTCCTGGGTTCCTTTTCCTTCCCTGCTTTCTTCTTGCTATACTGTCTGGAAAAATGCCCATGATCAGAACATATGAAATATCTTCCATCAAAGACATACCTCATTTCATCATTTCTATGTCGAGATATTGATGTAGCTCGAGTTCTTTCTCTCACATTGAGCTTCTGAGCTTCTTGACAAATATTCATGGTGTGTCCCATTCTTCCACAGTAATAGCATTTTATGAATGCTTTCATTTGAGAGACCCTACTCTCTGATTTCTCAGGACGCTTATTCTTATTATCAGATTCAGCAAAGTTTATATTTTCACAGCCTGATATGTATTCATGAGCCTCTAAATAAAAGCTTGATGTGTGGACGTGAATCCCACAGAAATAGCACATGTCATCACTACTTTTTGTAACTGTTCTCTTAGGCCTATCTCTTGCACCTATAGGATTTATTTCACATCTGGAACTGTTCACAGATCTCTTTCTATCTTTCATGGGTGGGGATTCATCAAATCCGATACCAGTTGTTCCAAGACGGTATGGTCTTTGAGGTGAGAAATTTTGTTCCTATCTCTTTTCAGAAATAGATAATTTTATTATCATTTCATCATCACCTGTCGAAGGATAATCAAATAGAAAGTGTAAGGCATCCTTCATTTTGGTATTTACTTTACCATTAGATTTATCCACTTCCTTCTTCACTGATTCTATATCTTTATCCAACTTTTGAATATTTATATCCCTTGCTTCAATTTGGGCATTGAGTTCTCTTCTGAGATTCTTTCCTCTATTCATATCATCTTCTAGTTCATGTGTGAACTTTTCCACCATGTCACTTTTCACCTTCTCTTTCAATTTTTCTTGTTCAAAAAAATCTGAACAACATACATTCTCTTGTAGTAGCATTTGATTCTTCTGAACTAGCTTAGACATATTTGTAGCTATATCATCAATTTTGGCTTTGATATTTTGAACTTCATTAGAATTTTGATTTTCTTCATAATCACCATCCTTTTTTTTCCTTTCATTCTTTCCATTTCTTGTGTTTTATCACCATGAGAATCATTCTTCTCCTCTAGGTCATTAACCACATCAATAATACGTTGATTTATGCCTCTTAGCTTGTTGACCTAAATCTATAATAATTTGATCTTAATATCTTTAGATTTGACTTATTCATCCAACTTCCGGTCCAATATCATTGTCATGTTTACAATATCTACTACTGGCCTCCTTCTTGAAACTTCTTCGTCTTCAATTGTTTTAGTATCACTTTGATGTTTGAGTACTTCACTCATTCCTAAATCATGATTGAGTGAATCAATCTTTTCCCTGTCAGATTCATGCAGGCCTTCTTTCAGTAAGCTATTTGATTCTTTTAACTGAATAACACTTTTTCCATACACACATCCACACTCAGGAATTCCACCTGACTTTTGATTATTCTTTGATGTTTTCCCTTTTCCATGGCTCATCGAGATAAGAGCAGACTGATTCGTTAAACACACAGATCGACTACACCAAGTCGGAGCAAACAAATTTGATAAAAGGAACCTTCCCACTGATACCAATTGTTAGGACCAATAGGGGCACGTATACCCTGAGAGGGGGGTGAATCAGGGTATGGATATTCTTTTTCAAAGTTCTTCCTACCCCACTGGATCTTGACCTCTTTATTACATGGGTCACTTTGTTTGCAGTTGTGTGTTTGTTATGATCACTTACATTCTTCTTTATCTGATGATGATGCTTTAAATGCAATGTAGGCAAATAAGTAGGCAGACATAGAGATTTTTACATGGTTCACCCTCAGTGGGCTACATCCAAGGAGCATACACTGACAAGTTGTCGGTCATACCAAATTCCACTAAACTTCACTAGATGTGGATACAATGTTTGGGCTAGATCACTTCAATGCCCATGCTCACTGCCTTTACAAAGTTTAGGGTCAGCTCACTGCTTCCCCAAGGGTCAGTCCCTGTTTCTCTCTCTCTGGGTCACTATCTGTGGAGAGGATCACCTTCTTTCTCTTCCTTTGCTCACTTCTCTTGGAAGGAATCCACTCACAGTTTATAGACCTGTAGGACTCTTCATTTGCATGAAAGAATGAATTTTCCTCTATATGTAGATGCTTAGTTGAAGCCCAATTTTCACCCGTAGATGAATCTCTCTTCGCACTGAAGGTATCGGGAAAACTTCCAGCTTCCACGCAGCCTGAAAATCACTTCTAGAAATAAACCTTACCTAGCGCGCAACTCAACCTCGGCGTGCATGTCACAACGGGCGCGCAAGTCCTCCTCATACACTTGCGCGACTCAAGCTTCCCCAAATCCAAAACTGCGCGACTCACTTCCTTTTATGCCCAATCCAACATTGGCGCGAAACTCCACACTGACGCGCAGCTTCAAACACTGGCGCATAACTATCACCCTGGCGCGCAAGTCCCACCTGCAATACCACACACACCACTTACGCGACAACCACACCTGCGCGACGGGAGCTCTGATTGCTCAAAGTGTTGAACAACAGTTTTTAATGAAGAGGTGTGGTCCAGTATTAATAGGAAAATTGACCACCCTACGCGACGGCGCGCAAGTCTCCCTTCGGTGCGCAAGTCTCCCTTCAGCGCGCAAG
The DNA here is from genome assembly GCA_963277665.1 of Viscum album. Taxonomy (NCBI): domain Eukaryota; kingdom Viridiplantae; phylum Streptophyta; class Magnoliopsida; order Santalales; family Viscaceae; genus Viscum; species Viscum album. Next base: position 1,015,812,136 of record OY728140.1, on the reverse strand, counting down.
TCTCACCACGCAGCTCTCTGCCCCTCAAAGTCATTTGCACGACCCAATTCCAAACTTGCACGAAGCTATTGAATTTGACTTATTTTGAGGTTCTGATCTTGAAAAACCATAGGCGCGCAAGTGCTCAAGCTTCCAAGGCATCGGCGTGCATGTATCTTTCACGTCGTGCAAGTCACCTGTGCAACCTCACCAAAACTTGCATGAACTTTATCCCCTTTCCATATTTTCATGATCTGATCATGAAAAACATATGGAATGCATGTTTCCTATACTCAGAGTCCTTGGCATGAAAGTCCCTTTTCTAGAAACACTTTTCTTCATTTGTCTATTTTCAGGCCCAAAAATTTGGCAAACACTGGAAAACGACGACACCTTGTATTTGTTCTTTTGTACCGCCTCCAGACCATTCATTCCTTTTGTCGATGTTCTTGAATAAAACTTGGATCGTTGACCTCAGCTCTTGAACTCGACATTCCATCATGAAATCCTCTTTGTCAAAAAATTTGTATGTCATTGTTTTTCTTTTTCAACAATCACCACTCAGATGTCAACTTTGTCAACAAACACAATCACACCAAAAATGCTTCAATGATGCCTTGAGGTATTTTTTCCCGACAGATTATCATTTACATAATTTGGTGATTGTGATGAAATTTTATTCTCTTCCACATATCGATGATCATTTCAGCCAATTAAATCGAGTAATATCATACATGAAGACTGATTTGTGCCCATGAAATTATCACAATTATGTGAATAATATTGAAATTATGAAAGCCACATTTAGGTGTAATATCTTACATGGTATTACATTCATGAATAATGAATGGAAATGATGAGAGAATGTTTATGAGAAGGAAGGGGAAGGCAAAAATGTCTTATGGATCACCTGGAGAGCAATGGTGTAATGTCTTGTATATAAAGGTAATGTCTTCTCTCAAGTTCATTATTTTATTTTCCTTATCAAACCCCCTAAACTATATTTATTATATTTTTTTATAATGAAACCATTATATTAAATATACAAGGATGTTTTTATGTGAAGTACTCTAACTCCACTTCCACAGATCATCATCTAATGGATTAAGAACACACCATTTCTATGGACGAAAAACTACTACCTCACGAAATGATTATTGATCAATCTTATCCCACCACCTCTTATGGTGGCCATTATGATGAAATTGTATTTATATGTTATATGTATTATATTTATATTTTCTCTATACTTCTTTATTATTCATTTATACCTTACCTTTTTTATTTCCATAATTGGTAAATGTGATAATTTCATTTGAGGAATTGCGAACTAACGCCCCTCAAAGTGATATGACACATTCATGCCAAACATGGAACATATAAAGGATGGAGTTAGTGGAATTATATATGATATTATAATGTAATACATATTTATCATTGTTTTTTCATTTCATTAAATATGAAATTGAAATGAATGTAGCGTTTATGTGTATGTACGGCTTACCGTCTCCATGAAAGGTGCATTTCATTTCTTATATCTAAATGTTATGTACTATTATAAATTCGTATATATATTGGATATATATATAATATATTTGATGACTAAATCATGAATATTATTCTTCATATAATTGACTTTTTAACACATGGACAACATGACATTATAAGAAGTTCATTTTTTTCTCAAGTACAAAATATCAACAAAACGACCATTATTAACTTAAATTATTACGTAATTTATATAACATGGTAATAAGTAATATAAAAGGAATAATAAATTTGAAAAATGTTCTAAAGCAACTATAAATTAACTTTAGTTTATTATTTAGGAGATTAAATAATGAACGAGTCTAGTCGGACACGAGATAAGGGAGTTCGTGTCAATCTTCTATAATTGAGGCGTATTTTGATTTCTACATGACATTATTTTATATGGTGTATAAACCCATTTTATCCTTCATTTCATTCAATGGGAATATTATTATATGTAGAGTTCTAATAAAAAAAGATAATTTTTACTTTTAACATATGCGGTGATGAAAACCTTTCCTCCACGGTGCTTATTTTTTGATATTTGGACTCCACTATAAACTGTTGTGTTTTTAAAAGGAAAATAAATACCATATACTCTTTTTACGTATATTGGTATTGAAATGGTGTTTTAAAATGGATTTATTATTTCAATATCATGAAATGATATATTGTGAACGAAATTTGGAAATTTTATCCTTTATGTTTTTTATGTGTTATGAATATGTTATGGTTCATGGAATTGTTCACATATTCGGGGGGTTCTGTGATAAAATGTGGGAGGGTGAGCCAGATATCTCTCCAATGCATTGGGTAATGTGACTGATGTTAAAGTTAATGATTCACCTAAAATATTTAGGGAATATACGGTGATGGTATCCCAAACGTGACTCCCTATGTTGTTGTGAAAGTTTCAATGTATGTATGTTATAAGTTCCACAAGTTGCATTTATGATATAGGATTTCTATGTGTTATTCATAAATCATATGATTCCATGAGGTATGTTAAATATCTTATTCTTTGTATGTATTGATGCACTAATATTTTCTTTCTTTATTGTATAATCCTTACAGAGCTTTTTATGATCATCCCATGTTTTTCAAATTCTTTTCATAGGACTTAAAAATGTATAGGATCAAGGATGGGATCAAGGAAAAGACATGATGTCTAAAAACATGGAACTAGAAATAACTATTTTTATCATGTTTTTTTATTTTATGAAAAAAATGGTTACCCAGTAGAAGTGTCTACATTTAATATTCACGATGTTATGTATAAGTTATGACCTAATTATCTGAATCTATGAAACTAAAAAGATCCTCAATGTGAGTTGTTAACATAATTCAAGATTATGTAATGTTTAAAGTTGGGTCCTTATAGTTTTTATCATTGGTCAGTTTAGACAACATCAGATGTTAGGATATGGTTAAATTAAGATCCATAAATTAATTTATGTATATATTGTAATGATATAGAAACTACACATAACCATGTATATAAGCTTAAAATATTTCTATGTTAAGAATAGTCTTTCATAGAAGAAAACATGGCGGATATGATGCGATGACATCAGAATGGAGACGCCCTTCCAAATTAGCAACCTGAGATGGTTGAAATCATAACTAAATAGGTTGATGTTGTGATGGAAGATTAGAATCAAGCTAAACATGGTGGTTGTATCTATGCATGAGATCAGGAAGATCCACCATAGAGGAACATGTCAGTAGTGGAACATTTCATGAGGCAAAAACCCCTAACATTCGGAGGATCATCTGAACATGTGCTATATTAAGGGTGTATTAATGCACCAATGAATATTTTTGATGCCATGGGGAGTTCAGTATATCAAAATTTTATTCTTGATGTTAACCATTTTGAAGGTGAAGCCGATTAGTGGCTGTCAATGGTGACTAATATTAGTGGTGGTGGTGATTTTAATTCTCATGTTTTGGATGAATTCAATGGTATGTTTATGGAGAAATAATTTCCTAAGGTGGTTCGTCATAGGATTGAAAAACAATTCCTCGAATCCAGGTAGGATAATGACTCATTGACTTCTTATGATGAAAAATTCACTCAACTAGAATCGTATGTTCAAAATTTCATACGAGATCTTGATTGTAAAATCATTATTTTTTACTCAGGATTAAATCTAAATTATCGAAGGGATTTAGATGATCATTAGTTTAGAAGTTATGAAAAATTTGTTCGATGTGTGGAGAATGTGGAAATGGAGTTTGCCTATGATCATGTATTCTTTCACAAACAATAGAATACAAGGTCGATATGGTAGACGAAATGGAATATCTCTTCAAAAAAGAATGATGGTAAGAAATTATGTTTACAGTTGTGAAAATTGTGGTAAAAACCATGATGTGGGATGTCTTTTGTTTTATTTTAAGTGATACCAATGTGGTAAAATGGGGTATAAGGATTGTAATTTCACTGAAAAGGAATGGGGTAATGGTAAGAAAAAATTGAAATTATTGTATGTAAACTGTTTTAAGTGCAATGAAATGGGTCATTATGTAAGTGAGTGTCCAACAAAGAACTCAACTGAAGGAAAGTAGTCAGGCTACAAGCAGAATGGGGTGGTGATTTACTTTGAAACTACTTCAGAAGATGTTGGGCCTTCGAATTAAGTAGTATCAGGTACACTGTTTGTTTTTATAGAGTATGGAAATGTGTTTTTTGATTTAGGTAATACACATTCTTTCATTTCTGAGAAGTTTTCTTGGAAATTTGGAATTCCATATCATGATATGAATCATGAAATAATTGTAAAAACACTGGGAAGAATTGTTGAGACAAAAATAAATCATAAGAAACTTCATATCCTTGTGTGTGAGAAGAATCTACCTAAAATCTATATGGTTTTACCTCTAGTAGAGTTTGATGTAATTTTGGGTATTGATTGGCTTTCTGTTTATCATGCTACTATTGAATGGAGAGATGAAGAGTTTGTTTCAAAATGAATTTCAGTTTGTGTACAAGAATGAACCCTTAAACATGAAAACAAAGGGCCTGTTTAGGTTAATGATGTTCTAGTGGTAAAAGATTATCTTGGTGTTTTTCTTGATGACTTCCCAGGTATAATACTTGATCGTAAGTTGAATTTACATTTTTTACGTAGTTCCGGATGCTATGAAAATTTCAAAACCCCATTATTGAATTGCTCAATTTAATCTTTTAGAGTTAAAGAAGCAATTGTAGGAGTTATATTATAAAGGTTTCATTCAACCTAGCACATCACCATGGGGTTATCCATTCCTATTTATTAAAACTAATTATTGTTCAATGAGAATTTTAATTTACTATAGAGAATTAAATGTCATAATTATGAAGAAAAATAATCATTCTCTTCATATTGATGATTTTTTATTATCTCAAAGTAGCTCAGTATTTTTCGATGATTGAATTGAGGTCGGGGTACCATCTATTGAATGTAATGGTAGAAGAAATTCCAAAGACCATGTTTTGTACTATGTATGACCATTATGTATTTCTAGTTTTTCCTTTTAGGATAACTAATGAACCTACTATATTCATAGATCTTATAAATAAAATTTTCCATGACTTCTTGGATTTTTTGGGTTGTGTTTATTGATGATATTTTGGTATATTGCAAAAGTAAAGAGGAACATGAATTTCTTTTAAGGGTTGTCTTGAAAACTGTAAAAGAAATGAAATTGTGTGGGAAATTCAGAATATGTGAGTTTTGGTTACAATAAATAAAATTCCTTGGTCACATTGTTTGAAAAAACGGCATAATTATTGATCCGAAAAAAAAAATTTATTGTAGAATGGCCAAGACCCCCAAATATAACCGAGATTTGTAGTTCTCTTTGTATAGAAAGTTATTACTGGAGTTTTGTTGAAATGTTTTCCTAGTTATCTTGCCCACAAAGTATGTTAACTTGAAAAGGAGTTATGTTCCTTAGGATAATAGAATTTTAGGATTTTTTTCACGAATTATAAAAAATAAAGGTGAATTCTTCAGTTTTGGTGCTGCCATCAAGAGATGGTGAATTTTTTATCTATAATGATTAATCGTTGAAAGGAATTGGTAATGTATAATGCAAAATGAGTAGTTATTTTCATGTGCTTTACGTTAGTTGAAACCTTATGATTTAAATTACCATTAACATTACTTAGAATTAGATGAAGTTCATTTTGCATTAAAAATTTGGAGGAATCATTAGTATCGAGTAAAATTTGAAATATATACTAACCAAAAAATATTGAAGTATATATTTACTCAGAAATAATTGAACCTAAGATAGAGAAGATGGATGGAATTAATCAAGGAATATGATTTCATGATTTATTACCATCTTGGAATGGAAAATAAAGTGGTCGATGCTTTTAGTTGAAAGAGTAATGATACATTAATTGTGTTACATTTGAAACAATATCCTCTGATTAACAATTTTATGAACATTGACATAGAAGTTTTTGGTGTAGGAAATTCCTCAATTTTGTTCCAGGTGTTAGTGGAACCGTCTATAGAAGACCAAATTAAGTAAGCACAGAAAGAAGACAGTGAGATGTAAAAAAATGTATATTTGGTTCAGAAGGGTATGTTGCCTAATTTTAACATTGATAATGATTTCATTTTGAGGTTTGGGAAGAGATTGTGTGTTCCTAGTGATTCAAAATTGAAGAAATAGTTAATATGTAAAGCTCATAGTTCTCTGTTTTCAGTTCATCCCCAGTGTACTATGATGTACAATGATCATCAAGAGTATTAATGGTTGGATGGAATGAAAAGAGATATTTCAAACATTATTATGAAGTATTTGACTTGTTAATAGATTAATGTAGATTGGTAGTTACTGAAAGGGATGCTTCATCCTTTACCAGTGCTAATCTGTAAATGGGAAAATTTTTACATGGATTTCATCATGGGATTACCAAAGACTTCTCAAGGTAATAATGCAATCTAGTATATTCTTTCCCGATTGACTAAATAATCTCACATCCGTCCTATTTGAGATACTTTGCCATTATATCATATTTCTCGGTTGTATGTTAAAGAGATAGTCATGTTTCATGGGACCAATATCATTCATTGGTTAGATTTTCATATAATAAAATTTTTCATTCCATTATACAGATGACAACATTTGAGGCATTATATGGAATGAAGTGTTGAACACCAGCTTTATTGGGATGAATTAGGTGAATGGAAGTTGATGGGATACGAATTGGTAAAAGTGATGGCAGAAAATGATCAATTGATTCTGAAGTACATGTGAATAGATCAGAGCTGGTAGAAAAGTTAAGCGGATAACCATAGGAAGGATCACTCATTTGAGATAGGTGGTCATTACTTGCTCAATATTTCTCCATGGAAAAGTTTGATGCATTTTGGATAGATGGGAAATATAAGTCTGACGTTCATTGGACCATTTGAAATCAAGGAGAAAGTTGGATCACTTTCGTATATAGTGGAATTCCCTTTATGTTTATCCCAGGTACACAATATATTTCATGCTTCAATGTTAAGAAATTATATTCCATATCCTTCTCATGATTTGATTCCAAGGATAGTTCAGTTGGAAGACAATCAATGTTATGAGGAACAACTAGTCCAGATTCAAGAGCATAGAGATAAGGTGTTATGGAATAGTTTAATTCATCAGGTAATTTTTTAAAAAAAACACATCGTCGAAGAGGCAACATGGGAGTCTAAAAATGTTGTGAGGGATAAATACCCCACATTTATTTGATAAGTGAATAAAATTGCGGGGTTTCAATTTCAAAAAGGGTGGGAGGATGTTATATCCCAGGTAAATAATGAATAAGGAATTTTCATATTTATTAATATTTTTGAATTAAATATTAATTTTACTTAAAGGAAATGTTATGTTCGATGGCGTACTCGATAAAGAACAATGGGTTTCATTGAAATCTTATGTTGCACACAATGGTGAGTTATACCAAAAATTAATATATTAGTATTATTATTTTTAATGGATGTTAGAACATAGCCATTGTGTGGGTGGGAATGAATAGAACTAAATAAATAATATTATACATGTTTTTTAGAGTTTTTTTCATTTATCCAATATAAGTTAGAACCCTAAAATGTAAATGAACCCATTTTTAAACATAAAAATTCTAATATTCTTTAAATGGTTGATTTACTGCTTCTTGATGGTGACCTATTTTAAATCTACTATTTGTAACTTTTATAAGTTCTATTTTACAAAATAATATTATTCATTAATATCGAGATATCAAAATTTACTTCAGATAAAATTTTGGTATTTTTCTGATAATGTTTATTTTTTATTGAATAGTGACAAATAATTCATTTTAATTCAAAACTCCCATTTAATATAATTTATCTATATAGTTATATTGTTATTTTAATTGGTATTTAAAAAATAATTGGATTATGTTTTTACCATTTAATCAAATTTTTGGCATTGGAAATATTTTCACTCTTAAATTCGATATAAAAAAAGGTAAATTTTTTGATAGATATTATATCATTAAAAGACGCTTTCTGTTTTGATAACAGGAATTATATTTAAAGTAACTTCGGCCACTTCATTATTTTCAATTTGAAAAATTAATTCTATATTTTTAATTTGGAGGTCAAAATTTTGTAATTGGGTAACTTTTATTTTTAGACATTATGAATATTTACTTAAGTAAATATTTTAATTACCCTAGTTAAAAGGTAAAGATGTCAAATAAGGGAAACAAATATTATAATAATAATATTAAATTACTGTATCATGTTTTATAATCCTATTGGTTGATATATATCTGACCATGGACATCCGTAGGTCGATTTTGGGACCCCATGGAGCCACATGAGTGTGATAATAAATCTTTATATAAATTAATTTAATGGTAGGACAAAAATAAAATAAACATATATCTTTTAGTAAAGAAATTGTATATTGGGTTATATAGGTGATCTCTTCGACTATTAATATTGATTTTAAATCCAAAAATATTTCTGACATAATTGTTTATTATTTGTAATTTTTAGACATTATATATAGATTCATTTATGACACAATGTTGTTGTATTAATTATTTAATTAATAATGGATTCAAATAAATGATATGATAAATATAAAAATAAATTTATTTCGAACCTATTTATGCATTCCACTAATTTTATATATTAATATGAGTTTTTATATTTTAATTAATGATGGTTTTTTTAATAATCATGTTGTTTTGGGTTTTTTAAAATGTCATGATATTAATAGTATTAAAATTGACATAAAAGAGTTTTTAAATCAATCAATATTTTATTAAATGATAAAATTGTCCTAAAAATATATTAGTTAGCCAAATGAAATATATGATGTTATAAATTTCATTAATGATACATTTTTGGACTCATGAAATTTTGTATTAAATATATTAACTTTATAGTATTAATATATAAGAGGAAATTGTAAAAGTAAAATAAGTTAACAATGGGTTAAATTAAAAAGATAAGGACTAAAAAATATCCATAACATGTCAAATGATTTTTGGATAATTTTATTTATACTTATATATACATCATATTAGAAATAAAAATGTTTTGGACCCTTTGAAACCGAAATAAGTTTATAATAAAATAATACCTTCCAAAATTTTAAAGAGTCCCTCCACTAACTTATAAAAGGACACCACATCTAACCCATTACAAACACCTCTCATGCAACTTGGCTCCTACAAAATCTAGCCCAAGAAGTTCCCAACATCCCTATATTCTTACAAGAAGAATTCCCCAAGGTAGAAGGAAATTCAAGAATTCATTTTGGTTCAAACCAAAGGGAGTTACCCGATTTATAGGTAATGTATTCACTAAGGTTTTTTCTTTTATTTTCCTTATCTAACACCTAAACACTATTTATTATATTATTTTCTAAAAACAGAAGAATACTTAATATACGAGATTATTTATAGGATAAGGATTCTATCTCGGCTTCCACATACCTCAATCTAATGAATTTAGAATATACTATTTCGGTGGACCACGAACTACTACATCACAAAATGATGACTGCTCAATATTATCATACCACATATTTTAGTGGTCGTTATGATGGAACTATATCTATTTGTGATATATTATATATATATATTTAATCTATAATTATTATTTTTTAATTTATATCATACCTTTATGGTTTTTGTAATGGGTAAACGTGATAATTTCAATTTGAGGAAGTTGGGACTACCGCCACCTCAAAGTAATATATCACGTTTATGCCATACATGTAACATATAAATGATGGAGTTATGGAAATTATATAAGATATTATACTGGAATACATATGTATAATTATGTATTCATTCTATTAAATATAAAATAGAAATGATGGTAGCGTTCATGCATACGTACGACTTACCATCTCCCTGAATCGGGCATTTCCTTTCTTATATCCAAATGTTATGTATTGTTAGAAATACATATGTACACTGGATACATATGATATAAATGATATCTAAATCATGAATATAATTCGAGATATGTTGAAATTTTGTCCACATGGAAAACATGTAATTATAAGAAGTCTATTTTGGACTCAAGTACCAAATATCAGTAAAACGATCCTTATTAACTTAAATGATTTAGTAATGTTTTTAACATATTAATAAGTAATATAAAAGGAACAGTAAACATGAAAATTTTTATAAATCATGTATAAATTATCTTTAGTTTATTATTAAAAAGATTAAAGAATGAACGATTCAAGTCGGACACAATGTAAGTGAATTCATCTCAATCTCTTTTTTATAAGGAATATTTTTATTTCTACTGGACTTTATTTTCTATGGTCTATAAATCCCTTTGACCCATAATTTCATTCAAATGTAATATTTTTCTACGTAGCATTTTACTAAACATTTATGGGTATTTTTATTTTTAATGTACCCAGTAACAACGACCATTCTCCAGTCGCGAGCATTATTGGATATTTTTCTTCTAATACAAGTTGTTCTATTTTTAAAAGGAAAATAACTACCATATAATATTTTTATGTATTTTTGTATTGAAAAGGGTTTTGAGAATGGATTGTTTATTGTAATATTTTTAAATGGTATATTGTGATTTTAATTTATAAATTTTATCTTTCCTTTATGTTTTTTTATGTGTCATGAATATGTTTTGGTTCTTGGAAATCGTTTATGTATACGGGTGTTTCCATGATAAACCTATGGTGGGTGAGCAAGAAATAGCTCTCAAATGAATTGGGTAAAATGAAAAAGGTAAACATTAATGTTTCTAATTTGATATTTATGTAATATACTATGATAGGTATTCCAAACATAACTTCATACGTAGCTATAAAGGATACAATGTAAGTATGTCATGGATGCCACATGTTACATTTATGATTTATGATTTATATATGTTATTCAAAACTATTATGATTTCATGAGCTTTGTTAATGATCTTATTCTTTTTTATGTATTGATGGAATAAATTTTTAATTCTTCATTATATAATCTTTACTATTTTTTTTATTCTCATCCATAGTTTTTGAAATGTTTTTTATAGGACTTAAAGATGAATTGAGTCAAGTATGGGATCATTGAAAAGTCATACTGTCTAAAACCTGGAACTAGACATGACTCTTTTTTTTCTATACTTTTTATTTTATGAAAAAATGGTTACTATGTAGAAGAGTCTACATGTAATAATAAAGTTGTTATGTATATTTTAAAAAATATTTTTCTAAATATCTAATCCATAAAAGATCTTCAATGTAAATTATTACCTTAATTCAAGATTAGGTAATGTTAAAGGTTGGGAAGATATAATACTCTTTTGGACCAGTAATGTTTTTGTGATATCTTATAATGAATGTAGGTCATTTCTGAAGTAATATTTATGTATGTAATGTATTGGTCGCTATATGGATATTATTTTATTATATGAATGAGTGGTATTAAATTTTGTTTTTATTTATTTAGGTAATGTTTGAATTGTAATTTAGGAAGATAATAACTATATTAAAAATGAGTTAGAGGGATATTTTGAAAGAATATAATGATGTTAAATGTATAATGAATGCTAATATTTAATAGATATGTTTTTATCAATTTTAGAGGTATATTTATCTTCCAGGAATGGTTGATATGTAATAAATTTATTAAATAATGTAATGTTGTAATAGGTGAAGAAATTAATAAAAGTGTCATGTGAATCATAGTTATCATTAATCCTTGAAACGGTCTAACTAGGAAGTGGTTCTTGAACATGCATAATCAATTTCTTTATTATTAATAGATAAAAAAGAATTGTTTCTTATTGTTGAAACATATTTATAATGAGTTAGTAAAATCATGAAAGTGATGATTTTTTTATTCTATATATATATATATATTTTAGGGATATGTGAGAGATGTATTTATTGTCATAATATTTTATTTATTTTTGTTATATCCTTTGATTCCCCTTTAGATTTATATAATAAAAATACATTATTTTATGTGTCTCTTTTAGATTAATATATAGCTCTCATTCTGATTTTTTTGAGGAATCAGTACAGTTTAGGTATGGTGTGAGGGACAAATCATGCATGAATATAGTAAATATTGATTGTTTTTAACTTTTTGACAAGGGTTTGATATTGGAATAAATTTTATAGGTTTAGAGATGAGTGAAACAATTGGTAGACCACTGTATTGGGATTGACCAATTGTTTGTTAGTGTGGGTTTAGTTTAGGGATTACCCAGTGTATTAGACATTTGATAGAATATTTCATTTAATATTATTTTTCTTGATTTCCTAATACACATTATAGTTGGCCTCTGCAATGTGAGTGCATCTTTTTTTTATCATTGGTCAATTATTAGTATATATCTTATGGAATATTCAATTAAATAATAATGAACTCATGGGATGGTTGTTGATTTTGGATTTCTTTAATAGTATATACAATTTGATTTATGGAATGAATTCGTTGAGATCATGAAATACAAATCTGGAATATAAAAATTGAAAAATAATAACATGTTGTTTTTTCATGAAGGGAAATGATTATATCAAATTTTATGACAAGTCTAATAAACAGTAGGTAAATTTTTTAGTTATTAAATGATTTATTTGAAATTTATTATAAATAACTGATAATAATTAATGACTTTGAGTTAGGATTATTATGTGTTTGTATGAAATATAATTCCATCCAACAAACATTAATATATTTATTAAAAAGATAAAGAAGAAACATAAATATCTTGAACTATTTTAATAGGTCTAAAATAATGTCGGCCTACAGTATTTATATATTCTAGACTAACTGAGGTATAGGAGTGACCCCATATTAGAAAAAATGATGCTACAACTTTCCAAGGGGGGGCCAGCAGGTCGAGAAGTCTACTACCTTATTAACCATAAGAAATGTGTATGTGGGCTTCATGTGATTGCAAGAATATATTTTCCTTTTAGGATATGATATTTGATCACCCATGGGATTAGAATATATCCTTTGATGTCCTTGAGAATAATGGAAGAGTTCATTTAGAATCTATCCACTAATAGACTGTGGGTGAGGCACAACTCCAGCCACATAAGCAATATTGAGGCCTCCACTATAATGGGGTTCCCTTGACCACAAAACAAGCTAGAATTTAGAGAAACTAAGATCATAAATTCACGCACAATCCCTCCTCCGTGAATAAAAACTATTTTCCATAATCCATCAACATTAAGTTAGAGCCCCTTTTCTTGAGGATGACGATGAACCAAATTTACCATCCCCATTGTATTGTGATATGTCAGTGTTGGTCTTATATCAATCATTAGAAAACTAAATCTATGAAAAAGCTCCCATTTTTTGATCAGACAGATGAGCTATGAACTCATGAACCACACCATATCCATCAGAGATATACATAAAACTGATGAACCTTAATAATGCACTATATTATGAGAATTAAGAATTCCTCATCAAAAAACAATCAAAAATAGATCCCCTTGCTTATTCTCATAGATAGTATACTCAGTTTTGTGGGACTATTCGCCATGTATGTCATCTCCAGAAATAACTTTCAACTCTCTTCCATTGAAAATATTAATGCTTTGGTTAATAATATAAGCACATTCACCATCTAGGATTGTGTGGAGGGCTGACTCCTCTTTATCATTGTTACAACATGCACATCTTGAAACCATGATGACTGCATTACATTGTACCACCTCATCTATGGATTGTACATGGTTATAAATACACCATATAATAAACATACACTTTTTATGAATCTCATTACACTATATAATATCTCCCCAAGAATCGTGGATAAAGGAAGTGTAAAGAGTCCAATTATATCCCCTCTTAGAGAACAATTTGGACAAGGATACTATGAAAATAAGTATGTCTAGTTCAGAACTAATCTTCATATTTTTGAAGGCCTCACTCTATTGGGGATCTAGAACTTCATTAATGGATGAGGGAAATCTTCTAGTTTATTTGGGGTAAATGTTAGGTACCGACACTTGGGGAAACCTAGTGCCCTCCCGACCCAGTTCTCTGTCAAGAAATTAATAATATTATACAATAAATTACATCTTCAATGATTGTAAATAAATGTAATATAATAGTGAATCAGGTTTCAAGTCTTAGATCTATCCCACCCAAAATAGTTGATTATGTCTCATATTTCATTACCATTGAAACATTCCCACAGGGATTTTTTCATCATATATTCCCATGCATGATTAGATTGACCTAAATTCATAGTCATAGAAATCATTACATGATGAATTACTCCATCCTCCATGTCCCATGATATACACTCCAAGGAGGCCCAAAACAACCATCCATCACCTTTGGTATCCCATATAAAACTCATAATAATTCAATCACGGTTATTGAAGTTGGTCTTGTGGTTTTAATAACTGATTAGAAGCATGGTAATTTTTGTATGCACACTATTGACCAGAGTGATACACCCACAAACCCTATCATTTTAATTGTTTGACACATGGAATGATAGGTGCAGTTGATTCTATTTATAGGTATTTTCCCTTACTATGGTTTTATAAAATATTATACATTATGTTTTAAGATTTTATACTCACCACTACCAATGATAGGTAGGCAGATGATGCCTATAAGTTTGGGGATCCCAATGTTTTCCACAACATTTAGGTTTGTGAGGGAATGTACATTTATCAAATCTATATTCCACACTCAACTGTAGATATAAAAATTTTATTGGGTTTATCCAATCTATGATGGATTTAGTTAGGTTATTTTTCTACATCGGTTATGACACTCTCATATAACAATCTATTTGTGTTCCTTCAATTGTTTCCAATGTTAATAATGCATTATTTTATTTTATATATTGTGAATATGTTTTCCTATAGTTTTAAAAGTGTGGGATATGGTCTTTAATGTATAGGTTATGATAAAAATGCAATAAATGTTTTTGGGCAAAATAATTCTTTATAAATTTGATGCTTTTAAAGAGCTTGTGATGAGTCTCATGGGATATAATATGTGATGACATATATATGTGATATATTGTGCTCAGTGTTGGATAACAAATGAAATGTATTATATCAAAAGATGTTTGGTGTTAATGAATTATAGTGAAAACAAATTGTAGATATAAGTAAAGGGTGACTTTATTATATATATTATACTGATATTAAATGACTTACATCCATGTGTTACATATTGAGAGAGTTTTTTTTTTGAGGACCAGATATAGTTTCAAATGAATAGTTAAATATTTGGGTTCATTTGATAATTGATTTTCCTTAGTATTATTATTTCACAATATTATGACATTTTTCATGGAGGATCCTACA
The DNA here is from genome assembly GCA_963277665.1 of Viscum album. Lineage (NCBI taxonomy): Eukaryota > Viridiplantae > Streptophyta > Magnoliopsida > Santalales > Viscaceae > Viscum > Viscum album. The sequence goes on along the minus strand of OY728140.1, from coordinate 1,015,796,833 downwards.
ATGAATACATGTATTATCACCCCACATATAAATATATACTATTATTTTCGGACTATCACATTTGGCTAGTGTTTGAACTAGGTTTTACTATCTCATTGAGTAATTGGAGTTGTTTCATCTATAACTATGCTTCGTTTTGGTACTTTCAATTATATTTAATTTATTATGACATTTCATTCATGTATTGATATGTTGTGTTGTAGTATATGAGGGTGTTTATTAGTGGATAAAATCTTGTATAACATTCCAGAAATTTATACATTTAGGGGTATGTCACCCAAATTTATGAATTTAAACTCTCAATTCAATTCATAATCCAATATCCAATTTGTGGGATGATATGAGAGTCTCACCTGTGTTCAATACTATCATTAGAGGGTATTAGTGGATGAGTGGAAATTATGAAATTTGATACAATTTTCCACCTTAAAAACAAAAAAAATCTTTTACATAGACTTATAATAAACCAATTTATTTTGAATATGAATGATGTCATGATATTGTTTTTATGTAACCCCCTAATAGGAGTTTTGTTTTTTCTTTCAATAGTTTAACAAAAAGTGAATTGTCTTATTTTTAATGGTATATGTAGATTATTTAATAAAAACTATATTACCCATAATCTTATTAAAACACTATCATTAATTCATGAGATCCTTTTTTTTATATTGTTAGCTATTTTGGATTATCCTAGAGAAATGGAAAAATGGATTTGCACATTTTATATGAGAACAAAATATTTTAAATAATATTTAATTCCCTATAACTATAATGGTTTAGTGTCCATGAAGACTACAAACATAGTATAATTATTTTGTTTCTAATTTTCAAATGCCTCCAATAATTTTATTCTCCCATGGAAACCCTTCGAGACTCAAATTACTTAATACCATTATTAATAACTTTTGAAAATGGAAAAATAAAATTACTTGAACTATGATTCCCAGTATGGGTACACCTGAGGTAGACATAAAAAAATAATCATATGTTATTATAAGATAAAAATTAAGAGATGATATCCTAGGAAAAAAATATGAAATTTATATCCAATTAGTCATATGTAATAAATCATGACTCTCTAAAAATTACAGTTTAAAAAAGAATAATTGAGTCATAAGAGTGTTGAATCTTCAATAATCATTCCCGATACAAGTGATCATATTATAAACATAATAAAATTTCAAATGAAATTTTGGAACAATCATATACATAGAAAATAATTTAATTATACAAATATAACATTAATGGTCATCACAAATTAGTGGATATAATCCCACATTGGATTGGGTTCACATAACATTTCATTTTAATTCATTATTTGATAGATTCCAATACTGGACTATGCTCAGTCTCCATTCTCATTATTGTTATATCATGATATATAAATATTTACCCAAATAATTAGTGGGATATATAATGTAACACTCCATGGTTTTGGAAAAAAATATTGAATTCATGAATCACTGAGTCCCTAAAATAAAACCCATTTTATAGTTTAGTCATTAATCACAACTTTGCCTCTATAATGTATGGAATTTCAAAAAATGGTCATCTAGAGTTTTGATTAGTAAGTCATTTGGAGTCTTATAACTAAAAATGGATTTTGGTGAATAGTTTCATACCTTTATGAATTATAATATGAATAGTGATATAACCCTTATGAATAGTAAATAATGGTATTATTTTATTATCTTAAGATAATATGATAATGAGATCCTAATAAATTTTTCAAAGTGATAAAAATGTATTATATAATTACAATTTTTAATTATTGAATTAACTATGATGTTATTTAAAAATTATTTTTACCATATTTAAAAATAATTTTTAAAAAATGGAGTTATTTTTTTTAATTCTACAGGTCGAAAAATAGTAGTGGGGAATTTGTGAGATTTTCCCAAAATTCATTAAATTTTTATGAAGAGTGAAACATTGTAAAATAGCTTATATAAAACTTATTTGTTAAATACCCTACTTGGGAAATCATGAGTTATGCAAGGACACTTAGATCAAAATCACATGAACTTATTACTATTAGGGGTCAAATGAAACAACACTATAGGTTGTCTTGAAGAAAATAATAAAATAATGAGTAACATGTTCTAAATTCACTCCTATCATCCACTATAAAAAAACCCTCATCACTCTCTCTTCTCTTGAAACATCTAATCCTTGAAGATCCTAAACAACCTACCCAAATACCCTTCCCTAGTCATTCCCCACTTCCAATAAGAACCCAGTGATTCCCAAAGACCAAAACCCTTCCATTAATGAGGTTCTCAAGGAGTCTATGTGAAGAGGTAAAGAACCTTTCTTTTTCATTTAGTTTCATATAAATTTATCTTCTTTTGTTATCATCTCCTCACATCCTCTATCCAAATGTCCATGATAAATATATTATCTTCTATATATTTTAATTTTATCACATTACTGTAAGGACCATAATCAATATCCTTACTCTCTCTCTCTTTTATTTTATAAACGAAATCATCCTCTGTGAAGTTGGAATTTACAACCATTGTGCACGACAAATATTCATTCATATATTTATCCTTCATTACATTTCATGATATCATTTATAAGGGTGAACCAGACTATAATATATGTATTATAACCTAATTAATATTTAATAATTGGTATATTTACTAGATTTAAAATCATATGGCTGAAATAATTCATAACAATCCAAATACCGCCAAATAATCTATTTGGTTGTCATTAATATTTAATGTAATGATTCATCCTAAATTAATGTAAAACAATGATATAAATGACCATAAAAGCATTTGGATGTTCCTAAATAATATAAAATATAATATCTAAATATTTACATCCATTTCACATGTACTCCTTTACATAGAAACAAGTGAACCGATTATTAAAATCAAGAAAACAGACATTTTGGACCAACAAAATTATATCTTATAACTAATAAATAAAGACAAAATGGACTTAATGAAAACATGAATAACTAAATACATATATAATAGTTTAAGAATTATATTATTAATAATTCATATTTCCTATTCCAGGACCTTATTATCAAGATCAAAACACATTCGTACATTGGGTAAGGGTTTTCCCACACAAAACAATATAATCATTTGGGTTACTTTTATTGCCTAATTACCTAAATGAATATATTTTCTATTATTATGAACTCATCATAAATTCTGTTTGAGTGTCCTAAATATGTTTATCAACCATAATCCTTATTTATTTTATGGGGTGATACATGTTTTAAAAGGAAAATTAAAAATTATATCCGAAATATAATACTTATTCGAGGGAATTTCTAAAATTCATACCTATTTTAAAAATAACTCTATAATAATTTTTTTACAAAAATTACATATATAAAATCACTCATGTTTTCATGGAGATACTTTATTACTTTATTTCTGGTTTTAAACAAATACTATTCCAAAGTACCACATCTTTTCAAAATAAAAGTGTATTTATCTCAAAAATTACAAGAAGTTTTTATAAGAGCATATTTTTCTATTTCAACACTTTAATTATTCTAGTTATTATTGGGATTGATCATTTATGATATCATCAAATTATTTGGTTTATGGCTAGTGTTTTTGTGGATGTGCTATCCTAAAACCATTCACCAATTTACTATGAATGATTAGTGCTAAATTTTAATGTCTAGAGAATGTAATTTACATTTAATATGCCAGTTTAAATATGAATGTATATATTGTTTATGATTATCCCCACTCATACGAGAAATGCATTGTAAATATTATATGACGGTTGAGGCCTACCATATCCCTTTAATGCATCGGTAGGCCTCATCATACAATTAGATGTGGACTTGGCTGAGGCCTTTACCAATTTTATATATGGTTTTGGCCGAGGCCTTAATAATTTTTAGACATCTTGGTCAAGGCCTTGATGGTATGATTCAGAATGTCTAGCATATTGACCTGGCTGATTTTGAAGCTAGCAATTGAATATTCATGTGGTAATTTGACTAGTAGAATACCCATGATTATATTTTATTATGGCAGTATTTAATGATCTCCTATTACTTACAAAATGTGTTCAAGTTTATTAATTATAAAGGAATGTGTTTCAAATATTCACCATGAAGAATGTTTATGTATATGATAACTTTCCCTATATTTTGTAATCTTATTGTGCATTTTATATCACTATTTTCTTATGTTTTATTTTCACAGGATATGAAGAAGTAAGTTATTAGTGACTTGTAGGCATAATCTCTAGGGCTTAATTGTTTCCAATGGAATAAATTAGTGTTGAATTTCCTTTCATCATGCAGTGTTGAACTTATATATATATCATCATTCCAAATTCTACTAATGTACTCTGTACTTGGGGATTGATATTCCTTGTTTATATGTCAATGTAATAAAATAAGGCACTGGCGCCAGGGAACTAATGTTAAGTCCTTACTTTGGGAATCAGAGAAATTTTAGTAGAAAAACTAGAATATAGATTTATAAAATGTAGATTATGGAATAAATCCCTATGATATTATTTGAGGATAACAATACCAGAATATCATAGTATTTTGGTAAGGAATTGATTATGTTGATCATTCTACAAAATAAATCCCTATTTAGGTACTATATGTGGATTTGGTACTAGAGAAGATGTTCCTAAGGGTGAAATCTATGACAAGGAGTTTCAGGTTTAACCTGGGGTATCCTGGTACATGACATCGGGCCCTACTGCGCACATGGATTGACACTCCTAGTGGATATTATTAGGATAATTCAAAATTTCATTCCAATCCATTATGAAGGATTGAAATGTAAATGTTTCCTCAATGAAGCCATTTTTCTCTTTTTGGGGTTATCCATGCATCAGATTTATGTATACCCTAAGTAAATTTCTATGTTAAGAACATACATTATGATTTATAACCTAATCTAGTGTATGCCATTATCTAGAAATTGCGCCAGTGGATGAAATGGAAACTGAATGAACCCATGTATCCCGTGTTGGGATTGCCCTCGGATGCAAGATAATGATATTGGATCTAAATATGTAACTATGATAGAGAAACTTATAACTATACTAAGACAAATTACTAAGTTTATGAATAATAACCTTACACATTTGGAGCATCTAGATCCACCACATGGAGGATATTTGTTATATCTCTTTATACGCGAATAACATTAATCATTTAATGGGACTACAATCCCATTTGTATCTGAGCAGTGGATAAGTTCCATATAAAAAATATTTATCACTATGCGACGTAACTGAAGAGTGAAGGTCATCATGGATTTTTATTGTCTATAAGAAGATACAGATCAATGGTGGCTTTTAATTCAAAAAAAGGAGAAGGAAGAGATAGAAGAGATGGAATGGATTGATTTTAGGGAAATATTCTAAGAGAAACAATTTCCTCATAAACAACGAGAAAATATGGAAAGGGAGTTTCTAAATTTGAAGGAAATTGAAGAGTACAATGTTGAAAAGTAGGAAGCTAACATCACAAGGTTATAAATGATTGATTTGTACTACATAAGAAATATGAGGAGCAAGATGGATTGACTCATTAATGGCCTAATGAAATTCCTATAACGGGGATTGGTATCCTAATGTTTTTCATCATATGAGTATATTGTTTCATGTGATATAAAGAAAAAAAATAATTTTTTATGTATTTTGACTTTAAGGGAAGGAAAGAGAAGGAATACGGTTTCTAAAAACTCTGGAAATTGTAGTAAGGAAATGATGAATAAGCGAAGAGTTGAATTTATACCATATAATAATTGTGGAAGGAAACACACCGGTTTCTATTTAAATATTAAGGGAGTATGCTACAAATGTGGATAGAAATTCCATCATGCTGGTGATTTTAAGGGGAAGAAAAATGAAATTAATTTTCAAAGCTATAATTGATTGGAGATTGTACTCTATACTAATTACTGTCCAATGCATCAAGGAAACATGTCACCGAAAAGCCTAAGGGATCAAGGACAAGGTTATGAAATCACTACTACTGATATTGAAGTTCCTAATGATGTGGTGGCATGTAATTCAATAATTTACTCAAACACATCAAAAGATTTATTTTATTATGTTTCATCTCATTGTTTCATATCATCCTTGTTTCCCAAGAATATTCAATATTTCCCATTTTATTTAATTCGGGAGTTGTCAGTCAGAACATCTAAGGGAAGTATCATTCCGACAATGTTGTGTTAGACAGTCCCCATTATGGAGAATAAACGTTCATTATCTTCTAATTTTATTGTCATAACTGTGATTGGATTTTATATAATCCTTGGTAGGGATTGGCTTCTGAACCACGATGTGAAATTTTTTTTCATGAAGAAGGAGGTTGAAATTTATGAGTATGATGTGGAATTACATATCATTACTGCAGAAACTTCATTATATAATTCCCATCTAGTTCCACACCAAGTATATCTACTGAATTCCTCCATTGGGTAGCAATGGAATAAAATAACTATGTTTGAGGAGTACAATTTACAGATAGAGTACATACCTATTGTGCTATAATATGTTGACGTCTTTCGAGAGGGCTTACCTGGACATCCTCCAGAGTAGGAAAATGAGTATTCCATTGACTCAATTCCTGGTTCAAGGATGACATAAATGACCCCTTATAGAATGGCCACTACGAAGTTAGTGTAACTAATGAAACAACTTGAGGAATTGAGTGATAAATGATTTATTCCCCCTATTTTTTCCATGGGGATCCCAAGTTTTTTTGTTAAGATGAACGATGGTTCTATGAGATTGTGCATTTACTAAAAATAGATCAATGTTATAATAATAAAGACCAATTATCCATTACGTCTCAATGATGATTTGTTTTATCAACTTCATGGAGCTCAATATTTTCCAAATATTGACCATCGATTTGGATATCATCAGTTTCTTGTGAGGAAAGATTACATTCCAAAAAAAAACATTTCGAACCCAGTACAGGCATTACGAGTTTAGAGCGATTCCTTTTGGACTAACTAATAAACCATATGTTTTTATGGATCTAATGAATATAGTTGTAATGGAATATATGGATGACATATTTCTGGTATTTTTTAATGATATAACGGTATTCCCTAAAAGCTATAAAGACCATGAAAATCAGCTACTCAATATTCTGAAGATTCTTAGAAGAAATGAATTTTATGGGAAGTACAACAAGTGTGAATTTTGGTTTTAATCATTTTTCTTTCTAGGACACATAATCTCTATGGATGTAATATCTATAGATCATGTGAAGGAAAAGGATGTGAAATAATTGCCTACTTCAATGAACATAAATGTGGTATGTAGTTTTACTAGTTTAGCAGGTAATTATCAGTGTTTCATTCAGAACATTGCATGGTTTTCCAACCCAATGTCCTATATTACATGTAAAGGGGTTATTATCATATAGAAAAAGCAATGTGAGGACCATTTCGAATAATTGAAGAAGAGATTATTGAATGATCTTATTCAAACCCTATTAACGGGGAATGATGGGTTTGTGATATTTATTGATGCATCAAAGAAAGGACTTGGGTGTGTCCTTTTACAGAATGATAGAATTATTCACCATTCATCAAGTCAGTTAAAAATTCATGAAAAACACTTCCCCAATAATTATCCTGAGTTAGAATTGGTAATATTTTCTCTAAATATATGGAGACATTATCTCAATGGTGAGAATATGTAATATGTATATGGATCACAAGAGCCTGACATATATCTTTTATCTGAACGAACTCAACATTATGAAAAGTCGAAGGCTCAAACTAATAAAGTATTACGACTATACCACACACTTCCACCGAGGAAAGGCAGAAATGGTGGATGATGCATTGAGCAAGAAGGATCATGGAGTTCTCAACAAAATACGAATTGACAACGATCCTTTGTACATGGATTTGGTAAGGATATATATGGGAATTATAAAAAATGGTGAGAAATAAATACTATTTCAATTGGTTTCCCAAACAAAATTATGAGAAATAATTAATGCTTCTCAACCTAATGAATTGAACCTACAAAGGAGATTTATTGATGTGTGATATGGGAAGTTGACTAAATTTATGTGTGAAGATGGTGTTCTGAAAATTGGGATGTGTCTTTGTGTTCCAGCTATACCCGAGATAAAAAAGGGGCTATTGGATGATTCACATAGTTCAAATTTTTCCATACATCCAAGTAGAACTATGATGTATAAAGATTTAATGGAATATTTCTTAGTGGAAAACATGAAGAGGGAAATTGAGGATTTTGTATCAACATGTTTAGTCTGTCAACAAATAATGGCTGAAAGGAAACATTCAAACTGATTCATGTAACCACAACCTATTCATACCTGGAAATTGGTTGACATCACCATGGATTTATTTTAATTTTATTACCCACAACTCCATGGAAGAATGATGTGATATGGATAATTGTGGATCGACATAATAAATCTGCCATTTTCTCATAATAGGGGAGGATTTTCTAATAGAGCACCGAAAAAGACTCCATATCAATGAGGTTATGAGACTTCTTGGAGAACCTCTCTCAATTGTGTCTGATCATGACCCATAATTTACTTCAAATGTTTGGAAAAGAATTGAAAAATATTTGGAAACTGTGCTTCAATTGAGTACTTCTTTCTAACCACGAACTAATGGGAAATCAGAGAAGACAATCTAAACCTTAACAGACACGTTGAGATCATGTTTACTTGAAATTAAAGATAAGTGGGATCAATAATTAATTTATTGGATTTTTCCACCAATAATAGATTCCATTCTAGTATTCAAATGGTTCCACATAAAGCATTATTCGAAAATAGATATCGTACACCAACTTGTTGGGATAAAGTTGGAGATAGGAAGTTTTCGGGCCTTGGGATTTTGGAGGAATCAACAGTGAAGGTAAAGACTATTCAAGGTCATATCAAAGCATTTATAATCAGAGAAAAGATCTATGTTGATAATCGAAGGATGTTTCTGGAATTTCATGTGGAACATCATATTTTCTTAAAATTATATTAAGGGAAGGGAATTATAAGACATGGAAGGAAAGGTATATTGATACCTTGGAATGTTGGGCCTTTTGAAATTCTGGAGTGAATTGGAGTAGTTGAATATCATTGGAAAAGCCACCTAGGTTTTCCAATGTACACAATGGGTTAAATGACTCATTGATGAGAACGTACATGCCAAATCCAGCGCATGTCTTCACTTCTAAAGGTATAGAGTAGGAAACAGACCTATGTTAGTATGATGAGACTATCTAAATTTTGGACACTAAAAAACAAGTGTTGAGTAATTTTATTAATCATCTGTTAATGTTACATTGGAGAAATCAATAAATCAAAGAGGCATCATGGGAGCATGTGTAGTTTATTTCGAATAAATACCCAAATTTTTTTTTCTGAGGTAACATTTTGTGAATTTTGAGGATGAAATTTTTGTAAGGAGGGGTGAATGTAACACCCCATAGTATTGGAAATAATTATTCAAGGATTGAAACACTGAGTCCCAACAAAACAACACATTTAATAATCTAACCATCAAACACGACATTGCATCTACTATATTTTGAAATTTGAAGAATGGTCATATAGAGTTGGTATAAGTGTGTCATTTAGAGTATGATAGAACAAACATGAATTTTGGTGAATATTAACATACCCTTTTGAATAGTAATATGAATAGTAATATGAACCTTATGAATAGTAAATAATGATCCTATTTTATTTTCATAAGGTAATAAGATAATGAGATGTTATGTAATTTTACAATATATAATATTATTTTTGAAAAAGGGATTTAATTTTTTAACTCCACTAGTCAAAAAATGATTTGGGTGAATTTTTGAGATTTTTCTAAAATTCATGAATTATTGATCAATAATTAAATACGGTAAAATATAGTATATACAAACTATCACATAAGTACATTATTTATGACATAATGACTGAATGAACGCCACAATTTTGGAAATAAAATGAACTTATTACTATTAGGGGTCACATGAAACAACACTATTGATTTTATTGAGGGAAAAAATAAAATAATGAATAAGATATTCTAAATTCACTCCTCTCCTCCACTATAAAAAAACCCATCACTCCCTGTCCTCTACACTCCTCTAAGCCTGAATACTCTTCAATGTTATTCCTAATTAACCTTCCCTAGTCAGTCCCCACATACAATAAGCTCTTGATCATTCCAAAATTCCACAAACCCTTCCCTAAGCAGATTCTCAAGGAGGTTATTTCAAGAGGTAAAGCTCCTTTTTTCATTAGTTTCATTTAAATTTATCTTCTATTCTTATCCTCTCCTCACGTCTTATATCCAAAATGACTATGATAAATCTAGTATCATATATATTAAGTAATTACATAATTTTATTGGAAGAAACATCCTCAATATCCTTACACACTCACATTTATATTATAAAAGAAATCATTGTCCGTGAGGTACCAATTTACAGCCTTTGTCGATGACACAATTTTTTTCTTTAACTTATCCTTCCATAACTTTCATGAAATCCTTTTTGATAGTTTAAAAATCCTACATTATATGTATTATGACGTAATTAGTATTTAGGAACCAGTATATGTACATGATATTAAATCATATGTCCAAAATAGTTCATAATTATCCAAATACTGCCAAATAATCGAAGTGGTTTTCATTAATATTTCATCTAATGATTCATCCCCAATTCATTTATCAAAATGATATAAATTAAAATTAACAATTTATATTTTTTAAAAAAATATGGAAGTTAAATTATGGAGATTTACATCCATTCCACATGAACTCCATTACATAGAAACAATTGAACCGATTTTGAAAATCAAAATAACGAACACTCCAGAACAACAAAATTCAGTATTAAATGTAATAAATAAGGACATAATGGCCTTAATAAAAACATTATAAAATAAAAACATGTATAAAATGTACTGAATTAAGTTATTACTAACTGAAATTTAATATTAAAGGACCATAAGTTCAAGATCGATACACATTCAGACTTAAGGAAAGTGTTTTTTCACATGAACCTCCATTTTCATTCAGGTTACTTTTATTGTCTAATTACCTAAATTTAATTCATATTAATTATAATTTACTCCTATTTAATTCTTTTTGAGTGTTCTATGTATTTATACCAACCATAATCCTTTCTTATTTTATGCGGTGAGACATTTTTTAAATGGAAGATTCATAATTATTTACGATATACTACCACGATTCAAGGGAATATCTCAAATTCGTAACTATTTTAAAAGGAACTATATAATATGTTTCTAGAAACCATTAACATTATAGAATCATTTATTTTATTATGAAAATAACACCTTTCATAATTTCTAGTTTAATTAAAATTCTTTTCCAAAATAACTCTTCTTTTCAAAATAAAATAGCATTTATCTCAATAATTACATGATGATTATATACGAGTATTTTTGTATCTTTCAAAAGACTTGTTGATTATTAATATTATTAGGATTGATATTTTATGAAATCACCTATTTTTATGGTTTATGACTAGTTTTATTTTTGATGATTAATAATAAAACCATGCACTAATTTACTTTAATTGGTTAGTGTTTAAGATTAATGTTCATGGAAAATTATTTAAATTTCATATTTTAGTTTCATTATGAATGTATATGTTATTTATATTTATCCCCACTCATATGAAGAAATCATTAAAATTATTATGTGATGTTTGGGGCCCAATATATCCCCTCTATGCATCATTAGGACTCATGAGAGAATTAGACGTGGACTTGGCTGAGGCCTTTCCCATTTGTAGATATGGTTTTCACAAAGGCCTTAATCATTTTCAGACGTCTTGGTAGAGGGCTTGACGGTATGATTCTAAATGTGAGGAAAATTAGCATACATCATTATGAATCTATTAATTGAATATTCATGTGGATATTTGTGTAGTAGAATACTAATGATTATGTTTTATTATGGAATTATTTAATCAAATCATAGTCCTTCCATATTGTGTCCAAGATTATTAATTGTAAAGGCATGTGTTTCAATTATTCACTATGCATAGTATTTATGTTTATTATATCTTCTACTATATTTGTTAATATTATCGATCCTTTGACCTTACCCCTTTCTTGTTTTTTATTTTCCGAAGATATGAAGAAGTAAGTTACATTTTACTTGGAGTCATTATCTAGATGGCTTGGATGTTTCTAATGGAATAAATTATATTTTTATTTCCTTTCATGATGCAATTTTTAACTTATAAATGTATCTTTTTTCCCAAATCTACTAAATTACTCTATCTTTTGGGATGTTATTCCTTGTTTATATTCCAATGTAATGTAATAAGGCACTAACTCTAGGAAACTGGGTTCGGGTCCTTACATATAATTCCAAGAACAACAATTTAATAGTGAAAATCATATATATATATATATATATATATTCCATATGTTTCAAATAATTTTCATTAATTCTTCATATTATGATATTATCATGGGAAGTAAAAGTGTTTCAGGAAAATATCCTTTAAATAAAATCATCATAATTAATATATATATAAAACTGAATGATGTAATATGATAATGTCCCCAATGATAAATAACCATGCTAATGGGATGTTGAAAACATGACAAATAATTTTATAAAGGAATTATATTTATGATTTAAAATACAATGAGAAACAACGTTTTCTTTTTTAAACATTTAAAATCCAAAAATTCCTAAAAATTTAAAATATGTTTTTCATTATAAATCCAATATATCATATAATTGATTCTTTATAATGGAGAATATACATATTGTTTGGAACATGTAAGAACCCAGCTCATATTCTTGAGGTACGGGTTTCTTCTTTTCATTTTCCTCTTACGTATTTTTGAGAAAATAATGAAAATGGAGGAAAATTAAAAATTTAGTGGGTACATGCCATGAACATTTCCATACATCATGTACTTCGGCTATATGGGATGAGTACACAGGGTGTGTAGGCCTGTCGGTGATAATGGGTGTAAAACCTGACTACACGGTTTGTACATGGTAATTAAACGCCATGTAATCAGTAGGCAGGTGAATAATAAGGCGGTGGGAGTATCCTCTATGTGAGGGAAATTACACGCCATGTATTCAGAAATACACATCATGTACTCATGTCGATCAGAGTAGATTGAGGTAGGTGGTCTGGTGTTTAATTCCAACTGTTGACAATGCCCCAATTTCTCGGCGGTGGATGAGATCGTTTCCCAATGCCCCAATTTTTAGCAAATGAAAGCTGAGAATCAGGTTCTAGCAGGCTTGGAACAACCACTTGAGGTACCAGAATTGAAGAGGGATGGTATCTCAATGTAATTTGTGATGGGATTACCACTCACGTCTAGGGTCCAAGATTGTATCTAGGTGATCATTGAACGACTCACAATGTTGGCTCACTTCCAACCTATTCTGGAGTAGGGATTGGTAGAGGGATTGGTACCCATCATTGTCCATGAGATATTATGGATAATTGGGTTGCCTTATATGATCATATTAGGTAGTGACTCTTTCTTCACATCCTAGTTGTGGAAGGGATTAAAATAGGTGTTCAAGAATCATCTACGCATGAGCACAACATTTAACCCACAGACAGATGGTAGACAGAGTAGACCATACAGACCATGGAGGACAAGCTTCTTGATTACACCCTTGATTTTTTCGGAGTTTGGAGGACCACATACCACTAGTGGAATTTTCATACAACAATATATATCACTCCACCATTGTCATGGAAACATTCATGTCTTTTTTTGAGGGACCTTGAGGATCACCTGTATGCTGGAAAGACCTAGGGGAGTCAACACTCATGGGTCTAGAGTTGGTATGGGCTACCAATGAAAAGGTTCTTATCATCTTGGAGCGGATGAGGGCTACACATAGATGGAATAAATAATATTTTGATATGATATAGAGGCCATTTGATTTTGAGGAGGGGGACTATGTTTTGCTCCAGGTCTCACCCCGAGGAGGATTGCAGATATTTGGCTTGGGATGGAAGTTATCTCTGAGGTTCAACAAACCATTGTAGATTTTGAGCAGAGATGGTGAGGTGGTGTAACACCTACATAATCCCCCATCAATTCATCGGGTGCACAATGATTTTCATGTTTCATAGCTGAGAAGGTACATGCATGATCCATTTCATGTAATCGATTGCGGTGAGTTGTACATTGACGATGGGACGACATTTGAAAAGTTCCCAGTGGAGATAGAGGATTGACATGAGCGGTTCATTAATTGGTAGTCGATTCATCTGGTGTGCATTTGATGATAGTATGAGAATCACTTTGATGGAACATAGGAGGTGGGTTATGATATTCATGCTCAGTACCCACATTTTTTCATTTATCTTTTTTGTGTCTTATACTGAAGTGATGCTCTAAAGGTGGGGAAATGTAATGTCCTATAAATTCAATGTAATTTTTATTAAAAAAGTTAAATCTGATTATTTTGAGATCAAACACTTTGAAGGCACATGATTCCACGGCCCGATGAGCCTGTAATTGAAAATATAACATTTTTATATTCATTTATATAAAAATTAAAGAGGGTTTTTATAACATTAAATACATTGCTAAGATAAAATATATGAGAAAATTGTTTAACATAGAGCATCCAATTCATCTAGAAAAGACTTAAATTTGATCAGTGAGGGTTAACCAGAAAATATAATTTTCATATTTTCAGAAGAGAAATATTATAAATTAACAATTTATGTAATTTTATTTTCATCACCATTTAACAGTGGCATGCCAGAATTGTGGTATTTTGATGAGGTTGAGACGAACTAGCTTAATTATACAATTTACCTAATGAAAAATGGATGTGATGTTTGAATAATGAACCAATGAAAGAACGTAGTGACAAATCATAATAGAAACAATGTGCCATTTTTCATTATTAATGAGATAATAGGTTTGATATTCATATTGTAGAATTTCTCTTACAGATGATGAATGTTTTTCTCTACAATGAAATTCATTGGTGAATCGATATTGATCTTAGAACACCTCAATGAATGGGTCCGATGTTTGATTAACACCAATGGATTCAAATATATAACATTGATTCCCATTTCTAGATTGCTCTAGTTATGAACTCGCTCATAGGTAGGGTTCTTTAGATTTTAATTCCTTTTCCACATTTTTCATTATAAAATGAAGAATGCAGATCAACCCCAAAGGAGGTTTATCCGCCGATCACTAGTTATTGAGGGAGGGTTTCTTTTTCTTGTCATTTATATAACGAGATTAATTATTAGTTTGATAGAACTTCAATCCTAAACCTCCCCATGTTTAAAATCTAACGTGGATGGAGAGGACCAACACAAAAAGGCATGAGCTCCTCTTCCTTGTGCGTTCTTCATGGCCAACCATCGAGATGGCAGCACGAATGTTATAAGGTATTAGAAGGGAAGGAAAAACCCCTTGGAGGACAGAGGCACAAATGGCATGCTTGGTTGCGGCACACCATGATGATGCACCGGGGGTGGCAGCCACAGCAGGCTAAGGCCGCAGCCAAGTAGCTAGAGACGTCGACAATGGTCAGCAGTTTGCAAACAGGGGACATGACCCCATGGCCACATCGGTGGGTGGGCCATGGTTCTCCACTGGCAAACCATCTAGAAACCATGTGTGGGGAAAGAAACATGGAAATCTTAGCATGTTGTCTCATGAAGAACCTGAATCCATTAGGTGTCAGGGCTGAGGGAGGTCAGCTCGCCCGTTGCCGGTTGGAGCACTATCTATCCTATGAAAAAATCAAAGTTGTCCCACTTCTATGGACTAGAACAACAATATAAAACCATTCTGATGAGTGTCCAATGATCAGAACTTACTGGCCGACCTGTTGCGGGCTGGGCCAGATGAGACCAGTTCACCGGGAAATATGGTGGGCTAGACCCCCAGTAGAACCAAGATGTGTCCAGGAAGGCCCAATGTGCCTGGCCCACTGTCCAGACCGGGCCAGGCTGGCCCAAACCTGAAAAATGTTGGGTCGGGTCAATAGAACCAAACAAGGGCATGTCGTGCCCCAATACCGGGTTTGTCGGGTCAATCTAACTGGGTAGGACCGAGCCTAAACAAAACGAATACCTTTTTAATAAAACACCAATATATTTCAAACCGAGCATTTGATTGATGAGATGTTTACAGCATTGGAATCCTAGAAGAGATTAATATCATTTATAATAATCTATGAATTCCCTCATAGATGTTATAATATAAAATTTGATTGAATAGAGGTTTCTATTGACATCAATCACACTATTCTCGAAGATCCTATGGTAGATTGAGACATGAAAATTGATGACACACGACCCTCTATGGATCAGCTACGATGGACCAATGGGAAGTAGCTCTGTGTGACCATGTGGGACCATAGTGGATAGTGTATCTGTGTGACCTAGAAGAACCATTGTACTCATCATGAATGAGTACCTCAGTACAATGGAGGTGTGACCCGGTAAGCCCACAATGGGGAGTTTCCCTGTGTGACCCAACATACCCATGGTACTCATCATGGATGACTACCATATTAGACAAAAGCTAGTGGGAAGCACCTCTGTGTGACCTAGTGGACCTGTGGAGGGGATCAACTCTGTGTGACCAAATATATCAACAATACTTACGAAAGAGGAGTACCCTAGAAGCAGAAGGTGTTTATTGAAACGAATTATGGACATACTTTTCTACTCTATATTACAACTATGGTAAATTGTCAAGCGTAATGATTATGATTTTTTGTTTGATTATGAATGATTTATTGTAATTAATTTTGGTTGGGGGTCCCTTCTAGGTATTTTGTTACTCAACCATGCACGGGAATTTCCCTCACATGTGGTGTCTAGTGTAGATGACTGAGGATATGGAAGAGGATTTGGGGGCCTAGGACCAGGTTTTGTCTAGTGAGGTCAGGAAAGAATAATGTGCTTCCATGGCTTCTAAAAGCTACTCTATAATTACCAATCAAGTATTTTTAGTAGAATTATTTCCAGAAATATTGTAATTAATCTTATAGAAGTGGCCTTTTGATGGGTTTTTTTTATGTCCCATTTACATTCATTTGTACTTATACACATAGTGGTTTTTTAGTTGAATGTGGGATCCATTTTCTTGTTTTCTTAGGATGCAGTCGTGTGTGTGTATGTGTATAGGTACTCGAAAAAATGCTTCCCACTAATAGGTTGATGCCTTCACCGCTGGTCTCAAAACCCAGGCCTTTGAGAGTCTTGCTTGGTCACATCACAGAATGGGCCCAGGGGGACACGTCATGATGCTTGACACTATCAACTATAAGTAAGTTTCATTGTGTGATATTGGGAAGACTATAGAATACGTTAATAAAAAAATGACAAATTGATCATAATATATAAATAATTAACACATCAAAAATTCAATATATTGAAAAAATATAAAATAATATGGAATTTTAATTACTATAAAATCATTCTAGTTATATACACCTAAATAGGGTCTCTATTAAGCTAAATATAATATTAATTACCCAATCCAAACAAACAGGACATTGCACGACATCGAGGATCAAACATGTTTAACTCAAAACAAAACTTATTACTTATCCATTCACCCACTACTCCACATAGTAACAATTTTTAAGTCTTAGGGGGGTTTCCCTTCCATGTGTCACAAATTTTAAATTTGACATGCATGTAGAAGGATATGTTCATTGTGTTAGTATTAACATAGTATGTAATTACAAAGGGTGTTCCCATATAATATCAATACATTTATTAGTGTATGAATATGAAAATAAATGGAAATAAATTATTAGCGACCAACCCCGTCCCATTATATACATGATTTATGTGTCCACATTAACTTCATTGGCCAGTTATAGATATGGATTACACACCCATGATCTGGAAACACAATGATGGTGACATATGTATCTTCCCATGTCACATTATCAGGGAACACAAAATGTCTATTTACATGGCCAAATGATCAATTAGATATTGCTAAACCAAAAATAATAAAACAACAATACCAATTCCATGATCAATAGACAGAATCCTTTACAATTATGACAATATTTTCTCATTTTCCATGACTAGTCCATCATCCTATATTGTATTCAACAACATAATAAAAATTTTCTCCCATATAGGGGATGAAAATGACATCTTGTCACCATTAATAAATATACAGTATCCCCAATATAAATCAATGGTCAACATCAATATCTTATGGAACACTTATTAAAAGGATACCGAAAAACATCAAGTATTCAATACCACAAAATGGGCCATGTATTATATATGGATGACCCCATTAAACACTGTCCAACAGTGATTTTAATAGCCAAATTCAAATGGCCACAACACATATGGATTCCCTCTATCAACACAAATATTATTGGTCATCATGATATGTATCATACTAATGAACAATGTCACCCCACAACAACAAAAGAGATAGCAATAAAATTTCCATGGATCCACATCAAGAAACCCAACATAAGAAACAACCATTACATAGGTAGAGGCATACCAAACCATCCATGGATCCATTATGTGATAATAATAAAAAATAATATAATAGACTTTTGATTCTAACATGAGACTACACCATGTTATCTAACATGATTAAGAGAATAAAAAAGTTATTTAGTGCTCATTCCCACACACATCCCTATCCATTCACATAAATCACATGATTTATATACACAGATAAAAAATAGGAAAAAATACAACTACCACATATAAATTATTACTAGGATCCTAAAAATTTAATCCCACTAATTGATCAGAACTGAGATGTAAAAAAACATGAACTTGTACTAAAATCTGTGCAATAATCTTTTTTGATGAAACTCTCTATAGTGTTGATAAAACTAATAATGTATTATGAAAGGCGTCAATCCATACCAATATTGGCTCCACATGAAAAAGAACATAATGTAGTGAAGAAGACTAAGAATAACTCCATCCAATGAGAAGAGAGAATGAGGGATAAGGTAGTTACGTGATCTCCCTTCTAGATAAGTGAAATTTTGGAAACCCATTATTTTATTTAAATGAAATTTATTTATCTATTTTATATAAACAAACACCCATGTATTCATGGGTTACACTGTCACATTTCACTAGGATCCCAATTCATCATCAGATAACCACTTTAGGGTCACCGACCACCACATGGTAGACTATATACTTCAACACCCCCATCCAGGACACTATGTATATAGTTTCATCCCACTGATTAATTAGTTACATCTATCTACAAGGAAAGATTCCCCACACTATGGCTACCATCCTATAAATATAAATACCATAATTGACCAAATTAATCCATAGGTACACCCAAATACATATATTGAAGACACTAGTTGAGAAATGTTACTCCCATGAATACTTGGGTTTTCAAAACCTCATCACCATTAGACATTTAATAAATGAATTTTATCTGAAAATGGAACTATTATTACCTAGAAAACAATATCCTTATTGAAATACAAGAATGATATTCAAAACATCCAACTTTCATCAATTTATTTATAAAAATATCAAGTTGACCAAATTCATCTATAAGTAATCATTTATATAGGAATCACTTACACGGGCACACAATAACCATATTTTCCAACTCAAAAGTGGATCTATACCATCTATTATTCAAGATCACACAAATCATAACCTTCATAACATTATAAACATATATTATTATGATGAAATGAACTCAAAAGACTTCTTCGAGGCCTAATCCATACAATTCCCATCGTGCAGAATAACAATTATGAAAATCCAAAATTAGAATAATCATGTGTATCCCAGATTGTATGTTTCACTCTTTAATATCTATGAAATTTATCATGATCAATTACAGTTAACCCAAATACTTACATCTTCATTTCTGTCCACCATGTAGAGTCAAACATGATTTAAATTACTAAAAATACTTCAGGTATAGTGATATATAATTAATGTAAATTGACATTACATCACATTTTCATAACATTTCATGCATTATTGAAAAATAGGCATAATTAAAATATTATTTTAGTTCATTTTGAAACCTATAATATAAAAATATTCTAGTGAATGATATTCAATGTTTTGAAAAATGTTCGTCCACATTATTACACCCACCTAAAAACATTTTTGATAACCTAGGGAAATGAATACCAAAGGAAAAATGGATTATAGAATCTATATAAGGTTAAAAAAGGATATATTAATTGTAACATATAAATAATGGTATACTACTATGAAATTGTACTCTTAATACCAAATGTAATAGTCTTGATTCATTAAATTTCACAACACCTAATCAGAAAATATATACATTGGCATAAAACATGAAAATATGGCAAACACATATGATTAAATACTTATTTGAATAATAGTCAAGGAATTACATCCAAGGCCATATTATATGAATAGGTTTACTCCCCATACCATTAGGATAGACAAAATTAACTCCCATGTCCATATTTGTATTATATGTTCTCTATCCAAACCTTTATGGTTGTCATGGTCTACTCAATGGCAATATTAGTAGTATTAGACTACTCCTCATACCATCATGGTAGTAATCGTTCACTCCAAATACAATATTTGTATATCTAATGAGATATAAATATATAACCAATACAATATAGGGGGATATAGATCCCACCTATCACATAAATAAAACAAAAAATATGTGATAAAAAAACCTAAATCATATCATATCTCATTAAATAAATGGGTTTCATTTTAATTTTACCAAAACATAACCCATGGTAAAGAAATAGAATACATAAAAATCCTTCCATTATAAACAAAAAACATTAATTGAAATAATATGAAATTTTATATGAATAATATCCACATTAAAATATAATTAACCTCAAATAACAGTACCATAGATGGAAAATAATACGTAGATATCACTTGAAAACAATTCCTTAGGAAAATATCATGTCTTCCTAGAAAATATTTACTTTTTGTAAAATAATGTGAAATTTTGAAAGGAAAAATATTATTTTAAAATATACTTGTGTGATTATATGTTAATATTAAATGAATTATGGAATCATTTATGTGTAAAAATATATTCATTACATATATTTAAAAGATCATTCCAATCATTATTTTTTCAGAATAGATAGAAAATAACATGTTTGGAAAATGGAAAAAAATATTTTCAAAAAATTTAGTAAATGTTCAACCATGGGTAAATATGAAAATATAAATACATATGAGAATAGGAAATAAAATTAATTCATTTCAAAAACATGTACATGGATGATAAATATTTCCCATCACAGACTTAATATAGAATAATCCCAAATATTGGAAAATTTATGAAATTAATAATCAACACATTATAATAAGTAATATTGTATGGAAAATGAAAGAAGAAAAAATATATGCAAATGAAAATACCATAATATTTTATGAAAGGATAATAAATTAAATTAAATTGATGTATATACATCATGTAGATGAAACAAGTAGCATATAAGGCATGTGTCCCATAAAAATAAAAGTGAGACATAAGACCAATACGACTTGAGTAAACATAGAACCATGATCTACATGAAATTATAACATAAATTAAATAATTTGATATCATTTAATAATTTAGATTTATGATAAAAAATATTATATTGATGTATATACCCTGAATAATAGAAGTGACATATGAATATTACGAGTATCTTATAGAAATAAAATTTGACATGAAATTCCCATACCATATGTCTTGATTTCATTTACACACATTAAAATCAAAATTATTAATGATTAAATATTTAATATACATAAAAAAACTTTTTTATATATTAAATAAATTATATTATTTAATTATTACATTAAATTACATATTTATTAATAATTCAATTATTAATTTAACGTTTCTGGTAACAATCGATTTGTTTTTCGTACATGTTTTGATTTGTCATTTTTTATACTCTTACTTAAAAAGTGTTTTAATTTTTTAAATAACATAAAACATGACATATATATCATTAATATACATTATATAAACACTTAAAATAATATATTAAATATAGATATATGAAATTGAATACACTGTTTAAGAAGATGGTTGGTTGTATATACACATGAGCGTTGTTTCCATTTTCATTTCTAGTTAAAAGGAAGAATATTTTGTTGTATATTATCATTATATAATCCATGTAATTCATATAAACATATATATTTACAAAAAATCAACCCTATTACCATTAATTACATATTGATTAACCATTAATCACATCGCACTGTAGAAATGGTATGTCATATGTACGCATGTGCCACATTATCATTTCCCCAAAATATTAAACGGTAAAAAAATTATACATGAAATCATCATTAAATAATTTTTATTATATCATAAATATTATATATATCTTATAAAAATAGTGTGTATTTCATAATTTCATACTATAAGTGGTGTTACTGGAAAAATGAACAATATCTTTTTGTGTGGCAATTGTTCACCATACACAGGAACAGTATGTTCATTACCCATTAGATATAAGACTGTTTGAGTATATGTATAACCCTTTATATTAAAACAACCCTATATATGGATTATATTTAGGTTATTATAAACAATTACATAAAAATAATTGAAATATTTTATGTAATAAATAATAAAATGAATTTTGATGAATGTTTCATCTTATTTGGGTATCTCCATTTGATTTTCACAAAAGGACTCCATTGGGTGAATTTATGACCAATATAATACCTCTAAAATTAAGGGAAGAATGCTTTTATTAGACATATGTAGTGGGTTTCCAAGACAACGGGGTGTAGATGTGTGGGGAAGTGATAGAGGTGGTTTTTTTATAATAATTGAGGAGCGGGTCACTGTAGAAAATTCCCAAAATATTGAACTAATATAAATTAATTATAATTTAAAAATCACTTTAAAGTGACATATTTATAAAATAATATAATAATGGGTATACATACACGTAGATATTTATTTTTAGACATTTCTAGGTCACAATATGAACCTTATCTTTTGGTATTAACCCTTCGTTATACCTTTTATCTCTTATCATGATGATGCGACTTTTTTAATCATTAGTATAAATATATTAATAATAAAATGCCAAAAAAACTCTAAATAGATCACTGATTATATATTTAACCTTATAATATTTAGTTTCCTAATGGATAGATTTTTATGAATTTTATATCAGTTAGTAATTTATTATTTATCATAAAGTATCATTTATGCCAATTTCCATAATATTAAATATTTCCCTTTCTGAAACTATCCCACCAACATGATTAATTAAAAGAAAACCTTAAAATGTATCACTAAAATATAGAAAATTTATATATATTTCTTTTAAGTTATTATTTATTTTAAAATATATTTATTTTCTTATTTTTAATATAATTATATGACATTTCAATTAATAATATAATTAGTGTATCGTCATTATAATGGCCATTATTTAAATTATTTCTTATGTAAAAATTAAAAATTAATTTTCATAATATTTTTTAATTGATAATATTTCAAATTAATATTAATAGTTCAATTTTTGTTCTGTATAACAGTATATTGAAAAAATATTACTTATTCAAAATTTGAGTTTCACATTTTTATCATATCATTAAATTAAATATTATAAATGTCATATTATATTCCATGTGGAAAAAAGGTTATATTTCCATAATAAAATTTATTATTGTAGAAATAAATATATACAATGAAATTACAATAACTATTTGAGAAATTGTATCATATTCTAATATTATTCTTTCTATTAAGAAAATTATGAAAATCTCATTAAACTCTAAAATTCATATTTATTGAAATTATTTTTTTTGATTTTTCTAAACTCAATTATCAGATGAAGAAAAAATAAATTTAATGATGATCACAGAGATGTAGAGAGATTGCAAGTAAAAATAATGTTCAAATGTTTCACCAATTTTCATATTTATTTTAAATTTGAAAAATGATTAAAATGATCTAAATAGAATAAATATATGTATAATTTATCTATTATAACTTTTATAAAATCAATTTAAATTTTAATATTTTTTAAACAATCGTGATATTTTTAACTACAATGTAGTATTTTTCCATATTCATCAAAAAATGAAACAACTCATAACAATCCCAAAAATTCACCAAATGGTAATGATGAAATTTGGAATTGGAAAATGAATTTTATTTAATTAAATTAAATTTATACAATTTTTTAATTTTAATTTTAATATATTTTATTAAAGGACAAAAAAATCATTTCATTTTCGAAGATAATATTTTTAAACATATAAAACATTAAAAAATTACATATTTCATTATCAATATGTGTCATTTATTTTAAAATGTTAATAATAAAATTTTAAAATGAAATTTTACTATTTATATTAATATGTTTAATGGACAGGTTATAACAATCACATTTAAATAATTATCATAATAAAGCGTTTCTATGTACAAACTCAAGTTTGTGTGTAATGAAATAAAATTTAGTGATCTATGTGACAAAATATTAACATGTTATTAAAAATAACGTAATATAACAATACTTTTTTTACATAGAAAATCCATATTCAGTGTTGCATGAAGGGAAAATTAAAAAAAATCAATAAATTCTAAATAAAAATAAAACTAATAACCAAATTTTACAGTGTCAAATTGTAACCTTCTCAAAATAATTTATTCCTCGAAATTCATCAGGGTTCTCAAAGTATTAATACTTGAATGTATCTTTCATAGAAAGCCACATATTAAAAATTAGGAGTTATTCGTTATTTAAAAATTATAGCTAGAACCATAATGGATACCCAAAGTAACTCATAAAAAGCAACTCTTATATGTGAACATATCATTTAAGTGAACATATGGACTTGGAGGAAAATAAAAAATATTTATACGGAGTGATTGAGGTCATCGATCAAAATTATGTGAATAATCATTATAATGATGTGGGCCTCGAAATAATAAATCTACGGTGATTTAAAGGGAAATTAGTTCATCAAGAATCAAGGTATTAGGGAAAAAATTATTTCTAAAGAGTTTTCATAAAGTGGATGAACGTTCCTAATAATGTATACTTTCATGATTTTACGACAAACATTCCCTTTTGTTTATCATTTATTAATTCCCACTTAAACTTATTATTCTAGTACTGAAGTTGAATATTTAATTCCGGATAAACTAAAATATTTTGATATCCATAAATAGAATGATAAGTCATTCCCTCTATATTTATCCAAACAAAATGGATATAAAAGGTTATCAAATATGCATAAATCCTCATATGTTGAGATATAACTTTAATATCAAAAAAATTATTTGATGTTTATGTTAACAATATCAATAAATGGCTAATCTGGTAAATAATAAATAGAATGACTATCAAATTTATTAGAATGATGGTCACGAAATCCTCTTAACTTTGTTCCCCAAAATATAATAATGTAAATCATGGTGGTCTCATTCAAAATTTCGGACTTCCATTATCATATATTATCTTTAAAAATGATAATAACTAGATTTATAATAAATAATTTTAAAAAACATGCATTATTCCATATTCCAATGATTACTATATATATTCTCATAATCCAATGAGATATAAAAATCATCCATATTTACATAGAATAATTTTCAATAAATGCTTAATTGTTTCAAAGGTCAATGATACTATCAATTTTACTTTATCCAAATCAACCATCACATTATCTAAGCTAAACACATTTTTCAAAAAATCATTATCACATTAATGGTTACCACCATTAATAAAAATATCACTTCTCTATTTCTTCTTTACTATTAAACATATTATTTTCCACCATTGATGAAAAATATATAGAATATAATTATATATTTCATGATTTAGATAACATGCTCTATGAATTCCAAAACATATTCACTTCAATAAACCACAATTTTTATTAAACCATTACTTAGACATCATCTTATTATTCCTTAATATCTATTTCCAAGGATGTGAAATATGAATCGTGTATTATGGTTCCTAAACCCCAATCTAATCCTGCTTCTTAAATTTAATGAAACCAATATTGGACGAACATCGTATGCCTTTCATATGTCATTTATAGTCTTATTATCTTCAGAAGTACAACCAATTCATTTGGAATTTAATGATTCTCTTAATTATATTTCCACATAAAATGTACAATTTCATCATTCCCATACATTCCACATCAGAAAAAATCAATGTTAATCTATACCATTCTAGTTATGTTGTTTTTTTAAAACTGGAAATAATCTGGTGAGAATCACTTGTCATATAATAAAATAACATAATCATAAATAATTATATCTATCATGTCTAAATCAACAGTACTAATTATTAATTGATGTAACATTATGTTTATCCTTGGTTATTCATAGTCATCTTCTATTCAGATCGTTCATGATGCTTCGTAAAGAGTGTGTGAATTTCAAAATCATATCCCCTATAAGTGTCGAAATAGGTGTGTAGGAAGGCTCATTGTCATGTACAAGGTTACACTCAAGTGAATCCAAATGAAATATTCCAAGTTGTTACACCTATGTATATTGTTTCCAAAGAAACATCCACATGTAGTATCTATACATGAACATATTACTAGGAAACCACTCTCTATATCCTTTACTAAATGTTAATGACATTTTCTTATACTTTTCCATATCAATATACTAATCATTATAAAATCCCTTATAGTTCTCAATATGTTTTTATCATTATTGTTTAGAATATTCACTAATGTTTTTGGCTGATACAACCTATAAAAACCCAAAATTAACATACATTTACATTACATCACTTCTTAGGAACATTTCACTCATTACAGAGGAACACATCCAAAGACCATATTGGTATTTTGTGTTTGGAATCATAAAATAAACACATATAACCTTGTGAATCATCTATAAATTTTCCCATAAAAAAGTATCTATTATAATTACTACATAAATAATTACTTATTACTTAGGGAAAATAGTATAAAATAATAAATGAGCTCAGATGCAGAGTTCTTCGAAACAAAGGGGATACAAATAATAACATAAACACAAGTGTATAAGACTATGAAATTATACCATGTATACCAATTATCATTATCTTGAGTCCTAAAATTTCAATATTCATAAATTAAAAAATATTAAATTTGGAATAAAAGATTAAATTATGGCCCAAACATTGGCTAATATAATTATTTACATATTAGTCAAGGTATCACTTACAAGGACATATTCGTTGTATACGTTCAATACCCATTCCATATTTTTAGGAATTTTTATCTCCAAAATCTAAATTATTAGTGTAGGTTGACTACCCATACCATCTTGGTAGTCACAAATTACTCACATGATCATTTTAGTGGTAAGAGTTCACTTTCCACACCATCGTTGATGTAATTGTTAACTTCCAAGACCATCATAGTATATCTCATGAGATATAATCATTTATCCAATGAATTGGAGGGATATATAAGTCATAAATATCATGGGAGTAAAACAATACATATTTATTCCATAAGAATAGAATTCATTTTATAACCCATAAAATAAATATGTTTCATTAACATTTTATCATAACATAAACAAGGGAAATGAAATACGCATTATAAACATAATTATTCAATAAAAAACCATTATTATTATGAATATGAATATAATAATTGATATATATCCCCAAAAAATTTGTTTCATCAAATAAATTTATCATAGATGGAAAATAATTTTGAGATATCACTTAAAGACAATTCTTGAGGAAAATATCATATCTTCTTACAAAATGTTTTATTTTTATAAAATCATTTGTAAGTTTAAAAGAAAACATTTCCTCTTACAATAAATTTTTACCCTTGTAAAATAATATTCAAACCATTTATGTGTCAATGATGTGTAAAAATATGGTCATGATATACATTTTAAAAAGGCATTCCTTCTTTACTTTTTCCAGAAATGTTACAAAGTACCATTTTCAGATATCAAAAAAAGGATTCTATTATTATTTTTTAATAAAAAAAATAATAGGTAATAATTATTTTAGAATTACATATGGATATATTAATAAATTTTTGTCTTCTTTATAAAAATTGTACATTGATGATAAATATTCCCCAATAGACACTTAAAATGAAACAATCCCAAATATTGATGAGATTATGAAATAAATACCCATTATTTTACAATCTGTATAATAGTATGTCCCATGAAAGAAGTATGTTTATAGAGATATGTAAATATAATAATATTCTTTAAAATATCTTGATTTAAATTCATGGGATGTATATAATGCATGTTGAGGAATGAAATAGTGTTTAAGGCATGTGTCCCAAAGAAATAAAACTAAAACATATATCCCTTAGGACATTCATAGCTTTAGAATAAAGATCTCTAAGAAATAAAAACATAAATTTTGTATTTAAAACCACTAAATAAAGGAAATTAATGATATAAAATTTCACAAGGATGTGTATACACACAAAATTATATGTGAGATATGAATATGGAATCTGTCTAAGAGAAATAAAAACTGAGATCAAATTATATTACTATATTTCTTCATTACCTTCACACATAATAATTAATATTTTATAATAAATATGAGTTTATGAAACATCTACCCATGAAACATATTCATATAATTAATACCTTATTTTATTTACTTATGACATTCTATAACCTGTTTATTAACAATTTCCCTGTTAATGTTGTATTTTTGGTAACAAACTCATTGTTTTTTGTACATTTCGTGGATTTCTATTCCTGATTCCCTAACTAAAACAATTATATACATCTTTCCATAATGTAAAAATTATTATTTTATAATATATATATAGTATTTAAACAATTATAATAATCTATAAAATATTGATATATGAAAAGGAAACCACTATTCCAGATGTGGGTAGGTAATACATATGCATAAACAGGGCTTCAATTTTCATATAGGGTGAAATGAAATGTAACTATATGATATATTTTCATTAAAATATAATTTCAAATTCATTAAAAATGTATATATATTCATAAATAGTAATCCTTATAATCGTCTATGATGTATTGGTGAATAACGAATCACATCACATCGTAGTGATGATAGGCCATATGTACGGATGAGAACCATTATAATTTTTCCAAAAATATTAGATGATAAAAATTTTACAAAGATATAATAATTTAAAATATATAATTATGTCTCAACTATAATAAATATCATATAATAATGGATTTTCCATCATAATTCCTTACCATAAGATGTGGTAATGGAAAATTGTACATCATCATTTTGTGAGGCAATAATTCGCCACACACAAGAACTCTAAGATCATTACCCATTAAATGGAAGTGTGTATGAGTGTAGGTGTCAACCTCAATATAAAACATAGCTGTAAATTTATCATATTATTGTTATTATATAAATATGAAAAAATAATAATTTATGGATTACTTGGAGGATATAAAAAAATGTTCGTTAGTGAATGTTACCTCTTATTGTGGTTTCTCATTATGATTATCCCAAAAGGACTCATTTTGTTTTATTTATGACCAATGTAAAGCATCTAGAATTAAGTTAATAATTTTTAGAGGATAATTGGGATGTTTTTTCCTGAGGCAAAAAGATTAATTTTTGTGAGAATGTGTGGGAGTAGGTTCCCTTTTATAATTGAGGGGAGGTGAACTTAAGGAAATTCTAAAAATATTAAAATAATTTATCATAATATTAAAACAAAATAGATCCAAAGTGATTTATTTATAATCACAGATGAGTATGGGTCGAAATAATCTTAGAAAACTATAATTAGTCATGTTTAGGCCACAATATTAACCTTATATTTTTGTTTTAACCCTTACATAAACCCTACAACTTTTAGTGTGACAATATGGTCTTTTTAAACATTAGGTTTAATATATTTACTATAAAATGAAAAATTAAGTAATAATTGATCATTTATGAAATATCTAACCATATTATAATGAGATGGTAGAATTATTCATTTTATTAATTTTATATCAAATAATAAACTATGTCATTCTAATGTATCATTTAGGAAAATTTTGATACTATTTAATATTTTTTATAAAATATCATAAAAACTATATATCATCAAATGGAAAATTTTAATATATCACTAAAATAAAAAAGTGTTCTATAAAAATCATTGATTTCATTAATTTTGTAAAATTATATTTCATTTAATATTATTAATATAATTTTATTCTATTTCTATTAATTGTACAATTACATCATCATCATTATGAAATTCAATATTTATTTTAGTTAATTTCTATAAATTTTTTAAAAAATTATCATTATAAATATATATTTATTATATTTTAATTTATTTTTTAAAATCTATCAAACCTTCTTCATAATCCAATTTATATAATTTTTTTACATATTTAAAATTTGAGGAAGACATTTTTTTCTTATCTTTAAATAAAATATAATAAAATCCTTTTTCCTACACTATAGTATTAAAAGGGTAATAATTTCAGCCTAAGGTTGAATTTGGTTGAAACCCATTTATTCAATGAAATTTGGACAACATTTATGAAAATTTTATAATATTATAATATAAATTTTACCTTTAATTACATGATTAACCCTTATTCATGGTAAATAAAAATTTACTAAAGTTACCATTCCTAATATCCAAAAAATGACTTGATCAAATTAGACTAAAAATATATTAATAATTAAAAACATGGATGTCTATTTTTAGAAATTCAACTCACAGAATTTGAAAAATTATGTTTAATGCTAATATAACAGATATTGTGCGTGGGAATATAAAAAAAAGGTATAAACAATAAACAAGTATTAAAATCTAATTTCAATATAAACAATTAATTCCTATGGAATTAATTTGATTAATATATTTATAGTTTATCTATTGTGAATTTTAAAAATAAAATTAGAATATAATATTTACTTAAATTAAAAAGTATCTTTTTAATTTCAACACACTATTTTTTTTATTCATCAAAAAATAAAAAATCATTGAAAATCCCTAAAATCACCATAAGATAATTATGAAATTCTTCATTAAAAACGATATTTATTTTATAAAATTTATTTCCTATAATTTTATAGTATTAATTTCCCAATTTTTCATTGAATCGGATAAAAATCTATTCCATTAAGGAAATAGTATTTTAAAATGTATAAAACATTACCAGAAATTATAAATTTCATTATAAATTTGTTTTATTTAAATGAAACCCATGTAAATAAAATTGAAAACTTTGTTGTCCTGATTTGTATTATATTGTTTACTAGCTAGCTTATAACTATATCTTTCAAATAATTATAACAATAAAGATTTTTTTATAGAAACTCAATGTTGTACGTAATGAAAAGTAAGTAACTACAAATCTTTTTTTTTCATAAAGCTGGTTTAGGATAACCGGTAACATCACAACCAAACAGAAAATCATCAAAAAGCAAAAAAACTTCAGAAATTCAAAATTCAAAAACAACACGAACTGCGTGTCCACCTCGTGCCACACAACCCCCTCGAGGAGTATGTAAATGTGAAATCCAACTTTGCCTCCCCTCATACTGCAGGCGATAAAGCCGGATCACCATGCTCCACCATTCATTGCCGGACGACGGCGAAGCCGTCATCAGACAATTCCACCGGCGAGACAATCTGGTCCAGCCACCATCATCATGAACCTTCTCGGAACACAGGAACCAGAACAACATTCCTCGCGCCACTTCTCTATCACCACCATCAACGTCGATCCAACAACCGCACACCACATTCACCGTAATTCCTCGTCGTTGAAAAATAAAAGGGCCTCCATCCCAAAGACCATTGAAACCGGATGGATTCACCATTACAAAATAAAAATCAAACAGTTCCATGAAAATAAAACAAGGGAAACCCCACTAAAACCACCCCAATCGCTGAAGGAAGCCCTCACAGACCCTAAAAGTACTCGGCCGCCGCAAATCAGGTAACATCCTACACAGATGTGAAGTAAAAAATAACCAAAATATTTAATTAATTCGAAATAATTATAATAATAATGTTTAAAAAATCTCAACGAGTTACAACAGGATATCCTATGAACTATAATTAATTTAATGTTCAAATGAAGCCTACATACAACCACTAGAAACTAATCATTGATATACATTAAATTACATATTATACCACATTCTGCACCCTACAATTCATAAGAATATCATTTGGGAAAACTCTTTAGTTTCTATATCTGCCAACAAAATGTAAAATCCATATGTTTTTTATAACGTTAGGAAAAGAATATGCTATATTTTTCTATATTTAAAACCATTCCAAATCTCCACTCTATATTATAAACATGGATCCTATACTATATCTATATAACAATATCTTTTCACATTCATGATTCCCACTACAAAAAACCTCTACTACACCCCCATTGGACATCACAATTTGATTGGGTATCGTAACATCAATGAATTTATACTATACTTTTAGAGATTATTTTACTACCACATAAAAATGATATTAACCAGAATTTTTTTCCATGTACCATGAAATCAAAGATAACGTTTATATTTAGTAAACCTTCACTCAATATTTACTATATAAATACAAAAAAATGAAATACAAAAATATTGAAATCCCTAGTGTATTTGGATTACCATATACCAAAAATAACACTATTAAATAAGTATATATATTGTATTTAAAACTCCATAACATTCTCTCAACTTTTCATCACTATTATAAAAATTAACATTATTACCTAGGTATGTACATAAGAAATGGTTGTGATGTGAATCACAGTAAAGGAATAATGAAATAATAACATGATAAATGAATTACATGTTTTTCAATAGGGTTATCAATGTGACATAAAATGGGTGTGAATCATAAACATGACAATCCAAAGTGCGGTAGTAGTTAAAAACATCAAAGAAACATGAGAATTTAGAAACCATAAAATATCAGATATCAGAAGCATAAGTGTACGATAATTTACAATACATCATCACATAAAGTTATTAGGAGAGTATTCATTTTATAATACATGGTATAACATGATAATAAAGCATTATGAAATAAATTATAAGACTATAAATTTTTGGGCCCACCCATTACGTTCATATCATGTACAATCATTTGTGTCCCATATAGGCCATACAACTTGAAAACATCATTAACGCATTTAAATTCATGAAATAGTGTGTGGGTTATATCTGTGGAACACAACAATCATGTAACGCCCCAGTTCTAGACGCCACCCCTAGGCTCCCCGTACCAGGTTGGACACATGGCCTCAAGAGAATTTCCCCTAACAGTAGAGGCTGATGTCTTTCAGCGAGCGATTGGGTGTGATAGTGGGGAAAATATACCATCATTGGAAGAGTACACAACAAATGTAAACAATATATACAATAGCAGAAGTAGTAAATATACAACAACAGGAAACATCGGAAGACTGGAATAATAAAAAACTGGAGCACACACACACACACACACACATATATATATATATGAAATTATGCATGATACATATTGGAAAGTAGCCAAACAAGTCACAATGCTGGAAAAACAAATAGTGCTAAACGAAAGTACAAAAATAAAGATAAAAAGCTCCTCATCATTGCAAGCCATAGCATAGTCTCATGCTCTCCAACTATACACACTACAACAAAATAAAGTTATACCCACGGTTTGGAACCGTGGCTATAGGCCCAAAAACTGTGGCTATAGGTTATATCCACGGATTCATAAATTGTGGCTGGTATTGGCGTGGCTATAGGGTAAAACCCATAGCCATGGTTTCAAACCGTGGAAATAGCCCTATATCCAAGGTTTGAATCGTGGCTATTTCCCTATAGCCATGGTTTGAACCGTGGCAACAGCCTATAGCCACGGTTTTCAAACCGTGGCAGAATCTGAAGTCTGGAAATATATATAGCCAGGGTTTAAAACTGTGGCAATAGGCCTTTTTCCACGGTTTTAAACCACGGCTATAGGCCTTTTTCCACGGTTTAAAACTGTGGTTATATGTCTCCCCATTACATAAAAAAATAGCCTCCACCTTCCCCCTTCCCCAGCACTCCCCCCTGCACTCCCAACATCCCACTGCACACACCCCTGCCCCCTGCCCACTACACCTCCCCCCCATCCCACTACATCGCCCCTACACACACACCTTGCCCCAGCACACCCCCGGCCCCCTGCACATCCCCCCTGCCCCTGCACTTCCCCCCTGCCCACTGCAATCCCTCCTTCCCCTAGCAAACCACCCATCCCCCTCACCATGTCCCCTGCACACAATCCACATGTTGTTATGTTTGAAAGGAAAAGGAGACGACCTCACATTTCTATCAAATACATGAATCAGGATGGGATTATGATCATAGTGATGCTTTTGTAAGATGAGTCTAGAAATAATCAAGGGCTCATTCCCTTCATCGATGTAGGCAAAGCATCTGTCTATACTGTTGTCTTGCCTCCCATTAATGGTATACCTGATCTAGGTGTAATCACCCCCATAGTGGTCACTTCAACTAGCCTACAACTTTCAATGCATGATAGGAAGTTAGAAGAAGCCATCATGTTGAGGTTATCACCAGTTTTATCCTCTAGTCGGAGCACAGTATTAAAATCACCCAATGAAATCCAGCTGTGTGACATTTTCTTAGAAATATAAGTGATATTTTGTCAATGCTCCCTTCTGTTCAGATAGGAGTTTGAGGCATAAACAAAGACTATATATATCCCAATATCATAGAACACCATATCAACCGGGAAACTCTGATGATCATCAATTCAGGAAAGAACTTGAACACATTCATTCTTGAGGACCCATAAATCTGTTGTGGAATTTCCGGGAGACACAACGATAGAAACGAGAAAAAATGAAGGAAATAAAGAAAGGCACACAATGATTTACCTGGTTTGAGAAAAATCCATATGTCCACAGGAGAGGCAGAATTCACTATATTGGGAGCACAGAGTTACTGAGGATTTTTGTATTAAATCCTAGCCCAAAATAGGCTACATATGAAGAAGACGGTCCAATTTTCTGAAATAGAAGATCGTGTTTCAACAGTGATCGGTGGCCAACTTTGTCAAAAGTTCTACAATGTCTTCCGGTTGGAAGTCAAAAGCGCTACATTAAAGTTGACCATGAAGTCCGCACCACTATAGTGTCTGGCAGTGCTGAATGGTCAGCATTGCTACATTGGTCATCATTTCTACAGTGAAGTTGACCCCAAAGCTCGACCCACGATAGTTACGGGCCACAAGCATTCGGCCCAACCAGATTGGGAAACACCAATCCAACAAAATCCTCATCCGCATTTTCGTTCACATGTTATGAGATTGGTGAGTATCCAATTGAAGACTATTTTATATCATTCCAACATGAGAACATCATTTTCAGTTCCGCAATGCTAATCATTAAAGTATTGTTGGTCATAAGAATGTGCCTAAGGGATTTGACTGTGGGAGGGTTCCCATGCCCATGGAAATTCCATAAAAAATATTCATTTATTAAGAGCTTACTTGGCTCTGGTCCAATTCCCCCAATTCTTCATGTTCTTCATTTTATTGGATTTAGTGTTATCTTTGGCCTTTCCTTTAGAGGCCTTATCCTCAGGACATTCATCAGTTTCCCTAGAGGAATGGGGAGTTATAACCTTCCCATTTATTTAAATTGTTATATCTTTGGATGGAGCATTGTCATCTATATCATCCACCCATGATTTCCCACTTAGAGGAAAGAATTTCATTAGAGAGTGAGCAAAGCCTACGTCTACGGCTCTTGAAACTCGCCTTTTTTCTAATTTTGCAGGCTCTACCTAAGTAAAAGATTCCCCTTTATGAGAATCATGTCCGACCAAATATGATGTAGGTAAAGAAGATGCATGTCCAGAACCAGCACTACCCAATTGTGTGTCTGTGACTACTTCATCCTAGCCATATATAGTAGCATTGAGGTTCTCCTACTATCCACCAAGTGTCTCGCCTGAACCATGTAGGTCCTACCCTGAATTGTTGATTTTCACTTTATGTTTAGGCATGGTCGCCATAGGCATTTTTGAGTCTGGGACAACTTCATTATAGCCACATTTAGTATTTCTGAAGTTCTCCTAGTTTCCATCAAAAGCCCGGTCTTAGTCGTGTATTTCCTGGCCTGAGTCGTGGGTCTACTCATTCTATTCCAAATAATCATTAGATGGGACCTTATAAGCCTATTTAGAGACCAGAATAAGTTGATGCAGCTGGGTTGTCACATAGGACATTGGGATATCTTCAGGAACACCACGGAGCTCGACCCGCAGAAGTTGTGGGCCACAAGCATTCAGCCCAACCGGATCGGGCAACACCAATCCAACACCACCTACTATACCCCATGGACAGCAGCCACCCTACAAGTCCCTTGTACATCCCATGCCCCCTGGATCGTATCCCCCCACACACACACATCCCTTGCATCCCCCTGGTGGTCCCCCTGGATAGCAACCCCCCCCAGCCCCCCCCCCCCCCCCCCGGGACAATAGCCCCCCTGGACAGAAGCCCCCCCCCCCCCCCCCACATCCCTTGCACCCCCTGAACAGCAGCCCCCACCCCCTGCTAGACAGCAGCCCCATCCACCCTGGACAGTAGCCACCCCCCCCCCCCCACACACCCCTTGCACCCCCTGTTAGACCCCCCTGGACAGCAACCCCCCCACCCCCTGCTGGACAGCAGCCCCAGCCCCCCTGTACAGCAGCCACCCCCTCCCCACACACACATCCCTTGCACCCCCCTGCTAGGACCCCCCTGGACAACAACCCTCCCCCAGATGGACACCCCCCCCCCACACACACATCCCTTGCACACCCCTTGCCCCCTGGACAGCAGCCCCCCCGGACAGCAGCCCCCCCCCCCCCAGAACCCCTACACAGAAGACCCCCCCCCCCCCCCCGCTGGACCCCCATGGACAGCAACCCCCCTACTGGACCCACCTGGACACCCACCCCCCTGTTGTACCCCCCTAACAGAAGACCCCCCTTCCGGACCCCATGGATAGCCCCCCCCCCCCTACTGGAACCCCCTGGACAGCAACCCCCTCTGCTGGACCCCCTGGACAGCCCCCCTGCTGGACCCCCCTGGACAGCCCCCCCCCCTACTGGACCCCCTGGATAGAAGCCCCCCCCCCTCCTGCAGGACCCCCTGGATAGTATCCCCCCTGCTGGACAGCACCCCCCCCCCCCCACATCCATTGCACACCCCTTTCCCCAATTGTGAGGTTAGAGGTGATGAGGTTTAAAATTTTTGGATGAAAGGAAAATGTGGGACTAAGTAAACAATTTAGGTTTAGCCTCAACATCAATTTTGAGGATCAGGCTCAACAAAAGTTGGTAGCTACTGGGGGATGAGCCATGGTGGTGTTACCCATTTCTCTAGAAGCCCTCACATTAAACATAATTATTAGTGGAGGAGGTACAGAATGGGAAAATAATCCTATGTTGGTTAGTGGTACTGATAGGGAACATGGTTTAGTATATATTCAGCATGGACTGTGATACAATATAAAATTTAGTTAGAAATGAAAATAAATCATGTTGGAACATACACCTATAGATGGAAGTGGTCTGACTATTGTTCTTCTACATTCATGCAGTAGGTGGACGTTAAGGATGAATATCAAGCTCCAATCCATTGTCCTGATTTATCGTACCAAACTAGTTACACGAATTAAAATTATAACCCCTATAATTCATCTTTTTTTCTTGTGTTCTTATTTCTCTACAAGAACACACACATAATCATAATGCTTTAGTGACTCTAATGGGGAACTATGAGTTTATTGGATCAACCAAGGATGATGTATTTCTGTATGGGGTGATCATTATTGGATGGAAATAGGTGAGGATGAATCTAATGGAAACTCAATGAAACAATAATGTGACAATCATCAATTCACAAATCGTAGTTTCACATACACATTAGGCGGAAGACAACTTGATCTCTACATATGTTTAGGTTGCAAAATTTTGTATTAAAATATTTAGGTAAACACGAATGGAAACAAATGTGGATTAGATATAATTTTTTATGGTGAGTATTAAAGAAAATATGGAATCGATGTAATAAAACATGGAATAAAATATGAGAGGGTAGAACAAGAGCCAACATATGGCCCTGGATGAGCCGTAGAAGAAAATCATGATGTTATTAGTTTGTGATTTAGAAGAAAAAAATCGTGAGAGTTTGAATAGAATTGAGAAACATATGCTGTGAGGATTAAAAATGAAAAAAAACTTTATAAGCAATGAAAAATCCATAATTCAGATAAATGGGATGGATGGAGTGCAACATGCTCATTGAGTAATTTTGGGTTACAGAGGATGTCGAACAATCTGATGAGCTATGAAGCGTCTCATAGTTAATGGAATTGCCAATATTATTTGGAGACAATCCATTAGAATGGATTACAAATTTACCCACAAAATGACTTATTTTTTAATGAAACCAATGTGAAAACTATATGAATAACATAAATAGAGATGACCAATGTAATGGTGTGAGAGATATGAGTCATCATGAATTGGGGGAATAGAAGTTGAATGGGTTATACTTCCACCGTGGACAACCATACATACCAATTCACAAATTCCCTGAAAATCTTCTTCGTGTGTGAATCCAGGAATTCAGAGAACATAGGGAATTTAAGGAGGAGGGAGACATGGAAAAAGAAAAATATTTGTTCAAAGAAGCTGGAGAATGAGAACATGGTAGGAAACTTGTATAATGAGCAAGAGAATCGATTGATCTTCAGAGTATTCATGAGGTTATGTAACACCCCGAGATTCCATGTTACGCTTCATTTTGAATAATATAGTAGTGTGTGTTGTACGCAACTTCGAGTTCTAACACACACCATGACCAATCAATGTAGCCGTTATAAATTGTAATACCTAATTTTTAAAATTTTAGAAATTTTCTCTCTCAAAATGGAATTCATTTTTGGATTCGGAGTATCGAATTTAGCTTAAGGTGAAATTTTTTTACTTTTCAGATAACTTTAATATTTTGATGAATAGTGACAATTACTAAATTTTAATTAAAAACAAATTTTTTAATCAAAATAATTATTAGTGATAAATTATGAATTTGAGTGGTTTTAAAGTATATTTAGAATATAATTTTACCATTTAATACAATGTTGTTCATTTTACATAATTTTACAATGAAACCGGACATAAACAAGTGGCAATCTTTTGATAGTTATTATCTCTTAAAAACACGCTTTTTGTTTTAACAACGAGAATTAATTTTAAATTAATTTCTTCCACTTCTATGTTTTTAATTATGAGAAATGGATTCCATATTTGGAATCAGGATTTTAAAATTTTTTATATAGTTAAAAAAATTTTATACATTTTGAATAATTACATCGGTAAATATTTTATTTACCATGGTTAAAGGGTAAATCTGGTAAATAAGGGTTCAAAAAAATAATATTATAATAATACTAAATTACACTAAAACATTTCCTAACCTTATTGGTTGATACATTTCCGACCATGGGAATATTTGGGTCAATTTTTGGACCCAATGGAGCCACATGTAAGTGATAATGAAACTTTATATTAATTTAGTTAAAATAAATAGAAAAATTATATAAGCATATATCTTTTAAAAAAACAATTTTTACATAGGGTTATTTATGTTGGATTTTCGACTATGAATATTAATTAGAAAGATAAAAATATTTCCTACATAATTTTATTTTATTTATAATTTTTAGACATTAAATAATTTAATTTATTTATGACACAGTGATGATGTATTAATTACCATAATAGTGAAAATTTAAAACAATTGATATTATAAATACCCAAATAAGTATAATATGAGACTTTTAATGAATTAAACAAATTTTCTAGGATAATATGACATATTAGTATTGAGTTAATTAACTTTTTTCGAAGTAATCATTCTGTTATGATTTTTACAAAAGTCAATTATTGAATAGTTTCAAAATTGACATAATTGAGTTTTTAAAACAAATATTATATTATTAATTGATATTAAATTCCTAAAAATATAAGGTTCAGCCAATAAACTTATTTCATAATAGGTGTATCATTAATGGACCACTTGGGGGTCGCTTGGATGTATATTGTATGTTTATTAACTATATAATATAAAAATACAAAGTGACATGGTAAGTGTCAAACTAATTAACTAAGTGTTAAAACTAACATATAAGGTTAATATAGTGACACAAACCTGTCTAAATTCTATTTTTTGAGTATATGTCGACCCATACCTACCTTAAAATTTATATAATCCACTTTGGAACCATTATAAACCGAATATTAATTTATTATAAAATAATATTTCTAGCTTTTCCAAAGGTGCCCCTCACCCCTCTTATAAAAGGACACTCACCCTTCTCATTAATTAAAACCTTAAACCCCTTTTGGATCATCCAAACCCTACCCAAATAATCTCTCAACTTCCCTCACTTCTTCCTAGAGGCCTTCCATTAGTCTGAATGCCATCCTATGTAGCCCTTTTGATCAAATCAAAAGAAAGAACCCGAAATAGAGGTAATGATTCCACCACCCTTTTTCAAGATCCATTCTTCGTCCACTTCATCATTCATTATTATTACAATTTTAAAATAAGGAAACCAGTATCTCCTATATAATGTAATATTATTATAAATATGGTACAACCATATTCAGTATTCTATCCATCCTTTCAATGACATGTCACCATACGAGCGTACGTACGGCTTACCGTCTCCACGTCATGGTGTAATTGTTATTCAGTATATTATTATTTGGATGGGTATAATAATGATTTTTAATTCATGTAAATAATAATTATAAAATGATAATTATTCTGTATATATGACATACCATCCAATTATATATTATTTTAACATAAAAAGAATGATATTTCCGCTCGTGCGTACGTACGGATTAACGTCTCCACGACGCGATGATATTCATTTCCATGTTCACCATTCATGGATGATTATAAAAATATATATTACTAATAAGTATGTAATATATGACATAATAATGCTACTGGAGATATATATATATATATATAAATAAGGATTTACGTACTTACATATATCTTATTCGCTTACTTCAGTTCAATACTATATGAAAACAGAAACAACGTTTATGCGTACGTACGGACTACTGTATCCATAAACTGTGTATTCCATTTCATATATATGTCTATTCTACATATTTATATTCTAAATATATATGATATATTTATCATGTTTTATATTCTGGAAGTTTTTAAATCATGATCTATGTGATACAACCAAGAGTGAAAAGTTAAAACGCGTACGATAAAGAAAGTGATTATTACCCGAAATGTTAACGTAACATGGAAATTATTATTAAATGGATAATATAAAGTCATAAATTAATAATGTATGATATCATATATATTAATATGGTTCTGTTATAATTTAATAACATACTATGATCTTCGTACAGAAAGTTAAATGTACCCTCGACTAAAGGAAAGTGCAAGGTTAGGGGTTTTCATCTTGCTCTTTATTCCCATGATATTCATGCCATATTGCAACCATTACCTTTTGTGTGTTGTATGTAATGACCATAACTATATTATTTGTGTAATACACTTTAATTTATGTGTATTTACATATTCATTGTATGATACCACTTTCATTGGTTGTACTTTTCATAATTTACCCTATTGGTAAGGGTTTATTTTGCAATCTCTTCATTATCCGAGGTTGTATAGATGTAATAATCTACTGGGATCACTTTATCATCCATATCCATGTTTCTTAAAAATGTATTTCAAAACATTTGTACTATTTACAAGAATATGGGTTAAAGACATTTATACCCTTGTTTGACTTTTTATAAGTGGTTTATAAAGTATTTATTCTGTCGTTTTCCAAACAAGGTCCTTTTTAACCTTTTAGACAAAATTAATGTAAGAATGTATTTTTTAACTTATATGGTGGGTTCAGTTATTCTCCGCAGTTATTAAACCTTTTAACCTTCCTCCACAAGCTTATAATGATATTTTCAAAATAATTTTTTTCTCTATAGTTATGCAACTTTTAAATGATTTCAAAAAAAGAGATATTTCTCTCAAATAGTATTGATTTCATCTATGTCAACATCCTTTGATAAATTTTAAACTTGTTTCATGTTGATTTATTATGATAAAAAACATCCATATTGTATTTTAGGTTTTGTGATATATTTGACTACGTATGAGTTATTTTTATGCCATTAATGGTTTAGGATTAATGTTTTGACATTTTGTATGTTAGTTTTAATAAGAATGTTTATGTTATATTTCATCCTCTTTGTAAAATGAATGTGTTGGACTAGTATGTTCCGGGTTGGGGACCGGTAAAAGTAAGCCCTCCGGGTTGGTGTCCGGTTATTAGAGGCACTCCAGGATGGAGTCTTGTTAGAGAGGCTCTCCGGGTTGGGTTCCGGTTACAGTTATCCCTTAGGTCTTGGCACGAGGCCTCGATACAGAAATTAAAGATCGACATCATGAATTCCATCATTATGTAAGTGGTTACTGATATTGCATGTGATTATTCGATTAGTTGAATATCCATGTGAATAAGTAAATGGAATTATTTCATTTTATTTCTTCCATATTATGCTGAAGATCAAGTTTAAAAGGCTTTTTTGTAGTTTTATACATTGCCTTAAATGTTTATTCTTATTTTTGAATGTTTCTGCTGTATTGCTTACCCTTACTGAGCATTTCAGCTCACCCCTTTCTATGTTTTATTTTTCCCAGGATTCCAAGAAGTGTAATGTGATTGATTTTCAGGGTTAATCCAAGGGAATAATGGCGTTCATAAAGATTATTTATGTTGTTTTGTACGTCTTAACGTGAAAATGTAACATTCATGTATGTGATCTATTTTTTCCAAGACTTATAAACTGATTGGTTCTTCAGGACTTGATTCCTTGTAATCATGCCAATGTATTAAAATAATACACCGACTCTGGGTAACTGGGGTCGGGGAGTTATAGTTGGTATCAGCGGAAGTTTAGTAATAACCTTGGAAACTAGATTTAGATAAACTCTGATTAGATCACATAACCCTAAAATAGAATTTGAGGATTAATATAGAAGAACTTCCTAGAATTATGGTATTGTAGAGATTTTGTGAGTTTTCTGAGAAATACATCCCTATCTGGATACGAGTAGGTAGAGGTGGCTCTGTCAGAGATGTACCGAGGGGTAAAACTCGAAAACACCGCTTTGAGCCAGACTCGAACGAGAACTGGTGCCCGACAACGGGCCTTGCTGCACTCTTGGTTACGACACCCCCGGGGGATATGCTTAGAATAATTCTCATTTTCTTTACAAACCATTATAAAGGGCTTATGAGTATATACTTACTCAAAGAAAACATTTTTATGATTATGGATTATATCCAAAAACTGTTCAATTTGTGTTAGGTATTTTACATTTTTGGTAATTATTCATTGCAATTCATTAACTGAACTAGTTTCTGTTATTGAATAGAAATGGCACCCATTAGAAGTAATGTGAACTCCCTTATTACGTATGATCCAATGAGTAAGAAGGATCATATCTTTTGTGGTCCTATGCCAAAATTTAGAAGTGAAATAGTTTTCCACGTATTATAATTATTTGAATTAATATTATCAAGTGTTGATAAGATGAGTAAAGAATTCTCGGAGTCCTATAGCTTTGAAGGGAAACATG
Source organism: Viscum album (assembly GCA_963277665.1). Lineage (NCBI taxonomy): Eukaryota > Viridiplantae > Streptophyta > Magnoliopsida > Santalales > Viscaceae > Viscum > Viscum album. The sequence goes on along the minus strand of OY728140.1, from coordinate 1,015,753,159 downwards.
AGAAGAAAAGGATGGAAGAGAGAAAGATGGATAAAGGGAAGAGGGAAATGAAAAATTTCCCATATGTGATAAATATGGGAAGAAACACCCTGGAACTTGCCTGAATGGAATGAGAGTTTGTTATAAGTGTGGAGGAAAAGGGCACAAAGTACGTGGATTCAAGGGTAAGAAAATGGATTCAATTGTACAATGATTCATTTCCATGGAGTTTGGACACTACGCGAACCAATGTCCCAGTCATCAGACTATACCGCAAATGATTATATTAGATAATAATTATGATATGATACTACCACAGATGAAGAGGAATGACTACTGTTTTTATGTTTTTACTTTAGAAATATTTCATTTGAGTGTTTTATCAATGATGTTCTGGAAATAAATAAGGACTGTACTGTAGTACTATTTAATTAAGGATTTGAGATTTTTCGGCACTAAGAAATGTGACTCTACAGTGAGTTAATTTTTTTTTGGAAATTACATGGTTGAAGGAAAGATAATCCTTAATAAGGTTCTAATATTGAGGTAGTGATTTTGGAATAAGAGATGGTTGATTTTTGTAATTCATGATGTTGCGGTGTTGTAAAAGAATATACAAGGAAGGTGTTCACATGTTATTACCTGGAAAAAAGGATCCTAATTATGTTTAACATCCTTGTAAATTTTGGACTATGAGTTTGGATAATAGTATTTTGGATAAGTCTAATGGTTGGAATGGATTATGTTTAAAATGTTATTTTTTGGATTTTTATAAAAGGACAACACGCAGACCGTGTGACTACCCGTCGTGTCGGACAAAGCAGCGGGAATCAATCCCACAACCATAGCACAATTGGGATTTATTGCCTACCATGGTGCTACATGACATTCCTGGATGGTATAATGTAGTTTCTTTAAATAAAGGGTCTGATATGTGAATTATAAATTCATTATATTTGGAACCCTATACGATTAGGATAAAGAGAGTATTTTTTATTTGTATTATGTTATGGGGTGAAAGATGAGTTTGTGGTAGAAATTTTTTAATGGGTAAAACTCTAATTATAAAGTAAGTATATCTCCTTATGATCTTAGCCAATCTCATATATAAATTGCTCAACATTAAGAAAAGGAACTTAGAACAACAATGTTGTCCTAGATGGAACCTTATATCATCACTAATTTATGGATTTGGGATTTTTGGCCTTTTCATAGCCATGTTTTCTACCACTCTCCATCAGATAATTGATGGTTATATTTCTCTTCCATATCCATATTTTCCTACATGGAACCCTAGTATGTGTTATTTTCGGTAATCATCATAATTTCCACTCATTATTTTAAATAGAGGCCTCATTAATTCATTTTCGGAAGTGGGATTTCAACTAAGATATTTTGAAATGTCAAAAATGTGTTATCCTAATACTTTATTTTTTGTTGAACTGATGGTATTTTTATTCATCATAGATTGATGAATTTAAGGACCTCAATTTTAAACTGGTTGGTGATTAATGACCTCAATCACTACCTATAAATATTTACGTCTTTACTCCAATTTTATGTCTATAATTGCCACTGATATCCTCCTAATTGAGATCAAAATTTTGTGGTGACCCTTTCATTTCTCTTTTCATCTTATTAAGACTAAATTTTATTAACCCAATTTCCTATGTGGGTTTTTTCACAAAGATATTTATATTTTCAACCTTTATTTTCAAACAACAATATCAAATTGAGAGGATGCAATTTATTTAAGGAGAGGAGAATGTAACACCTCAAGCTTCCATGGTATGCTACTCTTTGAATAATACAGTAGTGTGTGTTGTATGCAACTTCGAGGTCTAACACACACCACGACCAATCAAAGTAGCCGTTATGAATAGTAAAACATACTTTTTAAAATTTTAGAAATTTTATCTCTCAAAATGGACTTCATTTTTGGATTTAGAGTATCAAATTTATCATAAGTTGAAATTTTGGTACTGTTCGGATAACTTTAATATTTTGATGAATAGTGAAAATTACTAAATTTTAATTAAAACCAACTTTTTTAATCGAAATAATTATTAGTGATAATTTATGAATTTGAGTGGTTTTAAAGTATATTTAGAATAAATTTTTACCATTTAAAACAATTCTGGTCATTGTACATAATTTTACAATTAAATCGGACATAAACAAGTGTCAATCTTTTGATAGTTATTATCTCTTAAAAACACGCTCTTTGTTTCAACAACGAGAATTAATTTTAAATTAATTTCTGCCACTTCTGTGTTTTGAATTCAGAAAAATGGATTACATATTTGGAATCAGGATTTTCAAATTGTGTAAATAGGTAACTTCTATTTTTAGATATTTTGAATAATTACTTCGGTAAATATTTTGTTTACCATGGTTAAAGGGTAAATCTGGTAAATATGGGTTAAACAAATAATATGATAATAATACTAAATTACCCTAAAACGTTTTCTAACCTTATTGGATGATAAATGTCCGACCATGGCCATCTTTGGGTCGATTTTTGGTCCCCATGGAGCCACTTGTATGTGACAATGACACTTTATATTAATTATGTTAAAATAAATACAAAAATGACATAAGCATATATCTTTTAGAAAAACAATTTTTACATAGGGTAATATTTGTTTTCATTTTGTCTATGAATATTTATTATAAATATAATAATATTTCCTACATAATGGTATTTTATTTATAATTTTTAGACATTAAATAATTTAATTTATTTATGACACAATGATGATGCTGTAATTACCAAAATAGTGAAAAATTAAAATAATTGATATTATAAATACCCAAATAAATATAATTTGACACTTTTAATGAATTAAACTAATTTTATTGGATAACATGACATATTAGTATTGATTTAATTAACTTTTTTAGATGTAATAATTCTGTTATGAGTATTAAAAAATTCAATTATTGAATAGTGTCAAAATTGACATAAAAGAGTTTTTAAAACAAATATTATATAATTAATTGATATTAAATTCTTAAAAATCTAAGGTTCGGTCAAGAGACTTATATAATGATAGTTGTGTCATTAATGGATCACTTGAGGGTCTCTTGGATGTATATCATATGTTTATTAATTATATAATATAACAATACAAAGTGACATGGTAAGTGTCAAACTAATTAACTAAGTGTCAAAACTAAAAGATAAGGTTAATATAATGAACCAAACCTCTCTAAATTCTATTGGATTAGTAGTTTTCGACTCATCCCCACCTTAACCTTTAATTAATCCACTTTTTATCCTTTATAAACTGAATATTAATTTATTATAAAATAATATTTCTAGCTTTTCCAAAGGTGCCCCTCGCCTCTCTTATAAAAGGACACTCACCCTTCTCATTAATTCACACCATCAAAGCCTTTTGGTTCGGCCAAAACCAGCCCCATTACTCTCTAAAATTCCCTCACTTAATTCTAGAGGCCTTCCTTTAGTCAAAAATCCATCCTAAGGATCCCTTTTGATCAAATCCAAAGGAAGAACACGAAGAAGAGGTAATGTTTTCACCACCCTTTTTCAAGTTCATTTCTTCTTCCACTTCTTTTTTCTTTGTTATTACCATTCTAAAATAAGGAATCCATTATCTCATATATACTATAATATTATTATAAATATGTTACAACCATATTCCGTATTCTATCCATCCTATGAATGACATGTCACCATACGTGCGTACGTACGGCTTGCCATCTCCACGTCATGGTGTAATTGTTATTCAATATATTATTATTTGGATGGGTATAATAATGATTTTTAATTCAAGTAAATAAAAAATATTACATGATAATTATTCTGTATATATTATATACCATTCAATTATATATTATTTTAATATCAAAAGAATGATATTTTCGCTCGTGCATACGTACGGATTACCGTCTCCACGACGTGATGAGATTCATTTCCAAGTTCACCATTCATCAACGATTATAAAAATATATATTACTAATAAGTATGTAATATATGACATAATAATGCTACTGGAGATATATATATATATATTTAATGATTTATGTACTTACATATATCTTATTCACTTACTTCCGTTCAATACTATATGAAAACCGAAACAATGTTTATGCGTACGTACGGACTACCGTCTCCGTAAACGGTGTCTTCCATTTCATATATATGTATATTATAAAAATTTATATTCTAAATTTATATGATATATTTATCATGTTTTATATTCTGGAAGTATTTAAATCATGATCTGAGTGATACAACCAAGTGTGACAAGTGAAAACACGTACGATAAAGAAAGTGATTATTACCTGAAATGTTAACTTAACATGGAAATTATTATTAAATGGGTAATATAAAGTCATATATGAATCATGTATGATATCATAAATATTAATATGGTTCGTGTATAATTTAATAACATACTATGATCTTTGTACAGGAGGTTAAATGTACCCTCGACTAAAGGAAAGTGCAAGGTAAGGGGTTTTCATCTCACTCCTCATTCCCATGAGATTCATGCCATATTTCCACCATTACCTTTTGTGTGTTGTATGTAATGCCCATAATTATATTATTTGTGTAATAAACTTTAATTTATGTGTATTTACATATTCATTGTATGATACCTCTTTCATTGGTGGTACGTTTCGTAAGTTACCAAATTGGTAAGGGTTTATTTCACAATCTCTTCCTTATCCGAGGTTGTATATACGTAATAATCTACTGGGATCTCTTTATCATCCACATCCATGTTTCTTAAAAATTTATTTCAAAACATTTGTACTATTTACAAGAATATGGTTTAAAGACATTTATACCCTTGTTTGAATTTTTATAAGAGGTTTATAAAGAAATCTTTCCGTCGTTTTCCAAACAAGGTACTTTTTAAACTTTTTAACAAAATTAAGGTAAGAATGACTTTTTTTAACTTATACGGCGGGTGCGGTTATTCTCCACCGTTATAACACCTTTGAAGCTTCCTTCAAAATCTTATAAAGATATTTTCAAAATATAGGTTTTCTCTTCAATTATGCGACTTTTAAATGATTTCAAAAAAAGAGATAGTTATCTCAAATAGTATTGATTTCATCTATGTCAACATCCTTTGATAAATTTTAAACTTGTTTCAAGTTGATTTATTATGATACAAATCATCTGTATTGTATTTAAGGTTTTGTAAATTTTTTTAATATGTATGTGTTATTTTTATGCTATTAATGGTTTATGATTAAAGTTTTGACATTTTTTATGTTAGTTATAATAAGAATGTTTATGTTATATTTCATCCTCTTCTTAAGATGAATTTATTGGACTAGTATGTTCTGGGTTGGGGACCGGTAAAAGTATGCCCTCCGGGTTGGTTTCCGTTTATTAGTGGCACTCCGGGTTGGTGTCCAGTAATTAGAGGCACTACGGGTTGGTGTCCGATTATTAGAGGCACTCCAGGATGGAGTCCAGTTACAGAGGCTCTCCGGGTTGGGTTCCAGTTACAGTTATCCCTTAGGTCTTGGTATGAGGCCTCGACACAGAAATTAAAGTTCAGCATCATGCATTCCATCATTATGATTGTGGTTAGTGATATTTCATGTGATTATTCAATTAGTAGAATATCCATGTGAATAATTTAATGGAATTATTTCATTTTATTTCTTCCATATTATGCTGAAGTTCAAGTTTAAAAGGCTTTTGTTTTTGTTATATACATTGCCTTAAATTTCTATGCTTATTTTTGAAAGTTTCCGCTATATTGCTTACCCTTACTGAGCATTTGATCTCACCCCTTTCTATGCTTTATTTTTCCCAGGATTCCAAGAAGTGTAATTTGATTGATATACAGGGTTAAGCCAAGGGAATAATGGCGTTCATAAAGATTATTTATGTTGTTTTGTACGCCTTAAAGTGAAAATGAAACATTCATGTATGTGATCTATTTTTTCCAAGGCTGCTAAACCGATCGGTCCTTCGGGACTTGATTCCTCGTAATCATGCCAATGTATTAAAATAATACACCGACTCTGGGTAACTGGGGTCGGGGAGTTACATTTGGTATCAGAGGAAGTTTATCAATAACCTTGGAAACAAGATTTAGATAAACTCTGATTAGAGAACATAGCCCTAAGATTAACATTGTGGATTAGTATATAAGAACTTACTAGAATTTTGGTATTGTAGATATTTTTTGAGTTTTCCGAGCAATACATCCATGTCTGGATACTAGTAGGTAGAGGCGGCTCTGGTACAGATGTACCTATGGGTAAAACTCGAAAACACCACTTTGAACTAGACTCGAACGGGAACTGGTGCACGACAACGGGCCTTGCTGCACTATTGGTTACGACACCCCCGGGGGATATGCTTGGGATAATTCTCATTTTCTTTAAAACCCATTATGAAGGGCTTATGAGTATATACATACTCAAAGAAAACATTTTTATAATTATGGATTATATCCATAAATGGTTCAATTTGTGTTAGGTATTTTCCAACTTTGGTAATTATTCATTGCAATTCAAAAACTGAACTAGTTTATGCTATTTTATAGAAATGGCGCTCATTAGAAGGAATGTGAACACCGTTATTACGTATGATCCAAAGAGTAAGAAGGATAATATCTTTCGTGGTCATAATCCAGAATTTAGAAGTGAAATAGTTTCCCACGTATTATCATCATATGATGAAATAGTATCATGTGTTGATAAGATGAGTAAAGAATTCTCGGAGTCCAATGTCTTTGAAGGGAAACAAGAGAAGAAATGGATGGAAGATATAATGATGGATAAAGGGAAGAGGGAAAAAGAAGAATTTTCCCATATGTGATAACTGTGGCAAGAAACACCCTGGAACATGCCTGAATGGAATGGGAGTTTGTTATATGTGTGGAGGAAAAGGGCACAAAGTACGTGACTTAAAGGGTAATAAAATGGTTTCAAATGTACAATGCTTCATTTGGATGGTGTTTGGACACTACGCGAACCAATGTCCCTGTCATCAGACTATGCCGCAAATGATGCTATTGGATAATAATCAAGGTATGATACTACCACAGATAAAGAGGAATGACTAGTGTTCTTATGTCATTATTTTAGAATTATTTCATTTAATTGTTTTATCAATGATGTTATGGAAATAAATAAGGATTGTAATGCAGTACTATTTAATTAAGGATTTGATATTTTATGGTACTAAGAAAAGTGACTCTATAGTGAGTTAATTATTTTTTTAAATTACATGGATGAAGGAATGATAAACCTTAATATGGTCCTAATATTAAGGTAGTGATTTTGTAATAAGAGATGGTTTATTTTGGTAATTCAACATGTTGCAGTGTTGTAAAAGAATATATAAGGAAGGGGTTCACATGTTATTAACTGGAAAAAAGGATCCTGATTATGTTTAACTTCCTTGTAAATTTTGGACTGTGAGTTTGGATAATAGTATTTTGGATAAGTCTAATGGTTTGAATGGATTAAGTTTTAAAGGTTATTTTTTTGGATTTTTATAAAAGGAAAACACGCAGACCGTGTGACGAGCCGTCGTGTCGGACAAAGCTGCGGGAATCAAACCCACAGCCATTGTGCAATTGGGATTTATCTCCTACCATTGTGCTACATGAAGTTCTTGGATAGTATAATGTAGTTTCTTTACATAAAGTATCCGATATGTGAATTATAAACATATTATATTTTAAACCCTATACGATTAGGATAAATATAGTATTTTTTATTTGTATTATGTTTTGGGGTGAAAGATGAGTTTGTGGTAGAAATTTATTAATGGATAAAACTCAACTTATAAATTAGGTATATATCCTTATAATCTTAGCCAATCTCATAAATAAATTCCTCAACATTAAGAAAAGGAACTTAGAACAAAAATGTTGTCCTAGATGGTACCTTAGATCATCACTAATTTATGGCTTTGGGATTGTTTTCCTTTTCATATCCATGTTCTCTACCACTCTCCATCAGATAATTGATGGTTAGATTTCTCTTCCATATCAATATTTTCCTACATTGAACCCTAGTATGTGTTATTTTCAGTAATCTTCATAATTTCCACTCGTTATTTTAAATATAGGCCTCATTAATTCATTTTTCGATGTGGGATTTCAACTATGATATTTTGAAACGTCAAAAATGTGTTATCCTAATACCTTATGTTTTGTTGAACCTATGGTATTTTAAATCATCATAGATTGATGAATTTAAGGACCTAAATTTTAAACATGATTGTGATTGATGACCTCAATCACTACCTATAAAAATTTGCTTCTTTCCTACAATTATATGTCTATAATTTCCGCCGATGTCCTCCTAATCAAGATCATAATTTTTTGGTGACCCTTTCATTTCTCTTTTCATCTTGTTAAGACTAAATTTTATTAACCAAATTTCTGTTGTGGGTTTTTCCACAAAGATATTTTATATTTTGAACCTTTATTTTCAATGAACAATATCAAATTGTGAGGACGCAATTTATTGAAGGAGGGGTGAATGTAACACCCCACGCTTCCAAGGTATGCTTCCCTTTGAATAAAATATTAGCGTGTGTTTTATGCAACTTCGAGTTCTAACACACACCACGACTAATCAAAGTAGCCATTATGAGTAGTAATACATACTTTTTAAAATTATAGAAATTTTATATCTCAAAATGGACTTCATTTTTGGATTTGGAGTATGGAATTTAGCCTAAGATGAAATTTTGGTACTTTTCGGATAACTTTAATATTTTGCTGAATAGTGGAAATTAGTAAATTTTAATTAAAAACAACTCTTTTAATCAAAATAATTGTTAGTGATAAATTATGTATTTGAGTGGTTTGAAATTATATTTATAATATATTTTTACCATTTAATAAAATTTTGGTCATTGTACATAATTTTACAATTAAACCAAACATAAACAAGTGTCAATCTTTTGATAGTTATTATCACTTAAAAAACACTTTTTCTTTTAACAATGGGAATTAATATCAAATTAATTTCTGAAACTTTTGTGTTTTTAATTTGGAAAAATAGATTCCATATTTGGAATCAGGATTTTCAATTTGTGTAAAATGATAACTTTTATTTTTAGATATTTTGAATAATTACTTCGGTAATATATTTTATTTGTCCTAGTTAAAGGGTAAATCTGGTAAATAAGGGTTAAAAAATAATATAATAATAATACTAAATTACCCAAAAATGTGTCCTAACCTTATTGGTTGATACATTTCCGACCATGGGAATCTTTGGGTCTATTTTTAGACCCCATGGAGCCACTTTTAAGTCATAATGACACTTTATATTAATTAAGTTAAAATAAATAAAAAAATGACATAAGCATATATCTTTTAGAAAAACAATTTTTACATAGGGTTATATATGTTGGATTTTCGACTATGAATATTTATTAAAAATATAAATAGCTTTCCTAGATAATGGTATTTTATTTATAATTTTTAGACATTAAATAATATAATTTATTTATGACACAATGATGATGAAATAATTACCATAATAGTGACAAATTAAAATAATTGATATTATAAATAACCAAATAAATATAATTTGAGACTTTTAATAAATTAACTAATTATCTAAGATAATATGACATATTAGGATTGATTTAATTAACTTTTTTAGAAGTAATCATTCTGTTATGAGTTTTACAAAATTCAATTACTGAATATTGTCAAAATTGACATAAAATAGTTTTTAAAACAAATATTATATTATTAATTGATATTAAATTCCTAAAAATATAGTGTTCGGCCAAGAGACTTATATCATGATTTTTGTATCATTCAAGGACCACTTTGGGGGTCTCTTTGCTATATATTGTAAGTTTATTGACTATATAATATAAAAATAAAAAGTGACATTGTAAGTGTAAAACTAATTAACAAATTGTTAAAACTAAAACAGAAGGTTAATATAATGACCCAAACCAGTTTAAATTCTATTGGTTTAGTAGTTTTAGACCCATCCCCACCTTAACCATTAAATAATCAACTTTGGAGCCATTATAAACCGAATATGAATTTATTATAAAATAATATTTCTAGCTTTTCCAAAGGTGCCCCTCACCCTTCTTATAAAAGGACACTCACCCTTCTCATTAATTCACACCTTCAAAACCTTTTGGTTCGGCCAAACCCTACCCAAATACTATCAAAACTTCCCTCAATTAATTATAGAGTCCTTCCTTTAGTCAAAATTCCATCCTAAGGATCCTTTTTGATCAAATCAAAAGGAAGAACCCGAAGAAGAGGTAATGATTTCACCACCCTTTTTCAAGTTCCTTTCTTCTTCCACTTCTTATTTCTTTGTTATTACCATTCTAAAATAAGGACTACAATATCTCCAATATAATTAAATATTATTATAAATATGGTACAACAATATTCAGTATTCTATCCATTCTTTGAATGACATGTTATAACGACCCATACTTTACATATATTGTTATTACTTCAAAGTGGAATCATACTTATTACAACATATAACAAAACCATGAAAGGACCGTATAGGTATAGTGTCTTTAGAAAATGGGAAACATAAACAACTGGTTCATAAAGTGTCTACAATGTCTCTCATTTATTTCATCATATCTATAGTCTATTTTGGAATATCTTACATAATAAGCTTCTTCCTGACATGGGGAAAGAAAACATACAAAAGGGTGAGCTCAAAATCTCAGTAAGGGTAAACAAAAGAAATACCAATAACATCATATTCATAAGAACATAACATTTTGGAAATCTTAACCTGCAAAGAAAGCATAATTTCATAACATGGGATAAATCATAGTAGTGAAATGAAATCCCAATAATCATAAGATAAAACATGAAAATTTGTGGCATACACACATAATCATAGAGAATCATTTCTTATTAGTCAAGACTCATTGCCAAGACTATCTTAGTGGACAAAGTCCATTTCTGAACTGAATTCACTCCTGGTTTCAGTCCTGTTTCACTGAACCGGTATAACCTTCAGTTCCATCCATGTCTATCTAATGAGATATAAAATATTTAGCCAATGCATTGGAGGGAGATATAGGTCCCAACAATCTCATAATTATACCATTCTTATGTGTGCCACAAAATCATAAATCATACATCATCGCATAACCCATGTAGTAAAAATGGGATTCTTAAACAACATGACATCATAAAACAATTCATATAAAATAAAGGAATTCATAAAAATTATTCCATCACAACATAATCAAATCAATGTAATAATAGGTATAGAAACAGAACCCTATATTATCTTAGATGGAAAATAATTTTTGATAAAGCACTTGAACTCCATTCTTGAGGAAAACATCCTTTCTAATTCAAAAACATTTTCCTTTCTTTAACATTTCATACAATTTTAGACTAAAATATGTTGATTAAAAATAAACTTGATAACTTTTAAAGAAAGCTTCTTGGAAATAATGTTTTAAAAATCCATTCATTCCATATAAGTTAAAAAAACATTCTTCTCGTACTTTTGTCGGAAAAGTCAAAAAGTACCTCGTACGAAAAATGACAAAAGATTCCTTTCATATCTTTCACTAAAAACTCACCGAAGGGTAATATTGGATTTAAAAAATTGTAGGTGGATGGAACAATATTACATATTGAGGAAACATGTATGTGGATGATAAAATACACCCAAGTAAATACCAAAGTATAAACAATCTTGGATAAAATGAGATTGTGATATCTTCCCTTACCTTAGGTCCGATTTGCTTCGTAAGTGTCCAAACCTGCTGTATAATGATTTAAATAATGTTATTGAATTATTCCAGAATCATACTTATTGTTATTATATCATAAATGGTCATATTTTTAGCTTCTTATTAATAATATTTCATTACTACTTGTTATTCGAGTGTTTATTACTTTTTGTTCTAATGCGTGTTTTGTTGAATTAATTCTTATTATTCTCTTTAGGTTATAGATACCTCATTTCCAGAATGGTATTAGTGTAATATATATCATATTAATTCATTCAATTCATTTATATAATCATTATTCAATGAAGATCATTTAGAACGAGTCACATCACATCGTGGAGACGGTATTCCGTACGTACACACAAACGAAGATATTGTTCCCATGATCGTGAAAATTGTATTGGAGTGTATGTATACTATTTCAGAATCAATATCACTTTACAATAATCATATATAGTTATTATTTACACCATTATACCCATCCAATTAAGGTGGTTGTGGAACATAGATTACACCATGGCGTGGAGACGGTATTCTGTACGTATGCACGCGCGGTGATTTCGTTTTCCGTAGGATGGATAGATGGTGAAATAGGGTTGTTTCATACTTATAATAACATATCAGTATATGAGTGATACGGATGTTATTACTTCATAATGAAACAACTAAATAAGAATAATTTGAAGAAGAAAGAATTTGGAAAGGATCGGTAATGGATATTACCTCTTTTTTTTGACGCGCCTCTTCTTAACCCCCTCTTAGGGCACTAGGTTGGTCTTTGAAGAAGACCAGAACCTATAGGATGATTCTAGGGAATTGGAGAGGAGAAATTGGTAGGGGTTGTCCGATATTTAAGACTCAAATTGGTGTGAGGAGGAGAGGGAGGAGGTGCCCTTTTATAAGGGAGGGGAGGGGCACCTTTGGAAAGTGTGGAAATATTATATTATTATAAACTTATCTTCGGTTTCAAAAGGTCCAAAAATCATTAAAGATGAAGATAAGAGGACTCATGGTCGAAATAAAATCATCGAATAAGAATTGGACATGTTTTTGAAAATATTTTAATCATTATAATCTTATTTATTTAAATCATTTATTAATGAGGTAAATATTTCATCATTATTGTGTCATAAATAATTTAATTTATTTGGTGTCTAAAAATTAAAAAAATATATTTATGTAGGAAATATTTTTAGCTTTCTAATGAATATTTATAGTCAAAAATATAATTTATATAACCCCTTATAAAAATTAATTACAAAAAGATTTTTGTTAATGTCAATTTTGTCTTTACATTAAATTAATTAATCCAAATTGTCATTGTCACTGCCAAGTGGCTCAATGGGGTCCCAAAATCAACCCAAGGATGGCCATGGTTGGCCAATACTCATCCAATAAGGTTAGGACAAGTGTAAAGGTAATTTTGAATTATTATAATATTCGTTTAACCTTGAATTACCCTATTTACCTTTAACCGTAGTAAATAAAAAAAATTATCGTAGTTAGTATTCATAATATCAAAAAAAAGTAACCTATTAACATTATTTGGACCCACTGATTCCAAATATGGAATCCATTTTTCAAAATTGAAAACACAGAAGTTGCAGTAATTAATTTAAAATTAATCCCGTTGTTAAGCAAACGGGTTTTAAATGTTATAACATTGCCAAAGATTGAAATGTTTTTACCTATGAATTCAATGTAAAATTAATTCTAATGACATACATTATATTAAATGGTAAAAACATATTCTATTTATACTGTAAAAACAATCAATATTATAATTTAACCATATAAATTATTGCGATGAAAAAAGTTGTTTTTAATTAAAATATAGCGTGTTTTTAAGAGATAATAACTATCAAAAGATTGACACTTGTTTATGTCTGGTTTAAATGTGAAATTACATCCAATGAACAAAATTGTATTAAATTGTAAAAATACATTCTAAATATACATTAAAACCACTCAAATTAATAAATTATCACTATTAATTATTTCAATTAAAGAAGTTGTTTTTAATTAAAATTTAGTAATTTTCACTATTCATCAGAATATGAAAGTTATCTGCAAAGTTCCAAAATTTCATCCTAAGCTAATTTCGATATTCAGAATCCAAAAATGAAGTCCATTTTGAAAAATAAAATTTACAAAATTTCAAAAAGTGGTTATTACTATTCATAACGACTAGTTTTAATAATATTTTAATAGCATATCGTTGTTTAGTGAAACTCGGTATTGCGTACGACGCAAGCTATCGAAGATGGTCGCGGTTGCGTGTAAAGCAAACCAATATATTGTTGTGTGTAGTGAAAGATTCCTTTGATGATTTATATGACATAAAAACAAAATATTTCTCATAAAATTCGCGGGTGTTACATTCTACCCCCCTTAAAATGAATTTTTCCCTCAAAATTCATCACTTTGTAACAAACAGATGAGGATACTTGTCCCTCATCATATCCTCAAGCTCCCATGTATCTTCTTCTTATTGGTGGTTCCTCCATAAAACTTTCACCAAGAGAGTGGTCTTGTTTCGTAGGACTTTTTCGCTACGATCTAGAATCTCTATCGGTTGTTCTTCATAAGAAAGATCTTGCTCCAGCGGTATATCTTCTGAGCCGAGTACATGTGAAGGATCATGTATGTACTTTCTCAGGAGAGATACATGGAACACATCGTTAATTAGAGAGAGATTCGGTGGAAGCACCAATCGGTAAGCTACCTTCCCAACACGATCTAGTATTTCGAAGGGACTGATATATCTAGGGCTCAACTTCCCCTTCTTTCCAAATCTCATGACCCTCTTCCAGGGAGATATTCATAAGAACACTTTATCACCCACTTCAAACTCTAGGTCTTTTATTCGGTTGTCGGCATAACTTTTCTGTTGACTCTGAGCTGCTCTTATGTGTTGTTGAATAGATCAGACCTTTTCTTCCATCTCATCAACAATATGAGGTCCTAATTGCTTTCTTTCCCCAACTTCATCCCAACACGTTGGAGTCCAGCATTTCATTCCATAGAGAGCTTCATAATGAGCCATCTGAATACTGGAGTGAAAGATATTATTATTTAAAAATTCCACCAAAGGTAGGTGTTGATCCCAACCACCTTTGAAATATATAAAGCAAGATCCCAACATAACTTCTAGAGTTTGAATTTTCCTCTCAGATTGACCGTCTGTATGAGGATGATAAGTAGTGCTGAATCTCAACTTTGTATCCAGAGCATGCTGAAGACTTCTCCAGAACATTGAGGTAAACCTTGGATCACGATAAGATATAATAGAAAGTGGTACTCCATGAAATCTTACCACTTCCTTTACATATATCCTGGAAAGCTGATCCAGAGAGAAATCCTCTCTAATAGCGATGAACTGTGCCGACTTTGTAAGACGATCAACTATGACCCAGATAGCATTATTGCCTTTGGATGTTTTAGGAAGTATAGTGACAAAGTCCATAGTGATGTTTTCCCATTTCTATTCGGGTATGGGTAATGGTTGTAACATTCCCTTATACTTCTGTCTCTCAGCTTTAACTTGCTGACAAACCAAGCATCGAGATACATATTCAGCAACAACTCTTTTCATTCCATCCCACCAAAAGTACTCTTTAAGGTCCTTATACATCTTCGTGCTTCCAGGATGAATAGAGAATGAAGAACTATGAACCTCATCCAGTAGCTCCTTCTTTAATTCTGGGATGGGAGGAACACAAACCCGATTCCGGAACATTATTATCCCATCACAATCAAGGATGAATTCAGGAACATTTCTCACCTTCTTTTGTAACTCTACATCTTCTTTCTGTGCCCCTCTAACCTTCACATGTATAGATGGTTGAACATTAATTTGAGAATGATACGATTTTCCCCTTTAATTATAATTCCAAGATCCATCCTTTGTAAATCCATAAATATTGGATATTTTGTGATCCACATGGTGGATAAACTGGCATGCTCTTGTCGACTTAATGCATCTGCCACCTTGTTTTCTTTCACAGGTTGATAATGGATTGAGCAGTCGTAATCCTTAATCAGCCCCACCCGTCTTCTTTGGTGAATATTTAGATCTTTTGTGTGAAAATATACTTTAAACTTTTATGATCAGTATAAATGTCACACCTTTCTCCATAAAGATAATGCCTCCAAATCTTTAATGCAAAGATTACCGCAGCTAACTCCAAATCATGAGTTGGGTAATTTTGCTCATGGATTTTCAATTGTCATGAGGCATAAGCTATCACCATATCATTTTGCATGAGAACACACCCCAATCCCTTCATGGATGCGTCACTGTAGATCACAAACCTTTGTCCACTACAAGGCAGTGTGAGCACAAGTGCACTAGATTACCTTATATTCAACTCCTTGAAATTCTCTTCACATTCCTCCGTCCAAACAAACTTAACTCCTTTCCGAGTCAACCAAGTGAGTGGATTAGATAATCGTGAAAAATATTTCACGAAACATCGATAATATCCAGCCAAACTAAAAAAACTTCGGATCTCAGTTACTGTTGTTGGTCTCGACCATCTTTAGATAAACTCCATTTTTGCTGGATCCACAGATATCCCTTTTTTTGAGATTATGTGACCCAAAAATGAAACCGTTTGAAGCCAAGATTCACAGTTGGTAAATTTGTCATAAAGCGTCTCCTTTCTCAGGGTATTCAATATAATTTTCAAGTGGTATTCATGTTCTTCCTTTCTCTTTGAATAGACAAGAATGTCGTCTATAATGACTACCACAAATTGATCATGATAGTCTCTAAAGACTCTATTCATCAGATCCATGAAGATAGCAGGGGAATTAGTAAGACCAAATGGAATCAC
The DNA here is from genome assembly GCA_963277665.1 of Viscum album. Taxonomy (NCBI): domain Eukaryota; kingdom Viridiplantae; phylum Streptophyta; class Magnoliopsida; order Santalales; family Viscaceae; genus Viscum; species Viscum album. The sequence continues at coordinate 1,015,736,623 of OY728140.1, read as the reverse complement.
TATAAATTCATAGTGTCTATAACTTGTACGGAAAGCCGTCTTTGGTATATCCTCCCATTTGACCCTTAATTGATGATACCCTGAATGAAGATCAATCTTGGAAAAGTATTGAGATCTGCGTACTTGGTCAAATAAGTCATCAATGCGCAGGAGAGGATATTTGTTCTTGATAGTGATCTTGTTAAGTTCTCGATAATCAATCAAGAGTCTCATTGATCCATCTTTATTCTAAACAAATAGAATAGGTGCTCCATAAGGTGACTCACTAGGGCATATGAATCCCTTATCAACAATCTCTTGGAGTTTCTTCTTCAATTCATGTAGCTCAATTGGGTCCATGCTATAAAGTGTCTTTGAAATAGGTAAAGCACCTGGTACGAGTTCTATTGAAAACTCAAATTCACGATTTGGTGGAGGACCCGGCAATTCCTCCGGAAAGCCATCATCAAACTCCCGTACAATGGGCATATTCTTAATCGTGAGTTTCTCACCAACCATTTGAGATAAATAACCTTCATTTAGTGTAATCAAGACCCATAAGATGGAAGAAATTTCCACCGGAAGGTTATGTTCATCCTTGCATCGATAGACGATCATAGATTGATCTGGAATATGAAATGTTACTTTCCTTATTTGTCAATTGATATGAGCTCCATATAAAGAAATCCAATCCATGCCAATAATCACATCAAATTCCACTATAGGAAGGATCACAAGATTTACAGGAAGCACGTTCCCAAAAACTTCAATAGAGGAAGAATTATAAACTTTTGATGTGACTGTTGTGCCATTAGGAGTTGTCACAGCCAACTCAACATCTAATTTTTGAGGTAATACAGTGATACCCTTAGAAAATTATTCAGAAATAAAAAAGTTGGTGGATCCAGAATCAAATAAAACATTTTCTACTTTAGAGTAGATGGTAAGTGTACCTCTCACCACATCGTTATCATACTCCACATCACTGATAGAAATTGCATGTGACTTTCCTTTGTCTTTAGCCTTAAGAGTTTTTTGACGTCGACCATCATCATCAACCCTTGGATTTGGGTATTGATTGGAATAATTCCCCCTCTTCTTTCACTTGAAACATTGAAGTTTAGTAGGTTCATTATGTGCATCCCTTCCTTTGTTTGCATCATTAGACATCTTCTTCCCATCATTACGGCATTCAATTGCCCGATGACCTTCCTTTCCACATTTGAAACATTTACTTGCCCCTTTAAGACAACTCCCTCCATGTTTCTTTCCACATTTTGAGCATAAGGGAAAGCTCATCTTCTTTTCAGTGTTCTCTTTAGATTTTCTTTTGAATTCCATTTTCATCTTCTTATCAAACCCATATGACTGATGGGGTACTCCTATCTCCATATCATCTTGGAGAGCACATCGAACGATTTCCTCGTAGCTATTGAAGTCCCTTATGGGTAAGGCCCTTCGAAGACTTGGTTTTAAGCCACTAAAGAGTCGGTCGATCTTACTCTCAGGTTGGATAATAATACCAGAAGCATACCTTGCAAGTCTTATAAAATTTTCTTCATAGGTACCAACAGTTTCATCATCCTTTTGCTTTAGTTCAAGAAACTCTTTCTCCAACTTTGTTCGGAGAATACGAGGGAAGTATTTATTGAAAAATAAGTTCATGAACTCATCTCATTCCATGGACTCAATTTCATCCCTTTTCCTCGTATTCTTAATAATATTCCACCATTGATCAGCATCTCCTTCCAAACGATAAACTGCTAGGATGACTTTATCATGTTCAAAACGTTGAAGAACTAAAAATATCTTTTCAGTAGTACTAATCCATTGGTTAACTACGAATGGATCAGTATACCCACTAGAATGAAGGTGGAAGCTGCTTCATGAAGGATTCAACAGAATGTTGCTCCTTCCTTTGCTCGTTTAGAAGTCCTGTATGATTCATAGCTTGAGAAAGTTGTGTGAGCATGGCTACATGATTTTTCATTCCAGCTCACATAACATTTGGTTGCTCAGGGGGACAATCATTGCATTGGCCGTCGCATTCCACATTAACATGGTTCCTTCGGGCTCCAGCCATTGACTGAAACCAAGAAGAACAGTGTGAGAAACACTAATTATAATGGGAAAACCACATAATCAAGAATAAAATTAATCACTTAATGTCTTATATGAGGTTATTCATGGTCATTTCTAAAACACAAATATTGTGTTCTTTGCTTAGACATATCCTTAGGATTCTTACTAAGGCTTTCAAATCCTAGTTTCCAAAGGTTGACTATACCTTTCCTCTGATACCAACTATAACAACCCATACCTTACATACATTGTTATTACATCAAAATTGAAGAATACTTATTACAACATATAATAAAACCATGAAAGGACCGTGTAGGTATAGTGTCTTTAGAAACTGGGAAACATAAACAACTGGTTCATAAAGCGTCTACACTGTCTCCCATTTATTTCATCATATCTGTAGTCCCTTTTGGCATATCATACTTTATAAGATTCTTCCTGACCTGGGGAAAGAAAACATACACAAGGGTGAGCTCAAATTCTCAGGAAGGGTAAGCAAAAGAAATATCAATCACATCATATTCAAAATAACATAACATTTTGGAAATCTTAACCTGCAAAAGAGAACATAATTTCATAACATGGGATAAATCATAGTAGTGAAATGAAATCACAATAATCATAACATAAAACATGAAACATTGTGGCATACACACATAATCATAGAGAGTAATTTCTTTTTAGTCAAGACTCATTGCCAAGACTATCTTAGTGGACAAAGTCCATTTCGGAATTGAGTTCACTCATCGTTTCCGTCCTGTTTCACTGAACCGGTATAACCAGCTATTCCATCCATTTCTATTTCATGAGATATAAAATCGTTACCCAATGCATTGGAGGGAGATATAGGTATCACCCATCTCATAGTGATACCATTCTTATGTGTTCCAAAAAATCATAAATCATACATCATCGCATAACCCATGTAGTAAATATAGGATTCTTAAACAACATGACATCATAAAACAATTCATATAAAATAATGGAATTCATAAAAATAATTCCATCACAACATAATCAAATCAATGAAATAATATGGATTGAAACAGAACCCTATATTATCATAGATGGAAAATAATTTGGAAAAAGCACTTGACCTCCATTCTTGAGGAAAATATCCTTCTACTTCAAAAACATTTTCCTTTCTTTAACATGTCATACAATTTTAAACTAAAAGAAGTTGATTAAAAATAAACATGAAAACATGTAAAGGAAGATTCTTGTAAATAATTTTTTAAAAATCCATTCATGCCGTATAAGTTAAATAAATCATTCTTCTCGTACTTTTGTCGGAAAAGACAAAAAGTACCTCGTACAAAAAATGACAAAAGATTCCTTTCATATCTTTTACTAAAAACTCACCGAAGGGTAGAATTGGATTTAAAAATTTGTAGGTGGATGGAACAATATTAAATATTTAGGAAACATGGATTTGGATTATAAAATACACCCCAGTAAATATCAAAGTATAAACAATCTCGGATAAAATGAGATTGTGATATTTTCCCTTACCTTAGGTCCGATTTTCTTTGTAAGTGTCTGAACCTCCTCTATAATGATTTAAATAATTTTATTGACTTATTACATAATCATACATATTGTTATTATATCATACATGGTCATATTCTTAGCTTCTTATTAGTAATATTTCATTACTACTTGTTATTCGGTTGTTTATTACTTTTTGTTCTTATGCGTGTTTTGTCGAATAAATTCTTATTCTTCTCTTTAGGTTATAGATAACTCATTTCCAGAATGGTATTAGTGTAATATATATCATATTCATTCATTAAATTCATTTATATAATTATTATTCAATGAAGATCATGTAGAACGAGTCGCATCACATTGTGGAGACGGTATTCCGTACGTACGCACGAGAAAAGATATCGTTCCCATGATCGTGGAAACTGTATTGGACTGTATGTATACTATTTCAGAATCAATATCACTTTAAAATAATCATATATAGTTATTATTTATACCCTTATACCCTTCCAAGTAAGGTGGTTGTGGAAATTAGATTACACCACGGCGTGGAGATGGTATTTCGTACGTATGCACATGCGGTGATTTCGTTTTCCATATGATGGATAGATGGTGAAATAGGGTTGTTTCATAATTATAATAACATATCAGTATATGATTGATACTGATGTTATTACTACATAATTAAACAACTAAAGAAGAAGAATTTGAAGAAGAAAGAATTTGGAAAGGATCGGTAATGGATATAACCTCTTTTTTTTTTGACGTGCCACTTCTTAACCCCCTCTTAGGGTACTAGGGTTTTTCTTTTAAGAAGAACAGAACCTCTAGGATGATTCTAGGGAAGTGGAGAGGAGAAATTGGTAGGGGTTGGCCGAGCTTGAAGGCTCAAATTGGGGTGAGGAGGAGAGGGAGGAGGTTCCCTTTTATAAGGGAGGAGAGGGGCACCTTTGGAAAGTGTGGAAATATTATTTTATTATAAACATATCATCGGTTTCAAAAGGTCCAAAAATCATTAATGATGAAGATAAGATGACTCATGATCGAAATATAATCATGAAATCCGAATTGGACATGGTTTGGAAAATATTTCAATTATTATAATCTTATTTATTTAAATCATTTATTAATGAGGTAAATATTTAATCATTATTGTGTCATAAATAATTTAATTTATTTGGCGTCTAAAAATTAAAAAAATATCATTATGTAGGAAATATTTTCAGCTTTCTAATGAATATTTATAGTCGAAATTATAATTTATATAACCCCTTATAAAAATTAATTACTAAAAGATTTTTGTTAATGTCAATTTTGTCTTTACATTAAATTAATTAATCCAAATTGTCATTGTCACTACCAAGTGGCACAATGGGGTCCCCAAATCGACCCAAGGATGACCATGGACGGAAAATACTCAACCAATAAGGTTATGACAAGTGTCAAGGTAATTTTGAATTATTATAATATTCTTTTAACCTTGAATTACCCTATTTACCTTTAACCGTAGTAATAAACAAAATTACCGTAGTTACTATTCATGATATGAAAAAAAAGAAACCAATTAACATAAATTGGACCCACTGATTCCAAATATGGAATACATTTTTCAAAATTCAAATCACAGAAGTTGTAGTAATTAATTTAAAATTAATCCTGTTGTTAAGCAAATGGGTTTTAAATGTTAAAACATGGACAAAGATTGAAATGTTTTTACCTATGAATTCAATGTAAAATTAATGCTAATGACATAAATTATATTAAACGGTAAAAATATATTCTATTTATAATTTAAAACAATCAATATTATAATTTAACCATATAAATTATTGCAATGAAAAAAGTAGTTTTTAATTAAAATATAGCGTGTTTTTAAGAGATAATAACTATCAAAAGATTGACACTTGTTTATGTCTGGTTTAAATGTGAAATTACATCCAATGAACAACATTGTATTAAATTTTAAAAATCTATTCTAAATATACATTAAAACCACTCAAATTAGTAATTTATCACTATTAATTATTTCGATTAAAAAAGTTGTTTTTAATTAAAATTTAGTAATTTTCACTATTCATCAGAATATGAAAGTTATCCGAAAAGTGCCAAAATTTCATCCTAAGCTAATTTCGATATTACGAATCCAAAAATGAAGTCAATTTTGAAAAATAAAATTTACAAAATTTCAAAAAGTGTTTATTACTATTCATAACGTCTAGTTTTAATAATATTTTAATAGCATATCGTTTTTTAGTGAATCTTGGTATTGCGTACGGCGCAAGCTATTGAGGAAGGCCGCAGTTGCGTGTAAAGCAAACCAAGCTAGTGTTGTGTGTAGTTAAAGATTCTTTTGATTATTTATATAACATAAAATCAAAATATTTCTCATAAAAGTCTCGGGTGTTACACATGTCACCATACGTGCGTACGTACGGCTTACCGCCTCCACGTCGTGGTGTAATTATTATTCAATATATTATTATTTGGAAGGGAATAATAATGATTTTTAATTCATGTAAATAATAAATATGACATGATAATGATTCCTTATATATGATATACCATTCAATTATATATTATATTAATATCAAAATAATGATATTTTCACTCGTGCATACGTACGGATTACCGTCTCCACGACGTGATGATATTCATTTCCAAGTTCACAATTCATCGACGATTATAAAGATATATATTTCTAATAAGTATGTAATATATGAAATAATAATGCTACTGGATATATATATATATATATAAGGATTTATGTACTTACATATATCTTATTCACTTACTTCCACTCAAGACTATATGAAAACAGAAACAGTGTTTATGCGTACGTACGGACTACCGTCTCCATAAATAGTGTTTTCCATTTCATATATGTGTCTATTATACATATTTATATTCTAAAAATATATGATATATTTATCATGTTTTATATTCTGGAATTATTTAAATCATGATCTAAGTGATACAACAAAGAGTGACAAGTTAAAACACGTACGATAAAGAAAGTGATTATTACTAGAAATGTTAACTTAACATGGAAATTATTATTAAATGGGTAATATAAAGTCATAAATGAATAATTTATGATATCATAAATAATAATATGGTTATGGTATAATTTAATAACATACTATGATCTTCATACATGAGGTTAAACGTACCCTCGACTAAAGTAAAGCACAAGGTAAGGGGTTTTCATCTCACTCCTTTTTCCCATGAGATTCATGCCATATTGCCACCATTAACTTTTGTGTGTTGTATGTACGGCCCAGAATTATATTATTTGTGTAATACACTTTAATTTATGTGTATTTAAATATTCATTGTATGATACATCTTTCATGGGTTGTACGTTTCGTAAGTCACCAAATTGGGAATGGATTATTTCGCAATCTCTTCATTATCCGAGGTTGTATATACGTAATAATCTATTGGGATCTCTTTATCATCCACATCCATGTTTCTTAAAAATTTATTTCAAAACATTTTTACTATTTACAAGAATATGGGTTAAAGACATTTATACCCTATTTTGACTTTTTATAAGAGCTTTATAAAGGAATCTTTCAGTCGTTTTCCAAACAACGTCCTTTTTAACCTTTTTAACAAAATTAAGGTAATAATGTCTTTTTATAAATTCTACGGCGGGAGCAGTTATTCTCCACCGTCATTACCCCTTTGAAGCTTCCCTCACAAGATTGTAAGGATATTTTCAAAATAAAGGTTTTCTCTATAATTATTCGACTTTTAAATGATTTAAAAAAAAGAGATATTTCACTAAAATAGTATTGATTTCATCTATGTCAACATCCTTTGATAAATTTTAATCTTTTTTCAAGTTGATTTTTTATGATACAAAACATCGATATTGTATTAAATTTTTTGTAATATTTTTGACTATATATGAGTTATTTTTATTCCATTAATGGTTTATGATTAAAGTTTTGACATTTTGTATGTTAGTTTTAATAAGAATTTTTATATTATATTTCATCCACTTCTTAAGATGAATGTGTTGTACTAGTATGTTCAGGGTTGGGGACTGATAAAATTAAGCCCTCCGGGTTGGTGTCCAGTTATTACTGGCACTTCGGGTTGGTTTCCGGTTATTAGAGGAACTCCAGGTTGGTGTTCGGTTATTAGAGGCACTCCGGGATCGAGTCAGGTTACTAAGGCTCTCCGAGTTGGGTTCTGGTTAAAGTTATCCCTTAGGTCTTGGCACGAGGCCTCGACACAGAAATTAAAGTTATACATCATGCATTCTATCATTATGAAAGTGGTTATTAATATTTCATGTGATTATTCGATTAGTAGAATATCCATGTGAATAAGTAATGGAATTATTTCATTTTATTTCTTCCATATTATGCTGAAGTTAAAATTTAAAAGGCTTTTGTTTTTGTTTTATACATTGCCTTAAATGTTTATGCTTATTTTTGAATTTTTATGCTATATTGCATACCCTTACTGAGCATTTGAGCTCACCCCTTTCTATGTTTTATTTTTCCTAGGATTCCATGAAGTGTAATGTGATTGATAAGCGGGGTTATGCCAAGGGAATAATGGTGTTCATAAAGATTATTTATGTTGTTTTGTACGTCTTAAAGTGTAAATCTAACATTCATGTATGTGATCTATTTTTTCCAAGACTGCTAAACTGGTCGGTCCTTCGGGACATGACTCCTTTTAATCATGCCAATGTATTAAAATAATGCACCGACTCTGGGTAACTGGGGTTGGGGCGTTATAGGTTTAGGAAAATTATATGATGCTCACCAGACATATGTCAAGTGTTATGGTTGGTCTTTTACAGGATAAAAGAGTCATCCTTCTTTTTGCTTCGGGAAATCTTTCCAAACTCACGAACATGAAGGTTTTAATTACCAAAGCATTTGTTTTTACTCGTGGTTGTGGTTCTCATTATTTTTTACAAGACCTATGAAAAATAGATTTAGGTCAGTATAGTGAATTTCATCTATACAGTTGATACATTTGTTTTTTACCCTATGGGACTATATGTAGTCTTCAAGATATAATAGATAACAATACTGCAGAGGGTTTTGACTAGACAGGGTTATAAAACCAAGGGATTTTTGTAGTAGGGGTAGGAAATTAATCTCTATGTAAATGAAACCGCTATTGTGTGACCATGGGGACTTCAAAACCACATTCAAAAAAGAATAATATTATTGAGTGATGGGATTGGTAAGTGAAGATTTAGTTTCTAGAATAAGAATCAAACCATAAGCTCGTAGATTGGTTTTATTTGGGTGAATTTTAGAAAAAAATCCAGTTTATGTTAAGAAAACTGTAGGGCCTACAACTATATTGGAAATCCAACCACGCTATTTATATGGTTCTTGGGACGAACCTATTAATTATTTGACTATATAATCTAGATCATTTTCTAAATGATGAGTTCGAGAACAATGTTAATGACATGTTGGGTGAATGGATAACCTGACATAGTGGAATCCCATTTTATAGTCTCATCTTTCTTGTAAAAGAACAAATATGGGACTTAGAAGGTGTTCATTAATTACCAAGCACTTAATAAACCTACCATCCTGAATAGGTTCCTCATTCCCATCGTTGAAGAACAATTGTAAGAGTGTAAATGAGCTACATTTTTCTCAATATAGAAATTCAAATCTAGGTTCCACTGAATATGAGTATGAATAAGGGTCTTAAAAAGATGGTGTTTCGTAAACACAATGGAAATTATGAATTCCATTCAATTTTATTTGGGATGATGAACTCCCCAGCCTCTTTTCCACCACTTATAACTCGGACCCTCTAGTGAGATGGTTACAAAAATAACCTTAGGAGACTCATAAATAAAAATATGGATAAAAATATCATCATCCCTCAGTACCAAAACCAATTCATCATACGAATCTTGTTAGCCATGAATTATTGTGAGGCTACCATCTTGATTCTGGGGGGCTGTTACAGGATGAAATGAAGGTGGAAGGGGGATGGTGTGGACTGGATGTGGCTGGAGTATGGCCAAATCACTACATAAACGCAGCGTGACTGCGGCGTGACGGTGGCGTGACCGCGGTGTGACCACGGCGTGACCACAGCGGGACCGCGGCGTGACCGCAGCGTGACCGCGGCGTGTTGGGCCAGTCCAGTGCCATTTTCAGGGCAACATCTTCTGACTAGGAGCGAAGGGAGCAGGAGGAAGCAAGAATGCTGGTGGAGGGGGGCTGGTTGCACATGTTGGGGGATGGTGCGGGCAGATTCAAAGGTGGCAGGGGGGCTGTTGCGGGCTGGAATGCTGGTGGCAGCAGGATGAAATGAAGGTGGAAGGGGGCTGGTGTGGGGGGGATGTGGCTGGAGCAGGGCCAAATCACGGCATTAACCCGGCGTGACTGCGGCGTGACCGCGTCGTGTTCGCCTGGTCCAGCGTCATCTGCAAGGTAGCATATTATGGCCAAGAGCGAAGGGAGCAAGAGGAGGATGGAATGCTGGTGGAAGGGGGATAGTTGCAGGTGTTGGGGAGATGGTGCATGATGATTCAAATGTGGTAGGTGGGGCTGTTGCACGCTGGAATGCTGTTGGCAGCGGGCTGAAATGAAGGTTTAAGGGGGCTGGTATGGGCTGTATGTGGCTGGAGTAGGGCCAAATCACGACGTGATCGTGGTGTGACCACGGCGTGACCACGAAATGTTGGCCCGGTCCATCGATATTCTCGGGGCAGCATCTTCCGGCCAGGAGACAAGGGAGCGAGAGGAGGCTGGAATGTTGGTGGAAGGGGGATGGTTTCAGGTGTTGGGGAGATGGTGTGGGCTGATTCGAAGGTGGCAGAGGGGCTGTTGCGGGCTGGAATGCTATTGGCAGCGGGCTGAAATGAAGGTGGAAGGGGGCTGGTGTGGGATGGATGTGGCATAAGTAGGGCCAAATCAAGGCGTGAACGCAACATGACCACGCATGACCACGGCGTGACCGCAGCGTCACCACGACATGATCGTGATGTGACCACAACGTGACCGCGACGTGACCGCGACCTGTTGGCCTGGTCTAGTGACATCTGCAGGGCAGCATCTTCCAGCCAGGAGCGAAGGGAGAAGGAGGAGTCCTGAATGCTGGTGGAAGGGGCTGGTTGCAGGTGTTGGGGAGATGGTGCGGGATGATTGTACGTTGGCAGGGGGGTTGTTGCAGGCTGGAGTGTTGGTGGCATCGGGCTGAAATTGAAGGTGGAAGGGGTCTGGAGTGGGCTGGATGTGGCCGGAGCAGGGCCAAATCACGGTGTCACCGCGGCGTGACCACGGCGTGATAGCGGCGTGACCGCGGTGTGTCTGTGGTGTGACCGCTGCGTGTTGGCCCAGTCCAGCAACATCCGTGGGGCAACATCTTCGGGCCAAGAGAGAATGGAGCAGGAGGAGGCCAGAATGTTGGTGGAAGGGGGATGGTTGCAAGTGTTGGGGGGATGGTCCGGGCTGATTCGAAGGTGGTAGGGGGGCTGTTGCTGGGTGGAATGATGGTGACAACGGTATAAAATGAAGGTGGAAGGGGGCAGGTGTGGGCTGGATGTGGCCGGAGCAGGGCCAAATCACGGCATTACCACGACATGACTGCAGCGTGACCGTGACGTGACCGCGGCATGACTACGGCATGTTGGAGCTTTCTAACTAAAAGTTGTTGCTCCCCCACTGGGTAGATGTACCTTCACACATTAAATGTATTTTACAAAAACATTCAAATTAAATGGGCAATGTCACACATACAGTTTAAAGAGAAAGGTGGAAAACATATAAAACATTGAAAACAAAGTAGAAACACGAACCTGGATGTTTGTTTATGCTTCCAACAACAGTATGATTCGATCCTCAACAGGTGCATGTGGTGATGTCCAACTTTTTTCATGCCTAGATAACACAAGAAAAATGTTTTTAGATAGTTAAATAACTAAACTAAATAAATGAAAAGAAAAGGGAAAAGAATTTTTAGGTATCAAACCCAGAACAGTGGATGTTGTTAACCTATCCACAGCTGCACCCCTCGACCCTCCCCACTGCCCCTCCCCCATGCCCCCTGCCCCCTTCCCCCCTGCCCCCCTCCAACCTGCCCCCCTGCCCCCTACAACTTGCCCCCTGCAACCTGCCCCCCTTCAACCTACCCCTCTACCCCTTTCCCCCTGCCCCCTTCCCCCCTCCAACCTGCCACCCTTCCCCCCTGCACCCCTCCCCCTGCCCCCAGACCCCCTCCAACCTGCCCCCTGCCCCCTGCAACCTTCCCCCCTTCCCCCTTCCCCCCTGAAACTACTTATTTTATTATGCGAGGACATATAAGGCATGGACACACCATACTGAAATTTTTCTGGAATTCTACTACTTGATGAATAATATTTATCTAGTAAAATTATTCTCATAGAGAATAATATGATGCCTCAACAATTGTTGTTAGCTTGAAGGGATTGAGAATGACCCTGGAGCCTTTCCACAGGCCAACATGGGTGCTCGGATTAGGGGTAATCCAATTTAGTTTGTGGAAAATGGAGTTTATAAATTATGTTTGGTAAAATTAAAACATTGAGGGTGGAATGGATGTTCATGTTTTAAAAGGACTAAAATACCCTCTCCTTCTTCCTCAACCCCCACATATTCTTCTTACCCAACCCCATGTCCCAATGCTAGATAGCACCCCTCACCATAGATGAACCGGTTTCTAATCCTAGTTCTATGAGCGTACCATAATTTGAGACCCTGGCGAGATTCATTGCGAGGATGGTGATGGCCTAAAAAACACATCCTGTATAAAATTGATCTCCACCCTTCATAACTTTGGAGAAATATGAACATTAACACTCTCAATTAGTTTTCAAGAACAAATCCTTAGAACATTGTTTCTCAAAAATACGAGGTGGATTGAAGGATGTTAAATTAGCAATGTTTTAATTGTTACCAACTGAAAAAATCATTAAACAAAATAAATTCAACACCCACATCTAATAATTTTATTTTTAATTTAATATGGTTGTGGTACTTTACCTCAATAACATGCACTACTATGATATCTCTAAACTATGGATTTTACCTATAACCAGTTTAGGTGAGGAAAAAATATGTTTTTTTAATTATATGTATTAGAAAAGTCCATCTAAATTCTATAATGAAATGGATCTTAATTAAATAATAGAAACTACATGGCTCGTGGTGATACATCATAGACCAGTCTGATCACTCTTTCATCCACATTAAACATTGTTTCCACCAAATCTTATTTAAGAATCACATTTTCATTGCCCCTTTTTCCATGAAAAAAACATTTTAATGCATCTTCAAAATTATAATAGGTAGTTTAAAAACAATTTTCTCAAAAGGATCTAAAAAAATTGATGGTGAGAACAACTATAATCCATTCTTGAATATCATTTTTTATTCCACATTATGTACTTCCCAAAAAATAGTTATCCTACCATGGTTGTAAACCGTGGCTATATATTTGTTTCTAGAAAAAAATAGCGATGTCTCACCCTGCACTCTGAGCCCTACCACACCTCGCACCCGGTACTCCAAGAAATAAAACATGGAGGAGACATCGATGTTTCCCATGCCTTCAAATTCAACACTATATTACGTATTCCACAATGGCCTTCAAGTACCTTCAACATATGAAATAATTCTAGAACATCTTCTATGGAGCTGAAAAACCACCATAGATAGTGTGAAGTAGGTTCATGAAAATCAAAAGATCCACCTAATGTCAAGTCCAAGAGATGACTCTTCATAATAGTGACGGGCTTTAGGGGTGTTCATGTGTTGGGTCGAGGGTGTTTTGGGTCTTGACCCAACAAAAAAATTTTAGGTCGATCACGTGCTTTGTGAGAACCTGACCCAACCCGACCCAACCCGCTGGGGTTGGGTTACCTGAAACATGGCCAAAGGACTCAACCCAACCCAACCTATCATTGTTTGGGTCAGTTTGGGTCAAGTTATATGAGTAAAACCCAACCCGATGCACCTGAAGTAAATCCCAACCCCAGACCCATGCACCCCCTAGCCCCGTCATCCCCCTATAGTAGCCCCTCCATCTCCCCACCCCCACCCCTCGGTAGCCCCCCTCCCCCAACCCCCTACAGCCCCCCCAGACCCAGACCCAACCCAATGCGGCAGTAGGGTGGGTTCCAAAAAATACCATCCAATTCCAAAATGAAAACCAAAATGCAGTGGAATACTAAAAATGTAGCAACATCCAAGAAAATACAAACCAAAATGTAAAACAAAATAAGCCAAATAACAACATCCAAAATGCAGTGGCATCCAAAAATGCATTAGCATCCGAATAAATGCAGTTACATCCAACCCAGAAAAATGAAACAATGATGAAACGTAAAAAATATAAACAAGAAGGAAGGTCACAAACTCCATGAATTTGAGCATAGAATCATATACAAATTTAACAACCAAAAAAAATAGTGGCATATAATTCAGAACACAACCAAATAGGGGGAAAATAGGTGTAAAGTGAATAATATCATGGGTAAGGGAATCCAACCTGTTACCTAAGAAACAAAATTAATAAATGTGATACCAAAATATTTTTATTAACACCATCGGGAAAAATCTTGTTACTTATCTACCACTTCAATTAATTGGTGCAGTTAAACTTGGTAAACCCCCACTTCCTACTGTCAATTGGAATAAAATGCATGAATTGAAAAATCATTCTGTTTTCATTATTTTTCTTTCATTTAGTAAATGTGAACCAAATAGATCCTTATTTCCTAATGAAGTAGTTATCTCCATCTTAAAAGCAACTCACAAACATAAAAGAGATTATATAGTGTTAGCAAAATAAACAAATCAACACTACTAGACAAGATCTTTTCAATTTTAGCCTTTGATAAAGATGAATCTTCCAAAATAAATGTATAAGAAAAGATTAGTAAATTAAACTACATTCACATATAAATGGTAAACATATTATTCATTATCTTTAAAAATAAAGGAGATATTAAATAATCAAACCCATTTTCTACAATTAATACCATTACACTGCACTCAAGTAAACATTATTAGGTCATAAAAATAGAGAATAAAGAAAACTCTTAAACTTATTTTGATCAGTGAAAATTCTATAAATTTTTTTGTAAAATGAAATATTATGAGTGGTATAAAATTCATGAACTCATGTAACAATTCCTGTGAATAACAGCTAGCTACTATGATGCATGTCATCAACTCAATTCTTGTGAATACCAACAAGCTAATACGGGTCGGTTTTTAATAAATCAATAGGTTGTAGAACTTTTTTTATAATTCAACTATCACCAGTGTTTGGGTGAAGGATGTAAAACATTCTTGTATTGGGGTATTTATAGTGGGAGGGAAATATGAGGAGGGAGATTCAGAAATTCAATAGAAATTTCATGCTGAATAGCCAGTGGATTCCTGCAAATGAAGGGCCGCCGTGAACAGCGTGAGAGAGTTCGTGAGATAGGTCGACGGTTTGGAGTGGAGGGTCGTGGTGAGAGAGGTCGACGGCAGCATGAGAGACCGCGTTGATTGGGAGCATCGGTAGGAGGGAACTGCGGTGAGAGATGTAGACGGTTTGGAGAGTAGGGTCACTGATCGGGGGAGGAGGATAGGAGAGGCTGTCGCGGATAGGGGGAGGAGAAGAGGAGAGGCCGACGAAATCCAAAAAAAAAAAGAAACACTGATGTTTAGAAGTTTAGCCACAGATGCTTAAATCATGGATATAAACAGTCTATATCCACGGACCTATAAAACAGTGGCTATAGGTCCATGCTATAGCTTAAATTTTTAGTAGTGACATCAAGTAATGTACCAGAAGTAGAAGGTCTCTTTCCATTATCTATAGCTGCTACAATATAATCTGTTTGGGTCCAAAAGCATGACCCAAATAGGGTGTGAGACTAAATATAGAAGGAAACATCCCGGTGATCTGTGCCTAACAGTTAGTGAATATATGGAAGGTAAAAGTACAGAGAGTACTAAACAAGAAATTATTATGTTGTAAACAATCCACAGTTTCAGATCAAGATACAGTGAAACAAACAGCTTAACCTCAAATAGGTAACCCTCTAAGATGTACTCACGGCCATCCCCTATGGTCCTACCTAAAATGAACAAGCAATCCCCTAGAAAACACACTTGTTCTAACCCCTATGGACCTGTATAAGAATATAATAATACTATCTAAGGAAGATCTTATATTAATTCCCCTTATAGTCAAAATTAAATCATGACAGTCTAAGGAATCTCATACAGTCCATTCCACGTATTGTCTAGGGTAATCAAGGAATCTCTGAGGAATCTCGTACGGTCAATTCCCCTTATAGCACCAAGTTCTAGGATTCTCTGAGGATGCTCACTCGGTCAATTCCCCTTATAGCCCAGGTCGTTCATAGATTTTTGAGGAATCAGTCACCATCAATTCCCAGTATATTCTAATCAGTTTAGGATAAAAACCAAAGACTCTCTGAGGAAGCTCATGCTTTCAATCCCCTTATAGTCTAAAGAAAACAAGGACTCTCTAAGGAAGATCACTTGGTAAATTCCCCTTATATCCCCAAGTTTTTCTAGGATCTCTGAGGATGCTCACTCGGTCAATCCCCCTTACAGCCTATGTGCTTAAAGACTCTCTAAGGAAGCTCATCCGGTCTGTTCCCCTTATAATCTACTACACCGGGTTCTCACGGCCATGTGTAGGTCAATGAACATAGAAGTGTAATATGTCCAATGTAAACCAACAAAACTACTTGTCTAGCAGTCTACAACATATCAAGCATGTTAGAATACAAACTCTCCATCCTACGACAACAGGCATGGAACACTGGAAAATCATCCAAAGGCTAAACATGACCAAATAGTTGTAAACAGAACATGGATGAGAAAATCACCTCAAAAGAAAAGAAAATATCCCTACAAATAATAAATTTACCATTACACAGGCATACAGGCATGGTAGGCAGACAACAGGGGTACAATGGTATACACAGAATACCCCGTTCAAGGGTATTGGTGGAATTTTCACATAATACTCAAAGAATTAAAATAGAATGGCACAAACCACCAACCTCATGGTTAGGAGATCGCTATAAGTGATACTTGAAGCGTGAATCTCCCTAGAAAACCATATATCTAAGAAAGCATCAAAAAAATTCAACCCACGATATCATGGAAAAGAATACAAATCATGAAACGAGGTTCTAGCAGAACATAGAACTCGTAGATGCGATTCCAAAGCAACTGGTGGTGTTTTAATTGGAGGAAGGATAGATGCTCGGGGGGTTCGTCGATGATCGATGGTCGTACGGACTCTCTCGGATGAACGAGACCAAGAATATGTTTATCCTATTTGTCAGACACGGCCCCTGTGTGTTTAATGAAAAAAATAAAATACAAAGCACATACTTTTTTAGTACACAGAATGTTCTTGATGTTTCTGTATTCCATATTTGGTAGCCTCCAAGTCACTCCCACAAGGTCATGTGTGTGGCTACAACACGACTAGCACACGTCTTGCTACACTAAGATTGTACACGGTGTGTACTCAGACAATTTCCAGAATATCCTCTTTTCTCAAAAACAACTAGAAAAGGAAAAAATAACTAAAATTAAGGTCAAGGTTATTAAAAACATCGGCACATAATGAAATTAATACCCAAATTTCCCTAGAGCGGTGTAGAAGAAGAAACCCAGAATAGTTCTGGCCACTGAGATCATACATCGACCTCCCTCTCCCATGTCTCATCCTTCACCCACTCGTGCTGCCATAGAACTCATACCGGAGGAACAGACTATCCACGGAGAACATTTGTATAGTGTTCCACAACCCGGATAGGATTCCCTTCAAATGACTCTTCAACTTAGAGCTCAACCTCCTCGGTTTGAAAGATATAAGATGGGAATGAAATGTAACGTTGAAGATGAGAAACGTGGAAGACATAATGCATAGCTTGGTACCTCTGAGGTAACTACAACCGATAGGCAACCAGACCAACTCTCTCCAACACCTCAAACAGCTTGACATACCTCATAGAAATCTTACCCTAACTCCAAATCCTCTTGTGTCCCATCCTCGGTGTGACACACAGGAAAACATGATCCTCGTCCTCGAACTCTAGAGGTCCTCTCCTCTGATCAACATAAAACATATGTCGAGATTGTACAGTATCCATACACATTCAAATCAACTCTATCTGCTCTGTAGTCTCCAGATCAAGATGAGGTCCTAGTAAAGATTCCTCTCCTACCTCCAGCCAATATAAGGGTGATCAGAAAGTCCTACCGTACAAATCCTCACACGGTTCCATCTGAATAGTCTCATGAAAACTATTATTGTAGGAAAAATCCAAAAGAGGTATATGCTTCTCCCAAGAACCATAAAAATCTAAAATTCATACTCGGAGAATATACTCAAGAACTTGAATCATACGCTCAGATTGGCCATATGTCTGGGGATGGTAAGCTGTACTCAAAAGAACCTATGTACACAAAGCCTTCTGAAGCCCATGCCAGACTTGATAAGTAAAACGTCCATCCCTGTCTAAAATGATAGAATATGGAACTCCATGTAGATTTACAATCTCATGGATGTACAAAATTCCCATCTCATCAACACTAATGGTCTCCTTGATCAGAATTAATTGAGAAACCATCGTGAGTCGGTCAATAACAACCCAAACAACATCATTCCCCGGAGGCGACCTCAGCAAACCCATCACGAATTCGATCGCGACGTCATTCCACTTCCACTCAGGAATAGGTAATTTTGGTAAAATCTATACTTGTGGATGATGCTCTGCCTTCACCTATTTACAAGTGGAACACCTCATGATGAAACCGGTAATGTCTCTCTTCAAACCTAGACATCAAAAATTGTGGTGTAGATCACGATACATCTTGGTGACGCTAGGATAAACTGTCCAAAATGAGGAATGAAAGGCCTATATTAGCTCCTTGTATATATCTTCTGGAACCCATACGTGTCCCTAGTAATGCAAGAACTCATCCTCTCCTATGGTCCATCCAGTAATTGGGTCCTCTCTTGTCACACTCTCCCTTAGGACTAGGACTTCCAAATCTAATAGCAACCTCATTTGAAATCGATCCATAAGATATTAGGTAACTTCTAAAAAAGAAAGAAACATTTCCCCCTGACTCTCGTGCACCTCCAAATGAATCTTAGAGAATAGAGTCATAAGCTGCCACTCACAGCTGGCCTCTTGAATTTCCTTTATCTGAGTCTTCCTACTCAATGCATCAGCCACTGTGTTGCCTTTCCCAGGCGTATAGGCAAGCTCAAAATCAAAGGATTGTAGGTACTCAACCCACCTATGTTGTCTCAAATTCAGATCATGTTGATTGAATATGTACATGAGACTTTTGTGGTTAGTGAAAACCACAATGTGATCTCCACGAAGATAATGTCTCCAACAGTGAAAGGCATGAACAACAGTAGCCAAATCGAGATTGTGTGTCCGGTAATTATTTTCATGTTGCCTCAACTGTCGAGACCCGTATGCAATGACTCCATCTCCCTACATAGTCACAACTCCTAGCCTGATACCTGATGCATCAAAGTAAACAGAATTGCTCTTTCCAGGCTAAGTATAGACTTGTGTCGGTGATAATGTCAACCTCCCTTTCAGCTCTTGAAAGGCTGACTCACGAGAATCTTAACATAAGTACATCTCCCCCTTCTTAGTATGAGCTGTCAGCGGTGCTAATAAGTGTGAAAAGCACTATATGAAACATCTATAGTATCCAGCATTCCCTAAAAACTCCACACCTCAAAGAAGTTCTTCAGCTACTCCCAAGAAACTACGACTCTCACTTTCTCTTAGTCTACTGATACTCCTCCCTTTGAGATGACATGACCTTGGAAGTGAATCAGATCTATCAAAAAGTGGAACTTGGAGAGCTTATCATAAAATTGATGCTACCTCAGTGTACTCACAATGATCTCAAGATGGGTGGCATGGTCATGTCGAGTGTGAGAGTACACAAATATATCCTCCACGAAGAAAACCATTATGAAACTCAAATATGGACAGAACACTCAGTTCATCAGTGCCATGAACACAGCAGGTGCGTTCATGATACCAAAAAACATAACAAAATAATCGTATAGACCATAGCTTCTCTTGAAGGCTGTAAGAGATATATCTGATGGACTAACATGCAAATATTGAGAATCGGACCTCAAGTCAATCATAGTGAACACCTGGACTCTTCTAAGCGGATAAAAGAGATAAAAAATCCTTGGCAAGAGATATCAGTTCTTGACCGTCAACAGGTTCAACTTCCGATTGTCCAAACAAAGCCTGAGGGTGCTCTCTACCTTCTTCGCAAACAGGACATGAAAACCCTGTAATGACCCGTAAATTTCAAGGAAATTTTTTTCTTAATTTTCTTTGGAATTTTACAAGAACGCAGTTTCTGACGGCGCCTGATTCTGAGGCCCGGTGTGCCCGGAATCATTTTCTGAAGTTTGGCTCGGGTACGTTCAGTGAACGGACGAGCGGGTTTTTCTAAATTTTGAACTGGTGCCCGGAATCGAATTCTGAGGGCACCGATGAAATCACAGCGCCGATATTCGCTTAGAAACGCCTCTTCCAGAGTTGTGTTTGCTCGGGTGTGGTTTTTAATTTTCGGGCTTAAAGTTATGAAATAAAATAATTTTGCGACAACTTTATTTTATTTCACTTAAGCCACTTGGAAGCCACTTGAAGCCACTTAAAGGCGGCTTGAACTGAGTTGAACTGGATAGGATGCTATCCAGAAATATCCTACCCCCTTGGTAGGATATTTGTGAGGTGGGGCCCGCACGAGCCCCACCGTTTCTTTCCGCTAAGAAACGCACCCGTGAAAACCCATATTAATGAAAGTCAACCGACGCGTTTTCTAAATTCTTAACAGACCATTTAATTGGGCTGTTTCTTTCGTGAATTAAATGGGCTGTTTCTTTCGTGAATTAAATGGCCTCTTTCTTTCGTTGAATTAATTCAACGAATTAATTCAATCGTTTCTTAAACCTGTTTTCGTGTGTTGGCATATTAATAAAATAAGACCAACCCAAAATCTTTTGAGAAGATTTTAGGGGATCCTTGTTCTTCTTCTCCCTCGCGAAGAACACGATGAACGCGAAGAACACGAAGAACGCCGAACCCGGAAATCGACGACGCTTCCGTCCGGGACGTTCTTCCACGCTCCGATCTCCAATCACCGACCATTTGAGGTGAGTGATCTCGGAATTCCTCTCAAGTTCTTTTCTTTTGGTTTTAATCGAAAACCAGATTTAAATATTAATAATTTAAATCTGATGTTCTTGGTTCGTTGAGCTCGCCGACTCAACGTCGGGTTCCGCAACGACGCGACGCCTCCCCGCGACGACGCGACGATCCCTCTCTTCTGCGACGATCCTTTCCGCGAAGAACCCCCGCGCGCGACGATCATCAAGGTAGGGATTTTTTTTATATTATGGGATTTACCCCCTTTTTAATTAAATCCTGTCAATGTTTCTTTAAAGAAATTAAAGAACCGTTTCTGTGAACAATTTTTAATCTTATTAAAAATTGTTGTTTCCTGCGTGGAATAAATTTCTCCCGGTTGTTTATCTCTAACGCGGAGGGTGCGGGCCAAACGAACACGACCCGACGACCCTCCGCCGTTCTTCATTTTGTGCGGTTTTGACGGACGACGACGGAACGTGCCGTAGCGGACGTTTGACGATCCCGCAGTAAAGAACGGATTCCGGGAGGAGCAACGGCGCAGACGGGAAGGAAAACGGGCCACCAGAGCGACGCCGGTGGCCCGCGGAAGCTGCCGGCGGCGCGGGTTGCCGGCGCGGCGGCGACGGCAGCTGGAGGCTGCGGTGCGCCGCCGGATGAGGCCGCGCGGGTCCGGTTCACCCAGGCGGGACGCGGCTCAGCCGCGTCCGCGGTTCGCCAGCGCGGCCCACGCGGGCCGCGACTTTCTCAGGCCGCGGGTCAACGCCCGCGGCGCTCGGCCGCTCGGCCGAGCCGGACCGGTCCAACCGGGTCGGACCCGGGTCGGGTCGGCCCGGTTCTGGCCGACCCAGGGGGGGTCGGCCCGGGCCCGTACCCCCCTTCTTCGGACGTTTTCGTTCAAACGCCCGTAACTTGAGCTTCGTGCCTCCAAACGACTCGCCGTCAGCGGAAACGCGATCCTTGGATCGAGACGGTCGTTTCGGTATAACGCACTCAAGGTTTCGGAATACTTTGAGTTCGACCGGGTTGGTTCGTACACGAGACCAACCGGGCCCTCGGAGCGGAAACGCTCATATCTTGAGCTACGGACGTCCGATAGACGTGCCGTCAGCTTTGTTGAATTCCTCTAAGTGAGACGGATCTTTTGGAATACTCCGCCCGAGGTTTGGACGCAGGTGGAGTGTGGTCGGGTTGGTTTTGCCTTAAAAACCAACCGGGCCCCTGGGACGAAAATGCCAATATCTCTCAGACCGGGCGTCCGATTGACGCACCGTCTGCGACGTTGAGTTCCTGTTGGCGATACGGAACTTTTGGATACATCAACTTCAGACTTCGTGACAGTTGATGTATCAGCCTCTCGGCTCATGGAGCGGACCCTCCCGAACGAGCTTGTTGTGTGCGGGAACCCTAGGCTGGCTGCGACTGCTACTTTGACAGTGACGACCGTGCAGAGATCCTCAGTGGACTGCGGTGACGACTATGCAGAGATCCTCCGTGGACTCCGACGACGACCGTGCAGAGATCCTCAGTGGACTGCAGCGACGACTGTGCAGAGATCCTCCGTGGACTCCGACGACTACTGCACTCATCGATCCTACATGGATCAGTGCTACAGGTCCTGCGTGGGCCCGGTCCTGTGTGGGCCCGATCCTGTGTGGTCTGATCCTGCGTGGGTCAGCGCTCAGCGGTTCTGTGTGAGCCAGCGACTACAGGTCCTGCGTAGGCCCGGTCCTGTGTGGGCCCGATCCTGTGTGGGTCCGATCCTGTGTGGGTCACTGCAAAGTTAGTACCTATCGATCCTTCGTGGGTCCGACGACTTAGATGGTTCAGTGATCATCTTTATCGTCATCCGAAAAAGTATACCTGTGTGAGCTGAATCTTGTGTTTCTCTCCTTTGTGGATTGTGTTGAGCTATCCTGTGTGGATTTACTGTTTACTCTCCTTTGTGGATTGTGTTGTTCTATCCTGGATGGGTATGCGTTTTGCTTTCCTGTGTGGACTGGGTTGTGCTAGGGCTCGGACGTTGGAGCCGATCGGGGAATTGATGACTTAGGTATATGTATGGGAATATACCTAAGCCGTGTCAGATGTTACTTCGTGATTGTATCTCTCCTTCGTGACTTTTCCTTTGTGGATTTCGGGAGACCTTCGGGGGTCTCGGGGTCCCTACTGAGTAGCTTATACTCACCCCTGCACGGGCTATGCCCGCACTTCGTGGTGTTGGTTGCAAATGACGGACAACGCTGATCGTGGAGGAGGCGTGCGGAGCAGGACAGTACCTGGAGGTGGGCCACTGGGCGGGACGTACTCGGAGCGGTTAGGTGGACCCGGGGAGTAGTGGAGGCTATCTGTACCCACCCTTCAGGTGGGACTTCCGGAGGACGGCTCGACGCTGCAGTTTTCCCTTTTCAGTTGCTGTTTTTCCTTTCAGTTGTACTTTACAGTTGGGCTTGTATTTCCGGCCCCTTTTACTTTCAGCACAGCTTGTATAGTCTTTACATAGTGTTTACTTTTCCGCTTGCTTACTCTGTGGTGCTTGTTTACTTTTCAAAGGCAATGCCTTCCCTTTTTGTTGGGATTTACTCCTTGGTGCTAGTCGCCAGCCCCTGGCCTATGGAAGGCGGGATTGGGGTAGTCACGGCACGGGCCCCGAGGACGGGTCGTGAAAAATTGGTATCAGAGGCGGTCGGTTCTACCGCAGACTCTGATATTTCTTCTATGTGAAGCAATAGTGTTTAGCGTATTGAGTGTGGTTATCAGTCCAGGGAGTCTAGTGCTGGTGCGTCGGCCGACGTATCCATACACCAGGACCCTGACTTCTGATTTCCGACTTAATGCACGAAAACATTGATTGCATGTGTGTTTCAAGTTTTCTCTATCATTACTTGTGTCAGCTCACCAGGTATACTATTCTGACCGTGGCATACTTGTTTCCTTTTCAGGATGGCACGACGACAGCAGCCAGCTAGGGTTCATAGAGTAGAGCACGGCGACAGCCCGCCGAGCGATGAGGCCTCGGTACAGGGCCCGTTGACAGCAGAGGCACCGGCGGTACCTTTACCCGCCGAGCCCCCGATGCTTCCAGCACTGGCAGCTGACGACGCACAACGCCTCGGAGCTCTGCACGAGTTCCAGCGCCAGCGACCACCCAGGTTCCATGGGGAGTCGGTCCCCCAGGCAGCCGAGGACTGGCTGGAGGCGGTCATCCGAGTTTTCAGGCTAGTGAGGACACCAGCAGACCTCATGGTGATCCTCGCGGCGAGCCTACTACATGCAGAAGCCAGACGCTGGTGGAGCCTGATGCTCTAGGTACACGATGAGGCCACCCTCATCTGGACGGACTTTGAGAGCCTCTTCCGCTCAGAGTTCGTCCCGGCCACCCTCCGTGCGGTGCGCATCCAGGAGCTTCTTCAGTTGCGGTAGGGCAGCTTGACGGTCGCTCAATACGCGGCGAGGTTCACCGACCTATCTCGCTACTCGACAGACATGGTACGGGACCCCTTCTTCCGGGCCCGGACCTTCGAGCAGGGATTGAGACACGAGATCAGGGAATCACTGATCTCCCTCAGCATCCCGACCCAGGCAGGTGTACTGGAGCGAGCCCTCCTGATCGAGAGCTTCCTGGCTGAGTCCACAGCGAGACCTACTGCAGGGCGACAGATAGCGGAGTCTTCGGCAGCTGGTAGCCGGCGGATGACTCAGGGTTCCAGGCGGACCAGACCTTCTGGCAGGCGACCTCGGGACACTGGCTCAACAGTGCAGGGCACCCAGCCCGGACCCAGCCTTCCGAGAGGCCGACAGTGCTACGAGTGCGGCGGGCAGGGCCACATGGCTCGTGACTGCCCGACCCGTCGTACCGAGGGTCAGCAGACGGTGGAGGGACCACCCAGGCAGAGGCAGAGGGTTGACCGTGGCGGTCCGCGGGGAGGAGGCGGACGAGGCAGAGGAGCTGGCCGAGCAGCAGGTGGTGTGCGATGCTTTGAGGCTCTGCCACCACCACCACCAGGAGGCCCGCCCCGACCACAGGGAGCTGGCGGGCAGAGACAGGCTCAGCTCCAGGCAGCGGAGGCCTACGACCACGGCGCGCCAGAGATGTTTTGAGGTACGATCTGTGTCTATTCCACCCTTGCTGCAGTTCTGATAGACACAGGATCGAGTCACTCTTTCATAGCCACTGCCCTTGTTCGGAGCTCGAAGATTCCGACAGAGCCGTTGGCTCGATCCTTACGGCTAGAGACTCCTACGGGAGAAGACTCGACGATCACTCACTGGTGCCGGCAGTGTGAGCTTACTCTAGGAGGCGAGAGCTTCGGCTGGGATCTTCTTGTAGTGGCGTCGAGGCCTTACGACGTCATCTTGGGCATGGATTGGTTATCTACGGTCCATTCTCAGATTGACTGCATTAGGCGCAAGGTGCGATGTGTGCACACCGACGGGAGCAGGTTCACCTTCACCGGCGAGAAAGGAGCCTTAGCAGCACAGGATGGACTCACGCAGAGGAGAGGTCAGCCCATCACTCATCTGTTGGCTAGCCTCATCCTGGGAGCAGTTGACGTGCGGAGTCCCAGTTTTCCTGCAGTGGTGGATCAGTACGCGGACGTCTTTCCTGACGACGTTCCAGGACTACCTCCTCGCAGAGAGGTAGACTTTTATATTGACCTGTACACCGGGACAGCCCTGATATCCACTCCAGGATATCGGATGGCCCCCGCTGAACTTCGAGAGCTGCGGGTACAGTTGGAGGACTTGCAGGGCAAGGGGTTCATCTGACCCAGTGTTTCTCCATGGGCTTCCCCGATTTTGTTCGCCAAGAAGGCGGACGGGAGCTTGCGACTGTGTGTCGATTATCGTCGCCTGAATCAGGTGATAGTGAGGAACAAGTATCCACTACCCAGGATTGATGACCTCTTTGACCAGCTCAAGGGAGCACGGTGGTTCTCGAAGATAGACCTCAGGTCAGGATATCATCAGCTTAGAGTTCGAGAGGAGGATGTGCAGAAGACGGCCTTCAGGTGTCGGTATGGCCACTATGAGTTCTTGGTTATTCCTTTCGGCGTGAACAACGCTCCAGCAGTGTTCATGAGCCTCATGAACAGAATCTTCCAGCCATACCTTGATCTATTTTTCGTGGTCTTCATCGATGACATTTTGGTGTACTCGGCGACGGAGGAAGAGCACGCCTACCACCCGCGTGTTGTACTAGACACACTCCGAGGGCACCAGCTTTATGGAAAGCTCTCGAAGTGTCAGTTCTGGTTACGTGAGGTCCACTTCTTGGGGCACGTCATTTCTGAGGCGGGAGTTGCAGTGGATCCCGCGAAGATCGAGGCAGTGCTAGCTTGGGAGCCACCCAAGAGCGTGACAGAGGTGCAGAGTTTCTTGGGCCTAGCCGGAAACTATCAGAGATTTGTGCCGGACTTCTACAGAATTGCGGCTCCACTCTCAGCATTGAAGAAGAAGGGGAAGCCCTTCGTGTGGTCAGACAGATGTCACCAGAGCTTCCATGAGCTGAGGCAGAGGTTGACTAGCGCACCTATCTTGAGGTTTCCTGAGGAGGGAGTTGGATACGTAGTCTACTGCGATACATCAGGGACCGGACTCGGGTGTGTCCTGATGCAGGAGCGGGCCGTGATTGCCTACGGATCACGTCAGTTGAGGCCGCATGAGCAGAACTACGGTACCCATGACTTGGAGTTGGCAGCAGTGGTCTTTGCCCTGATGACATGGCGTCACTATCTGATGGGCGAGCGCTTCACAGTCTTTTCTGACCACCAGAGTCTCAGGTACATCTTCTCTCAGAAGGACCTGAACCTGAGACAGTGGTAATGGATCGAGTTCCTCCAGGTCTATGACTTTGAGATAGTCTATACTCCTGGGAAGGGGAACGTGGTGGCTGATGCCCTCAGCAGGAGGACGGGCATCCTGCTACTTGAGGAGGCGACAGAGCAGCTAGCCGCTTTGCAGATATCCTTCGTGGATAGAGACGGAGCAGCCTTCCTTCAGTCTCTCACAGTCTCTCCTCCACTTCTTCAGCGGGTCAGAGAGGCACAGCGTGGGGATGTTGACTGTGAGACACGGCGTGCACAGATATCCTCGGGACAGGCACCTGATGGTTTCTCCCTTGGAGAAGAGCACGATTTCCTTTTCAGAGGACGTACCTTGGTACCAGTCGCTTTACGAGAGGAGGTGCTGAGAGAGTATCACACTTCTCCTTTGGTGGGACATCCTGGAGTGGCGAAGATGTACCAGGATCTCAGACGACAACACTGGTGGCCAGGCATGAAGAAGGCTGTGGCAGAGTTCGTCTCACGGTGCCTCACCTGCCAGCAGGTGAAGGCAGAGCATCAGGTACCAGCAGGCTTGGTACAGCCCTTGGAGGTCCCGCAGTGGAAGTGGGACGGGATATCTATGGACTTCGTGACTGGACTTCAACGCACTTCCAGAGGTCACGATTCCATTTGAGTGATTGTTGACCGACTCACCAAGTCGGAACACTTCTTACCCATCTGAGAGCAGGGCTCAGTGGAGAGCTTGGGGCGTCTCTACGTTCAAGAGATTGTACGACTTCACGGTGTGCCATCGACTATCGTCTCCGATCGGGACGCTCGTTTTACTTCCCAGCTTTGGAAGGGGTTGCAGGAGGCGTTCGGGACGCGGCTACGTCTGAGCACCGCCTTTCACCCTCAGACGGATGGTCAGACGGAGAGGACCATTCAGACTCTCGAGGACATGCTCCGCGCATGTGTCCTCGGCTTTGGTCGCAGCTGGGAGGACCACCTACCCTTGGTGGAGTTCGCGTACAACAACAGCTACCACTCCACCATCGGGATGGCACCCTACGAGGCGTTGTACGGCAGGCCTTGCAGATCTCCTTTGTGCTGGACAGACCCTGGAGAGTCAGCACTTGTGGGACCAGAGATGGTCCGGGCCACGACAGAGAAGGTCCAGGTCATCCAGGAGAGGATGAGGACAGCACAGAGCCGGCAGAAGTCATATGCTGACAGGAGGCAGAGGCCACTAGAGTTCGAGGATGGTGACCATGTCTTCTTGCGTGTCTCACCACGACGTGGTTCGCGGAGATTTGGCCGAGGTGGCAAGTTGTCTCCATGCTTCATCGGGCCTTTCCAGGTCCTCAGCAGGATTGGCGAGGTGGCTTATCGCCTGGCTCTGCCACCTCAGTTGCACCGGGTGCACGACGTCTTCCACGTATCCCAGCTGAGGAGATACGTGCACGACCCGACGCACATCATTGACTATGGGGAGCTAGACGTGGATGATGGGGCGACTTTTACGTAGGTCCTAGTGGAGATAGAGGATCGACAGGAGCGGGTCCTAGGTGGGAAATTGATCCCTCTTGTGCGCATTAGATGGCAGCACGGGAACCTCCAGAAGAGCACTTGGGAGCGGGAGGCTCAGATGTGTGCTCAGTACCCACTTTTGTTTCCCTAGTTTTTGATGTATCTTTACGGGGACGTAAAGTCCTGAGGTGTGAGTAATGTAAAGACCTGTAAATTTCAACGAAATTTTTTTCTTAATTTTCTTTGGAATTTTACAAGAACGCAGTTTCTGACGGCGCCTGATTCCGAGGCCCGGTGTGCCCGGAATCATTTTCCGAAGTTTGGCTCGGGTACGTTCAGTGAACGGACGAGCGGGTTTTTCTAACATTTGAACCGGTGCCCGGAATCTAATTCTAAGGGCACATATGAAATCGCAGCGCCGGTATTCTCTTAGAAAGTCTTCTTCCGGAGTTGCATTTTCTCGGGTGTGGTTTTTAATTTTCGGGCTTAAAGTTAAGAAATAAAATAATTTTGCGACAACTTTATTTTATTTCACTTAAGCCACTTGGAAGCCACTTGAAGCCACTTAAAGGCGGCTTGAACTGAGTTGAACTGGATAGGATGCTATCCAGAAATATCCTACCCCCTTGGTAGGATATTTGTGAGGTGGGGCCCACACGAGCCCCGCCGTTTCTTTCCGCTAAGAAACACACCCGTGAAAACCCATCTTAATGAATGTCAACCGACGCGTTTTCTAAATTCTTAACAGACCATTTAATTGGGTTGTTTCTTTCATTAATTAAATGGGCTGTTTCTTTCGTGAATTAAATGGCCCGTTTCTTTCGTTGAATTATTTCAACAAATTAATTCAATCGTTTCTTAAACCTGTTTTCATGTGTTGGCATATTAATAAAATAAGATCAACCCAAAATCTTTTGAGAAGATTTGAGAGGATCCTTGTTCTTCTTCTCCCTCACGAAGAACACGAAGAACGCGAAGAATGCGAAGAACGCCGAACCCGGAAATCGACGACGCTTCCGTCCGAGACGTTCTTCCACGCTCCGATCTCCAATCACCGACCATTTGAGGTGAGTGATCTCGGAATTCCTCTCAAGTTCTTTTCTTTTGGTTTTAATCCAAACACAGATTTAAATATTAATAATTTAAATCTGATGTTCTTGGTTCATTGAGCTCGCCGACTCAACGCCGAGTTCCGCAACGACGCGACGCCTCCCCGCGACGACGCGAAGATCCCTCTCTTCCGCGACGATCCTTTCCGCGAAGAACGCCCGCGCGCGACAATCATCAAGGTAGGGATTTTTTTTATATTATGGGATTTACCCCCTTTTTAATTAAATCCCGTCAATGTTTCTTTAATGAAATTAAAGAACTGTTTTTTTGAACAATTTTTAATCTTATTAAAAATTGTTGTTTCCTGCGTGGAATAAATTTCTCCCGGTTGTTTATCTCTAACGCGGAGGGTGCGGGCCAAACGAACATGGCCCGACGACCCTCCGCTGTTCTTCATTTTGTGCGGTTTTGACGGACGATGACGGAACGTGCCGCATCGGACGTTTGACGACCCCGCAGTAAAGAACGGATCCCGGGAGGAGCAACGGCGCAGACGGGAAGGAAAACGGGCCACCAGAGCGACGCCGGCGGCCCGCGGAAGCTGCCGGCGGCGCGGGGCGCCGGCGCGGCGGCGCCGGCAGCCGGAGGCGGCGGCGTCCAACGGACCCGCGGCCGCACGGGTCTGGTTCGCCCAGGCGGGACGCGGCTCAGCCGCGTCCGCGGTTCGCCAGCGCAGCCCACGCGGGCCGCGCCTTTCTCAGGCCGCGGGTCAACGCCCGCGGCGCTCGGCCGCTCGGCAGAGCCGAGCCAAGCCGGTCCGACTGGCCGGGCCGCGCCCTGGCTGGGCCGGACCAGTCCCACCTGGTCGGACCCAGGTCGGGTCGACCCGGTTCGGGCCGACCCAGGGGGGGTCGGGCCGGGTTGGCCTGGGCCCGTACCCCCCCTTCTTCGGGCGTTTTCGTTCAAACGCCCGTAACTTGAGCTTCGTGCCTCCAAATGACTCGCCGTCAGTGGAAACGCGATCCTTGGATCGAGACGGTCGTTTAGGTATATCGCACTCAAGGTTTCGGAATACTTTGAGTTCGGCCGGGTTGGTTCGTACACGAGACCAACCGGGCCCTCGGAGCGGAAACGCTCATATCTTGAGCTACGGACGTCCGATAGACATGCCGTCAGCTTTGTTGAATTCCTCTAAGTGAGACGGATCTTCTGGCATACTCCGCCCGAGGATTGGACGCAGGTGGAGTGCGGTCGGGTTGGTTTTGCCTTAAAAACCAACCGGACCCCTGGGACGAAAATGCCAATATCTCTCAGACCGGGCGTCCGATTGACGCGCCGTCTGCGACGTTGAGTTCCTGTTGGCAATACGAAACTTTTGGATACATCAACTTCGGACTTCGTGACAGTTGATGTATCAGCCTCTCGGCTCGTGGAGCGGACCCTCCCGAACGAGCTTGTTGTGTGCGGGAACCCTAGGCTGGCTGCGACTGCTACTTCGACAGCGACGACCGTGCAGAGATCCTCAGTGGACTGCGGCGACGACTGTGCAGAGATCCTTCGTGGACTCCGACGACGACCCCGCAGAGATCCTCAGTGGACTGCGGCGACGACTGTGCAGAGATCCTCCGTGGACTCCAACGACTACTGCACTCAGCGATCCTACGTGGATCAGTGCTACAGGTCCTGCGTGGGCCCGGTCCTGTGTGGGCCCGATCCTGTGTGGGTCCGATCCTGCGTGGGTCAGCGCTCAGCGGTTCTGTGTGAGCCAGCGCCTACAGGTCCTGCGTGGGCCCGGTCCTGTGTGGGCCCAATCCTGTGTGGGTCTGATCCTGTGTGGGTCACTGCAAGGTTAGTACCTATCGATCCTTCATGGGTCCGACGACTTAGATGGTTTAGTGATCATCTTTATCGTCATCTGAAGAAGTATACCTGTGTGAGCAAAATCTTGTGTTTCTCTCCTTTGTGGATTGTGTTGAGATATCCTGTGTGGATTTACTATTTACTCTCCTTTGTGGATTGTGTTGTTCTATCCTCAGTGGGTATGCGTTTTTCTTTCCTGTGTAGACTGGGTTGTGCTAGGGCTCGGACGTTGGAGCCGATCGGGGAATTGATGACTTAGGTATATGTATGGGCATATACCTAAGCCGTGTCAGATGTTACTTTGTGATTGTATCTCTCCTTCGTGACTTATCCTTTGTGTATTTCGGGAGACCATCGGGGGTCTCGGGGTCCCTACTGAGTAGCTTATACTCACCCCTGTACGGGCTATGCCCGCACTTCGTGGTGTTGGTTGCAGACGACGGACAGCGCTGATCGTGGAGGAGGCGTGCGGAGCAGGACAGTACCTGGAGGTGGACCACTGGGCGGGACGTACTCGGAGTGGATAGGTGGACCCGAGGAGCAGTGGAGGCTATCTGTACCCACCCTTCAGGTGGGACTTCTGGAGGACGGCTCGACACTGTATTTTTCCCTTTTCAGTTGCTGTTTTTCCTTTCAGTTTTACTTTACAGTTGGGCTTGTATTTCCGGCCCCTTTTACTTTCAGCACAGCTTGTACAGTCTTTACTTAGTGTTTACTTTTCCGCTTGCTTACTCTGTGGTACTTGTTTACTTTTCAAAGGCAATTCCTTCCCTTTTTGTTGGGATTTACGCCTTGGTGCTAGTCGCCAGCCCCTAGCCTATGGAAGGCGGGCTTGGGGTAGTCACGACACGGGCCCCGAGGACGGGTCGTGACAAACCCCAAGTAGAATTATTGGGTCAGATGAATCCCTTTTCCAGCAACAACGCCAAATGCTTCTTGAGCTCATGTAACTCTGTTGTAGCCATCCTATAAGGAGGAATAGAGATTAGTGCTTCTCCTGGAACAAGCCCAATTGAGACATCGAAATCATGCTCTCGAGGAAATCCTTAAATGTCTTCTGGAATGACATCTATAAAACGATCCCCCACTGGAGGAAAGTCTATCTGTGATGTCCCCTGATCATCCATATATAGACTAGAAATCCGGGCTATAACTCCTCCCAACCCATGATGCTCTGGACCCGCTCTGCTCACATGGATGTCCCATTCACACCTATAAAGAAAAGATCAACCCTCTAGTGATATGAAACTCACCCTGTGGCGATAGCAGACGACGACTGCCTGAAATGGAGCTAACCAGTCCACCCTAAGAATAACATAATAGCATATCATCTCTAGGATACAGAGGTCCCATAGAATGTGACATCCACCATCCGGTAGAGATAACTCTCTACACTGACATATACTATCCATTCTAGTACCCAGTGGAGTGTCTAGCGTCAAGATATCAGTAGACGAAAAGATCAAGAGCACAAGGTGGTCCATGGAAACAACAGGTATAAATCTATTAGAAGCCCCTATATCAAAAAGGCCAGAAGATTTAACTGGGGATACAAAGATCGTACCTCGAATGGTAGAATGTCCGAGCTCCTCCTCTAGCTGGGTCAGCTGCATTGAAATATTTTGGCCTATACCATGGCCCTATTCCCCTTTCTGACCACTCTAAGCTAATCCACCCTAATGTACTGAAAACCAGGTGACTGGATACCACATCCATAACATCCACCTTGGGCCGAACGGCCGGAAGAACTCCAGTTCCCAGACTGGTGAGATGCTAGTGGCACTGCTACTGAACAGGGAGTCATATAAAAACCCATGTCACCAGCTGTTGGTGAGAAGAACTGAAAAATACCTGATTTTTACCAATCTTTCCACAAAATCGGCTCTCCACTGGGTCTCTCGGGCAATGTTTCCTCGTATTCCATCTTCCCCCACACTGGTAGCACACCACCTAGCTCCTATATGTTGCATCCCACTCTTGTAGCCTCTTTGTGGCAGTTCTTGCTATCAGCTAGAAGAGCACTAACTCTGGATGTTGAGCCGCCTTGGCTTGCAGCTTTAGAATCCCTCATATTGCGCTCAGTGATCATCTCCTAGTTGACGATAGAAGTTATCGAAGTCAACCTGAAGATATTCACCTGCTATAGGATGTCATGCCTCAGACCATATTCAATCTTCCGTGCAAGATGCAACTCATAACCTCCTAGAATAATAGTGAAACGCTGCAGCTCTGTGAAGTGATAGGAATACTCCATAATAGTATGATTACCCTTCACCAGACTCATGAACTCTTTATATCAATCAGCCCTCTAGGTATCTAGATAAATGTAATCGAAGAAGATGCAACGAAGCTCATCCTATGACACATTCAGTGGGCGACCCTCTTGTGCGATCACATCCCATCACCTATTGGAGGATTCTCAGAGTAAGTTAGTAAAATATTAACCCTCTTCTATAGTGGTATCTCCATATTCTAAAAAATCATCAGTGCGGCCTCTAGTCATGATTCTGCAGCCTGACATCCTCTATCCCCTGAGAAAGTGGGAGGGTGCTGCTGCTGGAAGCCCCAGGTAAAATTAGCCGTCGATGGGGCAGGAGGGGGCTCTCCCTGAATGTTCTGCATAATCCTCAGAAATCCCTCCCTAAACTATGCATCAACACCTATGTCGGGTACAATAGCTGGTGCCAAGGTTGGAACAATGGGAGGATCTACAGGTAGTCCCTGATCGGCCATGTCAAGTGTCTGATCATTGTCTAGCAACTGGAGCACAACCAGAGGACGTCTCGGTGGCATGACTCTGCAAGGTCAAGCGCACACCATAGATCAAGGTTATCAAGTACTGAAAAGAAGGTTTGTAATAAGGGAATGGGATAAAGAAAATATTAATGTTTTACAAACATGCCTACATGGTGTGTACATTTCCTACACCACGTGTTCCCTGAAGTCATTTACATGGGCGTGTACTCCAGTCTAAACTGGTTCTGTAATACCCCAAACACATGGTGTGTTGTCCTGACACACGGCGTGTACATGAATCCTCTTTCCCTACCTGAGTCCTTCTACATGGTTAATCCTCATGGATCTCCAAGGGAAGACTACACGGTGTGTACGATTCTGACACGGCGTGTACTATACAAGCTTTACATGGCCCGTGTTTTTAATGACACAACCTAGAACACGCCTCAAACTACATGGCATGTTCCAGATGGACACTGAGTGTATGAGAAGGGATGACACCAACCTATGTCTGTTCATGATATGGCCAGGTACCTGGGTCAGACTAAATAGCGTGTTCAAGGTAGAGACGACATATATGTGAAGGGGTAACAACAACCTGTGTCTTTCGTGACACGACCAGGTACCTATATTAGACTACACTTCGTGTTTAGATGGAACATGGCATGTATTAGACACGACTCGACCAACCTGTGTTGTTAGTGACACGATTGGGCATGGGGTTGACACTACATAATGTGTATGGACGATGCACTGCGTGTTCACTATAGGTTTTCCTCATCCCGTCTCTCTTCCCACATGGCCTATGACATAGTTTGAGATTACACGGCATGTACATAATGTACACGGTGTGTGCTTATGAAAAAACTTTTCTTCCCGAACAGATGAACACATGGCATGTACTTAACACTCCACGATGTGTATTCTGGGTTTTTCCTGACAGTAAGCCTCAAAAACTAATTTGGAACCTAGAAAACACTAAAACAAACACTGAAAGTGCCAAATTTTGATCAGTGAGGGCCCATACTCCCCAAGAATCAATGTCTTGCATCTTATACATGTTATAACAATGAAAACAAAGCAATGGTCCACCAAATTCAGCTCCATGAGGGCCTATAACACCTCAAGAACCACAGTATGGAATCCATTCAAGCAAAACATTACAAAAAACAATTCCATATCAAACAAGTGATATTTTATCTAGAAAACTATCACTATAACATGAATATTTTACATAACATCTTTCAAAACAACATGAAATCACCTATACATCCTAGATGGAATGGAAAAAATGAATGACATGTGATTTCTAGAAATTTCATATATGATGAATGATATGGAATACCCATATCTCATCGGGTTTCGAGTGAAATAGAACCCCAATAACATCAACAGTAATAACACAAAGCATGTGAGTCATCCAACTGTGAAAATCAGATAAACCGTATCGCCCAATACTAGAAGAAATTACAATAAATTTGGTAGATTGGTTTTTCCCTATACACGAGTTAGCTACTCCCAGGAACATCTTATTACCAAATAACGATTCATTCTAATCCATTGCTGAAGGCTCTCAATAGAAAATCCAGGGAAAATAAATCCTCTTATACCACTTTGTAACGTCCTGGTTTCAGAATCCTCCCAGAGGCTCCCCGTACTCGGTTGGTCACATGGCCTCATGCACATTTCCCATAATGCCAGAGGCCTCCGACTAGCAGCGAGGGCCTTGGGTGTGATAATGTGGAAACTATTCCCTCATTGGTAGACTTCACAATGGATATAAACAATACATACAATAGAGAAAGATGTAAATATCCATAAATTGTAACCAACGAAAGACTGGAATAATAAAAAATAGAGAACACTCACACAAACACAAACACACACACACATATATATATATTAAATGATTCATGATACATATGTCTAGGAAAGAATCCAATCAAGTCACAATGATGGAAATACAAACAGTGATAAACCAAAGTAAAAAAAGAAAGATAAACAGCTCCTCAGTATCGCAAGCCATAGCATGGTCCCCTGATCTCCATCTCCACATCCATTCAAGTGCCTGTAGTAGAAGGGTGCTTGCCCTTATCTATACCTGCAACAATATAATCTGTTTGGGCCCAAAAAACATGACCCAATTAGGGTGTGAGACTAAATCCCAGTAGTCAACCACTAGAAGATCTTTGCCTAATAGTTAGTGAATATATGGTAGGTAAATATAAAGATAGAAGTAAACCAAAATGTACTAATTAGTAAACAATCCATAGTTTCAGATCAAGAAACAATGAAACAAACAGCTAAATATAAAATAGGTAACCCTCTAGGAAGTACTCACGTCTATCCCATCTGGTATTACCTAAAAAGTAATGGCAACCCCCTTGGTTAAACACTTGGTATATCCCCTCTGATTTTGTATATGAATATAATAGGAAACTTTGAGTAAGAGCTCTTAGTCAATGCCTTTATAGTCAAAGGTAAAGAAAATCTCATTAAGGAAGCTCACACAGTCCATTCCCCGTATAGTCTAGGGTAGTCATGGAATCTCTGAGGAAGATAGCATTGTCAATTTCCCTTATAGACCCATGGTATAGGACTCTCTTAGGAAGCTCACTCGATAAATTACCATTATAGACTAGGTTGTTAATAGAGTCTTTGATGAATCACTCACCATCAATTCCCCTCTTAATATAAATTGTTCTGGATTAAAAACAATGACTGTCTGAGGAAGCTCACGAGGACAATCCCCTTATAGTCTAAAGAAAACAAGGACTCTATGAGGAAGCTCACTCGGAAAATTACCCATATAGACCCATGTTGTTCTAGGATATCTGAGGATGCTCACTCGGTTAATACCTCTTATAGCCTAAGTGCTCAAAGAATCTCTAAGGATGCTCACCCGGTCAATTCCCCTTATAGACTACTACACCAGGTTCTCATGGCCCTGTGTAGGTCAACAAGAATATCAATGTAATATGGACAATGTAAACCTACGGACCTACCTGGCTAGAATTCTACAAAATACCAAGCATTTCAGAATACAAACTCTCCTTCCTACGACAATTGGCCTAGAAAATAGGCAAAGCAGCCAAAGGCTAAACATGACCAAATGGTCTAAACAAAACATGCATGGGAAAAAACATCCAAAGCATAGAAATTATACAAATTCATACCCAATTTACCGCTACATAGGAATACATGTATGGAAGGAAAAAAGGGGTAAAACGGTAATCACGCAATACCTCGTTCATGGGTATTGGTGGAATTTACACATAATAATCAAAGACTTCGAACGGAAAGGAACAAACCACCTACCTCAGGGTTAGGTGATCTCTATACGTGATCCCTGAAGCTTTAATCTCTTTAAAATTCAATAGATATATGAAAATTTCTAAAATGTTCAACCCACGATAACTTGGAAAAGAAGGTAAATAATGAAATTAGGTTCCAGCAAAAGAGTGAACTCACCGATACGATTCCAATTCAACTGACGGTGTTCGAATCGAAGGACGGACATAGGCTCGGGGGCTCATCGAAGATCTACGGTCATACAGACTCTTTCGACAAACAAGAACTATATGTTTTGTGTTATGTCCGTAAGACGTGACCTCGTTGTGTTTAATGAAAAAAACAAAATTAACGATGTTTACATTTGGAGTACACGACATGTAAATTCTCTTTCCATAATCCGCATTAGGCAGAATCCACTTCGCTGCCACACGTCAGTGTGTTTCTCTACTACACAGCCAACACTTGGCCTGCTGTGGCAAGAAAGTACACGACATGTACTCATAAAGTACACGACATGTACATAGAAAATTTCTAAAATTTACTATTTTCTGAAAAACAACCAGAAAAGGAAAAACATACCTGAAAAGATGGTCCAGGTTCTTACAACTCAAGCATGTATAGGTTTAACTATGTGAATACCGATGAGTGGAAATGGGGGTGAGTATTCATTAATGAACATTTCTACAAGGAAAAGTTCTAGATAATTTTAATAGATTAACAATTGTACATAAATTTTTTTGGATGATTTGAATTGAAGTTAAAGGATGACCCTCATAATACATAAGGTAAAGGCATGTTTAATAACACATTAAATCATGGATAATTGAATATCAAAAGGCATTATATATAAAAAGTGGAGGAATAAATAGGAGGAGAGAATCACATGGTGTCATCATATTAATGACACAGGTAATGGCTATAACAAGAGGGTATATGTGATCAATCATTTTATAAATTCAAATGGAATTTATTTATATACAAAGAAATACATTAATACATGATAAATTGAAATCAGAAATTCTAAAACATGTAAGGTAATGGAATTGAAAATGAGTGTTTATGATCTCTTTCCTAGAGAGGGTTCTTAAAAAATATTGATAGGTTCTTATAAAGATCTCATAAAAATATTTATAGGGATTTAGAGAGGGATTGGGAGTGTAAATTCATTCTTAGTGGGTTTTTATTAAAGCGTAGTTGGAGACTGATTGGGAATTTATAATAAAAGGGAGGGTAATTATTAATTAATTACAAAAAATTTGTTTCAGGGTCTTTATGAAAAAATAAAAAAAGAAATCACTTGGTTTTACCCCCGGAATATATTCTAGAGTATTTATTCAACATTTTTTAAAGAAGATAATTGGAATCAAAAAAATTAATCCTTTGGTGTGGAATATGTGATTGATGTTCCAAAAAACGTGATTCTAAAACCATAAAATAAAATATAGGTTTTCGTGGATTCATTAGAGGATAATAATTAATAAAAGATAATTAAAATAATTTTTTTAAAGGGGGTACCTATATTTGGTCATGGATTCCCATTATATCGTTAATAAAATACGTTTTTTGCTATTATGATTTTATAATATAGAATGTATATCAATAAAAAATTTTATTTATACCATAATATTCATTCTTATAAGAATATTATAAAAAATTATCATTAGATTATTTCAAAATGATTATTTCAAAAATAATAAATATTTTATCAAAATAATTTAAATTGTTTTCTTATTTTCACAGTTAATTGAAAATAACTATTCATAGAAAAATTATACTGTTAAAAATATAAAGCACCTTATAACATGTAAAAATATTTCATTGGAATTTCTTAATGACTATTATCTTTTATGATGAAATGATACTTTTTTATACATATATTTTATTAATAAAGGATTTAAACTAATAATAATTAATTTTATTAGTAGAATGAATTAATTTAAATTATAAATTTATGAAATATAATATTAAGAACTCATCATGTCAGAATATTATTTTGATAAAAACCATTGAATAATCATTGATAGTGTAATTGTATGAATGGATAAACATAATCATCCATCCAATGATTAGAAAATATAAATACTTATTTCTCTAGGGTCTACAAGCATAAAACCTTATAACACAATCGTACACCCTATGGGTAATGTTTGTGAGGGTAACACATTATTGGGGTGGTTCGATGTACATTATTGGATCATGATCTCAGCAATCTTGATCTTCTCTGGTAAATGGGGTTTCTCAAGCTTTAATTGTCTGATATAAGATATGGAATGTCCAAGGAGATATAATAGTGATGTCATCTCAAATAGAATCTCTCATAGATAGGATTAATAGAGTATAAACCTACCTGTTGATCCCATCTATAATTCTATCAATGCCAAATAGACTTCAACATTAACCATAATAAATTATAATATTAATGGAAATTCTACAAAAACTACATTATGATTTTTAAAAATTTGTAATGGAATTTTAATTCTAAAGAAATTTATTTTATAATTAAAAAAAATTCCAAATCTATTAAAAAAAAATTATATCAATATTAAATAATAGGACCTTTACCCACTCAAAAGGGAATTTTATTTATAAAATTTTTGGCATTTAAACCAATTTTTAAATGACCACCATAAAATCATCTAACATTATTGATTTTATTTCCCTCAAACTTCAAAAAAATACTAATATATCTATGAACTAGTAATAATCGATTATGATAGATTCATATAACTACAATTTATGAAATGCTGAACAGAATCCATCCCCCTTCAGTTCCTAGATAAAAATAATTTAAAAAAATATCACATTAAATTCACTCAATGTAAACCCTTTATGTTGTATTAAATAAAGCAACACGTCCCAAAAGAATTTGGATAGACACATCAGCATATATGATGTCTAATAATTTTTTCAACATGATGATATCTCAATCTAATAAAAAAAAATTCTGATCAAGTCGATCAAGTACTCAGGTACCCTATGTCAAACCTCTCCATGGAAAATTAGAGGATATTAAAACTAAAACCCCCTCATCATATATAATACAGATATATAATATCATTGATATCGTTAATATATTCCATAAAAACATTAATAACACTAACAATAATTTGAACAATAAACTATTAAACCCACTCATATAGCCACTATATTTATCCTGAATACTATGAAACCACATCCTATGGATCACTCCCATCTCCGAAGGGACCAATTGAGATTATACAATGGATGCACTATATACTTATCCACATAATGCACTAAAAGGGTCAATCGAGGAAACATATCAATGAAGGAAAAAATAAAATTATTAATATATATATCATATTTAAAATATTTTAATACGAAAATATATAGTTTGAAGTTCATCTAACACATTGAAACACTCCTGGACCCTCTCCCATGTATCTTATCATCGGACCTCACAATCCATCTTTCCCATTCTGGGACCAATTATCACACACACCACAGAAAGATAACATTCATATATCCAATTTCACTAGAAATATTGAACCCAATTTAACTATGTAAATGTTATTCAATAATATATATCTGAAAAAAAAATATATCATGTTTTTAATTAAATAAATAAAAAAAATTACGAAACGTAGTTTCAATAATAGGAAATCACAGACATATCATGTAGGCCATATACGTCTAATATGAAACTAGAGAACCACCTATTTCCTCTCATTGAAAATAGGTAAAACCATAAATAAAAACATAAAAACCAAAATTTATCTAAATCAATTAACTCAACCATATCCAGAAAAAAAATATACTAGTTCCCTTGATAAAGTTGAATTCATCCCATACATTTTCTTGATATAAATATTGAATGAATGCCATCCCAAGTCTCAATATATCCCTAAACTCCATCTAAAATCTCCTAAATGAAAAATAAAAACTCACTCCATATCATTTTTTAGAACCATCTATGATATAACATTATATTAACCCAAACCAAGATCTCTTAAATAGATACCAAGACATTGTCTTGCTAACCATAGCCACACCTCCTCATAATGAGAGGATAATAAATAATAATGTGGGTCTAGTTTTGGGAGTGGTGAGTCTATTAATTTTGATAATTAATGAAAACAAATGAAAATGGATCAAAAATATATCAATGATCCATAAATAAAATCATTAAATTTGCATAATGGACTATGAAATATTATAAAAATTTAATAAATGAATATTAATTTTATTCAAACCTGTATAAAATAGATCGCTAATTTTTAAATTATAATAATACATTCCCAGAAAATATAAAGAGAACATAACAAAAAAACATGGATCTATATAGTAATAGTCCAAAACCTTGTGATAACCCATATGTGAAAACCATACATCACATTCAGCCTTTGTAAAAGACATAAGGACCCTTACATTACCTTATTCATGAGTATTAAATAAAATACAAATCCTAGATGGACTATGAACAGAATGTGTATAAACCCATTAGGAAACAAAAAATTGTGTCCCTAGATAATATCTATACGTATATGATTGTATGAAAAGTCTAATAAATTGATTCCAAAATAGTTAAAACCAACTCAAAAATCTTCCTAACATGCAACTATGGAGAGGAATACTTTCATGGGCCACTACTATTGTGGGATAATGAACTAATGTTATAAACAAAACTGAAGGTACAATGATGCATCATACATTAACACATATCCCATAATATAATAACTCAGATTCAATGGAATCAAAGTGAATTAAATATAACAAAACCATATGTTAAGACCTTTCAAAAAATAAATTATTCAATATCCTTGATCCTTTTCAACCGTGATAAAAAATGTCACTTAATAATTATTTCGGTCAAACACTAATGTGTACTACTCCATGATAATCATTCACTCTTAACCAATGATCTCAATTTCTTCTAAATCTCAGGGCTACCTATATTATATCCCTCCATGGAATTGATGTTCATCACCATCATATGATGCCACTCATTTACAAGGGATACAATAAAACATTAATTGATCAGTACTGCAACACTTTCCCTATCATGTGTGCACACAACCCCAACAAGCGTGTACCCACGGTGAGTTAGAACATTAAATTCCTAACATCACAACTTCTATCGTGAACCCCAACCACCACTAAAGGTAATATTCATCAACAATAGCATCATATCGGTGAACCATAAATCCTCATAACTACAATATTCACCACCATCACATATACAAGGAATCATATGTTAAAATACATCAATATAAAATAATTTTTACCCACATGGTGACATACCACACTATCCTTGAGTCCATCTGATATAAATAATCAATAACCATGAATCCACCCCCCATTTACCATATGAAACTATCCCTTTTCATATAGCATAAAAATGTCAAATGAATTTGGTTCCAAAGTCGATCATAGAACATATACTATCCATTTATAAAATCATAATAAATATAAAAATATGTATAAAAAAGAAAAAATATAGGAATTTGAATCTTATTATTTATAAGTGCTAGCACAAAAAATCACACAACATGATATTATGTGAGGATGAAAACGTATTAAAATAATATTAAAATAAATAAAATGGATAATTTAGGTGAAATTAATCACAACATAAAAAATAAAAATTCATAGTTAAGTATTTCATGCATGTAACAAAATAACTCCTCAAAATAGTCATCATAATGAAAAAATTAAGAGAAGACCCTAATCCTTCTTGAGGGAATAAAGATTTATGAAGAATGGTGTTATGTAACATCTCCTTCAAATGATAATTATTGGTAAAACCCGACATTTTAGATAAATTAATGAAATTAATTAATTATGTTATTTTGAAAAAATTCATTATCTTAACTGGGTATGTTGCAAAATATTATTGGGAGACAACATTAGGGTCATCATCCACCTAATGGATAATCAGGGCCACCTAATCCTCTTCCTAGAACACCTATTACTCTAAAAATCCCACTATATACCTAGTTACTTTTATATTCATGTAATGGTTCACTTAAAGTAGGCATCCTTCCCAAAACCCAATAATGGCCTTTAGTGATCCCTCCATCAACAAATATACACAAAAATCACATGATCAAGACCCTCTTAGATTGAATTTAACACACATTAATACGTTTTTCATCAAAATGGATCTCAAAATTTCTATCTTATAGATAGTATTAGTCATTTTAATGATGATATCCATCAATGGAAATATCATATCTTTACCCATAGAAAAAAACCTAATATTGTTTCTAGGTATTCTTTATGAGAACAGAAATTAGAGAATACTCTTCATGTAAAAAATTATGATATAAGAGGTAAATTTCTTATGAAATGTTATATCAAAAGGTTTGTGCTAGTTAACCTTATTATGATAGAGGATTTTTCAATATATTCTACCATAGTGAGTTTGGTTGGGCCTATATTTGTTAGTATGATGAGATTGTATATGAGATTCACAGAAAAGGTATTCATGGTTACAACTCCAATGGATACCCAAAAAATAGGGGGACCCCTTATATGTTATGATTGTTGAAACATGTATTTCAAGGAGTTGAAGTGGTGGTTGAACATCACTCTTATATTATGGTTGTCGAAGGAAGGATTACATTAGGTTGTTCGCTACGATACCCCTTGTATGTGTATTAGTTGTTTGATTATATAGAGGTATGTATTAAATTATTGTAGGAGAGGGAATATCTCATTGGATGATAAAAACCATGATGCATGATTTAGATTATATTGTGGTGATGTTATTCTTGAAGATATATATACATTTACTCTATAGTGAGTAGTTTGTAGAGTATATAAAAAAGATTATTCTCAGGTACATCTTCTCCCTATGATATCCTGAACTATGTAAAATGAAATGGATGGATTTTATATATAATAATGTAATCATGATTTAATAATAATTATTAAATTGAAATTAAATGGTTGATGAGATAATAAATAAATCTCAAGCTTAGTTTATTGGTGTGGTCACTTAGTATTTTTCCACAATATAATCATCCTTATTAGATGACGTAAATGTCACATGTGTTTAATAGATAGAGGTATATCCTACACTTCTTATATGATTTATGGATCACATTATCAATTAAATGTATTGTGAATCCATTCTCAATCAAATATCCTCAGGTGACATAATTTATAGATTCATAAATTTTTATAAGCACATTAACAACATTTAAGAGTGGATAATGGTCTCATTATCATTGTGTTAGGGGGTGTTGATAATTATACACACTTACTCCATGGTGATGTGTTCTGTTGGTAAAAAGATATACCATGATCTAATAAAAAAAATTTAGGTTAATTTTATAAATTGTGTTATTTCTGATTTCATATGATGGTGTCTACATTTTCTTTTATTAAAGGCTAAAAAACATGTTATAACATGTTTATCTGAACACCTAAGGGTTCTAGAGTAAGTGTGAAATGGAATATAAATTTAATACATGATAGGACTCTCATTCATATCAAGTGTTTTATTTTCAATCATGGTGATCATCATATTACTAACAATGACAGCCTGAGTTCTACTAATTCAAATGGCAATTTCCCTATTGATCATGGGATGATTTTATTT
Source organism: Viscum album (assembly GCA_963277665.1). Lineage (NCBI taxonomy): Eukaryota > Viridiplantae > Streptophyta > Magnoliopsida > Santalales > Viscaceae > Viscum > Viscum album. The sequence continues at coordinate 1,015,692,057 of OY728140.1, read as the reverse complement.
AGAAGATATAATCTTTTTCTTTGAGTACTATTAATGATTAAACATTATAATTATTATCAATTTATTTTAATTATATTTAGAAGGTTTCTATTTGATTTTGATACCCAGATTTGGTTAACTATGATATTATAAACTAAAATGGATAATAAGACTTGTTGAACCGTTTAGTTTATCTGTAGATGTATTAAGGTATTATGTGCTCAATTTTTTCTAGATCAATTAATCTAACCTATTTTTGTTTATTTTTCATAAAATAATTGATACCACTATATTAATGACATATATACCTATTATACCATGTAAGGTAGAATATTTAGTTCTCAACTATGTTGAAATGATATTGGTGAGGAATTACTTATGTGGTAAGATTAATTAATTGTGAAGATATAGATGGTGTATGAGATTTAAGATAAGAGAAATGTAGCTCAATTTTTTTTTCAAATTTCATGAATAATCCAATGAAATTGGCCTTCATTATTAATGGATGGTGACCATGTATTCATAAAAGCTTCATCATTGCACAGATTTAGGTGTTTTGGTCATGGTATAAATTTTTCATAATTTTTATATAATCTATTTTATAATATTTACTAGGTAATAAAAGAAGATTATAATTGAGGAAAACCCCAATAATAAGATATAGTACATAAATAATTCCACATGTCCCTACCGAGGAGGTATTTTTATGAACAGTCACATTTTATCAACGACATCTTGATTAGAATCTTGGAAAATTAATCATGGATAATTTCTAGGTGTTAATGGAGTAAAAACATAAGAACAACCTATAGGGTAGGGATATATCATTTAAGAATGGTATGTGATACAAAGGGAAACTTCATAATATCTCATGGAAGTGTGAGAGATGGATTAAATATCAATAACATCACATTTTTCTGTGATATTTGATTTTGGGGATGAAAATAATTCATGTTTGGAGGATTTTGTTATCTATAACTTGCATTTGGTCCATTGAAATATTTTTGTTAATATTTTATAAGATGTTTAGTGATATTTTTTGTTAAATTTTCAACACGGACACTTGGTATTAAATAATTAAGTACAATATATTTATTTTAGTATATGCATGTATATGATCATAGATAATAACTTATATATCCTAGTTGAATCCCTAGTAAGAGAAACCTACATTGTAGTTTTACACAAGAAGATGGGTTTACCCTTACGGTATTATTTGTTATATTCAGGCCCATAACCTCAATTTAATACCACCATGGTTTTTTTAAATTGAATTCTATGAACCTTATATCAAATATTTTATCTTTATTATCTCACCTAATTATGATGAGACCTTATAAACTATAAATTAGTAAGAGATAAATGTGTTTAAATATTATAGAATGTATTATATGGAAAATCATTAAAAATGCCACGTGTGAAGGCTAATATCGACGAAAAATGACCCAATCCATTGGTATGGATCATTATTTTTATTTACACTCCCTTAGATTATAATTTTTTTAAATTATACAATCTTAAATTCATATATTATTTTCAGAATACTGTGCCTAAATTCTTGATGGATTTTTTATATAACCCATTTTTTATACCTTCTGTGAATTTTAATTAGTCCAATGTAATGGTGGATTGAAATCATTGATTGTACAGATAAATTCTACTTACAGTATCACCCAACCACTACACTTTCATATCACACACCACTATGAGTGGTGCAAGTTATATGTGGTGTCTTGTACCAGTAAGGTGGGGTGGTTGAATTTTTATTTATCAACCTCCTTGTTGTTGTTATGGTGGAAGAAGTGATATTGATCCCAATAATCATTATGGCTAGAGTTTCATTTAAAGTGATGAAAATTAAATGTTAATTTGGGGTTTTGATATTCTATTGTATTTTGGTGTGAAAAAATTTGTCCATTATGAAGTGAAACGTAAAGGCATAACGAGTGAAATCTATGGTCAAATGTTAACAATGACCTATAGTGAGGCGTTAACATAGATAAAAAATTTGTATTTTAGGTATTTTATTCCTGTTAGATCTTATTATTTACTTTATGGGTGGGAATCAATTTTAAATCTATTGTGATGTCATGATTTCTAGTACTATAGAGTATTTAGAACACAATATAGTAATCACTTGGAAATTGATTTATCCAACATGGATTATTCATCTTGTTCCATTAGTAGTAGGGTTTAATATCATCATTTAATATAAATATGGGAACAACATAAGTCTATAAACTATACGGGTTTCAAGTACATGGGTCGATATGTATAAGATAATAATCTATGCTATTCCACAAGCACCACATCTTGTATGGGCTAGTGGACACATTATACATCTTCCCCAAACGACATGAGTTGGAGTTAGTAAATACAAGAGCTAACCACATGTACCACATATAATGTAACTATATAAAACACACTATGTAATTCATCTTCATATGAATATGTGATAACAATACTTGACATAGCTACCTCTCTAGGGTCACATGTGATATTCCTCTATGTAGAGAACCTGTATGTTCAGTCATTTATGTTTTATAGGTTAATATCCTTAAATTATGTAATTCCTTTTTTCGTTTCATCACTATAATTCTGATGTGAGGAATTTTTGTTATTTTTGTCTCCTTATCACTCTAGGGTTATTGAATTTTATTGGGCCAGATCAATGGATTAAGCATAGGATTACTAAATAATATTGATATTTTTTGATGCAATGTATTGAGTTCTATATATTATTTATTAAATTTGCTACTCCCCCACCTAATCAAGTCAAGGTCCCCCTATATTCTTACATGGTGTCTTTAAAATCATTTTATCAATAAGTACTGAGTCCACTATATTATTAATGGGGTCATTGACTCCTCCATTAATGAGGAATATGTCTACCATCCATTGATTTTGTTCTCCCTTTACCAAAATTAACTACATAATGAAGAATAAGACCTCAACTAGAGGCAGTGCTCTATTGAATAAACCACATACTATAGTGATGCAAAGGTACTATACTATATATTTTTAGTGGATATGAGGGTTCTAAATGTGTGTTATTATGGTTTCCCATGATATTTCAAACTGATTTCTATGTAATTATTGACACTAAATTAATTCATTAAAAATCAATAGAAACATAAAATAAAAAATATCACCATGTTTGACATATAATTCCATGATACAAAACAATTGACATGGTGACTTATAAAATATATCAATAAGACAAGGCTATATGAATTTTGTAATATTCATTTTGAAGAACACATATTGGTAAACGAAATACATCTTTCCTACTTGGTGTATCTATGAGATAATTTGAATCACCCAAAACATGGGTGATACAATTCCTTAAACCAAAATTTATTTGGGCCACTCAAAGTAACAATAGTAGGATAAGGGATAGTTAATATAATTGAATATGTATCATGGATCTGTGGTTTTCACAAACATTTTATCTTGATTATTAGAACGTCCTTTATAAATATATGAATGATGCTCTTGAAGATATAAGAATTATCTCATGAATAATAATGCTTCATTAAATTATATCAATTAGATATATATTCACTATATTAATGTAACAATATTAAATCAGTTTCATAATATAGAATTTTAATATAATAAATAAGAATATTTTAATGAATTTTTTTTTCTTTCATCTCTAATAGATAGAATCAGTTTATGAATTAAAATATATGTTACAAAATTATCCCAAATAGGGAATTTGTTATGCCGAATTTCTATATATGGTGTTCCATTATATATAATCATAAAATAAATTTATATAGATTCTTTGACACAGAATTTTTTTAAAGTCTATAGGGAATATCAACTTTAAAATCAAACATGACCCAAAAAATTAAGCATTTCTCTATTTCAAAATATATCATGTAATATAAATTTACTTGTGAAACAACTTCCAATAACCCATTGGGAACATATTATTATATTTTTGTATTTATTCCAACAATTTGAACTTTTATAACATTATATGTAATACCAATTGAATAATTATTTCAAAAATTAATTTTATGATTACTAAATATACTTTTTCACAAATTGTTTTTTTAATAAAATACCCATCATCATGGGCATAGAATGGAAAAAAAGAGGTCTATAGGATTATAAAAAATTTAACCCAATGAGACTTTTTAGTATTATAAATAAATATTAATTCAAGAATTTATAAATTTAATAAAATAGTATCATATATCATTTAATCATTTGAAAACAATATAATAAATGATATTATTTGATCAGTAACAAAAACTTATGTCACTGTACCCATGTCCATTACTTCATCACATATAATAATGTGTTTTCATATGATCACTCTTTCCAATAAATATCGTATACATGGAAAAAATAGTATTTCAATATTAAATAGATCCCACATATGTTCTCAATTCATTAAGTATAGACTGAACTGACAAACCGATGTGGACTGATTAATATTCTCCTCGGATTACCACTCTCTTAAATCTCCAAATCATCATTTTCTCAATGGTTTTTACAGAATAAATCACTAATTTTAGTGCTCAAATATACAATATTATTGGAGTTCTCTACTATATCATTGTATTTGGTTTCTTTGCTCCTTCTTCTTGTTTAATATTCATAGAACTATAAAATTTTTAAATTTTTTATAGAATTTTATAATTTTTATAGTGTTTTATTTCCACCACTATAATGGGAATATATTCCTTTAATTGGTGGTTTTAGATGAATAAATATTATATTTCCTACCAAATTTCGCCACTATGTTTTAACATAATACCTTGTCTACGTGGGGGTGAAAATTGTGTTTACGGGGTTATGGGTATATTTATTATTTTCATGACTATGTCTATATTGTAGTATTTTCATTTTTCCTTGTTTTCCCTTATATATAACTATAATAATTTTATCCTTATCCACATTATTTATTACCCTTCACCCAAATCATCATCTATTTCTTGTACACAAAAGTGGGGGTAGGTATTTAATTTTTTTGTTGGTCTTGGTAAAAAACTATTTTTTGTTTTGATAAATATGCTTTTGAAATTTTTCTTCCGAAATAACTATCTCGTCGTTTGTGTATATAAATTCATTCCCCTTATTTTCTTGCATCTCATCAGTCCATGCATATAAATCTATAATCAAGTTTACTATGTGGGGTATTTTTTATATGTTTATCATCACTTTAGTTGGTTACATGTTTTTAACTATGGAATTTAACAAAAGAAGATGTTGTTTTGTGGTAGTCGAACGCTAAACTGAAAACGTTATTGTTTGTGTAAAATCTTTTATAGACGTGTTCTTAGTTATTTTTTTTTTGGAATTATAATTTTTCATATTTTCATTATGTTGAATGGATTTAATTTTATAGGATTAGTTAATTTTTTTATTAATGGTTGGTCTGGTTAAGGTTTACAATTTTGAGTAGTCATGGCTAGTTGATTCATTTTATGGATCTATACGATTTTGATTACTATATTTTGTATATCAAAATAATGATGTAAGATTAAATTCAAATATATTTTACCAATATAGTATGTGGTTAAAATAAAATATTTCTATTCCACATCCAGGAACATAGCATAATCTGGGCCAATATTATGAATCTCATAGCCCAGGGTGTGTTAGAAGGTTATATGCTTGAGCTTCCAGTCACAATGACACTATGGAATATTATCATTTTATTCTATCGAATTTGTGCTCTTTGAATATATTATATTTTGAATTTATACATTTATTATAATTTATATATTCCTCACAAATATAAATGTCATTTTTGTCACGAAACAAGATAGAGTATCATCAAACCCAACACAAAACCCATTCTACGATATGGGAAAAAGTTCGTTCTCGATACCCATGGGTTGAGAACTACTTTATGGGTTAAAAAAATATAACTTATTAATGATTTTAAACATTTATAATTTCATAAATAACAAACAATATTAAATAAAACATAACTGAATAATCATAAAAAAAGGATGTTAAACAATTTCCAGATACAATATTTACAATAATAAAGAAAATATAAATTTATTAAATCAACGATAAACTGAAAAACATCCCACAACACTCTATGTGATGTGAGTGGTGTAAACTTCATTACACCACAACCAACACCTGGATCATGTAGAACACAAGATTCCTAATCCACCATCACCATGATAAAACATAACTTTACCTGGGACATACATAAGAAAGTCTACAAACATCTGATGTTATTTACAGGGTGTGAGTCAAATACTTATATTATTCCACCTAAAATAAATGATTACATGATATTAAATTTGAAAACATATTAACTTGAATATTTATGCAAAATCCATTATAACATTTTTGAGAAAATGGTTCACTAAAATCTTTTCCAACGTAAATACTTTTAACAAAAACCATTTCTAAAAAATTATGATTCATAATGGTATAAACAAAAGTTCTAGAATATATATAAGTATAAAACCATCTGTTAATAGAATCATGTGAAAAGTGACCTCCATGGTAAAATTACTATGGTTTATTATCATAAGTGGGGATCTAGTAACATTGTACCATTGTGAAATTTTTAATGGAATCCCCAACCCATTGTGTTCCCATAAAAGATCCACAATGAGGGATAATCAAAAGGGACTATTTTTCTCCAACCATATCAAATGTTTAGTTAGTTTCGTAATTATTAATAATGCTATGTTAATCCAAGAGATTCCACTTTAGAGTAAACTAGCATCAATTAACAAGAATAATCTAGGATTTACACTTATGAATCATTAGAATACTGGTTCTAGTATTCCCACATAGGTATCCAAGATTCCCATTGTTCTCAATTTCTAATTTCACAAGTCACACAATTAAACACTTTCACCTACACATTCCAATTAATATCACAACAATAAGAAATAATCTCATTCACAAACCATCTCATGGAAATGGATTTTTTATATAAAACCAAAATTTTATTTTACACACACAAAAAACTAATTGAAAACATGTCTTCACCCTACTTATAAATTTCATGAAAACCATTTGTCAAAATTAAAAGAAAACACATAATCCAATATTTCATTTTATTAGGCCAAGCCCCTTTGGAATCCTCATATAAACCCAATTCACATTAAAAAATTCTTTCATCATTTACAAAATACATATTTTAAATTAAAAGTGCATAATAAAGAAGGTAACATGCCCTATAAATATAAATATTTTTATTAGATCACTTTCTAATACACATTCACCGTTAAATCAAACAATAAAACACTTCAACGAAGTAAAACTAATGGAACACTCAAAACATACCCATATTTCATTATAAAATACATTTCCATCAGATAACCATCTCAATCCTCTCCAATATAGTTTTCACAGCACAAAAAAAAAATAATAGAGAAGTTATAAATACCTAAGAAAGCTTCTCATATCATCTAAAAATGTTTGAGAATTGAACCACCTAGATAATGAGTTGAATCATTCAAAATGTTGTGAAAAACTCCCAACCGCTCCACCAAAATACACTGTAAATGAATGGATGAACCAAGTAATCAATAACTCACCCAAATAAACCATATTCCCCCCAAAATAAGTTTCCCAACTAGCTAGATAAACAAAAACTTAAATAAAGTTTAGCAGAAACCTTGTAAAGTTAGAGAATCCTAGGGAGAAGACACTTATGTGATGAATCATTGAAGAATCCACACTAAAATAGAACCATTGTAATGGATCCAAAAGGGTATAAATATGGGTAGACAGAGGAAACTAGGGCTTGATAGCTCGAATGGGTAGATAAAGGGGTGATTTTGGTTTTAGTACCAAGATGGAAGCAGGTAAATTTTATATTTTTAATAACCTGGAAATATCTCATGGATAACCCACATGGTTTTCCAAAATTTGTGGAAACTGTGCGCCCCTCACCATATAATAGGTACACACCATAGGGTTAATTATAAAGGTTACTCAAACCCTTTCCAAAATGTGTGGTTCACCACTATACAATAATAAAAATAGAAATATAGTTTCCTATACAAGGTTCATGGATTCCCTTAATCGTATGAAAACCATGCACCACCTACTTCCAAGGAAAAATTTACTTTTTTGCAACTAAAAATCTATAGAAACAATGAATTAACCATATGAAATAATTTAATCAAAGGTATAACTCATAACAATGTTAATTAAGTGATAATTATCCAAACCATGAAAACATTATGCCCAGAGAAAGTCATTCAATGGTTTAATAAAAAAATCTACTCCTCTACAACTCAATTAAATTACTAATAACTATCAAAATGAGGAGAATGAAATAACACCACGAATAGAATTAGAGATTTACATATTTGACAAGGGAGGTCATAATGGACTTCCCACCATATTCCTTCTTCCACATGAAATCATGAACCCCTCCAACTGATTGATTAAATGTAAAGGTATTCTCACAACGGCATAACCTGAACTTTCATGCTTAGAACCCATTAAATTTTACCAAATGAAACTCATACCTCTTACCTAATATGAAAGAATGAACCCACCCACTTCCAGGATAGATTTATAAAACACATACCAAAACTTCTTCTATTCAATATTCAAACAAAACCATTGGGAAACTCTTAAATCCACTTGATTAGTCGAAAGTGAATCTATGATATAACATGTACAAATAAAATTATTCAATTCAAAGCTACACAAAATTCTAAAATAGAATATCAAAACATGAGTCCTGAATGGAATCCTCACTATAGAAAACCAACCAAAATTGAACATCACTCAACAAAACCATGATGTGATCTAGAGTGGGTCTTCCCAATATTTAAAATAATAGACAACATTGGTCAACTTTCATGGATCATTTTTTAGAATCTCATCACAAGATAAAACTCTACCACAAGGTACCCAATGAATGAAACTAAAACCAAAGAGGAATGAACATCAAAATTTATGATTCCCATTGGAAGAGACCATATCTAGATGAACACAAAACAAAAACTAAACTAATTTGTAAGGACGATGACACAAGGAATACCAAATTATGATTCAAATCTAGAAGGAAAAACTAGTATAATTAAAAAATAATATAATCAAGGATATTTTTTCATCATAGAGGATCATAAAACAATACAAAATCTATAGAAAGAACCCTTATACATCACACACCCAAACGATGGAGAACAATGTTGCCCATAGGTTCCCCATACTTCGGTGGTTTTATGACTATGAAAAAAGCCTCACTCTGGGTCATATAATTAGAGATCTGATGTCTTGATGTATCGTTTTCCCTCTATTAATGAGACTAAATACCCAAGTAGAATGTATCTTAGTGTCATGAGTGGCCACATTTCACTACAGGTATAACCAAAAGACCAAAACACCCCATGAGACTCAATATCATGAACATGACACTTTCTCCAAGGTAGGGACTTATATGTTTCACACACATCATCTAGTTTTACAATAAATAGAAACATTAAAAAAATAACACGTAGATGAAGAATCCATTTAAAATGTAGGAATTATAAAATTTCAAAGGAAAAATACACTTCCACTAACAACGTTATTCTCAAACGCATCCAAAACATCCAATATATCATTTAAATGAAAATCAGACGTGAAAAACACCACCAAATAATAAATAATAATAATAATGAATCTTAACAGGGAAATGGACATTAAACAAAGCCCCAAACAATGCAATATTAATGTGAACTGGCTCCATATCACATCCTGGAATCTCAGAAAAATCTGTTGCATGTGTCCTATGATTTCATATGCTTTCCAAGTCTTCTAAGCATTCCGGCATGAAAAATAATTATGGCCGAAATTTCCAAACTAATGGAATGACATGATAATATGTCTAAATTAGGATAAAAAAATTTGTTTTGGCCTTTTAATACCACAATTACCACAAATAGATTCTAGGCACTTTCCATTACATCTTATGGAATTCCCTTCACCAAATCTGGATATGATGTTTAGGAATAATGGTGGAAAGAATAACCTTCAACAACATAGACAACTCATGGAAACATGGGTTTATTTCAATTTCCCGCGTCCACTCTTCTATTTCGATAGGATCCACTTGACTGAAAAAGTGGGGTGGAATCCATATTAAAAACTCAAGATGAAATTCCATACATTAATTACCTAGTGGTTCTTCCATCGGAGAACCTTCTATAGCTTCACTTTTAATATCCATCAAATATACTGAATGTGTATACTAGCCAATAAGAATATTGAAAACCCAACCAAACTAATTCAGCAACCAATAAATACTCCATGAAAACTGTGACTATAGAATGTGGAATAACTGATGGGCTTCGCAAAACATTTTTAAGAATACACCACATACCATTATCTACAAACCAATTCATCAACAAGAATGAAACATGAGATATAATTCCAACATGAAGAGTTATCATACTCAAAACACCGCACAAGTAACATTCTGAAGAAACAAGGAGACCCCTAAAAAATTATTGGTTATCAAATCATGACACCTTCTCTAAAAAATAATTTTTAAAATTAAACAGGCATGTTGGGTTGTGAACTCACCCTTGGTTTGCCAAAGATCCTCACAAGATCATATTATCAAAAAAAAATTAGGATCCCATCAATTCATGTAATCAATAATCATAATTTCTACACATATCAATTCATGTAGTAAATATTGGAAAAAATGGTCAAAACAAGACTTTTCTACACTCTATGATATAACATTCAAGAAATAAATTCATTTTGTCAATCTATATCGATTTTCATGAATTAATTTGACATTTCAAATTCCCATTAACAACCAAATCAAAAGCCATTTTCAAACCACACACATCAATTTGTTTCATATTTATCAAAATAAAATTCCATATGATCCATCAAAACAAATCTCATTTAATGAATTATTCATCACCTCAAAAAATTTAATTATACAAAAATCATTTGGTTAAAATTAGTTCACCCAAATTAAAATAATATTCAAACACCTTTTTGAAAACATGTTTTTGTTTCTCACAACCAATAATTTTCATATAAAATAGGTATTGATTGTGAATATTCAATAATTATAATCTCATCCCCATTACATCAAAAATAATGTTATAATAACCCACATTTTATGGATTTTAAAAAATATATTTTGAAAATATATTTTTCACCCTACAAAAAATAAACTATTATCATAGAAAAATATATTTCTCATAATTCACAAACAATGTCATTAAAGAAAAAAAAACACAAGAATCAACAATACAGTTCATAAGTGGAAACCTATGTCAATATGTGACTTCGACATATGGTTAGAGACCATACACCAATGTTTCCACCACTATAAAGAGTATTCTAAGACCACTTCCCTCACACCATATGGCTTCCCAGTCTATGCGTGCTCACTGATACCATTTTAAAAACTCTTTTTTTATTTCCCAAATACACAACAACCCAATAAGACCAATGAATCCAAAATAAACATGACATACCATGGAAAGTCAAGGTTCGGCCCGAGAAGTGTGGTCCAAACACTCCCTCAGACCTACACTAAATTCTTCAATAGTCCTACATAATCTACATTAATATGCCAAATAAAATAGGGTTCTCTATAAGGTAAATTTTATAACAAACCAACATGAACTGATAATATTTTATCGCAAACCAAGGTGGAGTACCATCCATCCTAACACTAGACGTAGTTCGTGGCCTGGCCAGAAGGGCATTCCTAATCCCTAAGGTCTGGACACTAGTTAATGGTATAAAAAATATCCCTTGGGAATGATTTCTTCCATTTATATTTTCATAATCAACCAACAATATTAAACCAAACACTACTAAATACTAATAACCATTTGAGGTACAACAATTTCTAGATTCAATATTTACCACTTTAACCAAAACACAAAACTTTTTCAATGAATGGAAAACCACAAAAAATCCCAAAATCCTCTATGGGTCTTTAGGGGAATCACCCCAAAACCACCACCACCAACACCTACCAAAGGTGTAACTCAATCAACCAGATCCACCAACACCCTGAAACATCATTCCATTACTTGGTTCATACATAATAATATCTGCATAAAATAAATGGTGTGTGTAGGATGTGATAACAATCCTTGTAGGATTACACCAAAAATAAAAGATTCCATACTTAAACATTAAGTGGAAAAATAACATGCTCATTTTTGAAAATTACTTTGATACATTTTATGAATTTTTTAGAAAAAAACATTCTAAAGGAAACACATAAACGGAAACTAATTTCTAAATAATCATTAATCATAATGAAATGTACACAGAATCTACAATATAATTATGTATGTCACCTCTTCACATAATAATCATTTCACAGGAGATCACCATGGGTAAATCTGTAAAGGAAACCAAAATAATTAGAAATCTAGAAACCATATACCATACTAAAATGTGGTATGAAAACCACAACCCAAAACACTATCATGCATGATCTACTATAAGGGGTCATCTGATTGGATAATGTTCACTGACCATATCATATGTCTAGTTGGGGTTTCAAGCATCAATCTTTATAATTGAATTCAAAACTGTCTACTTTCAACTGAACTACCATAGATTCACCAGATGTATCTGAGCATTCCAATTCCAAATCACTAGTTTACTTGTTCTAATTTTCCCATCTAGGTAATCGGTGCTACCTTGGTGCTCATTTTTTCATTTCACATGTCACATAATTTATCAATTTCATATATAAATTAAAATCATTAAGAACACACTTGGATATCACCTATTTAAAAAAACACATGGATACCACTATATAAAATAAACAAACCGCTATCTATAATAAAAAAATCCAAAAAAAATTCAAATAAGTTTCTAAAAAACTTACAAAATATTAAAACTCATATAGAAACATTACAACACAAAATATCATCCATTAAATAAGTTACACAAGACACTACCATTCTGAATCCATGTACAAACACCATTCACTTTAAAGCATGATTCATTCATTTAAACAAATAATATAGTATATTAAAACTTCTTAATAAAGAATAAAATTTGATGTTAATTCCATTTATTTATAAAAAATATCGTTCATGTACATTCACACCTTTCAAAAAAACTTTGAAACAATTCCAAAAGCACCACATATTGGGAGAAGAAAAAAATAACCATTATCCATTAAAAATTTACTTTCCATCTCATAAGAAGGTAAAACTATTCCAAAACACATTTTTCAACCAAAAAATAAATCATTGTTAAAATTTAAATATCCATGAATGAATATGAAATTATCCAAAAATTCTATAGCATTTAATGCCATAATCACATTTTGAAAAAATTAGAAATCAGTGAAAAAACCAAAACTGCACCACCACAAGACAATATAATGAAAATATTGAAAATAAATCTTCAAGAACATATGAAAATAAATAATATTCAAACCCAAATATTTCACCCAAGCCATTAGTGAAACAAAAACCAAAAGAAGGTGTATGGATTACGGTAGAATGGGGGAGAAACCGGGTTTGAAGACAGTTATCTAATTACTCATTGATTACTCCACCACAAAAAAACCAAATTAAGGGAACCAAATGGATACTATTGGGAGATATGGAGGTTCCAAGGCATAGAGAGCATGAATGGGGTGAGTAATGGAGGATTTGTTGTTAATCCAGATAGGATAGAATGGTAAATTTCATTTTTTGAATTAACAAGATAAGTTGCACAGTTTTCCCACATAGTAATCCAAACAATGTGGAATCCATGTTCCCCTCACTATGAAAGAGGAACATACCACATTGTTATCCTACACGGTTAACCAAATCTTGTACATACTATGATGTTAACCACTATAAAAAAATAAAAATAGATTCACTGTTTCTTAGGTATGGTGAAAGGTTTCACTTAACCACATGAAAACCGTGTGACACCTTCTACAAAGAAAGAAATTCATTTATTCTCAAAAACCACCATGGGAAATATGAAATTAAACAAGGAACATATTTTTAATAATGTAATATCTCAAGAAAATGTCACGAATGTGACATGTTTTCATAAATTCAATAAATATTGACTTGGTTGTGGTAATGGAAGTGAGAAAATAGGTCAATGAATACATCGCATCTTCACACAATTATATATGACCACATCACAGTCCCCTCACCTGATAGTAAATAAAAGTATATGTAATATCTAGGTATAATTGTAAACTTTTTCATTAAATCTATAATCAATCCACCAAATGTCATACACATCATATAATGGGAAAATTCTAATCTTGATTGACCTCAAAATACTGATATTGTCAACAACATTCACAGATTCCACTGATTGTCTATGTCTCAATTCATAAATAACATCGGTCTTCAATAATCAGGGTTATAATTCTAGATATCTCACAAAATTCATGTAATGGAGAATTTCCAATAAAAACCATAAACTCATGGTATAACAAGGATATTGTGTATGGTACCATGTTATATTCTTAGTGGATTATCCAACACAAAAAATACATTTAATGCGGTATAATCATATTTTGTTTCCTAATATAGGAATCATACACATGATATCAATAATATTTTATAAAAAATATATTACCACTTGAAAAAATGAATTGGGATAACTAAATGTCATACATAGGGTGGTCAATTATCATTTAAATTTATTCAATATATACACATCCAATGTTATGAAATAATGATGTAGGGATCTACCATTTCCCATTATGATTCATTTTATATTCTTAAAAATAGATAATATTATATAACAAAATAATATATCATATCATATCTAACATATCATATATGATATACATCCTTGTAATTAAATAATTTTATTCACTCTATAGGGTTTTAAAAATCTCATGGTATCACTATGAAATTACTTACATATTTCTATGTCACAATAAAATAAAAACACCCCACTAAAATATATTCTGATTAGCATATTTTATGACAGTATGATTGAATAATATTGAGTCTTTAGAATCATATTCATTTTTATTATCCATATAAAAATGTATTCAAATGCCTTATCATCAAAATAACTAATGATGAAATGATAATGTATTATGTTGCAAACATATAATTCATTCAATGTTTTGCATCATCATGTTTCTTGTAACTAATCCTTAAAAAAGTTCTATTTTATATTTTTTCAATATAATTCATCTATTTGAATTAATATTTAACCAACCTACACTAATATTATTTAGGATAACAGTTGAAATTCACTATGACTAGAAAAGTCATCAATTTGATACCATTAATTTTCTCAAAGTACATATAGATGCACACTAGACTCATAGAAACAATATTCCCTTCGAAATATCATACTATGATTTAAAAACTCTTTTATGTCTCAAAATAACAGTTATTTCCATTATTTGTAATATTTAACAAATAAAAAAGATTTATCCATATGTTATATGGTTTACACTGTGAATTGAAAGTTATTCTAACAATAAGACATTATTTGTCAAAATATATATTTAAAAATGGTTTTCCAAAAAAAGGCAGTAAAACAATCCTTTAAAAAATATTAGTGTATTCCATGCTTAAGATTGGATTTATTTTCATTTTATGCCTCTAAAACACTATCTAATTCATTAATAGACATAGATAAAATATATATTATTCATTACTTACTTGGGATGTTACAATATTAATATCAAATTTGTTGAATTATTAATATTAAACACATAACTAAAATAAATAGTCCATGGACTATCACAAATACCTTTAGGTATCCCACACAATTTCATCATATGGATTCATTACCCTATTTAAAATCTCATTTGGGATTCAATGAATGTAATTGGAAAATTTATGAAAAACCATTGGACTATCTATTTAACTTTATTCATCATGTTTAAACCTTTACCCATATATAATATTTATATATCACCTGAGACTATGTGTACCATTCCCAAGAGAATTCTTCAAAAATATTTTTATATATAGGGTAAACATTAAAAAAATCATTTATAATTTAGAAATATTTATATTAATGAAAAATCTATTTTTTCAATATGAAGAATAATCCTTATTTAATTCATGACTGAATTATTATTTTATTATATTAATCATCTAATTTCTCTATTTTTTGAACTAATTCAACATTAGGTTGCTGAAGAATGTTTTTTCCATATCACCTAGAATATTCAATTCATAATAATTGTTTTTCTATTTTTATTATCTATATAATATTATTTAATTGATTTAATCATTTTTATTTGATTGATTTCAAGATATAGTTTCATTATGATGATGATATTTATCAATAATAGAATATTTTATCACATGTGTATCATGTTATATATTCATTTATCATCATATTTTATTAAAGTTAGTCCCACTAAAATGGTGTCCCATTTTGAATTCATCTTTTCCATTGGTATTTCAGGATCCATATTTCTTCATAACAAACCTTGGATAAACATGAAATAAGATATTACTAATCACGTAGAATACAATTTCCAATAATTTCATATAAGACTCTTGGATAGTTAAATTGTAACACTTTTCTTTATACAAGACACATATCATCTAAACCCGACTCACTGGGTATCATAATTTTTTGGGTTCCCCAGCAAATGATACCTAATCTATACTCCAGGATCAATGAACCTAAAGGTTATGGTCAACTAATTAGTTTCATTCCATACCTAGGACAATCTAGTGGTTCCCAACATTTACATTCCTTACCATGTAGGATGATCATGGTCTTAGAATGATTCAATTTGAAAGGAGTCCAACAATTTATATTTTAAATTTAATTTGATTTCACAATATTTTCCAATTTATTAACTATAAATATATGCATTTTTCTAACAATTTAGTTTCTAATACAATTCATTCAGCAAAATGAATATGTTTAAACAATAATGATCGTTATCTATTTTCAAAACACATATATTTTTTTAAAACCATAAATTAAAAAACAAAGTTATTTATACTAATTTAATGAATCCCATTGAAAATATTGATGAATTCATCTCACACAACATCATTAAATTATATAGAATCAATATTCCCATTTTGAGTAATCCCATATCTAAAAATAGTCATCCCCCACTTTTATAGAAAAGTCATGAGATGCAATTCCATTTCATATTATGTTCCAAATTTTATATACTAAAGGATTACATACATAAAAAATGTACAGTTATTGATGAACAAAAAATACATCTCATAATAGTCTTGATAAAAAATATTTTCTATGATTGGATACTAAATACATAATAATCATAATTCACTAATGATATTCAAAAATCCAATAATGTTCATATGACATAGTAACTTTCATAGAAACTCACTACTTAAAATTTTTCTCCTTAATCTATGTGAAAGGAATCATAGAAAATTAAAATCATCAACGCATGTTAGGGTATCCATGGAAGATATCAATAATAATTGAGAATAATATGATTATAAGGGTATGTTAACAAAGTCATGGGAATTATTTCAATGTAAAATATATTTACCCTAAAAAATAAATATCATCAATCCAATAATATACCATTTTTATAATAAAATTAATATGGTTCTCTTTGAATAAATCATTGTTATTGATTAATAATATATGCATTTGGCATCCTTATCATAGGAAATGGAAATATTGTATACTTACATATTGTAAATAATGTACACTAATGATCAAATGATCATATATTGTCCAAATAATACCCATAAATCATGATGTTACCATATTTATTTGCAATAATACCCACACATTATCTTGGGTCCATTGATAGAAACATTCATAATAACTAATAATATTGTGAACTTAGCTATTTAAAATAATTTCCATGGTTATCATGATCAAATTATGATATATCGATCTGAAACTACCAAATGTATTTAAGGAGTACATAATAATGGATCATCCCATATCCTAATTAAAACCATAAATATTCTTTCTATAATAATAGTAAACATTCATAAATTCACTATATTATAACGCATCGATAATATATTGTTTTCATAATTTTTCCCAAATAACTTTGTTAGTGCAATGAAAAGTAATGAGTTTCATCAAATGGGTCGTATTACATCATATTAACAATCCATACTGAGAATTAAATTGGACAATTTCAAATGTTCATATCCCTTATAAATCATAACAATCCTTAAATAATGAAGACTTTTTTTAATAATAACTTTAAAAGAAAATGATAAATTTATATTAAAAAGATAGAATACAATCTGTTTTAGTGTAAATGGAATACTAAAAATATGTACTATATTTAAAAAAATATTTTCCTTGATAATGTACATAGAAAAATAAAAATAAATATTAAATTGAACAATGTTCATGTTAGTAAGAAAATATATTCATTTTTTAAACATTACAATAATGATTCATTAAAAACATTTGGGAAAAAGTATGAAAGTAAGTCATCATAAAAATGATAAGAAGATTAATTTTATAATAATGAAAATGAATTCAAATATTTATAAAAAAATAAGTTAAGTAATATGTTGATCTTATAGAAAACTATTTTAAAAAATTTTCAATTAACATGATCATGGAAGACAAATTTTATTGAATAAGGTGGAAATAAGGGTATCTTTTCATAAAATAATTGTCTCAATTGTTTTTAGTATCAATGGGAAGAACATAAAATGAAATAAGAAAATCAAAATAGATAAATTTATTATAAAAATATATACCATCCATAGATAATGAGAATATAAATACCCGAATGGAGATTCAATAATAAAAATTCCAAATTAATATTGAGATTGCAACATCAACCATTACCTCAACTCTCATATTTCATCATACACATTAAAACCTCTAGTACAGTAAACCTAAAATTATTATGAATGTATTTATGAATCATATTAATATTAATATTAATATATATCATTTGTTTATAATATATAATTATCCTTTTATTAACAATTCATTATTAAATTAATTATTTTGATGAAAATGGTTCGTTTTCCAGCATGATTTGGATCAATAGTTTTTTGCATCGCTAATTAATTAGTCGTATTAAGAATCATATTAATATACTAACTATTATATCAATATAATATATAAACATTTATAATAATTCATATAAAGTGGTGATGAATGATGAATAATATCACTTCAAGTATATGGTGGTCAGAAAGTAAGAACATATGATGTTCTCACTTTTTGATGGATGGATTCAAATAAAAGAAAAATAAAAAATAAATTTAATAAACATAATTATAACATAATTATAATACGTATTCATTAAATATATCGATATGATCATACATGAAAATTATAAATATATAAAAAATCACAATGCTTCTTGTATTTGGTAATACACACATATGCGTGAGAAACATTATTATATAAAAAATGATGGGAAGGAGATAGAAAGAGAAAATAAGATTAATATAAAAACATATAATTATACAAAATATTGTGATTAATTAAGGTTTATATGGTTATATTACATTTTCATATTGATTATGAGTAATGAAATATGGAAAACATCTATAATAACATACACCAAGCTTTCATAAATCCTTCATATGGAGGAAATATAATATTCATAGATGGGTATTTTGGGGTGAAATCACATCAGCTTTCTGGATAAATTTTTTGGAGAGTGGATTAGCATATACCATTGGATATAATGTGATTATGTTGAGTGGATAACAGAGGAGTGTAGAATCCACTTTATAAATGGTATTAGATAAAAACTAGGAATTATAAGGAATATTATATTTTAATAAAGTCAACCAAAGGGGGTAATAACACCAAATTGAATCATATTTATAGAAAATAAGTATATAGATGTAATACCATTAACTAGTGAAGATAAATAATTTATTTTGTGATATTTTATAACATCCAACATATATTAAACCCCCTTTAATTTAGTTTAACTTTCATCCCAATAATAATATTTTAATCATACTTACTATTCATTATAATAAAAAATTAATTTGAATATGTAAGAAAATATAAATATAAATGTTAAAAATATAGAATAATTTTTATAATTTTCAATTCGAATATGTTATAGAAATTACTTAATTATAAATTTTAAATATGATATGAAGAAAGTTTTGGGACAAATGCATTTTAGGTATAAAATAGATTTTATTCTTACTCAATTTATAGTATATACCTTTAGATTAATATTTATATATTTTATTGAATATATATTCTATTCCATTAATTAAAAAAATTCACCAATAATGATATATTCAATTTATTATGCCAAAATAAATATTTCACAATAACAATTGTCTTCTTCAAGCACTTATATATAATTTTCCCAAAATATGCATTTATTTCAATTTAAAACAAATTGATAATAAATGTAGGAATTGTATGAATTATACAAAAATTAAATGTATAATTTTCCAAAAAATATGTAGTTCATCAGAGATCAAAACATATAATATTTCAAAAATACTAATCTATGAAAAAAATTGTTTTTTAACATAAATAATATCATTTTTAAAATTTATATTTCAGTTAGAAACTCTTAATAATAAATAAAACCATTTTTATTAAGAATAATAATTGTACATTATTTCAAAAATTAACTTTCGCCTGTTCATACCTTCCAATCCCATGGTTGGGTGATAATAGTCAACTTTAATAATATTACATCAATTATATATCATAGCACATTTAGGCCCACTGTATCATGTAATTATTGATGTCAAACACATAAATTTTTTTAATTGAGATATGTATTATATAATATATGGTTGTGAAATTATACCCACCTTACATCATTTTATTTTATATAATCATGTTACTATAATATTGATAAATTGTGATTCTTCCACCTCATCACATCCTTATGTTCCCATATTGTTTCTTCAAATTTTGGGTTTCTCTATAATACTAGGACCATGTTATTGTTATTATTCCACATAAAATTCTCTTTCTGATATAGAATCCCCACAATTTTTTCATAAGAGATACATTGTTCAAGGGGTTTTACCCCATGTATATTACATTATCAATATATGGTGTGTATTCCTTAGAATGATTTCATGGAATGAATCATGAATATTTGATATATTTTATAGAACCACAAAATGTTAAGCTATTATTATGATTTGATTATTAACATAATTTAGAACGATATATATAGGTCATAGATTAACTGGTTTAAGAAATCACATAACCTTCTTCCAAAAATATATTCAATGGAATACCTTATCCTGAAATTGAATCTCCACACATCATTGTATATTTTCATCATTTGTTTTTTTCGACTTGGATATTAATATTTATAAAAATAAATGGATTTATCCTTTCCTACTATTTCATTATCTTCCTCAGCTACTAATAACAATCAATTTGAGAATTTATCATAACAAATATTAGTTTTTCACTTCCTTATATTGCGGTATTGATAAGTGTGCATAATAATACTTAGGTTAAAGTTATTGTTACAAGAAAACTCAACCAAAGTACATTTTTTATCCCAACCACCATTGAAATATTTATTAATAGATTTCAATATATCCGATAGAGTCTGAATATTCCAATCTAACTAACTATATTACTAAGTATTATATATAGTTCCAATTATCAATTCATTAATTCAAGTCATAACATTGAGGTAATCCTTATATCAGATATAATTTAATATATTCCCACATTAAAACTGACCACTCCCTTAATGTTTATCCTTGAAATATAATCAAGTGATCAGTACAACATAATATTAAGAATTTTTTAAGACATCAAAATGAGATCAAATCTATCCAAAATATAATTATGGCAACAAAATTTTTGTGGAGCAGACGAATGTAATATGGGGTGTGGATATTACATTTTCATTTTAGTTTGGGTAACATTTTTAATATTTCAATTGAATTTAATCTATAATAATTAAATTTACAATAGAATAAAAATAAATAAAAATACTATAAACTATCTCTTTTCATATTATCCAACTATAAATATGTAGTTTGATATCTACCCATCACAAAATGTATATATGAATGGATAATGGTTAATTATAAGCATCAGTAAATTGTTAATTCCTCAAATTCAGTATCTGTAGGAAAAATAAATATTTCATTAAAAATATCATTCCATTATAATAATTTTTGTTCATTGTAATATTCCTCACATTCTATTGTAATCCCATATCTTCCATTTAAAATTGGTAATCATCTCATTCATGTATGGTCAAACCCAGGCAAATAATGTGGGATTCAAAAACATTTTCTATTATTTTTTCAATTTTTTTAGTATAATGAAGCCAAGTAAATACAATGGGATTTAGTAGACAGGTCATTAATATCCCATGTAATGAAAATTTTCTTCATATCCTTTTAAAAATTATTTACATTTAGAAGTAATTAATAATCTGTTATAATTTAATAACATGAAAACCCATGGAAGATAAATTTTTATCTAACTATATCATGTAACATTATAGGTTAATACAATTAAATAAATACAATAAATCATATGGTATTTAATTATATTTATATAAATTGTATATAGTTATTAAAAAAATTCCCAATAAATTTATATATGGAACCTAGGTGCAAACCCATCACTAATTGGAAAACAATAGTGTATTCACAAAGGGGATGAAAAATAAGGTTTATAATTATCTATTTACTAAGAAAGATTATGGTAGTGATGTATCATTTCCATGATTGAAAATAACATTTTTTAAGACATCCAAACAATGAAGAAAACTGAAATCATTTTAAGAATAAAATTTATCAATCATAAGATATATCAAATGAATACGACTAATAATAAGAACAATTTATATAATTGAAATACTATATATTGGATGTAGAAAACATTCCTAGAATTATAAAATAATTTTATGATATTATCCTTAACAAAAATAGTAGAATCAAATTTTTGGAAAACATGGAAACATATATATAAAGGATCATATAAAATAAAAAGGAAACCTAATGATAAAATTACATTAAAATTTTAAAAGAGAAATATTTTCATATTTAGATGAAAATGGACAATAAAAACTTGTGTAATTAGCTTAAAATAGGTAAATAAAGATAAAAGGGTATAAAATGTCTATATTAAATTATTTATTCGTATATAATGAAACTTCCATGATGATATAGTGATTACAAGAACATAATGTTGGAGTTTCTTGACTGAGGTGAAGATATGAGGATGTTTTAACATTCAAAATGGACTTCAGTTAAATATTTATGGCAAGGGGAAATGGAATTTTGAGAGGAAATATAAATATCCAAGAATATATAAATAATATGATGAAATTATTTACAATTAAAAAAACACAAATTTTCTTTCTTTTACAAACAATATTTTTTAAAAACATAAATTTTGAAATGAAACCCGTATTGTTTGATATAATATTTAATCAAAAACTCCTTTTCAACAAAATCATATTTTGAATTGAAAAAAATTTAAAAGATAAAATAACGCAAATAAATAAAACCCCATTAATATGTTTAATTAAAACTATTTGGTATCAATTTCACCACATTAAATATATCATAGTCAAGAATAAGAAATTTATATAAATGGATGAAATTTTTAGACAACAATCCAACAACTTTTTAACAATATAGACAAATTTACATAGAGATATTAGAAAAAACATAAATATATTAATCACATATTTAATAACCCATTGTTATAATTTTTATACTACTATTTTATAATTATTCTCTATATTTACATTAATTATCTATTATCTATTTTCAATAGTTGGTGTGAGTAATTTTTGAACACTTTGAACTAGTTTCATAATAGTTGTGTTCTTCTTCATTCCATTCCAAAACATCATCATTCTCAAATAATAATTTTTATTGTAATTTATTTTTTATCATAATTTTAAATTTTATAATTCATTTCAACTGGTGTTTTGTTAATTTTTTTAATATGAATTTTACAATTAGAATGTTTCTATGATTCTTAGAAAACAAATGTTGTTTTCGTAATTAATGATTTCTATTTTTATAATAACAATGTAAATAAAATAAAAAAATATTAACATATTATTAAAATATATTAAATCTTATTAAACCCCCATATTCATTTTTGATATAAATTTATATCATTCATAAAACAAACTCTAAAAAGAGCACATTACAATTAATGGATTTTTATGATGTGATTGAGTTTTAATAACATAATACCATAATAATAATGATATTATTTACTATTTCTTATCCTTATATAATTAATAGTGAATAATTAGTAGTAAAAAAAGAAATTAAATATTATTTCCTAGAATTAATGAAATAATTTTTCCTTATTGTATTATCTTTTGGATGGTTTATTTTAAAAAAATTCCTTTTTATCATATTATTTAAATATTTCCCAATTTGTAATTCATAACTAATAATAATTTCATAAAATTTATATTTATCTACTGAACCCATTCTAATTAACTTCAACGTAACATGGTTATTAATAGAATAACCGAATTTATTCATTTCATGGAGGCGGTAGTTCACATGTATTCATGGATGATGATTTTTTTTCAATGGAATGGGGGAAAATACCACAATGGTTTACCATTGTAAAATATAATATATTTCTTCAATATCAGAATTATATATTAAATTCACTAGTATTACATTACTTTTATGTAAAATATGTAAAAGAAAACAAATTGCATTGTTTAGTTTGTAGCCCGCAAAATGATAGAGTGACTGTCTAATTTTTTTAATGTTATAAAAAGGATAAGTGATTAGTGCTTATAAAATGATTATAATATAATAAAATTATAATTATTATAATTATTTTCTAATAATAAGATTTTATGATTAAATTTTGGTATGAAAATTATAACAAAAATGGAATTATAAAATAGTGGTTATAAATTTAAACCTCACCAGTTTGATTATCTTCTATGAAAAATGGGTTAAACCTTTAAGGGGTCGCCTTTAGTGACGAAAACTACCTCTTTAAGGTGGATATGAAGGTTGATGTGGTTTTATTGAATATTATGGGATGAAATAAATGGTACATTGACTTATTAGAATTGAGGAGAGGAGTTCCCCTTAAATAATTGAAAATAGAAGGCACTGTTATAATTTCCTAAAACATTCTAATAATAGAGAGTCACACTAAAGTAATGATTCTTTGACATCTTGAATTAATATAGAATATAATGGATATTGTTAACTAATCTCCAAAATTCTTATTCCCAAATAAATTTTTTGAAGATTTTATTGGACATTCCCTCTTGGTTAATCCCATTTTACACCTAATTTTTTTTATTGAAGTTACTAGTTCATAACAAATTTTATGCTTGTTGAATCGAAATAAAATTGTCCAAATTAGATTACTATGAGTGAATGATTAAATATTTATAATCCATTTTATTAAATTAATTTTTTAAATATTATATATATTATTTTTAAAATGAAAATTTTATAAAATATTAAAAATAACTTTTTTTAAATATATAACATAAGTTTCAAACAATCAAATATGGGTTTGTAAATTATGTCGAAAATTTATAAAATTATAAAATATCTTAATTTTTTTATAAAATATATTTTAATAAATTTAAAATTAATTAATATGTAATAATAATGTCATACCATTCATGTTAATTGTAAGGAACTCAACATTCCTATATATTTGTGAAAATCAATCAATTTTTAAAAAATTAAAAAAAGCATCATAGGATATTATTTACCTGAAAAATACCAATGGGATTTTTTTTTCAAATTCACATCATAAAATTTATAAATCCATCTTCTAAATAAATATACAAAAAATATTTATTAAACCCACTTATTTTGAAAAATGAATATTTGACATTTTGTGTTCTTCATATTATTTAATGTTAATTATATATTAAATTAGTGTTAATATATAACAGAAATAAAATTTATAATTATTTAACCGAAAAAGTTATAGTATCTTAAAATATAGATTTCATGGAATTATAATATTTAGAAATTTTTATTTTTAAGTATAAAATAGATTTAAACAAAATATATTTATAAATAATAATTTATATTATAATATTTTTATTATTTATATATATTTATATTAAAATAATGATTTTAATTTAATCATGTAATCTCTTAATAACAATTATTTAGTTTAGAAAATAGAATAATTTTAATGAGATAGTATATTTTTTTGTCCCACCCCGACCTCACAGATTTGTTATTTATAATTACATTAATTTTTTATTTGGGTTTTAGACGATTTTCCACTATTGCACGATCATCCCACGCGGTTAGAAGTAATAGAACGATGCCCGCAAGGACTCCCGGTTGTGTTAGAGTTATGGTGTGTGAATAACGCACAATTTATAGAACCGCGCAGAGATCACGTGACTTGACCCTTCAAGCGAGTAGTACTGGGTGGCACGATTCGAGTGTAGTTTGCGAAGCAGTCTGTCAGACTGCAGGCAAGCAGTGCAACTACCCTAGTTTTTGAAATAAATAAATGAATTTATTTAAATGGTAAATGAAAAGAAAAAAATAAATTAATAAAATAAAGTAGGTTAAATTAATTTAAAAATAATTTCATAAAATGTTTAATAACGATAATAACGATAATATAATAATAATAATATTATTATTATTATTTATATATTAATGTTATTATTCTTTATATTGTTACTTTTATATTATTATTTATATTAGTACTATTATATGGGACCATAATTAGATATTTAATAAAATGAAAAAAGCACTCCTAACCCAAAATCTCGCCCCCCCATCCTCCCATCTCTTTCCCCCTACGCCACGATGTTCACCCCAACCTCCTGTGTGAGCCGTGCACAACAGCCTCGCCGACACCCTCTCCACTTTCTTCGGCCCTCCTCATATAACTCCCTTCACCCGCAAGTCCCTACCACACTCACCCAGGATCCCACCCCATGCTCTCGTCTCACCTCTCGACGCACCAGATGCTATTTCTCGGAGGACCTCGCCCCCTCGTTGGCTCTCCCTTCTCAGCACCACCGGAAAGCACCCACAGCTTACGCCCCTCCAGAAGCGCGTCCGCCCTGACCTCGACGACCCTCCGCCTTGCCCAGGCCCAACGCTCCAGCCCTCTACCTCTCTCGCCCCGTGAACGACCATACCCTCATGCACCCACCACCTTCAGCCACACACCCCCAACCGGCTACACAGCCACCCCTGCACCCTATGGCCACCCCGTGTACCCACTGTCCTCACATTTTTTGGACACCAAACCACCTCCCGACCCTACAGCCAACCTTGCCCTTCCGACATCGGCTCTTTCCCTTGGCCGCCCTCTCTTCTGGCGGTGATTTCCTCTTTGGGTTGATATTTTGTTTCTCTCCCTCTCTATTTGATGATTGTCTAC
This sequence comes from Viscum album, assembly GCA_963277665.1. Lineage (NCBI taxonomy): Eukaryota > Viridiplantae > Streptophyta > Magnoliopsida > Santalales > Viscaceae > Viscum > Viscum album. The sequence goes on along the minus strand of OY728140.1, from coordinate 1,015,664,856 downwards.
TGCTAAGGATTCATTTATTTTGTGTGTATTCCTATGTTTTTTGTTTAATCTTACTATCTAGGGTCGTTTTTAACATCCTTGGGGTTCGAATGACTTGCGTTTATAGTTTCAAACTAGAATTCAAAAAAAATTATTTTTTCTTGAGGTTGGATTTCTTTATGTTGCCCATTAAATATAGAAGATTTTGTTTCCTTTCATTTTTCACGTTTCTTATTAATTAAATAGTGGAACATGACGTTTTTTAATAATTTTTTCTTTCTTGTATTTTATCTTGTTTCCATGTTTTGGGTTGTTTATGAGGTGCAAGTTGTGTTTTTGAAAGGGGAGGAGGTGTGTACGTGTTGGAAAAATGTTTTTTGTGATTTGTTGGATTATATATATATATATATCTTCTTTTATTCCCCTTGAATGTATTTTATAAATTTTTTATGTGGTGTTATAAAATGTGTGGGCCGTGGGTTAATCTTTATAAATCGTCTAAAATTTTTAAAGTGTATTAGAAAAAATGTAAATGGTGGGATGTCTATTTTGAAAACATATAGACGTGGTTTTTACACCATTTATTTATTTGTATTGTCTTAAGTCAGTGGTTATGAGTTTTTAGTTGTTGTGATTTTGTTGCAGCATGTTTCGGTTATGAAAACTCGGGATGTTGCGGTCATCGGTTAGCACGTGTTTGCGCATCTGTGCGAGGTGAAACGTGCCATTGTGTTTGGACACTGTGTTGAGGTAGGTCCCCCACTGCACTCTCTTATAAATTTAGAATTTATTAATTGCTTGATGTTTTATTAATTTTAAAAAATTTTAAATTCAATATGATAATTAATTTTTAAATGATTATTTGGAGTAAAAAGAGCCGTATATTTTATTCACGATGCTTGAAATATTTTCATGATGAGAGAACAACCAGTAGTAAATGAATGCCAGTTTAGCCTTTAAACATAATTCATGGAATTTCAATTGTAGTTCTGGTTTTAAAGATAAATTATTTCTTCAGAACAAGTGTTTTGGGTTTTCTTGAGAAATGTGGTTTATCGTTAAAGATAGTGGAGGCTCGTCTGGTACATTAATAAAATAAATTATTTTTGAAAAACTAACATTGGGGTTACTCAGTGGTGATTGTTGGTGTGAGTTGATTTCATGAGTTGTGTGTGATATTTGTGCCTTGTAACAGATTGATTTTCATTGTGGACGCGCCCCTTTTTATTGCATGTGTTGACATGGGAACCTGGCATAGTTAGTGAATCATCTGAGAACAATTACTGCACTTGTTTAGATTACGCACATGTTATTGGACCCATAACAGGTGAATCCTGAGTTATTGCTGCTATGAGGATTTGGCCCCTTGGTTAGGCCATGAAGGGCTATACCGGGCGTTAGGGCATTATGATGTCATCGAGTTAGAGCATGCTTTCAGGATGGGTCCCACGTATATTACGTTCAGGATTGTTCACGATCTCCTAGGTTCAACTCATGTTTCCTATAGTGTTTATTTGAATGTGGAAGACGATTGATAGGTCTAGTTTGATAGCAAGACCTTGTGTGCAACTTTTTTCATTGCCCTTAGTGTGAGTTTCGTGTTGTCTGGTTTTCCCTTTATACTAATAAATGAAAATTGAATTCCTAAAATGTTCACAACAATATTTTAAAATTCAATGCACTTATTCCCTTCAATCATTAAACTGTTTTTTAAATTATAAAGGGAAATGGACTGTTATTTACTTTAGAAATGAATGTGTGTGTGAAGACCCAGCTTTTGTATAACTTAGTTCAAAACTAGAATTAGTAAATTGATTTGTTTAAAGGTAGTACATTGGGAATAATTTGTTTGGAACACCTACTAAGTTTTAATACCCATGCCTATATTGTTTTTATATTTTTAGTTTTTTTCAGGTTTGAATTGAGCATTCACACCATGGGTGAGAGTTGGTTGTGGACTGGTAAGAGACTCTCAGAGTCGCGAGGAGTTTTGGTCGTGGATAGGTTAGTTTTTTTATTGGTTGTTCTTCCATTTTCGAGTCATTTATTATCCTTGCATTATTATAATTTTTACCCGCTTTACTTGTATTTAATTTATTGGAAAAATCATTCTATCTTGTTTATTTTTGATGCCCGTCACTAGTTGCCAGCCTGTGGGGATCTGGAACGCCCGACGGGCCATGTCGCAGGACTGATCGGGTGACCTGTTCAGGGTCGACCCGGGTTGGTTCGTAACAAAATGGTATCTGAGGGGCACTTGTTATTTGGGGTATCTGGTAGATAGTAATTAGGATTGTCGGGACTCAAGATGTAGGTATGGGAATGACGTCATCCACCCTCTCCCATTCTACACCTTGAGTCGCGAGGAGTAGTATGTGAATTGAGTTCCTCTCTCATTCTTATTTTTATTTGATTGAGGGATGAAAATGGAGGCAAACCGATGTTGCCTCGTGATTTCACATAGAGTAGTGAACCATGTGGAGTCTGTGAACACGGTTTATGTTCCTCATAGTTATTGAAACTTACTTGGGGAATAACACACTACCATGTCTCTAGGTTAATCCTGACTAGTAGTTCCTCCCTTTGGTAATCTGATTCATGTTGTGTTTTTTCTTGGTTCTTGTGGGTGTAAGTTAATTTTTTAAAATGAAATTTTTTTTTTGAAATGAGAAAGATTTCTTTTAAATGGATTTAAATTTTTGAAATGTATTTTTAAAACTGAATTCCCTTAGTCTAAAAATTATGTGGTCACTTGGAACATGTAGAAATGTGGGTTGGGTGCAACTTCGGGTACTATTTATAAACATTTTCACATGTGAGGGTATTCATGGGAAGTGTGTGTCAGTGTGTATGGATGACAGCAGATGAAGACATGTGCAACAATTCATGGGATTACAGGGGTGTGGACTTGGAAATAAATGCTTGAACTTGTTTTTTTCTAAAGTGATTTTAAAAATGGAAAATGATTCTTGGAAATTGGAATTGATTTGAAAAGTGGGTTGGGTATTTGGAAAATGGCCTTGAAAGAAGGACGTTTTGAAATCTAAACTAAAAAGGGGTTTCTGAAAAAGGAATTTTTGGTTGTGTTTGCTTTTGTTTGTTTGGTTTTGAGCTGGTTGTATTTGGATAAAAGCACTTTCAATGATGTTTCTTAGGATTGATTTCGGTTTTGGTTCTGTGTTTTATATGATGTTCAGAAAATGTCTCCCAGAAAGGTCATCATTGTTTTTGATGAGTCATACACGGGTTTTGTTCTTTCTCGGACATTATCAGTACTTAATGGTGATTTAGGTCTGTTAGAGATAGTTATGTGGTTTGAAGAGGTCGAGTTTGCTTTTAGGATGGTTAGAACTCTTGGAGCAATCAGAGTGCATGTCGTTTTGAGCATGTTCGACGGTCCAGCCCTGGAAAAATGGGAGTTCTTCACCCTACCATCACTATATGTTGGGACGACATGGGATGTCGTTAAATATGTATTCATATGATAGATTATACATTAAGAGGTGAAGACGAAGAAAAGGGAAGAGCTCATCAATATTTCATAAGGCCAACAGATGGTGAAGGCATATGTTGACCATTTCAAGGAGCTTGTGTCCTTTTCTCTGGAGGTAGCATAGAAAATTTGATGAAGACATCTTTCTCAACGGGGGACTTCTTCCAGAGATCAAGGAGTGGGCCCTCCCTTTGAAGGGCCATTGTTTTGAGAAACTAGTGGATGAGGTGTTCTTAGCTTAGTGGGTCTTCTGCGTGTAGATTGTTAGAAATCCAGCATATCTGGTCTCTTGGAAAGGGTTCCCAGTTGGAGAGTAGGGTGTGCCAGAGGAAACAGTTGCTAAAGAGTCCTCTACAGTGGTTCTAGCTTCCAGTTCATGGGACCGTTCACTAGTGTGCCACCAGTAAGGCTAGTTCGGGCATGTGAAGTTGTCTTGTTGCATCCTTCCAAAGACATGTCATCATTGAAGTTGTCTAGGTAATGTAGAGAAGTTCTGTAAGAAGTGTCACCTAAATAATACTATGTGACCGGAGGAATTTTAGTGTCTGACTGTGAGGCAAGAGATGCAACAACCATCAGAGCCCCAGCCACAGGCCTTGGGGTGAAGCTCGCGCTCTCTCAAAAATTTCCAGGGGTGGGAAGCCTTGGTCCGAGTTTTGTGTTTCATGTTGGCTGTTGAACATTTAAAGTATTTTTGTCCTTTGTTTTTTTTCTGTAAAAGACTTGTCATCATTGTAAGTTCATTGTTTCATCATGGAGTTATAGTAGACATGTTACATTGTAATCTAACAGTTTTGTTTGTCTGGTTATAGATTTCTGAATCGTGTGTTTTTCATGAAAGTCATCTGCCCCTTGTTTGAGTGGATCTTGGTTTAGTAGTGTTCGTTTAGAGATATAACTGCCTTTAAAGGAGTTAAGGCATGTAGTTTTACTCGGGTTCACTATTGGGATAATGTTCTTCTCAGATGTTTTTCAATAGTGTTCAGGGTTTTTGATCTGGTTGGAGAGTTACAATTTCTAGCAGAGGTTTTATTTCACTTGCGCTATAAAATATAGTTTGGATTGGTTGGGGGTTATCGTGTACCCCCACTCCTAGGGTGGTATATTTGGGTGTTAAATTTCATCCCTGGTTTAATTCTTGTGATGGGGAGAACCCCTTCTGGTTCTATTCGGGCATGGACTAAATTCTTGATCAACGTACGACTGCGTGAATTTTTGGGGGCAGAAAGTGTCTGCGGTGGGAAGAATTGCACACGCCGACCTCACAGATCTGTTATTTTTAATTACATTAATTATTACATTGGGGTTTTGAAAATTTTCCACCATTGCACGATCATCTTGCGCATTTAGGAGTCAAAGAACGGTGCCCGCATGGACTCCCAGGTGTGACAGAGTTATGGCGCGCTACTCACGGACAATTTATAGAACCGCGAGGAGAGCATGTGACTTGACCCTACAATCGACTAGTACTAGGAGGCACGGTTCGAGCACAGTTTTCTCAGCAGTGCGTCGGACTACAGGTGAGCAGTGCAACAGCCCCAATTTTTGAATTAAATAAATGAATTATTTTAAATGGTAAATGAAAAGAAAAAAATAAATAAAAGAAATAAATTAGGTTATATTAATTTTAACTTAATTTTATAAAATTATTAATAATCATAATAACGATAATAATGATAAAATAATAATATTTTTGTTATTATTATTATTATTATTATTCTTTATATATTATTGTTATTATTCATTATATTGTTACATTTATTATTATTATCTATATTAGTACTATTATTATGGGATCATCATTAGTTATTTAATAAAATGAAAAAAAGAGCTCCAAACCCTAATTCTCGACGCCCCGCATCCTCCTATCCCACCCCATGGGATTTTTTTTAAATACGTTTAAAAAAAAAATATTTTTAAAAAAAGTGCCAGGTTAAAAATATTTTTAAAACTGCCTCTCAAAGGCGGCGGGCGCGATGCCGCCTTTGCGTTTCGGGGCAAAGGCGGCATCGCGCCTGCCGCCTTTCCCCTAAAAAAAATTTAATTTTTTTTTGAAATTTTTTATTTATATTTTTTGTTTTGTTTTGTTTTGTTTATATATATATATATATATATATAACAAAAATTTTCAGCAGAATTTCTCTGCTACTAAATATCCAGCGGTACTGCCATTACAGCAGTCTGGATTCTGACAGAAACCCTCACCCAGACCTCCCTTTTATAAGATGCCTTGCCCTGGAAATCATTCTGCATTTTCGATGTGGGATTCAGGTTCTCCCTTTCCTGCGCAGTACATTCTGCATTTCCGATGTGGGATTCTGTTTCAAGTGTGTGACTTTGAAAGACAATAAAATATAAACTATAAGACCAATATAAATGAAATTTTAAATATTGATTAAAAATATAATTAATAGTTGAAATCAAAAAGAATTTCCTTAAAAATGATGATGCAAAATAATTTATAAGGTTTCAAAACCGCTTACGTGAAATTTAAAAAAGTTTCAAGTACGTGAATTTTAAAGACTATAAAATATAAAATATAAAACGAATATAATAGAAACATTAATGATTGATTAAAGATATAAGAAATAGCTGAAAACAAAAGGATTTTCATAAAAAATATTGATAGAAAATAATTTATAACCTCTCAAAACCGCTTACTTGAAATTTAAAAATGTTTCAAGCACGTGAAACTGAGTGACTATAAAATATAAACTATAGAACAAATATAATTGAAACATTAAACATTGTTTAAACGTATAAGAAATAGTTGAAAACAAAAGGAATTTCATAAAAAATGTTAATGGAAAATAATTTATAAGCTCTCAAAACCGCCTACTTGAAACTTAAAAACACTTCAAATACGTAAATTTGAACGAGTATAATTATATAAGTAATAATTAATAAGTAATAAGTAATAATTATAATGAATAATAATAATTAATATTTATATTACTTATTAATAATTAATAATTAATAATTACTAATTACTAATTAATTAGTAATAATTATTAATTATATTACCAATTAACTAAATAATTATTATATATATAATAATTAATAAGTAATAAGTAATAATTATTAATTATTAATTATAATAAATAATAATAATAATTAATATTTATATTACCAATTACTAATTAATAATTAATAATTAATAATTACTAATTACTAATTACTAATTAATTAGTTACAATTATTAATTATATTACTAATTAACTAAATGATTATTAATTATATTACTAATAATTATTAATTAATAATTAATTAATCATTATTAATTATTAATTAGTAATTAATAATTAATAATTAATTAATAATTAATTAATCATTATTAATTATATTACTAATAATTATTAATTACTTAATTAATAATTATTAATTAGTTAATTAATAATTATTAATTAGTTAATTAATAATTATAAATTAGTTAATTAATCATTAATAATTATTAATTAATAATTAATTAATCATTATTATTTATATTACTAATAATTATTAATTAGTTAATTAATTATTAGTTAGTTAATTAATAATTAATTAATAATTATTATTAGTTAATTATTAATTAGTTAATTAATAAATAATAATTAATTATTACTTAGTTAATTAATATTTATATTACTAATTATTACTAATAATTATTAGTTAATTATTATTAGTTAATTGTTAATTAGTTAATTAATAATAATTAACTAATAATTATTAGTAATTAATTAATCATTATTAGTAATTAATTAATAATTATTAGTAATTAATTAATAATTAACTAATTAATAATTAACTAATTAATAATTAACTAATTAATAATTAATTAGTAATTAATAATAATAAACTAATTAATAATTATTAATAATTAACTAATTAATAATTAATTAATCATTATTAGTAATTAATTAATAATTATTAGTAATTAATCAATAATTAACTAATTAATAATTAATTAATAATTAATAATTAACAATTATTAATAATTAACTAATTAATAATTACTTAATAATTATTAATTAACTAATTAATAATTAACTAATAATAATTAACTAATAATTATTAGTAATTAATTAATAATTATTAGTAATTAATTAATAATTATTAGTAATTAATTAATAATTATTAATTAACTAATTAATAATTAATTAATTAATTATTATTTATTAATTATTACATATATAATGAATAATAATAATTAATATTTATATTACCAATTAACTAATTAATTACTAATAATTATAATGAATAATAATAATTAATATTTATATTACTAATTAAATAATTAATAATTAATATTTATATTACTAATTAACTAATTACAAATTAATTATTAATTCGTTCATTAGTAATATAAATATTAATTATTATTATTATTCATTATAATTATTAGTAATTAATTAATAATTATTACTTATTACTTATTTATTGTTACATATATAATAATTACTAATTAATAATTAATAATGATTAATTATTTATTAGGTAATAATTATTAGTAATATAATTAATAATTGTAACTAATTAATTAGTAATCAGTAATTAGTAATTAGTAATTATTAATTATTAATTAGTAATTGGTAATATAAATATTAATTATTATTATTATTTATTATAATTAATAATTAATAATTATTACTTATTACTTATTAATTATTATATATATACTAATTATTTAGTTAATTGGTAATATAATTAATAATTATAATTAATTAGTTAGTAATTAGTAATTATTAATTATTAATTATTAATAAGTTATATAAATATTAATTATTATTATTCATTATAATTATTACTTATTACTTATTAATTATTACTTATATAATTATACTCATTCAAATTTACGTATTTGAAGCGTTTTTAAGTTTCAAGTAGGCAGTTTTGAGAGCTTATAAATTATTTTCCATTAACATTTTTTTTGAAATTCCTATTGTTTTCAACTATTTATTACATGTTTAATCAATGTTTAAAGTTTCAATTATATTTGTTCTATAGTTTATATTTTATAGTCACTCAAATTCACGTGCTTGAAACATTTTTAAATTTCAAGTAAGCGGTTTTGAGAGGTTATAAATTATTTTCTATCTACCTTTTTTATGAAATTCCTTTTGTTTTAAACTATTTCTTATATCTTTAATCAATCTTTAAAGTTTCAATTATATTCGTTTTATATTTTATATTTTATAGTCTTTCAAATTCACGTACTTGAAACTTTTTTAAATTTCAGGTAAGCGGTTTTGAAACCTTATAAATTATTTTGCATCATAATTTTTAAGGAAATTCTTTTTGTTTTCAACTATTTGTTATATGTTTAATCAAAAATTAAAATTTCATTTATATTGGTCTTATAGTTTATATTTTATTGTCTTTCAAAGTCACGCACTTGAAACAGAATCCCACATCGAAAATGCAGAATGTACTGCGAAGGAAAGAGAGAACCTGAATCCCACATCGAAAAAGCAGAATGATTTCTAGGGCAAACCATCTTATAAAAGGAAGGTCTGGGTGAGGGTTTCTGTCAGAATCCAGACTGCTGTAATGGCAGTACCGCTGGATATTTAGTAGCAGAGAAATTCTGCTGAAATTTTTTGTTTTATATATATATATATAAACAAAACAAAACAAAATAAAAATAAAAATTTTCAAAAAAAAATTAAATTTTTTTAGGGGGAAGGCGGCATCGTGGATGTCGCCTTTCGGGTAAAGGCCAAAGGCGGTAGGCGCGATGCCGCCTTTGCCCCGAAATGCAAAGGCGGCATCGCGCCTGCCGACTTTGAGGGGCAATTTTAAAAATATTTTTAACCTGGGCGTTTTTTAAACAATATATTTTTTTAAAACGTATTTAAAAAAAAATCCAACCCCATGCCCTCGTCTCGCCACATGATGCACCATCCACCTTTTCCCGCAGGACCCCACCCCCTTATTGGCTCTCCCTACTCCGCACCGCCGGCAAGATCCCACACCATACGCCCCTCCAGCAGTGCCTCCACCCTGACCCCAATAGACCTCCGCCTTGCCCAGGCCCAATGCTCCATCCCTCCGCCTCTCATTCCACTTGCACAACCACACCCTCACACACCCGCCGCCTTCCGCCACACACCCCCAACTGGTCATGCACCCACCCCTGCACCCTATGGCTGCCTCGTGCACCCACTTTTTGCACGTGTTTTGGCCACCTCACCACCTCCCGACACTACAGCCAACCTTGCCCTACCGGCAGCAGCCCTTTCCACTGGTCGTCCTCTCATCTAGTGGAAAATTCCCCTTTGGGTATGTATTTCTTTCTCTCCCTCTCCATTTGATGATTTTATAATGGTAAGGTTTCATTTTTTATGGTGTATTCCTATATTTTGTGGTTTATCTTACAATCTAGGGTCGTTTTTAACATCCTTGGGGTTCGAATGATGTGATTTTAAAGTTTCGCACTAGATTTCAAAACCAAATTATTTCTTCTTGAGGCTGGATTTCCTTGTGTTGCCCTTTAAATTTATAATATTTTGTTTTCTTGAATTTTTTGCATTTCATATTAATTAAATTGTTGACCATGTGTTATTTAATAATTTTAGCATGCGTTTCTTGGTTTTTATTTACTTGTATTGGGTTGGTAATGAGGTGCGAGTTGTATTTTTGAAAGGGGAGGAGGTGTGCGTGTGTTGGAAAATTGTTTTTTTAGATATGGGTTGGATAATATATATATATATATATATATATATCTTTTTTTATGCCCCTTGAATATATTTTATAAATTTTTTATGTGGTTTTATAAAATGTGTGGGATGTGGGTCACTCTTTGGAAATCATTTACATGTTTTAAAGTGTTTTAGAAAATAATGTAAATGGTGTGACATATGTTTTGAAAACACGTCGAGGTGTTTTTACACAATTTATTCATTTTTATTGTCGTAAGTCAGTGTTTATGGGTTTTTAGTTGTTGTGCATTTACTGTAGCGCGTGTCGGTGAGAAAAACCCGAGATGATGCGGTTATCTACTAGCTTGTGTTTGTGCATCATTGCGAAGCGTGACACGCCATTGTGTTTGGACACCGAGCTGAGGTAGGTCCCCCAATTCACTCACCATTAAATTTTCAATTTATTAATTGCTTGATTTTTATTAATTTTAGAAAATGGGAACTACTATAATATAATTAATTTTTAAATGATTATTTGGTTTAAAAAGAGCCATTTATTTTATACACGATGCTTTGATGAGAGGACACCCAGTAGTGAAGGAATTCTTGTTTGGCCTTTAAACATAAATGATGGAATTTCAAATGTAGTTATGGTTTTAATGATAAATGATTTCTTCTAATAAAATGTTTTGGGTTTTCTTGAGAAATGAGGTTTTTATTTAAAGTTGGAGAATGCTCGTCTGGCTCTTTAAGAAAATAAATTATTTCGGTAAAACTCACATTGGGGTTACTCCGGGCTGATCGTTGGTGTGCGTTGATTGCGTGAGTTGTGTGTGATATTTTTTCCTCGTGACTAATTAGTTTATATTGTGGACGCACCCCTTTTTATTGCATGTGTTGACATGGGAACCTAGAATAGTGAGTGAATCATCTAAGAACGATTAATGCACTAGTTTAGATTACGCACTGGCTAGTGGCCCCGAAGCAGGGGAATACTGAGTTATTGCTACTATGGGGATTGGGCCCCTCGGTTCGTCTATGAAGGGCATACCAGGCGTTAGGGCGTTATGACTTCATCGAGATAGATCATTCTTTTAGGATGAGTCACATGTATAGTACGTTCAGGACTGTCCATGATCTCCTAGGTTTGACCCATGTTTCCTCCAGTGTTTATTTGAATGTGAAAGATGATTGAGAGGTATAGTTTGGTAGCGGGCCCTTTTGTGATACTTTTTCCATTTCCCTTATTGTGTGTTGTGTGTTGTGTGGTTTTCCCTATTTACTAACAACTGAAAATTGAACTTCTAAATTTTTCGCTAAATTTTTTTAAAATGAAATGCACTTATTCCCTTCAATCATTAAATTTTTTAAAAATTAAAAAGGGAAATATATTGTTATTTACTTTATAAATGAATGTGTGTGTGAAAACCCATATTTTGTATAGCATAGTTCAAACATGAAATTAGTAAAATTGTTAATTTAAAGGTAGTGCATTGTGAATTTTTTTTGGGTATGCCTACTATGTATTAATACTCACGCCTATTGTGTTTTCCTATTTTTAGTTTTGTTGAAAGTTCGACTTGAGCTTGATCTCCATGGGAAAGAGTTGGTTGTGGACTGGTAAGAGACTCTCGGAGTTGCGAGGATTTTTGGTCGTGGTCAGGTTAGTTTGTAGTTATTTGTTGTTCTTACATTTCTGTGTCATTTATTTTCTTTGCGCCTTTCTATTTTTCTTCTTCTTTACTTGTCTTTCATTTATGGGCCAAATCGTTCCCTCTTGTTTTGTTTTGATGCTCGGTACTAGTTGCCAGCCCATGGGGATCAGGAATGCCCCTAGGACCATGTCACGGGCTGCCTCAGGTGACCGGTTCAGGGTCAACCCGGGTTGGTTCGTAACATTTTTTATTCAATCAATTATATATCATTTATACTCATTACTATGAATACATCAAACTAGTATAAATATTTGAAAAATGTATGTTGAACCACCATTCCTAAAATGTAAATATTTTAAATGAAAATATTTTCAATGGATATATTTGAAATGGTTTGTTTTTATAACTATTTATCATCATATTAAAAGCATTCATTTTATTCCCACATCATAAGACATACTTCTCAATTCCATAGTTTTCATTTATGATCTGACAGAATGATTTATCATTTCATGGTATTATTTCTCATTGTATATTATTTCATATTAAATTTTATTCTTAGAGGGAAATATGGACCATCATTTTTTTTAGTTTTAATGATATTATTCATTTCAATTTATTTTCCACTATATGTTTTTATAAATTTAAGGGATTCAATAATCCGTGATTTTTAATAATCCATTATATCCAATAGATGGTTTCCTATATAGTCATTTTAATTTTACATTATAATTGAATAAATTTTCATTTTCATAGTTCATATATTATATGTAACAACCAATAATAAATTATTATATAATTTTAATAAATAAATATAAATTCCTTATAATTTTAGAGAAAATATAAATTGTTCAAAAAACCTAGTGCATTGCATCCACCCCAAACAATGTCAACCAGCTTTTTACATTTAATCTCTTAAATGATATGTTCTTCATGACTCTATATTGGATTTTCAATGAATTTTCATTGACAAAATTTATTTTATGAGTTTTAGAATCATATTTTCTTATATAAAAGTAATATTAAAAAGGTGAAGTTTTTGAACTATTTTTTGCGAAAATACCAAAATAATTTTATTGGAATGTGATTTCATAGGGATCATGAGAATCCATTTAAATGCTGTTTTCCAATATTTGATATTATCACCATTAATATGGCCAATCCTTTCTTGATATCTCTTAAAATTAGACTAATATGTGAACATTAGAAATTTTTTAGAACTAAATTCATAGGGAAATATATTATAGATGAGTTATTTACTATAAAAACCAAATTATATATTACTAATTAAATATAGATATATCATAGTGGTTATTTTATGTCCTCAAATTTTATACTCTCTTTAAATAATTGTTAGAAATAACCTACCCATACAACACTTAACATTTCATGAGTGGTTTGTTAGTATTCCTCCATCCACATTATCATAATAACTCACTTCTTTATTTTTTGGTTCATAGTAATTCCAATCATGGGATGTTATTGTTTCATAAAATCGTTGAAAACCATTATATTATGTCATTTAGATGGATAATTTTTATGTTCCTCACATCTATGATGGTGAAAAATTAGTGTTTTATTTGGAAGAACTCGTTTTCTTTTCATAGTTTCCACAATTTGCATCTATTTATGTTTTCATTTGGATTCTATTAAACATCATTTCCCACACATAAACTATATATTAGTTCATTTATTATATTCTCATTAGTGGATCATAATATATTCTTCACTTGAAGTAATTTGATCATTATTTCCTTTATCATCATCAACATCCAAATTTAAATGAGAGACTATATTTCTCTTATTTATTGTGTTAGGAACCTCTTCCTTTTAATGTAGTCATTTATAATAATTGATAGTTTTTTTAATAATCAGATGGTTTTCCAATGGAAATTTTTTCATGTTATGTTCCTAAATTTTATAATCCCTAAATTATTCATTGAATAAAGTGTTAACAGGTTTCTTTTAGGATTCTTCCATAAAAATATAACGGAATTAATCACGAGTGATGAATAATAAACACAATAAGATAATTATTGTAAGATCATTACATGAAAAATTTATCATTTAATTGATATATAATTAAAAATTGTTAAATAACTCTTCAGATTAACCTTAACCACCCATGGATTAATGCTGGGGTCTTTAGGTTGGGTAATCTTATACTTATTTTCACTATTCCATAATATAATAAATCCATAATAATTATATTAAAATAGAATATGATTATAAAATTCTTATCTCCCAGGATTTTCAAAATGGTTTTATAGTTATGCCACTTTGTCTACCGCCTGGTGATGATTGAGTTAATACCCAATGAAACCTCTTCAGTCTTATTACCCCTATATATAACAATGATAAATATTTTAGGCACATTTATTGTCCATACACAATTTGTATTCCTAATATAACCCCATAATCTATCCATTACAAAAATATCATGCATTATAATATATATAGATTTATCCGATAGAGTTATCTCATGTTTTGTAACTAACATGTTCAAATCATAATACCCATAATATTATCTCAACCAGCATAAATGGTTTACGGTACCTTTAAAATTATTACCAAACTTAAAATATCAAATTTTGATGACTTCCCTAACTCCCAATTTATCATCAACCAAAATTATCCTAAAATAAATCCTATATAATCCCTTATATGATACCAAATATAGTATCCTATAGACATTATCTTATACATATAATAAATTTTTAACAAATATGTAGTCTAATGACATGTTATGTTTATAGATTTCTAGAACAAAAAATAATCATTAAAAAATACATTTTTATTTATATCAATTGAATATTTATTCCCATATATATGAAACTACCCAATCCATAACGAGAAATCAACATCTCCCAAAAATTATACACATTAGAATGTCTATTACACAGACAATATATTTCTTATCATCATAAAATTGTGAAGTGTAAACATAAGAAATAGTTAAGAACATATTCAATTTTAAAGGTAAATAGTTGATATCTATAGAATATCACTGGTAATATTTTATGGGAACATGTGTATAATCATGATACATAATAAAATCATACCAAGAGAGACTTGTTCAACCATCATTGAATATGGATTGAAATAATATAATAAATTAATTAGTAAATAAAAATAATCCATGGGATCATTACATTAGAATTATAATAAGTATAAAACAATGATATGTTTCAAATATGGAACAAATATTTGTATAAAGAAATTTTATATTCATGATTCACACTCATGTTCCCATTCTTGTGAGAAACAATATTTTTACTTGCCAATAAATCACCTCGGAGAGTTACACACATGCCCCTTCACATGTGAATGACTAAATTGATCATGTGAATACATATCTCATGGGACTTAAAAATTATTAAACCCATTGGAGGGTGATATAGGACCATACACATTATCATCCATATATATTAGGTCTAATTTAATATTATTCACTTATTAAACCATATATTACCCAATAAAATAAATTTAGTTTCATAAAATTCTCAAATTAAAATTTGACTCATTTTATATATTAAATACACCAAAGAGTTAAAATGAGTTTTATTCAACATGTCATAAATAACACGTATAACTAAGTAGGGTTTTTGAAATAGTCAATTAAAAATAAGACACATTTTTATGCTAATGAACTGATGAATAGAAATGTTTATTATTCAACACCTCATAAACAAAAGGAGGAAATAAACTGTCTTTTATATCCTTTTCAAATTTATTCACATTGGTAAATCATTAATAATTTCCATGATAATAAATAAATGGAAATAAAATGGAAAATAAATGGATATCCAATGACATCATGAAGATCTCTTGGTAAATATCAATCTATAATGAAAATAAATCAAATATTATTTACAATATATATATAATGGTTATATGGTTTATAAATTAAATTCCCAATAAATATGTGTATTACACCTAGGTTAATGAAATTCAATAAAATTAATAAGATATAGATTATTCATGTAGGAATGTCATTAGTTGAAAAAATATGTTTAAAAACATTTAATGACATAGAAAAACGAAGGCAGTGTTATGTCATTTATATAACAGAAAATAATAGTTCATATGGTATCCAGAGAAATGTGATGGATGGAATCAATTGACAAATATCCTTTGTAAAGAATAATATGTATGAAAATGATTATGAAATTGATTAGAAAAGAGTTATTAAAATTTTAAAAACCCCACATAAAAATAAGAAAAAATCAGGATATTTTAAATGAATTGTTTAAAACCTTTAATATAAAACAAAGAGATAATATCTATCATTAAAAAAAATGAAATTTTATGGAGAAATATTTTTATTAAACATAATTTTCTATTATATTACATGTTCATAAATTATCATTAAAGATGTATTATTTTAAAAAATTTATGAAAATAACCCATATAAAAAACACTAAGATTTTAATAAAATAGTGTATGCATATTCATGTAGTATAAAATTAAATTAATAAATTATTTAAAAATCTAAAAAACAAATTTAAGGGAATTAAATTAAAACTAACATAGAAATATTTTGGTTCATGACCGTGACTAATAGATGGGTTTTCATTCACTTTTTTAAAATAATTTATTTAAAATTATGAGTCAAGGGTATATGAATTTTTTTGGTATATGTAAAAAACCTGAATATCCAAATTAATTAATTTTTACTTTTATAAAGGAAGAAAATTTATTATTTTGACTACCATTTAAAATAAATATTGAAAATAATATTATATTATCCATGAATCCATTATATTTTGACTAACTTTTTAATAAATAATCACATTTCACGATTATATTATTCTGAATTGAAAATGAATTTAGAGGGAAAATGACAAGGATATTAAAACCCCCATTAATATGATTAAATAAAATAAATATACACATAAAAAATATTAAATTTATAATGGTGGCCAATAAAAAAAATTTCATTAGAGATGAATATTGAAGAAATGAAATAATTAACTTGGTTCTCTACATCGTTAAATGAAATAAATCCCCTTTTATAAAAAAATTAAATATCTTTAAAAACTATATAATAGATATATTACTTTTTTATTTTATAAAAATCATTTACTTTTATTACCTCGATGTAAATTAGTTAGACAATGATTATTTTTAATATAATTGATGAGTAATATTGATCATTTTTCACTTGCTTTATAACACAGCTGTGGATATTCATTATTCTCCAAAATTATATTTCCTAATTCATTCAAGGTTCTTAAATTTATTATTTTATATTTATTTATAATGTACCAATTTATTTATTTTATATTTTTTGTTCTGATAATTATAGATCAATTTGAATATGATCATTTTTTATGAAATTTAGAAAATAAAGGGAATTTTAAAAAATAATGAGTTAAATTATTATATTTCCATTATAGATAAAAAAAATATTAATTTAGTAATTTATTTAATATTTTAACTAAAATTAAATTCTCATATTCATCCATTAAATAAATTTAATGAATTTTTTATGTAGGTGTTTAAACCAACCAAAACAAAAACATACAATATTTTATTGATGATTGTGATGTAATTTGGTAGTAGTATAATAATAAAAAATTGAATAATGTTCTATTAAACTATTTATTAGTGTGGTATAATTAAATATGTACTTATTATTAGAATAATATAACTTATAATAACTTATTTCTTAGTTTGAATAAAATTATTTTTCACATAGTGTGTTCTTATGGATGATTAATTTTTTTATGTTTTTTATAACTCATATTATTAATAGATTATCCGTGTTGTCATTAAAATACATCATAATTTTATAAATTAATATTTATCCAATACTAAAAATATCATGATCGGTATTTTAATGTGGTGATGAAAAGAAAAATGTAAATTTATAATTCCACGCAAAAGGAATTTTTTATGTACACATGGTTGATGATTTAATTTTCTAACTAATGGAGAAAAAATGAATTTGGTTTATCATTAAATTATATAATATATTCCATAAATTTCATACATAAATATTAAATTCTCAATAATGGAAAATATTTTAAGGAGGTGAGGGAAATTGAAATAGGTTCGATGAGGGAGGCAGTAGTCATCACATCAGAAAAATTTTAGTTTCACCTTTCATTAATGAAATTGGTTAGGAGGATAATTATTTTACAAAATTATAATAACATAAATGTATAAAAATGTTCTGTTTTATTCATTTTACGATTTTGTAATGATATTATTTGTAGAATAAATATATATAAGAAAATTGTAATAATAGAGGAGTAGTTTTTCAATTTATACATCACTACTTGTATTACCTACTTTATGAAGAGGGATAGACATTTTGTAGATGGTCTTTTGAGAAGAAGAGACCAACTGAATGGTGGATATAAATTTGTAAGATATTTTTGTATAAAATTTGTAGTCTATGTTTTGTGTGGTGTTAGGTGAATTGAAGTGAGGAGTTCCCATGTTTAGTGAAATGGGATTATTTTATATTGTAATTAAAATAACATTTTATGGTGGAATTACAATATCTTTGGTAATAGTTAAATATTGTAAAATAATACAGATGGAAAGTTTAAGGTCTATAAATTCTAGAACAACCAAGTATCACACATTTGTAAACATGTTCTTGGTCATTCCCTCTTGGTTAAATGCTTTTTACCAGTTCTTATTTTTGTAGAGGTAAAAAAATTACAATTTAATTTTTCCTTATGATGGAAAATATGGTCCATATAAAATAATTTGGAATTATTTATACCATATTAAAATTTCATTTTATTATATTCTTTTTACAAATGTTATAAATAATATTAAAGAAACTAGTTTATAATTTATATTTATTTATTTATATAATTTACGAGTTAAAATGTAAAATATGTGATTGTACATTTATACCTGCATTTTTAAAATTATCATTAAACTTATAAAATACATTTTTTCTTAAAAAAATAATTCATGAATTTCTTATTCATAAATATTTACATGTAATGTCATTATAGTCAATTTAATTGTAATAAAATTATTTAGGAACAATTCATTTAAACATTAATATTTATATTGAAATATAACTAATTTACCAAAAAATAATAATTAAAGGAAAAATCAAATAATTTATTTATTTTACTAATATTCACATAATAAATATTATAAAATTTTCACTTTAAATTATGATATAAAAATATGGAATTTTTTTAATGGAATATCATTTTGGATAAATAATGTCTTCTAAATATTATTTTACATTAATTATCACTTAATTTAGTTTCAATATATATATATATATATGTATATATATCAATAACAAAATTATAAATGTTGGACCAAAATATTTGTTGTCTCTTATAAAATGAATTTCATAGAAAAATATTATTTTTATAAAAATACAAATTTCAGTTTAAATTTATCATCACCTAAATAAAGAAATAAATATTTATTTATATCCTAATTACTTAATTTTAATAATATATTTATCATCAAAAAAATTAAAATTTATTTAACTAGTTATTTTAATAATTATTTTTTAGTGAATAAAAAAGAAAATAATTTAATTGGATGTTCTATATTTTAGTATTATATCTAAAATAAATCATTTTAACTCATTACTAGAAATATATAACATAGGTAACAATATTTCCCCCCATATATATCCAATAATAATTCATACAATGACCATATTTTATATTACAATATTTATAATGACTATATTTTCAAAGACCATGTTTTCAACATTCAAATTACATTTCTATATATTGTTATAATAATCAGTCATTCCATTATAACTTCTTAACCCACACTTCTCATTTCCATATATTTGATTTAATATCTCATAATATTCAGAATCTTTTCATCATATTCATTCTCATTTTATTTTGTCTATAATAATGGTAACTCTTAAAGATGATAATGGTCTATGGGTTTTCTATTTCTAACGATATTATTGTTTTCAATTAATAGTCCAATTTTATTTTATTTATTTTTAATGCTTGTATTCATCAATGATGTGTGTTGATCCAATTAATGTGATACATGGGTTCATGTAACATCACTATAATGTTCAATTGTAATATAATAATCATGCATTTTCATGTATTATAACTTATATGGACTAATATCTTTTCAAATATAAATTGTTATAAAATAGTATATTACCCTTATATATAGTTACATGGGAGAATTATTGGCTCTTAAAACCATGGGTGTTACAATATTCTCCCTTAGGACCATCTGCAATATGATATCTAGATCAGAGGTCAATCTGGAATAAAATTTGATATCCTAATAAGTAATCCAATATATCATTGATAAGGATTATGTAATACAGTTTCTAAATACTGATCATGTCAGGTTCCCAATAAATAATGATAATATTCTTTTACCTTTTACTATTCCTAACAAAAAGAACATGTTTTCCCAATGGCGATTCCTCCATGGGAATTAATTCCTTATGAATATTATTCAATTTATCTTACTCATTAATGGATATTCTATACAGATTATTTTAAATATATGAAACAAAAGGTATGATTTCTAATAAGAACTCGATTTCACAATTATGGGGAAAAAATTTCATTTCTATAGGAAAAACCAGCATAATATTCATCAACTATAGGGTTATCTTTATTATTGATGTCATAATCATCTATTTTAGATGAATATCTTGTATTATTAGGTAGTAATAACCATGTATTGGGAGTAATATTCATGGCAGGTTCAATTCTATCCTTAGAAAAAATAAATAATCTATTTATTTATATTATAAAATGTGGATTCAATTTAATTAAAATTGATATATGATCTATATGACAAGAGATAATGAATTCCCTTATTTAGAAAAATATCAAATAAAGATAGAGTAATGAACACATTTTATTAAATAGAATTATTAAATCACTCTCATTTCAGTGGAGTAATGTTAACCTTAAATATCATAATCCACTTTATTGACTGATATATCATAAGGCGTACCTTGGTCTATTATTTATTCCATGGATTAGGGCATCGAATTTGATAATTCCCTTGTTCCACATATTTATATCAAATAAATCAACATTTTTATTTGTAAATTATTATCTGTATGCCATTATTTTTTCCACATATAACAGAATCAATATTATTTGATAAATTTCCACATCTGATTCTTCTGAAATTTATGACATTTAGGATAATGAATTCTCTATACTCAAGTGTATTCACTTACATAAATCGAATGAAACACAATTTTTATATTATTAGATGTGTCAAGTAACACACCTAGTTTCATGTTGTTAAATATGAAACATGATATCCAGTAATTCATTACAATATGACATTCACATTGAATACATTCATGATTAGTTCCTCAATTGGAAAACAACTATAGTTCCCTTTACACCCATTTCTAACATGGTTTCTCTGAGTTTCAACTATTTATGAAAACTAAAAATCATTATGTGACTATCAAACAAAAATAATTCAAGTAATAAATTATGTTATTATTTAAATCATTCTTATTAAAAATGTGTCCATAGAATCATGTAGTCACCCTCAGTAGGGAGTCAATTAGGTGTGACATCTTTAAACTATCATCTTTTATTCTATTAAACCACTTCCAAGAAATATTAGAAGCTAAGATGAGTTCATCTTGAATTAAATGAATAATTAAAATGTAATCATATTACATAGTATTTTTTAAATGGATTGGTACAAATAGCTACATCTTTATAGCAAACATTTATACCCCAAGTTACAGCTTCTTCACTATATATAGATTGTTACAATATAGAAATTTCAATTCCCTTCTACATATGGTCCCACAATGTTCTTCTCTATATTCCCACTTTAGAACACTTGTTTTGACCTACAAATGAGACTCATGAGTCGCAGAAGAGAGTGTTTATGTTATATCAAATTGTGTTACCAGTATCCCATCAACCTTCTCCAATGTCTTAATAGAGACAGCCACTCCTTTAGAGACCCACTTAAGATATCACAATCTTATGTCTCCCAAAACATTTTTCATTTATAAGATGATCTTAAAATCTCCTTCATGATCTTTATAGACCAAATTGGACCATTTAAAATTCAATAATATTATCACAATTATTTCTCATACTCAATCAATATTGATCACTTATAAATGGTAAGATGCCACAGTGAAATATTTCTTAGACGAAAATAAATTCTTCAAATAAAGACCTTGCCTCACTAACTTCTAAAAATTCAAAAACAAACTTCTTTAAAAAAAATTATTCAGGGAATCAATTTCAAATTACTACACGAAAATTAAGCAATAAAAATTCTGTGTTAAATTTTTCAATCTTCATTTATGTAAATATAACAATTCATGTTATTGTAATAATATGCATTCATTTATTCCTGTTCATTAATATTTACTTATGAAATGTATATTTCTTAATAAAATATAAAAAATCTACTTGTTTCAACAAGTGACTATATAATCATATGTGAATAAGTATATTCACGTTCATTCATACATGTGTTACCTTAAATTGACTTATTCAATACTGAAATTTATTCATGGATATACACAGTCTTCTACAAACTCCTATTTTCGAACACTGAACACTTTCCCTTTTCATAAAACATGTGCATATAAATCATGAAAAACACCAAAATGATCATTCAATATAATAAAATCATCTTTCAAAAATAATGCACATACTATGATCATTTGTTTCTTATTACATGAAAACTCTCATGAGTTTTTTTCTTAATGTGTGAAGCTCAACTCAAACATCTTCATTTCAAAAATGAATGTGATGTGACCTTCTTCTATGTGAACCTACACTATGCATTCTCAAAAACCATACATGATGTCTCTGAAAAAAATCCGATCACATTAACTCAATGTCATTTGCGAAAGATAGTTATTTTTTAGAATGTTTTCATGGTATGACTCTACATATAAACACAGACATATTATAATGTTATGAAACATCCCCTTCAATGCACAAAATTAATGTGTGAATTGTACTTAGAGAAATAGTTTGATAGTTTTGTGCATATTTCATGGTCTCATAGAACCACCTTTACATAAAACAGAATATTTGTTAGTTTTTTATTTTTTGATCCTTATATATTCATAGTGATGAATTTCTCCGATCACAATAACACCTCAATATTCACCAGATGTCTAAATCTTCTGGTGGTATTTATGGGAAATTATTGTCATCACTTAACCTTTTATAATCAAGGAGACGACTCATTTCATTATTATCCCAAACAATATCTAGTCTAAAGATTGGTTCACATGATATTACCATCATGGAAATATCATATTTTATTTACACATCAACATGTCATATTTTTCTTCATTTTCACATGAAAATGATGTTTAATATGATAAATTTCATCATAAATTTTTGGAACAATGAAACAATGATCATGAGACTGGATTCTTGATTTGTTCAACATTACAATGGAGCTTCTGATGTATAGCACCCATGGTCGTGGATAACAATTGAAAATGAATCTACTTGAGATGATAGAATGACCAAAATAAATCATGAGATAAGATCACATGGTTAATGGTTTAGTGACATAATTATATTTTCGGAAGAGATGAATGAATGTATCGAATGGATGGAGTTAATTCTGGTACTATAATAACCATTATGACATAAAAACCGTCAAAAAATACCTCCTCCCTTATAATACTTATCTAGAAAACTGCTCTATAGAATTCTCCCCTCCCTCCCCCAGAACATCCCCAACCTGTTTCTATGGGTATAGATATATACCCATATCTTTGTAATATATTGGCTCATAGTTCTCACAGTCTCATCCACGGTCCTTCATTCTACTTATGGGCTGGCCTTCCGAGCCTCCCATGGGTGTGGTCAACCAAATTTCCTACATATGATCTGGTTTAAAGTAGGTGGATGGTCATCTATGTATTCTATGCATAATTTTGAATAAAATCAAAAATATTATTTTTGGTCCAATATATACCTTATAACATATCCTCATAAAATCATACCAAGATAAGATAAAAATATCATGTAAAAATAAACTTCATTATTGATGAATCTCCTTCTTTTTCACAATTCATTTATAAATTCCAACCATAATCATATAATAATTTTCATGCCTCTACCTATACTTTAAATCATTGTTTTAATATATGTGTAAATTCAAATAACCAATTAAACACTTGTTTCAAACATTATACATTCTCTATAAGCATCACATTTAATACTCATTGCCTTTAAACATTCTTAAGTAATTGACTAGAATTTCAACAACACCAAATCATGTTGCCTCTTCAATCTCCCCCATTAGATTTTTTTTCAATATCAAAATGTAAAATGAAAATTATATCTTATCTAAATTATTGGAAATTAATCTATTGATATAATCATGGGATGGAATTCTCATTTAAAATTTCAAATTATTATAACATATTCTTATATTATGAATCATTTTGTTTAATTTACATCTGATAAGGACTGAATCAATACTAAATTAGAAATTAACTAAAATTAATCAACTATATTACTATATGATAAATTTTCTAGATATAATACAAGAGTGATCTAATTTAACATCTATGTTATCATTACACTTACATCACATAAGACCAATTATTGAAGCTTCCTTTCAGTAAGTTTTCAATTGATTTTTAAAAGATACCCTACATATATCCCTAAAAATATATTTAAAACATTATAATGAAAAAATTTATTTCACCTTATTTCACTTTGTAATAAATCACCCCCTTATTGAATATATTTTTCTATATTAAAACAAAAAAAATGAACATTCCTAAATGATGACAAGTTTCAATTTGCTATAATTTTTCTAGAATTATCATATTTATACATCTCATTAAATCATGATATTAATTTGATTCTAAATGGGGAGTAAACATTATATGTATGTTCTACTATTCTCCCCATCAAGAAAAAAACTCAATATATTCTTTATCATGGTAGAAATTTATCAAGAATTCTATCCAAATATCATCTGAAAATATTTGTGATGTTACAATTAGACAAAAAAAATGTCAATAGTCTTCTTTGGTAGTCATATTTTTATATTTATGATGTTCAATGATTTTATAAATTCATTTCTCTCTATGAATATAATGTTCAACATAAATTCCCTTCATCCAAAACTAACAAAATATATATGAGAATATTGTGGTTCTTCAATTCTCGTTAATTAGAACAGCATTGGTTAGAGTTGATTCAAAACTAAATAAACTTTTTTGATAAAAAATGCAACTTCACATTTGATAAGAATGCAATTTTAGATTTCACTTTTTGTTCCAAAATTCATTCCCCATCAATTTCTTTTAACCATGTGATCAAAAAAATATTATGAAAGATGGTCAATTTTCACTGTCAATGTAGCATTTTATTTCCCAACACTAGAACTCATAGATTCCATCCATATCATCTTAAAAAATTATTCATGACCAGATAACCATGTCAATCAACATTTACCAGAATGTCCAAACGTGTTTCACCTATCACACAAAAAAATAAAATTCAACAAGTTGCATCTTTTAGGTATCAATTCATATTCTTCCTCAGATATGTCATTAATAAAAATCAATCTTCATTATTTATCTTCAAAAATTATTCTTCCATTGATTCCATATTTCTTCAAATATTATTAATGGTCATTTCCATATCACAGTAGTCCATGATATGACCTTTCCTACCACTATAAAAGAATTTTATCTTTGAAGAGTCATTCATCATGTCACACAAGACAAACTTTTATGGAGTGTTTTGTTTAAAAACATTGTTTTATTCAAAACCAATGGATGACCTAATATCTTTTAATCTTATGAACTTTATTGTGGAATTTTACTTCCATCAGAAAATTATTTTATTCATCTTTTATATATACCAAAACTCATAATAACAATAGCCAATTCAGTTTCAATAATAATATAAAATTTCAACGTAATCAAATCCATTCTTGATAATATGATATTATTTATATTATTTATTATACTATTTTACAAAATTAAAATTAACTTCATATTTTAGCCCCTTAAATTTAGGCATTATACAATTTTCATAGAATGAAATATTATAAAAACGGTTAATTTTGAGATGCTGAAACTTCAAACGAAAACAAAATCAGCAATCCGAATATGACTTCGTCTTCTATGAAAAAGAATTTAATTCATAGAAATTTTCATATTATTATTATCACATTTCCTCATCTATTCTTTCATTTGGGGAAAATAATTTTCACCATTCATCACATCCATATTTTAAGATGTTATGGATACCAATGTTATTTTCTTCACCCAAGCCTTTCCAAATTTAAATTTTGAATATAACTAGTAATAATAACATCATTAGTACACACAGACTTATCAGGAAGAATGGTTAACATATTCAATGAGCTAGAAATATATTTTTATTTAGACTATATGAATATATTCATTCCACTAGACTTACCCTTTCATAAATAAAACTCTTATCTGATGAATCCTTGCTAATATTTATTTTATAAAAAATGTTACAATGGATGACATATCTATTTTTATGCTTAATTATATTTCTATACATTTTAATATGATACCAATATTCTCATATTCAACAGAATTCTTTCTTTATTCCCATCATATATTCATATTCTCGATCTTATCTCCATGCATCAATATTATCCTATGTGAAAAAATTCAGGCACTATGATTATTTCAACTATATCATTTAGTTTAGAATCATTGACATTAAAATATTTATTATGCATATTTTCACATGTATGTATGACTCTTATAAAAACGATTTCAAAAATAACATTCCAATGAAAATTAATTTCCCACACTTCAATATATCCAAAATATATTTTTCTGTAATAAAATATAGTTTTATACTTTAATTTCATAAATATTCTGAGACTGTCGACTATGATATCGATTATAGTCAATGTTTTTTCTATATAATTTTCCTCTTATTCTAGAAATAATATTTCATCCCATAGTAAATTGGAATATTTGATTGTATATTAGAACATTTATATGGGATTTTTCATTTTATGATTTCTCATTTCAGAATACATCATAACATTATCAAATCTTGAACATGATTAATCAAAATTATAACCAACTAATTTTACTAAATAATTTCAACTCGTAGTACCTGTAGTTGGAAGTTGATAGTCATTTGTCTTTGAATTCATCGTAATCATCTATTATGGTTTTTCATACAATTTTCATGAGTCTTGAATGAAACACATATATTTCGGACATCAGAAGTAGCGATAGTATTTTTTTATCAGAATATGTTTTTAATTTTCGTCAAAATAATATCATCACTTCATATAATTTTTATATAAACCACTAGAAAAGTAATGTAGATCTAATAAGAGGTTCCATTTGTTATAATACAAATTAAAGTGTCCAAATGATCATACGGTCACACTAAGATGGTGGTGAATTATGTTTGACATATGAAGAAAAATTATTTTTAATTATTAATCCCCTTTAAAACTATGACACAAATTAGGTTGAGTAGATTATGTATGAAATTTAGAATAAAAATAAAGACACATTATGTAATAATTTTTAAATGTTTGAAATTATTACTAATGTCCTCGCTACAATAGGTTATACCCCCAATTAATGATTTTTCATTAAATGTAGATGGTTTGAATTGGGAAAGACCGATTGCCTTCATCATTTATTCCTATAATATATTTCTCTACTGTGACACTGTAAATTACTTGTTACCACCTACATAAGTGACTCTTGATTACCAAATGAAGAAATTTATACTACATCACATAATTTTACCAACATCTCACCAGCCTGATCTAGAGTCCGACTAGAGACTTCCACTACATCAGAGTCCCACTAATGACTTCACAATCTTGAATCAAATAATATTTGGTCGACTGATTAGTTAATCTTAAAATCTCCTTCATTATATTTCTATATTAAATATTAACATGTAAAATTAAAGAAACTTAGACCAATGTTTGTTCTTTATCAATGAGTGTTGATCACTTCTAAATTATCATATGCCTCAATGCATCACTTCTCGGGAAAGAATTCATTCTTCTTCTAAAGACCCATCCTCAATTACTACTTGAATCCTATAAATATATTTCTTCAGAATCCTTGATAAATATATAATCCCTGATTCAATATCAAATCAATGCACCAAAATAATACAATAACAATTTGACATTCACTTCTTAAAGCATCATGAATATAAAAATAACAATTTACGTTTTTTTCAACATATGCATGCATTAATTCATGTGCATGAATATTATCTTATAGAAATGTATATTTCCAAAGAAAGTATAAAAAATATTCTTTATTCTTCATGTGATATTATAATCACAGACACACACACCCATATATATAAGCATTTACACATGCATGCACACATTAATTAACTCAGTCAATCTAATTCATGACTCAAATTTATCTATGGATATACATAGTATGTTACAGACTCGTTATTTAACACACTAAACACATTCACTTTTGATAAACCAAGTTCAAGTAAATAAATCACAACACCACATTCTACCTATATTATTTGAAAATATTATTTCACAAATTGTGCACATACTATAAACAATTGTTTCTTCTTATATGCATACCCGAATGATTTTTGTATTAGTGTATGAAACGATACTCAAATATCTTATTTCTCAAATTATTATGCAATGTAACATTATTCTATGTGATCCTTAATTTTTTCCAAGATACAACCATAAATTATTTCATCATAAAAACATAATGAACATTAACTATATTTCTTTTTCAAAAGATAGTTCTTTGAAGGATTTTATTCATCACAATGTTCTACATGTGTTCCAAAAGATATTTGTAAGCATGTAGATGGTTCTCCTTATTTTTAAAAACACATAGTGTGTAGATGGATCTGTAAAATATTTTTGATATTTATCTTGTAGATTTGATAGTTGTTAGATAATAAAATACCGCAATTTTATGATTAAAAAATGAATAATTTTGTTATGGGAAATTTTACCATCATTCAAGGGATAAAACCTTTTAAATCCTCCTTTAGGAACAATTATAGATTTAGTTTTTCCAATAAAACATTATATATTGAATTGAGACAAAAATATATGATATGATAAGTTTTTGGAATATTTATATATGGTATCATCATTTAATGAAAAGTTAAAACTACATTATTTTAATTCAAAACTGATTTTTCATATAATTTAATTATAAAGATAAATTATATATAAAATTGGTTTGATATTAAAGTTAGATAATGTTGTTATAAATTAAACAAAATTAGTTCATTGAACATATTTCTCATTTAAATTAGATATAATTATTTAGTAAACTTTGGGATGTTTTTACTTTAAATTATGAAATTATCGTCCGGTTAATAGGAATAATTTTAAAATAATTTCTACCACTTCTATGATTATAATTTTACCAATGTATTCCAATTTTTGAATCAGTATAATTTATAATATCTTCTATGTTCAAAATAATTTTTTGAAAAAATTATTAATGAATCTTATTAAAATTATTTACATTAGTAAGTAGAAAAATTCGGTTAATAAAGTTCTAAACATTAAATTAAAGACCCAAAATGACCTGGAAACATGTACAAAATCCAATGTATGACCATATTTCTATTTTATCATAAATTGGATAAACCTAGTTCCATTATGTGATCCACTTTTAACAGGAAAAAACGGTGTGTAATTCTCTATTTAAATGATTACTTGAGTACCAATCCTCCTCCACTATAAAAGGCCACCAACTCAACCCTTTCCTCACACCTCTAAAACCTATTATGTTAAAAAAATATATTCCCAAGTATCATCCATAAAATACTCCATTCGACCAAGAATCCTCACTTTGGGATGAAATATTCTTAAGGATATATTTTGGTAAAAACCAAAAGGAGTTACTCGATTTACAGGTAACATCTTTTCTCAAGCTCCTTTACTTTATTTCCCTTCTTCGCCACCGTCAATGTCATTAATCCAATGTTGTTTAAAAAACAATATCATGAATATACTTGGGGTTTTTAATGCAATTATTTATACCTAATCATACACACACATCCATCTAACAGATATCAAACATATTTTTTCTCTATACGGTGAACTACAACCTCATGAAACGATGATTGTTCATTTCTCCATTACCACCAATCATATCCAATTATTATGGAAAGTCCATTTATATATGTTATATAAAATATAAATTGTTTCAATAACCATACCTATTTATTTTTTTAAAAAAATTAACTTTTTAACTTCCCTTTTGGAGTTAATACAATAATCTCGTCTGAGGATATGAGGACTACCACCCCCTCAAAATGATGTGATTCACTCATACACCACATGAAATGTATTATGGATGGGTTTAGTGAAATTATATAATACATATTATATACTAATTCTACTAGAACAACTATATTTAAATATATATACGTATATATGTATATTCCATTTTCTTTTATTCTATACGACACTAAAAATGGAAACAACATTTATCCATACGTACGAATTACTGTCTCCATGAATGGTGTATTCCATTTCATACGTCATTATGGTATAAATTATTATAAAATAAATATGTTGGGTAAAATTGTATTTTTATGGTTATGTATATTCTCTTTGGATTTATTCAATTGATGTTACCCAAAGGAACCACATTAATAATGATTATAAGGGACAATGAAATGATATCACTCCTAAGAATAAAAATTATTCAGGAGATGGAGTGAAAAACATCATTTCTATTCTGACACATCTTTCTCAAGCTATGAATCAAGATTCTCAAAAGAGTGAAAATTGTTATGTTGAGTCCTTCGTGAGGCATTGTCCAACTTTTTTTAGTGGTTCAAGTGATCGTCTTGTTTCTAAACACATGATCAGTACCACATAAGAGAAATCTTTCATTCTCAACTTTTCAGATAATGATAAATTCATTTTGGATATTTATCGGTTAGATGGTGAAACAGACCCATTGTAGACTCAAATAAAGATTACGAGAATGAAAGATGAAATTGGACACACAGATTATGAAAAGTTCAAGAAGTTATTCTTCAATAATTATTTTCCTCATGTCCTTTTTAGAATAATGTAAAAGGAGTTCATTGAGCTGAAGAAAATGGATGATGAATCTATCATTACCTACAAGGATAAATTCAAAATAATTGTGAGATATCCATCAAGAATTATCATCCAACCACAATGTATGGTTGATAGGTTCCTCAGTAGCATAAATCTAAATTTCCATAGGGCTCTATCCATAAAAGGATTTGTTAGCTATGAATAGATTGTGCTTTGTGCAATAGAAGATGAAATAAGGTTTGGATTTATGTATCAATCATATGGTTTTAACTATAAGTGGAAGATGAAGTTAAAACTAAAATCAACAAACCATAGAGATAGTAATATGATCCGTATTTTGATATCTATATGGGGAATTAATAGTAGTGGAAAATGTCTTTTATAGGATGAGTTAATATTTTAAGTGTGGAATGGAATGGCATCGACTCGTTAAATGAAATTGTTATTGGAAAAATTTATATAACGATGATAATAATGAGATAACTCCTCATGATGCACCTTATACACTTCCATGTTTCAACTGCAGGGAGTTTGGTTATTTGTTCAGAATATAACCAAATCAAGTGGTAATAATGCTGATCAACACCAATAACCTCTGATGACAATGGAAAAATGGAATTCATATGACATTATAATGTATGATGTTAATGACAGTAATTATGAATTACCTATCCATACATAGTTGGGAAAATTAGGTTTGATTTTTTATGATGTTTCCATATGAATGTATTATTTTTCATCTATTGGTGATATTTAACATGATTATCTACCCCGACATGGATTATGGCATATTAAAATCACATTTTATTTTATATCAATAGATGGATGGACCTAATATAATAATATAAATGATTTTGGTTAAATATAAGAGCCTACTTATGGAATAAAAGGTGAATTATAACCATTTATGGAATGGTTATATTATACATTAGATTAACTTAATAATATTAATGTGTTATCTTCTATATAATTATTTATGAATATTTTATAGCCTATTCAAACTAATTTGTGTAAATGGTACTAATGTCAAATTGGATGGAATATCACAGGTCTGATGATCTCTTTGTACTTTAGGATTTAAAAAGTAACCGTCATTTTTGGAGAAAGACATAAAGTGAGTTAAGGAACAAAAAGGCATAATGATGACACCAAATGAAGTATTTATATATTTTCATGCAATATTTTAAGGGAAAAATTGTCCTTAAGATAAAAATGTTATCCTAGTACATTCATTTCCAATGGATTTATGGACCTTTATGTCATCGTAGATTTATGGCCTTCGGATTGCTAATATTTTCCTAGTCTTATTCTCAATCAATATCTATTAGAAAATAATGGTAATATTTCTCATCAATGTCTATGATTCCACATCACAACTATGTTCTCTTATATGGTAATCTCGTTATTAGATACATTGGGTAACCATTACGGTTCTGACATCTGCTTTTAAAGGGATATTTTAGAATTCATTTTCAAGATTTGGGTTTCTATGAATAATATTTCATGTATCAAAATTTTGATAACAAAGATAAAATTTGATTGTGATATTCGTTTTATGGGTTGTATAATGTAACACAGCGAGATTTTGGTGAAATTTGTTTCAATTAATTAAATATTTTGACATTTTTTCACTTCACGCAACAATGAAAATGGATTTTCACAAAGTCAAACATTCCTTTCATGTAGTTCCAAAATGGGGAATGTTACCATAAATCCCAAAAATTTCATATTATACATCAAAAAACAAGGTTATATTACATTACATTCAAGATTGACCTTCCTCAATGTCTTGTGTAACACCCAAGATCGAGTATAACCAAAATATAATATATTATAAAATATATTACTAAAATGTAATATAAAATAGAATTTATGTTCATAGATATGAATAGAATTATCTAAATTATAAAAATATGTCTTTTACACAAATATAAGATCACTTTATATAATTCTAATGAATTAATATTAAAACCGATTAAATGTAACGGAAAATATTGTCATAGTCCCAAAGCTATTTTAACCAAGTAAAATTAAACTACTTTGGTATGTGTTATTAATTCAATATTTAATTTATATATTAAATAAAATAAATTTTTAATTTATCCAATATATTCAATAGGTGTAATATAAGAACAAACCAATTTTTATTCTTAAAAACCAATATTTTTATGAAGGCATTTTTTTACTACCTTTTAACAGAGATTCCATTTTAAAGAATGTTTTTGGAAAATTATAGATTTAATTTGTAAAAAAATAATATTTCTAATAGAATGATAAAAATTTAGGTTAGGAAATTTTTTTGGTATATTTATGTAAGGTTTAAACTTTTAATGAAAAATAATAAATTTTAAATTTTAAATAAAAACTGATTTTTCATCTAATTTATTTATAAGGTTAAATAAATTTTAAAATTTGTTTAACAGTTTATTTATATTATATTTATATTAATTTATTTACATTAGGTCATTAGAACCAATTTCACTTTAAAATTGAATATAATAATTTATCAATCTTTTGGAAGCTTTTACATTAAAACCCTGTTGTGTCATCTTGTTAGGATGATTAATTTTAAATTAGTATTTTCCACATAGAAGATAATAATTTATCCAAATTGATTCCATATTTTGAATCAGAATAATTTATAATGTATAATATTTCCATATTTCCCTTTTAGATTAAATATTACGGAATGTGATTAATATTAATTACACTGGTTAAGAGAAAAATTATGTTAACGAAGTACTAAAAAAAATTCAAGACCCAAAAAAACATTGA
This sequence comes from Viscum album, assembly GCA_963277665.1. Lineage (NCBI taxonomy): Eukaryota > Viridiplantae > Streptophyta > Magnoliopsida > Santalales > Viscaceae > Viscum > Viscum album. The sequence continues at coordinate 1,015,631,305 of OY728140.1, read as the reverse complement.
AACATATACAAAATCCATTTAACATCCATATTTAGAAGATATTATCAATTTTCTTTACCTTGGTCCATTACTAGTTCAATATTTTTCATGTAAAAAGTGGGTGGAATTCTCTCTTCAAATATTTAGAAGAGTGCCACTCCTCCACTATAAAGGGCCACTAAATATACTCATTACTCATACCTCAAGAACCTCTTAAGATCATCCAAGATCATCCCATATAGAATCCATTAAATAATCCATTTTATGTTCATAGATACCGTTTGGGAATAATGCTTTTAATGGAAGCATTTTGGAACAAACCAAAAGGAGTTACCCGATTTAGAGGTAACGTCTTATCTCAAGCACCATTATTCTATTTCCCTTATTCACCCCTACACTAACATTATCCAATTAATGTGTAAGAAAAAGAATTATCCACATATTCTAGTATATTTCTATGCAAATTTATCTACCTACACTTACATACACCTCCATCTCATGAAAACCAAACAAATTATTTCTATCTATGGTGAACTATTGCATCATGAAACTATGATTGTTCACTTCTCCATTGCCACTTATCATGATAGAAATTATGATAGACACTCTGTTTAAATATTTTATATATAATATCTATTTCTATTTAATATTTTTTATTATTTTTGACATTATATACATTTTTTACTTCTGATTTGTTCATAATACGATAATCTCTTTAGAGGATGTGTGGACTATCACCCCCTCAAAGCGGTGTGATTCATTCACACACCACATAAAATGTATTGGGATGCGTTTAGTGAAATTATAGGATATATAATATTGTAATTATACTAAAAAAATTATATATATATATATATATATATATCATTTAGATACATTCTTTAAATAAGATAATAAAAATGGAAACTACGTTCATGGGTACATATGACTTTCCATCTCAATGAATAGTGCATTCCATTTAGTACTTCATTATGCTATAGATACTTGTAATATTAAAAAAATGGATATACATGCTATATATTTCATTATCTACATTCTTTAATCTGGATAAAATTATAAGGACCAATGATATAACAAATTAAGACACTTACGAAGAACAAAGTGAATATTACCCAAAGTGAAACATTCACATATTGTATGATTAATTTAATCTCACATTTAATTTCTTTGAGATACATGTTATGTTCACCAATCATTCCTTTTTTTTAATGTGTGTACTGATCAAGGTTGTATTCATTTAATGTTGTAAATAAATTTAGGGGTATTTACATTTCTATTTTATGATCTTGCGTTCATGGGTATTTAATTTCAAAAGTTATCAAATAGGTAAAAAGTTTGGTCTCAATTTTCCTTCTTTGAGATTCTTGCTTTGTTATGAACCTAAACACTTTTTTGAGGTACATATATTTCTGTTTTTATGAAATAAAATGAATATTCATAATTTAATGATATTATATGATTAATTTAATTTTCATTCCTTAAATGTAAAGTATGTACAAATGATACCTAGTTTTAAGAGTTTATTGAGATGGTCTCAATGCTTTTTGATATTGATTTAGTTTTTCCTTCCTTTTTGGATATCATAAGATCCATCTCTTATTAATATTAGGGAATTTAATTATACTATATTATTTAATAATATAATCATGTATTTGAAGGATATTATACTAGTTGTTACATAATATAGTTGAGAATTTTTTTTTATGAAATACCAAATTTACACATTCATGGGTCAGAATTATATATTTTCTAATAAGGGATTCCAAGAATATTATCCAATTATGGTATAATATTTATAAGTAATTTTTACCCTTTTTATATTTTACCAATCTATTCATGGTAATTTTATTATCAAAATCCAAACAAGGAACATTTCTAACCATTTTACTATATAAAATGAATATTATTTTTACCTCGTACTACATGTACTGATTTAGCCACAATCATTTCTCCAAAGATCCCATTGAATTTATAAAATGATAGCCTTTATGAAAATGATTTTAAATGTGATTTTCAATGATATTGGTTTTCAAAATGATAGCAATATTATTTAATATGTTTTTTGGAAAAATGGTGTTTAAAATGATTTTAATATACATTAAAAATTTTTCAATAAAAATGGTTTTCAAATTTCATTCAAGTTTATTTTATATGTTTTCATGTACAATGGTTATCAAAATTTTTCATGAACATTTTATATGTTATTAAATTTTCATTGATGAAAATTTTTTCTAAATTTTTATGAAGCTTATTATATATGTTTTAAAGCTAAAATGTTTTAAAAAGGATTTATATCTTTCTTTATAAGTCATCAATGAATTTTATATGAAAATTATTTTTAAAAGGATTTATGTATTGAAAATATTATTCAAATAAAAAATGGATAATTTCCTCAAGATATTTTTGCAAAAAAGTAATTCGAAATTATTTTTCATCTAAAATGACATCTATTGATGTTACTAATTCTAATATTAAGGTTATATTTATATGCTTTCTATGAATGGGTTATGCCTAAGCCATGCTCTTTATGAAACCCATTTCTCAATCATGGATTTATTGTTATGAAATTTTTTTCTCTGTCATGTGTTATGATTTTAATGAAATTATTATGACATATTACTCTTATCATAGGTTATGATATGTTAACATGTTTATGATATCAATTTCATTTAATGGGTTATGACATGTCTATTTATGATCTTATGAAACATGTATGTACGGTTTCATGATGAGATGTGTGGGACCTATATCTACCACAAATGGATAGGGTAATGATTTGTTGTATATGAGATCAATGTGTATATGGGATATAAAAAAAGTCTAAAATAAATAAGGTTCATGGCTTATATCCCAATCCTAAATGAAATAAGGATCAGGGGTTATAGCCTTATCCTAAAAGAAAAATATTCAAGGGTTGTATTCCAAGCCTAAAATAATTGTGGTTCATGGGTTGTATCCCAATACTAAAATAATAAGAGTGTACACAAGTTATATTATAAGCCTAAAAATAAGTATGTATATGGGTTGTTTCCCAATCCTAATATAAAGTAAGTACATCTGTTTCTTTCCCAAGTCGGATGTATGTACACGGGTCGTATGCCAAACCTAACAGGTTATAAAGGTCTTGTTAGGTAGCCTAGAAATGAATGATTCTATTTTTATATGTATATCAGAAATCCTATGTCATGTTCCTTATATATGATTTCAGGGCTCATGAGGTTCATTTCATAATGATTCATGTTGCATGAGATTGCAAGCATTATCCCATTTCTCATGTTATGATCATTGATATGCAGGGTATGATATTATATTGTTGCGATCATGTTATCATACCGCTATGTTAATTTTTATGCTTAATACACTACCTCGATTACCCTTACTTATCATCTGAGATCACCCCTTTCTTATGTTTCCTTTCACTAAGTAATGAAGAATGGTTTTAGGTAGAAGTTTTAATATTGGATAAATCAATAGGGGTTGTTGAAAATCCTTCACTAGGATAAAAGAATTTGTTTCCATGTTTCCAGTGACACTAAACTATTATAGTACTCAAGAATTTATTTTAGTAATGTACTAAATGAGAATGTAAAATGATGTAATATATATATATATATATATATGTTAAGCTTGGGTCACTCTATATGAAACTATCTAAGACTTGCAGAATAATGTTTACATAGAACGGAATTTGTTCGGGGCTTTTCTTTAGCAATCTAAATAGATTCACGGTTCTCCATTTCTTTAAAAAGAAGATCTCCTCAAAATTCACCATAAAATGAGTTTAGATTATTAGGTGTTATTTATATGCAAGGAAAATTGTCCTATAACCTTCTATAATCAAGGATAAAACTCTTTTTATTATATGCTTCATAACTATATAGATTCACGTTTGGTTTTTTATTCATTTTCAAAAAAAAATTATCTTTCATGTGATAACGATCATCCTATAAATTTTTTAACATAAAAAAGATGGTCTAAAGACTTGAATAGTGTGTCGTTCGATGATATAATGGGGAATTCGATGTAAAACATTATCAGAAGAGGCTTCCTGGAGAAGATAACTCAGTTGGATATGTATAAATGACCAGAATAAATCTTCCAAGTAGATCAGATGATTGAAGAATCAGTGTGTTGTTTTAACGGTCATATCATAAGATCGAATGCACTAAATGATTTTAGTTCATTCTGGAACTATAGTAACAGTTCCCACATCGAAATAAACTAAAACAATTCCTTCCCTTATAATACTTGGCATGAAATCCATTCTCTAGAATTATCATATATCTTTCCAGGTAAAACTACATACCAGTTTTGTGGGAACTCTTATATGCCAACATACATAGGGAATGTTTGACCATATTACGCTAAACCTCATCCACGGTCCTTAATGAACCCTATGGGAAGGTATACCTAGCCTCCATTATGTTTCCTCAACCCAGTTTCCTGCATATGCTCTAGTTTGTGACCTATGGTAGGCCATCTATGGAGTCTGGCCATAATTTCCTCAATTTTTTTCTTGTCCCAACACTAACCTTGTAAAATTTCAACAAAATATCATATCAATCCAACATAAAAACCTCAAGAAAATACTGATATCTTTTTTCACGAATCTTATTTTTTTTATAATTAATTCTGAAATTACATCCATATAAAAATATTATTTTTCATTCCCTATGTGAACATAAAATAAATGTTCTATACAATGTTTCAATTCATATATCCAATGAAAAATTTTATTGTAACATCATTCCAAATCTACAATGATATCATTTTGAACACAATGTTTTTTCATACTCTAAAGGAATTGAAGAAAATTTCAAATTCACTAAATAACTAAGCGTCATCAATGTATTCCTAAATCATGACACGTACCTTCATCTCTAGAAATATTTTTTTAATTTTATATCACTATGGATTAGGATAGGTTCCACTATATTCTATTAACTAATTTGTCATAATATATCATAATGTGAGTTTTAATTAGAAAATGAATATCAATTAAGAGTGGAACACTAAGGTTTTAATTTTGACACTTGAAATTTCACTATATAGATTTCAGGGTAATACCAATCCAAACTTTTCATTGTTATTAGCCCTAGGTTTTACTATTATAAAGTATGCATCCAAATTTATTCTATATAGATATTAATTTATTTTCATTAAAACCAAAAAAATCTTTAAATTTCTAACTCATATATATTTTATTCTATACTTAAATATATACTTATAGATTTCAAAAATGTTTCAATCATAATATCCAAAAATAATTGAACAATTAATTGATACAAACTTAGGTTACTCATGAATTACATTTTTAAATATTACATCATTTTATATGAACATTAAATTCATATCATAATGATAAAAACATGAAAACCATGAAATCTTAGTATCTTCACATTCAAAATGAATAGTCAACTTATTTCTTGAGAGAATATCAATATCTCCCATAGTGTTCTACTCAAAAATTATCCTTTATAGAAAAACCCTACTAAAACCCATTCATTATTTCTTGGTGAAATGAATACATATGAAATGATGATTTTAGATTCATTATATTTGTAAATATGGTAGTTATAAATTAAAATTTATCATTAGATTATCATAATGGTATGATAAAACAATCTTGTTCATTTTAGAGACATATATGATTAAATACACAAAAAAATATAGTCATTTATAAAAATTCATGGAATGTTCTAAAGAATAATTAATTGGATTTAAAATAATAAATATTTATTTTTAACAGATACATGTGGAATAGTATTCATTGGAAATTGTAATGATTTGAATATTGATATACCTAATCAATTTCAATTATAATATTATAATCATAGTGATAAAGAATCATACTTATGAATCAAGATGTGAACAATAAAATTCAATTTTATATTTTCACATATAATGTTGGTAATAACTAGAAGAAATCAAACAATCATGTTTAGATGTCGAAATATTTAGATGTAATCATTCCTAGGCCTATCATTATTCTCTCATTAAATGTCGATATCACATTAATAAATGAATTGTATGGATATATAATTTAAACCATCCAAGATTAATGGTAATATAAATCATATTCATTCATCCTGATAATAGAAACATACATAAAATTTACATAACATTTTAATATAATAGAAACTTGTTTCTTAATGATTTAATATAACAGAAATTAACACGTATGAATGTAAAGAGATTAAGAGAATCATCTCTAAACTATTGTAATCCTAATCCATCGAGACAAACAACCTAGATAGAAAAATAAGACCATATCGACAATTAATCATAATATTACTTAAATTATGATCCTATAGATGAAATTTACCACTAAAATGGAAAATTGAAATTCCATTAAAAATATGGAGAAAATAATTTTCTTTTAGTATAATTTATAAAAAATAATACTTAAACGTTGGTAATAATATATTCCTTTAGAATATCCATGTAATACATTAATGGAATCTTTAAATAATAAAAGGAACATGCATCTAGGAAAAGTTTTTCTTTTATTAACTGCTAATATAATTTTGTTTCATAATTTTAGTAATGTTTATGAAATTACTGCATTATAACTATGAAAATAAGTGTCCTGTCAAATATTTAAAAATCATTTCAAATATCGATTAAAATGAAATTAAATATTTATTATTTAATATAAAACACCATTAATTAAAATATTTTAATGAACAATAACATGGAGAAAAATATCCATCGACCAATGAGAAAATATTGTATACATTTATTATGTTATTCCAATATAATTTTTTAACAAAAAAATGGATGGGAATGACATAAAAACATAAAAACCCTAAAATAACCACATAAAAATTAAATATATATTGTTTTTAGAGACAAAATGAATACAATTTGGAAAAAAAAGATTCATACGTAAACAATCATGATTAAAAATTGATGGTAACATAAATAGATATCCCAAGAACCTATACACTTAATATGTATTGAAAAGTGATGTATAATAAATATAAATCTATAATAAATATATTCTGAATACATATTCACATACATAATTCAATAAATCATTTATTTAAAATTTAAAATTATCTTTTTTCGGGAAATTCTTCTTTATATCTATTATTGGAGTCAAAACTACTCCACTTCCACCACATGTTTGAGTTGCATTGTTTGAGTTATTTCATCTAGGTCAGGTTTACTAATATAAAGAATCTCAATTATTCAATTATTATAATATTTATTCATTATAATCACTTTAATAAAAACTCTTATAAATATGTGATGAAAAATAAATCAAATCACCCACTAGAGATGGTAGTATGTATGTATGCACATCTTATTTTTGACATTACGATTGATTGAACAAAATAATTAAAAATAAAAAATCACATTTATAGAATCATTATTAACTCAAAAATATAATATATATTAATTAAATATGTCTTTACAACCATCAATGTATAGAGTAAATGAAAAAATTCACATCGCTTCATGGATTTGGTTTCCCACTTACATGCATTACCGACATTATCATTTTTTTGGATGAGGTGGAGACTAATTTTTTTTATAAAATTAATAAAATATAAAATAATTATATTTAATATACTAATAGAGAAACTATAAAATAATTATATAAAATCATTAGGTGGTTTAAGATAAATAAAACCTAAAAAAGATATGTAATAATATAAAACTTTTCATCAGGTACCCTACTTTGAAAAGAACCTTAAGGATTCATGTATTTTTATTTATTAGGAATATGACTTCATGATAATGGATAAGGATGTAGAAATTGTATTTTAGTTGATATAGGTCATAAAAATGGCTTCATTATTGTGGATAATATCAGGATATTGTGCAATTTTATAAGTTAGTGGCCTGGAAAACTTATAATTATTATGGATATTAAAATATAATAAATTAAATCTAATGGGAACATTGATCCAAACTACAAATATTTGAAAATATAACCACGAGTTGTAACTAAAAATAAATAACAAAATTAAATATGCAATACCACAAAATTCTTTTCTGAGAACGTTGTATCTAATAGCATTTATGACACCAAAAATCATATAGTGGATAGAAAAATAACATCATAAGACATTAAAAAATATTTATTATTTTAAATAAAATAAACCTATTCTAAATTATTAATAAAATGGAACATTTAGTTATATTTAATTATATACATGAACAAATTTTTTTGACATCTTGTGTTATATTCAAGATTGAGTTTTGTCGAAAAAATATTATTATTAAAATATTATTTTTTAAATATGATTATTCCATGATGTTAAATTGATGGATATTTATATTTTTTACTAAATTATAATAAAACATGGTAAATTTAAATGGTTATAATTTAATTATAAATTTATATGAAAAACAAATTTAATATATATGAAAATATTTCTATAGATACTACATTTATGCTCTAAAAGGTTTTTTTTATAAATAAATTAAATTAATTATGGTTACTGATGTAAATTAATGAAATATCTATATAAATATAAGATATATTAAAAACATATATTTTAAATTCATCTAATACATTTTATAATCATATGGAAAAAAATATATTATTTTCCTAATAAAAATCTGTATTTTTTCTAAAGGATATTTGGATGTGTTTTCATGGAAAGCTTATTTTAAAAATGAATATTGGAAATGTTATAAACATTGAAAAAATCATAAACCTAATATATTTAATAGTAACAAATAAATTATATTTCAGGATATTTTCGGTATTTTTATTTGATGTTAGGTTTTTTCTTAATAGTAAAAAATACAGAAATTTAAAAAAACATGAAAATTCATATAAATAATATATACTGTTAAATTATATTTTTAATTTAATTATTATTAGTTGTGCCAATTTTAATTAAATTAATATATTCTTTTTCATTAGAATTAGTTTTTTAATTTAAATTGGATGTGAAAACATTTCAAACATTAAAATCTATTCAGTTTGAAACCCTACATTCCCATTGCTTTTATAAGATTAATGTTATATTAATTTCTTCCACTTGTGGTATTTTAATTTTAAAAATTTATTCCATAGTTTGAATAATAATAATTTTTTATTTCTATAAATTTATATATTTATTTTTACCAAATAGATTATTGACGGAAATTATTGATAATTATAGTAATTAAGATGAAAATAAGTTTACATACTGGTTAAAAAAATTAAATTATAGTAAAAAATGACCTCTAGACCTATCATAAACCTATTTTATGGGTATATATAGACACAGAACTCCCTTTTATATAATTTGATTCATTATTGGAAGCTCAGCATGTATGTTTAAACTCCCAATTATTTTTACGTTTTTATATTTAAATGATTTCCACTCCTCCTCCGCAATAAACGGGTAGTCACCCACTCACTTCATATCGCCTCTCAAATATATTGGATCATCTAAAAAATTACATAATATGATTAAAAAATCCATACAATCATTTTAGAATCCTATAATTTGGAATAAATTGGGTCAAGTAAGTTATTTGGTGTAATGATCCATGAGTTACCCGAAAAAGAGTTAACATTCTTCAAAGAGCACTTTTGTTTTGTATCTTTCTCTGCTACATAAATTATTATAAGACATTGTTATATAATAACCTATGTTTAATCAATATACTAAGATGTTTTAATGTTAATTATTATATATTCCCTCAATAAATCATCTATCAAATGGGATACTCAATAGTTATTCATGTGAACGGCAGACTACCACCTCACGAACCGATGTTCTTCGTTCTTCCATTACCACCTTTCAAGGATGGAAATAATAATGTATTAATATTTTATATATAAATTATATGATATTTATAATTTATTTATGCTTATATTACTATTTTAAAAAATATATATACAATTTTTCCATTTTTTGGGAATACGATAACATCTTTTTCAGACATCTGGACTACTACTTCTTCATAGCGATGTAGTACATTCACACAATACATGGAATGTATTAAGGATGGTTTTAATAAATATAAGTGATATTTATGTAATAAATATGATACTATATATTAATATATATATATATATAACAGTCTTTTCACTTTTGTAATACAATAATAAATTGAAAACATCATTCACGCATACGCAGGACTTTCCATCTCTATAAAAATTGTATTTAATTTTAAATATTCCATATTTATGTATTAAAATAAATACATATATACTTGATATATATGATATATAAATTATTTTTTATGTTAAAAAAATGAAATCATGATCTATTAATTAAAAATGAAAATTAAAAAATCAAGGCATAATAAAGGAAAAATTAAATTAACACCCAAAACATAGAAAAAAATGAAAGATTTTTAACAAACTGATAACAATATTTTATAATGAGATCATATATGATATTATAACTATGATTTGGGTTTTCTAATATGTTATTAACTTTATTAAAATTATTTATAATGAGTTCTATGTGTGTTCAAAAAAAATAATTGTAACATGATTGATTATAATCTCAAATGTTTACATCTATGAGATAACTGTTTTATTCATCCCATATTCCTTTATGTGGTTTATATAATTCCCCTTTTTAAATTGTTATCATGAATAAATTATAACTCATTTTAACTTATGTATCACATTGAATTAGTTCATCCAAATATAGTTCAATTGAATATTACAAATTGGTAACATTTATCATAACAATATCAATTTTGTTTTTGATTGTTAAATTTTTAGTTAAGAAATCAAATTATTGTAATAAATTTTCATTGTAAATTACATTAATCATATATATACATGTTATTTTATAATTTATTTTATTATTTACTTATCTATAATACATTTTTATATACATTTTATCTTTAAATTGTATTTAAATAATTAGGAAAATGTTTATAAATCTATATCCTTTACTTAATACAAACATTACATAAAGAACATTGTTTATTAATTAAATCTATTATTTGACATATGAAGAATGATTTTTAAATGAAATACATTATTTTTGGGCTTTTTAATGAAATCCCTTATATGTGTAGGTCCTATCATAGAAAAAATCAGTTGGATATCCTCAACTAATGGGTTTCTAACAATTATGTTTTTTACTATGTTGTGGATAAAACATGATGGTAATGGTATCATGGTACCGATAAAAATATACTCCAATAATTACGCATTGTATTCATTTTGATTTGGTAAATATTATCAATGATATTATTACTAGGATAAAATATATTAATTATTGTAAATTTCAATTTATTGATTAAATGATATGATTTTTAGATTTTTATCTACGCAAATTTATTATTCATTATAATGTTATTTAAATGGATTTTATGAGTAGTTATTTACAATTCTCTATTGATTAGTCTTATTGTTTCATTATTTATTCAATTATACATAATCATGATTGAGTATTTGAGATCTCCCTTGTTTGTTTTCCTTTATGCAGGATTCCATTAAATTTTCTATGAAATATGTGAAATGATATACTAGATTGAATTAATTTATTAATATAAAATAATTATATTCTAATTTGTGTTTCAAATTGTATTATCAGGATCAGGATTTATTTATATTACACATATTATTATGTATTTTTGTTCTTTGAGACATTATTTCCTAGTATCTTATACAAATGTAATGGCATCATAACACTAGATTTAGGCATACTAGGGTCAGGCCCAATAGTATATTTTATATGATGTTGATTAGAATCCATAGGTACGAGATTTAGGAAAACCTAGAATTGGGAACATAACCGTAATATGTAAATTGATGATAATTATAGGTATAAATTATAACAATTTGGTTGGTTATAGATAATGTGGTTTTTCCTAGAAATACGTTCATGTATTAATACTGCAAGTGCGATTTGATCCAGAAGAACTGTACCTAGGGGTAAGACCTTAAAAAAAGTATCATTGGGCTTAACTCGAGTGTACCATGGTATGTGAAAATGGGTCTTATAGTACACATGATTTTAAACTATAGAGGGGTATTCCTCTTATAATAATATTTTTATTTACAAATAATTATAATGTATTTGAATATATAATGAAAATGAATGATATTGTTTAAAATTAATGTATTTTATTTTCAAAATAATGTATCAATATTTATACATCGTATAAATTATTTTTCGGAATACCCAATATGAAAATTGTTTAAAACTATATTTATTTAGGTTTTATTCAATGTATGGAACCCAAAAAGATCATGATAAAAATTAACATGAATGAAAAAGAGGTGACGAACTTGAGAAGGCAGATGGTATGTTCATAAGATTGAAAGATTTTGTGTTATGTCAAATCAATTTTCCAAAAATTTGATTAAAATCATTTACATCAGTTGACTCCTAGAATTACCAAGGAAGAGAATAATGGTGTTTATTAGATCTCTATTGTTGGGGACAATATATAAAAAATTATTGATTTCTCTCATGTAACATATGTTAATCGAGAAACATGGAAAAATTTATTTATTTAAATAGGATATTGTTTATTTGTGAAAAATAAGGGCATAATGAAATAAATTGTCAATAAAAAACAATGAGTATGATTTAATGAAATAAATTTAATCATGAGGGTCCATTTATAGATTTTTTCATTAAATGAGGGGAACCATGTAATTACCTGGATAAATATCCTCATACAAATGGTAACCCCTACATCATGGACAAACCTCTGTGGTAAAATGGATAAATTAACTACGTATTTTAATTGAATAAATATATTGTTGATGTTTCTACAAATAATATTTAAGTTAGAATAATCATGAAACACAATATATGGTATTAAATTTTATAAGATCATTACTATTAATTAACATAAGAAGTATTCAAACCTTCAAATGATTATGAGAATATGTTTTATCATAATTTCTATGTCTTATATATCTATTTTAAGGATTATGTAATGTGATTCTACCATGATTAAGAACTTTTTAGAGAAATACCATGAAATTTTTAGGTTTAAGAGGAAACTTTATTTGAGTAATAATACATGTCATTTTAATTCACATAAGTTAAAAGGTATTCATAACCATTTGGGATGATATGATCATTAATGACATTATATTAAAATAATATAATTATAATTTTAAAAAAATGTTTTTCTGTAAGACCATACTACAATGGTTATTTAATGATTTATTTTCAAGGATGTACATCATATTAATTATTGGAGTTATATTAATAAAATTTAGAAATATTAAAACCTCCATACAGGGTGACAATACATTATGTCTGAAAAGGCGGTGGGGATGAAACCCATGACAAATGGAAAATAAGAGTTTCACACCTACCATTGGCTTATGTGATGACTCTGTTGATATGTTATTCTATTTTTTTAAAAAAGTGGATGAATTAAATATTTATAATGAACCAATTTTAATAATATTGATATTATATAGTAATGTAATAATGATTCTGGTTTTTTAAAATATTTAGAGGTATACAAAAATAATTTTGATTATTTTATGGAAGTTATCATATATTAAAATTAAATTTTACTTTATTAGAATAGTAATAATTTATTAATATTTGTTCATTGAACTAATGGAGTAATTGGAAATTGCAAACAGAAGAAAAGAAGTATTTTTTATAATAAATATTATTTAATTATATTTTCTTATATTTTTAGGATGTAAAATAAATAATCATCTATAAAAAATGATCTAAAAATAAAAATGTATCCTAATAACATAATTTTTTTCGAACATATAGACATTTATATCATCCTAGATTTTACAGTTTTGAGATGATAAATATTACATCAATCATTATTTTTTTTATCAATGACCTTAATCATTCCATATAACTATTTAGGCTTTTCCCACAAGTCCATGTTTTCAATTTCCAACAATGTTCACCAAATTAGTAACCTAGTTATTTGTTATTCAATGTGACCAATATACATATGGGTATCTATTTTAATGTAGAAATGTTAATAATCCTTTTGAGATTTTGGTTTTTCAATAAATTAATTTTTTATAATTTCTTACCTAGGACTACAGAGAACAATTTTTTTTATTTCTATACATATTTTAATTAATGTTGTGAGAATATAACAACCCAAAAATTCATAAGTGTTAATATTGAATCTGATAACGTGTATGCCTCACACCACACAGAGGGGAAGGAAATATAAAATACATGATATAGTTAAAAATAATTACAATTTAAAATGAATTATTTCTATTATATCTAATTTAATGTTTGAAAAACTATGTTGTGTTACCTTATATTTAATAAGGACTTTACTTGATAGCTTACATTACATGAAATACATAGTTTTATCGAACAAAAATATATAATTAAAATTTTAAAATGTAATATAATAAAACATAGTTGTTAAATTAATGGATATGAATTAGTTTATCTTACATATAAATTTATATGTATATATTTAATTGATTAAAGTTAATTAGAAATAAATATAATAACAAATTGAATATAAAATAAAAGTTTCAATATAAACCCATTTTATAATAAAAATGAATATCAAAATAAAATATGTTATCTAAAATTAGTGAATGATATTAATTAAATATATGGATTATATATTCAATAAAATATTTTTTACATTCATCCAATATATTTGATAGACATAATATAAGAACAAAATAATTTTACCCAGGAAAATATTTATTTTTTAAAGGAATATTGGAAGATTTTTAATGGAGTACATATTATAAATGTGAATTATTTGACATTTATAAACATTATATGTAAAAAGAATATTAATTTGGGACATTTTAATTTTAAAAAAAATTATGTGAATTTCTGTAATTTTTTTCAAATGATTCATTTTTATTGAATGACGACAAATACTAATTTTTATTTGAAAAACGAATTTTTCCAAGAAATAACTTCTATTGTTAAATTATATATTTTTTATATAAGGTTTATTTATATAAATTATAAATCTTATAATCCACGTTATGTGATTAGAGTCATTTTTATGTTTAATTTGGATATAAAATCATTTTAAACATTTGAATATTTTCAACCAAAAAAATGTTTTCCCATAACTTATGTATGGATATTTTTAAATTAATGTATACTACTTAAGGTATTTGAATATGTAAAATAGATTCCAAATTTTGAATCTATATAATTTAAAATTAATATTTTTTTAATATTATTTTTTAACCAAAAAATATTAATGAATGAGACTAAAATAAAATACACTGATTAAGTTGAAAATTAGATTTTATAGTTGTTATGTTTTGATATTATATAGTCAAATGTCACAGAAACTAATAAAAAATATATTTTATGGTATATGTATACCATATAATCCATTTAATCTTAATTTTATTTTTATTGGTAGCACATGGTGTTAGAGAGACCTCCCAATAATGTTTACCTTTTTATTATTACAAGAATGAAACTCCTCTACTATAAAAAGGCATTAACCCCATGACTTTTTACACATATGAATTCATTTTTCTCATAAAAAGCGTTCCAAAATAATATCTCAACATCCCTACCATAATAATAGTATCCTAAATTTGGTTATAAATCCAACCAATGATGATTTTTTTATAAATCATAGGGAGTTTCCCAAGAAAGAGGTAACGTTCTACAACGAGAACTTTTATTTTATTTATTTCTCTACATAATAAATTATTCAAATATAATTATTATATAATAACCATAGTATCACAAATAAACCAATATTTTCTTATTTTTAGGTAATTAGCTACAATCACATGCACTTCTATCAAATTGGATACACACAAAACATTTGTCTGTACAGTAGACTACCAACTCACAAAATGATGTTGTTGATTCTTCCAATACCACCATTAATGTTTACTGATAATTATGGATTTATATATTATAGATTATATATATTATTGAAAAATTTATTTATTTATTTTGTGGTTATTTTTTAAAACATACCTTCGTGATTAAAATATGTTGCGAATATGATTACATCATTTGTGGAAATGTGCATTACCACCTCTAAAAAGTTATGTGATTCATTCACATGTTAGATGGAATATATTAAAATTGGTTTTAAAAAAAAAATTATTTGTATGAAATAAATAATATACTGGAATTATAAAATACTTATAAATCATTTAATTTTATTTCTTTTAATACAAAAAGAAGCGAAAACATAGTTCATGTGTACATATATCCTACCATACCAAAGAAGTGTGTATTTCAATTCCTATCACCAAATTTTATGGTTTAAAATAAATAAATTTATTATAGATAAATATGCTATTTTAAACATAGTTTACCTTTTGGGGATAATTAAATAATTATTTATTTATTATGAATACGAAATTACAGATTAGGATATACTCAACAACTTGATAGTTAACACATTAAATCATTCAAATTAGGATAGATTAATAACAAACAGGTAATAAGATATTATAAGAACATAATATATAAAATTAATAATATTATTTTGGATCTATTGTAAGATATTAACATGATTTAAACTGTATTACATTTGGTTAAATGTTGTTGAACAAAAATGAATCCTAAGGTAAGGGATTTTCATCCCATATTATATATCTATAAGAAAAATATCATATTCCCCACATGTTAATGTTTTATATTTTTATAAATACCATTTTTTATTTAATATAATCCCTCATCATATCACATGGTATTTTAAATCTCACATTGAATTATATCATCAAAAGTTGTTTTTATTGAAAAAACAGTTTGCTAAAATATTCATGGAAATATCAATATATTTTTTTACTATCTACATTATCATTAATCAATGAAATTATTTTAACATCAAATTTTTACAAAGAAAGTCTTTGTTCCATATCATACCTGATACCCCACATTGAGCATAAAAGAACTAAATATTATTCTATAAATATTCCCCTTAAATACCATTGGTTAAAATTGATAGAATAAAAATTATAAATTTAATTATTAAAATATGGTTTACACATTTATATATAATCAATTATTTGGTGAGTAATTAATTATAATTTAATATAAAAAAATATTTACAATAAAATTAAATATATTTCTAAAAAAATAATTAAATGTGAAAATGTGTGTTTTCTACCAATAAATTTATAAATAACACTTTTTTATTATAATAATTTAATATATGTATAATTTAATTAATTTAACTTTTAAAAATCATCTTCTTTTTCTATATGTTATGTAAGCAAAAATACAATTTTATGAATAAAAGATCAAGTTTACAAAATTTCAGTTTTAAATTCTTTTGATGGATAACATATTAGAAATATAGTTTTTTAAACTTTTATAAATTATATTTTGAAAAATAAATTCACTATTTCAAAAATAATTATAAAAATTTATATTGGATTATTTTTTTAAATTTTTATGCAAATATCCCTTTTTGATAAATAATTAAAAATTAATAATTCATTTTAATTGTATGGTACAACTTCATCAAATATATTTATATTATTAAAATAAATATTTCAATGTTTTAAATTTATAACTAAATCAATTTTATATCATTTAATCCAGTTTTTGTCATTGGAATCAATTTCACAATGAAATTGGATGTAAAAAAATTGTGAACTTTTGAACATTTTTACATTAAAATCATGTTTTCTCGATAAATCCATAGGGTTAATTTTAAATTAATTTCCACCACTTATGTGCTTTAGATTTTGAAAAGTGGAAATTATATTTTTTAAAAAGTTTTATATGAATTATTAAATAAGATCAATATAATTTTGCAAACATTTAAATAGAAGCATTAGTAATTATTTTAATTACCACGGTTAAGGGTAAATCTGATAATAAATGGTAAAAATAATATTATAAATTACCCTAACACATTAAATGATTATTTGGATAGTTCTATTGACCTAAATTATGACTTGTTATTAAATATAACCTCTAGAAGACACTTGGGAAACATTAATACATTTATACTTTTTTATTCAGTAAAAATAAAATTTTCTCACACTCTTGTTTTTAAGAGGGGAAATATTTTTAAAATGGGATTATATAAGGTATTTTTTTTACTATAAATAGTATTTAGAGATATAATATTTTTAACAAAATCATGACATTTTATAAATTTTTAAGAAATAAATATCTAAATTAAATAGTGACACAATGATGATGCAACAATTTCTTCATTAATAGAAGAACCAAATCAATGATAATAAAAATATTAAAAAAATATAATTTGAATTAATTTATGTCATAAACGAAAATTATAGACTAATATGACATGTAAATAATTGTTTAATCTATATTATATATATATGGTTTTTATGATATTTTTATATGGTCAAATAATGAATATTGTAAAAATTGACAGTAATGGTATTTTAAAATAAATTATATTGTAATAATTGATTTAAAAATAAAAGATATCAATAATTATGAAATATAAAATTTCTAAGTCCAAAATTTCATAAATAGATTATTTATTGGTATTTTAGCATGATACTGTCATTATTGTATCCCTCGAAGTGTAAATTCAAACATAACATGATAAGAGTTAAAATGAGAAAAACACAAAGATGGGGATAAAAAAAATAGTGAAAACATATGTAATTTCATTATATGTTGTTTATTCAACCCAAAATTATAATATCTTATAAATAAATCAATTTTTAGCCTTTTGTATTATAAAACTAATTTTTTTTAATTTAATATTTGGAAGACTTCCAAGAGTTCCCCTCACCTCCCCCATAAAATGGAACACATTCTTCTCTTTTAATCACACTTCAAAACCATTTCAGTTCAAAAAAACATCCAAAAACACATTATTGAATATTTTCAAATATTATAGTGTGCTTATATTAGTCATAAAAATCATATTATATGTTACAAGGTGATAATCAAAGCAGATCACCCAAAGAAGAGGTATCATTTTTAATTAAGTGTCCCTATATTATTTATTCAACCACTTCCATGAATTATTCTTGAAATGTCCTGAAATAATAACTTTAATATACTAAATATACTAATCTATTATTTTGTTAATATCAGCACATAAATCCTTCTCCATACCAATTTAATTGTAATATAATTAATTGTGTACGCTTACTAGTGAACTATCACCTCCATGAAATGATATAATTCATTTACAATTACTATCTATCAAGACTAGTTATAATAATGGAATAAATTTCTATATATGATATAAATGACATATTTATCGTTATTAAATAATAATATATCTTTTATATTCCTAACTTTGAATGAAAAAAAAATTATAATGTCGTTCAACCGTACATGTGAACTATCACCTCCATAAAGAGATGTGTTTCTTTTTCATCACCACAACACATAGATAATATATATAATTATATTTAAATTATTAATATAATATTAATGATATTATTATTCGTTAAATATAAAATAATACATACCTTCCTTTAATAATTATTTTTTATAAAATGAATTGTTACTCTTGTGTAAGTACGACCTACTGTCTCCATGATTATAACATTGTCCATTTTTCTAAACTATAAATAATGGTTTTATTTAGATGTATAAATTATGTATAAATATGATTAACTATTCATTAATATTATTCTCAAGATGTATTAATAATTTCCACATTGACTATAGATATCATTTCAATTTCATTTTGGACTCAATTGTTGAATATCTTCAAAATGTCTGACATGAAAGTATTTATATGGAAATGAATATCTTAAAATGAAAATTATTTAGTTTATTTCAAATTATTTTGTTGGTCGCTGTGTGTAACAAAATAGGGGTGAATTGGGTTCCCAATAAAATAATCTGTTTAAAATATCTTAATAAAATAAAATGGCCAGGTAACGAAAATAGAAAATTGTTATAAGATAATTACATATAAAATACCTCTCAAATAATGAATATGTCTCAGTGAAAATAATATGAAAATTATCTTATTCTTGGAATTAAATTTACATAGACAAAATTTTGTGTATACACTCTTTAAAATTAACCAATAATATAATGGTTTTTAATTGATTAAAAAATTAATTTTTATATCAAAACAAAACATAATGACATAGTGAAAATAATAAGAGGTTTGATCTAAATTTGATACCAAATTCCCTCCATTGGAAAATTATCTATTGCCAATAATATTATAACAATAATTAAATAGATCCACAATGTGGATCAAATAAACATACAATAGAAACAAGTTGACTTGTATAAAAATCATCTTCCATAGGTATATGTGGGATTTAGAACAGTTTCAGCCCCACAATTTACTCGTTGAAAAATAAGGTTTGAGGACATATTTAAGGTGAATGATAGAATAAAAATTAATTTCCAGTTAGGCATAGTATTAAATATATGTCTGAAAAAAAGTAATAACCACTGCAAATAAATATAAAAATAAATAAAAAATATATAGAGAATATTGATTCTCATACTAGAACACTCCAAATGTTTTAATTCTTCATACTATATTTTTTTAGGATTTAGAGCTTCTTTCTTAAAAGTTTTAGAAAAGTAGATGGTTGTTGGAATTGTTTGTAATTTTCATGTTTATATATTTCAATGTCTTAGTAAATCCCTATAATTAATTCTATTCCTTTATGTCATTGATATTCATAGTAAATTAATCAGTAATTCTGTAAAGGTTCATGGATTCAATCAAAGTATTTTTTATACCTATCTAATTGTTATCATCTTTCCACGCACATAGAGAGATTTGATCCTTAACATAGAAATATAATCATTGGTTGAAGTATATCCACAATCCGTAAAAACAATTTTATTTTTTCATTGTGACTTGGTCAGTTAATTCTTGAATAGAAATAGTCATTCATCAATTCATGTGATGTTACTCTTAAAGAAATGGTATAAGGATGTTAGTAGTGACTCATCAATGGCAGAATCTCTTACTTGTGGTATCTTTGATTTGAAGGGACTCAGAGTCCAATGGAGACTAGCAGTCTAATGGTGACATGTCAGGATTGTAGATCCAATGGTGATAACAAGAACGGTGGTAACTCCACTGGTAGTAACAACTCTTGTGATGACTCCTCTTATGGTGACCCCACTAGAGGTATATCATCTGTAGCAGCGACTCCTTCCAAGTGATAACTCTAATCCACAATAGCTACTGGATGGTGGTTTCTGCCCTCATTAATTATATTATTTACCATAAAATATATCTTATCATAAAAAATACTATCATAAAATATGTATGTCATTAGTGAAAAAATAACAGTGGTTTTTAATCACTAAAATAAGAATGATCCAATCAATCTTTTCATAGGAATGTCATTTTATTTTCTACCTTTTTAATGATAGGTTTTTTTAATTTTATAACTAATGTACTAAAAAACTGATCATATATAATTAGAGATGTATTAATTTTAAACCAATATTCATAAAATTTAAAAAGACCTATGAGTGATATAAAAAACATTAATATCAATGAAAATTTAAATAAACATCAATGAGGATGCCAATTAATCCCCCTTTGCGATTAGAAAAAAGTGATGAAACTAGAAATCACATATACAAGATGAATAAAATATAGAAATTTCTTTACAGATAAGGAATATGATGTTCAGTAAAAATCTAAATAGAATGAGTACATGAAGACTATCCCTGTCAAAGACATCAGCACATCCTATTCTCTGAATGTGGTAGTGGTAGGTGAAACATTCTCTATACCTTTTTACTTATCTTATCTTTGAGGTATTAAAGAAGAAGTACTGACTATTAGAGAATAGGTTGTGATGGATGGTATATTTTTGGTAAGAAAAATCAACTCTCAAACAATATCTGGTTTGAGGTGTCAAATAGCTTCAATAGGTGAGAATCTCATTGAATGAAATGGTGGAGTCATAAGACCATTCTATTGAGTAATCACTGTAGGTCTATATGTTACTGGCTCTACGGATGTTGTGGATAGAATAGGTGATATTGTAATGGCTTATATTTCTATAACTATTTTACAATGATCATGTATAAAGTGTATCATTAGGTAGATAAAATCAATAATAACATAACCACCCCTCTCCATACCATTAATGAAATTCCTTTTCTCTTGCACGAGTCTCTATAACACTAGTGTGAGTACCATTAGTTCAATCACTTGTTCTTTGAAATACCTAGAAATCAGTGTAATTTTTATGCACTATTCCATGAATTTGAAGTTAGCATTCATCTCATTATTTTTATAAATTCAAGGAAATTAATACATTATAGCATCATTTTATTATTTTTTCATCCATGAGTTCAATTGTATATACCCTTATAATCTAATCAATTTATTCTCCATGATGGTGTATTTTACTTATTTTCTCTTCTTGTTTAGAAAAATCAGGAAATGTAGTATTGATCTCATATATGATAATCTGTCTAATAATCTATCAATCAAAAGGTACTAGAGAAGTATGAGGGACAGTGGACGTGGAGGAATTAGAAGTCATGTTGTTCAACTTTAGTGAAATATAGTTTAAACATTCTCAGAAGTATTATGCCATTCCATCTAGTAGAGCATTCATACAATCCACTTTTTGGGTAGTATTTATTCTCTAATTCTAGTTCATGAATTTGAAATCTATATTTTTGTTTTAAATGAGATATAAAAATCTCAACCAAATATGTAGTACTTTATTCACTATGTATGGAAATTGGAGATGATATTGAGTCTATAACATTTTGATAATTTTAATCCTATTTTCCTCTTATGGATTCCAATTCATAATTAAAAAACAATGAAAATGATTCTACATCATCTTCTATCCTAATATCAGTTGGCATAAAAAACATACTAGGTGGAAGATCTATATTTTCATGTGGAAAAACAGACTCATTCCATTTTTCTATTTTTATTATAGTAAAAATCAATAACTCATGAGTTTTTTCAATATTTTGCACTAAGGATCATTCACCTCTAACAATACGGTCACTTGAATTGGAATTTGAATCAGTATCATCTTGTACAGTTTCTAACATAACAAAAAAATCATTTCTCATTCATCAAAATCACTAATATTTGTTCTTTTATATTGATGAATAAGTGATTCATTGGGATATGGAGAAGATTCTGAAAATTCATGTATAGAAGGGGTTGTATATGTATGAGATGTCTATATGAGATCTACCGGTTCTGTTGAATTAAATGGTTCTTAGTGATTGGTGGTTTCAATGGGATTCTCCCCCTTACTAGTAGATTTCATATCATCTTTAATAATTAGTTGTATTACATTAATCTCATAATTTATGGATTGATCATTCTTCCTCCTAGAACCTAATAACATTGGGGTAAAAGATGTGTTTAAATAATTTCATTATCATGAGCATCATGATCCACTCTATTAGTATAATTATCTCTATTATCATCACCATGATCATAATTTTCTCCACCATCATGATTCTCATCATCTTCACAATTATGATCATTTTCACGATCAATGTCATATTTTTCCCTATTATGATCCTCATCATTAACTACTTCCTTTGTAGCTTTATCATAATTATGAAATCCTTTTTCTGAATTATCTATTTGGTGTCTCGATAATTTGGAGTAAGATTAATTGAATTTTTCGTCTCCTAATACTTCAGTTTCCTCATCTTCATTTTCATCCCAAAATTGATTCTCTGGTTACTTGAGAACTGGGTGGACTAACAGGTCTATAAGAAACTCTATTTGGAGAGTTTTGTATTTCGGGGTCACTCTGCACTTCAAATATTAATTCTTCTCAACCATCTTCGTCCATAGTTAATTCAACTTTATCACTATCATCATCGTCATTTGAATATTCAACTAACTCATTGGGCTCAATACTAGGATACCAAATATCCTTATGTTAAGTAAGATGATAAATTTGGTTGAATTCATCATATTATTTATCCTTATCACCCACCTAAATCATCTTCCATTGATTCAAACTTACATAAAATCTTTTAAAAATAGTGTTTGTAAAATAGAATACACCACACTTATATTCAGAGTATTCCCCTTCTTTGATTAAGCCGTTAGCATCATAGATGATAGATACCGTCTTCAGTTATATTAAAGAGCTTGATCATGATTTTTTCTTGAACATTTCGTTCATATGGATCATTCGAAACCTATAAGGATTGATCCATTTTTCTTAATTTATCATAAATATAAACTATAAATTATAATATATCATAGTATTGAACACCCAATTTCTATGAAACATTACATATTTTAAATACAAGAATAAAACTTTACACTCACCATCGAGTTCGGCAACTATAGGTCTCTACAGCATATCCTCCCATGTTAACTGTATGACATGTTCATCATAATTAAATTTTCTACTATGATTGGCAATTCTCCTTTGAAAATCCAAATATACCCATTTATGAGGTACTCTTAGAATCAATTCACATTCCCTCAAAGAGAAAGGGGACTCTTCTCCAACAATGTGACTTCTTATATCATTCTCTTTATCTCTGAAAAGAAACTCATCATTATTATATAAATCAAAAATCAACATCATATGACACATATGGTTATTATTTATAAACCAGTTCACCCACTACTAATATTATATAACATTCAATGTGAATTCATTTCTTGATGTAATCCATTGTGCATCTGTCTCCTTTTATTATTCAACAACTCATTTCTCCAAATGACATTTTCTTGAAACAAAAACCTAAGTAGTAGAAGATCTTTTCATTTCGTGGAATTTCTCATCTATTTAGTAATTGATTTTCCTGATCCCTCACAAGGTTCATTTTGATTATTTGAAGGCTTACGTGGATCGTGAATGAATGGAAGGACAATCGTTCTGAGAGGAAGAGTATGTTTTGGGGGTTCAATTGCATGATGGTAATTGGAATCGATTAGACACCATCCCGATTTGTATCATTTACGTATTGAAAATAATGAATAAAAATAAATATTAAAAAAAAAATTAATTGGTTATATAATAGAGGTGGTATCCAAACAACCGTAACAAAAGCAATGGTGACTTGTTCCCAATGGTGACTCATCCACATTGACTGATAAATGGTGACTTATCAAAGGAGACAAATTAACGATGACTTAACAATACTTACTAATAAATGGTGACTCCTCAATGTATACATTTTTATAGTGACTCATAAATGGTGCCTCATCATTGATGACACGTCACCAATGACTTACTAATAGGGACTTGTAATCCAAAAAATATCTTTCTGAATTCATGTTTTATATTGTTTAATCAATTATAACTAAATGTATTTGTGAAGATATCAGCAAGATGATGTCCATTTATAATAAATTCTAATGTTTTATATCCTTTTTGATAATGTTCTCTCAAAAAGTAATTTCATACATCAATGTGCTTTTTTAGAGTGATATATTGGATTTATGGAAATATTTTTCACACTTTCAATATCACAATTTATATTCACAAGAGTAAAATGGAATCCAAAGTCATGTAAGGTACATTTCATAGACAAAATTTATTACATAGAAACTACAAGCAACTATGTATTGAGCTTCAATGGTGGAGAGTGAAACAAATTTTTTTTTTCTTACTACAACATTATATAAGATATTTTCCTAAAAGATGACATATTCTAGATGTGATATTCATATATATCATGTGGACACCAAAATTAGAATCTAAATAACTTGCCAAATCAAACAAGTTCCATCTATGATAGAATATTCCATAATTTAATGTATATTTGATGTATTTAAAAATTATCTTGGAAAATATTAAGTTTGACTATTTGGTATTTTATTGAATATGAGAACACATGTACATACTAAACATAATATCAATCCATCTAGTAGTCAATTACAATAGACATCCAATCAGATATTTGTAACTCATTTTATCTACTGATTTCCCAGCTTCATTACAATTTAGTATATAGGTTTTACTCATGGGAGTGTCGCTACTTTTTAGTGATGTCTACGAAAAATATTTTAAATGATATTTTTTATATTTACATTAATTTAATTTAATCCATTATTTATTTTTAAATATCAAGACACTAAGAAAGAATTTTTTTTCTCCCATTAAACTCATTTCAAATTCCTTTTTTTAGTTTTGAAAAATTGGTACATGGGGATTCTTTTGTAGATGCAATAAAAATATCATATATATATAGATGTAATATTAGAAAATATTTTGAAAATATTTTTATAATATAATTTTGATTAGTTAATCATTTTGAAAATATTTTTTTAAATAAGAAAAATTGGAAGCTTATCATACCCTGCTCTAATATATTATTTTAAACAATATAAAAAATTAGTTTGAAAACATGATTTGGAAAATGTAGATTATAAAATCTAGTGTGTAGTTCAACAAAAAAATCATCAACTATAAACTAATTTATGAATGCAATTCTAAAAACAATTTAATATTTTTTAGATCCGAATTTGATTCATTAGAAAGAAGTATCCTAATGGCTTCATGTCCAGATATATGTGAAATATATTGTTTCTAACAATAACATTTTTTATTATATCCTTATTCAACTACTGTATCTTAGTTTATTACTGTATTTATGGAAACATCAACCTTATATCTAAACACAAACAAAGTTCCAATAATTATGGTTTCATTGCGTCTATCAAAAGTTTATAAAAAATTATTTCAAATTCCTTATGTTCATCTTGCCGAGCTATTACCTATAATTCATCATTGATATCAACATTTATGTTCTTTGGTTGAAGATGTGAAAATAAAAAATCATGTTAATTTTTAATACTTTAGGTGCTCTAGTTTTTGAACCTCAATCAGTAATTCCTATTACTATATCCAAACTGTGGTTTTTATGAGGCCTAGCAGCTCTTTGTAAAGTGGGGGTGGTTGTCTCATGATCATCTTCAAGTTGGAGTTCTTTCCATTCACTGGAGGAATGTTATGCTTGTTTAATAGAACTTTCATATGGTTTACCATTAAGATTCAGAGTTGCAAAATCATCTGCAAGGTTCTATAAGCTAATATTGAGTTCATTAGGATTGGTTTCATCAAATTAATGTGGCTAGAGTCCTACATTGTTTTGGATCATTTATTAAACACTATATTTTATTTTTAGGAAGTAGGATAGCCCAAACAATTATATCATCACCCATGGAAAAAATGATTCCAAGATTATCTGTTTTATATATAATATAGAGTTTGTACTAAAAAACTACAAAGTAATTTATAATTTGTTTTATATTATTCCATAACTCATGATGTATTTTTTAATAGTTTTATAATTAAAACTATAATTATTTTATAATAATATATTTTAACATCCTCTACTGAAATGTATTTAGGTATATCATACTCATTTATCATAGTATGGGCAATCTCGTGAAGAGTTCTATTTCATCTCTTTACCACACAATTTTTCTATGGTATCCTTGGAGAAGAAAAGTTTTTATTATAACCATTTTTTTTAACAAAATGGTTCAATGTATTCATTTTAACATTATTTTTCATGAACTATTCAAATTTTCTTAATCCTATGACTACATATATTTTCCCTATATATTCGGTTCATAATAATGTAAGAAAAACCCTGATGTATGTGAGATAAAAATAATTCCAAAGTGTATCTATAGATGTCATCTATAACAAAAGTGAAATAATTGAATACATTTTAAGTAGAAACTATAGAATGTGTATATTGGTCTATATGAAATTACATTAGAGGCTGAGAGGTTGAAATAGGAATACACACTAGTCGTATGTTTGGAGCAATTGTCAATCATATAACTATAAATCGATGATGGGTTGTAAACTCATTAATTTCATAGTATGAAATGTAAATTAACAAAAGTTTTCATTCAAAAAAAGCATTTCACAGTGGTGAAGAATTATATAACAACCCTACTCATTATTACACAATTATACATAATTAATTATATAAAAATTCACTAAAGACAACTCTTAGTATCGATAGGTCTAGTGTCTTGGGAAATTAGGAACATTACATCAGAACTGATGACATAAAATACAATATCATTATTGAAAACATCTTTTACATGACCACATCATTCATGCGTACATATCATCACATGGGATAACCTGAGGATATACATAAGAAAAGGGTGAGTTATGAATCCTAGTAAGAGAGAAAAAAAATAACATGAAAAGTAAAATACATGTCTGATAATACGCATATAATTAGAGCACATGATAAACATTAACATAAAGGAATGATATAGAATAATTATCATATCATGGAAATGTGGAAATAACATTTAACATGATATATGAATGGGCCAAGGCTCCTTGCACATGGAGCATGAGTAAACCCTTGTTGTACTTGAATTCGCATGAGTAAAACATCATTTCACTGGAATATGAATTATTAAACCCACATTTCACATGGCGTATCTTGATACTATTCTTTACCCAAGACATTAGAGCATTGTTAGGGTGCACCATTTATAATCATTTCTTTTAATGCATAAGTGTGCCATATAGATCATACCACATGGATTTATTAAAAATAAAAATTTATTCCACTAATAAAATATGTGTAATATGTAAATTTAGGTACTTAATAAACAATTACATTTATATAATGGTGAATACCCTTGATAGATAAATGGGTATGGTATTCACTTACATAATGATTTTATTATGGGAAATATTGTTGTAACATTAGTAGCATAACATCGTCAAATATAAATTGTAAAATGGGTTGATGAGAGTAAAAGGGATATATAATAAATTATACATGAAATTGAAAATAAGGGGTTCATGTTAAAAAATATCCTAGCATATTTAATGTAATTTAGATTCATAATATAAAATAATTTCGTAAAATAAATTAGAAGTGAGAAATCATGTACCAAATTTCATCTAGGTAACAGGTGTATATGATAGGAATTAAGGAGACCAAAATGGTTCTATAATCATTCCAACATATGAAAGGAAGTATAGGGGAGGTGAATAATCATAACCCCAAGATTTTTATTCGAAAATTAAATGATATAACAGTATAAGGAAACTTGGACACAACTAAGGAAGGAAGAAAAGTGAGAATCCCTTATGAAATTTCGGCATAGTAACATATTCAGTAAGGGTCAAAATGGGGGAGGATAAATAATACCACATTAATATTTAATCTAATTGATATTAGTATAATTATAATAACATTATAACAATTTTAAATATCATTAAATACATTCAAATAAGATTCATTAATTTGAAAGGGGTAGAGGAAAGTGAGGATCCCTTATGTGGAAGTGTGATCCCCAAGGTTTGGGAGAGGCTTGATAGTGGCATCAATGGAGCTTGAGGGGACTTAGAAAGATTATAGAGAGAGTATGGTAGGGGTTGGTCTATTTACAAATGGATCATGTGAAGATGAATGGGATTTTGAATAGGTTTATATACAAAAGGAAAAGGAATTGTTTATTATTTAGGTTTTGGACACTACACAATACATTAATCAGAAGCACAAACCATACCATGGTTTTTCCCATGATTTTGTCCAATGTGGAGGGGAAATTTAATTTTTAGGGTCAATGGAAAAAATTATAAATATATTATTCTTGATTATGTGGATTATATTCACACTCACAAAGAAATATTTCTAAAAAGATAAAATATTTTTGAAGTCGCGGAGTGCCAAATAAGGCAGAATAAAATTAATCAAAAAAATATAAAATCAAATTATATTAAAGGTATAACATATATTGGACAAATATTCATTTTTTATAAATTTATTACCTCACTATTGGGTCATAATGATGTCATGAAACACATTATATATTTAAAAATTATTTATTTTTACTAGAAAAATTTCGATTGTCTCAGAAAATTATGAAACATTCACTGTTAAATATTTTCGACATTGTCACACCATGAACTATGTTTTTATTATATTCTATTATTTATTTGTAATTAAATAATATTTTAGTGGTTCATGATGAGTTCTAAAAAAATTGATCTTAGGTTAAAATGTACATTTTTTTAGTCGATGTCGTTGGCAGCACGAGTGGAGAACATTTTGGAATAACCACGCAGCTCTACACAAGTAACTGTGCATCCTGTCCTTTCTCAGAAACTGAAAGAAAATAATTTTTTAATTAAAATAAACATTAATTGTTCCGTTTAATATTTGTTTCGTTAAATAATTTTATTATCATTAAAATGATAATAGTACCTTGGTTAATTTCATTTTATCATTATGATTATTATTATTATTACTATCCATTTTAATATTATTATTTAAATTGTAATTTTTTAATAATGGAATTGGAAAAAATAATTAAAACCATAATATATACTCTCTCCAAATAAATCCCCCCTTACTATGTGTGTGTGCGACGTGACCCGGACCCCAGCTGCCTCCCCGTCACACCCCATGCCGGCAGTGCCACTATATCATAGAATACCTCTTGATTCCTAGATGTGGTCTCCTTTCCCTTGAAGCATCACCCACCCAGCTCCTAACTTTCAACCAGTGCCTCACCCTCGGCCTCCCCATATAGAGCCACCTTGTTCCGACTGTCGAACCTCCTCTACCTACTAGTGTGCCCAATAACGGCCAAACACCCCCCCAGCCCAACACCCCAGTGTACAGTCAGTGCCACATCCCCCATTGGCTGCACCTATTTATCCTAGTGCGGCAGTAAACCCACATCCCATCCGTCCATAACCCCCTCCCTCCCTTACAGCATGCCCCAACACCCCCTCAGACCCCCTGCTTCCTGACGCCTTTACCCCGCTCCAACCAACTGACACCCCTAGCCACCTACTCCCAAAGGTGTGATCTATGTATCATCTCCTTCCTAGTGGCACAAATTCCCTCCCCATTTTTGGTGACTAGTCTGACCATCTCCCCTTCCGTGCCTATTAATTTTCCATCCAGTGCACCTTCCCCCTTTTCTAGCGAGGCCACTCGGTGCCTCGACCTTCCCCCTTGGCACATGAAACAATTTAAACCCTTTTCTATTTCATTTTAGTCATTAATTTTGGTTTCTAAAACTCTAATTAAGTATTTTAATGTGTTTTTAGTTCTTGATATTTAATATGTGGGTCGTTGGACCTTACCATGTGGTTTTGGATTCGAATTGTTTCATCGTGTTTTGTTTCCGAGGTATGTTTCCCTTTCGACGTAAATTTTTAGTTTTAGACTCATTTTTTCAAAATATTGGAAGCTCCTATGCATTATGAATTTTATTTTTTGATCCTTCAATTAAATATATGGTGTTTAAAATTATATTATATACCATGTTTTATGTTTAATATCATTTTCTTGTTAAAAGTGTACACATTTCTTGTCTAATAAATTGTTTACTAAAAATTCACACATGAAGCATGACATTTTAAGAATGTTTCAAAACATAGAATAATGTTAATGCATGAAATTGATGTTTATACTTTTATTATTATATAATTTTTTTGATAAATATTTAATGCCATGTTCTTTCTTAATATATAATCATATAATTCCAGGTTAGAGTTCATGGGATAAGTGTGATTTAACAAATGGTGGATTTGGATTTATTAATGTGTTGATATCATGAGAAATGTTTTTTTGGATCCCTTCTATAGTTTCCAAATTGGTTTGATATTTATAAGGAATAGTGTTTTTGTTTTCAACGTGTTTTAGTTTGTTTTAACCCCTTTATAAATAGTCCATGTGTGTGTTGGTAAACATGGGTATTTTGAAAAAAAATTGTTTTATATGATTTAAAATTAAAAGGAAAAGTTGTGGATTATAAATATGTTGATGTGAAATGATGAATTATTGACCAGTTGGCATGTTTGTGTAAAATTGTTTCATTTGATTGTGTAAAAGGAATGTTTTTAAAAATGACTAAAAATATTTTGAGTAGAAATATCGTGCTTGAAACCACTTTTGAAAATGTGTTTTCATTTTTATGTAAGACTTTGTTTTTGATTTTTTAAGGTTCTATTTGACCCTTTTGGGAAATTTGTGAAAAAATATTTATTCTGAAAAACCTCGTTGTGTGTTTCTCAGGACTACATATCATGAAATGGGTGTGTGGTCCAAGTTGGGGATTCCCAGGATACATTATTTGTGTTAATTAGTTGGAAATATTTTTAATTGTTCTATTTTAAGGAAGGAGAATGGTTTCAGGGGAGACATGGGGTGAGACCTATTTTGAATTAATACCATTATATATAATGTTATTGGGTGATCGGATGGAATCAGTTGGGTAAACTCCAATATGAACACTTGAGAAATGGGAATTTGGCATATTGAGAGAATATTTTGAGAAGTTTTACCACCCTGGTAGGTTATGGTACATGGCAGTAGTTCATAAAAGGTGGATGTATTGGGTTTATTGCTATGCGATTTTCCCTTGGCCTGCCTGAGAAAGGATGGTTGAGCATTTTATAATTTTCAATTCATCATGTGTGACCTGTCAACGAGGACGAGGTCTCAAGTATTGGTTTCTTCTAAAACATTCTTGATATCCAATGTTCACCAATTTCTTTTTGGATTTTTTTGACTGAAGTAGTGATTATGAAGCATGTATCATTTCCCTTGCTATGTGATTCTTATTATACATTTTTCTGTATTGTTTTTATTTGAAAGTTGTTAGTTGATTTTGACTGGTATTATATAAATCGTTTTCAAATGAATGTGTTTCATCCCCTTTGTATACATATGAAAATGTAGACACCACTTTCCCATTGAAAATGTAATGGACACTAATAAAAAACAATCTATATTTGAAAATGGTTAAGGGAAATGGTTTGTAATTTTTCTATGTAAAATTTTTATGAAAACATAATTTTATAAATTATAGTTCAAACTTGAAATTATGTTTCTATTTTTTCAAAGGTTATGCAATTGGAAAAGAAACCAGGCTAGCCTAATGAGTTTTAATACTCCTACCTATAGTTCCTTTCTTTTTTATGTTTTTTTACAGGTTCTATCATGGGTGTGCTCGCCTTGGGTGCGATCACCTTGGGGGAAGCTTGATCGTTGAGTTAGAGAGTGACCCGTGGTGTTACAAAGAGTTAGTTAGGACGTCATGTATAGTTAGATTTATTTTCTTCAATTCATGTTTAGTTGTTTTTTTGGTTTATTTATTCTGATCTTATCTTTATTATTTCCACTTCTTTTATTTATTTATTTTCAGAGAAATATTTCTCATCTTTTTTGTCAATGCCCTAGTGTTATCGCTAGCCCGGGGGATTAGGAACGCCCCTTGGTCCTACTTTGGATTGGCTCGGGGTACCGGTTCAGGGTTGACCCTAGTTGATTCGTGAAAAAATAATATCATAAGAAGCCAGATCATGGCAGACATCACTTTTTAGAGCACCCTTTGTTATTTTTTAATTTCATGGTAGAAGGAGTAGGATTTTCTAAACTCAAGGGGTAGGTGCGGGAAGAACGTTGTGAGCTCTTGCTCATTCTGATCCTCATGTTTCCATGGGATAGCTGGTTTAAATAGTTTTTGGGATTTTTATGGAATTTTATGTGATTGGGATACGAAAAAGGGATTTGGTTTAATAGTCCTTGTGATCCCTCACAACATAGAAAAGAATGTGGAGATAATGGAATGGTCCTAAAAGGATCTCTGTGTTAGTAACATTCTTGGAATATGGGCACCAACCATATGGCCATGTTATCTACTGACACTAGTTCTATATTTGAGTTATTTTGGGTCTCCCCTGATTTATGAAAGTTGTTTGAATAAAAAAAATTGGATTTGAAAAATGGTTGTTTGAAATGACATGTTTTATTTGGGGATTATTTTAAAAAGAAAATTTATGAATTATTTACTTTCAGAAATTGAAGTTGGATTATTTTTTAAATAGTGTTCTTATGAGTTCTCACATTCATAGTGGTATGTTGGAATATTAACAGATATCTGGTATGGTGTATGGATGCGTGGGGTGTCACAGAAATGTTTAGGTGGGTGAGACTCTAATGAATACCAATTGTTAGGGTTTTACCCACCACTATTGTTTTAAATTAATGATGTTTTCAAAAGTAATGTTTTGATGATATGATAGCTCGTTTTTTATTGTTTGGATCTTGTCACCTATGTGGTGTTTTATTTTGAGGATATTTATTTATTAAGTTGTCCTATATTGATTTCTTGACATTTCATGTCTCATAGTTTCCCCCTTAAAGCTTCTATGAGAGATCATAGTTCGATTGATCAACCTATGAATTTAATGCTTCGATTTTAGAAGATAGATCCACCTCTCTTTTATGGTCTTGGTGACCCTTCTGTAGCGGTGGAGTGGATGCAAGAAAATTGAAATGAAATTTAACATCATTGAGTTGCATGAGTCATTTAATGTTAATTTCACAAACTTCATGCTTGAAGGGTCACCATGGATGTAGTGGAAGCCAGTGTCTCAAAACAAGAACTTTCAAGAGATTACATGGGAGGTTTTCAAGTCTTTGTTTATTTTCCTAGGTTTTCACTGAGGAATAAAGGGTGAGAAAAAGGATGGAGATGTGTTATATGCAGTGGGGTGATAGATCCCTATTGGAATATTTCCATCTCTTTGTGGAGCTATTCCCTTATTATTCTGGGTATGCCGAAGATGACTCCATCAATGCCCAGTGTTTTGTGGAAGGTCTCGGTCTATATCGTTAATAGAATGTGTCAGTATACAATCTAACCTTGTTATCCAATGTGGCACTAATGATTTTCATGTTAAAGATGTGATGGTGGGATTTCTCGAAGTAGTACTCCCTCCTTCAACCCCTAAGAGTAGTGGTGATGATTTAGGATAAGAGATGAGTAAGTGATCAAACGTCGAGTGTGCAGGTCCTGGAATCAAAAGACCTCAGGATCCTTTATCAAACTCTTTGAAGCGAGAGATCATCGTGTGTTTTCAGGGTGGAATGTGGGGTCACAGGAGGCTATCCTGCCCAAGTACCCCTAAGCCATGTCATTCTTGAGGACATTTGGTCACTTACAAAGATTCTATGAGGGTATTTCTAGAATGTGTTAGGGATTAAGTTCTTAGAAGTGATTTGATGTAGGGATTTTGTTTAATTTTTCTTGTGTTTATTTTGTTCCTTTGTAAGGGGTCTATTATCATGACACTTTTACATGTGTTTTTCTTGGTTTTAAAATATATTGTAATGTCTGGGGTCTTTTGATGATCTCTGGGATTCAATAACAGCGCGGTTTTCCTTTTAAAATTATATCATTTCAATTATTTAATCAAAATATGTATGTTTCTTGTTTGTATTAACAGAAACTAAAAGTGAGTTAGGAGATGGATCATTAGTCAGAGATCTAGGAAAAATGCCTCGGACTAAAACTGACACGTAGTCAGGAACCCTTGGAGAATTTTATAGAGTCTGGATAATGTTGCGCCACTATTTTTGTGGTGATGTAGTTTAAGTGTTTTGTTGTTGTTTCTCTATCATTGTAAATTTCACCTTGTTTCAAAGACCTCAATGGACTTATCCCTTGAGCAATTTCATTAATTATTCTTTTTTATGTCGGTTTTTGATTAGTGGAATTTCATGGACCACTCATGTGAATGATTTGTAGCTTTGGATTGTGTCCATCCCAAAGTGGTATGTTGTGAGTTGTTGTCTTCAGTAGTTTCATTGATCCTATCCTTAGGACCTCAATCCCCTCCCATGGGGTTAGTGTTTTTGGTTTTTTCATTGTTTTCAACTTATCTCTTATCCCTTTCGGATAGGAGCGAGTGGTTTAAGTCCCAATTTTTTGTTTATTTTATCTTGATTAATGCACGGTTTGTTATAAGGTGGGTATTTTTTCATTTTGGATACATTTATACTAATTCATTATGGGGGGAGACCCGTCGTGAGTCCCTATGAGATTTCACTTAAGTCAAATATCGGAGTCTAGTTTAATTCATAGGATGGGAAGTCCATTCAGGCCTCCCCTTTGCTGGGGATCTATTTCAGGAAATGAGGTTTAATCCTGTTGGTGGTCGACAAAATGTCTTTGGGTTAACAGGTTGGATTGGGTTTCTGTGTAATCCTTAAGATTTTATGGATCGATTAGATAGTGTTGTAGATTTCTGGGGATGTAAAGCGTTATGGTTGGGATAATTGTCACACCCTGACCAATGCATTTATTATATTTTATGATTTTGTTGACCATATTAATTTTTGTGGGGTTCGTGTTGAGTCCTAGATGAATTTGTTGTAGCATAAGATAAAATGTGCATTTTTTTGAGATGACGTAGTTGGGAGCACGAGTGGACTGCATTTTTGAAGCCCCACGTGGCTCTGCTGAGGTAACTGTGCATCCCGTCCATTCTCAAAAAATGAAATTGCATAATTCTTATAATTAAATCAAAAATTAATTGCATCGTTGAAATTCGTTATTGGTAAAAATTAAATTATTATTAAAATTATATGAATACATTTTTTATCATTATGATTATTTTTTAGTTTTATAATATTTGTGTTTTCTATATTATTATTATTATTATTATATAAAAGGTATTCTATTAATATGAGAAATGAAAAATAATAATAATTGAAACACTAATGTCTACTATCTCCAATTAGCACCCCATGGTGTGTGTGTGTGTCGTGAACCAGTACCCAGCCTCCTCCCAATCCTGCTCCCCAATGGTAGTGCCCATCCATCCCAATTTTCTTCATGATTCATGGGCATAGACTCCATTTACCTTGTAGCGTGAACCAGCTGGCTCCTCCCTTGAATCCATCACCTCACCATCTGCCTCCCCCGGTAGCGCTTCCCTGCTCCCACCCACGAACCTCCTCTCCCTGTCGATGTGCCCAACACTCTCCAGACACCCCTCGACCCTCCTGATCAACATGCACCTTGTCCAAATCCCCCTCAAGATTCTCTTGTTTCTCATATTGTGGAAGGCCCCTGCCCAACATTACTGTCCAACCGATACCCTCGGCTTACCTTACAGCACTACCCAACACCCCCTCAGACACCCTTCTTCACGACGCCTCGTCCCCCGCTCAAGACGACTGACCCCTAAGCCTCTTTGTCCCAGAAGCACGACCCATGTCTCCCCTTCTGCTCTACAGTGCAGCCACCCTTCCCCTTTCTGGAGACTTGTCTGACAAGGTCGCCTTCCATGCTAGCAAATTGTCATCCGACGCTCCTACCCCCTCTTCCTATCAGTCCAGCCGACACTGTGACCTTCTTGTTTGGCATGCACTTCCGTTGTAACCCTTCGCTGGTGCATTTTCTTCCCACATTTTGGTTTTCCATAATCTAATTAATAATATTAGTGAGTTGGGTGTCCTTGATATTTAATATGGTGGGCGTTGGATCTTACCACATGCTTTTGGACGTACGTTGTTTTATTTCTCCTAGGTTCTGAGGAAGGTTTTCCCCTACACAAACATTATGAGTATTAGACTCATCATTTCACGATATTTTCACCACCTATGAATTCTGAATTTTATTGTTCGATCCCATGAATAATTATATGGTGTGTTAAATTATCTTATTAACCATTTTTTGTGTAGAATTGCATTGTCTTGTAAAAATTGTACACATTTCTTCTCAAATAAATTTTTCATTGAAAGTTCTGTCTTGAATCATTATATTATAAATATGGTTCATATACTAGAATAATGATAAGGCATGAAGTTGATGTTTTTTTTTTATTAAATAGAAATATTTTTTATTAATATTTAACGCCTTGTTCTTTCTTTTGTGTATATATATAATCCTCAGTTAGCTTGTATGGGTTATGTGTGATTTATCAAAAGGTGGATTTGGATTTATTTATGTGTTGGCATCATGTAAAAAGTGGTTTTTTGCGATTCCGTATATTTTTTCCAAAATTTTTTGTCATTTATAAAGAAATGTGTTTCAGTTTTCATGATTTTTTAGTTTGTTATCACCCATTTATAAATAGTGCATGTGTGTGTGGGTACACATGGATTGTGTGAAAAAGTTATAAATGAATTAAAATAAAAAAGTATAGTTGTTGTTTATAAATATTTTTGACATGAAATTTTGAATTGTGGCCCTGTTAATAGAGACTCATGCCTTTTACAATAAACATTTCATGATTTTAAGCATAATTAATCATCAGAGTACAAGCCAAGGATCATTAAGTCTACTGTCTTGGACAACTAGGTACATATAACATAAAACATGGGGAAACATCTTTATTTAATCACCATAAAGAGCTTGTAACATTATTATAGACCTTATATCTGCAAAGGGTACCCTGGGGAACACATGAACAAAAGGGATGAGCTAAATAGCCCAGTAAGAGAATGAACAGAAGGATACATCTCAAGAACATGAGTTATGAGGAATGACATAATGATATCCAATGCATGAAACTTGAAAAAACATTTAATATAAGCATCATATCATATAAAAATGGAATAATATAAATGTGGTAAAATCATTAAACATTTATTTAGTATGGTTCAAGGCTAACTGCCAGTACCGTTTCCAATTTCAGTACGGGTCAAGACTAATCGCCAATCCTGTTTCACATCGCATCTCATGAGACTTTTCCTTACCCAATGCATTGGAGCGCAATCTGGGCACACCCATACCAACATTTTCATGTATATTAATTCCACATAAATATTCTTACAACATAAATATTCTTTCCACATGTGTAATCATACATAATAAATTGTTCATAAACATAAGTTTACCCATCGAGAGAATTGGGTACCACAATCATGACATAAAGCATAACCAATGAGTGTATAATTAAGGTGTCCCAGAAAGAAAGGGATTAGAACATACATGGAATTTCATAAGGTAATTTAGTCCTAAAACTTGGTAGTTGGTAACAAATAGAAGTTACATCACATAAGAAACATATTTGAGAGACATCAGCATTAAAACATTTTTGTGCATTTTTAAGGAAAATACTATAGAGATTTTAAAATATTAAAGAAGAAATTATATTATATCAAACCATAATTGAACCAATAAGGTTTTCATAATAAAAATACTGAATTTATAAATATAATTTTGTCTTAAAACATAAGATATAGTGCACTAGAAATTGGGTAAAAGTTCGGGAAGTTTATATAAAACAAGTGTTTTTATTGGGGATTATCGAGGAGAGATTCACTTAAAAACATGTATATCCCTAAAAAAGTGTGATATATGGATCATAAAACATGTTTTTGGAGCATATAAACATAATGATGATGTTCTAGATAAAAATATAATTCAACTATATTTTGGTAAAAAGAATGATAGAGCAACCCGGAGCAATAAAGGAAGTTCGAGTAGAATCCATTATGGTTTATCGGCATGGTATCAAGTGTAACTTAGAGAACTTGATGAGAGAGATAATGGGGTTTCTCACCACTTATAAAAAATTAGCGAAGTATGGGGAAGGTTTATAAACATACCCCATAACATGTTATTACACAAAAAGGCATTACATAGAGAATAATCTTTG
Organism: Viscum album; assembly: GCA_963277665.1. Taxonomy (NCBI): domain Eukaryota; kingdom Viridiplantae; phylum Streptophyta; class Magnoliopsida; order Santalales; family Viscaceae; genus Viscum; species Viscum album. Next base: position 1,015,592,121 of record OY728140.1, on the reverse strand, counting down.
TTTAGAGTGAAAATGGGAGGATCCATTACCTTAAATCTGTCAGTGTTCTCCACTTGTTATTAACGACATTAATAAAAAAATTAATCTTATTAATTAATAAGTCAGGAACCCCTTCTATATTCATTTTATTTATTATAACCATTTTTAGTTCGTTCAAATCCTTTTTTTATTGGATACAATGTTCAATTTCATTGTTTGTGCTCGTTTGGTTACTTGGCTCTAAAAGATCGGTTCACTTATATTCAAGTTTTGATTATAAGAAAGATGAAAGTGGTTGTCCTGAATTGTAGTCATATTAATTAGTTAATATCAAGGAGAATAAAAGGTTTTAATTTTAATTAGGATACTTATAGTGAAGTCGAATTATTATATATATAACCATAGTGATAACTGTTTTTTTAATTGATGGATTTGATTACAAAGAATGTGTTTTGATTTATAACATAATTCCATTTGTACCAAAGGATTACAAAACCAAAAATAGGATATATTAAATATATAACAATTTGGTTCAACCATAACATAAATGGATTCATGACCATAATTGGAGATAAAAATAGAAATTGATAAACTGTTGTCCTTGAATGTGCTATATTAGCACATCTCAAATGGTGCTTTCATTTCCTTCAAGTAAAAGGGTGGGGAAAAGAGAGAAGATAATTAAATATACAACTTGGAAGAAGAAATTATAGTACATGTATTTCACTGGATTTATCATACTATTATGTTCAAGGGAGGTGTGGAAATAAATAAAAAGAAAAGATATTAAATTAGAAGAAGAAATAGGGAAGAGGAATTTACCTCTTGGGACTTCCTCCTTTGAGAACCTCTTAATGAAAGAGGTTTTGGTATTTTGAGGAGACTAAGATATTTTAGAGGTGGGGGAGGGCCTTGGGGAGAGATTTGGGCAGAATAATGGAAATGCACAATGATTGAGAGGAGTGGAGAGAAGAGGGAGTGAAGGGAGGTTTTTTATAGTGGATGAGAGGAGGGATTTCTTAATAATATAATCATTAATTTATTATTTCATCCCAAGATAAGGAATAGTATGTATTCCATTACCATGGATAGCAATTTTATCATTTTATCATGAACCATGTGGGCTTAAATCATCATATCATCATAAATGACTCAATTATTCCACTATTTAGCATTTATTCTAAATTATCGGATTCTACTATTCATGAAAAATTCGAATATTTCAGAAAAATCCCGAAAATTAACCATAACCATTTTTCAACATGTAGAATCAAAAAATGATTTCCATTTTTCAAAAATGTTTTTCTATATATGATTCTTATAATATTTAATTCAAATAATAATTTATTATCAAAACCAATTTTAAAATATTCATTAACTTATTCTAAAAATATAGGTATGTCGATCTTTCAACTTGAATATTATTTTTATACCACTATAGGTGAGGTTACTATTAATTAGGGTATATCACTATTCATAAAGTTCTGTTAGAATTCATTAGGGTAGGTTACTATTCACCAAAAAATAAGTTTTTCTTTATTGGACACCAAATATCTTACTTATTACAACCATGTATGCCGGATTTTCAACATTCCAAACACAAAATTGAAAAACATATTTTTAATGGTCACATAGAACATAGTAGTTCATTTTGTTGTGTTTTCATGTTATTTTATGACATAATTATAGCAAGGGAATTTCCATTGAAAATCATTGGGTCGTTACATTCTTCCCCCCTTATGAAATTTCGCCCTCGAAATTTCGTTTTACATTATAAGACAAAAATAGGTGTCGGTACTTTTCCATGATTTCTTCCTCCAATTCCCATGTTGGCTCTTCGTACATAAGGTTTCTTTATAGTTCCTTAACCATGTGAGTTGTCTTGTTGCATATAACTTTTTCCCTACGATGCAAGATCTTCACTGGTTGCTCCTCATAAGGGAGATCATCCTCCAACTGTACCAGCTTTGAAGAGAGTACATGTTATGGGTTTGGTATGTACTTCTATAAGAGGGATACATGAAAGACATCATGTACTTTCAACATGGTTGGTGGAAGTACCAGTCGATAGGCCACTCCTCCAATTCGATCATGGATCTCGAAGGGGCCGATGAACCTGGGACTTAACATCCCATTCTTCCCAAACCTCATGACTTTCATCCATGGTGATATATTTAAAAATATTATGTCTCCAACTTTAAACTCAAGGTCTCGTCGACGATTATCTGCATAACTCTTCTGTCAGCTTTAGGCTTCCTTGATATAATACTCAATGGTTTTCACCTTCTCCACCATTTCTTTGACCATTTTAGGTCCTAGAATCTTACGCTCACCGACTTCATCACAACATGTCGGTGTTCTGCACCTTTTCCCATAAATTCATTCATATGGTGTCATTAGGATACTCGAGTGGAAACTATTTTAGAAAGAGAATTCAACCAGGGGAATATGTTGGTCCCATCATCCTTTTGAATTACATTGAGCATTCTATCAACATGTCTTCCAATATCTGAATATATCTCTCAGATTTTCCATTAGTTTGAGTATGATAGGGCGTATTGATGTTCAGATCAATGTTCAAAGCATTATGGAGACATTTCTAGAACATCGAGGAGAATCACAGATCAAGATCAGATACAATAGAAAGTGGTACTCAATGGAGCCTTAGAACTTCATTGATGTAAATCCATGAACGTTGATCCAATTATAAGTCCTCTTGAACCATGATAAAGTGAGTTGTCTTTGTAAGATGATCCACAATGACCCATATAGCATTGATTTATCTAGATGTCTTTGGAAGTCATGTGACGAAGTCCATGGTAATGTTCTCCCACTTTCATGATGGTATGGGTAGTGGTTACATCATCCCCTTGTACTTTTTTCTCTCGGACTTCACTTGCTGAAATACAAGGCACATTGATGTATATTATGCAATCTCCATTTTCATATTGTCCCACCAATAGTTTTCATGGAGATCTCGATACATCTTTATACTCCTTGGGTGGATAGAGAAGGTTGAGCGGTGTGCATCATTCAACAGATCCTTCTTTTTATCTGTATTAGATGGTACACATTATCATGTATTATATCTTACAACTCCTTCCAAATAAATTTTGAAATCATAGGATTTCCCATTTTTGACATCTTCCACCCTTTTCAGAATTTCCACATTATTTCTTTGAGCATCCTTTATGTTCACCATGAGAGATGGTTGAGAAATCATTTGAGAAATAATTAATTATGATACCCCCTTAATTATTCCCATGTACATCTTGTGAACATCAACGATGATCATATCCTTTTCAAATCTCATCATTGACAAACATGCCAGATCCTTTCTACTTAGAGCATCTGCCACCTAGTTTTCATTACCGGGGTGGTAGTGGATTGAGCAGTCACAATCCTTGATGAGAACTATCCATATTCTCTGGAGCATATTATGCTCTTTCTATGTGAATATATATTTGAGACTCTTGTGGTCAGTATATATCTAACATTTTTCCTCATAGGGACAATGCCTCCAGATTTTCAACGCAATGATCCAAGACGCCAACTCTAGATCATGCATGGTATAGTTTTTTTAATGTATTTTATACTTCCTTGAGGGATAGGCTATCACTTTATCATTTTGAATTAGCACATAGCCTAATATTTTCTTTGAAGAATCACTATACACCACAAAAAGTTCTCAACTTGAATAAATTGTGACTATCGGCGCTGTGATAAGTCTATTTTTCAACTCCTCAAAATAGTCATCACATTCCTGTGTCCAGAAGAACTTTACTCTGTTTGATGTCTACTTCGTCATTGGGTTTGAAAATTCTAAAAATTTCTTCAAGAATCATCGATAATACCCATCTAGACCAAAAAAGCTGCAGATCTCCATTATAGATGTTTGTCTCGACCACTCTTCAATTTACTTCTTCTTGGAAGGGTCTATAGATATCCATTTACTGGTAATAACATTTCCTAATAATGTTACTTCCTTCATCTAGAACTCAAATTTTCTGTACTTTGAATTCAAATTCTCCCTTCACAAAGTCTTTAACATAGCTTCCAAATGCTCCTCATATTCCTCCTTGCTCTTGGAGTATATCAGAATATCCTCAATAAATACCACCACAAATTTGTCGAGTTAATGTCTGAAGAATATAATCATTAATTACATGGAAATTTCCGGAGCATTAGTGAGTCTGAAGGGAATCACTATGAACTCATAGTGTCTATACCTCGTTCAAAAGGCAGACCTGGGAATATCTTCCTTCCACACCCTTAGTTGTTGATATCCCGACCGAAGCTCCACCATAGTGAAATAACTGGCCCCACAAAGCTGATCGAACATGTCATTTATCCATGGAAGGGGATACTTGTTATTTATAGTGATTTTATTGAGCACATGATAATCTATACAGAGGTAAATTGATCCATCATTCTTCTTGATGAAGAGGACTGGAGAACCCCACGGTGAAGCACTCGGGCGTATAAAACCCTTCTCCACATTCTCCTGTAACTGCTTCTTCAACTCTTATAGTCTACGGTGGCCATTCTGTAATGTGTCTTTGATATTATAAGAGATCCAGGGATATGTTCAATTGGGAAATCAACCTCTCTGTCAGGAGGAATACATCAGTGTAATACCTCATGATGGGCATGTCTTCAAGAATGATTATATCCCTTATCCCAACCATTTGTGCTTGATATGCTTGCTCACAAGAAAGCAATATCCAAACATGAGACGAAGATTCTAAAGGAGGTCATCTTTTTCCATACACTTGTATAGATTCGAAGAATACTTCGGGATGTGAAAATTGATCTCACTTTCTTGAAAATTGAGGTTGGACTTGTACAAAGATAACCAATCCATGTCCAAGATAGCGTCGAACTCCACTAAAGGAAGTATGACATGATCTGCTGGGTGGTTCAGTCCATAAACATGAACCGAGGAGGAGTTATAAACAATGGATGCAATAATTTCCACATTCACTGTTCTCACATATAAATTTTCATCCAAATTTTGAGGTGGTGTTTGAATAGTTCTACTAAACATTCAATGTATGAAAGAATGCGTAGAACCAGAATCAAATAGTACATTCAACATTATTGAATGAATAACAACCATACATGACACCACATCATTTTCTGGCTCCACTTCAGTAGTAGTGATAGTATAAGCACTTCCTTGTTTCCTTGGAGGATTTTGTTGATTGCCTCCAACAACCCTCGGCTTAGGGAAATTGTTCAAATAATTCCCAAGCTCCATTCAGTTATAACACTGCACTATAGGCTGAGTGTCGATCTGAACCTTCCTTTATTCTTCAACAATAACATGACTTTTCATATCCCTTCACCAGTTCATGGCCAGATGACCAAACTTTCTTCATTTGAAGAAACTATTGGTTCCCTTGAGACAGTCACCAAGAATCTTATTCCAAAAATTTTTGAAAAGGGGAAAGTGGGGCTTCTTTCCATAATGGGATTTGTTTTATGAACCACCAATGTTGTTCTCCATTTTCCACTTCATGTCACTAGGCCTATGAGACCACTGAGAGTCTCCAATCTCCATTTCATCCTTGAGGGCACAATAGAAAAATATCCTCATAGATGTCAATGTCTTGAATCACCAACACTTTTTGTAGACTAGGCTTTAGTCCACTAAATAAGTGATCCACCTTTCTTTTGGTTTTCACGACAAAGCTAGAGGTGTACCTTGCAAGCCTTGTAAAGATCGCTTCATAAGCTTTAATGGACTCATCTTCCTTCTGCTGGAGTCCATGGAACTCTCTTTCCATCATGAGATGGAGGGTTCGAGGAAAATATTTGTTGAAAAACATCATCTTGAATTCCTCCCATTCTATGTAATCAATTTCCTCTAGGGACATTGTATTCTTGATCAGTGTCCACTACTGATCAGCTTCCCCATCAAAATGATTGACTGCCAGTACAACTTTCTCATCTTCCGAGCACTGGAGGACAGAGAAAGTTTTATAAATGGAGTTAATTCATTGTTCTGAGAGGAGGGTATCAGATTACCCACTAAACATGGGAGGCCTTTTCTACATGAAGGATTCTACGAAAACTTGATCTTTCTTTGGAGGAGGAGGGACTTCCACCGGATTCAAGTTATTATTCACAACTCGAGCTAGCTGAGCATGTACTGCCATGCAGTTTTGAGAACCATCTTCTGTCACATCAGGAATATCATTAGTTAAATCATCACATTTCATATCACATTGGTTGTTAGAACTTGTTCTTCTATTTCCTTCCATTAACTAAGAAAAATAACGTATAATTATGGGTCTTGAATACATAGCTATTGAGCATAAAAAGGAGAAATTGAACATAAAAATATAAACATACAAGGAAGAATTAAATCCTAACATGTGTTTCCTTAGGTTTATATCCACGTTATCCTCGATCTATTTCTTAACTTATATTCTTATGGGATTTGTTTTTTCCCTTAATAATGGTTTTTACTAAGCTCTTGAATCTATAGAATCATATCCCCCAGGAGTGTCGTATACAAGAGTGTTGCATGGCCCGTTATCATACACCAGTTCACATTCGAGTCTAGCTCAAAGTGTGGTTTTGGGGATTAAACCTAGATACATTTGTGCCAGATCCACCTCTCCCTACTCATAGCCAGAAAATGATTTATTTTATTGATAAACCACATAATCTAAACTCACCAAAATTTAGGATTGTTTCTTATACTTAGTCTCATCCTTATGGTTCCTACTAAGGTGCTCGATTCTTAATCTCCAAAAATAACTAGAACATACTATGATACCAACTATAGCGACCCAAGCCTTTTACAGAAAACATTTCTTGATTTTAACCATAATTAATCATCTGAGTAGAAGCCAATGATCGTTATGTCTTTTGTCTTGGAAGACTAGGTACATATAACATAAAACATGGGGAAAATTATTTATTTAATCTCCATAAAGAGATTCTAAATTACTTTGAGCCCGTACATATGCATATGGTACCCTGGGGAACACATAAATAAAAGCGATGAGCTAAAAACCCTAGTAAGGGATTGAACATAAGGATGCATCTCAATCACACGAGTTAAGAGGCATGACATAATGATATACAAAGCATGAACATTATAAAAACATTTTATATAAGAAAGAGGTCATATAAACATGGAATCATATAAATGTGGCTGAATCATAAAACATTTCTTTAGTATGGGTCCAGGCTAACAGCCAATCCCGTTTCCCATTTCAGTACGGGTCAAGTCTAACCAGCAATCCCGTTTCACATCGCATCTCATGAGACTTATCCTTACACAATGCATTGGAGCACTATCTGGGCACACCCATCTCAACGTTTTCATGAATATTCTATCAACATAAATATTTTTACCACATAAATCATTTTTCCAAATGATTAATCATACATAATAAATTGTTAATAAACATAAGGTTACACATGGAGAGAATTGGGTACCACAATCATGACATAATGCATAACCAATGTGTGTATCATGAATGTTTTCTTGAAAGAAATGGATTAGAACACACATGGAAATTAATATGTTAATTTAGGAATAAACATTGTAGGTGGTAAAATATAGATGTGACATCACAAAAGAAATTTATCTGAGAGACATCAGCATCAAAACATTTTTGTGCAGTTTTAAGGAAAATACTATAGAGGTTTTAAAATAGTAAAGAAGGCAATATTTTATATCAAACCTGGATTGAATAAATAAGGTTTTTATAATAAAAATACTGAATTTAAAAACACAATGGGGCCATAAAAAAGAACATAGAGTGCACTTGAAAAAGGGTAAAAGTTTGGGAAGTTCCTTTAAAATAAGTGTGCTTATTGGGAAGTAACGAGGAGAGATTCATTTAAAAGCATGAATATCCCTGATAAAGAATGAGAGATGGATCTAATAACATGATTATGGAGCATATAAACATAATTTTTATGTTCTAAATATAAATAAAAGACAAATAAATTTTGGTAAAAAGAATAATTGAGGAACCTGAAGAAATAAAGAATGTTCGTGTGGAATCCATTATGGTTTATCGGCATGGTATCAGGTGTAACTAAGAGATCCTGATGAGAGTGATAAGGGGTTTATAACCACATTTAAAACATTAGGAAAGTATGGGGAGGGTTTAGAAACATACCCCATCACGTGGTATTACACAAAAAGGCATAGTATATAGAACAATCTTGATTAGGAGTGAAAAGAGCAGGATCCCTTACCTTAAATCCGTTGGTGTTCTCCACTTGAAATTAATGACCTTAATTAAAAAATTAGGATTTTTAATTAATAATTACATAACCAGTTATATATTAAATTTATTTATTATAACTCTTTTCAGTTCATTCTATGCCTTTTAGATTATTTACAAGGTTCAATTTCATTGTTCGGGCTCGTTTGTTTACATGGATCTAAAACATCGGTTCACTTATATTAATGTTTGGATTATAAATAATATGAATGTGGTTTTCTAGAAATGTCATTATAATAATTAGTTAATATCCATGAGATTACATGGTTCTAAATTTAATTATGTTACTTATAGTGAAGTCTAATTATTATATATATATAAGCATAGTGATAACAGTTTTTTGTAATCGACGGATTTGATTACAACGAATGTATATTTCTTTATAACATAATTTCATTTGTAATAAATGATTACAAAACAAAAAATAGGATATATTAAATATATAAAAATATGGTTCAACCATGACACAAATTGTTTCATTACCAGAATTAAATATAAAAATTGAAAATGATAAACTGTTGTCCTTGAATGTGCTAAATTAGAACATCTCAAACAGTGCTTTCATTTCATTCAAATAAAAGTGTGGGGAAAGAAGAGGAGATAATGAAATATAACACTAACATGAAGACATTCCAGTACATTTATGTTACTTGATTTATCATACTATTATGGTGATGGGGGTGTGGAAAGAAATAAAAAGATAAGAACTTAAAATAAAAGAACAAATTGGGAAGAGGAATTTACCTATTGAGCCTTCTTCCTTTGAGAACCTCTTAAGGGGGGGTTGGTATTTTGAGGAGGATGAGAGCTTTTGGACTTGGGGGAGGACCTTGGGGAGAGATTTGGGTAGGATAATGGAAAGGGGCAAGGCTTGAGATATGTGGAGATAATGGGGAGTGAAGAGGGGATTTTTAGTAGAGGATGGAAGGGATTTCATAATATTATAATCATTAATTTATAATTTCTTACCAAGAAAAGGAATAGTAAGTATTCCATGACCATGAATAGTGATTTTATCATGTAATCGCGAAACAAGTGGGATTAAATAAGAATAAAATCATTGACGACTCAATTAATCCATTATTTAGCATTTATGGTGAATTAATGGATTCTACTATTCATAAAAAATTCATGTATTTCAGAAAAATCACAAAAATTCTCCCTAACCATTATTTGATGTGTAGAATCCAAAAATGATGTAAAATTTTCAAAAATATTTTTCTAAATATGATTATTTTAATATTTAATTAAAATGATAATTTATTATCAAAACCAGTTTTAAAACATTCATTAACGTATTCTAAAAATATAGGTATATCGTACTTCCAACTGGAATATTTTTTTATAACACCATAAGTGAGGTTACTATTCATTAGGTTATATAACTATTTATAAGGGTATGTTACAATTCATTAGAGTAGCTTACTATTCACCAAAAATCATGTTTTCCTTATCAGACTCCAAATAACTTACTGTTTACAACTGTGTATGCTGGATTATCGAAATTCCAAACACATATGAGAAAAACTTATTTTTAAAGGTAACTTTGCAGATAGTAGTTCATTATGTTGTGTTTTAATGTGATTTTATGAAATACTTATGAGATGATATTTTTCATTGAAAAATATTGGGTCGTTACACTATTGGCATGTTATTGTAAAGCGAGTTTTTTTGAATGTGTGAAAGGCAAATTTTGAAAAATGATTATAAATTTTTTGACTAAAAAGAGTCTGCTTCACACCGATTTTGAAAACGTGATTTCCTTTTTAGGAAAGGATTTTTTTATTCTTTAAATTACCTTATAGACATTTTGTGTAATTTATGAAAAATATTTATAATGAAAACCCTTGTTGGGTGTTTCTCATGCCTCAATTGCATGAAATGTGTGGGAGGTCCTTGTTGGGGATTCTATGGATCAACTATTTGGGTTATTCTATTGGAACTATTTTTAATTGTTATATTTTATGGTATTGTAATATTCCTTGGGGAGACTATAGGTTAGACATGTTGCACATTATTACTATTATATATACTGTGATTGGGTGATCACCTGGCATCGGGTGGCTCGCCCCCTTTATAAATATTTGAGACATGGAACTATGTCCTATTGAGAGAATATTCTGAGAAGGATTGCTGCATTGGTAGTTTATTCTATTGAACAGTGTCCAATATTAGGTGGATTTATTGGGTTTATTTCTATGGGATTTTCCGTCGGCCTTCCAATGAATGGATGGTCGAGCTTTTGAGGATTTTGATTTCATTGTGTGTGACATGTCAATGAGGATGAGTTCTCATGTATTGGTGTCTTTTAGATTGATCTTGATCTCCTAGGTTCAACCTTGTTTTTTTGGATTTTTTTTCATGTAGTAGTGATTATAATGCTTCTATGTACACCAACATTACCCTAACGGTGTGATTCCTATTATTTATTTTTGTGTATTTTTTTCTTGGAATGTGGTGAAGTTTTTTTATTAGGTTTGTAGAAATGGTTTTCAAATGAATGTGTATTATCCTCTCTATATAAATACGTAAATGTAGAAACTTCTTTCCGATTGAAATTTTCATTAACACTAATGATAAGATTATAGATTGGAAAATGGTTAAGGTAAATGGTTGTTACATTTATTTTATGTTAAATATTTAAGAAAACGTTCTTCTGTAAATTGTATTTCAAACATGAAATCTTGTTTCTTTTATTTTAAATGTAGTGCATTGGCAATTGATATTGGGCCAACCTATTGAGTTTTAATACTCACACCTAAAGTTATTTTTTGTTTTTAGTTCTTTTGCAGGTTCCATATTGGGTTCACTTTCTATGGGAGACGCTTGATCAATGAGTTTTAGAGTGACCAGCAGGGTCACACAGTGTTAGATCAGACGACGAGTTTGGTTAGTTTTATCTTAATTTGTTGATTTTATGTAATTCGTACAATTTATTTATTCTATTATGAACATTATTATTTACCATATATATATTTATTTTTATTGGGTGAAATCACTCCCATCGTCTCTATCGATGCCCTGGAACATGTCTCTAGCATGGGGTCATCGGTAACGCCTCTCTAGCCTTATTGCAGATGGGCTCGAGTGCCCGGTTCAGGGTTGACCCAGGTTGGTTTATGACAGAGTTCCTAAATCCAAAAATCTTATTCATTATATCTAAATATTTTTTCAAATATGTGAATATTTACTTTTAAAATAAAAATAGACAATTATCAAAAATTCATTTTCTTTTAAAAAAAATCTTTCAAACCTTAATAAAAAATAATAAATTTATTCATAAAAAATTACACGATCAATTATAATTAATAAATTTTAATTTTTAAATAATATTTTATTAAAATTTTTTTTAATTAAAAATACATTAATTCATCAAAATATATTTATTAATTGAATATTAACTAATAATACGATTTGCGCTTGAGAAACCATTTACAATGTAACAACAAGAAATTGAATGTATACTGTTTATAAAAAATTAATGAACATAATCAATTTTCTAGTGTCTTGTAACATAATCCCTTATAACACCCACATAAGGCCTTTAGGTAAGGTGTGTGATAGTGAGATACTCTTGGAGAGGCATAGATAACATTGCTCAGGAGGTAATCTCTATTTACATCACCTTCTCCCCAAGGTGATTCTATTTAAGCATAACATATTTATGCTCATCTTGGGAAGGTCCAAGAAAAAAAAAATAATGTCACTGCCTCTTTTCTGACCTCCATCAAATTTTCTTTACATAGAGCAATTCTTCAATATGAGGCCATAGCTATGGTTTTTTGACTATATTGAATTTGTAAATTCCTTATATTTATACTAATCATGTTATCACTGTTGAAAATTCATATTAGAAATCGTTAAAACTTTATAAAGGTATTTAAAAATCTAAAAACACATAACCAAGGTAGTGAATATATTTATTAAAACCATTTTAAATAATAAGACTGTTAAATAGATTAAGAATAATTTGCATGAATAATATTTTGGGTCCTTAAAATTTTCCAAACATAAGAAATTTTTCTCTTGAAATTTTATTTTTCCACACTAAAACAAATGTGTGTAACTCTACCACATCACTTCCTCCAGTTCTAGCATTGCATCTTCAAACAAGTGGTTTCTCCACAACACTTAAATGAGGTGCATTTTCATATTTCCTAGAACTTTTTTCTATATGATCTGTAATATTCATTGACTTCTCTTCATAGCAGATCTCATTCTCTAATGGTATGGCCTCAAGAATGAGTACGTGTGATGGGTCAGGTAATTACTTCTCAAGTGTGATACGTGGAATACATCATGTAATTGAGACAGGTTTGGTGGGATTTCGTGTCGATATGCCCACACTCCAATGTGATCAGGGATCTCAAAAGGGTTGATGTACCACTGACTAATCTTTATCTTCTTCCCAAATGTCATAACACTCTTCAATTTTGATATGCAAGGGAATACCATGTCTCGGCATCAAACTCTAGGTATTATTGACAATTATATACATAGATATTATTTCAACTCTGAAAATCTTTAATGTGCACCTATATGGTCTTAAACTTCTCAACCTTTTCATGGGCCAATTCTAGATGTAGAAGTTCTCACTCCCAATCTTCATCCCAACATGTTTGTGTTCTACTCCTCTTCACATAAATGGATTCATAAGGAGCTAGTTGGATACTTGTGTGGAAACTGTTATTATAAGAGAACTCAACCTAAGGAAGATGTTGATCCCATCCTTCATTGAAGTGTATTTGTCATTCTCTGAACATTTCATCATGTGTTTAGATATTTTTCTCATATTGGTCATCAGTTGGAGGAAAATAAGCTGAACTAAAGTTCCTCTTAGTATTCATAGCATGTTGGAGTCTCTTCCAGAACGTATAGGTGAATCTTGGAACACTATCAGATAAAATATATATTGGCACTTTGTGAAGACTTACCACGTCTCAGATGTATATATACTCTCGTTGATCCAATGATAAATACTCTTGAATTTCAATGAAGTTTTCAGTCTATGTATGTTGATCCGAAACAACAGAGATATCATTGTTTCCATTGGATGTCATCAGATGTTCTGTGAAAAATTCCATGGTAATGTTTTCACATTTCCACCTTGGTATGGGAAATGGTTTCATCATCCCCTTATACATCATTCTCTTAGCCTTCACTTTCTGACATACAAGGAACATTTATGTATACACAACGATCACACTTTCCATGTTATCCCGCCAATAATTCTATTGGAGATCACAATACATCTTTGGGTTTCCTTGGTGAATGTATAAATTCTAACTATGTGCATCATCCAAAAGATCATTCATTAACTCCATATTTTATAGAAAACATAGCCTTGTCCCAAATATCACATTTCCATTTTGATTAACATTGAACAGTGAGTATTTCATTTTTCTCATAGTTTCCACTTTCTTCTGAATTCCCACATCTTTATTTTGAGCATCCTGTAAACTCTACAAAATATAATTCTGAAAATAATTATTGAGACGAATGATGATGCTCCATTATTCATGAGTCCAATATTAACCTTCATCAAATCATAGAATATTGGATACTTTTCAATTATCATCATTTATAGAATCACTCGGTCCTTTCTTCTTGGAGAATCCACCACATCGTTTGCATTCCCAGGGTGTTAATGGATTGAGAAGTCATAGACTTTGACTATCTCTAACCATCTTCATTGTCGCATATTCATCTCTTTCATTGGGAATATATACTTGGGGTTCTGTGATCTGTTTATATTTCACACTTCTCTCCAAACAGGTAATGTTACCAAATATTTAAAGCGAATATTAATGCATACAACTCTAGATCATGTACTGGATAGTTTTTCTAATGAAATTTTAATTTATTTGAAGCATAGCCAATGTATTTTTCATTATTCATCAACACACATCCCATGACCTTCTTTGAAGAATCACTAAATATGATGAAAAGTTCTCCATTTTCGGGTAGTGTGATCACGAGAATAGTGATAAGACTGTTATTCCACTCCTTGATGCTCTATTTTCATTCATCACTCTAAGAAAACATGTCTCCCTTCAGATTTATCATGGTAAGTGGGTTTGAAAATAATGATAAGTTTCTAAAAAATTAGTGATTGTATCCAATTAACCCCAGTATGGTATGGTTATAAATTACAGATGTTGACCTCGGCCATTCCTCAATTTCATTTATCATGGAGGGATCCATTGATATCTGATTTCTTGTGGTGATATGCTCAAAGAATGAGACTTCCTTTAACCAAAACTCACACTTTTTATACTTTTCATTGTGATTTTTATTTCACATGGTCTCTAGTATAGTTCTTAGATGCTCTTTGTGCACCTCCATGGTTTTGGAGAACATTACAATATCATCTATAATGACTACCAAAAATATAACGAGGAAATATGTAAAGACTTTATTTGTCATGTCCATAGAGATTTCTAGAGAATTAGTGAGATAAAATTGCATTTCTATGAATTCATAGTGCATGTACCTCATACGAAATGCAGTATTGGGGATATCCTCCTTCTTCACACTTACTTGGAAAAATATCAACTGTAGATCCACCTTGGTGAAGTATTTTGATTTATGTAGTTGATTGACCAAGTCATCAATTTAGGGGAAGGGATTCTTGTTTGTTATCATGATTTTATTGATCTCACGATAATCAATGAATAGGTATATTGAAAAATCATTCTCCTTGATGAAGAGTATAGGTGCAACCCATAATAAAGAAGTTGGTCATATAAACCTTTTATCCATATTATCTTGTAGTTCTTTATTTAGAACCTCAATATCTACAACAACTATACTATTATTAGTCTTGACTATTTTCAACTCCATGGGTATATGATCAATGGATAATTAAACATCTCTTCTAGTAGGAAGACCAAGAAATTCTTCAAGAAACACATCAGAGAATTCCCTCATAATAGAAATGTTTTTAAGGATATTTTATTCCACTAAATCAATCACCTAGGAAAGATATGCATGCTCATAATGCAGTAATATCCATGATTCTGATGATGGGTCTAAACAAGATTCATCCTCATCCATTCACTTATACAATATCATGGGTCGATTTTCCATATGGAGAGTGATTTCCCTCACGGCAATTTCTGTTGGCTATATATAGGGAAATCCAATCCATGCCATTAATTGCATCAAATTACACTAGGGGGGGTATGGAAGGGTTCGCCGAGAAGTTCAATCCACGTATTGTGATAGGGGAGGACTTATATTCATGAGAATAAATAATTTCTCCTTTTTCAATTCTCATCGCCATCTCTACATCCATGATTTATGGTGGTGTTGGTATTATTAAACTAATTTTATGGGATATAAAAGAATGTGTAAAACTAAAATCAATAAGTAAATTCACAATTTTTGAATGAATAACTATCATACTAATCACCACATCATTTTTGGGGTTATCTTCGGCAGTTATGATGGAAAAAGATCATCTTTATTGCCTTGGAGGTTTTTGGTTGTCTCTAAAAACCCTTGGCAATAGGCACGGGTTTACATCATGCTCTGGTTCTGTGCAGTTGAAGCAATGAACAATTCATTGAGTATATAATGGATAATTCCTTTCAACTGTTTCAATAGAGAGTTTCTCATGTCTACAATTAATGTTTAGGTCCCTTCACTTCCACACCTAAAGAATTTCCTTTTCCCCTTCATGCAATTTTTGGGGTGCTTCTTTCTGATACATTGGCTAGTGGGTTGTTAGAATTTTTTAGAGCCATTGGGTTTATCCATCAGACTTCAAGAATTAAAGTCAAAATGATGCTTATTATCCCCATGATACACCTGAGATTCTCCGACCTCCATTTTGACTTTGAAGGAACATTGGACCATTTATTCATAGCTATCGAAGTCTCAGATCATTAGGGGTTTCGTAGGCTAAGTTTTATCCCACCAAAGAAGCATTCAAACTTTCATTTGAGGGTAGCAAAAATTCCATGGGTGTATCGTGAATGATTTGGGAATTTTTTCTCACACGCTCTGATAGATTCATCTTCTATTTTTCTTGAGGACAAAGAAAACTCATTCTCTCTTATATCGAAGGGTGTACAAAAAAATATTTATCCAAAATCATTTTTCAGAAATCTATCTATTCCAATGCAACGATCTCTTCCTCAGGATTCATATTTTTGATCAATATACACCAATTATCATCTTCGCCCTCCATACGATAAGTATCCAGAAGAGCCTTCTTTTGTACAAAACATTAATGGATGGGGGTGATCTTCTCAATGGACTTGATCTATTGTTCCGAAAATGAGGGATCAGTTGATCCATTAAAATTATGATGCCTTTGTCTTACAATGCTCTCAATTGTATTTTTTTCTTTATTTCGGGGGGGGGGGGGTTCTCTTATTGACCCGTTTTTCTATTCGAAACATGAGTTAACTTAAAGTGTATTATGACAAATTTTCTATTCCCACTCCCATCAGATTGGGTATCTCATTAGAAAAATCGTCACATTGATATTTACATCAATTATTAACCCATGTACTCCTACTACAAGACATTTCATGGAACAAAAGGAATTTCAGGGGTAACACATAATGGGTGATGCAATGAAACAAATGATTAATTATAAATTATATTTATTTCCTTATCTTGAAAAATTATAGGCTTCAATCTATTTCATTCATTATCTATCTACTATCATATATTATTTTTTGTATTTTTTCTCCCTTAATAATGGTTCATACTAAACATATGAAATTACCAAAGAATATCCCCCATGAGATTTGTAACCAAGAGTGAAACAATACCAATTATAGTGCACCAGTTCTTGTTCAAGTCTAGCTCAATGTAGTGTTTTGGGGTTTTACCCCTAAATACATATGTCCCTAAGTTGTCCCTACATGTTTGTATCCATACATGGATGTATTTGTTTGATTAAAAACATACTATATACTCAAAAAAAATTAGTGACGTTTTTCTTATACTTTTGCTTATCCCTAACAATATCAGTATGGTTTTATAATCCTGATAAAAACACCAAACTAATCCTCGGATACAATCTATTACAACAATGAAATTTATTTCACAATTATACATAATTTATTATATAAAATTTCAAGTGAGACTACTCTGAGGATTGATAGGTCTAGTGTCTTGGGAAATTATGAACATTACATGACATATTAAGACATAAAATACATCTTCCTTACTGATTTTCTTTCAGGACAATAACATTTCTTCATACATAGTATTGCATGGGATAACCTGAGGACATACATAAGAAAAGGGTGAGTTATAAAGCCCAGTAAGTGAGTAAATATGGAATAACATGAAGAATACAATAGATGTTAAAAAATATGCCTATCAATGGATCACAAGAAAAAAATTAACATAAAGGCATGATATATCATGACTATAATAACATGGAAATGTACCAACAACATTTACCATGATATTATCCTGATCCAAGGTTCATTGCACATAGAGCATGAGTAAACCCTCATTTACCATGAATTAGCATGACTAATCCATCCTTGAACTTGAATAAGAATGAGTAAAACCTCATTAAACATGGTATATCGGGATAGTATTATTTACCCAATGCATTGGAATCCTATTGGGGCACACTATTTATAAACATTTCATTTCATGTATAAGTGTGCCACATGGTTCGTACAACATGGATTCACTACACAACATAATTTATTACAAAAATTAAGGATGTGGATTACATAAATGTAATTCCACAATCTAAAAATACCATTTCATAAATGTGAATACCCTTGATAGAGAAATGGGTACGGTATTGACTTACACGATGATTTTGGCAAGGTATATTTTGGTGGAACTTTGGTAGCATAACGACGTCAAATTGAAATCATAAAATTTGTTGACAAGGGATTAAGGTGTATATCATCAATTATATATTAAATTTAAAGTAATGGGATCATGGAAAATTTTATCCCTACATCTGTAATGTAATATAGATGAATTATATAAAATAATTTCTTGAATGTAAATGAGATAGAAATCCATTACGGAATTTTCGCATAATAACAGCAGTAAATGGGAGTAATTAATTATAGATAAAAGTGTATCTCGTCATTAAAACAAAAATAGGGAAGTATTGGGGAGGTGATAAATCATATACCAATATTTTTAATTTAATATAAAAGGGAATATAAAAATTATGACACTTCGACATAAATATGTATGTAAGGAAAGTGAAGAACCCCTATGAAATTTCATCATAGTAATGACTTATGTAAGGGTCAGAATTAATGAGGATAAAAAATTACTCATTAATATAAATCAAATTGACTGTATTAGATTGTGAATTTCATAATTTGAATATGAAATTACAAGAACTAATTTCAAATAAGATGACTGAATTTGAAAGGAGGGAAGGAAAATGAGGATCTCTTGTTTGGAAGTGGGATCCCAATAGCCTGGGTGAGGAATTAGAGATGCTTCATGAGAGATTGGGGGTTCCATGGGAGGGTTTAAGGAGATGATTTCTGGGGATGGTCATGCTTGAAATGGTTTTACTTAACATGGAAATGTAGATTGCGTGGGTTTATATAGGAAAGGATAAGGAATTCATTATTATTTAGGTTTTGGACACTAATCATTAAAACATTAAAAACCACAATCCATGCCATAGATTTTCCAAATTGGAGTGGAAAATATTATTTTATAAGGGCAATTTCTGATCTTTTTAAAATATTAGGCTTTCTTAAGAGGAGGTGTGTCACACTTTCATGGAAATAATTTTAAAAATGTAAAATATTTTATAACTCTGGGAGGTTCCACTATAGAACTATAAAATTAATCAAAAAATTCTAAAATCTTATTATTTTATAGTAAAATCATATATTGGACGAATATCCCTTTTATAGTAATTTATTACATCATTATTGGGTCATTATGATGTCATAAAACACATTATATAATTAAACGTTATTTAATTTTTACCCAAAAATTAAAATGTCTTATAAAATTCTGAAAAATTCTTCGTTAGATAATTTTGACATCCTAAATAAAAAAATGGTGTTAATTTCTTCAAAGAATTTTTTTCCAAATATGTGAATTTTTTGTTTTTAAATAAAAATTGGCATTTATCAAAAATTTAGGGGTTTTGACAAAAATAGCATTTAAACCATTATAAAAATTACATTTTTTAGAAGAAATATATGTTTATTTATATTGAACAAAAATGAACATATTAATATTATTATATTAAAATATTATTTAATTAAAAAATCCATTAATTCATAAATATATATTTTTAATTGATTATTAACTTAAAATACTATTTTTTTCATAAAAACAAATTTACTGAGTAATAAAAATAAAATTAATGTATTTTGTTATAAATAAATAATGAACATAATCATAGTTCTTGGATTTGTAACATAACCCATTATAACAACTGAATAAGAGCTAAGGTTAAGGTGTGAGACGGTGACAAACCATTGGGGCAGTTCGAATAACATCACTTATATCGAAATCTCTGTTAACATCCACTTCTCCCATTGGTTATTTCGTTCAACATTAACATGTTGAAGCTCGGGTTGGGATGAGTAATGAGTGAATCCCTGTACGCTACTTCCTTTTTGAGCTCTGACAACTAGGCTTCGTATGGAGAAATTCTACTAGATGGCCCATAACTTCCTTTTTCTATGTAAATTGGATTTGATAAAGACCTATATTAAAACTAATCATGTGTTAACTAATCAACGTCGATATTAGCAGGGGTAACAATTCATAATAGTATTTTTAAATCCAAAAACACAAAACCAAGGATGTGAATATAATTTATAAAATAATTTTACATAATAAGTCATTTAATTGGATAAAGAGGAATGTTCATTAATATTTTTTGGGTGTTAAAAATTAGTACAATAGATGATAACATAGGTAAATTCACTTACTGAACCATTAAATTTTTATCCATTAATAATATTACACTAAAAATTCATCTTGTTATCCAAAAAATTTGTATTAAAAATGAATTTTTGACACATAATGCTCTAGAATAAAATTCTATATAATCATATAATATAAAATGGATTAACTATCTATTTATCCAATCATGAATCACTAACCAAAACCAAAATATTTTTTATCATTAAAGATAATTAAACAAAAATTATAAAGAATTAAATAATGAAAAAACTAATACATTAAATCTCTAAAATTAAAGAGTCATTCCTAATTTTCATCTTGGATATTTCTACAAAAAACATTCCCTAATTTCATAATTTTTTTCAATAATAATCTACAATAATATAAAAACCCAAAATCTTGAAGTATTTGATCACATAGTCTGCAAAGATAATATTATGAAATATTTCCAAATAACATCAATTACTAAAGAAATATTATACAAAAAAGTAATTTCATTAATAATATTTAATATATTCTTACCATTTCAATAAATAACATGAATCACCTTAAATCTAAAATAAAATCATTTTTGATTCCAAAATATAATCGAAACCTTATTACTCAATCAATACCCCATAATATTTTATTTATCTAAATCTTATTGAATTCTCCATATAATGAACTTCATCCAAAATAAAATTAATCTCTTAATAATCAACTCATTTTGAAATACCATGGACATATATCCACTAAAAAATATGTAAAAAAATAAATATATTCTTCATTCATCGAATCATTTCTAGAAAAAGAAAAATACATACTAATTAAGACTTTATGTAGTTTAGTTGTTGGAAATTCACCTTCCCCCCCCCTTTATTCTGGGTATGATTGTCGTGGGCATAGCCAACGTGATGGGTTTTAACTGATCCTACAAGTTTCCCCTTTTCAAGGAATATATTATTTCAAATAACATTTCGAAAAAAATGATAAAATCGTCAAAAATAACCATAACATTTTGTACCCTAATATTGGATCTCATACCTTTCATTTTTCTTCCCAGAAATTAATAACCCATAATTACATAAAAAATAAATGTCTCCAAAAATGCAATTGATCACCATATAATTTCTTAAATTAAATCCTTAAAAGGGGTTTCCATGAAATTGAACATATGGTCATATATAAAATTATAAACCAATAAAAATATCCATAACTATTAGGAAACCATAATAATATAAAATGTTATGTAAACATAACATTGATACAAATAGAAAGGACCCAGCCATAAACATAAATTCTTTTATTGTTATTGAACTTCAATTCACATGATAAGATATTTTTTGATTTTTCTATTATAGAATTAAGAAAAAATCATACAATATAGTCCCATATATTATTTGTTGACACATGTACCCGACATCAAATATTTTCACAAAATTAAACCCTTTAAACTTAATATTACTTGTCTTCAAGATATATCTTCAACTCATTCATCAAGAAATCTTCTATTCCCTTTCCAATCCTAAGGCCCACGAAAAATTTATTGAAACTTGGTATGAGAACAAATATCTTAGTAAGGGACAGAAAATAATAAAACCATTAGTCCAGTGAAACCCTGTAAAACATTTCTTAAAACACACTTTTCTCTCGCTTAAATAAAGATCATCATTTCAAAAAGATTATTGTCTTACCTTTTATAAATCCACAATTTTTAGGAAAACTCATTTTTAAACATATAATATATAAGTATGTAACATGTAAAATAATTATATTAAAATTGAATATGCATATGGTAAGGTTCCATACATTTCACTCTTACAAATGGAATAACCATACCGCTCGACTTCCATACAGAATGTATTGGAGGTGATCATGTGACCACCCATCCATGGATTATCAGAAAACCTCATGTTAAATGTCTATGTTAAATTATATAATCACAACACATAAAATATTTCAACTATAAATATTTAAATCATATAACTTTATTTTCACTCATAAGAAAACATATTTAGTTATTGAATAACCAAATAATTTTCAAAAACTATTTAAAAAATTTAATAATATATTTTTAAATTATAATGTCTAAAATCACTTCTAATATGTTGGAACCTCTTTATGATGAAAGTGTTTTGCACTTTTTTATATTAATGATAACAAAATATGACCAATTTAGTACAAATTACATACATGTTTTATGATAGAATGTATTATGGTAAGAATTGTTTTTACGATAATTTGGATTTATAGTGAGGTGAGTGACTGCCAATGAGGATCTACCATAGAGTCGAGTCACCACCTTAAATGATTCATCGCTAAGGATGATCTGACAATAATAGATTTACACCATGGTTTTTTACCAACATTAGAGTTGCCTCTAGGCTTCTTACCGCACAGGGAGTTGTAGTAAGGACTTATCACCATTAGGTATTATGATAATGCTAGATACTGAGTCAACGCGAGTCTAAGATACTGCTAGTATGAAGAACCACAAGATGTTGAGTCACCCCCAACTTCACGCAACCATTTATGTCAATGTACATTGATTATAATAGATGGGTAACCATTTTAATTCAAGGATAACTTTATCAAGTATTAATGACTTTGTCAAACTATATATGATGATTAAATATCTCCATTAACTGATGAAGTTATATATATGTGATGGTTTATGTCTCTCTCCCTCTACATGGGTGGAAGGACAATAACTATCAAATAGGATTACAGAAAATCCATCGATTGAATCGAAAATCCTATACACATTCACTGATTCAGCCTCAATGGATATCATTGACAATGAATCATAGAATCCATTATAGAGATTTATTGAGACATTGATATAGTTAAACTAGAGAATTATATAAAATTCACATGAGCCTCTATTTTGCTACAACATTCATGATATAAGATATAACTCATAAACAATGCTGTTATGAGGAGTTCGGCTATTCTACGTATACCATACTAGGCATCACTATTCTTTATATTTTTCATTTCTTTTTATAAATTTTGAGTACTATGTTATTTTGTGTTTTTTCAAAAATATACTACCTCTTTTATCTAAATGGAGAATACATGTTATTTTCTCTATCGCATTAAATCTATTTTCCCATGGTGCTTGTGGAAGAGGGTATTATTTCTCATGCACTATTTTACCCCCCACATATAACTCTAGAAATGTATTTTTAGCAAGGAAAACACATTGTTGTATTTTATTACATGATCCGGGTTGTTGACCTATTTCATTATTATTATAATATTTTTTCTAGAAGGTGATTTCCATTTGGATGGGAAGATGTCTCATCATGAGACCAATCCCCTTGTTTATTCTTCTAAGATAATTTTTTTATTACATTACCAAAACCTAACATTTTTTAATCTAGAAAAAAAAATTACATTTATTTATAATCTTAACTAATATTTATATATGTTTTTACAATGTAATTTGAAATCAAATTCTATGGTTATTTAAATATTATTTTAACAAAGATATTTTTAGTCATTGAGATATAATGTAAAAGGATAGATATTATATCTATCTTCTATTATAATTAACTGGTCTGATTATTTTAATAAAGGGATTTTGTTTTATGATAGATATTTTTATTGGGAACTCAACTTACCCCCACCTTGAGTAACACACTATAGAATAAATTGGGTATCATTGGTTTTTGAAATATATTTTTCAAATGTAATTTTTTTTATTCTATGTATAGAAATTTTCAGCCTATTCTAAATTCTAGTTTTTTATGTATAATGGACAATAATAATACCCTATTAATAGAACTCATTATTTTAATGGTAAAAAGTTTGTTCAATATAAAATTAAAATGAAGATTCATTTAAAATGTATGGGATTTTAAATTTGGACAATAATAGAAGTTCATTATAAAATAACACAAATTGCTAGAGTTAGTAGAATTGAAGCTACAAAAAATGCATGCAACAATAATTGTAAATCATTGAATGCATTGTTTTGTGACTTGGGTGATGAGGAATTTAATAGTATATCTACATGAAATTTGAGTTTTTTTACATGGGATACCTTATCTGCATTTAATGAAGGAACATGAAATGACAATGAAGTTAGGATAAAATATTATACATTCAAGGATGATACGTGTATAATGAAATCTTATGAACCATATTTTGATATGTATCTCATGTTCAATGAAAGAGGGAATATATTTCATCAGTAATAGAAACAATAGAGTTTGAAGGATATGGTTATATGGCTTCTTAGATGCTTACCAGATAGATAAATATGAACATCTATGTCAATTATTGAATCTTGTTATCTAAGAAAAGTACATATCAAGTAATTGATAGGGAAGTTGTTAATGTATGTAGAAATGAATAATGTCAAGAAGGATATCAACGAATATAAACCCGAAAAATCAGAAACCTTCAAGAATATTACCTCCACAGAAATAGAAAAACAATAAAATAAAAATACTAGTGATGAGGAATCATTTGATGATAATGGTGAAGTGATTGACCTCATGGCTAGTCGAATTATTTAATTCTATACGATAAAAGAATTTATTCAAATATTAAAATTTGAAATGAAATTATGAAAATAAGGTAAATTATAAAAATTATTGAAAAATTGATTGTACTAACAAATTGAATCTAATGTTATGAATGTAATAGGAAATGACATATTAAAGCTGTCTGTCCAAAATTAAAATATAAATATGAAATATGAGGATAATGACATAATATTCATGAAATACATGAAATAAAATAGGAATGTCGCAACCCGCCCTTGGGGTCCGTGCCGTGACTACCCCAAGCCCACCTTCCATAGGCCAGGGGCTGGCGACTAGCACCAAGGCGTAAATCCCGGTAAAAAGGGAAGACATTGCCTTTGTAAAGTAAACAAACACCACAGAGTAAGCAAGCGAAAAGTAAACACTAAGCAAAAGCAGAGTACAACTGAAAGTGCGGAAAAGTAAATGGGCCAGTATACAAACCCAAACTGAAATTAAAGTACATCTCGAAAAGGAAAACAGCAACTGAAAAGTAAAAGCCGCTACACCGAGCTGTCCACTGGAAATCCCACCTGAAGGGTGGGTACAGATCGCTCCACTGCTCCACGGGTCCCGCAGTCCGCTCCGAACACGTCCCGCCCAGTGGTCCACCTCCAGGTATCGTCCTGCTCTGCAAGCCTCAGCTAAGATCAACACTGTCTGTCGTCTGCAACCAACACAACGTAGTGCGGGCAAAGCCCGTGCATGGGTGAGTATAAGCTACTCAGTAGGGACCCCGAGACCCCTGAAGGTCTCTCAAATCCACAAAGGATAAACCACGAAGAAAGGTACAATCACGAAGTAACAACCGACACTGCTTAGGTATATGCCCATACATATACCTAAGTCATCAATTTCAAATACGCTCCAACCTCCGAGCCCAAGTACAACTCAGTCCACACAGGAAAGTAAACGTATTCCACACAGGAAAGCAAAACATAATCCACACAGGATAGCACAACACAATCCACACAGGAAAGCAATAGGATTCAGCTCACACAGGTATACTTCTTCAAAAGACGATAAAGATGATCTCTGATCCATCTAAGTCGTCGGACCCACGAAGGATCGATAGGTAACTAACCCCCGCAAAAGACCCACACAGGATCGGGCCCACGTAGGACCTGTAGGCGCTGGTTCACACAGGACCGCTGAGCGCAAAGACCCACACAGGATCAGACCCACACAGGATCGGGCCCACACAGGACCTGTAGCACTGATCCACGTAGGATCGCTGAGTGCTGAAGTCGTCGTCGTCGAATCCACACAGGATCTCTGTACTGTCGTCGTCGCAGTCACAGTAGCAGTAGTAGTCACAGTAACAGTCGCAGCCAGCACTAGGGTTCCCGCACACAGCAAGCTCGTTCGGAGGGTCCGCTCCACGAGCCGAGAGGCTGATACATCAACTGTCACAAAGTCCAGAGTTGATGTATCCAAAAGTTCCGTATCGTCAACAGGAACTCAACGCAACAGACGGCGCGTCGATCGGACGCCCGGTCTGAGAGTTATTGGCATTTTCATCCCTGGGGCCCGGTTGGTTTTTATGGAAAAACCAACCCGACCGTACTCCACCTGCGTCCAAACCTCGGGCGGAGTATGCCAAAAGAACTGTCTCACTAAGAGGAACACAACAAAGCTGACGGCACGTCAATCGGACGTCCGTAGCTCAAGATATGAGTGTTTCCGCTCCGAAGTCCCGGTTGGTTTCGTGAAAGAACCAACCCGGCCGAACTCAAAGTGTTCCGAAACATTGAGTGCGATATACCGAAACGACCGTCTTGATCCAAGGATCGCGTTTCCGCAGACGGTTCGTCGATCGGAGGTCCGTGGCTCATGTTATGGCCAAAAGACCGAAACTGATTGGAAACGGGGGGTCCGGGTCTGGGCCGACCCGGCCCGACCGGCCGGCCGGCGGCGCGGCGGCGCGGCTGCCTGGCGCTGCACGGAGGCAGCGCGCGGGGGCAGGGCCCCCGCTTCTTCAAATTGGCGGCGCGGCATAGCCGCGCCTTTTCCAATCAACGGCCCCCCTCCTGGGGCCCCGCTTTGTGGAGGAACCGGGGGGCCGCCTGCCCACCCTCAAGGAAACCGCCCCCCAAATAAATGGGGGGGCTTTGATAGCTGGCCGGGGGAATTAATTTCCCCCATATTTTGACCATCCGGCCGGCCACCTGGCCGGTTGGTTTTTCTCCAACGGGATCGGCGATCCGGTCCCCTTTCCGGCATCTGACGCCGGCGGCCCGGCGTGCCGCCGGTCTTCCCGTCTCGCCGCGGCCCGGAACCGGCCGCGGTGTTCGTCATCCGGCGCGGTGCGACGGCACCGCACCCCTCCACCGCGCCTTTTGATTTCCTTCGACGCGGCGCGATGGCATCGCGTTCTTGATGATCCTTCCACGGCGCGGCGCGACGGCGCCGCGCAATAAAATCAGGCGAATAACCGCGTGGTGCGACGACATCACGCCATCTTGTTTCATCCGCAATATAAAACATCAAGAACAAAGGAGGGGGTTCAGCCGTGTTCATGCGGTCCAGCCACCCTCACGTTAAACAATAACACATAATATGAAACCTCACATTAGTCACTCTAGAACCACGAGCAAGGATAAATAAATAAACAAATAACAACAACCCCTACCTTGGGTATAGGTTCGAATATTTGTCAATGTCCCAGGGAAGACAACGTCGCGGAGGTCGCGTGTCACGCTAAACGTTCGTCAAATCCGATGACAAGGAGGTACGTCCGAAGATGTATGTCGTTGGTGAATTTTCGTAAGCCGAAGAAGAAAGTCTGAGGAGAAAGCGTCGTTCCCTTTCGTTGACACGGAAGACAAAGAAGAGAGGAGCGCCGTTCTTCGTCGGAGCTTGAGCGTTCTTCGTCAAAGCTTGAGCGTTCTTCGTCACAGCTTGAGCGTTCTTCGTCAAAGATTGAAGAAGAAAGAAAACCTCTCAAACCTCTCAAGATGGCTAAAGAGTTCTAACCCAAAAAAATAAGATAAGAGCTTATTTTATTCACAAACTTAACAAATTGAATTTCAAAGGTTTGAAATTCAAAAAGGATAACTCCATAATTAAATAACAATTTGTCATGTCATTTAAAGAGGGGTTAAGGGAGTTTGATAGAAGATGGAAGGTTGGGTTTCGTGTGGGCCCCACCACACTTAATCCTCTCAAGGGAGGTTAAGTGGGTGTGGGTCCCACCCCTAACTTCCCTTGAGAGAAGATAACCAACAAATTTAAATACAAATTTGTAAACCACAATTTTTATTTAACTTGTTCTAAACTCCAAAAAACTAACTCTCAACCCGAAATAAACGCAACCTCGGAAAAGGTCTCATTAAGCGAATATCGGCGCTGAGAGTTCATCGGTGTCCTCGGATTTCAATTCCGAGCACCGGTTCAAAGGTTAGAATTTCCCGCTCGTTCGTTCACTGAACGTACCCAAGCCAAACTTCAGAAATTGATTCCAGGCACTCCGGGCCTCGGAATCAGGTGCCGTCAGAAACCGCGCTCTTGTAAAATTCCAAAGAAAATTAAGAAAAAATTTCCCTTGAATTTTACGGGTCTTTACATTACTCCCACCTCAGGGCTTTACGTCCCCGTAAAGATACATCAAAAACTAGGGAAACAAATGAGGGTACTGAGCACGCATCTGAGCCTCCCGCTCCCATGTGCTCTCCTGGAGATTCCCGTGCTGCCATCTGATGCGCACAAGATGAATCGATTTCCCACGTAGGAGCCGCTCCTGTCGATCCTCTATCTCTACTGGGACCTCCGTAAATGTCGCCCCATCGTCAATGTCAAGCTCCCCATGGTCAATGATGTGCGTCAGGTCGTGCACGTATCTCCTCAGCTGAGACACGTGGAAGACGTCGTCCACCCGGTGCAACTGAGGTGGTAGAGCCAGGCGATAAGCCACCTCACCAATCCTGCTGAGGACCTGGAAGGGTCCGATGATGCGTGGAGATAACTTGTCGCCTTGGCCGAATCTCCGAATACCACATCGAGGTGAGACCCGCAAGAAGACGTGGTCTCCATCCTCGAACTCTAGTGGCCTCCGCCTCCTGTCAGCGTATGACTTCTGCCGGCTCTGAGCTGTCCTCATCCACTCCTGGATGACCTGAACCTTCTCTGTCGGGGCCTGAACCATCTCCGGTCCCACAAGTGCTGACTCCCCAGGGTCTGTCCAGCACAAAGGAGATCTACAAGGTCGGCCGTACAATGCCTCGTACGGTGCCATCCCGATGGTGGAGTGGTAGATGTTGTTGTACGCAAACTCCACCAAGGGTAGGTGATCCTCCCAGCTATGACCAAAGTCGAGGACACATGCGCGGAGCATGTCCTCGAGAGTCTGAATGGTCCTCTCCGTCTGACCATCCGTCTGAGGGTGAAAGGTTGTGCTCAGACGTAGCTGCGTCCCGAACGCCTCATGTAACCCCTTCCAAAGCCGGGAAGTAAAGCGAGCATCTCGATCGGAGACGATAGATGATGGCACGCCATAGATCCGCACAATCTCCTGAATGTAGAGACGTCCCAAGCTCTCCACTGAGCCCTGCTCTCTGATGGGTATGAAATGTGCCGACTTGGTGAGTCGGTCAACAATCACCCAGATGGAGTCGTGACCTCTGGAAGTACGTGGAAGTCCAGTCACGAAGTCCATAGATATGCCGTCCCACTTCCACTCTGGAACCTCCAAGGGCTGTTCCAAGCCTGCTGGTACCTGATTCTCTGCCTTCACCTGCTGGCAAGTGAGGCATCGATAAACGAACTCTGCTACAGCCTTCTCATGCCCGGCCACCAGGGCTGTCGTCTGAGATCCTGGTACATCTTCGCCACTCCAGGATGTACCGCCAAAGGAGAAGTGTGAAACTCTCTCAGCACTTCCTCTCGCAAAGCGACTGGTACCATGGTACGTCCTTTGAAAAGGATGTTGTGCTCTATTCCAAGGGAGAAACCATCAGGTGTCTATCTCGAGGATATCTGTGCACGCCGTGTCTCACAGTTAGCGTCCTCACGCTGTGCCTCTCTGACCTGCTGTAGTAGAGGAGGGGTGACTGTGAGAGACTGGAGGAAGGTTGCTCCATCTCTATCCACAAAGGATATCTGCAAAGAGACTAGCTGCAAAGATTTCTCCTTTTCCAAAAAGTGAAATCCGGTCTCATCCCCTTGATGAACCACGTTCATTTCCTAAAACAGTCAATCCTGTCATGATTAGTTAATTCATGGTATGGATGACGTCGTAAGGCCTTGACGCTGCTACCAAGAGATCCAACCGTTACTCTCGCCTCCAAGGGTTGAGTCACACTGTCGGCATTAGTGTGTGGTCACTGGGTTTCCTCCAGTACGAATCATGCAAGTGAGGGTCAAGTCAACAGTTTTTAACCGGCACCTCCTAGTAAAGACAAAGAAAAGACAAGAAAACAAAAGTCACCAAGGCAAGTATCTTTTATTACTTCAACTTAAAGTATAAGGACACAAGGAAACAAAAACTACGAAGATAGAGGTATAATGGGCAAAGGCCTCTATGCCTGGAGCTAGTCCCGCACTAGTCCACCCGCTTCCGGAGCTCCATGATCGTAAGCTTCAGCTGCCTGAAGCTGTGCTCTACCCTGAGGTCGGGGTGGACCTCCTGGTGGTGGTGGTGGTAGAGCCTCAAAGCGTCGCCCACCACCTGCTGCTCGACCAGCTCCTCTGCCTCATCCGCCTCCTCCCTGCGGACCGCCACGGTCGAACCTCTGCCTCTGCCTAGGTGGTTCCTCAATCGTCTTCTGCTCCTCTGCATGGCGGGTCGGGCAGTCACGAGCCATGTGGCCTTGCCCGCCGCATGCATAACACTGTCTTCCACTCGAAAGACTGGCTCTGCGCTGTGTGCCCCGCACTGCTGAGCTAGTGTCCTGAGGTCATCTGCCTGAAGGTCTGGTCTGCCTGGACCCCTGAGTCATCCGTCGACTGCCTGCTGCAGATGACTCTGCCACGTGCCGCCCTGCGGTGGGTCGCTGCGCTAGTGTAGACTCAGCAAGGAAGCTCTCGATCAGAAGGGCCCGCTCAAGTACTCCTGTCTGAGTCGGTATGCTGAGGGAGATCAGAGATGCCCTGATCTCATGTCTCAAACCCATCTCGAAGGTCCGGGCCCGGAAGATTGGGTCTCGTACCATGTCGGTCGAGTAGCGCGAGAGATCGGTAAATCTCGCCGAGTACTGAGCGACCGTCATGCTGACCTGCCGCAGCTGAAGAAGCTTTTGGATACGCACCGCACGAAGGGTGGCTAGGACGAACTCCGAGCGGAAGAGGCTCTCAATGTCCGTCCATAGAAGAGATGCCTCATCGTGCTCCTAGAGCATGAAGCTCCACCATCGTCCTGCTGCTGCGTGTAGTAGGCTCGCAGCGAGGATCACCATGAGGTCTGCTGGTGTCCTCACTAGCCTAAACACACGTACCACTGCCTCCAGCCAGTCCTCGGATGCCTGGGGATCCGTCTCCCCGCGAAACCTGGGTGGTCGCTGGCGCTGAAACTGATGTAGTGTGCTGAGGAGACATGCATCGTCAGCGGCTGGTGCTGGAAGCATCGAGGGCTCGGCGGGTAGTGCTACCACCGGTGCCACTGCTGACAAAGGGCCCTGCACCGAAGCCTCGTCGCTCAGTGGGCTGTCGTCACACTCGACTCTCGGAACCCTAGCTGGCTGCCGTCGTGGGGCCATCCTGAATAGGAAATAGGTACGCCACGGTCAAACAGTATACCTAGTGAGATGACACAATGAAATCACAAAGAAAACTTTGAAACACACACGCAATCAATTTTTTCGTGCATTAAGTTGGAAATCAGAAGTCAGGGTCCTGGTGTATGGATACGTCGGCCGCCGCACCAACACTGGACTCCCTGGACTGATAACCACACTCAATATGCTAAACATTATTGCTTCACATAGAAAAGATCAGAGTTCGCGGTAGAACCGAACTCCTTTGATACCAATTTGTCACGACCCGCCCTCGGGGTCCGTGCCGTGACTACCCCAAGCCCGTCTTCCATAGGCCAGGGGCTGGCGACTAGCACCAAGGCGTAAATCCCGGTAAAAAGGGAAGGCATTGCCTTTGTAAAGTAAACAAACACCACAGAGTAAGAAAGCGGAAAGTAAACACTAAGCAAAAGCAGAGTACAACTGAAAGTGCGGAAAAGTAAATGGGCCAGTATACAAACCCAAACTGAAAGTAAAGTACAACTCGAAAAGGAAAACAGCAACTGAAAAGTAAAAGCCGCTACACCGAGCTGTCCACTGGAAATCCAACCTGAAGGGTGGGTACAGATAGCTCCACTGCTCCACGGGTCCCGCCGTCCGCTACGAACACATCCCGCCCAGTGGTCCACCTCCAGGTACCGTCCAGCTCTGCAAGCCTCAGCTAAGATCAACGCTGTCCGTCGTCTGCAACCAACACAACGTAGTGCGGGCAAAGCCCGTGCAGGGGTGAGTATAAGCTACTCAGTAGGGACCCCGAGACCCCTGAAGGTCTCTCAAATCTACAAAGGATAAACCACGAAGATAGGTACAATCACGAAGTAACAACCGACACTACTTAGGTATATGCCCATACATATACCTAAGTCATCAATTTCAAATACGCTCTAACCTCCGAGCCCAAGTACAACTCAGTCCACACAGGAAAGTAAATGTATTCCACACAGGAAAGCAAAACATAATCCACACATGATAGCACAACACAATCCACACAGGAAAGCAACAGGATTCAGCTCACACAAGTATACTTCTTCAAAACACGATAAAGATGATCTCTGATCCATCTAAGTCGTCGGACCCACGAAGGATCGATAGGTAACTAACCCCCGCAAAAGACCCACACAGGATCGGGCCCACGTAGGACCTGTAGGCGCTGGTTCACACAGGACCGCTGAGCACAAAGACCCACACAGGATCGGGCCCACACAGGACATCTAGCACTGATCCACGTAGGATCGCTGAGTGCTGAAGTCATCGTCGTCGAATCCACACAGGATCACTGTACTGTCGTCGTCACAGTCACAGTAGCAGTAGTAGTCACAGTAACAGTCGCAGCCAGCACTAGGGTTCCCGCACACAGCAAACTCGTTCGGAGGGTCCGCTCCACGAGCCGAGAGGCTGATACATCAACTGTCACAAAGGCCAGAGTTGATGTATCCAAAAGTTCCGTATCGTCAACAGGAACTCAACGCAACAGACGGCGTGTCGATCGGACGCCCGGTCTGAGAGTTATTGGAATTTTCGTCCCCGGGGCCCGGTTGGTTTTTATGGCAAAACCAACCCGACCGTACTCCACCTGCGTCCAAACCTCGGGCGGAGTATTCCAAAAGAACCGTCTCACTAAGAGGAACACAACAAAGCTGACGGCACGTCAATCGGACATCCGTAGCTCAAGATATGAGCGTTTCCGCTCTGATGGCCCGGTTTGTTTCGTGAACGAACCAACCCGGCCGAACTCAAAGTGTTCCGAAACTTTGAGTGCGATATACCAAAACGACCGTCTTGATCCAAGGATCGCGTTTCCGCAGACGGTTTGTCGATCGGAGGTCCGTGGCTCAAATTATGGGCAAAAGACCGAAACTGATTGGAAATGGGGGGCCCGGGTCCGGGCCGACCCGACCCGGGTCGACCCGACCCGGGTCCGACCCGGCCCGACCGGCCGGCCGGCGGCGCGGCGGCCTGGCGCCGCACGGAGGCAGCGCACGGGGGCAGGGGCCCCGCTTCTTCAAATTGGCGGCGCGGCATAGCCGCGCCTTTTCCAATCAACGGCCCACCTCCTGGGGGCCCGCTTTGTGGAGGAACCGGGGGGCCGCCTACCCCCCCTCAAGGAAACCGCCCCCCAAATAAATGGGGGGGGGGGCTTTGACCGCTGGCCGGGGGAATTAATTTCCCCCGGATTTTGACCATCCGGCCGGCCACCTGGCCGGCCGGTTTTTCTCCAACGGGACCGGCGATCCGGTCCCCTTTCCGGCTTCCGACGCCGGCGGCCCGGCGTGCTGCCGGTCTTCCCGTCTCGCCGCGGCCCGGAATCGGCCGCGGTGTTCGTCGTCCGGCACGGTGCGACGGCACCGCGCCCCTCCGCCGCGCCTTTTGATTTCCTTCGACGCGGCGCGACGGCGTCACGTTCTTGATGATCCTTCCACGGCGCGGCGCGACGACGTCGCGTTCTTGATGATCCGTCCACGGCGCGGCGCGACGGCGCCGCGCAATAAAATCGGGCGAATAACCGCGTGGTGCGACGACATCACGCCATCTTGTTTCATCCGCAATATAAAACATCAAGAACAAAGGAGGGGGTTCGGCCGTGTTCATGCGGTCCGACCCCCCTCACGTAAAACAATAACACATAATATGAAACCTCACGTTAGTCACGCTAGAACCACGAGCAAGGATAAATAAATAAACAAATAACAACAACCCCTACCTTGGGTATAGGTTCGAAGATTTTTCAACGTCCCGCGGAAGACAACGTCGCGGAGGTCGGGCGTCACGGTAAACGTTCGTCAAATTCGATGACGAGGAGGTACGTCCGAAGATGTATGTCGTTGGAGAATCTTCGTAAGCCGAAGAAGAAAGTCCAAGGAGGAAGCGGCGTTCCCTTTCGTTGACATGGAAGACGAAGAAGAGAGGAGCGGCGTTCTTCGTCGGAGCTTGAGCCTTCTTCGTCAAAGCTTGAGCGTTCTTCGTCAAAGCTTGAGCGTTCTTCGTCAAAGATTGAAGAAGAAAGAAAAGCTATCAAACCTCTCAAGATGGCTAAACAGTTCTAACCCAACAAAATAAGATAAGATCTTATTTTATTCACAAACTTAACAAATTGAATTTCAAAGGTTTGAAATTCAAAAAGGATAACTCCAAAATTAAATAACAATTTGTCATGTCATTTAAATAGGGGTTAAGGGAGTTTGAGAGAAGATGGAAGGTTGGGTTTCGTGTGGGCCCCACCACACTTAATCCTCTCAAGGGAGGTTAAGTGGGTGTGGGTCCCACCCCTAAATTCCCTTGAGAGAAGATAACCAACAAATTTAAATAAAAATTTGTAAACCACAATTTTTATTTAACTTGTTCTAAACTCCCAAAAACTAACTCTCAACCCGAAATAAACGCAACCTCGGAAAAGGTCTCCTTAAGCGAATATCGGCGCTGCGAGTTCATCGGTGTCCTTGGATTTCAATTCCGAGCACCGGTTCAAAAGTTAGAATTTCCCGCTCGTTCGTTCACTGAACGTACCTGAGCCAAACTTCAGAAATTGATTACGGGCACTTCGGGCCTCGGAATCAGGTGCCGTTAGAAACCGCGCTCTTGTAAAATTCCAAAGAAAATTAAGAAAAAATTTCCCTTGAATTTTACGGGTCTTTACAAGGAATGACTCCAAATATACATACAATGATTCAAACGATAATCAATAAGATATATCTGATAGTTTAATATGTTATATGAAGTATGCACATCTGAGGTACAAAATATTCTTCCTACTTACCCAACTAATATTTCAAGTATTTTTTAAAATAAATTTAGTATATATATTTCAGAAAACTTCACCAATTTATATTTTTAAGAATAATGTAACATATTAGGAGACAGCTTTAATGAATTGAATGATAAATATTAGTCTCCCAAAAAAATTGTATTCTCTAAGAGTAAATATTACAATTATCATTACTATTGAAAAAGAAAAAAATATTCAATTGTAGAAAGAGAAAATTGAATAAATAGTCTGCTGAACAATTAATGAATTATAATGAATGTTTTACTAGTGGTGATAAATATTTTCTAAAGATTCATATAAATAATATAGCTCCCACGTATACAACTTCCAGTGGTTATGAACTTAGGTGGTGAAAAATTATAAAACCATATTTGTGTGTAGTTTCAGTACTAAAAATACATATATTTATAGTTCTTACACAACTGGACCGAATAATATATTTATTACTAGAAATTGAAATGTGTTTGTTAGAGAACCAATGTGAAATTATGGGTTCTAAAATCTATTATTACTAACATAATTGTACCCAAAATGATTGAGTAGACAAATCATTTTTTATAAAAAAAATTTATAGGATACATATTTGAAATCCTCTAACCAAAGCCTATAGTATCTATTGAAAGGGTGTTGGAGAACTATTACCCTTGAGTATTCATATTTCAAAAAAAATCGATCATTTTTTATGGTGTACATGTTACATTTGGTGAAAACATTAGAGGGAAAATCATTGGTCTTAGCCTACTCGGTAATAATATGATTTCCCTTTTTGGATCGATTAGAGAACTATTTTTCCTTGATTTACATTTTTATTTAAGACTATAACAGATGATTTTTAAAATTAAATTCATAAATGGGTTTATAGTTGATTATTTTATTGAAAACCCTACTATATTTCAAAACCTAGATTTTCTAAATCATGTTTTTGAACTAATAAAATATTTATATGGTTTGAAACAAAATACTATATCATAGTAATGTAACCATACATCATTTTTTATTTTAAAACGTTTTTCCAAAGTAATATATTATTAAAAAAAATTATAAATAATTTGAGAAAATGTATTAATTTTATAAAGATATGTAGATGATATTATTTTTGGATCTAATAAATATTTCATTTGTACTAATTTTTCAAAACTAATGAAATAAGAATTTGAAATGAGCTTAATGGGTGACCACAAATTGTTCCTTAGTTTTCTTTTATTTAACAATAATGAAGGTCTTATTTTAAATCAGTTTAAATTTATTAATCATATTTTAAATGTTTTTTATTTGAGATCACTAAAACTGCTAACACTCCCATGAGTACCACTTCCATAATAGATATTGATGATGTAGGGAAATAAGTAGATTAAAATAGTTACAATTGATTTACTTTATGTATATTGTATTTCATTTCTATTAAAAATGATATTATGCTTATTGTGTATATAAAATCCATCATTCATCTGAATTCCAATGATTCAGACATAATATATAATAAAATTATTTTTAAATGAATCAAATATAAATATAATTTTGGATTTCCCTATCCAAGAGAAAAATTATTTTTACAAAGTATGTTATTGAGGTTCTTTTATTCTCTATGATTAATAGAAAAATAACATCTCGAACATGTCTTATTTTTAGAAGATATCAAGAATAATTCTTTGGTAAGAATCAAAATTGTGTCGAATTTTCTACTGCTATAATAGAATACATAGCTTCAAGTAGTTTTTGTGTAAAAAATATTTTATGATAAAACATACTTAGCTAGACATTGGATGCCAATTTATACAGGTGCCTATAAATTATGATAACCCATATGCAATAAAAATTACAAAAAACTAGTATCTAACTATAAAACATTGCACATTTATGTAAGAAATAACTTTTTGATATAACATTATCAAAAAGTTTTTATAAACTTTTAATATATTAGAACTGATCATTAGCTTGTTGATATCTTTATAAAGCCTTTGAATTCTAAATGATTAAACTATATCAAAGAATAATTATGATTGATATGTTTTTTATGAAATTTTATCATTGATATTTCATTTTTGATGTGTTACCATTCAAGATCCGCATTGATAAGTCACTTTTGACATGTTACTATTTATGAGCCCCCATTTATGAGTCATCGTTAAGGAGTCACCATTAATGAGTCACCATTGATGAGTCACCAATGATAAGTCACCATTGAAGAGTCATTGTTGATGAGTCACCATTTATATGTGATCATTAGTGTGTAATTATTGACATGTAATTGTTGACAAGTCACCATTGACAAGTCACTATAGATCAGTCACTATTGTTGGGTCATTTTTGTTTAGCCACCATTGTGAACAACTCATCAATGCTTTTTTTATAATTTTTTGTTACCATCTATATTATTTTACAAAATAAATTTTTATTATTTTATATTTATTGAAATTAATTAATTTGAATCCATAAATGATAAACCAAATGACTAAATCAAATTGATTCCCATTACCTTCAATCTTTTGAACTCCCAAAAACATGTCTTCCCCTCAGACTGATCATCCTTCCTTCCATTCTAACTATATATAAACCTTCAACTAGTTGATGTTTCTCATGTGAAGTGATCTAAAAAATAAAATTTAGAAGATATTTGAATGTCAAATAAGTGAAAATTTTCATTCACCAATTTGGTTATTATTTCAATAAACCATCATTTGGTTGAACTATTTATTGAAAAATTAATGGTGATAGATGTGAAATTTATTCCATCAAGAAATAGACACATATTTAATGTTATGGAATACCATATGTGGATGACCTGATTTACGAAGAATAACCATTTTTATCTTCCGAGGATGGTTTCATATTTGTATTATAAAGTCGAGTTTGTTTTGGAGCTAAAGAGGATGAAATATGATGGTACATAGATAGAAAATCTTTTTATTTCTATTCAAGTGAATGGGAAATGTTACTATGAGTACCTCATATAATGTTAGAGGAGGATTTTAAAGTAATCATTCATAGTGATACTAGGATTTACAATTATAATATAACTCCCATTTAGTTATATTATGATAGTAGACAACAAAAACTAAAAACTATGAACTCAATGGTGAGTTTCAAATGTTATTGAATTTAGTATAAATTGTAATGTGTCATAGAATTGGGAAGTAAAATATAATGAGATATTAAGATGTTTAGATTTTTATTGTGATCATATAAAGAAAAAAGGATCGATCATTTATTATTTTTTATTTTCCATATTTGTGAAATGTCCTTGAAAAGTTCATGATTAAACACTTTCATATACCCTATGATGATAAAAAAAATCATTGATGTTGTGGGATTATTTAAAAATGTTAAAGATTATATAGATACGTATGGTGGATTATATATGTCAAACAATATTTTAAAAAGTCTTAATGTGTGTTTGAATAAATAGATGAAGTTTCGGGTGATTGATAATGATAGATTTTATAATGAATTAATCACAATTTATCATCAAAAAATACATAAGGACATTGTGGATCCTGTTCTTGAGCCCAATTAGTTAGAAGAGTACTCTGATGATGATTATGATGATGATAATGATGATGGTAGTGATATTGTTAACAATTATATGGAAGAAGAAGATAATTATTTCTCAGTTGAATTGGGGAGTGACCCTAAAATAAAAAACACTCCAAATAAATTATCAAGTCTACTTTTCAGATCACATGGTTCTCTACTAAACAAGTATTCACTTTTCCATTAAATTGAATATGACGAATGTGATTCATTAAGAGAATACCAATTCAATAAATATTCCACCAAATCATAAAGATACCGGATTGATAATTCAGGAAATGGAAGTGGTAGTAATGTTAATGCTTATATGGATGTAGATAATGATGAGGATCATAATAGAAAAACAATGAAAATGATATTGCAGAGGATTATAATGGTGAAGATGTTGAAAAAATGACACTGGAGATAATTATGATCATGGTGATGATCCTAGATATAGTAATATTGATGGATTTGATAAAAATAGAGGTGATCAGGAAGGTCATGATCATGAAATGGTTTGATCACATCCTTTATCCCTAGTGGTAACAAGTTCTATCAGGATCGAGCATCAATCCAAATATGATTAGATAATCTTATACCTACTATTATTAAATATTATAAGCACTCTAATAGTGATGGGGATAGGTCTCCGGAACAAAGAGATCACTCTGAGATAGTGCATCCCAAAGAACTAGTAGATCTCACACAGATAGCTAATACATATCCAACACCATTTTGTACACAAATTCGGTGAATATTCCCTATTTCTAAAAGAATCTCATATTCAACCATATAACAGACCTTTAGTTAGTTATTTTTTTGAATGGGAAAATATTTATGATTATGTTATACATGGACATGATTACCGTGTTTCAGATGGTGAATTATGAAAAAGTATCGTTAGAGGAGAAGGATCCTTAGTGGACTATATTGATTAAGATGTTAAGTTATAGACATTTATTCCAATAAAAAGAGACAACCAGGAAATGACTGTTATGCCCCTTGAAAATAGAGATCATCCACCTGTTCCAATTCTTATTCCACTTAATGTTGTGATGGAAGAGGATTTATAAACTTTTTAAGGAAAGGATAATTATGATTTTGAGTCCCTCAGAGGAAATTTGGTTTTAGAATTTAAAAAATCATAAACATTAAACCATATCAAATTTCTTTACACAATGAAGAATGTACTATAAATTTAGAAGGGATTTTTATATCTCACATATTACTAAAATGTAGATTTCACATTCAAGAACTAAATGTTATGAATAAATTATTTTCAGAATATATAGATATTTTGAAATCCATAGTAGATGGAATGACATCATATTTCTTAGAATGTTTAAATTCAATTTCTCAGAAGTTGAATAGAATTTATACTAATAACACTGCATCCACCACACCTCCTACATCTAATGTACATTTTGACAGAGAGATGCACAAACATATTATCATAGGTGAGATTAGTACTACTTTTGGTGATGTGTCTAAATATGGTGATCAATTATGGAAAATACACTATCATGAAGAATGAATCTATGAGATAATAAGTGAGTATGTTGTTGAAATCAGGGTAGATAAAGAAACCAAAAAAAGATATAATGAATTATTCTTTTTGAATTTGTAAAAAGAATTAGATGAATTCTAAAATTGAAATAAGGGAATAGAACTTAATAATTCCACTGGTTACGGGGGATTTCATAGAAAAAGTGAGTAAACTGAAGGTTCTCACATCAGCGTATAAGATATTCAAACAAGAGTAAAGGGATATATTTAGTGGTATGTAGGAGGTGGTTATATTATTATAGATTTTATAAACATAACACAACCCTTTATACATGATCAAAGTAGAATACTTATTGCAATAATTTAGATTCCAGTGATAATTATTCATTGCACAAAAACCATAGATCAAGATAGATATATACATGTAGTGATTATTTAGTTAGACGTTCATCTACCTCCATCATTTCAACCAATGAGTTTATCACCAATTGAGGCTATTTAAATATATTTTTAATGGATATGACTTTATTTTGGAATTTTAAATAATGAGTTTTATATTGATGATATTTTTGGAATTTTTTATTATTTTTATTTAAAAGATGATGGGAAATGGTTATTTTCTAAAAATTTAATTGGTTGGAATTTTTTGGAATGAATTGATAATTATAATTTATTCAACTGATTATCATAATAATATAAGGTTGGATTTCAATGTATAATTTCGTTGCATTTATTTTTCAAAAATGACTCTATGGAAAGGGCGGAACTTTTGGTGGTTTATTTGTATATGAAAAACAATGGGACATTCCCCTTTTATCTGTTATTGTAACTCATGGATTATTTTAATTCCATGGGACATATAACTATATACTGGATGTTTAATTATTGTTTATGGAAACTAAAACATGTATTGGACTCACTAAGATAACTACCCAAATAGTGATAGTGGTAATGTTTTCTACAAAAAATGATCGATACCCCTAAGAGTGAGGTGTAAATCCATTTTTTCCTTTTTCTATTATAAGAATGTTTCATAACTCCATTTGTAAAAAAAATACCTCTAATACATGTTAATGATATGATACTCTCAAAATAAAAATATAAAAATTATCATTCATATGAAAAAAATATAATGATATGGAAGAACCCAATATTTACATGGTTTGGTACAAAAACATTCTCCTTGAATTGATGGATAATCCCAAAAATATGGATTATTTCAGTAAATTATTTCTAGAATAAATAGTCGTATGCTATAAAAAAATTGTAAAAACACATTTGAAAATTCTCTGATATAGTTGGTTATATACCCCAACAATAATTTTCCAATAGTCACCATCCTCAAATAATCCTTTTTAGTAACTAGTATATATCCATATTAACTAGATTCAAATTCATTCATCATTTTGGATCCATTTTATAAAGTCTTCACTTTCTCTACATGAATATTGAATCAAATGTTACCTATGTAAAATCATAAAGAACTTAAATAATTTATTAATGAACATAAAGGTATTAAAACTTCTTAGAGAACATAGGTTCGATAATATTCCCAACAAATGTTAGTCTGATCTTCCTAGTATTATAACTTCAATTTCATGGTCACTATTCAATGGCTAGTATAATCTGATTATTTTTCTTCAATTAATTAAAATAATAAAGTATAAAATAAATCTAAAACTATAAATAAATGTTTTCGACGTAACTTTTTTTATTGAACCTCACTCTGATAGTTTTTGCACCAATGGGCTCACTCTGATGGACTTTCACCTGTGATCAGATTGAAATATACTATGATGGACTCATTTTAATGGAACTTCCTCATCATCATCCTGATGAAAAGTTGGTTTGGAAACACAATACCTGAAAATTGTTAGAGATCTCAAAACATTTTTGAAATAAATGTTTTCATCACTTATACAAATGTATTATGATCTCATTCTATAGGAACACAAAAACAGTTTAATGGTGGATATAAATAGGATTTCCCCTTCACCAAATTTATCACTTATATAATGCTCCATAAATCACGGATCTATATTTATCTTCGCCAAAACCTTTTGAATCTTCAAAACATATTTATTTTCAGATTTATCATTGACATATTCAACTCTTCAGACTTAAAAAAATTTTTAGTCTAATTATGATTTTGATTCTGATTTCCAAATACGATTTCCACATTATTATAAAAACATTTAGTCACTCAAATTTTCATTACCCACATAAAGAAAAATCATTTCTATTGATATTTCCATACATTTCTCTGCACCAAATAAAATTTTATGATCTTATTCAGATTTCATCACTACAATGGAATCATATTTTAAAAAAAAATTACTTAATTTCATTTTCTTGAAATAAATTTATGAATGAAAACATACATATTCTCATTACGATTCACATAAAAAATTCCAATTCTAATTTTTCATTATTATTGACACAGTAGATACTTTCAAACTTCATTTACCACTTCTATTTATTCTTTTCATTAGTTGGATGATCATTATCGACTTCACACTGATTAATTTGTGTCAACTGTATTAATTTAGCTCGTGAACACTATAATAAAAAACACATGGAAAACAAATTAGATTTTTTTATATTGAACCACTTCATATGAATTACAATCAGTAATTAAACATTATGGAAATTAATTACTACATTATTGAATGGTCTCTAAAATTTATTTTTTAGCATCCCTCAATAACCTTATTTCTTTTTACATATCACTTATTCCAAAAACACTTAATGAATGAGATACTATATTTGATGATTATGATGGTATACTAAGTCTGACCGACTGATACCAATATCTAAGAATTTAGAAATTTATTTCTTTGTAGACTATGATACTCCATGACATGTAGACATCAAACAATTCATATTACAGTGATCACATGATAATGGTACTTATTCTTCTCTGTCTTCTGTTTCCCACACTGATGAGTAGTATCCTGACTACATCGCATCATATTTCAATATTTTCAGAAAACATTATTCTTCTAAAACATAATAGTGTAATAAAAAATCATTGTGATTGTAAATATATTTGATGTCACCATTAACATATTCTTAAATAAATGTTTACATATTGAATATTATCAGAATTCCATTAACTGCATTATTTTATAATCAACCCTCAATATGATTGGAAGCACTATTAGCATAACACGTTTTCATTATAACATATGATTTAAAAAATATGAAACAATAATGAATATTATTTCTCACACTATTTTCATACATAATATGATTCTCTTCATAATTATTATCTAAACCTCATTCCCTACACAAGGTGATATCTTTTGCCTTTTCTTTTAGAAAACAAATTCCAAATTCTAATAAATTTTATGAGTATTTTTTAAAAATATGGTCAGTCTAATATACATTATGATGGTTATGATCTGATCTCATTGGATCCTATTTGAAATATTTACTCAAAACATTCATAAATTTTGAATCCCATTAATGCCCAAAAATAATTTCATTATCATCATATTTATTTATTGTAAAAAATTATACCCAAAACATAATAAGAGCCCAACAATCTCCCATATTGTGTTTTTTTACGATACTCACTTCTATAACTACATTTAACCACATTAAAATAATAATTTTTTTGTTTTCATTTCTTACTTTTTCTTCTCTATAGATTATTTTCATCCCCCCTATTCCTTATCTCTCCATCCAAATACGTTATTTCACCCATATTAAGAATCATATTTATAGGGGCCATTATGGGAAGTTTCCATCATTATTGAAAAATTGTCTCATTGCAAATGGTTGGAATTTTTTATCTCAAAGACATGAAGCTCTTCTTCAGTGTAACATAACTGCCACAGTATTTTGATAACAATGAGTCTTTAACTAAAAAACTATATGTATTCATAACACCACCCATGAACAAAAATTTGATTTTATAATCATGATTATCAATAATTTCAATAACATAACTTTTATATATTTCCACTACATGTTTATTTTAACATTAAATCTTTGGGGGAAATTGTTGATTGAATTTGAATGAAATTAACTTTCACTAATCTCATCAACCATATTTGATTATTTAGCCGAAGAATTAAAATTTTCA
Source organism: Viscum album (assembly GCA_963277665.1). Taxonomy (NCBI): domain Eukaryota; kingdom Viridiplantae; phylum Streptophyta; class Magnoliopsida; order Santalales; family Viscaceae; genus Viscum; species Viscum album. The sequence goes on along the minus strand of OY728140.1, from coordinate 1,015,547,887 downwards.
AAAGAATTTAATTTTTCAACTACATTACACATTATTTAATGTAGAGTAAGATACTAAAACATCACAAATATTATATCAATTCCAACAATTACATAAAAGTTTGTACAAGTAATAATATTTTAGGAATAAGATGGAACATCATATCCTCTTAAAATCATTGTTGTATTGAGATTATTCATTAAATATGGAAATTTTCTTCTTCTTCATGTATTTATCATTAGATGTGTTTTCTTCCTTTTTTTCATTCTTTATAGATTGTTTATCTTGTTTCTTTACATATGTATACTATTTGGATATGAAATTTATTATCTCATCTTTTTTTGTAAGGTTTTTGTTACAGTGAGTTTATAACAATTATTTTATTCCATCATTTTATTTTGGAATTGTAGTGAAATAAATTTTAGTAAAATTCCCTTATTTCTCACATCTTTTCTACATTTTATTAATATTTAATCCAAAATATTTTAATACACTTGTAACAACTTTGATCATTTAATAACAAAACATTGTATCTCTCCTTTGATCATCTAGTTTTTGTGCATTGTTAATCATTCGAGCCATGATCACTTGTTCTGGAGAAATATATATTATCCCATTATTTTTGGACTCAACATACTCCCCCGCATTCATAACATACTCATCATTATTTATCTTATGAGTTTACATTTTTATGTTCCACATAAGTTTTGGAACCATTTTTTCTTATTTTTTCTATATAGATACCCCTTTAGTGATACATCCATCCTAGTATTGATATGTTATACTGATATGATTATTCTATGTGTTCAAAAAGTCAACAACACCAATAGTGACCTTATTATTTTAATCCTTCATATTGATAGTAAAAAAGATAATAAAATTGTTTCTATTTTTTCATAAAAAATCGTGGACTGCTTTTATACGGAGTATAAATTCATGAAGAATTCATATATTTACTGTTGAAATGAGTTTTCTAACCATAATTCTTTGGTATAACTTTATTGTCATTATATTTATATGTTTCACCTTTATCATCATCAACCTAAGCGATGTTTTCATTAATCTTTCATATCTCACTATAAGATACATGAAACCTTCATTGTGTTTCTGAAAACTATTCTTCTTTCTCCACAAAAATAATTTTTAGAACATCTATACATTTTCCATATTCATTTTTCTATTACATGTTCTATTTGAAATATTCATTTAGTTTATATTATATCATGTCGAGATTTTAATTTCTTGAATACAATTATTCAACAAATTTCATCTTTGTTTAAAGATCACCATTGTCAAATTTTATTTCATTAACATCCTTTGCAACTTCTGCAATTATTTCTTGAGTATATAATTTTTTTCAAGTGCATTCTCCAATTTTAATTTGATAATCAACTTCAATTCTATTATCTCATCATCATCCTCAGTGTTTGATGAATACTTCAATTTGATACTTGACAAATAAATTAGAGATGATGACCATGTTAATCACTAGATGAGGAATCATACTTCTTTATTCTTAATGGAAAAATTATATTCATAATTTCATATGGAATTTTTTCCATAATACTATTGCACTTCTATTTTTGTTGTTTCTCATTACCTTATTAGGATTCATACTCTCAAATTTTATTCTTTTAAAGTTTGTGTGCCAAATGTCAATTCCATTCATAGTTAAATCATTTGAATTTTTTACTTCTATATTTTCCATTTTTTATTTCTATTAATGGAGGTAAATTTTTTATTGAAATCATCAATTACATCCCCTATTTATGATTCACATGATTATTTCTCAAACTCATTATATTATTTCCCTTTTTAAAAATGATTTTAAGTCAATTCCATTGGCACTATTTTATATAAATATCTTAAACTTCTATGTTCTCATTTTATATGTATCAAGAGTACTATAAATATCATCCAAATATATACTTTAAAGATCATTATCTAATATATAATAATCATTGGAATCAAACATATCAAGAATTATCCATATGATGTTTTCAATAATGGTTTATTCCTCAATTTTTTATTGAGACACATTATGGGGATAACAAGTAATTTATCCTAGTAAAAAAGTACTTGATGATTCATGAAGAGGAATTTAAAATTCAATATAAACTAGCCACAAATGTTGTTAACCTTCTTTATTTCCCTTGATATTTACTAAAAATATGTTTTTTTAACTAATATTAGATACTTTTGGTAGTTCAAACATCCCTTACCCTATGAAACTCACTTCTAATATTTGATGAGAGTAATGAAATGTTATCTCTTGCGTCATTCTCATGGTCATTATTATTCGTAACTCTAAGAGGATAATTCACAATAAAAAGATGAAATAATTCTATTCTAGATCCAAAACAAAAATCCCATGGGAAATAAGATATAAAATAATTCTATCATTCATGGTATTATAGTTCATTCCATTGAAAATAAAAATCCCCTAATAGTTTTAGGATTTTGAATTCTCTATTCCTAATAGGTATCATTTAGAGGGTCACTTTTCTGATACCAACTGTTGTTCTGAACTAGGATATAAACCATTGATATGGGTGAATCAGTAGTTACCTTTTCATTTATAAGAATATTTATTAAATTCTTTAGAAAAAAAAATATTAACCTCTAAAACAAGTTAATGTTAAATTCCACTCATATAAAAACTCTTAAACTAGCCTCTCAGAGTCAAAAAAATAAAGAGAAAGCAGTATACTATATTTATGAGGTTTGGTAATTATAAATTCTCTTTTTCTTTTTGTATACTCCCACCAAAATAGATTATTTAATTTACTTATTTTCATAATAAAAGTAAACACGATGTTAAGAATTCTATAAACCCGACAAAAAAATTTCCATCTATATTTGGTTATACTCTTAAACTATATTTTCTAGAATTCACATGCCCCAGAAAATAATTTTTTACATACATCAATTACTATCTTCTTTTAATATTCACTTAAGAAATTCATGACATCTTACAAAAGAAATTTCAGTCAAATTATACCTTGGAATAATCTTCAAGAACATCAACAATTCACAATGAGACTTATTGTTCATGAAACCTCATCAATAAAATCATTATATAAATACTCTTCAACAAATTTTAGTCTAACATTACCAGTCTGGTAACCACATTTATATGGTCTATGTCTGGTGGTTAATCTAGTTAGATTCTTGTTCTTCACTTCCTTCATCAAATTGAGTAGAAACTCAATCAGAAACTCACAATATTTATGTCTTATAGAACATAGTCTGAGAAAACATGAATTTATTGATGTCAAATTGATGGAATCACCATGATGTAAATTCATTAATGATCGGATTGAACACCAACCCAATATAATCATTCTAATGGAAATTGTTCAACATCAACAACAAATAAAAATCTGATTTGAAACCCAGTACCTAAAAAATCAAATGTCAAATATCTTGACACAAGTTAACATATCAATTTTTATCCCCTCATATAATTATTTTTCACTCTCATTTCATAAGAACTTCCTAATGGTTTAAGAAGGATATATAAAAGTTTTCCCACTTCAACAAATTTCGTGAATCTTCATACATCATTATATATCATATCATTCATTGACTTCTTAAAAATATTGTAAAAGCATCAAAACTCACTGATTTTTTATCTCAAATTGACTTATTCAATTATACAAACATTCTAAAAAATCTTTATTTTGATTTTGAATATGATTCTAATTTTGGAGTATGATTTATTAATTATGATAAAATTATTTGGAAAATCCTATATTGTTGAACCACATGAGAACCAAAAATAACTGAGGATTTTTTATTATGTTTCTCCCCACCAACTGAACTACTATTTACTAATTCTTATTTTCTCATTTTAAAGGAAGAATATGTTATTAAATTGTATGATTGTTAAATTTCTATAAACTAAATTAATGATGGTTAATATATTTATTCTCATTATGATTCTCTTAATGAACTATAATTTTTAGGTATTCATTATGACAGAGATTGTAGATTATATCATATATCTTCAGACTCTTATTATTCTTCATTTCTTATAACTGTTGATTGGTCTCAGAATCACTCTGACGAATAATTGTCAACCCCAATACAATTAATCATTACCCAAATGAAAAAACTCATGAAAACAGAGTTGAGTTCTTCTCTCCCATGAACCAATTGTTATGAAGAAATATTCTTGAAGGGATTGATTGACTACATTAGTGATTAATTTCTAAATTAATTTTTTTATCAACAGCCAAAAAAATTATTCCATTCCTTTTCATTGATTCTGAAAAGTCTCAAAAAAATCGATACTCAAAGCCAACTAGACATGAAAAAATTCAAAATTATATGACTGTAGACCATGTACAATGGACTTGTATCAATAAATTCTACTTATTCAACAATATTATTTTTATAATAGGATACCAGAATTCATCAAGGAACAAAACAATTTAGAATTTTATGATCTATTACTAATGAACCTTATTATTTTTTGTATTGTTTTTTCAACAAAGATAACTCAAAACTTGAATAATTTATATCATTTTTTCATTTTTTGCAATGTACTTTCTTCATCTAAAGACTTATGCGTTTATTCATGACTTCCTATAGAACTTGAAAACATTTTAAATAATAATTGGCATCATCTTACATAGGTTTGGTGTATTGTAACATCTTATACATCCATAAACATCTTTTATTACCAATCAGCCTCAATACCATTGGAATCACTAGTAATACCCCTTAACTTCATAATACTGGAATCACATGTTTCCTAGAAAATTTATTCACTAAAAAATAAAATACAACAAACCATCATCATATCCAAATTATATTCATGATTAATATCATTACCCTTATCATTAGGATATGATCCTCATTTTGACCCCAATATTAGTTTTTTATGCTTTTTCATCCAGAAAGAAACATCGCAATTTCGATAAACATTGTGATTATATTTTCCAAAAAATCGTTTTTGAGTCAAATATTCTGGTAAATTGTCCAAAATATGATCCTCCTAGATCCTATTTGACAACATTACTTAAACACCTCTAAAATATGGATTTATATTACCTTCTCAACAAACATTATTTATCATGAAATTGATATATTTACCACCAATAACACAAAAACAAAACTGTTTCCCACTGGTATTTTATTATTATAAAAAGAATTAATATATGTTCTTTTGTGTGTGTTCATATGTTTGAGTGTTGTAAATATTTTTTTCTTATATTATTATATATTTTTTAATATTATATTGAAATACTCGCCTCCAATTTGAAATTCCATGGGATGACTAGGTTGGATAAGTGTGATATATTAGTATAAATAAGAACTAGTTTAGATTTATTATCTAGTGGTGGTCCTGGTTGGGACATAGGTTAACCTATTTAATTCTTCCCCTAGCTTAAAAAAAGGATACAACCAGGTGGTTGGGAAGGGTTGATTAATTTGTTGTTTTTTCTAATGAGTGGGCTTTTCTTCATTAATGTCCACGATATTTATGTGTAAGATTTTCCCCTAAAGAACCTACAAAACCATGATGATATATATATATATATATATATTCCCATGTATGGTGATACGTATTCATTAGAGAATAGTGTTTACATTATTTTAAGATGATTTCCTTAAAACAATTCAAAAAAATTTATGAATGAATATTTTTAATAATATATAAACAATGGTTTAATTTAGAAAGATCATCAAGTTTTTTATAATGAGGTGATTTAAGGGACAATTGTTTAATATTTATTTTTAGGAATGAAATATATTAACCTTATTTTAATATTATTATATTCAAAATTGAATAAAATAGATTTTATTTTAATTTTTTTTACTTTGGGAATATTATTTACGAGATATGAGGATATTTTAATCAAAATATTATATGTTAATGATCAGCAATATTCTCTGCTGTAGTGGATATCCTCACACCTCATTGTACATTTACATGATTGTGGTAAGCATTGAACTGCCTCACATTCAAATGGGGACTTGGTATTTCTTGGTTATCGTATTTTCTTTAATATCATTTTTCGTGTAAGGCCTAATCAGTCTATCCTAGTATAACTTAACCACGTTATTTTATTAATTATATTTGATTCCTCTACTTATTATTAATTTTTTTCCTAGGGTAATTCATTCCCATCGAGTTTTTAATTATTAAAGGCTATACTCTAGAACATGGGGATTGAAAATTCCCTTCGATCCATGCCACTGTTGTCTTGGGTGTCCTTTTTGTGGATGAATTAGGTAGGATTTTAAAAAAATACTATCATATGTTGGGTTTCCATTTCAATTGGCATGTTTTCAGATAAGAGATAATATCATAGAATCTAGGGAGTTTAAGTAGGTTTATGTCCATGACTACCCCCATTAGTCGTGAGATTTTATTTTCTTTGTATTTCAAGGATTTAAATTTCTTATGATCAAACATTTTTCATGAATGGTTTGAAAGTTTTAGCCATTAAATTTTGGTGATTTTTTATTAGTAATAGAAATATGAAGGTACATATTGGTATGATATATTTTTATTGAGGATCAGAATATTATGTGAAGGTCATTTTACCTATGAAAATTTATTTTTACTTATTATGGTTATCGTACAATTGGGAAGAACTGATTTATGTAGAAAAATAGGGAATAAATTTGAAATTATATATAGTTTTTAAAATGTGTCTATATTTTTTAGATTCAAAATGAAGAATATTTTTTTGAAAATATTCTTGTATATTTTGAGAAAAATATATAGCTATTATTTTATTAATATTTTAAATTCATTATAATAATGTTTCATTATAATATATTAATGAATTTAGAATGATTTGTTTTAAATTGGGGGGTTTTTAAAACTTTGAATTATAAGGATTTATTTTAATTAATTGAAATATGTATGATGAAATATTGGTTTGAATAAATAATTTTATTTTTGAAATGTGATTTTATAAAACCCTATTGGGATGGAGACATAAAATTCATAGGTTTATTAAAAATGGAATTGATTTGTTGGTTTATAATTTCAATTTTGTTTGATTTGAATTTTATTTTAGTATTTCTTTTAATATTTCATGTGCATTCGGGATGACTGTTATGTGGATTGAATTTTCTTTTAGTTTTCCATGACGGTGTTTATATTTGGTATCAATCAGTTTTCTCTTATTTGGATTGAAATGAACTCATTTTTTTGATGATGATCTTCTTTGAATTTTTATTCATGGGATTCCACTCTCATAGAATAGTGTTTGTTGTAACACTCCAAGATTTCATAGTATGTTATTTCTTCGAATAATTCAATAACTTTCACTACACGCAACACCGAGTTCTACGGACCATGACTTACCAAACAAGTCGTTCAAAAGATGTTAGGAGTAGTATTAACTGAATTTTGATCTATCGATAATCCTTATAATTTTATAATCCATATTATGAGTTTGTTAGAAATAATGTAAGAAGAAACCCATTTTTTCAGATAAAAAAATTATTTTTAAAAAAATGCAATTTTATCGCATTTTAATGGAGAAGCCTTTTTTATCCAATATTTGAAACATTTATATATTAAATTTTATAGAATAAACTTCTTCTTTAGAATCAGGACATAAGAATTTAGTTTCAATAATGTTTTGGTGTTTTTCTGATAACATTCATATTTGGGTGAATAGTGAAAAATACTATATTATAATTGAAAACAACTTTTTTAATCAAAATAATTTATATTGTTACATTATAAATTTCAATGGTATGGAAGTATAAATATATTATATTTTTACTATTTGATCCAATTATGGTCATTTTAAGTAATTTCACCTTGAAATTGGACATAAACAAGTGTCAATCTTTTGATAGTTATTACTTCTTAAAAATACAGCTTTTGGTTTTAATAGTGGGAATTAATTTTAAAATAATAAATGAAACATTTATGTTTAGAATTTGGTAAAATATACGTTATTCTTGGATTAAGAATAGCGAAATTAGATTAGGGTAAAATTTTGGTACTTTTCTGATAATTTTCATATTTTGAAAAATAGTGAAAATTACTAAATTTTTTATTAAAAACAACGTTTTTAATCGAAATAATTAATAGTGATAAATTATGAATTTGAGTGATTTTAAAGTATAATTAGATTATATGTTCACCATTTGATCCAACTTTGGTCATTGGACATAATTTTATATTTAAACCGGACATAAGAAAGTGTCAATATTATGATAGTTATTATTTGTTAAAAACACGCTTTTTGTTTAAACAACGGGAATTAATTTTAAATTATTTTCTGCCACTTATGTGTTATTAATTGAGAAATAATGATTCCATATTTATAATCAAGAGGAACAAATTGTGTAAATAGTTAACTTTTATTTTTATACATTGTGAATAATTACTTCAGTAAATATTTTATTTACCATGGTTAAAGGGTAAATCAGGTAAATAAGGGTAAAAAAATATATTATAATAATGTTAATTTACCCTAAAACGTGTCATAAACCTATTTGATGATATATTTATGACCTCGGGAATATTTCGGTCGATTTGGGGACCCCATTGATCCACATGTATGTGATAATGAAACTTTTTATTAATTAAGTTAAAGTAAATACAAAAATGACATAAGCATATATCTTTTAGAAAAAAAAATTACATAGGGTTATATAAGTTATATTTTCAACTATAAATATTAATTATAAATCTAAAAATATTTCCTACATTTTTATATTTTATTTATAATTTTTATACATTGAATAATTAAATTTTATTATGACCCGATAAATATGAAGTATTTTCTTTATTAATGAAAGATTCAGATAATTGTTATTATAAATGTTAAAATAAATACAATTTGAATATTTTGATGACATAAATTAATTTCATTGGATAATATGTAATGTTAGTATTTCTTTAATGATATTGGGTCGAATTAATAAAAAAAATTGACTTTAACAAAAATCAATTATTGAATAGTGTCAAAATTGACATAAATTAATATTTAAAACAAATATTATATTATTAATTGATAATTTATTCCTAAAAATATAAGGTTCGACCAAAGGACTTATATCATTATATTTGTATCAATAATGTACAACTCTATGGTCTCTTGGATGTATATAGTATGTTTACTTACTATATAATATAAAAATACAAAGTGACATGGTAAATGTCACACTTATTAACTAAGAGTTAAAACTAAAAGATAAGGTTAATATAATGACCCAAACCTGTCTAAAATCTATTGGTTGAAAATATTGCCACCCTTAACCACTTTAGATATTTAATAATCCACTTTTAAGCCATTATATACCGAATAGGAATTTTTTATAAAGTAATACTTTAATTTTTTTCTAAAGAGCCCCTCCTCCCCATTATAAAAGGACTCTACTTCAAACCAATTCTTCACAACTTGAAAGCCTCTTGGCTCGGCCAACCCTTGCCCAAATAATCTATAAACTTCCCTCACTTCAACCTAGAGGCCTTATTTTGATAATAAATCCAACTTAATGACCCTTTTTGATCAAATAAGAAAAGAACTTGAAGAAGAGGTAATGATTTCACCTCTGTCTTTCATGTTCCTTTCTTCTTCCACTACCTATTTCTTTATTGTCTCCATTTTAAAATATAAAAAAAATTATTATTTATACTATGATTCTATTATAATTTTTTTACATCAAAATTAATTATTCTATCCACCCTTTGAATGACATGTCACCATTCGTGTGTACTTACGGCTTACCGTCTCCACGTCGTGGTGTAATTTTTATTCAATAAATTATTATTTTGATGGGTATAATAATGATGTATATTTAATGTAAATAATAAATATAATATGATAAGTATTCTGTATATATGATATACCATCCGATTATATATTATTTTAATATCAATAGAATGATATTTTCGCTCGTACATATGTACAGATTACCGTCTCTACGACGCGATGAGATTCTTTACCATGTTCACTATTCATCGAAGATTATAAAAATATATATTACTAATAAGTATGTAATATACGAAATAATAATTCTACTGGAGATGTATATATTTATATATATAAGTATTTATGTACTTACATATATCTTATTCTCTTACATTCATTCAATACAATATAATAACAGAAATAGCGTTTATGCGTATGTACGGACTACCATATACATAAACGGTGTTTTCCATTTCATATATACGTCTATTATACAAATTTATATTATAAATATATATGATATATAAATCATGTTTTAAATTATGGACATATTTAAATCATGATCTAAGTGATAAACTCAAGAGTAACATGTTAAAACACGTACGATAAAGAATTCGATTATTACATGAAATATTAATATAACAAGGAAATTATTATTAAATGGGTAGTATAAAGTCATAAATGAATAACATATGATATAATAAATATTAATACAGTTCTGGTATAATTTAATAACATACTATAGTCTTCATACATGTGGTTAAACGTACCCTCGACTAAAGGAAAGTGCAAGTTAAGGGGTTTTCATCTCACTCCTTATTCCTGGGAGATTCATTCCATATTGCCACTATTACCTTTTATGTGGTGTATGTACTGCCAATAATTTTATTCATTTTGTAATACACTTTAATTTTTGTGTATTTACATATTCATTCTATGGTACCTATTTCATGGGTTGTATGCTTTTGTAAGTTACCAAATTGGTAAGGGTTAATTTTACAATCTCTTTATTATCCGAGGTTGTTTTTACGTATGTATCAACTGGGACATATTTATTATCCATGTCCATGTTTCATAAAATAGTTTTCAAAGGGATTCTTTTAAGGGAATTTTTACTAAAACATCACATTAAATGTTTTAATGATTTATTCTTCTAAACCATTCTCATTAATGTCCATGTTTTCAAAATGGTTTTAAGGATTTATTTAAATGGACATGAATGTTTTAAAATGTTAATTACAATCAAAAGATTAAAAGTGGTATGGGACACTTTGATTCAAAAATGTCTTTAAATGTCTTCCTTTATAAATAATGTTACTTTTAAATGTGTTCATGAAAAAGGGATATTTCTCTCATAGATTTTTAAAAAATAATTTTCATCTATGTCAAAATCTTTTAATGTATTATAAACATGTTTTGAAGTCGATTTATTATGATAATAATTTTCAATATTGTATTGAAGGTTTTGTGAAATTTTTTACTGTGGATGTGTTACTATTATACACTTTGTGGTTTATGGGTAAACTATTGGCATTTCGCATTCTAGTTTTACTACAAATATTTATGTTATGTTTAAACCTTTTCGTATGAGAAATGCATTGGACTTAGTAAGTGATGGGTGGAGCCCGCTTTAGCTCCTCGATGCATTGGTAGGTCTCATGTGACAAACTAGTGTCTTGGTACGAGACCTTGAAAAAATCTTATTTTTAGTCTTTGCACGAGGCCTTTGATATGTGGTTATGATAGTCTGGCATTATACATTCCATCATTATGAAAGTGGTTATTGATATTGAATGTGATTATTCGACTAGTAAAATATCCCTATGAATAAGTAAATGAAATTATTTCATTTTATTTTTTCCATAATATACTCAAGTTCAAGTTTAAAAGGATTTTGTTTTAGTTATACATTTCCTTAAATGTTTGTGCTTATTTATTAATGTTTCTGCAATAGTATTATCCTTACTAAGCATCTGAGCTCACCCCTTTTTATGTTTTAATTTTCCCAGGGTTCCAAGAAGTGTATTGTGATTGATATGAAGGGTTAAGCCAAGGGAATAATGGACTTCATAAAATATTATTAATGTTGTTTTGTATGTTATAAATTGTAATGTAACATTCATGTAAGTAATCTATTTTCCATGATTTCTAAACTGATCGGTTTTTCGGGACATGATTCCTTGTAATCATGCCAATGTGTTAAAATAATGCAACAAATCTGGGTAACTGGGGTTGGGGCGTTACAGTTGGTATTAGAGGATGTTTAGAAATAACCTTGGAAGCAAGATTTAGATAAACTCTGATTAGAGCACGTAGACCTAATATAGACTTTGAGGATTAGTATAGATGAAATTCCTAGAATTTTAGTAAAGTAGAAAATTTGTGAGTTTTCCAAGAAAATACATCCATGTCTGGATACGAGCAGGTAGAGGCGGCTCTGGAACAGATGTACCTAAGGGTAAAACCTGAAAACACTAATTTGAGCTGGGCGCGAATGGGAACCGGTGCATGACAATGGGCCTTACTGCACTCTGGGTTACAACAATCCCGAGGGATATGTTTAGGATAATTCTAATTTTCATTATAAACTATTTTGAAGGGATTGTGAGTATATACCTACTCAGAGAAAACATTTTTATGATTATTGATTATACCCATAAACTGTTCAATTTACATTAGGTATTTTACATGTTTGGAATTATTCATTGCAATTCATAAACTGACCAAGTTTATGCTATTTTATAGAAATGGCGCCTAGTAGAAGGAATGTGAACTCCAGCAATACGAATGACCCAAAGAGTAAGAAGGATCATATCATTCACAGTATTAAGCCATAATTTAGAAGGAAAATTGTCTTCCATGTATTATCATCATATAAAGAAATAGTATCATGTGTTGATAAGATAAGTAAAGAGTTCTCGGAGTCCTATGGATTTGAAGGGAAGCCCCGGAAAAAAAGGATGGTAGGAAGAAATATAGATAAATGGAAGAAGGTAGAGAATGTTTTTCCCATATGTGATAAATATGGAAAGAATCACCTTGGAAAATGCTTGAATAGAATGTGAGTAAGTTATAAGTGTTGAGAAAAAGGACACCATGTTCGTGATTGTGATGGTAAGAAAAAGGATTGAAATGTACAATGCTTCATCTACAAGGAGTGAGGACACTACATGAATAAATGGTCAATTCATCAGTGTATACCACAAATGATGCTATTTGATAGTAATAAAGTTATGATACTACCACAGATGAAGAGGAATGACTAGTGTTCTTATGTTGTTATTAAAGAATTATTCCATTTGAGTGTGGTATCAACGATGTACTGGTTATATGAATTATGAAGATAAATATGGATTGTAATGCAGTATTATTCCATTGAAGATTTGAGATTATATGGTACTATGAAAAGTGACTCAACAGTCAGTTAATTTTTTTTTGAGAATACAAGGTTTAAGGAAAGATAATCCTTAATATGGTCTTGATACTGAGGTAGTAATTTTGGAATAAGAGATGGATGATTTGGATAAATTATATTGGATATTCTTGACTACCTTGGCACTGATTAAGAGTTTGTTTATTTCATCATTGTTGGAATATTCAAAGTTTTTGGATATAAGGAGTATATCCAGTATTCTATAAGTAATAAGGGATCATGAATGTAATAAATATGGTTTTATGGTATTTCAGGATGTTGCAGTGTTTTAAAAGAATACATGACGAAGGTGTTCACATTATATTACGTGGGAAAAAGGATCTTCATTGTGTTTACCTACCTTATAAATTTGGAACTGTGAGTTGGACATAAGTATTTTGGATAAGTCTAGTTTGAGATTATTTTTGGATTTCCACATAAAGGACTACCCAGAGGTCGGGCGGCTACCCGTCGTGTCCGGCAATCCCGCGAGACTTGAACCCGCAACCGAAAGGCGACAAAGGTGCATCACCTACCTCTGACCCATGTGATTTCCTAGATTGAATAATGTAGTGTTTTTTTAAAAAAATCTGTTAGATGAATGATAAATTCATATTTTTTTAATACGAATAGGATAAATATAATATTATTTTTATGTTTTATTATCTTTTAGAGTGAAAGATGAGTTTTATGTAGAAATTAGTTAAAGGACGGGACTCTACTTTTTTAGGTATATATTTTTCTTCTTCTCTTATTCAATGATGAAATTAATTCGTATACTTTAGTTAAGCGGATCTTAAAACAAAATTTATTTATCCTAATACCATATGTTTTTTTGAACCAATGGTATTTTAAATCATCACAGATTGATGAATTTAAGGCCATAAATATTAAAATTGTTTTTGATTGATAACCTCAATCACTAATTGTAAATATTTACTTTTTTTCTTCCAATTATATATCTCTAATTTCCACCAATTTTCTCCTAATAGAGATCATAATTTGGTGGTGACCCTTTCATTTCCCTTTTCCTCATAATAAGACTAAATTTTACTAACCAGATTTCTGATGTGGGTTTTACCAAAGGTATTTTCTTTTTTCAACCATTTATTCTAGAAAAATAATTTAAAATTGCAAGGATGAAGTTTATTAAAGGAGGGAAGAATGTAACACCCCAATATTTCATTGTACATTATTTTTTCAAAGTAATTCAATAACATTCACTACATGAAACATTGAGTTTTAGGGCACCATGACTTACCAAACAATATGTTCAAAAGAATTTATGAATAGTATTAACTAAATTCTGACCGATATATAATCCTTATAATTTTATAATCCATATTATGAGTTTCTTAGACGTAATATAAGAACAAATACATTTTTTTGAGATAAAAAATTATTTTTCAAAAAATGCAATTTTACCGCCTTTTAATGGAGAATCCATTTGAAATACAATATTTGAATCTTTTATATATTAAATTTGACAAAATAAACTTCTTCATTATAATCGGGACATAATAATCTAGTTTCAATAACGTTTTGGGGATTTTCTGATAACTTTCATATTTGGGTGAATAGTGAAAAATACTATATTTTAACTGAAAACAACCTTTTTAATCAAAATAATTTATATTGTTAAATTTTACTTTTTAATGGTATGGAAGTATAAATAGATTATATTTTTACCATTTAATACAATGATGGTAATTTTATGTAATTTCACTTTGAAATTGGACATAAACAATTATCAAACATTTGATAGTTATTATTTCTTAAAAATACGACTTTTGGTTTTAATAGCAGGAATTAATTTTAAATTAATAAATGCATCTTTTATGTTTTGAATTTGGTAAAATAGAATTTATTTTTGGATTAGGAATATCAAAATTAGCTTAGTGTAAAATTTTTGTACTTCTCTGATAACTTTCATATTTTGATGAATAGTGAAAATTACGAAATTTTAATTAAAAACAACTTTTTTAAACGTAATAATTAATAGTGATAAATTAAGAATTTGAGTGATTTTAAAGTATAATTAGATTATAATTTTTAAATTAAATCCAATTTTTGTCATTGGACATAATTTCATATTTAAACTGGACATAAGAAAATGTCAATCTTTTGATAGTTATTATTTGTTAAAAAAAGCATTTTTTGTTTCGAAAATGAGAATTAATTTTAAATTAATTTCTTCCACTTATGTGTTTTGAATTTAGAAAAATTCATTCCATATTTAGAATCAGGAGGTCCAAATTTTGTAAATAGGAATCTTTTATTTTTAGACATTTTGAATAATTACTTCAGAAAATATTTTATTTACCATGGTTAAAGGGTAAATCCAGTAAATAAGGGTAAAAAAATATATTATAATAATATTAATTTACCATAAAACGTGTCCTAAACCTATTGGTTGATACCTGTCCAACCATGGTCTTCTTTGAGTCTATTTTGGGACCTCATGGATCCACTTATATGTGATAATGACACTTTATATTAATTAAGTTAAAGTAAATATAAAAATGACATAAGCATATATCTTTTTGCAAAACAATTTTCTACATAGGGTTATATAGGTTATATTTTCTACTATAAATATTTATTATAAAGCTAAAAATATTTCCTACATAATGGTATTTTAATTATTATTTTTAAAAAATGAATTATTAAATGTATTTATGACACAATAATGATGAAATATTTTCCTTATTAATGAAAGATTCAAAGAATTGGTATTATAAAAGTTAAAATAAATATAATTTGAATATTTTTAGGACATCCAAGAATTTTATTTGTTAATATTAAATTTTAGTATTTCTTAAATGAATTTATTTAGAACTAATAATTTTGTTAAGACTTTAAAAAAATCAATTATTGAATAGTGTCAAAATTGAAATAAATTAATATTTATGACAAATATTATATTATTAATTTATATTATATTCCTAAAAATCTAGTTTTAGGCCAAATAACTTATATAATTATAGGTGTATAATTAATGGACAAATTTGAGGTTACATAGATGTATATAGAATGTTTACTAACTATATAATATAAAAATACAATGTGACATGGTAAATGTCAAACTAATTATATAAGAGTTAAAACTAAAAGATAAGGTTAATATAACGACCCAAACCTTTCGAAAATCTATTGTTTGAAATTATTTAGACCCATACCCACATTAAAATTTTAATAATACACTTTGGAGATATTAGATACTGAATAAGAATTTATTATAAATTAATACATTATGTTTTTTCTAAAGATCCCCTCATCCCCCTTATAAAAGGACACTACTTATAACCAATTCATCACAGCTTCAAAGCTTTTTGGCTTGGCCAAACTATGCCCAAATATTATCAAAACATCCTTCACTTCAACCTAGAAGAATTATTTTTATCGGAAAGCTATCATATAGAGCTCTTTTGATCAAATCAAATGGAAGAACTCGAAGAAGAGGTAATGATTTCACCAACATCTTTCACGTTCCTTTCTTCTACCACCTCCTTTTTCTTTGTTGTTTCCATTATAAAATAATAACAACAGTATATTTTATATACTGTGATGTTAATATAATTTTTGTGGAACCAAATTTATTATTCTATCCACCCTTTGAATGACATGTCACCATACGTGTGTACGTACGGCTTACCGTCTCCACATCGCGGTGTAATTGTTATTCAATAAATTATTATTTGGATGGGTATAATAGTGATGTGTATTTGATGTAAATAATAAATATAACAGGATCCAGATTCTATATATATGATATACCATCCAATTATATATAATTTTAATATCAAAATAATGATATTTTCGCCCGTGAGTACGTACGGATTACCGTCTCCACGACGCGATGAGATTAATTTCCAAGTTCACCATTCATCAAAGATTATAAAAATATATTTTACTAATAAGTATGTAATATATGAAATAATAATTCTACTTATGATATATATATTTATATATATAATTATTTATGTACTTACATATATCTTATTCACTTACTTTCGTTCAATTCAATATGAAAACGGAAACAACGTTTATACGTATGTACGAACTACCATCTCCATAAATGGTGTTTTATATTTCATATATACATCTATTATATATATTTATATTCTAAATATATATTATATATAAATCATGTTTTATATTCTGGATGTATTTAAATCATTATCTATGTGATACAATCAAGAGTAACAAGTTAAAACACGTACGATAAAGAAAGCGATTATTACCCAAAATATTAAAATAACATGAAAATTATGATTAAATGGGTTGTATAAAGTCATAAATGAATAATTAATGATATAATAAATATTAATATGGGTTTTTTATAATTTAATAACATACTATATTCTTCATACAGGAGGTTAAACGTACCCTCGACTAAAGGAAAGTGCAAGGTAAGGGGTTTTCATCTCACTCTGGATTCCCATGAGATTAGTTCCATATTGCCACTATTACCTTTTGTGTTGTGTATTTACATCCCATAATTTTATTCTTGGGGTAATACACTTTAATTTATGTATATTTAAATATTAATTGTATGATACCTCTTTCATGGGGTGTATACTTCAAAATTTACAAAATTGGTAAGGGTTAATTTCACAATCACTTTATTATCTGAGTTTGTTTTTAGGTAAGTATCTATTGGGACATAATTAATATACATGTCCGTGTTTCTTAAAATATTTTTCAAAGGGATTGTATTAAGGTAATTTTTACTAATACATCATTATAAATGTCTTAAATATTTAGTCTTCTAAACCATTCTCATTAATGTCCTTGTTTTCAAAATGGTTTTAAGGATTTATTTAAAGTGACATGAATGATTTAAAATATTAATTACATTCAAAAGTTTTGAAGTGGTATGGGAAACTTTGATTCAAATATGTCTTTAATTGTATTCCTTTATAAATTATGTGACTTTTAAATGTTTTCATGATAAAAGGGATGTTTCTCTCAAAGAGTATTACAAATAATTTTCATCTATGTAAAATTAATTTAATGTATTTTAAACTTAATTTGAAGTTGATTTATTATGATACAAATATTCTTTATTGTATTGAAGGTTTTGTGGATTTTTTGACTGTGGATGTGTTAAATTTATACCAGTCATGGTTTAAAGGTAATGTATTGACATTTCGTATGCCAATTTTAACACGAATGTTTATGTTATGTTTAAAACTTTTCGTATGAGGAATGAGTTGAACATAGTATGTAATAGGTGGAGCCCAATATTGCTCCACAATGCATCGGTTGGTCTCATGAAACAATCTAGTGTCTTTGCATGAGGCATTGAAAAAATCTTATTTGTAGTCTTGACATGAGGCCTTGGATACATGGATATAATAGTCTGGCATTATGCATTCCATTATTATGAAAGTGGTTATTGATATTGAATGTGATTATTCGACAAGTAGAATATCCATGTGAATAAGTAAATGTCATTATTAAATTTTAGTTTTTCCATATTATTATGAAGTTAATGTTTAAAAGTATTTTTTTAGTTATACATTGACTTAAATGTTTATAATTATTTATGAATGTATCCGCTATATTGTCATCCTTACTGAGAATTTGATCTCACCCCTTTCTATGTTTAATTTTTTCCAGGATTCCAAGAAGTGTATTGGGATTGATATACATGGTTATGCCAAGGTAATAATGGCGTTCATAAAGGATTATTTATGTTTTATTGTATGTTATAATGTGTATTGTAACATTCATGTATGTAATCTATTTTCCAAGACTACTAAACTGATCGGTCCTTCGAGACTTGATTCCTTGTAATCATGCCAATGTATTAAAATAATGCACTGACTCTGGGTAACTGGGGTTGAGGTGTTACAATTCCCCTTCCTTTTCCTTGGACCTTCATTTCATTTTGGGGTTCTATAATATGAAAAAATATCATTTCATGTAGAAAAAAGGTTCTTATGATGTACTATTTTAGCTATTAAATATTGAAGAGTTCTATATAGAGCATGAAAATCCTTCATTAATTAATGATAATTTTGTGAAGATTGTGATTATGGATCTATTTCAGAAGACGTTGGATTTGGTCATTGAAATGAAGACACAAAAAGGACCACACGTAAAAATTATTCAACGCATAATTCATTAGGAAAATATTTTATCTTGTGATAGAGAAACCTACGGAAAAATTGTTTCATGGCCACAAATATGTTTTTCATATATTCATATATAAATCATGTTATATTAATGATTGATCATCATATATAACTTATTTATCCATATATGATTAATTAATTAATTAAATTATGTTTTATTGAATGACTTAAACCATACATATCATCTAGAGTTTCTCTACAAAGAAAAGACTCTTATAGTGTTATTTTATGGAAGGATTTAAATTTTCCATTGACCATAGATGGATCACTAATAGTGTTGGAGGATTTTGTTATTCATGAATTAGGTGTTGGAATCTCAAAAATTGGTAAAATAAAGTATTCCAGGTCAACACTTATAGATAGAGGTATCAAAAGGACATCTTGTTTCATCTTAGGGACTTTTCCTATAATTACGAACATGGTTTTATATCCATGAAAAATAGAGGGACATATGAAACTAATTTATCAAAAGACTTCAATACCTAATCATTCTTCTAGATATTTGGGTTCTTTTCAATGGAACTATTCAGGATAATCTCATCATAAATATATATTGAAATATAACCCCTCTAAAGATAATCAATTTTTGTCTATTGATTCTCATTTCAAATTGAAGACCATTTGATTTATATTTTGATGAATATTTTGTATCATTTTTAACATTATGATGATCAATGTTTTGTATTTGTTATGTTGGATCGTTTTTATGATGTTTTCAAATGTATATTATTTTTGTTGAATTCAATATTTGTGCTATAATAATTTATTTTATATATATCTTCACATGATATTTATCTCATTTCAAATTCCAAACATTTTATAAATTGATTTGGAAGGTTTAAAAATTAATGAAAATTTTTATATGGAGTGAAGAACTTGCCTCACCAATTTTTAGTTTTTCATATCAAAAACATTTCTCCTCATTAATCGATGTAATAATTTCTATATAGTTTCAGTATAATGATGATATATAATTCATAATAAAATAAATAATTTAAGGTGATTTTTATGTGGTTAATTTTCTTATTTCACCCATGATTATACCCATTGGTATGTTTTTGATATTGGGAATGTTCATACAATAGTGATTGTAATACTTTACATTCATGGATGGATGTGGGTCCTTTTTTGGACCATTTATTTTGAATGAATGTACATTTGAATAATTTTTTAGGTATTGTGGAAATCAGTTTATGGTGTTGACTTTGTTATGGTGTTTTTATAGATTCACCAAGATATAGTACTCTAGAATCATAAGCATGGTTTGTTGGTACATAACCATAGTGATTAAAAAATTTTCCTTGTTGATTTACAATCCCAATTTTGGATTTTATAATAAGTATCTATTATATTATTACTGATATATTTTGCTTTATTTTCATGAGGTTGTAATATTTTTTGACATCAACTTCTATAGTGATGTCTAAAGATTATCACGTATAGTGATTTTGAGGATTCATCGAGAAATTCATGTTTTAGTTCTTTAAAAATTGAGTAGTTTAGGATATATTATCCTTTATTTTATGCAAAATCAGTTAGTCAATTTTCATGACATAATTTTCTTCAATTCCTTGTTATTTATTTTTCAGTAATTTGAGAGATACACTAATGTTTCAAGGGGGACCGATGATTTGATGAATTTAAAAAATGGTTGGAATATAACTATGAATGATATTTTCATAAAAAAATATCATTATATTTTTGTAAACATTTTTGAAATTCTAATATTTATAGTTTCATGGGTTTTAGATCTGTGTATGAATTCTAAGGTATAACCTTGGTTATATATTCCTCTTGATTTTTATGTTTCTTATTCCTCTTGATTAACCATTTTCGATGATACTTTATAGGGGTTGAATGTGATATTTTAGAGAGAATCATCACAAACCGATGTGAAATTTATGTAAGAATAATCAGTTATTTTTTCTATATTTTCTTTTGAACCATTCTGTGGATGTTATTGTTTATTTTTTTTGTAGATTCTGGATATTCATTTTGAAAAGAATATATTAAAAAATATTACAAAAAAGGATAGTATTCCAATAAAACCATGTGTGTTTTGGTGTTTATGTACATTTCTATTTCAAGTGATTGGTCTGTGTTTATCCAAAATGTGTAACCAACCCATTAGATAAATCCATGGTATAGAAGCATGTCAAATATTGAAACCTGATTATATAAACCATGTAAAAAAATTATGATTCTTTTCTACTTTATAGAAATATGTGTAATGTTATTGTATGGGTTATTAGACATTATAGCCAAAACATTTGATAGAAATTAATTAATATGAAAATTTATTTTTAAACCCAATAAGCCTAAAATATATCATATTATTTATAATATAGATAATTTTCTAGACCTAATGGATTATAATTTTTTTATTTCAGATATCCAAACCCTTTAATAGAGTATTTCTAATATATCATTCTCAATTAAAAATTATATATTGCATTTATTGATTATTTAATCATGCTTATTAATAATTCCTCAGGATATCCTCATTTATTCTCAAAAGAATAATATATTGGGTCTATTGTATAAATTTATATGGGTTTTTAATGCGAACTAATGGTATTTAATATGTATTGGTTGTGAGGATGGTAAGTGGATCCCATATATTCTATTATCATTGTATAAAATTCCATGGTTTTTATTGGTTATCGATTTCCTTAATTCTCAATTTATCTAGGATCCATTGAATATGAGTCTAATGATTTTGGTTTATCAATATAGGGATCATTCTTGATTCTTAGGATCCATTGTTCAGTTTATCTAGTGAATTTAATTTTGATATAGTAGATTCCATTTTTTATTATGTATGAGTAGAATTCATCTCTCAATAAAAATGAATTTATTATACTTTGAAATACCATCAAGGAAATTTGATTTGATTTCATTATTTATTTTTATGCCTAGTAGTTATAAAAAATCAACTTGAAATCTAAAAAAATTAAAATGGGGTTTTCATAATAATTTTTCTATAAATTTTCATTGAATGATTAATACCCCATTTGTAAATGGTAATACAAGATGGGATCATGATTATTGTTCTTGATATTTCTTATGATGGTCATATAAAAAATAACGGTAAAAATTTTGTTTTCTAAAGGTGATGTTTGTTTGAACTATTGTAATATTATTTAAATGATTCTATTTATTATTGATATTAAATGATGAAAATGTGATTACGTTGATGAATGGATTTTAATTATATTTTTTTAAAAGGAAATCTTAATACCCCTGTTATAACTTTTAATGGTTAATTGAGAAAACAAATCCCATAAAACAGGCCCCTTTTATATGTAATGGTAACTAATTGTTGCTTTGGACTCCATTGGATAATTATCCCTATATTGATAGTTATAATATATTATTTAGAAACTCGTGGATTTTTTGGACAACCTAATATAACTACTCCTTTAGTGGTTTTTGAATTATATTATTATAATTGGTTGAAATGAATGTTCTTATGTGGGTGTTTAGAGATCTGAGTGAGCTAAATGGCTATTTTATGATATTATTAAAATGTATGTTTATTACATTGAAATTTTATCCTTCATTTGGACATGTCATGGTAAGACTGGGATGGACAGGTGAGAATTATAGGTACACGTGTGATCTAGTTAAAATTATACTATTTTTAGTGTCCTTAAGTGAGATATATATCATTATATGTGACGTTGACCCTATATTAGTATATGAATTGTGATACCAAGTATTCATATAGGGTTGATTGATGTGTAATTTTTTATGGTATAAATAATTTTATTCATTGGAGAACATGTTATATATTTACAACATTTACTTACTTGAGAACATAGAATTCAATGAAATTGATTATATATATTCCAATGTATAGTTATTTAGATTTATTATAAAATGATGTTTATATTTTCCTTTGAAATTTTCTATAACACTATATTGAATGAAATTTATTAATGATTTTTCTAAAAGTATATAAATTATGTATAAATATATAAATAATAACATATTTGTGAAAATGGGGTGTTTTCATATAAAATGGATTCATAATTGTCTTAAGGATGAAAATAACGAAAACCAATTTCTATATGTTTATTTTTACATTTCTATGAAATTATTAATCTCTAAAAGTGTTGTAATATAGATCATTAAGTGGAGACCTAATGATATTGTTATCTCATGCTTTTTTATGAAACAGATTTAGTAGGAGCCTCTATTGTAGCAGATATCCAACATATAAGTTTTTCATTTATATATTTTTGGTGTGTGTGGATTGTATCTCTTGAAAATGGGGGCATGGTGTTTGAGGCTTATCATGTATTCTTCCCTATTGTCAGTTGTGTTAGCTATCAGTCTTTATTTTTAGAGTCATTTATTGTGTTTTTATATTTCTTTTATTAGATTCTAATGGATCAGTATTTTTTATTTTTTATTTTGATAATTATTTCCTATTTTTTAGTGAAAAAAATTATCAGTTCATTTTTACTGATTCCCAAGTGATTTTCACCAGCCAATGAGGATTTTCAAAATCCATAAATACTTATCACGGTTTGATAGGGTGTCTTATTTTGATATCACCAAGGCTTTTTTAGGATAGTGCATCCCACACAAGTAAAATACTATTTCTAAGATGAGATGTTCAGTGTCGAACAAGGAGGATGTTAGGTCGGAAGATCATGAGTTTGGTAGTGATTTATGGTAATTGATTGATTTAATTTTCATTTTAGCATTTCTCTATCAATGAGTACATTTTTTTCATTTTCTTGATCAATAACTTACATTAGATATTGAGATAATTAACAGAAATTTTAATATGTCTATTACATTTCATATACATTGTTGATTTGTTGAATTTTTCACATGCATTTATTATGAATGATGGTTATTTTATTCATTTTTTAGGGTTATATCCTATAATATATATTTATGGAAAACCCAAAATTATACTTCATAAATGTTACACCTCAATTTATTATTATTCATTAGAAAATTAATGATAAATTCCAGTCATTTACGTATACCACCTTTCTAAATTTGGTCACATTAATAGCTGGTCCAAAATTGAGGTATGGATTCCCCAAATATGTTCATCCTAAATAGAACCATTATGAATCATATCATACATAATATGATTCATCCTAACATGGTGAAATGATACATAATAAAGGGTGATATAAAATACTCATTAATAGTAAAAAAAGGTTGGTATTAAAATATCATGAGCATAAGGGTTTGATAACATGAGAATAATATATGTACACCATACACTTTATATCAAATATCATAAACATGTGTTACGGAATTAAAATTGGTATTTCTAAATACTTGAATCAAAATAAAATAAATGATCATGACCCATTAGATAATATCATTTGTGTAAGGAATATATATTTGGAATACAGATAATCAAAGAGAACATTTTCCTTTATAAATCAAGGATCCTTGTAAAGACTATCATAGTATACTGGGTTCATTGCCCACACTGTTGTAGTTTTAAATACTCAATACCCTGATTATTATTGTCAATATTAACCTTTACAGAACTAGTTTTAGTCTATAATATGGCCATTTTTATCTCATGAGATCTCAATATTTACCCAATTCATTATAAGAATATATAGATCCCACCCATCACATAATTAAAATCATAAAAATATATACTCCAATATCATAAATTATTCTTCATATCATAATCAATGAAAAAAATGGATTTCATAAATTTTTTCTCATAACATAAACTATAGAAATTAAACATGTTTCATAATATTTTATTAAATTTTATCATATCATAATTTTTTTAAAATGAAGCAGGTTTTCTAATATGTTTTTATGGTATAGTCCGTGGAAGGAAAACAGGTTTCACAAACACATTATCAATATAAAAATAAGCCATTTAGAATTATAATAATAATTCTATCCCAAAATAATATCCCATTTAAAATATAATATATATCAAATGAGGTCATATTATGTGGAAACTGATTTTGAAATGTCTCTTGGAATAATTCTGGTAGAAAATAGCATGCCCAATTTGAAAAAAAATCCCAAATAAAACATTCTCTAAATCATTTAATTTAAAAAAATGATAAAATAAAAATTAATCTTTTGAAAAATATTTTCCATATATGTCATGAAATTTCATACATTTTATACATTTTAAAATAATGATTTCATTCACATTTTTTAAAAAATCCAAACATTCCTTGTTTGTAATGGTCATGAATATCCAATTAATTTATTTTATAAAAAGTAATACATGGTTAATAAATTATTTAATAAATAATTTATTAAATTTTAAATACATTTTTGAAAACATTTCCTAAAAAACATATATTTGGATGAAAATATTTTTCGACCGAAGAGAGAAAAAATGATGATTTTTCATAAAAACAGTGTATTGAGCTCATGAGTATATTAAAATTGGAAAATAGGGGGAATAAATTTATTCGCATTACATAAAAAAGGAATAGAAAATTCATGAATTTCATCAATGTTGTATCATATGATTTATTCACCATATGTGTAATCCTAAATAATACTAATAAATGATGACATTGTATAATTATACCATTTCCACATTAGAAACACGGAATCATACGATCCATTAAAAAATAAAATTATATAAAAATGAAATTTAAAAGTAATAAATAAATAAATTATATTACATGTTTACTGTTTTGGTATACACACTGCATAAATTAATATAGGTGAATAATATAACAGATGTATCAAAAAAATAAAAGTGAGAAAAAATTGGTTTCATTTAGTTCCAAATACATTAGAAGTTTTATACCCTCCGATTTAAAAAATTTAAATTTAATATAAAAATATTTTACGAAGATAATAACATATAATATATTATATATTGTGTACTTATATAATTTAATTACCTATGTTTTTAAGAATTCAAAAATAAATTTACATTTTCGGTAATTACTACTTTATTTTTAATGTAATTTTCTTGTTCTTATTATTGAAAATATTATATTGGTCATTGATACATAATCTCCATAATATTAACCATGATAATATATATATATATATATAGTGTAATCCATCAATTCTAGAGATCGAAAATGAAATACGGCATTAATGGAGATGGTTAGTCCCAAGTACACATTAAAATTGTTGTAATTTTGTTGAAATAATTAAATAAAGAAGAAAAAAAATTAGCCCTAAAGAATCATTATATGTCATATATATCCCAACTTATAAATAATATTATCTTTATTAGCTTCCATGTAATGCGTTAATGAATCACATCGCTTCGTGAGGCAGCAATCCATCGTATAGAGGAATGATGTCTTCATATTTTTATAGAATTAAAAGAAAGATGGATTATGTGATAAAATAATTTTATATGTATAATAATATCATATATATAATATTTTAATATTTAATCCATCAGTATGTCCTTCTATTCAAGGGAGTAGTAAAAAACGAATAAAATTGGTTCTTGAGGTTGTAGTCCGCCGTTCCCAAAAACTGATTTTCTATCCCATTTGATGGAAGATTTTATGAACATAGTTTATTAATTAAATAATAAGATATCATTATAATAAATATACTACTGTTATTATATTATCATAACAAAATAAAAATTGTAGGATGAGGAAAATGAAATAAGACAAAGATGCATGTTTAAGAATTTACCTCTTATTCTAAGAGCCTATTTAGGATTATTCCAAAATTCATTGTATGAAGAGTAAATAATCTAAATATGTAATCTAGGATGCGGGGAGAGACATAAATAACTAATTTATTCATATAATGTTTTTAAATAGTTTCGTTAATTTGTGGATAGGAGATTAGATGGGTGATATTATAAGTCATGTGAGTGGCACACGTGTAATTTTTGAATATAAAAAACTGTACACATGAATTTAACATGACACAAGGATCCAAAATGGGCCATTATCTGACCTTATAAACTTTAAGGACTATATATTACCATAAAATATGTTTTTTACATGTTTTCATTTTTTTAATACTTATTATTTTAGATTAACTCCACGATAATCAAATTTTTAACTAAACTGCAATAAATAATTTTTATTATTTTTGCTATCGCTTGTTGTCAGAATTTATCTTGAAAAAAATTAAAAATATATATTATGCTAATTAAAAATATTTATTAAAATTTTATAAATTAAACACACATAAGTATCATAATTTAATTTAAAATTAGTCTTACAAATATGATAAAAATGGTGATTCAAAGAGAAAATTTCAAATGTAATGAAATATTAAATAAAATCATTCACATTAAAATTGATTATAAAAACAGAAATTATGTTAATAAATATATTATTCAACTAATTTAACATTTATAACTATTTTAAAAAAATCAGTATTTTTATAATTTTTATATGAAATGTATGATCTAAATAAAAAATTATTTTCAACTATTTAATGAAAAAATATCATTTTTGGAAAATTATAAAAAATAAATCCCATATATTTTAGATATTTAGGTTTACAAATTTATATTTATTCTTTAAATATTTTATCTATATGTCATAAAAATTACATTTGTTATTTTTTCACAAAATGAAATAAAAAATTTAGAAACAATTTTTTTCAAAATTTATTATTTATTGTTTAAAAAATTATATATATTTATCCCAATGATTTAATGAAAAAAATATAATTAATATTATAGAATTGTTTATTAGTATGCATATCACTATATTTAATGGATAGGTTATAACATCCACATTTAAATGATAATATTAATAATATACAATAGATTTTTAAAACTCTTGGTCGTACATAACATAACCTAAAATCACAAGATATCAAATAAAATAAATTAATTAGAAAAAACAAAATTCATAAATACAAATGGAATTACATTATAACACCATTAAAATGACATTATCCATATAAAATGATGACATTCATAAAAATAGATGAGGACAATTATGATTCATTAAATCCTCATATAATATATAGTTTCCTATAATAATCAGTTTCGCCAAAAGTCATTGATAATGTGTGTGGTATTATTATATACAATTGTTTTCTATATGATCAATTATATTCCCCATTATCTCCTAACATGAATGATCCATTTCAACTATTATAACTACTAAATGTTTTAAATGTAATGGTTCAGATATGCACTTCCTCAGGGGAAATATATATAACATATCATGAACATGATAGATAATTCGTGGAAGGAAAAACCACAGAAAATACTGTACTAGTATTGTATATATTTTTTAATGATTCCAACAGAAATATTTTTTTTGTTTCCCCTTCCATACAAATACCATTATGTTTTTCAATTGATAAATTATTATAATCACCTTTTCACTGACTTCAAATTCTAGATGAAACATGAGATTTTCATTAAAACTTTTCTAACAAAACTAAAATGCATTAATGTTTTGTTGAAAGGATATAACATTATATTCCATTTCATTATCAATCTTAGGCCCCAATTGCTTTATTTTTCAAATTTATCACATTACAATGGTGTTATACACATAATTCCATAGAGGTCTACATAAGGATCCATCTGAATTCTCGATTGAAATATATTGTTGTATGAAAACTCAATAAGAGAAAGGTTTTGATCCAAAAACCATTAAATTCAAGATAAAGGGATATAATTATATCATAGAGGGTTTGAATTTATCACTTAGACTGACCATATATATCAAGAAGATATTTACTATTGAAACTCAACACCATAGAAATAGTGTGTTAAAGACTTCTATACAAAGTTATTGTAAACAACCCATCCCAATAAGATGAAATTTAATGTGGTTCTCCATGAAGCAGTACCATATCAGTAATTTATATCCTGTAAAGATAATAAAGATATAAATATCCTTTCATATCAATTATGTGTATATAATTAGTATGAAAATATACTCAAACTCCAACAATATTATTTCGCATAATTGTTTTGGGGAGTCTGAAGACAAAATCTAGGGAGATGTTTTCCCATTTCTATTATATTATGTCAAATATTTATAACAACCCCATATACTTCTATCGCCATGCCATAACATTATGACATAAGACACACTGAGAAAAAACTATATGATATCTCAATTCATACCGTCACATAATAATATTTTTCCAAATCTATATACATATTCATATTACAAGGGTGAATACTGAATGAAGAACTAGGATCTTCCTCTAAATGTACCTTCTTCATTTCATATATCAATGTAACACACACTAGGTTATAGAATATTATCATTCCTTCTTGTTCAAGATTAAACTAAATAAAATTTATCAATGTCTATTGTTTTTATATATCATAATTACAGGTCTCTTTAGTCTTCAATTTGATATATGGTTGAAAAATGAAATTGATAAAGATAATATTTCTCCCCTTCTTATAAAACTTATAGATATATTCTTTTCAACTCTAGAAATATTGGATCATTTTTTATTCTCATCATAGATAAGATAGAAATATCGTATTGACTAAAAGTATTGGTCTCCATTTTCTCTTTACTAGGGTGATAAAGAATAAATAAGTCATAATGTCTAAACATCTCTACCCAAATTATTCAGTTCTTGTTCATCACCTTCAGTATGAATAGTTATTTTAAAAATATTCAATTTGTATATATAATAAATTTTCAAATACAAAGATAATTCATTTATATCATTAATGAAAAAATTATAACACCATACTCTAAATCCCGAGGTTGTTAATTTTTCTCATTAACAATCAATTGTCAAGAGAAATATGCCAAAACTGTGGAATTATTCTTAAGAATGCATCAAAATTCCCTCTCAGATGCATCACTGTATGTTGAAATCCATTATCCATTCTCGTATATTATATCTATAGGTTTACTTATAAGTATTCTCATCTATTCCTTGATATTTTTCCAACATTATTCTATGTCGAGGAACCAGTTTCCCTTTTGAGATTAGTTTGTGAGCGGATAAGATTATAATGAGAAATTATACACAAAACATCTATAAAATCTAGCTAATCCATGATAAATATGAATCTTTAGAACTATTATTGGGGTTTTCTTTTATAAAATTGTCATTTTCATTGATAGATCTATTTATATACCATCTCTCAGAAATTTAGGATTTACTTGTTAATAAATTTGTATCCAAATTTCCAAATATATAAATTTTACATTTATTTTATCATTCGTTAGGGTATTTAGTAAATTTTTAAAGATATGGTCATACAGTTTTTTTATATAAATAGATTGTGATATTTTTTATAAAGAATACCAAAAACTGATCATTATTACTTATAAAGAATAAAGTCATTAAATCCTTGAAGATAGAAATTTAATTTTCAAGAAAAAATTAGATCACTATATATTAATAATTTCAAAACCATGTATGGAATTTTTTCATGGGTATAACCTCCATCTTAACACTCAATGAATGATAAATTGAGTGTAGTTCAATCTTGAAAAAAAATTATCTCCATTTAGTTGAATAAATATGTCATCAATATGTGGTGTGGGAGACATATTGTTGATCATGATCATATTCCTGTAATTATAAAAAATACAATGTCTTCTCAATCTATATTAATTTGTAACAAAGTGAACTAGTGAAATCCAAGATGACTAACATGGCCGAATAAATCAATTTCCATGTTTCTCATAGAGTTTCTTTTCAAAATATTTCAGTTCAATTGGGACATTTTATAGGGACTAAATCAAATAGTTGTGAAAACCAAGTATGAGTTTGTTAGATAACTCAAAATCTCATTTTCTAGGAGAGATGATAAAATATCAAAAATATTTCAAAAAATAATAAAAAATATACCTATAATCGATTTCAGGTTTCTCCTCATCCATAAGAGAAATAAACCTCTATTTATTTTGAATAAAAACCCATACAATGGATTTTATTTCCATATGGCCTTCATATTTACCATAACAAAGTAAGAGGATCTTAGATTGGTTTTAAATGTCTACTTTGAATTCACATCCTCGATAGTTAATGTAGGATTTATGTTGATAATTCCAAATCATTCCAGAGATAATATTAAATTCATCTAGATTAATATTTCCAAGATTTGTATTAAGTAAATTGTAACAAACATAAAAAGGGGATGGATAATATGATTTTGATGCAATCAATATACTAGTAGTTATCTTATTTTCAAATTCACCAAAAAATTGTTTGGGTGGAATCTTTATACATCTAGAAAGTTATTTATATATTAATGAATGGTTATATTTTGAGTAAAACTAGAAATTAGATGTTCTAGAGTGGATGGTAATATACCATTAAAAATGAAATTATCAAAACCCATTTTGGAAATATTTATTTTTTCAGATTTCCCTTTTCCTATTTTTTTAGAGGATGTTGATTATAATTATTATTATTTTCCTCTGTATTTGGTTTCATGATAGAATAATTTTCAAAATCATTTCATTTGAAATAGAGGAGTGTGTGTAGTTTATTTGGTGTATATTTATCTCTATTTTCATAATCACACACCATATTTCCGTCACATTAGATTTTTATTTCCCAATTTCCTTAACATCCATCCATAAAATATTATCCAATCCCCTTACAATTATTTTCTCCATGTTTCCCTCCACACATTTCCAATGAAGGGAACCTAAAATTCTTCTCTCCATGATTTTTAGATATTCACATGAACCAAATTTTCTATTTATTATTAAAATGATTAAATGAATGGGTAAGTATGATCTCCATTTCTACATAGATATCACATAACTTTTCGATAAAAACATTTGGAGATTATGTTTTATACAACTTAAAAATTAATCAATCATACATAAATGTTGGATGATAATTCTAGAAGTGTACCTATAATGTATTTTAAATGTTTCCTTATATGTTCCAAAAGATTCTCCATACTTCTAATTTTGAAATGTAAATTTATTCTCTACTTTTCAATGATGACTAAAGATTAATTACATATTAAAAAATAATAAATTAAATTACTTTGACACATTGGGGTCAATTTTAATATGATGTATAGAGTTATTAAGGATTTTACATCATTGATATGTATCTCCTTATAGATGATAGGTATCCAAAATTTAGTTTTTTATGTTATGAACACTGGATAATAGAAATTTAAATTTCATTGGTACATATCAATTATTCCACAACTATAGGATTTTAATAACCAATTAATGATGGTTAGGGTTTCCACATGTAGTAATCCACAAAATTATGTTCCTTATTTTTCTGGTATGGAATTTCTGCATTATACATCTTCTGAGAAAGATGTGTGAGAATATCAATGTGAACATGGATTCCATATCCCATAATAGCTTTCTACTAAATAGGACAATAATTTTATTTTATTTTTCAATCATAATTAATGGACATTCATTGGGTCCTAGCCAATTAATAAATAGAAAAATGAATAGTTCAATCATTATTAACCATAGTTTGGAACCTCATAATACTATAAAATTAAATATATTATGAAAAAATTCTAACACCTTATTTCTAATCTAGGACACAATAGGATTTTCAGAGGACCTTTATATTCATCTTATTTTTGAATAGTTTATGATGGTTTATAAATGTTTTTTCAGTTTCTAAATATTTTCCTATATGAGATTCAAACCATGTGTGCCATAAGGCCAATTTCTAGACACCATGTGACGATCGTTTCAGGATCAAAATTCCATATCTGATTTATTATATGTAGTTATCTCAATGATAATACTAGAAAAAGTTTTAGTATCTAGGAATGGATATAATTTATTTTTTACATATCGCATAATCATTTATCTATATTTTTTAGGACTTTACACTACATTGAATCTTCCATAGATTTATCATAATAAATATCATTGTAGATATCACTAATGTTTTATAATCTTAATTATTTATGGATAACAATACATTTCACTAGTAAATATTATAATGTCCAAAAATTCAAATTCATAAATATTACATCATAATAGATAAATATTTATTACATTAAATAACTAACCCGAAAAACATAATTTTGGAAAAGTAAAATTAGAAACCTAGACACCTAAAATTTTGGAACATAAGTGGGCTATATTACCTTGAACTATGTTCTTTATAACTATAAACCTTTTATACATATCATATTTATTTATTTTCTTTATAACATAGGGTATATAAACCTTATAAATGTTGAGATCATAAGCTCAACACGTGTAACCAAAAAAGATTCATCATATCATGATCATAAGGGTATGATAACATGATATCACATTTAAAATATATACCCCTCAAATCGTAGATCATAAACATGAGTCATGGAATAAAGAATGGAATTTCATAAGAAATGAAATAAAATGAAATCAAAGAACATGTACAATGATAATATAATATTAGTTTAAGGAATAGATTTATAGAAAACACATATGTAAAGATGATCAATCCCTTAGTAATTCGAGGATCATTAACAATTCTACCATATTAGAATGGATTCACTCCCAAATCCATCATTTCAGTCGACTGTCACTCAAAATAATATCATAGTAAATATATTCCCTTATTGAAATTGATTCATTCCACTTTCCGGTAATGTTTTTCTTATGAGATATCAATATTTACCCGATGCACTTTAGAGAGGTATAAGACCCACCTACAAAATAATTAATATCACATTTATGTGTTCTACAAGATTTTAAAATAGTAATCTTGTCAAAACTGTATAAAATAGTTGTTTTTTTTAAAACATAATCATAACATAACCTATGAAAATTAAATATGTTTTGTAATGATTTCATCATAGCATAACCCATGGTAAAATAAGAAGGTGTCATAAACATTTTCTTTTTTATAACTCATGAATGATAAATGTAATTCATAGAAATATATTCATTATAAATAGTAACAATTAAAAAATAAGAATAATAATGGTAATATTTTATTATATCCCTATTAATTAATAAGTGATATCAATGGGTGTCATCTTAGAAGGCATTTTTTTAATATCACTTGGATCATTTATAGATGAAATATCAAATGCTCATTAAAAAACGTCTTAAAAATAAATATTTTTAAAATTCAAATTATTTAAAATTAAAATTTCAAAAAATATAATTGGATATCTATAAAAATGTTTTCCATTATTGTGGTAAATGTTTTACTTGTAGTAAATGATAAAAAATGTGTCCTCTCACATTTTTAAAAAAATCCAAATTGTCCTCGTAATAGAAATAATAAAAAGATCCCTTTAAATATTATACAAAGTCAATCAGGGTTAAAAATTAATTTAAAATATCTATTGGAGAAAGTTTATAATATAATTGAAAACATTTTTATAAAACATGGATTTGAAATTAAATATTTTTCGATCACATACTAAAATAAAGTAAACATTTCATTCAACTATTTATTTGAAAATTGACTAAATTAAGAGATAAAAAAAGGGAAACATATATTATCATGAAATAACCAGAGAAAAATAAAATTAATTAGTTTCTTGAGAAAGATAACAAATGATTTAATTATTGTAATCATAGATAAAAATAATTCAAATAAATAATGACATTATATCATAAAACCATTACCAATGTATTATAAAAAATGAATATTTATCCCCATGATAGAATAATATTAAGTTAAACTGAAAATACCCTGAAAATAAATAAATTTGTGATAATAAAAGTAATATTTTCCCTATATACACCTCAAAATATATGATAGATGCATAACATCACAAATTTCTAACAGAAGGAAGATTGAGAAAAAAATCCCTTATATTGAGTTCTTTATCCCTCGAAAGAGACCTATACTCAATAATAATTAATATAAGATCGTCCCAGATATATTCATGAACTATAATAATATGTATATAATAATATATAATGTACTTATACAATTTTATTATTCACTTATTCTTAATTCCTTGTTAAAATTTTATTTCATGTAATATCTACATCATGTTTTCATATATATTTTTATTAGTTACTTTCTCTCATCATAATTTTATTATAGTTCCACTATATTAATAATTTTAAACATGATATATATATCCTTTATATGAAATATATATTTATTTATATTAATATATAATTATTATAGTAAAAAATGTGGACAATCTTAATAGAGGTGGTATGTCATACTTAAGTATGAAGGTTCTTTTTATTTTATCGATGTACTGAAAGAAATAATTTTAAATAATATTTTTCATTTAAAATTTTTTTCTCCTTATATACATTATATATTTTCATTAAAATTATATTTTTTAGCATATATTATAATCTAGAATTATTCAAATCACTTCGTGAGATAGTTGGCCACCATACACTCATGTAACATTATCATAACCCACAGAATAGAAAGTTAGATGTTATATGTAATATAACATTAACATAATTATAATAATACTATAAAAACACACAAATATATATATATATATAATATGAAATCATTTTATCAATATTTATATATGATTTGATAGGTGGTGATATAAAATGAATTTCATGGGTTCACGAGGTAGTAGTTCACTGTTCACATGAATGATAATTTCATATCCCATTTAATGGAAGAAGGGATGTATATATGTTATTAAATTGATATAATAAAATATTAGACTATGGGAGATATTTTTCATTTTATATAGTCATAAGAAAATAATTTTTTAAGATATAGGGAGTTGAAATAATATAAAAACAAATGATTAATTATTAACCACTTCATTTAAGAGACTCATTAGTTTTACACATATATCCTTATTAAGAGGTATCCTAAAAATATTATTTCCTAAAATATATTTGTTCTAAATTAATTAAGACAATATTATAGTAATTGATCAAACTATTGTGTTTTTAAAGGTCATATAGAAGAGGAGAGTGGGTGGCCTTTTATAAGTGTAGTGAATGACTTACTTGTATAATTTTATACGAAAAATATTGAGCCATGTTTTTCGAATTATAGAGTGAAATTTTTTTTGAAATCATGAAAAAATAGATTTTATAAGGTCTAAATATTTCCATAAAATTTATGCTGTAAAAATTTTTGTGTACTTTTAATAATTATATTTTTAGTATTAACCCCTGTAAAACCATTTTTACATTAACTGCAGTTAATAAATTTCACTATTTTAAGTATTTTTTTGGAATAATTTTAATTTTACCTTATTAGTTAATATAAATAATTATGTTTCCAAATATATAATCCATTTTTCAATTTTATAAAATTTAACTGGAAGAATTTAATTTAAAATTGAACCCACAGTTGGGATGAAAATGTGGGTTCTCAATGAGACAACATTCATAAGTAGATGGAGTATTAAAGAAAAACATTAACTTAAATTTTTTTAAAATAAAATAAAATTAATAAATAAATATATAATTAAAATAATTGTACTTTTAAATCCATCATTAAATAATTTTTATATCTTTATTTATTGAAAATAAAATGGAAAATATTAATAAAAATAGAATTTTTTTCTATTTATTCAAAAACACATATTCTCATAAATTATGATACATATTCTAAGTGATAAATTTGACATGTAGATTAAAAAGGGTTATTTTATTTTTTATAGAAATTTTTATATATTTTTAGAAATTTACTTTTCTAATTAATTTATAAAATTCACTAAAATCAGTTTTTTATAAAAGAGAATTTTTAAAACCCATAATTAATTTTCTAAATATTTATGACTTTTTTATCAATATGTTTTATTTTTATAAAAATATATAAATAAATTTTAAAATAAATAATTATATTAAAAATATCCATGTCAAATGGAAAGGTTATAAAATTTTCATTTAAATGGCTATATTAACAGTATATCACATTTTATTGAAACTCAGTGTAGATTGTATCGCTAGATCAACTTGAATGCTATTAAAAAATTAATTCATTTGAAAAAAAAATCATAAAAATAGAGGGTGTTATAGTATAAGTGGTCCCCATTTGTTTTATAATATAACACCTTTAATACATGTGGTATACCTTTTTATTCTAGTCACGAGTCTACACCCTGCTATAAGATGGCTTGTGGGGGAAACCATCCTTACAAATTCCATAGGCAGGGTCCCTAATAGGGGTGTTCATCGAATGGTTACATTTTTGAATATAATAAAAAAACCAACCCAAAATATTTATTTTAGTATTTATATATAATTATCCACGCCATTTACTTGAGGTTTGGTTCATATTAAAAATAATGAAACATTTAATTTATAGATTTTTTGATCATATTGTTGATTCTCCTATTCTTTTCAAAGACTTTATGTATGATTCATGAGGGTTTTCGTGTTCTCTCGGTATGGAGTCCCCTAGTTATCTAGATTATTCAATCATATCCTCATTCAATGGATTCTCATGAAACATCATTTCCTTCATGTAGCACGGTGGTGAGCATGTTTTTCTCCAACATATCTGTTGAGGATAATGTGTTTCCCATAATACATTGGAAATGTTATTTCTTATTGGAATCCAAAAAGGTATCAATTTCATTATTTTCATTCTTACACATTTTCCACCACATTCTGTTATCTTTACCCATGGCATCTCTCTCTTCATTCCCTCATTCTATTTCACTATCTTCTAGGTTCCAAGGCTTGATCTGGTGTCGACCTTTGGAGGTGGTTCTTCCCTAGTCATGTCGATTCATATCCCAACCTAGTGTAATTCCTCTATTCAGGAGCATCTCATGTCACCTCTATGGTTTCATCCTCCTGTGTTTTTTTATTCAATATTCAAAATATATTCTTGATTACCCCAACCCATGATATTACATATCATCCTATTTTTTCCCAAAATTGATAAGAATTAATTATTGCTTATTAATGTGGGTATAGAGGTTTAACATCCTTTTATTAGAGTAATAGTTATACGTTTAGACTCATCATATTCTCTACTAATACGTTTAAGAATCCAATATCATAATATCTCATCAGGATTGCCATTACAGTAGGAACTAGAAGGATTGGTTATGTATGTTCATTTTTCATTCATTAGAAATAGCTATTTTGATATGTTTTAGTATTATTAGATAATAATACCAATGTTGTTATTTATATAGTATAAGGAATATTGTAATTATATTGATGATTCCTTCATGATTGTAATAGTTTTGTATTTGAAGGAATTATTTAGTTAAAATCCTTTTATAAACTATATTTCTTGTGTTTTAGTGACCTTTATATTTTCTATTTTTTTGGAAAAGATCTTGATATTGTCATCATTTGAAGAGGAATGTTTCATTCTACAATTTTTTTTGTGTTTTTTGGATTTTTATTTTTTATAGTTATTTATAGAAGATAGTTCTTTAAAGGATCATGTTTTCATTTATAGATCATCTCTCCTACATTTAAGATATCCAGTGCATCTATTTATATCCATGAAATTTTACTTTGGTCTTTGTGAGTTTATTTCAGTTGATAAATTCTACAACTAAAAGAGGTTTGTTACATTTGGGTGATAATTGTTTATATTTATTTTATTGTATCATGAACATCATTGATGTATAATATAATAAAACAAAATATTATTAAAATATATAAATGTGAAATCATTGGTCTATATTTTCTTAAATTGTGTTTTGATGTAGTTTTTTTGTGTATTTGGTTGAATGTGTTTTTTTATTTTAAATTTATTTTTTAAATGATTCATACTCAACCAATAAGTTACTCTTTGACAAAAAAATTGGCCAGGGAGATTCCTGGTATTTTATAATTATTTTATAATAATTTAAAAATAATGTATACATTTTCCATGATTCAAGAACATAATAATAAACTGGAAAATTTATCAAAATAAAATATTTTTTCATCAATTGATAATAAATATAATAATTTAATGAAGTTTTAGATCATTTAATTAATTTATTAGTGGTGATAATAGAAAAATAAAAAAGTATGTTCTCTTTGGAACTTGTGAGGCTTGGTTTAGCAAGCATTTTTCCCCTGAACCAAACCAAAAACCACAATGGTATATTATTTATGTTCCTTAAACAACCCCAGATTTATTCCCCCACTAAATTTGTTTTGTTAGGTTTGGTTTTTGGTTCGATTAGGTTTGACTGGCATTTTTCCCACCATTAGTCCCAACAGATTGGGTTATGTCATTTATTTTTTCAATTTTCTTCTAAACCTTTATTATAACAAGGACAATTATTTTTTAAAACTATGTATATGTTACCTATTAATAATTTTAATATATTATTTTTATATATGAAGTTTTAATTATGAAACTTTATAATCCTTCTTACATAATTACATGAAACTTTACTGAACAACTATAGTCTTTTATTATCACGCCACACGTTTCATAGAAAACTTATAGATGCTTTAATGTGTAGTTTTTTCTTTATATTGATGAAATAATTCATAATAATTTTTTTTAAAATTCCATTATACATATTTTCAACGTGTTATTTTGACTATTCCATCCTTCTATTACTATGTTTCTTTAACCCTCAAAATCAACCTTTACTATGCTCAAAATCATCTAACCATATGAATGTTATATGATATTAGTATCACTAAATATCATCAATGGAATCAACACTAGAATTCCTTTGTTGTAATATTCTCCCTATTTTAAATCATTTAACCAATATTTACTTTTTTATGAAATCCAACATGATACATTTTCATTTTAAATATATCTAAAAGTAGATTGGATGAAAAACCATCATTATATTGAAAACCAATATAAACAGGAATGTTTTTGTTAATAAAGGTCACTTGTGTAATTATTTGTGAATTAATTTATAAATTTGTTTCTATATTATATTCTCCTATAATATATCACATTTCAAGTGGTATAGATTGTTGGATTCATTATTTCATCCTCGTTTCATTAATACAATTGAAATTATTTATCCTAATATTTCACACCAAGCTTGTGTGTATGATTGAATATATATGGGGTAATTTAAATAAAATTTGATATAGGAATTTTCGGATATAATTTCCCTCCTTGTGATGAATTCATTAATAAGTTCAGAAGATCAGGTTAATATGAATCCACATGTGATTTACTATCTAAGTAAAACAACTATCCAAATTTCATTTTGAATAAAATATCAATTCAATAAATTCATCATTTTAGTTAAAACTTATTATTGATTACATATATAAAAAATATACACCAATTAATGATAATTACAAATATAACATCCCATGAATGAAATTTTATGTGTTCATAGTCATTTTTAAAATGTTTTTTCTTAAATATATACTATTTCTCTCATGAAAGAAATATTAAAAATTTCTCTATTGAGTTGAAATATTCAGATTATAAATATTTCATATAATAAAAAAAATTGTTTATTAATAATAAATATTTTTTTTGAACCTATAAAGTATATAAATAAATTAAATTATTATTTTTTAATGATACTACACCATACCATTACTTCTCCAATGGTTACCTTATAAAATTCAGTAATTTCTATATTTTAAAAATATTTCGAAATAAAAATCAATTATAATATTCTTCAAACCAGTTTTATGATATAACAAAATCGATATATTCAAAATAATTGATTCTCTCCATGTCCACTATGTTTATTCATAGTCTCCCATATAAAAATTTCCTATAACCTGTTTATTAGAAATTAATTTTGCGTAATTAATTCTTAGGGATGATCAATATTTGGACATGAACATTTATTGGTACGCCTTGTTATTAATATTTAAATGAGTCCATCTGAATTAAAATACTTGAATATAAAAATAAAATAAATTACATCTAGTACATTTATCATATAAAAACATCTAAAGATAAGGAATCCCCATCATAATCCCTATGTATACTGCAGCCTATTATCAATGTTGGAAACCAGCTAAAATGAATTTTAAATCTATAACACTTCAATCATAAGTTTTTTCTCAGTATTTCTACTGGTTTTCAGAATGATTTTATATCTTTACATTCTATCACATCGTCCTTTATACATAACATTCCTTGGAAAAAATTTTGATGTAATTGTTTAGTTTTTATATGTTTTTTTATATAAACCCACATGTATAATATCACCACTTCAACCTGTATATAGATTCATGATATTTTAATTAGCATAATAATTATAATCATGGAGGGGGAGACACAATAAATTTTCATAAACATGGGGAAAATTACTAGAATTCAATTGCCAATAATTTTCTAATAGATCATGATTCTATAAGTCTATTTTCATAGTGGTAGTTCGTTAAATAAAACCACTCATAAAAATTATTTCCCATTTTTTTTGTTTACTCTCTATGTGACTTTTTTGTAAATATTCCCCATTTAGATGAAAATACCCATACTCCTACAATACTCATTACTCATCAAGATTTCATAGTTACCTCCCATTACTTCATGTATCTGAACATTTATCATTTTCTCTAAAGCATAATATGGTAATATATCTAAATATTTCATAAATTCCAAAAGGGTTTTTTCTCCATTATTATTATATATATTTTCTTTATTCATTATTATGGTATTTAAAAATAATTGTCCATTTTTACATTATTCACAGAAGACTACTTTCTATCATTTTTTGATAGTTTTTTGAATTTATTTCCAAAGAAATTGATTTTTATTATATTAAATAACATAATTTTATTCCATTAAGGGGAAATAATCTTTTGTAGAGGAGTTTTATTTACATTCTCACCTCCTTTACAATTCCTATAATATCTTTTGTTCTAACTAAAATTACAATAAATAAAATATATCCCAATGATATCACACCTCATATATATTTTTAGAATAACACATGTAATTATTTTCCCAAGTATTTGGTAATTTTATGGATTTCATAAAAATATTCATAGTGTTATATAAAACTGACTAATAATAAAAATAAACTATATATTTATTTCCAAAAAAACTGTTAACACGAATTTCAATAAAAATACATTGTTTGGTTTTTTTGGAAAATTTATTTTATGAAAATGAAAACAAGAAATATTCAAGTGAAAATATTAATCATAGAAAAACTGATTCTCGTTAAGATTAAATTGTTTTCAAAAAAAATAAAAAATATTTATGTTACATTCCATCAACCGGGTATCCATTGAATCTAATTAAAATCATTTTTCTTTGACATATTAGATTTTACTTTTATCTATTTCAGGGGAAATATATATTCATGTTTAGTTCCCTATACCTAAAAAATTGATCATAAAATTCTTGAAAAATTTATCCTAGTATTTCACAATACTCTATGTTGATATTCATCCAAAAAATTTAGTCATTGAATTCATTCACTTTCTGCACCAATATCATATTTTACAAACAAAAATATAATATATTGAAAAAAATAATTATTTTTTTCTAAAAGATCAACAAGATTTTGTGTGGTCTGAAAAATTACTTTGTTTTCTATAATCAGTTTTTTGAAAGTGAATTCTCTAGATATGAAACATGATTACTTCCTTATTTTTTAGTAGTGTTAACATATAATTCTACAATATATTGAAACAATACACATGTAAATTTTAAATATATTTCCTAAGATATATTGGATTATTATTCAACATTAAAATTCATTTAATTCACCCTTATAAGACTACACATCACATAAAACAATTTCCCTATTATTATATTTTTTATATATTATCCAAATATATATATATATTGATTTTATTTTATATTTTATTTTTTAATGTATATGAATGATGAATTTTTGATATGATTTTTTATCTACATAGTCAATATAAAATAATTATCAATATTATAAAGGTCTTATAATGCTCAATGTCATTATAAACATATTTAATCAATCTATCTAGCAAGGATCACATTAATATGGCATCAAACTACAATTTCTGTGGATATTCTACAAATTTTCCTAAAAACAAATATATACAATAAAATAACTTGTTTTAGGAATTAATCATAATTATACATGATGTTATATCATTATTCAATATAATAATATAATTTACATAAAAAATTGTTACATTTATACTCAGATAATTAA
The DNA here is from genome assembly GCA_963277665.1 of Viscum album. NCBI lineage: Eukaryota > Viridiplantae > Streptophyta > Magnoliopsida > Santalales > Viscaceae > Viscum > Viscum album. The sequence goes on along the minus strand of OY728140.1, from coordinate 1,015,504,822 downwards.
ACTCCTTATAAAGATCATTATTAAAAATAATATGATATTTGATAACGAATAAAATAGATCTGTTATTCTCTTATACCAATTTTTGGTGTTATAAATCAAAGAAACACTAAAAGGGACAATATATGGTGTGATTGAATAAAAACATTTTCCACAATGTATTTTTTTTCTTCTAAATAACATTCATTGGTTATTTATAAAGACCTATAAATTTTATAAGTTTCATATTCCATATTCTAGATATTTTTTAAAAAACATTTTGAGTTATTATTTGTTTTTATAATGTATAAGGTGGGTTTAGGGTAGTTTTATATCATTTAATTGGCCTTTATAGTGGACTAAAATCATGGTATTTTTAGGGAAAACTATTTGGTTTTCCCCCTGAAATCGGGCGACATGTGGGCAAGGAGTAGTGAGAGGTTCAAATATTTAATATTCATAGATAACCAAATGAAATTCCAAATATTACTTTGTAACATAGAATATAAGTACAATAATGGTTTACCAAAGCTGGAATCCAAACCATATGGGTTCCCCATAATGTAGTTAGCCTCCCAATGTTATCAAATGGTTTGTTAAATCATGCAACAAAACATTGCATACAAAATTAATTGAACAAAAAATTACATTGATAATTACTCTCACGGAAAATAAAAATTATTCCTCTTTAAACTTGGTATCTAAAAACTAGGGACTCATATAGCCATTCATTGTGAAATAATTCCCACAAAAGAGTAGTTCTATTTTATCTACAGACCATGGTTCTAATGATTTAATATTAATGTATTGTTTATCCTCAATTATTATTGTTTATAATAGATCATAACTCCTATCCATGGTAGAGAAACAATATCTGAACAGTATTGACTAAATCTAGTAATTATTCAATGATCAAATTTTTCTCTATCATTATTTTCAAAAAAATTTAATGTGTAATGTTGGTTTTATGTCAATATTTTTTAGATTTATCTTGAACAATTTGTTACGATAGATCTCATTGGGGTGGCTCAGACGGACAGCAGTCAGCGCAAGTTGGGGTGGCTCGGAGGTCCACGACGAGGGCGGTTAAGTCGGGGCATCAGGCCAGTTTGGTGGGGAGTCCAAAACATTGTGAGGGGTGTGGGGCCGGTGCGACTGAGAGGCCGGAGCACCGCGGGGGTGGGGGAGGGGGGTTGGTTCGGCCGGGAGGCCATAACGCCGTAGGGGTGATGGGGCCGGTGCGGCCGGAGTTCCACATGGGGCACGGGTCCGGTTTGGCAGGGTGGCCAAGTGCCACAGGGAGTCTCGTCCTGGGCGCGGAGCTCGGGAATGTGGCCAGTTCGTCCGGGAGACTAGAACGTCATGGGGGCAGTGCGGGTCGCAGAGGCCGCGGATGGTGGCTCCGTTGCTTTCGCCTCCTTCGTCTCCTTCGTCTCTTTCCTCAATTTAGAAGTACTGATCAAATAATAATGACAGAGGGTTTGGGACATGTTCGGTTGGCCCGAACCATACGCATTTAGAGTGGTAGCAAGTGGTTCAATACCCTCAGGAATTTCAAAGAATTATCAAGAATGAAAGAGATATTAATATGAATCAACCACCATATAAATCATCTCAAATAATCAAACAATATTACAACTTTACCTCATTCTCATTATGTCATTGGTGCACGAAAGTAGTTTGCTCATCGATTCGTCGTAGATGAGGACGTCCCATGTCAGAAAAAGTCCGTAGGAGAAAGGTTGAAAGAGGTCTACATTCTTTATTGGCGGAGCATTCTGTGTTAGAGAGCTTTCTCCCAAGTTCTCCCAATCCTCCTTGGCCAATACTTCGCCAAAAAATGAATAGCCAACCAATAAAATATGTTTATCTATTTAATTTGTTGGCAAAAAGTTGGATTAATTAATTTGAAACAATTAATGGGTTGTGTTGGCATAAAATTCAACAAGGAGGATACCAAGGGTTGGCAAAATTAATTAAGGAGGGTTTGAAGAGGATCTACCTCATTTATTGTGGGAGTTAGGAGGTTTAGGCCTCAAAAGGTCCCATCCACCATATCCTACCATGGGAGGTCGGGTTCTGGTGGTCCCCACCACCATAACCTCTCATGGGAGGTTAAGGTCTTATGGTCCCCACTTGTCAACTTCCACATAGAGGTTTAGTTCCAGTGGACCCCACCTCCCAACACCCACATGGGTGTTTCATATAAAAATAAAAATATAACAACCATTTATTTTTCTTTTATTCTTCATCAAAAATCCCAAAAACTAACATTCACCCTCGACCATCTACCGTCATGGTGAAAGTCTCCTTAAATGAATATCGGTGTTGCGAGTTCAACGGTGCCCTCATATTTCAATTAGGAGCACCATTTTGAATTTTAGAGAAACGTGGTCATATGTTTACTGTACGTACCTGAAAAAAATTCAGAAATTCATTCCGGCCACTTTGGGCCTCAGAATCACGCGTCGTAAATTTTTGATGACTCGTAAAGTTCCCATTTATTTAAAAAAATTACATGGAATTTGTGGGTCTTTATAGAAATTATGATGAAGAACCACCTGGATATATTTTTTCATTAATATTCTAGAAATTTGGAGGACTAAAAAATATGAAGGATGGGAGAATGTAACACCCCAAGAGTCCATGATACATTTCTCTTTGAATATTGTAATAGCAGGCCTTGTACGCAACATTGATTTCTAGCACACCACGACCAAATAAACTTGCCGTTATGAATATTAATATTCACTTTTTTCAATTTTATAAATTTTATTTTGGAAAATGGATATCATTTTGGATTAATAATATCAAAATTAGCTTACGGTGATGTTTCAGTATTTTTCCGAAAACATGCAATTTTTTATGTATAGGGAAAAACGTTACGTTATTGTTTACAACAAACAGTTTATTTAAAAAATAATTTACTTTATTTTAATTTATTTTAAGTCAAATTAGATACATAATAATTATATTAGATCAATTTAATCCATTTGTGTCATTTTAAAATAATATTAGATGAATAAAATTTAATTGAACATGTTAACACCTTTTACCCACCTTCTAGGAAAATTTTCAAATGTGTATAAAATCTAATTTTACCGCTTCTATGAATTGAATTAAACAACTTCAAGAGAAAAGGTTGATTTTAGAATGTAAAATGTGGTTAAATAAGAAGAAAATAATATTTGGTGAATAGTATATTTTGAATTTTATTTACCACAGTTAAAATTAAATATGGTAATTATAAGTAAAAAATGATATTATAGTTACACTAGCACATGTCCTATTTATATTTTATAGGTGAATTTCGAAACTAATAAACCTTCAGAATAAAATTTGATCTTTTTTTATCAACTTGGTTTAGATTAGGACATTTAATATTATTTTATTTGAAGAAAAGTTAAAAGTGTTAAATTCATATTTTAATAAGTAAAACATTTTTAATATAGGGTTATATATAAGATATATTTTCCTATAAATATTATTTTTAAATGTAAAATTATTTCCTACATAATGGTATTGTATTTATAGTTTTTTAAATTAAATAAGTAAATTTATTTTTGACATAATGATGATGCAATAATTACCATACTAATGAAAGATTAAAATAATTGATATTATAAATATTCAAATAAATTTGAATTGAGTAATTTGATGAATTATGTTAATTTTATAAGTTAATATGACATATTAGGCTTGATTAAATAATTTTTTTCTATGTTATAATGTTTTTATGACTTTCACAGAAAAAACCTAATAGTGTCAAAATATACATAAATGAGTATTTAAAAAATTACTATATTATTAAATGATATAATATTCCTAAAAATATATGGATTGTCCAAAGAACATATATAATTATATATATGTCAATAATTAACCACTTGGTTTTCGCTCGACTTTTTATAGTAAGATTATTAACCATTTATTATAATAATATAACAATATATCGTAAAAGTTAAAAATATTTTACTATGAGTTAAATCTAAATGATAAGGTTAATACGCTGACCTAAAAATGTATAAAACTTTTTGGATGAGAGGTTTTAGACCCAACCCCACTTTATCCTTGAAATAAATCTTTTTGGAGCCATTATAAACCGAATATGATTTTATTATAAATTAATATTTCAAGCCTTTCCTAAAGTGACCCTCAACTCTATTATAAAAGTGTACATCCCATTTTCTCAAAATCACTGATCAAAAGCTATTTCTATTGGCTAAAACCGACACAAATATCATCAAAAATACCATCACTTCATCCCAAAGTCCATACATTGATCATAAAGCCATCCTATGGAGCCTTTTTGATCAAATCAAAAGGAAGCACACGGAGAAGAGGTAAGAATTTCACCACATGCTTCAAAGTTCTTTTTTTTCTCCCACTTCCTATTTCTTTGTAGATTCCATAAAAAAATAACTAAAATACATTCTATATACTATTATTTTATTATAAGTATGGTAAAACCATATTCATTATTCTATCCATCATATTAATGGCAAAGTCACCAAAATAGCATACATACGGATTGCCATCTCTACATCAAGGTGAAATTTTTTATTCATCACTTTATTATATTAATGGGAATAATAATGATATTAATTTATAATAATAATAAATATTAAATGTTAATGTTGTTTATATATGATATACCATTCAATTACATACAATTGTACCATAAAAATAATGATACTGTTGCTCGTGCTTACTTACGAATTACAATATCCACGAACGTGATAAAATTCATTTTTCCATCATTACCATCCAAGAATAATTTTTATTTTATAATTAAAAATAATTTATAAGAACATAATATCATTATATATATGAATCAAATATATACTATCCATATCAAATATTACTTACATAACAAAACATATAAATGAAAAACGAAACTGTTAGCACCCAAAAAAATGATACTATCAAAATATTATTACAAATGATTTAATAGAAAATCATATATGATATCATATTGATGTATGTGGTTTCTATATAATTTAATAACAATGATTTCAGAATTATACAAGAGTTTAACCTACCATGGAAGAAGGAAAATTACAACTTAATGTTAAATTTTACAATATCTTTATTATCTAAGGATGTCTATACATGAGTATCTAATGAGACCTATTTATCATCCACATCCATGTTTCTTTATATTGTTTTTCAAAAAAATTAGAATTTACTAGACTATGGGTTAAATTCATTTGTACCCTTGATTTAATTTTAATAAAATGGTTTGAATGGAATCTTCTCATCGCTTTCCTAATAATTTTATGTATGACCATTTTGAAAAATTAATGTAATAATTTTTTTAACTTATACGGTGGGTGCAGCTATTTTCTCCCATTATAACTCCATCAATGATTCCCTTACAAGGTTATAAAAATACTTTCATAATAAAGGTTTTCTTTTATAATTATTTTAATTTTAATGGATTTAAAAATAGAATTAGATATTTCTCTCAATTTTTTTTGATTTCATCTTTGTCAACATCCTTGGTGGATTTTACACTTGTTTTAAATTGATTTATTATGATACAATCTTCCATATTGTAATGATGGTGTTGTAATATTTTCGACTATGGATGTGTTATTTTTATACCATTCATGGTTCATGGTTAAAATATTGACATTTCATATGCTAGTTTTAATATTAATTTATATGTTATGTTTCATCTTTTTCATATGAGGAATGAATTGGACTTAGTAAGTATAGGCGGAACCCGCTATAGCTTCCTGATGCATTGATAAGTCTCAGAAGACAAACTTTTGTCTTCGAATAAGGCCTTGAAAAAACATTATTTGTAGTCTTAGCATGAGGCCTTGACAGTGTGGTTATGATGACCCGCATTATGCATTCTATCATTATTAAATTATCTATTCATATTACATGTGATTATTCGACTAGTAGAATATACATTGAATAAGTAAATAGAATTATTTGATTTATCCTCACTATATTATGCAAAATTCTAATTTTAAAAAGGCTTTTGTTTTAGTCTTATACATTTCCATAAATGATTATGCTTATTTATGAAAGATTCTGCTATATTTTTATCCTTACAAAGTATCTTAACCCAACCCTTTGTATGTTTTGTTTATACAGGATGTGAAGGAGAATAATATGACTGACCTATAGTGATATTCTAAATGATATGAATGTGTTCAAAGTAGACACAATGTTGGGTTTTCAATTTCATAATATAATTTAAAACTTATGTATGTTTATAGTACTTCCATGGAAACTAAACTGACTGGTCTTTCGGGATTTTATCCCTTGTGATAGTGCCAATGTTATGTAATAATGCACTAACTCTAGGTAATTAGGGTTGGGGAGTTACACCATACCTCAAATGATATAATTACAAAATGATCACAAATAAAAATATAATAATTATTTTTCCTGATCAAAAATATAAATTATCTAGTAATAAAACCCATTATACATTACTATTACAAACATATTTTTTGCATTTTTGGAACCACAAATTTTACTTCACTAATTCGTTTAATACTGGTATCATGTTAGATATAATTTTTTCAATATTTAAAAGCTAAATCAAGTAAAATGGTATTAATATTTAGAAAGAATCACTACATTATAAATTATAAGGAAAAATAATTTTTATTCATTAGAAAGTTTCCATGAAAGAAACGAATTACCATAGTGAAGGTAAAATAACATAATGGGTCAATAATAAAATCCAAAGACCTAAAATAAGTTCAAATAAAAATATTATATTTGTGGATGAGATATTTTAATTCCTCAAAAAAATCATCATTATTAATCAAACATAATCTTTGAAATTAATACTACCTAAAATTATATATCAATTATTACAATATAATATTTATATCAACCCTTATAACACTCCTAGATCATGTTTAAATTAAAGACATTCTATCATAAACCTCCACTAGAAACACATTGAGCATGAATAATCTCCCAATTCCACATTCAATATTTTCTCAATATTTTTTTTCCTTTTCAAATGATGCTCTCTATCTCTAAGATGCACCATCCAATGGTAAGGGATCTCATCCTATACTTTTTCAATACACAAACATTATTTTAGAATCCTTTTAATTATCATTTTATTATATTATTATGTGACTTTAAAAACCCAAATTATATTATATATAACAGTTTTTTATTGATATGCTTCCCTTATAACTCATTAAACTCATTCAATGATCCCTTCTTTATACTCACTACGCTTCAGAAATAAAATATTGGTTTTCTATGATATGTTTTGTAACGTCTATTGTTTGGAACCGGATGAAAAAGTGAAGAAAAATTCAAATTTCCATTTACTAGGTAGGTCAGTTTGAGAAGTCGAGCGTCAAAACATTTTATTCCAATAGTAAACACTGCGACGTTGATAAAAAATATTAAGTTTATTTTACTCATACTAGTGTTTGTTTCTTTTCAAAAAAATGAAATTACTCTCAAACGTTGCATTATATGAGAAATCGGATAAAATTGATAGGTCTGGAACGTCGGGTTTACCCTAAGAATGGTATAACCGTGATATGAATCAGGTGTTTGGCACCCTCAAACATGATAAATTATTCATTATTATTATTTATTTATTTATTTCATTTTTTGTATAATATATAATTATTTTTTCCCATATGGGTAGTCAGATGGGAAATATGACATCACCGATAGTTCTGGGAAGTGGGGTTTACCCTACGTAGGTTATAACCATTGCGAGTGGTGGATGTTTGGTCATATCGCACCTCGAGATAATTTAACTGGGTTAAATATTTTTGTTGGCGGTTAGAAATAATAATAATTTTTTTATTAATACTATTATTTAAATTTAATACATCCAATAAAAATTCACTTCCATTATTAATAAATTGTTTTGCAATGTATATAATAACTGGGAAATATAATTAATGTCATATTATTAATTGTTCCTATTAAATTCAAATGCTCAATCAATATTTATTTAATAAGTATTATCATTTTTATGGTTATAGTTTTAAAATATTATTGTTATCATTGATGAGTTATATTATATAATAATAATTTTAATTATTTTAATGTATCAAATTAAATCAAGGTGTGGTCCATTTAAGTTTCTATTTTACTGAATCTTTAAAGCAACCCAGGACGTGCATTAGTGCACCTCACTCTGGGTCCCGAATGACTATTTAATTAATTTAAATAACTATAGACATTTTATAAAAATTGTTATGTCATGATTTAGCGCAATGTTCAGGATTTATAATAATTAATTATGTATTTAAAAGTGATATTAAGAGTTTTAAATAAATCTAAATGAATTAAATAAGGGTTGAAAATAAATTATAAATAAAATATGAAGGGGGTTACAGAAAAATGTAAAAATAATTAAATTGATAAATTTATTTTTTAATTATATTTTATTCTTTTTCCTTCCCATTGTTTTCTTATTTTATTATTCATTTTTTCCTTCTTACTTTTCATTAATATTTTCACTTATTTTTCTTTTCATTTTGTCTTCCTTTGCATTCTTTATTTTTTCCTCTCCTCCACTCCTCCAATCCCCCACGTCGTACAACCATCTACCATTTTGTGGCACAGACATACTGTTCCTTTGGAAGACTGAGACTCTCCTTCCATTCATCTATTTTCGTTATCATTTGGTGTTCATTAAACCTTAGGGAAAGGATAACCTTGCGAAAGTTGAATAGTAGGTTTTCATAGGGTATCCTATGCGCATTTCATTTCGGAAGGATTTTACCCTATTTTGGGGTTTTTCTAAAACTTTTCTTTTTTTTTTCTGTTTTAGGAAACATCAATGCCTACCGCAGATCATATGATCATCTACAACCATAAGGTAGGTAGTATACTCCCATTCCCTATATTTTCTTGTGATTTATAAAAATTCACTATTGTGATGTTAGTTGTTGTCTACTGAATTCTTTTAAATTCTACCAGATTCATTAATTAATTTTTATCACCAAATTTTTGAGTTCCTTTGGATTGTGAATTAATTTTTTAAATTTGTTTCAATATGGTCAGACACCCCTTTTGTGTGTGATGGCGTGTTCGTTATAAATTATGTTAGCCCTGGTATTTAATTCATTTAGCTACATGTATTGTGCAGCCTAGTTTTGTTGTGTTTAATATTAATAATTATTTCAGAATAACAATGAACCTTAAATTGTTATGTTTTTGGTATTTGTTTGTTCTTAATTATTTAATTATTTAAATGTGCATGCATGGGTAATTAATTTAATTAACAGCATGTGTTGTGCAGCCTTTTTTTTTTGTGTTGAATTTTAAAAAATAATATTAATTAATTATGAACCCAGAATTATTGGATTCCTGGTAGTTGGTTATGATGAATTATTTTTTAGGTGAATTTTTCTTCTCATGTTAATTCAGTATCATTCATTATTAATATTATTATGCTACAATATTTAATTTCTACCTTGTGATGCACTTGTGTATCTAGTTTATTTTTCAATATGTGAGTTTATATGCAGATTATGGAATCTGATCTACTATAAAAACAGTAATTAAATTTGGGGCGATGATAGTAGGTGGTCCCATATTAAGGGCCACACATAGACCATCCATTCCTGACTGGTAACCTCTATGTGCTGGGGGTGGTGTCATTGGCTTTCCCGGACCGAGACTTCCCCGTGCTTTCTAATATTTATGGGTGATACCAGTTCCAAAAGGTTCCATCATGGAGGATCCATTGGAAATTTTTCTAAGCTTTCCTCGGACGACACTCGACCCCTTTTTGCGAGATTAGTACTGACTCAGGGAAAATCCATGCCTCGAGCAATACTTGTTTTTCAAAAGATTTCCTTGGACGGACATGGTGGTATTGAATAAATTTATGGATGTTCTATTGTGATACCATCAAGACGGGCTCAGCCTCCAACTCTCAACTTAAACCGTAATAATGATGCACTAAAGGTTTATATAATTTCCATTTCTGTCACATAAGTATTGAGACATTCTTTTAAAAAGTGGAATTGCGCCTGGTCGACACATGACATAGACCCCATGATAAAGAACACCCATATGGTATACCTCTTTCTTGTTTACATTGTTTCTTTCTAGGTTTCATATATATATGTGTACGTGGGGTCTGCTAGCAGTTACCCTTTTACACTATCGACTTTGGCTAAAGCAGGTGATTTGGCACTGGTGCTATTTGGAACTGAGGCCGACTTATTTATTCTATTTCACTTAATTAGTATTCTGAAATATTTATATAATGGCACACTGTATTTTATAATTTCATGTCACAACCCATCCTCTAGGGCCCGTGTCGTGACTACCCCAAGCCCATCATCCGTATTTCTGGGGTTGGCGACTGAAACTGGAAAGGCGTATCCCTAATATGGGAAGGCATCGCCTATTTACCGTAGATAAAAAGTTCAAGAACAAAACAAGAATCAACTACACCGAAATGAATGAAACTAGATATAACCACATAGTAAAATGTTGTAGTAAATATAATGCTGAATAAAAAGGGAACAGAATACAAGACCAACTGAAAAAGTACAAGTTCAACTAAGAAGTACAAATACAAATTAAATGTACAAAACAGCTTCTAGATCTTCCACCGGGTATCCTACCTAAAGGGTAGGTACAGTTCACGAACAGTAGTCCCTGTGTCACATCACACAAAAATTTCAAGCCCCATGAACCATCTAGTCCTAGCTCTAAGAACCATCCAGTCCTAGCTCTATCGGCCTTGATCAATGTTGTATGTCATCTGTAAAAGACATAACAAGGTGCAGGAAAAGCCCATGCAGGGGTGAGTAAAACGATATTCAGCAGGGAACATGAGACAATCATAGGTCTGCTAGAGTTCCACAATGGAAAAACCACAAATTAGGAAGCAATAAACATCATATATACATAGATATATGCCCATACATATTCCAATGTTGTCATGATATACTAATCTCACACAATAAGGAAGAAAACCACAAAGGTAACACCCCGATGGAAGAAGTACCACCCAAGTAACACCATGAATGTAGAAGTACCGCATAAGTATCACTGTGAAGGTATAAGTACAACTCAGGTAACACCACAAAGATAACACTGTGTAGTTAATACCAGGAAGGTAGAAGTACCACATAGGTGACACCATAAATATAGATGTACCACCCATGTAGAACCATTAAAATAGATTTACCACACCGGTAACACCAAGTAGGTAACACCATGAATGTAGAAGTAACACACTAGATAAACCACAAAGATAGAAGTACCACACATGTAACACTATGAGTATAGAAGTAACATACATGTAACACCATGATGATAGTAGTACCAAACAGGTAAAACCACGAAGATAGAAGTACCACACTTGTAACTCCATGAATATATCACCACGAAGGTAGAAGTACCACACAGGTAACACCGTGAAGGTAAAAGTACCACATAGGTAAGTCCATGAAGATAGTTTAGAACACGGGTATAGTACCACGTAACATAACCTCAATCAAATGCACAATATGGAGACAACTCACAAAGAGTCTCAGGTCAAACCAGGTATTCAGTGATGTATAAAAGTACAAATGATTATTCATGAAGCTAGATCATCTAATTCTGTCATGAGGAACTACTTCTTAATATACGGAGTTTGACCCACACTAAATAGATAGGTATTAACCCCCCGAAATGATCCACACAGAATCCTACCTGCCTAGAGTCGATAATTAACAAACACCTGCTGACCCACACAGGATCTTACCCACCCAAGATCGGTATGCGTTGACCCATCCAAGATCACTGAGCACTGACCCAAAAAGGATTAGTATGCACTAACCAACATAGGATCATTGAGCTCTGACCCACATAGGATATGACCTACATAGGATTTTTTATACACTAACCCACACGGGATCGTTGAGCGTTGAACTCTGCATGATCTGTCTCCAACCTCTGCCTCACTACACGCTAGAAGATTCCTCGCACCTGGTGCACTTGATTTCTGTTGAACCTTACCTTGAAATATTAGTCATACCTTTACCATCAAAAATATCCATAAAGAAATAAGACAAAGTATTTCCATGTCATAACGGGTCCAACACGATAGACGGTGCGTCAACCAGATGCCTGGTATGCGGGTTATAGGGTTTTTAGCTCCGGGGGTCTGGTTGGATTCATGTTCGATCCAACCCAGCCATACTCCAAATGTCCTCAAAACTCCAAAGGAGTAAACCAAAAAGGGAATTTTTGATCCATGGATCCCAACGTCTTAGACAGTTTGTCAAACAGACGTCTGGTTCGCAAGATATCGCCCTTTATGTCATTTTTGGGCCTAATGGGGCCCGGGTCCGGTCTGACCCAGTCCGACTGACCATGCTTGACCCGGTATGGGATGGGCGGCTGCAAACTCTGAACACTAGGCCAAGGTCTAGCATGACCAACTAGGGGGCGGCCCGGCCAGAATCGGGCTGCCAACAAAGGGGTGGCCTGACCCACGGTGGGTGCGGGCCCGCTGGGGCGGCGTCCCAGTCCGATGGTGGTAGACCCATCCGAGGGCGGCTGTCCGGTCAGAGGTTTGTGTCCATGTCAATAGTGGTGGCTTGGGTTTGGGTGACAACCTGGTCGAGGGAGGCGGCCTGGTCAAGGGCGACGGCCCGGTCGTGGGGGCATCCCGGTTTCGGTCTGACGTGGGGGTGTGTAACCCTTCCAGTGTCCCAAATTTCCTGAATGGCCCAGAGTCCATTCGGTTTGTGAAGCAGCACTACTACGAGGGTGCCGCTTGATTGTTGTGGAACCCTCTAGAGGTGGTTTTGACCTCCGTCACGGCTTTGGTTTGCAGATTTCGTACACCAGCGGCACAACGGTGGCGTAACCTCCATTCTCGCAGCTGACCGTCATTCTAGCCGGCTCCTCTGTTCATCGCAGCTGACGAGTCAAAACTCTCCAATTGCGGTGTGCATCGACGTGCTCACAATATTCCAAGTTGCTGCAAGGGAAGCAAGATAGCTGAGGGTTATGGCTAGGTTTGATAGGTCCACAACCTCCGCGTTATCTTGTAATATGGAATATGTTAACGGAGTTCAATAAAAAATGGATCAATCATCATGATAAACCCCACAAGGCTCCCCACAATAACCTCCCACAAAGACGAAGGAATTGTGGGTCAACCTGTTAGTTGGTTGACCATATTCATCGCGTAATGTCAAGAATGGGGAAAAGGGGAATCAAAAAGGCACAATGAAATAAATCCCCTACCTTGAAACATCAGAGAATTGTCTGCGCTTGTTGGTGGAATGTGTTCTTAGATCCCACAACCTGCTCTCAGAGATGCCACGCGCATAATTCCCATTGGTGGTTTGATGTTGTCTGTCACCTCTTGCTAGTTAGACTTCATCTTCTAAGTGTCTGGAAACACAGAATTCCATCTGCAATTCACTTCTTGGTGAAGCTCTCTGATACCCCATCCATATCTCCACATTTAGAGTAGAGGGTGAGGGTAAGTAACGATGCAGGCAGTTATTGGGGCTCCTTAATTATGAAGATTAATGATTTCCCCAACGTTGTTGTTACTCATATTAGAGGGTAAAACCATTTATCGTCTTGACACGTCGTCGGTCCAAGATTACCGCTTGTCTGTTGGAGAAATTGAATAAAAGTAAAATAAAATAATAAAGTTATCTTATATTATCAATTAATAAGTTTATACAACAAACTGTTTCTCCAAAACTACTGCATTCAAAGTGATATCCACCTTAAGAAACTCTTGTTGTTGTTGATTCAACGGTGCCCTCAGATTTTTAATCTGAGCAATGGTTCAAAATATTAAAAACACCGCTCATACATTTACTGAACGTACCCAAAAAAATGTTGGGAAAATTAATAAAATTCATCCTCGACCCACGTCGTTCGAGGAAAGGCTCTTCCATAGTAAAAAATTCCCCGACAAACCCATTTGTACTCTCGTATTTTCAATCCGAGTTACCGTTAAGAAGATATGTATTTTTACAATAAAATAATTGTCACTTAATTATTTTATTTACGGCCAAAAACTAACTTTCACTTGTGGACCGTGCCAGCCAAGGTTATTATCTGTCCAAAGAAAAAATATCCTAAAGAGTTCACTAGTGGTATCCAATTTTTAATCCGAGTTACCATTTTTGATTTATAATAATTGTATAATAAAATAACATTATTTGATTATTTTATTAACGATTATTCCATTTCATGTTTTCTCACCAGAGGCCTGTGCCGACAAAACATAAGTCACACCTTGGGTAAACCTGTAATCCTGAATGCAACGGTGCCCTCATAATTTTGATCCAAGCTACCTTTTAAGTGTTATTCCACTTTTTCAGGAAACCTGATTACACGTGCTAACTAAATCATAGAAAAACATTGACAGATTATTTTGGCCACTATGGAACTCAAGATCGCGCGCTGTCATATTTCACTGTATTGAAATAATTTCATACAAAAAATATATACAAAATATCTAGGACATTTCATTATCCCCACCTCAGGGCTTTACGTCCCTGAAATCCAAAACAAATGCAAAACAACTAAACATGGGTACTCAGAACGAATCTGAGCCACCTTCTCCCATTTTCTCTCCTGGAGGGTCTTGTGCTTCCAGTGTACATGCACCAGAGGTATCAAACACCCACGAAGGACCCACTGCTGCTGATTCTCAATCACCACTGGAACCTCCGTAAACGTCACCTCATCATCAAAGTCCATCTAACCATGGTCAGTGATTTTAGATGGGTTGTGCATGTATCTTTTTAGTTGGGATACATGAAAGACGTTGTGCACCCTCTCCAACAACGGTGGAAGAGCCAAGCGGTATGTTACCTTGCCTTCCTCCGAAGTATCAGTGAAGGACCAATAAACTACGGTGATAACATGCCGCCTCGGCCAAATATCCATATTCCCTATCAAGGAGTGGCTCGCAAGAATAAGTGGTCCCACTCATGGAAGTCAAAGGGTCTCTATATCCTATCGGCATAAGACTTCTACCAACTCTGTGCAGTCTTCACTTGCATACATGTGAAACATCGTGATACAAATTCCGGCACTACATTAATCATCCCTGGCCACCAGTACTGACACCAGAGGTCCTAGTATATCTTCACCACACTAGGATGTACCTCTAGAGGGGGTGTATAGAACTCCCCCCAAACCTCATCCGGAAGCGCCACCAGTACCATGGTTCGTCCTCTAAAAAGGACGACATGCACTACACCTTCATAAAATCAATCAGGTGCCTGCCCTGAGGATATATGAGTACGTCTAGCCTTGCAGCCAATTCCAACAAGTTGTTCCTCCCTTACATGATGATGTAGTATGGGATTAACAGTCATAGACTTGAGGTAAGCAACTTCATCACTATACAAAAAGGATATCTTCAGCGCGACTAGATACTCTAACGCTTCACTCAGCAGATGTATACAAGTCCTCATACTGAGTGCGTCTTCTACCACGTTCCCCTTCCTAGGTGTATAGACTATCACAAATTCATAGCCCTTGAGGAACTCTGTCCACTTCTGTTGGGAACTAAAAACTCAAAACTCCTGATCCCATGAGTGTAAGGCTGGCTGACTTACAAGTGATTAGATGCACCCTCCAATGGTTGAGTTTATCCTATGCTACATTAGTTTCCTTTTTCTCCCATTAAAGAAAGCCCCATCCCATCATTATAGATATACCACTACCCTTTTTCCTAATACAGTCAATGTGAGTATGAAATGTGGATGTCCAATCATACCAAAAATAATGTCGTAATGCCTCAACACTGCCACCAATAGATTCCAACCAAATCTATCACCTCAAGAGTCAGATCAAATAGTCGGCATAAGTGTGATTATCGAGTCTCCTCCCAAAGGTATATCTAAACATGAGGGTCAATTCAATAGCTTAACTATAAACACTAGGTCCTGAACTAGATCTTTGGTAAGATGTATTTTTTAGTTTCTATGTGTATTAATACGACAACTAGCAGTAGACATAGACCATAACTCTAACCATTCTAAGAGCCCTTGGGTCACACTCCATGATAGTGGGGAGCTACTCCAATTCCCTATCCACCAGCTCCTTAGGCCTGTTGGGGACCAAAGTGAGGTGGTGGTTGTAACGTGTTGAAAAGTAAACCACCTCATCCAGCTCTCTTAGCTCCACTCCCACATATGTTTCCCTGTAGATTTGTCTATCCCTATCACATCCTATTCCCAAAACATTTTACATTCCCATGTCTCTGAGACTAGCGCCATTTTCTTTCTTTCCCACTGCTAACATTCACTGGTTGTATTCGCTCATCCAAAGGATATTCAACCACAAAGAATCTCTCTAGAACCCTATTATATGTAAGAATTCATAGAGGAATAGCACTTGCTCGGATGTACCTAAAGGAACCTCGCTCGGAAGATTGATCCCTGAAGCACTAATCACATCATATTCATCAAATACCAAGAATGGTTGGAACCCCTCGATGAATACTCAGCTATAAACAAGTCATCCTCCCAAAGCTATACAAGATTTAGGGAGCTATCAACCACCACCTCAAACTAGTCCTTAGAAACTTACATGTCGGTCACGCCTCGTAACCTAAGGGGTATCTGAGGAGGAAACACGTGTAAGGCACTAAGCCTACATGTGTCCTCTACCGGTACTACCGGTTGTAAGTGCTGATCAAAGGGAAATGATATAGCCATGAAACTAACCGAAGGTACCATCTCAGGTAGCGGTCCATGTACCGAAGACTCATTATCGTGTGGACCATATTCATTGGCACGTACTGTAAATGACCAGTAGCTAAGATCAACATCTTCTCTACTAGGGTCTCAACTAGGGAAACAACCCCAGCAACTGCCTCCAGCCAACCCTCAGTTGCATGGGAACCTGAATCGCCTCAAATACTTGGTGGACTCTGTCACTGGAACTCGTGCAATGCACTCAGTCGACATTCATCCTCTACTGGTGTGGCTGGTGGCAACTCTCATTCAACGGGTAGTGGTGCTGCTGGTACACAACCCGAAGGCGATAACATCATAAGAGGGCCCTGCACCGAGGCCTCGTCACTTGGTGGGACATCATCATGTACTCTCTTTGGAATCCTAGTTGGTTTTTTACGCATCATAATCCTGATAAGGAACAGGTTAACGATGGTCATTATGTTATACCTGGTGATCTGAATTTATGGAAATCAAAAGAAAAACTTTTCAAAAACACACACAATCAGTGTTTTCATGTGCTGAGTATGAAATCATAATTCAAGGTCCTGGTGTATGGATACATCTGCCACCACACCCACACTAGACTCCTTGAACTAAAAACCAAACTCATAACACTTCACAATATTGCTTCACCAAAAAAAATCAGAGTCTTATTTCTTCGGTTGAACCGAACTCCTATAATACCACATTTTCAAAACCTGTCCCGAAGGGCCCGTTCTGTGACTACCCCAAGCCCGCCTTCCATCAGCTATGGGATAGAAACTAGAAACAGAATGGTGTATCCCTAATATGGGAAGGCATTTTAGATTTTCCATATAGAACCACAATTCATGAACACAACCAGAAGCAACTACCTAGACTAGAAAGAAATATGATATAACCACAATGTAAATCGTAGTTGTAAAAAGACTATTGAATGAAAAGTGGCCAGAATACAAGACCAACAGGAAAAGTAAAAGTAAAAAATAAAAATTATAAATACAACTAGAAGGTAAAAAATAGCTCCTGGATCATCTAACGAGGATCCTACCTATAGGGTAGGTACAGCTCACAATCAGTTGTCCCCATGTCACCTCACACCAAAAGGTCCAGATCAAATAACCGTCCAGTACTAGATCCAAGAACTATTAATTCCTAGCTCCCTCAGCCTTTATCAACGTGGTACGTCATCTACAGAAGACACTACAAGGTACGGAAGAAGCCTATGTAGGGGTGAGTATAATGAATCTCAGTAGAGACCCCGAGACCCTCATAGGTCTCCTAGACTTCCACAATGGAAAACCCAAAAATCCTGAAGTAATAACAATAAACTCTACTTAATTATATGACTATACATATAACTACATTGTGAAGATATTCTCATCTCATACAAGAGGGAAGAAAACCACTATGGTAACCCCCCGAAGGTAAAAGTACCACACAGGTAACACCACGAAGGGAGAAGTACTACACATGTTACACGACAAAGGTAGAAGTACCACCCATGTAACACTACGAAGATAAAATCATGATATTTTCACAATGAAAGAAACACCATGAAGGTAGAAGTACCAAAAAGGTGACACCACAATGATAGAAGTACCACACCGGTAGCACCACAAAAATAGAAGTACCACATGAGTAACACCGCGAATATAACTCTGCAAATGTAGAAGTACCACACAGGTAACACTATAAAGATAGATGTACCACATATGTAACAAAACAAGGATAGAAGTACCACATAGTTAACACCATGATGATAGTATTACCACACATGTTATGCCATGAATATATAAGTACCACATTGATAACACCAAGAAGATAGCACCACCAAGGTAGATGTACCATAGTGGTAGCACCATGATGGTAAAGGTACAACATAGGTAATATCATGAAGATAGTTTACCACACAGGTATAGTACCACGAAACATATCCTCAATCAATAGAACAAATTAAAGAGATCACACAAAGAGTCTCTACTCAATCTAGGTTTTTAGTGAAGTATAGAAGAACATATGATTAGTCGTGAAGCTATGTCATCTTATTATATCGAAAGACACTACTTCTGACCATACAGAGCTTGAACCACACATGTTAGATAAGTACTAACCCCAGAAATTATCCACACAGGTTCTATCCCACCCAGATTCAATAGGTAACTAACCCCCATTGACCCACACAGGATCTGACCCACACAGGATCAGTATGCGCTGACCAAAAGAGGATCACTGAGTGATGACCCACACAGGAATCGTCCCACATAGGATCGGTATTTACTAACCTACCTAGGATCACTGAGCACTAAACCGTACCGGATTGGTATGAGTTTACCCACACTGGATCAATGAGAGCTGAACTCCACATGATCTGTCTCCATCCATTGCATCACTTCCAGCCACAGGATTCCATCCACTGGATTCCTCCCACCCTGTGCGCTTGAGTTCCGTAGAATCTACACTCGAGATATTGGTCATACTAAAAACTTCACTAAGATCCACAAATTATTAACCCAAAACACTACCATGTCGTAAGGGTTCCTACATGATAGGCGATGCGTCAATCAGACTCATAGTCTGTGAGTTATAAGCATTTTCACTCTGGGGGCCCGGTTGTATTTGGGTTGAATCCAACCCGGCTATACTCCAACTATCTTCAAAAGTCAAGAGAAATAAATTAAAAAGTAATATCTCCATCCAAGGATCCCAACACTACAAACGGTTCACCAAATGGATGTTCATTTCTCATGATACGACACTTTTTTGATTCTACGGCCAGTGGGGCCCGGGTCCGGTCCGACCCGGTCGGACTGACCTGGGTGAACCCGATCGAACTGACCCAGACCAACCTGGTCTGGGCTGATCCATGGAAGACTCGGACCACTGGGTTGATGTCTTGCACTACCCGCAAGGGGGTGGCCCGTAATGGCAGTCCGGCCCAAATATGGCGGCCGACAATTTGAGTGCCTAGCCGACAATGGGTGGCGGCCTACTAGGGCGGCGGCCCTGTCAAGGGGCAGTGGCCAGCTGGGGAGGAAGCTCGGTTCGAGGGTGGTGGCTCTCTCTGAGTGTAGTAGACCGGTCGAGGGTGGCGGCCCAGTCGAGGGAGGCGACTCGACTTAGGTTTACCATCAGGCCGAGGGTGGCAGCCTGATCGAGGGCGGTGACCTGGTCGAGGGTGGTGGACTGTTCGAGGCTGGCAGCCCAGTTTTGTCTAATGCAGGGGTGTGTAGTGCCCCCAGACTCCCGAATTTCCGGTATGGCATGGAGGCCGTTCGATTGGCGAAGCGGCGACACTGCGAGGGGGCCACTTGGTCGCTGCGGAACCCACCAGACGTAGGTTCAGTCTCGGCCACGACATCGGTCGTGTCTTTCATTTGCTGGTGGTGTGGCAGTAGTGCCCCCTACCTTCCCATGGCCGACCATCATGTCAGATGCCTCCTCCGTTTGTTGCGGCTGACAATACACGACACTCATCTTGCGGCGCGCGTCGACGGGCTTGCAGTCATCCAATGCAGTGTAGGGAAAGAATGATAGCGGAGGGTTCATGTTGGGTTCGTTAGGCACACTATATCTATATTAGCTCGTAATATATAGGATGTTAAGGGATTTTAATAACAAATGGTTCAATCATGAAGAAAAACCCCACATGGCTCCCTGCAAAAACCTCCCTCAAAGACCAAGGAATCGTGTGTCAACCCGTTAGTCGGTTGACCCACTGGTTCGGCCTCGTATTCTATGGGTCTGGAATCATGAAATTCCTTCAATAATTCGCTGCTTGGTGAAGCTCTTTGATACCCCTTCCCTAGATCCATATTTATAGAGGAGGGGGATGGTAATTAATGATGTGAGGAGTTAATGGGGCTCATTAATTAGGAAGCTTCCTAATTTCCACCAATGTTTTTGTTACACATATTGGATGGTCATGCCATGTATTGGCATGAAACATCGTCGATCACACCTTAACTCTTGTCTGTTGCTGGAATCGAATAAAAATAAAATAAAATAAAAAATTTATTCTATTTATTCTATTTAAAAATTCCAAAAACTATCTTTTTCTCTCCACCTACTGTGGTCAAAGTGAAGTACCCCTTAAGAGAATCTTAGTGCTTCGGATTCAATGGTTCCCTTTGATTTTTAATCCAAGCAATGATTCAAAAGATATAAAACAACAATCATATTTTTACTGAATGTACCTGAAAAAATGTTCAGAAAATTAATAGCAGTCACCCTCAACCCACGCCGGTCGTGGTTAGGCTCTTCCGTATTGAAACATTATCGAACAAAACAAACAATACCCTCATATTATTAATCCGAGTTATGGTTTTAATGTTATGAATTTCTACAATAAAATAATTGTCACTTAATTATTTTATTTACATCCAAAAACTAACATTCACTAGTATCTTGTGTCGGCCAAGGATAGTATATACATCAAGAAAACATACCCTCATGAGTTCAACAGTGTTATCAGAGTTTTAATCCAATTTACCATTTGTGAGTTATGAGAATTTCAAAAATAAAATACCTTTATTTAATTATTTTATTTACAGTTATTCCATTTTCATGTTTTCTCACCGGAGGCCTACACCGACCAAACTTAAGTAAAACCTAGAGTAAACCTGCCATCCTGAAGAAAATGATGCCATCAGATTTTTGATCCAAGAAATCATTTAGGAGTTATTCCACTTTTATAGGAAATTCTTATGCACACTAACTAAAGCTTTAAAAAACATTGACAGATCATTATAGGCACTCTGGGCCTCAGAATCACACGCCGTCAGATTTCGCGGCCTCAAAATAATTCCATATAAAAATATAATATGAAATTTATGGGACATTACATTTCAGAAAATGGAATGGTTTAGACACTTTGGGAGCTGACCTACTGGCACTTTATCTCACACCCTTCTCGGGCGTCATTCACACCTGAGTAGATTATATGATTGCAGGTATTGACAAAGGGTAGTGTGATGCCTCTGATTCATGATTGATTGTTGCTGCTTAGGATTGAGACTGGGGCAGAGGACCAAGCCTTGCTCGTGATACAATTATCTCACTTTTTTCTTTTATTTTTAGTTGATATCTTTCTTGGGTTCTGTTTTCAATACTATTATTTTAGATATACATCATGGAATGACATCATTTTGTGAGATTCAGCACTTGTTTATTATTGAGTTAGATTATCTAAATTTATTCTGCGGTAGTTTATTCGCTTATATGCCTCGACTATTTATTATTAATTGATTTTTACTTATTTTGTGGTAATACCTCTTACCTAAGAGGGTATAATATCCCCCTCAAACACAAAAGGTCCATCACTGCTAGTTGACAACCTCTAGCATTTGGGGAGATACGATTGAGGTCATGTAACCCACCGGTCCGGCCACCGTCTTAGAGGTGAGTCAGGTCGGGATGTTACATGATTTCATGTCTTGAATACCCTTCCCAATTTCCATATAATGGTATTGATTATTTTTCATCGTGGAATTATTTATTGGGGTAACCCTTTTATAAAACACTAATTAATTCAATTAGACTTTTTAATTATATATGCTTATTATTTTTTATCAACGTTGCACACTAGATGATTGATATATTAAGGGTCTTCCCTGATAGTGAATTAATTCAATAGGTAGCGAAATAATCATTAATGAATATATGATCAAGATTATTTTGTAGTCGTACATAGTTATATTTTAGGTATGTATTTTCAAAATACCGGTTAATATGTTTTATTACACTTTTGTATTCAGTTTTGGTGGAATGTTTGTTGATTTCACATGTTTTTATTATCTCCAGTTTTCCATATTATACATAATGTTATTTGAATATATCATTTATCTTATCCATCAATTTATTATATTTATTCCCTTATGTTATTATTATTTTATCATCTATGAGGTTCTGTTACATTTTTTATCCATTATAATAATTTTTGATCACCGCTTTCATTTGATAAATGACCCTAGGAAACCATATGTATTGAGATTATCTAGGTTAATATTTTAATGAAAAAAATAAATTAGAGTTTATTTTTTGTTATTTACTTTATAAACCATGTATTTTTTTATTATATATAAAGTTTCCAAAACACTAATCTAAAAATGGTCTTATATATTTATTTATGTAATATATTTCTATGGAATTCTTTGTAAAATAATAAAATAATTGTTGGGATTCAATATCAATACTTTTTCAAAACTGAACTTCATTATGATTATCAATAATTGAGGTCCAAGAAAGAGGATATATATATAATATTTTATTTTTTATATTGTATGGTAATTGTGAATTTATGATGATTCCATTTTCACTTACCAATTTTCTTGATATCATCATGGTTCTAATGATTTGTGTTTTTATAGATTACATCAATCCAATTTTGGTCTTCTTTATTACAGATATTTATATATTTTTGATGATCAAGGAATAAAATTAAGAATATTTGAGGATTTTTTAAATACCATAAGGATTGTAGAGTTTTATTATAGATTTATGAATTAATAATTTTGGGTATAGAAAGTAATGTTCTTGTTCTATGTAATCCAAGTGAGATAATATGATTGGATCGTTCAATTAATGATTTTGTTGGACAATGCCCTAGGTAGACCATGGTAATTGAGATCTATAGTTTTAATTAGCTGGAAGGATGATACAAATTCTTTTTGATATATTTATCCTATAAATATAATCAAATAGCATGTTGACTATAATGGGAGAGAAGTATCAGTAGAATGATGAATTAGAGGAGCTTTTCAACAAACATGAAATAATGTTATTTAAGGAACTTGTATATACATGACCCTATAGTAGAGAAGGATTTATAATATTATTTTATCCACAAATGAACCTGCCATGAGTAATCCTTATATAGAATGATATGGTGATATCATATGGATGACACCGATTGGAAATTCATGAGAAAAAATACACATTAAATGAATTGGAGTGGATAGTAATAAATGTTTCATTTAAAATATAATGGAATGGTTCTTATGGTTAATGGTTTGATATATATATTTATATTAATTTAATTATGTATATATTCAGGTAAAATTATCTAAATATAATTCAATAGAGATGGTTTGATATTTTTTACATTATGAATACTCAATGCACTACTAACATGGGAAGGGGAACAATGTTGCTAGTGCATCATGTCAAAAATACCACAGTAGTTATTTAGGATAAGGATTGATAGATATATTTTTTTTTTATTTATTGAATATGGATATTGAAATCATATTTATGGGGAACATATCAGATATTTATTATTTAAATGATCAATAATTCATGAATGAGAGGATTAAATAATCATGGACTGTGGATGTGGAAATGTAAATGATGATAAGAAATGTTATGGAGTTAAAATATGATTGTGAGGTAATGATAAGTATTTATAATGAACTACGTTTCAGATCAGTAATTTACATGAAGCATGATATATATTATGATTATCCTAGATAATCGTTCTCTCTTCATATTGAATGTATGATGACGTATAGGGATCAGAAAGAATATTATTTGTTGGATAACATAATAAAGGATATTGAAATGTATGTATCTAGGTGCAAGGTATGTCTAAATTTTGATTATAAAAGAATTATTGGATATTTCAACCATTAACCATTTCCATATAGTAATATGAAAAAAATACAATTGATTAATCATTAGACTCCCCAAAACATATAAAGGTTGTCATTTAATTTGTGTTATAATCAGTTCCCATTGGAAATAAGTAAATTTCATTAACATCAATGTATAATTTCCTATTCATATAATTTCCATGATATGAAATAATTAAATGTTAACGATTAATGGAGTGCTATATTTTTTTGTATCTAATCTATATCAGGAATTTAACTTGATGTTCTAGATAAGTTAAATGTGGTCTCTCGATTCAGAGTTTTGATTTTGTAATAAATGTTATCCTCAAATAGTTTCTAAAAAAAATATGACCATTGAAATGAAATATTATATATGTATATATTTGTATATGTATTTATAAGGTTTTTTGGATTATCACCTTCCAATGGAGATGTTTTATTCAACAATAACCCTCACCCAATAATACTGATGGATTCTAATGAATCCAACCATGGAAATAATTATAGACCATAAGTGGAAAGAAATAAATGTGGAGAATGAAATCTATAAAGATATTTAATACCTATATAAATATATGATAAGGTTATAGCTCTCTAGAAGAACATCAGTGTGTCTTAGAGTAAACATAAAATTTTTTATAACAAATGTCATGGTGATATATATTTTTTGAAGTTGTTGATAGCTTATTCCAATGAAAATATCCATTAAAATAACAGTATAATATCTAGAAATAATGAAATATTTGACCTTGATATATCACTCCATAATAAATTAATTATTATATAAATATAGTTTATTATCTCTTAGTGATTCCACAAAATCCCTATCACTTTCACGATTTTTCCATCTCTCTCCACAACAAGTAAATAACAGATCCACAAAATCCACTAATAAAATTGGTCATACCACTAGAGTATGATATCTTATGAATTAAACCTAATGTATATTATAGATCAAAGTGACATATTTCTATGAATCAATAAAACTAACATGGGTTATGGCAACTCTTGAAGGGGAAAGCGGTGAAAACCCTAGCGCTAGGCAGGGAGATGCTGATACATTGGAGAAGGAAGAGTTTGAAAGGAAGGATGAAAATCTGATAGGGAATCACGACCTCTTTAATATTTGTGCGAATCGGAAATTGGATAAACTAGATAGCAAAGAAATCTCAAATCAGGAGAAAAGCTTCGCTGATGTGGCCAGGCAGAATGGTGGATTTTCATTCATAGATTGTGATGTGGGGAATTCCGGGGGGATTATCAGGAAAGGGCACATTGCGCATGTCTCTGCAAACCAAGCCGCTGTATAGAAGCATGTAAGATTACGCAAATTATCTATTATCGATCGGGTGATCATTCTGAAGGGTTTCAGACCATGGAAATTTCATGAGCATAACAATCAGATGGCAGATATATGGGAATTTAGTGACTAGAAGATGACAGTGATAGGGAAGGGATTCAACCATGTCGTCTTCCCCACTGATGAATGAAAACATCACGCCTAGAGCTTGGGGTCTGTCTCTCACAATCTTGGGTATCTTCGGATTCATGAATGGGATTGAAATTTTGATCCAAGCTCGGTCAAAAACACATTCTCTCAGGTATCAGAACAAATTCATAAACTCAGTTTCCTTCATTGGAACACTAAAATAATTTGGGAAAGTGCCTATTCTGTAGGTAATCCTATTAGGCTAGACAAGTAGACTAAGAACCTCAATTTTGGGCATTATGCTAGAATAATGGTAGAGGTTGACATGGATAGAATTTGGTTGAGTAGGTTGTCTTTACCACTTGAGATGACAGTATCAACCTTGAGATTGGGTATGAAAGGATGCACATGTTCTGTTCATATTGTCACATCTTTGGGAATAGTCTCTTTGACTATAATAGGAATAAGTTCTACTCAATCTGCAATATTAAAGGTCATGATGATCTACACTATCGTAGGAAATAACAGGATCAAGGAAAGACTGAAACTATTATGAGACAGGTTTTGGATGATAAGGATGATCCATTGAAATCCATAGAGATTGTTACTGGTGATAATACTGAACAAAATAATTTGGATTCCTCAAATGACAGGAAGGATGAGGAGAAGAAACGCAAGCCTGTTGATGGGTAAACAAAAAAAGCGGAGGGGAGTATATAGTGGTCTACAAAAATGACCCTGGTATCCAAGACACGGATCAAAGGGTACATGATAACTCACTAAAGACCACAGAGGTTCAGGTTGACACTAGATTGCCTGCTGTGAATGATGGATCTGCTAAAAATCAGGAGCCTAGTAAGGATGACAAGGGGAATCAGAGAAAGATTGTAATGGCCACTGTAAATAAATCACAGGGAAGTGAACATGCACATGTGGGCTTCTCCCAAGTGCAATCTTCAAAGGCTGGAAGGAGGAAACTCCCTGCCACCCTGACTGAACCAGTAAATTCAGAAAACAAGTATGCATCTCTGTCTGATGATGATGAAGTTTCCCATGAATCGGATGGAGTTTCTCCAAATGGAACAAAAGATAAAATTATGGAATATTCGAAGAAAGGCATATGACATGGCTATGTTGGAACATGTACTAAGCAGCGATCCTCCCATCAATGAAAGTTTTAATTTGGAACTTTAGGGGTCTTGGGAATTCTACCACGATCAAATCCCTGAAGCACATCATTTTGACCAATAATACCATGTTGATTGTCATTGTTGAGCCTAGGATGGAATTTTCCAGTCGTATGTCCTTAAAATGGTCTTCCATGGGGTACTCATTCACTGCATCCAATCAACCTGGTAATGAGATATAGTTATTATGGTTTTTAAAGAACAATACTGTGATGATTGAATCCTTTCAAAGTGATCCACAATCTGTTTCCCTGAATTGTTGCTTTCAATCAAGTCTTTTATGTGTCACCGTAGTCTATGCATTTAATCAATATATAAGAAGAAGTTGTTTATGGAGTAATCTGTTGAGTATGGCGGAGCACATAGATAAAAGATGGATTGTACTTGGTGATTTCAATACAGTTCTATGGCCTGAGGAAAATACAGGGAGTAGTTTCTGCCATGCATCAGCTAGGGATATTTCCTCCTGTATTGATCAATGCAGAATGACTGAAGTTCCTATTTTGGGGGCTAATTTTAATTGGAACATGTATACTCATAATGGCAGGTAGGCATGTAAGCTAGACAGATGTTTTGTTCAAATAGATGAGCACAGTGAGGGACTTGAAATGTCTGGCATGACTCTGTCCAGACTAAATTCTGACCATCATCCAATATTAATCGACATATGTTTTATCAATCTTAGATCAGCCCCATTGCCTTTCAGATTTAACAATGCATGGCTAGTTGTTCTGGGGTGTAGAGAGACTGTAATAGATGCATGGAATGAGGATATACAAGGAAGTTCATTACATATCCTCAAATGTAAATTGAAAATTGGGAAATGTAGAATAAGGTAGTGCTTTACATATCCTCAAATGCATTGAAGTAGGCTATACAAGGCAGTGCTTTACAATGCATGGCTAGTTGCTCCAGGGTGTAGAGAGACTGGACCTAGATATCAAATTGTATGATTCACTTCTCTCAGAGTGTCAACAATATAATATTCTTCTAGATCATCCCTCTCAAGAGGAGATACATGCAGCCTCAAGGCTTGAAAATATCTTGTCCCACAAAGAAAATCTGCTTCGAAATAAGTTCAATGTCAGATGGTTGAAAGAAGGGGATATAAACTCAAGTCACATCCATTGCATGCATAGGGAGAAAAAATCAGGAAGGAGCCTTAAGGATTTGAGAAATTAAGAAAACATGTTTACCTTTGAGAATGATATTTCTTATTCTGTGATAGCCTAATTTGAGAAGCTCTACTCTGAATCAGGAGAGGACAACTCAGACAATATCATTAGGTGCATTGAGCCTAGTTTGGAAGAGGCCCAGAATAAAAGACTTATTGATATCTCCACTACAAAGGAAATACATGATGCACTATTTTCTTTAAACAGTGATAGTGTTTCTGGGCCAGATGTATTCTCAAACTAGTTTTTCATGTTTTATTGGGATATCCTTTACAAGGAAGTGACTGAAGCAGTGAGTAAATTCTTCTATCACTTCTACATGCCATTTGGGATGAATTCAAACTTCATTGCACTGATTACCAAGAATCATAATGCTCTAGATATCAAGGAATTCAGACCTGTGCCTATTGGGAATTCCATTCCAAAAGTCATCAGTAAAATTTTGGCAATAAGACTAGGTGAGATTGCATGTTCTCTCATATCCCCTAATCAGGTTGGTTTTGTACCCGGTAGAAATATACAGAACTGTCTCTTCACTGCTTCAGAGTGTGTCAGTATAATGAGAACCAATGTTAAGAATGTTAATATGGCACTAAATGTTGATATTTGAAAGGCCTTTGAAACCATAAGATGAGGCTACATTTTCAAAGTTCTGATTATGCATAGTTTCTCTAGTAAATTTATTGGTCTGGTGCATGTAATCTTGAAAAGCGCCAGTTTATCTATATTGGTCAATGGATCACCTATAGGATTCATTCAATGTTCTAGAAGTGTAAGACAAGGTTACCAATTATGTAGTTTTATTTTTTCAATGGATGAGGATTATTTGAGCATCTTCCTTAATGATATTTTCAATTCTGGGATATATCATCAGATAACATATGGGAGGAATTTCTTCACTCCCTCTCATTAATTCTATGCTGATGATATTCTGATCTTTTCCAAATCTGACAGGAGAACCATTTCTTGTATAAATACTATCTTCTATCACTTTTAAGATGTTTCATGACAAGTCATAAGATGAATGAAATCCTTTGTGATCTTTGGTGAAGGGATTCGAATTGTGAAGCAAAATAGATTTTCCAGCATGCTTGGTATAAAGAGGGGAGAAATTCCCTTAATTTATCTTGTATTGCCTTTGTTCTGGCGAAGAGTGAAAAGAGCCAACTTGGAGGGTACTACACTCAAAATCACCAAGCAGCTATCCAGTTGGAAAGGGAAGATAATTTCTCAAGCTGGCAGGATATGTCTTGTGAAATCAGTTATCACCTTGATGTTTTTTTACTCCTTCTCACTCTATAAAGGGCTAGTTCCTTTGCTTAAGAATATTGGTGGTATGATCAAGAATTTTATATGGACCGGCTCAACACAACAAAGGAATCTTGTAACTGTAAAATGGAAATATTGTATTAAGAACCTTACAATGAGAGGAATGGGGGTTAAAGATTCCCAGGTCTTCAATGATGCTTTGCTTCAAAACTATACATAGAGACTTCTTTCTGGTACTGATTCCTCATTGGTATTCAGCACTAATAGATTTTTTGATAGTCTGTATAAGAGTTAGAAGGTGTATTTGAAGTCATATGTCTGGACATCAATAAGAAACTCATGTTCTCACATCATGTCACATGCTAAATGGCTTGGTTGTGCTAACTCACAGATGAACTGTTGGAGTACACACTGGCTTACATCTCCAATTGAAGAATGTATAAATATCCCATTGTCATTGAGTAGCACTTCTTTTTCTGATATATAGGGAAATATAGAGGATTATGTGATAATTCCATCTCAACTTCATAATTAGATTGCTTCATTTGAGTATGTTGATTATGATGTTCTAATATGTAAGCCATCCATGACTAGATCTGTTTCCAGTCGTGAATCCTATATACTACAATATGGCATGGCACCTGGAGTTCCTGCATGGGTGATGGGAGTAAGGAAACCTTTAATCTTACCATCTGATGCTCTGTTAATCTGGCGCATCTGGAAATAGATGTTACCCATTCAATCTTCACTATAGCGGATAGGTTTGAGTACTGCTGCTGTATGCTATTTCTACTTGGCTAAGGATGAAACCACTGGTCATTTTTTTATTCAATGTTTATTTGTTGTGAGTTTCTGGAATTACTTGAAGGCAATCTTCCACTGTGATTTAGTTTTCTGCTCTATCAATGCTTTGTTAACTTTTGTTTTGCAAGCAGAATGCAGTGACCAGGTAAAATCCCTACCAATTCCTGCATCCATTTCTATTATCTCATATGTAAGGAGGGCTCAAAACAACATTTTCTTCAATAAGGTTATGCCATCTTTCATGTAGGTTACTCTGGTGATTCACCGAAGCCTTAAGATTTCTTCGGTGAATCAAACATATTAAACGAACAATGATATGTCTGATTTTCTGCTGCTATGAACTATTAGTGTAAGTGGAGGGGAAGAAATCCCAATATGGTGATACATATCAGGTGGATTCCACCAATAATTGACTATCTCAAGGTTAATGTTGACGGGGAAGCCTCTGGTGCACCGGGACCAGCTGGATATGGTGGGGTGTTCAAGACCTATAGATGATTTATCAAAGGTTGTTTCTTCCACTACATAGGCAATGGACATGCAATTGAGGCTGAGTTTTGGGCAATGATAAAGGTGATAAGGTACGCTGATCATTATGGTTGGAGAAAGATTTGGCTTGAATCAGATTCTTCTGTTGTTGTGCTGATTCTAAAGGAGAGATCCTGGAATCTTCCATGGAAGATGCTCCCTGCTTCGATAAGTTCTTTAAAGACTGTTGAGCTGTTTTCCCTGGATGTATCTCATGTGAACAGAGAAGAAAACCATTTAGTGGATGTACTCTCCAAAAGAGCAATCATGGAGACGAGCTCTAGCTGGTCCTTTGTGCTTCCTGATTATTACAGTAATCTAGTCCTTAATGATAGAAATTGGGCTGTGTACTCAAGGTTGTGTAAGGCCACCCCTTTTTGAGTTGTTTTGTACTGTTTACTTGTTTTTTATATATAATTTTTGGGAGTAGGACTTCACCTGGATCTCTTACTTTTTGGATAATAACACTAACATGGACAATGTTTTTTTTAACCCTAAATTTATAGATGTAACATGGGAACCATAAGTCGTGATGATGCATAAAAATCCACTGTTTTTTTATCAGATTGAAAATAATATTGGGGGTAAATTATTATAAGTGGAATTAATTGTAACACTATTTTATTTTATGATATATTTCTCTTCAATTATATTTATTTTTATTGATTTCATGCCTTAAAAAATACAACAAGTTTAAAGGACCAGTGATAAAATATTAAAAATTAATTACGTAGTGTGACTGTTATCATAAATCCAATGGATTTTCATTATTAAAATAACAAACTAAATTATAAATAATTTTTTTATGTCTGTATAAAAATTAATTCAACTGTTTTAGAGTTTTTATAAATTAAAATAAAAACATTTGATGGTAAATGATATATATTTCAAAAAATACTATTTTTTTGTATAATTTGTTTTTATATTAAAATTTATATGAATAACTAATTATGAATTACATTAACTAAATTTTTAATAATATATTCAATAATATATTTTAATATTCCTTAGATAGTGTTTATTTGGCTAGGAATGAAGTAAAAATTACTATTTTGTTTAAAAAGTATTTAACTAAAAAATATTTTCTTTGTTTTTTAAACTATTTTAAAGTGAATATTCAAAACGTATATAATTTGAATCACCTAAAATTAATTCCATATTTTTAATTAAAAATTTAAATAATTTTAAATAAGGTAAAATTATTATATAGTTTTAATTAATTGTAAGAAAAATAAAAATGTGTTTTTGTTGTTATGAATAAAATGAGTTACATGGGGTTAACCTTTGTTATATTTATATAAATATCACAAATATAATTATTTAATTTTTTGGGAAGGAAATATTTCAAGCATATAATTCTTATTTTAATCAAATTAAATTTTGGGGCTATAATAACTGATTGTGGCTTTATTAAATTATAATATTCTGAACATAACTAGTTGTTCCTCTCCCTCCATCATAAAAATATAAAACATCTCATCTATTCATCAAAACATCATGATGTTAATATATTTAAAAATAACCAACATAATTACATTTTAGAATCCATTGGAAAATTTTAGAGGACATGTTTTTATGAAAATCCAATCCTTTCGACGATTAAGGTGTAATCCAAAAGGGTTTTCATGATGAACATGTCTAACTCTAAATCCAGTACTTTCAATTTATTTCTTCATTTTACTTGAAAATATTATATGGTATAGATTATAAAAATATATATTCAAGATAAAAAAACATAATTACTTTTTTATAATGATCCTATATCCATTTTCTAATTCTTTTACATAAAATTGTAATTGAATGTATCACTCATGTGTACTTGTGTAATATAACCTTAACATGGTACGATGACTCGTTTTCCATGACCATAATGATAGGTTGGTTATTAAGATGAATTTATTTTTTATATATAATGTTTATGAAATAATTATTACCCTGAAATTATAAGATATTCTTAACCTTCATACCCCTTCATTATTTGGATAATGATAATCTAGCTTTTTTATATGTGGGGACTAAAACATTGACATAACAATGTAATTTTTTTCCATCCCCATGTTTTATGAATAATTTTAAAAGTGTATATTATGAATAAATATTATAATCATTTCATGATTAATATTTTAGTTATTATAAAACCATGAAAATGGTGTATGTACAAAAACCATCGACAAAAAATATGCATGGAAAGTGGATCCATTTTCACCTGAATGTTAATTTTAGTGAAGAAATTAGTAATAAAAGTTGAAATATATCGTATAATGGAATAATAAATTGTATGTTATGTAAGAATATTTTGCATTAATATGTTTATATAATTTTTAATTAAATATATATGAAATTTAATTTTTAAAAAATATAAAATGATTTTTAAATAATGGATTATGTAGCACACCAGATTCATGTATGTAACCCTTTAATTATTATTTTCATGTACGTAATGTTTATGTTTGATATTTCAAAGTGTTTAGAGATAATTTGGCATGTTTTTGGAAATTTTATACTAGTTGATGAATTTATCATGGTTTTTCAAAATATTTCAACATCTATAGGGAAACTATGAATAGTCAAGGGAAATATGGAACACACATGGTCGGTGCACAATTTTCCCAAACCATGAATCCACCAAGGAGAAACCATAAAAAGTTGGGAAATCATGAAATTGTGGGGTTTGTAATGGATGGAATATGGTTTAGAAACCCTACTATCCAAACAATAAAATTTCATTATTAGCGATGAATCTAACACACATTTAGAGCAAGGTTTACCTAACCGTGTTACTGACCATGCACTTGTTAAAGATTAGATCATAAAATTTTAGATCTCACATTTTTGTTTCTATAACTATCTCATTTAATCACGTATGCAGAGCCTTCTAAATAGTTTCTCCTTATAAAAGAAAACGAAGATTATCCAATCATTTCATACGTAATATGATGGACTCTCATTGTGTTTTGAAAATATATCCACAGGGTAAGTTATAATTCTAGGTCATTATGGGTGCATTTTCTTCGATATACATCATTATCTCTCTCAATTTTGTAGTTCTATGTCCCATGAGGATAGATTTATCAATATTAACTACAAATATTATTTTATTTGGATTCTTTTATAATTGAATAGATATATGGTGGATTTTTTAAATTCAACCTAGTATCATTGATTTCTGCGAGTTATTCATTATATTCTCCAAAAAACCCAAGGTTGGTTAATTTACTCTCTACTCCTCAGTTTTGGGTATAATGGTTTTATTTAAAATTGATATCTATGAATATAATATATTTTTTATTCTTTGTGTTATTATTCATGAAATCCCTCTTGAGTGATGGTTTGTGGAAATATGGAAATTAGGTGTTCTGTTGGAAAGTGCTTATAGTAACTTGCTTTTAAAAAAATAATTATAAAACACTTTTTTGGTTTTAAAACATGGAAATTTGGTTTTAAATAAATTTTTATTTTATTTAAATGGTTGATTTAGAATTTCAAAAATGTAATTGTTTTGTTGAATTGTTTTAAATTATGGTTTTGGAATGGTTTGGAATAATGGTTTTTATGAGTTCATATTTCATTTATGAGGATTAGTTGATATATGAATTCATTCTCGGGGCCAAATGAGTAAAGGAACATGTCATTTAATTTTCATATGATGAATTGGTAGATCATTGAGAAACATTTATGGTATAAGAAAAAATCATAATGGTGATTTCATTTTTAAATATGTGGATATGTGGATTGGATTTCTTATCAAAAGATGGAACATGTGATAATTGGTTAATAGGTTGTTCAGTTGATTTCCATGGATCATGAAATTGTATTGAGAAAATGGATAAATAGTAACTTGTTTATATTTTTATATAAATAATTTTTTAATATTTTTATATAAACTACTCTATATAAATGTTGCTAACATGGTCTATCATAATGGAGTGTGTAGGGAATTCATTGGGGAATATCAACTGAGTTTCATTACATAGCCTTGCTCAAGAATAATAATGTTTTAGTCGATCTTCTTTACTGGGAAATGTGAAAAGGTAAATTATCACACATAAATAGTACTAATTCATAATAAATGGGTTGTTAGTGGAGTTGGAGCATAAATTGTTTTATGTTTTGGAGTTATCTGATCACTTTTTTGGTTTTGATACATTTTTCCCTTCAATAATTACATTGATTTTTTTCCACTATGGTACAATTTAGTTTGTTTTAATCAAAATAAAATATTTGAGTTGTCTTTCATTTATATCATTTATCATCAGTACCTTATGTGGGTATTTATTTTTTGTTTGTTTGTGTTCTTATCCTAGGTAAAATATTACCCCACCTTTGTAAGGAAGCCCTTTGAATTTATTTCCACTTTGGAACCTTGGGTAATTCTCTTAAGGCCATAGAATATCCTTTCCCCTTCTAAATACAAAGAGGTTGGGTGGGACGATACAAGTGGTGCCTGCTTTTTACATCATAAAATCACTATAGAATAAGTTATATTTGACTAATATTGGTTTTCAGTCTTGTTGATCATATTCATTTTGGAATATTCCTTGGGTCAGGTTTCTAGAATATAGTAGGATTGTTAGTAAATGAAATATATATCCTAAAAAGTTGTTGCTATTATTTTTATGCTTAACATCATGTTACTAGGATGTTGGTTACATAAGTGTTTTGGATACACATACAGAATTTGGAATCACAAAGTCATGTTTTTATCCAGTGAGATGAGCATGACATGCTTTAGAAGAATGACATC
The DNA here is from genome assembly GCA_963277665.1 of Viscum album. NCBI lineage: Eukaryota > Viridiplantae > Streptophyta > Magnoliopsida > Santalales > Viscaceae > Viscum > Viscum album. The sequence continues at coordinate 1,015,469,427 of OY728140.1, read as the reverse complement.
CATCTAAGAGTACATACATCATTTTCAGTAATTATTTACAACAAGGTGCTAAATTGTTGATTTCTGAATAATGTTGAAATAAATTTCAAATGAATTTATTTTAGATGATAATCATTATGTTATTCTGAGAATGGTAGTATTTTGAAAAGAAAGATGAAATTTATCTAAAATTGTTAAACATGGAAAAAAAATTCAAAATGAAATGTAGTAGTTTTATACTATTATATAATTTGATATTTTAATCCATTAGTTAATATAGAATGAGACATATGGAATTCATCTTTTCTAGATAAAATGGAACCAGTTAGGCAACATAAAAACCGACTGGAAGAAGCTATAGAGAATGTGGTTTCACCTATGCCACAGTTGAACACACAGTTGGTTTAGAGTATTGACCAAGAATTTCTAGATGGGGACTTTTTGACCATAATGTATGATCCAAGATAAGAGGATCATTTATTCCAATTCTAGAAGGAGAATGAACCCATATTTAAAAGTGATTAGGAACAAAAAAATTTGGAGGTGAGGATGAATTGGATAAATCAGATATTTGATTTCATTAGAACACTAATAGAGCTGAAAGTAAATAGGGAAACTTATATATTGGAGGATCTTACACTATAGTGGATGGATTTTTCTGTTTAGACAAAATTAGACCAAGGACTCTCAATAGATGATTTGGAGGAATTAATTTTTAAAAATAATTTTATATTCACACATTCGAAATATGAAAAATGATATAATTATTCATCTAGAGGATGAAAATTATTATATCAAAGAATATTCATAAAAAATCATGAATTTATTACTCTCTTTACTCTATGTTTCTCCTCTTACATATTTGAAGGCATCCATCATTGAATCAGTCCTTGAGGCAGAAGATTCATTCAATTATTTTTGTACTCTGTATTATAAATTATAATGATATAGTGAATATATTGGTGATAGATATAATTTATATCTCATGAGTTATGGGACGATGATGTAGGTTGATACAGATGGTAAATGCGGGAAACTCTAATACTAGTAGCAACTGGAAGAGGGAAACCTGTTTAAAAATTCTGTATCATGAATCAAAATCATACAACTGTATAGAAGGTATTCTCCAAGAGCCAATCCAAAAAATGGATGTTTCTAATTTTGTTTCCCTTAACCACATGAAGAAAGATTGTACCAAACCACAAATTTGATGCCACAATTTCAAAAAATGGAATCTTCAGCGCTATTATCATTGTGCACTGATGTCAGGTTCCTAAGACACTTCTCATGTATCATAGGAGTCGTATACGTCAATTGCGTGAGGGAAGAATAATCATTCATGTCAGCTGAACTAACCCACAAAGGTGATTATAGGAATACTAGGACTCATTCGGATTTTCAATCTCAACAGGGGAAAAAATTAAAATTTGGTGAGAAATAAATTATATGGACCTGAGAAGGTAATTTTGAATGTTCAGTCAAGACAACATATGCGGACAGGTATGAATCTTTTGATTTATAACCTTATACATGATATGTTTGATATTAGTGAATCCCATTCCATTATTTATTATCAGGATGTTTTTTGTTGAGTACAAAATATGAGATGATTCCCTCTTTAATAAAATGTCAAAATCCTTCTAGTGAATGTGAATGTTGAGATTTTTCGTGTAGAGTGTGTTCTATAAATAATATGGATCTAATATGAATTAAGATTTATCTATGCAATAGATGGAGGTCTATGATGTAATCATGGGTATGTATATGTTTAAAAGGATTAAAGCTAACATCATTAGTTATAGTAGAGGAGTTAGTTTTTTCATTGAGGATGGAATCAAGCATCTATTTATATGAGAAAAGAATTTAAATCCAAGTAAAATAGGGTTGTGATTATGAACACTGGGAAAAATCAAATAGAGGTTGGTGGAGTTAACTTTTTCATCGATGTAGGAGATCGTGAACAGCAGTTCTTGAGCAGTGGTTGACTAGTTTCTTGATGTTTTTCCAATAAATTTCCCAAAATTTCAACCATTAGGGTAGTTTGAGTTTTTGAATGGTATCCCATAAAAGAAAAATATTATCATAATTCTATAATAACTTATATATCAGATATAATTAAGATAATTTCCTATGTAGTTGGAGGAGCACGATAGTAAAGGTTTCAATTGGCCAAGCATGACTCTTTGGGAAGCACCGGTTTTATTTGAGAAAAATGTACATGAAACACTTCTGTTGTGCATCTACTATTATAATCAAAGGAAAGTAATATTAAATAATTAGTATCCACTTCCATGGATTTTTCATCTGTTTGATAAATGTTTTAGATCTCATTGGTTTTTGTAGATTTTTTAATGCTCTGGATATCACCAACTGAAATTTCAGAAGTAGTATATTCTTAAAATTAATTCAAATTTATATATATCCGTTATGAATATGTGGTTATTCATTTATGTATTTATAATTCACTATATGTTATTATGGAATTGATGAAATTTATATTTCAACAATATCTGGATTGTGTTGTGGTGGTGCGTGTGGATGCCATGTTTTTGTATTGATGGAAAATGACTAAGCATTAGAAACCCATGGATTCAATATTGTGAATCCTGAGGGTTCATTTTTTGTTTTCAAAAATTTTTATGTGTGATTTTTTTTATAAAAGCGGTTTGTTTACATGGTGATGTAATTTCTGAAAGAGTTTTATCTATGGATCAATAAAATATAGAAGTAGTCATCTCTTGGAAACAACTAAGGAACGTCTTCAATATGTTATGTTTTCTTTGTCTAGATATTTATTATCGATGATATGTTCATTATTTTTCATAATTTTCTTATCCTATGATAGATATTAAAATGAATAATACATTATTCATATGGGACTGGTAAATTCAAAAATATTTTCAAGAGCTAAAAAATCACCTTAAATCACCACCACCCCTGATTTTTCAAGAATTAGGACAAGGGAAATGGGGTATTGAGATGAATTCAGATAATGGTTGGGATACGTCCTCAATTAAGGGGATAATGTCTTTTCTTATGGAACAACAAATCTATGAGATCATTTTAATAATGACCCAACACACGATTTGGAGCAAGATTCTATTGTAAATAATTTGATTACATGGAATCATTATTCCTTTGATAAGAAAATTATTCTATTTCCAAATCATAAGAGCTTGAAACATATTTTTTATCCAAAAGAATTAAATATGAGGGAAATATGTTGGATGTATTATCACCAGATGTTCAACATCAACTTGATGTATACACTATGTAATATAAATTTAGTGGATGATGAAACAATCAGAAATGTGTTTTCACATTTGGGAAATGGATCTTCAGATGAGTGGTAGTTCAAGTCGGTCCATGGGACATGCACATGGAATGTGAAGACTGAGTTTAATTTTTATATTTATTTCCAGTTGCAGTGGTTCCAAATTTGGTAAATATAGTAAATGAGGCTTAGATGACTAATTCATAATGTCTTTTGATGAGCTCAAAAAATCAATTGTGGGGGACCACTGATGAATGGAATCTAGATGAGAGTTCGGTGTTGTAGTTCATATTTCTGAATGTTGTACCTAAGTCTTGAGAGGAACAAATTCTTTATGCTCACCACCATACAATATGGTCTATAAATTAATTAATATAGAATATTTAATAGGAATTAAAAATCAATGTTTATGTGGATCTACATAAAAATAAAGGTTCTAGAGTTTGTTTATATATTCATAATTAATCATCTTGTTATGATTGGTCATTAGTTATTAGTAGGTATGTTATTGTATTTAGGTATTCTTATTTGGAAAAGGGAGTACATATCAATTTATTTTGTAATAGGTTTCCAAATAACACTTCAGAGAAATGATTATATATGCATGATAGTGGATTACCTAACAAATAAGGCTCTTTTTATCCATATTTCGGAATCTCATATGGTGGTGGGCATAGGAAATTTTTATATCTGATAAGTTTTAAAGAGGAATAATGGAGAAATATTGATTATAGTAGATAGATATGTGAGTTTTATACATGTTTTTTGAAATCCTTATAGAAACAAAATGTGACTCAGTTGACCATTAGAATTTTGTATCATCCATAGATGGGTGGAAAATATAAAAGGATGATAAAAACAGTGGAAGACATGTTTCAGGCATTCATTTTGGATTTTGGAGGCTCATGAGAGGATAATGTTCTATTAGTGGAGTTCACATTCAAAAATGTTATCAATCCTTGATATAAACAACCTCATTTAAAGAATATTATTGGAGTACCCATAATTATCCACATTATTGGGTGGAAATTGTTCAGACTATAATAGTTTGGATGAACCATCTCTAATAAATATGAAGAAAATTATGTTGATTAGAAAATATATAGAGATGGCTCAGAGTCCTTAGAAAAAATATGTGGACCATAATCGATTGAAATTTCATTCAAGTTGAGTAATCATGTGTTATTGAGTATCTCTATGAGGCTTGAACATCAGTATTTTTGGAAGTATGGAATGTTATCTCCTTGATACATAATTATTTTAGGTATACATGAATGTTTTAGTGAGGTGGCATATATTTTGGCATTTTCACCGTTGTTTAGTGTGGCAGAGAAAAGGTTCCATGTATCATAGTTGAAAAAATATCATCCATCCATGACCTTGTGATGTGGTTGAATTATTTTGAACTAGATCTTGATGCAACACCGGTACATATACCTATGTCAATATTGGATAGGCTAGAGAAAATATTGGACTAAAAACAATTATTGTAGTGCTCATTTTGTAGAGAGTTGGTCATATTCATAAAGAGGCATGCGAATCAGAGATGGAAATGAATAAAATATGTACATAAATCATTCAGAATGATGTGGGTTTTTAAATTTTCTAGGATGGAAGGATCATGGATGGGTGAAAGTATTACCCCCCCCCCAGTTTCAAGAAAGTAACTCTTTCATTAGAATTTTATGTATGTATTGTAGAGGGGATGATTTTAGGATATTTTGGAGAACATGTGGTGATTGTGTTTGGATTTTCTATAGGTTCATGGTTTGATAATGGTTTGGGAAAACTATAAAGAACCTTTATAAAATCGTGCATTGTGTGTCATGGGAAAATGGAAGGCACACAAGCAGCCTAGAGTTTACCCAAACCATGCCTCCACCAAAGAGATATAGTTCTATATAGGTAAATCATGATTCAATGGACTTTGGAAAAGCTGGAACCTTGTTTAGAAATAGTTTCATCCATTAGTGTGATGTTCGTGTGTGGGGAAAAAGTTGGTGCAAGGTTAGCACCCGATTTTCTTAACAGTGTGAATAACTATTCACAGGTTAAATATTGGATCCTAAAATATTTAACCTCTTTTGTTTTCTCTCTTTATATACCTCTTTTTTCCTCTTAGATGTTTGGAAATCACTATTATAATTTAAAAAAGGACATGTATTCTTCTCACATTGATTTAGAGGTGATTCAATGGATTTCATTGGTATTTTGAAGCCAGATCGTCACGATGGTTAATCGTTCTTGGATGTTCTTGGTGATTTGTCTAATATATACTTCTCTATCTCTCTCAGTTTTATATATCTCCTTCCACGACAGATATATCAATTACACTTTATTCCAATTGGGAATATATGAATATATTTTTTCAAGTGAATGAGATCTAAGGTTGGGTTTTTGGTATTCAATCTTTTTTAATTAACAGTTGACTGTCACTATTCATAGTCACCATAAAACATAAGGTACCTGGTTTAACTATCGAATCCTATATTTTTAATATGAATTCACAGTTTCAAATTGATTTATTTTAATGAAATTTATTTTTCATACTCTAGGCAATTATAGTTTGAATCCCTCTTGAGTGAAAGTTTGTGGAATTTTGAAAATTGGGTGGTTTTTTTGTAATTTTTTTTAGTTAACATGATTTTTAAATAGTTATATTATAATGTTGTTTTTGTTTTTATTCTTAAACAGAGTGTTTTCAATAAATGCCTGGTTTTATTGACATTATTTTTTAAAAGGAATTAAATAAAATAATGGTTTTATTGAAATTATTGAAATGGAGGCATTACAATAGTTTGTCATTATGGGTTTTTTGGGTTCATATTAGATTTATGAGTCATGGTTGAAATATTACATGGTGATAATTAACAATGGTGTAATGTAATATGGGATCTATTTACCTTGTGACAACTTTGAAGATAAATGAGAAAATACTCAAGAGTATAGAACATTCATAATGATGCATGAATAGTAGTATGTGTGCCTGTGTGGATTTGTGGAATGGAAGGGTTATTCCAAAATTGAAAATATGAAAATGGTTTAAAGTATTGATCAAATTAATTCTTTGGAAAATGATTTTTTTTTCTAAATATCATTCAGTAGGCACAGGATTATATTATAATTTAAACTATTTAAGAAATATTTTATATGAATTTTTTAACATAAATTCTACCAATGGGTTCTATCAGAGTGGCATGATTAGGGAAGTCATTGGGGCGAAATATACTGGCATTCATTACTCACCCCTCCTTTGTCACATTGTTGATTTTGAGCATGTTGCTTTTTGAGGAAAAGGAAAATTTAAAGTATCACACATCTTTAGTAGTAATTCATTATTCATGGGCTATTGGAGGAGTTGGGGAATGGATCATGTGGAACTTTGGAGTTATTTTGTCTGCTCTCTATTTTGATAGTATTTGTTCCCGTACTGTGTACTTATATTTATTTTCTTATGTTGTGGTACACAATAGTCGGATTATATATTCATGAAAAACTTTTTTTCCTTTAATTGATTCCATGCATCATGTTGTTGTTTATTTGGTTATAACATGTTTGGTTGGTTGTGTTTTATTCAGGAAAAATTGTCCCCCAACAATTTAATGAAGCCCGTAGAATTTATTTTTCTCCATTTGTAATTGTTATAATTTTTAGCTAAAAAAACATTCAAGTATTTGGTTTTAAAAATGATAAAGAACATGTTTTCATAGAAAACTGTACATACTTTCTTACTTTTCTATCAATAATTTTCTTCTATATTCATTATATTCAACATTTTTTTACTAAAGTTATTCACCATAATTAAAATGTTTGAAAATTTTAACTTTACCTAACATTTAATTTATTTATTAATATTTCCGAAATAATCTATAGAAAAAATTCAAAAAACTAATTTTTTTTATTTACAAATGATAAAAAATATTTTTTTCTTATAACAAATATGGACTCAATATATTTTCCATTCATCATGACAGTAGTATGTTTTTTGGATTCCTTATAACATTTACAAGTTTCTTCTTGAAGAAATTACTCCTAATTTTTAGGAGAATTTTTTATTTTAAATAAATTGTTTTCAAATGAAAGTGTTGTTTTACTCAAGAATTATTCAACAAATATTTAATATGAACATTTCATCTATTATAGAATAATTTGATATTAATTATTCTTTAAGGGTTATATTTTCTAAGGATATAATTCATATTTTTTATCCAGACTGTATATGACTATGTTTATGAGCATCTTATGAAACACTTTTATTTTCTATGGGTTATTAAATGTCGATATAGGAAAAATATTATAATATTGTGGAATACATATGGATAGAATAAAAATTTGTTATGGGTGGTCCTATAATTATATTACCCTCTATTTCATTCGGTAATGATTGATATCTCATGGGATGATATATAGTAGAATGGGGTGTGAAACCAAACAACTTTTATTTCCTTGGTAGAGACCCTTGACAAGGGAAATTATTTTATATTATTATGTAAACCTAAAATTTATATAATATTCTTAGGTTGTGTTCTCATGGATCATGAATAATTATTGAACATTTAATAAAATATTACATATAAATTATGTTTTGAAAATTACATATTCCATGATTTCTGATTAATGATATCCATCCGATTAGGTATGATTACTAAAAATTATGATCATTTTATCATACACTTATGGATATATTATGATCATTTTTTTCAATTAATTGATATCACTTATATTTAACCTTATTAATAATCTGATATCTCCCATTCGTATGATTCCTTTTAATTAGATATGTTGAAGGGATTTATACTGGCTATGCCTAATAAGTGAGCAATGTGATAAGATCATTGTTATAGATTTTGATGATTTACATTGAAATATGTTGATTTTGTATCTAGTATCTATAGACACAAAAACATTATGGCTCGGTAAGTCATTGTTATGATCTGTTATGAATATCAAAAGAAAATAATATAATATATTTCTTTGAAAATAATGGGTATCCTTTGTTGGTATCATAAGAGGGCTTAATTAATCTTATGATATTTTGGTTAGAAAACATTTGTGAACCCTATGGGTTAAGATTAAGTACATTAAAACAACCTCAAAAATTATTAATTGGGATATTTTGGGTATTTTCTCTACGATATATCCCAGTCTTGACACTGTAAACCATATACAGTTATGGACCAACTGCTCAAAGGGGTAAAAAATAAATAAGGGTATACTTTGGTATTTACTCTCACATCTGGGGTGCATGATGTGTAAGAACTATACTAAACACCTGCATAGTAAATCTAGGTGATATGCTTTGGATAATTAATATTTTAATTATCAACCATTATGAAGTATTTAGATTAACAGTTCCCATCAATAAAATTTTCTAAAACAATGGTGTCATATATTAAAAGAGTGGTGTTATGATTTTGACAACCTATGAATGAATTTCTGTGATTACTGTATTACTCAATATGATTATTGTTTCTTACACTATTATTTTAATCTTATTAAATGTAAAAAAGAAGGAGGAATCATGTTATTTAAGTAGTATGAAAAGATATAACTGTCCTCATGAGAAAATAAATGAAATGGGTGATATTATAATAATTATTTCATCAATCCTCACCTGAAACTCTCATGATATTAATGGTAACATGAATCATTTAGTACTTGCTAATGGATAATGGAATAAATTAAAAACTATTATGTTTTTTGTTTTATTATGTCTATATTTCATCAAGGTTTTCGAGGATCCAGTAATTGCTGAGTAATTGATCAATACTACTAAGAGTATATTTTCTAGTCCCAAGGGGTAATAAAAAAAATTATGATAGAATTATTTTAGACAAACAACTAGATAAATAATGGAATCTCTTCAAGAATGAGAGGAAAGATGAGGAAATTGACTCCAATACAAGGGAAGAGTTTAAGAATGTATTTTCGGTATGGAGATTCTGTGAACACTTCAAATGAAAATATAAAATAAATTCATGTAACATAACCATAATAATGTTAAATCAATTAGAATATATGCTAAAAATGTCACAAAATGTGAAAGTTATGCATATATTATATCATTGAGGAGTAATAGATATTTTGAAGATTCCAGAGTAACATCAATGTGGGTTTTAGAAGGAATTATCATTATAAAATTTGATATTTCTAAAGAAATAATTGTATGTTCTGTAAATATAAAAGTTTAAATTTGAGAATATTTGTGTAATCATGTTTTCTATCAAGAAAATATAAAGATAGAATTTTGAAGAATGTTTCGATAATAAAACAAATAGAGGAATCAAAATTTATTTTACATTATCACAAAATTATGGAAAGAATATGAGAGCATATTTTGTTATGGGTTCTAGTAATATAATTACTAAGTTAAAATTCATTCAAGAAAAATAATTATTCTATTATGTAAAGATGCTATAAAAATAATATAATTGTTAAAATTATCATCTGAATTTCTCACCCACACACCAATTATATAATTTAATGGATTGATAATATTATATAGATGTTTATATTATTATGAGGGAAAATGATAATAATTCACTTCATAAACCTATAAATCCCAAATAGAATGGGAATTCTGATATGATCACCACTACTAATGTCAGTCATGAGAACATAATTGTGAAAGGTACACATGCACTAAACTCATGAATTAAAAATTTATTATTTTGATTCTCGATCTGTCAACTATATTATATATGAATAACATTTTAAGGGGATAAAATCACCACTGTAATTATTATATATCATGTTACTAGTAAAAACATCTAATTGTACTATGATCTCATCCCAATTTTATAGTTCCTCTATGATATATTTAGTTCAGAATTTACCTAATTCAAATCAAGGAATTATACATGTTAATGACATTTATTTTCTTTTTGGAACATATTTCCTCACACTATATATATCCCAAATTAGATTATATTGAATGGAAGTAAAATTTGATAATCAAAAACAACCTATGATCATATTTTTGTGTGATGAAGAAAATAAATATCCAATATATGTTACTTCAATTGTATGGGTATTACTTCCTATTTATTAGTGATATTTTTCTCAAATAGTTGGTAAAAAACTAAATATAAAGGATATTCATGTTGTGTCTAGTTTTTATTCATTATTTACTAATAAATTTCATAGTATGACACCAAATCCTTATATATCATTAAATTTTCTAGAATATGATTTTCAATCATATGTGATACAGATATATGGTTTACCTGGATTTTCTTATGAAGACGTCAGGTGAATTTAGATACAGAGGTGTGTTTCAGAACTACATATCATCGTCAGATAGATGGTAATTTTGAGAGGACCATTCATATTCTAGAAAGAATTTTGAATGATTAATCATTGTATTTCATACATGGTTGGGATCAAAACCTTATTTGGGTAACATGTTTTTATAATAATAGAATGTTGTAGTAAATACATATGGATTATTATAACTCCCTCTATAGAAGGATGTGAAGAAATCCAACCTGTTGGGATGATGTTGCAGAAACAATTTCATTGGGACTAGAGCTGTATGATAAAATTATTATTAACATTATATTAATTAATTATCACATCATAGAAGGTATTTGTTGAAAAAATATTATGAAACCATTCTTCAATGGAATATTCCGGTTGATGTTAATGACTATAGTGACTACAACCCCAGTAGCCTCGAGTCGAAACATACTACCATTATATCAGTATAAGATATAAGGTATCATATCCTGAATGAGAAATAATATTATTTTGTCTCGGTAAACTAGATACATAGTTGAGTCTTACAAAATAGTTGACTTAAAAAATTACAACATAATGTTTTTTGAGAATAAGATTATTCCATATAGGTTATACATTCATATCAGTTAGTTTAAACTTAATAGAATCATGGGGAAATGAAATATTATAGGTGTGTGCTCAAGAAATTATTAAGTGTAATGTATAGAATAAGTAATCATGAAGAAATAAAAATTATTTTTATAGAAAGGTAAATAATAGAAAAAAAAAATCATTTATATAACTTCACTATCATGAAAAGATAAGGCATAATCCATATGGAAAGTTAAATAACATAGAACACATGCCATTTTATCAATAAATTAATAATGAAATACATCTATAGATTTTATCATGGTGAAAAAATAATGGATAAAAGTAGTAATATCATTCCAAATTAAGGAAATTATTTTTTATTGGTTTCCATGTTCCCCAGTTTCATGATACCTTTACCCTCAGTACCATTAAAAATACGATTTATATCATACTATCAAAACCATTCCCAAGAGAGTATTGAACATGCTTGGATTCAAACTCAAAGTTTTTTCACCTAAAATATTTCTTCCCATGAGATTACCTATGGATTTATGGGATTAAATTAAATGGTATGCAATGCATGTCCTACATTTCCAAATAATTCTTTATATATTAAATAATTGATTAAATTCAAAAATATTATTATTTATCATAATGTACACATATTTATTATATGAATTCATATTTTTCCATATTTCCCCGAATATCAAAAAACATTAAATGTTTTAAATCGTATTCAAAAATGATATTTTATTCAAGAAATATATATATATATATCCATTGTCAATAATATAGATATTCAATATAAATTTAATAATTTAGGTGAATGGTAATAAATATAAGAATAAATCATGGTTGTGAATATCGACAAATTCCTTTGTCAAAATGATTATAAAACATCAAAATTATGAAATAGGATAGTATTATTCCAAAATATTCCAATCTCATTATAAATTACGGGTAGATTTCCATTATCAATAAATGGCTGTTCTTGTGGAAAATTTCCTTTTCATTTTAAAAAATATTATGAAAATCCTTTTATTGGGAAATAAATTGTAAAAAAAATCAGCAATAAATTTGAAAATAATTTTCATTTAAAATTAAAAGTTAATTATATAAAATGATCATGAAATTATTTGAGTCATCCTGATAGTTATAAATTTCATTCAAAACATACACGAGAGAAAAAGGTTTTCCTTTCCCTTTTTTGGAAAAATCAAAATTAGGTATTTTTTCTAACATAAATATTTCTTTAAAAAAATAATGAAAAATTGGGTCAAATTTCCTTTAATATTTAATTTTGAAATTTTCAAAACATTTATGAAATATTTTTTCCGAAAAATTGTTTCAAAAGAAAACATATTTTTTGATCAAAATGAGAATTAAAGCCATATTTAAACAAACTAATTCTAAAATAATTAAGGTTGCAATGATAGAGAAAATGTTCTTATTACATAAAAATATAATGAATAACTAGATTATAATAAAATTATAGGATTTTTGATGAAATTAGCATGTAATTTTCTTCAAAATATTTTAAAGAGAAAATAATCTATATTTTAATGATATTGTTTAATAAACTAATACAATTATCCTAAAATTGAAGTTATAATTAATTAATTAATTGATTATGTGTATTCAATATAAATATAAATAATAAAAGTGAAATAAAATTAAATAATAAAAATACATAAAAAATTATCTTACAATAACATAATCAATGATGTATAAGTTTAACCAAATGAGTGGAAATTATGTTATAAAATCTCATACCACATGGTAACTATTACGTCCAAAACCATTTAGTGGAATAACTAATTTTCAAATTTTAATTACCATTAATATTTTATTATTCATGTATTTACATATCAAGGGGTTATAAATACACATTATAAAACAAAACAGGTTTTTAAAATTATAATATGTCATAATGAAATTTATTTGAGATGAATCATGGAACCTCATACATCCATTGGTTGAACATTATTTAACAAAATATATAGTGGATTGAAAAATATTATTAACTTACAGGAGAGAAATATTGATATTTATAATATTATATATGATCCTTCAATTAAAACATACCACCCATTATTTAATAATCATTCATTTTTTTAATTCCTTCATGTGTCAACTACAATCACTTCTAACATGTGTTATGTCACGAAAGATATTTTTATTGTAGGTATTATATATTTATACAACCTAAAAATATCACTTTTTAAATAATTATCATTTTAATTCATTAATAACACATTTAAAATGAATCATAAATTATGGTCGTGTAAAATGAAGTACATTATGATTATGGAGAAGGTAGGATTTACATACAAATTAGTAACGTTTCACATTTTTCTATGATCATTATTAAAAAATGGTAAGTTTTATTTTAAATTTATATAATTATAATAATGACAATAATAATATATGATATACATTTAAATATAATTAATTTTTGTTTCTAAAGAAAATAGAGACACATCACATCGTGAAGGTTGTAGGTCAGACGTACATGAACAGAGTTTCATTTTTCTATTGAGTTAAAAAGTAATAAATGGATTGATTATATTATCTTTCCAGAATTAGGAATATTTAATTAATATAAAAATAATTTCATTTAAATAACATATAATCATTAACATTATTCCTTGTCACCTTTCATGTAGAGCATCATTGAAATACAAATTGCATCGCTTCCTGATTTAGTAGTCTATCATACACACAGTCAAAGTTATTATGTATCCTATGGAATGGAATGTTATAAGATATATATTGTATAATGAAAAAATAGGTAAAATAATTATAAAAATATCATATATATATAAATTATATCTATCAGCATACTCATCCTATAGATGTGGTAGTGGAAAAGGAATGAGATCAATCCACGATATAGTAGTTTGCTGTAAAGACAAACACTAATTTCATAACCCATTTGATTGATGATTTGTGGATGTAGGTGTTAAAAAAACATAAAATAATCATATTATATGTAAAATAGTAATTTAATATATTTATGTAATAATAAAAATTCATGTAGTTGGAGAATTCAATAATATAACGACTTGGGTACAAGAACGTTACATCTCCATTAGGTATCTTCCTTTGGATTGCAAAAAAATTAAAAGGTAGAATTTATTAATATGATAATTACATAAGGATTATTGAATGTTATATATTATATTATTTTTCATGGTATTTAATTATCTATGGTTGTTTTAATTTGTGGAGTCGAGATGATTTGGGTTGTCCTTTTGTAAACGGGGTGAGTGGCACATATGTAATGTTGGGAGAGTATTATTTGTACTAAAATTCAAACCTAAAAAAGTCTCAATAAAGAACCAATTTAGATACATAAGGTGTAAATATAAAACTATGGACATTAAATGTACTTTTATAAATTTTCTATCATTTTTATATCTTATATTGAATGTTAAACTATTAAGTAATATAATTTTTACCTTAATCACTATAATTAATTAGATTCATTTTCACAAATAATTATTATAGAAATTAATATTAAATTATTAGAGATTATATATTATTAAGATTAAAATTATTTAATATTTTTTTTCTAATTAAATTCACAAAAGTGAAATAATAAAATTTAATATTATTCCCACAGATGCAGTGAGAAAGCGTGTTTTTAAAGTGAAAATGTCCAAATGATTATAATGATTTAATATCAAAATTCAATATGATAGTTATGAAAATGATATAAATACGATTGATATATTTATTATTGAATAAATTTTACTTAAAAACTAATAAAAAATTATAAATAAAATTATAAATTAGTTAGATGAAAATGATGTTTTCAATTGAAATCTATTATTTTTCAATATTCAGAAAAAAATTATGCTTCTCAATAAAATTAGAAAAAATAAACAAAAAACAATCATGATATTATAAATTCAAAATTAAAATTTATTTTCCAATATATAATTTATTAAAGTGTAATTTTTTTAAAATCATGTGTTCTATAAAAATGTGGGAAAACATCCTTATAAAAAAAATTAGACATTTGATGTGTAAAATTTGATTTTTACAAATTTATGCCTACAAAATATATTGGATGAATTTTTATAAAACATAATGATTATATAATATTACTATATTACATTATGATAATTTACTTATATTTTTTAATTTAATTTATCAAGAAAAAACACCTTTATAAGCATAAAAATATTTTATTTAAATATTTCCATTAGATTCATTTTGTTTTTATTTCCCTTATTAATAATTTGGTAATAAATGAATTCATTTTTTGGATAAATAATTTAATTTTATATGGGATTTAATTATATTCCTACCGTCTAATTTTTCTTTTATATTATAATAAATAAATAATATTTTTTTGTAATATTTCACAATTCATTTAAAATTATTTTTTAATTTAATAGATGCTAAACTCTTTATTCTATGTAGAGAAGCCCAATATATATATATATATATATATTGAAACATATTTTTTTGAAGGTATTTAATTTATCTAAATATTAATATCTCTTAATTTCTTATGTTGTTATATTCTTTTTTATTCTTGATGTTTAATGTCACACACACTATCAAATATTATGTTCATATTATAAATTTTAGGGTGATGCCTTAATTCAACCTTAAATAAATTTAATCCTCACAATTTAAACACGAACCCAATAAAAATGGGTTTCAAATTTGGAAATTCCATTGTTGATATAGCCACATCATAAAATATTTAATAAAATAATCTATTAATAAGAGATAAATTGAATAATATAGTCATCTAAAATAACACCTGAATAGGTTTCAATATAAGGGAACATATTTGGGAAATGAAAAAAAGAACATGGAAGAGAAAAAAAAATATCTGAATATAGAGGGACATATATTAAAAATATATTCAGTATTTAATTAATGAACATAAATCCATAAAAAATGGTATATAAATAACATTAATATAAAGAAATTGATGATTATTTGAAAACATTTTTGTTTCAAGAATTTTTTCCCAGATTTGAGGAAATCGTTCACTCTATATTAATATTGGGAAATATACATTAATGATAGGTTTCTATTTCATACAAATAATTCCATATTGGTATTGTTCTTTAAAATATTCCAATTTATTCCAACACAAAAGACATGAATATTTGAAAATAAAATTTTATACTAGAAGTACTATAATCATCCATTAATAGAACCCATGATACAAAAAAGAGTAGCAATATATTATTAATTTTCGAATGAAAACAAAAAAATTTTACAAAAGGTTATCAAATGAATGATAATGTTAACAAAATCCATTATATAAATAGATATCATTAATAATCATAAAAAAGTCTCCTAACAAACATTAGATGAATTGTTATTAAATAAACATTATATTACCTATAAAAAATAATTTGGATATTAAAAATCACATAACAAAAATGTGAATACCTTCATCATGTATTCATTTGTAACATGTTAATAACATCAATTACCATAAAGAAAAATTGAATGAAATACTTTAATCTTAATTACTAAGTTAATCATAGATTAAAGGGTATATTCATAAGATCCAAATATGATGTAGACTCCATCTATGATAGAATATTCAATTTGTCAATAAATCATTAATCAATTACAATTTAATCATTAATATTCAATTTATCTATATCAATCATCTCTTTGTCTGAGAATTATGATCTCAGTATTTGGGGCATAATAATTTTTATCATTCCCAAAAACATGTGTTTTCTAAAATGTTCAACTTTTTATAGAATTAATTCTCTTGGAACCATTCAACATACGTTTTTAAATTATCATAAAAACATCATTAAAATACAATCCATATAAATATCATAATTCTTATAACCTAGTTAACATTGATAAAATTATAAAATGAAAAAAATTCTTTAATCAAAACACTTGGACATTAATTATTCATCTTCATCACAGTTAATAGCTTATGATTGACTAGGATCGATTACCTTTTTTTCAGTGTCTGTCTTTGACACTTGGGGAATAAATTTGAGTAATTACACATATACTTATGGTTGAAACGTTGTATATTATAAAATCTGTTATTTCCCTTTCAATCATGGCCATCATTGTAGTACCCCGGTTTATGATATGTAACCATTTTTTATGGTTTTTAAGTGAATAAAGAATATGGGAGATGTTTGAGGAATGTTTGGGACACTTTTATAGCAGAAAAGAGAAAAATGTGGGGACACACGGTCTGCACACAGTTTTCCAAATCGTGCGGAAGACGTATAGGTGGTGGTCTCTTGGATAGAAGAGAGCGCACGGTGTGCACACGGTTTGGGAAAACCATGCGATGGGGCCATGTGTAAAGGATGTCCGAGGCAGAATCAAATTCACGGTTAGAGCACGGTTTCTCAAACTGTGCAGACTAACCTTGCGGTCACTTAACGTTATATCCTAAAATTGTAGATCTAACTCGTTTTTCCTTTAATTGCCTTGTTTAAAGCCCCTATGTAGCCTTAACTCTGGATTACTCTCCCTTGAAGGTTAGAGGACTTCTCCTAAGCGTTCTGGAGGCGATTCGAAGGGTTCTCTTGGCGAATCAAAGCAAGAGACTTAAGGTATGTGATCGTTCTTGATTGTTCTTTAGATCTACTTAGATCTACTTCTCATATTATCTCATTTTCTTAGATCTATGCTCGTTATGGGTAGATATATTGTTGTGGGTGCCAAATATGACAAGATTTGGTCTTGGTTGTGTTAGGAGGAGAGATATAAGGAGGATTCTTGGAGTTTTGACCCGGCGTTCTTGCGCGTTCTTCGTCCGTTGCTTAGAATCGACTTTTTTTTATGTAGGTGGCTTCACTCTCGACTCCTCTTTCTAGAATTGGTTGGCTTAGTTCCAAATTGGTTATTTGAATGGTTTTGTTTTTTAAAAGCATGGAATAAATCTTCCTGAGTGATGATTTATGGTTTTGATGAAATTGTGACATCTTGGTGAATTGTTGTGCAAAGTGATTTGGGTATTTGAATTTAAAATGTTGATTTTAAATTACGAAATTGATGAATTATTAATTGGTTTGATGAGAAATGAGATTTTAATAAAAAGGGGAGTTTTATTGAAATGATTTCTGATTGAAATGATTTTAATGGATTTGGGTTTTCAATAAGAAGGGAGTTTTGTTGAAATGGTTGAAAGGTTTGAACAAACATGGTTTTGGGAATGGACTTGAATGTGTTGTGATATGTGTTCATATGCATTGGGATGGATAAGGGCGAGAAGTACCCCCATAAAAAGGTTGGGATGTATAAGTTCGTAAAGTACCCCCATCAATTTCGTTCAATATGTGACGACTTAGTGGAAGGATAACTCACCACTCGCGAGTATAGGGAGGTCCGGGTTGCATTCATGGTTGATTTCACGGGTTTGTGAAATGGTTGGGTATGCCAAAACCGGATGTTTGTGAAATGGATTGGAAATTTGTTTGGTTATTTTTCTGGGAAAATAACGTGTTGGAAAATACGGTTTTAATTGCACTTTCATACTTTTGCACATGGATGGTTTAGGAAAACTAGTTTGTAGTTTGTTGTAAACTGATTTGGTGAAAATGCTTTATGTAAACTATTTTATATAAAGTGGCTAACACTTCTATCCTAGTGGAGTCAGTTGGGAAGTCATTGGGGAAAACCTACTGAGTTTTATACTCACCCCTGCTTTGGATCTTTGGTGATTTTGTAGATGTTGTATTCCGAGACACAGGTAAAGGTAAAGCATCTCTTTTCTAGTGGCTTGTGGTGATGTTTGGGAGATGTTGTAGAGCTTGGAGATTGTGGACCCCTGAGTCGTGGTGTCTGTTGGGAGTCTTGTGTTGTTTTCATTCCTCTATGTTCATTGATGTTTTGTTGGTCTTCTACTATTGTGTACTGGGATGTGGTTTATTATAAATGAAGTTGTTTGTTGGTCTTCACTTATTCATGGATCATATAGTTAATCGTTAAGGTATAGGTTTATTTTCTTATAGGTTAAATCATCCCCCAATTGTATTTGAAACCCTTCGGCATTTTTTTCCAGCCTTTGGCGTCTTGGGGATGTCGCTTAAGGCCCAGTAATGACTCATTGCACTCTCAAGCCAATGAGAATTGGCGGGTCATTACAAATGGTATCAGCTTGCTCGGTCCCTACCTAACAACTGTTCATTGAGGTTCTTGGTATTGGAGTTGAAATGACTTCTTGTCTATTCCTTGGGTGGTCATCTTAGACAGGAGTAGGATTGTAAGAACTTGACATGTATAGCATAAAAGGATGTAGCTAACCCGTTTATGTTGAACATCAAGTTACCATGGTGTTGGGTACATAAGTGTTTGGGATACACTTCTAGGATGTGGGAAATCTCATTGTCATGGGTTTAGCCAATGAGACGAGCATGACATGCATTGTAGAGGAATGAATTCTCATTAGGATTGCATATATCACTGTAAGTAATGAGAAAGAATTTTGTAAAAAGATCAATTTTTTTTGAAAAATGCAGACATATTTTGCAACCGAAAGACTTTGAAAATATGGTATTTGGGTGTATTTTGAAAATGGATTAATTTTCAAAAAGTATGTTGAATGTTTTTGAAAATGGTTGAAAATGTAAAAAGGTTGTTTGAGAACAATTTTGTGATAATTGATTTGATATAATTTGAAATCCTAAGCCAACAGTTGTTATAATGAGATTGATGAAGTTTGTCATTGCATTAAAAAATGACACCCGATAGGCGTCGTCGAAACCAACCCGAAGAAGCTGTGGAGAATGTGGTTGCACATGAACCACGTGTGAACCAAGAGCTGGTTCAGAGTATCGTTCAAGCGTTCCAAGCTGTAGACACGGGGAATCAGAGGGATGGGTCGAGGCATGTAGATCATTCTGTCCAGTTCCAGAAGGAAACCCCACCCATATTTCGGGATGATTCTGAACCAGAAAAGGTGGAGGTGTGGCTTAGTAGGATGAATCGTATATTCGATTTCATCGGCACACCAGTATAGATGAATGTAAGGCTAGAAACGTATATGTTGGAGGATCTTGCACGACAGTGGTGGGAGATGGTGGTGCAGGCTAAGGTGGATCAAGGCATGAGCTGGGAGGATTTTGAAGAATTGTTTAACAAACAATTTTATCCTCACACGTTCATGATCC
Organism: Viscum album; assembly: GCA_963277665.1. Taxonomy (NCBI): domain Eukaryota; kingdom Viridiplantae; phylum Streptophyta; class Magnoliopsida; order Santalales; family Viscaceae; genus Viscum; species Viscum album. The sequence goes on along the minus strand of OY728140.1, from coordinate 1,015,449,228 downwards.
AGAAAATGATGAAATTCTTTAGCATGAAACAGGAGAGCCTCTCAGTCACAGAGTATGCGGTTAAGTTTATGAATTTTGTCTGTTTTGCATCTGAGGTTGCAACATGTGCTTCTTTGAAGGCACACATCATTGTATCGGGGATAAGGTAGAAGATTAAATCAATGATTGTGGTGATATTTATTATGGATTATATAGAGATAGTTAACAGATCAACGGTTGCTGAACGTGACATCTCGGGATCGATAGGAGGAGGAATGATGATACCCACGGGAATGGGTGGGAACTCTAATGCAGGGAACAAGCGGAATAGGGACACCTACTTCCATGGTGGGAGTGTGAATCAAAACCAGACGGCGAGATCAGTCAACCTTCCTCCACGACCCCAAAGTAAAGCAGGTTGCATTCAATGTGGCTCGGATGATCACATAATGCAAGAGTGTACGGCGCAACCTAGACAATATCACAATTGCAAGAAAATGGGGCATCTACAATGCTACTGTAGTAATACCCTGTGGTCGGGTGCACGTGACACTTCTCAGGCATCACAGGCATCGTATGCTTCGACTGGAAGAGGAAGACATAGTAAGTCTCATCAGCATAACAGTTCTAGCCATTGTGATTCTCAAAATACCATTACTCCTCAACTAGGGCAATCTCTGCCAGGCAACAAGGAGAACAGTTTAGCGATGAAGCAATTTTATGGAGCTGAGCAGATGATTGTTGATGATCAGGCTGGACCATCAACAGTAAGAGGTACGATTCTTTTTAATTCTACCTTTGTGCAAGTGTTGTTCGATACTGGTGCATAATATTCCTTTCTTTCTTCTTGTATTTCTGATTTTATGAACATAAAATTGGAAATGATGCCTTCTGTCTTGAAACTAAAAACTCTTCTTGGTGAAAGAGAATGCCAAGCTCTCATGTGTAGATCATGTGCTATAACTGATGATGAATCTGAGCTGAAATGCGACTTCTCCATGTTGGATATGGACGTCTATGATGTAATCCTGGGTATGGATTAGTTAACAATGTTTAAGGCTTACATCGACTATTATGGTAGAATGGATAGTTTCATGACAGATGACGGCATCGACCATCTGTTCAGAGGAGACAGAATGGTAAAGAAGTGTGCAAATACCATGTTGGATCCAATGGTGGGAATGATCTCTTACCAACTGGCAGGTTTGACTTTGGAATCACTGGAATAGAGTGAGAAAAGTAGTTTTCTAGCTGTGGTGGATCAATTTCCAGAGGTTTTTTCCGCAAAACGTCTCTGGGTTACCACCATTAAGAGAAGTGGAGTTTACGATTGATCTCATTCTGGGGATCATTCCTATCTCACTTCCATCTTATAGGATGGAACCAACGGAGTTAAAGGAATTGAATGTGCAGTTAGAGGAGCTGGAAAGTAAGGGATTCATTCACCCAAGCGTGTCTCCATGGGCAGCACTGGTTTTGTTCGTGAAAAAGGCAGATGGAACTCTTCAAGTGTGTCTTGATTATCATAAGTATAACCAAGTTACGATGAATAATAGATATCCAATTACACGCATTGATGACCTCTTTGATCATTTTAGGGGAGATCCGTTGTTCTCCAAGATTGACTTTCGGTTAGGATATCACCAGTTGCGAGTTCGAAAGGAGGATATTCTGAAGATAGCCTTCAGAAGTGGATCTGTCCACTACGAATATGTAGTCATTCCTATTGGTCTAATGAATGCTCCAACGGTCTTCATGGCTTTGATGAACCGGATATTTCAGCATAATCTAGATTCTTTTATTGTGGTGTTTGTCAATGACATATTATTGTATTCAAGAACAGGGGCAGAGCATGAGAAACACTTGGAGATAGTGTAGGAAATCTTGAGAGACAATCAGTTGTATGAAAAATTATCAAAGTGCGATTTTTGGATACAAGCGGTATGCTTTTTGGGCCATATTGTTTTTGATAATGGTGTTTTAGTGGATCCAGAAAAGATAGTAGTTATTCTTTCTTGGAAACCTCTAAGAAATGTCTTTGATATTCAATGTTTTCTTGGTCTAGCATGTCATTATCGCCGCTTTTTGCGTGACTTATCATGACTAGCTTTGCCTATGACAGCATTGAAAAAGAAGAATATTTCATTTCAATAGACTGACGAATGTCAAAGATCTTTTCAAGACTCGAAATCCCATCTTACAACAGCACCCATCTTGATCTTCTCAGAATCAAGACATCTGTATGTGGTGTATTGTGATGCTTCAGGATTAGGGTTGGGTAATGTTCTCATGCAAGGGGACCATGTTGTTGCTTATGGGTCAAGGCAGTTGATGGTTCATAAGAAGAATTACCCAACACTTGACTTGGAGTTGGCTACAGTTGTCCATGATTTGAAGACATGGAGACATTATCTCTTTGGTGAGAAAAATGCTGTATTTACGGATCACAAAATCTTGAAAGATATTTTCTCACAATGAGATTTGAATCTGAGGCAGAGAAGATGGATAGAGTATCATCAAATGTTCAACATTGACTTGACGTATACATTGTGTAAGGGTAATTAATGTGGCCGATGCATTAAGTAGAAAGTCGTATGCTCAGTTGGAGAAAGAATCTTCATACGAATAGAAGTTGATATCGGTCTTAGCCGACATGCATATGGAATGTGAAAACTGAGGTGATGTCATGGTTTTCTTTTCAGCTATGCTTGTCCCTGATTTGGTGGAGAGAGTAAAGGAGGCACAGGCATCCGATCTCGACTGTGTTGCAATGAGTTCAAAACTCAATGGTGGGGAGACCATTGAGTTATGGATGCTGGATGGTAGTTCAGTTCTGCGGTTTCGATATCGAATGGTTTTACCTTTAACTTCTTAGGAACAACCCTTTCATGGTTACCACTATTCCCGAAGGGCTGTACATCCGGGTACACAAAAGATATAAAAGGAGTTGAAGATGCAATTTTGGTGGAGCAACATGAAAAGGAAGGTGGTTGTGTTCCTATCGCTATGCTTAACATGTTAGCAGGTTAAAGAGGAGAATCAAAGACCAGCTGGTATGTTATAGTCCATACCTATCCCAGTGTGGAAATTGGAGTAGATAGCAATGGATATTGTTACAGGTCTTACAAAAATGGTCTGGAAACACGATGCCATCTGGGTGATAGTGGATCGTCTAACCATGTCGGCCCATTTCATTCCGATTCCTGAAACTAATGAGGTGGAAGATCTTTAAAAAATCTATATCTGAGAACTGGTAAATAGACATGGTGTACCAGTGTCTATAGTCTCATACAGATACTCGAAGTTCACAAGTCTTTTTTGGAAATCATTACAGAAATCCCAAGGGATATAGTTGAGGATGAGTACGGCGTATTATCCTCCGATAGATGGGAAATCTGAGTGGATGATACCAACATCGGAAGAAATGTTGCGGGCTTCTGTAATATATTTTTGTGGTTCCTGGGAGGAGAATATACCCTTAGTGGAGTTCTCATACAATAACCGCTATCAAGCCTCGATACTTATGTCTCCATTCAAAGCATTGTATGGGTGTCCTTGTCGATCTCCACGATGCTGGGTAGAAACTGGTGAGAGTTCACTAGTCGGGCTGAGCCTTGTCCAAGAAACAACAAAGAATATCCAATTGATTAGAAAGAGGATGGAGATGGCTCAAAGTCATCAGAAAGCTTATGCAGATCACCGTCGCAGATCATTGGCGTTCGTTTTGGGTGATCATATCTTCTTTAGGATCTCTCCAAGACATGGACATCGTCGTTTTGGGAAGAAGGGAAAATTATCTCCTCGTTACATAGGCCCTTTCGAGATACTGGAATGGGTTGGAGAGTTGGAATATAGGTTGGCATTACCACCACAGTTCAGTGTAGTGCATAATGTGTTCCATGTGTCTCAGTTGAAGAAGAATCAGCCTGATCCTGACCATGTGATCAGATGGGATCACATTGACCTAGAGCCTGATGCTTCCTTGGTACATATCCCATTGCAAATTGTAGATAGGCGGGATAAAGTCATATGTGGAAAAAGCATCGGTCTAGTGCGGGTTTTTTGGCAACAAGGTCAGATACAGGAGGACACATGGGAACACGAGAAAAAAATGAAATAGTAGTGGAAAAAACTCTTTCGGGAAAGCGATGGTTTTCTACTTTACGAGGATGGAATTGGCAATGGTGGGGAGAATTTAGTACCCCCGGTTTCTGGTAAGTAAGACCTGTTTTATGCTTTTTAAGTGCATAATGTTTATGGGAGATGTTTGAGGAATGTTTGGGAGACTTTTATAGAAGAAAATGAAAAAATGTGGGGAGGCACGGGCTACGCATGGTTTGCCAAACCGTGCGGAAGCTGTGCAGGTGGTGGTCTCTTAGACATAAGAGAGTGAACGACATGCACACGGTTTGGGAAAACCGTGCGATGAGGACATGTGTGAAGGATGGCCGAGGCATAAGCTAACGCACGGTTAGCACACGATTTCTCAAAACGTGCAGACTAACCGTGCGGTCACTTAAAGTTAGATCCTAAAATTGTGGATATAACTCGTTTTGACTTTATTTTCCTTGTTTAAATCCCCTAAGAAGACCTAACTTGGGATTACTATCCCTTGATGGTTATAAGACTTCTCCTAGGAATTATAGAGTCTATTTGAAGGGTTCTCTTGGCGAATCGAAGCCAGGGACTTCAGTTATATGATCATTCTTGATTGTTTCATAGATCTAATTAGATCTCCTTCTCCATTTCTCTCATTTTCTTAGATCTACACCCGTTATGGGTATATCTAAGGGTTTGGTTGTCAAATATAACATGATTTGGTCTTGGTTGTGTTAGGAGGAGAGATCTAAGGAGGATTCTTGATGTCTTGACCCGACGTTCTTGAGAATTCTTCGTCTGTTGCATAGAATCGCCTTTTTTGAGGTAGGTGGCTTCACTCTCGACTCCTCTTGCAAGAATTGGTTGGGTTAGTTTCAAATTGGTTATTTGAATGGTATTGACTGTGAAAATCATGTAATAAATCTTCCTTAGTGATGATTTATGTTTTTGATGAAAGTGGGAAATCATGGTGAATTTTTGTGCAAAGTGATTTGGGTATTTGAATTTAAAATTTTGATTTTAAAATACAAAATTTCTTAATTTGTAATTGGTTTGATGAGAAATGGGATTTCAATAAAAAGTGGAGTTTTAGGTTCACCCCAGAAGATGGACTTTCTCATGCTCATTCGCATGGGATTGGTACGGAATCAGGGGGTCCCTACATCCTTGCTCAGGCTCGAGCCCCGCCACCTGCTGACCCTCCTGCACCAGCTGCAGATCTTGCTCCTCCTTCCCCACCCCCTCCAGCTTCTCCACCTCACCCACATCCTGTTGAACCCACTTCTTCTGACGTTCCTTCTTCCCTCCCATCCCCAATCCCACCTATCCCTGCACCCTCAGTCAATTCGACCCTTTCCCTCTACCTATCCATGATGTAGCAGAAGTTAGTTTATATCATCTGCCGCCAGGACACCATTTCATGCCTTTTGATTCGTCTGGATGGCCGCCACGACTGAATGGAGCTGTTGTTGGCGCATATTTTTCACCATCTTGGTGTTCCACTGCCTCTACAACAGGCCTCTGCCTCCGCTCCAGGCCCTTCTACTGCTGCTCCACCACCCTCTCCCGTGTAGGCCACAGATTATGCTCTTCTGACTATGGTGAGCCCTGCTGCTAGTACTTCTGTCGGCCCAGGGCCTACTGCTGAGCTTCCTTTTCCGTGTCTCGCACTTGCGGCTCAAAATTCTTCAACTCCCCTTCCCAATTCAGAGTGAGAGCCTCCCACTTCCACGCATCCTGTGTGGTCTTTACCGACCGATTCTGTACAAGATGATGCCTTATGTGTGGCGACCCCATGATTGTGACATTTTTCTTTATCTCAAATATCTCTTTTTTCATTTTCTGTGCTGTGATTTTATGCATGATTGCAGTTTTCCTTTTTCTCGACAGCCACATGTACGGTCATGGAGCTTCTTGGGCATCACTTTTCACAAGGGGATTATTTTTCCATTTTTATTTTATTTATTTTTGGATTTACTTCTTCCACGACTTTCCCTCATTTTGTGCCCATATCACCCCCTTGCCCACCCTTTACCTTCATCTTACACTTGGAGGGCCATGTGCCGTATTAAGTGTGGGAGAGCATCTATCTTTTTCACCTTAGTCTTTTCCCTTTAACTAATCTAGGAGACATCATTATTAGATTCTATATTTGAAAATATAAAGCAATTTTGGTTAATCATTCTTATAAATACTAGAGTTATCAGTAGCAAATTTTGGAATGGTTTCATGCTTATTTTAGTTTTTATGTATTTTAAAATGATTATTGATATCTTTCAATTGCATCTTTTCATCCTTGATTAAATTACATTGATTAGGCTAATCATTTATATGCATGTCATGACCAGATTGTCCCTCTATTATTTTTCCACTCCTGAGAGGTATTCTAAACCCTATTTCATATTTCTTTTCTAATACTCTCTTTCTTGAGATATTCTTCGGATATGCATCACTACCATAATTTGCAAGATTTCTTTTAAAAACACGAAGAAATATTTCGAATTACATTAACTTGATTGAGGCATTGGAGGTTTCAACCCCTTTATATTGAGACCTACCTTACATTTAATCTTCATTAAAGCCCATTGAAGCCATGAACAACCTTTATAGGAATCCACGTTACTAGCTTATTTCCCTTCCTACCCTATTTCATTTTAAACTTTGCATGAGTAATCATTTGAGCATTAAAGAGGGAGTTGGAAATACATGGCATATTTCTGTGTACAGCCATGAAATAAGTGCGGGGGAGTGCCTCTTGATTATTTGGGGCAGAATGGGTTCCAAACATATACTCATGGTATTCATAAGTGTTTCCCTTGTGTTTTGTTATATATATGAAAAAAAACAAAAACAAACAAACAAACAACATGGGGACCTTATGCTTATTTTCCCATTAACCCTACTTGCCTAAGGAAGATGGTGGTGATTACAAAAGCATTTGACTGAGCATGTGAATGATGCATTTTCAGTGATTTTTACTTTGAATATCATGAAATTTTGTTTAAAGGAATTAGTCATCCATTTTCAAGCCTCATAATTTATATTCACATATGAACCTACCAACCCTTATCCACAGAGACATCTGAACCTTATTAATATGCCCTCATGATTTTTGAAATTCAATTTTTCTGAAGTAGAGAACAAGATATCTGGAAAACCTATGGATAGAGTGTATATACCTTAGATTGAGCATAACTTTGAATAAAAACATCATGAGTGTGGAATTTGATTTTTACTGGTGAGGTAAATCATCAAGTGGCATGCTTATTTTTAAAAAGTTGAAAAATGTGTTGAAAAAGGATGAGAGTATTTAATTTCATTATATATGAGGAATGATTTTAATATCTTATGAATTGAATTTGTTTGTGCCTTTTATAAATCATCCTAAGTTACTTTATCAGTTATACGCTTGATTAAATGAATTCATTTTTAAAGTATATGATTTTTTAATTAGATGTTGAGATTTTTCTTGAGGGCAAGCAAACGAATAAGTGTCGGGGAATTTGATGCACCCAATTTTTGTATACATTTACATATATATAATTAAGGATAAAAACATGTTTTAAACATAAATATGTTGTTTTATGAACATATTATTTGATTTTGGTGAATATGTTTACTTTCAGGAGCTCTCTGGCTAAATACACGAATCAAGGGAAGCATGTGAAAATTTTGAAACTACATGGAGTGTACTTTTATACTCGTCGTGTACATCCAGATAGGGACACAGACCGAAGGAGGGAGTACACGCCCATGTCACCAGGCAGAAGATACATGCCATGTGAGGCGTATTTACACACCATGTACTACTTTCTAGAAGTGGGGGGTTTTTAGAAACGTCTACACGCCCATGTTGCTGTTGAAGGAGACACTGCGTGTTTCATTGCTACGCGACATGTCTGCTATTCTAGAATGGGATGCTGGCCAGAATTATGATAATACACACCATTTATGGCGGCACTACACGCTTTTTACATTCAACTATCAGGCAGCGCCGTGTTCAGGAGTCTAAGACGGCATGTTAGGCCGCCTACCCATGAAGAAATTGGTTCCAAAGTGCGTTGACGAAAAGTACACGACGTTTACTTTCTATACATGTCGTGTACAATATTTTTATATAAAAAGATCCATTGGCCTAAAGATTTTGGAGTTAGAAACCATTGGAGGAGAGAAGAAGCTCTGTTGCTACCATTCCGGAGCCACCATGGTGCCATAATTCCACTATTCCACCTTCTGACACCCTTCCTCAATGCTTACACGATCAATCTGCCAAGTATCACATGTTTTGTTTCTCTCCCACATTCTATGTGTAACTAAACCCCTTGTGTTGGGAATGTGGGTGAAGGGATCATAATTTATATGTTGTTTTATATAGTTGTGTATGATCATTGTAATTCATCTTACTCTTCTTAATCCACTATTAAATATAACTGAGAATTCTGAGCTGGAACAAGGGAACAATTCTCAGCGATAAAAAAGAAAAGTAACGGTTAAAACATCCATGACCATGGGAAGGATTTCACCGATTCATATAATGGACTGAACTTAATAAATAATTATGAACAGTGACTACGGGACCAAGGAGTCAACTGCTCTAATTCCAAAAAAGAGGAACCAGACCAAGGAAATCATGTAATAAAATGAAATCCAGAATGATTGAATTATTATGAACAACACAACCATTTAAACAATCTTAATAAGAACTACATAATCACCACAGCTCCAACACGTCTTTTCTTCCTGTTTTATATTCATTAAATTTAACCGTTGTTTTCTTTAAAACTGTTAATAATTTCTTCAAAGTAAAACAATTTAGTTTCAATCAAAAATCAAAATCAACCCAATCAACTCTAAATTCTGCATACTTCACCTAATTAAGTATTAACTCAATTGAATTCCTGCACACCATTGTTCCCTATAGATCGACCCCAATCTAATTCTATACTAAAGTTCTAAGAACAGGTAATTAATTTGGGATGCATATAACTTCCATCAATGACAAACGAGACCAATATGCATGAACATCATGATAGGAATTTCACATGAAACCAGAGGTCATGATTTGATTTTGGAGATCGTTGACCAAATCACCAAGTCCAGACACTTCATACTGATTAGAGAGCAGGGTTCTTTAGAGAGATTGGGATGCCTCTATGTGCAGGAGATTGTGTGAATACATGGAGTACCTTCTTCTATTATCTCTGATCATGACTCACGGTCTACATCCCGACTGTGGAAGGGGTTCTAGTAGGGTTTTGAGACACAGATTCATCTTAGAAGTTCCTTCCATCCACATACGGATGTCCAGACTGAGCGGTCCATTCCGACCCTCGAGAAAATGCTATGTTCTTGTGTCCTAGACTTCAGTCGCAGCTGGTAGGATCACTTACCTTTGGTGGAGTTTTCATAAAAAAACATATATCACTCCAACGTAGGGATGGCCCCTTTTGAGGCATTATACGGGAGACCTTTCAGATCACCCTTGTGTGGGACTTGCCCCGGTGGGTCAGCACTAGTGGGACCAAAGATGGTAAGAGCTACCATAGAGAAGGTGTAGATCATCCTGGAGCGGATGAAGACTACAAAGAGCAGATAGAATTCTTATGCTGACAGGAGAGAGGAACCTCTATAGTTCGAGGATGGCGACCATGTTTTATACTGGTCTCACCTTGACGAGGATTACATAGATTTGGCTAGGGTGGAACGTTATCTCCGCATTTCATCGGACCTTTTCAGGTCCTCAGTAGTGTTAGAGAGGTGTCATACCGCTTGGCTCTTCAACCTCAGTTGCATCAGGTGCACGACGTCTTCCACATATCCCAACTGAGAAGATACGTGCACGACCCTTCTCATATCATCAACCATGGGGAGCAGGACATCAACAATGTGGTGACTTTTACAGAGGTTCCTGTGGAGATTGAGGATCGACAGGAATGGGTCCTTTATAAATTGATGATACCCCCGGTGCACCTTCGTTGGTAGCACAAGAACCTCTAGGAGCATACCTGGGAGTGAGAGGCTTAGATGCATGCTCAGTACCCCCATTTGTCCCATAAGTTCGAGTTGTAGCTTACGAGGATGTAAATCCCTGAGGTGGGGATAATGTAATGACCCGAAATTTCAATGGAAATTTTTTTCTTAAATACATGAGAATTTTATAAGTCTGTGAAAACTGACGGTGCATGATTCCGAGGCCCGGTGTGCCCATAATCAATTTCTGATATATTGTTCAGGTACATTCAGTAAACGTATGAGCGGGTTTTTATAACTTTTGAACTGGTGCTTGAAATTTAAATCTGAGGGCTCCGTTAAACTAGCAGTGCTGGTATTCTCTTAAGAAGAGTTTCTCCTTAACGGAACGTGGTTGGAAATAAAAGTTATTTTTCGGGTTTTTTGTGAATGAATTAAATAACAAAATGTTGCATAAACAATATTTGTATTAGTTGGTTAAAACATCAATGTGGTGGTTGGAGGTGGGGACCACCTGAACCTATCCTCCTCGTCATGTTTAATGTGGTGGGGACCACCCGATGTTAAAACCACATGAACTCCCCATTAAGTGTGTAAAACCCTCTTGAGCTCCCCACTTTACAACGACATATCCACTCCATTAATTAATTGTGCATCAATTAATTAATTTTATTATTTTATAATTTTGTGCCAAAAACTAAATATTATAGAAATATATTATTTGTTGGGGGTCACTTTTATTTTTGTGGATCATGGAAGAAGAGAGACCATGAAGGAAATCTCTTGATGAAGATTTCTCCAACCGATGAAGAACATTGACCTCGGTCCCGCCTTCGACTTCCTTCCTCAGAATCTCCTCAACATAGGATGTGTTTGTATACAACAAATTGACGTACTCATTTCCGCGACTTCCTAAATGATCAACGAACAAAGGTAGGGGTACAAGCTTTGATAATTGTTTCATGTTCTACATTTTCTATTGAGGATTATAATTTTAAGCTTCATGATATCACAATAATGCGGAGGGTGCGGGCCGAACAAACACGACTCGACCCCTCCTCCTTCATTGTGTAATTTGACGCTAAACATGTCATGAGACTGTGATGAGGGATTTTCTTCAACATTGATTGCAGAACGAAGGAGATATCCCGAAGAATGTGTAGATACTTCTGGAATGAGAATCGGGCTACTGGAACTCATCTGGTGACCCGTGGAAGGTTCGCTGATGGATGGAGAGACAACTGTCACTGCATGGAAGGTGACGGCGCAACCACACCATCGGAGGAGTAACCCGTGGCCGACAGGTCGGGGCAGTGCAGCGGTGGCCGACATAAGCCCAACTGTGAAGCAAAACTGGCCGCCTATGCCACCAGGTTGCCAGATAAGGCACGGCGCAATTGCGCCCCGAGGTGGAACTAAAAGGTGGCGCGACCCCTTGGTCGCGGCGGCGCAGTGGCGGCCGGTCATGTGGAAGACCGGCGGCCCAAGCCGTTGGGTCGCCCAAAGGAGGCGAGACGCAACTGTGTCGTGCGGGAGGCGGCCAGCTGCTCGGCCAGCAGAGAGGAATGGGGCCCATCACTGGGTCCCGCATGACGTGGATTGGCGCCACGTTGCACCGGTTTTACTTCTACATATATGGCTAACCAGTTTGGGATTTCAAGGATTTGCGGCCTCCCCTCTGGACGCGGTTAGGGCGGGCCCCACGGGCTTCCAGCTGTGTGGGCCACCGGCTTCATGGGTGGGACCCAGCGCAGGTTGGGCCACCCTCATGGGCCAGGCCACCTCCGTGGACTAGGTGGACCCATGGACTGGGTTGGGCAGGGTCGGTCCGACTGGGCCAGACCGGACTCGGACCTCTTTAACTTATTTCCACTCGTTTGCCCATAACATGAGCTATAGGCATCCGATTGACGAACCGCCTGTGACGATGGAAATTTTGGAAGGAGATTGTTCTCTTGGTATACCCAACTAGAGGTTTTTATATAGTTGTTTTATGGCCAGGTTGGATCTAATGTAAATCCAACTAGGCCCCCGGAACAGAAATGGAAATAACTCTCAGATCGGGCGTCCGACTGACAAACTGTCTGTCGTGTTGAGTATCTTTTGGAAAGATGGAACTTTTGGATACATAAAAATGGGAATTAATGGTATTTTATGTATCAACACTATACTTGAGGAGAGGACCCTCCCTGAATCAAGCATGCTTTGTGCGGAACCATTTGGTTGGTTGTGCACTGATGACTTTTCATGGATCTTGTGTGGGTTCGACACCTTCGATGAGTATTCCTGGATCCGTTGTGGGTCTGAAAGCTCTGTCTACTATTCTTGGATCCTGTGTTGGTTCAAAATTTCTGATTTTTATTCCTGTATCTTGTGTGGGTTCGATCGAATAGATGATTCAGTGGCAACATATGATCATCTCTATCTCTCTACATAAGTTGTATACATGTGTGAGTTGAGTCAGTAACATTGTGATTTCCTCATTATTGAGATGGAATAATTGATAACTTAAGTATATGTATTGGCATATACCTAGGTAGGGTTATCTTTTGATTTCATTCCTTGTGGTTTATCCTTGTAAGATTTTGTGAAACCTTTAGGGCCTCGGGGTCCCTACTGATTATCGTTATACTTACCCCTGCACAGGCTTACCCACACCTAGTTGTGTTGGATGTAGATCACAAACAATTATGATTGAGGTTGATTGTACTCGGACTGGATGATTCCTGGATATGGATATCATGACGAGTCGGTACCCGAAGAAGACTAAATGGCGTGGAGTACTGGGGAGGCTATCTGTACCTACCCTTTAGGTGTAATCTGTGGTGGACGATCCGGGAGCTTCTTTTAATCATTCAGCTATTTAGTCCCTTTTCATTTTTACTTGTACTTTACAATTGGGATTGTTTTTCAGCCCCTTAACTTTTTCTCACTCTCTTTTTATTCAGTTTTTCTTTGTGTTTTGTATCTAGTTGTGTGCTCTGTTTTGTGTGTTTATAGTTATAAAGGCAATGACTTCCCAGATTTAGCAAATTATGCCTTTGGGGTGAGTTTCCAGCCCCTGGCCTATGGAAGGCAAGCTTAGGGTAGTCACAGTATGGGCCCCAGGGGACGGGTCGTGACACTCCCACCTTCTCATGGGAGGGAATTCCTCATGTGGATGATTCATGGATGGTGGTTATGTTTTCAATCATTGAGCATGTAGAGATTCCTCTAGAGTGGAGTATAAATCTCTCCACCTATATGCTCCCTAACTCTGAGAAGAAATGGTGGGATGTCATATATCAGGATTATCATTATCAGGGTATGTTATTAGAGGGTCTCCAAACACCCTTCTCTGTGTACTTTTTTCTATATAATATGGGAGTGGACTAAACAAAATACTTTATTCTTCTTAATTAGGTAACTATATCCATGATAGAGTATTCATATAAATTTAACGAATTTCATAATTTGGATCTAAAACTGACCGGTGATGAGTTATTAATCATGAGGGATTTTGATGATGGAATAGTGTACACCATCAGGTCATAAGAGATCATATTTCAGATGACCATTGTTTTTGAGAGAGCAAACCACACCATCATCGCATATTAGAAACTAAAGGAAGAATGAAATTTGAGCTAGGTAGGTTCATTTTACTGATAGGGATGCAAAGTTTTCCAGCTATAGGAAACATCATATTATGTTTTCTCAAGGGGGTGCACCGGAAAGATGAAGTGAACTGACAACTATATTTTGTATCATTTGTATGGTATTATTGGCCATAAGAAACCCAAATGTATGAGGTACCCAATTAATTGTCGACATTGTTGGTGGATGGGTCACCTTCATTGCTTATGCTTATTTTACCTTCTTGTGCCAAGTGTGAACTGATCTCTATTGACACCACATTTGGGGTACAAGATTAGGAACACCACATCGGTCTAGGAGAGTATCTACTACAAGATGATCTGGAAGAGTATGTGGTCATGGAAGTGGTTTTCATACATTAATATATCGGTTCTAGTGGAGAAAACCCACTCAAGATAGTCAGGTTCCATCTCAGCGATGTTGATCTATCCTTGGCTATGTAGTGCATCCCTCACCTGAGGAGAATATAATTGGGAAATATATAATATGTTATACAATACTAGTAGCCTTCATTTTAGTTTTTCCATATTTGATATGGAGGAATTTCAATATTTTATATTTATGGAAAGTATGCACGTCCTTGGCCTAAAGTTGATTAATTATATTGTCTGTTTACTCTAAAAAACCCGTTATGGGTTAGATCCATGATTATATTCCCATGCAAAGAGATCTCCAATGTTATTTTTTATAATAGATTATTGTAGATGTTTTCCCCTTTGGTGATTTTCTTTGATTTCATTCTCTAGATAGGATTGTTTGTTCCATGTCACGACGATGATTATTTATTTTTCAATATGGTGTATTTTACATAACATTGTTCTAGTGAATATATTTATATTGGGGAATGGAATGTCCCAAAGAGTTGAGTTATACCTGAGTATCATGGGTGGGGTGGTGTGACTGCCCATAAGGCAATTCACTTTATAAGAGTCCAGGAATGCATTGTATGGAATTCCCTCATGTGGTGGACCATTTTTTAGAATTCTTCCCCCAATGAATTCTCTATTTTACCATCAGTAGGAGATGTGGAGTTCTCCATCCATTCCTCCTTATAAAAATCCACCTAAAGAGATCTGTGTACTCAAGATATAGTTCTTTGAAATAGAAATATATGGTATTATATGATCCTACACTTCTCCATGGGGTTCTCCAATTCTTTTCACTATAATGTCAGATAATACACTCAGGTTGTTTTTGTACGTCCAATTATTGAACTAAATTATGTTAATAAAATTTGGTATCTACCACCCAATATATACTTCCTCTTCATCCAACATATAGGTGTGACATTTTTATCTAAGATTAATTTTTGGTTGGACTCTTATTGGGTTTATTTGTTACTAACACACATAATGTGCACAACATTTGAGAGTAGAAATGGATTTTATAAGTTTTTTATTTTGTTTTTATACATTACAAACACATTAGAAATTTTAATGGATTTCATTAATCATATATTCTACCCAAATATGGATTCAATTATGGAAGTCTTTATGGAGGAAATCTTGGTGTATTTTGGTATTAGAAACAACCATGAAAAACTTACAGATATCATGATGAATAAACTGACATGAAACCAAATTTATAATAGGATCATTAAATGTCCCTTTTTGATATATAAGGTTCACTTATTCGGTTATATTATATCATTAAATGATGTTTATATTAACCCACTAAAGGTGGACACTGCGGTTTTCTGTGAGTAACCATAATTTGTCATTGAAATTAATAGTTTTTTGGGGAATGAATGAAAATTATTGGTGTTTCATTCATGGTATTTGATTAATAAAGGAACCTAATATAGGATTATCAAAATAGGGGGTGATAATTTTGTAGTCTGAAGCCCATGGGGAAACCTTACCAGAGTTGAAATTGAGAATGACTTTAATACCAATCCAGATTCTTCAAGAGATTGGAAAAAGCTATACATTCCATTATGATGCTTTATGAAATGGGGTTGGAGTAAATATAATGTATGTAGATCATGTAATATTGTTCTTCTTCTGCTAGTTGAGACTTCTTGAGGTGAACTACCCTACACATGACCTTAAAATAGAGGTCGGGGATCATGTTTTGTGATGTAGGATGTATTGACTGTTGGGAGAATAGTTCACAGTTTACATTATACAGATAATTCTAAAATACATTTTCACATAGTGTGACATAAATATTATGATGTGAAGATGGGTTGGATACCATCAGTATTTTGATTTTAATCATGCCTACAGACTCATGAAGGTTAATTTTGTGGTTGATGCCCTTTTTTAGAAGACTCGAACCGATGACCTATGGCATGAAAGAATGCGAGTTTTGGTTGGTGGATCTATTTTCAATGATGCACTATGTGTTTCAAAAATATCATCAATAACTTGTTTTGGTGTCCTTGTCAGGAAATACTCTATTTTAGAATGGTTAAAGATGAGACAACAATCATATCCTTAGGGAATTGTCTTGATTAAAGCGTCTCTTGAAAGGACCCACATCCATGTTGGGTTTTTGATGTGGATGAGATGCTAAACATCCATGGACATATATGGGATCATAACTACATACGGTGAGAGTCGATATGGAAATCACATCCCTCTGTTTGGTCATTTAACCCTAGGATTAAAAAGATTCACCAAGACATGTGTCATTAGTATTGATAGTACAATATAATTCAAAATATATCATGTCTTATCGCATTGTGTTACACCTATTAGTTGGTGAGGGTATAGCCAGATGTCATATCTGACACCTACAAGATATTTACATTTCTGATTGGAAACGATAGTTGGTCACAATTGATTTTTATATGTATTTTCTAAGATCACATTGAGGTAATGACATTGTATTGGTGATCATCTATTGCTTGGCCATGGTTTATCACATCCTACATATCCGAGAGATGTTCTTAGAGGATGAGCTTGGGAGGATTTATATTAGAGATATTATCCAGCTTTAGGGTTTTCCATAATATATCATATTAGATAGTGAATATTTATTTACATTCTAGATCTGAAAATGGTTCCAAAATAACTATGTTCCCTTGTGCTCCTGAGTACATTATATCACCTTCATGAAAGAAAGGTGGAAATAGTAGACAATATGATATTTTTAAGAAAATATCTGGGAATGTACCCCTTATTCGATATATTCATCTGAAAATATATACCTCTTATTATGTTTTCCTATAGTAATATATCTCACAAAAATGATTCAAATTGATCCTTATGATGCCCTTTTACATTAGGTCATACAATTCACCTATGTGTTGGATATAGGTAGGTGAGGCAGTGCTATTGTTCCCTCATCACATTTAAGAGACATCAAATCAACTCTAACCAATTCATAAGTGTATTTCTATAGCTCTGTATATGAATAATACTAATTCCAATCGTCAACATTGTCCTCTAGAGTTTGAGGTGGAACATTAAGAATTTTTTTTACTTTATCAAAGATTGGTTCATAGACGGATTCATAGAAAGGTCATGTTATTGCCTAATTATATATAACATTTTTAGATATTTTAGAGATTTGGAATGGTAATATATTTGTTGGTTATACCTTACAAGGATTAGTCCATGGAAGATTTCGATAATGTATCACAACATCTCCTTTATCATTCTAACATATTTCATTAATTTGATCCAAATTATATTGAGCTAGAGGTAGAGGAATCTTTTAATAAGAATGGATACATATCATTAATAGGGAATAAAGGGTCTTTGATGTAGGTCAATTACAATTATGTAGTTAAAATGGAAGGAAAATATATTATAAGAAGAGTTAAGGGAGTGAGAGTCCATCAAAGGTTATCTTTTGTCAGATATTTTATTAAAAGACACATTACCAACCTCGAAAGGGAAACTTGAGGATGAGTTGTTTTAAGAAGGGGAGCTTGTAATGACCCTTCTTTTTAAAGTTGTAAGAACACTAATTACATTTTTTCAAAACCACACATATTATATAAATAATTTATTAAAAAGGATATGGGGTGGTTTGTGAGATTCTGGTGCTCAGTTGTTGCCCAAATCTCCATAATTTGGAGAGACAGACTGAACTGTATAGTTTGCGGATGGTTAGGGATAACAATGCCACTAAAAAATTTGAGGTTCAATGTTCATGTCATCAGGGCACAAAATTTTACTAAATAGTGCTCCATATGATTCATGGTTATTCTATTTTTCTAATCCACATAACAGAAGCATTTCATAATGGCTACACACGGTTAGTCAGACCATGATCCTAGATCATGCAAGGTGGGTCCATGGGTAGTACTTAGGGTTGGGTTACCACATGATTTGGCTAACTGTGTAACCAAAATGTGAACACCTTTGAATGTATGGTGAAAAATAAAATTATCCCATTTCCCTTAAAAAACTTAAATTTCTTCCTAATATAGTTTTCTCTAGCATCCAACTGTATGAATCTCATATTCCATACATCATAGTATTTTGGATATCTCTATTATCCAGAATCCATTTGTTCTCCATCAAATGCATTGGATAGATAATAGTGAGATAACTAATCCAATTATTTTATTCCATTAAATATCTACTCATATTCTATCCTAGTTTGATGTGATCCCTTGTTCCCAATTTTTAGTTTTTTAATCCATTGATAGAATGTATCTTGATATAACTCAATTCAAGGGTTGATACTAGATGAGTAGAGTACTGTAGGCTTAATGTTGGTATTCGAGAAATTTTCCATCAATGTTTGGTATTATTTTATTATGAGCCATCAGGATATACATCATAACTCTTGAAATTTACCACACACAATCTAATTAGGGAAATTAATAGTTATTTTATTGTGTACTATTGCCCTAGATGGCCCTAAAACCCACTGTTAGGTGTTTACATTGAGAGGAACCACCAAGATGGGGGTACCTCACATTGAAATATTTAGATTCTTATACATTGGAAATGAGTTATTTCATATTAACATGGTTATGATTTTCCATGGGGTTGGCCATTTTTCTTTTTCCGTGGCATTCAATACATGATGAAAATATATTTTCCAATATGATGATAGTTTTATGGTTATTTTTCTTGGTAGAAATGGTATTAGTTCTTGATAGCTAAACCATACCTTAATGAAAAGACAAAGGTGGTACAAAGGTCCTAATTTGTGGTCACCATGGAAGGGATCATTGCTCATTATAATTTAGACAAGTTATAGATTGTGAACATAGTGGTAAAGATAAACAGATTCATATTGAATTAATGGGATGAACTCATTGGGCGAACTATTTACCTACACATGAGTGATATCGGTCCCCTATGAGAGAATCCTTGTATAGGATCAATGGAATGATGGTTATACCATTCCAAGATCGATATCCAGTCCCCTATAAGAGATAAATGGTATAGGTGCTGAGGTTCATGCTTTACAACACACTGAGAATAATACATGGGATGACTTCATAGATCAACATGGATTGAATGTTAGGGTGTTTTATATGTGTAGTTCTCTTGGTATGATAAATATGTCACTTTATAATGTTCACCTTGAACGGACCTAGGATATATATTTATAAAGTTCTATAGATACTTATATAAACTTCCGAAAGTTTAAATCTATTAAATCAATGTATATTTCCACTAATATAATAAAATGATTTGGTTTTGACTATACATGATAAGTTCCTTGATGAAATTATTAGTTATCGATCTTTTAGTGTATTCTAGATAATCGTTATATTCCATTATTATATCTCAACAAGTTTTTCCACTCATCTCTATCTCTCTTAGGCCGAAGCAGGTAGTGCCAGTCAAGTATCCCTTAGGAACTCGATCTAAAGTGATTTATTTATTAAAATAATTCATTTATTATAATCACAATTATATTTTTATTTTAACATACTAGATTATTTTAGACACCATTTTCAGTGTCTTACTATGTATATATTACACCCTGGTCGAGCATCCCATGGATCCCAAAGTAGAATTCATGGTTTTAAGTGATGATAAATGTATGTTTCTGGAACCCGATATTTAATTATAAGTATTGGGATGGTGTGTGTGAGAAGATGACTGACAATATTCTCTTGGTTCTTGAATTGGAATCTTTTAGTAATTTTCTTATAATATTCTATATTCAATATTCCCCTCTATCCCATGTACATAATTTTTTGGCCACATGGATTCATCGTCATAATTTTTGTTTCTAATTTATGATTCAGCATTATCGGATTTTTTATAAGATTATATATTATTATTTTATTTAAACATTATTATTATTATTATATAAAAAATTGTCATCATTTTAATATTTTCTCTTTAAAAACTCCTTTTACCATTGTGACTATATGATTTATTTTAAATTTGATTTTATCAATTATGTGATTTTAATTTGGAAATATTGATTCGATAATTGGAAGCATAATAATTTATATTATTTAATTATTTAATCATATTTTTTCATACTTAATTTTATAAATAGTACAAAAAAATTACCATGTTTAAAGTTAAAATAGATATAATGGGGTTAAACTAAAAATAGAAGGATTAAAATAACATAAAAAATTATTTAAATTATATTTTCTATACATATTTAAACCAAATAATGAATAATTAACCATAATACATTAATTTAGAATCTAATAGACTATAGAAAGTCTTGGTATGCCTTTTTTTTAAAAATACATACAAGTGTCTCACTCGCCTCACATATAAAAGGACAACATGCGTCCTCTCTTCATAAAACCTTCATACCATTTTGGTTTATATTTTACATAACCCAATACCATCCCAAATTCCATCCTATAATCCTAGAATCATTATATATGTATAAAATATAACCTTGGGATGATTTGGGTGCAAACCTAAGGTGGTTACCCAATGTAGAGGCAATGTGAGTAATTGTGATTATTTACTTTATTTATTCCTCTACCTAGTTAGTTTTTTATTAACACATGATTACATAAGAAGCTATGTTTTTTTCATACACTGATATTTATTTATTTTATATTTACTGATCTAAAACCATCCCTACTTCTATAAACTGTTTTATGAATTCATCATTTGTGTATATGGTAGAATACTACCTCGCGAACCGATGTCAATTATTTTTCCATTACCACCTCTCACAGTTGGGTAAAATTATTAATATAATGTATATATAATATTTTAATGAAATAATTATACATATGGAGTAATCATATATTATATAACATTGTACATTCCATTTTGTAGGTGATACAATGACATCACTCATGTGTGCGATGAACTAACGCCACAGGAAGTAATGTTATTTATTTTTAATTAATGAATTACATGGAATGTAATGATGATTATTTTAATGAATATATTTGATTTAAATTATGTAATTATAATATTAATTCAATAATTTTCGTTATTATAAGATTATATATTATTTTCTTCTCACTCATTTAATTATGATGTCATTGTTTGTGTTCATGTGGACTACCACCATCATGAAGCGTTGTGAATCTCTTTTCATCACCACACCGCATTTGTGATATATATATAAGTAAAACTAATGAAATAATATGATATTTATGATATTAAATTCAGTTTGTAAAGGTATAATATTACATACCACCTTTCCAAAAAATTTCAAGAAAAATAGAAACATTCGTCATGCAAACATGTAGCATATGTTCTCCATGATGGTGATGTACTTAATTACTAAAATATTAAAGTGAGTTAATTGAAATGATCACAATTTCAATATGATGAGGAATATTTTATTTTTAGAATGTAAATTATTTTATATGACAAATATTATATTTCATTGACAGTTAGTATCATAATTCATTAACAATTAATGACATTTTAATTTTAATTTGAACTATTTAATCTCAGATGTTTTTAATTAAATGTTACCAGCTAAAATGTAATTTCCTAACTCAGTTCATTTTCCTTAGGTTATATTATGTTATCATAGACTTTGATATCCTCTGATTATGTGTGTTCGTAATTTTAGCTTTGTATTGTTGTATTAAAACATTATTAATTGGATTCATATTTGACAAAAAAAACTTCTATTAATAAATTATTTCTAACCTCAAAATTATGATCATTATAATAGATTATTTCATATTATCATTTTAGTAAGTATTGTTTATACTTGAATTTCCATTAATGAAATTACTTTATAATTTTAATATAAAACGCTTTCAATTTCATATCCTATGGTTATTGATGATATTTTTCAAGTAATAGTAACATTTTTTGACTCTGGGGTACTTAAAATAATTGAGAAAATGTTTTCTAATAAAATTTGATGTTATTTCCCTCTTCATCTAATAATCCATATCCATATGATAGATGTTTTTCTAAAAATATTTTAATTTTTTTTACTATTCTACTATGATTTTAATGAATATTTTACACATGTTTTAATTTAAAAAAAAATTTAAAAGGAATATTGCGGTCATTTTTCAACAAATTGCCTTTTAGAATTACTCTAAATGTGATATGAATCATTTTTATTGATTAATGTGATTTGGCATTTTCCCGATTTCATGACCACTCAATCTTTTAAAACATCCTTCATAAGTTTCCAATATTATTTTCAACAAAAAATATTTTAAAACATTATTCTAATATTTTAATTTTGCAATTGTGATTTTCAAAATGAAAATATTTTTTTCCTCATGAATTTATTTGTGATCTTGTTATGGTATTTATATTCATCACTTGGATCATCCCTTCATTTAATACTCAACTAGGGATACAATGAAAATATAATAACCCTATTCACCCCTTATCTTGTTTATAATTAATGTTACCATAGATAGTATAAAAATTCACTTCCATGATCTATTTTATTCAACATTGATATTCTATTGAATTAATCACTTTCATGTGGACAATAAACAACCACAAAATATCCATACTATTTATAATGGATATTCGAAATTATTATGTAATATATATTTTCTATAAATATAGTTCTACATTTAATTTTTTTCTTTATCTAGGGATATATTGATCAATACATATTATTTACTCAATGTTGTCATATGATGATAAGTATCATTTTTTATAGATTAAATTTATAATTAAATAAATGAGGAATTATATGGACATTCCATCATGGGTGAAGCCCAATTATATATAGACCCTTGATTAATCGATAGTCTCAAGAGATGAATCAGTTGGATAATATTAATAAAATTTCTTTCTAACTATAATTATTAATCTTTATTGAGGAAATATCTTGTTATTATATAATTTCATCATTCTTGAGATCATGAAATCTAAAAATTATGTATTCCATTCATTTACAGTTGTATTATATTTTTATCCAAATTGTTTGTTGGGATATTAATTTTAGATTCCATTTATTATAATTTTATTGATTAATGGAATGTTTTTTAGATATTTATAGTCATATTTACTATTTCATATCTTACTATCCATGCGATTTTCACAATTATATTTTCTCTGGATGCTTTTCATTCTCTATTTATTTATTATGTAAAATGTTTTTTAGTAATTTTTCATTCCATATTTATTACTATATTCCAATTAAATAAATTGAATTGGTGTTTAGTTATTTACCTTTCCATGTGGATTGTGATTATTGATTCATGATATGTTTTGTATTACATTACCCTTATCGATCATGTTGAAATATAACTTGGAGGAAAATAAGGTGACTATGATGAACCAAGTGGGATGATTATAAGAGTAAAATATATTGTGATTATGACTAATTAGTCATCATGAAATATTATTACCAACCTATATAGTAATAAACTCTCATACCCACGAAAGAATATAAGGATGGAGTTTTTAAAGAACTCATGTGGTGGAGACCGTGGAGGAATGAAATCCTAATTTCTATCATGTTAGAAATATCAAAAGAGTAAATTGGAAAAATTTATCAATGAAATGGGAAAATCATTATGTCATGAGAATAATGGAATAAATAAAATAATTTTATTTGAAAAATTATTAGTATAATGGAAGGAGTTAAATTTTATCCTATGGTATCTATTAGAGTTTATTGTCTTATGTGTGTGGAAAATTGAAATTATCTGATTTAATTCCCTCTTTGAAATTCTATCCCCTTGAACAATGAAGGACCTATGTAGAAAGAAAATGGAAAAAATTATTTATGTATTGTGAGTAATGAATTAAATTTTTTAATGAATTAAATTTTAGATGTATTTCACCAATGGTATATTGGTTATAAGAATCAAGATGATTCTAAAAATTGTGCTCAATTATAGAATCATAGGGGTATTAATTAACATATTTTTAATGGATATCATCATTGGTTTATTAGTTTAAGATTGATCATATGTTCAAAATCATAAACACCTCTCTTTAGGATATATGTGATGGGATTCCACTAATATGAAAAATATTTTTGTACAAATTTATTAAAATTCACCCCATTGAATTAGTATTTTTTTTTTGAAATAAAATTAATTTTTGTAATAATTATTTTACATTTTATAGACATAAATGTAATTGATTTTTTAACCTTTAGTGTTAATATTGCAGTTACTAACATCTTAATAATACTCAAATACGATTATTAGGCTTTTTCGAAACAAAATATAAATTCCCCTTGTAATATGGTTATATAATAATTTATTTTATTTTATGGATGTCCATTATATTTTTTGAAACAATTCAGTAATTGTATTACTATAGTTTTAGAAAAAGGACGACCCATATTCAAAGTGAAAACCCATCACATCTGGTAAGTCCAAAATGATTTAACCAATAATCAAAGGATGATAAGGGTTTAATGCCTACCGCTGGCCTACAAGATTTACTTGTTAATATGTCCTTATTTTTAGATAAATTAATTGATTAATAAATAATAATTATGAAATAGTGGTGTTTCCATTGAGGTTTCCATATTAACATATTTAGTTAGATTACTTCTAGTAACCATAATGGGTTATAAAAATAGTTAGATCTATTACAAAAAACTTCGAACTTTTATATGAATCTTATGATCCAATAAAATTGACTTTAAGTACATTAGGCATTAAAATTTCAATTATGGATATACATTTATTGGATTATGGGTTAAATTTGACATTTTTCAAAGAAAAACAAAATGATGAAATTATGGATATGTAATAGATTAATATTAAGTAAGTATATTTCCATGTCTTCATTTATGGTAAAAGAATTCCCCAACTCTAGGAAAAGGAAATTGAACCAAAATGTAATCCCATTACATTCAATTATGTTGAACTAATGATATTTTAAATTATCATAGCTTTATAATATTAGGGCCCTTAACATTCCTTCGATCATTTACATTCTTATGATCCATGACTAATATCAAACTATATAATTATTCAGTATTTTCATCCACGTACAAATATTAACATTCAACCAAATAAATCCTATATAGAACCCTTGTTATGTGTTATACCATATGATCCTCATACTTATTTCTATCTTATAAAGAATATGTTTTATAAACCCTTCTAACGACGTGGGTTTTCTAGAAATTATTCCTCATATGTCAACCCCTTGATTACCAATATCATGTTCAGAATATGTTGAAAATTACTATATTATATGGGGATAATGAAACCTCCCAAATTATTTAAATATGGTCATTTTACATGATAGATTATGGGACATTCAATACCGATCATAACTAACTAATTTAAATATATTTCATTAAATTTCATCCCTTCGATTGATTGCGTAACAAACTAACTTGATCCTAAATGAAGTAAAAAATTATAAACCATTATAAAATAGTAATAAAATTAGATGGAATTAATATTTATAATTATATTATAAAAATTATATTTTTATATTAATTATAGATAAATCATTAATAGTTATTTTAATGAAAAAATAAAATCTTTCAAAAAATTGTATTTTTTCCAAAATGATGTATTTGTTTCCCATTACACATAAAAATTAAACATAATTATTACATAATATATAAAAGATATTTGAAAAAATTACATTATTTTTTTAAATAAAAATATAAAAATTATTACAGGGAGACTTTTTATGAGTTTTCTGAAATGTTTCATTTCATAGGAATATTGATGAAATACAAAATTTTAACTGAAAACTATTTTTTCGTTTAAATTATTTAAAATGATAATTTATATATTTAATTTGGGTTAATATAAAACTTGTTCAACTATATATCAATTAATCAAATATTGGTTGTATACTATATATACGTATCCTGTATTTTCATCTACCACGTGTCATTCTAATAATCTTCCAAATCATATTTTCAATATGTGTCAAGCCTCTATGCCTCCACGTCCCTCCTTTGATCCCATTCTCAATAAATTTCTTCCTCCCCCTCCTAGTCCTGCTCTGCCACCCCATCACGATTTCCCTCTCCGCCGTTTCCTTCTTCCATTCTCATCGGCCACCGTAGTACTTTCCCTCAACCCCTATTCCACACATGATTTTCATCGGGTTTACCTCCAACTCGCATGTTATTTCCTCTCGATCTATGGTTCCATCACACTGAAGCTATAATATTTCATCTCCTAAAATCTTTTCTTCACCCCCATCCCTCTTCTAGAAACGGCTTCCTCGGTTTCTCCTCTTACTCGCATTACATCCCCTATTGACCTATGATTCCCACATACTGAATTATATGTGTTCTAAAAAATCACGGTACCCCTCTATCCCTCCATGGATTCTCATGAAATATAGATGTGCACGAACTCTAACAACATCCATTAAATAATTCCCCAATAATTTCATCCATTCCCAACATAGTTTCTCTCCTTTTGTGGCTTGAGATTTCCCGCACATCAACACGACATATTTAATTCACAATGTTTCTCCATGCCCTAGGATTTCACCTCCGGTCGAGCAAGGATTCCCACATTCCCTGGTCGATATCTCCCTCCATCTTGAGGTTCCCCTCCACCCTTATAGTGCTTCCCTTGACAGTATCATGTATGTTTCTCGAGATTACCATTATATCTATTCTGGATACCCAATTCATTCACAGCCTCTGCCACTTCGGATTTCCCTCCATCCACTACATCAATGCTTCCCTACAGGTATATAAATATTGCACCCATAAACCTCTGAATATACATATTTTCCAAAATTCATGTTTTCTTTCACAATGAATATTCACCGATTACTGCTTGTACTTATTTGTCATGGTAAATATTTCATCAACTAAAGTTCATTCCAAGGTTGATATATATTTCATCCACCACGTCAATCTGTGATCCATTTAAGGTATTACTATGTTATTTAATTAAATTCCCATTTTTTCAGTTTCAATCATGTAGATTTCCTGTTGATTTCATTGTTAATTATAAATGTTTTCCTATGTTATTTGATTCATTCCCTTAATTACTTTTTTATAAATGGATTCCATCATTGTTTTTTATAGTTCACCATTAATCATCATGGAATTGATCATTCAACATCTTCACATACAGGTTATCAAACACTGATACCTTCATCAAATAACCTAGATATGAAGATCACTACAAGAGTTATGTATCACTAAAATCATATAAATTTTAATTGATGCTTCTTGAAAATGGTAATGTTCTCAAATTTCCCCTTTATTAATTTGTTTACCCATTTGAATAATTATTTTTTTATTTTATACATATTGACCAAAAATACATTTTTTTCTATAGAAGAATCATTATTCAAAGAGTCCATGAAAATGGATGAGTTGTTACATAACTTGATTGTTAGTTTTGATTTATTTTAATTTTCAATATTCTCTGTCATTTTAATGTCTTGTTGTTCCTAATTGGTTAAATTTTAAATTTCTTCTATATTATAGATATTGTACAACTAATTGATCCATATTAATTTCATAAATATTAATTGATTCATTTCATCCTTTCCATTACTTATAAGATTATTATGAACTGATCTTCATTTTATATGGTCATTGAATTAAATCTATAGAAATGAATTTAAAAAATAATGGTTAATAATTATTTTAAAATTTAACCATCAGCATTTCATTTCTTCTACTATAGTTAAAATCATTGAATTCATTTTGTACATTAAGCTGTTTTTAATGATATTATAAATGTTAAATAATTATGACCTGTTGAATATATATATATTATATTTCACGTATGTGTAGTTCATTTGCAAAAATAAACATGTTCTAAGTTATGTTTTAATGGATACTATCACATATTCATATATTTATTGGGATAATAAAGTTTAGATTCCATAATCATTTATCGATACTTGGTTTTTTAGTTCCTTATACTTCTTTTAAAATTGTTTTATTACTCTTATATTTCAGTCAGCCAATATGTTTATTTATTTAAACTATTTCTTCATATATGGTATTATTGGATAATTTCATATCATACAATTCATGAACATTATATATTAATTTTATTAAAAAAATATTTTATATGTAGTTACATCCACCTTCAATGAACTATTTATAACCTCCATTAGAAATTGAGTATATGAAATTGTTTTATGATTATTTATGTTTAGGGTATATATGTTTGATATAGAGCGGTTGAAGCATGGGTGTATATACAGATCTAGGACATATGTAGTTTCTAGTTTTAGGCCATCCAAAACTATCTAAATCAGCGTAGTTCTACTTTTATTTTTCCCTTTATTTGGTTTATTGTGTTCTCTTAGGACTTATGCAGGTTCATGTTCTGGTTCAGGGCATGTTTATTTCTTTTGAGAATAATGGTTAAGAAATTTTATCATTGTTCATTCTCCCATGATAAGTATAGTGAATAATATTTACACCTTTGATGGACTAAAAACATGTGTTATGTCATATTTTCTGATGAATATGGAATATGATCAACCCGTTGAAGAATATGGGCTGAGAGATAAATTATTTTATCCATATTCTATAAAAATTTACTCTCCCCAAATATTTTTTCATTTTTTTTAATTTATGATTGTCTTGAAAAATTTTACAGCCAAAAATGAAATGGATGAATCCTTTGACCAAAATATTGTAATAATATTTGATGTAGATTTCAGGATTAAGTGGGTCTTCCAATTAAAGGGGTGCATTCGACATGCGTAGGCAAGGGGAAAGAAGTGGCAGGGGATAATTCTTCTTACAAGGTATCTTATAGTATATAATACTTGGATTACATCAATTAGAATATTCTATAGCTGTAAAATTATATTATACCATTCAGAATATATATTATATGTACAATGAAGAAGTTTATGAATAGAAGGTACATATATGTTTACCCCTTATACATTCATGCATGACAACAGAATATGCCCTCTTTTTTATTATTTGTTTATTTAATGATATTGATTTTTTGGGCTATAATAATTCTGTTTACATACTTACTAATGTCTCCTTTTCTAACATATTTGGTATGGAATTGTTGAAATATATCATTATGTATCATAAATACCTCCTAGAAATGGTTCTAAAGAATGTATTACTTTCCCTTTGATTATCTCTTTTTTCAATAACAAATATTTAAATTTTATTATTTATTATTCCTCTTTGACACACATGAGTCACTAAATAATATAGATATTATTAATAGTTTGTTTTCCAGATCTTAATAATTGAATCAGATCCACCCACCTAGAATTATAGTCCAAGACCCAATTTATTCTATATATAACAGGTAAAACAATAGCTTCATTTTCCTAAATTTGTTTTATTAGTCATGAAGAATTTAACATCAAAATGTAACAAAAAATAAAACTACATTTAAAGTCATATCCTGGAATTCAGCGTACCATTCCACCATGGTGATGCAAGATTTTAATCGTGCATAATAGGTGACCTCATGGACTAACACTAGATTTTGGTGGTAGATATGATTGGTGACGTATTATAGAGTAGTTGATCATTATATTTTATTTGAGTTATTAGTTACATTTAGTTATACTAAATATGAATTGACAAGTATTAGACTAGTGGATCATATATTATAGTGGTGGATCTTGAATTGTCTATGATAATAGGATTGTATCATGTATTTTATTTCATTACTGGATAATTTTTGTTGAGTAATGGAAAATGTATTTTTTATGAGCATCGGAACATGCATTTTTTTGTAGGAGATCATGAATTTTGTAGTGGATAATGTGTTTTATTTTAGTAATGGATCGTTTTTTAATAGTCGTGAATAATGTATTATAAAGTAGTAGAACATGTATTATAGATATTGGATAGGCTTATCTCATCATATGCCATGCGACCTCAACATCGGGGCTTGAAAACATCTAGTTTCCCTTCATGGGAAACCATTGATGATTTTCATGTGATGATTCAGTTTTATCTTCTTCATGAACTTCCTACCTCTACATATTTTCAATCCAATTTTCTATTTTTCTATATAAAATGATTTATTAGATGCATTAGGTTTTCCTTCTATGATTACATATAGGTACAAACCTGTGGGTCAAAAATTTTACTAGCCTCACATCGGTAGAAGGAAACAACTAGGTGAGGGTTTGGAAATTTTGTGTGGAATCCCAAATACATTTTTTACTATATTTATGTCAATTGATATTCAATGAAATTTTAAAATAATGTTTTTCATGGTAACATTTTCTACATTCATAGTGCACATATCCGACTCTTTTTCCTTTATCAGAGATGTTATGCAGCTAATGGATATACTTTGGATGTTTTTGGTATGTTTTTTATTTTTCATGGATGTTATAGCTTAGAGGTAGTGAATTATGTATATTGTCGGTGATCCCCATTAACCATAAAACAAAATTCTCTACCTCAGTTTCTTAACCTCGAAGTAGCATTAGGTACTAAAATAGTGACTACCTCATTGAAGTCCCATGTTCAGGGAATTGGTACTCATGGCCTCTAGTTATATCATTCATAATGAATTTTGTAGTCTTTTAGACTATTGGAAATTGATTCATTTTCATTTTTTGTTGTTTCATAAAAACATGTTTCTTAACAAATGAAAAATGAGATGGGAAAATTATGTTTTTACTATAATAGTTAATTTTTGCATTATTTTCAATTGATTTATATTCTAAAAATATGTAGTTTCATCTAAATTATATCAAAATTTATATTTTTATATTACAAAACATATATTGATATATATTGATTTCAGTTTTTTATCACTAAAATATTTTTAATTTAATTTCAGCATCCCACTAATAATATGTTCTACTATAAAATCTATTATTTTTAACTGGTAATATTAAATAGAATCTTTTTAACTATAGAGATTATTATTACTTAATATCTTATCATATGATTATAGATATGGCACACACATCTTCAAACAATAAAGCAAGCTTCATGAATAGTTGGATGCAATGTGTATTATTCCTATCAAGAGTTATGTATATGATTTTTTTAAAATTTATTTCATGTTCTTGTATGAATGATATATAATATGATTAATTAATCACCTATATTATTAGTTTAACTATTACCTCAACTACCGTACCTTATTTTTCAAAAAAAATTCACCTCAAATATGGGACAGGAATTCCCTATGCTTACAGAACTGATGAATTTTCACACCTCTATCATCTACCACGGTTGTTTTCTTACTATACATCATTATTTTAATGATAAAGAAAAATATTAATCAATATAATTATTTCAGTATCCATTGAATAATAAAAATTTGCCCATTCTTTTATTTTCATCCAATTTTTTTTTAATTACATAAATTTTGTCTTCGATGATCAATAAGAGTGTTCAAGATGGATGTTCCCTTTTTAAAACATCACCTTCAATAAGAGTGTTGAAGATGGATGTTCCCAAATATAAGGTATGGTGTTTATGTTAAATTATTTAATAATTATTCGATTCCTCATTGATTTATTCATGATTTGTCATTAAACACCAATGTAATGTTTCTGGAATCTGTATCCACTTATGTGTTTTGATATTCTATATGCACTTATTATTTATAAATCATTGAATTTATATAGAATGGTGATATTTAATCACATGATATATCAATATTCAATCATTATTCATCTTTTTTTATCCAATTTCTTGTCGGAATGTGTTCTGAAGTAATTGAAGGCCCATATCACTTTTGACTGGTCTCTATTCATGAGATCTTTAAAATCCACAACCCAACAATCATGACATTGACTTAAGATGGAGGAAATTTGGATGAAAGGGATATGTCATTGCATCCTAATTCTATGGATAATGATCGGGTTATTGTAGCTTTTGAAGTAAGTTCTACTAATTCATTGATGTAACTCCAGTTTTTGTTATAAATTTCGTGACATTTGTTTTCATATGTAAACTCTAAATCTCATTTTTAACTTCTTCCATGAGTTCATATAGATGTTATTGGAACAAAAATTAAATATAAATATATATATGGTTTGAATTAAAATATAAACATGTTATATTTTTATGATATGAAATAAAATTTCATAGTCCATTTCGTTAGAACGGGTGGAGTACGAGTTGGTATTATTTTTCGGTTGAAGTTTGACCTAAAAACATTGCAATCTTTTCAATATTTTCTGTTTGACACCCTACTTGTCATCGCGATTATGAGATTAATTTTAAATTATATGCACCCAAATCAATGAATGTAATTTTAAAAAATAAATTATATATTTGGAATTAGAATATGTTATATAGTATAGTAATTTAAAATTTAATTTTTACCATAAATACTAGGAAAAACACGGGACAATATATTTATTATGGTTAAGAAAAAAATGGATTAACATATGGCTAAAATAAATACAATAAGGGTTAAAATGATATGAAATAATTCATAAAATATATTTTTAATTCCTTATTTACTTCCTATAATTCACATTTCTAGATAAAAATCAATTTTCAATGCCTTTTCCATGTGATAAACCTGATAATTCTTTTTGATTTTCATAAATTACATGTTTTCCACTCACCTAACACATAAAATGCCACCGAATCTTCTATCATTATCACACAATAAATGTATTTCCGTTCAGAATGTAAATCCAAATATACCTTAAAATATTCATTATATAATCTTCAAATTCATATTTTTTCACAAATTCATCGTGTGATATATTTGGGTGAAAACCTAAGGGGGTTTCCCGAAGAAGGAGTAAGGTTATTCAATAAGAATTTTTATTTATTATTATCCTCCATTACCTAAAATTATTTAGAAACCATGATTATATAACATAATTATTTAGAATATACATATTTGTTTTTATATTTTTTTAATGAACTAAATCCATCCCCATATCCATTATTTAGGTTATGAAATCATCATTGTTGTTTATAGGGAAATAACGCCTTGCGAATCGATGTCAACTGTTTTTCCATTAGATCCTCTCACAGTTGGGTATGAAGAGGGATATAAAGTATATATATATATATTCTCTTTATAATATACATATACCATTATAGTAATTATATCATATATAATATTTTAACATCCACTTTGTAGTAGATATGATAACATCGTTCATATGTACGTCAGACCGTCACATCACAAAGTGATGTGATTCTTTTTTCATTAACACCTTAAATAGATGGTAAAAAAGGATATAACGATTGAATATATTTGACATAAATGATATAATAAATTTTTTTGGACTTATATATCATTCTGAAATGATAATTTATCATTTCCATCTCACTCACTGAATGATGAAAACATAGTTCATCTATGTGTGACTACTGCCTTCACAAAGTAATGTGATTCTCATTTAATTATTACATCACATGGAAGATATATATAATCATATTTAATTAAATAATATATTATTTATGATTTTATTATCATTCTGGTAAGATAAAATATTACTTACATCATTTACATTATGTTCATCAAAAAATGGAAATGTTACTCCTGCGTACACACGACCCACCATCTCAATGTTCATAACATACAACATTTCTCAAAACCAAAACTCATGATTGATATTAGTGGTATAATTGTTTTATAAATATGTTAATTATGTTATGTTTATTATTATTTATTTTATTTATCAATATAATAATAAAAATAAATAGTTCCTTCAAGTTAAAAAAAGCATGAGAAAAAAGGCAATTAAAACCCAATATAATGAACATAATAATTAACCATTATGAAATGGGTGATTAAAATATATACAAGGATTCTATATGATACTATTAATATTATTATTCTTCTGGTATATGTTAATAGCATATTTAAAACCACATAAAATAATACTAAATAATGATGATCAAAAAGGAAGTGTGTGGAAAGGGACTTTGTCTTAATATCCCTTCATAGTGGAATATTTTATTATTGAGAATCTACTTTATTTTAAATAATGTACATACTACCAATTTTACATGTAATATAATTATTACATAACATTTCATTGTATTTTTTTCCAATTTTAATTATTTCATCTACGAGTTTTGACATAAAAGAAAACAAGTGGTAATGAATTTTATAAACTAATTTCTTTTCATTGCATTATTTTACGTTTTCATAGTCTTCAAAATTATATGATTTTGGGTGTAATTAACCATTAATAAACAGTTTTTTATTACCACTTGTTTTATTTGGATTTAAATTTTTCATGCGTAATTGACTCATTTAATAATTCCCAAGTTTACATAATTGTCATTATAAGGGTTTATCTTAAAATCGTATTTTAATCAGGATTGTATGTACGTCAATTTTCAAAGAAGGAAATAATGTGATAATTTTATATTAAGGAATATTATTTCTATTTTATAATGTTATTCATGAAATTTTTATAGTAATAGTCCTATTTTACACTAATTTGATTGTAAAATAATTTAGAATATTTTTTCTATGAAAATGAGACAGTTTTTCATTCTTCGACCATCAATCTATTTTTCCAAAATCCATGATTTATAAAAATATTTTCTATTTTTTTTACCATTCTAAAATTATTATTAAAACAATTTTTTACACATAATATAGATATTAAAAAATAAAAAAAATACTTTTTTATTTAAAGAAAATTTTCATTTGGAAATTTCCACAAAAACAAAAAGGAATATTTGTATTAACAAAAAAAATAAATGAATGGAATTTCTTATCATCATGAAATATCACTATTTTTAAAAAACCATTATATGTTTAATATATTATTTTCAAACTTTTTTTGAAAACATAGTTTTTAAAAAAATGATTTTAACAAAGAAAAATATTTCTTCCATAATATATTTTTAGTTAACATTTTATGGTATTTTTATTCCTCAATAGAATCAAAAGACTAATTAACATTGCACTATAGATACAATGTATTCATAAAATACTTATTCATTGTAACACCCAAAGCTTCCTTGGTACATTTACCTTTGAATAATGCAATAGGTTGCATTGTACGCATCTTCGAGATTCTAACACACCACGACCAATCAAACAAGCTGTTATGAATAGTAATACCGATTTTTTGAGATTTTATAATTTTTTCCAAAATGGATTTCATTTTTGAATTCATTATATCGAAATTAGCTTAGATTTAATTTTTGGTATTTTTTAAAAGCATTCAATTTTTGATTAATAGAGAAAAACACTGCGTAATTTGTTAAAATCGACTTTTTATTTAAATTTATTTTATTTAAATTTATTTTAGTTCAAAATTGATACACAATAAATATATAAGTTCAATTTAATTCATTGGATTCATTCTATAATAAGTTTAGATATATATAAAATTTATTGAACACTTTAACATCTTTTACCCGCCTCCTAGGAGCATTTTCAAATTTGCATAAAATAAATTTTTACCGCTTCTTTGAGTTGAATTTAAAAATCCAAGAGACATGGTTAATATCAATATGTAAAATGTGGTTCAATAAGATGAAAATAATTTTAGGTGAATAGTAACTTTTGACTTTTATTTACCACGATTAAAAGAAAATAGAGTAGCAAAAGGTAATACTAATATCATAATTACCCCAAAACATGTCCTAATTCTATTGGATAAGTATAAATCTAGGAAGAAAATATTAGGAAAAAAATATGATCCTCTTTGGTCCACTTGGATTATATTAGGACATTTATTATTATTTTATTTATAGAAGAGTTAAAAGAGTCAAATTCAATGTTTATTAACTAAACCATTTTTAATATAGTGATACACGAAATATAAAAAAGACTATAAATATTCATTATAAATAAAATAATTTTTCATACATAATGGTATTTTATTTTTAATTTTTGGACATTATAAAATTTAATTTATTTATGACACAAAGATGATACAATAATTATATTATTAATGAAATATTAAAATAACTGATTTTATAAATATCCAAATAAATGTAAATTCAGACTTATGATGAATTATAATAAATTTATAGGTTAATATGACATGTTAGGGTTGTTTAAAAAAATTTATTCTAAGTGGTAAAGTTTGTATAGCTATCAAAATATTCAAATACTAAATACTGTCAGAATTGACATAATTGAGTTTTTAAAACAAATACTATATTATTAATTGATATAATATTCCTGAAAATCTACATTTCAGACAAAAGACATACATAAGGATATTTATATTAACAATGAACCACATGGGGTTATTTTGGCTTATTATAGTATGTTTATTAACCATGTAATATAAAAATACAATGAGACATGATAAATGTCAAAGTATTTAACTAAGAGATAAATATAAAATAAAAGGTTAATATGATGACCTATACCTTTATAAATCCTATCATTTGAGAGGTTTTAGACCCATATATTCCTTATCCATTAAATAATTCCTTTTGGAGCCATTAGAAACTGATAATTATTTTATTATAAAATAATATTTCAAGCTTTTCCTAAAGTGACCCTCACCTCTCTTATAAAAGGGTACATCCCCTTCTCTTAATTTCACACCTCCAACACCATATGGCTCGGCCAAACCCTTCCCAAATATCCTCCCAACTATCCTACCTTAAACCATGAGGCCTTAATTTCATCCAAAATAAAACCTAAGGATCTCTTTTGATCGAATAAAAAGGAAGAACCCGTAGAAGAGTTATATATTTCATGACCTCTTTCAAATTCTTTTCTTATTAAACTTCCTATTTCTTGGTTGTTTCAATTATAAAATAATAACTCCAATATAATCTAAATACTATGATGTTATTATACAAATTTTTATAACCATAATCATTATTATATCCATTATATGAATGACAAAGTCACCATACGTGCCAACGTACGGCTTAACGTCTCCACGCCGTGGTGTAGTTTATTATTCTGACACTTCACTATTTGGATGGATATAATAATGAGTATAAAAGATGTAAATAATATATATAACATGTTAATGATTCTGTATATATGACATACCCTCCAATTACACACGACGTTTCCATCAATATAATGATATTGTCGCTCGTGCGTACGTACGGATTACCATCTCCACAAAGGCGATGAGATTAATTCCTCAACGTAATCATTCAAGAGTAATTTTAATTTTATGATTAAAAATAAATTTTATGAACATAATATCATACTGTATATGAATCAAATACATCTTTCCATAACATACATGGCTTAAATAAGCAATTATATAATGGAAAATCAATTTTTTTACATCTGAAATGATGATACTGCTGAAATATTATTAACAATGAAATATTATAGGATCATATATGATATCATAGTTATGTATATAGTTATTTTATAATTTAATAACAATTATTTAACTACTATAAAGAAGTTTAACATACCATCCACTAAGTAAAAGTACAAGGTAATAGTTAATTTCACAATCTCTTTATTATCGGACGTTGTATTTACATAAATATCTACTGGGACCTCTTTATAATCAACATCCATGTTGTCTTAAAAATGAATTTCAAAACCCTTTTACTATTTACTAGACTATGGGTGAAAGTAATTTATACCATTATTTGACATTATAAGATTTGAAATGAATATTTCTGTGCTTTTACAAACAAGGTACATTATGACCGTTTCGACAAAATTAACGTAAAAATGTTTTTATAACATATACGACAAGTGTAGATATTTTCTTCTGTTATAACATCATCAAAGAATCCTTTACAAGATTATAAGAATATTTTAAAAATAAATATTTTCATTTATAATTATTTCACTCTTAAATTGTTTCAAAATAGAAAGAGGCATTTCATTCAAATAGTTTTCATTTCATCTATGTCAGCATCCGTTGATGGATTTAAAACTTGTTTGAAGTTGATTTATTATTCTAAAAATATTCCATTTTTTATTGAAGGTTTTGTGATATGTTTGACTATGGATGTGTTATTTTTTATACCATTCATTGTTTATTGTTAAAGTATAGAAATTTATTATGCTAGTTTTAATACGAATGTTTATGTTATGTTTCAACCTTTTTAAATGAGGAATGTTTTGGAGTTAATATCTGACCGGTGGAGCCCGTTATAGCTTCTCGGTGAATCATTAGGTATAATGAGAGAATTAGACGTGGAATTGATCGAGGCCTTTCCCAATTTGATATTTGGTTTTGGCCGAGGTCTTAATCATTTTTAGATATCTTGGCCGAGGCCTTGACAATTTGTTTCAGAATGTTTGGCATTATACATTTTCACATTATGAAAATAATGATGATGGTTGATGTGGTTATTAGACAAGTAAAATACCCATGACTATGTTTAATTATGGAATTATTTACTCATCTCATATTCCTTCCATAAAGTGTTCATGTTTATATTTGTAAATATAGGTGTATTGAATTATTCATCATGCATAATGTTTATGTTATCTTCCGCTGTATTTCTTAACCTTACTAAGATTTTGAGCTCACCCATTTCTTATGTTTCATTTTCCTAGGATATGAAGAAATTAGTTCTGAGAGACTTATAGGAATAATCTAGGAGGGTTGCATGTTTTATATGGAATAAATTAGTGTTGTATTTCTTTCAAGTTGTAATGTTGAACTTTTGTTTGTATCATGTTTCCTATAATAGTAAACTTATCGGTCTTCTAGGACATGATTCTTATTTCCAGCCAATGTTATGTAATAAAGCACTGACTCTGGGTAACTGGGGTCAAGGCTTCATTGTTTGTATCAGAGGAATTTTAGTACAATCCTTGAAAACAAGATTTATAAAAACTCTGATTGGAGAACATTTCCATAAGATAGACTTTGAGAATTAGTATTCAATAACTATTAAGAATTTTGGTACTGTAAAGATTTTTTTAGTATTCTAAGCAATAAATTACTATCTGGATACGAGAAGGTAGAGGCGGCTCTGGTATAGATGTACCTAGGGGTAAAACATGAAATAACGACTTTGAGCAAGACTTGAATAGGAACTGGTGCACAAAAACATGCCTTATTGTACTCTTGGTTACGACACTCCCGGGGGATATGCATAGGATAATTCTCATTTTCATTAAAATCCATTATAAAGGGTTTATTATTATATAATTTCTCAAATAAAACATTTTTTATGATTATGGATTATATCCATAAATTGTACAATTTATGTTAAGTGTTTTAAAAGTTCAATATTATGTATTGTGGTTCATAAACTAATCTATTGCATTACAATATTTAAAAATGGATCCTTGTGGAAGGAATGGAAACTGTATCAACGGATTTAATCCATGTAGGGATTTCCCTACTACTCAAGATAATTAGAGTGGAGCTGGTGATGCAACTGGTTCTGATCAACTTATCACCATACTTAGACAACTCGCACAGGTTATGAATAATAACCTTACACAAATGGAGCACCCTGTACCACAATGTCGAGGATCAATGTTAGATCACATCATGAGGAAACAACCACCAAAATTCAATGGGTCTAAAAATCCATTTTTAGCAGAACAATGTATAATTTCCTTATGGAAAATATTTCATGCTTTGGGGAGCTGCGAAACGGAAAAATGAGGATCACCTCATCGGAAGTTTATCACCTCATCGGAATGGAAGATCAATGGTGGTCATTAATTCCAAACACAAAGGAGGATTAAGAAGTATCATGTATGGAATTGATGGAGTTTAAAGAGATTTTCGTAGAAAAATACATTCCTTGTGAATGTCGAGCAGATATGGGATGTAAATTTCTGAGTCTAAGACAAAAGGAGGATGACTATGTCACAAAGTATGAAGCTAACATTACATGGATAGCAATGCATGCCACTGATTATATATGTAACCCAAGAAGTATGTTTAATCGCTTATTTGATGGGTTATATCCATTTCTATGTTGAGCATTAGTGTCAAAATCCTTCCCATCATATTAAGATATTATCTCATGTGCTATCAAGAAAGTAAAGGAAATCCCTAAGTCTTATGACTTTAAAGCAAAGAAAGAGAAGAAGAGATCTCATGAACACTTTCGGAATGGAAATAAGGAAACATGGAAGAAGAGAGCAGTTGAATTTCCACCCTATGATAATTGTGTAAGGAAGTACCTTGGTGCTTGTCTAAATGAAAAAAGAGTATTCTACAAATGTGGAAAAAAAGGATATATTGTAAGTGATTGTAAAGGGAAATAGAGAATTTACCAATGTTCAATGATAAAATTGTATGGAGATGGTTCATTATGAAAATGAATATCATAAGCATTAGGGAAACATACCTCAGAAAAGGCCAAGGGATCAAGGTCAATCTTATGAAATCACTACTTCTGAGGATGAAGCACTGAAATATTTGGTGGCAGGTAATTTAATAGTTTCCTCAAGTTTAGCTAATGTTTTATTTGATTCTGGATCATCGTATTGTTCCATATCTTCCCAGTTTTTTTAAAAAAATTAGATATTTCCAATTTGATTTAACAAGGTCGTTGAAATTGAAAACTTATAAGGGAAGTATTATTACAACAATGTTTTGTGAATCAGTCTCCATTAAGGCATATAAACGATATTTATCTGCTGATATAATCATCATACCCATGATTGATTATGATATAATCCTCGGTATGGATTGGATTTTGGACCATGATGAGAAATTTTTTTATATGAAGTAGGAGATTACAATTCGCGATGATGATAAGGAGTACCTTATCTTTAGAGAAGAAATGTAACCATCAAATTCATATCTAGATCCACCCCCAGTAGCTCTACTAAATTCAATTATTAGGGAGTATGCAAATCAAATAATTATGGGTGTTGAAAGGAATGATAAAATAGAAGACATACTTATTGTGAAAGAATATGTT
Source organism: Viscum album (assembly GCA_963277665.1). Taxonomy (NCBI): domain Eukaryota; kingdom Viridiplantae; phylum Streptophyta; class Magnoliopsida; order Santalales; family Viscaceae; genus Viscum; species Viscum album. Next base: position 1,015,408,539 of record OY728140.1, on the reverse strand, counting down.
GATGTGTTTCCAGAGGATTTACCTGGACATCCTCCAGAATGAGAAATTTAGTTTTCCATTGATTTAATTCCTGGTTCAAGGATCATATCAAATAACCCTTATAGAATGACCACTGTGGAATTAGTGTAACTAAATAAACTACTATAGGAATTTTTTAACAAGAGATTTGTTCTCTGTAGTGTTTCTCCATGGGGATCCCACACCCTTTTTTTATGAAGAAATATAGTTCTCTGAGGTTGTGCATTGACTATAGGGAAACCAATGATATAATAGTAATGAACATGTATCCTCTACCTCTCATCGATGATTTATTTGACCAAATTCAGGGAGCTCAATAGTTTTCAAATATTGTCCTTCGATTTGGATATTATCAGTTGTGGGTAAAGAAGGAAGACATTCCAAAAACAGCATTTTAAACCATGTACGAGCATTACGAGTTTATAGTAATGCCTTTTGGATTGACTAATGCACCCTCTGTGTTCATGGAACTAATGAATAGAGTTTTCAAGGAATAACTTTAGGACTTTGTAGTGGTATTTGTTAAGGATATCTTAGTATACTCCAAAATCAAGGATGATCATGAAAATCACTTGCGCATTATTCTAATGACTCTAAGAAGATGTGAATTATATGGTAAGTTTAGAAAAGTGTGAATTATGGCTACATGAGATTTATTTTCATGGACATATTGTCTCTATGGATGGAATCTCTATTGATCCTTTAAAGACCAAAGAAATCCATGAATGGATAGCATCGATGAGTATAACTGAGGTATGCAGTTTTGTTGGTTTATCAGGTTATTATCGACATTTCGTCCAGAATATTTCCCTGTCGGCTAACTCATTAAACAAGTTTACATATAAAGGGGTTAAATTTGATTGGACCAAATATTGTGAAGAATGTTTTGAATAACTGAAGATAAGATTAGTTAAGGCTCCTATATTGACTCTACCATCAGGGAATGACGAGTTTGATATTTATATTGATGCTTTAATGAAAGAACTTGGTACTGTCCGGATTTAGAATGATAGAGTTAATGACTATGCATCACGAAAGCTTAAAATTCATGAGAAAAATTATCCTACTCATGGTCATGAGTTAGCACCTATAATCATCACTCTGATGATATGGAGACACTATCTCTGTGGTAAAAAATGTTATATTTATTCTAATCACAATAGTTTGATGTATATTTTCTCACAAAAAAAACTAAATAAGAGGCCAAGGAGATGTCTGGAACTACTCAAGGATTATTATTGCACAATACACTACCACTTGGGGATAGAAAATAAGGAGGCATATGTGTTGAGCAGAAAGTATCATTGAGTTTTGAAAAATATGAGAGTTAAAATTGATCATATTTTCATGGATCCAGTAAAGATGGATATGAGAATAACAATGGAAGGTGAAACATAAATACTTTTTCAAATGGATTCCAAACCATATTTACTAGAATGGATAAATTGTTCTCAGACTGATGATGAGTAGTTTCAGAAGATGATTAAACCTATAAATGATAGGTGATTTAGTGACATTATATATGATGATGGAATTTTGAAATTTGGGAAGAGAAATTGTGTTCCGGATTTACCTTATCTAAAAAGGGAATTTATGGATGACTCTCATATCCCTAATTTCTGTATACACCCTGGGAGCACAATGATGTATAGAGATTTGTAGAATCATTTTGGGAGCGACAACATGAAAAGAGAGAAAACTGATTTTGTGTCAAGATGTATGGTTTTCCAATAAGTGAAAGCTATAAGACAACATCCTAGAGGATTCATGCAAACTCTTCCCATACTTGAGTGCAAATGTGATGATATTATGATAGAAATTGTCATGGGGATACCAAAGAATCCTAGAAAGAATGATATAATATGTGTCATTGTTGATCACCTTACCAATTTAGCACATTTTTTTCTATAAGAGAAGATTTACCACATGAAGGTTTAGCAGGAATGTATATTAATGAAGTTATATGACTTCATGGAGTAACCCTATCGATTGTTTCTAATAGCGATCCCCATTTTACATCAAGATTATTGAAAAGCCTTCAGAAATCCCATGATACTAAACATCATTTGAGCACTGCCTACCACCCTCAAACTAATGAACAATCATAACGGACTATTCAAACCATAGAAGACATTTTTATATCTTTTTCACTTTACTTTTAAGGTTTTTGGGATCAATAGTTACCTTTGGTATAATTTTCCTATAACAATAGCTTTCATTCAAGTATTTAGATGGTACCATATAAAGAATTATATGGGAAGAGATTTCGCACACCTACTTTTTGGGATGGTGTTTGTGAAAGAAAACTTGAAGGCCCAGTACTTGTTGAGGAATCAATGGAAAAAGTGATGATTATCCAAACCCACATGAAAGCTTCTCAAAGTAGGCAGAAGAAATATGACAGTAACCGAAGGGAGGATATGAAATTTCGTGGATGAGATCATGTTTTCTTGCATGTATCTCCATGGAAGGGAGTTATACGATTTGGTAAGAAGGATAAATTAAGACCCAGGTACATCAGATCTTTCTAAATTGTATAATGAATTAGGGTTGTAGCTTATCGTTTCAAAATGCCACCAAGTCTCTCCAATGATCACGATGTGTTCCATGTATCACTATTGAGAAAATAAATTCCTAACCCAATGCATGTACTCACCTATGAGGAAAATGAACTGGAACCTGATCTGTCTCATTGTGATGAGCGTGTCAAAATTCTTCATACTAGAGAACAAGTGTTGAGAAACTGGATGACTCATCTGGAAAAATTTCTATGGAGAAACCATAAGATGGAAGAGGCAATGTGGGAACTAAGGGTACTTAGGATGAAAAACCACCCGAATAATTTTCTGCGATAGTATTATAGATATTTCATGGATTTAATAATTTTAACCAGAGAAGAATGTAACACCCAAACCTTCAATGGAATGTTTTCCTTTGAATAATGCAATAGGTTGCATTTTACGCATCTTTGAGATTCAAACACATTGTGACCAATTAAACTAGAAGTTATGAATAGTAAAGGCCACTTTCTGAGGATTCATTAATTTTATTTTTCAAAACGGACTTCATTTTTGAATTCTGAATGTCGAAATTAGATTAGGGTGAATCATTTGTATATTTTTGAATACATTGACTATTTGATGAATAGTGAAAAAACTGCGTTATTGGATTAAACTGACTTTTTATTTAGATAATTATTTATTTTATATAAATTTGTTTTAGGTCAAAATAGATACATAATACCTATATAAGATCAATTTAATTCATTGTAGTCATTTTATAATTTGTTTATATGTTTAAAAATTTTATTGAACTTTTTACAGTCTTTTACACACCTCCTAGGAGCATTTGCGAATTTTCATAAAACATAATTCTACCGCTAATGTTAGTTGAATGTAAAAAATACAAGAGACATGGTTAATATGAGAATATAAAATGTGGTTAAATAAGATAAAAATAATTTTTGGCGAATAGAAACTTTTAACTTTTGTTTACCATAGTTAAAAGTTATTAGGGTAATTAAATGTCAAAATGATATCATAGTTACCATAACAAATGTCCTAATTCTATTAGATTAGTTTAATTTTAAAAAACAACCATTGGAATAAAATATGATCCAATTTGTTCCACATGGATATGATTAGGACATTTATTATTATTTTATTTAAAGAAGAGTTAAAAGAGATAAATTCAATGTTTAATATCTAAACCAATTTTAATATAGAGTTACAGAAAATATAAATTTGGCTATAAAAATTTATTAGAAAGATAAAACTATTTCCTATATAATGATATTTTATTTATGATTTTTGGACATTATATAATATAACTTGTTTATTACACAACGATGATGCAATAATTACCTTTTTAATGAAATATTAAAATAAATGATATTATAAATTTACAAATAATTTTACATTGATACTTCTAATGAATTAAAATAATTTTATAGGTTAATATTACATGTTATGGTTGGTTAAAAAAAATTATTCAAAGAGATATTGTTTTTATGGCTTTCAAAAAAATAAAATACTAAATAGTATCAAATTTGACATAATTGAGTTTTAAAACAAATACTATATTATTAATTAATATAATATTAAAAAAAATATAAATTTCTCTGAAGGACTTAGATAAGGTTTTATATAATAATTTTGAAACACATGGGTTTCGTTTGGCTTGTCATTGTAAGGTTATTAACCATATAATATAAAAATACAAAGAGACATGGTAAAGGTCAAACTATTTGACTAAGAGTTAAATCTAAAAGATAAGGGTAATATGATGACCTAATCATATCTAAAACATATTGGTTGATAGTTTTTCGACCCATCTAAACCTTAGTCTTAAAAAAATTAATTTCAGATCCATTAGAAACCGAAAATGACTTTATTTTAAAATAATATTTCATGCTTTTTCAAAAGTGACCCTAGCCTCTCTTATAAAAGGGAACTTTCCCTTCTAATAATTTCACACCTCCAAAGCCATTTGGATCAGCCAAACCTAGTCCAAATGTCCTCCCAACAATCCTCCCTTCATCCAATAGTCCTTACATTGATCTGAAATCCATCCTCCAGAGCCCTATTGTTCAAATCAAAAGGAAAACCCTGAAGAAGTAAATATTTCCTCACCTCTTTCAAGTTCTTTTCTTCTTCCACATACTCTTTCTTTGTAGTTTCCATTATAAAATAATAACTCCAATATATTTTATATACTATGATGGTATTATAAAAATGTTATAACCATTTTATTTATTCTATCCATCATATGAATGAAAAAGTCACCATACGTGTGTACATATGGTTTACCGTTTCCACCTCCTGGTGTAGAATGTTATTAAAACACATCATTATTTGGATGGTAATAGAAATAAGTATAAATGATGTAAATAATAAATATAACATGCCAATGATTCTTTATTTATGATATACCATCCAATTAAACATGATTTTACCATCAATATAATGATATTGTCACTCGTGTGTACGTACAGATTATCGTCTCCACGAACGTAATGAGATTCATTTTCCAATGTGATTTATTCAAGAATAATATTCATTTTTCGATTAAAAATAATTTTTTTAACATAATATCATTATGTATATGTATCAAATACAACCTATCCATAACATACATGGCTTACATAACCAAACCTATAATGGAAAACGAATCAGTTAACACCCGAAATGATGATACTACTGAAATATTATTAAAAAAAGATATTTTAGGATCTTATATGATATAATATTTATGTATATGGTTATTGTATAGTTTAATAACAATGATTTAACTATAATACAGGAGGTTAACATACCATCAGCTAAGGAAAAGTACAAGGTAAGGGTTAATTTCACAATCTCTTTATTAACTGAGGTAGTTTTTACGTAAGTATCTATGAGGACCTATTTAACATCCACTCCATGATTTAATTAAAATAAATTTCAAAACATTTTTACTATTTACTAGACCACGGGTTAAAGTCATTTATAACATTATTTGACCGTATATTTTTTCAAAGGAATCTTTTTGTTATTTTCCAAATATGGTACAATATACCCTTTTCAACGAAATTATGGTAAGAATGTTTTTTTAACTTATACGACATGTTTGGTTATTTTCTACCATTATAACATCTTAGAAGTTTCCCTTATAAACATATAATAATATTTTCAAAATAAATGTTTCCATTTATAATTTTGTGACTCTTAAATGGTTTCTAAATAGATAGAGGTATTTCTTTCAAACAATTTTCATTTCATCTATGTCAACATAAGTTGATAGATTATAAACATGTTTGAAGATGATTTATTATGATACAAATATTCCATATAGTATTGATGGTTTTCTGATATGTTTTACTATGGATGTGTTATTTTTTTATACCATTCATGGTTATGGTTAAAGTATTAACACTTTGTATGTTAGATTTAATACAAATTTTTAGGTCATGTTTCAACCTTTTCATATTATAAATGTATTGGACATAGTATGTGACGGGTGGAGACCACTATAGATCCTCTGTGCATCGGTAGGTCTCATGATTCAATTATATGTGGAATTGGCCAAGGCCTTTCCCAATTGGATATATGATTTAGTCTGAGGCCTTATTCATTTTTAAACATCTTGGCTAAGGCCTTGACAAAATGTTTCAGAATGTCTTGAATTATACATTTCCTCATTATGAAAATAATAATGATTGTTCATGTCATTATTTGACTAGTAGAATATATATGACTATGTTTTATTATGGAATTGTTAATAAACTCATATTCATTCCATAAAGTTTTAATGTTTATTATTTATAAAAGCATATGTTCTGAATTATTCATCATGACTAATGTTTATGTTATCTTTTGTTGTATTGATAACCCTAACAGATGGTTTGAGGTCACCCCTTTCTTATGTTTTGTTTTCCTAGGATATGAAGAAGTTTGTTAGGAGTGACTTGTAGGCATAATCTAGGAGGCCTGGATGTTTCTAATGGAATAAATTACTGTTTTATTTCTTTTCAACTTGTAATGTTGAAATTATGTATGAATCTTATTTCAAATAATACTAAAATGATCGGTCTTTCGGGATAGGATTCCTTGTATCATGCCTTTATTATGTAATAAAGCATTGATACTAGGTAACTGGGGTCGGGGCATTATATTCATTCTCTAGATAGTTTATAAAAAATTTCACAAAATATAGTATTGAAATTTACTTTCTTGGTTCAATTTCATAGTCGTTAACATTACCTTGATTTATCTAATTTCTTATAGACATTTTCCTCTTCATAACAATTCATATTATTTATCAAAGAAATTTTTATTCATTATACCATATATAATTTCAACATATAGTTTCAAAAATAAATAATTATTCTATTATCTATTAAAATACATACAACTATATATTCATTACTCAATAATTAAATTTGATTTCAAAGTACATTGTTTATGAATTAAATATACTATTTGATAACGAAGGAAGTTTTTGTATATACATATATGGGTGGGGCTCAGTTATTGAAGACTACCTAATGAATTGTTATCCACTTGAGATGATTCAGTTGCATATCTATAGATAATTGGGTTTCTACCAATCAGTTTTAATTTTTCTAGAGGATATATTTTTATAGTACATGGTTTCATGACTTCTAAGATTATGAAATACAATAATAAATTATTTTAATCATTAATAATTTAGTTATATAATTATCCATATGATATTAACTAGACTATTATCTCTTTATGCATTTCATTTCTAATTTATTTATTTAATATAATTTATTATTAGTTATATACCATTCCATAGAGATTATGCCTTATAATATTATCCATGAGATTTTTAGAATGATATTATCTTGGGATTAATATAATTTTTATATTATTAATTCAATGTGAATTCATTTTAATAATTCAAATTTATATATATATATTATGATAGTTATTTTTCTTAATAGGAATGTGTGTTATATTATTTTCCTTTACATGTTGATTGTGTTTATTTATTGATGATTTCTTCTACTATAATAAACCCTAATTTAGTATTTGAGAACACCATTATTTCATTTCTGTTCTTATGAATTAATGAAATGTACTATGATTTATAAGAATGTAAATTATTGTGGGGATAATTTTATTCTCAAAAAATTGTGAAATAATTTGTGTTATGAAATTTTATATGGAAATCATAAATATATATAGTTTAATATGTAAACAAAATTATTCAGTCCTCAAGTATGTGATTCCTTGAATATTAAGATGTTGAAATTATGTAGGAAATTGATCAATATTACTGGGGTAAGTATATCTACACACCTATCCCATAATAATAATACATTCATATATATTTAATAATATAATTAAAACTTATATCATTTCATAAGAAACGATTCAATTGAAATTAAAATGGATTTTATCAATATTTCTTCTCACTAATGATAAACCATCATGAGAATGAATAAATAATGTTTTATGATTAATATCCCATATGAATCTTTTGTAACATCAAAGGTTTTTATATTAGATTAAAAATAAATTTAAAAGATCACTACCACATTTCATGAGAAAATATAATTTTAATTTTGAGATCAATAATTTAAAATAAAAAATTTATAAAATATTATGGAAAACATTTTATTTTCTAAAAACTAGAATAAATATATTTAATTCTAAAAATAAAATCTTTTTTATGATATAGGAAATATTAATTCATTAATTGTACATTAAAACAATTTATTTCTTCACACTATTTGTAGAAATTTGATTTTTGGTAAAATAAAAAAAATACTTTAAAAAATAAATAAAGTGAAATAGGGGTAAAATATACTTTGAATATTCATATTAGATGTGAAACTCATTCCTAAAATCATTTTAATGAAAATATGGACATGAAACCAATAAAGTACTGAATGAATAGATAAATAAATTCTTTATTCCTTAATTTTTTTAATTTTCTTATGATCATAAAGATAAAAAATAATGGAAAACCTATAATGTGATGAGATTAAAATAATATAATAAATGTAATTATATTTATGATAAATAGATTATATAATTTTCCTCTAAAATTTAATAAAAAATACTCATAATTAAAATGAGATTGGGAAATAAAAACATTAACTCAAGTAATAACATATTCATAAGTGAACTAAAATCATATATAAAGAATTTTAATTTATTATAAACCTATATTAAGACCATATATATATTTTTAATGTCATATATGATAAAATTTTAAAATTTTAACTCCAATTTAATAATATTCCCTTATTAAAATCAGTGTTCCCAAGTATTAAATATTTTATTTCTCATGAAAATTCAGGTAATGAAATTCTAAAACATTTAATTTTATCATGGATTCATCATATATAGAATACTAATAGACATATAAATAACATATATATTCATTATATAGATATTTATAACAAATCACAAAATCTATAGGTAGAAAAAATATTTATATTGTTCATAGAGACAATAGTTCGTACAGATGCATGAATGTTGTTTTCATTTTCTATCGAAAATAAAGAAGGAAAGTAAATAATATTTTTGAATTAAAAAATAATAATTATAAAATTAAAATTTTATATCTATATTAAGTCTAGAATTATTAAACACCACTAAATATGGTCATGAAAATTTGTTCATATCCATACATGGAGTTGGTATTCCAAACGTACGCATGAGTTATACATCTATTTCCAATTTGATAGAATGAAGATAGAAAATTGTTCTAACATCACATTAATAATTTATTATATTGTTTAGGATAATATTTTATGATTTTATTATTCTTTCAATTGGTTTAAATAATTTTTCATAATTAATACAATTTAATGTAGTATGTTAAGAGTTATACCTCTTCATTGAGATACCTCATTTAGCATAATCTCAAGAACATTGAAGGATATTATTATGATAAAAAATTGACCTCAATGATGTCAGAATGGATGTATGAAATGTTTTGTATGTTATTTTATTTTCTAATGAGGTCTTTAATTATGTAGATGAAAAAATATTTTTGTCTTTTTATAAGTGAGGGAGATGAAGCACAAGCTATGATTAAAAATATTAAAATATATTAATGTATTATTGAGTCCAAATGTAAACAAGTGGCTCATATTTTATGTGGATGTTATAATGTGTCAAAATATTACAACAATATAGGATTTATAAATTTTAATATGATATAATAACACTTATATCATAGTTTAACCTCTGGTAAACTCAATTTATCCTTGATTGAGTTTACTAAATTTTACTCTTTTTACTATTCATTACTCAATAAAATGGATGTGTACTATTTAATAAATTTTGTAATGTTATAAAAAATATTGAATAAATTATATCAAATTTAATTATATATTTTTTTGAAATAAATTATAATATAATCTTACAAGACATGATGATAAATGATTTCATAGAAACAGAAATACATTTTTGAAAATGATAATATTTTTTAAAAAAATTTAAAAATGATGTGGATTATAATGTCATGAATTGAATTATGATACAGAAATATGAACTTGTGAAAATATTAAACATATTCATAAAATTGGGATATTGTAAAAACATGAATGGAAATGGCGATTTTCTATAAAATTATTATTTTTCACTATTTACTGAAAAAATATATATTTTCATAAAAACAGAAAAATCACCCTAAGAATGTTTTAATATTAAGATTTTAAAAATGAAATATTTTTCATCAAATAGAACATTTAACAGTTGATAAAATTCATTATAATATATACTCATATTTTTATAATAAACCTATTTTCCATGAAAAAAATATTCTTGATACATAAATGGAATTTAATAAAAATTGGGTAGTTCTCTATTATGAATTAATCAATAAAATTGAACGATATAAAAAATTTGAATATATATTTCATAATTTGATTATTCTAATCCATTCTTTTGATTTATTATGTAGTTTATATTATTTATATTAAAAAATCATAATATAAAAATATATGGCTATTTGTATGAACTCAATATTCCTTATAAAAAAATCATTCCAATTACTTATGTTTTAATTTAAAATGAAATGTAAATAAAATATTATATGGTGTCAAATTATACCCCCTTTATATGGTTTTGTCCATCAAAGTTCTATCACTGTAATACAAAAAATGTTGATATGTCAACTTCATCATATCCTCTAGTTCCCATATTGCTCATTCAAATTTTGTATTCCCCCAAAGAACATTTAAATGTGAGTATTATTGTTACATAAAACATAATCTCTATGATATATGGTTTTTTGGTCATTATTCATATTAATTATCATTCTCAAATGGAAAAAATTAGGGTTTCAGAATATTTGATTTATCAGTTATATATAGAAATATAATAGACACATGGAAAACATTGTGGACTTCATAGAGAAATTATATAATTTCCATGTGATATGGTAATGTACCTACTCAATCAAAAATATTGAAGGGAAAACATACCTAGGACCGAAAATTAACTTCCATCATAATCTCATAATATTTGTCTCCAACATCATGATTTCCCATACAATTGGAAACAAAAATCTTCAGTCAACTCTGAGTTTCCTGGACTTGATGTTATTTTGGTTTAGACTTCCCTTCAATTTCTATCCGATTATAAGATCCATATATCTTTCTTTCTATATCATCATTTCAACTTGTTTTAGATCTTCACTTTAATCTATATTAGAATACATAAGGATCCATCTGAATTCTTATGTGAATGAAACTATTATAAGAGAATATAAATTGAGTAAGGTGGTGACACCGACTAGATTTTTAATATATAAAACATTATCATTGAATACCAAAAAGGTATTAAATGGTTCTCATAGAATATACATCTATTTGAGTATATCAGTGAGTAGTGATACATAATTTTGTATCTACAATTTTCTAAAGACTTTTACAGGACATTGATAACCTTATATCCCAATTGGATAAAATCGAATGATGTACCCCATGAAAACTTACCACATTATTAATATATCTCATGGAATATTTATCATTATTAAAATAATTGTTTACAGAAATAAAATATGATGAATTCATAATTTCGTTGACTATAATGCAAAATATATACACATTATATATTTTTGGGTGTGATGACATAATCCATGAGGATTTATTACTATTTTCATTTTGATATAGTTAATGGTTCTACCATACTATTATAATTATATATCATATCCTTAACTTAATTACATATCAAGATTTATGATACATACTCTAAAAAATCCCTTTTCAGGTTAACTCATTATAAATAAAATTTTAGATCAAAATAGATATTTATAATTATTTTATGAATAAATAATGATGATATATGGACTTATTAAAATATATATTTCATCAATTATGGTATTTATGGGGCACATACTCAGTTCTTGAACCATATAATTCAATTAAAATCAACATTTACCTCAAGAAAATAATATACAATCTTTTCAATCTCAACATCTTCCATTTACACCACTTTAATATTAACATGGATATGTGGTTTAACTCTTATTTGTGAAATATAAGATTTATCCCCTTACATAAAATCACAATTCTAATACTTTTATAAATCCGTATTTAATTTATCTTCTATAATCATCATCATTGATTAGGTATCATGATCCTGTTAACTCAGATAATCAACATCCAAGTTCTATATCCTACTGTGGTAATGTACTGAGTAATAATAATCATTAATCAACTCATACCTTCTTATATAGTACATATTAAACTCTTTCCTAGTTAATATATAATTCATTCACTTATGATTAGTATATATATAAAAACCATCCACCATATAGATAATACATTCATATATGTATTGAAAAAATTATGGTAACTAAATCTAAATCATTATTCTAATAATGTTTATCAGGAATCCACAATTTTCAAGAGGAAGAAGATTTAATGGTCTTTTTCTATACAATAACACATCCCATACTCTTATTTGATGCCTTATTTTAAATAACAAGCCCATATATACTTCAGGGTAGCGTGAAGATATTGGAACTGAACAACCTTCTCCTCTACTCCTTGAATTTTATCTCTATTCATCTATCCAATGGAACTTAATTACTTTCTTTGTTAACTAGGTGATTATATTAAGTATGTAAGATAAATTCCATAAAATATTTCATTAATATATATTCAATCCAATGAAACTATTATTCATAATCATAATGGTTGTTCTAGGCCATCATTTAATAAAATTTTTCTCCGAAGGATCCAGTGACATACCCTTGATAGAGACTATATGACTCATAAAATAATACATTATATTTTCAAAATTCAAAATTTTTATATATATCATTAAACTAATCATTCTGTATGGGCTTTATTACAATACTCATGTGATATTCATGATCTTTATTACTTTATAAAAATTTAATATTACTATAAATAAATACTACCAAAATTTATTCATTATAATCTCTAAAAACTCATTCATTAAATCCATATAAATAGAGAGATAATTTTTAAACCAAATAGAGTCAAATTAAATTTATAGCTACCATAAGTAATACTGAGTGTTTTCTATGAAATTATTTACATTTAAAATTCAATTAATACTATCTAGACAGAATTTCAATCTTGAAAAAATATTGATCTTCATAAAATTAATAAAAAACCACTAATACAAAAAATATTATATTTTTTATTTACCATGATCTTTTAATTTTCTCAATAACCAATGCATTGTTTCATTTGTTATTTTCCTTCTTAAAAACAATCGGTTCACCCCAAGGTGAAAAAATTGGTTTAATGAACCCCTTATCTATAGTATCATGTTGTTTCATATTAAATTTTTTTGAAATAAATTGGGTTTATTCTATATGGATTAATTGAAATGGTTTTATCACCTCATACGAGTCCAACTAAAAACCAATCTATAGGATTTGAATGAATAATTTGAATCTATTCTAAAAATACATCAACAATATCTCATCAATTCAAAATATATTTTTATTTATTTTCACACAAACCATATGAGTTCAAATACCCCTTTGAATATGAATCAGGAACAATAAAATATATACAATTCACATTTAATTTTCATATTTTCATCCCACTGATAAAAATCACTATTTTCAATGGACTATCCAATATGATTTCCCTATCCTAGACAATAATATTGAATTTTTATAAATAATTCCTGTCCATTCTAAGAATGACATCATATTCGACTCGAGGGAGGATAATAATATTTTTTAGAATGAAATTTCCACAATCATAAATTAGTAAAGAACCAAATACCTGAAATGTGATCACTATACTATTAGATGTTTTCATTGATCATTCTATATCTAAATATTGGGTTTGTGATGCCATTTCATTTGAAAAATATTTTGATTTAAAATAGTTGGGAGATCTATAATAAAATAAGATATTAGTATTTGTATAGTTTTGGAAGGTTATCTTTTTACCATATTGTTATTGTATCCCACATTTGTCATACTGATTCTGTGAAATTTTTATTTGTGTGTAGGATTTAAATATTTCGGACATAATTAACCATTCTATTTAATCAAGGGTTAGTATAGTAACCATTATCCTTGAATTATAAACATTGGTGTTTTGGTGTTGCATTATTTGAATCATTCTCACTAATAAAATCATTTGTTATCTTCTTCTGATAACATTCGTATTTGATTATTCAACGGACATACCATCTACAGTAAAGTTTTTGAATAGTCATGAGAGTAATTTTCCTCTATTTTCCATTAAACACTTCTTATATAATAGAAGGATCATATTATTCCCTATACTATTTTTATTATTATAATTTACTTATAATGAAATTAATATTTTCTTATCAAAACAATGTTATTGATTAGTGACTCCAATATATGTCTATACCTTGATAGAACACTGAATGACTTCTTCATAGATATGAAATTATCTTATTTTCAATTTCTTTTTAGAGACATTTTTTTATAAATGGATGAATTATTGAATATTAATTTCAGTAGGGATGATATTACTATAAGATTACCTCACGGTTCATATCAAATATTCCCCATATGTACTAGTGGTTTCCTCATCCATTTATTTTTGTCAAGGAATTATTTCTACATTTTTAGATGAGAATTATGAAGAATATACTTATAAAAAAACATTTAAACACAAATTAATACATATATTAGTTTTTTTATGTTTTCTCATATTCATGATCAGATTCCACTCTTGATATTTTAAAAAGTCCAATTGATAAACACCAAAAATAACTTTTTCTCTCTGAGCACTGGAGAACAAAAAAACAAGCCTTTAAATGGAACTAATACATTTCAAATAAATTAGTGGATCCACATAACCACTAAAATATAGTCTATTTTTCTCAATGAAGGAATCAATTTAATGACATTCACTGAATTAATCGTTTAGAACCTCATCATGATTTATATCTTGAGAATTATTATGATAATAAAAATGGTATTTTACATTACATCTCCCAAAACATTTTCATTCTTCAGTGTAAAAATATTTTTATTTCCCAAAAAATTGAGCATTGACAAAGCTCAATCGGGATTTTTGAATTTAATGAAACCAAAAAAAATATTACAAGAAACTATAATAATAGTGGTAAATCCTTTATTTATGAATGTAGTTCATGATATGTCTAAATCATGACACATTAATTTCAAAATATGACCCCTTAGGTTAAACCTATGTCATCCAAGGTCATAATCTTTTAAAATACTTCATAATGGTTTATAATGAAAATGATAATTAACCCTCATCTCCCCGTAGAGAGTTAATTTAGCTTTTCAGTTTTATTCGCACTCATTGTACACTTGAGATGATTGATTTAGCACCTAATCTTCCTCATTCGGCATCACTACACCTAGATGCATATTTTTTATAGTTGGATCCCCTTTCGTGTTTCTATACAGCAATATATTTTCCATAAAAATGATCACCTTTCATTATGATAACATAGTTTGTTTTATTATAAATATATTTATTCTATCAATTATCACTAAATCTTCAGTGTAACAATTTCTGGAAATAATAATAACATCCTATGATACCAATTTTGGGGACATAAAAATTTCTTATACCAATTTCACTTCTTATTAGATGAATGTCAATTATATATGATTATGATACTTTCCAATGCACTAAATTTTTAGTTTCTTATAAAACATGGGAACATAAATAAATTGTTCATAAAAAGTGTATCATATCCCACTATCTTATTAATAATTAGTACCCTTCCAAGAAATATAATACATAGATCCATTCTTTATATCCTGCAGAGAAGAAAAAATTAAAGGGGTGACCTCAGTTTCTCTATAAAGTTAGTCATGGAAGATTTTGATGATCAATTAATAATAATATTAGTGTATGGGTACACAATCATGACATTGAAATGTTAAAGATATACCAAAAAATTAATATATAATAATTAAATGGGGTGATAAAATTTTTCACCATTTATATGTCATGAATCCTTCTTGATTCAAATGAATTTATCCATGACAGCATAACATTGTTATAACATCATGTCATAAAATAGAGTCTAAATGTGTGGAATAATGATAATAATATTATTATTCAGAAAAATATATCGATTAACATATTTATCTAGGGTTAAAAACCCATTTACATTCATTGGATTTGGGATAACCACATGTGTATCATCATTTGGGTGTGGGATAACCTCCGAGGTACCCTCATTTAAGATTTGTATTACCTCCCACGTACCCTATTTTCGGCTTACGATAACCTATTGTTTACAATTTGAGATTAACAAAATAATCATTATCAAATAAATTGTAAGACTATAACGAACAAACAGTATATAATGATAACAAATTCGTATGCAAGCCACGTGATCATGAAAACATTTATCATTCACCAATACTTAGCAGGTGGAGAAGAATAATAATTTCATAAATATTTTCTCATCATAATCATAAAACATAAAATTAAATAATAAAGATGGTATCATAGGTTCATATCCTTAGTAAATCATAAGTAATATTAGTGGATTTAATTATAGAAAAAATAACATTAAATGGTTATTGAACTATTTATTTAGAGTATACCCTTTTCAGTTAAAAATAACTTATTTCAAATAAAAAAATTACAAAATAAGAAGAAATAATTAATTTCAATATTATCAAGAAAACATATAATGTAATATTAATATAAAATAATCCAGGATGATGGGAAATTTTATTCAATCACTGTACGTTAAAACTGTTAATTTATTCACACATTCAAAAAAAAGTACATCCCTCATAAAATGAAAAAATATTCATTAAAATCATTTTTTAGAAACTAAACTTTTGTTAAAAAAATTAATTAATAATTTTTGTTTAGTATAATAATTATTTTAAACATTTTAAATTTAATTTTATTTCATAAGAGAAAATATTCTCATACAAATAGATATATAAGTCCTTTTTTCATTAAAAACATTCTTTCAATCTGTTTTGTATGTAAAAACTCAAAAATTAATATAATACATTTGATATATAAAAATAACCATAGGTAATAAATATTCCTACTAGATATGGTAGATATATCATATAATATCATCATTAGAAATTGATGTATAAAAAACATGATATAAATAATAAAGAAACAAAAAACAATTTACTCTTGTCTAGAATGATTCATAACATATCTAACCTATAGTATAAAAACTTTTAATATATTTTATTTAAATATAATAACCATTTTCAGAATTATAATAACATATATTATAAAATTATAATATTTTATCACCAATTTATTAAAAATTCATTATTTAAATATTCTTTTTCATGTGTTTATTATTTTATTCCTCATAGTTGTTTTTGTTTAGCAGTTCTTTTAATTATACCATGATAATTGTCCCATATTCTATATAATTTTAACAATGATATAAATATTTTATTTATTCATTATATAATGTTTTCTATCCTTCCAAAAGTTTTATTGATAGAAAACACAATTATAACATCCATGGAGATGGTAGTCTACATGTGCACAACAATGATATTTTCATCTATTAATAAAAATGAGGAAAGTAAGTTAAATAATATTTTATAATTATAGAATCAATGTTTTACTATTCATATAATATATATTTATTAAATTAACCATTATAAATTACCATTAATGGTGGTGATGGAAAATGAATCTTATAGTTATGTTGAGGAGGTAGTCTACATATATGCTTGAGTGATATATTAATTTTCCATTCGATGGAAAAGTGGTGAGAAATGGTTGTTACATAAATATAATAACATTAAATTACATATATTATATTGTATTAATCATTTTTTGATATAAAAAATGGTTTTATATTTTTTGGTATATTAAATTAAATTAAATTTATTGGTAAGTAGTTATACCTTATTATTGTAAACCTGCCATTTTCTTACAATTTAATCCTTGAAAAGATGGTAATATAGAAATAGTGAACCAAAATGAAATGGTAATGAATGATTGGAATGGATTTGATTATTTATTTTCAAGGATAAAAGGATATTTACATATAAACAATGGAGGAGAGGGGTTTCCTTTTATAAGTATGGGATAAGATGAAGTAGGAATTATTCAAAATATTAAATACTTTTAATGTTTTAATCACTAAAATTTTGTCGAAAACAACTATTACTTGAATAATATATGTTTTGTGATGATATATGAATATAAATAATATTTTTACAAGCATAAATGGAAATAATATCACAATATCTCAAAATATCCATTGGTAAACCTATATTAACATTAATAGAACTAACAAAATATTACTATTTAAAAAACAAATTATGAAAAAACTGAAAGTGGAATCATTAAAAAAATTTAACATTCTGAATAATAATATGGAATCCATTTTATCAAAGTCTCAATAAATGGAAGATGCAAAATTTAAAATAAACCTGCAAAACACAATGAAAACAGTTTCCTATACTAAATAATTTATTAAATAAAAAAATGTTTATTTAAATTTTTTTGCATAGTTTAAATTCCAATGAAATTTTTAAAATTATTTTTTATTCAATATATTTAATGATATTTTAAAAATAATTTCAAACAATTGTGTCTTTTAAAATATTTTGAATGGAAATGCCAATTTTCAAAAATAATTGATATTTATCATTATTTGTTAAAAAATAAATATATTTGGAGAATACAATAAATTTAAACATATGATATTTTTTTATGTTTATTTAAAAAAATATATACTTTTAATAAAATTGAATTTTATAAATCGTTATAAATTTATTATAATATTTTCAAAAAAATTAATAAAACCAATATTTATGAGAAAATATTTTTGAACCATAATATAACTTTACTAAAAATGAAGAAAAAAATTATTATGAATTAGCAAAAAACATCATTGTATAATACATTTTTTGAGTTTTAATAATGTGATTAATTTTATTCATAACTCTAATTTAACATATATTCTATTATGCCACATTCAATTATCATAATTGAATAGTTTTTCCTGGTTATTTTAAATGTAGTGTTGATGTAAACCCATCCATCAGCCTCACCATATTTCATTGGAATTGAATTAGATACAAAAATTTTGGGGTGTTACAAAATATATCTATTAATATCATATATTGTGAATGTTTTGATCTAATGAGTTCAAATTATCAGTAATGACAAGATTTTTGCGAAATTTTATTACTTCCATTCATTAAAATTTAATAAATTGTGTTATGTAGTAATGTATTATATATGTAATAATTTTTTAAAGAGTAAATATTTTTTAAATATGTAAATATATGATTCAGTAATAAGTTATTTAACATGAAAATTAATTTACTTTTGTTATGTTAAACAAGATGTCATATTTTTCCTATCATGGTATATATTATTGAAGAGGTTAATTGGAGGCCTATATTATAAACATGGAAAATAGGTGAATTCATGGAGAGAGAGGGAACATATAATTGAAGAGATCATTTTTAAATATAAAATCATTTGGATTTTCTTACGAAAAAAAATAAATTGGATATAGTTTAGGATTTTACTTTATTTGTAAAGGTATGGACAAAGAGAGAGACCTATAAAAATTGGGTATCTAATTATTTATGATCATATCATAAAACATTTATTTGAGAGATAAAATTGGTTTTGATTCATATACTAGGTAGTGAGACAATCCTATATCTTTAAATCACAATAGTGATCAATTTGGGTTTATAGGTACATCAAGACATCATCATTTTGTTCAACTTGGATGTTTTGCAGTTTTGGTAAAAATGTAAAATCCATAAAATTATACACTTTACCAAAAATATTTGGATTCAGTGGATGTTGCATTCGAGTCTATTTTTTCAAGTAGATGATAACAATATCCTTTTGAGATAAATATGAACTAACTAATTACCCTATAGAATTTAATTTTTTATAAAATGTGGTTGCGACAAGTTGTATCAATTCAGTGAGGTTATTTATATAGAAAATTTTCCACATAAAAAATAGTATCATAGAGTAATGTTAATTCTAACACCCCAAGATTTCATAGAATGTTATTTCATAAAAAAAATCAATAACATGCACTACACGCAACACCGAGTTAAAGCGCACCATGACTTACCAATCAAGCCGTTCAAAAGAGGATATGAATAGTATTAACTAAATTTTAAACTTTATATAATCCTTATAATTTTAGAATCCATATTATTAGTTTCTTAGACATAATTTAAGAACAAATTCATTTTTTTCAGATAAATGAAGTATTTTTAAAAAATGCACTTTTACCAACTTTAATAGTGAACCAATTTTAAATCCAATATTTTAAACATTTATATATTCAATTTGACTAAATAATTGTATTATTTAGAATGGGGACATAAAAAATTTACAATTTAACACCCCAAGCTTCCACGGTACGCTTCTCTTTGAATAATACAGTAGCATGTGGTGTACGCAACTTCGAGTTCTAACAAACACCACGACCAATCAAAGTAGCCGTTATGAATAGTAATACATACTTTTTAAACTTTTAGAAATTTTATCTCCCAAAATGGACTTCATTTTTTGATTTGGAGTATCGAATTTAGGCTAAGGTAAAATTTTGGTACTTTTCAGATAAATTTAATATTTTGATGAATAGTGAAAATTACTAAATTTTAATTAAAAACAACTTTTTTAATCAAAATAATTATTAGTGATAAATTATGAATTTGAGTGGTTTTAAATTATATTTATAATATATTTTTACCATTTAATACAATTTTTGTCATTGTACATAATTTCACAATTAAATCGGATATAAACAAGCATCAATCTTTTGATAGTTACTATATCTTAAAAACATGCTTTTTGTTTTGACAGCAGAAATTAATTTTAAATTAATTTCATCCACTTTTGTGTTTTGAATTTGGAAAAATGGATTCCATATTTGGAATCAGGATGTCCAAAATTTTGTAAATAGATAACTTTTATTTTTAGACATTTTGAATAATTACTTCGGTAAATATTTTATTTACCATGGTTAAAGGGTAAATCTAGTAAATAAGGGTTACAAATTAATATTTTAAAAATACTAAATTACCATAAAACATGTCATAACTTTATTGGTAGATACATGTCCGACCATGGACATCTTTGGGTCTATTTTGGGACCCCATGGATCCACTTTTAGGTGATAGAGATACTTTATTTTAATTAAGATAAAATAAATACAAAAATGACATTAGCATATATATATTTTAGAAAAACAATTTTTACATAGGGTTATATATGATGTATTTTCGACTATAAATATTCATTAGAAAGATAAACATATTACCTAAATAATTATATTTTATTTATAATTTTTATACATTAAATAAGTTAATTTATTTATGACACAATGATGATAAAGTAATTACCATAATAGTTAAAAATTAAAATAATTGATATTATAAATACCCAAATAAATATAATTTGATACTTTTAATGAATTAAAATAATTTTATAGGATAATATGACATATTATGATTTATTTAATTATCTTTTTTTGAAGTAATCATTATGTTATAATTTTTACAATAGTCAATTATTGAATAGTGTCAAAATTGCCATAAAAGTGTTTTTAAAACAAATATTTTATTATTAATTGATATTAAATTCCTAAAAATAAAAGGTTTGGAAAAGAGACATATATCATGATATATGTATCATTAATGGACCACTTGGGGGGGTCTCTTTGATGTATATTGTATGTTTATTGACTATATAATATAAAAATAAAAAGTTACTTGGTAAGTGTCAAACTAATTAACTAAGTGTTGAAACTAAAAGATAAGGTTAATATAATGACCCAAACCTGTCTAAATTCTATTGGTTGAGTAGTTTTCGACCCATAACCACCTTAAACTTTAAATAATCCACATTTGATCCATTATAAACAGAATATTAATTTATTATAAAACAATATTTCTAGCTTTTCCAAAGGTGCCCCTCATCCCTCTTATAAAATGGCACTATACCTTCTCATTAACTCACACCTTCAAAGCCTTTTGGTTCGGCCAACCCCTACCCAAATACTCTCCCAACTTCCCTCACTTCATCCTAGAGTCCTTCATTTAGTCATAAATCCATCCTAAGGATCCATTTTGATCAAATCAAAATTAAGAACCCGAAGAAGAGGTGATGATTTCACCACCCTTTTCAAGTTCCTTTCTTCTTCCACTTCTTCTTTCTTTGTTATTACCATTCTAAAATAATGAATCCAGTATATCCTATATACTTTAATTACATTATAAATATGGTACAACCATATTCAGTATTCTATCCATCCTTTGAATGACATGTCACCATACGTGCGTACGTACGGCTTACCGTCTCCACGTCGTGGTGTAATTGTTAATCAATATATTATTTTTTGGTTGGGTATAATAATGATTTTTAATTCATGTAAATAATAAATATAACATGATACGGATTCTGTATATATGATATACCGTCCAATTATATATTATTGTAATATCAAAAGAATGATATTTTCGCTCGTGCGTACGTACTGATTACCGTCTCCACGACGCGATGAGATTCATTTCCAAGTTCACCATTCATCAACAATTATAAAAATATATATTACTAATAAGAATGTAATATATGTTATAATAATTATACTGTAGATATATATATATATAAGGATTTATGTACTTACATATATCGTATTCATTTACTTCCGTTCAATACTATATGAAAATAGAAACAGCGGTTATGCGTACGTACGGACTACCGTCTCCATTAACGGTGTTTTCCATTTCATATATATGTCTATTATACATATTTATATTCTAAATATATATGATATATTTATCATGTTTTATATTATGTAAGTATTTAAATCATGATCTATGTGATACAATCAAGAGTGACAAGTTAAAACACGTACGATAAAGAAAGTGATTATTACCCAAAATGATAACTTAACATTGATATAATTATTAAATGGGTACTATAAAGTCATAAATGAATCATGTATGATATCATAGATATTAATATGGTTCTGGTATAATTTAATAACATTCTACGTTCTTCTTACAAGATGTTAAACGTACCCTTGACAAAAGGAAAGAGCAAGGTAAGGGGTTTTCATCTCACTCCTTATTCCCGTGAGATTCATGCCATATTTCCACCATTACCTTTTGTGTGGTGTATGTTCTGCACATAATTATATTCTTTGTGTAATACAATTTAATTTATGTGTATTTACATATTCATTTTATGATACATCTTTCATGGGTTGTATGTTTCCTATGTTACCAAATTGGTAAGGGTTTATTTCGCAATCTCTTCATTATCTGAGGTTGTATATACGTAATAATCTACTGGGATCTCTTTATCATCCACATCCATGTTTCTTAAAAATGTATTTCAAAACATTTTTACTATTTACAGGAATATGGGTTAAAGACATTTATACCTTTGTATGACTTCTTATAAGAGGTTTATAAAGGAATCATTCTAACGTTTTCCAATCAAGGTCCATTTTAACCTTTTTGACAAAATTAAGGTATGAATGTATTTTTTTAACTTATACGATGGGTGCGATTATTCTACACCATTATTACACCTTTGATGCTTCCTTCAAAATCTTATAAAGATATTTTCAAAATAAAGGTTTTCATTATAATTATGCGACTTTTAAATGATTTTATAAAAAGATATATTTCTCTCAAATAGTATTGATTTTATCTATGTCAACATCCTTTGATAAATTTTAAACTTGTTTCAAGTTGCTTTATTATGATACAAATCATCCATATTGTATTTAAGGATTTATGATATTTTTTACTATGGATGAGTTATTTTTATGCCACTAATGGTTTATGATTAATGTTTTTACAATTTGAATGTTAGTTTAAATAGGAATGTTTATATTATATTTCATCCTATTTTTAAGTTGAATGTGTTGGACTAGTATGTTCTGGGTTGGGTACCGGTAAAAGTAAGCCCTCCGGGTTGGTGTCTGGTTATTAGAGGCACTCCGGGTTGGTGTCCGGTTATTAGAGGCACTCCGGGTTGGTGTATGGTTATTAGAGAAACTTCGGGTTGGTGTCTGGTTATTAGAGGCACTCGAGGATGGAGTCCGGTTACAGAGGCTCTCCGAGTTGGGTTCCGGTTATAGTTATCCCTTAGGTCTTGGCACAAGGCCTCGACACAGAAATTAAAGTTCAGCATCATGCATTCCATCATTATGAAAGTGGTTAGTGATATTGCATGTGATTATTAGATTAGTAGAATATCCATGTGAATATGTAAATGGAATTATTTCATTTTATTTCTGCCATATTATGCTAAATTTCATGTTTAAAAGGCTTTGGTTTTAGTTTTATACATTGCCTTCAATGTTTTTTATTATTTTTGAAAGTTTTCGATGTATTTCGTACCCTTACTGAGCATTTGAGCTCACCCCTTTCTATGTTTTATTTTTCCCAGGATTCCAAGAAGTGTAATGTGATTGATATGCAGGGTTAAGACAAGGGAATAATGACATTCATAAAGGATTATTTATGTATTCTTGTATGTTATGAAGTGTAATATAACATTCATTTATGTAATCTATTATCCAATACTGCTAAACTGATCGGTTCTTTGGGACTTGGTTCCTTGTAATCATGTCAATGTATTAAAATAATGCACTGAATCTGGGTTACTGGGGTCGGGGAGTTACATTAATAAAATGGTAACATTGCCCTTTTATGATATATTCAAGAGATTTGGGATATTCTCATGAGATGAAATTTAGGATCTGTTGGTCTTGATATTTTCTCAAACATCATACGTAGAATTTTTGAATGTTATCTCATTTAGTATTTATTGAATTAAATGTAAAATAATCTTATCAACACTGATAAAGATTAAAATATTCCTTAAACATGGAACACTAAATTTATATCTCTATGATAGTGATGAGAAGCATATAAATTGGAACTATATTGGTAATGTTTGACAATATCAAGAAGATATTATAGTGATGTAGGGGAAGCTACAAATATTATATAGTTTGTGTGAAACTTTAATGATGTTATATGAATGAGTACATTAATAGTATCATAAAATAACATCATTATGGTTTTTGTATCTATATTAGGTCAAGTAAATTAATTCAATGATCTAAATATCCTGATGAAAATTTTAATTAAACTACAAACATTTTACAATAAGATGTCTCATCACAATTGAATGGAAATTTTGTGAATATTAAATGTGAAAATTTATAATTTGAACTTTTATCTTATTAGATTATTTTTAAACTAAATTGATCAATTTGTTACTCATATTGAAATTATAGATTCCAGGGATATAGGGAAAATTACTCTCAACCATAATTAATAATTTGATGAATATATGTGTGGTGAATTTCTCACACTAGTGTTTAATATGTTAAATAAAATAAAATGGGTATTTGAAGTAAAACGATCATTGTATGAAATAAATTATACAACAAATTGACTATAAACATAAATTTTTTCAAGGAAATAAAGAAATAATTATGTTAGGTTAAATTTCTAACAAAAAAGACAAATATTTTTTTATAAATTATATAATGTTAAATTAATAAATTATTTAATAAGAAAATTTAAATAGAAATGTCCTCTAAGAAAGATAAAAATATAAATGATATTTTTATTGAATAATTTGAAATATAATTCAATTAAATTTAATGATTCTGGGATTGTGATAAATAAGAATATGTAATATGAAATGAAAAAAAAACAATATCAACAATATGGTGAAGTTTATCTCAATGTAGAGAATTAATGTAACCTATTGGCGTTAGATATACATGTAATGAAAAATCATATGATTATATGTTTTTTCAAAGATTCAACAAATTATAGTTACTAACATGAAGCCAAAGTCACTTGGATATTGATTGTTATAGAAGATCATATAGTTGTAAAATAAAAAATTTGTACAATACGAACAATAAGATAAAAATTATTTAATGAGATAAAGTAATCAATCATTTAAATATTTTTTGTGACGATCTATTAATGAAGATAATAATAAGGATTCATTGTTAGGTACCATGTAATAGAGTTTGGAAGCTAAATTAAAATATGGAGGATCCAATTGGAAACTAAAATTTTGGAAATGATATTTTAAAAAATATCTTGAAAACAGTTGGAAGGAAAAAAATGAGGTTTTGGGATATATTTGGAAGATCCAATACCCAAATTTTTAGGTAATTCTGGAATTGAATTTGGAGGTGAAATTTAGAATAGTAAAAAGGAAATCATTAATCAGGATGTAACATAATCATTTATGTTTACTCTAGAAGAAAAACCTAATGAAATCATCAGAAACCTACAAGGTTTTAATGATTATAAAACATGTGATGTGATATTTAATGGATAATTTCTATAATTAAGTTCCATTTCTATAATTAATTATGTCACACCCAGACATAATTTAGTGATTATATGATCAATATATATGGTTTGAATGATTAATGTTATCATAACAATTTGGGAAAGTATCTTACAATAAGAAGAAGAAATTATTATAAGGATATTTTATTCATTGTACTATTTTTTAGCATATGTATTTTGATTATGATTTTAATGAAAAAAGAAAACATATAATAGTGGATCAATATATATTTAAAGAAATGAAGAAAAAACTATTTTATTGGGAAATATCTTATCCTTCTTTCATGAAAAATATAATTTTATCACTCCATGTTTTAAAAACAATAAATATAGACTCAAGTATGTTTATACTCAAAAATGAATATCATGCATTGGAATGATGAAAAAATAAGGTTATATTCACTAAAATAATAGTCAATAAAATTTAAAATGTATTTCATAAATATTCATAATTGTGGGTGTTCATACCATAATATATTTGATGTTTCTTTGTTGAAGAATATATTTTGTCATATAGATAGAAAATTGTGTATTTCTATTGATGTATATTTAATGATAAACTATGGTTGTATGATAAATTAATGGGTGATATGTTAATAACCATTAAGTACTCATTTTGAATAGATCATGTAATTGTCAATAAATCATAACATAACATATGAATCTCGACTCAATGTCACATTAAAGAAATATATAACATAAAAATTAAATGAAAAAAATTATTCGATATAAGGATATTAGATTAATAGTAACCTCTATCAAGGGATTTGTATGAATAAATCTTACATTGTTATATTAGTGGATGAAATAAAAATTAAAAATACACATATTGGATACATTTTTAAATAATTTATATAAAATCAATTGATGTTCAATGTTATACATAATATTTTTATCCTAAAAAGTGATATGGAAAATATTTATGATGTATGTATGAGAGGAAAAAAATGTGATCATATTTCAAAATGAAAATTAGTACTAAAAATATTTATTTTCATAGGCTGAATTTTAAAAAATATGGATTAAAAATTTTTATATCATAAAAATGATATGTATATATAAAATATGTTGGACATAAAATATTGAAAATCATCTATAAAACTATTCACTATTATAATAAAACCCCAAAATAATGAAGATGTTCTTTCTTGAATTTTTTTCCATTTCATAGGGTTTTTATTCTTTCTACTTCCACTATTTCATTAAAATGGTGTCAGGCCTCTCGATATGTTTTGGTGGTGATGATGAAATTATTTTTTGATGAAATAATGGTAAGTTTATATTATATATTTCTTAAACCAAGACACACATATAATTATAATAAGTGTGTCTCAAATCCATCCAAATAGACATATTTAGAAACCTTGTTGGGAAATGTATATGTTAAAACCATTTATTTATTAGAAATTTGTTAGTATGAGAGTTTTTCAATTTTTTACATCATTGGTCTTGTTACATGTTTTTTAAATATATATATATCAGTACTCTATAATTTTCCACCATCAAGTGATGTCAAAGGAATTGTAAATTTTGGATTAATACAATCAAAGGTGATTCCTATGAGATTTCCCAATGATACTGCAGACCCCCTGAAATTTGTTCTATGAACATCTTCACAAAAAGTCCCCAACTACGCTCGAATAGATTTTGGTGAGACTCCACATTTTTAGGGGGTATGTGATGGTAGGGAATTCATCGTCCCAATGGCCTGGGACCGTAGCCCGACACTGAGCCCAAGCATGGGTTTGGGGGGCATAGCACCCGCTATATAGAGCAATAAATTTGGCTATGTCCCAAATGTGGCACCCAAGGTATCTACATGAAAATACATGCACGCCTCCATGTTGGGGCTGAATGAAGTAACAATTTTGGCTAACTCCAAAAGTGTCACATTAGTGTAGCCAAAACATCGTCGGCACCCAAGGTACATACATGGCCCAATTCCTCCAAAATATTCAAGGTAGTTCTTTATCACCTAAAGTGGATGCATTGAACGAGGATCATATGACTTAAGTAATTTTTATGTTTGAAATCCATAACACTTGTGCGCCTAAAGTTCCCAACCTCGCAAAATTAGAAACACTTTTCTGCCACCTATTCCTCTCAAGTGAACTAGAGCACCCAACATATGAAAATATATGTGAATACTCTTGAAGGATTGAGTCAGATCTCACCCAAGTATTAACATCCATGTTATTCATCGTGTAAGTGAATATCATGTCACCCAAGCCTCCTTTTGTGCCCATACTTGTGAACACATATCTACTTTAGTGACCCTCTTTAATTCACATTCACTCTTCAATCTAGAATCCATCAATACCTCTAAAAATCCATTCGTGGAAAGAATTCTTCTTCATTGGATCCGCTGTTTGAAATGGATTTTGTTAAGACCTCCACCAAATCCTCCTAACTTATCAATCCATTGGGAAACACACATAACCATGTCACCTATTTGGGTTTTTATATCAGCAGTCAGAGGTTTCACACATACTTTTTACAATAGGGTTAGGATTAATCGAGTGTTTGTGGGTTTGTATATGCACAGTCACATGTACCATTCTCCTAGGAACAGTTTTGGGATGTTCCTGATTTTGAGGATTAGGGTGAATCCTTTTCAGAAGCTACCTGTTATTCAAAAGGGTGTGATGAGTTCGACCCCCCATCCTCTTGACCAATACATGTTGCTAAGTATCGTAATGTTCAAACATAATGAACTCCTACTTTGGAAACCAGGTCCCTTTTGAATAATGAATTGTTGGGTGTATATACTTCCATGAAAAAATAAAATGGAAAATTCAAGGAAGTAGTGACTCATAAAATTTGAACACACGTTTCAAGGAAATACAAAACAAAAATGGTGAACCCGACATTAATCCTTAACCATGTTAATAATGTTACCCACCTATCAGGCCCTAATAATTTGATGAATGAAGGTCATAAATTGTAATCAATCACACATTTGACCATATAAAATATGTCTCTTTAATGATTTTTATTATTGTTCTTATGTCATTATATAAGAACACCCTTAAGTCAAAAATGGATTTCTTCAAGAAGACTTACATTAACCTCTCAACTGCTGCTCAGGCTAGATCCTCATCCACGGGAAGGAAGTTATCACCCTCCCAGAATATTCAATGTTGGGTCTCCAACATGTTCGTAAGAGAGTACTGTTAGTATAGTACAATACCAACCATGGATGTTGACTGATAGGCTCTCCAGGTCAATAACAATCCTCAATCGTCCGGCCAACAACAACCGATGATCTAGAAGTAGGTGGTGCCAACCAACGTTTTCAACTATTAGAGGTCCTTATCACTAGAATGCAACAAATGGTCCCTCTAATACTATAGGGAGGTGGATCAAGAGGACACTCATGGCCTAAATTCAAGGATGTAGGGGTCCGTGATGAGTACGCCCACCATCAATTGTCAGCAAAAAAATTGCTTGGAAGTGAACCCCCAATATGATGGGTGTGTTGCCTCTGGATGTTCGGCTCAGATCTCTCTGACCCGGGCATGCAAGATGAACCGACAGTGACACCCTCCATTTTATAGAGAGTAGGTTCTTACCGTTACCGCCTCCAAATAAGTCCATCATCCTAACATTATGGAAAAACATAAGTGGGCACATACACTCATCCATCCTAATTTAGCTTCCCAGCTGACTCGTCTGGAAAAAACCCACCAATCTCACAAAAAAATCTAGTGGAGTACCATGAATAAGAACATACACCTATTTAAAAATTATCATCCTATCATCAGACTCGTCTAACTAAATTTAAAAAATCCACCCAATCAATTTTGGTGGAAACTGGTAAACATGAACATAAGCCTCCTTATAATCAACAATTATGCCACCAGTCTTGTCTTCTAGTATTTAGGGAAGTTATTCAAGAATACTTGTCAAGAAACAACCACCAGAAACATAGACCAACCAATATTCATCTAGCCTACTAAAATTTTCATTTTGTAGCACTCAGTGAAGTCAATTGGAAAAATCTGACGAAAATTATAGGGTAGACTCAACTCTCTACCCCCATACATGAGTATTATCAATACCCATTGGCAGGAAAATGAGGGTAGGGGATGGGACATTAACCAAATCAAAATTTATAATAGACATATATTCTTTTTCCGACCACTAAAGTCACCCAACATGTATTATCAATTATGAATGCGAAGACACAAATCCCTACCCATATTCTAAAAGCATACTAGAATATTATAACAAATACTTTAGTAGTACAAGGGGAATAGACACCTAAATTTTCCCCACACATGGGATAACACATCAAGATGCTAACCCAGAGCTGATACACAACTTTGTTCCTGTCTAATAGGGTCATGTGGCAGAGTCCCCCATACCATACGGACAACTGGATCATGAATATACACCCTTTCCAATTTAAGGAAATTGTCCTATTCTAATAACCCCTCCAGGGCAGGCACAAACACATGTCCATGTTAACCACTTATCCCAATAAGTGGACCTAACTATGTATAAGTTAAAATATAATAATAATTCATTCCAATTTTTTTTTGAAAATACGGCGTCAAGCTAAAATCTGACTCATATTAATGCTGAAGTTTCCTTTCACCCTCAAATGTTTATTGGTTGTAGCTCAAGATCCTAACCTTTATATACCAAATTATTCGAGTAGAAGCAGTAATTCTGATGTTCTCCATCTTACACTTCATTATGAAGGCTTGATTCACGAATCTTTGGTCAATCTAGAGAGCCAATCTCTAGATGAGAGCCACGACAACCCTTAGTGTGTCCAGAAGACCAAGGAGAAATAGGATTTATCACTTATTTAATCCACTATATTGGTCCTCCTCATGATGGAATTCACTAAGAACATACTCTCCAAAGTATTTTTTTCTCATTTTCAAGATAATTCTATAATTGATAATGTAGTGATGAGAAAAATCCCTCTTATATCAAAGCATTTTCCAATACAAGGATAGTCATGTCTGTTGCCTTATCATTAACACGTAAAATACTTTTTCAATGAGAAGACATATTAAGGTGAAAATCATTCTCTGAACCTGCCATGGGTCAATTTACTTCTTATACAGAGTGTCCACTTTTTTCAGTCCATGTGAACAAACCCCTAGTGAAATATGATGAAGATTAGTTAACCATGAGATTAAAATTAGCTAATGGAGAAATACCAGTCATGTTATGTCCTTTGGGGAATTTTCAAAATAACATTCCAGAATTGTTGGAAGAATATTGCATTCATAATATCCTCCTCAACATATAGAAGATGCTTCATTATTTGAAAAACAATGTATTACCATATAATGAATATAAAAATCACACAAATGTAATATAATGGTTGCAATTCCAAATTGAATTTTCATCTGTCTTATTTTCCCAACATCCAATGGTTGAAAAACAGAAGAGTACCCTTCATTGTGCATTCCTCAATGCTCTTAATAGGCTACAGAAGTTAATTTAAGAAACTTCATCCTATGTTCTATTCAAAGGATGGGGGAACATAGAGCATTGAATTTCATTGCACTCCAGAATAAGTAAATCCCTCTAAAAATGGTCTCATGAAATTTTATTTCCCACAGCTAGCTACAATAAATAGATTTTGTATGTAATAAAATTTATTCTCAAGAACATGATTTATCTAGATGTCATGAGAGTCAGGCCTAATGAAACCACGTTTTTGTCTTACTTTTTCATCAAGAATCTAAGAATCTCTTGCAGGCCTCCCTCATAAAGGATTTCAATCAGCAGATAATGAAAATTTCTGAAATAGTACTGCAGTATTCTTAAACAGGTGAATTTACTGGTTTTTTATAATGCACCCAACTCATGTTCGAATCAATATTTTCTAAATCAGAAGAGCAGGTATGAAAATCTCATCCATTGCAGTTCAAGAGACACCCCACCATGCAGGTATGTGGGGTTGTCTAATTCAACATTAAAATTAATTTAACAAAGTTCAAAGGTTTGACTAATAATAACATGAAAAACACCATCCTGTAGGTCTGGGGGCTTTTTCATATCTACAATCTGCTCCTCAATGAAAGACAGTTTTCTCCCGATTAGGGAGGAAGCCACAAAGAGATTACCAAAGTGAACTATTCAATGATTCCCTTTAGGTAACTATTCTCCAAAAAATTCCTGGGAGTTCAGAATTTAGGGGAACTAAGTCACATGGAAGATATATAAATAGACGGTCTTACAAGGATACTGACAGAATTCCATCAATGCATTATGCATTAGTAAATTTCATTAATACCATTGTAGAATATCCTTAAAAAATTAGTCCATTTCTCGGTAATCAGAAGATGAGGTGCTTTGCCATAATATGGTACACACTGAAGCAAATGAAGAAGGTGAATGTACAAGAAATTAGAGGATTACACAGAATTTATGTATGCCCTCAAGTAACCCACTACCATCCCTCATAAAGGAATATAAAAAGGGGAAATGTATAAGTCATATTATATCTCACTTTTCCACTAGATAAGTCCAATATCATTCACTTGAATAAATATTTTTACAACAAGAATAAGAGGTTAAGGAGTTGAAAAGACGCAATATTTAGTTACATCAATATAGAATTTCTTCTAGACATTCTCCTCAAGATAATCCTTAAATTGAACATTATATAGGAGATCCTCAGCAAAAAGGATTTGTGGTTATGACAGATGAGAATAATAAATTCATTCCATTGGGTACATATCCTAAGACGAATCAAACACATCTTTATAGGATTCTTCCTACAGGTTATCTAAGGAAAATACCAACACCTCCACCAATGGTTTTTCTGTTCACTACCCCAATTCACGATCAAGTTTTTGTACCTGTATAGTTCCCAAATCATCTAGATATTATCCAATTGCATATGAACACAATTGAGGCATTAAAAAATCAATTAGAAGTTATATAACAATGGTGTGAGCCAGTTCAGCCAGCAAATAAAGAATGCCTTGAAAGGGTGGATTTGATCCCTCCCCAGCCAAATTTTTTGAAATCCGCATTCCCAATCATTGATGGTTCAAGATATCTGGAACAATACATAACACATTCTTTTCCATGTTGTGATCCCATGATGAGAACTCCACATCAATAAGAATCCTTAGAACATAGGTGTTTTATACAGTCATTAGAGTGACATGCCTTTTTATGGAATTCATGTTCGAAATCTTCATCAGTTACTATATGGGAAGATATCATTCAAAAATATCTCCTCCAATATAGCTCAATGCTACCAGAGATTTAATTTTTTGATCCTAAAAATATCACTGATAGGGAAAATGAAAGAGTTTCATATTTCATTACTCGATGGAAAGGATTAACATATTCCCTAAATTTGGCACAACCTCATTAATATTTTCTACCATTTTGTGTGGAAAATATCTGTGAAGAGTTACAAACACCGCTGATTCTTGAGAAATATACAAGATGGTTTTGAGACATGGCTTCAATTTCTCAACACATTGATGATTCCTTCATGGAAACCAAGGATAAAAATTGTTTAATTATATTATATCTAGAAAGGATAACAGTGAAATCATAGGTTATTATAGTCACACTAAAGTAATAACATGTAAACACTTCAACTTTAAAACCATCATCATATCAAAGGGATCCGTCTCCCGAGAGTCTGCTTCAACGACCACATCATTAATATGATCAAAGGGATCAAAGAAAAAATAGTTTGAGGAGTTAAAGAAGAATGATTATTCTTTAAATAATGAACATGTTCCTGGTTAATTCATCTCAGCTATTGAAAATTATTTGGTTATGTTGACAGGGAAAAAGAAACCAAACAATGATGGAGATGATGATCTTCTGAATTAGTGTTCCATTCACCAGATGAAGGGCTACACCATTCACGAGTGTATTTCATTCAAAGGATTCTTATAAAAAAGGTAGACTTTGGAAAATTAAAAAGGAAAAGTTTTTCATCCCATGTAGCATGTATTACTACTACTGATCCAGAGGAAGAAGGCGAATGGAAGTAATTTCTAAGAAAAAATGAGCAAAAATATTATGATTGAACGATTAAGAAAATGATCAAATGAACACATGATATTTTACGAACACATTTGAATCAAATGATTTTTAATTCTACTACTCCTGCAACTATAAAATAGTCTTCATCGAAAGATCAATCCTCCAACGGCCAATCCTCAAATAAGAGACATGATCAAAAGGTTAAAGAGTAGTCAGAAGTGGACAAGCTCATTTCCTGGAAAAAGTTTTCTTTTAATCTTGCAGATTTCATGCCATCTTCTTCAAAATCACAGGGACCACCCTACCAAACTACATAACTAGATCAAACCTTCTATGAAGAATCACCATCATATAAAGAGTTGATATTTGGTTCTGTCAACGTTATCCATTTAAGAGATACTTGTGCCAATGGTGATTCAAGTTATTATGAGTTTGATTAACCTGTATCTAAATGGGGAACCAGAGGAAGAGGCCAAGGTAGAGAATTCATGGGATGATGTAGGTATTCTTGAAGCCACTATTTTATCTCTACCCCAAATAGAACTGTATATGCAGTAGAATCTTGTGGGGGAGCCTTTCAGTGGGATCAACAAGAACAATGATGTTCATCCATGCATGATAGGTCCGGTCGTAACACGACTATTTTGGGGGACCGATTAGATGTCACTCAATATTCCTCTCAGATAATAGATTGATATAGTTAGTATAATCTTCCAAAGACATGAGTTTATCCAGTTTCTACTCTGACATTGGGTACATCTACATCAGAAGCGTCAAATTCATAGACAACTACAAAACTGCATCTCCATGCTTGGAACCGCAGACCGCTGAACCAAATGAATGATATTTTGAAAATTCTACCTCATGTTTTGGCCTGTTGCCAATTTTGGATGCCCAAAGTATTCCAAATGATGTTTTAGAAACCCTTATTGAGGCCCTGTAAAGTCCTCAAGAGTTTAAAACTGGAGATTCTACAGCAGAGGTTTACGGTATAGATAATGATCCAACATTGTGATATGTGTATATATCACATTCTGATGAAGAATAATATGATGTAGCACATGGACATATTTGACCCTTGTATCTATTTGAAAGGGTCAATGACATAGACATCAGACGAGATTTCATTGACAATGGCTTTGGAGTCAACCTCATTCTCATTCTTACACATCATCGATTGGGCCTTACTGAATCCAATTTATCTCCCTTCAAATTAATTTTCCAAGGTTATGATAAGAATGAAAAAGAACCTGTAAGAGAGATTACACTTAGAACTTTGTTTTAAGATCTTCTGTCTAATTTAGATGTCATGGTTTTCTGTTAGGACACAACCTTCAACATTATACATGGAAGGCCTCGGCTACATCCATTGGCAGCCACACCTTCGCCATACCATCAATGTATCATATATTATCTCAATGGTCAAATAATGACATTGTATGGTAACAAGGATGCATTCAAAACACGTTATTCTTAATACATTGAGGCATAATTTTATCACATGAATGGAATGAAGTCCATAACAATGGTGGTAACCAGAATCAGTGCTCTGAATGTCTTTGAAAAATTCCCAGAAAGCCCATTCATACATTTGAGTACAAATTATGTGTTACCTGTCAATAAAATAGAATTTTTAAAACCAAATATATTAACTATTCTAGTGACTTACATAATTTCAATTGCAGCAATCTTTCCAAGAAGCATGGGAGAAACTATTAATCCACCAAGAATTTATTGAAGCTTAAATGGAGATGCCTTCATTTCATCCAATGAATATAAACAAGCCTCAACTTCATCAATCATAAAAGAAGATGTTGTAGCTATACTATAGGAAGAGAATGATGTTGATTTTCAATCCAACGTCTCATCTTTATTACCCTAGGAATACCCTTCATCATCAATAGGGTTAGAAATGGTGGCCTTTTCTTTAGAGTGTTCAAAAACGGACTCCTCCCCTAATATTGGAAGTTTTGCTTCATCATCTACTATAAAAGTAGAAACAGAAGAAGTGACATGTAATCAAGTGGATGAAGCAGAATTTGATCTTGTGAATTATCTTTCTGTAGTAGAGGAAGGTCACTCTTTTATTGTGGATGAGTTTAGTTAAATAAATCTGTGTATAGAATAAGATCGATACCCCACTCTAATTTTTTCATCCATGAATTCCAAAGAGAAATAGAAACACACTTTATTTCTAATGAAACATTGTGATATTATTTCATGAAATTATACAGATATTCTAGGAGGTAATCTTGATGTATCAACTCATCATTTGGGTTTTCCAGAAGAACATCGAGGATTAAATCAGGTAGCAAGAAGAACACACCATGATCGTGCCTCTAAAATTGATGATAAAGTGGATAAGTCTATATGGGATAATTTTTTCAGGGAGGATCAATATCCCAAATGGATTGCCAATATTCTCCCTGTGAAAAGAAGAATCATAAAATTAGAGTTTGAATTGATTTCAAATAACCTAACCAAAATTGTCGTAAAGATTACTTTCCAGTTCCGACAACAGATCTTTTAATCGATGAAACTGCTAGATATGGATCCTTTTACTTCAAGGATGACTTCTCTAAGTATAATGAAATATACATGAACCCATAGGATGAAGAATTTATATCCTTTAGATCCCCTCAAGGTGTGTTTTGTGATTGGTTAATTCCCTTGGGCTTAAAATTATGTAGGTGCAACGTATCAACGTTCCATGAACCATATAATCAAACTCTTCTTAAATTGTTTTGACAAATTTTCAGTGTATGATATTTTAGTTAAGTGCATACAATGATCTGACCAATTGGCTGATCTGAAGACTTATTTCATTAAAATTTGGAATAACAATTTGATGATTAACCCCTTGAAATGTTCTTTTGGGGAAACCTCATGAATGTTCCTCGACTTCGTTGCATGCCATCATGGTATCAAAGTTGACCTAGAGAAAACAACATCAATCATTGGCATGTCGCCTCATTGAATTTTGAGTGAATTAAGAGTACACTAAGGACTCTTGGCCTATATTCAGCACTTTATATCCAATTTTATAGGAAAGTATTTTCCCATCACTAGATTAATGAATAAGGGATTCACCTATTAGTGGACTAAAGACTTCCAAGAAGAATTTGATTCCCTCAAGAAATATCTCTTCAATCCACTGGTAATAATGACATCTATTGAAGGAAGACCACTTATTTTCTATGTGGAATCTTTAGAGAGGTCACTGGGTGCCTTAATTCCCCAAAAAATGACATTGGGAATGAAAATAGCCTTTACTATCATAGTCGAACTATGCTTGATGCATAAACTAAGTATTCAAGTATTGAAAAGTGATGCATGGAATTATTCTTTGTAGTTTATAAATTGAAGCACTAAATTTAACATCATGATGTCCAATTAGTATCTAGCCAAAATCAACACTAATTTCTCCACAGTCGTCCTATACTAATAGGGATTCTAGCATAGAGGGAAGTTATTTTTAAAGATTTTGATATCTATTTTTACCTCAGATGGTAATAAAGAGAATTTCTTTGGCTGAATTCCTTGCAGAACTTTCATATGTGGAAGATACATCATCAAATACTGAACATTCGGATGAATAAGACTTATCTAATCAACATAATCACCAGACCTAGTAGAGTTATTTTGACAATGCCTCCAAAAGTCTAATAGGGACAAGAAGGGAAAACCCTAAACATAAAAAATTGTGTATGGAATTGTAATTATATCCACAGATAAGGTAGTGTGGTTTTATTCCTTCCAGTTTTCGGATGGCGGAACCTACAATGAGACAGAATATCAAGCTCTCATCGTAGGCATGGGATTGGCACTTCATGTGAAAGTGAATCACATTAAAGTGAATGGTGATTCATAATTTGTATTCAAACAAATCAATGGAAATATTCTATTAGAAAAGATGAGTTAAACCATTATGTTATTATCTCATAGGGTTAATGGATGAATTCACCACCAAGACGACATTTTCAAATGTCCCACAATCAAAAAACATCAAAGATGACGTGCTGGATAATGCAGCTACAACCTTACCAGATCGAAACTAGGATAAGACAGTCAACAGTATAACCCATCATGATGTGGTCTCACCTTCGCATCAAACTAGAATATAGGAATTTAATAAAATTATCCCGATTCTTGAGCTATATGGTCATAACATAGGATAGAGAACACCCATCATGGAATAAAATCTAAATGGAGTACTTCTACTAGATAGGGATAAAAAAGAATATATCTGATGACGATCTATCAACATAACTCTTTATGATAGTCTAGTTCATCTGAAGATCCTTTAAAAACAAGGCATTGATGGATTCATCTTCAGGTGTATTGACAGAGAAGAAACTGAAGCTCTCGTAAAATAAGTACATTCAAGAGAATGTGGTGTTCAACATTTTTGGTATAGGCATTCTGAACAAATTCAATGACTCTAATTATTTTGGCCTTCAATGATGCAGGATTGCACAAATTTCACTAAGAAATGCCATCCCTACCAAGTGAATTCTAACTTCATTCATCAACCCCCAGAGTTCCGACGTATATCTAAATACTCCTAGCCAGTTCCCCCATAGGGAATGGATTTAGTTGGGCCTTATTACTTAGTTATGTCTAAGTAGATCAATTATATTCTTAATGATACTGAATTCTTTTCCAAATGGGATGAGGTAATACCTCTCAATGAAATTGGAGCCAAAAGCATTGTTAGTTTTGATAAAACTAACTTCATCGCTAGATTTGGTGTTCCTTATACTATATTCATGGACAATTGCACTAATTTCTATTCTATTGAAGTAAAGAAGTTATGTTAAGTGCACAATATCAAATCCAGCAATTCATCTCGCTATCACGCGACAACCAATGGATAGATAGAGGCTTCCAATAAATCACTATCAAATATACTATAGAAGATTGTGGATAATAACACAAAATCATGGACTGGTAAACTTCTTCATGCTTTATGGGATTATCAGACTACTTCTCATATTTCCACCTAGGATCTCCTGATTTATTAGTGTATGGAATTGAAGTAGTTTTTTCAAT
This sequence comes from Viscum album, assembly GCA_963277665.1. NCBI lineage: Eukaryota > Viridiplantae > Streptophyta > Magnoliopsida > Santalales > Viscaceae > Viscum > Viscum album. The sequence continues at coordinate 1,015,369,164 of OY728140.1, read as the reverse complement.
TTAAATTCAATTTCCTTCACTCAGAGTTAGAATATGCGATTAGTATTCTATAGATGAGAAGTCATAGATATGATTAGATAATATTGAGTTATTAGATGAAAAAATATTGCATAATTTTCATTATTTAGAATTCTATCAGAAAAATAGCATGAGCCTTTAATAAGAATGTTCACCACCATACATTTTTTCAAGGAGAATTGGTATTGGTCCTCAGGACACCAATGATACTAGGAACTAAACCTCTAAATATTGAACCAAATTGGGAAGGACTATATTCCATACAAAAGTTATACTCAAATGAAGATTTTTTCTCAATATCAATGGATGAAGGGATTATTAAAACTCCATCCAATGTGAGATTCTTGAAGTAATAAATTTTGTAAATGCACACAATGTCCTCTCTACATGCCTTAAAACTGCCCAATATGTTGTCCTCGCTACATAAATCTAAACTCTACCACACAAAGTATTAGTTACCAGACATTAAGCATCATAACAATAATAAACATCTATGATGCATGACGATAAAATGCATAACATTTTTTTCCCTATCACAAGATGTTTAACTGTCTGAAATCATTTTTCCTCATTACATGACAGTAAAATATAGAGGTAAGGTCTTCTATGCTGGATTTTAATAGCTTCCATATGCAAGAATTATTAACATAACTACTGCTCTTTAGTGGCATATGGGTCCCTTTCTTCCAAATGTCTTAGTCAAATCCCCATAGGGACCTCATTTTATGAACTACGAATGGAAGGATTCTCATTCATGTGAGATACGTAGAGATGCTTATATCTCCAATCATGGTCCCAAACACAAGAAACCAATTTTTTTCCCTTTTGTTCTCCTCAATATTAACTAGATCTATACAGAGTGCTCTTTTAAGATACATGGCTTGATTTTCCGGCCAGATTGTGTCTTAAATTTAATCATTCTTCTAGAATGTCTTAGAAGAAAATATATCCCATCTCAAACTTGATTAGTGTGGGAAATTAATGTTTCAGGAACAACGCACAGCTTGATTCTCATATATATGAGATACGTAGAGACTTAGAGTTCTCCAATCTTGGGCTCATACATGATAAAAATAACCAGTTTTTATTCATTATATAAGAATCAAAACCTGCATAGGGAACAACTAAATTACTCTATAGGGAATGATTCTTTTCCCCAGCAAGACATGTAGTGAATGTTGGGTTTTGTCCCTTATTCCAACTACGATATGTATTTATTTTCACTTCGGTTCTTCTTGGTCCCTACTGCATGACGTTAAAATACATGGAAATCCATGAACTATGTATGGCTTGATTCATTCTCCAATGATATATGTAGTAAGATCGGATCATATTCCCTAGCTCAGCCATCACGTAATCATAATAAATATTTTCATCACTCGTGTCATATTTGTGTTACATAATTAACATTTAATTCTCCTTGTTTCTCTCACTGAGAATTGCTAAAATGAGATTAAAAATTGGGTAAAAAAGATTCTCTTAATAAATAATGTGTCACAATTTCTTATGGGGTTATCAATGGTCTTCATTTCATGACTTAAAACTGCATAGTACAATTTCCTCACTGCATGAATCTAAACCGGATAGCAAAATATAGATTCAAATGAAATAATGAGAGTCACCATTTTACAGGTGAGATAGATATATATAATGGACATCAAACTCTGGGCCAATAATAATTCAAATAGTTTTCATGTGCGTTATGAAATCCCCCCTTCTATATTTCACTATCTTAATCTTGTATATTTTCATATCTTCATAATCATTCTTATGGATTCTAGTGACAGATTTTATAATATCTATAAACTCTTTTTCATAACTATGAATTATGTGCCTTTAGGTTGCCTTGGATAATTTTCCTACATAATGGTTCTTTCAGTCAATAGATGATAGTATTTGGCTATGAATCATATTCCCTAGCGGTCTCAGAATAATACAGTTCCCATACCGGGTTTTTCAAATGTTGGTAATAATTTTCATGGTTATACTTTCTATTCCCCCTTCAAAAATTGATAAAAATATAGAAGAATATGTATTTTAAAACAGTCATTCATGTATAGTTGTCCCATTATCATTCTCTCAATCTGAAAGTCTTCATGAACATTGTTCACACATCTCTCTTCTTGTGTAAAAAGATATACGAGATAACCTTGGATCCCTTGACCACATATCCTATATTGTTCACATTAATAGTCCTTATGGTATGACCTAAAACTAAAAACACCATACTCCCTACATTTGGCCCAGACCTTTATAGAAATCATATTCCTCATATTCTTTGGAAATCATGATTGGAAATACTCCATCCATATTCAAGTACCTTTTTTATAAAATAAACTCTGTAATTTTGTAAATTTGAATCTACATAATCATTCTTTGTGTTTTAGAAATTGAAATTAATCCTATAAGAGATATTTTTCCTAACTACGGATTATGTTCCCCTATGTGGCCTTGCATAAAATATTCCTACATAAAAGGACTATTAGTCAAAAGATACCACTAATTGGATACACAGAATCTGTCCTAGTTGGCCTTGCAAAATACAACCCCCAGATCAGGTTTGTCAAGAAATGGTAACCTTGTACTTGTAAAAGACATCCTATAATTCCTTTAACCCTTTTCCCATATCATTCTTTAGATCTAGATATTCCTAAATAATAGTTTACGATTTTCCCTTCTATAACTTAATATGAAAATATGTTTCCAAACAAATTATCATGAAATTGGGAGAGTCTTACACCTTTCGTCAAATATAAATACCTTAAATTAAATCCACACAATTTACACACTACATTACATAAAACTACAAAGTAAAAAGTCTTCAATACGTTACATAAAACAACACAACACATTGTCCTCACTACATGACTAAAAACTGAACAGTATTTTATTAGATATTCTTCTTTCTGATGAATTTTTTATCGATTACTATAACAAAAAATTTATATAGATACTATTTTCCTATTGATGACTTATAATGAAATAAATAACCCTTTATTATAAAAATACCATTCCTTGGTAAAAACAATAATTGTGGTCTTGAGTCACCCAAATAATATTTTCCCATGTATATCAATAGTAAAATGTTGAATTCCAAAGAACATTTTTTCTTGACTATGTGGTATATACCCTTAGGTGGCCTTGCATAAACTTGTCCTACATACTGGGATTTTCAACCAAAATATGCCAATATTTTTCTATGTAACATATGCCCTAGTTGGCCCTTCATAAAACAACTCATGTAACGTGTTTTTCAAATTATGGTAATATCATTTTTGGAGGAACGCCCCTTATGTTGATATAATTTTTATGTTTGGTGACCATAAAAAAAATGGCTCAAGATTCCCCATGGAAATATTTAATTAATGAAATTATTATCCACTAATTCATTTTTGAGATCTAATTTCATAATTTATTATCAGATCTATTAACCGTAATCATTATCCCATTATAGTCCAATATACATGACTCTAAACTTCGAAAAATAAGAGACGTAGTACTCACTAGATTGAAAACCTACAAAGGGAACTATTAAAAAAATTATAGTCCCATATCACTAAAAATAATTTTTTAGGAATTTAGTAATATTGAGCAATTAAAATTAAAAGGAGACAATGTTTGTGGGTTTTGTTGTATAAACCGAGTAAAAATCAGTCAATGCTTGCGAAGCTACACAGCATAAGAAAAAATTAGTTAATCCTTCCAAACATGACGTAACTCCAAATATAAATGAATTATTTTCGAATGCATCCATGTTCCCTAATTTTAAATTACTTCATGATTATTTTCATTCCAAATGAATGAAATTTGTAGAGGGGATTTTTGTGGACACCACAAAATCTGTTCCATTCACTTCTCCAACAAAATCCTTAACTGGGCTCGAAAATTTCATAGTGAGACTCTTCAATTTTCATAGGGTTTAGTGATGGTAGGGAATACACCAGCCCGAAGGGCTGGAAATGCATCCCATCACTAAGCCGAAGTAGTGGTGCAGGGGTGCATCCCTCATGGTATAGAGCAATAAAATTGGTTATGCCTTTAAAGAGGAACTAAATATACATGCAAGACAATACATGTACGCCACTATGATGGAGCTAAATGATTTCACTATTTTTGAAAAGTCCACAAAGTTTCGCCTTATTCTAGCCAAAACTTCATCAGTGAGAAAGGTACATGCACACCCCAATTTGGAATGCATACCACTTGCACACCCAGAACTCCTTTCACTCTGGGAATTATTTGTGCCTAAAATTAGACCCTTGGGGCCTCATTTGTATGAATGAATTTTCCGGAAGCAGAATTGCTACTATTTTTTCCCTCGTACTTTTCCCAAGTCCTATAAAACTTTTGAGGAAGTTATTTTACACCAAAAACCGAGGAATTGAAGAAGGATCGTTAGAAATAATTCATTTTCGTGTTTGAAATCCATAACACTTGGGTACCTAAAGTGCCCAACATTACTGAATCAGAAAAACATGAGGGCCACATATTCCTCTCATAGTAACATGAGAACCTTCTTCTAGAAATATCTGGGAATAATCTTCAAGGCTAGAGTTAGATCTCTCTTTGTATTAACATCTAGGATGTTCATCGCTTATGTGAACATCAGGTCGTCAAATCATGCTTGAGCGTCCATACTGGAGAGATCTTATCCACATGGGCACCCTATTTTATTTACTTACTCTCTTCAGTCTACAAGCCATCAATCACTCTTTATATCCATTCATGGAAATGATTCTTCTTCATTGAAAACGTTGTTCAGAATGAATTCTATTGAGACATCCACCAAAAATTTCTGACATATCAAACCTATGAGAATGTCACATCAACGTCTCTCTTATTTGGGTTTGTATATATGTAGTCATAGAATTTCGACTATTTTTTCACTGTGGGGTTATGATTCAGGGATTTTTAGTGGGTTTTTATATCCACAATCACATGGAATATTCTCCATTGAACAGTGGTGGGATGTTCCCAGTTTTAATGATTTGGGTTTAGGTCCTGACCCCTCCATTCTCCACGACCTGGAACATGGGGTCTCTAGTAGGGATAGTATAGTTCACATCTAATTTTCCTTTTGAAAAAAGTGATGTCTCCCTCATATACCAGGATCAATTTTATGGTTTACATCCTGGTGTATTCCTATATCCTTAATCCCTTATTCCTCTCAACGAACACTTGTCCAATGTAAATTTAATAGGGAAAAGGCTCATCACCTCACACTCTTCCCAGGTTTCCTCGACCTCATCCACCGTTTCCACTATAGGAATTCCCTCTTCAACTAGCAGAAGAGAATGTGTTTGGGTGCGTCTGTTAAAACAATGACCTCCTCTTGTTTCTCACAATGAGCATGACTCGCATAGGTTTCTATATTTTCTATGGTCACAATATTTTCACAAATTTTTAAACAAGGTGAACTATATTTCCTATTCAATGTAGGATATGTTGAACACATGCTCGAAGGACCGAGATCAATAGGGTACCCATCAAAAAAGGATTCACCCAATCATATCACTTCAAATGGGAAGATTTTATGCATAAGACACTACACAATGAATGAAGTAAGAGAACTCTAATTCTTTTTCAAAATAGGATACTTAGGAAGCCTTCTTAGAGAATGAGGTCATTAGATATCCTCATCTGGTATCTAAACCTAATCCCATTAATCTAGGAATGCTCCTTAGTAATATGCCCCAAATTAAACCCCTAAACCATTAAGGCATCCTTTATAGGATGTAATCCCAAACAAATTTCTCTCAATGGACTATACTCTCATATGAGACTCATCGAACTACGTGGGAATTGATTTCCAACTGCATGGGATACATAGGAACCTTCCTTAAGGTTCCATCCCAACACTTCAAATCAACCCTATTATTCGTGGGCCATATTCTCAACAAGGTCTAATATTTCCTGGAAACCTATATCCTTTCCATGTTCCATGGGCTGCATCAGGTATAAGTATCACCCCAAACATTGACTATGCACCTTTCACTTAGATTTCCATACCACCTAGTATTTAATTGTACAGTTATGTTCCTATCACATGACCTTGAAGGGAATGATGCTTCCCATGAAGAGGCACTGAACTAAGATGATACTAATTCCTTTAGTAAGGAAACATATTTATCCCGTTTTATGGGTAAGATCCCAACATCAAAACAAAACATTGTCTCCATGGATGACAATAAATTCCAGAGTACCCCACTTAGTGGCTTAAAAAACTGTATCATCATAATGATGATGAAAATAATCTCTAAATTGTCTTTGAGAGGATTCCGTTGATGGAGAACCTTGAATGCATACTGATGATTCGAAATTTAACACATGTTAATCGGTGATTTCAAATTCCAATGGAAACATATGTTATACATGGTGAATTAATAAGGATTCAGAAAAATATATTAAATTTATAAAGAGAGATCAGGATTAGACAAGAATTCCCCCCAAAAGTCTTTGATGAGTCTGACCATCCATCTTATCAACCAATGAATGTTATTAAGTATCTTAATGTTCATGCTTAATGAATGCATGCCTTTGGAAAGAAGGACCCTTTTGGATAAAGAACTTTTGGTTGTTTCTGGTTCTTGAATAAATCCAATGGAAACCGCTTGGAAGTAGTGACGCTTAAAACTATAACACATGTTGCAAGGAACTAAGAAATAGATACAATACATATATATTTATTTATTTGACATCTACATTAATTACATATCTTAATAAATCACAAATTACTGCCTGTAAGTTTTGTGTCTTTAGAGATAAGATACATCGCTCCCATATTTTAAATCCTTATTCAATATCACATATAATTAATCTTTCTATATTATTCACTTCTAGAAACAGAATATATAATAATAATCTTCATTTTTTTGTGAATATTAAAAAAATAATGGGTTTTCTCATACACTAATTAAGGTTAAATGTAAGAGATAAAAATTGAATATTTCATGTGGTCAAAATATATATATATGTGGGTTTGAGAAAAAATTCAATGTAAATTTTCATACAATAAAAAAATAATCCCCTATAACAAGAAGATAAAAAATCAGGATTCATAATATATGGATTTTAGAATAACATAATAAATGAGTTATAATTGGGTGGAAACAAGATGAAATAATCATCAGCCATGAAAACATAGCATAGTTTTTTTAATCTATAAAATCCTCAAAAAAATTAGAGTATATATATATAAGTATATAAAATAATTTCTTATTTCAAGGATTGCATTTGAGACCATCATCACATGGCCCACACAGCCCCACATTTGATAGGCTTCACTCCCTGTTCTATAAATATAATGCACTATGTTATTTGGTGGTTTTTGTTTTACTCCCTATTCCGATAAACATAGTAGACAATGTGACTTAGGGGTATGTGAGTACTCTCCATACCTATACACACAATGGATAGAATCCCTTAGGGATTTGGGTTTAACTCCATTCCCACAAAAATATTCGACAGGGTCCCTTTGGTGTTTGGATTTAATCCCTATTCCCTTACACATAGTGAAAATATATCTGTAGGGGTTTGGGTTTACAGATCCTGCAATATGTTTGGGTTTAATCATAATTCCAATAAAAATGTGTATAAACTCTATCAGGGATTTGGGTTTTCTCCCCATTCCCATAAAAATACGTGATAAATTCCCTTAAGGGATTATGTTTACTACATATTCTCATACATCTAATTAGATTTAATACGTTATCAAATCTGATGGATGGATATATAATTCAATAAAAACTGATGACATACTGACAAACCATAATGTTTTGTGTCACTTCATCTTGTATAAATTTATTATTAGATAAACATACTATACCAATCATTTGGAACCATTGATATAGGTCCTGAAACCATTATAATATTATAAAATTATGGTTTAGAGGGTGATTCATTGATTTGTCATCAGTATGGACATATTCCAATGATTTTGGGAAAACCATTGGTATAAGACTATACTTATGGTTTGGAAAAATCATGTGATAGGTAACGTAAAATAAAATATAAATCATAGATTTGAACCACATCCTCCCGCTTATATATCAAAAACATATCCATTATGAGGTAATTATCTTTTATGAATTTAATTGGATATATATATATATAATATTTAATTATTTTATTTATTTGAAAAACAAATTAAATGAAAATTCAAAAGCCTGTATAAGAAGTTCTCAAAACCGTTGGTATAGGTCCCCATATATTTTCAGGCCTATACCAATGTTTTTTAAAACCCATTGGTATAGATTTATTTATAAAGAATCTATACATACAGTAATAAAAAACCTGTTTGTATATGGTATTGAAATAGATGTATTACCAAATGTTTTTAAAAAACCCATTGGAATACCCTTAACCTATTTCCATGTCTACCAAACCATTTGTATAGGTTCATTTTATGATACCAATACCAACAATTTTTCAGACCATTAGTATAAAACCATTGGTATACGTCCATTTTCTAGTACTGATAAAAATTAAAAAAATGATTAATTAACCCTTGAAAATGAAATGGGATTCATAAAAATCAATATAACGAATAAATATGAATCATTAATATATAACATGTTTATGATTCCATTTAATCCTTTTCCCATTAAAATATATGAAAAATTAAATGAAATTGACATAGAAGAATAAAATTTAATAGGATAATTTCAAATTTTATTCAAAAAATAATAAGTGGGATACATTAATTTTTTATATCATTTTGAATGTTGAAAATAATTTATTAATAAATGGTATCTAAAAAAACCTAAAAAAATAAATAAAAATTACTTCGTAAGTCCAATAAAACGTATACGTGAATCTTTTTTATGAAAATTATATTAATGGAAAATAGAAAGTGACCTTATTGAAAATGTTAAAATAGATCACATTCACAATTTTAACAATTAATTAATAATCTATGTAAAATGAATTTAATAAATCCCAAATGTGCCCATAAAAACACCCATAAATCATATGAAAAATATTGTTAGGGTCTATAAATATTCATGTCCTAATAGAAGACATAATTTTATACATACATAAAAGAATATTATCCATTAAATTATGATGAATATAGAGGTAAAATATTATGAATTTGTGTAAAAAAAATATAACCATATGAGAAAAAAATATGTGGTGTCTTAAAGATATGGAACATATATTATCCTTTAATGAAAATTTAGACATAGACAATATTAATATGAAAATCAAAATTGAAAAGAAACACATGTATAAATGTTTTGAAATGAGATAACCTGATATTTATTACAAATTGATTTTATTACATATAGTATTTGATAAATGTTATCCTAATAGAATTATGTGCCTTGAAAAAATGAAATAAAAGTCTTGAATAGGGAGCAGATCTCAATAAAGGAAACTTTAGGCAAGTAACCCATACCGAGGACTTCCACTATGTCAAAAATGATCTAACTACATATATAATATTTAAATATTTATTATTAATATGAATAATATCATTATTAATATTTATTTTATAAATTCTATTCATTTATAATTCCTTATTTCCAAACTAATATCATTTTTACTATCAAAAATAAAATCCAAAATTATCTATTATGTTTTACATTGCATGATTCTATTTGGATAGTTTAATCCTTCATATTTGATTATGGGATCATCAAAACTCTAATTTTAATGGATATTTATTTTTTATTTTTGCTGCAGTTTGGGAGCCATTTTATTATTTCAATGAATTTATAGTGGTGTTTCTCATGTTATTCTAAAAAATAATCCTTTTAGTTATTATTGAATAAAAAAATGTAATTCAATGATGAATGTACATTTGAATATTACAATTCTAGAATTAGGAAAATATATAATATAAATATTTAAAAACCCATATTTATAGTTTTTAATTATTCATATTAATTTATATTATAAATGATAAAACATCATTCATGTTAGTGGTAATAACAAAAAAAATAAGAAAACATCGTAACAAATGAATAAATATGAAAAATATTTTTAAAAGTAGTAATATCATCATTATAGAAGAGTAATGATTCATGAAAAATGTTATTAACATTTTCAATAATTCTTATTAATAGTTTTATTATGTTGATTGATAATATTGATTATGTATAGGATAACACTTATGTAGAAGACTTGAATCTTCTCTTAGATAATCATTGAATAATTAAGTATGTTGGACTCTCTATTTCATCTTGAGGTAAGGAAGTTAGGGATAATATCTTTCAGGATATAAATATTGAATTTACTAATAATTAAACCTAATTATGAATTTTATTCATTTGGATAGAGTATAGTACTATTTATAATTGATCATGAGTTCCATATTCACAAATACTCATTCCTTAATGTGTTTAGACTGTCTTTTGACATGTAATATGGAACCAAAGTGGAAGAATAATCTAGATAGTTTTAGGTATAATGATAAATCCCCCATACAATCATTTATATATAAATTACTATAAAATTTAATGTATTTTCTCATATGTTAATCTTTTTTACCCCATCATACCTTTACCGTGATAACTTAATTTTTTCCTCAAAAAATTATTTTTAGAGTTGAAATTAATTTGTCTTTATTTAATAATATCTATATTATTATTCACAATATTAAATAAATATTATTTTATTAAATTTCAATTTTTAAAAATATATCTAAAATAATAATGTATAACACAAAATAAATTTACAAATACTTATTTTTCTGTATAAAAAAATATTTTTTCATATTTCATACCAATTAAGAATTTTTAAATTATTGATAATTTTTTAATATGTATATATATATATAAATTATATCATTAAAAAAACACTTTTATATAGATTAAATAGATTTTTTTTATCAAAATAGAAATAATATAACCTATAGAAAAAAAACATTGAAAAATAAGGATTTTAATCATTGAATAATATAAATTAATTAATATATAATTAATAATAAATCCATGAATTATTGTTAATTTTAGATATATATATATAACAAATCACATTTAATATCAAACTCCAAATATGGTAAATTTAACATTTAAATTGGTGTTGTGTCAATAAGGTTTTCCTTATGACTTTCCATTCCTTCTTGTTTTGAAAATCACAAACACCTTATCTTTAAGGTAAATTGATTTTATAAGGAAAATCGCTTTTATAAGGAAAATCTCTTTTATAAGGAAAATCGCTTTTATAAGGAAAATCGCTTTTATAAGGAAAATTGTCCTTATCATATTTTCATTATCTATATCCATATATATCTTAAGTATAAGAATCAGATTCATTTCTATATTCTCAGAATCGTTTAAAACTTTGATTTGAAGCATTATGTTATAGGCTCTGAATTCTGGATGAGAACTGTAATGAAGTTCCACTCCGAATTCTGGATATGAACATTAATAATGTTCTACTCCGAATTCTAGATACGAACTCTCATGAAGTTTGACACTGAATTCTAATGACGAATTCTGATTATGAATTCTCATGACGAATTCTGATTACGAATTCCCATTACGAATTCTGATTACAAATTCTCATTACAAATTCTTATTCCGAATTCTCATTCCAAATTCTCATTCCGAATTCACTTATTAAATAGAATCTTATCATCTTTGCTTTATTCACTCCGAATTTATTTAGACTATGAATATTATTTTTCTTTAGACTTAAAAATTTCATTTTTCTTACACTTTTATAATTTTTCTACTCTTTGACATTTTGTTTACACTCCGAACTTCTGAGTTAAACCTAAAATGATGTCGTACATTCTGTTACACTTGTTTTGTTATCAAACGATGTTGTCTATTCCGTTATAAACTAACCATTGGTTAAATGACACGTGTACAGGTCCCTTCAATTTTTAAGGAAAATATGACCATTGGAAAGGAGGTTGATGTCTAAGAAGGTAGTTCTTCAATCAGATTCTAGTGAAAGTAAAATCTCTGAAAATGAGTTATCAAATCATGCTCGAAGGCTGAACAAGATAGCCGGAAAAATAAGTTTCCAGTCCAAGTATAAGAAAAATGACAGGAAAGATAGGAAAGATGGAGAAGTCACTTTTTATAAATGCAAGAGAGCTGGACATGTTAGACCAGATTGCCCTTTGCTCAAAAATAAAGAAAGGAACGAAAGGAATTCAGACAGGAACATAAAGAAGTATTATAAATCCAAAGCTAAGAAAGTTCTGAAAGCAAATGACACCTAGAGTGTCATTGGTGGTGACTCTTCAAATTAATCTTCTGATTATGAATCTTCAGGACAGAAGAATCATGGTCTTATAGCCAGAATACCTATTGATAATCATTGTTTTATGACTAAGGAAAATAAAGAGAGTACGGGTAGTAACACATGTTACATGGATAGTGGATATTCCCGGCACATGACTGGTAACAAAATCTATTTTGAAAATATAATCAAAACAAAAGGAGGAAAGGTAACTTTCGGAGATAATGCTAAAGGAGATATTATTCTTCAGTTTATCAGAATGCAAGATCAACTTGATGATATTTTCACAAAATCTTTGCCTTCTGATAGATTGGAATACATTAAACAGAAGTTAGGAATGATAATCGTAAGGTAATATTTCTTAATTAACTTTCTGTTGAAAAACTATCCTTACAGTAATAAACTCCTTTTCATAGGGGGAGTACATTTGATTGTTAGTGAAACTATGTTTTTGAAAGTTTGTTTTCAAACTTTTCAGAACTAAAATTACGGAATGGGAATTTCCGGAACTGATATTTTCCAGAATGGATATCTTCATATAGAAAACTTCTGGAATGGAAATATTCGTATTGAAAACTTCCGGAATGGAAATTTCATACTTGTATTTCCATAACGAAATTTTCGTACCGGGACTTTCAAAATGAGCTTTTCGTTTTCAAACTTTTGTAATGAAATTTTAATGCTGAAAATCTTGTAATGATTTTTCGTTTTCTTTGTTGAGTTTTTGGTAATGAATTTTTTGAACAATGTCTTTTCGTAGTAATAATGCTTTTTTCCGTAGTTAATTTTTCTTCAAAAATAATATTACCCATTCTGAGTAATCCTCCTAAGCCAATTCGAAAGATCGAATTCAGGTTTTCTTGCGGGATTGTTCTCAACCGTTAGATCATATCAATGTTTTTTCAACTGTTAGATGAATTTTGAAGACCAACGGTCAAATTATTTTCCTATATAAAGGGGTCCTCGAGACTCATCCAACATTGGTTTTTCAAGATCCAACGTCCCGAATCTCTACCTCTCCGTTCAAGGGTCGTTCCGATCTTTAGCAAACTCCGTTCCGAACTTCTCAAAAGTCTTCAGATCTGAATATCTGTGGAAGTAGCTTCTCAAGACATGTCTTCCTCTAAGACGATTTCCAAGTGGTTAGTATATAGAGAAAGGTTAGTTCATCCTGATTTCTTCAACAAGTATGATTCTCTTATATCAAATAACATTAAGCTTAATGGATGGGAAGATGTTGTTGTGTCTATTCCCGGAAATCAAGATGAAGTATATTCAGATTTTCTTTTAGAGTTCTATGAGACTGTTTCCTTCCTTAATGAAGATGGTAGGGAGAAATTTTCATTTAATTCTTTTGGAAAGACTTATAAGATTTCTTATGCCAAGGTAGCCAGCTTGGTAGGGCTGAACAATGAAAGAGAATCCGAGTTCATCACTAATGTTTTGCCGGATTCAAAGGGAATCTTCGGCAAGGAAAAAGAATTAGAGACTCTCGCACTGTCATATGATAAGGCTCTGAAGATTTATAGTCTGTCTATGAATTTTTGGATTCTAGAATTATGGGTACAAGGCTTTATCGTACCGAGAAATGGTGACAAAGACAGTTTGAAGAAAAGTGAGATCTACATTCTAGATTTTCTGATAAATCTATGGAAGTTTATTCTGATGAAACACATTCTTATTACCATTGAGAATGTTAATAAAGGTAATCTGAGAGCTCAGATTATAATGTATCCAGCAATCATCTCGATGTAAATAGTTCGGTGCCTTGAGTCTTTCAAGGAAGCGTGCAAGTCTAAGCCATGAGTTTTCAAAATTATGTTGGTGAGTGATGGTACCCTCAAAAGGATGGATGTTGTCTTCGACAAAAAGACTGGTCAGTTCGTTGATTTACAAGCTCAAGAAGAAGCGGTTCCGAAAGTTGGTGAACCTGAATCCTTTAAGCCGGTGAAGAAGAGAAAGTTGAAAGAAGTTGAAGTTGAAGCAGTGAATCCCAAATCTAAGGAAGTTCATTCCGAACCTCCAAAACCGAAGAAGAAGAAAGCGTACCCTGATGAGGTAGTTGCTAAGTGGATGGAAATCAAAGAGAAAAGAGTGCAAGGGGATCCTCGGTTTGGCTTGGATCCTGCGGAGGCTAAGGCCTTGAATGAAAAGACAGCGAATGAGTTAGAAAAACAAGAGAAACAAAAGAAGATTAAGAAGAAGTTGTCTGAAGGTGAGGTATCTCAGACTTTGTTAAAGTTTAATGAGATGGTATCTGCAAACATTCCACTTCCGAGATATTTTTCATTGGAATCTCTACCTGAGACTCCAGGAAGAATGTATGTCACTCTGAAGAAGGAAAAATCTAAGCATGTTGAGGAAGTTGAGCAGATTGAGCAAGTGGAAGAGGAAGAAGCAGTTGCTGAAGGTAGTGCTGAGACCGGAGATCTATTGAAGCAAGTAGATGATTATAATGGTAACCTTCGGAACATCTGTCACTCCGAACTTCAGAAGATGAGTCTTCTATGTTAGTCACTCCAGGGAAGGATGAGAAGGAAGGAGAACAAGAAGTAGTTTATCATACAGAGGAAGAACAACTTCTACATGAAGTTGCTCAAATGGACAATGTAGAGGATGGTGCTAAAAAAGTTGCTGATGATGAAGACAATGTTGTTCAAGTTTCTGATAGTGAGCAGAGAACTCCGGAACATCAATCCATTCTGAAAAGGGACAAGGGAAAGCAACTTTTTGTTGATACCCCGAGCTCAGTGGCTGTAAATAGAATGGAAATTGGCGATTCTTCTAAGAAGAAAGATGAGAATTTTGATGAAGAAAATTCTCCAAGCAAAGTCTCAGATTCGGAGTCATCTTCGTTGGGCCATGACATTGTTGTTCAGTCATTAAAGAAGTTGGTAGGTTCTATTATGACTTTATCAAGTATTGATTTAAGATTCCCGATGCTCCAACACACATTGAATCAGAAAACAGACTTTGTATCCATGGTTATGGATAAATGTGTTGAGATACAGGCTCAGTTCAAAAAATATTTTTTCGGCTATGAAGCCCACAAAAGGTCTTGTAAGAAAATGACTAGTTGGTCAAGGAAAAATGTAGAAGAGATGAGGCTATTTGATGAATTCCTAGATAATGTTAATGATGATTTTGATACAGAAGACAGGAAGATAAATGATCTAACTTCTTCCTTTGAAGAAAAGTTGACAGATGAAAAGAATTTTGGGATTCAAGAAGTTAGTGATCTGAATGAGAAGCTGAATTCTATTTCTCCAAACTGGAGGAATGAAAGGGATCATCAGAATGAGATTTAAGAGAAGTTGTTAAAGCAAGAACATGTTTTGAATTTTCACGAAGAAAAGCTTGAAGCCCAGGAAGAAAAGATTGAAGCTCAAAGTGCAAGAATTGTTTTGTTAGAGAAGCAAGCTGAGGAAGACCATAAAGACTTGAAGAAGATAAATACTATTCTTAAGGGTCTCATGTCGAAGGAAAAAGATCCAAAATAGACAAATCCGATCTTTTGTTGTATCTTATCTTTCTTTCTTTTGAAATTTTAAACTTAATAAAAATCTTGCTTGCTCGTTTCTTTTCTTTTTGTAACTAATTTTTTAGGTACATTGTTATATTTTCCATTCCCTCAAATTCTTTTCAAAAATCACAAAGGGGGTGAAGGAAAAAGAACCCTAACAAAATGGGGAAAATGAAAAAGAACCTTAATAAAGGGGGAGAAAGAAAAAGAACTCTAATAGAGTTAATCTAATGGGGAGTATTTCATTAAAGAAGACATTATTATTTTTAATGAAATATCATTCTGGAAATCTAGAATACGATCCTTAGAGTTTCAAATCCTAAGGGGGAGTTAGTCGTATTCATAAACTTCTATAAGAAAAGGGACATAAGCTTTAATGTTTTAATTTTTCTTTTTTACTTAGTCTATCTTTTTCGTAAGGTTGTTTGTGCTTTCCAAAAGGGGGCAGATTATTGAGTCAATAAGGTTTTCCTTATGACTTTTCCATTCCTTCTTTTTTTGAAAATCACAAACACCTTATCTTTAAGGTAAATTGATTTTATAAGGAAAATCTCTTTTATAAGGAAAATCGATTTTATAAGGAAAATCGCTTTTATAAGGAAAATCTCTTTTATAAGGAAAATTATCCATATCATATTTTCATTATCTATATCCATATATATCTTAAGTATAAGAATCAGATTCATTTCTATATTCTCGGAATCATTTAAAACATTGATTTGAAGCATTCTATTTTAGGCTCCGAATTATGGATGAGAACTGTAAGGAAGTTCCACTCCGAATTCTGGATACGAACTTTAATAAAGTTCCACTCCAAATTTTGGATACGAACTCTCATGAAGTTCGACACCGAATTCAAATGACAAATTCTGATTATGAATTCTAATGACGAATTCTAATTATGAATTCCCATTATGAATTCTGATTACAAATTCTCATTACTAATTCTTATTCTGAATTCTTATTCCGAATTCTCATTCCAAATTCACTTATTAAACAGAATCTAATCATCTTTACTTTATACACTATGAATTTATTTAGACTCTGAATATTATTTTTGGTTAGACACCAAACATTCATTTTGCAAACACTTTTATAATTTGTCTACTCTTTGACATTTTGTTTACACTCCGAACCTTCAATCCGAACTTTTGAATTAGACATAAAATGATGTCGTACATTCTGTTACACTTGTTTTGTTATAAAACGGTGTCGTCTATTTCGTTATAAACTAACCGTTGGTTAAATGACACGTGTATAGGTCCCTCCGATTTTTAAAGAAAATATGACCGTTGGAAAGGAGGTCGACCGAGATTAGAAATATGAGCTCATTTGAAATAGCTCGATACTGATGAATAACATCATCGAAATTATTCATACATGTTGTTGATGTGATTTCTAGAAAGAGAGGCTCTTATTAACTCTCAAAGCTTCATGCGACTCAGAATGTTGGTGATTACATTCGAGGACTTTCGGGGATATGAAGACAGAGGTGCCGACTACCTTGAAGTTCGAGGGCTTACTTGCTGAGGAAGACATAGGTTTCCAACTACCTTGAACTTGAGGGCTTGCGGGGATAGCAAGACAGAGATTCCGATCATTGTATCGAGGGCTCACCCTGGTGTGGGTAAGACATACTTTCTTGAATGTATAAATCAAGGGACCTTTATCCAAGGTTGTTGGATAGCCTTCTCTTTGGGTTAATGGACTTATATCTTGTTACTTGTAGTTTTACTACTTGTTTGTTTCCGATGCATATTTTATTGTAAGGAAAGTATAACTTTCTTATACTTCCATACTTGTACTCTGTTTCATTTAGATTTTATACGCTTCAAGGTAGAATATCATAATGTAATCTTTAGTTAAGATTCAAATTCCGGATCCATATTTCCGGAACCAAATTTCGGAATCTCTTTCCAGTTTTAAGAAAGTACATAGAACATGATGTTTATAAATTCATCCCTTATTCCAAATTTTCAATTGGTGTTAGAGGCGTTGTGAATTTGCTTAGTTTAACTTTGTTAAACTTAGCTCTTTCCTTGTCTAAGGAAAACATAATTATTCGTAACTAACTTTAAAGGTCCCAAATGAATTTTTAAAATATTCAATTCACCCACCCTCTTGTATATTGAGCATCTACATCATTATTTCGATCCTACAATAGGAACATTTAATATAAGATAAAACCAATACTTTACAAAAAAAATTCACTGTATCTATGAATTATTAAAAAAGTATTACTTATAGTTTCCAAATCATTAATTAGATGTTTTTAATTTACTTTAAAAATAATACCTCTAATGATCTGAACAAATTTAATTAATATCATTTCTTAAATGTAATAATTTTACCAAAAAATAAATAGTCATTAAAAAAATTCTTTCGAATTATTTATATTTTTCCAAGTCAATTACTATCAGATAATTTAATAAAAAATAATATATTTGAATTTATTAAAATAAATATTTTCAAAATATAAATATTTATTATTAATATAAACTATTTAATGATAATAGTATATTGGTATGTTATTTACTAATATTATACCCAAGGCCTTCATAGTATATAATATTAGTCATATAATAACTATATAACCACCATTACAACATATAAATTCATTAAATTCTAACATGACAATGAAAATTTATTATTATTATGGTATAAAAATATTGATTTTACAACTAAATATGGCCTTCCATGATATTTATTCATTTTAGTTTTCATTTTATTAAAAAGTCTACCTAAGGGGGAATATAGTCCTATAGATTTCTAATTGGTTAAAAATATCTTTATTTCAAATTTATACTCTTATTTTTATTTAAACACATTTTAGTGGTGTAATCATCCCTGGAATGTAGTTATATATGGTTTGTAATATATTATTTCAAAAAAATTTACTACAAATTTTAATTATGAACGAATAAAATATTTTTCATTTGATTCAATGCATATATGACTTATTTCAGACTTCTTTTTCAGTTGAATACAAAAAATTTTAAAAAAAATATACAGAAATAAAAGGAATACATTATTATGTGATGTCACATCCCCCCATAAAATAAAATTTGTCCTCCCTATTTAAATTTCTCTCGTATTTCCAAATATCTGAGGGTATTATTAACAAATTAATTACTAATGATATAAATCATAATGAGATATCAATAGTACATTATTTGAAAAAACTAAGATTGTCATATTTTTCCTCAAAATAGAAAAATTTATATTTTCCCTATTTTATAACAATTTGTGCCAGATATTTCTCCATATAATTTATTAAAATATTATTAATGCTTCATCATTGTTATTAATACGGTAATTCTTCTCATGGGCCATTAATTGAAATGATACATAAACCACCACCATGTCATTTTTCATGAGGGGACATCTGAATTCCTTTGTTGACGTGTCATTGCATATCAATAAACCATATACACTATAATTTATTTTTTATATAGTTTTAGGGACTAACATTCTGGTAATCTACATCAAATTTAATTCACATTCAATTTTCACAATGTACTTTAGGCCCTTTTGAGTTAACTTAGTTGTAGGATTTTAACATTATGTGTAGTTTCTCTAAAATCATGTATAATATCTACAAAACCCATGAAAACTATTGATCTCTTTTAAATTTCTAAATATTGACCATTATTTAATTACACTTTTATTTTATGTATCCAAAAATATACACTCACTTTGAAAATATAGACCAAGAATAATGCTTTAAATATTTTTAATTCATGCTTTTTTAAATTTTGAATAATGATTATATATTCTCAAGGTCATTAGCATAATCCTGAATAGTTTCATATTCCATTTCTAAGAAATAGAATATATGATAATATCTCTTATAAATGATGAATCAAATTAATTAATATAATAATTACAAACTCTATTAATTAGACCTGTGAAGGTATAAGATGAATTTTTATGCCCGGATGGCATCACTATGAGTTACTGATGTCAAAATCTTTTATGGGAGGTTTTGTTTTATATATCATATTTTATCAATGATAATTTGAAATATCCAAACTAATATACAATCATTAATAAGTATTTAGGCCCTTGATATTAATCAAAATAGTGATTAATATGGTTTTGGTTATACATCCTCTTGATCAAGATCTTGTAGAATTAATTGTAATTAATGTAATGAATCCTTGATCCATAATTGTTCATAGAAATATGAACTATTGTGTAATTAGATTCATTATTACGAGTTGTAAAATTATGATGAAATATTATTATTTAGTCACATGGTATTTGATTATTTTATAACCATTATTCAAATCAATATTATATGGGTACGATATTATTATTATGTTAGGGTAGATCTACAGAAAATATTTGATGTGTGTTGAACTCCATATAATGGATAGTAATGGCCATATTATATATTATTATAGTAGGGAATGAGACATTTCTATCTCATATGTATTATTTCCTTATTGGGAATGGTTCCAAGTAATTATCTATGTGAGAATCATTTTGGGTAAAATGCTCATTTTGGAGGTTATGGTATGGTGGAACTAATGATGGAATATAATTGTTGTGGACCGAACCCAATATGGTGGAAAACCAATGTAGCAACACATTAGTAAGGCCCTTTCATATTTTTTGTAGAAAAAACTAAAATTTTATTGCCAAATCATTATATATTAAGTCCAAATAGACCTCATGAGAGGTTATTTTCTAACACATCTCCCCATTCTTTCCCCTCTCAATTCCCCTAGGACATGGGGTAATATTGGTTAAGATTTTTTGTCATATAGTGGTTTGATTTATATATATTTTTATTCTTTTTGGTTTCTAATCAACTACCATTGATTTGGGATTCTTCAATCTATGGTTTTGTTACTAAATCCACCTGACAACAGTATAATCAGGTCAATATGATGGGGATTTTGGTACAAAATAGATAATTTTTTTTGGAGAGGATGATCACATGTATTTTTTTATTAATTGATTTTATATAATTACCATTAATTATTAGGGTGGTTTTAAAAAAATATTTAATTTGAAATCGATATGTGAAAATTAATTTGGGCTTCTATGTGGATTTGGACTAGGTTCCAGTTGGGATAGAACTACAACCCTTTTCTTCTGATTTCATTTCCATTAAGATTGATGGTGACTTTTTATGAAATAATTACCAACAAAATTAAATTGAATAATACATTTTAATCTATTATAATTAATTTAGTTTGGTATTTTGGAATCTGATTGGAGAATACGTTATGATAAAAGGCTTTCAGAGGGCTATTCAATCGTCGTTGTGCCAAAATTAAGTTGAGTAATGCCATATGATAAAGGTATTCATTGAAAATATATCTATTGTTTTTAAATTATGTTTGTGTTCATGGTGTATCCAGTCTCAGAAATGAATTTTAATTGAAATTATATATATTTTTATTATTTTAATAAATTTAAATGAAATTAACAACTTGGAAAGGGCTATGATTGACCCTTTCATATCAGATTGAAGCCATATACACTGGTGTCTATGTTAGTAATAATAAATATGTAGGTATATATTTTTGGACCATGGAGGGGTACCAACAAGATAAATGGAACACAATATTCCATGGTATAGGTTAGCTTAATCTTATTTATTCATGAATAGGTGGTAGATTTGAATGGTTTGACTAGGGATAACATAAATATGAACTTCTAGATACTATGTAGGATTTGATTTAGAAAAAAAAGAGTTGGGAGAGATTTCAGATATCTATTTTCGGTGAGTACCTTGGTGGGAACACCCAGGGTTGGTTTATGGGTTTTTTTGTGTATTTACATTGAATTATTTTTGAACTCTGTTGGTATTTATGTCATCTCTCTTGTGTTATGCTAATATATTATTTCTAAATTGATTCATAAAACCATGATGTGAACATGGTAATATGTTGTACTAATATTCCCCTTGACATATAGTCTTGGGCCTATAGTTACAAATGATACAAAGGAGACCAAATATAGTGTTTGGCCTTTGATGTTACCTATAGGATGATGGTGTGTGGCCTAATATTTTGTTACCCCTATAGGCAGGTAGTGTCATAAGGAATGTTTTTTTTGTATCACATTAGAACCTAGTGATCAATGGGGTGAACCATATATTTATTTAGTGTCGGTGATGGGATTCTTTATTGAATGGTTGATCAATGACACATATGATGGGTTTCAGCATATGAAAAACACATGTATATGATTATAGAGATTAATGGATTTGACATGACCTTGAGAATACGAGATGTGTGTCTGTTTTTTGGGCTTTTAAATATATTACATATGAATGATGGTTCAAGAATCTAGGTGGGATACAACCCCTCATAATGATTTTATGGTACCTATTATAGAGTAGGGTTCCAACCTTTTGGTGTGAACTATATGATAATTTAATCTTGTAATGGGTCACTCAGGGTGGTTGATATGGTTTTGGGGATGATTTATCCCTAGATGTGTCTGATTTGACGTTCCAGGGAAGGAATCCTCATTGGTGTATGTGATAGGATGTTTCGTGTTGAGTTATGGCCACACTTTTTATGTGTTATAAGGAAATAATGAGGAATGAACCGACCTAGTAATGATAAATATGTATTTGTTCTCGGTATTTGGTGTGGCCACCTGGGTGGACGATATATGATATCTCTAGTAGAGGATGTGATGCCCTCTTGACGGGTAGATGATATCTGTTATTTGGTTGGGGATGAGACCTCCAAAGAGTATTGATATATGATAGATTAGAGAGGGTATTGACCATGTTGTCGGATGGTATTTTAGAGGTTCTAGATAGGAAATAAATCTCCATAGTATATATATATATATATATTGAATTAGGCAATTACACACCCATGGTGTTACTTATATAGTTCCAGGGATGGACATGGCTCCCGAATATGGTTTTTATATGGACACTGACATCTAACATGGGTCAAATTAGATTTGGTAATATTCCATCGTCACCTTAGAACCAAAATACTAAGAGTTGTAATTTTAGTATACATCTACAATATTTTTTATTTTGGAGCATATCACCTCAGCATACACTACATTATTGGTTATATAAGGCACACTATTGGTGGTGGCCTATATAGTTTTACTCATATTATTTTTAGATGTCTTGTCCACCTTAGTACTCAACAAGACCTCTTATGCATCAATTTCTTAAATTAAAGACATAAGAATACATTATTTTGATAATCTTAATGGATAGATCAATAGATGAATATGGTGAGGCTCATAGACTGTAGTAGAGCATCCTTTCATTTTTTTGGAATTTTTTTAATTTGCAGATGTGGTTCACCTAGTAGATAGTCAGTTAGATTTATGAAAATATACTATATTTAATTTGATATAACATGGTACTATTTTATTTTTATTCATACTAATATTATTTATTTAGAATATATTTATATATATTACATTATTTTACACTATTGTATCACTCTTATATGATAGTAATGAATCCTTAAGTAAATTCCTTATATCGTCACAACAAGTTGGTAGCTTCTAGAAAATATGATGGCATTCCTGAGGTTATGTTACACCACCTATCCAAAGATCATGTGAGTGGAATTAGACCAAATGATCATTACATATTGGTATCATAGTGAATATTTCTTTTCTTTAATAATTGTTATAGGGTAAATAGGAAATAGGGATGAATTGGAGCATGAAATTGACTTTGTGTTGCTTCATCATCAATACATTACTGGTCATATATAGATTTTACAATGGATATATGATTAATATTAATTAATATCTATATTATAATTGATATATTTATTTTATTTTTTCCTATGTATTGGATATTGATATTTTTTCCCTCTCTATCATAGTAGAAAGTAACCCATGTAAATTCATCATATTTCAGACCGAGGTCTTACGTGATATTCTAGTGATTTTTTGTGATTATTACATTTGATGAGAGAGGGTTAATATATTATTATATAGAGACATTATCAAATTTTCTAATGTGAATAAACACTTTCTTTACATACCATATCTAAAAACCAAATAAAAGGACAAAATTTAAAAATATAATAATTACAACCTCAAAAACAGATTGAGTGACATAAATTTGACGAACATTTTTTATGATGAGTTAAATAGAATTAGGAAAATTAATTAAATAAAAAATTCATTTAAATTCTCATAAAATTTGTATTTTTACACTATCTAATAAATAAAAATAACCATGATATTTTTTCATTATCTCATATAAAATTCAATGCAAATGTCACTCTACTAGAAATATCATTTGAAATAAATTTCTTCATAATGTGAGAAACAAAAAAATAATAAGGGTGATCTCTAATTATTATTAATCTATGTCATATATCAGTTTCCATCAAACAGTTAACATGGAGTGAGTAATATAAAATGAAATAAATTATAATACAATAATTCCATTTAACTAATCAAAATAGATTTAAAAATATAATTGATGGAACAAAAATAGAGAAAATCACTTGGACTACAATAAGAGAATTTGTAGATATAGAATATATATTTTTGAATATCATTTACTATCAAGGAATAATCCAGGAAATCATTTTTTCCATAAAACTATAACCAACAAATTATTCGCAGTATTAGTGTATGAAAAAATTCAATGTGCTTACATTGGGAGGGAACCCACTAAATACCCATACAATTTTTCAAATGAGACTAACAAAGGAATCATATGGATATATAATACTTAGAAATAACTATTATTTATTTAATTCCAATGCATTCACTATTTGAATCAAATGAATACTAAAAAATTGAATAATAATTTCTTTTGGAATTAATGAATATCATTCTTGAGATATGAATATAGAAAACAATAATACTATTCTCTATATTAACAAATTTGATAACATGACCATAACCCACACAAATAAATAAGGAGTATAGTAAAAAAATACCTAATCAGCATTCTTATGTAGTTAATAAACATTAATATTCGAATCATATATATATATATTCAATAAATGTAATTTTCATATATAGGAATCCCACAATTAACACTGAATAGAGAATATTGTGTGTGGTTATTTTCATAATAACCTCTAATAAATCAATGTATATAATATTGGTGGAAATATTAAAATCAAAATAATGAAATAGATAGTATTAGTAAGGGAATGTTAATATATGAAATATCATGCCTATATTAAAGAATAGTTTTGAATGATAAATATAGTGATAAATCATTTCTATAATAGAAAATATCATTACATAAGAAATATATAAAAATAATATTGATTTTATATTTTTAAGAAAATCCTTCATCAAGAATAGGTTATGTCAAATGGAAATTACATATCTGAATAAAATTGGGAGTTTTAGAAAAATAACATTGTTATTAAGAAACATCCTTGATTTTTTTAAAACATTTAATATAGACAATAAGGTGGGTAAGAACATATTTATAAAACCTTGAATTCATAGAGAAGATTTTTTATAGAGAATAAAAATATAGTTAAATTATGTGTTCATGTTATAGAAATTATCAATAGTTACATTAGAAAATATTATTAAATTTATAATAAAACAAATTTTACTCGACACATTTACAAATTTTTATCAAAATTTATGATGGAAACATTTATAAAAAAAATACATTTGAAAAAGAAACACAATAATAGATCCATTAAAATATATTTAGGTTATCAAACTAAATGTGTGGTTGAAGAATAACTATTTTATTATAAAATTATAGAAATTTATTTTTAGTATTTAGAAATACCTTTACTCGAAGACCCACATCTTTGAATGATTGTTATATTTTACATTAAAATAAGAAAAACAATCTTATGATTATTGAAAATCATCCATTTCAGAGTTCCTAAAATAAGAGAGTATGAATTTTGTGAGAATGAAAATATAGTTATAGAGGACAAGATGCATTTGAAGGAATTAGAGTTAATGTTTCCAATTTAAATCATTTATTCGAAAAGAATTGACATCAAAAAAATATTATCAATTAATATATTTAAATTACACACTGAATATGAAAAAATACCATAGAGAAATAGAATTTTAATTCTAAAAGGGGAATTTAAAATAATTGTTAATAAGATAATATATGACTAGAGGAGAAGTAATTTGATTCTGAAAAGCTATTATGTTTTTGGAAATATTTAAATCAATTACACTTGAAGGATTACATTTCAAATGAATCATTAAATATTATGAATAAATATATAACAATCATTTACAATATTTATTGGGTGGTAGATACACCATTTTATGGAAAACATAGTGTATAATATCAAATATATATCAAGAGATTAAAAGTTGAGATAATAAACTCTTGCCAAATTACATACATGTACTAATTATCCACCAAAAAATCAGGAATAATTAACAAATGTTTAATGTATACCCAATTAGGGACCTCATTCAACAATATTTATTATACTATAGATAATTTACTAACATATTCTATTTATTTATTATCATCATTGTATTAATGGTATTTTAATATCGATGGATGGAATAAAATTAGCGGGTTTCTATTAATATAATAAAAATTATATCTAATAATGTATATTTGATCTTGTAATTACCATTTTTTGTAGGTTTATAGTAGAACTGTTATGAATAAATGGGTGTGTATTGGATAACACTCACGTTGGGACCCTGAACATTGTAATTCCAACCTCCATTGAAATGTAGAATTAGTATAACTAATTTGAACTAGAGTCCTACTAAGCTGACATTGCTTTCTAGTAGGATACATATTTCAGTTTTATAGGTAACATTTTAATGAATGGGTATGTAATGAATGGGAGGATGTATCCCCTTTTATATGGGAAGAAAAGATAACTTTTGTGAATATCCTTTATTTTTTTTTTATATAATCAAACTATTCATTGGTCCATGACTCAAAATGATTTCAGTAACAGATTGTGGGATGATATTGGGTCGAGAAACCCTCAACCAATTATTTCAACACATCTTAAAAACATGTTGGAAGTCATCTATTCTTATATTTTCAGTTTTTCTTTGTTAACTATGGTAACATGTTTTACCCAATTAACGTATTTTTTTCTAAACATATAAAATAATCCCTCATAATAAATGTGGGTATTTTAACATATATTTAATCATTCCTTAATATTATTAAAATTATTATTTTAAAAAAATAACATAGAAATGAAAAAACTATATATATAGAAAAATAATTTGCTAGGAAAATATTGATTTCACCATTATGTGTTCTTAATTTTTATAACTATACTATAACAATGGATTTAGTTATAATATATGTCAATATTTGTAATAAATTTAATTTAAATTGATTTTTGATATTTGATTATTTTTTGCATAAAAATTAAACTATATTTAAAAAACAATTAATTGAAAATAATAGCCTTAGTATTTTTATATCTAATAACAATATTCATTGTAATCATAATATTATTATATTTAATGAAATAAAAATTATTTCACAAATATATCTTGTTGATATAAAATATTTTATCCATTTTTATAGATGTAATTTCTATAGTTGATGAATTTTTTTTAAAGGTGGGTTCTGTTCAAAAGACCATAACTAAGAGCTTTATTCAAAAAGAGAAAGTCACAAACAAGTGACAACAGACGGAAAGAGGGAAATTTTCTAGAGTCCTTAATAAAAGAAGGGATTAACTCTGGTGGGAGTTCATTCATCCAAGGGATCTCATGAGAGACTCCCATGTTGGCAATCCCATCCGCGATCATATTAGCCTCCCGATAGGTATGCGTGGCAATATAGTTGAGGTCGTTCAGAGTAGGGAGGCAATCCATCCATCTGGTGGTGAGAGGCCATGCCAGATGGACGTCACCCTTCTAGATGGATTGTACAATGGTAGTGGAATCGCTCTCTATACAGATATTATTCCAGTTGAAGAGCATTGCATATGAGATAATATGAATGGTAGCAAGCATTTCGGCCTCCCGTGCAGAAGCAGTTCCGCATCTTCCAAAGAAACATCCGAGGATCCGGTTATGATTGTATCTGAAAATTACACCACATCCAGCAAGACCTGGATTGCCCTTCCAGAAAAATCAAAAGTGTATCGAGGTTTCGATAAAATACCTTTGACGCTTATTCAACGAAGGGTTTCAAAATCTATTACAGAATTGTCACAACAATCCTTTTGGATCATAGCCACTTCCTTCATAGCCAGTAGAATCCTCATCTTGCCTGCATTAATATTAAAAGAATTATTGTTGAAAAAATAATCATTTCTACCATACCATAAAATATGCATAAGCTCGGTAACAGCCGTAAGGAAGAGATTCTTGATTTGGGAAGATCCTGGTAATTCCAACGTTCTTTTCAGTTGAGAGAGAATAAATGGATCTAAAATCCATCGGCATCCAAAAACATCAAAAATGTAATTCCAAAAGGCCATATCAGTATCACAAGATAGAAAAAGATGATTGATGTTCTCATGATGTTGGTTGCATAATCTACATTTAGAGTAGAGATTAAAGCCATAGGATTGTAGGCAAACATCAGTTGGATTTTTTTGATGTGCAATACGACACCTAAGAGTATGTCGAGAAGGCTTAATCCAGGATTTATTTAAGTTAGAAAGCCAATGAAAATTTTCATCCTCATTAGAGAATTGATGGCGATAAAAAAATTTAGAGTCTAACATGCAATTATGAGAAGGTTCCCAAACAAGAAGATACTCATTGGAGGTGAAATCATAATTATCCACAATCCCCTTGATATGATTCGGAAGATGAGAATCAGGGGAATTGATCATCTCCCTAATAGATAAATATAAAGTATTTGGGGAAAAAGTATTAGGCTTATCGGAAACGAGAGGGTAGCCAGTCCACTTATCAGAAAAGAAATTTAAAGATGAATTTTTACTAACAAGACATCTAGAATTCTCCATGATAGAGTGAAAAGAAGCTTTGATCGATGGCCAGATAGAGGAAGTCATATTATTAGAAGAGCCAGACTTAAGTTTATCAAGGAAGCTGTTTTTGAGGAATCTCATGGAACGAGAGTTATTATGAATGAGGGACCATGTGAGTTTGGCCTGAAGGGCCTCATTAAAAATTTTAAGATTCTTAATAGCGATTCCTCCATTTTCAATAGGTTTACAGCAAGTGTCCCAAGAAACCGTAACCAATTTCTTTTCCAGAGTAATTCCACTCCAGATGAAATTTCTGATAGCTGTATTCTGTCTTTTAATCAGCCCCAAAGGCCATTTTTAGACCATCATGGAGTAGACGAGCTTAGAGATAATAGTGGATTTAACAAGTCATATTCTTCCAGCCATTGAAAGGGATTTACCTTTCCAAGTAGAAAATTGCTTTAGAGTCAGATCAATGATGCTAAGAAAATAACAAGCTTTGGGTCGACCCCAGAAAAGGGGAACACCAAGATAGGTAAAAGGAAGGGATCCTTCCTTTACCCCTAAAACATTGGTGATAAGAGTTTTCCTATTAGAGGGGAAATTTTTACCAAATTAAATGAATAATTTTTTCCAGTAAATGCATTGGCTATAAATCTCCTCATTGTGATAAATGAAGGATTTGATGTTATTGGCATTTCTATTGTCTCCCTGAAGGAAAAGAATAATATCATCGACATAGAGCAGGTGAGAGGGAGCATAAATATTTCTAGAAGCAATGATAGGTTTTAGTCTGCCTCCCTCAACATTGAGGGAGAGCAGTCTACTAAGATAATCTTCAGTGATAGAAAACATTATAGCAGAAAGTGGATCTCCTTGCCTAACACCTTTGGAGCATTTGAAATATCCCCTAGGTGAGCCACTAATAAGAACAGAGATGTTGGCAGAGTTGAAGATGATTTTAATTTTATTGATAAAGGAGTCATTGAAGCCAAAATTGGAGAGGACCTTAAAAATGAATGTCCAGTCAATCGTATCGAAAGACATAGTGATGTCCAGCTTAAGAGAAATATTCCCACCTATGGTATTTCTGTTTAGTAAATTAGTGGATTCAGAGGTGAGTCAAAAACAGTCTTGTATAGATCTACCTTTAATGAAACCAAACTGGTTCCATGAGACAATTTTGATTCTAATATTAGAAACCCTATTAGCAAGAATCTTAGTAATAATTATAAAAAGAGAATTTAAGAGGGAAATGGGACGGAAGAGGTGAATTTCATCCGCATTATCATATTTAGGGATTAACGTGAGGAACTGAGAGTTGAGATCATGTGGAAGAACGCCTTTTTCAAAGAAATATTTAATTAAATTACAGACATCATTTTGAAGGACATCCCAATGTTTTTGATAGAAACCATTGTTGAAACCATCAGGGCCGAGGGCACTATCTGGGTTAAGACCAATGACAGTGTCCTTGATCTCAGAATCAAGTGGGTTGATGAAAACATATTTTTTATGTAGGTTAAAAATGGGTTTTATATAAATATATTACATTTGTTAAAAAAATGTGCATAGGCCAGTTTATTTCTAGATTTTTTGTTATAAAGAAAAATTTCTTTTATTTTTCTGGGTTATCATTAAGGAAAAAATGTTCATTTTACAATAAAGTATGATTTGTTTACTATTTCTATCCACTCTGCAATTTTTATGTTCATGTGTTTACCCAAGGATAGTATCTTGGTTTTATTCTGATCCTTTTCAGTTTTAGAAAAATATTTAATATTTATTTAATTAAATATTAAAATTTTCATTTATATTCATATAGGTATATATTTTTAACTGATTATCGGATTAGTATGCTATCTTAGTGGTTTATTCCTGAATTTTGGTTTTTATTTTCATGGTATAAAACCGCTTTGGGTTCCAAAAGAAAGGATAATTGTTAAATCATATTTAAATTAATTAATTGATTAATTTACTAAGTGAAATACCCTTTTTATATAGGGATTTGTAATCATTGATAGGGAAGGTGGTGAGGTTTCTCGGTCATGTGATTTTTGAACTAAGAGGAGAAGCTAGAGCCGATGTTGATGGACTTCATCAATAATAGAGATCGAGACAATATTGAGGTGGAGTCGCTCCCGATAGTAGATTGGGAGCTAAGGATTCATCGTTTATTCCATGAGGTTGGAATATCTTTGAGACTTTCACTATCACCCCTTATATAGCATGTTATTAAATTCTATAGAATTATTATGCCCACTAAGGACGCCATGGTGAACAATTTGTGCGTAATTAGTGAAAACGTGGGTTTTATTATGTTTATTGGGTTTCCCAATCTGTAATCCATATCAGAAGGCATGCTATTTGGGAAGATATTCTATATTTTCATTCCATTTTTAGAATAAGAAAATTTGGAACTACATGATATCTTCTGGGGGTAGACTCCATTTAGTGGTGCATATTCACGTGGTCAAGTACTTGGTGTGGTTAAATATTGTGACTATAGACAATGTAGTCTAGGTACATAGCATGTAGTGGGACATGGATTGGTGGATGAGTATAGTGGAATACACCCCATGTAATGTGAATATTCTTCTATGGACATACATGGATAGACCCCATGTATTTCTTTGTAATTTATTACTACATTGATAAATCACATTTGACCAAGGTTGTGTGGGAGTACGAGGTATGTCCATAGTTTTGGGAGTAAAAATTGTGTACTAAATGTACATATCATTTAGTACCCCTATAGTGTATTCCAATGATTTTTAGTTATTTTATCTCTAAATTTATAATTAGACACAAGAGAAGTAGATTTTTAGTTTTTTCACCTGGATCATGATGGTGGAACCCTTGGGGGGTTTTTTGGACCACTAAGAGGTTGTTTTGAGGTGAGTAATATAGTATAATGATAATATCCTATAAAAATAGAAAATAACTCACCTAGGTTGATACAAGATTTTAGAACTAGTTTAGAGTAATGATAATGTTTATTGTACGTAGATGAAATTCGTTAGAAACCTCAATTTGTGTTTTATTGATTTTTTACAGGGTTGTGGGATTGAGTTGCGAAACGATGTAGCAGATAGGTTGGATATATAGACTATCAAAGAGTGGCTTAGAAAAGGGTATATCTTGACGACACCTACCTTATATGGTTTACTGTATTTGGGGACTTTTTAGATTTGAGATTATATATACTATGTTTTGGGATGTGTTACCCATAGAGTGAGGAGTTAGCATGATAGTTTTTATGATGTCAATTATTGGGAGAGGGATACCACCTATTGAGTTTGAATTTTGAGGATACAATGAGGGTTGCTTATATTTATTACATAGAGGACCATTTGTGTGTCTGGTTGATAAGAAAACACTTATCAGGTACATATGATTGGGTTGTAATGGTAGTGGGTGTTTTCTTGTTACCCAGGATGATGTATAACTGATGGGATGAGATATTGGTGACCTAAATGGTAATTTCTCTATACATTTCCATGTTTCACTACTTAAGTTGGTTGATACATTATTAAATGTATAGATCTATTGAAACATGTTAATGATATTTTTAAATTAATCCTCACATGTGTGGTTTTGTGGATCATTGATTGGGAACATTGGACAGGATGATCTAAATTGGTATTATTGATTTTTTTATTGTTTGGGTCTTGGGACATGGTTCCAGGAGCTGTTTATTTTTGATATAGTTCCTGAATGTTAAATGAGTTTTAATTTTTTTATTAAATATATTTAAAGGCTTTGAATTTCGTAGGATATGATGGATTGGTGGAAAATGAAATTACATGGATGATATGGAGATTAGTAGACATGGTATTCCACAGATATAGATGAGGTTAATGGATATGGTATTCCATATATATCATTTTGGGTTCTATATATGGTGTTGTGAATCCACATATTAGAATATATTTCATATAATTCCTCATCCATGGAGTAGGCTATTAGACATGGATTTCCAACTATAAATTTCACCTCTAGCAATGGTAAAAAAACATACCTATAGGCATAAATATGGGCGTTATAGGTTATTGAAGTGGTTCTAATAGGCCATATATCCTATAGGTGTTGAAATATGATAAATATATAGCCATGATTCTGAGGGATATTGCATCAGTTTTCAACTAATTAAAAAGAGGCTAGAGGATTGGTTATATAACCGTTTAAATTGACCTCCACTTTGGAAAGGGTTATAGCTGTCACGAACCGGATCTGGTCTCCTTTAAAATTGACACCCAACCCAGTACATAGAGAGACCCAAAGGGTATTCATGATCCTCATAGGATGGAACAAGTACTCAAGTATCATAAAAAAGTGTTTGGGATTGATTTACCTGAGTTTATAATCATTAAACCCCCAAAAAGGATTAATAAACAAAATCTGAAAATTTACACACAAAAAATATTAGAAAAAATATAGAATTGAAATACAATGGTTTATTAAAGTCTCATTGACTACAATAAGGGAATAATTCCAAATAACATCCCAATACCCACCTCATGGAATGGGGAAATTCCCTCAAGCCATCACTGCGAAAGTGAATCACGAAGGACTACTAGAAACCCAGACCACCAGTTATAAGACAATTACACTAACCTAAAACAAACATTACCAAGTCTGCATACACCAAATGGTGTATGTAGGGTGTGAGCCTAATACCATTGTTATTCCACCCAAAAGGATTTCCTATGATAATCATTTTTGAGAGGAAAATATTTCATATTTTTATAAACCATAATGCTTGTAACATTTTCAATTATATGGAACATAAAAATGAAAACAATTTATCAGAGGGATGAATTAATGTATGATAAAATTAAAATTAAATTTACATGTTACTGAATTTTATAGACAAAAATCATTGTATGCCTGTGGTGAGTATAAAATATCCAATGATGACTTGTCGTGGGAACACCCCTATGAACTAGATCATTGTGGGGCCCTAAGAACCCTCTATCTTAGTGTGAATGTAACCATAAAAATATCCTTCTCATGTATGATCCTCTAGTAGGGAACATACCCATAACCTAGTGGTCCCCATAATCAGAATCATAGTTTAGTTAGTATTTTAATCATTAAATATTCTACAAGAAAAAGATATAAAACCACTTAGGATCACTGGAGAACTAGTCCTTTCCTCCCACATAGATACCATGGTTTCCCTCTTTGTGCTAAATCATGTTCCACAAGTCATAAAATACCTTCTATACCTGAAAATTCTATCCCTAAATCACACACATACCGAGAATCCCAAAAAATGTTAAATAATACCCTTTTGACATTGAAAATAATTTTAGACATCATACACACCCCAAAAACAACCCCAAAACATGTCTCACCCCATTCTCACAATTTATTAAATTTTTTAAATAATTTATAAAATAACTATCAAATTGTTTCACATCCCAAATCATCATTTTCAGATAAAAAATTAAATTTTATTAACATAAAACCACCATAATAGTACCTAAAATTCTTTTTCACAATTTATGTAACTCAATAACACATTTGAGATTTTTATAAAAAACATTAAGTAGTATAAAAAGGTTTTTCGCGTAAACCCCATTAAAACCCCTCTTTCAATGCTTAAAGCACACCCAAACCCTACCAAACTAGATTTTTCATCCCAAACCACATTTAAGAAACTATTTTCATATTTTTTAAAATGACCAAAAATGACACCACAAGAGTTACATAATAAAAACTCACCATCTCAATTAAAAATGAAACTTTAAAGCTAATGTCTAAACTAGTTCTGTCAAAAAATGATTCTGCACTGCACTCAACATATATAGATCATGATAAATAAGTAAATCACGAAATAAAACTCATAATATAAATATTACACAAGGACGCCTAAATTTTGTGTCAAAAAACCCAGAACATTGTGAGAATATTTAGCAGCACCACCGCCTCACAGAAAGGGAATAAAAAAGTTCCCAAATCCATAATATTACACCAAAAATTCACAAAATAAAACCCCAAGAATGAACTTTGGCTTCTAGACGTTTTGAAAATTATAGATGAGGGAAAAATCCCAATGTATAATGAATGAAATAAGAGAGGATCTCAATTATTTAAGATCCACAAGGTTTTCCCACCAAAACCCCTTAAAAATTTCTAAAAAATGTGGTAGTTGTAGTTTTGAAGCCTTACATGGATATAAGGCATGAAATGGGGGAGTAATTGGAACATTAGGGATAATAATTGAAGGGAAAACGTGAGGAACATTTTTTGATTACTTGGAGGCTGTGCATGGTTTGTCCGCATGTTTTAGTAAACCGTACAGCCTGTTCTTCCCACCATAAAACATTCTATTTTTCTCTAATTTTGAGGGGAATATATAAGATTCAAGGAAAAAAGTTATGCCAAGGATATGAGGAAATAATTTCTAAAATAAAAAACCCTTTTTACCCCAAATCACAACTAACTATACAGTGTAAATCACCATAAAAAACAAACCCAAAATAAGGTACAATAGTAGTATCACCAATTCAATTCCAAGACACATCATCCTCATACATTTCCTCTAACAAAAGAAATGGGCAAATACTACCCAATACTTCAAATAATATTTATTTTGATGAAGGACACCAGAGACACAAAATTTAAACCTTGAATAATTGAAAATAATGAAAAAACTAAGAACCAGTAAAATATTTGCAATAATGGAAGGGATTGAAAATCCGAGTGTGACAATAGCCATGATTATGAGGGATATCTCCATTGTTTTACACTATGAAAATAGAAGATATCTACATGGTTATTTAAGACATGGAATTATCCCTATAATTTTTACACTATATAAATGGATATAGCCATGGTTATAGTGTTTATTTATATGGTTATTAACAATTACAATAGAATCTATAGCCACAATTCATCAAACAGTGGCTAAAGATATTTAAAATAAAATGACCACGACATGATTTGAACTATTCATGTTCTCAATCAAAATATTTTTTAACGACTATGTAATATATTATTAGCTATATATACATATATTATATTATATATATTTATAAATATTGTTCCCATAAGTGTAAATATGTAGAAACCACCTTTCTCATCCCCCTTCATTCTACAATACATTTTCCCCACTTACATGGAGACCCTTTAGCCACAGTTCATTGTAATCATCACAATACCCAATACATTTGGAACCTAAACCTATTGTTTTATTAATACTATAACAATAGTTATGGTATATAGAAATATTTTCCATAAACCATGTCTATAGCCAATACATGGGGACCCTGTAGCCACAGTTCTTTGAAATCATGACTATATGTATGGTCTATAGCTGCGATTTGATAAAACTGTGTCTATAGCCACTATATGTGGAAATTATTTAAATAGTTTCATAAAATTAGTGCTATATAAAAATAATATTTTCCTATATCCATGACTCGACATAAAATCATAATTATATCTATTCATTCAAAGAACATAAGGGAATATTCCCCCCATGAAATCTATTGATACGGTTTAAAATAATCGTGGATATATACCCCACATATATCCATAGTTTAATAAAACCATTGATATAGCCAATGAATAATAATATATAAACATTTTTTTATAAACAATGTCGCTATAGGGGTGGTATATAGATATGATTTTAAAAAAAACATGTCTATAGTGTTGTTTTCGAGTAGTGATTTCGACATACATGGATAAGGGTGCTGAATATAACGTTACTCATTCACATATTAGCATACACGAAATGGAATTACACATACATATAATAGGATTTTTTAAATTTTTTTCCACATATCTTTGTTAGGGTGAGGAAAATGGAATTCCCCATACATTGTTTTGGATTTAGACTGATTCTCTAAGAGCCGTTATATTAATGTATAG
Source organism: Viscum album (assembly GCA_963277665.1). Taxonomy (NCBI): domain Eukaryota; kingdom Viridiplantae; phylum Streptophyta; class Magnoliopsida; order Santalales; family Viscaceae; genus Viscum; species Viscum album. The sequence goes on along the minus strand of OY728140.1, from coordinate 1,015,332,693 downwards.
TTTACATGTTGGGATGATTCTCTAGGCATTATATTTTTGTTATATGGGTTATATGTTAGGACGATGGAAAATGTTTTGGGGGTACATTATGATGATATGATTACATGGGGATGATATATCTATATAATAAGTAAAATATAATGTGAATTTCATCGGATATTTTTTTTGTAAACCATGGATTGGACCCCATATTTTTTATGGAAAAACGGTCATTGAGATATGCTCATAGGCCAGCCAGTAAAGGAAAAATCATGTATGGTTGATCAAGGTCGCTGGACCAACTATTTATTGTGGTTTTATATTTTTCTAATTTAATTTATATTATGTATAAGAATACAATATTTTATGAGTGTGCACTTACATAATTAGATAGTAGGTCCAATGTTGGGGATGTCCTACTGAGATTTATTTATCACCAACCCATATTTTCACCTCAGTATGCATAAATACATTATGTCTAATATTAGGAGGATCATTGATACATGATGGGTAGGATTAAGTACTAGGATTTCATGGTTTAGTATTTATCTCATATTAAGTCAGATTATTGGGATGGAGTACCTTGATAGGAATCCCGATAATACGAATGTGAGATGGATTGGAGTTGGAAATATATATTAATGTATTATTGTTTCAGTAAATTATAATTTTATGTAATATGATCGGACCCATGGGTAATCTATGTTTTTTATGGACTGGTTCCATTGGAATTTACTATATTGCATTATATTAAAAAGTTCATCTATTTTAGTTTATTTATTCTACATATTTAATCTTATATATAAAATTATTTGTAATTTAATTATAGTATTGAACTCTAATATGAAATTATAGTCTCCAAAATATTCCCACTTAGACCCCTAATACTTGTTAAAAGACTCTAGTGTATGAGGATTTGTAATTTTTTTAACATTCTTTGGCCACTAATTTAGTGGAATCCATACTAGGAAGTTATAAGGTAGTATTAAATGAGTTAAAATCCTGAATATCATTTTGGGATTTGGTTGAATTCAGATATAATAATGTGTCGGGGCTAGTGATGGATATCCTATGAGTGCATCAGGACAATCTATTCTTGTAAAATGTCTATATTACTCGGGTCTATGATTTATGTTCTTCATATACAATGCAGTTTATTTTTATGATTTTTTCCTTTAGAGGAAGACATGTGGTTTGGATGCTATGATTTATTATAGATAACTGGTTCCTTGACCATTTTCCAGAGGCATGTGATTTTATTGACTCCAGGCCGATAGATGAAAAAGGATTCTCATGAATCATATAAGGATCATATTATGAACATGTTATAGGATATGTAGTGTTTGATTTTATTGATTTATTTATAATATTAAGTTCTATGGATCTACGGTGAGTCACTCATCATTGTGGATGAAGATGTGGTCCAAGTGAACAGTAGTTTCAGTGGCCCTAGTGGTTTATCTGGGTATAAGTGTATAACTATTAGAAACTCAATGGGTAGTTTTTTATTTGGATCAATTTTCTAATTCAGGTCCTACAAGGAGCAGTATAATGTGAAGATTTTGGGAGATAATTAATGCTCTGGTTGTGGGGGTAGTTTTAATGTGTGGGGTAATTTGTATAAGAGATCCTATAGGTTGGTGTTTGAACATGTTTTTTCATTTTTCATTGATAATGGATCATGTTTTATTCCACTTGAGTTATGGACTTCTTTGTGTTGGAATATACCTAGGTCGATTGACCTAGTAACATGAAATGAGGCCTGGTTGGTGTGAATAGGTGGATGAGAATAGTGACCTTTATTATGTGACTCTAGTTAGGAAGTCAGTGTTATATTATTTAGAGGGTGACCCATTAGATGGTTTGTAAATGTACTGTTTTTTCTTTGGGTGCATGATTCATAGATGGATTCATTGGAATATTGATGGTGGTGAATGAATAGTGCTACGTGGACAGAGATTTAGCTGGATTGTATGTCCTTGTTTCTAATATCACCAAGGGTTCTCTTCATTAGCATAGAATGGCAGGTTAGGTAGGCACGACCAGTTGATGTGGCTTGTGATTTTTGTCTAATGAGATGTGAGAAACTAGATTCTCAGTATGTTTTTTATTGGGTTATATGAGACCATGTTTCAGTTATGGATTGGTGAGATTATTGAGGAAAAGATGTGTGATGATGTGATTTGGTGTTTCATTGTGGAAGAGGTACCACAGATGAATATGAAAAAATTCATATAATGTGAACAAATCCTTGAGTAGGCTGAGAACCTATGTGGTTTTGATTGGTGGCTTTAAGGAATTGTGATCGAGTCCCACCGAATAGAATTTTGATGATCTATGATTTTTTGAAGAATCATTCATATTCATCGATAACATCCTAGTGTATTATTTGTTTAGATACAATTATTCCCATTATATTGATATCATCTTGAGTATTCTGATAGAGAATTTACTCTACACTATTCTATATAGATAATCTTCTAATTTGAAAATGGTTCCCCTTATTGTTTTTTCTCAGAGAGTGGTGTATTTGAAGCAGTATGGTGGAAAGTGACCCATCAACCCTTTGTGATTAGGGTCCTAGTAAGTTATGTTATTTCAATTAATACCATTGTGGTCATTCGTGGATTCGGAGAATATAGAGTAGTTTATGTTTAATTTTTTCATTCTAATGAGAAATAAACAACCATGTCTACTTTCGAGACTTACGTGTGATTGGGGCATGCGTCATCGTGATGGTTTTATGTTGTATGGTGATAGTAAGATTCTCTAATAGTGGGGATTATCAGATTAGTCATGATTATGTGACACTTATGCAGGTAGAGATAGGAATTAAATTAGGACCACATTGATTGGGTGTTGGACCATTTAGAATTTTTTTGAATATAAAATATGGAGGTGTGAAGCATCATCGATCAGTATTTGTAGTTTTTTGTTAATGTTTTTGATGGGGATATACATGAGTTTTATGATGAAATTTAAAATATAGTCTGATGTATATGGATGTATGGCTGTGTCTAGGTACTGTGTATGTTTTTTATAGTGGAATGTTTTGGCATGGCCTTTTATGGCATGTATGCCGTGTATTAGGAGTTATGCTTATATATTGGGTTGTTGTCTCTCATTAGAATGCAAAAAGTTGATATTAAGTTGAAAACTATGGTGGTTCTTGATGTGTGGTTGAATTATACTAAGGATCATTGTGTATGGTGAGGTTTATGTTGGAGACGTTTTGGACACCACTGTTTTTTTATATTTTGAAATATGAGAAGAAATTTGTAATTATTCTTTTGATGATCATGAAGGGTAAAATACTCATTTTCCCTACTATACGATATCAGATCATTTTTCTGAGCACTCCATTTCTTTTCTAATCAATAATTTACCATAGGATAGTAGATAATTTTTTTCAATGTCATTCTAGTTTTGGACAGAAATTTATTATTAAATTCATAAAATATTACATTATTTCTGTGTGTATAAGAGGGGAATTCTCTTATATGTAGCATTGTATTGAGATTATGTATATGAATATGAGTCTATAATGGAATTTGTTTCTTTATGATAGGTATAAACCTGGTATAGGTTCGAAAACATTGAAAAAATGTTAAAAGTAATTTAATTAATTTATTTATTAAATACCCCTCACAAAGGGGTTCCTACGCATAGAAAGAGAAGTGGGATAGGGTCATCCATTTAAAAATTGATGTAAAAAGAGGATATGGTGTATTTTTTGACACTTTAATTTCTCAATGGAGTAGATCATGACAGTATTGAGGTGAAGTGGCTTCAAAGAGAGTATTTCGACACAATGCTTTGACATTTACGCCAAGAGTTACCCCATTTTTTATTTATATGCTCCATTGCCCATATATGTTTTTCTTTTACATTTGTGAGAAATATTTCAACTATTAAGGACCTAATGGGGGTAAATCTACACCTAATTAGGGGAAATGGATGGTTTCTAGAGGTTCAAAGGAGATTCTTGATTAGAAATCCCAATCACAAAATATGTTTTTAGGAACACATGCCATATGTTCATCATATTTGCGAATAATATAATTTTTGATATTCACAATTTGTAATAGGGTAAAACACCATATAGTGGTGTGTGTAAGAGTTCAATTACATTGAGATGTTGATTTTTGGGACTACACATCAGGTATTACACGTAAATGGAATGTTGTGGGACCTGAACGGGGGGTCAGGAACAGGGGATGATGCCCCATGTAAGGGGACATGGACATATTTAAGAACATGGCTATACCCCATGTATGTCTTGGATATGTAATTATTTTCATATAAATCTATTTTGAGTGGTTTTTTCAACCTATATCACGATTGTGGAAGACATGGTGTTTTTTGAGGAATTCTAAGAGGTTGTTTTACAGAGAGGATATTATGATATATATTTTTTCATCCTAAAAGTGACATTGTTATCTCATGGGGAATATGCATGAGAAGAGATTCGACTAAGGGTCATGTAATTGATTATAATACTTTGAATCAGTTCATCAAAGATTTTTAATATTTTTAGAAAGAGTTTTTTTATGAGACAGTCATTCTATGTTATAACTTGAGTTGATCTCTAGGTTGTATATATGGACTAACATATAGTGTCTCGAAAAGAGTTTGGACTTTAGGCTATCTACCTAATGTTTTTTACTTTAATTTAGGCATGGGAGGCCTTGAGACAGTAGAGATTGGTTTGAGGTGTGGGTTACCACAAAACATGGGTGTTATCCCAAAAAATATGTTTTCTATCTGGTATTCCGATATTCATTCCTCATCTTGATTTTTTATTCAAAGGATCCAAATATTTATTCCTATATTTTTGAACCATAGGTCCATATTAGTTTTTGAATGAAAGGATAACCTAGAGAGGGTAGGCGTGGTTTGGTGGTAGTGGTTTCAAGAGTTTCTGTGGGACCTAGGTTGATGTATGAGCTAATGGGGATGAGATGTTGGTGATGGGAATGCATATTTAGCATGACAATTTCATGTTTCTATGATATTGGGTATTGAGATTTGTTTTATTCATTGATAGATATTTTTAATTTTTAGATAGATTTGGACACGACGATCCATATATATTGTTTCAGGATACATGACTGAACCTTAGTCAAGATTCTCAAAATTGATAACAATGGGTTTTTCATGGGTTGGGTGTTTGGCTGCGGTTATAAGAATGATTTTGTTTTTATATAGTTATATAGTGTGTACATGGTATTTCGTGTTTAATAATTAGATTGGTGGACATGGTGTTCCACTAGATATGGTCGATTGGTGGACATGGGGATCCTAGGATGATATTAAGATCATTGGACATGTCCTTCCACATATATAGATGGGGAAGACAGATAGAGATTTCTATATATATAGTTTAAGAAAATGGAAATGTAATTCCCCATCAATATATTTTGTTGATAGATATAACAATCATAATCCAGGGTTTATGTTTTGAGACATAGAATTCCCCATTCTAGGATTAAGGTGTCGTAAATGGAAATTTTCATCCATAGTTTAGGTTAATTGAAATGGTGTTCTTCATCCATGGATTATGTTTCTGAACATGATATTCCATAACCAAAGTATAGGGTGTTGTGAATGGAATTCATCATCTATTGTTTATGTGTTAGTCTGATTTTCAATTATCCATTATATTAATGTCTGGTTTATATTCGAAAATGATTCTTCGGGTACAATGATTTTTATGTATGGGTTATATGTTGAGATAATACTCCATGTTTTGGTGGTAATATAGTGTGATATGAGTATATGAGACAAATTTATCTATTTAGTATGTAAAATATAATTGAAAAGTCGCGAGTTTTGATTAGGGATTCCACATAGTAGAATTCATATGCATTCTGTGTTGTGCACTCATTGTGACATGATCAAAGACACCCTGCTTATGAATGATGTAGGTTGGGTCGACTGAGGTCATATAACAAAGGATGGATTGTGGGATTATCAATTTCTTTTAGTTATGTTAAGTTCACACTCAGAATATTATATGAGAATTATATTATGGTATAATTTTATAGGTCCACCATTTGGGGTATCCTACATAGATTTATTTGTCACTACATATATATAAACCACGGTGTGAATGTAAACCATATTTATAAATTCATGTTGTGCATAGATACATGAAGGATAGGAAAAAGTTATTATATTTCATGTTTGATCATGTCACATGTGTATAGGATGATGATTGGGTAGGAGTATCTCTACCGGTTACAAGAGACTGGATATGTGTCATGTCTAGATGTTGGTCGTAGAGCATGAACTTTTTATTATTTTAGTTTGTTTATTTTTAATGATATTGTCGAAGTGGATGTTCATTGTTTTCTATATGGAATAGTTATTTGGTACTTAATTATATATAATTTTATTAAATCATGATTATGTTTTTTTTATTTCTTCGTAATTTTTGGTTTATTATCTTGTTTTTCTTATTTTAATTATTAAACTCTTGTATATGGATATACTCTCCCTATAGTTTCTTCTTAATCCCATGGATCTCATCAGAAAATTATGGTGTAAGATAATGAAAACATGATGTCATTTGGTGAACCATCTGAGGGAACCAGTTTTGTTTTATATAGTCTAGGAAATTATAAAATGTTAATTAATGGTTTCATAAATTCAAAATGATAAAAACTGTCTATATAATGATTCTTAAAATACAAATCATATCAATTAAAAGGATTTATAAACTTCTAGGACTTGATGATAATGTCATAAAATATCTAGTTGTTTTAAAACAATATTTTTCACTACTCACATATAAGTCAACTATTTTAGAAAATTCACAAAAATTTATCTTAATCCAATATTGACATATAAATCTAAATAAAATTAATTTATCAAATTAAAATTTTAAAACATGATAATTTAAATTTTCATTCTATAATGTGTAATTTTATTAGAAGGAAAATAAAATTTTAAGAATATTAACCATTATTATTCATAATTCCAATCGATTACTAATAATATTTTCCTTAATATATTATTCATATTATTAATATTTTATATCTATATTATATTTAGTTTCATAAAATTGACACATAAATCATAATTTTTTACAAATGATTCATTTTGAAACATAAATCATCAATCGTTGTTATTTTTCTAATCTAATTTAATTTTTCAACTCCTACATTTTGATAATGATCATTATTTTTTCATTATATATATATTTTAATTTTAAGTTACATAAATTATTACAGTCCAACTATATGACTAAATTTTAAAATACATTTATTATTGTATTTTTTTCTTTCGAATTTGTGTGTGTTAAATGTTATTGAAAACCTTATGTTCTAATGGAAAAAATATTTAATTTTTAATCATTGAGTGATACATTCTACCCCTCGAATAAATTTCAACCTCACATTTTTTAATTATTCCCCTATATGGAATCAAAATGACTATATTCACATGATATAAAATTGATATGGATTAATTAACAGTGAGATATTGACATAATTAATTTAGATATTTATGAACTCTTTATTTTGTATTAAGACCTATATGATGAGGATATTTAATTAAGATATTCATTATAAACATCAACAGAATATCATGGGTCTATATAATACATCTATTAATATGTCATATTTGAAAAATTGATATGATGCCATTATAAAGGGGGATATACCATTTCAAATACAACATAATATTAAGAGAAGCATCTATATCTATAATAAGTAACATCAAACAAACCATGAAGAATAAAAAATTATAATCATACCCACATGTTTATTTGTTTATAACTCAATATCTAATATTGGGTAAAAGTATACATGTAATATGACATTGGAAAAATATAGTGAAGAATCAATTTCTTATTTAATAGTTGTTGCTGCATATTATTTTTGTTATTTTTATGTTCTAGGAAATACATTTTTACTATTTCCCCCATTTTCTATTAGATAAGTATAGTGATTTTCATAGTTCCCAATTTCCATAAAATTTATGTAATGAATATTCTTATCTTTTCTCATTCCCTTTCACATGGGAGCTTGATGGAATTATTTTTTAATCTTATATAAAATCACCATGCCCCTAAAGTAAGCCCTAAGCTATTTCTTCCCACATTCCTAATATGTGGGAACAGAAATATTTTTTAATTCATCATATTTATCACTTAAACATCTCTTGTACTCCTTATTTCTCACATTTTGTGTATGTCGGGATGAAACAATGATAATGATATTAACCAAAATTCATGAATGTTGGTTTTTTCATCAAATTATATCTCACTCCATCACTTATCCTATTTGGTTTTTTATTGGGAGAATGTCTATATTTACAATAGAATCCAATATTAACATGGTTCAATAAGTATCAATCCACTACTAAGACAAAAATGAGTTAACGCAATAGATGAACATAAAAATTATATTTTTGTGAGATAATTTAATTCACAATTAATGTTTTATACATTTCAAAATAAATATATTAAATTTTAGTAAAATATAAATCTACTTTGGTTCAATATAGGTTTATAATGTTTTTCCTCTCATATTATATATAGTAATTTTTTATAATAATTAATCTTTTTAATGAATAGTAATGATAATTTTATTAGTTAATGAAAATCTCTAATGAGATTGAAACAAGGTGTATAATTAGGTCTCTTTAGCATGCACCTTGTGATTTTATATTAAATACATAGTATAACAACCCTACTTTTTATTACATACATAAAAATTTCACTTGATAAAATATAGAAGATATATTGGTCTAGTGTCATTGGGGCTTCTGATCATTACATAACAACTTAAAGAAAATAAAGAAACATCGTATTGAAAACTTTCTTTACATGACAACTACATTCCCTTGTACATAGCATTGCAAAGGATAACCTGAGGATGTGTATAAAAAAGGGTGAGTAATAAAGCTCCATAAGGGAATAAACATGGAATAACATGATGAATACCATACAAGATAGAAAATAAGAATATAAAGGGAGCACAAGAGAAACATGAACATAAAGGCATGATAAATCATGATAATAATAACATTGAAATGTGGCCCCAAAACATAACATGGAATTAACATGAGCCAAGGCTCATTGCACATGCAGCACGAGTAAACCCTCCTTGCACATGAAGCTCGAGTAAACCCTTTTTTCACTTTAATTGTCATGAGCCAACACCCATTTCATAGGAAGTATCATGATACTATAATTAAACCCTTTCATTGGAGTGTTATCAGGGAACACCCTTCTTAAACCTTTCATTTCATGCATAAGTGTGCCACATGGATCATACAATGTTGAATCAATTATCATCATACATTCCATGATAAAAATATATGGGATACATAAATTAATCTTTATAATCAATAAGTAAATTTTCATAAAGTTGGATACCCTTGATAAAGAAATAATCATGGTATTAACTACACAATGACATTGGCTTGGAAAATTATAGTGTAATATCTACATCATAACGGAGTGAAATAATAACTCTTAAAAATGGATGATGAGAGAAAAAGTGGTGTCCCATCATATTAACTTGAAATATACAGTAAGGGGGTCATATATATATATATGTCCCACCAAATGTAATGGAATTTAGATGCATAATACAAAAAAAGTACTTGGATGTAAATAAGGAGGGAGAAATCCCTCACTAAATTGCAGCAAGGTAACAAGTGTACATGGGAGGAATTAATGGGAGATAAAGTGATTCCCCATCATCCAAACATAAATATTAAAGTATGGGGGGTTCAAAATCATAACACAATGGGTTTAATTGAAAATGAAAGGGCATAAAAACTTCATGGATATTGGACAAAAACAAGATCGAAAGAAATCCCTTACTTGGCTGTCTGATCCCAAAAGATTTGGAGAGGTTTGAGAGAGGATTATTGGGAACATGGGATCCTTTGAGAGATTATAGATAGAGGACATAAAGGTTGGTCCAACTCAAAAGGCATTGAGTGAAGATGAAGTGGGAGCGTGGGTGGGTTTATATAGGAAAGGAGAAGGAATTCTTTATTATTTAGGTTCGGGGAACCTCACATTAAACTAGTCAAAACCAAAATCCTGCCCATGGTTTTTGCCCATGGTTTTTTCCATAGGGAATGGAAAATAAAATTTTATAAGTCCAATGGCAGAAATTCATAAAATAATAGGGTTTCATTTATGGATGCGAGTCACACTATTAAGGAAAATAATTTAAAAAGACAAAATGTTTTATAAGCCATGAAGGGTCAACTTATGCTTTGTAAAATTAATCAAACATACCCAAAATCTCATTATTTTAATGGTAATTCATATATTGGCAGAAAATAATGTTAAATAAAATTTATTACATCACTATTGGGTCATTATGATGTCCCAAAATAGATTATATTTTTAAATGGTATTTAGTTTTTAAACAAAAATTTAATTGTTTCAGAAACTTTTGAAAACATCATCATTGGATAATTAAAAAAAATTATTTGAAAAATAATATTTATTTTATTTAAATAATTTCATAAATATATGAATTTTCACTTTTTAAATAAAAATTGACATTTATCATAAATTCCTGGGTTTTGACCAAGACAGCATTCAAACCTTTTAAAAAACTACAATTTCCTTATTAAAAATAATATGATCATTTATAATTAATAAATTAAATTTAATAATAATAAAATTTTATTAAAATATTATTAAATTCAAAATATATTCATTTATCAAAACAGATTACTTAGTTGAAAATTAACATAAAATATTATTTGTGCTTTAAAAACTATTTAAAGAGTTACAATAATAAAATGAATGTATATTCATTGTTATATACAATAATAACACACATAATCATAGTCCTAGGGGTTTTTTACATACCCCCTTATAACACCAGAATATGAATTTAGGGTAAGGTTTGTGATGGTGATAGAATCTTGGGTTGGATTAGATAACATTGCTTTGGTGGTAATCTCTATTAAATTTCACTTCACCCATGGTAGTTTTGGCACAAGTTTAACATGTTCATGATCGGCTTGGACTTGGTCAGGAGTGAAGACCAGTGATGCCACATCCTTTTCATGTTTCGACAAATGGCTTCATATGGGGAAGGTATACTCGATGAGGGAATCCCTTCCTTTTTCTGATTTAATTGGATTTGTTAAAGCCCAATATTTATACAAGTCATGTTATCACCTTTCAGCAACTGTATTAGAAACATTCACAATTCTTAATGGTATTTTAAAATCAAAAAACATAAAACCAATGATGATCATATATTATATATCCATTTTAAGTAATTAGACATATAATTAGATCAAGAGGAATTTTCATTATTTAAAATTTGGGTCGTTACAATCATCCCCCTTAAGAACTTTTTCCATCAAAATTTCATTATCCCATACTAAAAATGATGTGGGTAACTCTGATTTATCACTTCCTCTGATTCCCATGTCACTACTTCAAAGTTTTGGTTTCGCCAAAACACCATCATGAGGAGAATTGTCTTATTTCATAGGACTTTTTTCCTATGATCTATGATCTTCACTAGTTTCCCTTCATAAGAAAGATAAAACTATAACTGTACTAACTCTATTGATATTACATGTGAAGGGTCAGGTTTGTAAGTACGTAAGAGGGATACATGAAAGGAATCATGTACTTTGTCCATGGTAGGTGGATGTGATAGTCAATTAACCACAACCACAAAATAATCCAAAATCTCAAAGGGGATGATGTACCTTGTACATAACATCAATTTATTTTCAAACCTCGTGACCTTCATCCATAGATATTTGCATAGAAATTCCAGGTCTCCAACTTCAAACTGAAGTTATTGTTGACAGTTATCTACATAACTCTTCTGTCAACTCTAGGCTGCCTTGATATGATGCTGAATGGTTTTCACCTTCTCCACTATTTCTTCTACCATATCAAGTCCAAGATTCTTATGCTCACTGAATTCATCACATCATGCTAGTGTTCTTCACCAGTTCACATACAAGTCATTAAAAGGTTCCATTCAGATTTTTGGGTAGAAACTGTTATTGTAGGAGAATTCAACTGGAGGAAGATATTGATCCCATTATCCTTTAAATTCCAGTGAACATGATCTTTACATATCATCATGTGTCTGAATAGTTTTCTTAGACTAGCCATCATTTTGTGGATGATAGGCCGTACTAATGTTCATTTTAGTATCTAGTGCATGTTGAAGACTATTCCACAAAATAGTGGTGAATCTATGATCTTGATCAGTTACTATAGATAGTGGTACTCCATGAAACCTTACCACTTTCCTAATATATATTTGTGCATGTTGACCCAATAAGAAATCCTCTTGAATTGGAATGAAGTGTGCAGACTTTGTAGTAATATCCACAACCAACGGGAATGCATTTTTTCCTTTGGATTTCATTGGATGTCTGGTGACAAAGACCATGGTGATTTTCTCCCATTTCCATGCTGGTATGGGAAATGGTTTTATCATCCACATAGACTTCTGCCTCTCTGACTTCACATGCTGACACACTAGTAACTTTGATTTATACTCAGTGATCTCCTTCTTCAAATTATCGCACCAATAATGCTCTCAGAGGTCTTGATAAATCTTTGTGTTTCCTGGGTGAATTGTGAAAATTGAACTATGTGCATCATCCAAAAGTTCTTTCTTCAGCTCCATACTTTATGGAACACATAGTCTTTTCCTAAATTTCACAATTCATTCTTCATTAACATTGTTCTCTGAGGATTTCCCTTTTTTGATATCTTCTAATTTCATCTGAATTCCCACATGATCCTTTTGAGAATCCGTTAACTGTTCCAAAATATACAGTTGATCGATCATTTGTGAAAGAATTGATGATGTTCCCTTCTTTATGATTCCCATGTCTAGCTTCATCAAATCTAATTTGATTGGACCTTTTTTAATTCTCATCAATGAAAGAATCACATGGTTTTTTCTACATATATCATCGACCCCCTTGTTCACTTTCCCAAGGTGGTAATGGATTTAGCCGTCATAATCCTTGATCAGTTCTTACCATCTTAGTCGGCGCATTTTCAACTCTTTCTATGTGACCATATTTATTTTTCTGTTTCATTTATAATAAAACCATTACAAATAGTTACAAAAAATCATAATAATGGTCTAGCACACACACAAAGTGAAGAGACAATTTACAGGGATCACCTTTCATAAAGAGAAGTCTTTTCCTTGGAATGACCTAGATTTCAGAAATACCATAAGGCCTGGTGGATTAAAAATATAGGTTAAATGATCATGGTTTATCATTGTACATCTATTACAACATGTCTCTCGATAATGATTGTGAATGCAATGGTATTATAATAATAAAAAAAATTATATAAACAGAATAAATTCTTCCAAAAATATTTTTGATTTTTGTATCTTCCGTTCATGTTTCTCTTCTTCTTCATACTATATAATCATAGGTATTATATCTTCCATATGTAACAATTTTCATTGACCCTTATTCCATTTTTTTTTTCAAACTTCATTCAGTTTTACATGGAAAATATATTGTCTTCTCATGGGATATATTTAAAAAAACAATCGATATTTGAATCTAATATCGAAATGGAAATCCACATACTTAATAACATCCCTTGGATAATTTCTCATCTTAATCTTGATGATTAATTTTTTTTGGATTATAAAATATATATGAATAATAACCCTATTTTAAATATGAATCTAATTCAACATTACCACAAAAAAACTATAATGTATTATTGTAATACATATTCTATGGTATGTCCAAGAACATTACAGTGATACCTATTAGTTTTTGCATTTTTACACCCCAATTCCAAACATTGATGAGGTATTGATAAAGCCCAACAATTTGAAGTTCATGAAATCTACTAAAACATAGAATAATTACCAAATAGTATCTATATAAAGGACCAATAACTACATTTAAGTCCTTTATATAATTTATTTAATATGTTTTCAGAAAGTGATACATCATGAATGTCAAAAAAAATAGAACCATAGAAATTTATCCATATTTTTCTACTATGTGGTACTTTTTCTTTGGAATAGAGAACTCTATTTGTGTCTTACTTATGGTGTTAATAATATAATTACATTTTTAGTTACATGAGATATTTTTCGCTCCTACTTCTTTATATATAATTTCCACAACATGAATACCTCTGATTTGTTATAGCCTGACATAGTATCAGTTTGTTGTAGTGTGTCTACTAGTTTATTGAAAAGGAGATCTTCTCCAGTAAACATCTATGGTGAAATACCCTTCATTGTGGTTTGGAACCCATTATTCTATCACCATAATTATTTATCCATCCGAAAATCTATTCATGATAAAAAACTCTGAAATCAGGCATAAAAATGTCATATTTTACATAGAATTTGATTTATATGTTGAAAAAATTGAAATTGTTGGACCACTTACCATTCACGAATTCATCATCCTTACACAACAAAACAACCATTTCTGTACCTCATATTCTCAACAATCTCCACCTTGGTTTTTTTTAATCACCCATGATGTATAAATCACTATGAAACATTAAAATGTTATAAATGGATTACCATCAAATAGTATAAAGCCTACATTAGAAATATTATTTTGGAAACAAGAAATAAGAATAAATAGTACCATATTCTCCATAAGGGAGTCATTTATATGATTATTTGATATAGGGTATTTTAGAATCATTTATTATACCATCATCATCACATCGAAAAAATAATTCAAAGTGGACAACCTCCTAAAAAAACTCACAAAACCTTGTTAAAATTGTTTGCACATGTTGAAATAAATTATCACCTATTCAAAAAAACTCTCTAAAAAATATATAATTCAATTCAAGAGATAAAACCCTAAAATTAGTCAAATATCAATTTATATTTCAGAAATATTTCATACTCCTCATTTCAAAAACATAAGGAAGATACAAATTGTCTTGGTTATGGTTGCCATTATTTTTCCATCATTAAAAACAATATCCCAATACAAAATGAGTAAAGGGACATAAAAACCATATCATATACACGTAAATATTCATGATAAACTCCAGAAATCATCCTCAAAATCTTAAATTATTACTTTATATTGGCATTGTGAATATATCATGAATTTACTAAAATGAGGAACAAATTCGAACTATTACTCAGTATTCTCTACTGTGTCTTTGATAAAGTGGTAATTTATATCAATTATACTTGATATTAAATTCTAATGTGATTCATTGTATGAGTGAAAACAATTTGATTATCACATCCCAATAGTAGAGGAAACAAAATTTCATATTTAAAATCATCTAACTAAGTTTTTATCAACATAAATTTCGTTGAGGAATGTTTGGAATCCATATAAAAATTATTTTTCGTACTATGTGTAACATAATTATTATTTATTTATTTTCAATAATTATTTATTCTTCTATGAAGGAATGCCTCATCATATGTAGAATTTATATCATCAACACATCATACCTAATATATATTTCAAAAAAAAACAAGCTTTATTTTTCTTTTATATTTCAATACATAGTTTGATGTTACATTGATATATCTAAAATTTCTCCTCTAATAAATGAAATGATAAAATATTGGTACACATTGATATCAATAAAGAATTCTAATATCATATATAAAACCTGATCTTGTAGCTATAAGTTATAGTACTCTATAAATAAGATTCTTAAATTTCTTTAGTTCCACATTCACTCTTTATTTATCATTATACAACATAGATCATAATAAACATTGTATAGAAACCATATTACAATATTCCATGAATGATTTATTCAATTTTTTATAATTAATTTCATAAAATAGGAAAATATAGTCATTTTCATGTGAAATTTTTAATACTGGAATGTACCCCATCTCACATAGCATAGTCATTCGAGAAAAAATTTCCAATTAATTATAAAATTGTTACCAAAATTTAGTACCCCTGATTTCAGGTGCATAACCCCTTCCTCGTGTTTTTTAAATGGCGTGTCTTTGATTGGGTTTCCATAAAATAGAGAGTTTCTGTACAAAACAGAGTTTCCATAAAATATAGAGTTTCTATAAAATATAGTGTTTACATAATATATAAGTTTCCATAACATTGGGTGTTTCTATATTGTTGGCAGTTTTCATAGTGGGTTCTTTCCATAATGTGGGGTGTTTCCATTAAGTGGGTTGTTTCCATAATGTTGGGTGTTTCCATAATGTGGGATGTTTCTATAAAAAATGTGTTTTGAAAAAAAGGGTAATGTTGAAGGATGCGAGAGTTTAGGGGTTTTATAAAGAGTGATGGGGAAAAAAGGAAGGTCACATGATTTATACTCGGTTATCCCAAACATTGTGGTCAAAAATTGCACAAAGTTCAAATCTAGATCCTATTTTTTTTAGCTTACTTATTTTTTTCTATATAAATCTTTTTGGCTTCCAAACACCCCTTTATCGAAATTACACTCCCTAGATGGCTGGAGAACCCTCCTGACATAACTTGGAGCCATCCTAGAGCATTCCCTAGATGATTTCAATCCTGATTCTTGGGGTAAGTGATGGTCTTCTTGGTTCTTTTCCATTTTCTACCAACTCCTCATTCTATATTTCATGTTGTATTTGATCTAAACATCATGTGGGTATATATAAGTTTTTTGACGTTATTTAAGGATAAATATGGTGTTTTTCATGATAGATGAAGATATTTAAGCTACTTTCTTGGAATCTCGATCTGATTTTTTAGGTATGTCACCGTTCTTTCTGGATTTGTCATGTTTTCATTGATTTTTCTAGATATACTTATCCTATCTCCATTATTTATCATATATGAACCTATAGTGGGACGTTCTGCATTTTTGGATGAAAAATATTTCAATTTTGAGTCATGATCTTGCTAGGATAGGAAAACCAAGGTCATTCTTGGAGAATTGACCCGCCATCTTTGGCATTCTTCATCTATTGTTGAGTTTAATCAAAACTATAGAGGTGGGAGTATTCTCTCTCAACTCCACTTTTTTGAATTGATCGGCATAGATTCAATTTGGTTTATTTAAAAGAAATTTTTTATAAAAATCCTGGAAAATATTCTTTAGTGATAATTTATGGTTTTTGTGAAATTTTGTGATCTGGGTGAATAGTTGTGAAAAGGGGGTTTAGTTTCAAAATTTTAAAATATTTATTTTTAATTTGGGATTTTATGGAATTTATAAATGGTTTTTGAAAAGTGGGTTTTAAATAGGAATGGTTTTCAATAAAAATTGAGTTTTTCCTAAATTTTTTGGAATTGAAATGGTTTTGCATTGAAATGGATTTGACGAAATTGGTTTTCAATAAAAAGATATTTTATTGAAAGTGTTGTTTTGGAATGATGATTGGGAATATGTGGAGTGTGGATATGTTGCCTATAAAGGTCTTGGTTGATATATGACATTGTTCTTGGTGACATAGGGTTAATGGAACTTGGGAATTTCTTATATGGGGCTCTGATGAAATATGACCTTATTCTCGGTGCCAAAGGGTTTATAGCACATAAGAAACAATTACAATGTGAAGACATGGTATATCGATGATAAACCACTAATGAGTATGGAATTATCATAGAGTAGCTTGAATGGTTGGATTAATGGGTTTTTGAATGGTTGTGTTTGCTAAGACATTTATATTGTGAAATTATTTTAATGTTTTTTTAGATATTTTTCTTGGAAAATATCTTGCTGGAAAAATTGGCTTCATTTGAACTTGTTTTCTATTGTTAATGAATATTTTTGGAAACATTTTTGTATTTAGTTATAAACATTTTTTGAGAAATGTATTTATATAAAATGTTTTATATAACTATTCCTTACACTTATATCCTTGATTTGTGAGTAGGGGAGTAATTGGGGACACCCTATTGAGATTTACACTCACCCTAGCATTGGCACTTTGGTGATTTTGCATATTCAATCTTAACGGACAAGGGAAAATATAATATTTCACAAGTTTTTAGCACTACATAGTGATGTTTGTGCTATTCGGAGATTGTGGATCTTGAAGCTTGTCGAGCATGGAGTCTTGACATATTTGGTGATATTTTTTTAGTTTATCCGCTCTTTACATTGATATTTGGTTATTCTCCCATTATTGCATACATTTATTTTGTTTTGAGATACATGATGTTTTTGAGTAGTCTATTAATTGTTCATGCATTATATAGTGAATGTTTAGTTATGGTAGTTTGGTTTATTAGTTTACTTCATACAGGGAAAATCATCCCCACTTGTTTTTGAAACCCTACAGAAATTATTGCCAGCCTTGGGCGTCTTAAGGTTGTCTCTTAAGGACTATGATTAAGTCATTATAATCTCAAGACAATGATAATTGGTAGGTAATTACACAAAATCAGTTATCATTTCTATCCAAAATAATGTCATCTCATCAAATAAATAGGTTTCAAGTCATTCTGTGTCATTTTTAATGTAGATATGTTTTTAAACGTAATTTCATGAATGTAAATTTCTTCAATATGGTTTCAATAATAGAATACCATGATATTGGGAAATACATATTCCTATATAAATCCATATTTACCCAACTAGCAGAATTGTCATATTCACTAAGATATAAATCACATTTTGTTTCAATTTAAACTTCCTATTTAAATTCATTATTAAAGAAGGATGACTTGACATCAATTTTAATGATTTTTCATTTACTTTGTGATATAATGGATATAAAATTCTGTATGTTTTATACATACAAACATTTAAAACTACACATTAATGGTAACTCCTTTGACATATAAATAGCCTATATAAATAAATATTTCTTTATTTCTCACCACTTCACATTTTTCATTCATCTTGTATTGGAACACACACTTTTTTCATATTTTTTTCTCATTGGTCATGCATATCAAAAGCCATGTTTCATTCTATTTAATATGATCTAGTTATTCATACATTTAATCTATCCAATATTGATGTTTTGTTGATTATTTGTCATTTATTTTTTCAACAGGAGAGATCCATTATATATGAGAGGCAATCCTTACCAAACAAACATTTTATTTAATTATCAAACCAATACAAACATAGACTAAAAAGTGTTCTATATCATGAAGGTCCATAGTAGTGGAGACCAAGGGATTCAACTTATAAAAATTAAATCCCCTTAGGATGGATGTACCCGAGGATAGTGAAATATTAGATCTTCTAACTAGGAGTCACTTTAGATTACATGAAGTCATCAATATCATTTCCTTTACATATTATGTGAAAGATCTCTACCTGGCCACCCATAAACACCTTGAAATTTCAAATATAATACTCAATGGAATAAGGAGAGGTAGCTTTTCAATACATATAATTGTAGATAACCAGATATATGTATATGTTTCATATATTTTTATATCCATATTCATACATATCCCTCATGTTTGAATCATTTTTTGAATGATTTCTAATGATATTTTCGACCTAAACATTACTTATCATCCTTGGATGATTTAAAAAATATTTAAATTCATCAATCTAATTTATTGAGTCAACTCCTTAAACCTAAAAAAATTCAAAATTCTGAGTATAATTTGAGAAAAACAAAAACTTGTTATATATTCCAAATAATCACAACTCGAACCTATCTCATTAACTATGTTCATAATGTATTTATGATCAATCACTTCCAGATCAACAAAATCAATAAAATTCCATAAATTTTTATTGTTATTTATATCCTATTTCCATTGGTGGACAACCCATGGAGATACCATAATCACCAATGCATTCAAATGTACCCTTTTCTTCACCATTAATATTGATAACGAAATATATTCGAAACACTCTTAGAAACATTATACCTTGTTATTTTTTGTCATACATATCAAGTAATGAAATATCTAAATATGAACTATAAAGGAATGTATTTTCCTATTGAATCATTTTTGAAATACTTGTCTCTATAAATATTGAGATGTGTCATTATTTAGAAAAATATTTCAGGCCATCCACACAACAAATATAAAATTTATTCCAACAACAACATTTTTTATGTGTTTATGGTGAAGAACATTCATTATGGATAACATGAATTTTAAGATATTTTTCAAATGTCCTACTGATATACACAACACTGTTGAGTGTCAAAATATTTTTTTACTATGAAACTAGACTCATTTTACGTACTATCCTGAATGTCCTAAACATTTTTAAAGAATATTATTTATTCTAATTAAAAATATTACAGTTAATTATAGTAATTTCATAAAAAATTAAATAATATATTCGTCTCTATTTTTTAATTTCTTCTTCGTAGGAATACATATTTTGGAGTAATGTTTCACTAATTAATGAGTAAAATGTATATCTTCCTTCTAGAGTTGCATTTTCATAATATTTTTCTTTTAAAAAGTACGCCACATAAATTTATTTTCAATTTTTGAGAAGGTAAAATTGTGAAAACTATCTCCATTATTAATATTAAACTTATTCTTTTGTCAAATATTACTGTGTCCTTGGTGGAATAATCGATGTTCATCATTCATGCCAACATAACAATAATTTATTGAGTCATTAATCATAAACAAATAACCTCCTATTCATTTTTTTTATTTTAATGAGATTTCCATATATCATTATCTTAAAAACAAACCTATCATCATAAGAAATTAAATTCCATTCCTTCTTCTCATAAATGTGGCACACTAACAATACGGTGCTTTAGTCCTTCAATATAAAATGTTCTCTTGGGGTAAAATTGAACATTAATAATCAATTATAATATAAAACCATTGATATTGGGTTACCCATCATTTAAATTGGTCACCAAACATTCATTACATTTTTTTCATATCCTTGATGATATTTAGATCTATTTTCCAATGTTTTGAACAATTTCATTCCAATATCTTTGTACACTATCCTTTAGATTCCATATATGAATCTCCATAAAAAATCATTCTACATTAAATTATCCTTCTCTCTGTGATTCTTCCCAATACATTATCATGAAAAAACATTCAATGGTATCAAAATATAAAACCCATCTCTAGATGACATGGATAATAAAATTGTTTAAAAATATCATCTGACAGTATATATATATTATCAATTTTCAATCCAGATTTCATAGAAAAATTATAAATTATCCTTTTATCAATGGGGTATCTCACCCTATATTTATATCATCCAATACATATTACATCATAATTAAATTTATAATTAATCCAATATATCATCTAAAACATCAACATTGATAAAAGTAAACATAAAAGTATATTTTCCATTAATAGCATCATGTTGTCGATAACTCTAATCTATTATTTAAAAACACTCCCCACCATTAATCATGAATCAAATTATAAAACAAAAACATTATCATACTCTTGAATCATTTATCATCACATCAACTTTTTTTTTCATCATTTTTATTGTCACTGTTTTCATCAGTTTCTTAATTAATGAACATAAACAATGAAATTATACAATCAATTATTTTTCTACAAACACATTTTTTGTATGATTATACTTTAATAATTTATTACCAAAATTCATATAACTCTCCTCAATCTTGATAAGTAATTTATACCAGTCTTCTTATGCCTCACATAACTTCTAACATTCTGTATTATTTTAATATAAATCCTAACATTACATCTCTAATTCAATAAATCGAATTATCTTTTGTTCAATTATTTATAAAAAATTTTAAACTAGTTTTTTATGATATAAAATCTATTTGAAATTTTTTTAAGGAGTCATATTATCATAAAAAATCTACTTTGACCCCTTAATAGAATAATTAACCATTTATGTTTATTTTATGAATACAGATTCACCATATTTTTTTAATTTTTTTGATTTCCTTCTCATGTTTTGTAATCATTGAGAGTTGTTTTAATTTTATGTTGATAATGTATTCCATCTATGTTTATTCATTTTCCTTCACTATGATATTTATTTCCCTAGAAAATTATTATTTATTCACCAATATAATTTTATTTTTTTCATCAACTTATTTTAAAATGATTATTTTCTATTCATCATCACTACTATCATTACATTCACGTGTTGATAATTTAATTTTCTTATCAAATTTTAAGAAATTAATCATATACACTTTTTATGAACCCCTATATTTTCAATCGTTTATGGTTTCTTTTTAAAGAATATCATTGGTTCTTTTTCTTATTCATCACTGACTCCGTCTTCTTTTACCTTATGAAAATATGTCACAAAATTTACAACAACCACAAACCTAAATTATTTTAGTGTAATAATACCATTAATCCTTCCATTGTCTCATTTAACATTTATAGATATTATATACATCATTATTAGACTTCTTATCCAAATCTAAATCAAAATTAGAATAATAAGATACCTATTCATGAAAACATTCTTCATAAACTTTTCCGATTTTATATATTTAGAATGGATTTTTTTACATCATGTATCTTTATCATAATATCATATTCTTATCTCATTTAATAAGATATTATGGCCCTATGAAATTAATCATGATAAATATCCCTCGTATCTTCATCTTCTAAATAATGTTTTTCATCATTAAACACATCTAATAAAATATAAAAAATATTCTACAAATTATCATCATCTTCCAACATCTCACCATATCCTAAGATAATGATCACAACATCAATCCCCCTTATATATAATCTAAAAATAGGTTCATAAAAATTCATTTAAATATCTTTATACATATGTCTCTAAACTATACTAATGAATTAATCACTATGGTCTTTCCATCAAAGATATTCTAAAGTTTAAGAACCACTCAATGCTCAATTATAGTTGGTGAACATTATATTTTTTCAAAATTATAATAAAATGAAAATTTTAATATTTCTTTGTAAATAATTATCACCTTATATTAGTTATATATATTTTTAACTAACTTGATAAAAATTTTCCTCAAATGAATTTTTTAAATTTTTTATTATAAATATTTCTGTAGGATAAATAAAAAATGATGTATTTTAATATTCCAATTTTTATTTATAATAATTTTATTTATAAAAAATGTTAAAATTTTATTATTTATTAATTTTATTTAACTAAAAATAATATCATTTTATAGTAAATAAATTAGTCATTTTTTAATAATAGTTTTCCCATAGGAACAATTTTTTTCATTAAAAATCTATAATGTCAAACCATTTTAATAATTTCTTAATAGTGAAATAATTGAATAAAAATAATAAATTATATATGTATAAAAAGTAATTTATATATATTTAAGGATGATTACTAGTCATATAGTTAATATAATATCATCTTACAATTGAAAAATTAATTTCAGGGAATACAATTTTTTTATACAAATTTTAGGTTCATTTTCAAACTACAATTTATCACATAAATGATTTTAATAGAATAAAATTTAATTTGTATTCAGAATAAATATTATTAATAGTAGTTAATGAAATCCATTTTTTTAATTACATTTATAATCTATAAAAATCAATTAATGTTTTTAAGGTTAAAATATGGATTACCTCATTACATTCGCTTGTGTTAAAATTAATTTTCCAAACACATAGTATTTTTTTGATAAATTATAATTTATATTAATGATATTTAGAAAACAATTATATTTTTAGGATAATTTTATTTTAGGTATAAAATACTCATTTCTCAAGTTAAAAACCCAGTTACTGTGGTCATAACTAAAATGTAAACAGTAAGTAAACCTACATGATTAATGACTAACATGATTAAAGTAGGTTTAATTTTATGTGTTTGAGGTTTTAAATGACCATACCACCCCTAAAAGACATTATTTATTATTATTTTTGGCACATGGGGTGAGATTTACTTAAAATTATTTAATAGATTTGTGTGTATTAAAAAAATATCACTCATACTCAATTACAAAAGGGAAATCCCTCCCCTCAATTATTCACACCTATAAAACAATTTTTCTCAAATAATTACTCTCAAAATACCTCCCAAAAAGTTATATCCAAATTTCAGATCTGATAGTGATCCAAAAAGTTAACCCTAGGGTCATTATGAAGAT
Organism: Viscum album; assembly: GCA_963277665.1. Taxonomy (NCBI): domain Eukaryota; kingdom Viridiplantae; phylum Streptophyta; class Magnoliopsida; order Santalales; family Viscaceae; genus Viscum; species Viscum album. The sequence goes on along the minus strand of OY728140.1, from coordinate 1,015,308,733 downwards.
ATCCAATTTAGGGTTCTACAAAATAAATAAATTTTCTCAATGAAGCGCTTTCTTTTTCAGTCTTCTTATGCCACCATAGTTATGTATTAGAACGAAAAATAGAATAAGACTAGTACATAAAACATACATATATGTCAATATATTTATGTAGTAATATTTATCCACATCCACCTCCATCAAATGGGAAATTAATTGATTGCTCGTGTGAACATTTAACTACCACCTCAAAAGCATATGTAATTTGTTTTCCATCACATACTCAAATTGATAGTAATAATAATGGAAATATTGAATATATATAATACATATGAAATGTTATTTTTCATATAATATCAATATATAATAAACTTCTATAACCATTTACCCATTAAGGTTGTGATATTGTTTCTCTTGTGTATGTATGGCTAATCAATTCCACGAAGCGACGTGAATCATTTTCCTTGTCCCATTTTCAGTAATAAATATAAAAAATTATATAATGAATAAAAATATATATTTTTTAACATTAATATAATTAATTAAATTATATAACAATACCCCATACATAAGAACTGGAACATTCAAGGAAAGACACGATAGAGGAAAAAATCAATTAACATTAGATGTGATAATGAAAAAACTGTTTTCTATGAACATGTGGTAATATGTTATAACTGGATAATATTTGTTATTTCAAATATTAATATAACTCTCTTATAAATTTATAAAATTATTGAAATAATTATCCGTGAATATAATGTGTATTCAACGAAATGGAAGTGTGAGTTAATTCATTTCACCTCAATTTCAATTTCATTGACATATATTTGTTAATATACGCCTCTCAAAATTTATGGGGAATATATAATGATTATTTTTTATTCAATAATAATAGCTATTTATTTAATATGTTTAATGTTTCAATTATTTTGTATGCTTTCATTGGGTTACAATTCGAAATTTATCCAATAGATAAGAATCTATTTTAGAATCTATGATTCATCTGTAATTTCATTTACTCTCGATGAAGAAATTTTATCTTTTATCATTCATAAGATACAGTAATTTTCATATCCAATGGATATTTAAGTATTTTCCAAAAAATCATCCAACCATTAATCTCATGGGTAATTTATTTAATTAATGAAATGTTTAAAATAAAAAAAAATTGATTTTATTTTTCTTTAAATCTAGGATATCATTCATCTATGCCCATGCTTTCTTAACTTATTTTAAAAAAGTCATGTTATTTACTCAAAATAGTTATAACTAGATTTTTTATTTTTTCTCTAAATTTTAAATATTTAATATTATACAATTATTTAAAAGTGTAACTTTCAATAAAATGTCAAAAAGGCATGTTTTTAAAATATATACGGTGACAACATTCTTCTCTACCATCGTAACTGTTTTAAGAAATATACATGGTTCTACACAGATTAATAGTTATTATAAATAAAAAAATATGAAATCATATTTTGACATATCAATTATATCCCATATATTATTCCAAAAAACATGATTTTTTTCGAAAGCCTTTATTCCAGATGAATTCGTGTCCACCTCACATTTCTTGGATGATTCATTGAACATTAACATTCTCTTATAAGACTGACTTTAATATGATCATTTTCCATAATACAAATTTGTTAATTTTATCATTTATTTTATTTCTACCAAAAACAAAATCAATTTTTTCATATAATGATTACATTTAAAACTATTTGATTATGTGGGGAAAATATTGATTTATATTTATTCTGTATTCAATATTTTTATATGTTGATATGTGATTTTTTCCAGGAATTAAATTTATCATTCGATATATAAGGAATGCATTGAAAATTAATGGGATGGATGGGTCCTAGAATTATATGTCCCCTTGATGAATCGGTTTGTCTCATGCGACAAATAAGTTGGCCAAATTAAATTTGTTTTATCCATATTTTCTTGGAAACAATTTAAATCACTTGACATAATAGATATTATGATGTCTTCGTTATTGATGACCAATATTATGAATTTCAATAATTATGAATTAAATTATTAATATCCAGGTTATAATGATATTATCCATTGATAGATTTTGGAATCATGTAATTGAATAAATTCCTTGTCTTTTCGTATATTTTCCATTACATATGGATAATGAAATATCTAGTCATGAAATTCAAGTTATTTATTAACATGAATGGTTTTTAGTAATTTACATATCAAATTGATTGTTCCTTATCAATTAAGTATGTTTTCTATTTTTAAAAATCCTTAGTTATAATTCAATCTCACTCGTATATTTTTGTTTCCATTGGATATCAAAATGAATTGTTTTAATGAGGTCAATAATGATGAATGTTTTAAATATAAATGATTCTTTAAGTTAACTTTATTGTATAATGGGTGTCATGTTATCATATCTCTCTAAGACATCTAAACATATTAGTAATTTTTTACTTGACCACTTGTTTATATAAGAATGTTATAATGTAACCACAAGATTTGGGATATTGAACTCAAGTTTGTTACAATGGGTATCTGGGCATGTTTAATATAAAATATGGGAACTATATTAAGGAAAGTATAGATTATGTAACATAACCTAATGCTACACATTCAGGATATGTATATAATTATAAAACAATGTATTTGTGATTAAGAGACTATGTGGTTTTCTTATTAATACATCCCTATATGGATGCAACAAGTGGATGTGGTTTTTGGAATATTTTACCATGGTCTAATAACTCAAAAAATGGTGCATTGGAAATTTTCATGATCATCGCCTAGTGTATGATAATGGGACTTAATACAAACCTACTCTGACAGTCTTTAGGGGATTGCGGTAGATGATTCACACTTTAATTATCAACCATTATGTAAATTTGAAAATATTTTTAGGATTTAATGTTTTCCTTAATGAGACATATATTGTGATTAAATGATTATGAATGCATAAATTTTCAATTTATGTTAACTGTTTCACCAGATTTTAAATTATTTTTTATGATATAAAATTCATTATAACTTCAAATAATACAAAAAATACCATTGTTTAAAAATGTCACATAGAACAAATAATGGTATTAACACTCACAGACAATATAGAGACTTCATAGTTCAGATAGCTAATATAGATGGTATTGATTCTAAGAGGATCGTTGATACATTAGGGACACATACACTTGTTATAAAAATAACAATGACCAAATTGTGAAACGGGATGTGATATAGCTTAATTTAACTATAATTGATCTCTACATGTGGCATAAGACTCTATAATTTAGTGGGAATACTATCCGACGTGTAGAAGAAGAATGGATTAGGTCCCTTAAAATATATTATTATCCTTGGGATGAGGTGAAAATTAATACGTTACAATTGGATTGTATTTTCTCATAGGGAATTCTAATAAATTCTGGTTGTTGAGCCAAAAAACTAGGGCATAAGAATAAATAGGACACATTTAATGGGGTTTTTTTAAAGAGATAGTATTTGAAAAATATTTCCCTCATGTCAACTGAACAAAAATAAATAGAATGTTTAATACCATAATGAAAATGGAAAAATAAATTTTCAAACAGAATGAGGCTACCTTCAATCTGATATTTACATGGGTTTTTCTTCCCTCATTTTTGACACAATTATTATTGAACAATATTTTCTAATGGTTTATATCATATAAATATCCATAAACCTATTTTTATTTATTAATTTTCCTATTTTTTATTATTATATTGGTTAGTCAATTAAGAGACTTTAAATAGTCTAGAAAGCATAAAAATAAGATCTTGAACACCGAAAACTACCATATTTGATATCTCATTAGGAATATTATTTTATTCATCAGTATCTGAATTCCCCCAAGTTCCATCAATTAAATAAAACCAAAATTATTTGAGTGAGTTTCAAGAAAAAATGGGCAGAGTAATGAATCATATGATAAGGGGAATCAACATAAAAATGTCTTGTATTAAAACACCATTATTTCAATATATGACATTTCAGGTTTATCATATATATATTTTGGTTCACTGATGTTCTATTTATGTTCTAGCCTCTTATCCTTTGTTATCAAATCTTAAAAAATAAATAAAATCCTCTACGAAACCAAATATGATATTAATGCTTTAAGAAAAGAAAAAGTGTCTGTCTAGTCTAAACCCAACATGCATTTTTTCATATCCAATGAACAATATGCATGAACATGTCGAAGATTCATCATATATATTGAAAATAAGAATTCTAATTGATAGATAATATTAAAAATAAGGCAGGGATTCATTCATGAATATTTTTCAATTAATTATCAATAAAATACATCAGACCGATGTTAATTATTTCATGTAGATATTGATTGAATGAATCACATATACGGTGTACTGCCTTTGTTTCAAGATGCTCTAATTTATAATCCCTATTTAGGTGATCTAAACATTCTCCTAATTCTCTAAACGATGATAATTTTACGTGAGGGGTATGAATGAATAATTTTATTGTCCTGAATTGTTTATATTGATCACAATACAATCACTCAAGTTTGATGATTTTAATTTTTTCCATTATATTTTTCCAAATAAGGAGGATAAAGGTTTATTATTTCCCTAGATTAGGAGATAAAAACTAAATATTTTCATTATTTAGAGAACATTCTACAGGGAGGATAATATAGTTCATATAAAAATTATAGTCCCACATTTATATAACCATTTGAAATGATAAAACCTAGTACTTATAGAGATCTATTAAAGAATAAATAATTTCACAAAATCCCATAACATTATATTAATCCTTATTGTACAAAACATAATATAATAAAGGAATATTTATACTATATTTAATTCTAGAAAACACACCAAGGGACTCTACCCCATGGTGCATTCCCAAAACCACACCAACCTCAACTAATATCCACTCCTACGGGGGAATAAACCCACATATAATAGTAATAATAATATTGTTGTTGTTATTGTTATTTTCTTGGCGTTCTTATGTCTCAAAGATAAGGAAATTAATTTCCATAAATAACAAATTATATTCATTTAAGGGATATTTAATATATCATACCAACTAAACCTATCAACAAGGTCCACATTTCCCCATTGACATTTATCAAATGTTAAATAATATTTTTTATTCATTATAAAATTAACTATATATTATATTCAATGTTTTTTGAAAAAATAATTATATCAAATTCACGTATTTATATAATCGAATATTTAATCAATATTATTTATTAATTTTTGAGTAATGTAATAGATATATAAATGTTATAAATGAAGATCATAAAAAGTAATATTTATTTAAACATTATTCTCACATATAAAAATGTGATTGAATATATATGTGAACAATAAATATGGAATAGATAATATTCCTCAATCTTGAGAATATTATATATTCTAACTATTAAATTCAAATACAACTTGGAAAACATCGATGTGGAACCTTAATGTGTGAACCTATGGTCATCATACCTTATATCATTTGTTTTTTTCCTATTTTCTCATATCATCATATAAATATACAACAATTTACAAATAGTGGTTGATGTTAATGTCATAAAGATGACCTACACTTTCAAACTCACAATCTATTATATAATATGTTTGTTTTCATATCACTTAATCAAGAAGATTGTGTACATGTTTCCCCAGCCTATATGACCAATCTCATATTCATTTACTATCTATAATGATCACATCATCACTATATTTCAATATATTTAGTTTAAGGAATTCATTTCAATTAAAGGGTTGAGATATCTTCTTCTTTTAATGGAGTGAAAAATCCATTATGATCTTATTCATTAATACAATATCACATGTGATGAACCTAATGAGTCCTAATTCACTGTGAGAATTTGTGAATATGGTTTAGGGAAATATATTGTTTATTTGATTCATTATATGCTTTATTAATTATCTCACATTAAAGGATCATTACACATGTATGTATATAGGAATTCTAATTACACATATACATGTGGAATTCTTACTAGCTGGTTTGTCGTCAAAATATCATATCCAAAAGTATTACATGTACAAAAATTTTGAGATAATGTCTCCTCTAATTTGACTACTCATACTTAATAATCAAAAAAATAATGTTTCCCGTCATATAATTTGATATGAACTATATAATATTATTATATGAATATTATTATAGTACATCATGGATCTCATCATATAGGGGAGATCCCTTGACCATATCAGTTTGATGGACACTCTATGAAATTTTGAAATTAAAATTACATTAATGAAAAATCAATTTGTGATATGGTTTTAAATTTTATTTAACAAATTTATGTTGTAGGTAATATATAGAATAATTTTGATTCTTATAGGGAACAGAATCTAATAAAATCCCAGTAGTATTACTACCAACTAATGATGACAATATCTCGGTTATGTCACATGCGATGTTCATTCATTTACTGATATGACTCTTTTTTCAAATAGTTTACCACGTTATCTTACTCTGAAACTCTTCTATATCAAGTCAATGTTGGAACCATACCATAGTTCCAATAGTTTATAGGATCAATCATTATGGATCTAAATCCCCAAACTATATGTTTAGTCATCAAATTCATTGATTATGAATCATTTATTTGACCAAATATTAAAGGGAACCAACACCGGTATCTCATTACTTCTTATTATTATGTAATTAGCCTACACAATAATGAAAATAATAGAAATAAGACATGTAATTATTGATATATAATGATGGAATTCATAATTTATGAAAATAAATCCGATTATATCTTCATTAGAGAATGTTTTCCAAGATATAGACACTTTCATTAATCCATAAATGGATCACTATAAATTTAATATCTTATTTTTACTAATTCTATTCAAAAACTCATGTTGTTTTTTCATATAAGATTATTAAAATAATTACCATTATGGATTCTTGATTTGATATCCATTTTCTAATTCTCACAATCATGTAATGCTTCTATATCAAGTATAATTTTGATATATATTAGTATTGATATTGGTAAAAAAAAATGCTTCATATTCAATACGTTGATTCTATTTATGCAATAACGTAACTAGTAATACTGAATATGTACCAGATTTTCTATCCATTTCTATTTTCTCATTGAATTTCCAATTTTGACCAATGAGCATAACATCCAACATAGGAACTACCAAAATACAAAAATGGTTCTGTTATGTGAAATATATTTTAGAATTCAATGATTCATTCCATCTATTAACCTCTTCCCTACATAATTATTGTTTCTGAGATATATGTTCATTATTATCAAATAATAACGATTCACCATCCTCTATGACTCTAAAAAAACTTACTTGTTCTCTAACCACTGTAATTCTCATATGATGTACTTTTTCCTCTAGAAAACCAAATTCACAAGATATTTTTAACCTATTTTTCTAACACTTATTTATATTTATCCTAGAATTAATTGAAGTCTATATCACTAAATATATCTATTTTAGAGATATACTCCCTCACAAGAATGATGATTATTCTATGAAACAAAACATTTTTTACCGAAGGTTTAGTATATTTAATATTCATTATCTTCCTTTATGGTATCCAATTCATATCAATAATACTAATCATAGTTGAATTTTTCTTTAATGAATATCTTTAACAAATGACTCTCACCCCCCACACTAATATAAGTGAAAACAAATGTTTGCTTTCATTCAAAATTTCATATGGAAAAACATATTCCAATGCGGTTGGTATTTGATTAAATATTTACATTATTTCATATAATTAATATTTTAAAAAGGATAAGAGAATAATATAATAACTCATCCTTGATATTTCCATGTCCAAAATGGGTTGGTTCCTCAATTATCACACATCACTCTATGGTGGATTATGAGGAGGATTGGGTTGGAATAATATGAGGATATCCCATATATAATCATTGAAAAATAAATTGTGATATTATACATATTTTTTAATCCTGTTTTTTTTCTACATACCATATTGGTTCCCATATCATTCCATCAGTACCTTTAATTTATAAAAGGAATTCCAATATAAATCCAAATATAAATATTTCAATATATTCTCATTTCATCAATAAATGCTTTGAAAATTGAGTGTTAACTACTTTAATCAACTACAAAAGGCCGAAAAACATTCTTATAAAACAATAGAATAATATCAATGGAACATTCACCCTTTCTACTGAATTGATTTTTTAGTTATTGTTTTTTGAGAAAAAGTCTATCATATACCAAGTGCTAATAGTTTAAAATAATATAAATTTACATATTTATATAGTTTTTACAAGAGTATTCCATTTAAATAAAATAACCCATGATTTAACCTTTCCTATGATAATATTATTTTGAATGAGATTAATTATCAAATTACAATACTAATTATTTACAGTCCAATATAAAAAGGTTATTATTTGAATTTTTTCCACTGTAACAAATCATTTTTTTATAAAATAATCATATAATTTAGATATGTATTAATGAATCATAAATAAATTTAAAGGATACTAATACAATGTTTTGGAAATTCTTTTCTCCTAATAACAGTTCTTTAAAACCAAGATATATCTTATTGGAAAAGTTAGGTGGTAGTATCTAATAGGCAATATATTGAGTTTTTCTCTGTCATCATCTTTTCGATTCAACTCACTTCATAAAATGATTATTAATAATCATGGTCCGTGTAATTGGATACAATTATGCGAGTCAAAAGCTTTATATGATTCCAAATTTATTGAAATAGATAGACATTACTTGATAGTGAATGCAATTGAGGCTTCCCATCACTTGTTTTTACGGTGTAGTTCTTATCCTAAGAAAGTAATTTTATGGGGATATTGGAAAGACATCCAATGTTTTTTTATTTTTATTTACAAATATAATAGTGTATATTAACTGAGGGATTGAATAAAATATGAGATAAATACATAATTCATTAGTAATTTTAAAACCAATAATTCTTCAATAATCAATGTAGCCTATAATTTGTAATTTTATTGGTCTAGTTAGTTATCCTTCCCTAGTTTTGGATATTAATATTTCCTTTTAGATTTTGTTTCCTTTAATTTCAATTAATATACCATCCTCCATTTATTTAAGATTATGTGGGAAAACCTTAATCACACACCCATTATAACTACACTGCTCTAACCCCAAGCATGTGTGAGGGAATGAGCCCAACCACCTGCTATGGAAACCATGAGGGAGGATGTGTGCACCCACATACAAATGTACATGTTGTGTTCTTCATGAAACCAAAGACTCTCTAAATCATTTCCACATATGTTTCAAGCATCTCACTAGGGGCACGACCTAAAAACTAATCTTATCAATCATTGTGCACCCAATGTGTCCCACCTTCCCCATGTACACAGAAAAAACCAAAAATGGGGATTCTAGAACATAAAACTCCCAATCATTCCACTGTATAATGTGTATGCTCTTATAACACTCTTAGATGTTAATTCTACAAAAAATAATTTCACTAACTATTTTTGATGACATGAATAGTATGGTCAATTAACCAGTAATTTTTCTACAATAAGATTAATTGAGATAACATGAATTTTAATATTATGTAGGAATATTATTTAGATGATATTATATAATGAATTTTTTAGCTTACCGCTATTTTATCAATACCCAATATCTATCAGCATTAGACTAATTAAGTCTTGTCATGTGGAAATCCTTATGTAAATTAACCATATTTTCCTTTACATAAGCCATATAACGGCCACAGATATCATAATAATGAATTTAGGTTGTCAGTATTTCAAATAGAAATATTGGTTCCACTTATCTGTTGAATAGACTCCCTAATCTTCAAATCCTAATTCAAATTATCATAAACACTATCCTCAAGGATTTTACTTCATTAAGTATACATGTTAAATATAATAAAATATTGGTTAGGTTAAAACTACTTATTTTTTTAAACATTCAAATATTTAAAAGTTCCTATAACTATTCCATTATAAAAATATTAAAATTTGGTATCTAAACATAGATGATGGAATTATTTTTCCCTTAATATTTGTTAGAGGGATTTCTTTTATCTTATAAAAATTTCATTTGTTTATCCATTACATGTATTCCTAATATTGTGTTCATTTAAAATAATTAATTAATGATTCCAATTAAAAAATATTTATTCTTATTCCATTTATCATGGAGGCCTTGTTAGGTTATTTAATATGTGACATCTAATGTTATCCTGATATAAACAACATTAAGATAAATAAATAAATAAACATGAAAAATAAAAAATATGATTTGATGATTATATTTGTAATGGATTATTTTTTTGACTGAATGAAAAAAACCTATGACCCTAGGGTTAGAATTATTGATCTAGGCATGGCTCGAGTTATAGAATTCAATCATCGACCATCGTATATTCATAGTTAACATCACATTGAATTTGGTTTTAAATTTTATTCTCTCTTTTGAGTACCAACCATTCCATATATTATACTCACAAAGAGGTTAGGGAACCATTAGAATGGTTTTGTGGTTTACATAAAAGAAACCATGGGCATGCATGTCCTATATAATAAATGTTGAATATATGACATATAAGTCATCATATTTAATTTAATAAAAAATTTATCACATATAAAAATAAATGAATTAATGTAAAATTAAATATCAATACAACACATAAAAAGGTTATTCAACATTATGATATGCCACATACATGTAATAAACACACAATTGATGAAACTAGTTTCCTTAATTTGAATTGTTCATTATTATGATAAATTAACTGAATAAATTAATTATCTCATTAATTAATTGTATCAATTATCTCATATACATTCAAATAGTTTTTTAGGCTCTCATAAAAATTAATGATAAAAATTAAATAATTTAATATGATTTGTATATAATTAGGTACATGACTACTACTTAAAGGAAACTCTGTATGTACCTATTCGAACAAACCGGTATGGTCAATATCATGTAATATATACTCATAGACATGTATACCAAATGAAGTGAAAGATAATTTCATGGAATATATGGAATATATTTGATTAATGGATGAATGTTAAATTACACATTGCATATTTATTATAATGAAATCATTGTACACATCATGTAAGTACTACATATAATGTGAATTACTGTGTTTTATATGGAAATAGATTTAGAATTTATTATTCATTAATGATTCTTTCCATGTATATACATTCAATTAATGAAAAAAAAATATAAATTAGGTTTTATGTATAAATATATCAATTTCACTTATCCTTGATAAATTTATAACATACATGACATGTATAAGAATGTCACACACCATGAATTCCAAATATCAATATTCTACCATACATGCCTAAGGACTCACTTTATATTTCATTATGGAAATTATTCGATTTAAAAAAATGTATATATTATATATCAAACAAATAAAATCTTGGTTTAATGAATTTCAGTCCCTTCCTTCCATGTAATAAATACATCACACATATTTAACCACACAGTTTTCTTGAATTTCTCTATGAAATCGTGTAGAAAACATAATATGTTATCTAGGTACATGTCACATAGTCAGGTAATATGTGTCCTAATTTTGATCGATGAATATGCAGTCTATAATGAATATGAATTTTGAATTCTATACATGACATGTTGAATTAAGTCATTCCTTCAATATGTGAAAAATACTGTAAATAAAGAATGTTTATCAATGAGTTACACATCATGATTTTTCTGTTACCCTGAGAGTATTCTTCGAACATTAAAATGGGTTCATCAAATGTTCATCATGTTTCCTTATACTATTGAGGTTATATTAATGTTAACAATGAATATTTATCAATATTCAAATTGAAAATGAAAAAATTGGAGATAAAAAACTAATTAAACACATGTATAACGAGAATTGATTAATCAATAATTAAAAATTTGAATGTGACCACTCGGTTAACACATAAATGTACTAGTTACATTATAATAACTGATTGTGGTTGTTCCAAACAAAAATTTTTCCTGATAAAAGGAATAATATAAAAGAATGTGGTTAATAATCACTATATATAACAAATACAGTTGATTAAATTTCATGGAATCCCAAAAACCAAGAGAGAGGATCATTCTCATTAAATTAATATTTAATTTCATAATTATAATAATACCTTAATCATGTGATCATTCTTCAATGAATAGTTTTATTAGTATTAAATAATTTGTTTTGAACCATCATTTTACCATGTGACTCCAAAGATGAGTAATTCTAGTAGAGATCCACGTATACTCATCGATATTCGAATGACGATAAAAAATGTTGGGTTATTTCATGATTTATTTAATTGTATATTGATATTCATCTTCATCATAACAAAATCTATTAGGTGAGATATTTTTTTTCTCTCGTACTCTTGTTTCATAGAGGGATGAGAAGGCTGAATGATTCTCTATATATTTATAAGAACCATAAATATATTATCTTTATGTGATAATTATCTAGGGAGGATAACGTTACGCGAAAAACTATTTCTCCCACATTCATCAAACCTTATGAAATATTATACCCAATAATTTTTAAATTTAGGTTAGATAATAAATAATTCCATGTATACCCTTAATATACCCGTATCCCTCAGAAACCCAAAATTTAATAATAATTATATTATTATTGTTATTTCCTTAATTCATGAATAGGACATGGATAAAATAAATATCATTCCTCAAAAAATTTATTAATAGTTTTTAGATGATATTTAATGTAATATTCCCAATAGACCAGTTAGATCAATCTACGTTTCCGCCCAAAATTTTTTCATACCACAACTAATACATATTATTCATTCGAAACGTTATAAACTATTATGTTCATGATTTTTTAATAACTATTTAAAATTTATTTTCATTAATAAAAAATTCATTTTTAATAAATTTTATATATTTTTATGTTATTAAAACAAGACATAAATAATATTCTATTCCACGGTCATTTGAAATAATGTTTTTTTATTATTAAACACAAATAAAAATACAATGGATGAATATATGTATAATAAATATATCCTAAATACATACTTTTACTTGGTGTTGGGAAAATTATTTGTTCCATATATTAATTTCAAATATAATTTAACTAGCATCAATGGAAACACTATGTGTGTGACCCTCTGTGCTTCTTTATTATAAGCATTAGTCATGTTTACCTATAGTATAATATCAATTTATAAAAACACATAAAGGAACTCATAGAGGAAGAAATTAACATCACAATAAATAAAATCACATGGGATTGATAAATATCTAATATAATCCTTTTTATATTTATATCTATTAATCAAATATGATTCTTATTTATGTAATTAATATAATTTTCAACATTATTTTTAATTTTCTATCTAAAATGAAATAATTTGTATATTATATCCATGTATTTAGTTTCATGGTTCAATTTCAATCAAAGGGACAAGAAACCACTATCCTAAAATGTAAGTAAAAAATCATATATTGACCCTTTAATTAATACAATATAACATATGATGTACCGAACATATCTGAGTTCATTGATAGAATAAGTTGCCTTGTTTTTTTGAAATACATCAATTAATGTGACTCCATATATTCATTATCAATATTCTAAAGCTGAAGTATCAAAATAATCATTCTAATATAGGAATTCCAATTACACATAAGCATATATAATTCCTTCTACCATGTATTTCCCCATAATTTCTCATCCCATATATGACCATCAATGAACATTATGACATAATTTCTCGTGCACCTAAGTACTCATACATAATAGTAATGACTATTATGTGTCCAATCATAGAGTGTTGTTCTGATTGTATTATATATGATTAAAAATTAATCATAACACTTCAATGTTCTCCACATAGAGGTGAACTATTGTGATATTATTTTTGTGAGAGATAAACAAGGGCAATATCTCATTAATGTTATATATGGAAACAAAAAATGAACGATATGATATCTGATAATATTAAATATTTTCAATAACTATGTAATATAATTTGTAAAGTTTTTTTAGATAACTCACTATAATAACATGGACCAAACATAAAATACATATATATGAAGTCATATTACATGAATATTAATGAAATATCATTATAAATTACACCACATAACCTTTTTTTTTGTTTCATTGACGATTATATTAATAACCAACATATTTAAAACCATTCAAAAACTTCTCCCATAAATGTTTTTGTCAAATTATGCCCATCTAGACACATCATAGATAAAAAAAATTTATTATATGAGGAATTGAATAATAAAAATTCTTGATCTCAGACACTTAATATGGTTAAAAATAATAGATTATAATTGTAGATCACAAGTGAAAATATGATTGAAATTTGGTTATGATCACCTAATAAAATTTCAAAAATATATAAAGAGAAATTCCTATCAAATAACACACATATCATATACCATGATTTATAAAAGAATTTTTTTATAAAAAATGACATGCGAAAATGATGCATGGAAAAATTAGTCAGTATTCACCATCAAAGAAAACACAACATATGTGTGTTGAAAAACCTAGAGTTATGGTATAATAAATTAGAATATAAATAGTGATGTAAAACAATCTAATATATCATGTAACACTACCAATGACATCATCACATGGTGAACATTGTCCCATAAAATATTGGTTTCACTCCCCATTCTATAAAAATGGATAGAAAATTACGTTAGATGTTTGGGATTACTCTCTATTTCTATATACCTAGGTGATAGACTCCCATATGGTTTTAGGTTTAGTCTCAATTAAAATAAACATAGGGGATTGTGTCTCGTAGGAGTTTCGGTTTACTCCCCATCCCAAAACACAATGTTGATAAGGAAGGTCAAGGATTTTGTTTCACACTCAATTCTTATACACACAGTGTACAAATTCTCTTTTGGGTCTTTGTTTACCCATAATTCATATTCAAAATGATGGTATAGTTTCATAGGGATTTGGTTTCACTATCAATTCTCATAATATTTGTGAAAATATTCCATTAGGGGTTTGAGAGTACTAACCATTCCCATTAAACTCTTGGGATATAAATCCTTACCTAATAAAATCGATGTATATATAATTCTAGCCCCACTAATAGTATAATGAAAAAACATATATATAAGTGTGTAATGAGAATGAAAAAATTCATAATTCCATCATAGCTTATTCAAAATGTTATAATTAAAAACTTTTCATAAGAATCATCATAAATCATAAAATTAATTCATCTACTTAAATAATGTTGATCATTTCATTGAATATTATCCCTAGAAAATTAAAACATAATTTCTTAATATTTTCATAGTTAAAAAACATTATAAGACAAATAAAATTTTGATTTTATAAAATACTAAGAATTAAAAATATAAATTAATAACAAATTTCAAACAGTCAATAAGTTATAAAATAATAGTTTAAAATTTAAATTAAATAATCATTACTTTTTAAAAAAAATAAATCATTAAAGTAAAACATTGTAAAGAAAATCGAATAAAATGGTTGGAGAACACAACCATTCAAAAAAAATTATTACTTTCACACGATTAAAAAACATAATTGTTAATATAAAATGTCTTCAATTTTTCATATAATTAATAATAATGACATTTATTTAAAAATATTATTGATAAATATAGATGATAAAAAATCCTTCTTAAAAATATTATATAAGGCCAAATGTACATAGAAACATCCATTTAGATAAATTATTAACCAAAGGCAGGTGAAGTGGTTAGAAGGAATAAAAGAGGTATTAAAATTGGTGATGGAAATGGATGGGGTCTTATATAGAAACCACATATTTTTTTCCAACCTATATTAATTCTAAACAACCACAATTTTAATGTGAGATTTGAAAAAACACATCTGAAATTGGTATCCTTTAAAAAAAATTCCTAGAAATAGATACCTTGATATAGAATTATAAATTCATTTAATTAGATGAAAATTATAATAAAATATATCATTGGGGAAGAATAGAAATCGAAAAAATAAATTAGTTCATAATAATAAGAATATCTCATTGGAGGGAAATTGAGTTGAAAACCCCTTTTTGTAGACTCTTACATGGACAGAATCACACAATCACCATGTACAATAAATTTTTTTATCATTCATATCTATATTAATATTATTCATATTTATTTTAATTAATTTAAATTATTTTTTAATTCCTTATTGCTGCTATATTTATTTTTTATTGTTAATAATGATTTTTTAGGGTTATCTTGTCACATACATGAAATATTTAGAGGTATTTTTCATTTAATTTACATCCTTGATTTGTTTTTGTGGGTTTTCATGCATTTTTAAAGGAAATAGTGGGTTTCCAAAATTTGGGCCAACCTAAGAGCCCATTTCCAGTTTTGAAAGTATATTTTGTTTCTTTAATAACTCCTTCGTTTTTCAACATTTTTCAACCATTCAACTTCCAAAATGACCTTCATTTAAATATTAAAACAACAAAATAATTTTGGGCCCCTTAAAAATTCATTAGAATCATGGATTTGGGTGATAAAATTAGGTATTGGGCCAACCCGAAAGCCCATTTCCAGTTTTAAAATTGTTTTGTAATTCTTTCATAAAATATTTATTTATTATCCGTTTTCGGTGCTTCCACCTCTCAAACATTCCCATCGAACCCATCCACACCCCCATCTTCGTTTTCGCCTCTTTGGAGCTCATATTGGTCGCAATTTAGGGCCGAACTTCTGTAGCTCCAAAAAACGTCCAGATTTCTCAAGTAAGTTGTTTCTCTTCCTTATTCCTCCCTTCTTCTTAGGGTTTCTTCCTTTTTTATTGAATCCCCAAATGTACAGAAGATGGGGTTTCGTAACTAGGGTTTTAGTTTTGAGTTTCTTGGTCCAAACCTCTGGTTGTAGGTTCAATATTACTCCTTTGTGGTGCGGCGGAGGTGCGGTTGAAGTGACGCACAAGGATTTGGGGGTTTTGACTCTTTTGGTAGGTGATTTCATATGTAGGTATTGTATAATGAGTTGGATTGCTGTATTTAGGTTTCAATTATGTTCATCATTCAGTATTTTGATTTCAGAAATTGATTTGGGTAGCATTTTAAAAGTGGTAGATTTTTAAGTGCCAATCTTGTGTGAAAATGGATGTTTTACATATGTAACCCATATTGTGCCTCTTGGTGTTGTTTTCTAATTCAGGGATTGGATTAGAAAAATGTTTTGATGCTGAAATTTATGTTTTGGTATAATATTGGTCTCCATTTGGTTTTAAATATGGGATTTTAGATGAATTTAATGTGCAACATTTGATTAATTTTCTTGAAATTGTTTTATGGAAATTATAAATGGTTTATTGAGTTATGCAAATGGTGAAAAGAAGGTGTAGATACTATTTTGAATGTGTGTGACCAGAACTGAAATTTATATGTGAATATTTATTTTGGTAGCATGTGGTTACTATTTGAGCACAATACGGGAAACCCGGGTATCTAGGTGGCTAACGTGTGCTAGTACGCTAGTGAACGGAGGGGTTTTGACCATGGTTCACTTAGCAAGTCTGACATGGATAACACTAAAAAAACTATAATGGAGATGATTGGAGACCACTAGGTTATGGGTATGCTCCCTACTAGTGGCTCGTGCACGAGAACGAATTTCTTTATGGTTACTTTCACCGAGGTACGAGGTACTTGGGGCTCACAACAAACTAGTACCTAGGGGGGGTTCCTACGTTTGGTGCTCTTTGCCTTTTTGGCATTTAAACTTTCTTTATGGTATTTTGGGATGTGAAAACCAGAAGCTTGAATGTTTTATTCAATTTCACTGATTCTTATAGTTATCCCCATTGAAAGTTATTTTCTTTTCAAAGTTGCACTTTTAGAAATAAATGCCACTATTATCTATTTATAACTCTTGGAAGCCTTTTATTTTACAATTTCTATCACTTGAAATCCTTGGGTGATATCCTAATGGGCTTAGTCTCACACCCTACTTACACCTTTGGGTGTAAGTAGACTTGATCATGTTTGACACAGGCAAAGGAAAAGCCTTGGGTGATGGCGGTTCGGGTTGCTAGTTTCTCTCGATGGTGTGGTGTTGTGGAGACGGCTTGTGGGTGATGACCCCTTGTCGTGTGGAGTCTCTTGGGATGTTTGCTGCTACTTTTATGTACCTTTGGACCTCTTGTGTCTTGTTTAAACTCATATACTAGGTTCTGAATTTTTATTAATTCTTGTTTGGCATAATTTTTCAGATTTGGTTTGTTGTTTGTTTTTGGTTATCTTATGAACCCAAACTCGGGTAAATCGTTCCCAAATGAATTTTATGATACCCGGGCACTTGTGCCAGCCCGTGGGGATGGGGAACGCCCTTCGGGTCATGTCACGGGCTGGGTTTGGTGCCGGTTTTGGCGGTGACCAGATTCGGTTCGTGACAAAATGGTATCAGAGGAGGTTAATGTTTTTGGTTTATATTGTTATTTTGGGATGAGTCAGGATAGACAGGAGCTAGGACTGTCGGGGATCGGGGTTTTGGTTGTGAGTAGGGTGTCTGGCCCACACCTCTCATGGCATACCCTGAGTCACCAGGGGATGTTGGAATTTAAAGATTGACTTCACTTCCAGGTGAGACGTGTGGGCTGCAGACCGCATGTGGACATCATGCGGATGTGTTGTAGTTGTTTATTTTATTACTGAAATGTGTTTTGTTTATCTATATTTGAGGCATTTGATTAAAATTTTCAGAATTGTGGTATTGATTATTATTTTGTGACTATTACATTTTGTAGCAACATGCCTCCCCGGAAAGCTCTCACGCACCCACGGGAGGAAGCTGGAGAGAGTTCTCCCACACCAATTGATCAGAGGCTAGTCGAGGCCGTGGTCCGGGCTGTCCAGGCTCTAGGATATGGACTAGCTCCAGTTCCAGCTCTTATTATAGAGGATGAGACTGGTCCTAGAAAGGAAAAGGCCCAGGAGTTCCTGAAAAATAAGCCTCCAACCTTCCGAGGCAGCTCAGAACCCCAAGAAGCAGAGGAATGGCTCGAGAAGATCGAGCGTATGTTTGAGTTCTTGGAAACACTCGAGGAGCTCAGGGTGAAGTGTGCCTCCTTTCTGTTGGAGGGTCCCAGCCGTAAATGGTGGGAGTCAGTGCTTCAGGCTGGGAAGAATGAGCAGATGCGCTGGGGAGATTTCAAGGCTGTCTTCAATGAACAGTACTGCCCTGAGGTCTTGGCGTATGCCAGGTCTAGAGAGTTCATGGAACTTGTTTAGGGAAATCTATCTGTGATGGAGTATGCCAACCGTTTCGCTGATTTGGTTCGGTATGCTCCGGAAATTTTCTCTAATGAGCAAGCGAAGGCCCAGAGGTTTGAGAAAGGCTTGAGACCAGAGATATACTCCCAAGTGTTCTTGTTTAAGCTGAGGACCTATGCTGAGGTCGTTGATCGGGCGTGCATGGTGGAGATTGATAGAAAAGGAAGGGCTGGTTTCTATGGTTCTGTATTAGCAGTGGGAAGTGGAAGCTCCTCAGAGAAGAAAAGGAAGCGGGAGGATCGTGTGAAGAAAGGAGGAGGTAGTTCAGGGAACTCTTCTAGGCAGTTGTCATCAGCGGCTACTGATGCGAGATCAGTCGTGTGCCACCAGTGTGGGAAGACCGGGCACATCCGTCCAGCATGCCCTCATCCTCCGAAGACCTGTTTCCAGTGTGGAGGTATGGGACACGTGCAACGCTTTTGTGGGATAGCACGTCCACTTCAAAGTGGGGCAGGATCCATGGCTCCCAGAGGAGTGCCAGCACAGTCTGAGCCGTCGAGGACTGGGGGATCTCGATTTGGCAGCCGTGGTGGTAGGGCTGGGACATCTTCTGGGCAAAGCCAGTTTAGGTCACAACCACAGACTAGCGGTCGTCTTCAGGCAGAGACTGGACATCTCCATGCGGTGGATCATGCACCACCAGGATCAGAGGCGGGACCGTCGACTGTTCGAGGTACCGTTTTGATTTCATCTTCTATATCTAATGATCTTTTTGATACTGGTGCCTCTATTTCATTCATATCTGCCCATTTTGTGGATATTCTAAATCTGCCAACTGATTTGATGTCATTCGCAATGGAGTTGGTGACACCGCTGGGAAAGAAGAAGGAGCAGGGTCTCAGGTGCCCATCTTGTGTGCTTTCTGTGTCAGGGGTTGAGATGGAGTGGGACCTCGTGGTCTTAGATATGAAACTTTTTGATGTCATACTCGGGATGGATTGGCTAGTACACTTCCAGGCACACATCGATTGCTATAGACGGCATGTGAGTTTCAGGGCACCTGATGGGAGTCGTCAGGTTTTTCATGGAGAATGGGATCCTCGGTCAGGTCGCGCAGGGCGTCCACTCCCAGAGTTGGGAAGTGTTATCTTCCAGTTATCTTCTCTTATGCTAGAGGATGGTCTTTCCCCTGAAGGTGCACTGCCTCATGTAGTGAATGAGTTTCCGGTGGTATTCCCTGATGATTTTTCTGGTTTTCCCCCGGAGCGGGATGTGGAGTTTTCGATTGATCTGGCGCCGGGAACACAACCGATATCTCTTCCCTCTTATCGCATGGCCCCCACCGAGTTGAGGGAATTAAAGATACAGCTGGACGACTTAGAATCCAAATGATTCATTCGCCCGAGCATCTCTCCTTGGGCCACTCCTGTGTTGTTTGCAAAAAAGGATGATGGATCCCTCCGGTTGTGCATTGACTACCGGAAGCTGAATAAGGTATCAATTAAAAACAAATACCCTTTGCCCAGAATAGATGATTTGTTTGATCAGTTGAAGGGGGCAAAGTGGTTCTCAAATATAGACCTACGTTCAGGGTATCATCAACTAAGGGTGAAGGTGTCAGATATCCCTAAGACAGCCTTCCGAAGCAGGTACGGCCACTTTGAGTATTTGGTCATGCCCTTCGGATTGACCAATGCTCCAGCAGTATGTATGGCACTTATGAATAGGGTGTTCCATCAGTATCTCTATTCCTTTGTTGTGGTGTTCGTGGATGACATTCTGGTATACTCTTGCTCTGAGGAGGAACACGAACATCACTTGAGTATCGTTTTGGGTACATTACGAGATCACCGCCTCTATGCAAAGTTGTCAAAGTGCACTTTCTGGATCAGAGAGGTGAGATTTCTGGGGCATGTGATCTCAGAGCATGGAGTTTCAGTGGACCCTGAGAAAATTAGTGCAGTCATGTCATGAGAGAAACCGAAGAATGTGTTCGAGATCAGGAGTTTTCTTGGCTTGGCCAGTTATTACAGGCGATTCGTTCGGGATTTCTCTCGGCTTGCTTCACCGATGACTTCCCTCACCCGGAAAGGGGTGAAGTTTGTATGGGGTCCAGAATGTCAGGCATCATTTGAGGAGCTAAAGAGGCGATTGACTACTGCCCCCGTGCTAATTTTACCAGAGGCTGGAAAGGGATATGTGGTTTATTGTGATGCTTCAGGTATGGGTCTTGGGTGCGTGCTTATGCAGGATGATCATGTGGTGGCGTATGGCTCTCGCCAACTTCGGCCACACGAAAAGAATTACCCAACCCATGACTTGGAGTTGGCAGCAGTGATGCATGCTTTGAAGATGTGGCGTCACTACCTCTTTGGGGAGAATTTTGTGGTCTATTCTGATCACAAAAGCTTGGCTTATATCTTCTCACAAAAGGACCTCAACATGAGGCAGCGTCGCTGGATCGAGTACTTGCAGGGGTTTGATTTTGACATTGTCTATACCCCAGGAAAGGGTAATGTAGTGGCCGACGCCTTGAGCAGAAGGGTTCCAGTGCAGGCTTTGAGGAAGTCCAGTGATGAGTGGACATTGATGGGGATATTTTCTCAGATGCATGTGGAGACCAAGGAACATAGTGGAGGGGCATTCTTGGCGAGCATCCAGTTGACTCCTTCTCTGTTGGAGTTGATTCAGCAGAAACAACCTAGTGATGAGCTTTGTCAGTGATCGAAGCAGATTCTTCATGGTGGGGAGACATCCTCTGATTGTTCGTCATCTCCCGAGGGCATCTTGTGCTTCAAGGGTCGTTCGGTAGTGCCGTTATCTCTACAGAAGGTGGTGATGCAGGATAGCCACCAGTCTCAGTGGGATGTCCATCCGGGTGCCACTAAGATGTATTATGATGTCCGTCGGCAGTTTTGGTGGCCTGGTATGAGACGGGACATAGCAAACTTTGTGTCGAGATGCTACACATGCCAGCAGGTGAAAGCATAGCACCAAAGGCCCTCCGGTTTGCTCCAACCACTACCCATTTCTACCTGGAAATGGGACGAGGTTGCCATGGACTTCATTGTTGGATTACCTCGTACACCTCGAGCTAAGAATTCCATTTGGGTGGTGATTGATCGTCTAACCAAATCAGCCCACTTCATTCCGATCAGAGATACATCTAAAGTGGATGAGTTGGGACGTTTGTATCTTCAGGAGGTGGTGAGACTCCATGGTGTGCCATCAGCAGTTGTCTCAGATAGAGACCCTCGTTTCACATCTCGATTCTGGGAAGGCCTTCAGAAGGCCTTGGGGTCCCAGATTAAGATGAGCACAGCATACCATCCACAGACGGATGGTCAGACAGGGCGGGAAAATCAGATTTTAGAGGACATGCTTCGTGCATGTGTCCTAGACTTCGGAGGTTCTTGGGATACCCATTTGGGATTGGTTGAGTTTGCTTATAATAATAGTTACCAATCCTCGATTCGAATGGCTCCTTTTGAGGCGCTCTATGGTCGGCCTTGTCGGTCCCCCCTCTGTTGGGCTGAGGTAGGTGAGACCTCACTACTGGGGCCGAGTATGGTGCAGGAGACATCTGAGAAGGTAAAATTAATCAGGCAACGTTTATTGATAGCTCAGAGTCGTCATAAATCATATGCTGACCGGAGGCGTCGAGACCTAGAGTTTTCTGTGGGTGATAGAGTATTCTTGAAGGTGGCCCCTCGTTTAGGCCATCGTCGATTGGGGAAGCAAGGTAAGCTGACTCCGCGGTATGTCGGGCCATTTGAGATCATTGAACGTATTGGAAAGGTGGCATACAGGTTGGCCTTACCTTCTCAGTTGACATCCTTCTATGATGTCTTCCATGTTTCTCAGTTGAAGAAATACTACCCGGATCCGTCCCATGTGTTGAGTTGGGAAGAATTGGAGATAGAGCCTGACTTGTCTATTGTTGAGAGGCCAGTGAAAATAGTGGACTCCCAAGAGAAGATACTTTGAGGGAAGTCTATTCCATTAGTTCGGGTTCTATGGCAGCATGGTAATGATACACATGAGACATGGGAGCGAAAGTCGTGGGTCGAGGAAGAGTACATGTTCTTGTTTTCCAATCAAGCCTCATGTTGACTTTCCGGGGCGGAAAGTCCTTCATGGGGGGGATAATTGTCACATACATGAAATATTTAGAGGTATTTTTCATTTAATTTACATCCTTGATTTGTTTTTGTGGGTTTTCATGCATTTTTAAAGGAAATAGTGGGTTTCCAAAATTTGGGCCAACCTAACAGCCCATTTCCATTTTTGAAAGTATATTTTGTTTCTTTAATAACTCCTTCGTTTTTCAACATTTTTCAACCATTCAACTTCCAAAATGACCTTCATTTAAATATTAAAACAAAAAAATAATTTTGGGCCCCTTAAAAATTCATTAGAATCATGGATTTGGGTGATAAAATTAGGTATTCGGCCAACCCGAAAGCCCATTTCCAGTTTTAAAATTGTTTTGTAATTCTTTCATAAAATATTTATTTTTTAACCTTTTTCGGTGATTCCACCTCTCAAACATTCCCATCGAACCCAGCCACACCCCAATCTTCGTTTTCGCCTCTTTGGAGCTCATATTGATCGCTATTTAGGGCCGAACTTCTGTAGCTCCAAAAAACGTCCAGATTTCTCAAGTAAGTTGTTTCTCTTCCTTATTCCTCCCTTCGTCTTAGGGTTTATTCCTTTTTTATTGAATCCCCAAATGTACAGAAGATGAGGTTTCGTACCTAGGGTTTTAGTTTTGAGTTTTTTGGTCCAATCCTCTGGTTTTAGGTTCAATATTACTCCTTTGTGGTGCGGCGGAGGTGCGGTTGAAGTGACGCACAAGGATTTGGGGGTTTTGACTCTTTTGGTAGGTGATTTCATATGTAGGTATTGTATAATGAGTTGGATTGCTGTATTTAGGTTTCAATTATGTTCATCATTCAGTATTTTGATTTCAGAAATTGATTTGGGTAGCATTTTAAAAGTGGTAGATTTTTAAGTGCCAATCTTGTGTGAAAATGGATGTTTTACATATGTAACCCATATTGTGCCTCTTGGTGTTGTTTTATAATTCAGGGATTGGATTAGAAAAATGTTTTGATGCTGAAATTTATGTTTTGGTATAATATTGGTCTCCATTTGGTTTTAAATATGGGATTTTAGATGAATTTAATGTGCAACATTTGATTAATTTTCTTGAAATTGTTTTATGGAAATTATAAATGGTTTATTGAGTTATGTAAAAGGTGAAAAGAAGGTGTAGATACTATTTTGAATGTGTGTGACCAGAACTGAAATTTATATGTGAATATTTATTTTGGTAGCATGTGGTGACTATTTGAGCACAATACGGGAAACCCGGGTATCTAGGTGGGCTAACGTGTGCTAGTACGCTAGTGAACGGAGGGGTTTTGACCATGGTTCACTTAGCAAGTCTGACATGGATAACACTAACAAAACTATAATGGAGATGATTGGAGACCACTAGGTTATGGGTATGCTCCCTACTAGTGGCTCGTGCACGAGAACGAATTTCTTTATGGTTACTTTCACCGAGGTAAGAGGTACTTGGGGCTCACAACAAACTAGTACCTAGGGGGGGTTCCTACGTTTGGTGCTCGTGGCTTTTTTGGCATTTAAACTTTCTTTATGGTATTTTGGGATGTGAAAACCAGAAGCTTGAATGTTTTATTCAATTTCACTGATTCTTATAGTTATCCCCATTGAAAGTTATTTTCTTTTCAAAGTTGCACTTTTAGAAATAAATGCCACTATTATCTATTTATAACTCTTGGAAGCCTTTTATTTTACAATGCCTATCACTTGAAATCCTTGGGTGATATCCTATTGGGATTAGTCTCACACCCTACTTACACCTTTGGGTGTAAGTAGACTTGATCATGTTTGACACAGGCAAAGGAAAAGCCTTGGGCGATGGCGGTTCGGGTTGCTAGTTTCTCTCGATGGTGTGGTGTTGTGGAGACGGCTTGTGGGTGATGACCCCTTGTCGTGTGGAGTCTCTTGGGATGTTTTCTGATACTTTTATGTACCTTTGGACCTCTTGTGTCTTGTTTAAACTCATATACTAAGTTCTGAATTTATATTAATTCTTGTTTGGCATAATTTTTCAGATTTGGTTTGTTGTTTGTTTTTGGTTATCTTATGAACCCAAACTCGGGTAAATCGTTCCCAAATGAATTTTATGATACCCGGGCACTTGTGCCAGCCCGTGGGGATGGGGAACGCCCTTCGGGTCATGTCACGGGCTGGGTTTGGTGCCGGTTTTGGCGGTGACCAGATTCGGTTTGTGACATATCTTATTCATTTCACTATGCATGATTTAGTTGTGAGATTCCAATAAATTATCCCCAATCATGGGATAATAAAAAAAATCATGGTGATATAGAAAACATTTTTGTATATTTTTTTTCTTAATTCAACATTTTAGTTAACTTATTATGATAGTTCATATTGAACTCTTGAAAAATTAATTTTCATCGATTATTGAAAGAATAAAGGATTTTAATTTATTTATGAATACTCTTCTAAATATTACAACTCTATAAATATGAATACATATTAGATAAATCATCATTAAATCATATTACCATTACATAATTTTTCCTTGTCAAAAACCATATAATATCATTCATGTAGTTAAAAACACTAACCTAATCCAAAACACATCATAGCCAATAAATGAGTAATAAAATGTTATTATATAGTAATAATATCATCTTTACAAGATATTAATGAATTGTAAAACGTTTAATAAATATTTTTAATAATATTTTTATAGGGAATATATGAGATAATAATTAAAGAGTGGATAAAAAATTCATTAAATACATCAATTTGGTCATCAAGAAACTCTTTGGAATGATGTATTTTGGACTCCTAATTATGAGAAAATATTACTAATAAAGGGATATAATTATTAAGGATATATTCCTATAAGGTATTAAATGTTAATATAATGTAATTTTGTATAGCTGGGTAAAGGACGGTTCCTTTTATAGACTATCTTGACTGGATTCTTTGGAAATTATCATTATTTATTGTGTAAAGGATGCATTTTTCACAAGAAAAGTGGATCCAAAGTATATATATAACTAAGATTAAATATTTTTTTGTTTATATTTCCCTCAAAAATAATTTATAATGAATTTTTTAAGAAATTTTATTCCATTATCCCTTATTAAACCCATTAACATTATTTTACCTTTACCATGGTAAATTAATTTTTTCCTCAGAACCGTATTTGTATACCAAAAAATAATTTTGACCATTTAACTAAATTCATACATACTGATTAAAACTATTAAGTCCATTTTAGTAGATTTAATTTCAAAAAAAAATAAAAATATTGAATATAATAAAGCATGACTCGTAAAACATTTCCAGAAAATTTTATTTTTATTCCAAAAATGATTTTATTCTAGGTCATTTCTAACTAAAAATCATTAAAATATCAGTAATTTAATTTAATATATAAATTTGTATAAATATTAATTTCATTAAAATAAATCTTTAATAGATATCATCTTAATTTATGAAAATAATAATTCATAATGTATATAACCATTTTTATAAAACATTTCATTTTAAAATGAAATGATTTTGCATTACTAAATACTAATTAATAATAAATGAATTATTATTTATCCATTATTTATATATGTATAATACCATAAAATAAATTTCATAATGAAAATAAAATATATTTAACTTTTAAACAAACATTAATAATTTAGTATAATAAAATATTTTAAATTAAACATTTTCTAGCTTATGCATTATTAGTTTATTATTACATATATTCGATTAATTATTTATTCGATGTTATAAATTTAAAGTAATAATCATTCCGTGAATTGTTTCAATAAATTTTACTAATATCAATTTTTTCAAGTAATAAATTCAACAGAATTATGTAATTAGTATAAATAGTATATTTAGAGTTAATGATACTTTTCCAAGTAAATAAGAATCTGCTGAGGATATTAAAAAAATTACATCAATTATATTAAATAATTAATTTTATTATCTAAATAAACATTATTCATATCAAATGTATATTTATAATTCCAAACACGTAAGATTTTTTTTGTATTATACCCAGCCACCATATACCCTTTAATAAAAATATTATATCAGCTATATTATCCCCATTACAACATATAAATTAATTTCATTATAACATAACAAAGAAAACATCTCATTCCTATAGTTTATATTTTTCAATTTACAATATTCTTTCTCCTTTCATGTTGTTTTTTTTTCATTATATATTTTGTTCAACTAATAGTGATTCCAAATAGTGGATATGATCCATGAAGTTTTATAGTCATAATTTATTTTATTCTTTTCTATGTATTGTCCCAATTTTATTTATTTAATCTAGTTTTGTATTCCACATTTTTAGAGGCCCATATTTTTTCATCTCCTATATATAATAAATCCTATAAAAGTGACTGATAATCCTATACATAGGTTTGGAAACAATAATGAAATAAGTATTGTTGATTATATTGGTTTGGCATCCCTATTAAATATCAATCTCATTAGTATGACCCATGGAGGATGACAAGTTGCATTAGATCTATGGAACCTATTTCAAATAGCCATGGCGAGTTTCCTGGGATAGAATTGGTTCCACTTATTATTATAGAGTAAAAATCCCTATGATCAATGGAATACGTAAATGATTGTATTATTAGAACCCTAATATTTATGGAGAAAAACTATGGGTATTCCCATCATTAATGTAATAAATCATTTAATGGGGCCATATAAGTGTAAAAAATGACCAAAAAATATATATTTCAAGGTCATGGATGTGACCTATGAAAAATAGTGTTCTGGTATATCTGACCTATGTTAAAGGGTTTTAGTAAGTTATTTTATGTTACTATAGTTAAATCATTTAATATATACTAGGTAATTTATTAAGGTAAATGAGGTTACTGTGTGTATCCTTGAAGGCAATAAGGACTACATTTTGCAGAGACATAGTTTCCATGAGCGATATCCTTGTATACTACTCAATGTACGATGCATGATTGAACTGACACCCTAGTGGTCTCCTTTTTTATCCATATATTTTATTAGAGGGGTCCTACATCAAATCCCTTAAGTTGAATGAACTAAATGATATTTTTTGAAACTATTGCGAGACAAAAATTCAAACAAATGTATTAAATTCCCACAGTTACCATTAAAAATATATGTTTCCCAAAAGGGGTCACCTGAGGGAGGTTTTGGGGTACCATGGGTGATTGGTAGTGAACATAAATCATCAATGGAGCATGAAATCTACATATAATCATTTTTATAGAAACAGTAGTTCATAGGGACTTTTTATTAGAAAAAGTTTTATGTTGTGACTTTGTTGGCATCATAGTTTTGACGGTTAAGGGAGGTTAGTTTGGTTATTAAGTTTAGTTTTTGATAAACCATTGAATTTATGATTCTTTCTTTGTTGGTTAAGTCATATGGTTTCATTTTAGGGTGTTTATATAGTTGTGGAGTTTTTCATTTGATTAGAAAATACACCTGGTACATAGTGGTATGATACACAATTCTGGGAGGAATCATATAATGTTTGTGCTTACAAAGTGAACTATGGGGTACGCAGTTGGTATTTTCACTTGGTGCATAAAAAAATATTTATTTATTTAATAGTATTTTGATATTATAGTTTTCCCTCATTAATATCTACACTACTATTCTAAATATTCCCCCTCCCTCTATTTCACCCCCTATATGGTGGGATCCCCATTGTATGTGGTAATATTATCTTGAAATTTATCCTTAGTGATTTTTGTGGGTTGGTTAATAGTTCATATTAGTTCTATTTATATTTTATCGGACCCTGCCATTTTCCCCCATCGCTTATACCTATAATTTGAGGTTTTTATCTTGTATGGTTTTTTCTAATTAGAGGAAATTCATCCAATGTTTTTTTATGAGTACGTTTATACTATGTTTAGGTTTGTGGACTTAAATTTCTTCACCCATTATATGTGTGAATGTGGGATGTGTTCTCTAGAGGCTGGGCGTATAAAATTGGTAATATTATAATGGTACCAATGATGGTTTATAGAGTCCATGTGGGGTATGGGGGGTTGATGTAGTGAAATATATGTCTCATAAAGACGGTTTCTTTTATGTCTTGAAGGAATCCAATGATTATGGTCTACATAGATTGTTTGTGAGAAATTGAGGGAGATGGGTTTGGTATTGAGTGGGTGTTTAATATATTATCACAATACATGAAAGTAATTCCTTTGTTATATTAAGATAATATTGTGACCATCATTTCATTGCCTTGACAATAAAAGGTTTTTAATGCATAATGGGATTATGGATATGGATTGTAATAGTGAGACATCATGGGAGGTTGAGCTACATGGGGGATTAAAGGGTCCATGAGGTAGTACATGGGAATCTCTTGGATTTTTATACTATATGATGTTAGTTTTAATATGAAAGTGTGTAGGTTTTCAGTTCATTGGAAGGTATATGGTGTGGTCAATGTGGGGTATAATTTTTGTATAATAGGTGTAATATCTAGTATTATTCAACTATGGTCATGGATTTTCAACTAGATACTACTAGGGTATCCTAGAGACAACCAAGGATTTATGATTATGATGTCAAGATCATGGGGAGATTCATTGAACTATTATGTGGTGTTGTGGATTATACCATTATAATTTTGGTGGGATTGGTCACCATTTTTGGAGAGATATTTTGGTTCACTATTATTTTCTCCATTGGTTTTTGGTGATTTTTCTCACTATTGGGATTTTGGTTGATGGATCATATAAATACAATGGTTACATTCTTACTAATGAATTATTTTTAGGATCACTCATAGTTGTGTATCATATAAATATTCTGTTAATAAAATTCAATAAAAGGGGGATATTCTATATATTCTGGGAAAAGATTGATTTTTTGTTTTGAGATTGGATGACTTATGAATATTGGATTGCATATTTGGAGGGATAATACCAATTAGTTGTGACAAGGACACTGGGAATTAGTAGTGGATGTATACCCAAAATTTGGGGAGAGGTGTTCACCATAGAAACCGTAATTGAAAACTAATCATATTTGAACATGGATTCATGATATATGTGATGGGGAAGTGAGGACACTAATAGTGTGATGATGTATTTTGGAGGACATGTTGAGCCACTGAGTGTGTCAATAATATAGTTATTTTTTAAAATAGAGCTCCAAACATAATTGGTACATTCATGAATTATGGTGATGATATAGTACCCCATTGAACATGGATTGGTCGTTGTTGATCCTGGATTTTCATTTGATTATTTTTATGCATATGTAAACTAATGTTATTATTTTGGGAACTACTGATGGGGACCTAATGAGTTTATAATATCACTCTAAATGTGTATATTGGTTCATTTTCAGTTTACATATTTTATATTTTAGGATATAAAGGGGCCTAATGGTTGTATTTTCATTTGGTTATTGATAGGATGTGGTTTGTGTTGGTGGTAGAGAAGATGTTGAAGATGGAGCTAGATTAATCTTCATTGTCCAGTGATGTTCCAATATTGATATTTATTTAATAGTATGAAGAATGGGATAGATCCAAAGTGGGTAATTTTTAATGGAATACATATTATATGCATGTACATATTTTAATTTTTTATAATATTAGTTGTTCAATAAAAATTTATTTAGTTTCATTATTTTTTTAGATAAATAATTTTTACTCAATGAAATTTTTTTAAAAGAACATATAGTCTCCTCATGACAACACTCAAACACTTACTACTATTCATAATACACTTACTAATATGGATGCATGACT
Organism: Viscum album; assembly: GCA_963277665.1. Classification (NCBI taxonomy): domain Eukaryota; kingdom Viridiplantae; phylum Streptophyta; class Magnoliopsida; order Santalales; family Viscaceae; genus Viscum; species Viscum album. Next base: position 1,015,277,663 of record OY728140.1, on the reverse strand, counting down.
AAATTTATTTTCTTCCACATAATATAAAAAGGTTCTATCCAATTTGTTCAAGTATTTTTTAAATTCTAATGAAATTATATTTTTATCATATTACTTAATGTATTGTAGATGTAGAAATGGGGATGTGTTATGAATTGTATGGATGCTTTACTTTTTCATATCCAGCATAATAATGGGTTGAATTCTATGTTTACAGATATCTTAGAATTATTATTCTTTTAATTTTTTTGTTTTGAATTACTTATTCTAAATTTACATGTTAATTGGGTTTTTAATTTTTCTTTCTTAACTTACTATATAAATAAATTGTTTGTGTGCATAGAAATGATTTAGTCTTGTCAGATTCAAATGTAAGGTATGTTACTATTTTTTTTACTGTTATTTTTTTTTTGTTTTTATAAATTCATAAACATTAAATAAAAAATTAAATAGTATTTTATCATTTAAGATATTTGTGGAAACCAACTCATTTATACATTGTTAATTTTTGGTATATGTTATTTTTGGATAATTATTATGTTTAATTTCATTTAAATGTGAGGTGTATATATATATATTGGTTTACATGATTTCATAATACATTGGGATGATAGATATTTGAATCTGGTAGAGATATAGGATGCTTTAAGCAACATAGGATTGAAAAATATGAATTTCTTTGATGTGGATTAGGCAATTTTGAAGTGCATCATAATTCAATAAACATTTAATCATGTATATGATATTATCTATGATTATTTTAGGGATGAATATATTTTGAAGGATTAACAATCAGTCTTCTAAGTACTCGGTTTCATAGTCATAAAAAAATATTTGATTTGGATTTGTAAATTTTTCAATGTCTAGGTCATGTGAGTTTCATCGTATTGATAAACATTTATGAATATCAGTATTTGTTCCATGAAATGAAATTATTACTTAGTCTCATTTTTTATGTATAAGGGAAACCCTATGGTGTGGAGATATCCATTTTTTCATATATATTGTTTATTTTTAATGGTAGGGGCCTTGGTGTCTCTGTGGGCTGAATATATAGTAAACCCAACCAAAAGTGGGTTCAGGTTTTTTCCACTATTATATAATGAAATTCCTCACAGTGTTGATTGTGTGGGAAATTTTTGTGTGTGTTTAATGGACATAGTTATTCACTATGGGAATATCCAATAATTTATGGTTTACACTTATATATATATTTCATTATAAATAATGTATAGTTGATGGTTTTACAGATGATTGTTTATGATGTAGAGGTAGTAGAAAATACCAATGATGGGGAGATTCCATTGTCAAAATGGTCTTTATATTTCTATGGAATATAGTATTTCATTATAAAAAAATTATTTCAATGACATTATAGTATTCATTAGTTTTATTTAGGTTAGTGATCAATTTATATTTTTTTTGTACTGGATGTGATTTTTGATATAATGTTTGAATTTTTGTCATATACTACTCATGGATAAGCTATTTTATTATTTTGAAGATGGTATGTCATGTTGTTTGATGGTAGTTTCCGGTATAATTTTAGTTAAACAATGTGTATTTAGACTCTTATATATTTGTAGTCTTCGAACTAGAACATCTTTAGTTTTAGGTACTTTCTAATATTGTGGGGTCTTTGTTTTGATTCCAAACATTACCATGTAACTGATAGTCTAGTATTGAGTACTCAGTTGACCCAGGTAGTATACAAGTGGTCATAATGGGATAGAAATTATTCGATTAGGGTTGATTCACTTTCATAAAAATATATATTTATATATTTTTAGGAAAAATAATTAATTGATTAAATTATTATAGATTTGGAAATAATTAGTGTTCCTCATTATTTACCAACTGTTTTATTTTATTTCTTCCCCCAACTATCCATTTTATCCCTCTATTGCAATATATCCTTAATTTACCACTATATGATCATATTTTGTAACTATAGATCAACTAGGATAAATTTATTAGTCACATTCATTATAATTCATATTCATATAGCAATTTCATATTATAGACCATATTATACCCTGAATTTATAGTTTTTAATGGTTTTGTGTATTATTTCGAATATATCCAAATCATTCTATGATGTATGTTAAACAGACTCCTTCTCAGTTGAGTTTGTTAGTCCTCAAATTCTGTATATTTTTATATGTCTGTGAATGTGATGTATCATGGAATGGGAAGGATTATTGGTTAATGTAATGTCATAATTGAATAAATATAAATTTCTATACACTGTGATGGGTTCTATGAAATCATGTAACATTAGAGGGTTCTAAATAATTTTTGAAGAGGTTAGAGTGTTCATAGACAAGAGTGTTTATATGGATTATGAATTTCTAATTGGAGGAAATGGAGTTTATACTATGTTGGTATTGATGAATTTATTGGAAGCAATTTAAGTACTCGTTTATGTTTATTGCTAAATAGGGTGATAATTGGATGGATTTTATGGAAATGGGTGGTAGGGAAGATATAATAGGATCCTAGTTGTGGATGGTTATTAGAGTGTATCATGGTTGGAAAATGTATACAAATGTGTCATTGTTACACGAGGTTGTATATGTGTATTTCATTGATTCCTGGCCTCTTTGGTTTGAGATTCAATTTGAAAATGGGTTGCAAGTCAATATAAATGAACAACTAGGGAATACTAATTTAGGTAATGATCTCTATGAGGAATCATTTGCATCCAGTTCATATAGAAAACTAGGGCTTTATCTCATTGTAATAGAATTTTTATAGGATTCATGTGCGGTGTCCTAGAGAACATTGGTTATATAGACTTGTGATTTCTTTTATCATGATGTGATGAATCCTTTAGTTATTGGATGATTCTTACTTGTCATATATAGATTGGGTGATGTCGACCATTGATAGAGAGGGTGACCTAGAGATAATGGAGGATTGATGCTTGTGATTTTAGGGTCATGGGGTGTTGCAGTAACAAATTTAAGGGTGAAGTTGATTTTTCAAGGATACTTGAAGTGATAATAATAATAGATGGTGTGGGTCACCTAGGTTACTTATTTTTCTAGTCAAATAAAATTATTTATTTTCTATATTTTCACAGTTTATGTTGATGGTTTATTTTGAGCGTGTGGGGGTTTTGACCACAATATTTCTTTTTCAATCTTATGTAGTTTCGAAGAATATAGTGATGATGTCTATCATTGCACATAAGTAGGGATACACTATATATGATTTACATTTATTGAAGTGATTTTTTGAAATTTAATGTCTTGGGGTAATTGTGCTCAATATGAGGATATGGTGATACTCAATGGTGGTGGAATTGGCTATGCATAGAGGAAATAAATGTTTACCCAGGTTGAGGTGAGAGGTATTCAATTTACATATGTGTTTATTGGAATTACACCAGACGTGGACATGGATTCCTTGAATACATGGTGGTTATGTGAGGTGAGTAGTTATGTGATATGGTATCATAGGGATCTATATGAGATAATGTTTTTTTAAACTATGGTCATATTATCTCATACTAACATTGGTTGAATAATGAATGTCAATACATGATGATGTAGGTATTATACCCAATGTATTCATGGATTGGCATTTTTGATCATTGGTTTTAATTTAATTTCATGCATGCACACATATAAAATTAGAGTTGTTTAGAAATTATACAGTGGTGGCCTACTGATTTCATATTCAAAAAATGAATGATCATCATTGGGTACATAAAGTACTCATGTTTTTTATTTCAGGATAGTTTGTGGATCTCATGTTGGAATTTGAGTAGGTTAGTGATGGGTTATTGTATGGGATGGTTTCATTACTAAGGTTATAGATGGAACCAATAATATACAGGGTGTCTTGTTTTGAGTCTCAAATTTCAATTTTTGTTCAAATGTATGAGACAGACAAATATTAGTTTATAATTTTTTGAATTGATATTCAGTTAAATTGTTTCATTCACGTGTATTCTATTATTCGAGGATTATTTCTACTATGTGATTTGTTTAAGAATTTAATATAATCAAAACAACCAACACCTAAACCTCACATTTATTAAAAAAACCTCTATCAGGTGGGAAGGTAAAACTATGATCTTGTGGAAATAGCCGACGTGGACCTATTCAGGCCGATTGGGTTAGGAATGTTATAGTTACCACTCGTAAGAACCTCAACACCCTAGTAAAGTTTATATATATGGGTTTGGAAATTATGTGAGCATGATTTTATGAGATATATAGACATAATATTGGGACGGGTGCATGGAATGCGGGTGAGGATGATGTAGAGTGTGAGGCATGTGAGTGAATGTTTTTTGATAGGGTCTAATTGTGTGATCTTCACAAACACTATAACATTGGGAACTGGAATTCTGGACACCATGAGGATATGGTAAAATTAATATAAATAGAGTCAATTGTTTTGTTCTTTTATGGATTTTAATAAATAGGTATCATTTGGATTTATAGGTTAGAACATGTCTAAAAGGTAGGATAGAAGGTATTGTGTCCTTTAAAAAATATTTACCACTTATAAATCATTCATTCTTGGTAAACATTGAATCCCAAAAAAACACCTCTACCATTGAATTTGTCTTTATAAATATAATGATATTCATATTCTCTTCAATATAAATCCTTGGATTTAATTAACATGTATAATGGAGCACACAAATTTTGGTTGAAGTGAACATGATCACCCATAAATACATGGGAATGTACAATGCTCACAATAAGGGAATTCACACACATGTGAAAACAGAGTGTATGTTTTCTAGAGATGAAAAATGAACACATTAACTAATAAAAATGTTTAATATTATATAGGATTCTAGTGTTAAAAAAACTAATCTATATGTATTAGATAACATCTATAGATAGTGTGCATAATTCACCTAGATGAGTCTTTTAGATTTTATCTCCTTATTCTCTTTCGATAGTTATCTCATCACACACCATACTATAAGTAATCCATTGATATAATGACTAGGTAAGGAAACAAAACATGAGGCCATTTAATGTCCTAGGGTAACTAAACTTATAACACCACACATGGAACTTAGATCACGGATTTTAAGTCTTCACACCATATACTCTTCGAAACTAGAACTTGTGTCAAATGATTTTGGTGAAATTTTTTCCATAGTAAATTTTTTTCCTACTCACATTCTTTATCATATGTCATTATTTTACATCCCAAAAAATTCATTTCTTTTATATTGAAAGAAGTAAATTAAGGCTCTGTCAATTTGTTTAGAAATTTATGAAATCATTAAACATGAGTTTTTATGAACTTATGACAACTTGAATTTTATAAAAAATCTAGGGTGTTGAGCTAAACAATGTTCCATAATTTATTCCATATATTTTAGATATTGCACATTGATTTCCAACACATCACCAAATATATCATTTGTATAATTTTATCCCATTTAAAACCTTAAATTCATAATTTATTCTCATATAAATTTTTTTTATGACCACAAGCTAGATTCCCAGTCTACAGAAGATTGTAAATTAAAAACATATCATCAATAAGAGTGTACATTAAAAATCCTTTAGTGATCTAGTATACATCATGATACATAAAAAATCTACCCCATAATATCAATAATTTGATTAATAAACTTATATCACTGCTAAACCATTACATATTAACAATATAATAGTGACTGATTGTATGGATGGAACACCTCTAGGGATCTATATCCTAGAGGTAATTTAAACTCAAACATATGTCAGAATACACGGTGATGCAAAAGATTGATGATTTTGATGATAAAATTATAACATAATTAATAAATGATTCCATCTAAGAATTATATAAGTACTAGTATAAGAAATATAATGTCATCCCCATGATTATGAATAACTTGAGTTCCGAGTTGAACACATTTAATTTTTCATATAGAGGTGGGGAATAACTTATTGTATTTTTATAAAATATTTAATTCACCAATCCTATCAGTGGTACGGATGATTCCCTATGACCATATTAAATATAGGGTAATGTTGAAGGATTTCCTCTTCAATATTATACATTATAGAGAGAATTAAAATAACCATGAGTAAGGATTCTCATACATATACTAGTATTACTTTTGAGATATGTATTAAGATCTATATGGTCAAATATAGTGAAGAACTAACCAGAAATTCACCAATAGGATTTCATGTGAAGAAAAATATTCGAACCCTGATAACATGTAATACTAAATTATATTGAGGTAAAAATGAGAGGTGGGGCTACTAAACCACCCCCAGCATAGAACCAAACATCACTTTATTGTATTATTGGATTTGTATCTCATAGGATATAATTTAATTATTATTAAAATAAACTTTTGTGTAAGTGAACTCTTAATGGTGTAGAAACATGTTGAATGATGTTATATAAAATGGTGGGTAGATATTATATTCATGATAATTCAATAAGTATAATACATGAAATAGTTGAATTCCACCATCGATATTATAATATTATTCCATGTTCTATTGGTGAGGGTGAAGAGGCAGTTTTTGATATTTGAACATCACACCATATTTAAAATCAAATTGGTTAGATTTTGATCATTTATTCAATTTTTTTATATTCATTGAATGACCTTAATTAATCATGAAACCAATATCCAATCACTAATAATATACATAGAATACATCATTTTAGTAAATTATTAGGTCTATAATGAGATTATTAAAGATGATAATCACTAGGAATATAAAAACTGTTCATGATAATTGCTAATGAGAGAATTAATTTTGTTGACATGAGTAAAACCTCATATTATTTTTGAATCCTATATACTGTATATATTTTCTTTCCAATTCCGAGGCATATAGTTTTAATGGTTGAAATAACATTTGTTTTTGGACAACACAAAATGTGTTTCATGAACTTATCCACATAATTCAGAATGTGACCCATAGTAAGAGAACAAATTTTATGTTTGATTAGACATGTGTCTCAATACCAAGATAAGACAAAGGATGGATTTCCATGTTATAAAACTTTACTTTGTAATAAGGGTTATGTGTTATGACCACCCCTCAAAGAGTAGGTTGTAAATTTCCATGATCGATGATAAAAAGGTTTCAAGGCACTACAATGATATTTTCCCATTAATTTAAACAAACATTAGTTTATTCACTATGTAAAAAATATGATATATCATTGAGATAATTTATTTGACTGTTCAGTCGTCGCAAATGGATTCACTGATCAAAAGTTTTTGTTCATAGAAGTTAGGAAATGTTAATAAAGGGATTTCCATCACCGCACAGGGTATCTACGCATCATCCAATATGGAAATAAAGCTTGTAAATCCTGTATAGAGTTACTCCCTCCCCTAGTGGTCCAATGTTTCTTATAAATTAGACCCTTGGCCTCCTTATTTTTACAACCAAAAAATCTGAAGAACCCCTGAGCTCTAGTTGTGTAGCCCCTTTTTCGAAGTCCTCAACATGAGAAAAGGACTAGAGACTAAGACTATTTAATTAGAATGGTTAGTAGACGATGGTTTAAATGGAGGTGAAAATAACATTTTAAAAAATTTATACAAATTAATTCATTAGTGAAACTAATTATAAAAGTTTATTATTATGGTTAAATAGCCTCAGAAAAAGTAAATAACCCACAGATGTTTTTTATAGTTGTTCAATCTAATTTGAGTCTACTCTACTCTTATTCCTATTTACATAGAGAGATATACTTTTTAATTAATTTTATATTTATGGGGGAATCATAATCCAATTGCAGAATCCTTTTATAGTGGAGATAATACCATGACACTAACATTTTAATTGTTAGTCATAACCCTTACAACCTAACACTAGACACTGGGAGTGATATCCACAAATCTGCCTCACAATAGATAAAGGTGGTCACAACCCAAAGATACTTTTATTATAATTAATTAGTCTCATCTTAAAGAAAATAAATAACAAATAATTCCTATGACTATAAAATCATAAACTGAAAAATCGATTGCATTTGAGAAATTTGAAATACTGTAATTGACTAAAAACTAGACAAGAGGAGATAAAAAATAAAAACACTAGTAATGGTTTTTTATATTTAGATTAGAAATTCTAGTTATGTAAATTTTATTTTAATGAGAACAAATTTTTCAATTGATAGAATGCTCAGTTGATGAAACAACATCTCGAAGGATGTAGTAAATGTACAAAAAGTTTAATGGTCACAAAACCTTATCTTTGAAAAATGAGTATCAAATATAAAAACATGTGTATATGTTATTCTTTCCAAGGAGATATAGATATATATATATATAATAAATATTCATCAGTTCCAGCATCTCTTCTTCCTTCATATTTTCAAAATAAATTGATTCAAGAGCGTTCAATATAACTCTACAAAATTCATAGAAAAATTTTCTATTTATTTGTGTTGAATAAATATTAAATAAAATATTTTAAAATAATTTTAAAAAATCATTCTATAATATCTCCAGAGTAAAAATATTTTGGGAATGATTTTAAACTGTAGTTTAAATCCATTCAAACCTTATTAAATTTAGTCAAAACAGTTCTTAAAAACTAGCATCACAATCTAAAAGTAAATACAAATATTTGAATTTAAATAAAAATGAACTCTACAAATTTATTAGAAAAATAATTTTAAAATTTTGGAAATTTTACTCTTTATGAATATTACTAAAACATTATAAACTATTTCTTCACAACCCATATATTTGAAGTGAAATGTTTCAGTTGAAAAAACATATTAAAATAATCCACACATATATATATATATACACATTAGATCAAAATCCAACATAAAAGAACAATGTGAAATAAAAAAAATAGGGAACAGTAACATAGGTAATGAAAATTAAGGAAGTTAATTAACAATAATGTAGTTTATGAAATGTAACATTGGGAATGAACATTTATGTAGGGTTTGAATAGTAACATAGGGTTTCTGAACCATAAGTTTAACATCCATGGTATGAAAGGAAAAATAATGTAGGGAATGAATATTAACATAGTGAATATAATATAATATTAGGTTTTCGAATCATATGATTAACATCCTACATATGGAATGAACAGTAACATCATTTACGAATAGCAACATATAGTTTGAAAAGTAATGTAGGGTTTTCAAACCATATATTTAACATCCAATATAGGGAATGAATCGTAATGTAGAGAATTAATAGTAATTCATGAAATTATTATCCATACATTTCACAATTCATGAAATTATTATTTCAAACATTACTTTTCACTATTATGAATGTAGGTTTGCTGAACCATACATTATAAAATAGAAGAAAAAATAAACAGCATATATTAAAAAATTCCAACATGTTTTTAAGGGCTCCTAATAGTAGATTCACCCTTTAGTCGAAAGTCATATTGTAAAGACCTGTAAATTTCAAGGAACTTTTTTTCTTAAATTTTGTCGGATTTTTCAAGTACGCAGTTTCTGACGGCACCTGATTCTGAGGCCCGGTGTGCCCAGAATCAATTTATGAAGTTTAGCTCGGGTACGTTCAGTGAACGAATGAGCGGGTTTTTCTATCTTTTGAACCGGTGATCGGAATTGAAATCTGAGGGCACTGATGGAACCGCATCGCCAATAATTTATTAAGAGGACCTTAACAAAAGATGCGTTTGATTTGGAGGAGATGATAAAAAATGTGTATTAAATAAAAAGTGAATAAAAGTTTGTACAATTTTATTTATTTTTCTAAGGTGGTTTTATCCTACATGGGTAAGTTAGGGTGGGACCAACTAGCATCCTAACTACCCATGTGAGGATAAATATGGGATGAGGCCCACACGAACCCCATCCCTTCACATTCCCTTAAACCACTTAAACCCCAATTTAAACCCTTTTATTTAATTATGTGACTCCTCCTCTCCCCACTCTCCCACATTAATTTATGCCAACACACTTTTAATCAATTAATAGATTTTAGTGTTTGAATTTTGTAAATTAGACTGTGTGGAAAAGTAAAATGAGATAAGGGGATTCTTATTATATTTTGGGTTGTCTTGTGGTTTTGATAATTGGAGGAGTGAGCTCTAGTCCCTTTTGAAAAACATCATCTTCATTGAAGAACACCAACTCTCCGACGAAGAACGTCGACTCGGCGGCTCGGTTTCTTCGTCCTCTTCTTCCTCTGCGACAAGGGAGGAGACACCGATGACGATGGAAATGACACCAGCATCTACGGATCTTGAAAAATGTGAATTTCTTTCAATACAGTGATTAGTTATTTTGTTCATGTTTTCTCTTCGACCTTCATTGATTACAATTTTGCCGCTTGTTATCATCATAAAGGGAGGAGATCAGACCGCACAAACATGGTCGATCCTCCTCTGCTTTTTTTGATCTTTGTAGATGATTGTGGCTGAGGTTGCGCGGTGCTATTTCAACGCATGGTAATGAAGGGGAACGTGGCCGGAGCGGGCCACGGTGCTGGTGCGCGGCACCGTCACGCCGCACTGGTGAGGCCGAAGGAGGCCGTGGCCCGGAGCGGGCTGAGGCGGAGGGGCGCGGCGCCGTCGCACCTGGCCAAGCCTCCCGAACTAGGCTGAGACTCCCGCGCCAGCCCGGGCCACGCCCAATTGGGCCGGACCCAGACCCGAGTCGGGTTGACCCGGTTCGGGCCGATGATGGGGGTATTTGGCCAGGTCGGACCGGGCCAAGACCCCCTATTTTCGGACCAGGTTCGTTCAAACGCCCATATCTTGGGCTAAGGACCCTCGATCGACGCACCGTCAGTTGCGTATGGATCCTTGGATCTAGACGGTCATTTAAGTATATTACAATAAAGGTTTTGGGAAAGTTTGGGTACATCTGGGTTGGTTCAAACCCAAAACCAACCGGGCCCTTGGAGCGGAAAAGCTTATAACATAACGACCGGACGTCCGAATGACGTGTCATCAATCATGTTGATTTCCTCTTAGTGAGATGGTTATATTTTCATTTTACACTTGATTATTGGATGCAGCTGGACTACAGTCAGGTTGGATTTAGCTTAAAAACCAACCGGTCCCCTGGGACGGAAAAGCCAATATTTCTCAGACCAGGCATCTGATTGATGCGCCGTCTGTCGCGTTGATTTCCTATTTATGAGAAAGTTCTTTTTGATACATCAACTCTGTACTTCATGACAGTTTATGTATTTACCCTCTTATCTCGTGGAGTGGACCATCCTAGAATCGAGTGTGTTGTGTGCGGGAACCCTAGAGCTGGCTGCGACTGCGACGACATGGAGACTGTACATGGATCCTACGTGCGTTCGGCAGTGAGGATGATTGTACTTGGATCCTCCATGGTTTTGTCAGCGATGACGACTATACTTGGATCCTACATGGGTTCGGAAGTAATGGTTACTGTACTTAGATCCTACTTGGGTTTGGCAGTGATGACTTCTGTACTTGGATCCTACCTGGGTTCGATAGAGGAGATTATTCAGAGGATACATCTAATCATCTCCACCCCTCTTCGTGAGTAGTATACCTGTGTGAGATGAGTCTTGACTTTAAATCATTATCTTCAACATGATTATCTTGCTTTCATGAGTGGACTGGGTTGTGCTTTCCTGTGTGGTCTCGGTTGTACTTAGGCTCGTGTGTTATAGCTGAACTTGAATTGATGACATAGGTATATGTATGGGCATATACCTAAGTAGAGACGGTTGATACTTCATGTTTTTTCCTTCCTTTGGTTTGTCCGTTGTGGATTTCAGGAGACATACGTGGGCCTCGGGGTCCCTACTGAGTATCGTATACTCACCCCTGCATATTCTATGCCTGCACTACGTTGTGTTGGATGCAGATGAAGGAAAATGTTGATCGTGGTAGAGGCTTGTGGAGCGGGATGGTATCTGGAGGTGGACTATCAGGCGATACGTACTCAGAGCGGATGGTCGGACCTGAGGAGTCGACGAGACTATATGTACCCACCCTTCAGGTGGGAATTCCGGAGGTTGACTTGGTGGTTACTGCTTACTTTTTAGTTGTTGTACTTTTTTTTTCTCAGTTGTACTGTACTTTCAGTTGGGTTTGTATACTGGCCCATTTACATTCCAACACTTACTTTTGTACTCAGTTTACTTCGTGTTTACTTCAGCTTGTGTACACTGTGGTGTTTTTTTACTTATATAAATGAAATTCCTTCCCTTTTATCGGGAATTACGCCTTTGGTTCTAGTCTCCTACCCCTAGCCTATTGAAGGCGGGCATTGGGTAGTCACGACATGGGCCTCGAGGAAGGGTCATGACAAATTGGTATTAGATGAGTCGGTTCTACCACAGAACTTAGGACTCAGATAATTTCTTTCTGTGAAGCAATCATGTTAAGGGTATTGAGTGTGGTTATCAGTCTAGGGATACCAGTGTTGGTGCGGTGTCTGATGTATCCATACTCTAGGACCCTAACTTATGATTTCCGACTCAGTGCATGAGAACATTGACTGGATATGTGATTTAAAAGTTTTCTTTTTGATTAATTTGTGTCAGCTCACTAGGTATACTTTATAAAACGTGGCACACCTGCTACTTTTCCGGATGGCCTCACGATGGTATCCTGCTAGGGTTACATTCTTTTTGCGAGATGGAATCCCACCGAGCAACAAGGACTCGGTGCAGGGCCCTATTACAGCGGAGGCACCAGCGGTACCTCTACCCACCGGGCCGTGGGGAACACGCAGCAGAGCCAGTCATTCGAGTGGCAGGCAATACTATGCATACTGTGGGTAGGGCCACAGGGCTCATGATTGCCCGAACCTCCATGCAGAGTAGCAACATACGGTAGAGGGACCACCTATGCAGAAGAATAGATTCTTCCATGGCTGTCCACAGGGAGCAAGCGGACGAGGAATAAGAGCTGGCCGAGTAGCAGGTGGTGGACGACGCTTCGGGGCCCTACCACCACCACCACCACAATGAGGTCCACCCCGACCACAGGTAGCTGGTAGACAGAGGTATGCTCAGCTTCAGGCAGTAGACGATTATGACCACAGTGCACTCGAGTTGATTCGATGTACTATTTGTGTCTACTCCACCCGTGCTGCTATTCATATAGACAAATGAGCAAGTAATTATTTTATTGAGATTTCCCTTGTTCGGAGCTCGTAGATTCCAACGGAACCATTGTATCGATCCTTACTGCTAGAGACTCTTACGGGAGCAGACTCGATGATTACGCACAGGTTCCGGTAGTGTGAGCTTACTCTAGGAGGCGAGAGCTTCAGCTAGGATCTTCAAATAGTGGCGTCGAGGCATTACGACATCATCGTGGGCATGGATTGGTTATCTATGATCCATGCTCAGATCGACTGTATTAGGCGCAAAGTGCGGTGTGACCGCATAGATGGGAGCAGGTTCGCCTTCACTAGCAAGAAGGGAGCCATTATAGAGCAGGATGGACTTATACAGAGGAGAGGGAAGACGATCACACATCATTTGGCTAGTCTCATCCTCGGAGTAGTTGATGTAAGGAGTCCGAGTTTTCCTATTGCGGTGGATCAGTATGCGGACGTTTTTCCAAACAATGTTCCAAGACTACCTCCTTGCAGAGAGGTAGACTTCCATATTGACCAGTACCCTAGGAAAACCCCGATATCTACACCAGCATATCAGATGGCTCCCGCTGAGCTTCGTGAGCTGTGGGTATGGCTGGAGGACTTTCAGGGCAAGAGATTCATCCGACCGAGTGTTTCACCCTGGTCCTCCCCGATTTTGTTCTCCAAGAAGGCGGACAGGAGCATGCGACTGTGTGTTGACTACCGTCTCCTGAACCTGGTGACCGTGAAGAACAAATATCCACTTCTCAGGATAGATGATCTCTTTGATCAGCTCAAGGCAGCACAATAGTTCTGGAAGATAGACCTCAGGTCAGGCTATCATCAGGACATAGTTTGAGATGAGGATGTGCAGAAGGCGGCCTTCAAGTGTCGGTATGGCCACTATGAGTTCTTGGTTATGCCTTTCGGTGCAACCAACGCTCCATCAATTTTCATGAGTCTCATTAACAGGATCTTCCAGCCTTATCTCGGTCGATTTTTTGTAGTCGTCATCAACGAAATACATATTTAATAAACTATTGAGGAGGAGCACGCCTACAACATGCGGGTTGTATTGGACACACTCCGAGAGAACAAGCTTTACTGTAAGCTCTCGAAGTGTCAGTTATAGATTCGAGAGGTACACTTCTCAGGGCACGTCATCTCTGAGGGAGGAGTTGTGGTTATCATGAGAAGATCGAGGTAGTACTAGCTTGGGAGCTACCGAGGAGCGTGATGGAGGTGCGGAGTTTCCTAGGTCTGGCTGGGTACTATCGGAGATTTGTGCCAGAATTCTCCAGAGTTGTAGCACCACTTTCATCTTTGAAGATGAAGGGGAAACCCTTCGTGTGGTCAGATAGATGTTAGCAAAGCTTCCATGAGCTGAGGCAGATATTGACCCGTGCACCAATCTTGAGGCTACCGGAGGAGGGCGTATGGTACGTAGTTTACTACGATGCATCAGGGACTGGACTCGGTTGTGTCTGTTGAGTCAATAAGGTTTTCCTTATGACTTTTCCATTCATTCTTGTTTTGAAAATCACAAACACCTTATCATTAAGAAAATTGCTTTTATAAGGAAAATTTCTTTCTTAAGGAAAATCGCTTTTATAAGAAAAATTATCCTTATAATATATTCTTCCATATTTTTCTTAAGTTTAAGTTTCGGATTCATTTTCTCAGAATCATTGAAACTCTGATCTAAAGCATTCTGTTTTAGGGTTCGGATTCTGGATAAGAACTATAAGGAAGTTTCATTCCGAATTCCGGATATGAACTCTCACTAAGTTCTATTCCAGATTCAGGATATGAACTCTGAAGAAGAATTCTCATTACGAACTCTAATGAAGAATTCCCATTACGAACTCTAATGAAGAATTCTCATTACGAATTCTCATTACGAATTCTGATGAAGAATTCTCATTACGAATTCTAATGAAGAATTCTCATTATGAATTCTAATGAAGAAATCTCATTCCGAATTCTAATTATGAATTCTGGTAATGAATTCTCATTACGAATCCTGATGATGAATTCTCATTACGATTTCTGATGAAGAATTCCCATTCCGAATTCTCATTCCGAATTCTCATTCCGAATTCTCATTCTGAATTCATCTATTAAACAGAATCCGATTATCTTTGTTTTATACACTCTGAATTTATTCACTCCGAACCTTCACTCCGAAGTTTTCGTTCCGAACTTTTATGTTAGAATTAAAACGATGTCGTACATTCTGTTACACTTGTTTTGTTATAAAACGATGTCATCCATTTTGTTATAAACTAACTGTTGTCTAAGTGACACGTGTACAGGTCCCTCTGATCTTTAAGGAAAATATGACCGTTGGAGAAGGAGCCGATCTTACCTATAAATAGGAGCTCATTTGAAAAAGCTCGCAACGGATGGATAAACAATTTGGACTTTGTACATACATGTTGTTGAAGTGATTTCTAGAGAGAGAGAATCTTATTAACTCTCAAAGCTTCGTGCGACTCCGAATGTTGGTGTTTACATTCGAGGGTTTCCGGGGATAGGAAGACAGAGGTGCCGACTACCTTAAAGTTTGAGGGCTTCCTTGCTGAGGAGGACAGAGGTTGCCAACTACCTTGAAGTTGAGGGCTTGCGGGGATAGCAAGACAGAGACTCCGATCTTCGTATCGAGGGCTTACCCTGGTGTGGTTAAGACAGACTTTCTTGAAAGTATAAATCAAGGGACCTTTATCCAAGGTTTTTGGATACCCTTATCTTTGGGTTAAAAGACTATTATCTTGTTACTAGTAGTTTTACTACTTGTTTTTATTCCGCTGCAATTTGTATCTTCCGGAAAGTATAACTTTCTTATACTTCCTTACTTACTCTGATTCACATAGATTCTATACGCTTTAAGGTAGAATCTCATATTGTAACTTTTGTTAAGTTTCAAATTCTGGAACCATATTTCCGGAACCTAATTTTGGAATCACTTTCCAAGTTTAGTTCGGTGTTAGAGGTGTTGTGGATTTTCCTAGTTTAACTTTGTTAAACTTAGCCTTTTCCTTTACTTAAGGAAAACATAGTTATTCTTAACTAACTTTAAAGGTTCCAAAGGAATTTTTAAAGTATACAATTCACCCCCCCTCTTGTGTATTGAGCATCTCATATTATATTTCGATCCTACAATTGGTATCAGAGGTTGGAAACCTCTTACTCTATACCAATCTTACAGTGTCTTGATGAAGGAGAGAGCAGTGATCACCTATGGGTCACGACAGTTGGGGCAGCATGAGCAGAACTACGCAACCCATGACCTAGAGTTAGCAGTAATGGTATTCACCTTGAATATGTGGCAGTACTATCTGATGGGTGAGCGCTTTACATTCTACTCTAACCACCAGAGTCTCCAGAACAACTTCTCGCAAATGGACCTGAACCTGAGACAGTGGTGATGGCTCAAGTTCTTCCAGGACTATGACTTTGAGATAGTCTATACTCCTGGGAAGGGGAACGTATTAGTTGATTCTCTCAGCAGGAGGTCAGGCATTCAGCTACTTGGAGAGGCGACAGAGAAGTTATCCGTTTTGCAGATATCCTTTGTGGATAGATATGGGGCAACCTTTCTACAGTCGCTCACAGTTACTCCTCCACTACATCAGTGGGTCAGGGAGGCACAATGTGGGGACGTTGACTGTGAGGTGCGACCTGCTCAGATATCCTCAGGGCTGGCACCTGATGGATTTTCTGAAGGCGGGGAGCACATCATCCTCTTCATGGGACATGCCATGGTACCGATTTCATTACAAGAGGAGGTGCTGAGGGAGTTTCACACATTCCCATTGGTGGTACGTCTAGGTGTAGTGAAGATGTACCAAGATCTCAGTTGATAGCATTGGTGGCCGGGTATGAAGAAGTATGTGGCAGAGTTTGTTTCTCAATGCCTAATGTGCCAGCAGGTGAAGGCAGAGCACCAGGTACCATCAGGTTTGGTGCATCCCATAGAGGTCCCGGATTGGAAGTGGGATGTGATATATATGGATTTCGTGATGGTTATCCAACATACTTCCAGAGGACATAACTCCATCTATGTGATCGTGGAAGGACTCACCAAGTCGGCCCACTTCTTACCTAATAGAGAGCAAGGCTTAGTGGAGAGCTTGGGACACCTCTACGTTCAAGAGATCGTATGGCTTCATGGTGTGCCATCATGTATCGTCTCCGATCGAGACTCTATCTTTACTTCGCGGCTTTGGAAGGGGTTGGAGGAGGCATTAGGGCTACCGCTACACCTGAGCACCGCCTTTCGCCCTCAGACGAATGGCCAGATGGTGATGAGCATTCAGATCCTTGAGGACAAGCTCTATGCATGTGTCCTCTACATTGGTCACAGCTACGAGGATAACCTACCTATAGTGTAGTTTGCGTACAACAACAGCTACCACTCCACCATTGGTATGGAACCATACGAGGCATTGTATGGCCGACATTGAAGATCACCTCTATGCTAGACTGACCCAGGGGAGTCAGCACTCATAGGGATATAGATGGATTAGGCTACGACAGAGAAGGTGCAGATCATCCAGGAGCGGATGAGGACTACACCAAGCCAAAAAAGGTCCTATGCTGATAGGAGGTGGAGAACACTAGAGTTTGAGGATGGCGACCATATTTTCTTACGGGTCTCACCTCAATGTGGATTATGGAGATTTGTCCGGGGTGTCAAGTTATCTTCACGCTTCATTGGACCATTCCAGGATCTCAGCAGGATAGGTGAGGTAGCTTATCTCCTGTCTCTTCCACCTTAGTTGCACCAGGTGCATGACGTCATCCACGTATCTCAGCTGAGGAGATATGTGCACGACACGACACATATCATCGACCATGGGGAGCTGGACATCGATGAAGGGGAGACTTTTGCGGAGGTCCCAGTGGAGATCAAGGATCAACAGGATATGATCCTATGTGGACGGTTGATTCTACTAGTGCAAATCAGGTGGAATCATGGGGACCTTCAAGAGGGAACATGGTAACAGGAGGCTTAGATGCGTGCACAGTACCCTCATCTGTTTCCCTAGTTTATGATGTAGGTTTATGGGGACGTAAATCCCTGAGGTGGGAGTAATGTAAAGAATTGTAAATTTCAAGGAAATTTTTTTCTTAAATTATTTGAGATTTTATGAGTACACAGTTCCTAACGGAACCTCATTCCGAGGCCCGGTGTGCCCGGAATCAATTACCGAAGTTTAGCTCAGGTATGTTCAGCGAACGAACGAGCGGGTTTTTCTATCTTTTTAAACAGTGCTCGGAGTTGAAATCTGAGGGCACCGATGGAACCACAGTGCCGATAATTTCATAAGAGGACCTTTACCGAAGATTTTTTTTCTTTGGAGGAGTTGTCAAAAATAATGTGGATAAAATAAAAAGTGAATAAAATTATGTAAAATTTTATTTATTTTTCTAAGGTGGTTTTATCTTACATGCGTAAGATCAGGTGGGAACCACTAGAATCCTAATAACCCGTGTGAGCATAAATGTGGTGTGGGGCCCGTATGAGCCCCAACACTTCACATTCCCATAAACCCGTAAAATCCACATTTAAACCCTTTTATTTAATTACGTGACTCCTCCTCTCCCCACTCTCCCACATTAATTCATGCCAACACACTTTTACTCGATTAACAGATTTAAGTGATTGAATTTTGTATATTCAAAAGCGTGGCAGAGTAAAATAAAATAAGGGGAAGCTTATTTTATTTTGGGTTAGCTTGTTGTGTTGAGAATTGGAGGAGAGATCTCTAGTCCCTTTCGAAGAACATCATCTTCAACGAAGACCTCCCACTCTCCGACGAAGAACGTCCACTCGGCGGCCCGGTTTCATCATCCTCTTCTTCCTCCACGACAAGGGAG
The DNA here is from genome assembly GCA_963277665.1 of Viscum album. Classification (NCBI taxonomy): domain Eukaryota; kingdom Viridiplantae; phylum Streptophyta; class Magnoliopsida; order Santalales; family Viscaceae; genus Viscum; species Viscum album. Next base: position 1,015,258,772 of record OY728140.1, on the reverse strand, counting down.
GAGACACCGACGGCGATGGAAACGACTCCCTTGTCCGCAGCACTTGACAAACCTGATGTCCTTTTGAGGTAGGGATTAATTCTTTTGATCAATTTTTATCTTCGACCTTTGTTGATTAAAATTTGGCCTCTTGTTATCGTCATAACAGGAGGAGATCGGACCGCACAATCACAGCTTATCCTCCTCCCCCTTTTTTGGTTGATTTTCATTGATGATTGTGGCGAAGTCGGCGCAGTTCCATTGCACCATGCTGGAATGAAGAGGACCGCGGCTGGAGTGGGCCATGGCGGTGGTGCACGGCACTGTCGCGCCCCGACGGAGCTTCAAGGGGGCCGCGGTCGGGGCGGGCCACGGCGGAGGGGCGCGGCGCCGTCGCACCACGCCAGTCGAATAGGAGCTACGGCCTAAGGCCACGGCAGTCTCCAGCAGGGGTGGCCGGGCTCGGCCGGCCACCGGTGCTCTAGGAGGCGGGACCCACGCGGGTCACGTGACATCTCACAACTGGCCGACCATTAAGGTCGAACGTAACCCGAAACATGGGGTGTGTAACACCCCACCTGACCTGCCTAGGGTGGAACCCACTGGGGGGCCACCGTTTCCGAAGTAAAGGGGGATGCGCCCTCTTCGCACCCTGCTCGGTCGACAGTCGTGCCGGGGCCGGCTTTAGAGCCGGGCCGCAGGCCGCATAGGGCCGGGCCGCGCCAGTTGGGCCAGGCCATGCCCAATCGGGCCGGACCCGGACCTGGGTTGGGTCGACCCGGTTTTGAACAACCCAGGGGGTATTGGACCTGGTCAGACCAGGCCCAGACCCCCTATTTTCAGACCAGGTTCATTCAAACGCCCATATCATGGGCTAGAGACCTCCAATCAGCGCACTGTCAGCTAGAGTACTGTCAGGTTGGTTTTAGCTTGAAAACTAACCGGGCCCCTGGGACGGAAAAGGCAATACCTCTTAGACTGGGCGTCTGATTGATGCTCTTTCTATCATGTTGAGTTCCTATTGACGAGACGGAACTTTGTCACACATCATCTCTGGACTTCGTGACAGTTGATGTATCGACCCTCTTGGCTTGTGGAGTGGATCCTCCCGGAATCGAGCGTGATGTGTGCGGGAACCCTAGAGCTGGCTGTGACTGCGACAACGATGGAGAATGTACATGGAACCTATGTGGGTTTGGCAGTGAGGATGACTGTACTTGGATCCTCTATGGGTTCGGCATCGATGATGACATTACTTGGAGTCTATGTGGGTTCGGCAGAGATGGTTACTATACTTGGATCCTATGTGGGTTCAGCAGCGAGGACTTCTGTACTTGGATCCTACGTGGGTTCGGTAGAAGAGATTATTCAGAGGCTACATCTAATCATCTACACCCCACTTCGTGAGTAGTATACCTGTGTGAGCTGAGTCATGACTTTCAATCATTATCTTTGATATGATTGTCTTGGTTTCCTGTGTAGACTGGGTTGTGCTTTCCTATGTGGACTGGGTTTTACTTGGGCTTGTGAGTTGGAGCCGAACTGGAATTGATGACTTAGGTATATGTATGGGCATATACCTAAGTAGAGATGGTTGATACTTTGTGTTTGTATCTTTCCTTTGGTTTATCCTTTGTGGATTTCAGGAGACCTTCGGGGGTCTCGGGGTCCCTACTGAGCATCGTATACTCACCCCTGCACGGGCTATGCCCACACTACGTTATGTTGGAGGCAGACGATGGACAACGCTGATCGTGGTTGAGGCTTGTGGAGCGGGACGGTATTCGGAGGAGGACTATCAGGTGGGACGTACTCAGAACAGATGACCGGACCCAAGGAGCCGATGATACTATCTGTACCCACCCTTCAGTTGGTAAATTCAAGAGGACGACTTGGTGGTTGCTTCTTACATTTCAGTAGTTGTACTTTCTTTTCTCAGTTGTACTATACACTCATTTGGGTTTGTATACTAGTCCATTTACTTTCCAACACTTACTTTTGTACTCAGTTTACTTAGTGTTTACTTCATCTTGTGTACTCTGTGGTTTTTGTTTTCTTATATAGAGTGAATGCCTTCCCTTTTATCGGGAATTACGCCTTTGGTGCTTGTCACCAGCCCCTGTCCTATGGAAGGAGGGATTGGGGTAGTCACGGCACAGACCCCGAGGACGGTTTGTGACACATATGTGTATAAAAACTAATTATCGTTCCAACGAATCAAGAAATTATGATATATGACATATACTTCCCCTATAATAATTATAAAAATAACTATCAACAATCTAGAAAAAACTAAAATTCATATAAATCAAATCAGAACATTATATAATCAATTCCACATTCAAATGACATTTTTAGACTTTGATATAAACTAATGAAGTCAAGATAAACATTTTGAATTTCTATATAATCATGTTTCATGAAAATTTGATATCATTATAACATGAGGAAAATTAAATACATTAACATTTCAAAATAGAAAACTATAGAGTTTTTAAAACTAAATCAACAACTTCTCCGATCTTTTAGTGTACTATGAATTCATTTTAACGCTTCCTTATTAAACTAATGAAGCTTATATAAATCTATTATCTATCCAACATGATTAGAATCATACAAAACCAATCACTTTATCTTGAAATATAAAAAATTGATGAAATTTATTTAAATTAAAATCACATGTAGTCCACAAAAATATAATTTTTTATTAAAAATTAAATATAAAATCATATAAAATCAAACAAATCCATGCACATGCACAAAAAAATCACCCCTATTTCATTGATTTGAAAATAAAAACATTCAAACCATTTAAAAAAATTTAATAAAATTTATAACCTATTTATGTCTCCCCATTATATAAATAAAAAAACATCAAAAAACAACCCGTAAATAGATGAAGTAATAAAAACATAAAATTCCATCATAGAAAGATAAAGCATAATTTATTTCAAAATGAGTTGAATCTAATGGTTTCGTAAAAATAACAGCTAGCTTATTTTCAGAAGAAACAAATTCTAAAACAATATCACTTTTACTAAATAATATCGAATAAAATAAAATCTAATATGAATATATTTTTTCCTGAATTATCTGTAGTGTTTTTAGAAATAGAAATTATAGAATTATTATCATAATAAATATTATTTTTATCAAGAAAAACACCAATGTCAACTATGGATTTCTTAATACATAAACATTGAGAACAACTACTAGAAGTAGACATATACTCAACATCGGTAGTAGATAATGAAACTGATAGATGTTTTACAGATGACTAGAAAATTAAACTTTCTCCCAAAAAATTACACATACTGGATGTAATTTTCTTGTAAATTCTGCATCCTCTAAAATCATAATTTTAGTAAGATGATAAATAAAAATAGTTAAATTTTAGATAAAATAAAGTAAAATCAATGGTTTCTATAATATGTCAAATTATTCTTTTTACAACATTAATTTTACATTACTTTGGATCAGCTTGAAGACTAGCATAAAAAAATTTAAAAAATATCAGGTCTAGATTCAGTTGATTATCTAATGCTACCAATCACACCTCTATAAATATTAATATCAACCTATAAACCGAATGCATAAATATTTGACTTAAAATTAGTGCACATATGAGTATTTATAGATTTAGATGAATCAAGACTACATATATTAACAAATTCTTTAGCATATTAACATTGAATAAGAAAAATCCATCTTTCATTTGACAAATTTGATGCCCAAGAACAAAATTTTATTCTCCCATTAAACTCATGGAAAACACAGATGACTTGAAATTAGAAAATTAATGACAGATTATATCACTAGATTATCCAAAGAAATATCTTAAATATGAACTTTTACAATTAAAATATCATTAAGAATTCTATTAATAAAAATATTTGGATCAACAGAGCCTTTGTTAAAATATTTATATAAAAAATGAATTTCTTTCATACTAGGAGTGAGGTTCGTGTTTGAATCCATACAAAGATATAGATAATTTAAACACCTGGTTAGGAAATTATTCACTATCAAAACCAAGAATTTGAGAAAAATTATCAGATTTAGATATAAAACCATTTAAGAATGAACCTTTTAACTCTATTTGATATAATTTAAAACCATTAAAACAAGAAAATGACAATACAATTTTAATTGAATCGATCCAGGAAATAGGAGAAAAACAATCATTGAAGTCCATACCATCTTTTTGAGATTATCCTTGAGCAAAAATCATGGATTTATATATGAAAATCTATGCAGATTCATCCAGCTTGTTTCAAAATATCCCCTTAGCTGTAATTAATTATTTAGCCTCATGAAATTACACTAAATTAGCATCTTTATTTATAACAAACTGATTTAATTCATATTGCATAAAAATAATCCAATTTTCATCTTTAAAATCGTTATTAACATTACATAGAACTAAATCAGAGAAAAAATCAAAAAATACACAATAATTTAAAACATAATTATAATTTTTTCACACTAAAATCAACATTTCCAAAATATATCTTCCCTAAGACAGTGTTTTTGAATCTTCCCAGATTTTAGATCATGTTAACAAAGAGTATTCACCACCTCAATGGATTCATTCTTATCTTGAATTTTTTAAAATAAAAAATAAATTATCTAAACTCATTTTTAATAACATTAGAATCAGAATGTATTTTAACATTATTTTAATCAGACATAACATGAAAAGATTCTTCAATAATCAAATATCTTTTATTATAAACTATATACTATTTAACATTATTATAATAACCAAAAAAATACATTCATAACTCTTAGTAACAAATTTATCTAAATTATTCTTTAAATTTAAAATGATAAAATTGAAACCAAAATCTCCAAATTAACCAATTGCAGGATTTTTTCGTATAATTTCTAATGAGTTTTCTATAAAACAATGTATCATAATAATTCTATTTGAAATATAATAAGAAGAATAAATGGCCTCAATTCAAAAATATATTGGAAAATTCTATTCTCTTAACGTATTTTGAGCCATTTCAATAAGAGATATATTTTTTTCCACAAACACCATTCTATTGTGGTGTTCATAGAGAGGAGAAATTATGAAAATGGTAATTATTTTTCTATAATAATCTAATATCTAAATTATGAAATTCACCACCTTTGTCCTTAAAAATAGAAAAAACCATATCACAATTTTCATTTTGAACTATTTTACAAAATGATGTAAAATCGATGAAGTATCATTTTTATGAGAATGAATATATAACCAAGTATATCTACTATAATCGTCAATAATAACTAAATTATATTTATTTCCACTAATTTTGTTCATTTGAGTGGGGCCAAATAATTCCTGATTTACAAACTATAAAGGCCTATTATTACCTATCTGATCGATTAATATAAATGATCTTTTTTTTACTTCCCTTTCATAGAAGCATCACATACATGAATTTTACCTTTCAACAAGGAAGGTTGTGTAACATATTAATTTTTTTTTTTTGAGATTATAAAACATTCTGAAATTTACGTAACTAAAACATTTATTACAAAGGATTATATCATTCTTTACAACATTCAAATACTTAACACGTTGATCAGTTAGTTCAGAAAAATCAATAGTATAAATATTATCTTTTTGATTAGTATAAAATAATATGGAATCTTCTTTAAAAAGTTAAAATTTAGCATTTTAGAATTTCGTATCTATTCCATCATAATAAAATTTTAATATAATTATTATACTATGTATTTATCCTTAAACATATAATACTATTGAAATAAAAGTAGAATTTTCAATGCCAACATTAACAAAACCTTTTACTTTTCCATAGTAACTGTCTCCATGAATAACAGTTCTTCTATAACATGCTTTTAAGGGGTAAAAATTGACGGGTCTCTAGTTATATTCCTATAGTATCCACATTCCATGTACTTTATGTCATTCTTGAGACATCAAAGTCATTTTCCCAAAAAAATAAATTTCCCAAAATTTAAGGTACACATGCTACTTTGGGTCCAATCGATTTTTTAAAAAATTATTTAGGTGCCAATATAAAATTTTGAAATATATTATAAGGTAAACAAAATAATATGGATTTATAAATATGTGTTTTTTACACATTGATTGATTAAATCTAATAGAGCAGTTATTTTCACAGTTACCTTTGATGCCACATTTAAAACAAGTAGCAATTGAAGTACAACCATTTTTTCCTTTAACAAAATTATTTTTATTCATTTAGGGAAATCTTCTATTATTATCAAAAACAAATTTATTTTTTAAAATTGTAGTCATATACATCATCTCATTATTTTTTCATGATAATGAAGAAAAGAAGATGAAATTTGTTTGAGTTATTCAACAACATTAATCAAATATTCCATCAAATCATGGGTAGGTTTCAGATTTTCAAAAACATTTGAATTATATGTAGAAGTAGGGTTACTAATTATTTCATTATGTTAAAAATTATTATTTTTTTAGAAACAAGTTTCTTATTATTTTCTTTAAGTTTATTATATAAATCAGTAACTTTGAAAATTTCATTCCTTAATTATTCATTTTCTTTATTTAATTCAGAAAAAATTTACATTCAGAGTAATAGTAATAATAACAACATCCGTAATTAATAACAAGAATTAGAAACCTTATCTTGGGATTCCATGAAGCACAAGTTAGTAGTTTCTTTTTTATTTATATATTGTTTACTAGAGTCTGATTATTCTATACCACTCCAACTGGTTGTTAATTTCTTATTCTCTATGTTTTTGTATTTTGATTTTTTTATGTTTTAGATAATATGTTTTGAAATGAATGTTCTTCCTATACAGATAATAGGTCACATCTGATGCATTGAATGTTTTACTACATTCCATAGGTCATATATATTAGGGTTTCAGGGTTTCTTCTGAACTGATTCTTGATTCCTTTATTTTTCATTATTTTGTAAACACCATTAAAAAATGATCTATACCTTCAATTTTAATATCATTCTAAATGATAATCATAATTTTCAGTAGAAACAAAATTTATAGAATTAATAGATACACATTTCCTTTTTGTGGTATCCTCGTCAGCTATGTTCTTTATTTCAAATTCATTTTGGAGTATTGATCCAATCAATTGATCATGTGTGTACTCTTTGAAATTATTTCATTCGTCAATATAAACAATAATTTGAAGCCAGCTATTTTCTAATTATAATATGGATCTTTCAAAAAATAATGGGTTTTCAGAGCTTCTTCAACTGAATTCATTCAATTCACAATGCTTTTGAATCTAGGGAACATTTGATTTACTGTGTCGTCTTCAACCATGTTGATGTCTTGAAAATCATCATGGGGAATTCCAAGATTGGTTCAGAATAATTAGTTTGAGAGTAGGTGAGTTAATGGTATAATCTTCCACATTTTATGAGTTTTCATACAAACAGACACATTACATAAAAACAACTGTTAATATCACAATATAAAATAATAAAAACATAGTAATTTAAAACACAAGTAATTGCATCATTTAAGGTAAGATTATTTGGTTTGGCTATAGGTAGTGGATAATGTTTATACATGATGGACCATAGCTCAATGATCTGAAATTTAAGGTAATCCCCTATTCAGAAACTCCGGTAACAAAAAGTATTTTCTTCAAAACGTCCTTTTAGGAATCCTAGCATCATTCAGGTTCAATCCTACCATCTTATAAGATATTTTCCATAGACTGTGATGTCGAGGAATATGTTATGATAATTAAATATATTATTCGACTCAATAAAAGTGTTTGATGAATTCCTAAAGTAATAACCTATGATACCAATGTCTTTGTATCGAGAATGAATATGATAGAGTTAAACTATTCTTATGAAGGTATTCCTATAATACCAATTGCTAGGATAGAATCGTTAATTGAAGAAGGTCTAGAGGTTTTGAATAGACCCGATTAAAAAAGATAAACAAATAAATTGATTAATTAAATTAATTATGAATGTAATTTATTAAGGATAAATAGTCGTGGAAGAATAAAATAACAGAAGGAGGTTTTTTAAAACTAGTTCTATCCAAAATGGCATACTCTACTCTTATACCATTGTACATGGGGATAATTAAGTGTGAACTAATATTCTTTTTATGGGGGAATCATAAACCAATTATATATTCCTTTTTTTAGAAGAGGGATAACAAAGATCCAGCCTTTTGTATTGGGTGTCACATCCCTTGAAAGCATACTTTTGACATTCAGAAACACAACCCAAATAGTCCTAAATTTAGATACATGGAGTCACAACCCTTAGAGATAGACCATATAATCCAAGATACAAACCCCTATAAAAATAAATAAAATAAATTTATTTTGTGTGTAAAAGCATAAATAGAGGAATAGTGTGTGTGAGAAAAGGGAAACAGTGTTACACACACAACACTAGACGCAGGAATATAAAAAATGAAAACACTGGTACATGTTCCTAATTTTTTTATTTTCAAAAATTTTCATAGAAATTTTATTTGAAGAATAATTATTTAGTCATGAGAGAGAAAATCCAGGTGATGAAATAGATTCTCGCATGATGTTTCAGATGAACTGTAAGTTCCAAGATCACAACACTCTCTCTTTGAAAAAAAGAATATCAAATATTTTAACCTATGTACAAGTTCTTCCTGCCTATGAGAGTGAGAGATATATATATATATATATTAAATACTATGTACTTTCAATGTCTCTTCTTCCTTCAGAGATTCAGAATAAATTGACTTAATATCATTCATATATAACTCCACAAAAATTGGTGTACTGTTGAAACATAATTCCTATAGAAATAAATATTATATTAAATATTTTATAATAATATCAATAACTCTTCCAATAAAATATCCATACTAATAATATTTTTTGAATGATTTAATTATCTTGATTAAATTCATTCAATCCTCTACATATTTAGTCACAATAGATCCTAAAAACTTGCAGCACAATCTGAATATAATGTCAAATATTTGAATTTAAATAATCTAGGAACCTCATTATTTATTAGAAAAATACATTGAATATTTTGTTAATTTTTAATTTAAATATATCTCTAAAAACATTAAAAAATGGTTTATCTTTATAGTTATATTTAATGACAGTTATTTCAGAAGAAAAAACGTTGAAAGTAATCCATATATATGAAACGGATCAATTTTCAACATAAAATCACAAAGCGGCAGCCACAATAGTTGGGTACAGTAACGTCAGGAATGAACTGTGTCATAGGGAGTAAATAGTAATTTAGACTATGAATAGTACCATATGTATTGAATGGAAACATAATGTATGAATAGTAATGTAGGGTTTGAACAATAGCATCGGGTTGTTGGATCATATGCTTAACATCCCACATAGGGAATGAATAGTAAAGAAATGAATGAATAGTAATGTAGGGTAAGAACACGAACATATGGTTGTTGAATAATATGTTTAAAATCCAATGTATGTAATGAATAGTAATGAAGGGTTTGATTTGTAACATAGGGTTTGAACAGTCACATAGTGTTTTCGAACCATACGTTTAACATCCATTGTAGGGAATGAAAAATACCATTGGGAAATTATACTACCATAGTGAATTTCAGTCCATATTTTTCAAAATTCATGATTATAAGGTGTTTAAAAATTATTTTTCAGTATTGAATATGCAGCTTTGTCAAACCATACATTACACAGTTTCTAAAAAACATGAAAACGTACTTTGACAAACATCGTTGAATTTTTAAAGGCTCTTAACATTATAATCAGTCTTTGGCCAAATTACATATTTATATAAAAGTACATATCTATCCAAAGAACCAGTAAATGAATAAATCCAACTTCACTATCTCCTAAAATCATCAAAAACAAATATGTGATAACATTCTAGAAAAATAAATGTTCTGAAAAATCATGTCATAAAATCAAACATTTTAGTAACCATCCAAACGACATTTTTTGACTTAGATGTAAATAAATTAAATCAGTATAAACATGTTGGATTTATATTAAAAAATTCACATCTGAATCTTATATATGTATAATATGAAATAATTTAATTACCACAACTCCTCAAAACTGAAAACTATAGAGTCTCTAAAACTACAGCCATAACATCTTTCTGATTTTAGAGTACTGGAAAACCATTTTTAGAATTCCTCATAAACTAATAAAATTTAGATAAATTTATAATATATTCAATGTGATAATATCAATTCGAACCAAAACACTTTAGTTTAAAATGTTATCAAAATACTAAAGTCCCCAAACATATAGTCACATGTAATCAAACAAAATAAAAAATGGTTAATAAAAACTAAATTAAAAACATACATAATAAAAAAAGAATACTTCCAAATAATTAATAGAAATAACTACTAGATACATGTACTAGAGTCAAGGACTTTGTCCCAGGACTTGATCCATGAACTTGAATGAAGGCCTGGTGCCACACACTAGACCCAAGGACTTGATCCAAGGACTATAACCAAGGACTGTTTAGAAGGAAAATAGCCAATGAATAAAGCCATGAATTGAAAACATGACTATATTTAAGGGGTAGATTCAATGACAATAACCAAGGACATGAGTCAATGACTAAATCAAAGATCTAGAACCATGAAATAGATCCAATAACTAAAACCAGAGACATGTTCAATGGAAATGAGCTAGAAACCAATCCCCAAATGAGAATCCCTTTTAGAAATAATCCCTAACCAAACCCCAAATGTGAATACATATTAGGATTATTCCACATAAAATTCTCAATGGCTATCCTCCTTACTAATAAACCCAAAAAAATCTCAATGGGAATCCTCCTTAGGAGTAATCCCCAACCAAAGCACATTGTTCAACCACCAAAGGAGTAAGCCCAGACTAATGATCAATGTACCTTCTCTTTAAGAGTAAGCCCCACCAAAATTTCAATAGGTATCCTCATTAAGAGTAATCCTTGAAAAAATCTCACTAGGAATCATCTTTATTAGTTATCCCTTACCAAACCTTAAATTGGAATCCTCCTTAGGATTAAATCATATCAAATGCTGAATGGAAAAACTATTAAGAGTAAGCCCCAACAAAAGGTCAATGGGAATCCACCTTTAGAGTAATACCCAACAAAAGATCAATGGGAATTATCATAATGAGAAAGAACCAACCAATGCTAAATGGGAGACCACTTTAGGAGTTTCCCCCATCAAAACCTCAAGTGATAATAATCTTTAAGAGTATTCAGCTGCCAAACCTCATGTAGAAATCCCCCTCAGGATTATGTGACAACCAAACATTAAAGGGGCATCAAATTTAGGAATAATCCACAACAAAACCTATAATGAGAATCTTGATAAAAAGTAATCCCCAACAATTCATTAAATGGGAATATTACTTATGATTAAGCCCAGATAAATCATTAAATGGGAATCCAACTTCATAGTATGACCTAACTAATTTTCATTAGGATTAAGCCCCAACCAAGCCTCAAATTTTCATCCAATATAGGAGTAATCCCATAGACATTCCATAACTTTTCTACTAGATGACAGCATGTAGTAGTCTATGGTTAGTCAGATCTTCTTTTACCTCATGTTTCTCACACCAAGCATTATTCGTGTGAGATTAGAGGTCAATGGTGATCTGGACAATAACATAATTTGGGATGAATGATGTATGATAAATCTAATTCTTTTTAAAACTATGATATGTAGGATGCCTTCCTAAGGCCCGATCACCATACAATGTCATCTATGAGATGAAAAACCATACCCATCCTTTGGAATCCTAATCAAGAGTATGCCCAAATCATAATTCCAATTATCTAGCAATCCTCGGCAAAAAAATCTATAAAACAATCATCTAAACCACCATCAGTTGAGATATCTCATATTGTATATATTGAAGGAATCATTATTATGAGTAAGACCCAAATTATCAATCTCAATGGTCCGTAATACCCTGTTGGATAAACTTTTAATGTCCTTCATATTTTAGGTCCTCATAACCAAACATCATGGGTTCTAATCCCCCCCCCCCAAAGAGGATACATGGTAAGCCTCCATAAGGTCCAAGCCAAAAACCCCAAACCAACCCTGTTCTTTCTTGGCCACATTCTAAGTAGGCTCTAATTGAACATTAAAATTATTATTTCTATCAATATTTTTAGGTTTCTTCATCATAATTTTGACACCAAACATTAAGTTTGAACCATCTACCTAGACAGCTTCACTACATGACATTAAACTGTATGGTAAGGTTCACATCACATGACATTAAATGGTATGATGGTCCCCATTATGTGGAACCAAACTACATGGGTTTTTATTCCTTCCATAAGGACATATACAAATCCATTTTAAGGCCAATTCCCAACATTAAAAAAATTACATCCCCCTGAATGAAAAAAATACTATAGAGTAAATATTATATACCTGGATGAGGATACAATATAGATTTTCCTACTATGTGGTTATGAACTAGCATAATCAATATAACAACCACAGAATCTCTATGTAGTAAATAAGCGGATACCATTGATGGATAACATCTACTACCTTGATATTCCCCATAGATGAAGAAGCTCATATAAATAAAGACGATTCTAGGTTTTAAAAATGATATTATTAAATTTTTTCTTCTAGGGAGATCTACATAATACATGGAATTTAATTATGGTCTTATAAACATATCATAAATATATAAAAGAGTCCCTGATTATGCAATTATTCTCTTACATGGTGCGATGATTCTGGCTTTCCATCCTCTCGACCAATGTGAGTTCATAAGCATCATGGGAAAAAATTACTAATGAACTCCTACCATTGAAAATTAGCTTCATCTGAATATAAAGCCATTGGGTGTTTCTAGTTTCATGATAAAACCTTTTGGAAACTATTTATAAATAGTAAACCCACTGTGAATGATTTCACATAACTCAAACCTCCTGTAATCGACTATCGACCAATGAAATTACTCTAGAAACATAAAAAGGTGAAGCTGATGTGAAACCATAACCATGATGATCGTGAATGTTATTTGTTAGGCTCTATGAACTCTCAAAGGGAATGAGTTCTAAGAAATAAAATCTATCAAGTATGTGTTCCATGAAATGATATGCTTCTATTATAGGGATTTTTTCATGTTTGTCATATTCTAGGAACATACCTTTAAATATCCCATTTATCCAATGATCTCATTAATGTTATCACCTGAAACATGAGCTACATACTACTCCAACATTATCTTCATCCATGCTTAGGATTTCATCGCCATCCTAGTGTCCTCAATGCATGGTCTCAAACTTGTTGGTCAAGGAATACCATCAAAATGGTTCGATCCAAATAATGGAGGCCACCTAAAAACCCATACAGACCTCAAGGTACCCCTGTCATCCATTCAATGATGACCCATGGTCCTAGATGTAGATGGAACCAACCACTGACTTCAAAAATTTCTACAGATGTTTCCAAGAACGTGACTACCCAGCCCTCTCAAATCTCTAGGTGTTAGATCAAGAGACCACATATGACCTCATCCTTGAGACACATGTATTATTATCAAGGGCCAATAATCTCCATCACAAACATCTTGTGGTAGTAACCCCTCAAAATGATGAGGTTGTTCCCCTCAACACTTTTCCCCATGACATTGAAACCCATTTTCGAATGATGGACCACCAGAGAAGACAATCAACCAATAGGGAGCGAGGTCATACCTCTTCCCCCTTCTAAGAACTACACCAACCCAATGATGTAGAAAATAGTGAGAATGTACATACAATCATCTAAATTTATTTTTTTTCATTTATAAGACTAGACTTGTGGCATCAAAATAATCCCTCTATCCAAATCAGGATTGGTACCATGATCAGGGACATACACATTCTTCTTCTACTATCCTTCTGATATTTTATTTGAAAATCTAAGATGACAATCAAAGGGTAGAATCAAATATCTACCCACACAGATGAGTTTTTCAGTATCCAATATAAGGGAATGGAGGATATGATAAGGCACATATGTATAATCCATATACACAATGAGAATATTTCCCCATTGCGACCACTGATGTCACCAAGCCTATCCTATAAATAGAAAACGGGACGATGAAAATTCCAACCCAAATCCTATAGACATTCCAATACATCATTACAGTGACGATGGTAGTACATGAGGGATGAACACACACCTATATCCCCACAACTAGGCTTCCCCACCAGCATACCTGCCTAGATCAGATACACAACTCTACCTGCATCTAAGATGGTAATGGGGAAATCTTCCCCCAAATATACAAACAACAGGATCGAGCACATACACTTATTCCAAAAAAATGTAATCAGCCTATCCTAATGTCCACTCTAATAAAGGAATAAAAACATTTCCATGATGACCTCCTATCCTAGAATGTGTCTCTAATTGATCGAAATAAGGAATTTAGGAAAACTTTACATCACACATGAATGGAAAATTATTAGATGATCTATGATCTGGCTCTGATTAATGCATGAGTCCAGGAAGTTATCTTACACATATATATGGAAGCTGAAGATCCTACCCTCCCATTTCAAAATTTTAAGTGTAGTTCAAATAATTATGAAGTTCCACTTCAGACACTTCACCATGATGTCTTACTTCATGAAAATAATTGGGATGATTTTGAGAGACTATCTTTTAATGAGTGCCACAGAAACCCTCAGTGTGCCAGGAAGTCCATGGACAATGAGACAGTTTCCCTTTCCATAATTTTCCATGGTGGTCCTCCCCATGATGGAATTCTATATGAATGTTCTCTCAATAGGAGTGTTTCGTGTTTTCAAGATAATTGTCTATTTGAAAATGTACTGATTAGAGTGATCTTTTATCATGTGGAAGAAAACAATGGAAATCAAGTATGATGCCTTGCCACTCATAATTGAAATCATTTCTCAAATGGAAGATATCACAATGTGACAATCATTATCTAAACCACCCTTGGTCCACTTACCTTCTATTTCAATAGAAAAATACCCACTGATCATACAATATATGATAATAATAACAATAACCTTTCCACTCTAGTGCACCGTGTATAAGAGCCTTTTAAAATATATGAAGAATATACGATAAATTTTAGAAAGAAGCTAGACAATGAAGATATAACAGTCTTGTTCTATATTTTCTCACCCCTCAATAGAACATTCGAGAGGTTTTGTCGAATGATTTTATTAATGGTATCTCCCTAAATACTGGGAGAACTAATTTTCACATGAATGAAATGATATTTCCTTATGACCCGTTTCCAATTCACTTCATGCTTATAGAAAGGATGTAGTTCCAAATTTAGTTGGCATCCAAAAAAGCTTCAAAATAACCAAACATCAAGAACTAGTAAAGATCCCTTATATTGAAAGCCTCGAAAAATTAATGAGGTCATGAAATATTATTATAGATACCCCACCTAATGTTAGTATTAAATAATTTGGGGTATATATGGGGTCACATTTCAGTTCTCTCTTCCGCCAGCAAAGCCTTCCATAAGTGGTATGATACAACATCATATCCCCAATATGACTTCAAAAAATAGAGTCTGTTCATAACCAAATAGATGCTCAGAAATAATAGTCCTTAACCAATTCTCAATGTCATTAGGACATAGGAGAGAAAGATATTGAAATATTCTCCCATCATGTTTCTGAGAATATCAGCCAAACTGACTATTTTGGGGGAATTAGTTTTCCGATAATGTAATTGTCAAAAATAGAACATTAATCATTGAAAGATGGCGATTATAGTACATACCAAACGATGAACTCAAAACCCATTCCTACAAAACTATTTAGAATTAGAAGAGAAGCCATCATAGTATTAACCATGGTATTGTGGGAGGAACAACATCCTCTCGGGTAGTGGGATCTTTAACCCAAACTTTCATGTCATACAACCATGCCCAAAGGTTTGTGAAGATTTAATAGGGAAAACCCCATCTCATAGTTTTGGGGGTTCATCACCTTAACAACCACATCCTTAGAAAGAATCATTTTTCTCCTGACTAGGTAAGATGTTCTCAAATTAATCCTCATAGTTCATCCCATCATGTGATTTTGTATATTCACGTTGAACAAACATGACTGAAAAATATTGTGGTTCCCATTTGGTAACCTTCCCCAAAATAGCTCCCAATGAGTAAATAAAGAAGAGGAAAAGGCCTTATGGAGGTCAAAGAAGATGGAGATCTCTTATAAATATTTATAGAAATCCCATCATTCATTATGTATCACTGAACATAATCAATACTTATACTAAAGTGCCTCTAGATCACGAGACCAATTCATAGCACTTAGAAGAGGATGTTTTTGTTCATAAACCAGTTCACACCGAAAAAAATTATGAGCTTTACATAAGGGAACCCATAGTCCTTCACTAAATTAGGGAAATCATTCAAATAATCATCCTTTACATTCTATAAGGAAGGAAAAATGTATTTTTAAAATATTTTCTCTCCACCCTCCAGAGGATGATAAATCCCTTTCATTCCAGGAAATATTTTCTTAGAAAGAGTAAGAGATGAAATATTTTAGGATACTCAATATAGAACTACTATGAGGCAACCTCTGTTCTAGATATATTTTGTAAGAAGATATTCAACTGATACATCTAGTAATAACACCTCAATAAATAGGGGTTTCCACAATAGTTTAAGTGGACTAGGAACATTCACTCAACATAGGATACTAACAACCAATATATTTGGATCTTGTATCAGTAGATTGAGAACTCACTCCATTGTGTGTGAAATAAATATTGGGACATCCACATCCTTATAGGCTTTCCCCTATAAGGTCACCCATATAATATAATAGTAGGTCCACACCACTATAGATTCTTAAAAACTAAACCACTCAAATATAGTGGAAAACTATGAGTATGATGATACACATACTAAAATAAATGTTTTATTCAATTAGACTCGTTTGGAATCATCCAAAGAAGACCACTACTCAAATATTGTGGAAAACTGGGAGCGGGAAAATTTTATTTCCCACACTGATGTAGCATACCATAAGAATCATCTAACAACATCCAATCCATTCAATTAAACAAATTTTTTGAAAGAATGTGACTAGGAACTTAAAGCACCCCACTCCACTGAAGCTTTCTAGCGGAATCGTATAAAAACATGTCTAGAGTCCACCACTTGAATTTTTGGAAAACTGGGAGATGGAAAATACACCTCATTTCACCTATGTATCCTACCATTATACTCATCATGAAGCATCTAATGAATCCCCCACTCAAATATGGTGGAAAACTATAAGGGTGAACATATAGCTATAAACACCATTGCAGCCTGCGAGCATACTCACCTAAGAGAATCCAAAGAATTCCACCCCTCAAATCTCATAGAAAAACATGAGTAAGAAAATATACATGCACAAACTAATAAATTATTTAAGAATAATCATATGGCAGCATCCAAATATGTCTAACACTTGAATCTGCTGGAATGTGTGTGCAGGGATGTGCAATTTTCTTCACTACTATAGCCTTCCTACAGAATTGTCTGGAAGCATCCAAAGATGTACACAACTCAAATATGAAGGAAAATTATGAGAATGAACATACACCTACCTGCACTAATAATTCCTACCATCTGACCCATCTAGCAGGATCTAGAGATTCCTACAACCTACATTTTGTGGAAAACTATGAGAAGGAACATATATCTACCCAAAAAAATGCATCATGCTAGCATAGTCATCTTGAGGCATCTAGATAATCCTTCCAATTTCATTTGTTGGTAGACAACACATAATAAAATACATCTTCTTGCAAATGTGATAATTGCTAGTAGAGGTTTCTGGAAGAATCCAATGAAATCCCTCACTCAAATCTGGTGTCAAACTGCGGGAAAGAATATACAACTACCTGTACTAATGAACCCTACCAGCCCCCTCATCAGAAGCATCTAGAGAATCCCGCCAAATGCATTTTGTGGAAAACTACAAGCATGAATGAGAATTTCCCTACAATAATCGAGACGAATAGTAGAATCTCCTATAAACATCCAATGATTCCCACCACTTAGAACTAGTTGATACAATCAAAATTGGAATCTCGGGGCAGCATTGGTGGGGGAATTTTTTAAAAATGTTTATATCCATTGTATGTTAAACTACAGCGCACCACATACATACCACCAAAATGCACAACCCAAAACAACATGATATCCATCATCCTCACCGCATAACATTAAACGGTTGGATTAAAATCCCTATTGAATGAATTTTAGAAACCCTCAAAATATCATGAGTTGACACTCCATGCGGTCCCCCAAAAATGCAGAAGACAAGAAGGTAGATCCCTTGTTTAATCCCCAATAACATCATATCCACTCTATAGTGGCACTTGGTCACCCTTTCCATGATTATGGCCCAATGTTATCACATACTCACCACCTGATGTTACACTGCATAGGATTTCAAAAATCTAGGTGTGCCTTGATTCATACCCAAGAAAGATATGTAGTGATACCCGAGTATCTTTTATCCCCCCTTCCAGCCACAATTAAACTAATATCCCCTTTACTCCATGTGTGTATGGATCATCCCAGCGTTGGGACCCTTTTCCTGAGAAATTTTTGGATTGATTATTATTATAATGAGATGTTTAGTGATGCCTATATCTCATGTGTTGGGAGTTTCTAGGGTTCAAGAAAGGAAATGCAACTTTCTTTTCACTCATTCTTGAATTATATCCACATAGGGAACTATTCCAAGGCAAATGGTTTGATTCCCAATACAACAGGGTGAACAAAGATTCTTTCACTTCCTGTTGCTAACTCAACCATCATCCATGGAAAATTTAGATCCCCTTTCCCCATGTAAAATCTAAATGATGTGGGATATAAACAGAAAAACTACGTGTGGTGTTATTCTCATTCAAATGAGATATGTTGTACTACAAAGATTCCATACCTGGGACCAATCAAAACATTTCTATCCTTTCATGTCTTTCCATCTTTATCCATACCACATAAAAATAAACTTCATGGAATATTAAAAACTACAATAAACATTATTTTCATCCCAATATGATACACAATAATTCCAAGATAATATCACTTGGCTCATCCCCCACAAAATATAAATGATCATATCCTTTACTTGTGTTACCCTTATGCTATAGAAGAAACATCTACCACTCCTTGTTTCTCAAACGGATGAGAGATAAAGTGGGATGATGTGTTTTGTAAAGGGGTTCCCTATATAAATAAGGCATATAATTTACCGTTGAGTCTACAATGGTGTTAGTTTTAACACCCAAAATGCTCACCATTAGTCATCATCAAATAAAATAAAATTACACAATAAGTTTATGGATGACAAATGGATTTATTCTTCCTTTGTAAAGATAGATATTGATGATTGTGTCCAACATCCTTGTCCAAGTATTTTTCCATTACATTTTGGAATCACCCGCATCATTTCCACATGAAAAAAAATCATCGTTATTAAAGAACTATGAATGGATTGATTCTCATCCCTATGAGATACATAGTGACATTCAGATCATAAATCCTGGGACCAACCACAATATAATATCGTAAATTTCCCCCACTCTATCATTTAATTGTCATATCTACATGATTAGATCCAATATGAGATCACATCCACTTCATGAAACCATACCCAAACACTCGTATGCCCACACATGAATTCAATCATTAAAGGGGACCATTATTATAAAAATTGAATGTGGCTTTATTTTTATCCTATGGAGATATGTAGTGATAATTAGGCCTTAATACTAGTCTTTTCCACATGTTAATGATGTAAATCTCCCTATAATATATACAAACAAAATAAATATAGGAAATTTTATTTTCTCTCCCCATATTAGTGGGGCCACCAAGGAAACAATGATCATCCATTTTTAACATGTGGCTCAAATATATTTCATGGATTCTATGTAATAGGACAATTTCATTTTGGATTATTTCTTTTTGAAATTTTAAATTATCTACTTCATATTTTGTGCTCATAATCTTAGAAACTTTCAGATCTCTAAAATCATTATCTACCTAACGAGGACAGAATGTCTGATACCTAAGAGATCATTTTATTGACTATGTTATAACACACCGAAGTTTGATTTTCACAAGTCACCCTCAAAATGGTATTTCCTCCTAAGGATGTCGTTGATTGAATAGTTAATACGTAACTCTATTTTTCATTAATAAAATATCTCTCATTAAGGTTTTTTCAATAAATGATAACATCATCCTCAAGAGAGATCTCCTCTGAAATCATAATACCTATTTCCAAGTACATCTATCAAGATCCAGAGATCCCCATGTTATAATATAAAACATACAACATTCCCCTACCCTCACATCTGAACATGGTAGAAAATTTCCAGCTATATTATCATGAATTTGATAATCATAATCTTTTGGGAAAAAGAAAAAAAATTATATTATAGTCTCATAATGTCCTTGTAAAATGACATTAAAATAAATTGAATAATTTCATTCTAGAATGAATTTTAACGACATCGAATAATGTCCTTGAGGTATGACATTAAACTATACAGTATAATGTACATGTATTATGTCTTTAAACTGTATCGTAGAATATCCTCCCCAAAACATGTTAAACTACATTGTTAATGTCTTAGTCACACAACATTAAACTTCATGATATCTTAATTCTTTTCAGAAAGTGGCATGCCCATATCAGTGGTTAGCTGACCAAAATATACCCTCCTTTACAAACCAAATTCAATTTTGAATTGTTTCCCATTCACATCATGTTCCCATACAGACGATTCATTTTTTCTCATACATCATTCCATAGAATAACCACCCCTAGTGGTATTGAGAAATACAAATCTCTATAAAAATCCATCACCAATGAGAAATGAAATGTCAAAATTGATAATAAATCCATTTCATAACTGTGCAATATGTGTTCTAGTTGGACTTGCATAAGTCACCCACATAAAGGGTCAGTCTGCCTAAGGATACCACTTCTTGAATAAGAAATGTGCTCCCTAGACTTCATTGCATAAAACAACACCTGTATTGGGTATTTTAGCTAGAGGAAAATTCATCCTCATGGGATACCTTCTCTATTCCCATATTTTACATTTTAGATTTGGATACACTTAAATCATGGTTTGTGAATACCTTTGGAAGTATTTGAAATATATCAAAACATTACTCATCATCAATCCTTGTTTGGGTTATCATATCAAAATTCATGGTCAATGTTGTTCGACCTAAAACACTAACCTTTTTCTTCTTGAATGCATGATATTATAATACCCACAAAAATACACAAAGTAACCATGATAATGGAAACCCACAAAGGGATCATTGGATATAATTCTAGTCTCTTCTGGAATGACCTACACACTATTTAGTTTAGGCTAAATTGAATATTGAAAAGGAATAGGCACAAAATTTATTCTGTTGAAACCCCAAAAAAGGTAGGTTTAAGTAAAATCCATGTCCTTCCAACTTTGCCTCTTTCATATCATGCTTATGAAGAAAAAATGGTGATGACACAAAAGATTCAATGTTTGTAGGGTTTGCTATATGATTCAAGAAATAGTCAAACTCTGCTTAGTTGGCCCCATAAATTATGAACAAATTAAAGTATCTTCATATACATGATGTATCTCCAACACCAAAAAATTATTTTGGAATGTGTCAAAGTTCCTTATATTTTCCTAATAACTCAATTCTATCCATTCTGAGTGAATAAAATTCTATGCGGGGACCACGTTGACACTGTAAAATATGTTACATTATAATTTTCACTTCATTCATGATGTGACCTTTACATAGAAAAAATTCTAGGTTTTAGAATATATGATTCCTTATTCTGGAAGAAGATGCATGCTCAATTTCTATGATCCAAATGTACTCTATAATGTGGTATAAGTAGAAAAAACCCCCATCAAGGAGTATGTTGTGAGTTATTAAGAATCGTTGTACAAACTCTCTAATGTGGGACTCCCATTGGAATGGAGGTCCATTTGAATATAGAGTTGTTGGGTGTTTCTAGTTCCACAAGAAAATCCATTAGAAACAGTTTGAAAATAGTGAACACATCGTGAATGATGGAAAAAAACTCAAACCCCTATAATCGACTATTTGGAAATAACATTATGTCAAACACAATGTTAGAATGCATCAGTATCCTATGATGGATAAATGTATATGGTTAAAGGTGATTCTAGGGAATAACCATTCAAAAATAATTTCTCACATCAATTAGTGGCATTAGATTGACATTGTGGTACACCCAGTGTTGAATTTCTTCATATCTGAATAATGTAATTCCCAAAAAAGTACATATTGTTACTTGGGATTCAACTATAGAGATGGGAAAATGGAAAACCGAGATGTTAAATGTAGAAATCCATGATCGATGAAAATGATCATTAGACCCATTTAGACTCATATTCTTATTTGAATCTGATTATTTATATGCTGCAAAACTGATGTCCAATCTAAAAGTATTCTACCTGAAATCAATGATGTGAAACTCCAACTAAAGCTATTAAACCTATAAATTATCCAATAAAAATTATGTTAGCTACCTCTCTAATCCCCAAACAAGACCATCTAGATTCCTCTTCTATTTATATATATTTATATAAATTTATATTGAAAAAAAAATTTAAGGATGAGTAATTTTTATAAAATAATTTGGATCTCTGGGATTCCCATCATGGTAGTGAACATGTTATTCAAATTGGTATCATGAGAGTAACTAAAAATATAAATCTTTTGGATTACCCAATCAAGGTTGGAATTCACAATCACGACCCATCTGAATGGTGATCGAGTCATGACTCCCCAAACCAACCTCCATAGGCTAAGTGCTGGCATCCAATATAATGTAGGACATTACCTGCATAGAAGTACATAGACTAAGGTACATGTAAGAACACACACACATACACCTCCATGAGACACTATAGAGCTAGATAAACTAAAAAAATTCATGTATACATTTATCCCAACTACTGTATAGAAGATGTAAAACAATGGAAAATATAGGTCCGAATCCAAGTAATATATAAAAGCATCCAACATACTCATATGATGGGTATCACTGTCAAGTGTACCAAATGGAATGCTCCTTATCCATGTAATGGTAAACCCTGCGGTCAATCCACCACACAATGATCCACCTTCTCTGAGATATCTGGCGACTTTTTCAAATGTATTTTATTCTAAAAAATACAAAATACATTTATGAAATTTTCATAAAGGGCTGAGTATAAGAATACACAGTAGGAACCCAGAAATTCCCAAACTAAAAGGGAAAAACTATAAGGAAATATTATGATCAATGTATCTAGAGGGAAGCCAAATGAGAGAGAAACTCCATTTCGCGACCATCCATGTATATAAATGAATAATCTTATCATACCAAATTGTGTGTCATCCATAGGAAGTGACCCCACCATAATTAAATATAGAAAAAACCAAGATATACTCATATATGACACCCAATATCTTGAGTTTATAACCTCATATCCAACAATATATTTCTACTCAAGGATCAATAGGAAACAATCATCTAGGTGATGACACTCCATGAGAACTATCATCCTAGAGGACACTCGTCTAAGAGATACACTCCATCAGTAACAACACTTCCATACCAAATAGAATATCAAAGAGATACCACTAAATACGACATAAAAAATATAATACAACAACACTACTATCCCAAGGGTCATACATTTGAGAGAAAATTGATCTTTGGACTTCGAGTATAAGAAATTCATGCCGCAACTCTGAAGACCTCAATATGCATATTAGGGATCCTACCCATCTCTAATGGGAGATTAAAATAAACCATACTAAAACCACATAGAGGTTTTCTATCTCAAAAATGGGATCCCACACAGGATCCACAAGGGGATACTACGAACACATTCTGGATATCGAAATGACCACATCTCCTCAGATAGGGTATTACTCTTTGGTTACTCTATAGGGAACCACAAAACTAATATAGTTACCAGATGATCTCACTCATATTGTTGATAAATACCATGATCCAATGGGTATAAAACAACACAATCTACGATCCTAGAGATCATATAACTTAGACATAGAATCATCGTATGCGTAGTGTTAGTCATGTTGATTCCACAAACTCTATTTAGTCTAACTCATGAAGTAGAAGATCAAATATATGATCATAACACAACTGTAAATAAATATTATATTGAGTAGGGGATCGTATATCTGACAATTACACAACCCTACTAAAACATCACATTGTGTAGGGGATCTTACTCCCAATGATACCACAAACACTACAGGGATATGCTACTTGTTGGGGGATCAACACCCACGTAATATTGGTAATAAAGTTTTCCCATAATCATATTAGGGAAATGATATTCTTGATGATCCACCTCTGTCATCCATGGAGGGATGTAATAACCTTTATTATTCGATAGAGGATCCCACGCTGGCATCTCAGGAGGGTTTCAGCAACTCTTTCCAAGCTCATCCAATCAAGGATTCGCAATCCAATAATGAGGACATAATGATAAGAACTCCATTATAGGGAAGGATGGAGGGATATCACTCAACCATTATTGGAACAAACATCTCTATAGCAATATACCCACATCATTATGCTACCTCACATCTCCTAGGCCCAATCAACGTCCACTATCCCGCTCTACATGAGAAACTGCTTAGGGTAGGCTACTACAATGCCTAAATCTATTCCATGAAAGAGGAGATACGTGGGGAGGAAAATCCTCCAATAGTATACTACACAATATATATGGAGATCCACATGGTGTGTGACCATGCTGAACGCCCGGTTCAATGATCTGACTGCACATCTTGGCTAGGAATATGGGATTACATAGCATGTACCAAAGGTACCCATCATGCATCACCTCCCCTGGGACCCATCCATGTCTTACCTATACACAGATTATTCATATGTGTTACCCACATGGTGTTTACCCCTTAGAAAATAGTGTGTACCAACTGCACGGCCATTTCTCCATGCCTCGTCGCTAGGTCTATGTCAGGAACCTTGTGCCAGTGTACTCTAGTTGTCTACTTTTATATGGAAATGTATGTCCAAATGACATCCCAGTTCATGTTCTCATGCCACATTATATGGGGTCACTATAGTTTGTGTAACTCCGATACATGACTTTTTGTCCCAAAGACTCATCTCACTCAAATGGGATGAACACAAAGCATGATCCACTGCACTACACATTGTGTATATAGAAATTCCCTCACTAACTCACCTGCGAGCATCTCTAATCACCATAAAACACATATATAAAACCTCAAATGGTCCATACCTTGTATTAATGGTCTCTACAACCTTTAGACGATGAATATATAAGGATATATTCTCTTCAATCAAAATCCACATATATCATGGAAAAGTACCTAATATTTGGGTTCAAAACCATGTTTTGAAGCCATTACACCATGATTCAAGAGTCATCATCATCAATATTGGAGATCTACAATTCAAAATCCCTATGATTTTGTCCTTGGTTCATATGTTGGTATATAGTGGAGAGAGGGATTCATATCCTCTTAGTTTGCACACGTAAGGGTGGGGAGGGGTAGGAATATTGTTTAATTTTTAAAAAATAATATCCCACATTTAACTCTCCTTCACAAATTTTCCTCTAGAAAAAAAACATACATAGACATATTTTATTTCACACCTATGTAAAATATTATTTTATGAACTCAAATATTATCTCATAAATCTTATCTAGTACTCCACATGAGATTTATTCAATGCTTCCATACAAAATTCCCTCAAATGATAAAATATATTTGAATATTATAATATCACCATGAGGAGGCACTCCATGCATCAGAATCCAATGCTGACTCGATGACTTGATTGAGAAATATTTATCAAAATTTTCTAAATACTTAGAAGGAAAAAAATGAGAGGCAACATCTTTCCCACCATAAGTCTTTTCATCCCCTTAGGAGAAATCCTAGGAACACAGGAAAGAAAATGAGCTCTAAACATGGAACACCATGTTAGAGATCTCACCAACAACACCCCAATGGCCACTAAGGGTTCCTAAGATACCTTAAAGTAGGAACACATGGGTACATCATGGATCAACAACACATGTCATCCATCTCAACCTAGATGACATTGTACAACCAAGAAAGAACATGTCTCTTTAACTACAACATGTAGAAAAAACATCGAGCACATAGACCATATATAGTCATAGGGTATAGCAGAACCCCAACATGATTACGCAACATAGTTTACAACAAAACCATACTCTAAACAAGAATATCAAAGTAAAAAATCATTCATACCGGGATACTATGCTCTTTGGGTGATGCTCTCTCGCATGCATGGTTTTTCATCGTGTATCAATAATGCATCAAATATTGGAAATATACCTAATCAATGTGAGTCCAAATACATTCCAAACTACACCATGACCTCCTCAAGTGACTCACATAATAATTGGACACTAAACAAGTGATAGTACTAATGAAAAAAAAATTATTTCCAAGCACACACTGGGTCATACCATGCCCTTATTGTAAACCTCAAACACAAAACCCCTAGCTGAACATGAAAATTAGAGGGACTCATCCACCCCACCTATATAAAATCCTATTCGTCAAGAATTAACTAACCCATTCTATTTTAATCAAATAAAAAAACGTACATCGGGGGTGAGAAATAACCTTCTTCCTCCTGAATTCAATGCTATGTTGAAACAACACTAACACAGGGTCTTACTGACACCTTGTGTCACCCTGATAATACCCTGAGAAAGATACATTAAGAAAATAGTACCTCACAATAATGTATATTAATAATATTTCATAAAGTACAAGGGACACATATAATTCACCTATAAATTGTGGGATGTTATGGGTCAATGACCTATGTGGCCTACAACTATCTTATCCCTCTTCCACCATCTCCCTAAGACTGGCATGGACCACCTAGGGGTGGTGGTGGAAACTTGTATCATCTTACACCTCATAATTCTTTAGATACTCTTGTACCACATCATCAACCCAATAGAACTCCATTCTTGAAATGATACCTATAACATAGAGGTCTATTGACCAGCTCCATCTCACTAATACAGAGGTTCTATCAATCTCTAGCAGTGTGTTCCTTTCCATTTCAAATGTAACACCACCTCTCATTTGGCTGACTAAAAAATTCAAGCATTCCTTTATCCTCATACCTTGAACCCTGGGATAGCCTCTTAAACCATATCACATTACTAGAAAACTTATCCTTCCATTGACTACCATCTTACAATGTCTTAGCTCCCACCTACCTAACAGTGAGGGTCAGAGTCCAGTCATCCATAATGATCTCCACCACCAAGGCCCGCTCAGGCACTTCTATATAAGGGGGAATGCACCAGAAATACACTAAAAACATGATCTCTGAGATAAATCCGTTTTTTATTTTATGTGCCCAGGAGAATGGTTCTATAACCACAACCAAGGAGTTACATGATAGGTATATGAACAACACTAAGTACTCCATAATGGTTATGTTATCCTGCCAGAGTTGTAGAAGCTCTTGGATACATATTAACCTTAACCTAGCGAGATCAAACTCCTCCGTAAATATACATTCAATCTCTAAACAAGATAGTGTCACCACATTGTGAGTCTACATCACATGATCTCACCATCACCATAACAATCCCTGAAAATGAATCTTTTCCAAGTCCACCATCTTATTGAGAGTGTTCCTTACAAGGTAGAAAACAAGCATGACTGGATTTAATTAGTCATCACCTGCATGGGGATCAATATCACCGAAAAATAGCAATGGTTTTAACCTTTAGAACTCATGCAGCACACTCATCCTACACCCACCCTCAGCATGGAAAATCAGAACTAACTACTTCTCAACATGTGGTGGATCAACTCTCATGCCACATAGAGGTTCACCCTCTAAACCAGTTCCCTAAAGTGAAGCCTCCCCATGGGTTGTATCATCACACCAATCATTCCAAAGAACCTTGTCTCACAGTCTCCATGGTGGAATCAGGAATAAAATAATGTTTCACCATGATCAAAGAGTATATCCTGATGGAGAAGAATTAAAATGGATAGGAAAAATCCAAAAACGTAATCTTATATAATGCATGTAACATTATTTCCATGAGATCAGTGTCCAAATGTACCGAGTTCAAAAAGTGGTTATTTTATTCATGGTGAATGGATACGTCTATCATCACAGCATCATTGATGCCCTTATCCAGAAAATAGAACTCAAAAACAACAATTATTATCTCTATGAAACCCAAAACAATATCACAGCTTGACTAACTACACTATGTGGATAGAAAAGGTGGAACCTCCTCTAATACCATGTTGCTGGGAGAAAAATAAACAGGGAATGAGCTGCGGCTCCACATGCCCACCTCCATTGGCTATGGGATGGAATCCATCACAGAGATGTATATCAACCCAATAGGATTCCTTAGCCTTAGGAACCCATAGGTATGTACCCACATACACCTACATAAAATAGTGTTTAAATATATAATCTAAAAAAAATTCATGCATATATTTGTCCCAAAAAGAGTAATGTAGAAGTAAAAGAAAGGAAAAATCAATGACAACTGAATAATAAAAAAAGATTCATCTATCCTTCTCAAATGGAGGGGATCAATGCCAAATTCCCCCTTCAGAAAGATCTGTGTCCATGCAATAGTAAACACTATGGTCATTATATCTTTCAACGATCTACCTGCTCCATGTCCTCCTTGGACCCCATATAAAGGCCTATGTTCTGCACAATACACAAACACACATAAAGGACAATCCCATTCTGGGGTGACCATAATAATACTTTGTTACCCCAAAAAACCCAAAGGAAGGGGGACTAACTAAAAAGAAGCATTATGCTCATCCTAGCCAGTGAGAACAAAAATTTGAGAGAAACTCCATCTCGAGACCATCCTTATCTATACATGACTTCTATACACATACAATATGGTTTGTCAACAAATGGATGTGACCCCACCAAAAGGAAACATATAAAACATGTAGATATACTCATCTCAGACTCCTTGTCTCATTAGCGTCCGACCTCATTGAAAGTGATAAGTTTCAACTCAAGGATCTGAAGGCAACAACCATCCTGGAGGACACACATCAAAAGCTCTATCATCCCAAAAGAAACTCATCTAAGAGTTACACTCCATTAGTAACAAATCTACCACCACGTATGGAACATCTGTGACATACCATTCAATTGGGTATCAC
Source organism: Viscum album (assembly GCA_963277665.1). NCBI lineage: Eukaryota > Viridiplantae > Streptophyta > Magnoliopsida > Santalales > Viscaceae > Viscum > Viscum album. The sequence continues at coordinate 1,015,229,524 of OY728140.1, read as the reverse complement.
AAAGCTGGTAGAACATCACATCCTTCATAAGGGGCATACTTCTAAGAGTACATACTCACCAGAAATCGCCACTATGAAAGTATCACCAAAATTGAGTGGAAATTGATACATATATATTGGGTCATACCAATCCCTGATGAGGGATGATAAAATACCTATAGGAACAAGGTCGTTCTCCCATCTCAAAAAGGGGTTGACTCCTAAGAACTGCTAGGGGATACGACGAAACAATTCTAGAAAAAACTGCAAACCAAATATCCACAAAATGAGGATCACTCCAAATATCTTATTTGGGACACCAGAAATCAAATCTGGTAACCCAATGATCTCACTAAGGTATGGGATCACTCCCAAGATCTACAAGGGGAGATCACAATAATATCTAACGTCCATGATATCATATCAATCAGACAGATAGTCCCCACATGTGTAGTGTTGGTCATTGAGATTCCAAAAACCCTTTCTGATATAACTCAAAAGGTTGGTGATCATATTTATAACAACACCATAACACTAAATAAATCATTTACATTATTGGGTAAAATATACCAGAAGATGTTACAACCCAACTAAGATTTCATGTTGTGTAAGGGGGTCATAATCTGAGTAATACCACAAACTCTATTGGGTAATCATGCTAAATAGGGTATCACTTCTCACGTAGTGTTGGTAATGGTGACATAATGGACTAGATCTATGTAAATTTTATTCTATAGTATCCCATTACGGCCTCTAAAGATGGATACAAAACCCCCAAAAATAAGATAGAGGATCCCACCCCCGCCACTCATAGTAGATTCTACAACTCTATTAAATCTAATACTATCTAGGGGATCACAATCCTTTACCGAGGTGTTAATACCACCTATAAACTCATATGGATACATTAATGGTTCATACTCAATGATTGTTTTTCCAAACATCTCTAACCTATATGACCCTCATCATCATCCCCCCTCGTATCTCCTAGGCCGAAATTGTGGACACCAAGATGCTCTTTGTGGAAAAAATATCAGGTTCGGCTAATCATAGGCCTAAATCCACTACCTAAAAGAGGAGATATACTGAATGGAAACACCTCTATAAAGAGACAAACCGACATGTAATATTGTCTACACGGTGTGTCACCCTACCTAAACAGCTGACATTTTCTTCTAACTGCATGTATTGAATATGAATGTGGAATTATATGGCATGTATCGGGGATGAATGTTGTGTATCACCTCACGTGGTCCCCTGTTTTTTCTTCACCTAACATGACATAGAATATATTGTTTCCCACATGGCATATACCCCTTCATACATGGAATTTCCCGACTATATGGCCACATATCCACATCTCATGTCCTTTAATATGTTTGGTACAACATTCATATGTACTCTACCAATTGACATTTACACATTCATGTACACGCACATTGATTCCATAACCATGTCCTCAATCCAAATGACATAGTCTCACTACAGGCTATGTAACTCCACACCACGGACTGTAGTCCCTAAAAATCATCTTCCCTGAATGGGAGGAACACATGGTGTGCTCTACTGCACTACAAGCTATGTATATTGTAATTCCATTGGGAATTCACCTTTGAGAATCACATATCACCCCTCCCTCATTCACCACAAAACACATAGAAAGACCCTTGATATGTTCCAAGAAAGAATCAAAGGGATACACAACCATAAAATAATGCATAAATAATGGGATGAGGGCTTAAAACTCAAAAATACTACCTCATGGTGAATTGATGAAGCTTTAGGTTTATATATGTGGTCTCAATCCACTACACCATGATCCAAGAGAAATCATAGTTAAGATAAGAGATTAGTAGAACCTCGTTTCCTTGATTTGGTCCTTGGGTCGTCTTCCAACCAATAGTAGAGAGGGGCCTTTGGATACCCCTAACATGAGGAAAAAAAGGTGGGGTGGAGGAATTTTTTTTAATTTAATTAAAATATTATAACCCATTTAACTCCCCATCACCAACTCTCCTTAGACCGAACACTTGAAACCAAGGTGGTTTATGTCATTCCTAGGTTAAAACAAATATTTGATATCATGTGTGGTATCTGAATGCATACTCGAGACTCCACACGATATTTATACCATGTTTCCAAAGAAACTATGTTCGTGTGATAAATTATATGTACTAACTTTAATATCTACACTTCAAATCTCTTCAGGCCTCATAATCCCCCATTGACCAAATATCTAGATTTGTATATATTTTCAGAAATATTCAACAAACTTATGTAGAAATATGATTCACTACATCATCTCCACCTTAAGGATTTATGTCCCCAAAAATAAAAATATCAAGAACTATGACAAGAAATTAATCTCTCAATTGGGACTCCCATGCAAGAGAGATCACCAATACCCCCAAAATGGCCACAAAGTGTTCCTATGATGCCTTTAAGAATTCACCTTGGGGAACCTCAAAGATTGACCAAAAAAATATTCATGCTTAAAATGGCCTACATTGTGAAACAAATTAGAAACATTTCTCATTAGATAAGATATGTGGAAAAGAAATACCAAACAACTAGACCATATAAATTCATAGTGTCTATCTGAACATCACCCTTCTGACCCAATGTGGTGACCAATGATACCGTATTCTGAACAGACATGTCAAATGGACCCATCCACCACACCTTGATAATAAATTCTTTTGGGGCTAGAGCCTCACCAAAATGGTTTTTCATTACATCTCAATAATTATTCTATGTGGGAAATAAATTGTTAATTCTTTTGACTGTGAGGTCACGTCAAAACACACTATGAACACTTCAAGAAACTCTCATAAAAGCATGAAGTTGAACATCTGATAGTACCGATGAATAAAATAGGGTAACACAAGAACACACTTGGTCATATCATTCCCTTAATGAAACCCACAATCACATAACCCAGTTTAGAACACACAAATTAGAGGGACTCATAGACCATAACATGAAACTATCCTCTTTGGGAATCACTAACTCACCCATATAGTTTTACTCTCATCAAAAAAATGTGTATCAGTTGGGTATGTATCCCACTTCCCCATGCATTCAAATAAATGTCGAAACAACATAAACAAATTTTCTTACCGATACCCCATGACACCCTGTAAAAAACCCTAACCTAACATGGACCACATGGGGGTGGTGGTGGAAAATCAAATTGTATTCCACCTCTGGAAGCTCTACCGACTCCTATACCTTTTCATACCCCCAGTGGTCTTTCGTGATATATGTGATGCCTTTTTCAGGGTTTTCAATCAACTAACTCCCTCTTTTCAACATCGTGGGTTGGAAAATATCTAGCAAGATACCCCAGAAATTTCAAGCGTAACACCATCACTCTTGTGGCTGACCAGAACCGGCTTGGAAGCCATGGGTCATAGACCCCCCATCATTGGAAGGCCTCCAGAATCATCTCAAATGATTGGATCCCTGATCTTTACTTTGGAAATATGTTGTCTAGGTCCAAGATACCATGTAGCCATCACTAACGGTCGATGTCTACATAGTCAATAATCAGACCCCCACCAAGGCCCACTCAAGCACTCTAGTATGGGTGGGAATGAACAGTGGAACCATTATCACCCTAATCTCCAATATCAATACCTTATCAAATGTTCATTCCCTAAATAATGGTTCCCAACCCATATCTAGGTTGCAACTCAACTGGTCTGCGAACCCCGCTGAGTAATACACCATGATCTTGTTATCCTATCCAAGATGCTGAATAACTTGGATTCACACCAACATCAACGTGTTCAGACATAACTCATCATTAAAGAGACATTTAAACTCTACCAAAGTGAGTGTCACCCTATCAGGGTTCTTCATCACAAGACTCCCTCGTCTCCCATCTAAACCATGAATGATGAATTATGTAAGGACCACCATCTCGCTAGGAGGTTTACATAGAAGGTATAAAACATTCATGACTTCCAAAATCTAATCATTAGCTACCTGGGGATCTTGGTTAGCTCGTATCCTCAGTGGTAGCTACATTAAAAACTCATATATAGAAATCATCATGCACACATATTCGACATACAATATCAACAATTATTACTGCTCACTTGTTTTATCTTGATTGGTGGACTACCTAGTGGTTTATCCTTAGAACCTGGGCAATGCACTGAACGCCTCTCCATGGGGCGGATCATCATTAAAATCCTACTCTGGAAACATGTCTAGCTATAAATTTTGAGGGATCCTAAAATAGAATCACCACACATACTCATCAAAGAGTATATTTTGGCAGTTGACTAAAAAAGATAGGAAAAACGTAAATCCCAATCCTAAATGAATCAGGTACAATTATTTCCCTATGGACATTGTAACTGTTTATTAATTTGAAATGTATGGTATCAAAGTCTAGGTGAATGGATACATTAGCCACCACACCAACACAAGATTCCCTGGCCTAAAATCCTAACTCAATGCACCCTAACACTTATGGAATGCTAGACAAACCATGCTCACATCTAGACCATCTACACTCTCTGATCCCAAAAGATGAAACCTCCTCTGATTCCAATTTTCCATGACCCAACCCAACATGGTTTGAGCTAAAACTCACCAATACAGCCTCCAATGTATAAGGGCCATCGTCTACCAATGAGTAGGATATGACCCACATGGGAGGCCTTAGCCTAATGTACTATTATTCACACACCAATATTCACCTTCCTGAAACAATGAAGATATATATAAACTGTACAAAATGCATTCATAAATCTATCCAAACCAAATTATAAAAGAAGTAAACCATTTGAAAATATATATCCCAAAAAAATATAACTCAATAACTATACAAACTTCTTAGATAGAGGGAATAAGTGTCAAATTCACCCACCAGAAATATCATCATCCAATATTTGGTAAACAACCCAGTCAGTGTAACTCACTAAGCTCTCCCTTCATAAGTTCTTATAAAGAATTTATTAAATCATTGTGGTCTACTCAAGACACAACACATGTTAGAAAATCCCATTTATGTGTCAGTATAATAATACTAAATGGGAACCACAAAAAACAAATGAAATATACCCAACTAATAGAAAACTGTCTGGTTAACCTTGCAAGATATAACCCCAATGTGAGAGAATCTCCATATGAAGACAATCCTCATCTATACATGAATTCTAAGCTAGAAAAACATAGAATTTTAACACAAAAAGTGACCCTGCCAAAGGGAGACATATAAAAAACCCATATATAATCATCTTAGACTAGTTGTCTCATGTGGTTATGAGCTGATAGCCGATGATAAGACTCCACTTGAGACTTAAAAGAAAACACCCACCAAGAAGAATATACTCCACCAAATCTATCATCCTAGATAACACTCATCTGAAAGATACACTCAATCAGTAACAACTCTTCTATACTTAATGGTACATCATAGAGATAATACTTAATTGGGTATCAAAAATTCGATGGAACAACACCACCATATAAAGGGAATACATAAGATAGAATACACTCTTCAGGAATCACTGATAAAAAAGTTTCACAACAACTCATCAGAACATGATAGTCGGATAGAGGATCCCACCCATCCCTAGTAGAGGATTCCTCAAACAGTACTGAAACCACAAAGAGGACTCATCTCTCAGAAAAAGGATCTCATTCTGAATATACTATGGGATTCTATAAAAATTCTTATAAAAACAAAAAACCACATATCCATGAATAGGGGATCACTCTTATGTTCCTATATGGGAAAAAACCCCAATACATTAACCCATATATCTCACTTAGATAGAAGATCACTCGCATGATCCATTGGGGGACACCATAAACCAATCTGACATCCTAGAAAACATCACTCAAAAAAAGTATCTTCTACCACATAGTGTTGTTCACAGGGACACCACAAACCCCATCAGGTGTAACTCATGAAGTATGGTATCATATATCTGATGATACCACAACCCTATATAAACCTTCTACTTAGTATGACATCATATATCCATGATGTTGCAACCCTACTAAAATTTTGACATAGGGGATCATACTCTCATGGATTCCATAAACTCTACTAGGTTATCCAAATAAATAGCTGATTGCCTCCATTATTTTTTTGTCATAGAGATTCCAATAACCTGATCTATGTAAACTATATTCTAGAGTGTCTGACTCTAGCCACTCAGTAGTGATGCAACAAATCTCTTAATTGGACAGATGATCCGATCCTAGCCTCTATAGTGGGATACTACAATTCTATCAATTCTAATACTATTGAATGGATTAGAATACTATACTATTGAAAAAATTCCACATGTAGCCTCATAAGGATAGTCCAAGGGATCTCACCCAACCACCACTAATTAAAAATGTCACTAACCCAAGAGACCTGCAAAATGACCCCACTTTATGTCTCCAAGTACCATAATTTTGGCACCATCATGGTCTATGTGGAAAACTGTATAGGATAAGATACTCACAAAACTGAATTCTATCCCCAATAGAATAGATACACTAGGAAAAAACTGCTCTATGATGAGACTTCATGACATGTAACGTGGTCAACATGGTGTGTGATCCTGCTTGATCACCCGGGCATGTCCTCTGAACACATGGATTGGCTAGGAATATAATTTTACATGGCATGTATCATCAACACATGGTGTGTCTCAGCTCAGTTAGGCATCAATAATATCTTCCCTTCTGATGGATTATTCAACTGTTTTAACCACCTGTCGTGTACCCCTTTGTACACATCATGTCCCAACTATAGGGACCCTACACTGTGACATGTGGTAGTATTGTCATCTGACACCTCATGCCAATTTATTATTAATGTGTAATTTTACATGGATGTGTACATTCTCATGGCTTCCCTAGCCATGTCGTTAGGACAAATGACATGGGGCTACTACATGGAATGTAACTACAGTACATGGCATGTATTCCTAAAAAAATATTCCCTAGATGGGAAAAATCATCAAGATTCACTGCACTACACACTATTTTAATGGAAATTCCTTCATCATTTCACCTACGAGATTTTTGGATCACCCCCGTTCACCCAAAAAAACATAGGTCAACCCTCAAAGTGGTCCCAAGATAGAATCTAAGTGCTCTAAATCCTTTAAACGATTCCTAAAAAAAGATCAGAACTAAACACTAAAATTTCCTTTATCGTGTTGATGTTTTGAATCTTCGATGTCAGATCTATGCTCTATGTACACTACACCATGATCGGGGAGCGATGTCATTCTAGATTAGAGATCGACAGATCCTTGTTTCCTTGATTTGGTCCTTATGTTTAATTACTTTCGTGAAAGTGATTTGGGGATTCAGATCCACCTAGTGTATTCACATATGAGTAGGGAAGAAGGAATATTTGTTAAATTTAATTAAAACAACATCCCCATTCAACTCCCCATCTCCAACACGCCTCCAGCCGAACACCCAAAACCAATTATTTTTATGCCACGCTTAGGGTAAACACAATATTCTTAAATCAACACTGGAATTATATATTTTCCCCAAGAATACAATAGATATTTATTCAATGTTCCAAATAAATTGTACTCTTGTGATAAAATATATTTCTTATTCCTAATATCACAACACCGAGTCTCTATGACCCTTGGAATCCCGTGCCAACTCATCACATGGATTCAAAAATATTCCTAGAAGTATTCCAATGATATACAATGAAAAACCCATGTTTGTACAAGAACATTAGTTATATGGAAATTATGATGAATTATAATAATAATATTGTCTATGTTGTCATATATGTGAAGGGTAAGATATATCAGAGAACCATCAAAGGAGTAATCAAATAATCAAATGATTATGATCCAAATGCACTCCATTACCCTATAGATATATTTTGAATACTTATTCAATGATTTATAAAAATATTTCTAATTTCATTTTTAATACCCAGCATTTCATTATTTTTGTAGATTATAGAGATTGAGGGGAATCATTATTTTCGTTATGATACAGAAAAAGTGTAAATTTTATTAGAAATGTGTCAAATACTGTGATTTTTCGTGGAATAGGTGTTGTCTCTTGGACACCTTGTGATTTTTGGACTTATACATACATCAAATAATATATTTTCACCCAATTATGTGTTAGTTTTAATTATAATCAAAACCAAATATCCAAACACATTTTTAGAGAAAATGATAAAATACTATAATACATTTGACACTCATTCTCATTGGAGTATAAAGACGATATTATAATTTATTTTTTGATAACTTCTCATTGAGCTACTCATATTATACCTCTATATAATTTCACTATCACGTTTCTCAAATAAAGTAATTTTAAAACAATACCAATTGGTGATTATTGGGAGATTCATGATGTATACTATCTCAATTTTTATGGGGGTACTTCAACACCTAGAGAATTTATTATTGTATCCTGAGAGTAACACTATTTTACAATGGATGTATTTCTTATATCCTTGGTGGATTATCAAGTGGTTATGATAGAAGTCCTAGTAACATATTTTAATGCATTAGGGGTGGTATTAGGTATCTCCATGTAAGGAATAAGGTTCCCAATAATCTCATGGGTATCTGGACTATAAAATTGATAACTATAACAGTGGCTTAGCTTGATGTTATTTCATAATAAAGTGAATATTTCCCCATTATGTTGTTATTTTTTAATGATAAAACATTTTTACCAAATAAATAATTTATTAATTATATAAAATATCAGAACATATGTAGACACTGACATCCGTGTATAAGATATTATACCAATTTTGAAAAAATAGATCCAATCGTCTATTACTGAATTTAGTTATTTCAATAAATAATTTGATAAGAATACGCCTCTTTAAAAATGTAACTAATTTATTATATTTATATTTTTCAAATTAACATTTATTTCAAGTTTATCTAGAATAGTATATAGAAAAATATTATTACATATTCCATTAGAAGGAATCCAAGACTAGGAAAAAAATTAATCAAACATTTTAGTGGAACATGAACTAAAAATAATGAGACTGTCATGTTAACCAAGAGTGATATTTAAATGTCTTAAGAGGGATCCTTCTTATGAAAACAATGCATTCTCAAAAACAATTAAAATTTCATAGTAAGGGAAAGTGTGAATAAGAAATCAGATAAAGCTTCCACAGAATCAATGGATATGTGAGAATTTTCCTCCACTATATCATCTGATTACAATTTATTAGAGAGATTAAAAACCCTTTTTATACCAATAGGTTATGAAACAATATAAGGGAACGATAATACTATTATAATAATTTTTTAAAAAATATAACTTGTAAATTTTTTTTAAATTTGTATTTGAGTATATATTTCACTACCACATTCTTCAAAATTTTAATTATGATGGAAATTTTATTCTCCCCAAATACATAGATGGAGTAATACCACAAAAAAAGGGAATTGAAAGATTATGTCACTATTTAAGAGTCTCGGTGTCATAAAGGTATAAATGAAATGACCTCCATTCTGTCATCAAGTCAATAAAATTTTTTTGTGCTTTCTCAAGGTTCTTTAATACCAGGTAATGTTATCGTCTCTCCTCTAGATTTTGACCCAAATATAAAATACATAAGACACAAAAAAATGAGATATTAGGTAGGGAGGGCCATTTGGAAAACCATTTAAGTTAATTCTATATAATTAATGAGGAAAAAATTTCAAACTGAACTCAATGTTCATTTCTTTTGGATATATAACTGTTTATTTCCATAAAACCCATGAAATTGTGAATAAAATAGTTGATTAAGGGTTACAGTAACATAATCGATTAAAAACATCACTAATTCTAAAAAATACGATCACTCTATATATATCATATTCATAAAATAAAAAACAGAATTGTCAATACTCTATAGTGGATAGTGAACATCAACAGTTAGTTGATAAAGGGGATGTTTTAGTGTGTCTACCACATCATAAATGTGTTAAGTTCAATGATATTGTAATATTACACTGGATACCATTTCAATAATCAAAATAATTATACATGAAAACTAGTGAAAAGTTTAAAAATATATATAATGATGAGGTGATAAATGAAATGAAATTAGGTTTCAATTATCAAGTCATCTATCACATAAAGATATCACTGATCTAATTTTTAGATTCAATATAATGAAAATTATATTGGCAGGAAAATAATTTTCTTTATCTTCCATTTTTGTTTTTTTAGGTAGAGACTCCAGGTTTTCGATGTTCCTCCCCCTTGGTATCAGTTAGTGAAAACACTTTTTCCCAAAAAAAATTATATATTTCTTGATAATGATATTGAAACTCTCATCATCCTGAATATTTTAATGTAATAACATATAAAATTATATAAAGGGGCACATTAATGTAATTAAATTGATCTTAAATTATATTGATGATGACTTCTTATTAACCATATTTTAAAATTTAGATTATGTGATGAAAAATATCGATTTAATCCCTGATTTGTTGATAATTCAATCCTAGATTTCTATTTTCTTGTTAGATACATAGTGTGTGTTTCATAACTACATGGAAAGGTTAACCTATTACAAGAAAAAGTAAAATGTATGATTTTATCCTAAAATTGTTCTCTTGTGAAGGTATAGGAAATCACGGTACATTGTTAATGTTCTATCATCATATACCATATTTGGTCCATTTAGATATGATAGATTGAATGAATAGGTATAATAATAATCATGAAGGGGGTTTTTTATAGCAATTAAACTCTCACATAGGGTTCATGAACCATGATGTCAAATCATTACGAATTTAACACTAATTATACAAAGCAATACATGTGTGGAATAAAAGGTCTTCAATCATTTTCGTATATTCACAGACTATGTGTGAATTGAAAAAATGTGGTTATGTAAGACTTTTGGCCCCCATAATATTTGTTCCATTTTCATTTGAAAAATATCCTTTTCTTAATCCAGTAAATGAAATGGTCTAGAATGTGAAAACACAATTATTTTCTCTGATTCTATTTAAGGGGTTTTAGACATAATGAGTTAATTTCCCTTTTATTTTAGTATTTTAATTTCTACAAATTCATACCAATGGGTGTTTAGGATTATGTGCATACCACTATGATCAATGGGTGTTTTTATTTAAGTCTTACATCTATTACCAAAGGGGTTTGGTGTTTACGGTTAAATATATTTAACCAAAATTGGTGTTCCCAATATATAAATAACTTAATAACTAAACAAACATAAATTAAGGGACGGACACTAGTATAGATACCCTTGTAAGGGAATCAAACAATTTTAAAAGAAGTATTTGATAGATCAAGGTGAGGGAATTTTTTTACATATCATGTATTTGAATAAAAGCTAGGGTTTCATATCTAGGGAATAAGGTATAATGAACCTAACATAAATTAAATCAATATATGAATATAAAACATTAATGATAGATTTTATATAATTGAAAATAATAATTTTTGAACTGAAGTATGAATTGTATTTTATGGTGATAGATATTGAATTAAAGGGATATTTTTACGTATAATGTAATGGAAAATATTGTTCTGTATTAATTTTTATACCAATAATACAATAAGGGTTTAATGTAATGAAAATAATTTTGGATTATGAATCAAAATTCTGGTTTGAGATTCTAATAATTTTAATATATTTTAATTACATTTTGTATTAAAAATCAAAATTCATTCAATATTTTTGAATAGGGGATATTTATAGTGTATGTAATGGCTTTAGGTGTTTTAATTTGTTGAATATAATAGTGTAACATATATTTTGTGATAGTCACTGACCATTTTTGAATGATAGTTCCCATTATATATAATTTAATATTTATAATAAGGATGGAATACACTTGTTTTGGTATATTCATATTATATATAAGTCCCATTCATTATCTCTTTATCGTGGGGTGTTGATGCTCCTTTTTCGTCACATTGTCTAAATGAATGGAAAGGAAAATGGCTTAGCACAAATTGATTCATCCTTTGAAGAAAACATAAAAAATAGGCAAAGGCATGAACAAAGCTTCAAAGGCACAAGGGTCGCGCATGTTCCATCACTGTCGCGCAAGTCCACCTGCGCGACGCCTAATGGTCGCACAGGTTACTTGCATGCCCTAAATGATAACTAACCGAGGTCTTCTCCAGCCTATAAATAGACCCAGTGGGCCCCCCTTTTGATGAGGGAATTTTTCTAGAAAATCAGATTTGATCTCCCGGTTCCCTAGTCTCTTCTCAAAGCATCTAAAACACTTCTAAGGTAATTTCTTACCTAGAACGGAAGATCTAAAGAGGGGGAGGAAGGACTAAGTGTTGAAACTCATCAACACTTGCGTTCCTGAGTGGCCATCCCTTAAGGGAAATGGCCACACCTGTGTGTCGCCTAACTCCTTCAATAGAGCTTGTGTGCCACTATTCTGGAAGAACCTCAAGAGGATTCTAAAGGCTTTAACCAAGAGTCTCTCAAGTATTACCCGGATGGTTAACCATCGAGCAAGTACCCATGTGTCACGCAGGTATACCTACGCGACCAGGACTTGCGCGCCTGCCAGGACATGCGCGCCCCTGCCTTTTTGGGTGTCCTTCTTGCCCATTTCATCCCTCTTATGGAATTCCACCTCTCCCCTTCAAGTTCCAGTCTTCAAGACACTCTTCAAAGCCATTTATGCCATGATTTCTTGATTTGGCTTCCTTATCTGAAAGGAACACTGTGGAATATCTCTCAAAACTTAGTGATTTACACATCTTTATGTCACAAAAGATTGAGATTTCATTCATTCAACCTCATCCTTTAAGATGAGAGAACTCATTAACATGGGCCTCCTTCATAGGAGTAAGCCCCAGTCTCAAATATGGGCCTCCTTTTCAAGAGTAATCCCCACTCATAATTTTCAAATTTGGGCATCCTCCTTAGGAGTAAGCCCCAAGTCCTCATTAACATGGGCCTCCTTTTCAGGAGTAATCCCCAGTCTCAAATATGGTCCTCCTTTTCAAGAACAATCCCCAATCATTATTCTCAAATTTGAGTATCCTCCATAGGAGTAAGCCCCATGTCCTCATTAACCTAGGCATCCTTTTTAGGAGTAAGCCCCAGTCTCAAATATGGGCATCCCCTTCAAGAGTAAGCCCCAAGTCCTTTAATTTTTCAATACTTTTAACCTAGGCCTCCTTTTCAAAAGTAATCCCCAGTCTCAAATATGGGCCTCCTTTTCAGGAATAAGCCCCATGTCCCTTAATTTTTCAAGTCTCTTAACCTGGGCCTCCTTTTCAGGAGTAATCCCTAGTCTTATTTTCTCTTATCCAGTCCTAATTTACCTTCGATCTGGGATTCCTTCTCAGGAGTAAAACCCAATCATAAGTCCTCTCCTAATTTGGGCCTCCTTTTCAGAAGTAAGCCCCAAGTTAGAGTATTCAAATCTCTATGAAGCATATATGCCTTTATGGACCCTGTTCCTAGATTTCATCCCTGCACTAAATCCAAATATTCATTTATCTGGGTGGCCATACATACATAAGTCCCACATTATTTCTTATGATTGCATCTTTCATGGCACAATTGTTTGATTTTTACCAATAACTCTTTTTTCTCACACCATGCATGGCTCATGTGAGCTTATAGTGTAAAATTAATTATGAAATCATTCTTTGATCCATCAATCTTAGAAATCATACTCCCTTACTCAAACTGCGTGGGTTCTGATTCTTTTTCTATATAAAGGATACGTAGGTACCCATCTGTGGGTTCGATCCCAACTCTGAAATAATCCATGTCCTTCTGAATGATAATAAACTTCAAGTGCCCCACTGAGTGGCTTTAAAACCATCATGGTCATCATAGTGACTTAGATACTTCTATATAAATGTGTCGAAGGATACCATTGACCAAGAATCTCTAAAAAACACTGATGATTCTCTATCGATGAAGTGCCTCGAATACGTATAAAATAATCTCTAAATTTACTATATATTTAATCATTGATTGTCTGATCTGAAGGAAAGCTCATTTTATACTTGGTAATATAATAAGGATTCCCGAACATAACTTAAATCTATAAAGAGAGTCCCGGAGTGGAAAATAATTCCCATAAAAAAGGTGTGATGAGTCCGAACTCCCATCATCTGGACCAAAGCAAATTCCTAAGCCTCCTCTGTCCACAAACTAATGAGCGCCTGACTTTGGAAAGTGGGTCCAAATGAATGTGGATTCATTGGATGTTTCTTGTTCTACGAACAAACTCGTTAGAAACTGCTTGGAATGTTTGAATCTCCCATCAAGGAGGTCATCCTTGAATTCTGAGGGAAACAAAAAATGGTGAACCCGGTGTCAATCCTTAACAAAGTTAAAATGATGTTTTACCTATTTGTTAGGCCCCTATTTAAAACACAATGAGAGGGCCAACAAAAACAATCATTGACATATGTGCTCATCCAAAAGATATAGTGGCTACTCTTATCTTGATTATGTCTATTATATCAAATAGGCACACTTTTATATGATCTTCTACTTTTCTAGAATGGCTGCTCTCAAGTTCACACATGTGAATACCGCTGCTGCGAATGCCACTGCTGCTACTCCTACTGGATCGTCGTCCTCTTTGAGGATGACATCACCTACTCAGCGTCTTCAATGTTTGGTATCAAATGCACTGGTTATGGAGTACCGTCAACATGGTATCGTCCCAACTCTAGAGGCTTCCCGACAAGCCCTCCAAGTGAACAACTCACACCAATCGTCTGAACAAGGAGGACTAGTGATCCTGAAGCAGGCGGTGCTAACCATAGTCTCCAACCATTTTGAGTCATTATCCCTGGAATGAAATCACCATTAACTCCCATATTCTGGGGAGGTGAATGAGAAGGTCCCTCGGGGCCATAATTCAATGAAGCATAAGTCCATCCTAAGGGCTCATATCAACCATCGCCACCAGACTCGTGTGGCAGTACGCCCTCAACATGATGAGGGTGCCAACTCCGGGCGTTTGGCTCAGGTTCCTCGAACCCGAGTATGAAAGATGAATTGCCAGAGGCGATGTCTGGTTAACAGTTAGAAGGTTGTCATCTTTGCCATATCCAGAGAATTCCACCGACCTAACTTGGTGGAATGCAACGAGTAGGCACACACACCTGCCCGTTTTAATTCCGCTGTCCAGAAGCCTCGTCTTGGAGCATCATGCCAATCCTACCAGGAAATTCTGGCAGAGTACTATAGACATGAACATACACCTATTTATACATCATCAGCTAGTCAGCAGGCTCATCTGACTACATATGATGGACCTCATCAACCACGTTTGGCAAAGTGAAATCAGTAGGCACATACACCTGCTAGTATTAATCAACCCTAACAACAGTCTCGCTTGGTAGCATTCAGAGAAGTTAGTCAGAAATCCCTCACAACATACAGGAGGCAGAATCAACTCTCTGCCCCCACACATGAGTACTTTCAGGATTCACTAACAGGAAAAGGAGGACAGGAGCATGTACATAAACCTACTCCAATCACAGAATGGATGTATATCCCTATTCTGGCAGCTGAAGTCACCAAGCATATTCTATAAATGGTGAAAGAGTAGAAGCAAATTCCTACTCGTATCTTGGATTCCTGTCAGGATATTATAACAGCTTCAACGACATGTCAAGGGAAGACACATAAATCTATCCCTACTAGTGGAGGGAAACATCAACAGTTCACTCCGGAATAGACACACACATATATTCCAGTCCATGCGGGTTGTCGGGCATAATCTCCCATATCATACGGACAACCAAGTCAGGTACATACACCTGATTTGAGTAAATATTTTCAGCCTAACATGGCCATATTTCATGATCTGGCACATACACCTTCTCAGAGCAGCCTCTTTCGTCAACAAGTGGTTTCCAAAGCGAGTAAGAAGGTGACTAAGAAAAAGACCCTCCAAACACATTCAGGAGATCAATAGCCAATTTGTAACAAGGCCTTGCTCAATGCTGGAGTTCTTGAAGCCCTTAGACAGTTATCTATTGGAATTCAAGATTCTACACCCTCATTTCTCAGTAGTGGGAACATTAATTCTAATGTTCTTCAACAGAAACTTCCTCATGAAGTATTTCTTCATGAAAATTTGGTCAATCTCAAATTTTCATCTTCAAATGAGAGCCACAGGAACCCTCTATGTGGTTAAAAGACCAAGGAGCAAGAGCTCTCATCTTTTGTTGTAACCCATTATGGTGGTCCTCCCCATGATGATGAATTTCACTGCAAAATTCCTCTCCGCAGTAGTAATGCACACTGCCTGGAAAATGCTCCAGTGGAAAATATAGTGCCGAGAAAGACCTCTTATCTTGAGGCACTTGAAAATGCGAAACCAGTCATGTCTGATGTTTCATTGCTGGAAGGTGAAATACATTCTCAATTAAAAGATAGCCCATGGTGTAGGTCAGTCTCTGAACCACCCCAAAGTCATGCATCTTCTATTTTAATCAGTGATTTCTCTACCAATCCTGTTAAATCCAATGAAGCAACAAGGAAGCACCAGCTCTGGTCAAAACAGGTAGAAAAATATTCATCAAATGATAAATAGGAAATGCTGAACATGAGAAAACAACTGGTGATATGTGAAGTGCCAGTCATGTTTTGGCCTCTGGCTGACTCTCATTATGACATTCCAGAAATGTTGACGGAAGATGGAATTCATGATATTCGTCTCAACATATGGAAAAATCTTTTTCAGTTTAAGAAGAAAGTATTATATTATGATGAATATGAAAGTAATCCTAATATAATAGAAGGGTTACAACGTCAGATTGATTTGGAATCTCTATCAGTCTCTCGATATCCGAAGGCTGAAAAGCAGCATAGAGCCCTTCAAAGTTCATGCCTTGGCACACTTAGAAGATTGCGTCAGTTAATTGCGAATTCCCCATCTAGAATTCATGTTAGAGGATGGGGTGTTCATGGAGCACTACATTTCACGGTGCTCTCCAATCAGCAAAGCCCTCCCAAATTGGTCTCATGAAATGTTATTTCCCATGGCCGGCCATAGTCAATGGACTTTGTAGTCAATCAAATTCTTGCCTATGAACATGCCTCAACTAGTTCCTCTCAAAATCAGGAATACAGAGAACAAGTTGTTGAATTACTCCTGCATCAGGCAAATGAGAATATTGAACATGCTGCTCATTTGGAGCATGCACATCACGAAGTGACAGAAGTGTCAAAAATCATCCAACGGTCTTTTGAACCGGGTGATAAAAGTGGATGTCGATTGATGCATCCAGCTAATTTCAGGACCAAGGTCCACAAGATCAGGAGAGCTTTTAAGAAAGTCTCAGACATAGCATTTCAAGAGCCACCCCATCTTTCCAGACTGGGGACTCTTTTAAACCAACCCTCGGAATCAACAAATAAGATTTGAGGAGTTGAGCGAGAATAGCAGGAACAACCCCAGTCGACCGGACTGGGGACTTTTTCAAATCATCAATCCCCTCCTCAGAGAAAGTCGGTCTTTTCTCGATTGGGGAAGAATCCTCAAGAGGAACGAAGAGCCAAATTATCAGGATATTCCCTCCAAATTACGTTTCGTCAAGAAGTTCCTGAGGGATCGAATCAACAAAATGAAATGTCTCATCAAAGACATAGAAGAATACAATATCACAGAAATGCTGATAGAAGGGTTGTGATGCGTTATGCATCAATCAATGTCATCAATACTGTTGTTTCTCATCCAGCAGATGAGGCTCACTCAGGGGACTCAGATAAAGAGTTTCATGCTCAAGAAGATGTATGCACCGACACAAATGAAGAAGGTGTGCGTACACAAAATCAAAGGGTTACTCAGAACCTAGGTAATTCTTCATGTAACCCACTTCCCCCTCTCCGAAAAGGATCCAAAAAATGGATGGGATAGAATCAGGTTACATATCCTTCTTCTAGAGAAGGGAAATCGCTCTCACTAGAGCAAAGGTTTGCACAACAAGAGGAAGAAATGAAGGAATTAAAGAGGTTGTATACAGAACTACTTCATGGTAGTCTTCTTCTTAAGCATGCTGGAGTCAGTCAGCCAAGGGAGTTTGTTGCAGCTACTGAGATGGATCAAGAATATCCTCCATTATCAGTACACCCTCAAAGGTCTAATCCTACGGGTCATGTGCAACAACAATTGGCAGTGCTGCCATCATCTACAGTACCAACCACCACATCTGTCCAAGCTCCAATCATTGCACCTACCCAAGTCCAAGTTCAACCGGATGTTTCGCAAAAGTTAATAACTACCATTGAGTAATTAATAACACGGTTAGAAACTATTTAAGGGAAACGTACGTAGGTTCAATAATAAAAGAAAGATTACCCTGAATGGGTAGATTCAATCTCTCCCCCATCAAATTATGGGAACCCTGTATTCCCTATTTTCAATGGATCAGGTGATCCGGAACAGCATTTGACGCAATACGTGCCTTGTTTTGATCCTATGATGGGAACTCCAGAGCAGCAAGAAGCAGTGAAACACAGATGCTTCGTGCGAACCTTGCAAGGACCAGCTTTTTTCTGGTCTACAAGCTTGAAATCCCAGTCAATTGCCGGATGAGAAGATCTCCGTCAATGATTTATTCTTCAGTTCTGCTCAACTTTTCCAAAGACAACAGTTTTTTATCATAAAAACTCTATGAAAATGGAGAATGAAAGGGTCTCAAATTTCATTGCTCGTTGTTGGGGATTAACATATTTCCTAAGATTAGCACTCCCTCAGGAAGAAATGTTTCCAATCTATGTGACAAATTTGTGTGACGAGTTACGCACACCATTGATCTCCGTGAAATACACAGGAGGGTTTCGAGACCTTACTTCAATCGCTCTGTAGATTGAATATTCCCTTATACAGTCTAAGCATAAATCTCATGTAATTCAATCAAATCCATGAAGGAGAATGGGTAAAGCAGATACTGCTACAGTTATGCTTAAGCAAGCACCTATACCTGATTCTACTTCAAAACCTTCAACTTCCCCAGGGGATCCACCTCCTGAGCGCCAACATCAAAGGCCATTTCATGAATATAATAAAAGAGAACAAAGACGAAAACAATTTAAGTATTTGAAAAAAAAATGTTTACTCTTTACTAAATGAACAAGTTCCTGGTTATTTCATTTCGTCTCTGGAAAATAATTTGGTTCAATTTCCAATGCCCAAGAGGCCAAACAAGGAAGGAGATGAAGACCATCCCAATTATTGCCCTTTTTCATCCAATATTGGGGCATCCCATCCAGGAGTGTTTTGTCTTCAAAGACCTCCTGAAAAATATGGTCGACTCGGGACAAGTCAAACTGAATGGTTCTTCAGCTCAGGTAGCATGTGTTACTGCTACAGTTCAAGAGGAGGAAAGCGAATGGCAAGAAGTCAAAAGAAAAAATGCACAGAAGTATGATGATTGGATGGCCAGAAAGACAATCAATCAAACTCATGCTATTTTTCGAACACAATTAAAGAAACAGATTGTGTCTTCTTCCATGAATGTTGCATCAAAACCCTCTTCATAATAGGGAAAGTCCTCAAAGAAACGGCATGATTCAATGAAAGAAAAAGAATCAGAAGAAGTTGATTATGTGTCAAAGACTAAGTTTTCATTGACTCTGGAAGACTTCATGCCATCTACATCAAAGCCACGGGCACCTCCCCACCAAACGACACAGCCTAAACTGGCTAATCAGGCAGAGTCTTCATCATATGAGGAGTTAATCTTCAGTTATGTTAATATGATTCAATTAACATACCCATATTCCAGTCACAGTCTCGATTTCGATGATCCTGAATTCCCTGTATCAAACAGGGGAATTAGAGGAAGTTCTAGAGGCTCAGGATACAGGGGAAGACATGGATCCTTCAGAAGCCACTATTAAAATTCTACCCCATCAAGAACTGTGTACGCAACAGAAACTCGTGGTAGAGTCCTTCGGCAAGCTCCGCAAGAACAAGCAAGTTCTTCTACCAATAGCAAATTCAGTCCTAGCATAGTTATTTTGGAAGACCGGTTGAAGGTTCCATCTTCTTCCTCTTAGTAAGTAAATGGATCTAATTGGTCTAATCCTCCAAATCCAAGAATATTTCCAACTCCTGTCCCAATAAAAGATGCATCAACTTCCAAAGCATCTGCTTCCAAGGAACCTACTAAACCACATGTTCCTGTTGGGAAATGCAGACCTCTAGATCAAAAGTATGATGTATTGAAACACTTGGCCCAAGTACCATCCATGCTATCAATTTTTTATGCCTTGAATTTATCAAAGGATCTTCAGGAGGCACTCATTGAGGCTTTTTCAGGTCCTCAGAAGTTTGAAACTGAAATTTCTACAGCTGAAGTCTATCACATAAGGAATAATCCTGCAGAATTCCATGCAATAATATCATTTGCTGATGAAGATGAATATGATGTTGTGAATGGTCATATTAGACCTTTGTACTTATCTTGAAAGGTCAATGGAGTAGACATCCAAAGAGCATTCATTGATAATGGTTCAGGAGTCAACCTCATTCCAATTCGTACACTTCATCGATTGGGCCTCATAGAATCTGATTTATCTCCTTCTACCATGATGTTACAAGGATATGATAAAAATGAACAAGAACCACTAGGCGAAGATACACTCAGAACTCAGTTTGGATATCTCGTATCTAATTCGGAATTCATGGTTGTTGATCAAGACTCATCTTTCAACATCTTGCTTGGAAGACCCTGGCTACATCAACTTGTGGTTATCCCTTCATCATACCCTCAATGTCTCAAATATTGTTTCGATGGTGAAGTTGGGACATTGTATGGTGATAAGGCCCCATTCAAGACATGTGAGTCTCAATACATTAAGGTGGAATTCTATCACATGAAGGGAAGGGAGAAATCCACAACAAAGGAGATTACCAAAGTTAAGGCTCCATATGGTTTGGGGAAGATTCCAGTAAATCCATTTACACATGTGAGTACAGATTAAGTGTTTCCTATCAGTCAAATTGACAAGACAGACCAAAATCAAAATACTCTTATGGAAAGATCCATAATGTCATTTATGACAATCAAGCCAGGCAACATTGGAGAAATTGGTAACCCACCAAGCAGTGATGAAAGCACAAATGGTGACGTCTTCGTTTCAACTACTAAAATCCATCAAGTCTATACTTCACCAACCAGGCCATAAGAAGTGATAGGAACATCAGAGGGGAATAATGATGTTGATTCTCAATCCATCATCTCCTCCTTATTACCCAAAGAAGAACCTTCATCATCAATCAGGTCAGAAATGGAAGCTTCTTCTTCAAGATATACAAATTTTGACATATCTTCTGATCATGGAAATTCTGCTTTATCATCTACAAAGCAAGTAGAAATGGAAGAAATAACACATGTTGAAGAAGACGAGGAAGTTCTCAGAGGTGATCCTCCAGCATTTGAAGAGGGTATCTCTACCACTGTGGATGAACTCAGAGAAGTAAATATGGGTACCAAAGAAGATCCAAGCCCCACTTTAATCAGTGTGGACATGACTCTTGAAGAGAAATAGTTGTATATTTCTTTTCTAAGAAAAAATAGAGATATATTTTCTTGGAACTATAAAGAAATGCCTGGGCTTGATCCTGATGTTGCTACTCATCATTTGGGTTTACCAGAAGAACATTGAGGATTTAAGCAAGCCGCAAGAAGAACACACTGAACATATACTTCAAAAATAGAACCTGAAGTGGATAAGCTTATCAATGATAAAATTGTTAGATAATTTTAGTATCCCATGAGGTTGGCTAATATTGTCCCTGTAAATAAGAACATAAAAATTAGAGTTTTCATCGATTTTAGAGATCTTAATCGGCATTGTCCAAAGGATGATTTCCCAGTTCCGATTAGAGAACTTTTAATTGATGCAACAGCTGGCTATGAAGCGCTTTCCTTCATGGATGGATATTTCGGATATAATCAGATCCGAATGGCCCCAGATGATGAGGAATCCACATCCTTCAGAGCACCTTAGGGTGTGTTTTTCTACCGGGTAATGCCCTTGGGCTTAAAGAATACAGGTGAAACATATCAGCGTGTCATGCATCTTATCTTCAAACACATCTTAGGGAAGTTTGTTGAATGATATGTAGATGATTTGGTGGTTAAATCCAAACAACGTTCTAATCACTTGTCTGATTTGGAAGTCATATTCTGCAAGCTTCGACAACATAATTTGAAGATGAACCCTTAAATATGTACTTTTGGGGTAACCTCAGGAAAACTTCTTGGCTTTATTGTATGCCATCGTGGTATTGAAGTCGATCCTGAGAAGACCAAGTCAATCCTTGGTATGTCAGCACCTCAAATTTTGAATGAATTAAGATGACTTCAAGGACACTTAGACTATATTCGGCGTTTCATCGCCAATTTGGCAGGCAAATGTTAACCCTTCACCAAATTGATGAAGAAGGGAGTCACTTACCAGTGGACTAAAGAATGTCAAGAATCATTCGATATTCCCACGAAATACCTCTTGTGTCCACCGGTGCTCATGCCACCTGTTGAAGGAAGACCACTTATCCTCTACATGACAGCTCTAGAGCGATCATTGGGTTCCTTTCTTGCTCAATAGAGTGATGTTGGGAATGAAAACAGCCTCTACTATCTCAGTCGGAATATGCTTGAAGCAGAAACCCAACATTCATGTATTGAGAAGTGCTGCCTGGCATTAATCATTGCATTTTAGAAGTTGAGACACTACCTGCAACATCATTAGTTCCAATTGGTATCTCGCAATAACCCGGTCAAATTCATCCTTAGTTTTCAAATTCTTACAGGATGTCTGGCAAGGTGGGCAGTTATTTTGCAGCAATTCAATATTCAGTATGTGTCTCAAAAGGCGACAAAGGGCCATGCTCTGGCTGATTTCCTGACATAACACCCTTCAGTGGAAGATACATCTTCAGATATGTAATTCCCTGAGAAGAAGTCTTCTCTATTCAAGAAAGTCCTCAAGCATGGGAATTGTATTTTGATGGTGCTTCTAGAAGTCCAATAGGGAGGAAAATGGAAAATCCAAAATTCAACAAACTTGGATTAGGAATTGTGCTCATTTCTCTAGAAAAGGCAGTGTTACCTTATTCCTTCTTATTGTGGGAAGCTGATACATATAATGAAGCAGAATACCAAGCTCTCATCACAGGCTTGGAAATAGCGCTTCAAGAACAAGTAAATCACATAAGTTGAATGGTGATTCAGACCTGGTAATCAAACAAGTAATGAGGATTATGCCATCAGAAAAGATGAACTAATCCCATTGTATGATTACGTCAGAGAGTTAATGGCATAATTCCCTTCGGAACTGAAATTTTCTTATGTCACAAGATCACAAAATGCTCATGCTGATGCACTGGATAATATAGCCACAGCTCGGGAAGATCCAAATCGGGACGAGACAACCATCAGTATTTCCCACCGTCGTACAATTTCACCTTATGTTCGAATCAGAATATAGGAAATTAATGAAATTAGTCCCATTCATGAACCGTATGGTCATACTATAAGATGGATGTCACCTATCAAGGAATACCTTCAAAATGGAACACTTCCACCTGATAGAGCCGAGAAAGAAACAATCTGGCGATGTGTGGTCAATTTTACTCTTTATGATAGCCCAGATCCCTAAGAGAAAATTCTCTACAAATGTGGTTTTGATGGAGTTCTCTTCAGATGTATTGATGGTGAAGAGACAATGGATATCATGAAAGAAGTGCATGTAGGAGTCTGTGGTGCCCACCAGTCTGGACAGAGACTGTCTGATCAGATTCGAAGACTTGGATACTTTTGGCCTTCAATGATTCAATATTGTGTTGATTTCACAAAGAAGTGTCATTCATGCCATGTACATTCCAAATTCATTCATAATCTCTAGAGATGCTTCATATAGCTAAATAACCATGGCCATTTTACACATGGGGAATGGATGTGGTGGGACCTTAACCTTCGGCTACGGCCAAGTAGTTTAAGTACATTCTTTCTGCTACTGACTTCTTTTCCAAATGGGCAGTGGAAATACCTCTAAAGTAATTCAGTTCTAAATGCGTTGTTAGCTTCATCAAGTCTAACATCATTACCAAATTTGGTGTCCCTCATACCATATTGACGGAAAATGGCACTAACTTCTGTTCATCCGAGGTGAAGAAGTTGTATCAAGAACAAAACATCAAATCCAAACATTCATCTTGGTATCATGCAGCGGCCAATGGCTAGATAGAAGCCTTCAACAAGACTCTGTCTAATATACTATAAAAGATGGTGTATAAAGATAAGATGTCATGGCTTGATAAACTCTTTCATGCTTTATGGGCTTATCGGACTACCACCCGCACTGCAATGCGGTCAACTCCATATTCATTGGTATATGGAACGGAAGCAGTCTTGCCAATTGAAGTTCAACTACCCTTGCGTAGAGTTTCCATTTGTGATCAATCATCTACTGATGAACAATCTCAAAAGTGATTGAATGAATTGGAATGATTAGATGAGAAAAGATTGTGCACTTTGCACCACTTGGAAGTCAATCAGAATAGAATAGCACGAGATTTTAAAAAAAATTCGTCTTTGTCCATTCACTCAGGGAGAATTGGTATTTGTTATCAGAACTCCAATGATACCAGGAACGAAACCTCCCAAGGTTGAGCCAAAATGGGAAGGACCTTACTCAATACATAGGGTCTACTCCAATGGAGCTTATTCATTAATCTCGATGGATGGAGAACTCATTACTACTCCACCCATTGCCAGATTTTTTAAGAAGTATTTTGAATGAACACAAAATAGATCACCGAGGTCCAGTATGACCTTAAAATGCACTGAGGTCTAGCATGACCTTAAACTGCACAAAGGTACAACATGACCTTAAACTGCACCTAGGTCCAGCATGACCTTAAACTGCACCGAGGTCCAGCATGACCTTAAAATGCACTGAGGTCCACCATGACCTTAAACTGCAACAAGGTACAACATGAACTTAAACTGCACCGAGGTCCAGCATGACCTTAAACTACACTGAGTTCCACCATGACCTTAAACTACACCGAGGTCCAGCATGACATTAAACTGCACCGAGGTCCAGCATGACCTTAATCTGCACCGAGGTCCAGCATCACCTTAAACTGCATCGAGGTCCAGCATGACCTTAAACTGCACTGAGGTCCAGCATGACCTTAAACTGCACCGAGGTCCAGCATGAACTTAAAATGCACCGAGGTCCAGCATGAACTTAAACTGCACTGAGTTTCAGCATGACCTTAAACTGCACCAAGGTCCAGCTTGACCTTAAACTCCACTGAGGTCCGTCATGATCTTAAACTGCACCGAGGTCCAGCATGACCATAAACTGCACCACCATCTAGCAAGGCGTTAAACTGTGAAAAAAAGTTCCCTAATTCGTCCAACATGACGTTAAACTGTGTTGTCCTAACTGCATGACTCTAAACTGTATAGAAGTCCCATACATCCAGCAAGACATTAAACTGCATCATTGGTGGTCCGGTATGACCTTAAACTGCACCACCGTCCAGCAAGATGTTAAACTGAATCATCAACGGTCCTTGAATATGACCCTAAACTATTTTCACATATTTCCAGCATGACGTTAAACTGTGTCACCATTCATCTTCCTTGCTATATGACGTTAAAATATATAAAAGTCACTTACGTCCAACATGACATTAAACTGGGGAAACAAAGTCCCCAATACGTCCAACATGACGTTAAATGGTGTACTCTTTTTTCCTCACTGCATGACATTAAACTGCATAGTCCCCCTTTCGTCCAGCATGATGTTAAACTATATCGTCCCCATCATCCTAACTACATGACACTAAACTGTACAGAAAGTCCTTTGATTTTCCATACATGACATTAAACTGTAGTTTGTCCCTAATATATTACACTAAACTGTGCAACACCAATAGTCCTAACTAAAAGACTTTAAACTGCATAGTCCCTTCATATGTCTTACATGACATTAAACTGTGCATTGTTAGGGATGTTTCAACCTCTTTTTTCTCACACCGAGTATGAATCACTTGCGCTTAGATCAAATCTCAACCATAACACTCTCTCTGGGCTGCTAACTATGCGTAAGTCCCAACACCATCTTTTAGGTCGTTGTCACCAAGAAAAACTTGATCACTAATTCATTCTTTAATTGAACTATGCGGACTTTGATACATGCGTTCCAGGCTGGGTATGTAGACAACCTCCTAAGGTTCATGCCCAAAACCAATCTCTTCACATCGGTTCACCTCCATCTCATACGATGTTTATTCGTGAAACCGCCCCTAGAATCAATATCTTTACATTGGTTCACATTCATCCTTGTTATATGACGTTAAACTATACAAAACTTTTTTCCAGTATGACAATAAACTAAAATATTCTTCGATACCCTCACCTGAGAGGGAACCACTATTTACATTTATTATTCAATCATGTTTCATTTCAAAGACTACGTGCATACATGGAAATGCCCAAACCTTTTATCTTGGGTTAAACCATCATTTCACTAAAGTCCCCTTTCACCCTTCACACGTACGAACCAAATTTGTACAGAAGGCATTTCTAGAACTACGTGGGCTTGATTCCCATCCTTATGGGATATGTAAGAACATTCGAGTGTCCCTCAAATCCAGCCCCAAATCTTTTGGGCCTAACCCCAAATTCCACTTCCAGTCCCTTGGTTGAAAATCCCACATGAAAACACACACTGTGTATTTCTTTTAATGGTCCAAGATCTATGACCCTAAACTAAGATCTCTAATCCTTTTATCCCACATGACGTTAAACTGTAGTTCAAGAACTCCGTATGGCTTGATTCCAATCCTTATGGGATACATAGTGAAGTCCAACATTTCAATTTAGGACCCAGCCACAACATGATTATGGTTAGCATTGATCTATGTATATTTGTATACATTGGACAGTACCCATCTTTATGTGATATAATCATAACCTTAAATATTTTCAGATATTCAAAACCCTTTTCTTGACCTATAGTCACAAAAAGGTCAAACTTCTGTGAGTTCTTTTTCCTGACTCTGCAGCATGTGCCCTTAGGCGGCCTGGCATAAATAGTCTACATAACAGACTTGTCAGCCAAAAGATACTATTATTTGACTATGCAGCCAATTCCCTTAGGTGGCCCTTCATAATTCAACCCCCTAACGGGTTTGTTAAATACTGGTAACTTCATTCTTGGGATGAAATCCTCTTTTGTCCTTGTTGGTCTTAAATGACAGTATTTAGGGATCCATAAAAGTAGCCATCCTTAACATATTTTTCCCTTACCCTTTTTCCATGATCTGAAAGCAGTTAAGTCTATAGTTTATATTCACCTTCCCTACGTTTGGCTCAGACATTTGTAGGAGTAATATCCGTACAGTTCATCGAAAATTTTGTTTGGAAATATCTTCTCTATATTCAAGTACCAATTTCCATACATCAAACTCTATACTTTGGAAAATTTGAATCTCCATAAACATTCATTGGCTTTTAGCACTAGGAAAGTAAATTTCTGAGAGTTCTTTTTCCTAACTATGTAGTATGTTCCCATAGGCGGCCTTGCATAAACAGTCTACATAAAAGACTTGTTAGCCAAAAGATACTATTTATTTGTCTATCCAGCCAATGACCTTTGGTGGCCCGGCATAATTCAACCCCTAATGGGTTGGTTAAATAATTGTAACTTCATTTTTGGGAACTACTTCTTCTAATTCCTTTTAGTTCTTTTTCATATCATTCCTCAGATCCAAATATTCTTAAGTCATAGTTTAGATTTTTTCCCTTATACTTTGAGTATGGTACTATGTTTTCAGATGAGTTGTCAAGGAATTGGGTCAATTCTAATTCATTCGTTCAGAGCTATTCGAACTTAAATATTAGCATCTTTATGTCCGACGTGCATGACTTTAAACTGCCCAAAAAAGGCAAGGGAACTCTGAATAAAAGTCAAGTTCCAGCTCACTAAACATATATTATTGTATGATTTAGGTAATATTGAGAAATTAAAAGGTTCAAAGTTTGTAGGGTTATTTACGTTAATCTTAGTAAAAATAAAACTATGCTTACGAGGCCCATTGGTTTAAGTAAAAATCTAATTCATATAGCAAAAGAATGCAGGTACAAATGATTGAAGATGAAAGTATTTTTCATTGATGCACCGGAGATAGAAGGACATCCCCAGACTGGATTTTATTCTCTTTTTCAAGAATTACAAAAGGATTTCAACATAACTCATCATTTGATTTATGGCATCCCGAGCATCATCAAGAACCACCTGGATTCATTCATTCAACTGGATAAAATAAGAGATTAAGTGACACCAGCTCTTCTTGGAACAATTGTAAAAGGATGTTCTTGAGTGTGGTTTGAGAAAATTGTCTACTGATCAAATAGTGACTCTGTTTCTATCCAATAGACTTGGAAGATGGATACATGGATTTGAGAATGGATCATTGGAAGTAAAGAGACATTTGGAGGAAGTACTCTTTTCAGATATTTCTCTAATGCCATCTTTGTCTTCTCTCCACCAAGCGGCAGCGGAAAACATTTCAGCCCATGGGTTTTCAATTTTCATATCTGCAAGGAAATGGCATGGAAGGAAAATTTGAACATTCACACCATTTTTGTTGCTCTTAATGCACAGCATAACCAAAATAGAGGAGTAACAGTACAGCTGCATTTTTGGTGTATAGTTCTTTACATCTGGAACGTTGACTCCTCGAAGATGACCATGACCACACAGAGGATGATAGATGTTCTGTGGGAAATTAAGATGATATTTCTTCAAGTATGTAGCCAAATCTGGAAGTGTGTCGTCGCAGATATCATAGTAATCATGGACAACAACGTTCATCATGTCATCAACCCACTTGCTAGCCAGTCCATCAGCCGTTCTGATTCTCTTGGGAGCCATTATATCTACAGAAGAGTAGAATAATTAACTCTTAAGTAAGTTGATTTTTCATAATCATTGTGAGGAAATTTGAAAAAAAATGGCTAAGGCATTAAGTCGCGCAAGTCTAAAACTTGGAATGCATGTATGGATGTGCCGAACAAGTATTTGGCATGCAGGTATCACCGCGCAGGTCGAGATACCTCTAGAACAGTGTGACATCAAGGAAACAGCGGGAAACAGAGCAACTTGCGCTGAAAATGAAACATCCGCGGAGAGAGCTCGAAAGTTTCAAATCTATATGGTTTTTATGGAAGTGAGGCCCATATTTATATACGCGTCCATGACCCTGTGTGCCTTACCCTGTGCGATCAAAGCCAGTGACCCTGCACGCCCAAAACTCATTTTCATGCCATACCCTACGCACCCCAATATCCTTTTGATTTTCGATTTCCTCAGAGTCACATCCTCATTTCTTTCGTATCAAACTCTAAGGGGGTAATTTTTTACGCTACTTTTTCATCACATTGTCATAATGAATGGAATGGAAAATGAATTAGCATAAATTGATTCATCCTTTTAAGATAAAATCAAAAATTGACAAAGGAATGAACAAAGGTTCAAAGGCACAAGTGTTGCGCAAGTTCCATCACTGCCGCGCAAGTCCACTTGCGCGACGCCTAATGGTCACACAAGTGACTTGCGTGCCCTAAAGGATAACTACCCGGGGTATTCTCCATCCGATAAATAGACCCTATGGGACCCCCATTTGAAGAGGGAGTTTTTCCAGAAACTCATATTTGAGCTCCTGGCATCCTAGTTTCTTCTCAAAGCTTTTGAAACACTTCTAAGGTAATTTTTTACCTAGAACAGAAGATATAAAGAGGGGGAGGAAGGCCTAAGTGTTGAAACTCATCAACCCTTGTGCACCTGAGTGGCTAGCCTTTAAGGGAAATGGCCACACTTGCGCGCCACCTAACTCCTTCAATAGAAATTGCGCACCACTATTCTGGAAGAACCTCAAGAGGATTCTAATGTCTTTAACCAAGAGTCACTCAAGTATTACCCTACTGGTTAACCATCGCGCAAGAACCCATGTGTCACGCAGGTATACCTGTGCGACCAGTATTGGTGCACCCACGAAGTACCTGCGTGCCTACCAGGACTTGCGCACCCCTGCCTTTTTGGGTTCCGTTTTTTCCCATTTCATCCATCTTATTCCATTCCACCTCTCCTCTTCACGATTCAGTCTTCAAGAAACTCTTAAAATCCATTTTATTGCATGATTTATTGATTTAGATTTCTTATCTGAATGGAACTCGGTGGAATATCTCTCAAAACATAGTGATTTACACATCTTTACGTCACTAAAGATTGATATTTCATTCATTCAACCTCATCTTTTAAGATGAGAGAACTCAATACCCTGGGCCATTTTTTCAGGAGTAAGCCCCAGTCTCAAATATGGGCCTCCTTTTTCAGGAGTAAGCCCTAGTCATAATTCTCAAATTTGGGTATCCTCCTTAAGAGTAAGCCACAAGTCCTCATTAACCTGGTCCTCCTTTTCATGAGTAATCCCCAGTCTCAAATATGGGCCTCCTTTTCAGGAACAAGCCCCAGTTATAATTCTCAAATTTGGGAATCATCCTTAGGACTAATCCCTAAGTCCTCATTAACTTGGGCCTCCTTTTTAGGAGTAAGCCGCAGTCTCAAATATGGGCATCCTCTTTAGGAGTAAGCCCCAAGTCCCTTAATTTTTCAAGTCTCATAACCTGGGCCTCCTGTTTAGGAGTAAGACCTAGTCTCAAATATGGGCCTCCTTTTCAGGAATAAGCCCCAAGTCCCTTAATTTTTCAAGTCTCTTAACCTCGGACTCCTTTTCAGGAGTAACCCCTATCTTATTTTCTCTTAACCAGTCATAATTTACCTTTGATCTGGGATTCTGTCTCAGGAGTAAAACCCAATCATAAGTCTTCTCCTAATTTGGGCCTCCTTTTCAGAAGTAATCGCCAAGTTAGAGTATTCAAATATCCAGGAAGCATATATACCATTATGGACCCTGTTCTTGGATTTCTTCCCTGAAGTAAATCCCACTCTTCATTTATATAGGCAGTCATACATACATAAGTCCCATATTATTTCTTATGATTGCATCTTTCATGGTAAAATTGTCTGATTTTTACCAATACCTCTTGTTTCTCACACCGAGCATGACTCATGTGAGCTTAGAGTGTAAAAGTAATTATGACATCCTTCTTTGATTCATCAATCATAAACATCATACTCCCTTACTCAAACTACGTGGGTTCTGATTCCTTTTCTAAACAAAGTATACATAGGTAGGCCATCTGTGGGTTCGATCCCAACTCTGAAACAATCCATGTCCTTCTGAATGACCATAAATTTCAAGTGCCCCACTGAGTGGCTTTAAAACCAGTATGGTCATAATAATGACCAAGAAACTTCTGTATAAATGTGTCAAAGGATACCATTGACCAAGAATCTCTAATAAATACAGATGATTCTCTATAGATGAAGAACCTCAAATATGTATAAAAGATTTTCTAAATTTCCTACATATTTAATCATTGATTGTCAGATCTGAAGGAAAGCTCATTTTATACTTGGTAATGTAATAAGGATTCACGAACATAACTTGAATCTATAAAGACCGTCCAAGAGTAGATGATAATTCCCCTCAAGAAGGTGTGATGAGTCTGACCTCCCATCCTCTCGACCAATGAAAATTTCTAAGCCTCGGCAGTCCACAAACTAATGAGCGCCTACCTTTGGAAAGTGGGTCCAAATGAATGTGGAATAATTGGATGTTTCTGGTTCTACGGACAAACCCGTTAGAAACCAATTGGAATGTTTGAATCTCCCATCAAGGAGGTCATCCCCGAATTCTGAGGGAAACAAGGGGTTCTCATAGAACAAAATTCACCTACTACCAAAAAACATTGGAGCTTCATGGTTGTACATTTTTTCAATGTACCAATAGTGGTATGTTGGAAAAATGATCAAATATATTTGTAACCCCCTAATTTAAAACTAATGAAAGTTGAATTGTAGTGAGTATTTTTTTGGTATTTTATGTATATAAGGACTTTTTGCTGGTTCCAAGACCAGGGGTCTTGAAATACCTAAATATCAAATAAGAAGATTAATCAATAGACATGTAGTTCATAAAAAATAAAAAAACATTTCATCCAAATATAGGGATGATTTGATAGTACCTGATGTGAAATAATTATCCCTTATACATGGAAGGTGAGATGGATATAATTTAGGGTATCACAAAAGATATGAAATATGAGTTCCATATTACATTCTCTCATTGTAAAGACAATATATAAAACATAACATGAGGGATGAGACCATTACACTGAAAAATTTAGATGGAAAAAATTTAAAAATATGTCTTATTTAGTTAATATATTTATAACAATTTTTCCAATATGAATTGGAATCATGAAATATGGTGTTTTTGAATAGGGCTCTACACATAATTTAGATTATGTGTAGAATAAGAAAAATATTGCTTAAACCTAGTTCATGCCCTTTATAGGATACCATATATTTATTTGGATGGCCCCCGAACACTACAATTTAGTATGAAATTCAAATGAATGAAACATATTGATATTCTAAGTGTAATAGATTAAAAAATCACTTCAAATCCTTTTGATACTCTAATCAAGTCACATATATCTATCCAATATGGATGAATGTTATCTTAGAATATGACTATTAATGGAAAACCATCATATATGGGAATAATATACAATAGGACGTCTTTTATGTATCAAACCATCAAGTAATGAAATCAACTCACCTAAAACAGAAAACTCCATTTATCTTTAGGGTCATAAAAATAGACCATTTACCCTACAATTTTGATGTCATGTGGTATGGAACTTTATTTAATGCAGTTTATTGTCTTTTCTATTGGAACATGTGTTATTTTGTTTAGATACCTATGATAAGGACATTATATTATATAAAATAGGCTTTTGCAGTAAGTAATTGATAAAAATCATATGATATTATCTAAATTATTTTTAGATGAATCTTTCTCCAGTGTGAAGCATGATACGCTTCCCATACATGGTAATAAGTGAGTACACTCCATTGGAAATGACCTTGATATAACATAAGGTCCTTCCCATTGTTATTCATGATTAGGGGGGATTCCTTATAGGATTCAATATAATTACAATGGAAAACAAAAATTACACTTTTATCAATAAGTAAAGACACAACTTATTATATAATTATCATCAAATAGTGTTTTAATGTATATCAATGTTATACAATGTTTCTAACCTATTTATAATCATTCATCTTTGATTCATAATGCAATATTTGGTGTTTATCATATCCAGATAGTTGATAAAAAATATTAATGAAAAGTGAGGTCAACTAATCATCAATATGAAATAATAATAACCTCTCATACACTATAAAATATGGGGTTTCATACATTGATGTATGAGATGTAGTATGATATAACCAAAAATCATGAAGTATTTTATTAGGATAATGCATTTTATCTTTTATGATTATTTTCTAAATTAAATATTATGAATAGTTATTTAAGTTGTCAATATATATATTTTCATGATAGGAGAGTGATATTTCTATTTTCATTGGATGTTGAACTCTAAATACAACATCTCATGTTTAGATGTGTTAAAATTGGTACAATTTTCCACCATAATTGGGTGAAGAAAAAACCTAGTTATGATATTTTACTCCAAAAAGATAATCACATCCACTATCACATAAAATATTAAGGGTATATGTTTTTCCTATTTGGATAATAATTCGGTATTGGTAATCATAAACACAAATTTTTTGGCAGCAGTTGAAGGGTTTTCGAATTATGAAATGTATCATATTAATAAAACATTGTTATTAATATTTCATGGTGTGAATAATATATGAGGGATATGAATGAAATCTTCATGTGTCAAACATGTGTCACAAATTATGGTCAATTTCATATAATCATACATTATAAATTGCTAGAAATACCCCAATCTTAATTTATGATGAATGATATTAGTCTATATTTGTGGAATATCATATGTTCTAATACGGACTTCTTACATGATAGTGAGGGTTTCTCCTCATTAAATTCATATGAGGAGGAGCCCATCATATTTGCAATTGTATATGACTTTAAAGGAATTTTTGCCTCATAAAGGGTAATTTTATTAATCCATTGAATTATGTTATCACTTATATATTAATGTTGTAAATAAGTTCAATTATGATGGTATTCCTCTATATTATTCATCATGTTTATTATCTTTTCATTGGATAGAGATGAGTGATCAATTTCATCTTAGATGGTATAAGGTTTTTTATATTTCCTCCATATATTCTTTAAATAATAATTTATTAACCTTCAATTTGTGCTACATATAATCATCTTTCCTTTATTCATATATATAGATGAAATTTCCATAATAATCAAGGAATCCTCTTAATAATTATGTGATAATGGATTGTTGAATAGTATTTTTATAACGTAAAATATGACATAAACTCCTATATATATTCATTTATGGGTCTTAACTCCTCTTTCATATAGGCATAATCTGAATTCTTTTTTGGATTACCAATTCAAAATTTCCATCAACATTTATTCAACCCATTAATAGTTTCATGTCATTTTCCAATACTATTATGAGAACATGGTATACATAATAAATGATTGAACATCACACTAATAATATTAAAAATTAGGTAAAAGGTGACCTTTCCTGCTAAACGAAGACAATCCACAATCTTATTTCATTGAATTTTGGGCCCTACATTATTTTCATATATTAAATTCCTAATGTAACATTATATTACATTTAAAATGTCCATAATGATTCAGAGATTGAGAAACACTCTATATTAGAGAGTTATGGGTCTATAAAACAATCCTCTTAGAAAGGAATAAATCCCAATAAGTCATCCTATAAATTTATATTGATTTACATAAGATATAAAAAATTTTCGTAAAAATATTTTAAAAATGATTATCGTGATTATCAGAAATTATTTAAATATAATTTTACCTATTATGTATTTTAAAGGAACTATATAATCAATAAAGTTTATTTCATGGAGTTTTAAATAGTTCCAAATCTTCAAGACCGCAATGATAAGGGAAAAAATATTCCTCTATTTCATCATAACAGTTTTCAATATATACCTTTTTTGGATGAGATAGTATAATATATTATCCTTTAATGTATAATTATTCTAGGAATAGAGGGAACTAATTGATTTTTCAATAGTTTCCATGTGGAGGGTAATCAATTTTTGAACATGGGTGGCAAAAAAATTAGAATGTGAAAAATATATTTTAGAAGATCATTAATATCACTCTGAAATTCTTCATCACATTTATAGTGTTATTATTTAATCATTTTATTTAAAAGTACAATACATTTTATTATGAGGTCTATGATGAAGAACCTAATTTATGAGACAAACCCTTGTTGTCATTTTAAAAATATAAGTATTCAATGAGGGAAATATTGAAAATTTCCTAGGTTTTTGTGAAGACCACATTATTTTTGCAATGATGGACAAGAAATAATATGTACATACCAAATTTCATACCGAAATTTAGTTTTAGTAGACTTTTCATAATGTCAAGTGATCAAAATTTTCTCAAAACTACCCTAACTTCCATGAAATAGTTTGACTATTTACGCAATACTGCCACCAATCCCACATTGTAATATTCCAATATTTTTCCAAGGTGAAGCCTAAAAATATTGCTATTCTCCCTATGGTATGTGGCTATATATTTTTTCATAATGGATAATATCACTCTATAATAGTATATTCTTTTGATCACCCAATATATATTGTCTTGTTAATCCCCTAGAGATATCTGAATTTTAATGTTACTAGAATACACATCCCTAAATAAGATGACTAAAAACTATTTTTTACATCAATTGAAAATTTAGGGAAAAATACCAAAAATTCATATTTTGGAAACAGCTTGATAAAACCCAAGAAATTTATAAAAAATTAATTTTCCAATTCATGTTTTTTATGATGATAATGTAGTGATCAATTTGTTGAATAGGACATTGAAAATAAAATTCATTATGAAAATCATTATAATAAATCAGCTTCCATATCGCCAATAATTGGATTCATCATTGATTGTCATATCTGAAGGAAAGCTCATTTTATACTTGGTAATGTTATAAGGATTCATGAACAAAACTTAAATCTATAAAGAGAGTCCTAGAGTAGACAATAATTCCCCTCAAAAAGGTTTGATGAGTCCGACCTCCCATCATCTCGACCAATGAAAATTCCTAAGCGTCATTAGTCGACAAACTAATGAGTGCCTACCTTTGGAAAGTGGGTCCAAATGAATGTGGAATAATTGGATGTTTCCAGTTCTACGAACAAACCCATTAGAAACCGATTGGAATGTTTGAATCTCCCATCAAGGAGGTCATCCCCAAATCTTGAGGGAAACAAGGGGTTCTCATTGAATAAAATTCACCTACTACCAAAAACCATTGGAGCTTCATGGTTGTACATTTTTTCAATGTAAAAATACTGGTATGTTGGAAAAATGATCAAATATATTTGTAACACCCTAATTTAAAACTAATGATAATTGAATTATTGTGAGTATTTTTTTGGTATTTTATGTAGATAAGGATTTTTTTGCTAGTTCCAAGTCCGGGGGTCTAGAAATCCCTAAATATCAAATAAGAAGATTAATCAAGAGACATGTAGTTCATAAAAAATAAAAAAACATTTCATCAAAATATAGGGAAGAATTGATAGTACCTGATGTGAAATAGTTATCCCTTATACTTGGAAAGTGAGATGGATAGAATTTTGGGTAGCACAAAAGATATGAAATATGAGTTCCATATTACAGTCTCTCATTGTAAAGACAATATATAAAACTTAACATGAGGGATGAGACCATTACACTGAAAATTGTAGATGGAAAAAAATTTAAAATTATGTCTTCTTTAGTTAATATATTTTGAACAATTTTTCCAATACGAATTGGTATCCTGAAATAGGGTGTTTTTGAATAGGGATCTACAAATAATTTAGATTATGTGTAGAATAAGAAAAATATTGTTTCAACCTAGTTCATGTCCTTTATAGGATATCATATATTAATTTGGATGGCCCTCGAACACTAAAATTGAGTATGAAATTGAAATGAATGAAACATATTGATGTTCTAAGTGTAATAGATTAAAAAATCACTACAAATCCTTTTGATACTGTAATCAAGTCACATGTATCTATCCAATATGGAGGAATGTTATCTTAGAATATGATTATTAAGGGAAAACCATCATATATGGGAATAATATAATATAGGACATCTTTTATGTATCAAACCATCAAGTAAGGAAATCAACTCACCTGAAACAGAAAACTCCATTTATCTTTAGGGTCATAAAAATAGACCATTTACCCTACGATTTTGATGTCATGTGGTATGGAACTTTATTTAATGTAGTTTATTTTGTTTTACAATGGAACGTGTGTTATTTTGTTTAAATACCGATGATGAAGACATTATATTATATAAAACGTACTTTTGCAACAAGTAATTGATAAAAACCATATGATATTATCTAAATTATTTTTAGATAAATCTTTCTCCGGTGTGAAGCATGATACGCTTCACATACATGGTAATAAGTGAGTACACTCCATTGGAAATGACCTTGATATAACATAAGGTCCTACCAATTGTTATTCATGATTAGGGGGGATTCCTTATAGGTTTTAATATAATTACAAGGGAAAACAAAAATTACACTTTTATCAATAAGTAAAGACACACCTTATTATATAATTATCATCAAATAGTGTTTTAATGTATATCAATGTTATAAAATGTTTCTAACCTATTTATAATCATTACTCTTTGATTCATAATTCTATATTTGGTGTTTATCATATCCAGATAGTTGATCAAAAATATCAATGAAAAGTGAGGTCAACTAATCATCAATATGAAATAATAATAACCTCTCATACACTATAAAATTTGGGGTTTCTTACATTGATGTCTGAGATGTAGTATGATATAACCACAAATCATGAAGTATTTTATTAGGATAATGCATTTTATCTTTGATGATTATTTTCTAAATTACATTTTATTAATAGTTATTTAAGTTGTCAATATATACATTTTCATGATAGGAGAGTGATATTTCTATTTTCCTTGGATGTTGTACGCTAAATACAACATCTCATGTTTTGATGTGTTAAAATTGGAACAATTTTCCACCATAATTGGGTGAGTAAAAAACCTAGTGATGATATTTCACTCCAAAAAGATAATCACATCCACTATCACATCCAATATTAAGGGTATATGTTTTTCCTATTTGGATAATAAGTTGGTATTAGTAATGATAAACATGAATTTTTTGGCAGCAGTTGATTGGTTTTCGAATTATGAAATGTATCATATTAATAAAACATTTTTATTAATATTTAATGGTGTGAATAATATAAGAGGGATATGAATGAAATCATCCTGTTTCATAAATGTGTCACCAATTGTGGTCAATTTCATATAATCATACAGTATAAATTTCTATAAATACACCAGTCTTAATTTATGATGAATGATATTAGCCTCTATTTGTTGAATATCATCTGTTCTAATGCGGACTTCTTACATGATAGCGAGGGTTTCTCCTCATTAAATTCATCTGAGGAGGGGCCCATCATATTTCTATTTGTATACAACTTTAATGGAATTTAGGCCTTATAAAGGGTAATTTTTTTATTCCATTGAATTTTTTTTTCCCTTATATATTAATGTTGTAAATAAGTTCAATTATGATGGTATTCCCCTATAGCATTCATCATGTTTATTATCTTTTCATTTGACAGATATGAGTGATCAATTTCATCTTAGATGGTATAAGGTTTTTTATATTTCTTCCATAGATTCTTTAAATAATAATGTATCAACCTTCAATGTGTGATACATATAATCATCTTTCCATTATTCATATATAAACATGAAATTTCCATACTACTCAAGGAATCCTCTTAATCATTATGTGATAATGGATTGTTGAATAGTATTTTTATAACATAAAATATGACATCAACTCCTATATATAATCATGTATGGGTATTAACTCCTATTTTATATGGGCATAATCTGAATTCTTTTTTTGGATTACCTGTTCAAAATTTCCATCAACATTTATTCAACCAATTAATAGTTTCATGTCATTTTCCAATACTATGATGAGAACATCGTATACATAATAAATGATTGAACATCACACTAATAGTATTAAAAATTAGGCAAAAGGTGACCTTCCCTTCTAAATGACGATAATCCACAAACTTATTTCATTGAATTTTAGGCCCTCCATTATTTTCATATATTAAATTCCTAATATTACATTATATTACATTTAAAATGTCTACAATGATTCAGAGACTGAGAAACACTCTATATTAGATAGTTATGGGTCTATAAAACAATCCTCTTAGAAAGGAATAAATCCTAATAAGTCATCTAATAAATTTATATTGATTTACATAAGATATAAAAAAATGTCGTAATAATATTTTAAAAATGATTATCGTGATTATCAGAAATTATTTAAATATAATTTTACCTAGTATGTATTTGATAGGAACTATGTAATCGATAAAGATGATTTCATGGAGTTTTAAATAGTTCCAAATCTCCATGACCACAACGATAAGGGAAAAACATTCCTCTATTTCATCAAAACAGTTATCAATATATACCTTTTTGGATGAGATAGTATAATATATTATCTATTAATGTATAATACCTCCAGTAATAGAGGGAACTAATTGATTTTTCAATAGTTTCCATGTGGAGGATAATCAATATTTGAACATGGGTGGAAAAAAAATTAGAATGTGAAAAAGATATTTCAGAAGATCATTAATATCACTCTGAAAATCTTCATCACATTTATAGTGTTATTATATAATTATTTTATTTATAAGTACAATACATTTTATTATGAGGTCTATGATGAAGAACCTAATTTATGAGATGAACCCTTGTTGTCATCTTAACAATCTAATTATTCAATGAGGGAAATATTGAATATTTCCTAGGTTTTCTTGAAGACCACATTATTTTTGCAATTATGGACAAGAAATAATCTGTACTTACCAAATTTCATATCAAAATATTGTTTCAATAGACATTTCATAATGTCATGTGATCAAAATTTTCACAAAACTACCCTGACTTCCATGAAGTGGTTTAAACATTTACGCAATACTGCCACAAAACCCACATTGTAATATTCTAATATTTTTCCAAGGAGATGCCTTAAAATATGGTTATTCGCCCTATGGTATGTGGCTATATATTTTTCCAGAATGGATAATATCAATCTATATCAGTATATTATTTTTTTCACCC
Organism: Viscum album; assembly: GCA_963277665.1. NCBI lineage: Eukaryota > Viridiplantae > Streptophyta > Magnoliopsida > Santalales > Viscaceae > Viscum > Viscum album. The sequence goes on along the minus strand of OY728140.1, from coordinate 1,015,189,181 downwards.
AATATATATTGTCTTGTTAATCCCCTAGATTCATCTATATTTTAATGTTACTAGAATACGCATCCCTAAATAAGATGACTAAAAACTATTTTTTACTTCAATTGCAAATTTAGGGAAAAATACAATAGTCATATTTTGGAAACAAATTGATAAAATCCTACAAATCTATAAAAAATTAATTTTCCAATTCAACTTTTTTATGACGATAATTTAGTGATCAATTTGTTGAATAGGACATTGAAAATAAAATTCATTATCACCATCATTATAAGAAATCAACTTTCATATCACCAATAATTGGATTCATCATTATCAATAAGTCATTCTGATAATTGTGAGGGTTTGATAGGCCTCTGTGATGGAAAAATACCTAGGGATATAACAGAAACATTTTCATTAAAGACCACAAAAATGAATCTCAGTTCTTTTTAACAAATGAAATGAATTTATCTTTTTCTTCAATATCCATAGATGCACCAATACATTTAGACAATATAATTCTTATTTACCCAAATTAATTTTATTTAACTCATAAAAAGTGGTTGAATAACCCTTTCTAAAGGCTGAAGGTGGATCCTTGTTCTCTATTTCTTCTTCATTATCATTATGACAGGATGATCATCTCATTTCATGTGATTTAGTTCATATAAAAAAAGTATTATAATTATTTTTAAGGAAAAACTAATATAAAATGTGTGAGGTTTTATTATTCCCTACTAATTTTAATTTAATAGAGGTGAAGAAATGTAATCTCATTGTTTTACCCAAATGTAATATATATATAAGATCAATTTTCTTTTGATGTAATGACTTCATATATTTAAAGCATCAATATAGGTAGAGATACTCACTAAAATGATAAATAAACATGTGTTTGAAGGTAATATATTATACCGCAATGTAAGTGATTCTTATATGATATTTTAATTTTAATCAAAAGGGAAGAAGGTGGTAAAAGGATTCTTTCATTTAAAAAGCAATACTTTATTATATTACAAATCTAGGGTATTACAATGATATAATTAATGGAAATTAAAAATTTGTTATAAAAACCATTTGGTTGAAAAATTATAGCTACTTATATCCTATTATGATCAAAGGATAATGTTCTATCATTCAACGATGGCTACTTCCCCTCCCTTTTTTATTACCCTGTATTGATGTATCAGGATTCATAAGACTCAAAGGTGGTGTTATCACCACTGACTTCCCCAAATTTATCTTCAATGTGTTACATAAAAAATTTATCAAAAACGAGAAGGAATGTAAATAATAAATTGAAGTTATGGTCTTACTAAATGGCTATTAAAATTTATGTATTAGTTAAATATAATTAATTAAAGGTCAGATAAAACATCTCGAAATTGGGTTTTCAATTTTATCTTTTAAGAGAGAAATATTTAAAAATAATATAAATATTTTTAAATTGAAAATTATCCACTTAAACAATCTTAACCCATAATTTACTATTTATTTTTTGTTACACTTATAGACCTTTAATTAAATTTATAATTCCATTAAAAAATCTTTTTAAAGGGTTATTAATTTTTTTTTAAATTATTGAAATCCAAATATTTATTTTATATTATGTAATTTTACATTTTAAAAGATTCGTTATTGACACTCATATTGTTTAATTAATTATTTACTTTAACTAGTCAAGCCTACATTGATAATTGTTTCACATGGGTTGTAGGAATTGAAATTAACAATAGAGAGAGAAACTTTTATAACTTTTAAATATGAGATATTATTATATATCTTTTCCTCATATAGAATTTGAGATTTAAAAAATACAATAATGTCATTGGTCACTGCTGGCCAACTATTATATTCCAACCTCCCATATGAACTTTTCATGGTTTTATGATATTTATCAAGATATTTTTAGTCATTTTTAGGCCCATATAAGATTTCACATCAAGAATTATTTTTTCCCACAACTCATAAAAATTGCATGGATTGAGAAAAATATCTATTGTCTAGGAAATCTCATCCTAATAAATGATCTACCATCTCCATAGGATACATTTTATTATTAAAATAATTTTTTTTTCATGAATCCCATTATAAATTTATCTCAAGAATCATACTTTCAACATTTTAATGGAAAAATGTCATATTGCGTAAAGGTATCATGGAGTTGTGATCTCATGAACCAACCTAGGTCAACCCTAAACTGATCGCCCAGGCTGGTCCGCGGTATGTCCCGATTGCTATTTCTGATCACCCATAGATGGAAAAAACTATAGGGAATCATAACTTGCACTGGGGAAATGATTCAAATAGAAAAGAAAAGGGACCTAGACCTGATACATAAACATAAAAAACTTAAAATGATTCAAATCTGAAAAACTAAATCACAATAAACAAACAACTGATACAGATACAATGTACAACAAAACAGACTAAAAACTAAAAAAATACATCTAAACAGTAGCCCATGATCTCTATGTTAACTCTTCGTCACCTCCAACAGAATGATGGATGGTACTTCACAACTAGCATCTGACCCAGAAAACCTAAACAAAAACTGAACTTACAATTGAAATGGTAGGTAGGTGTAAGCACCGAAATACTCTTCAGGGAGGCCAAAATAAACCACAGAATCCGTATGTTTCAATTCCCAAGGAATAAAATGACAATAGTTCGAAATAAATATAAAAATATAGGATTTACAGATTTTATAAAAGAACACTCCTCACATTTTATTTTTAAAACCAACAGCCATATTATAATTAAATTCCAAGTCGTGGAAAACTAGGGAAATGAAAAATGGAAATATGGAAACAATGAATGTACAAAACTAGTATTGTAGAAAGTAAAAAAGAAAAAAAGTTAAGAACCATGGGTGATACTAAACATCCCTAAAAACCCCTTGTGAATAAATGGATCAGAACCACCTACCAGTTTGTGTTGAACCACCATAGTCTATAACTAACTAATCACCATCGTGATAATAATAGAGGTACTCCCCACCCTGCCTCTATGTCTACCAGGGTTACCAACCTGTATAATCAGGGATGTTAAGCTACTCTCACTCGATCTTCTATAATATTATTTGGAAACCACGGTGGTAATATCAATACACTGTAAGTAGGAGGACAACACACACATAACTCAGCTCAACTTTCACCTATACACTTGCCTACACCAGACATGGACACTAATGTAAAATAACCCATAAGGTAGATCCCACCTTTAAAGGTGACCCATATAAATATATATAAATTTCATACCATCACGGTTCCAACATTGATGGTATACAATATAAATGTTTAATTCATTTCATAAAACACGTGGGCTACCAACCATGCACAAACACATAACAAACCACAATCTTTTCTAACTAATCATACCAATATCAACATTGAGTTGAAAGTTCCAAATGGGACTTAAAGATAACATGTATATGTACATTTAATCCAAACATCTTTCCAACATAACTTTTTGATTAAAAAATCTAAACAGGCCCATAAACTCTACATTCACGGAATACCAAATGGGAATATTCTTGAGGAAATCATTTTAAACCATTTTATAAAGCTACATGAAGAGAATAACAATATTTAGAAATTATGAATCTCTTATAAAACCATGGTTTGGAGAAGACACCCTTTGAAAGAACCATATTCACTTGAGGAAACATACATGTGAGGAATTAGTGCACTTATGGATGTACCAACATTGAAAGGAACAATAAACATCAAAAAAGGTACTCAAAACCGCCATTACAAAATCACTCATTTATTTAAGGCCATATCCCACCATCGAAAACATTTAGAAAACAATAAAAATATGAATAAAACCATAAACCCCATTTTTAAATAATTGTAACAACTTTTCATGCTATATAATTTCCAAAATATACATAATAAAACAAATTCATTAACAAAACACAACCACTACTACATATTAATGAATATATGTTAAAAACACCCCCTGTTTTCATTTAAATGTGTCAATGGAAATTGAACTAACACTCTAGGTTCCATAAACCTAGATATTTCCTAAAAGTATCATTGAAATCCCATTTATAGAAAATAAAACCAACTCCAATTTACATTAATAAACTAGACATGGTATATAGAGGATCCAATCAACATTATAAATTGAATTAAAAAACCAAGAATCAAAGTAAATGCCTTAGGAGGGAAACACACAAAAACACCTACAGAAAACAATTTAGGATGGAATAGAACATCATGTAGATTGATATCGAGGCCCTAAAAGTGATCTGCACCCCATATCCATAAGAAAAACGAACCCTAGTTTATCCATCCCTAACCCTAGGGTTCATCCACGAAGAAATACCCCATAGAAAACCATGAAAATGAAGGAGGAAAGATAATGTGGATGAAAAATGACTAATGAACACTAAATATTACCTCAAATCCAATGAGAAATCAACATGGAGGATGGGATATTCAAGGAAGAGGGGATTGAGGACCCTTTGGTGCGCCAAAATAAGAGGGAGGAGAGGGAGCATGTCCTATGGTAAAAAGTGAGGGGATTTAAAAGCGAAAATCAAGTTTTAAATGACCTGGCGAATCTGCATGGTTTGGACGAATAGTTTTCCACACCATGCGGTAACAATGATAGCCTCTCTACCTAAGGGGGGGTATGTTGCACTATTTCATGGAACCTACTTCTTTGACAAGAACATTACATACGGTTGATTATTTCTGGTCAGCAACAATCACACTGTGTCTATAAAGTTACTAGTAACTGTGTGGTAAATGTGACTCACTCAAAAAACTCCCAAAGAACTCCAAAAACATAATTTTCTTGTGGTACACAAACCCAAACCTCAATCAAATGATAATGTACTAATACAAGGACAAAAATATTAAGTTTCTGTGGTTGGGGTGTGTTAATTCTACCCCCATATACACTTTCTTCCCCAAAACAAGTCACCAAGCTGTTAGATAACCCAAACTCAAGTTCACACCCTAAAAAACAAGGAAAACTATGGATCCTAGAGTGACCACCCTTTCCACAAGTCACACCTGACCAAGAACCCCCATATAAAAAAAATGTGAAGAACATGAGAGGGTTATAAACACCACATGAATTCCCTTAATGTGAGAATTTAATACTCAATGAAGCCACCCCCGGGAGGGGGAAAAGCGGGAACTTCCAACAGAAACAAACACAACTTATGACATGAAAAAACAACATCACCCTAAGATTACAACTAAAGGACTTACAATGGAGCAACCTGAAACCCATTGGTGCTATAATGGGGATACATAAACAAGGACTGTCAATCCTCTATAAAAGGGTTAACATTAACACCACCAAGAACTCGGAACCATTATCCACACCATCCCATTTTCCCATTGCTGGGGAAAAATCACAAAAACAATTCAAACAGAAACATAACATTAGATAAAAACAACCACTCATACCCTCAAAAAACTGGATCATTTCTTAAAATAGAACTTCCAAAACAAAAATCAAACCACACTAGATCCAAACAGCCCCAATGAAAATGAACAATCCATGAAATGACACCCAGATAAACCAACCCAATAGGGGTACAAAAGAACAAGTAAATTTCACTTTTATAAGATATGATAAACAAAAAACAACAAGAATGAAAAAATTTGGGAAATAAAATACTAGGACGAGGATTCCAATACCCTAGGAAACTCTTGACTCTACATGAGCTTCACTGCGAGACATGTGTCTAGGGATCTGACTGCTGAAGCACCTCCTTCCTCCCAATTAGGTAGCATATCCTCTGATCATGAATTTCATTTCATAAAATTCTTCTTAAAAACTCCACCATATTACCTAAACAACCCCAATGATGAAAATAAATTGTAGGAACAAGACTCGAGAGATTTGAGTGACCTAACCCTCTACACTGTAAATATACAACCAAATGGTTTGATAAACCAAAAGCCAAAACCAAAAAATAAGATATTCCAAAAAATGGCTCCACAGGCATTCCAAGATCACTAAATGGAAACCTTCATGATAAACAACTAGCACTAGTTTTACCCCTAAAACTAGATTATCTATGAATGACTTATCCATAAAAATTCATAAATAGGTTTTAGTAGCTGAGAGCACTTTCTCTACAATTTCATGATGGAGACCTAGAAAAAACAGAGGCTTTCTGTAGATCTTATGAAAATAATAACTTTTATTATAGAACCAACTCTATTAAATGGTCAACATAATTCATTACTACCTACTGAACCTACTGAACACCCCATAACTAAGCCATTCCCCTTAGATTAACCACCTATAACATGTAACTTTGGGAAAAAGTGTCCGTGAACAGCACCCATGTCATCTCAACCTGCATCGATTTTGGGAAAACCAACTCCCACTAGTCCAAGGTTTCACCTCAAAATACCCCTTCACTAAAAAGACTCTAACTGCTTCAGGAGTTCCCAATGACATAAAAATGATTAACTTTCTTAATCCAATCTGTAAGCGTACCTCAATTTCCATGTAAAATTGGAAACACTCTAAAAGGACTAAAAACTAAGCACGAACCTATGGAATCCTTGGGATCTTTTTGGGTAGAATTTCTTGAGAAACACGAGAAGTACAATCCAAATCCAACATCAATCTAATGGAAAATACATAATAACACCTCGAGAAATAAAAAACATTCTCATATCCCAACCAAACATAATCACCCCAAGCATTCTTTTCAAAACCCACCATTTTCCATTAAAAATTTAAAATGGCCTCCTTCCATTGAAAATTCTCAAGAACCAAAACCCATTTTACATGAAAAACAAATTTCCAAAATCATTTTCTCATTCAAATATATTTTTGAAATCCATACAAAAAATTGAATTCCAAAACCCCACCCATGAAATTCTATGAACTATTACATGTGTGTCGATCATTTCCATCCTTAATTGCAAAAATGCTTATTCCACACAAACCCAAACCCATGTCAACTTCATTAATTTATACCATGGTCCACATTCAGTCCACATTCTCAGCCCAAAATAGATTCAATTTTAAAATACAATGTTCTAGATTTAAACCATTTGAATGAAATAACATTAAATTTAAATCTATTTTATTTTCAGAATATGAATTCACTTTCTACATACTATTACACCAATTGAAACGAAAATTAATCACAACCATTTATGAACTACCATAATGAGGAAATAATCCTTATACCTAACTTGAAAAAATGGTGGGGGTTATTCCCCAAGTAAGGAAAACCACAAAGAGGACCATGAACATGGTATTTGGACTCCACATGGGGACACACCCCCTGTGAGGAAACAACACGACACTGGTTCACCTTTATTTTCACCCCTCAATCAAAAACAACCCAAGACATAAGACTAAAATCCCATACTACCCCTACTTAATCGAGGTTCATAGCAAGATTGGGTTCTTGGTGTCCTTCTCGTGACTATGTATCTAGTATGGATAGTCCAAATCTCTATCTACCGGAAACCACATATTGCAAGGGCCTTATCTGATACCATTTTTTCACAAACCATCCATGTTCGAACCTGATCCCTTCACATGTGATGGTTTGTGGCATGTCTCGAGGGGCTTCCTGATCCCCTCGATATGGAAGCTAGTGTTGGGCATCAATACATACACATTGGGAATGATTTCAACCCAATAGTGTCTCAGACCAGAGATATAAACTGAACACATGAAAATTCATCAAAGCTGAACAAATGAATTACAATAAAAAAACAACTAATCCAAATACAATATACAAAAAAACAGACTAAAAACTAAAACAAACACAACTAAATTTCTACCCTTCGTATCCATGTGACTGCATGGTCAACTCTAACCACAAGACCAACCCTGATCCACAACAAGAATCTAATTCGGGATACAAGAACATAAATTATGGGAACATCTAAAATTGTGGGATAGGTGTGAGCCCTGAAATTCTAGTTGGTATGCCAAAAAAAATCATGATCATCCATGTGTTTTAATTCAAAAAACATACCAATAACACTAGATTTAAATACAGTTACAAAGATATGGTTTACCATGTCATAGAAAACAACTCTCTACAGATTTCATTTCCAAAACCAATAGCCATTTTATAATCAAATTCTAAGCATGGAAAACTATGGTAGCGTAAAAACGGAAATAGGGGAAAAATTTACGTGTAGAACTAGTAAAAAAATGCAAAGATGAAATATATTTAAGAAAAATCGAAGATCCTAAAAATCTCTAGACCACCCCTAGACGTACTCGGTTGGGAACCACCTGCCAGCATATGGTGAAGACCCTTGGTCTATAACCATCTATTTTCCCTCGTGAAAAAACCAGCAGCACTCCCCAACAAGCCTCGATATCAATCTGGCATACCAACCCATCAAATTAAGGATAGTAAGCTACCATCACTCGATCATCTATAAGATTCCCATCAACCCATAGTGGTAATATCAATATTGAGTAAGTAGGAAGACAACACACATGTGACTCAGAGCAACTGTCACCACTGCAATTTCCTAACCCAGACACTCCCACCAATATATGATAATCCTTATGGTATATCCCCCCTATAATGGTTCCCAATATAAATTTAAATACATTTCAAACCATCAAGGTGTCAACTAGTCCGTTATAACATATAAATTTTCAATTCATTTCATAAAACACTTATGGATGCCAATAGGGTGAACAAACATAAATAACCACAATCCTTTCTAAAATTTCATACTAATATCACATTTGAGTTGGAATTTACAAACAGACCTTTTAGTTGACATGTCTATGTACATTTTCACAAAACATATTAACAACACTACTTTTAGATTTACAAATCTAAACAGGTCATTAAAAAATACATTCACTAAAAACCAAATTGGAATAAATTCAAAGACATCATTTCAATCCATGATAGAAATCAACATGAAGAGATTAAAAATATTAAGTAAATAAGAACCACTTATAAAACCAAGGTTTTGATAAGAGACCATTTTATAGCACCATCTTCACTTTATGACACATCTATGTGTGCACCTAGTGCACCCATAAATGTGCCAACATCCAATGGCACACAAAACATCCCAAAAGACACTCAAAATCCACCTTCACAAAATCATGAATTGACTTATGCGGTATCCCACCATACATTAATAACAAAATATTGTTGAGACCTATTTTAATCGATTTTTTCAAGATATATTATATTGATAAAATACACACTAAACCAAATTCATTAATAAGAAAATATCGTTGCGACCTATTTTAGGCTAAAAATTTCATAAAAACTCCAATTGAATGAATAAGTGTCAATAGAAATAGAACGAATACTCTAGTTTTCATAAAACTAGACATTGAAGCAAAATATCGTTGAACTCTCATTTTAGAAAATCATTAAAACCCCAAAATACTATAATAAACTAGACATGGGTTCCATACCGGGGAAAATAAAAAATGAATATTTTTTTAAAAAAAACCATGCATCATAGGTAATACTTTAATAGTGAAATTCATAGAAACACAAACTGAGAATATGCGCGGATGGAGTAAAACTACAGAGAGAGAGATATATCTAGGCCCTATGAGCGATCAACAGCCTCTAGCTAGAAGAAAAACATACCAATGTTTATCCAACCCAAGCCTTAGGTTTCAGCCAAGAAAAAATCCCCCAATGAAAACCAATAAATGGATGGGGGAAAGAGAATGAGGAAGAAAAGTATGTCAAAACAACCAAATCATAGCACAGATCCAAGGTGAAAGTTCCCTAGAGGAAGGAATATTTGAGGAAGATGGGTTTTGGGCCACATTGGTGTGCCAAAACAAGAGGAGTTGAGGGAGAATGACCAAGGGTATATTTGGAGGAGATATAAAAAAGATGAACATGTTTTTAATGACCTGGAGAATCCTCATGGTTTTCCAAACTATGTGGTAACTATGTGGACCTCTCTGACTATGTGAGATCTACAAATTGATTTACATGAACCTACTACATAGTTGTGAACATATCGTGCGATTGGTTCTGATCATCTAGAAATAGTCGCACTGTATTCGTATGGTAACTACTAATAGTGTTTTAACCATTATTCACTCATAAAACTCCCAAAAAAACTCAAAAAATAAAAATTTTAGACTACGGATCAAACTCAATCCTTGAACAAATTATCCATGGAAAATAAATGAAAAACCTAAAGAGTGTCTAGGGTCAGGGTAATAGGTGTATTAAAGGGTCATAAAAAGGTAACCAATCATCATATTTTAGTAAAAAAAATTATATCTTAGGGATGTTGATAACACTAGAGGATTCTTGTGTGGATAGTTAACACATGGAAGTAGTGATTTTAATGTGTTTTAAAATAAATCAATTTTTAATGAAATGGTCTACCAAAATAAGACATGGATGCTCTCGAGAAACCCAAATTGAGATCTTCTAGTTGATGATGGAGAAGGTGATCATAGGAATAATTAAAATTAAATTCAATATTCTAGAGTCACCCCCAAAAAAATCACACCCTCTATATAAAAATGTTGTATAATATGATTAATTGGATAGAGAAACTAAACATCAGGAGGATTTGAATGGTATTGTATGCAATCCAGGATGAAAATGAGTTCTTTTCGCTCTTGTGGAATAATGAGATATATAGACTGAGGAACTAGATTTGATACATTGAAAATTACTTCCCATTAGTATATATGATATGTAACAATCCAAAATTTTACCAATAGAAATTCCCTTCTTTTAGTTATTTCATAAATTATGAACTCATAAAATCAAATTAAGAACATAATAACCACATTATAAATGATTATGAAATTAAATAAGATTTATTCCAAAAAGATAAATTACTTATACTGATAAAATAGTAACTTGACCTTAGTAATATTAATATGTACTTTAGGAACACTAAAACTGAAAATAGCATAACAACCTCACCCATGAAATCAAAAAAAAAATTTTGGAATCCTATAAATTAATGTATGATATAATTATATCATAGTATAATTAAATAAATATTTTAAAAAATTATTAATTAAGTATTGATATTTTTATAAAACATATGTGTTTATTTTCAATTTCATAACTAATATAATGTTTTAAAAGAAAATTTGATGTCATAAATGTTTTTCCTAAATTAATATTTAGTTGTCTTATGATTATTTGAAAATTTTATTTCACCTAAATTAAATTTTTTTCAATGTTATAAAATCATTTATAAATAAAAAAATTGTATTTTCATTGTTAACGAGGATTTTAATTAATAATAAATTTCAAATATTTAGAAAATGATATTTTTAAAAGGAATTACATTTTTTAATTCTACATTTTAAAAACTGTTATAGTGAATTTCTAGGATTTTCTTAAAATATTTTAATTTTTTGTGAATAATAAAATACGATAAGTTATAGTATATAAACATTATAAGTTAAATACACTATTACATGAGTGGTGAAGGATGTAAGAACCATAATCTTGAAACTTGCTAAATTATTTTATTATATTTGGAGAATACTATAAAATTATTCATATTCCTGATCCAAAATAATAACCTAAAGAATAAATTAATGAGAAAAAATCCCTCTCATCAATTATAAATATCACCTCTCACCACAAATTATCCTCACACCTACCAAGAATTGATCATTTTCCATATTCAGACTAATACTCTTCCTAGTAACTTGCCCAATGTTCTAGATCACTTAGTCTCATCCAAAAAGAAATAACTTTCTCTAAGGTGGTTTTCATGGAAGATAAATTCAAGAGGTAAATTCCACTTTCATTTTATTTTAATTTCATTTCATGTTATTTTTATATTATCTCATCACATTACCTCATAATAACTGTATGAAAATCCAGTACCTACCATATAAATTAATTTTATTATAATACTTTAATAATCCATCATTACACCCTCTTCATTATCTTTTATTCTAAAAATGAAATCATCATTCCAGAGGTGTAAATTTATCACCATTACGGACAAAACCGTTTTATTTTCCATTTACACCCTCAAGGTTGGATAGAAAACCATTTTTATGTTCAAAAAAAATTATACTATATTTTGTGATACTAATTTAATTTTATTTAATAATTATATACTCATGATTTAAAATTATAAAGCCAAAATTTTCATTTTGATAAAAAAAATCCCAGAATAATCCAAAAAATTATCATTACATATTAATCTAAAGATTCATCCCCATAACAAATAACCCAATGACTTATAAGATCATTTATCCGTTCGGTGTCTCATTAATAACATGTATCCTCAATTCTGTACAACCTTTCTCAATTTACGTGAATTTTTGTACATGTATATATGTTAACTGATAATGAAAACCAAGGAAAACTACACTCCCAACTGATTAAATTTAATCTCATAACCCCTGAAAAGGGACACAAATAAACTAAATAAAATTATACTAAATAAAGTAAATGTATGAAATGTTATTATATAATTAATTGATGGATTTATTATTATTATCCATGATAATAAGTTCAAATGAAACACTGTTTCGTACATAAGGTAAGGGATTCTACCTGAACCGCCATTTTTTCATTTGGGTTATTTTTTTCTCACTCATTACCCAATTGAAACTCGTCCTTATTTTTATAAAATTTATATAAATTATATGTATATGTTAAAAAATTGTTTTTCTATATATTTACATCCTCATTTTATTAGTAAATACATGTTTTAAAAATGATACCTTCTCTAATTATCCCGAAAGGCTAGCCTGATTAATGGGAGCTTCCCGATTTCTTACACACTTTCAAGTGCACTACAAATTCTATTTTAAGAAACATTTTTTTAAATTATCCATTTTATTATGAAAACATTATTCATTCATTTTTTATGTAAAGGATCATTCCCATTTTTATATTAAATTATCATTAGTAGTTTCAACATACCACATTGAATTGTTTTATTTATAATGATTATTCAACACTCTTTTCACAAGTTTTCACTTCTGTTATACATCTGTTATAATGATCGCTAAACATTTTCCCTCATTAATATTCATGTATTATTTAAATCCATTATATCAGGGACACCATTATGATATTACATTTTGAGAATCATTTGGATAGGATTATGATACCCAATTGTTTCCAAGGGTAATCCTTATTCTTGATTCCTTATGAATGATTAATTTTGTGCCACATATATTAATGAAATATTTATGATGGGTTCAGTTATATCACTCAAATGTATTGGGAAATTCTTATTCTCTTGAGACGTTTTGTATAATGTTCTTGGTTGAAATACTTGACTCGTGCTCCGTGTCCAACAATCTTAGTGGTTATCCTTGGCTCCTTCTGCTTCATGTGAAATGATACTAGAATGATGCTTATGCCATCTTTTATTTTTCTACCACATTACTATAATTCTATTATAACATGATCCCATGAGATATATGTTTTTTTACATATGTGTATTCATTTTTATATGATCTTCTAATATCTTCTAACCCATGTTCGATGATTTATTCTTATGCATGTTCCATTATTGGGAATTTAGCTCATTCATTTTGTTGATGTATTCCCCATGTTATCCAATATAGATTGTAGATCCCAATTGAAGTTAATATATCTTTATTGGTGTTTAAAATAAAAATTTTCTACTCAATTTAAAATATTTCATTTTTATATACCTAATCATACAAAGACAATAAATATTACAATCATTGTCTTGTAATTGATGGATATTTATGTTTAGTATCATGTAAAAATATCTAAAAGTTTATAGGGTCTCTATAATTGGTATAAATAAATAATTTTAGATATGTTTTGAAATTAGGACTAGAGAACTTTAGTGATAACCATAGGGATAAGACTATGTATATGAAAAAACCCTAAACATTGTATTGAATAGTGTATGTTTTTTTATAAGGAATGTACATCCCTATTTGAAAATTGAATGTACACGTAGTTCAAGAATAGATGTACCAAGGAGTAACTACTCTGACAAGGTGTTCATGTCCTTAATAGGGGTAACTTTTTATACAACTATAGACCTTATCATGAACCTAGTTTGACACTCCCTGGTGATATGATTTCGTACAATCTTAGTGTCATTATACACCATTATTAAGGGACCAAAATAATTTCTCATAAGATTATATGTTAGGAAACAAAACATTGAAAAACTAGATTGAAAATAATGGAATCACATGTTAGGATATATAATTTCATTACATGTTTATCCATTTCAATTTAATATTTCCATTATTATGATTATTAGCAAACTATTAACATACCTAATTATAAATATTTTTCTTAGTTAACTAATGGAAAAATAAGAAACTCTGCAAAAAATAAATGTGATAAGAAATGTGATTATTTATTTAATGATATGATACATTTTATTTGAACAAGTTCTAAAAACATCATGAAAGTACTTGCTCAACTAGATTGAGTTATAAATGATAACATGAATCACTTATATTTTCCTCATTCGTGGAAGAGATAGAATGTTTCAATCGAATCCTTCATACAACAATGGCCTCCCTTTTTTAGTGGATCTTATAATTTCCTCCTCACATAATAATGGATCAACTCCATTGATAAGATATTATATGTACTCCAGTGGTTGAAGAAGATAAATTTGTTATGGAAGTTTATCTTTATTATGGGGAATTTGATTAGTGGTGCACACTGACCGGGAACACAAATTCCATAAAGGAAATTTATTCCATAGAATGTGATAATTTCAGGATAATATTTTCAATAAATATTTTCCATAAACTCTTTGTTTTAATTTAGAGAGACATTACTCTTAAATAAACGATAAGGAAGATGGGTCCATCAGGGTGTGTGAATAAAACATCCTAGGGCTTGGAAGATACGCCTATGGATTTGTCATTAACGCCAAAATAAAGGTTTAATTCTTTTTAACGAGACAAAAGTTGAGTCTATGAATATAATTAGTGATTTGATATATTGAGAGAAATGAAGAGATTTTAGGTTTTCCCCTTATGGTTGAAATTGAGATCGGGGAATCTCAGTGTTCTTGTGTGGCCATTTACTAAAATGGAAAAATAGAGTTTAAAATGGGTGCATAAACAGATAAATCCCATGATGTAAAGAATAACCAGAATACCATATGTCCAATGTGTGGGAAGAATCATCCTATAACCTTTTTAATGGGAACTGAGAGATCCTTCAATTTTAGAAAATTGGGCCCAATATCTTATAACTACTAAAGGTATATTAAGAATTCCACTAATTTAGAAGAATAAGGAAATGATCAGATCAACACTCTAACTGTAGTGAAAGGTTTCAACTATATAGAATATGGTTATTATGATATCTATTTCCCTAATCTATGGATTGTTGTAGGAAATCAATAATAACCACCGCTGAGGATGCACGGAAGGTAATATAATATCACTACTACTAACGTGGATATTGACAGTGATCTGGTGATAGGTATGTCGGTTATTCAGTCAAGAATAGAGAACATACTATTTAATTTTTGTTATATTGGTTCTCTTATATAACGCGTGTTTAATAAAAATATTCAATCACTACCTCAAAATGTAGAAGTTGAGATTACAATGAAAATAAAAATGGGGAAATTGTTTCATCCAAAGTTTATTGCTCCTCCCTAGTTACTGTTTTTAGACTAATCCCCATATAATATCCTTTTATACTCATGTTTAATAGAAATATTCAATCACAACCTAAAAAATGTAGAGGTTGAGATTACAATGAGAATAAAATGGGGAAATTGTTTCATCCGAAGTTTATTGCTCCTCCCCAGTTAATGTTTTTAGACTAACCCCCATATGATATCTTTTCATAATCCATTTGGTATAATTTGATACAATTTTGGGTATTGAATTTATGTTTTCTTATAATTACAATATCTACTTTTGGGGAAGGGATATCACTCTTCACATCCAAAAGCATCCTGAAATTCTATACAAGTGTAAGGAGGAGGACAAATCATCATCAAAGTCATTATATCAATTTTGGATATTGTTTCCATGTGAGAAATAATATCTAGCATAGATAATTGACACAAAGGAGTGAATCATACTCATTTATTTCCCATTGATAGGGACTACAGTAATGTGTTCCCTGAAGAGTTTCCTAGTCTTTATCTTAATCAAGATGTTGATCTCTTAATTTAACATCTTTGTCGAACTTTTCCTATATCCAAGAAACCATATATAATTGACACTATGGATAAATATGCATCAACATTAACTTTTGTGAGATCAATAAAATCACTATAAAGAACAAGTATCCCCTTTCATAGATAGTTGACTTGATGGATCAGCTATGTGGGGCCAATTATTTCACTTTGGAGGGCCTTCGGTTAGAATATATCCAATTAAATATTAGTAAGGATGATATTCGCATGATTGACTTTCGAACGAGGTATGGACATTTTGTGTTCATTGTTATTCCCTTAAAACTCAATATTTCCCCAACAATTTTAAGAATTTAATGAAAATAGTATTTATATAATTCATTGAAAATATTTTGGTAGTCTTTATATATGTTGGTTTGATATAATCAAAGGCAAAGGAAGAACATGAGGAGCATTTTTATACAATGATGAAAACATTATGAAGGGAGAAAATATATACAATGTATAGTTAATGTGAGTTCCATATGGAGGAAGTATCATTCATATGGAATGTAATCACTAGGAAATGGATATATATGAACCATTCCGAGATAAAGTCAATTGAAGTGTTTTTTTAGGGCAATATCTATAATAATTTTTCGTAGTTTCCTTGGTCTATCTAAGTATTACTAAAGATTTTTGTAGAAGTTATCATTATTTTCATACCAAATAACCATGAATGCATGGAAATTTATGATGTTTATCTTGACTAAATAATGAGATGAAATTTTTAAGGATCTAAAAAAGAGACGTATCACTACGCCAGTACTCACACACCTGAATACTAGGGAACTATTTTTGGGGTACAGAAATGATTAAATGAAGGTATTAGGTTATATAATACTAAAAAATGATAATGATATATCCTAAAAGTCAAGAAAGTTGAAAATTCATGGGTGAAACTATCCTATGCATGATATGGAGTTTAAAGTTGTGCTATTTGGATTGAAAATATAGCGAAATTATATCTATGGGGAGAAGTGTGAGATATATACTGATCACAATATTCAAAAATATATATTCACATAGAAGGATTGTAATATATTCCATCGAATGTGGTAAGATCTCATAAAAAATTATGACTTCCCAATCCACTATCAAATCAATAAATAAAATATGGTGGAAGATTATCTATATAGAAAGTATCTTTCAACATTATAAATTTAATGAATTGAGAAGGATATAATATTCTTAGACATAAATATATTGGATATGGGAATTTTTATAGAAGAACCCTCATAAATAATTATTCATTTGATTTATAAACAATTCCTTATGGAGAAAATACAGGATTATCAATGAAATGATGATGAAATTTAAAATAAGGTGGTATCCATGAGAAAAGGGATATCCTAAGAGTTTAAAAATTTATGAGAAAGGAGTTGTAATATTTGGTTCATGACTATGAGAACCATTAAATCTAGAGTTAAATAATGATATTTTTAATTACTCAAATAGGTCAACCATCTCTATTCACATAGGGACCACAAAGACGTATTAAAATATATGATCAAACTATTGGGGGGGAAAATATGATGATGGAGGTTGTTGAATATACATCAAGGCGATTGGTATGTCAGTGAGTGAAGGCTGAAATGAAAATGCATGAAGTTTTGACACAACTATACCATTACAATCATCAAAGTGGGAAAACATGACCATGGACCTTGTTAGTAGACTTTTTAAGACATCCATAGGAAAAAAATTCTATATTGATTATTGTCGACTATCATACAATGAAATGTCACTTTATCCAAAATTGAGAGGACTTCTCATTTGATCAACATTCCTGGATATAAGGTAGAGAATTGGTTAGGATGCATTGAGATCCACTATCTTTTGTATCTGATAAGGATCTGATATTCACCTCAAAGTTATAGAAAAGTCTCAAAAATTTTCTATTCAGCAAGATAAACATATGTACGACCTATCATCCTCAAAATTATGGCCACTCTAAATATACTATTCAAACACTAGATTATATAATGTGATCATGATCTATTCTCTTCAATGGAGAATAAGACAAAAATATTCCACTAGATGAATAATCAAACAATAATTGTTTCCAATCAAGTATCCAAATGTCTCTATATGAATGCCTTTATTAGATAAAATATAAAATACTAACATGATTTGTTGAATTCAGTGAACATTATAGGCTAGAACATTAATTTGTCAAATAAATTGTGGGAAATTTGAAAACCATTTAGTTTCACATCATGGTATCCCATTGACAAAAAAAGATCTATGTATAGAATCGTTAATGGGACCTTGAGTTTAAGGTTAGGGACATTTTATTTCTATAAATATGTCCATGTAAGTGGATCATGATATTTTGGTTGAAATGATAGATATGACCTATGTACATCTGACCCTTTGAGTCCTTTATCTTTTATGATTAAGGGCCTATCGACATTCACTTTCACCAACCATGCCTCATATATATGATGTATTCCATGTGTCTCTATTAAAGAAGTACATACCCGATCTTTTAAATATATTTAATTTAGAGGTGTAACATTTGGAGAATGATCTTTTTTACGAGAAGCAACCATTGATGATCAATGTCTGTAAAGATGAAGGTCTTTGAAAAAATACTAGTAACCTAGTGAAATTACTATGGTGGAAACATAATTATGAATAGGAAACATGGGAACCTGATAAAGCGATGCCAAACAAGTATTGTCACATGTTTTCATAAAAGTATTTAAAATTGATTTATGATGGTGAAATTTTATAAGGCGGGAAGAATATAACAACACAAAATTTTATCAATGAAAATTCACATCTTATTATTATGTAATAAATTATAATCAAATTAATAATTCAATATATACATTATAGATTACCAATTAATTAAAGAAGAGGTATTTATAGAAGTTAAAGAACCTATACCGATGAAATTGATTCATGACATTAGGAAAATAAATATAAACCCTATAAATACCAAACTTGACCATACAATAATATTATCACCCCTTAGTGTATAAATAAACTTTAGTCATCCAATAAATGAATGTATGATATAATTTATCATATTATATGGAAATTAATTTTTTATTAAATATTAATAAATTGTTCATACATTAAATTTTTTTTATCTTAATTATTTTAATTAATATAATGTTTAAAAATTAAATTTATTAACAAAAAATGAATTCATAAATTAATATTTCATTTTTTTATTATTAAAATATAATTTAATGGGACCTTAATTAATTTTTTCAGAGTGTTATAAAATCAGTTGTAATTTTATAATTTGTATTTTCCAGTAAAAAATAATTTCAATTAAAAAAGAAATTTCAAATTTTTTTAAAATTACTTTCATAAAAATTGATTCCTTTTTTGAAATCTATATTTCTAAAAATTGTTTGGGTTATTTTTTTTATTTTTCTAAAATAGTAGAATTTTTCATGGACAGTAAAATATGGTAATTTACATTATATATATATTCTAAATTATAAAATTTATTCCTTTATAAACTGCAGTTTTAACAACCATAATCTCTAAATTATGTACATTATTTTATTATATTTTATGATAGTTATAATATTATTCATAGACTTAATCCTCAATAATAAACTAATTAATAGAATAATGATGAAACACCTCTCTCTTCCTGTATATATACCAACCCTCACCACGTCTTCTCTTTACATTTTACTAGTATTAAAACATGCCTAAATTCTTCATAATACTCTTCTAAATATCCTTCTTTAAATCAATGAGTTATTTGTGTCAAAAAAATACCAAAACATTTCCCTAAGTTAGTTTTCAAGGATGATAAACCTAAGATCTAAATTCCTCTTTCCTTTTCTATTAATTTCTTTTCATGTTCTTTTCTTATTATAGCTTTACATCTACTCAAAATAACGTTTTGATAACTCTAGTACAACATGTACAAAATATTATTATTACGCTAAATGAATTATACATTGGTTAACCCCTCTCCTCTCACATATATTCTAAAAATTAATGCATTGTTCGTGATGTGTTAATTTATCACCTTCAAGGATGAATAATTTTCATTTTCAATTGATGACTTCAAGGAAGTATTTATGCTTCAACCAAATTATAATATATTTATTACATCATATTTAATGTTATGTAATAATAATATACACATGATGTTAAATATTCAAACAAAACATTTTTTTTAAACTGAAACCCGCCCAAAATAATACAAACAATTATCAGTAACTCTTTTTCTAATGATTAATCCTCATAAAAAATGAACAATGATTGATAAGATCATTTAACCTTATTTATTTTCATTAATAACATACAACTTCAATTCTATGATGAAATTATAATTTTACAATATTTTTCATATATGTATATAAGCAAACTGATCGTGAAAACCAAGGAAAAAATGCTCTCGAATGATGAAATTGAATCTCATCACCCACTAAATGAGCCATTAATGAGTTAAAAAAAACAAATATATTAAGTGTATAAATGATTTTTAATTAATCAATTAAGGTATTTAATATAATTATATAGGATTTTATGATCATGTACAAAACCATTTTAGACATATGCTAAGGGATTATACCCGAACCTCCAATTTTTCTTTTGGATTACTATTTATCTCTTTTAACTGGAATTTATATATTTTTTGTATTATTATAATTATACTAAATTATATGAATATGTTCCAACTTCATTTATCCATATCATTTCACCCATTTTTATAGGTAAATAAATGTTTTAAAAAAGGTTCCATTCTCAAATCGTCCCAATAAGAAAGCCTGATTAAAGGGAACTTGCTGATTTATAACCCATTTTCACATGCACCACATAATATACTTTAATCCATAATAAATTTTAACAAATAACCAATTTTATTATGAATCCTTTTTTGGTTTATTTATGGTTTTTTATAATTTATTATTCCCTTTTCTACTTCAAATTCACTTTAATATTTTCAATAAACCACACAAAAAAATTATAATGTTTCTTAACAACTATTATATATGTTTTCACATAGGTTTTACATCCATTATCAATATATATACCTAAATAACCATATCAATGTCCATTTATGAATTATATCCTTCGTTTCATGGATACAATTATGATATGCCTTCTTGATAATCGTTATAGCATGATTATGAAACCCAAATCATTCCATGGGTAACCCTTTTGAATGATTTCTTATGTATGATTAATTATGTGGAAATGATATTCATTAAAATTTTATGATTTTTTTTCTAAGATATCACTCAAATTAATTGGGTAATTTTTTGTCTCATGATGCATCATGTGCAATGGGTTGGTTATTATCCTTGAAACATGCTCTATATGCCACATTCTTGGTGGTTATCCGTGACTTATAACCCTTCTTGTGAAAAGGGGAATAACTCATTATTATGAAATTTTTATATTTCTACCTCATTACTATGATTCAATTATTACGTGATACCATTTTTATATGTTATGGTTCCATATATTTATGAAAATTTATGTTATCTTGTTATGCATTCTAACCCATGTGATATGATTTATTCTTATGAGTATTCCCTTATTGGACTTTTAGCTCATCACTTCTGTTCATGTATTCCATTGGTTTTCGTATAAAGATTTTGAAGATCATAGGATGTTAGGATCTCTCTAGGGATATTTAAAATAAATATGGTATATTCTATCTCCATTATTTTATTTATATGTACCTAATCATTCAATTACACTAGAATTTTGGATCCTCTGATTATAATATAGGGTTAGTAATTTTTAAAATTATTTAATAATATATGAACTAGCCTAGGTTCACTTTTGGATATGTGGAGCTTCTAATGATAGATCGATTTTAATTCTGTGGGATCATTCTTTTCCTTCAACTAATTTATTTTATTTTTCTATAATTTGTTCAATAGTTCTGGTGTAGTATAACATTGTTGGAATATGTAAATAGATTATCCACTTCCATTATTGTTAAAATATATTTGATAATGGTTAATACATATTAAATTCAATAAATGGAATTTATTTTTATTGTTTTAGATAGTTGAATATTTTCATTTTCTATGCAATCAATTAATTTTTCCCTTATTCACTAGTTTGCACACAGAAGCCAAATTTGAATCACACAATTCCAGTAATATAAAGATCTCGGAAAAATCATTTTTAATTATTGATATCAAATCACTAGGCTTGGTAATATTTGGGGTTATACTTACCATTGTATTAACCTATTCAATAAGGAATAAATAGGTAATTGTGATCAATGAAGTTTCATTTCATTTATGAGAAACATAATGTGAATTATTTTAAATAATGATTCCACATGAGAATGATTGGATTATACAATTTTATAACAATAAATTTAAAAGAAAAATTAGAACTAATATAAATTGAATGTCTAATATATCATGTTAACTTTTACCCAAGACTAAAACCACATCATAAAGGAAAACACACACATGACACTCCCATATTTAGAGACAACCTCAGACCCATTATCACTACATTGAACTTGTGTTAGTGAACTATTTGAGAGAATTGACATGACATGCACCACATGAACCTATAACTATTTGTAGTTATGTTTTATAGTGTTGTGTTTTGAATTTTTTTCACTATATGAATTATTTTTGATATATGACGTGCTCTAGTTTTAATCATGACATTATTTTTCCTCCATAGGGTGAATATACTATTGAAGTTGGAATTTTGACTCTATATATAGAAGAATAAGGTTAATGATATCATAGTCTTATTTAAAAACACATCACCATATTTTTCTTCCTCTAGGGTTTATTTAGGTAAAGAATATACTGGGGATTAATTATCTCAAATAAATAGAGCATTGACATAATAATATGCTCTTCATTTCATTAATAAAAAATTACTTCAATAACCAAATAATAAATATGATTTTAGAAAAAAACAAAAATGATAAGACACCTTCATATGTCTTATGACAATTAAATAAATTGTTCTAACTGAAATATGAGAGTGTTTGGTCGTCTGTGTAGTAATTTGAACCCATAATAGTCACAATGGATCATATTATCTAGAATATTTTCAATTTTTCGTTAAATGTCCTATTAAATAATATATTTCTATCTTTATCCTAAATAAGTCACCACTATTCATGATTTATAAAGGTCCTTTCTCCTTGTTCAAACCATAACATGAGTAAAACCCAACTGAGAAAGAAGATATGTGTAATCAAATTAGTTATTATATAAAAACATTTATAATTTAGAGAGATTATGGTGGTTGAAATAATCCATCAATCGTTATCCCTTTTAAGGCCCTTAATTACTAGTATTGTTTTACCCAAGGATGAGGGATAATTTTTCCATCCTACTAGATACTTTCTAGACATGGAAATTGAACAATAAGTTAGTAGAATATTTTGGGAGTTGATAATGTGTATCATGAAAAGTTTCCTTTAATTTGATATAAGAACTATTACAACAATAGTATATGTGATAGTGATTTCTATATCTCCAATACATGAAAAAAATATTGAATAACTAACCAATATCTGTATATAATTATATTTGATGCCTTACACTAAGTATAACCGGACATCTCTAAGTGTGTTTTAACCTTTCTAATCCCTAGAACACTACATATATTTTTATTGTTCAGATCAAGGAATTGAAAATTGTGAATATTTTTATTAAATTTCATATAAGAAATAACTAACTAGAAACTTAGTATTTAAGTAGTACTCTATAAATAATTTTAGAGATGGTAACCAAAAATCTCAAATACCATATTTCTATTATTTTTATCATAATAATTTTTAGCCCCACCCTTTCAAATGAATTCTTCATAAAATTATATAAAATACCACCATGGAAAAGATCGAAACCTCTAAATAAAAGATATACTAAAATTATATTATAGAGTCTCAAAAAAACCAATAGTATAACCTCACTAATCATTAATCGGAGTGGAAACAACTATATGTATAATTCATTCTAATTATATCTAAACTAAACTAAGTGGGAAAGAAAGGTTCACATAAGCTCTATACATAATAAATTATAAAAAATAAGAGAAAAATTATTTTTAGATTATTAAATAGTGTAAATATAATAAACAATAGTGAAAAATCATTTCTTGGAACCAAAGATAGGAGTGGAAAACCAAACTTACATGTAGAATATATCCTTTAAAAAATTCAATATAGAAAGTCTCTTTAAAGTCACAACCATTGATGAAATATAAGGGAAAATTCATGATAGGGTACTAGAGGATGTACTAATCACCTTTACCAAATATAATTACACTACATAAAAGACCAATGGGGAAGCCTTATAATAAGTAGATTTGGAAACATTTATTATGGTGGACATGACCCTCAATTTTCTATAATCTATCCATAAAAATACATGTTATAAATTTGTTATCTAGGATATGTTCACAATGAATTCAAAATTAAATGGAGATGAAAAAATTAGTCTTTTTTGGAATTTAAATGCTTTAATAACCCCATAACTACCAATAAACATCCGAATTCAATGTAAATTCACTATCTGTCTCACCATTATGGAATTATATTTTAAAAATGAATTTTGTGATTTAATATCATCAATCAGTGTTATTCCATTATAATTTAATTTATCCAAGTATATAGGATATCTCAACACTACTATATATTTTGTTAAACATTCTAATTGAACCACTACACACCTAGTTGGTGTCATGGAAGAGGTCTTAGTATGAGTGAGAGGACTATTATTCCCTGCCAATTTTTAAATACAAAGACATATTAAAAAAATTAAATGTATTAAACACATCCCTTGTATCCAATATCATATAGTTATTATGCTAAATCAGATGTACATATAAGATATTGCATCGAAAAGGATCAAATATTTTAGTTGTCATAATAAATGGGACATATAATTGAATCAATCCCTACATTTGAACATTCAAAACACAACATATTGAAATTAAATATTCTACATCCTTGAACTCATTCAAACACTACTTCATTATATCATGTTGGAATGGATAAAAATAATTGTATGCGTAGATAATCAGTTAGAGTAATGTATAGTTGATGTTATCGTGGAAAAATAATGAATAATCAATATAGAAAAGTAAATAACTGAAAGAAAAAATTCAATTTAATCAAAAATTGGATCATGAATAATAATATGTTAATAATAAATGATGTTTATATAATTCAATATAAATAATATCCTTAAATTAATTTGATTCCCTATATAAAATAAAAAATATTTTAAACACAAAGACATCTATAAATTATCTAATTATGTAATAAATAATATCATACAATATCAAAATTCCGTCAAGGCCACATTGTAGGACATAATATATAATTGGGTAAAGACTCTACCAAATATCCCAACCAGTTTGTCTCATGAGTCCCATCGATGCATTGAGGGGCTATGTAAAAATAATCCTCACCCATTAGATAGAAAGTCTAATGAATTCATCATGTGAATATCCAATACATCTTAATACACATACATTGTTTAAAACCTATCCATATAGGAAGAACATTAATATGGAATTTCAACACATTCCCTATTCAAACTGATCATAAATATTTCACTGATATAAAAAGGATGGTATCATTATAACATACCTTCAAATGATATTAATCAATTTATTTTTTTGTTAATGAATTTAAATTAAAATAATTATCATTAAAAATATTCTTGCGGAAAATACTATATTCATTTTGAAATTATATTTTAAGATCTTAAAATGTGTAGAATATTATGAAAAATAATTAATTCAAAATAATCATAAAATTTTGTAAAGTAATCATCAGTGAAATGAGTGTTCATTATGGGAAGAAAATTATCTTCATTCCAAGTATTTAAATACAATGATTCATTTCACATATTCCGTAAAAAGTAAAAAAGTAATTTGATCAGAAAATGTGAGGAAAATTATTTTTAAACTATTTGGTAAATATTTAAAAATCTTTAAAAATATTTTTAAAAACTGATTATATAAAATTTGAAATAATATAAAAACATTTAAGGTGAAAATTTATATGGAAGAAAATAGTCCCCACCAAGTATACAAATTAGTTATTTTTTCAATAACACTTTCTATCAATCAATTGAGTACTAATGTGGGAAAACGAAATGACAGCATATAATTTTCAAAAATAAAAACATGAGAAGAAAATATAACAGTCTTATGATGGAAATATCAAATAAATCTTCTTAAGGATACTTAAACATAAATAATCCAGAATATAGATTAGATTGTGAAATAATTTCTTACCATTTTGTAAACATTTCAACATTTAGCACCATGAAAAAAGAACATCAAATGAAACATAAAAAGTCATTGAAATGGTTATATTCTTGAAATAAAATGTCAATGGAGTATTATATACACCATATAAAATAAATTTTATATATAATAATCTAATATGGCTTATTAATATAAACGTAAGATGAAATCCATTACAAATACCATACCTGTGAAGTGATAATAAATAAATGAATTTATAAAGTTTTTCTTATTTATATAAACATTTAAAAATTGGGAATAAAAAATAAATAATAAAATTTAATTAAACATATAATCATAGAATATCAAAGACATTGATGAAATAATATGACCCAATGAAAATAAATTGAAAGAACAAACCACACACCTTTGGTCGGATTCATCACATACATTATCTATCTTCCTAGATAATAATCATTAGTTAATTATTTTAATTATTAACTACTATTTTTGTTTATTTTTTACATTGATTTTATATAATATATTGTAATATTTTCTTAAAAAATCTATTAATTTATTGTTGGATGATTTGATGATATTTGATCCATATCTCTAAAATAACATCAATAGGATGATTACAGAGAAATAATTCATTTATCCCAAATCTCTATAATAACA
Organism: Viscum album; assembly: GCA_963277665.1. Taxonomy (NCBI): domain Eukaryota; kingdom Viridiplantae; phylum Streptophyta; class Magnoliopsida; order Santalales; family Viscaceae; genus Viscum; species Viscum album. Next base: position 1,015,162,230 of record OY728140.1, on the reverse strand, counting down.
TTCATGATGTGTTTATAATTTTTATAGATAAATTATACTTTCTAATAAAATCGTGAAATATTTTTTGGAAACATGAAGTACATTATAAACATGGAGATGGTATGTTTTATGTACAGAAGAGTAAGCTTTATAATTTTCAATAATCATGATAGAATGATCACATGTTTTATTTTATCATCCATGAATTATCATTAAATCATAAATATTATATGAATTCAAAAAATATACTTATATATGTAATTTATGTGATTTGGTTATGGAAAAATAATTATCTCTCTTCGTGGAGGTGGTAGCCCCCTCATACGCACAAACGCCATTATAAATTCTTAATGTATAAAAAGGTAAGAAATTATATTATATATTATAATTTCGTAATAATTAATATGTAAATAAGATCACATAAAAAAATTTAATCTATCATCAAAAATTGACAAGATAGGAGATTGTGGATAATTAATTATATCAGTTCGTAAGGCAGTAGTGCACTGTACACATGAACAATGGTTTCAATTCCCATTTGATGGAAGAAGTTATGATTTAGGTTAAGTAATTTAGAAAATAATATCTAAATATATGTGAGAATTGTATTTTTCAAAAAAAATCCCTTTTTAACAATTTTTGATTTATTTGGCTGAATAAATAAAACAAAACCCTTTGTAAAGAATGGTACTTGTTCTTTGAACAACCTCCTTAGGTTTATAAAAAATCATACCCAGGAGGGTTTTCTAATAAAAAAGTACATTTTAGTATGTGGCAAGGAAATAAGTAAATGGTTTTTTCTGAGTTTTGTGATGAATGTTTTTCATGTGTGAGGAAAAGATGATAGAAGGTTCCCTTTTATATGTAATGGGAGGGGATGTTTTTTTTATTTTTTTTAATATTAAATACATATAAATTAATTATCATTGAAACAGTGATCCTAAAGAAATATAATTAAAATATAATATGATTTTGGGTATAAATAAAATCTTCCCATAAAATTTGGATAAATTTATAGTACTTTTTTAAAATTTTCTATTTGTTGGAACCAGTGTTAACTCTTTTTGACCATTACCATGATAATAGTATTCATTAAAATATATAGGTCATGATAGTTACAATATAAAAAATTGGCCAATAGATACAACATAGAATATATTTTCTAAAAATATAAATTAATTGGCTCAAGATAGGATTTTTCAGAATTTTAAATCATTAATAAATAACTAATTATTATAAAATATCATTTATGTAATTTTTTTAACTATTTAATTAACTTACCTTTCAAAACAGTATGAAAGGAGTGGAATTTGAAAATAACATTTTTAAATATTAATAAAATATTATATTTATTTATAAAATTAATAGAACCTAATAATTCATTTAACATTTATAAATTCTAATATTTTTAATAAATTTAATTGTATTTTTAATTAATTTAGTAAATATTATCTCACCATTGTATTGGAATTTAAGGTATTTATTCATTACTAAAAAATTGAAAAATTAATACCAAGACAAAAAATAATTTATTTTTAACATTGATATTTATAACCAAACATAAGTTTTTTAACTCTTTCGTAGAAAGTTGTTGTTATTAAAATAAAATACGTGAAATAAGTGGTTGTCTTGAAATTAAATATTATAAATGTCAAAATAAAATAAATATGTCACCAAGTGGCTATGTATTTCTATTTTTTATATAATATTCTGATCTCCACTTACAAAAACTAATAAATAAAAGTTTTAGGGTCAATTTTTAGTTATTATCATATTATTTTAAATATTATTAACAAGATTTACCCTAATCGCGGGGATAAATTTTTTGAGTAGTCAATATTAAAATTCAAAAAAGGGGGCCAATATATGAAATTTAAACCATATTATTCTATGTATAGAACTAGTATTTCCTTATTAAATTCATAAAAGTTTCATAATTTAATTTAAAATTACACCTGCGAGACACAAAAAAAACAGTATTTTAGAAACATACATTCGGGTTATAAATTAAACTAATACAAAAATATATTATAAAAATGACTAAAATGAATATAATTAATTTAAATATATCTAAATATTATATATTTTACTATCGAATGAAATAAAATATAAAATTATTCTTTTATTAAATAATTTATTGAGAAAAATGAAATTTTAAAAAAAGGAATTTTCATTATTCCCTGATAAATAACTCATTTTTTAAAAAATAGGAATTTTTTACTCTATGATATTTCTACATGTTTAATTCAAAAAGATAATATTGTTTGAAAAAATAAATTATAAAAATTTCGAAAATAAATTATAATATTTGATCGAAAAAGATACAAACCCTATTATTAAATAACCCATATTATTGAAGAATAAAATGAATTTACTTAAAGTTGAGTGATTTTTACAAAGAATTTATCAATTAATATTTGGGTAATAAGTCTTTATATATTTAATAAATCAATAAATCATATTCATTCCTTCCAATTTTAGGGCTAGGATATAACAGTTATACTAAATTACAAATATTTCATATTTCATTAAACTCAGTGATGTATGTCATATACATTGTCAAATATAGTTTTATTATTTTATAATATCATGGTGTTACATTAAAAGAAATGAGATTATTATTTTATATAGTTCATTCCATAAAATAATGAAAATAATGATAACTTTTAATGAAGAAAGAATTTCAATAGATTTTGATAAAGAAATAACGTATTTCATTATCTTAGATTAAATAAAATATTGACATGATAATAAATCAGTTTTTAGATTAATTCAATCTAAAATTATATGCTATTTTATTTTTGAAATATGATTTTTTGTGAATTAATTCTACTTGATGATTCTTGGAAGCACTTGATTTTTGCCGATGAATAAATTTTAGAAAATAAAAATCTTGAATAAATTTCTTATAATGAATTGGGTGAGGAATAGAATGACGGATACATTGATAATTATCTAAAATATATTAAAATTTTAATATTTTTTATGTTTTGGTTCAAATCATGGAATATTTTTATTAAAAAATATTGAAATCATACCAGTGAACTAGAGATACAATTGGTTCCATCTAAAATTAAATATGTGTTTCTTAATAAATTAAAATTCTATCTGTCATTATTTATAACCATTAAAGGGTACCAACTGCTGAAAAAGAAAAAAATCCAAATCCATAGTTGATAACATTATATCTAATCCAAGAATTAGATGCAAAAATTATATTTATATGATTTTTCTAGAAATTGATTCTAAACCAATGAGATATCCCAAAAAAGGCTCATCCCATGCCACATGGATATTATAAAAAAATTACAGTTCATTTTGAGATATAATTATATAACACATATTATAATCCCATTGGATGAGTCCCATTTAACTTGTACCCAATAAGAATGGATTAACCATTATACTAAATGATAATAATGTTTTTTTCCAGTAGTATTCATAATAGATAATGAGTTTTAATTGATTAAATATGACTGAATCATGTGTTTACAAAAGTCTATTTACATATCCTTTTTGTTGGTGAGTTGTATAGATACTAACTGAGAAAGGTCATTACTTCTTTATTAATGGATGTTTTGGCTATTTATAGGATCTCATATATCTAAAAGACTATGATTGTAATATATTCCCCCATCCCATTAGTATATCATTTTACTGAAGGAGCAACTTTATATTATGATGTAGCCCAGGTACTTACAAACATTTCTTGAGAAGGATATGTAGAATATTGTTTCTAGAATACATAACCCACAACTACGAAAAAAATATATCTTTTTAGTAGATTATATATTTAATAAACAATTTAATATATACTTTCGAAATATAATTACTCTTTTCTAACCAATACATGAGTGAAAATGATTTAGTATTGGATGATTCCTGGAGGATTCACATTGAGAAACCTAAATAGATTTTTATCAGTACTCCTATAATATATCCAAGAATTTGGATTAAACTATATGACTTGTTTTGTAAGGATTATATCAAATTTTTAAAATATGTTTTTCCCATAATATTAATAGGAATTCCCATGTGATAGAATGAAAATCACATACCCTATAAATAGCCCAAAACAATTAAAAAACAATAGAATTTTTTTTTCATTTCTATTGTCATTAATTTAGATAATTTTATCCTATAGTTTTTCAAAATTGGATTAAAATTATTCTATTATAATGTGGAACTAATATATTTGACCAATAATTATAAATCAAATACAATGTTAGTGAGGTAGAAACTGATGTAATATGGATTTGATTTAGAGATAAATGGTAAAAAGGTATATGATATTCTATTTGCAGAAACCACATGTAGGATACCTCACACTACCAAAGGTAAATATAAATATATATTTCTTTACAGGACTCTCTCTTTATTGAACAGTAGTAAGAGGTCACCCAAAATTAGTAAATTGCGTATTAAGTCAATTATATGGTTACCTCATTGGTAGCTCATATCTTTACTAATAATTATTCTCATAAACTGAAACCTGAGTAAAAAATTCATGTCATGTAGGATCCTTATTTACCGAGAATATATAGAAACAATGTAATTATGAGATATATCCAGGAGGAAGAAGTTAAATTTTTGTTTAATGTTTTCCATGAAATTATATGTGAAGAACATTTTGAACCTCCATTAATTTCATAGAATGTTTTTAGAGGATGATTCATTTACTATATAAAATATTATGAGTCATATTATCTTTTCAATACACTTGATAATTTAATATTTATTATAATAACTTATATAATTTAATGAATTCCTGGAAAAACATGTATTTTTTAAAAAAAAAATGATGTATGTGGATTATAAATAATGTGTAAATATACAATATATTTCGTTTCATCTTATGTTTTTCTAGATGTAGATTATATTTCATTGGTGGATTGAATATTTAAAAACTAGAATTGATTATGAGAAAATATAACTGAGTTTTTATGAACATAAATTTTATGTAAGTTGGGATTTCCTCAAGCCATAATATGTGATCGAGGAACAAATTATTTATCAGTAACAAGGAATCCTTTATCAAGATATAGAGAGTTCACCCTAAGGCATCAACTATGTTAAATCTATAATGAAATTTTAATGATGAGGTGCAAATTATAGATATCATCCTTATTTTTTAAATAATGGTTCAACCTTACTGAAAATACCTGACTAAAAAAAAGAAGGTGAATTGTGGAAAAATGATAAATCTTTCAAGGCCCAATAGGTATGTCTAATTACATAATTATTTATATAATTTTATTTCACTTTCCAGAAGAGTCTCAGCATATATTCTATAGGGAAGACAAAATGGTTAACATTGAATTTATCATGATTAGAGAACAAAGGAAGCTCAAAATAATGGAACTAGATATGTTGTGGGGAGGATCTATCATGAACTTCATAATTTACATAGATAATCCATATATACACATGAAATTTCAATTTTTTAAATGAATCATAATTTCAAGAGTCAAATGGATTCTATTTTATTCTATAATGAAGATCATTCTCAAAAATCACGGTTCCAAGAGCGTTGGACCCTATGTTGTAACTAATGTATATTCATTTTTGGAAGATGAAATAAAAAATAATAAATCACAAAAACCATTATAATTGAATTAAAATTAAAAAATTCAATTTCATGAATATTTTTATAAATATCCGAATGACACTTCCAAAACTATTAACACTACATATGAAAAAAGGATGACGAGATTTCATCTTCCCTTCATGTTGGACTATAAAATCGCTTTTTGATCCCTTTTTCATTGAAACTATATTTTTAAAATTAATTCATTGTTACATTTATGTGATGTATTGGAGGAGAAAAAGGTATATTATGATGTAAGTAATGTGAACTATCACTTTTCCAATATTTCTGTGTTTTCCTAAAAATAATGGATTTTCATAATAGTATGTCTACTTAATTTGTTTATAAAAATTTTATTTTTGTTTTATTTTCAATTTTATATATTTATACTGTTTTTTGTAATTGAAACATCCATTTCAAATATTTCATACATAGTGGAAAATTATTGTATTTTTGAGGATTACATTGATTCTGAAATTATATGAATTATATGATTGATGTGTGACTTTTATAATACCTTCATGGGATTTTTAATTTATGAACTAGGAAAACTATAATAATAAAGCATACTCTAATATAATTAAAAATACGAAATTGGAGAACTTTATTTATGAAGTTTATCCTAGATTATTTATCCTTTTTAAAAAGAAAACCATGTTGATCCAACTAAATAGGTATTCATATATGTCCTTTATAATGGATAAAAATGATAAATTGGGATCCTAAAATTAATTTATTTGTTTATTAGTCACTATTTGGGTGAGTAATAAAAGTGATATGTAAATTCAATTAGTGATTTTCATATACAAGTTCGAGAAAAATAAAATATGTTACTAATCAAAAACATTTAAGGGAATGAGGAGTGAGGGAAATTAAAACCAAATAAATAATAGTGAAACATACTTTTTATAATATCATTTGAGTTATATCGATGAAGTGAAAATTGAATATATCAAAAAAATAATCTATAATTGAGTGATAATTGTTGGAAATTATTCATAAAATTTAATACCATTAAAATCTAATTTATTTAACACTTGGAATTGGGAATGTAAAATAGATTGTAGTATGTTTGGTGGACATTGAAATTCAATGATGAGGAATGATAATTCATCCAACTGATGAATTTATGATTTTATTCATCTCTAGTTTATGTATTTGATTATTTGTTATATAAATATTTTTAATGAAATGAAAATCTTTGTAATGGTTGAGAGTAAAATTGTGTAAGTTTCCGGGTGTGATGAGAGAAATATTTTCACAAATTTAAACTCTTTTATAATGTAAATTAACCTCCAAAATGATCGTGAAACTAGGTAAATTATTTATTTTTTACACACACATATATATATATCAACTACTAAACGCATTGTAACATGATTTTTAAAGGGTTATTAATTTTTTCAAAATTATATTAAATATTGATTTTATTTTTGATAATATAAATTAGTAATTCAAATAATTTTGTTTCTTGAAATTAATGTTTAATACATGATGATATTCTTCTAGAATAACCATATAATAATTTTTTTCTCAATTTTTGATGCAATTGAAATTGATAAAGGGGAGATAACCTCATTTGAATTTTTACTATAAGAGGCTATTAAATTTCACACACTTGTATGATATTTGATTTTTAAAAAATATATCAATAAAATTAGTCATTATTTGTAGCATACATCATCTTAGAATCTCATATGAAATTTTTAATGTTATAGTATATTTATAAAATCCAAAATTCAGGGATCTTATGATATTTCATCACTCACATGACTTTTCCAACACCACTTGTAGTAAATATTAAAGACAATATTAAATTAAATCAATATCTTTATACATTTATTCCTCGTATGATATTTTTACTCTGTATAAGATATTTATGAATCTGAAAATATAATTTTTTACCAAGAAAATATTTTGGGTTTAGACTTAGAACCCACACTTCCATGGTGTAAAGTTAATAATCAATGTTGTGTTGATGTATTAGAGGGACTTGAATTAGTAAGAGGTACATTCCAAAGATATGTAATGGTATACCCTCAAGTATTATTGATACATAAATTTCATTTTAATGATAATAAATATGCACAAGTGAACTTTTATGAGGATATAATACCTAAAATTTTATATTTAATTAACCATTGACCAAAAATTAATTTTCAGTACCTTAATATTTCTAATTTATGAAAGGAAATACTTAAATTCCAAATATAGAGATTACCATTATGATGATAAATATGGTTAATTTGGGATGAAAGAAGACATGGATAATTTTTCTTCATATTTCACCCCAAAATGAATCACAGAATCTATATAACTAAATTATGAAAATCAAAAAATGATTGAGAGGTATTTAAAGTGGAACTCGAATATACTACATGCAATCAATTAGAAGGAAGTAGTTCACTTGACACTTGTAAAAGAACGAGACACAATATGTGAGGAACCTCATCTACATCTTTAATTTAGCCACTACTCATTTTTTGAGAATATTGGGGAATATTCTACTAGTTAGTTGGTTTTCTCAATTCCATATATTTCCTTCCAATCCTTTCTTTTCTATTACTGTAACTTTATCTCTAGTATTATCACACTAAACCATTAGTGGTAAAACTAATGAGAATAGAACCATTAATTATTATTCCAAAATATTTAATTAAGGATTAATACATTCTTATTAATATAATTTTAATCTATTTTGATTATTTTAGATGGTAGGATCTTTTGGTATTTCAATTCAAAGTCTTCTTTCCTTCTTTACGAGTTTTAACAGACATTCTAAAAACTATTCACTCCTGGTAATAGAGATAAATTTATAATTAAAGGATTGTTTGATATATCTAAAAAATATTGAAGGAATTATTTTTCATAGAGTGATAATTAAATTTCTATATTCAAGAATTACAAAATAGGAAAGTGTAATTAGTGATGTTACATTAGATTTTGGAGAATGAAAAAGTGAATTAATTTTAATAATAAAAGAAACTAAATCTAAAACCAATCCAAAATTCATGATCTAATAAATATATTATTCATTTAACACAAAATAAACCCACATTATAATGGGTATACATTCTCATAATACAACCCTTTTGGGAGACAATTCATGTCCCACTATCACTATTGCAATATTGGGTTCAGAAATTTCTTTGGTGCATCCCTTTGACCAGAACCTCATCATCCTTCCATAAGATACTCAATTAAATTTTTTTTACAAATGTATTATCAAATAATAAGTTTCTAAATAAAGTTATTTATAATATAAATGTATAAGAGTCCGGTATACAATATTTTAGATTCTAAAACAATTGTTAAATACAGATTGACAGAAATTTACTTCATTATGTTTTCCAAATATATACAAGGATATAATGACAACACATATATAATCACATCAATTATTTTATATAAATGAAATTATTATATTATAATCAATGTTTTTAGTTGTGTAATGATATTTTTCAGGGGTAGCCACATCTTATATGAATTTATTTTGAACGGATAAAGAATCAACATGTGCCTCCCAAAATTATTTTGAACGATATAGCCCATTAAGAAATATAATTCATTTTGGGAAGATGAATATATAATTCTATAAATCCAATTACTATTTTATTTGTTGTGGGTTCCTAAAAATAGGATTTCCATTCCCTATAGGCTATAAATTAGTTATGTGTTGTTGGGATAAGACTCCAATTCCTAAATTAGAATTTGGATTATTTCTTATTTTTGATTTATTTCATACTTTTTTTACTCATATTATATTTGATTAAATTATTTCTTATTATATAATTAATTCATGAGTACAATTATATCAAGAAAATGGGATCATATTGATATTGTTTTATTGTTCTCTAAGGTGTTTGTGTTAGGATTTTTCCCTGTGTAAGATTTGACTACGGATTGAACTCAAACTCCAAGGTCTAACATTCCTATGGATACCTTATTATTGATTACATACTCTATAATAATTAGTTTGAAAATATATTTCATAATACTATTCTTCATCAACACTTGTGTATGTATAGTGATTCCATTTTTGAAATCAATCTATCATTTAGTTTTAAAGGTATGTTCTATTTTGGGTGAAAATTGAAATCCTCCGAATGATGGGGGAAATAAATCTAAGAGATTATTATCCAAAATACATATAGATTATTATTATTATGGTTTTCTTGTTTCATGATGTTTACATAGATATTTGTAAGGTTATTGGTCATTATATATTTTTTTAGTAGATTCTAATCCCACGACAATCATAAATTTTTAAATCAGTAAAAACCCATCAAATTTATATGTTTAGATTGATGAATTTTGATTCCCTCATTCATAATCAAAACTTCCATTGTTATTATGGATTTTTAGTTAATATAATTCAATTTTAATTTTATTAGGTGACATGTATTTCACATGTGGTGTAATATTATCTAGTGTTTCTCTCCTCATACATACAATCATTTTGAGTATGTGTTTGAAGATTTGGTATTTTTCGATGATATTCCCTAGCATTATATGGTAAGGTAAATTATTTATGTTGTAACATAACACCCCTTCATCTGGTTTTCTAGTATTTAATATTGTAAATATGTTATTATCAGTGGAATTACAAAAACACTTTGATACTTTAATATTTCATAAATTGTAGAATTCGTTATTACAATTTTGAAATTTTTTATGAATTTTATCCTTGTTCTCATCCTTGTAGGGGATTGTTTTTAATTTCATGGGAGGAGGAACTGCATTAAACAGAGTAGGTCTTGGGAATGGATTTGGAACTAATACTGGATTGAAAGAGGTATTAATTTCTTATTCAATTATATATATGTTTTCACATAATGAAGATGATTTCAGTGATTTGGATTTGGTCTATTTAAGGGTTTCATCCAAAAATTATGCTACAACAATGAACTCATAGTGCCCATTATAACAATATCGTTGAATGACCACTATATGTAGGTCATCGTGGAGATTTTATATGTAAATATTCAGGAAATAATATTCTGAATGTTACATGTATAAGGAATATATTAATCCCTTTCATCAGGAAAGGATGTATGAAAATTACACATTATTTTGTGGCATGAAATTTTGTGAGCTTAGGAAATATTTTCTTCCTCAATATCAAGTGGAATGGAAATACATCAACAATATAATATTTTTACAAATTGAAATTTATCGGTTAGATATATTGTTTTAGGAGACAGATGCTTCTCCCTATAAATTTTTTATCCCTCAGATTCTACACTTCTTGATTATTTGATGTTTAAAATATTGGACAGTACCATGATTGTAATTTTGTAAGGAGATATTTTTACCTCCCATAAGATTGAACATCGATAAATATTTAATCTGAAATATATGTAGTGCATTAGTCGTATCTTCCCACTAAGGGTATGGGTTCCACTTTGGTTCCCCCATTTTACATCAACCATCTAAATCTTCCATCAATGAGTAAAAAAATTCAAGACACTCTTGTGATATTACTCTATGGGATGAAAATTGAGCAAGAATGTTTTATATAGATTGGCATTATTGGATCATTTTAACCTATGGTGGAAAACATTTTGTTATTATCAGATATTTATTTGATGAAACCAATGGTTATTGATACTCTAGTGGATGAAAATAACTGTAATAAAATGGTGTGTAAATGAAGTGGATAGGTTTATTTGATCCCATGTAAACTATATTGATAGATTCCACTCTATGTTTTTGATAAATATCCTCTTGTTTAAGAGGATCATCTATTGTAGGCATGGATAAATCATCTTAATAATTACATTGAGTATTTATATTTCGTCTATATATAATGACATTAATTATATTTAATTTCCATATTTTGTTAGAATACAAAGAAATTTTCTCCTGAATGGAAATAAATTCCCCTTATCCCCTTTCTCGAACACTGAGATCATTCCTCCCTTTCCTCCAATTTCAATTAGCCTGAAGGTTATATATCTATTTCATGGATCCCAGTAGCTCTAGATTTCATCATTTGATTTTACGTATGCTTCCTCTCTTATCTATATAAGGTGTATTGGAAGAATCAAGAATCGTAGACCTTTAGTTGACTCCATCGACTATTTGGTTTTTGATTCCTGGGGTTTATTGGAGCGTGCTACCATCAGCCTCTTCAAATCCAAACATATCATGGATAGATCCGCTTCAGTAGAAGATTTCATTCTGTCCTTCTCAATCACATCACACATCTACAATGGTTCTTGGTTTCATCTCTTTAAATGGACATTCAATTTTCACATGAGTCCTGATTCACCATGTGTTTTGATTTTTGTATGATTTCCAAACCTTCCAATTCTGTTTCAAAATCCAAAAATATTTCATATGTTAGGAAACCTAGTTTGGTGGTACCTATGTTCTGATAGTCAAACTAAGTTAGTATAGAATATCATTTAACTGAGTATTATTGTGGAGATCAACATGTCAAAGCCGCCTATCGAATTGTTTTGGGTGGCTCGTGGAAAGGTGTTCTAGTATAAATATTATGTTATATTTGAATCCGGGTATGATTTCATTCAATGTGCATGTTTATGGGTCATGAACCTAAGGCCTGCATGAAGGGGAAATAAGTTAAACAATTCTCCAGATAGTGTGAAAACCTTTTGGTGCAGGACCCTAAAGGGTTTCATGTTTATAGTGGTAGGGGATTCAATGCTGAGTATATTATGTGGGATACTCAATGTTTGATGTAGATCAACTGGAATGCTATGATTTAAATTTCCAATATTTATTCCTAGGAAAGGAAAATGTAGCCTAGGCCTCTAGCTCATGAGTTTATGATCAAAGATTTTTTTGGCAGGCTGCTAGGCTATATTAATGTATTGAATCATATAGTGGAAGTGGTTCTACAGGAAAATGTAGTGGGCTTGGGTGGTTTCATGGATAGTATCATTTCTACTCAATCTGGGATGGAAATGGTGACAATTGTTGATAATACTTTGATGGAAAGTGATGCAGATATAGTTCATACAATCCTAGAGGGGATGAAAAGAATTGATATTGAAGTGGATGATGATGTAAATGAGGCTCTTCCCAAGAACCCCTTGGGAGCATCATATGCGGTGGTGGTGTGCCTAGGGGAATCCAATTTTTGGAGGTGGCATCAGCTGACTTGGGAAATTGATTTGAGCATCTATGACTATGAAACTGTTATAGGAGTTCATGGATGATCTATTTAGGCCCCCAATTAATGGAATTAAGGTCTCAAGAAGAGATTCTAGTGCAGGAGAATCAGATGACGAGGCTCTGGGAGAATGGTCTATGAGCCTGGGGAGAAATTGGAGTCGAAAGGGAATTCGTAAAAAGCGTAAGATCTACTCCTCTTTGCCTCCTCTAATGGAGACATGATCAAAAAAGAAGTTAAAGTATGAGAAAACAAACATTGTTCTATTCCAATAGAAGTGGAAGTAAGGTGATGTATTTGAGCAATGCTTGGAATTTCATTTGAGCTCAGAATAGGATGTGGTGGAACAGGTCATTTCTCTCAATGTTTCTTCATATGTAGCTACCAGAATAAAGGTGAGGCCATTGTTGGTGGACCTCATTGAGTAGAAATACTCCAGGATTGACCAAAAGGACATGATCCTTGTTGTGGGATTCAATAGTGGGATGACCAGCATTAAGGAGTACATCCAGTCCTAGGAAAAGTTGTCAATTCCCTTTGATGATCATCAAATAGAGGAACCAAACACTCCGATAACTGACATAACTTGGAAATTATTACGGGATATTAAATCTTGTAGTCTTATATTATCTTTTAGTGGCTCTACTATATCCTTTTGTGTTTAACAAATAATTTCTCACCTTCTCCTTAAATGTGTTTGGTTAATAAAAATTTTAATTTCCGCCAGTGTGGAGGAAATTTTGAACATATGTATCCTCTCTATCATTCCCCACTCCATCAATTTTATTCCCTACAATAACTATGGGGATTATATATAAAACATTTAAAAATATAAATACCAATACAAGAACCATATTTTCAATTTTTATTGATTAATACATGAATTTATTTGTTTTAGAATACCCTTCAAGTGGTGGGTTATGATATTTCCCTATTTTTATCATGTCTTTAGGATTTCAAATTATAATAAACCCATTAAGGATTCAATGTCTTAATTTAGAATTCCTGATGATACAATGTAGGTTGATGTTAATATATTGATATTGAAATTGAAACTCTACAAACATCCACTGATTATAGTCCCTATATAGGTGGTGATTCATGAATATATTGTGTATAATAAAGTGGAGGAAGTTATTTTTGATCATACACTATCCTTATGAATACATATTTCCATGTTGGGAGTAAACAATTCCCCCGGTCCTATGTTTTTTATTTTTAATATGAATTTGTAACTATAGTCACATCATTTAGTATAATTAATTATTGCAATGATAGTGATGGAAGTAAAAATTTCCCAACCATATGGGTAGGGGATTCCTAATTCCTTTCATTATAATTTATACTCTGTACTTCAATTTTTTAATCTCATGTCAAAGAATATACTATATGCATCATATTTTTTAGCCAATCCTAGCAATATTTTGTTATAGAAGAAACAGATATATCAACAAATTCAAATTCCAATATTTTTATTAATTCTTTAAGATCCATATCATTCAATGAAAGATGCATGTTGATTTCTTATTCCAATAGGGTATATCATTTATGTTATTTTAGGGAAACAATTTTCCATTTTTCCGAACAACTATAATGATCCCCTGTATGGTTTGAAGAATGTTTTAATGAAATGAAATTTGAAATTTACTTACAGTAATGACATTGTTACCAATGATTATAGGGAAATAAAATTCCCTAAATTCTATATAGTCATTCATGTGTAGATATTGAAAAGAATTTTAAATTAATTGATTAAATATTTTGATATTTTTCAACTAGTCCTACTAGAAGAACTCTGGATTTTTATCTATTTTGTAATTCTTATATAATTAAAGGAAAACCATTACAACATTGAGACACTACTCATCCAATTCCATTAAATTTTTATCATATCCTTCATAGGGAATCCATTGAAAATTTGAGATGAATAAGTTTTATTCAATTATTTAAACAATGAGTGGTATATTTATTTTAATACACCTTAGATTCCATACTCATAGACAGTTATATTCTTGACGATGACCTGGGTTTTATCAATATAAAATTCCTTTAAAATAATTCTAAATACATCATTTTTTATTAAAGGGTTATTTGACATGTTCTGAACAACTATATTGTTTTATATTGCATTCTTAAGTGACATAGATTCAATATTAATTGTCTTATTCGACTTATAGATTTTAGGATACCCTATAGATATAAATTGGAACTATTTCCTCTTATCACTCCTTGAATAGGATCATAAAATTCTTGTTGATGGCGGAGTTCCTGGTGCATTTAGAATATTCGATGGAATTTACTCTTGTGTTAAGGGATTATTTGAGGTGATTTTGACATGGGAAGGACCATCATGTCTAGGGAATGCAGTTTCAGGGAGACGTCTTTCACAGTAGGTACCATAGAAAGGACCTCCATAATTATTATTTCTTTGATTATTATGGAGAGGACCACGGAATTGAGCGACCAAAGGTTGACATTTACGGCTGAAGAATTTTTTTTGTTGACATGGATATCAAAAGAACATAAGATACCTTATGGACTTCCTCTAAGGATAGGTAATTCCATTTCAATGTCATGATAAGGGAGTCAATTTAATCCAATTAATTGATTTCCATATAGACCTCAATTGTGGTAAATTTATTGGTCGTCACCATGGAAATAAATTCAATTCCAACAAGTTATTTCATTGTGGGGATGATGGTAATTGTGGAAACCATAGAAGAGAACACTTTTTCGATTAATGGTAGATGTTTTGATAATGTGGGGACCACTATTCTAATTGATTATCATTTTGTGTCAAGGATCTCTATGATTGATGGGTGGTGTTTTACAATGGGAAGGACTGTTATAACTATTATTTATAGTATTGTAGTGGGGACATTGTAAATAAGGTGTCCTTATGGGACCTATATAGTTACCTATTTATGATTTACCATATAGGGGGCCTCCAAGGCTACTAGTTTACTAATGGATTGTATAAGAAGGAAAATCAAAGTTAGTAACGATGTTTTAAATGTAAAAGACACTATGAATATTATTAGGGGGAGGACATCTATATCTTATTGACATATCATTTTAGGTAAGAGTTCCATATTAGTAGAAAATTTTTAATAACCCATGATTAATTAAATAAGGTTGTCACTGATTCTTTCCCAAATAATGTATGAGTCCTCTGGGTGATAATGACTAGAAATCACCCCTACAATACAATTAGTATATACTAATGATCCTATAGTGATCTAGAAATTTAAATGGTGTGAAACTTCTCCAAAATTTTAGCTCTTAATACTCAATAGTGGGTCCTCTTAATGGGTGTAACGCCCCAACCCTAGTTACCCTAAGTAAGTGCATTATTTTAATACATTTTCATGATTACAAGGAATCATGCCCTAAAGGACTAGTCAGTTTAGAAGTCTTGGAAAATAGATTACATACATGAATGTTACATTACATTTTATAACATGCAAAACAAGAGAAAAAAATCCATTATGAATGCCATTATTCCCTTTTCTTAACCCTGCATATCAATCACAATACACTTCTTTGAAATCCATTGAAAAATAAAACATAGAAAGGGATGAGCTCAAATGCTCAGTAAGGATAACAATATAGCGGAAAATTTAATAAATAATCATAAACATTAAAGGCAATGTATAACTAAACAAATGCCTTTTAAACTTGAACTTCAACATAATATGGAAAAAATAAAAAAATGTCATTTTCTTATTCACATGGATATTCTACTAGTCGAATAATCACTTCCAATATCAATAACCACTTTCATAATGATATAATTCATAATGACAGACGATCATAACCACATATTCAAGGCCTTGTTCCAAGACTACAAATAAGATTGTGTCAAGGCCTTATACCAAGACACTAGTTTGTCTCTTGAGACCTACCGATGCATCGAGGAGCTAAAGCGGGTTGCACCCGTCACATACTAAGTCCAATGCATTCCACATATGAATAGGTTTAAACATAACATAAACATTCATATTAAAACTAGCATATGAAATGTCAATTCTTTATCCATTAACCATGAATGGTATAAAAACAACACGTCCACAGTAAAAAAATATCACAAAACCTTCAATACTATATGGAAGTTTTGTATCATAATAAAGCAACTTCAAATAAGCTTAAAATCCATCAAAGTATGGTGACATATATGAAAAATGATTTGTAAAACTCTTTGAGAGAAATATACCTTTTTGTGAAAACATTTAAAAGTCACACAATTTAGAAATGATTAAATTTAAAGACATTTTTGAATCAATGTTTCCCATACCACTTTGAAACTTTTGAAAGGAATCAACATTTTAAAAACATTCATGTCCATATAAATAAATCCTTAAAACCCATTTTGAGGACATCGACATTAATGATAATGATTTAGAAGAATAAATATTTAAAACATTTGAAATGATGTTTTAGTAAAAAGGACCCTTATAAAAATCCATTTTAAAATTCTTTCATGAAGCATTGACATGGATAATAAATATTTTCCAGTAGATACTTACGTAAAAAAAACCTCGGATAATAAAGAGATTGTGAAATTAACCGTTACCAATTTGGAATCATACGAATCATTCACCCCATGAAAGAGGTATCATACAATGAATATTTAAATACACATAAATTAAAGTTTATTACACATATAATACAATTACGGTCAGTACACACACCACACAAAAGTTAATAGTGGCAATATGGCACGAATCTCACGGGAATAAGGAGTGAGATAAAAACCCCTTACCTAGTACTTTTCCTTGGAAGAGGGAAAATTAACCTCCTATATAAAAATTAAATCATTGTTATTAAATTATAAAATAATCATATACTTAAATAATATATCATATACGATCTTGTAATATTTCTTTGTTATTTATAGTTTAGTATTATCGTCGTTTCGAGTTTCAACTTACTCGTTTTCTTTTATATGTTTTGATACATAAGGCATGTTTTTTATGGATAGGTTGTATCTTATTCAAATCCAGAATTATATAAAGTCATTAAAAATTATTTTTAATCATCATGTGAGAATTATACTTGAATGTATACGATGGGGAATGAATCTCATCGCATTCGTGGAGATGGTAGTCCGTACGTACGCACGAACGCTACTTCCATTTCATTTTTCATATTAAAAGGAATCAAAACCAAATGATACATAGGTATATTATTATTCCATTATAATATAATATCTTATATGTGTTACTTATGTTCATTAACACCTTCCTTTATATGTTCCATGTATGGTATTAATGAGTCATATCACCTTAAGGGGGCGGTAGGCCGCACTTCCTCAAACGAAATTATCGTATATATATACAACATGAAATGAGTAATGGTATGCTATAAAATGGAATTACCGATGCTTATATATAAAATAAATATCATTAATATCAAATTTAATTATAGTTCCATAATAAAGGCCACCATGAGAGGTGGTAGGAGATAATTGAACAATCATCGTTTCGTGAGGCATTTGGTTGCCATCCACAGAAACATTATGCTCTTCACCCATTAGATGAATGTGTCTGTAAGTGTAGTTAGAATAAATATCATAAAAATATCATAGTATTTTTAGTTTACTGGTTCTATTACAAAAGAAATGAATAAGAGCAGTTTTGGGGTTGGAGAAGTAAAATAAAATAAAATAAGCTAAGAGAAATCGTTACCTTTAAGTTGGGTAACTCCATGTGGTTTGAACCAAAAAGGACTATTGAAGTGTCTTATTCCAATGGTAAGGATTCTAGGATGAGGATAGGGATATAGGTAGCTTAATTGGGCTGAGGTTTACGAGCCAAAAGGCTTGAGAGGTGTGAGAAATTGGTTAATAGTGGTGTCCTTTTATAAGGGGGAGGAGCTGCTCTTTAGGAAAAACATAAAGTATTATTTTATAATAAATTTGTATTCAGTTTCTAATGGCTCCAAAGTAGATTATTAAAATTATAAGGTGGAGATAGGTCAAAAACAACCCAACCAATAGGTTTTAGATTGGATTGGGTCACATTATTAACCTTATCTTTTAGTTTTAACTCTTAGTTAATTAGTTTGACATTTACCATGTCACTTTGTATTTTTATATTATACAGTAAATAAACATTATTTATACATCCAAGATACCCCCACGTGGTCCATTAATAATACACCTACTATTATATAATTTTCTTGGTCGAACCTTATAAATTTAGGAATAGAATATCAATTAATAAAATATTATTTGTTTTAAAAACTCTTTTATGTCAATTGTGACACTATTCAATAATTGTTTTTTTAAGTCTTAAAAACTTTATTAATTAGAATAAAACATAATTAAGAAATCTTAACATGTAATATTAACCAATAAAATTATTGTATGTCATCAATTATTTTAATTATATTTATTTTAACTTTTATAATACCAATTATTTGATGCTTTTATTATTAAGGAAAATACTGCATCATTATTGTGTCATAAATAAAATTAATTATTCAATGTCTAAAATTTATAGATAAAATACCATTATGTAGGAAATATTTTTATATTTATAATTAATATTTATAGTTTAAAATCCAACATATATAACCCTAGGTAAAAATTGATTTTCTAAACGATATATCTATATGTAATTTTTGCATTTACTTTATCTTAATTAATATAAAGTGTCATTATCACTTACAAGTGGCTCGATGGGGTCTCAAAATCGACCCAAATATTCCCATGGTCGTACATGTATCAACTAATAGGGTTAGGACACGTTTTATGGTAATTTATTATTATTATAATATAATTTTGTACCCTTATTTTCTGGATTTACGCTTTAACCATGGTAAATAAAATATTTACTGAAGTAATTATTCAAAATTAATAAAAATAAAAGTTACCTATTTACACAATTTGTACCTAATGATTCTAAATATGGAATCCATTTTTCTAAATTCCAAACACATAATTTCCAGAAAATAATTTAAAATTAATTCCCGTTGTCGAAACAAAAACCGTGTTTTTAACAAATAATAACTATCAAAAGATTGACACTTTATTATGTCCAGTTTAAATATGAAATTATGGCCAATGACAAGAATTGGATTAAATGGTAAAATTTTAATCTAATTATATCTTAAAATAACTCAAATTCATA
This sequence comes from Viscum album, assembly GCA_963277665.1. Classification (NCBI taxonomy): domain Eukaryota; kingdom Viridiplantae; phylum Streptophyta; class Magnoliopsida; order Santalales; family Viscaceae; genus Viscum; species Viscum album. The sequence continues at coordinate 1,015,142,390 of OY728140.1, read as the reverse complement.
ATTTATCACTATTAAATATTTTGATTAAAAATGTTTGTTTCAATTAAAATTTAGTAATTTTCACTCTTCATCAAAATATGAAAGTTATCAGAAAAGTAAAAATATTTTACCCTAATCTAATTTCGATATTCCAAATCCAAAAATGAAGTATATTTTACCAAATTAAAATCATAAAAGTTGAATTTATTAATTTAAAATTAATTCCCGATAATAAAACCCAAAGGCATATTTTTTAGAAATTATAACTATCAAAAGTTTGGCACCTGTTTATGTCCAATTTCAAAGTGAAATTACTTACAATGAATATAATTGTATTACATGGTAAAAATATAATATATTTATAATTCCACACCATTAAAATGTATAATTTAATAATATTAATTATTTTGATTAAAAAGTTGTTTTCGGTTAAAATATAGTATTTTTCACTATTCACCCAAATATGAAAGTTATCAGAAAAACAGCAAAACATTATTGAAACTAAACTCTTATATCTAGACTCTAAATAAGAAGTTTATTTTTTCAAATTAAATATAGAAAATTTTCAAATATTGGATTTAAAAAGGCTTCACCATTAAAATGCTGTAAAATTTTATTTTTTGAAAACTACTTTTTTATCTTAAAAAAATTTATTTTTTCTTAAATTATATATAAGAAACTCATAATATGGATTCCAAAATTATAAGTATTATATAATGTTAAAAATTCAGTTAATACTATCCATAACCACTTTTGAACAACTTGTTTGGTAAGTCATGGTGCGCTAGAACTCGGTGTTGCGTGTAGTAAAAGTTATTGAATTACATTAAAGAAATAATGTACTATGAAATCGTTGGGTGTTACATTCTTCCCTCCTTCAATAAATTGAATCCTCACAATTTAAAATTATTTTTTGAAAATAAAAGGTTGCTAATAGAATATACCTTTGTGAAAATCTACATTGCATATTAGGATAATAATATTTAGTCTTAATAAGGGGAATAGGGAAAAGAAAGGGTCACGACCAAATTATGATCTCGATTAGGAGAACATTGGTGGAAATTAGAGTCATATAATTGGTGGAAACCCCTAAATATTTATAAGTTTTGATTGAGGCCATCAATCACAAACAAGTATAAAATAGAGGGCCTTAAATTTATCAATCTATGATGATTTAAAATACCATTGGTTCAACAAAACATATGGTATTAGGATAACACGTTTTTTGTTTTAAGATCCCTTCACTAAAGTTTAAGAAATAATTTCTTCATTGAATTAGAGAAGAAGAAATATATACTATTGAAATGTAGAGTCCCATCCTTTAACTATGTTCTACCACAAACTCATCTTTCACTCTAAATGATAATAGAACATAAAAATAATATTCTATTTATCCTATTTGTATAGGGTTCAAAAAAATGAATTTATAATTCAACTAGTAGAACCATAAAAAACTACATTATTCAATCCAGGACATCACGTCGGTTAGTGGTATGTGATACACCCATGTCTCCCTTCGGTTTTGGGGTCATGTCTCACGGCCTTGTCGGACGCAATTATTGCCACCCGACCTCCGGGTTTTCCTTTTTATGGAAATTCAAAAATAATCAAAAACTAGACTTATCCAAAATACATCTGTCCAAACTCACAGTCCAAAATTTATAAGGTAGGTAAAAACAATGAAGATCCTTTTTTCCACGTAATAGCATGTGAAAACATTCATCATTTGTTCTTTTAAAACACTACAACATCCTGAAATACCATAAAACCGTATTGATTTCATTCATGATCCCTTATTTATTATAGAATAATGGATATAATCCTTCTATCCAAATATGTTGTAAACTCCAAAAATGATGGAATATGAAAATCATTAATCAGTTTCAAGGTAATCATGAATATCCAATATAATTTATCCAAATCAATCATGTATTATTCCAAAATCACTACCTCGGTATCAGAACCATATTATGTTTTATCTTTATCTCAACCATATATTTTACAAAAATTTAACATGTTATTGATTCACATTTCTTGGTTCCGCACAATCTTAAGTCCTTAATGAAATAGTACTGCAGTACAATCCTTATATACTCCATAATTTTTATAACCAGTACATTGTTGATACAACACTCAAATGACATAATTCTCTAATAAAAAATAAGAACTCTAATCATTCCTCCTCATCTGTGGAAGTATCATTACTTCATTATTATCCAATTGCATCATATGGGGAATACTCTGATTATTTGAACATTGATTCGCGTAATGTCCCCACTCTTTGCAGATGAAGCATTGTACATTTGAAACCTTTTTCTTACCCTTTCAATCACGAACGTAGTGTCCATTTTCTCCATACTTATAACTTATTCCCATTCCATTCAAGAATTATCCATGGTGATTCTTTCCATAGTTATCACGTATGGAAAAATCATTCTTTACCTTCTTCCCTTTCTTTGTCTTTCTCTCTACCATCCTTTTCTTCTCTTTCTTCCCTTCAAAGCCATAGGACTGAGAAAATTATTTTCCTACCTTATTAATACATGATATTATTTTTTCATCTGTTTAGAACACATGGGAGACAATTTCACTTATAAATGTTTTCTTAATACCTTGAAAGATATGATCCTTCTTGCACATTGGATCATACATATTTCGGGAGTTCACATCCCTTCTACTGGGTGCCATTTCTATACAACAGCATAAACTAGGTTAGTTTATGAATTGTAATAATTCCAACCATCTAAAATACTTAATGTAAATTGAACGGTTTATATATATAATCCCTAATCATAAAGATGTTTTCATTGAGGAGGTATATACCCATAAACCCTTCATAATTATTTGTAATGAAAAAGAGAATTATCCTATGCATATCCCCTATGAGTGTCGTAACCAAGAGTGCAGCAAGGCCCATTGTCATCCACCAGTTCCTGTTCGAGTCTAGCTCAAAGCGGTGTTTTTGGGTTTTACCCCTAGGTACATCTGTGCTAGAGCCGCCTCTACCTGCTCATATCCAGACTGGGATGTATTTCTAGGAAAACTCACCAAATCTCTACAATTCCAAAATTCTAGGATGTTCTTCTATAATAATCCTAAAATTATAACTTAGGGATATGTTCTCTAATCAGAGTTTATCTAAGTCTAGTTTCCAAGGTAATTGCTAAACTTCCTCTGATACCAACTGTAATGTCCTGACCCCATTTACCCAGAGTTGGTGCATTATTTTAATAAATTGGAATGATTATAAGGAATCATGTCCCAAAGGGTTGATCGTTTTAGCAGTCTTGGAAAATAGATTAGATACATGAATGTAACATTACACTTTATAAAATACAAAACTTCATAAAAAATCCTTTATGAAATCCATTATTACCTTTTCTTAACCCTGCATATCAATCCCAATACACTTCTTGGAAATCCTCGGAAAAATAAAACATAGAAAGGGGTGATCTCAAACGCTCAGTAAGGATAACAATATAGCAGAAAAATTACTAAACAATCATAAACATTTAAGGCAATGTATAACTAAAACAAAAGCCTTTTAAAACTGAACATCAAGTTAATATGGAAAAAATAAAATAAAATAATGTCATTTACTTATTCACATGGATATTCTACTAGTCGAATAATCTAATGTAATATCAATAACCACTTTCATAATGATGGAATGCATAATGCCAGACTATCATAACCAAATAGTCAAGGCCTTCTATGAAGACTACAAAAAATAATTTGTCAAGGCCTTATGCCAAGACACTAGTTTGTCTCATGAGACCTACAGATTCATAGAGGAGCTATAGCGCACTCCACTCGTCACATACTAAGTCCAATGCATTCCTCATATTAATAGGTTTAAACATAACATAAACATTCGTATTAAAACTAGCATATGAAATGTCAATTATTTATCCATAAACCATGAATGGTATAAAAATAACACATCCATAGTAAAAAAAATATGAAAAAACCTTCAGTACTATATGGAAGTTCTGTATCATAATAAATCAACTTCAAATAAGCTTAAAATCCATCAACGGATGTTGAAATAGATGAAAAATGATTTGTCAAACTCTTTGAGAGAAAAATCCCTTTTTATGAAAACATTTAAAAGTCACAGAATTTAGAAAGGAGTAAATTTAATGAAATTTTTAAATCAAAGTGTACCATATAACTTTGAAACTTTTGAAAGGAATTAACATTTTAAAAATGTTCATGTCCATATAAATAAATCCATAAAAACCATTTTAAAGACATGGACATTAATGAGAATCATTTAGAAGAATAAATATTTAAAACATTTGAAATGATGTTTTAGTAAAAAAGTCCCTTATAAGAATCCATTTGAAAACTATTTCATGAAGCATGACCATGAATAAGAAATATTTTATAGTAGATACTTACGTAAAAACAACCTCGGATAATAAAGATATTGTGAAATTAACCCTTACCAATTTAGTATCATACAAAACATACACCCCATGAAAGAGGTATCATAAAATGAATATGTAAATACACATAAATTAATGTTTATTACTCAAAGAATACAATTATTTTGAGTACACACACCCCAAAAAAGGCAATAGGGGAAATATGGCACGAATCTCACGAGACTAAGGAGTGATATGAAAAACCCTTACCTTGTACTTTTCCTTGTTCGAGGGTAGGTTGACCTCCTGTATTATAGTTAAATCATTTTTATTAAATTATACAATAATCATATACAAAAATATGATATCATATATGATATTTTAATATTTTCTTGTTAATAATATTTTAGTATTATCATCGTTTCGAGTGTTAACTTACCCATTTCCTTTTATATGTTTTGTTACATAAGACATGGTTGTTATGGATAGGTTGTATCTTATTTATATTAATAATTATATCAAGTCCATAAGCATTTTTTTTAATATTCAAATGAGAATTATACTTGAATGGATATGATTGGGAATGAATCTAATCAAGTTCGTGGAGACGGTAGTCCGTACACACGCACGAACTCTACTTCAATTTCATTTTTCATTTTAAAAGGAATAAAAACCAAATGATACATAGTTATATTATTATTCTATTTTAATATAATATCTTATATGTGTTAATTAATTTCATTCACACCTTCCTTTATACGTTCCATGTATGGTATGAACGACTCATATCACTTTGAGGGGGCGGTAGTCCGCACTTCCTCAAATGAAATTATCGTATTTATATACACCATGAAACGAATAATGATATGCTATAAAATAGAATTAAATAAAATTATATATAAAATAAATATCATATTTATTTATAGTGTCATCATAATGGCCACCATGAGAGGTTGTAGGAGATAATTGAATAATCATCGTTCCGTGAGGCGTTTTGTTTCCATCCACAGAAACATTATGTTATTCACCCATTAGATTAAGGTGTGAGTAAGTGTATTTCGAATAATTCTCATAACAATATCCTAGTATATTTAGTATACTTTTTTTTACAAAATAAAATAATAAGAAGAGTTTTGGGGTTGTAGAAGTAAAATAAAAGAAAAGAAGCTAAGGGAAATCGTTACCTTTAATTTGGGTAACTCCCTTTAGTTTGAACCAAAAAGGAAATTGAAGTGCCTTCTGCCTAAGGTACGTATTCTAGGAGGAGGATAGGGATATATGGAGCTTAATTGGGAAGATTTTTAATTCGAAAAAAGGCTCAAGAGGTGTGAGTGTTGGTTAGAAGTGGTGTCCTTTTATAAGGGGGAGGAGGGGCTCTTTAGGAAAAAAAATTAATGTATTTTTTTATAATATATTCATATTCGGTTTGTAATAGCTCCAAAGTGGATTGTTAAAAGTATGAGGTGGGTATAGGTAGAAAAAACCCAGCCAATAGGTTTTATACATGTTCGGGATACCTTGTTAACCTTATCCTTCAGTCTTAACTCTTAATTAATAAGTTTGACACTTACCATGTCACTTTGTATTTTTATATTGTATAGTTAATAAACATACTATATTAATACAAGAGACCCACAAGTGGTTCATTAATAATACACCAATGATTATATATGTCCTTTGGATGAACCATAGAATTTGAGGAATATAATATCAACTAATAAGATAATATTTGTTTTAAAACCACATTTATGTCAATTTTGACACTATTCAATAATTGATTTTTGTTAAAGTCTTGAAAACTTTATGAATTCGAATAAAATTCATTTAAGCAATACTAACATGTAATATTAACCAATTAAATTCGTGGATTTCATCAAAACATTAAATTATATTTATTTTATCTTTTATAATACAAATTATTTGATTCATTTATTATTAAGGAAAATATTGCATCATTATTGGGTCATAAATAAATTTAATTATTCAATGTCAAAAAAAATTAAATAAAATAAAAATAGGTAGTAAATAAATTTATATTTCTAATTAATATTTATAGTTGAATATCCAACATATTTAACCCTATGTAAAAATTCTTTTTCTAAAAGATATAATCTTATGTCATTTTTTCATTTACTTTAACTTAATTTATATAGTGTCATTATCACATACAAGTGGCTCCATGAGGTCTCAAAATTTACCTAAAGATTACCATGGTCGGAAATGTCTCATCCAATAGGGTTAGGACACGTTTTAGGGGAATTTAGTCTTATTATAATATTAATTTTTACACTTATTTACCGGGTTTTCCTTTTAAACATGGTAAATAAAATATTTACTGAAGTAATTATTAAAAATGTCTAAAAATGAAATTACTTATTTAAAAAATTTGGACCTCCTGATTCTAAATATGGAATCCATGTTTCTAAATTCAAAAAAAATAATTGGAATAAATTAATTTAAAATTAATTCATGTTTTTGAAACAAAAAAGCGTGTTTTTAACAAATAATAACTATCAAAAGATTCACACTTTATTATATCCAGTTTAAATATGAAATTATTTACAATGAATAAAATTGGAATAAATGGTAAAATTATAATCTAATTATAATTTTAAATAACTCAGATTTGTATTTTATCACTATTAATTATTTCGATTAAAAAAGTTGTTTTAATTAAAATTTAGTAATTTTCAATATTCATCAAAATACGAATGTTATCAAAAAAGTACCAAAATTTTACCCTAAGCTTATTTCGATATTAAGAATAAAAAAATGAAGTCTATTTTACCATATTAAAAACATAAATGTTTCATTTATTAATTTAAAATTAATTCTCGCTATTAAAACCAATAGGCGTATTTTTAAGAAATAATAACTATCAAAAGTTTGACACTTGTTTATGTCAAATTTCATAGTAAAAATATTTACAATGACTTTAATTGGATTAAATGGTAAAAATATAATATAATTATACTTCCATACCAATAAAATATATAATTTAACAATATAAATTATTTTGATTAAAAAAGTTGTTTTCGGTTAAAAGATTGTATTTTTTACTATTCATCCAAATATGAAATTTATCAGAAAACCCCCAAAAAATTATTGAAACTAAATTCTATTGTCCTGATTCTAAATAAGAAGTTTATTTTTTTCAAGTTGAATATATAAAAGTTTCAAATATTAGATTTAAAAGGTCTTCTCCATTAAAAGGAGGTAAAATTTTATTTTTTGAAAAATACATTTTTTATCTGAAAAAATTTTACTTGTTCTTAAATTATGTCTAAGAAACTCATAATATGGATTCTAAAATTATGATGATTATATAAGGTTCAAAATTCAGTTAATACTATTCATAACCGCTTTGGAACGACTTGTTTGGTAAGTCATGGTGCACTAGAACTCGGTGTTGCACGTATGGAAAGTTATTGAATTACATTGAAGGAATTACATAATATGAAATCTTGGGGTGTTACAATGGGTCCCTCGATCTAGAAAATAGTATTAGTAAAGTCATACTCCTTAGTTTAATAACGTATTGATGCTAAAAAGTGATTTATATTAAAATGGTTTGAAAGATAAAAATAATGAATCTCTAGGCTGATTCATAGAAAATACTATATTTATTCCTTCACTTCCATAAGCTATAGTATATGAGTATAATCACACTCTATAGATAGGATCATAGAATGGTTCATATATTGATGTTTGGTCTCTTTTCTCTCATGACCCATCATTGAAAGGATTCATTATGGGGTTTTATCTCCTTTTAGATATCACTATTTACCTCTATAATTATAAATATATCATTATTAATATACTCCTTGGCCATATAACTCCCCACCTAATACTATAGGAATAGTGTTGAATATTAAATTCAATAGTATTTGTAAAGACAATGCAATAGTTGATCCAAAAAAATCCTTAGATGCTAACTATTGGTAATTAGTAGAAATTTGAGTTATCCATTGGCTTCCCCTATCCTAGTTCATGAAATCATTTCATTTTGTTATGTTTACTGAGGTTTTAATTTTTTTATTGATAAAATAAAAACATTAATTAATTCCATCAATATATTATCCAAAGTTATAATTCATGACCAATAAATATCTTTCATATGTAATGGATTTCACATCAAAATTAACATTTTATTTTTTATGTGTTTATATCCAACATCTTTTTTACAAATTTAACATGGTAATCCACCATAATTATAAATATTTGAAACCTCTCGATCACCAATGTTAATAATAGTTAAAAAAAATTATTAATGAAATCGAAGGAAAAATCATCCCGCTTTGGATATTTTTTCATACTATATGACTCTTTTATGTATCATAAACATATATACACCTACTTCTATGTGAAATACATTTCACCATTATGTAAAAGTGATATATCTAAATTGTTTATTTTTTCTATCATTATATACATGAGACGTTCTCTATGTTTTTCCGCGATGGTGGATTATGTTATGGGTTAATGATTTATAATTTGGAACTCTAGAATTTATCACCATATTGAAGGTTATATTTTTTTAGTGGAGTTGGGATTTAGATTAGGAAGAAAGAATCCTAGACATCCTCATGAAGGGAATCGGTACCCACATAGTTCAGTGTCCTTTCAAAAGGCACATCATATATTTTATTGTCATGTGAAAATGGTTAATGTGGGAAATTATAGGGATCTACAACTATGATCAATGATGTTCCATTTATGTACCTTTTTCTATGATTAGTTCTTATAAGTTTAGTTTTATAGATAATATATTATAACATCTAATAGATTAATGTTACATGACTAGGTCATTCAAAGGTGAGTATCTTGAAAGGATAAATTTTTTGGAATATACCTAAGATTCCCTTTAATTTTGGGACTTATAATAGGATAAAGGTGAATTTAATATCTCCTATATTTTGGAAAAAATTCATGAAGGTTGGATAACTATATTAATTTTTCATTGAATACAATGGAATATATGTAAAGTATTATTATAGGTTAGATTTCCTATTGTACATTTTGATCATCCAGCAAACATAATGAGGTTGATGAAATTATTAGGGACATTGGACACATTTTTAGATCAATCAAGATGAGTTCCTTATGTTGGGAAATGTTCTTTTTGTTTCCTGAGAGTACAACTATTATTTATCATAGGAAAAAAATGAATGATTATATTTTGACGACCCTAATTGCAATGGAGGCTTACCATGGAGGCACCCATAATCAGTGGAATAACTAATCAAAAAGGGGACCACATGTGTGGATAATTACCTAATCATGTATTTATGGAGATCATGGAGGATACCTAAGGAAACAAAGTTCATGTAGGTTTAATCTAGAAAATGGTTATGATAATGTTCTTTCATACACATATGTGAAAGGATTTCATTTATTCTAGGTAAGTGATCAGGGTGAATAGGGATCCCTAATATAGCCCAAAATGCTAGGCGTGACTTCATTTTGAAGAGGCCTAGAAAATATCAATAGAAACCGTTTTCATGATTTCAAGTGTGATTATTGGGTAATAATGTGCTCAAGTGACTCACCCTTATTGTTGGGGATAAAGTTTTGGAGGGTCCCATCACCCTAAACATGATGAGGTATGGTAAAATTCAATTTCAGAAAGCTTTTTTCTGTCAAATAGATGAATTAGATTCCCCTAGTTCTCATTTTTCTTATTTTTATGACCTAATAGATAACCTATTGGGGGTTTTGGGGATCCTTGGAATCGTGGAGGTAGGATTATAATATCAATTGATGTTGGCCTTAGTCTGACATCCCTTTACTAATGAAATATGAGGTCTAGTGGCTTCCTTATTGGGAAATAAAGACAGTGGATTCTATGCTAGCATTAAAACTAACCATAAGAGCCTAGTATCCATGGTATAGGATGTGGTCAAGGGAATGTGGGGCTCATTTATTTGGGAATAATAGTCCTAATGTAATGTGTGCATAGAGAACATTGGAATATAACATGGTTGGATATAGGCCACACTAGCACGATTGATGTAAATCATGAGTCACAAGGGAATGGGTGTGAGGTATAGAATGTGAAAATTGTGATTCTAAACAGGTTATTTGAGAGAAAATAATGAATCGTAATATAGCTATGGAGGGTGTGGGGTGGTTGGAAACTCGGACGAAGTGAGTATGTGGGTTTCACTGACATGGGGAGGTTAGGGTGCCTTAATTAGTGAGGGGTCTTTGTATCTCTTCCTCCTATGAAAATGTTTTTAACTCTCACATAAGATATTTTATTTTTTAATTTTTTTTCCAAAATATTAAATGATATTTCTTTGTTATTTTATGGGGTGAATATTGTAATTTTTCTATAACATAAATAAAAAAAATCCTGAAATCATTTTTGGGATATGTTTAGTAGCATTATTTTAAAGAAAATATAATGTGAGGTAACATAATGGAATTTAAGTGAGTAATATGGCATGTGTAAGGAATCCCAAATTATGGTATAGAATATGATGTATTAAAAAATATCTATTCTATAAGGTATTTAAATACATTGTTCTAAAAATGTTTTGGACATAAAATATTGGAGTGGATGAGTATCTTTCACTTGACTAAATTATCTTTCTAGATTAGTAAAAAGAAGTTATCCATGTTAAATAGCACAACTAAGGTTGATTATATCATAACCACCAATTTATATATTCAATAGAGCTAGATGAAGCAATAGTTTTAGGTTCTTATTAATGATGAAAAAATTCAACAGATGGTATTTTACAATAACTTAACTGTAATCGAGTTTATTATTAATCTCTTATAACATTAATTCACTAAGAATAATGAAATTTAATAGAAAATTATAAAATAAAGGGTTTAATTTTAGGATTTAAGTTTGATCACATTGTAATAAATCAAAATGTTGGGAAAATATTAACAATAACACAAGATTTACTAATTTTGAGATCCATTGAATGAATATCATTATTCCCCCACCAACCGTAGATTAATGATGATTTATATGTCCTCACACCACATATATTCTTGTCGTATAACATGGATAATATTTTTTATTCTATTTTATAACATTTATATTTTAATAATTTTAATATAAATTAGAAAAAATTGAAATAAAATTTCTTCAATAGATTTTGAGATCAAAAGGAGGTACCATATAGTATTTCAATAAGTAATGGTAGGGGATATTTGACCCATCTATCAAGGGGAAAATTCTAATAAAGAGGTGGGATGTTTTATCATGTGGAGAATGGTATATAATCTTTGGGGACTAGCATCATTGAATGATAAATATCAGGGGATACATGTATAATTATTGATTCTTATATCTTCTGGTGAAAGGTAATGATATAAAAAATTATGTAACAATTATTTTCTATATTTAGAACGAATCACATAGATTTACAGTTTTAGATGATATATTCAATTTAAATTGTTTCATAATTAAGGATTCATGATTTTAAATTTCCCTTCAAAATTTTTAAATTAACTTGGTTTTGAAATTAAAACCAAAGGGAAATAATGATGGAACCCTGTTTAACACAGTAATAAATAATGAAAAATGAATATTAAAAACTATGTTTTCTACTATAAATATATTTTATTTCATGAAATATGAGTTATGTATATTTTAGAAGAATATTAGGCACATTTTGAGAAATATTGGTGATAATTCGATGGAGTAAAATCACAACACCGTAATATTTAGTGTCTTTCCATGATTAATATTAAAGTATTTTGGTTATTTGTGGAAGGAATATTACAATGTGATTCATATAAACTAGAACATTATCTATTTCGTGTAAAGTACAACCTGAAGGAATTTGTGCGTTATAGTTTAATTTAGATGATGATTTATTCCATTTTGGTTTTACAAAATTAAAAAAATGGTTGGGAAGTCGATTAACTACAATAAACTGCAATACAATACAGTACTATAATTATGATATTTATGAATTATCCTATAATTTAGGGTAATAATATTTTCTAGAAAATTTTATTATACTGTAATAATATTTATCACACTATAAGCAATTTATTTATAGAATGTATCCATATTTTGAGGGCTAATATTTTGGGAGTTATAATTTTTTATTGTGGTTTGATTTTAGGTTAGATATAGTAATGACCACCTATTTTTTCTTAATGATTTCTATTACATCATAATTTTTTCGATTTATGAATACTATATATGGTGGAATATATTTGAAACATTATAAGATTTAGTTTAATTATGTGATATATAACCTCTACAATAAATTTTTTAAAACTAATTATGATGTGACAAGATTTACAATATGATAGATAATTTTAATGAATATATAATGTGGTTTGTTATGAAGAAATAGAATATGGTCAAATTTATCTAAAATCAAAAAAACAACAACAAAGTAGTATTGTTTTTAATATCGAATTCTAAGTATTTTTCTAGGAAATTCCAAAAGAAATTGAATGTCACAATAGTCAGGATCTACTTATTAAGATAGTGATAGAGATAAATATCATCTAATTTTTGGCTTATTAATTTATTGTGTATCCTAACAAGATATTTATATTCTATTATTAATATATTTATCTTTATATGATCTTATATCATGAAATTACAATATTTTTTGGTATTTTTATTGGTATATCAGTAGATAATCAGTTTATGATCCTTAGATATAGCCTATATTTTGGGACTAATAAAAAATATATGTCACTATTTATATAACATTTAATATTTAGATGTTATTAATTATTTAATGGATGTATTGGTTTTATCTATTCTAAATACATTTTATTAAGGTTTATATAAAATAAATTTAATTTACATACTTCACTCCCACCCCCACACCAACCCCCACACACTTATATTTTTTACTACATTTGGTTTTAATATTAAAAAGAAAGAGATAATTATAAACAAGATTATTGAAACTAATAAAAGTGAAACATTAATATAGTTTATCACCATAAACAATACGGAATATTTCATGCATTTATTTCCTTTTATATAAAACGGACTATGTTTATAAATTATTTGTAATCATCCATAACACTAAAATCTACAGAATAGTAAACAAACCAAAGTCTTAGTGAAATATTCAAGGAACAACTATAAGCCCAAAAGACTTTACTTCTCTAATTGTTAAACCAATAACAAAATTTAGAGTTCCTTGATTATTATTTTCGCATTGATAATTAATAATTTTTTTAAATTTTTTTTATGAAAATATGATTTTTTATACAAATTTTAAATGATTGTTTTTATTACCAATTAAAATTTCTATTCATCAGGTATTTTAAGAATCAATTATTTTTATGGATTTAAATTTATATCAACTTAAATATGTTAAAATTCCTCAAAACTTCTTTAGTTAATTAAATTCCATTTAGTAAAGTATAAATTGGTTGAAAATTCAATAAATTAAGAACCATGAAAACCATTGACATCTCGAAATAAATTTTTATAATTTAAAAAAATGTATAATCTTAATTTAACTCTGAAAATAAAATTATTTATCAAATAATGTTGAACTAATAAGATATGATTTAAGTCAAAATACAATACATGATCAAATAATTATTCATGAATCATATTTAACTATAATTAGGCACACATCTACATACTCTTCACCTATTACCTATAAAGATACTTAATGAATCGTGATTTATTATTATTTAACTAATTATAGATGAATAATTTTATGATGTATGGTTTGGAGATCAATTATTGAATTGTCTAATTATAGTAACTAATAAATATTTAAAAATAATAACATAGATAAATTGCTCAATAAAAAACTTCAAATATTGCTGCTGGAATGTAAGATACCATTTAAAAAAATAAAATATAAATTCACCATGAAATTCATATAAATCACATTTATTTATAGTCATAGATAAACCACATTGTGTATATAATCATTATAGGGTAGTGAATCTATCTATCGAGAAAAAAATCATCCCCCACAAAGCTAAAAATAGTGTAATTTTATTCTATTGAAAACAAGTTTATATACCATGAAGAATAACCATATAATGGTTTCCCTGTTTCATTAGAATGTGAATGTATCTTCATAAAATTATTTTGTTTTTAATTGAATAATAGAGAAGTCATTTATTTTTATTGAATTACAGAGTTTTTAAAAAAAAATAGCATACACCATGGTTTGGTTGACCAAAATTCATCTTATTTATTATTTTCCATTAATTATTACAATTGAACAAGTACTATTCAAGGAATTCATTATTAATCTTACTCATTAACCATAGAAAAGGTAAATTAATAGATTCCTTTATTTATATTGATACTCTAAATTTTTTGATACATTAAATATGTTTATATTAATATTGGGGGTATTATGAGGGAAATGATGAGTTTTAGTTAAATTTTATACTGGAATCTAATTTCATGTTATGAATGGTTTGTAATGTCATAATTTCATTGCCTGGAAGAGCTAGTGAAGTTTATTTTCTTGGTTTCTTTATAGTTTTGAGGATTCTAGTGAATGGATTAATGTTACACATTGATTATTAGCTAGATGTAATTTTTCTTACTCTATTTCATTATTCCTATAAATAAATAAATCCACCAAATATATATATACTCAATCCTAAAATCACTCATTACACAACCATTACACAACTCCAACCATATGAATAAAATAAAGAAAAAAACAATACTCCTAGAATTTATAGAAGTTAAAAAACCATTAAACTCACTATATTAATTTTATTCTACAACCTAAAACATTCATTACATCCCATTTCACTAAATCCATGGTTCACACATCTGTAAGCATTTTTGAGTAATACCATTATAAAAAACCTTCAATATTATTGACTTAATCCCATATAATTTTCTTTCATTTACATAAATACCATCAATTATGTCAACCCATAAAACCTTAAATTTATAGAAGTCAATGGATTCAGCTTCTAATGGATCATTCTAGAAGAAGAACTATCCAAAATTAATATATTCATAGCATGCCACTGATTTTAAATTTCTAAAAAAATCACTTATCAAAATAGTTTTACTTGGAAAGATATTCCATTTTCTTTAGATTTATATGTCATATTTTATTATCATGATACTAAACAATAAAAAACTAAAAAATACATAAACCCAAAATTGAAAAAAACTAAAAAAACTTTATTTTTTTAAAACTAGCACAATCAACTATAAATTGAGGTTATCAAGTTCATTTCATGGAAAAATTTTCCCAGAAAATATAGTTTAATGATAACCATTTTCATTAATTATAACATTTAAAAACCCATTGTAATTTCAAAAAATTCTATAAATTGAATTTATTACACTACATGTTCACAAATACATTCCAATTTATTCAATACCCGACATACATGAAAATATTTTTAGAATATCTAAATTTTAAACTCAATGTTTGGATGTTAGAACTCTATTTAGAGTGATATTTCATTATATTGAATCCTTTCAATAACAATTATTTAAAACATATACACCATATGGCTCAATAAAAAACAACCATTTATTGTTGGTCACCACTTTAAAATATATTTCCCATTTAAAAAAACAATATGAAACATTTTTAATAAGAGGAACATATACCTATATTTAAAAGGAAATATTAAATACTATCAAAAAACATTCCTAACAACATACTATCAATTAGAAAAAGAGGACATACTAAGCAGTGGATGCTAATTAGAAAATAAGTTTTTGACCAAATAGATAAACTAAAAGTATTATACTAGTATTTTACTGATCCAGAAAGAAGAAGCATGATTGAAATTTATTTTTTTGGGAGAAAAAGGTAGCATGTTAAACCATATAATATACCAATAATTTAGACATTTTCCTTAGAAAAAAATATATTATTAAAAAAGAACAAGCTAAATTATTGAAAAAGAAACAAATTATCAATTCATATTAAACTAGACTAGAAAAATAAATATTTTTATTTTTAATAAATTAATATATATATATATATATATTGATAATAGTTTAGTATATAAAAACATATAATTGATTCAAATTTTAATATAAACATAGGAAATAATGAAATATTCCCCTAAATCCTACATTAGACTACCTATCGACACCTAAGATGATTCATGAACCAACAATATGGAGTGACTCTGTATTGAGCCTTATATACAACAACCAAGATTCTACGATATAACATATGAGAACCTAAGAATAATTTCACATTTATACACTTAATTATTATACCACACATCCAACCCCCCCCCCCCATGTATCCATAGATTCCAATACATCCAATTTTTGATAACGTAAAGAAAATTTAACTCATGAAACATGAAATCATATCTCATATCTAAACCATAAAACCCCAAATCTCAAATAACCTAAAAACACAATATTAATGTCTCTTTTTAATTAATATATAACAATTACCTAAACGACACTAGGATATTCCTCTACAAGACCATGATACACCTCCTAGTCTCTTTAGGTTAGTGTAAATACCAAGGGTTTAATATATCATAACAAAGAGTGATTTTTCCCAATTAAAAACAATATTAAGAATGATAAATTTCCTACTATAATACACGAATGATAGTTGGGGTTACTGGATTTCTAAATTGGAAACAATTCTATCCAATGTAGATATTCCATAAAAACATGGAAAATTAGAAACAACAAAGTGAAATAACAATATGAAATAATTCATATACATCTAAATAGTAAAAATGAAACATTAAGTCTATAAATAATGATATATAGGAAAAAAACAATATTCATAAATAAGATGTTCAAAAGTGGATTATGGATCAAATATTTGAGGTCTTTTATGTTGAAACTCTAAAAACCCAATTGAGTATAAACCCTATATATCTACTCCACACATCTAATATGTACTCCAAGACACTATAAATATGATCCAAACTGAATAAACATACTATAATGGTAGATAAATGAATACTCAATAACTAAATTTGTACCTAAAATTTTTCACATTATACACTATGTCCACTGAGGTGCGTATATAAGATGATTCCATAAAGATACATAGTAGGGAACTACCATCCTACCACAATACAATAATTATTAATTAAATATATCCCTAAAAAATTCTACTCATTTACATGAGTATATATTAAATTATTTTTTAGTGGATAACAAAATCATAATTGTATAAAAATACTAATATATTCTATTGGTCTGTTCTAGATAGAACACACAACATCCTATATTGGGTGGTTCCATAAATGTAATACCTTCTTTGGGATTATCCTAATGTTTGGGATGATAAATCAAGATCCTAACTAATGAGATGAAACACTATTTAATATAATAGCTTATACATGTGCACATATTCCCCATATATATAGATGTGGATTTATTGAAATAATTCTTCTCTTAGAGACCTGGCTTGTGTATATAATATAAATCATCAATCAAGAGTCATGTATGTGCCATACCAAGGAATAATTTAATGGATATAATGAGTTATATGTTTATTATATCATCCCATATTGAGTGTAATAAAACCTTGCATCCTTTCCCATGGAAACCTATAAATCAACAATTAGCATACCATCTTATAATTATATAACAACAATATATATATCTCTACCAACATGATTATCATAAATAAATTTTATTTCAATGATCATGGAAATTGTTTTATGATAGAAACATTATATTCATTAAATAAATGGATAGTTATTCCTCATTATATTAGTTTATCTATCTTGTCAACTTGGTATAATTTTTAGTTCTATGTTATACGGAAATAAAACAAATTTCAAGAATTCAATACCATGAATTCATAACATGAATAAATGATGAAATAAATCTATTGTTTGAGAAATAGATTCATACTCTCCAGCGGTTTTTAACATAATATATCATGTTAAAAAACTAGAATAATGGATATCTAGTGATTTGTTCTTTCCTTACAAAATATGGAATTATGAAAGTTAGGGACATCCAGATGTGTCCACAAGTAGTGAACTAAAGGTAATTCATGTTCACTTTTGGTATCTATAAATATTTTTACAATATTAACTATATATAGGGTTAGACAAGACACATGGGTTATTTTAGGAAATTAGTTCAAGCATTGTTTCTTTTTCAATTTGTTTACTCTTTAATCAAAATTGTTTTCTAAAAAGAATCTAATAGTAAGAAGTTTATTTCTATATTAAAATAGTTCTCTCATAATCTATAATTTTTTTAATTAAAATCAAACATTCATGAAAATAATCTTTGTGTTTATAATAGGGCTAAATTAAAAATAAGTTTCATTACCACTTCCTCTAACCAAGTAATCTAATATATCTTGTTACCATCGACACAAATAATAACCAATGTTATTTTTGGATCCTTCATTTTAATTCATTTGGTTCATGGTATAAGGAAAAACAACCTTATAGAAATATTGTAATGATATACGAGTGTATTCCTATTTTAGAAATATAGTTAAAACCTAAGCCCAAAATTTAAGATCATAACAAATTCAATATTGCTGAAATATGAGGAAAAGTCTTAATTAATATCATTTAGGTAAAAATATCCACAAAAAACATTATTGGTGGTATTAAAATTATTGAAATAATGGAAATAAATTCAATTAAAAATATAAACAAATCATTTAAAAAATGTTATTCACTATATGGAAATAAAAGTAAGAATGATATATATTAAATGAAAAAGTGTTTCAAAAATTAAACTAAAACAACTAATCATAATAATATGGGAAAATGAAATGTATGTGGTATTAAATGTAAATGAAAAAATTTCAAATATATTTTATAAATAACACACAATGTTCCACAAAATCTCCTCCCCTCAAGAAGTCCCGAGTGTTTTATATAAACTCTTGATTTTATTTAAACCCCATGATCCCAAATCGTAAATTCAAATGTTTTTAATGGAGACAATTAACCAAATAATAACTTACTTCTGAATATAGATTCAAGAAAACAAATAACCAGTTATTTTGGGTAGAAAATTAAATAAACAAAAATGTGAATAATCATTGATAAAAGAGATGGGTTTCCTTTTTCAAACTAATTAAAATATCGATATCTACTTTCACTAAAAGATAATAATATAATATAATTTGAAATTAATAGATATAAAGATAATATTAAGAGATATATAGAGAGAGTGACTGATAGATAAAGATCCAATGAGTTATAGATGTATATATAAAGGATAAATATAGTAATATAAATATTAATAAGACACAATGAAACAATATATCATTAAAGATAAATGGTTCTTGATGAATTTAGATGAAGTAAATTCCAGTGGATGGTGACTATTTACTATCTCAATTACAATTATTAATGTCATCATTCTATTATTTAGGAATGGATGAGAAAGATATGAAATCTATTTCTCTTTTATAATTAGTGAGAAAATCCTAATCATTAGAGATGAGATACTATATTTATGAAATTTTACATTATTTTGATGATAATCCAAGCCAACCAAGTCTTATTTGTAATTACTTCATATGTGTTGGGGTCATACAAGGTATATTTAAGCTTTACTGAACCGAACTATGTCTTTTTGACCAACCTCTAATGCACCTAAGAAGGTTCTTCAATAAATACATTGGCTAGCCTCCTAATGCGACTAGTTATCTCGTTTACACAACTAATGCCACTACACCTCATGAATCTCCACTGACTACACGGTAAGACACCATTAGATATTTAGTGGAGTGTTTCATGTTGGGGATGGTTTTTTGTTATTATAATGGCTAGTCAGTTCCCTCCTACAATGTTATTGATGCTTCAATTTTTTATTAGACTTGGAAATGGTCCTCTAAGCCTACATTGAGAAATTATAATGAAAAATCCCTTCCTATCACTTTAACTCAACCACTGCTATAAAAATACACATGAACCTGGTCCGAAATACATTAGTGTTTTTTCATCATTTAAATAACTACACTAAGGGAGTGAATAATATCTATATTTTTTATGATCATTAACATTTTATTTAAAAACTACTGTATGAAACCTGAAAAGGATAATCATAAAATATTTAACATCTTTTTTTGAAACCATGTCTCACCCTTTGTGATACTTTGAAACAACATTACCCACCTTGGGGAGATAATTGTTGAATTTATATACAATTTTATATTTTCTTATATCTCAATGAATTATAAAAATTCATGATTATCAAAAATAAGTTTAAAAAAGAGGGATATGGAAATATGATAGAATGAATATGATAAAATTTGATATAGTCATTTTTGTAAATATGATTCTCATATAAACTAAAACGAGTTAAACACAAGATATTGAATAGAATACTCATATATAAAATTCAAATTAATTTTTAAATACCCACAAATAAATAGACATATTAAATAATATTGATATTCAGACTACCATACATCAACTAAAAATTAGATTAAAACAATTATAGACATGAATCTATATAGAGATTAAAAAATAGTTTCATCCCACAAATAATCCAAGACAAAAAAACTCATCTTCCAATTTATACTATTAAAAACATGGATACATAGATCATGTATAATGAACTTTATATAATGAATTATCATTTTCAAGGAATTAAAATATTGATCCATGAAATAAAAATTTAAAAAATTCTTTCAAGAAAATATTGTCAATATAACACTAACATTTAAAAATATGAATACAAAACGAGCATACTTATATTGTGAGAAATGAAAATATCATTCAATTAAAATCCACTATATAAAACAATTTGAAAAAAAAATATACATTATATGTTTTGCAACATTTATAACCCATGGAGTTTTCATATTTTTTATCAACCATACCATATTCCAATGAGGCTACAAGGTAAATCGATATAAGATATATTATTCTAGTTCCTTTTCGTAACTAAATTTTTTGGTTCTACAATTATCAAACTAAATAAATTATGTGCACCAATAAATATAGGTCTAATAAAATTGGAAAATAAATGTTTTGAGAAGCAAGTTTTTTTAGATTTTTTAGAAATACTCTAATAAATATCGATAATTTTATTTCTTAACTTCATTTATTTTTTACAATGTCAAATGTAAATTAAATTCTTTAAGTTTATAAAATGTATGAATTTTTTAAGAGACACATTTAACCAATGTTGTATTTTTAGAAATTTTTTTTATTATTTTAAAAACCAAAACAATGATTTTTCCTTTTAAAAATTTTAGATTTTGGGGTCATGTTAGGGTTTTTTAACCATGGGTGAATTTTTAACGATATATTTTGATCTCCATTATTTCAAAATATAAATCTCCAAATTCGGGTTGATTATTTAATATTAAAATAAAATCATTTTTTATATAAAAGGAATATATTTTTCTTAAGAAACATGATATTTAACATTGATATATTTATTATATTTATTATAAATATCATTATATGGTGAATAATTCTGATAAAACCTATTTTTGAGTTGACTACAAGTGATTTTTAGGTCTTCGTAACTTAAGGGACATGAATAATAGGCTTAAAAATATGAAGAGTTAGTACAATATTGAAAATTTAAATTGATACTTTCCACAACCTATATGATGAGGTATTTTTAACATGATTAAAATTTAGAGGATATTTTCATAGAATTTAAATAATAACTCCATGTATTAACATTAAGAATTTATTTAGATTTTTTATTTATTCTCATGATTTTTTATATTTGGAATTAGAGTATAATAACACATTTTTTTGATGTATTTATATCTTGTCAGAAATGGTGCATCAATTATTTAAGTTCCATCACTATGGGATCCCATGAACTAGTTAAAACCCATTGTTTCCCTCGGAATTCGGGGATGACCTCCTGGATGGGAGATTCAAACGTTCCGATCGGTTTCTAACAGGTTTGTTCATAGAACCGGAAACATCCAATGATTCCACATCTGTTTGGACCTACTTTCCAAAGTTAAGTGCTCATTAGCTTGTGGACTGATGAGGCTTAGGAATTTTCATTGGTCGAGAGGATGGGAGGTCGGACTCATCACACCTTTTTGAGGGAAATTATTGTCTATTACGGGACTCTCTTTATAGATTTAAGTTATGTTCGTGAATCCTTATTACATTACCTAGTATAAAATGAGCTTTTCCTTCAGTTTTGAAAATCAATGATTAAATATGTAAGAAATTTAGAGAATCTTTTATATTTATTCGAGGTTCTTCATCAATAGTGAATCATCTATATCTATTTAGAGATTCTTGGTCAATGGTAACCTTCAAAACATTCATATGAAAGTCTCTTGGTCATTATGTTGACCAGGCTGGTTTTAAAGCCACTCAGTGGGGCACTTGAAGTTTATTGTCATTCAGAAGGACATGAATTATTTCAGAGTTTGGATCGAACCCGTAGATGGGATACCTACGTATCCTTTGCTTTGGAAAATGAATCAGAACCCACGTAGTTCGAATGAAAGAGTATGATGTTAATGATTGATGGCTCAAAGCAGGATGTCATAATTACTTTTTCCCTCTAAGCTCACGTGAGTCATGCTCGGTTTGAGAAACAAGAGGTATTGGTAATAAAATAGACAATTGAGCCATGAAAGATGTAATCATAAGAAATGGTTTGGGGCTTATGTATGTATGACTGCCCAGAGGATTTACTTTAGGGAGAAAATCCAAGAACAGGGTCCATAAAGGTATATGTGCTTCATGGATATTTGAATACTCTAACATGGGACTTATTCCTGAAAAGGAAACCCAAATTAGGAGAGGATTGATAACTGGGTTTTACTCCTAAGAAGGAATCCCAGATCAAACGTAAATTAGGACTGGTTAAAGAGAATTTAAGGGACTTGGGGCTTATTCCTGGAAAGGAAGCCCAAGATTAGGGGACTTGGGGATTATTATTGAAAAAGGAAGCCCAAGATTAGGACTGGGACTTATTCCTGAAAAGGAGACCCAGGTTAGGGGACTTGGGGCTTACTCCTGAGAAGGAAGCCCAAAATTATGACTGGGACTTATTCCTGAAAAGGAGACCTAGGTTAAGGATTAAGGTTTGGGGCTTACTCCTGAAAAGGATGCACAAATTAGAGGACTTATGACTGGGGATTATTCCAGAAAAGGAGACCCAGGTTAAGGATTCTCTCATATTAAAGGATGAGGTTGAATGAATGAACTTTCCATATTTAGTGACATATGGATATTTAAATCACTAGGTTTTGAGAGATATTCCACAGAACTCCTTTTAGATAAGGAAGTCAAATCAATAAATCATGCCATAAATGAATTAGATGAGTGTCTTGAAGACTGAATCTTGAAAAGGAAAGGTATAATGGCTTAAGAGGGGTATAATAGGCAAGATGGGCTCCAAAAAGGAAGGGGCGCGCAAGTCTTGGAAGACGTGCAAGTACTGCGTGGGAGCACAAGTATTGGTCGCGCAGGTATACCTGCGCGACACATGGTGTACTTGCACGATGGTCAACTAGCATTGAAATATTTGAGCGACTCTTTATTAAAGCCTTTAGAATCCTCTTGAGGTTATTCCAGAAATGGGACGTGCATGTTCTATCGAAGGAGTAAGGCGGCGTGCAAGTGTGACCACTTCCCTTAAGGGCTGGCCACTCAGGCGCGCAAGTGTTGATGAGTTTCAACACTTAGGCCTTCCTCCCTCTCATTAGATCTTCCGTTCTAGGTAAGAAATTACCTTAGAAGTGTTCCGGAAGATTTGAGAAGAGACTTGGGTGTCGGGAGCTTCAATCCGAGTTTCTGGAAAAAGATCATCTCGAATGGGGGGGCCCACAGGGTCTATTTATAGGCATGATAAGACCCCAGGCGGTTACCGGGAGGTTATCAATTAGGTTGCGCAAGTGGACTTGCATGATAGTGATATAACATGCATGGTGCAGTTGCTTTTGATCGATTGTTCATGCCTTTGTCGATTTTTTATATTTTCTTCAAAGGTTGAATCACTTTGAGCTCAGATATTTCCCTTTTCCGATTTTTAGATTCTGTGATGAAAGGAGCATAAAAAAAGTCCACCCTCAGAGTTGGATCCGGAGAGAAATGAGGATTTCACTCTGAGGAAATCGAATACATCCAAAGGAAAGGGGGAGCACAAGTCTTCAGGGCATAGAGGGCGGTGCGCAAGTGCGCATCACGCAGGGATACGGCCCTCGGTCGTGCAGGGTCCGGCGCGCAGGGTCTCGGCCGCTTCTATAAAAAGAGGGCCTCACTTCCGTACAAGCATCCGGATTTCCGGACTTCATACCTTCGAGCTCTCGCCACACAGGTCACCTTAGCCGCGCAGGATGCTCTGTTTTCTAGTGTTTTCCTTGATGTCACGCTACTGTAAAGGCATTTGTACTTGCGCGGTTTATACTTGCATGTCAAAAACTAGCGCAACACACGAATACTTGCGCGCCATTTTTTAGACTTGCGCGCCTTAATGCCTTAGCCATTTTTTCGAAATCTTTTACAAATTTTATGAAAAATAAACCCATTTAAGAGTTTAATTTATTCAACTTTTGGGCAGATTCAATGGATACTAATGGAATTAAAACGTCTGATGAACTGACTAGCAAGCGGATTGATGACATGATGAACATAATTGACCATGATTACTATGATATCTGCAACAACACTCTCTCAGATTTGGCTAATCCCTTGAATAAATATCATCTTAATTTCCCACAGAGCATCTACCTGCCTCTATATGGTCATGGTCACCGGCAAGGAGTCAATGTTCCAGATGCAAAGAACTATACACCTGAAATGCAGCTGCGCTGCTACTCCTTCATTTCGGTTATGCTGTGCATTAAGAACAACAACGATGGTGTGAACTTTCAAATTCTTCCTCCATGTCATTTCCTTGCAGATATGAAAATGCCAAACCCATGGGATGAAATGTTTTCCACTACCGGTTGGTGAAGAGAAGACAAACATGGTATTGTAGCAATATCTGAAAAGAGTACTCTCTCCAAATGGCTCTTTACTTCCAATGCTCCATTCTCAAATCCATGTATCCATCTTCCATGTCTCTTGGACAGAAACAGAGTCACTATTTGATCAGCAGAAAATTTTCTCAAACGGCACTCAAGAACATCCTTTTACAATTGTTCCAAGAAGAGCTGGTATCACTGTATCTCTTATTGTATCCAGTTGAATGAATGAATTCCATGTGGTTGCTGATGAAGCTCGGGATGCCGTAAATCAAATGAATTGTTATGTTGAAAGCCTCTTGTAATTCTTGAAAAAGAGAAGAGACTCCAGTCTGTGGATGTCCTTCTAACTCTTGTGCATCAATGGAAAACACTTTCACTTTCACTTATTTGTACCTTCATTCTCTCACTACCTGCTTTAAATTTACTTAATTCAATGGGCTTAGTAATCATAGTTTGATTTTTACTAGGATTATTACAAATAACCCTACAAACTTTGAACCTTTTAATTGCTCAATATTACCTAAATCATAAAAAAATGTATATTTAGTGAGCTGGAACTTGATTTTTATTCAGAGTTCCTTTGTCTTTTGTGGGCAGTTTAATGTCATGCACGTCGGACATAATGGGGCTAATGTTTAAGGTTGAAATAGCTTTGACCAAAATGGATTAAAAATTGATTCAATTCCTTGACAATTTATCTGAAAAAATATTACCATACTCAAGTATGAGGTAAAATATGTAAGTTATGACTTAAGAATTTTTGAATCGGAGGAATGATATGAAAAAGAGCTAAAAGGAATTAGAAGAAGTAGTTTCCAAGAATGAAGTTACCATTATTTAACAAACCTGTTAGGGGGTTGAATTATGTAGGGACACCTAAGGGCATTGGCTGCATAGTTAAATAAAATTGTATCTTTTGGCTAAAAAGTATTTTATGTAGACTGTTTATGCAAGGCCACCTATGGGCACGTGCTGCATAGTCAGGCAAAAAGAACTCTCAGAAATTTACTTTCCTAGTGCTAAAAGCCAATGAAAGTTTATGGAGATTTAAATTTTCTAAAGTATAGAGTTTTTTGTATGGAAAGAGGTACTTGAATATGGAGAAGATATTTCCGAACAAGAATATCGAAGAATTGAATAAATATCACTCCTATGAAGGTCTGACCCAAACGTAGGGAAAGAGAATATGGAGAGTATAAACCATATACTTTAATACTTTCAGATCATGAAAAAGGACATGAGACAAATATGTTAAGGATGGGTTTTTTTGCAGATCCCTACATACCATCATTTAAGACAAATAAGGACAAAAGGGGCATTCTTCCCAAGAATGAAGTTACTATTATCCAACAAACCTGTTAGGGGGTTGAATTATGCAGGTCCACCTAAGTGAATTGGCTGCATAGTTAAATAAAATAGTATCTTTTGGCTAACAAGTCTGTTATATAGACTGTTTATGCAAGGCCACCTATGGGCACGTGCTTCATAGTCAGGCAAAGGAATTCTCAGAAGTTTGACATTTTTGACACTAAAAGTCATGAAAAGGGTTATGAAGATCTGAAAATATTAAAGGTTAGGATTATAACACATAAAGATGGGTATTGTCCAATGTATATAGAGACACATAGGTCAATCATAACCATAATCATGTTGTGGATGGGTCCTGAATTGAAATTTTGGACTTCACTACGTATCTCATAAGAATGGGAATCAAGCCATACGTAGTTCTTGAAATGTAGTTTAACGTCGTATAGGAAGAAAGTATGAGAGATCTTAGTTTAGGGTCATAGAGTTCGGACCATAATAATGAATACACAGTGTGTGTTTTCATGAGGACTTTTCAGCCAAGGGATTGAAAGTGAAATTTGGGGTTAGGCCCAAAAGACTTGGGGCTGGATTCGAGGGATACTCGAATGTTCCTACGTATCCCATAAGGATGGGAATCAAGCACACGTAGTTCTAGAACTACCCTTTGTACAAATTTGGTTCGTACATGTGAAGGGTGAAAGGGGACTTTAGTGCAATGATGGTTTAACCTGAGATAAAAAGTTTAGGTATTACCATGTATCCACGTAGTCTTTTGAAATGAAACATGATTGAAAAATCAATGTCAATAATAGTTCTCTCTCAAATGAGGAAATCAAAGAGTATTGTAGTTTGTTGTCGTACCAGACAAAAGTGTTGCATAGTTTAACGTCATATAACAAGGACGAAAGTGAATCAATGTAAAGATATTGATTCTAGGGGCGGTTTCATGAATCAACATCATATGAGATGGTGGTGAACCAATGTGAAGAGATTGTTTTTGGGCTTGAACCCTGGTAGGTTGCCTATATACCCAGCCTGGAGGGCAAGGATCAAAGTCCGTGTAGTTCAATTAAAGAATGAAATAATGATCAAGTTGTTCTTGGGGACAACGATCTAAATAATAATAATAAAAATGTTGTTGGGACTTATACATAGTTAGTGGCCCAATGAGAGTGTTACGGTTGAGTTTTTCTCTAAGATCACGTGAGTCGTACTCAGTGTGAGAAACAAGAGGCAACAACAACCTTAACAATGCATAGTTTAATGTAATGTAGGACATATAAAGGGACTATGCAGTTTAATGTCTTGCAGTTAGGACAATTGGTGCTGCGCAGTTTAGTGTCATGTAGCAGGGACAAAATACAGTTTAATGTCATGTTGGACGTATCATGAATTTTCTGTACAGTTTAGTGTCATGTAGTTAGGACGATGGGGACAATAGATTTTAACGTCATGTTGGACGAAAGGGGGACTGCGCAGTTTAATGTCATGCAGTAAGGACAAAATAACACACCATTTATGTCATGTTGGACGCATTAGGGATTTTTTTCACAGTTTAACGTCATGTTGGACGAAAGTTCGAATAGTTTAAGGTCATATGCATGGACCGTGGATGGTGAAGTTTAATGTCATGCTGGATGGTGGTGTAGTTTAAGGTCATATAGGACCATTGATGATTATATAGTTTAACGTCTTTCCGGACGTAAGGTACTTTTATAAAGTTTAGCATCATGTAGTTAGGACGTCACAGTTTAACATCTTGCTGGACGTAAGGGACTTTTATATAGTTTAGCGTCATGTGGTTAGGACGTCACAGTTTAACGTCTTGCTGGACGTAAGGGACTTTTATACAGTTTAGCATCATGTAGTTAGGACGTCACAGTTTAACGTCTTGCTGGACGTAAGGGACATTTATACAGTTTAGCGTCATGTAGTTAGGACATCAAAGTTTAACGTCTTGCTGGACGTAAGGGACTTTTATACAGTTTAGCGTCATGTTGTTAGGACGTCATTGTTTAACGTCTTTCTGGACGTAAGGGACTTTTATACAGTTTAGCGTCATGTAGTTAGGACGTCACAGTTTAACGTCTTGCTGGACGTAAGGGACTTGCAAATAGTTTAGGGTCATATGTATGGACTGTTGATGATGCAGTTTAAGGTCATACAGTACCTACTTGCAGTCTAAGGTCATACTGGACCATTTAGGGAACTTTTTCACAGTTTAACGTCTTGTGGGACAAAGTTTCAGTTTAAGGTCATACATGACCATTGATGTATAGTTTTAACGTCATATAGCAAGTACGATCTGGTTCTACACAGTTTAGTGTCATGTTGCGGGGACATCTTGTGAATAATTTGTATTTTATACAAAATATTTCTTCAAAAATCTAGCATTAGTTGGAGTAGTAATGAGTTCTCCATCCATCGAGATTAATGAATAAGCTTCATTGGAGTAGACCCTATGTATTGAATAAGGTCCTTCCCATTTTGGCTCACGCTTGGGAGGTTTCTTTCCTGGTATCATTGGAGTTCTGAGAAATAATACTAATTCTCCCTGAATGAATGAACGAAGATGATCTTTTTTGTTAATATCTCGTGCTATTCGATTCTGATAGATTTCCAAGTGGTGCAAAGTGCACAATCTTTTCCCATCTAACCATTCTGATTCATTCAATCGCTTTTGGGATTGCTCATCAGTAGATAACTGATCACAAATGGCTACTCTGAGTGAGGGAAATTGAACTTCAATTGGAAAGACTTCTTCTGTTCCATATACCAACGAATATGGAGTTGACCGCGTTGCATTGCGGGTGGTAGTCCGATAAGCCCATTAAACATGAAAGAGTTTATCAGGCTATGACCTCTTATCTTAATCCACCATCTTTTGCAGTATATTTGAAAGAGTCTTGTTAAAGGCTTCTATTTTTCCATTGGCTGCCGCATGATACCGAGATGAATGGTTTGATTTAATGTTGTATTCTTGATACAATTTCTTCACCTCAGAAGAACAGAAGTTGGTGCGGTTGTCCATCGATATAGTATGAGGGAAACCAAATATAGTAACGATGTTAGACTTGATGAAGCTAACAATCCATTTAGAACTGACTTCTTTGAGAGGTACTACCTCTGCCCATTTGGAAAAGAAATCAGTAGCAGTAAGAATGTACTTAAACTGCTTGGCCGTAGCTGAAGGGTAAGGTCCCACCACTTCCAATCCCCATGTGGCAAATGGCCATGAGTATTTAGCTGTATGAAGAAACTCTGGAGGTTGATGAATGAAGTTGGCATGTACTTGACATGAATGACACTTCTTTGTGAAATCAACACAATCTTGTATCAAGTAAGGCCAAAAGTATCCAAGCCTTCGAATTTGATCCGACAATCTATGTCCAGACTGGTGGGCACCACAGACTCCTGCATGCACTTCTTTCATGACAGCCATTATCTCTTCACCATCAATGAATCTGAAGATAACTCCATCAAAACCACGTTTGTAGAGAATTTTCTCTAGGTGGTTTGGGCCATCATAAAGAGTAAAATTGACCACACATCGCCGGATTTGTTCTTTCTCGGCTCTATCAGGTGGAAGTGTTCCATTTTGAAGGTATTCCCTGATATGTGACATCCATCCTGTAGTATGACCATACGTTTCAGGAATGGGACTAATTTCATTAATTTCCTCTATTCAGGCTTGAACATAAGGTGAAATTGCACGACGGTGGGAAATACTGATGGTTGTCTCGTCCCGATTTGGATCTGCTAGAGCTGTGGCTATATTAGCCAGTGCATCAGATTGATCATTTTCTGATCTTGGGACATAAGAAAATGTTGGTTCTGAAGAGAATTCCTCCATTAAATTTCTGACATAATCATACAAAGAGGTTAACTCTTCCTTTCTGATGGCATAATCCCCATTGACTTGTTTGATTAACAAGTCTGAATCACCTTTCACCTTTAAGTGATTCACTTGTGCTCGAAGCGCTAACTCTAAGCCTGTGATATGATCTTGGAATTCGGCTTCATTATTGGTACCACCTTCCCACAATAAAAAGGAATAAGGTAACAATGCCTTATCTGGAGAAATGAGTACAATTCCTAAAACAACTTTGTTGAATTTAGGATTTTCCATTTTCTCCCCTGTTGGACTTCTAGAAGCACCATCAAAATACATTTCCCATGTTTGAGGACACTCTTGAATAGAAAAAACTTCCTCATCAGGGAGTTCAATATCTGAAGACGTGTCTTCCACTGAAAGATGTTCAGCCAGGAAATCAGCCAGAGCTTGTCCCTTTATTGCCTTTTGAGATACATACTGAATGTCGAACTGCTACAAAATAACTGCCCACCTTGCTAGACGTCATGTAAGCATTGGATGACTAAGGATGAATTTGAGCGGATTATTGCGAGATACCAATTGGACCTCGTGATGTTGCAGGTATTGTCTCAGTTTCTGAACTGCAAATATTATTGTCAGGCAGTACTTCTCAATACTTGAATACCTGGTTTCTACTTCAAGCATAGTTCTACTGAGATAGTAGAGGCTATTTTCATTCCCAGCATCATTCTTTTGAGCGAGAAAGGCACCCAATGATCGCTCTAGAGCTGTCACATAGAGGATAAGTGGTCTACCTTCAACAGGTTGCATAAGTACTGGTGGACTCAAGAGGTATTTCTTGAGAACATCAAACGCTTCTTGACATTCTTCATTCCACTGGTAAGTGACTCCTTTTTTCAATAATTTGGTAAAGGGTAAACCTTTGCCTGCCAAAATGGCGATGAAACGACGAATATAGGTTAAGTGTCCTTGAAGTCCTCTTAATTCTTTCGAATTCTGAGGAGGTGACATACCAAGGATTGATTTGGTCTTCTCAGGTTCAACTTCAATACCACGATGGCGTACAACAAAGCCAAGTATTTTTCCTTAGGTTACCCCAAAAGAACATTTTAAGGGGTTCATCTTCAAATTATGTTGTCGAAGATTGTGGAATATGACTTCAAACCATCCAAGTGATTAGAACATTGTTTGGATTTAACCACCAAATTGTCTACATAGCATTCAACAAACTTCCCTAAGAAAGGTTTGAAGATATGATGCATGGCACGTTGATATGTTGCACCTGCATTCTTTAAACAAAAGGGCATCACCCGGTAACAAAACGCACCTTGAGGGTATCTGAAGGCTGTAGATTCCTCATCTTCTTGGGCCATTCAGATCTGATTATATCCGGAATATCTATCCATGAAGGAAATTACTTCATAGCCAGCTGTCGCATCAATTAAGAGTTCTGTAATCGGAACTGGGAAATCATCTTTAGGACAATACCGATTAAGATCTCTGGAGTTGATGAAAACCCTAATTTGTCCGTTCTTCTTCTTTACAGGGACAATATTATCCAACCACTTGGGATACTGAACTTCTCTGACGAAGTTATCTTTGATCAGCTTATCCACTTCAGCTTCAATTTTGGAAGCATAGTTTGGGTGTGTTCTTCTCGCGGCTTGCTTAAATCCTCGATGTACTTTTGGTAAAACCTAATGATGAGTAGCAATATCAGGATCAAGCCCAGGAATTTCTGTATAGTTAAAAGCGAAAATATCTTTATTTTTCTCTAGAAAAGAAATATACATCTCTTGCTCTTCAAGGGTCATGGCCGCACTAATAAAAGTGGGGCGTGGATCTTTCTCGGTACCCAGATTTATTTCTCTGAGTTCATCCACAGTGGTAGAGATACCCTCTTCAAATGCTGGAGGAGCATCTCTAAAATCTTCCTCTTCCTCTTCATCATGTGCTATTTCTTCCATTTCTACATGCATAGTAGATGACAAAACAAAATTTTCATGATCAGAAGAGATGTCAAAATTTGCACATTTTGAAGAAGAAGCTTCTATTTCCAAACCTATTGATGATAATGGGCCTTCTTTGGGAAATAAAGAGGAGATGATGGATTGAGAATTGACAGCATTATTCACCTCCGATGTTGCTATAACATCTTCTGGCCTAATTGGCGAAGTATAGAACTATTGGATTTCAGCAGATGAAATGAAGATGTCACCACTTGTGCTTTCATCACCGTTTGGTAGGTTACTTATTCCTCCCATGTTGTCTGGCTCAATTGATGTAATTGACATTATGGATCTTTCCATAAGAGAATTTTGATTTGGGTCTATTATGTCAATTTGACTGATAGGTAACACATAATCTGTACTCACATGTGTAAATGGATTTATTGGAATCTTCTCAAAACCATATGGAGCATTAACTTTGGTAATTTCCTTCATTGTAGATTTTTCTCTTCCCTTCATGTGAAAAAATTCTGCCTCAATGTCTTGAGACTCACATGTCTTGAATGGGGTCTTATCACCATACAATGTTCCAACTTGACCATTGAAATAGTATTTGAGACATTGATGGTATGATGAAGGAATAGTTGCATGCTGATGTAGCCAGGGTCTTCCAAGAAAGACGTTGAAAGCTGAGTCTTGATCAACAATCATGAAATCCGAATTGGATACAAGATCTCCAAACTGAGTTCTAAGTGTAACTTTGCCCAGTGGTTCTTGTTCATTTTTATCATATCCTTGTATCATCATGGTAGAAGGAGATAAATCAGATTCTGTGAGGCCCAATCGACGAAGTGTAAGGATGGGCACGAGGTTGACTCCTGAACCATTGTCAATGAAAGCTCTTCGGATATCTACACCATTGAATTTTCTAGATAAGTACAAAGGTTTTATGTTCCCATGCACAACATCATCTTCATCTTTATCAGTAAAATATATCACTGCATGGCATTCTGTAGAATTATTCTCTATGTGATAGACTTCAGCTGCAGGAATTTCAGCTTCAAACTCCTGAGGACTTGACAGAGCTTCGATGAGTGCTTCCTGAAGATCTTTTGATAGATTCAAAGCATCCAAAATTGATAAAAAGGCTGGTACTTGGGCCAAGTGTTTCAATATATCATACTTTTGATCTAGAGGTCTGCGTTTCCCAACAGGAATATACAGTTTAGCAGGTACCTTGGAAGATGATGCTTTGGAAGCTGATGCATCTTGTATTGGGATAGAAGTTGGCAACATCCTTGGTTTTGGATGATTCGACCGATTAGATCCATTTACTTTCTGAGATAAAGAAGATGGAACCATCAATTGTTCTTCCACAATAATTGTGCTAAAACTGAGTTGGCTATTGGCAGAAGAACTTGCTTGTTCTTTTTGAGCTCGCTGAAGGGCTCTACCACGAGTTTCTGCTGCATACACAGTGCTAGTAGGGGTATAATTGGATTAGTGGCTTCGGAAAGATCCACGTCTTCCCCTATATCCTAAACCTCCGGAACTTCCTCAGATTCCCTTATTTGATACAGGGAATTCAGACTTATCAAAATTGAAATTACGACTGGAATACGGATATATTAATTGAATTATATTAACAGAACCGAAGATTAACTCTACGTCTAATAAAGACTCTTCCTAACTAGCCTATTTAGGTTGTTCCATTTGATGGGGCGGTGCCCGTTGTTTTGAAGTAGATGGCATAAAGTCTGCCAGAGTCAAAGACAATTTAGGCTTTGACATATACTCATCTTCTTCTGATTCTTTTTCCTTCTTTGAATCAAACCGTTTCTTTGAGGACTTTCCCTCTGACAAAGAGGGTTTTACCTCAATATTCATGGAAGAAGACACAATTGGTTTTTTTAATTGTGTTCGCAAAATGGCATGAGTTCGATTGATTGTCTTTCTGACCATCCAATCATCATATTTCTGTGCATTTCTGCTTTTGACTTCTTGTTATTCACCTTCCTCCTCTGGAACTGTAGTAGTAACACATTCTATCTGAGTCGAATAACCATTCAACTTGACTTGTCCGAAGTTGACCATCTTTTGCAGGAGGTCTTTAAAGATAAAACACTCCTGGATGGGATTCCCCAACATTTGATGAAAGGGACAATAATTGGGACGGTCTTCATCTCCTTCCTTGTTTGGCCTCTTGGGCACTGGTAATTGAACCAAATTATTTTCCAGAGATGAAATGAAGTAACCAGGAACTTGCTCACTTTGGAAAGAGTATGTTTTACTCTTCAAATCCTCAAATTGTTTTCTTCGTTGATCTCTTTGATCATTTGGACGAAATGACCTTTGTTGTTGGCATTCAGGAGGTGGATCCCTTCGAGAAGATGAAGGTTTTGAAGTAGAAATAGGTACAGGTGCTTGTTAAGGCATACTTGTAGGAGTTTCTGCTATACCCATTCTCCTTCCTGAAGCAGATGGAATTACATGAGATTTAACCTTAGCCTGTATAAGGGAATCTTCAATCTGCTGAGCGATTGAAGTAACGTCTCGAAACCCCCATGTGTATTTCATATGGATCAATGGCGTGCGTAATTAGTCACGCAAATTTGCCACACATATTGGCAACAACTCTTCCTGAGGGAGTGCTAAACTCAGGGAATATGTTAATCCCTTCCATTGAGCAATGAAATCAGAGAGTCTTTCATTCTCCCTTTGATTGCAGTTTGTAAGATCAAAAACTGTCGTTTTTGGCAAAGTTGAGCTGAACTGAAGAAGGAATTTTTGACGAAGATCCTCCCATCCGATGATTGACTGGGATTGCAAGCTTGTATACCAGACAAAAACTGGTCCTTGCAAGGTTCGCACGAAGCATCTGAGTTTCACTACTTCTTGCTGCTCTGGTGTTCCCATCATAGGATCACAACAAGACACGTAATGCGTCAAATGTTGTTCAGGGTCACCTGATCCATTTAATGTAGGGAAAACAGGGTTTCCAAAACTAGATGAATGAGAAATTGAATCTACCCATTCAGGGTAAACTTTCTTTTCTGGTTGAACTTGCACTCATTTCGCTTCCATAGTTTCTAACAGATTTGTTAATGACTCAATAGTAGTTATTAACTTTTGAGAAACATCAGGTTGAATTTGGTCTTGGGTAGGTGCAATGAATGGAGCTTGGACAGACGTGGTGATTGGTGCTGCAACTGATGGTAGTACTGCCAACCGTTGTTGCGTTTGACCCATAGGATTAGACCTCTGAGGGTGTACTGATAAAGGAGGATATTTCTGATCCATCTTAGTAGTTACAACAAATTCCTTCGGCTGTCGGACTTCAGCATTCTTAAGAAGAAGACTATTCTGAAGTAGTTCTGCATTCAACCTTCTTAATTCTTTCATTTATTCCTCTTGTTGTGAAAACCTTTGCTCTAATGAGAGCGATTGACCTTCTCCAGAGGAACTATATGTAACCTGATTCTTTCCCCTCCCTTTGTTGGTTACTTTATGGAGAGAAGGAAGTGGATTACCTAGGTTCTGAGTAATCCTTTGACTTCGTGTACGCACACCTTCTTCATTTGTATCGGCGCATACATTTTCTTGAGCAGGAAGCTCTTCATCTGAGTCCCCGGAGTGAGTCTCCTCTGGTGGATTAGCAACAACGGCATTGATGACATTGATTGATGTATAATGCATCACATCCCTTCTATCAACATTTCTGTGATATTGTCTTCTTTCATGCCTTTGATGAGACATTTCCTTTTGTTGATTTAATCTTTTAGGAACTTCTTGATGATCTATAACTTCAAGGGAATCTCCTGATAATTTGTCTCTTCGTTCCTCTTCGGTCTTCTTCCCCAATCGATAAAAGACCGATATTCTCTGAGAAGGGGATTGATGATTTGAAAGAGTCCCCAGTCCCAAGAACTGGGGATGTTCCTGCTGCTTTCGTTCAACTCCTCGAATCCCATTTGTTGACTCTGAGGGTTGGGTTAAAGGAGTCCCCAGTCTGACAAGCTGGGGTGGCTCGTGACATGCTATGTTTGAGACCTTCTTAAAAGACCTCTTGATCTTGCGAATCTTAGTTCGGAAATTAGATGGATTCATTAGCATGAATCCACTTTTATCACCTGGTTTAATAGACCATTGGATGATTTCCGAAACTTCTATCATCTGATGATGTCTTTGCTCCATACGAGAGGCTTGTGCAATATTCTCGCCTGCTTGATGTAGGATCAATTCAACAACTTGTTCTCTATATTCTTGATTTTGAAAGGAACTAGTTGAAGCCTATTCTTGAGCAAGCTTTTGATTATGAACAAATCCCATTGACTGTGGCCGGCCATGGGCAATAACATTGCATGAGACCATTTTCGGCGGGATTTGCTGACTGGAAAGCACTGTAAAATGTAGTGCTCCGTGAGAACCCCATCCTCTGATATGAACACCAGATGGAGCATTGGCAATTAACTGATGCGATTTTCTTAGTGTGCCAAGGCATGAACGTTGAAGGGTTCTCTGTTGCTTTTCAGCCTTCGGATACCGAGAGTCTGATAGAGATGCCAAATCAATCTGATGTTGTAGCCCTTCTATTATCTTAAGATGATTTTCATATTCATCATAAGAAAATACCTTCTTCTTTAATTGAAAAAGATTTTTCCATATGTTGAGGAGAATATCATGGACTCCATCTTCCGTCAACATCTTTGGAATATCATACTGGGAGTCAGCCAAAGGCCAAAACATGATTGGTACCTCACTTTTCGCTAGTTTTTTCCTCATGTTCAGCATTTCCTCTTTATCATTAAATGATGATTCTTCTACCTGTTTTGACCAGAGTTGGTGTTTCCTTGTTTCTTCATCGGATTCAACAAGATTGGTAGAGATATAATTGATCAAACTTGAAGATGCATGACTTAGGGGTGGTTCGGAGAATGACCTATACCCTGGTCTATCTTCTGATTGAGAAAGTATTTCACTTTCTAGCGATAAAGCATCAGACATGACTCGTTTCTCATTTGCAAGTGCCTCAAGATAAGAGGGCTTTCTCGGCACTACATTGTCCACTGGAGTATTTTCCAGGCAATGTGAATCACTACTGCGGAGAGGACTTTTGCAGCGAAATTCATCATCATGGGGAGGACCACCATAATGGGTTACAATAAAAGATGAGATCTCTTGCTCCTTGGTCTTCTGACCACACAGAGGGTTCCTGTGGCTCTCATCTGAAGAAGAAACTTTAAGATTGACCGAATTTTCATGAAGAAAGCCTTCATGTGGATGTGTTTGTTGTAGACTTTCGGAATTAATGTTCCCGTTATTGGGAACTGAGGGACTAGAATCTTGAATTCCAACAGATTAATGTCTGAGGGCTTCAAGAACTCCAGAATTGAGCAAGGCCTTGTTATAGATTGGCCTTTGATCTCCTGACTGTGCTGGGCGGATATTTTTCTTAGATGCCTTCTTACTCACTTTGGAAACCACTTGTTGACGAAAGTGGTTACTCTGAGCAGGTGTATGTGCCTGATCAGGAAAGATAGTCAGGTTAGGCTGACGATCTCCACTCAAATCAGGTGTATGTGCCTGACTTGGTTGTCCGTATGATATGGGGGAGTATGCCCCAAAACCCTCTTGGACTAGAACAGATGTGTGTGTCTGTTCCGGAGTTAATTGTTGATGTGTCACTCCACTTCTAGGGATAGATTTATGTGTCTTTCCTTGAGATGATGCTGAAGCTGTTATGATATCCTGGAAAGCATCCAGAATATGAGAAGGAATTTTCTTTTGCTCTTTCACCATTGACAAAATATGCTTGGTGACTTCAGCCACCAGAACAGGGATATACGTCCATTCCGGGCTTGGAGTAGTTGTATGTGCCTGCTCCTGTCCTCCTTTTCCTGTCAGTGAATCCTGACAGTACTCAAGTGTGGAGGTAGAGAGTTGAGTCTGCCTCCTGTTTGTCGTCGGACCATTCCGACTGACTTATCTGTGCGCTACCAAGTGACACTGTTGGTAGGCTTGATTAGTACTAGCAGGTGTATGCGCCTGCTGATTACACTTCGCCAAACGCAATTGATGAGATCCATCGTATTTAGTCTGGCGAGCCTGCTGACTAACTGATGATGTATAAGAATGTGTACATTCCTGCCTATAGTACTCCGCCGGAATTTCCTGGCGGGATTGGCGTGATGCTGCCAGACGAGTCTGCTGGACAACAGAATTAAAACGGACATGTGTGTGTGCCTGCTCGTTGTTCGCCACCAAGTTAGGTTGGTGGACTTCTCCGGAGATGGAAGGGATGAAAACTTTCCCATTGTTAACCAGATTCCGTCTCTCGCGGTTCGTCTTGCCTGCTCGGGTTTGAGGAACCTGAGCTGAAATCCTGGAGTCGGTACCCTCATCATGTTGAGGGCGCACTGCCGCACGAGTCTGGTGGCGATTGTTGATGGGAGCCCTCGGGAAGGACTCCTGTTTTTTTTTTTGAATTAAGGCCCTAAGGGACCTGCTCATTCACTTCCTCGGAGTAAGGGCGTGAATGGAAATTGCGTTCCAGGGATAATGACCCGAAAAGGTTGGAGACGGTAGTCAGCACCGCCTTCCTCTTGATCACTGGTCGTCGTTGTCCAGACGACCTGTGTGAGTTGTTCACTTGGAGGGTCTGTCGGGCAGCCTCCAATGTTGGGATGGTACCGTGTTGACGGTACTCTTTAACCAGCGCATTTGATACCCAGCGTTGAAGATGCTGAGTAGGTGATGTCATCCTCAGAGAGGATGACGATTCAGTAGGAATAGCAGCAGTGGTATTTGCAGCAGCAATATTCACAGATGTGAATTTGAGAGCATCCATTATGGAAATACAGAAGATCTTGGAAAAGAGTGCCTGTTTGATATAACAGACGTAATCAAGATAAAATTCAGCCACTTCATCCTTTGGATGAGCACATATTTCAATGATTGTTTTTGTTAGCCCTCTTATTGAGTTTTAAATAGGGGCTTAACAAATAGGTAAAACATCATTTTAACTTGGTTAAGGATTCACGTCGGGTTCAACATTTTTTGTTTCCCTCAGAATTCGTGGATGACCTCCTGGATGGGAGATTGAAACGTTCCGATCGAATTCTAACGGGTTTGTTCGTAGAACCGGAAACATCCAATGATTCCACATCCATTCGGACCTACTTTCCAAAGGTAGGCGCTCATTAGTTTGTGGACTGATGAGGCTTAGGAATTTGCATTGGTCGAGAGGATGGGAGGTCGGACTCATCACACCTTTTTGAGGGGAATTATTGTCTATTCCGGGACTCTCTTTATAGATTTAAGTTATGTTCGTGAATCCTTATTACATTACCAAGTGTAAAATGAGCTTTTCCTTCAGTTTTGACAATAAATGATTAAATATGTAAGAAATTTAGAGAATCTTTTATATGTATTCGAGGTTCTTCATCAATAGAGAATAATCTATATCTATTTAGAGATTCTTGGTCAATGGTAACCTTCAAAACATTCATATAAAAGTGTCTTGGTCATTATGATGACCAGGCTGGTTTTAAAGCCACTTAGTGGGGCACTTGAAGTTTATTGTCATTCAGAAGGACATGAATTATTTCCGAGTTGGGATCGAACTCGTAGATGGTCTACCTACATATCCTTTGCTTTGGAAAAGGAATCAGAACCCACGTAGTTCGAATGAAAGAGTATGATGTTTATGATTGATGGCTCAAAGCAAGATGTCATAATTACTTTTACCCTCTAATCTCACATGACTCATGCTCGGTGTGAGAAACAAGAGGTATTGGTAATAAAATAGACAATTGAGCCATGAAAGATGTAATCATAAGAAATGGTTTGGGGATTATTTATGTATGACTGCCCAGAGGATTTACTTTAGGGAGAAAATCCAGGAACAGGGTCCATAAAGGTATATGTGCTTCATGGAGATTTGAATACTCTAACTTGGGACTTATTCCTGAAAAGGAAACCCAAATTAGGAGAGGATTGATAACTGGGTTTTACTCTTGAGAAGGAATCCCGGATCAAATGTAAATTAGGACTGGTTAAAGAGAATTTAAGGGACTTGGGGCTTATTCTTGAAAAGGAAGCCCTAGATTAGTGGACATGGGGATTATTCCTGAAAAAGGAATCCCAAGATTAGGACTGGGACTTATTCCTGAAAAGGAGACCCAGGATAGGGGACTTGGGGCTTACTCCTGAGAAGGAAGCCCAAAATTATGACTGGGACTTATTCCTGAAAAGGAGACCCAGGTTAAGGATTAAGGTTTGGGGCTTACTCCTGAAAAGGATTCCCAAATTAGAGGACTTATGACTGGGGATTATTCCAGAAAAGGAGACCCAGGTTAAGGATTCTTTCATCTTAAAGGATGAGGTTGAATGAATGAACCTTCCATATTTAGTGACATAAGGATATTTAAATCACTACGTTTTGAGAGATATTCCACAGAACTCCTTTCAGATAAAGAAGGAAAATCAATAAATCATGCCATAAATAGATTTGAAGAGTATCTTGAAGGATGAATCTTGAAAAGGAAAGGTATAATGGCTTAAGAGGGGTAAAATAGGCAAGATGGGAACCAAAAAGGAAGGGGCGCGCAAGTCTTGGAAGACGCGCAAGTACTGCGTGGGCACACAAGTAATGGTCACGCAGGTATACCTGCGCGACACATGGTGTACTTGCGCGATGGTCAACCAGCATTGAAATACTTGAGAGACTCTTTATTAAAGCCTTTATAATCCTCTTGATGTTCTTCCAGAAAAGGGATGCGCAAGTTCTATCGAAGGAATAAGGCGGCGCGCAAGTGTGACCACTTCCCTTAAGGGCTGGCCACTCAGGTGCGCACATGTTGATGAGTTTCAACACTTAGGCCTTCCTCCCTCTCTTTAGATCTTTCGTTCTAGGTAAGAAATTACCTTATAAGTGTTCCAGAAGTTTTGATAAGAGACTTGGGCATCGGGAGCTTTAATCCGAGTTTCTGGAATAAGATCCTCTCGAATGGGGGGCCCACATGGTCTATATATAGGCAGGAGAAGACCCCAGGCGGTTTTCGGGAGGTTATCAATTAGGTCGCGCAAGTGGACTTGCGCGACAGTGATATAACTTGCACGGTGCAGTTTCTTTTGATCCTTTGTTCATGACTTTGTTGATTTTTGATATTTTCTTCAAAGGTTGAATCACTTTGAGCTCAGATATTCCCCTTTTCCGATTTTTAGATTCTGTGACGAAAGGAGCGTCAACACCCATAGTATGTTATTTCTGATGAGTTTAATAGATAAATAATAATTGATAGACTTTCAATAATTTAAAATGTCAATAAACCTTATAAACATACTAGTAATGGATTCCTTATTATGCATATAGAAAGAATCTAAATCATAATGGTACATATTTAATCAAGTATATTTTTACTTTATGCATTCCTTCATTAGTAGATTTTATGAGTTTCATTATTTTATTATCCATTTTACCATAAGATACATGATTAAATTCACTTACCTGAATACCAAAATGAAAATTATTCATAACTTTTCCATTATATTAAATGATTTCACATTCATCTAGAGTCAATATATCAACAGGATATTTAGTTAGACAATACACTATCATAAACATTTTCTAGATAGAGTAACTACTTCTAATAAAAAAAATTTGGAATATGGTTTTTCACATATAACTAATTGGTGACAAATAATTAGGGGCATGTGAATGAGAATTAGACTCCATGACCGAAAAACATTCATTAAAATAAATTAAGATTTTAAATATAACATTGAAAAATAAAATAATTTTGGAAATTGAAAATATTCTACCATAACATTTTTTATTAAGATAATGACAAAAAACTGTTGAATTTTATATAAAAAAGTAAAATATGAATTTTTTATGTTTTTATAGAACATATAGAAATAAAAAAAACATGTGACATAACCTAAGTAAAATAATGTATGATATTATATTGAAATAATTAAGTTGAAGTATGGTGTAATATAAAATATAAAAATTCTAAATGTCAAGGATGACATTGATAAAGGTGTTTGTAAATAGAACATAAGGTTCCCCTTCATCCCCTTCACTCATGATGGCTAAAGAGGGTTATATAACTTCTCAGATTTAACAGAATTATAAGAAAAAATAGATATTTTCAAGGTTTTAGCATGGTCTATAAAACCAATACTCCCATTCATTTTGAACATGGAAGAAAGAAACAATGGACCCTTTTTTGAATTGAAAAATAATGAAACTGATAATGAGATGGTGGGAAAAAGAGATGGCTTCATTTCTGGAAAACCCATTTTAATTTGCAGACTCTAAACATACTAAAAAATGGAATATGAAGGAAGGAGAGAGCTACAGAGGGGAAAGACATATCAATTTTGAGATATCGAGAGAGAGCCAAGTGGTTAGAGGAGAAAGAAAAAATGTATCAAGAGTTAAAAAGGTAGAATATGTGCAGAAAAATAAAAAATCATCATTGAGTCTTAATAGATAATGAATAATGTTGTTGATGAATGACCCTTTATTTGTTGATTTTTGGTGTTCTCAATTCTCATTGATGATGTTATATCAATATACTTTAGGATTGAAAGAAAAATATTATGACATTGAAGTTAATTGATGATTTGAGAGGACTTATCGATCATTAGAGATTAGAGAGTGTTTTATTATAAGGTTTCTATGTTTAAATGTTGATCTATTCCAACCAACACAAAAATTTATATCCTTATTGGGTTTTAGGGTTTTCCAAGGCCGATTATATAATTAATGAGTCAAGCTTGGGAACTTTGACCAATTATTAATGCAACTTGGAAGGTTCTCGAGTATTGTCACCAACTAGATACCAAATGCAACCAGCTAGATAGTTTGCCAAATTGTAGCCACTGCACATATAGAAACCCGATAAGATAACTAGTTAACCACTAATAGCGAGACTGTGTTGTGCTACTATATATGAGTAGCATTTCATTTTTTACCGAATAGCTGGTGAACTCCCACTAGCTGGATGACGATTCACTATATCATCGGACTATTAAATGGTCGTATAAGTCCACAATGACCACTAATAAAGTTTTGTTTCCACACTATAACTATAAATCAGTTTAATTACAAAAAAATTGAAATATGATAGAACAAATTGCATTTTTTCACCAATAAAAAATAACATAATGGGGGTTAATAATGATAAAATTATTAAGAATGGTATAATTTTTATAATCGAATTAAAATAGATCAAAAAATAATCATTCTTTCTAGTTCAATAATTATTATA
The DNA here is from genome assembly GCA_963277665.1 of Viscum album. Classification (NCBI taxonomy): domain Eukaryota; kingdom Viridiplantae; phylum Streptophyta; class Magnoliopsida; order Santalales; family Viscaceae; genus Viscum; species Viscum album. The sequence continues at coordinate 1,015,098,836 of OY728140.1, read as the reverse complement.
AATAATTTGAGGAATCTTGTGTAATTATATTATAAAAAATTCAGCATGGGATTTATGAAAAAAAATAAGATTTTCATCGCTCAAATTTTACCAAAACTAATTTCTCTACAAAATTATAAAACATATGAGTTATGAATGGATATAAACACATTTAATAAATTTTTAGAAAATCCTAATGTATAATTTATACCTTGATATAATAAAAGATCATTGAGAAAACCTATTAAATTAAAACTGTAAAAAATTATTCCAGGGTTCATTATTATCATTATAAATAATGTTGCCAACATATACTAGGAATAGACTATAAATTAATCTATTGAGATGTGTATTCCAAAATATAAAAGGAAATGAATTTTAGAAAACCAATGAATCAAAAATACCACTCTCATTGAAACCAATTATCCCAAAGAATATTTAAATATACATTACAAAAATGAATATCATTGTTAATCCCTAAACACGAAATATATCAATTTCAAAAAAAAATCATACCTATATAGAACACTAAATGGTTCTCCAATGATTATTCATGTCATTGATTGGATAGAAGCCCAATTAGAAACCCCTAAGAGTCATAAATAATTATCTAAATATATAAAACTATAACTGAACTCACTATGCAATGAAAAATGTTTCATCGAAATTAGAAATGATTGGAAATCAACCCTTAATATTTCCATGAAACCAATTGAAAATGATGTCCTATAATATAAGTTGATTTCACCATGACATAGAAAACTACAATATAAATACCCTAGTCACATGTCTAGAAATATAGATAAGAGAGGTGAATGATCAATGATATGGCTTCCCTATCCTCCACTAATAATAAAAACACTCATATACATCATTTCCATTGCATGAGGACGATGGGAAATTTATGGATTGAATATTAGATCTTATAGTTGGTTTTTACCTAGTTGAAATAATGGTGAGACGATGTGGGGGTTTAGAGTTGAATAAGTGGAATGATAAATTACCATATTAAAATTACTAATAATTTTAACAAAATCATCCCATGTGGTGACCTAAGATATATTGAACCCCCAATAGAGTTTTTGTGCCTACAAAACCACTAGTTAACAATAGTCTTTGTGTTGGACCTCCAATATAGTTCAGGTCTGGAATATACCAGCATTTCCCTTCTCGTATTTTCTCATGAATTATCCTGTATATCAATCAATATTACAAAACATATTTGGGACCCCAAAACAACCTAAATCCCTTCCTTATAACTTAAAATCCATGAAATAAACCCAAAATATATCCTATAATAAAAAATCCAAAAATTAAAATTTCACCGTAATATTTTCATCAAAATGTAATGAAAATGGTCAATGTCATTACAAAATGTCAAACATGGCATTTATCATCCCCTATGATGGTGTCAATCTACCAAATATATCTTAACTTTTATAACTCACTGAAATTAGTAGGGATATATTAATTCATACATCAAAACACCCACCACATAAAAACTATATGAATTGAACAACCAGATTACATTGAAATCGAACAACATTAATCCTATAAATTTCCCATGTTTCTAAATAATAAAACACACTAGATATATTCTATTATATGAAAAAAACTATCATTAAATACCATGTAACTAAATCTATGGTGAATATATATACACATATCTCCAAATAATATCCACATAAATAATAATCCATAATATTTCCTCGGACCCAAATAATCAACTTTGATTGAAAATATTACCCTATGATACCAAAACCCAAGGGTTCCATTATCTAATAGTACTCCACACCAAAATAACTGTCTGGGTTTTATCCATTCATAACCTACAACTGATGTTTATTTTCATAAATCCCCACTTATCAAAATAGTTTTATTATGAAAAACACAAATTTTATTCAAATTTATATGTAATATTCAATGTTTATGATATCTAATATTAAAATAAATTTACCGAATTTTTTTAAAAGATATAGTATATATTTATTTAAAAAAATTTACCCTTTCCCAAAATCTATGAAATTATAATAATCAATTCACAGAAAAAAATCAAAATAATTTACTCACAGATGATAATATCAATTAATAATCACTTTTCAAAGAACTTTCTAATTTTATTAAAAATATATCCAAATTATTTGAATTACCTTAAAAAATCACAAATACATCCAAATATATTGAATTCCACAAATTCCAAAATAGATTTTCAGAAAATAAAATTATCAAACTATAGTATTCGATGTTAAAATTCATTTTAAACCAAAATTTCATTCATTTTCCATCATTTCAAATAACAATTTACATAACCTTTTCCCTATATTGTTCAATAAATATTTTCCCTTTTTTATCAGTCACTAATTTTATTAATCTTTCTCATTTAAAACATAAGTTTTAAAAAATAGTAAACTCAGTATACTTTTAAATTATGAACATATAACAGTATTAGTGAAAAAAAATAAATTGATATATAATTGTAAAGGTCAAATTACAAGTGAAAAACACTCATAGATGAAACTTTTCAATCCTAAAAACTATTATATATTTCATAATGAATTCTAATTAGATAATTAATATCATTTTCATATAAAATGTAAAAAATGAGTACAACTAGTATATTAATAAACATGAAACAAGTATAATAATTAAAATAAAATCATTGGTTAAAATATGGATTCATACTCAACTATAAAATTTAAGAAGAAAATGATAATTTTCAGCTTAGAGTATTATAACCATATAATCAAATAAAAAGTTGCATGCTAGAAAAAGGATGAAATTTTTTATTTATATTAACCCATTCATGAAAAATGGATATATATATATATATATATATATGAAAGAACAATATATGTGTGTATATATAAAGGAAAAATATTTATATTTGTGTGTGTATATATATATATAATGTTTTAGTTAATAAAAACCCTATAATTGATTCCAATTATCATATGAACAAATTATAAATCGTATGAAACATGGAATGGAAACATCCATTTTCTAGCTATCAATGCCAAAGAAGATGCTTGGACCTACGCAATGAGTGGCTCCTAGATGAGCCCAATATCTCCCATCCAATATTCTAAAAAATGTATTTTATACAGTAATAGAAACACCCCAACCATTCATATAATTTCTAGACCACACACCTATAAACCCTTAGTAATTGTTGTGTACACTAAAGATGTGTTAGTTGGACATGCACACAGTGTGCCCTTGAAGTCTTTACATCATATCTGATATTAAAACGATAATATGTAAAATCCTAGATAAACTCAAATTCTTCTCAAATAGAAATTGATAATGATTTTTACCTTAGAACATAAATAGAACTGATCTAGGTTGAGATAACAACTTAGGTGCACCACATAGTCCCTAGAGGCTGGCCTAAAATATAGGTTTTTAATATAAAACTAGTGGGATTTTGTTTTAACCTTAATAATTATGTATAATTGTTATAGGTAGTATGATTAAATATCATTTTTTAATTTCTTTCATTGGAAATCTAATTTATATATTTTTCATACCATCATTGGTGTAACAGAAGAACATTCCATATAAATAACACATAGTTTAATAACTATATATAAAATTTATATATACTAAAGTCAAAAAAATCATTTGGAATATAGAGAATTATGATAAATAAGTAAAAAACAATTTACATTAATAAAATGGTCAAAACATGATATAGAGATAATATGTTTAGATCTTTCATATTTTGGGAAATCTATAAAACCAAATTAGGACAACCCCTATATATTTTTGACACACATCTAAAAAAACTCCATATGTATATACCTTTTAAACGAAATCTAGTGACATCAAAGACTATTAAATCCAATAGTACTCCATAGTTAATAAGGTACCCCAAATTATAAAGATGAACTCATATGTACTATGACATGTCCATAGTGGGAGTGAACATACAAATTGTCAATAAAGAACCATGAATGATTCCAAACATAGTATAGAATGACCATATGTATTCATGTATATGTTTACTCGTGTATTTATCTATATGATATAAGTTTTTTAGAAATAAATTAACTGAAAATATAATCTTCAAAATTGTGAGTCAATCTATATTTCAATATCATCTTTAAATGATAAATCCAAATATACTGACTTTTGATAAATTTAATGCATTATTAATGTGTAAATTGGTCTCTGTGAAAATAAATTATGGTCATTCCTTACATGAGGAAACACCAGAACCTATAATAACTTCCAAATACATATATGCACCCACACATAATGGTAGATTTTTTCTATGAAGTCAAGACCCTCTTGACCTATCCGGAGTATGAAACTAGGCTGGACTAGAAAGAAAAATCTCCCCTCGCATCCTATGAACTAAGGCAAATAGGTATAATGGGTCAATGAATTATGAAGCCTTCACACATTGAGGGTAAGAAATTATTTTATCATACCCATTAATAACATGTACTTTGACAATTGGTATACCAAATTGTAGTTTATACAACAATTTTACTTTTATCTTTGGAAGAATGTTTATTATCATTAAAATTAATATACATTTTCATAAATATATTTCAATAAATGTAGTGTCATATTTTATTCGTAAATGTATATTCATGATTCTTTACACTACGGAAACAATAATTTCAATTGGGTATAATTTCATGTGGATTCGAATCTAGGTATAAATAATTCAAAATTATAGAATACAACACTATTAAATATAAACTAGTATACATGATATAGGGAAAATAGTGTATAAATGACAGAATCACATTGGCCTAAAGTGTTTCTGCAATACACCATTTCAATCACCAACTCGGGTATAGTATCCATCCTACTTTTCAAGGATTTATTATTAAATCTGGCTCTAATAATTACTGAGATGTCCAAAAGCATCCACCAAAAGTGGAATATGGATAAATCATGATCACTTTTGGTCTCTACTAAGGGTTATTTGAAATTCAAAATATAAAGGGTTAGGGTTTGATTAATGTTTGTTTCCCTTTAGTATAAACCAAAATTTAATTTTAATGAGTTTTCTCTTAATTGAAAATTCTTTTGATGAAATATTCTAATAAGGTTTTGGTTATTGATATCAAGAAATATTCCCCGCTTTACCAATAATCTATAAATGGGGTTTACATAGTTTAGGTAAAAATGATTTCCCTGTGAAATATCGAAAATTGGAATTCCCAAATTAATAAAAATTAACTACAGTCTTTAAATTGGGTTAAATTCAAAATAATTTTCAATACATTTTAATGATTAATTTTTACAAAAACATAAATATTTGGATTACGTAATAACATGGTTGTATGAATTTTTTTATAGAAAATCCATATCACATTCTACTACGAAGTTATCATAATCTTCATGTTACAAGTAATAAAAATCATAAACAAGGATAATATTTTTTAGTTAATTATAATTCATTTTTATTTTTTTTATGTGGAACATACTTCCTTATAGAAACATTTAAAATAAGAACAATGGATTTTATAGGTAATATATAGTTTAAAAACATCAACTCTAAAGTTATGATAATATCATAGAAAAAAATGGGGGATATTTCATGACATTTAATTGAATACTCTATTTCAGTAATCCAAACCATAAATAAACTTAAAACATATATAATAATGATTTAAATATAATTTTTTTTAACAATTCTAAAATAGTCAAATAATATTGTTATGTTCATGAAAATATAAAAATAATGAAAATAATCTTGTTTTAAAACATTATAATAAGACATATCCTGGAATTTCTACGATCGAGTAAGGATATAAAAATTAAATATTTTTCAAAACCCATTTCTTCACCAACATATAGGCCATATGTTTTAATAATGGGTTTAAATAACCTTTTATAATACTTCATAAAATCCCAACACAAGACTTTTTAAAATAATAAATTAATGTTTAGGTAACACTAAAATTTAAAATACATAAAAAATTAAAGGTTTTTATTATTTACATTATAAATACATTGGTATACATATAATAGTCATATATTGAAAAATAAATATATAATTTGAGACATACATTCATTAGTAGATGGTGAAATTTACAATTATAATGATCATTAAAGAATGATCCAACGACAACCCAACAACAACTAGAATCATAAAAAATATATTCAATAACCATTAAGTTGTTAATCAAAAATATCCTTATTTATAACAAAAAAAAGACATAATAATAACCATGGAATAATCCTATAATTATAATTAAAATCATTAGTTGTAAGGAAACCATATGAAAGAAATCCAAAATAGACCTGAACCCTCATCTAAAATCTGGAAACTATAATTTAAATATTTTTCATATGAAACTATATCAAATTAGAAAGAAAGGGGTGGAATCAACCCATAAGAACCCATTCCCCCAAATAAAATAATTATTAATGATAAGGGAGATTTTATCATGGTGTTGTGTAATAAATGTAAGAAATCCATAGTTATTGGTGATAAAAAATAGTGAAGACAGAAGGATAGATGATATATCTTACCTCCAATACATCTTGAAGTCAAACATCCAAATGAATGCTCTATGTTCAAGGAGGTTTATTATAACCTGCGAGACGGATGAGGATACCATATAAGAAGAATTATTTCATAAAATATTTGGGTATGGATGAGTTAGGGTATGGAATTAATGTAATATAATAAATAATATAAAAATAATCATTAATTAATCATATAAAAAAATATTTAAATGTGTTTGAAAATGATTTTGTGGAGCCCCACTGGAGTTCTAGTGAAACTATAGTGCCTAAAATAATTATGGTTAATCATAATAAGTCTATAAAACTACCAATAAGATTTCAGTTGTTCCCATATCACCATACCCATTTTAATATCTTCTACCAAATGATCCTAACTCTGAAATTAGAATTTAAATTTTCCATGAGACCTCGTAACTAACCCAAAATCACATTAAATCCAATGATTAGACCTAAAAATGTATGAACTAATCCCAAAATGAAAAAAATACTAACCATAAAAATTTTAAATATTCAAATGTCGAATCATGTCATACCAAGGCCCTACTTCGGGTGTCAGTACACTAAAATTGACTCCCCAAGACTATTTCTAGTATTCCAAGGGATGTTTACAAGCCCCAAGTAGTTATAACTCAAACGTTAGATGCTTTATCGTAAAATAATTTTTAACATACTTATATCTCTAATTCATAAGGTTTGAAGTAAAATAAACATGGTATAAAAAAATTCAATCAATTGTATTGAATAAAAATAATACAAAATTAGTTTACTATGATCTAAAATATAAATAACACAAATTGCATAGAATAAAATGGAAAAAATTACACACCAAATAGCTAGTAGGGAAAAAAGACAACCAGCACACACTAATAGGCCCTTTCAGTAGGTTGTCTCCAAACATGAATTATTATATTTACCATTACATATTTTTGACACAATTATTATTCCAAAACCACATCACCTATTGTTTATATAAATTATTTCTAAAATATAAAAATTAATAACTCTCTCAAAAAATATATCATTGACCTATATTTCATCTTGACATACACTACCCATGTGGTTCAATCGACTATGAAAGGGTTCATATAAACATACTCAATAGGACACCAAAAAAACAATTAAATGATTATGAAGCAATAATAATCATGAATATTGATACTATAGGTGTCCATGTTGATGAAAAGAAGGGAAAAATGTAAAAACAAGTCATATCATGATTCATAAAAGTATGTTGTAGTCAAAAATAAGGCAATAAGATTGATCCAAATATGCTCAACCACAAGGGGGATCAGGGGTACTAAGAAGCCCCCATTATAATAGCATGAATATTATTAACAACCACATGCTTATAGATGGTGGTTCTCGGAACATTAATGATTCAGCGAAGCTTGAGGATTATATTCATCCATAACATCATGACTCCAAGGTAACCCCATAGTTCCATGGTATCTTAACTCTCATATAGTTCATCACTGCACAGATATCCAGTAGCCATGTCACCTATAGAACCTGAGAATGGATTTATGATCAACCCCAATGAAACCTCACCCATCCTACTAGCGTGTCAAACCTAAGGAAAAATGATACACCTAGGTATGGTCATAGGAGGTAATCAAATCCATGATTTCGACCTCAAAAATCCCAGTCAACCTAAAAATCTCTTCTATACTAGTTCTGGGTCCATAAGCCTTGGAAACCTGTGAGACCATTCCAAAATATGTTGTTTTTGGATCCCTCCATATTTACTATGGGTGAAATAACGAATCAATTAGATGATATTTTCCCATTCTGAGCATTATATACTGCATAAATACCACTAATTAGATAGGGTATCCTTCCACTATTATATGTCTGAATAAAAAATCTATATCTTATTATTGGTGGGGGATAGCTAATATTCGTTTAATAGAGAGAAATATCAACTACCTTGGAGGTTCCCTGTACCAACAGGTGAAAATACATACTCAACCTGGGAATAATTAGGTGGAAATCTATATTCAACCAAACAACTCCAATCCGAGCTGAATTATATAGTTTTATACACTAATACATAAACTTGAGTATGTTCTTTATCCACACACAGAGTGAAAAAATTAATTACATTTCATATATAGGAGACACATGGTTTATCATACACGTGGGGATATATGGTATGTAAACTCTTCTTCTAAATCCCTATACCTACAAAATTACACGGGGTGTGGAAAAATACACATTGTTATTGTGGACATAATGGACCATGGGAATGTAAATCAAGGATACACGTACCTTTATAGGTAACATCTACATAGTGTATTAATAAATCGTGGCTTGTGAATAAGTCACATTGAGTGTGAATAAGTCAAATGGATCCATGATATTTTACTCTATTATAAAATCCCGGAGCCTCATAAAATACACATAATAGTGCGTGTTCTTGCTAACTACATGTCATTTAGTAAGAAAATTTAATAAATCCCAACTTGATGATGAATCATGTAATATTCAACACTCCATCATCGATTCCACCACAAATAACCCTTGTATCTCCCTTAAATCATGTCTAATTTCATTAAATTTATCTTATATGTTATATTATGTAATACTTTCACTAAAATTAAATCTATCCTCATTTCCCATTGATTCCTTATCAAACTGACAAGAAATATCAAGAAACATAATATCAATGAAGATTCCTTCGATTATTGTGGTAATAATTCATCATTATCCATGAACAACCCACGATTGAAACCCCAAAAAAATTATCCATATAACCAAATAACAATATTAAATGAATAATTGTTTCTAGATTTAGTCAAACCAATGGTTTAAATGAAAAATAGTGATGAGTGCTCATATAAACAAGGGTTCATGTCACAAAACACCAAACAAAAAATTTCTGTAAACTCATAGTTATATAAAAAATCGATTATAGGATACTAATTGAAGATGAAATAATGTTACTAAATTATTTCATGAATAAAACACATCAAGTGAAAAATTATTGTTATAAAACCGTAAATTATGGGATTGGGGATGATTAATTATAGATTATATTCTTAGTAACTAATCCATAACATTATCAACATAAAATTATAGGGTTGATATAATAACAATAAACTCTATAAATCTATGGTTCATTAATATTTATTTTATAAATAATTCAAAATCAATTCCATTGAATATTTTAGTATGTTCGTTGTGAGGTCCACAAATATCAATGACCAATTAACATTGATACTCAATCCTATGTAAATTTAAAAGTTTATAGGCCACCCAAATATATATATATATATATATATATATATATATATTCTAGGGTTTTATAGCTAACCCTGGCGATTCAAATATTAGTGATTTATATATAATATACCGTAGTAAATTATTCAGAGAATTCAATTTATTAATTTAATTCATTTAAGAATTTATAACTATTAGTGACTTCACATCACCACAAAGCCTCATTTAATCAATGTATGTATTATTCTTGATGTAAAAAAATTTCTACAAATTAAAAAATTGTCTCAGTTTCTCAATTACAGGCTCACTTTATGATATACCTGACTTTCATCAAAAACACCCTTTCATGGAAAAAACACCATCATTTAATCAAATAATTATCAAAGCCGCATAGTCCTTATGTTTCAATGTTAGCAGAACTTAGGAAAATATTATAAATTAGAACAAACTGACATCTTAAAAAAATTCAAAGCTCCAAAACTATGGTAAAATTATTAATTTACCTCTATGACGGTCTTGCAACTTCAAAACTCAATGATGAGATAAGTATAAATTTGAAAACAACCTATTCCTTTACATTGTCCCCACTATAAGAAATTTTATCCTAAAAAGGAATCAATTGATACTAAATAATAAAAAGTCTTATGATTCATCTCATGTGTAATATACACCCCATCGCACATTATACCCTCACCTTTGAGTTCTTACTTTATAGAGAAATTACTATATCACCAACTATGGAGGAGAGTATCCCACCTCATCATCAAAGATAAAATCCTCATTCCAGCTCAAATAATGGTGAAAATGGAACTCTTCCAACTAGTTTGTGATTTAATCATCTTATGTCTTTAATTACGTAGTTATCAGAAATTATTTTGTGGGATAAATCCCACAAGTCACTGACTAGATCCCTCAATTATACATTGATGTGATCTGCTATCGTAGTAATTCCCTTCACCAAACCTTTTAAGGAGCATACATAATATTCATCAAAGAGATAACTTATCCACTCTATATAACCACAAAAAGTTTATAACCAATTTTCATGAAAATATCATAAAATTTTCTAGGTCACATGTTTTAAGGAATCAATTCAAAATATTTTTTTTTAAAAAGCCAAATAACTATATCAATTGTGAATATATTTTAGTATAGGGGATATGTGATGCTTCCCCACAAAAATCAACATTATAATTTCTGGGTTTAGTCCCCTTTCACACCATGATCCCAAACTGAATTGTATCCTCAGTTGAATATATCTTAATGGGGTTTTCAACTATCAGTTTTTAAATCTATCATCTAGAATGTGGATTCTGAAAACCACCTCATTGAACTGATCAAACACCATTCATAAATTATAAATTTACCCAATTAACCACTATCTAAATCGGATGGTCTAAGCCACAATAGGATCAAACAAGTATACATGTTACAACAAGAGGGGTGGGGTGAATATTTTTTTATAAAATTAAATTTAAAAATTTCTCCAGCCTCTTTAAGGTTGTTTAGAGGATCATTATTCATTATATAAAATCTATAGTCATAGTTATAAAATTTGATACTAAACATTATAAATAACTTCTTTTAAAATACATTATTGATTAATGAAATTTTTAAATGAAAGCATATCAAACCATATGATTAAAAATTAATAAAAACATATAGAAACTTTTTAATAAAGATATCCACACCATATCTTAATGTTTCAATGAATTATTAATCAAGACCTATGGTATCCATGGTATTTAAATTACTGTGATGGTATGTAATTATTATATCATGAAATCCCTCAATTAAAATCTTATACATGGAATCTTTTAAAATATCCTTGTGAATCCATGGACAACAAGTATTGGAATTGCCTCTATCTCTCTACCCTATTATCCATCGATAAAAATATATCATACACAATGATATAATGATCTGATAACATACAAACTTTATATAAATCATAAAAAATTAATTTGTTATGTAAAATATCTATAAAATTTATAATGTAAATTTATATCATAAAAATATGTTACCAACTGTTCAAATAAACATTCGATTACTTGGGTAATGAATTCCTTCCTCATCACTACATGTATCTTTTCTTATAGGAAAACTCCCAACATTTAGATTCCAAATTTTTTGAGCTGGTTATAATGGTATCAGATACACTCCTTCATCATGTTATGAATTTGAAATGGCTACTTCATTCGATGTTATTCATGGTTTACACCACTATATTGTTTAATGGTTCTATATAGTAGAATGAAGATTCCTAATCTAGTGGAATATATAATGTTCATTATCTAGTAGTTTTTGTAAATGTTTATCCTGAAAGTATATCTACCTATTTCGATAAATTGTATCCAGTTGACTTTATAGATCTTCATTCAATAAAATTCGTTAAACTATTTCTTTTAGACATTAAAAACCTCTACCTTTTAATCTTTGTATCTATTCATCCAATGTGAAAAGTGTATTCCTATATGATAAGTAATTAGAATTAGATATCATTAATTCGGAAAACAATATGAAATATCCACCCATTTGAATGTATATTCACTATCTGTAAAATATTAAAATTTTCTATAAAAACAACATGAAAACAAGTGATGTTTAATAGTTAGTAATGAAAAAATATATTTAAAATTTGATTGTGATTTTAAAAATTAATTTTAAAATTTTTTTAGTGTATCATTCCATCAAAAGACATATAAACAACGTCTATTAAATATAGACCCTATGAATAAACCTGAGTGAGAAAAAAACCTCATGAAATCCCTAATATAATTTCTTCTTCTAGAAAAACTAGTTTTGGAAGGGACTTGATATATACACATACCCAATAAGCTTGAATAAAAAAGACCATACAAAAAATGATTTGTCACAGAATAAGATCCTTATCTCATTACCCATAACATGCACCAAGATATTATCTATATCATCCTCATATAGTGGATGATGATCTTTCCATGTACAAGGGGGGACTCGTTCAATTTTTAATTCAAGAAATCCATATTTATAGTACTCATTGACATAAATCCAATATTATCCTTCACGTAAAGGAATGGTTTCAAGATATCATCCCCAACTGAAGGAGACAAATATCAAACCCTTCATAAATAGAATCATCCTCCTAAATATAGGTACTCACATGCTGACATCAACTCTCAAACATAGAGTAATTTGATATAGGACACCAACTGTGATGCCATGGATATGTTTCTATAATCTCATAAGTATCTATATTCCTAGATCATCAAGGAATTATCCACTACATGAATATGGGTTCAATACCACTAGATTATAGAATGTTCAATAGGTTCTAATAGAAATCACCGCAATGAGGTATTTTGTTCACTACAACTCAACTATAAAAATGTGCATATCATTCTCAGTATGTGGGTCGATGCATACACTAGATTATTTCCAATGTTTGAAATAGGTCACCCTTTTTCATATCACCAATCATTCCTTGATATTTACATAAGGGGATTATTTTATCCATTCCCATAGTTAAGAAACCCATTCTCACAAACCGGAGGAGAATCTAACTCAGAATCTATAGTTTGGGATTTTCATTCAACATCTAATGGTTCATTCTCACTATTAGAGATAGAACTCACCCCGTCTACATAATTTCCATCCACATGTTGATATCCAATGTGGTTACCAAGGTACACTATGGTGAGTTATATATCTCATATAATACGTTACCAAGGAACCAGTAGAAATGAAATCTCCTCCATCAGAGCTAAACTCAACCTAATAGATGTACGAGGGTTCAAAAATTAATATCATATAAATATTTTCTAGATTTCCAACATATATCAAAATGTTCCATGAGAATTTACAACACCCATATGTACAATATTACATTAATAGACCATATATGTGAAACAAAATGAAGTTTCGTGAAGAAATGCGCTGGAGTCTCGCTCCAATAAACTTAAATTTTCAACCAACCATAAGCATTCATGGTGCATTCTATTATAAAATCAGGTCATTATAACTACATTTCAGACTCTATTGATAACATATTGAAAAAAATCCATGTCTATTATAAGGATATTTTCATTCCCTCTATCCATGTTTTTGATATTCAATCCACAACACTAGTGTTACTCGATTCAAGTAAATTTCTAACCCACTCACAATGTCAGGGTATACATTTTTAGAGATTTTAAATTGTCCAAGGCTCACTCATTTGACTCTAGTATATGTGGTGTATCAATGAATCTCAACCACAGCTAAAATTCTCTTCAAATGGATTCCTCTATCAAAATTGATGATAAATTCATCCAAGATATGTTTACAAACTCAACTTTGGTAGTGTGGTCATGTAATGAGTTGGAGAAGGGAATCATTAACTAACATATCACAATACTATATAAAAATATCAACACTTGAACTACTATCCAGAGGTATAATTCTTAATGATATGGGTGTGAAATTCCATGACTCAAAATGATCCCAAATCACCCAATGGTAAATCCCACCTCAAAAACTAGTGAGATCACTACCTTAAAATGAAAATAGTATAAGATTTATATTGGTAGTATCATCATATACAGTAGAAACTACCATATAATACATTAATATATTTTGAATCAAGTGCAAATAAAATGAATATACGTCAAATCATATGGTGAGAGAACCACTCAACTACATCTGAAGATTTAATTTATCATCACCCACTATCAGATGGAAAAGGGGATATCCCCAGAAAAGATATCATTACAACCCAATATTCATATAGAAATTGGATATTGGTGAATAGTTCCCTAAAAATAGTAGGTCTCACTTATAATTTTCAAGAATATCTGGATGATATGTAATAAGAATTACATGACAGATCATTATAGAACAATATATGATGCATGTACTAACTTACTTGTACCCAATAATTGATTTTTTTGAGTTTTTGGTCATTTAATTGGTTACTAGAGACTAAATAATGGATACATCATCCATGACCCCTATATTGGTTTCCTTGGTCTTTTATACAAACTGAGTAACCATTATCATTACTTTATTATGTTTCTATATCTAATCCCTATATGACTAAAACACTAATAACTATTAGTAGGTCATAACAAATCTGAAAAAACACTATCTTATCTTGGTCTAATAGGTACCTTCTCATTCCATAAGAATGAAATAACTGACACCTACACCCACCACTGATAGTTTACGGTCTGGTGATTATGAACGTGTAATAAAAAAACACCCATGGGTGGCCTTAGCCTTTAAAAAATACAGAATACTCATATCTTCAAATTACAATGTAAGAAGAATCATCATTTATATATATATAAATACCATAAACTATAATGAATGTAAAATATTCATGAGTTATCTATAGAGATCCACTATATAACCATTATGAATAAAAATAATTAAAAAGGAAAAAGACAACCCCAAACCCATTAGGTAAGACTGAAACCAATCCAATATGAAGATGGCCTTACAAAAAGTGGGGAAAAATGAAAAAACCCTGAAACAATTAGAATTTGGTACCAACAATACTCTGTGAAAACCACACCCCCTAGACCCACTATGAAACAACTCCAAATAAGCTACAAAATCCCCACATTCACAAATCCATCATTGAACTGTAATTAATCTACACTGACACGACATGTAAATGACCAAGGATTGTTTAGGGGTGATTATAAACATACAAAATAGTATTCCCCAAACACCATAAATTTTCCATTAATCATCAATCAACTCGACTCACGACACTGTAGGAGATCAGGATGAGGGAAATGAGGGAGAAAACTATTTCCTCTCGATATTCCCTACACTGAGTGTAGCCAAAAAGTAATTAAATAAGAATGATCCTAATATTACCATATTATATGGGAATCAAGGACACTAATATATCTCAAAAAACAATGTTGTAATACTTAAAATACACTACACATGAGTCACTGGAACTACATGAAAAACATAAGAGTCCCCAAAAAAATAATTCCCTATTTAGATGATCATATCATGTGATATGGTTAAAATAAATATTTCATAAGATTAACTATTTTAAATTGGGAATCCCATGTTTTCTATAAGGATGAATGCAAAAAAAATCAATAATTCATTTTGAAATAGAGGGAAAATTTGGTGTTTTAGAAATATTGTGATTTTGAAAACCAAATAAAGTAACTAAATAAGATAAAGTAAATATATAGGATATTGAAAACTAGGGAATGATAAGGGTGATCAGGTAATGGTTTTTTTAAAAAATTAATGTTATCCATGTACCAAGATATCAAGTCATCTACATTATAGCCAATTAAATTGGTATTCAACAATCTCTTCCTCTCAGTCCCTGGTCAAATCGTGATAGTGAGAATAACACTTTCTAAAATATCATATTTTTTCTTTCCTTATAATTTGTGAGATAGTTGTGTTAAATATCCTCAATTGAATTAATAAATTCTTAATTGGATATTTTTTACCCCATGCAATCATGCATGTCCACTATCCATCCCACATATACTGATGATCATTGTGTTCTTCAGCACTAAGCCCTAGTCTATTCCCATATGTATAATTCTAAAACAACTGAAGGGAGAAATTTATCATTGACCAAATAAATAACAAAAATATAATCTAAAATAAAATATGATATTACATGATAATAATCACTGTATTTAGAATATTGTAAAAAAATCATTGTAGAAGAGAGAATAGATTTTGTTCCATATTATTCCAAAAATATTTATTTTAAAAAGGTAAAACATTACCTTATCCAATCACCATGATATATAACCCATTATGTGAAGTGTAGATATGAATAATGTTTGAAATTAATAATTGTGAAAACTAATAAAATAGAATATGAAGAGAAGAAAATTTCTCATATGGAATCTGTTTCTGAGATGTTTTCTCCACTTCATCCCACTATATGGCCAGAAACCACCATGGACCCTTTGAAAGGGTTTTTAAAAATTGAATTTTCTATAAAAAAAATAAAATTTAACATTTTTTGGGCATGTTCAATTTTTTTTCACTTTTTAGTGAAATTGTATCTTTTTGACAAAGGTTCTTTTTATATCCGTCTATTTTTACACGAATAAAGACTAACATAATTAGATTTTTAATCCATTAAAATTAATCTGAACATGGTCCTTTAAGATCTATTTCGTTTCTAATAAGAATCACCTCTTACATAATTTTTTATCCAAATATAGGACTTGTTTAGTTAAGAGTGTTAAAGTCTTTCCTCCAGAATTTTTTTTTTCAAATGGATTGATTTTTTTGGAATTTTTTGAGTTCGAATGATCTCAAGGATTAGTTGAAGAATTTGGAGTATAATAACCCAATCAAAAAGTAAATAGAAATTATATAAATTTTTATAAATACATAAAACATTATAAAAATTGATGCCCAAATACCAAAATAGTTTTTTTCCATTAGAAACTTGGAAACATAAACAATAGTACATAGTGGAGCTACATTATCTCCCACCAGGTTCTCAAAGACTACCACTGCTCTTAGACATATCATAAAAATATATATAAACTCATAAACTAGAGAATGAAACATAAAAGGGGTGATCTTATATGCTCAGTAAGGGTAAACATGTGAGATATATAAGAATAATTATGAGAATAAGGGTATGAGAATGTGATTATAACAATAGAATATTGTACCCCGCATTTCACAGATTATAAGTAGAAATCATTCCATAAAGCTCAAAATTTCATAATATTTCAATCATACGAGAATCTAGTGGATTTTAAATGAAATCATAACATAAGAGTAAGACTTGTTATTGTGGAATACAAAAAAACATGGAATTTACTATGACATAGCTACCTAACCAGACCTTTATAACATGTTAGGATTGGCCTATGACCCCTGTACATGATTCAGGATTGGGATAACAACTCATTTACCCTCTTATTTTCAGGATTGAGCTATAACCCATCTAACCGCTTACGTTTAAGAATGGGATACAACCCGTGAAAATTATTATTTTTAGGCATGGGATATAACATATATGCATTCCTATTTTTTTGATTGGACTACAACCTATATAACATCAATTATTTGGGAATTTGATACAACATGTGTACACTTTGATCTCATATACCATTTTTCATTACCCAGTGTATTAGAGTGAGATATATATCACATCCATCACATAACATTCCCAACATTATAATAAAACTAGAATCATATCATGACCCATAAAAATGATGGGTTTCATAAAAAACAATAATATCCCATTATAGGATTTATGTATATTTAACATTTCACCACATCAAAACTAGAAGAAATTAGATAGGATTCAATATCATATCATTAAATCATAACCTGTAAAAATTTGTTGTATTAATAAGCATATAACCCATTGAAGTTAAATGAGTTTCATAAGAATAATTCCATAAAAATATTAACCATTAAGGAACTAATATGAAGGGTACCATTATATCATGGGAATCATCAACATATGTCATCATAGATGGAAAATAATTTCAAAACATATTTTAGAAATATTTCATGAAGAAAGTATCATTAGCTCTTCGAAAAAGTCACATTAAAAAATAAAACATTTTGAAAACCATTTTCATAAAAATTAACCTAAAGGCTACAAATAAATATTGAAAAAAATTTGAACCACACTGTCCTTGAAATCATATAAAATATGCTTCAAATTAATTTCAAAACCATTTTCCATGAATATATATTGAATACTCATAAACAATTCTTGAAAACATTTTGAAACCCATTTCTTTTAAATTATTTAAACAACGAATTTATAGAATATAATCAAAAATAAATTACTCTAAAAAATATATTTTTAATCAAGTAAATGATTCTTAAAGGGAATGTTGGTCATGAAAATTGATAAATCTGTACATGCTGAACATTCCTTTTTTACTGTAAAAACATTAGAAAGGTGTCTCGGCCAGAAAATGAAACAATGATTCACAATTAAAACCCCTTTTGATTAATAAGTTAAAAAAGTGTCAAAATTTATTTCAATGATAATAGAATATTATTATAATATATTATTAAACCATTTAGGAATAATAGTTTCAATGGAACACATATGTCTGTCTAAAGAGAGAGGTTAATTCATAATTTCATAAAAACAAATTCTGGATATTCTTATGTACCAATGAGTAGAAATATGGTTCCATTACATTGGAATAAAATGACTAACCATAGGGTAAAACCACTCATAATATTTCATTAGATATTGATCATAATACCTCCTGAAAGGGTCCACAATCATTATCAATCTTAATAAATGGTGAGATTGTAGCCATAAACCATTTCATATTTGGTAACATTGGATCATAAAAAATGGAAACAAATAACATTAATTTAATCTTAAAATATCATTAAAATAATTAGATTCATGATATGACATATCAGAGGAATTATATAAACCTTGTGGAAATATATAGTTGCATAAAATTGCATGTGTCTCAAAGAAGGGAAATTGAGACAAAATCGCATTATCGATTTGGTAAAATTTGAAACATATACCCCATGAAATAATGATCATAAAATGGATTTGAAAATATCCATAAATTAAATAATAATAATAAAGGAATACATAAATGGGTATTATAAATACCCCAGAAACCAAATTACTGACGATTAAGGCATGAATCTCAAAGAAATAAAATCTGAGATGAAATCCTCTTACCTTGTCTCTTGACTCTCATTGTACTCGTTTTGACCTCATGTTATAAAGGTAAGATTATTATGTATTTTTTATAGAACCATATTATTATATATAATTCAATATATTGTTTTATTATTACATTAAATAAACCTATTGTTATCAATTTAATTTTACAGTTTGGGTAATATTATCTTTATTTTTCTCTAGTGTCCAAATTTGTTATATCTTTGGTACATATATATATATCATGATTTTAAGAATTTAAAAATTGATATAAATATCATTAATATTCATTATATTGGTATTATAACAAAAAAATATAATATAAATGTATGAATTTTAATACACTGTTCATTTTGATGTTAGGTCATACGAACACATGAATGTTGATTCCCTTTTATTATCGTATTAAAGAAAGAATGAAAATGACATTTATGTATATATTTTTATAATATAATTACAATATCATTATTATTTCATATATATCATATATATTTACTAATCACATTGTTAATTCTTTCCATGTTGGGTGTGGACGAATCACACCTTTTGAGGGGGTGGTAGTACACACATCCTCAAACAAATTTTTCATATTTACACAAGATAGAATGTATAAAGTTATGTTCTAAATAAAAATAAAATAAGTATAATGACTTTATAAATATCATATATATCGAATATAAATATATTTTCCATCATAATTTCCACCATGATTGGAGGTAATGGGAAAATTAACAATCATCGCTTCATGAGGAGATTGTTCATTGTACGCATAAATAATAAGTTTGTTACCCATTAGATGGAAGATTTTTTACATTTTTGTTAATCCCATAGTATAAAATAATCCTAGAATATTATGATTCTGGTTTTTTATACAATCATTTTATAATAATATTTGAGTGGGTGGATAATGGTTGTAAAATTAAATAACCTATGGAATAATTAGACCTCTTATTCAGGTAACTCCTTTTGGTTTTCCCAAAAGGGATTCCATGGAATGATTTTTACACACAAATAGGCTAATAAGATGAGGGTATTGATGATGAAGATATATATTGGGTATATTGTTTTTGAAAAAAATTGTTTAGATTGGTGTGAGGATATAGTAGGAGAGGATCCATTTTTATAGTGGATGAGGAGTGACACTTTTGTTAATTTTGGGAAAGTGAATTCCATCACTATTTTTCCCAAGAAAAATGGACCCAATAATAGTCAAAAGGATATAAAAGCAATGATTGGGTAAAAATATGGAAATTCATTTTTTTGTACGTTTTTATCGTATTTAGGCCATTAATATTACAGCTTAGTCCTTATTTAATCTTAATTTAACATTATTAAATGAAAATAATTTTAATTATTATCACTAATATTTATTGTAAAAAACATAGTTGACTAGATTATACATTATAAATTATTGTGATTCCAAACATTGAATCAAAATTTTCAAATTAAAATTATATAATTATCATAATTTAATATAAATTTAATCCCACAGTCGAGTCAACAATGCAATTTTTTAATGTAAACACATTCAAATGATGGAAATATTTTTCTTGTCATTTTAACATTGAAACTAATTCCCATTCAATAAATTGGGTTTTTGGAAATAAATTATAATCTTATTAAACTTTTGAAATATTAAATTGTAATTTTCCCTAGATATTATATTAGTTTAAATTGCAGTTTTGAAATAAAATTTAGTATTTTCACTATTCATTAAAAAAATGAAACATCATAAAAAAGTGAAAAAAATTTAACCCAACCTAACTCTTATGTGATATTTCAAAATATGAATTTTATTTTGACGTATTATATATCTTAAAGTTCCAAGCATTAGATATAAAATGGAATGTTCTTTAAGAGGTGGTAAAATTCCATAATAAAAGTATAGCTTTTTAATCATAAAATTGGGGTTTTTCTTATCATATTTCATTAAAATATATTGGTTTAATATTAAAAAATTAATATAGTATATAAAATTTATATTAAATAACTATCACTCACTAGTTAATTAAATTTATTAGGGTAAAAAACATTGTGAACATAAAAAAGAATAATATTATCTTTTATATTCATTCTATTTTCATATTCATTTCTAATTAATTATTAATATATGAATTCATATTATATTTGTGTAAACCATATATTTTCATATATTAGTTAATACAATTCGTAACCGATAATTTAACATAGACGTTATATATTATTACGTTAAATGAAAAAATTTAAATAATACATTACTATTTAGAAAAAATCAGTATTGTGTGTTGCATAAGACAATGAGGAAAGTCAACATTTACTGTAATGTATTCTAACCACAATGTTCCATATAGAGCATGTTAAAAAATATCTTTAATGTTTTGAATGATAAAATGGTGTTCTGTGTAACACACTCCATAAATAATGCATTAATATAACATAAATCATTTTTAGTGTTGCGTGAAATAAAAATTCATCAAATATTAAATTAATTTGAAAAATAATTTTTCACAAAAACTCGGGGGGATACATTCAAATGATTTATAAAATGAGGAAAAAAAATTATTACTCATTATGAAAGAGTATTGAATATTTTATGATAGGAATATATAAGTGATAAAAAACTTTTAAAATTATAGAATTCATAAATTTCACCAATTAATCTCAAAACAATCCTAAAATACTAAAATGATGAAATTAATCTAAAATTGTTTAATTAGTGTTGTGAAAATTAATGAAATAAATATGAAAAATAATGGAAATCATTGCTCTATAAATTCTCCCACAGATAAATCTATGACTCCCTAACATGTAAGCATCAACATCAAATCAACGAAAATTGAAAATGCATACCGATGAGATCCACCAGTTTAACACCAAGAAACAAAATATATTTTTCATCCTATTAAAAAATTATTTTATGTTCTCTATTCATCACATTAATTATATTTCCACTTCTATTTTCCTCTCATAAACACCAAACTCCTACCACAAATTATTTTTCTCTCATCACAAAAATGTTAATTTTCATAAAGGATTTTATCAACAAAACTATTGAAATAGTTAGCATAATCATGATAAATTATTATATATGAAACAATTTTTTGGGAATAACATATGTTTACCATGAGGAATTATCACGGTTTCTAGTGGATTTTGGTCGGTATATTTTATTTGAAAACAAAATGAGTTAGAAGCTGGAGGGTTTTATCTCTTTGGAATCAAAATGTAATGATTCTAATTTTCACTCCTATATGGAGTCATTCTCACTCCCCTTACTAGAAAATAATTTCTATAATAACGAAAAATTAGGGAATTTCACCCCATTCATCATTTTAGCATAAAAATGATATCCACTTAACAACTGTTAGTAGTTTTGAAATTTTAATGACATTTTAAATTTAATTATATCTTTATTTTTTGAAGGAAGTTATGGTTCATTGAATTTTATATATTGGGTGTGACTTCTTATCCATTATCATAAAAAAATAAATATTTTTCAATTTCAAAAAAAAATTATTTTTCATTTATTTTTTTATAATCAATAGCATAACTATTTTTCTAGATGAATAATATTAAAATTCTATAGAAAACAACATCTTTTAGATGAATAAAATTATATGTATATAAAAAGACATCATTATCATTATATATTCCAACTAAAGTAGTAACAAATGATGTATCACACTACAATATCACTTCCCCCTAAAACATATTTCCAACTAGATCATTAATGTCACTTCCCCAGCAGGTTGTATAAGGAATGTTAGCATATGATATTTCTAACCTAAAATTATAGTTATGGTTACTATGTGTTACAATTATTTAATAAAAAGGAGTATATTGATAATATTTCTTTTAAATCCAATTAAATCCCTAAATCTATTAAGACATAGGTACATAAAAACCTCATGTTTTGACACAAATAAATATAATTCATGTTAATGAAATCTGGGATTGGATATCATAACAAATTAATTCAATGAAAAGAATTTATCAAAAAAATTTAAATGAATCATAGTAATTTTATTTAATAGATACTTATTTTGAGATGTGACTTGAGATACAAAAAATAAAAGGCCTTTTATATAAATTATCAAAAATATAAACTTGAAACAACTTTAATTTTATAATCCAATTATGTTTAGTTTCATGGGATAAATTTGTTCTATCTTTGAAATTGGTTTCAAAAATGGAAAATATAATCATTTGATCCCACTAGTTTTATAAAACAAAACATGAAAATTAAAACTGAAAAATTTACAACGACACAAAAAAAATGAAAAATTATAAATTTGAAACACCTAAGATACAGAGGATCCCTCCCCTGATCATAAATAAAAATGTTACCGTAGCCAATTAAGGTATATTTAACATGTATGTATATTTTTAATTGAATCACAACAATAAAGCAATATGTACAACCTAACATATTACTAGTGAACCATTATGAAAATCTATAATGGGATTCTCACTTAAAACCTTTAAGAAAAATGAGAAAAGAAAATTTTAAAAATATGTTTAAATAAAATAAAACAGAATGAGAATGAGAAAGGGAAATAAAAGATGGATAGATTTGGGTTTAACATCCAAATGGAACCTGAGTTTTGAATTCCTCTAGGGGATTAGATCCAATGGGTTATACCTAATATGATTCTGGATTGAGTTCCATTGTGAAAAAACACCAATATTTCTTCCTTACATCTTTCTATTCTACAATTTAATTATGGACTACATGGATAAAGTACACTAAATACATTCCCATGAAAATGAGATATCTCTTGTATGGTAGTGGTGAGATAATGATTAGTTCACCTCTATTTTTGTTTCAAATTTCACAACCTAAATTTAACTCTTCAATGATATCTTTAGGAATTTTGTATTGATTGAATAATGAAAGGGAAAATTTTACCATAATTTTTTTGAACTAAATTAAAAAAAGATATTATAATGTTGACATATTCAACATTAAATTAATTATATTATGTTTCTATTTCTCTATATATATCCACATAGATCCTTTTATGTACTACATATAATAATATTTTAGTATATTTATGGAGTTCCACATATTCTTCTTTTGGTCTATCATATTTTTCTCAGTCATCTTCAAAGGAAATAAATAATTGGTGGATTTTGAAAATCCAGCAAAATGAATGGGGATACATAATTCGGTTTTAGTAAAATTAGGTGAGAATGAGTTTAGGAAAATATATTATCTTGGAGTTGGATTTGATTCAATTTTTTATTATATTTATTGTTCTTCATTGATTTGAATTTTAGTGGATAGATGTAGTCAGGATCTTTCATATTCTCTCTAGATTCCACCACTTGGGAGGATTAGTTTTCTTCAAAGATAATGATATGTATATTGTTTTTTTCCTTATAATAGGAATGGGATGATGACATCATATATCACATCATATTAATTTCATAATTAGTCTAAATATTAGGGATATTCCATATGGACATCCCAAGGAAACTCTTCTTCATCAATCCCCTAAATAATTGGTTTAGATATTTGGAATGGGTCATCAGGGATCCCCTCTTCATCATCAGGTTCATCAACCTCAATGATGAGTTGTGAAATCTCTTACACAAATTTCTTTAGTTCCTTCTCTAGTATTTTCTTATGAATATATTCATATAGACATTCAGTTTTTCATTCCACTTCTTGTCTCTCCTATTAAATATATTACAACTAGACATTTATACCATTAATGGCCACCTATTCCAATTCCATCAATGGAATTCCCACAAAAAATAATATAGAAATAATAAAGAATATTTTTGGGCCTTAACCATTCAATTATAAAAATCCAGGACATAATCCTTGAATTTAGTAAATTATTGGGACAATTACTCAAAGACTATCTATTATATGAATATTACAGGTGTTGGATGATCCTTATTAATTCCGATTTAATTAAGATTTGGTTTTGAGATCCCAAAATCTTTTTAGAAAAAAAATGATACATTTATCCCTATACTAGAGTGATATAAATGGTTTTTATGTTAAATTTTAATCTAGTAAGATATTTATAATTGGATTTTTGGAACTAGACCCCCATTCGTCCCCTAGAAATAGTACCAATTATTGACATTATTATAGCATGGGGTGTAAAAAAACAATTGATTCTTATGTTAAACTATATGAAAGTTTTTAACCTAATATTCCTATACATTAGATCACTCAACAATCAATATTTTACCTCAAATTAGTGGTATAAGTGGGTGATTTAAAATTGATTGATTTTGATGAAAAAACGGATAATCTGAACAATTGAAAGAATTTGTGCATGAGATTTAAAACTATTATATGGTAATGATGATCGAGTTAGGGTTTGTTTTCTAATATTATGGTTATAATAGTTCTATGTTATCCAATACCCTTATGTTAAAATGATTAAAGTGAAATTAGACAATCGTTTCTAATAAATCCCTTAGTCAAATGGTGATAGATAGAATAAAACATTCCAAAAAAAATAGCATGGTCTAAACTCACTAATTTCTGATATATTGTTTCATTGAGTTTTATAAATTGACCTTGGGAGTACCCAATGGGGTCTTGTTTATCCAAAATAATCAAGAATGTACACTACCCTATCATACGTTCCAATGACTACAATGTACTTCACCACTAATATTTAGTCTGTTTCATTGTATTTAATCTATAACCAATTGGAGGGAGATATTTTCCATCATCTAATGAAATTAAAACAGTGAAATCAAAAACCAAATAAGATCATATATGATAATAAAATATTCATTCTCAATATTAAAACAAAATTCATGGAAGAGAGAACAAATTTTATTATGTGACGTTCTTGTAACAATGAATTGAAAAATGAAAAACCTCTACTTCCCCAATAACTCAAAAGTATTCCTATCCATGTGAATTATGAGAAAAAGTAACGGGAAAAAGAGGAATTAAAACTCTAAGAGAATAGAAAATTAATGCAACAAATTTATCTTTCAGAATATATCCATTATTTGTTTTCTCTATTTCTTCCTAGTAGTTGTCTGAAAATTACCATTCTTACTTATTATGAGAAGATGGGAAATGATTTTTATATTGACCATAATAAATTAAAATAAACTAAACATATTTGTAAATTTAATTTAATGTTTAGTGAATATATATTTTTCTGTCTAAAGAGTCTCTTCATCTCCCTCTACTTTAACGTGTGTAAATTTGAACTTAATGACCTAATGTTATTAAGAAATTTAATTAAAATGAAAAAAAATTAATTAATTTTCAACTATATTAATCTCATTTGGAATTTTTTTCCCAAATAATGAGTCATTAAATGTAATGCATCGACCCTAGATTCCCAGAGTCGGTGCATTATTTTAATAACTTAGCATGATTATAAAGAATTAGGTCCCGAAAGACCAATCAGTTTAAAAGTCATGGAAAATAGATTACATACATGAATGTTACATTACACATTCTGACATACAATACAAAAAATAATAATCCTTTGAGAATGCCATTGTTACTTTAGCTTAACCCTGCATTTCAAACATAAAACACTTCTTGGGTTCCTAGGAAAATAAACGATAAGAAATGGGTGAGCTTAGATGCTCAGTAAGGGTAAATAATTTAGCCAAAGTTATAAACTTTTATAGAAAGATGTGTAATAAAAACAAAAGCCTTTCAAACATAAACATAAACATAATATGTCAAAAATAAATCGATCATTAGCATATTAACATTCACATGGATATTTTACTATTTGAATAATCACCTGTAATAACTAATTTCATAATGTGGAAATTTATATTACATGACTTTAATTTCTGTTTCAAGGCCTCTTACCAGGACATAGGGGATAACAATAACCGGACTCCAACCTGGAGAGCCTCTATAACTGGACTCCAACCCGGACAGCCTCTGAAAGAACCTGGATCTTTTTTTCAGGTATGTTTCTTCTTTTCTGGTCATTTTTTGACAAAAAAAGGAAATTCTGGGAATTTTCAATGTACACACCATGTACTTTATGTGTACACGCCATGTAATTCCTTGACGCATGAGGTCGTGTGCTGGCCGCGTAGTAGCCACACACACGACCGTGTGGGAGTGTCTTGGAGGCTACCTAAAGCGGATTACAGAAAAGTGGAGTACACTCCATGTACTTCAAAAGTAAATGTTGTGTAATTTCCGTTATTTCATTAAATGCACTGTGGTCGCGTCTAATCAATGGAAACACCCCCTTATTCATTTTTTCTCGTCCTGGAGCACTGTACGACTGAGGACCTCAGACGAACCTATAAGCATTCATCCGTCCTCCGAATCGAACACCGTTAGATGCATTGGAATCGCATCGGTGTGTTCTCTCTTCTCCTAGGGAATAATATTATAATTTCACATCTCTCTTAAGATATTGTGGGTTGAACGTTTTAGACGTTTTTTTAGATCTTCCACATTCTTAGGAGATTCATGTTTTAGGTTCACATATAGCGATCTCCTAACCCCGTGGTATGTGGTTTGTGCCTTTCTGATCAATGTATTTGAGTATTATGTGCAAATTCTACCAACACCCTTGAACGGGGTGTTGCGTGTTTAATATTTTACCACTATTGATTTCCTGTCATGCTTTTATGCTTGTGTAGAGGTAATTTGGATATGAATAGGGACGATTTCTATGCTTTGGATGTTTTTACCATGCATGTTCTGTTTATGACCAATTGGTCTTGTTTAGCCAGTTTGGGTACCTTGCATATTTACATGACTATAGTTGTAGGATAGAGAGTTTGTATTCTGAAATGCTTGTTATACTGTAGACTGTTTAGCCAAGTAGTTTTGTAGATTTACTTGTCCATATTACACTGCTATGATCATTGACCTACTAAGGGCCGTGAGAACCTGGTTATGTAGACTATAAGGGGAATTGACCAAGTGAGCATTATTAGAGAGACTTCGATCACATTTGGAAATAAGGGGGATTGACCGAGTGAGCATCCAGAGAGAGCCTAGAACCACTTGGGGCTATACGGGGAATTGACAGCGTGAGCTTCCTCAGACTGTCTTTGATTTTTATTCTTGAATTGTTAGACTATAAGGGGAATTGACGGTTAGTGCTTCCTCGGAGAGTCTATGAATGAACTGGGATATAAAGGGATTTGATTGGGGGAGCTTCCTCAGAGAGTCCTTAACCTTGGGGCTATAAGAGAAATTGACAGTGTGAGCTTCCTCAGAGAGTTCTTGACTATGTTAGACTATAAGGTGAAATTAATGTGTCTGCTTCCTTAGAGAGTCATCATATATAGAACCAGAGGGGTCAGACCGAGTGTGCTATCTAGAGGGTTTCATTTACTTGTCAGGTGGGACCCTATGGGATGGTTGTGAGTATTATCATAGTGTTTTACCTATTTTTGTTTAACTTATACTTTAGCTGTTGCTTAATATTTAAAATGTGGACTGTTTAATGCGGATTACTTTCTTGTTTACTGCTTTCTGTACTTTACCTGCGATATATTCACTGACTGTTAGTCAAAGATCATGGGGCGGTTGCCTATTGGGATTTAGTGTCACATCCTGTTTGGGCCATGATTTTTAGATTAAACTGATTATATTGTTGTAGGTATAGATAAGTGAAAGAACCCTTCTACTTTAGGTACTTCACTTGTTGTGGAGCTAGAGAGCATGGGACCAAGCATATTCTAGTGACAATGAGGAGCTGTTTATCTTTTATTTTTTACTTTGGTTTATTACAATTTTTATTCCAGCATTGTTACTTGTTTTGATACATTCCTAGACATATGTATCATACATCATTTATATACGATCTGTATTTGTTTTTTTACATTCAATATTCCGTTGTTTTCTCTTGTATGGATGTTTACTGAATCTGCTATTTCTTTTTGTTTTTCTTCCTCTATGTACTCTTACAATGAGGGAATAGTATCCCCACTTTCACACCAAAGTCCCTCACTACTAGTCGGCAGCCTCTGGAATTTGGGGAAATGTTCTTGAGGCCATGTGACCAACTGTGTATGGGGCACCTCTGGGTGGATTCCTGAACCGGGACATTATAATGTGGTATCAGTGGAATTGTTCTCCCTTGATTTAATGTATGGATCCATTATCTAGGGATAGGAAGAATATGTACTTGGTAATAAGCTGTTCGCGAGAGTATCCAACCCATGTACAGGGAAATTCCATTCTACCTCGTTAATTCCAATTTCCAGGTTTCGCAATTATTACAGTCTATTTGATTTCAACTTGAGTGATTAACATGGTTTTTGCTGTTGTTGTTGATATTATTGAGGCTCTATTTCTATTGAAACCCGATGAGATGAGGTTATTCCATCTCATGCATCATATAGGCACTTTCTAGAAATTTCATTTCATGCATTTTTTTCATGCAATCTAGAATGCATTAGTGACTGCATGTTGTTGTGATATATGTTGTGTAAAATATGCATGTTGTGATAGTTTCCTTGATAAAATACAAGTTGTTCGATAGGGTATTGTTCTCTGTAACGATTTGCTGGAATGAATGCCAAACATTGGTTCTTAAGGTGTTATAGTCCCTCATGTATTGGAATTTTGTGAATCGTTACCTTGTTTTCCACGTTATAATGTGTACAATATGCCAAACGTGGATTTGCGGGGAGTATGGGCCCTCACGGATCAAAATTTGGCACTTTCTATGCTCGTTTCATTTTTTTCTAGGTTCCAGAGTAGTTTCTGAGGCTTACTATTTGAAAAAACCAAGAATTCACACCGTTTAATGTTATATACACACAATGTGTTCTTCGGTTCGAGAAGAAACTATTTTTCATAAGTACAAACCGTGTACTTTATGTACATGCTGTCTAGTATCTAACTCTATAATAGGCCATGTGGGCAGAGACACGGGATGGGGAAAGTGTGGTGGGAACATGCTATGTCCTCATTGAACACATCGTGCAGTTTGACCCAGGTACCCGGTCTTGTCGTGAAAAAAAAGGTTGGTTTTAGCCTTTCACATACACAATGTGGGCACCTTGAACATGTCTTGTAGTCTGACCCAGGTACCTGGCTGGGTCACGAACAACACGGGTCGGTGTTATCCCTTCATGAACACACCATGTCCGTTTGGAAAATGATGTGTAGTGTGAGCTGTGTGTCAGGCCATTTCACTAACCACATAGGCCAGGTTAAGCTTGTCTATTACAAGCCATGTAGGAATTATACACGCCGTGTATTCTTATCTTAGGAGATCTGTGTTTCTTAACCCTATTGAAGGACTCGTACAGGGAAAGGGGATTCAAGTACATGTCTTGTGTTAAGACAACACATCGTGTGTTTGGGATGTTACACGACCAGTTTAGGCCGGGGTACAGGCCCATGTGAATGACTTGGCGGAACACACCGTGTAGGAAATGTACACGCTGTGTAGTCATGTTTTTTAAAGCATGAGTGATTTATTTCTCATGTTCCCTTCTTACACTACTTGTTTTCTGTCCTTGATAATATTGATCTAAGATGTGTGCTTGAACTTGAAGAGTCACGCCACCGAGACTTCCACTGGTTGTGTGCTAGTTTCTAGATGGTGATCAGACACAAGACATGGCTGATTATGGACTACATAAAGATCCTCCTGTTGTGCCAGCTTTGGCACCAGCTGTTGTACCTAGAATAGGTGTTGATGCACAGTTCAGGGAGGTATTTCTGAGGATGATGCATACCATTCAGGGAGTGCCGCCTCCTTCCCCGATGATGGAATATTTCACGTGGGCCTTTCAGCAACAGCATCCTCCCACCTTCTCAGGGGAAGGAGGACCTCAGGCTGTAGAGTCATGGATAGAAGCCACACTGTGGATTTCGAGCATCCAAAAATACCTCCAGAGAAGAGGGTTAATCTCGTTACCTACAAGATTTGAGACTCTTCCAAGAGATGGAGGGATGTGATATCATTATAGGGACACCAGCAGAATATGGATTTGGATGAGTTTCGACGCATCTTTTACAATTACTTTTATCCGGAGACATTGAGGGCTGATCGAGCCTGAGAGTTCATGTGTCTGGAGAAGGTTACTCAGAATGTTAGGGAGTATTCCTCTTGCTTCACAGAGCTACAGCATTTCATGCTTATTCCAGGAGGTGGTGAGTTGTTCCTTGCACATATGTTTGAGGATGGTCTGTGGCATGACATCCAATCCCAGGTGAACATCTTCAGGTTTACATCGATATCTTCTATCATCAACCAGGTGTTGATCACATAGCACAATCTAAGGGATTGTGGAGCTATGAGCCAGGGTGGTTCGACATCCTGAGTTAGTGCTCCACCAGCTGATAGCATGAAGCGCCTCAGGGAGACATCATGAGGAGATCACAGTAGGTGGGATGCATCTTATGGTAGCCAGGTGGTGTGCTACCAATGTGGGAGGAGTGGGCCTTTGAGGCCACATTTCCCGAGAGACCCAGTGGAGTGTCGATCTTGCGGTAAGATGAGCCACCTTCAACACTTTTGTTAGTTCTTCTCACCAGCAGTAGGTGACATGGGTTCTTCTATGACTCCTCATTCAGGATCAGCACCACCAGTCTCCCACTAGTCTGGGAACTCGTGTTCTTCCACCCGTTTTGGAAGAGGTGGAGGTTGTGGCCATGGTAGTCAGTCTCCGGATCGTCCTCAACAGCAGGGTGGATCATCTCAGAGCAGTTAGGAAGGGTCACAGGGCCGCAGCATAGGCCATACATTTGTAGTGGAGCAGAACCAGCAAGAGCAAGATTCCATGGCTTCCACAATTCAAGATACGATCGTAGTAGCCTCAGTTTTATCTTTAGCTCCATACGACATAGGGGCTTCCCATATCATTATATCAATTACTGATGTGGAAAACCATGGGATTTGTATTTTTTCCTCTGCTGATTTATTGATGCTAGTGACACCATTGGGGACTACAACAGCTAGTGTATGTCAGTGAAAGGAGTTCCCACTAGAGGATGGTGGATTTCACTTTTTATGGGACCTCTATTTTCTAGAGATGACAGGCTATTATGTCATTCTTAGAATGGATTGGCTAGTTCCCTTTCATGCATTCGTCGACTGTTATCACCGCAGGGTGAGTTTCATATCACCAGAGGGTGGATCCTTTCATTATAGGGCCGATTGGGATGTTCTGGCAAGCAGAACGGGTGCAGAGCATCTTGGGTTGGGTGGAGTACAACCCAGATTGCTAGTTAATATCTGGATGACCTAGGGACTTCACAGTTAGTCTTTCCTCTAGTTTTGGATCATTTTAGAGATGTATTTTCAGAAGTATTTTAATTTATTCCTCTATAGCGCGAGGTTGTCTTCTCGTTTGAGATTGTTCTAGGAGTAGGACCAGTGTCCATTTTTTCATATATGATGGCTTCCCCAGAGTTATAGGTACTCAAGAAGAAGTCGGAAGAGTTGTAGCCAAAGGGTTTCATCTGACCCAGTACTTCTCCTTGGGGTTCTCCTGTCATGTTTGAAAAGACGTCAGACCGCACCCCCAGGCTTTGTGTGGAATATTGGTAGCTAAACCAATTATGGGACTATAACGGATATCCCTTGCATAGGATTCATGATCTATTTGATAAGATTCAAGGATACTAGGTATTCTCAAATATTTAATTGTGGTCCGGTTATCATATGTTGCGCGTGAGACATTAGATATATCTCTTACTGCCTTCCGAAGCAGGTATGGCCTATTCAAGTATATGGTTATGCAGTTCGGTCTCATGAACGTGCCTGCAGTTTTCATGGAATTGATGAACCGAGTTTCCATCCATACTTGGATTCCTTCGTGGGTTTTTTCATGGATGATATCTTGGTGTACTCTCACACTCTACACGACCATGCTACCCATATTGAGATCTTCTTGGGTATGCTGATGGAGGATCAGTTATATGTTCATCTGTCAAACTGCCACTTTTGGATGGATGAGATTTACTTCCTTGGTCATGTTATCTCAGAGGCATGAGTATCAGTAGACCCATAGAAAGTGAGATATACTTTTTATGGGGGAAGCTGAAGAACGTCTTCATGGTGCGGAGTTTTCTATGGTTGGCTGGATACAATAGATGTTTCATACATGACTTTTCACGCTTAGCAGCACCACTGATAGGTCTGACTAAGAAGCGTGCAAAGTTCTTATGGTTAGATTCTTGTGATTCAATCATTTGGGATATGAAAGGTAAGTTGATCTCAGCCCCGATACTAGTATTGTCAGAGTTGGGCAAGATTTATACTGTTTACTATGATGCATCAGGTATTAGGCTATGAGCTGTGCTTTTGCGGCTAGATGGAGTCGTTGCGTGCGGGTCTCGTCAGTTGAGGCCACATCAGAGGAATTACCCAACGCATGATTTGGAGTAAGTAGCTGTTGTTCATACATTACGCTGTTGGAGAAATTAACTTATGGGAGATCACTTTGTGGTTTTCACCGACTAGAAGAGCCTCAAGTACATTTTCACTCATTGCGATCTAAATTTGAGACAGCACGGGTGGGTGGAGTAACTGCAATCCTTTGACTTTCATCATGCCTATACGCCTGGGAAGGGAATCGTAGTGGATGATGTGTTGAGCAGGAGGACTCAGATATAGGAAGATTAGGAGGCGAGAAGTGAGTGGAGGCTTATGGATCTATTCTCTGAGATGCATTTGGTGGTACATGATAGTCAGGGGCAGAAATCTCATTCTTCTGTAGCGATTACCTGTACTCTTCTGGATCGAGTTCGAATAATGCAACTATCAAATTATGAAGGCCTGGTCCTAAGAAAAAGTGTTTCAGGAGAGGACCCTATTCTTGAATGCACCTTAGTAGAGGGTGAGATATTGCATTTCCAGGGGTGCGTATGGGTACTAGTAGACATATGTGAGGAGATGATGTGGGACTTTAATTCCTTAGTTTGGGCAGTTCATCCTGGAATCACCATGATGTATCGTGATCTACACCATCTGTATTGGTGGTCAGGTATGAAGAGGGATGTTTCTGGTTTTGTTATGAGATCTTCCTCTTGTCTGTAGGTGAAGACGGAGAATCAACGGCCATCAGGGATCCTATAGTAGTTACCCATTCCTGAGTGGAAGTGGAATGCGGTCGCAATGGAATTTGTGACCGGTTTGCTGAGTTCCCCTCGGGGTAATGACTTGTTTTGGTTTTTCATTGATATTCTCACAAAGGATGACCACTTCTTGACAATCAAGGAGACCATCAGTTTTGATGAGCTGGGATGGTTGTACATCCGGGAGATTGTACGTCTACATGGAGTTCCACACTCCATCGTTTTAGACATGGTTGCATGTTTTACTTCTTGAGTCTAGAAGGGGCTTTAGAAGGCTTAGGGTACATAGGTAATTCTGAGTACATCATACCACCCTCAGACAGATGTCCAATCCAAGCATACGATTCAGGTGCTGGAGGACATGCTCCGAAAATGCATTCTGGATTTTGGAGGTTTTTGAGAGATGCATATACCTCATGTGTATTTTTTCTACAACAATAGTTTTCAAGAGACTATTCATATGTCACCTTATGAGGCTTTGTATGGTAGGCCATTTCAATCACCCTTATGTGGGATGGAGGTAGGAGAGGAAGCGTTTCGGGAACCTCATTTTGTTCAGGAGACCACAAAGAAGATAGATTTGACTCGGAAGAGGATGGCTACTACACAATATTGACAAAAGACTTATGCAGATCAGTGGAGATGTCCTCTAGAGTTTGAGGTCAGGGATCAGGTTTTCCTATGTTTCACACAAAATTTGGGACAAAAGAGGATTAGGAGACACGGTAAGCATTCAATGAGGTATGTCGGGCAATTTGAGGTGTTGGATAGAGTTGGGCCGGTTGCCTATCCTTTTTAGTTACCTTAGAGGAATCAATCTATGCACGACATCCTCAAATTTTCTCAGCTTCAACATTACTTTTCTGACCCATCTCACGTCTTCCAACCTGAGGAGGTTGAGTTGGAAGTTGATGCATCCTTTGAAGAGCATCCTATCTAGATCGTTGATCATAGTACGAAGGTTCTCTGTGGCCGGTCTGTTCCTCTGGTATGGGTGCTTTGGCCCCACGGGCAAGTACCGGACGACACATGGGAGAGGGAGGAAGATGTGCGATCACAGTGGTTGTAACTGTTCATGATTCCTTCTTTTACACCATGCTAGGGAAATTCAAGGATGAATTTCTTTATGGGCGGAAGTTTGTAAGAACCCAGATCTTTTTTTCATGCATGTTTATCCTTTTCTTGTCATTTTTTGAGAAAAAATAAAATTCTAGAAAAAATCTTTGTAAAGGATGTGTACATTATGAGAAAATTCCATGTACTTCTTTGCCACCGGAGGCTGTGTGCTGGTCGTATAGTATCCACACACATGGCCATGTGAGAGTGACTTGGAGGCCGCTTAATGTGGAGTATAGAAAAGGTGAGTACACACTGTATAATTCAAAAGTACATGCTATGTACTTTATTTTTTTCATTAAACGTACCAGGATCACGTCTAATCGACAGAAACACCCCCTTCATCGGTCGTCTCATCAAGGAGCGCCATACGACAATAGATCTTCGATGAACCTCTGAAACAATGTATTTCTTCCAAATCAAACACCGTTGGTTGCGTTGGAATTGCATTGGTGAGTTCTCTCTTCTCCTAGGGAATCATCTTCTAATTTATCCTCTCACATGAGATATCATGGGTTGAATGTTTTAGAAATTTTTTTAGATCATTGACATTCTAGGGAGATTCATGATTCAAGGGTCACATATAGAGATCTCCTAACCCTGAGGTAGGTGGTTTGTGCCATTCTATTCATAGTCTTTGAGGAATTATGTGCAAATTTCACCAATACCCTTCAACAGGGTATTGCGTGTTTACCTTTTTACCCCTATTGATTTCCAACCATGCTTGTATGCTTGTGTAGAGGTAATTTGGTTATGAATAGGTATGATTATTATTCTTTGGGTGTTTTTCCCATGCATGTTCTATTTACGACCGTTTGGTCCTGTTTAGCCAGTTTGGCTGCCTTGCTTGTTTACCATGCCTGTTGTTTTAGGCTAGAGAGTTTGTATCCTGACATGCTTGTTATACTATAGACTGTTTAGCCAAGTAGTATTGTAGGTTTAATTGTCTATATTATACTACTATGATCATTGACCTACATAGGTCCGTGAGAACCTGGTGTAGTAGACATTAAGGCGAATTGACTGGGTGAGCTTCTTCAGAGATTCGTTAAGCACTTTTGGCTATAAGGGGGATTGACCGAGTGAGCATCCTCAGAGATCTTAGAACCACTTGGGGCTATAAGGGGAATTGACCGCATGATATTCCTCATGGAGTCTTTGATTTTTGTTCATGAACTGTTAGACTATAAGGGAAAATGAGAGTGAGTGTTTCCTCATAGATTCTATGAATGACAAGGGATATAAGGGGAATTGGCCGAGTGTGCTTCATTAGAAAGTCATTGACTTTGGGGATATAAGAGGAATTGACTATGTGAGATTCCTCAGAGAGTTCTTGAATACCTTAGACTATAAGGGGAAATTAATGTGAGTGGTTCCTCAGAGATTCTTCATATGTAGAACCAGAGGGGTTATACCGAGTGTGCTACCCATAGGGTTGATTGTACTTGTTAGGTAGGACCAGAGGGGATGTCTGTGAGTATTCTCTTAGAGGGTTACCTGTTTGTGTTTAGATTATTGTTTGGATGTTGCTTGATATTGAAACTGTGGACTATTTACTTGTGAGTACATTCCAATTTACTTCTTTCTATGAATTACCAACCATATATTCACTGACTCTTAGGCACAGATATTACGGTAGTTTCCTACTGGGATATAGTCTCACACCCTATTTGGTCCATGATTTTGGGCCCAAACTAATTATATTCTTGCAGGTATAGATAAGGGAAGACGCCCTTCTTCTTTAGTTACTTGAATTGTTGTGGAGTTGAAGAGAATGGGACCAAGAATATGTTTGTGATGGTGAGGTGCTTCTTATCTTTTATTTTATACTTTGATTTAGTACTGTTTGTATTCCAGCATTGTGACTTGTTTTTCATCTTTCCTAGTCATATGTATCATGTATCATTTATATATGTGCTCCAGTTATTTTTTCTCCTAGCCTTCCACTATTTTCTATTGTATGGATGTTTATTTATTCCACTATTTATTTTTTTTTTCTTCCACTATGTACCCTTCCAATGAGGGCATGGTTTCCCCACTATCACACCCAGGGCCCCCACTGGTAGTCCTCAGCCTCTGTCATTTGGGGAAATGCGTTTGAGGCCATGTGACCAACCGGGTATGGGGCCCCTCTTGGTGGCATCAAGAACTGGGACGTTACAGCCTCTATAACTGAACTCCAACCCAGAGAGTCTGCTGTAACCGAACCCCAACCCTAAGGGATTACTTTTATTGATCCACATCCCGGAACATACTAGTCCAATACCTTCATTTTAAGAAATGGTTGACATATAACATAAGCATTCGTAATAAAACTATCAAAGGAAATGTCAATACATTAACCATAAACCATGAATGGCATAAAAATAACTCATGAATAGTCCGACATATCACAAAACCTTAAATACAATTTGGGAGATTTTTATCATGATAAATCAACTTTAAACAAGTGTAAAATTTATCAAAGGATGTTGACATATATGAAATTAAAACTATTTGTGAGAAATATCACTTTCTATTTTGATATTGATTAGGAATTACCGAATTATAAAGAAATAATTTATTGAGAACATATTATTATAATCTTGTTAGGGAAGTTTAAATGTTGTTATAATTGTGGAAAATAGCCGCACCGGCTGTATAAGTTAAAATACATTCTTAACTTAATTTTGTCAAAAATTTCTTAAAGTACCTTGTTTGAAAAACTAC
The DNA here is from genome assembly GCA_963277665.1 of Viscum album. Lineage (NCBI taxonomy): Eukaryota > Viridiplantae > Streptophyta > Magnoliopsida > Santalales > Viscaceae > Viscum > Viscum album. Next base: position 1,015,060,680 of record OY728140.1, on the reverse strand, counting down.
GGAATGATTCCTTTATAAAAATATTATAAAAGTCAAAAAGTTGTAAATGACTTTATCCCATAGTCTAGTAAATAGTAAAAAATGTTTTCAGATACATTTTTAAGAAAACACGGATGTTGATGATAAAATGGTCCCACTATATAATTACATACAAAGAGCCTCAGATAATCATGAGATTATAGAATTAACCCTTACCTTGTACTTTTCCTTGGTTGATTGTACATCAAACACCTTTATAACTGTTAAATAGTGTTTATTAAATTATAAAAAAACCATATACATAATTATTACATCATATTTGATCTTCTAATAATGCTTTGTTAATTGTATTTTAGTATTATTGTCGTTTTGGGTGTCAACTGATTCGTTTTTCTTTATATTCTTTATTATGTGAGTCATGTTTGTTATGGATGGGATGTTATTTACTCTTATATTGAATGATATCAAGTATTTAAAAATTATTTTTATTCATCAAATGAAAATTACTCTTGAATGGTTACAAAGGGGATTTAATCTTACCGCTTTCATGGAGACGATAATCCGTACGTACGCACGAGGTACAATAACGTTATTTTGATATTAAAATCGTATATAATTTGATGGTATATCATATACACAAAATCTTCATGATGTTATATTTATTATTTATTTCAATTATAAATCATTATTATACCCATCCTTATAATAATGTATTGAATAACAACTGCACCACGACGTGGAGACGGTAAGTTGTATATAAGCACGTGTGGTGACATGTCATTCAAAGGATGGATAGAATAATGAATATGGTTTTTCCATATTTATAATAGCATCACAGTATATAGAATATACTATATTTATATTTTATAATAGAAAGAACATGAAAAAATGAAGTGGAAGAAGAAAAAAACAAGAAAGATGTGATGAAATATTTACCTCTTTTTAGGTTCTTCCATTTGATTTGACTAAAAGGGCTCTTTAGGGTGGATTTCTGACTAAAGGAAGTTCTCTAGGATAAAGGAAGGACATTTGAGAGGATATTTGGTCCGTTTTAGGCCAAGGAAAATTGATAGTACGGTGTAAATTTGAGTAAAGGGGAGTTCCTTTTTATAAGAGGGGTGAGAGGGAACTTAGGAAAAGATTGAAATATTATTTTATAATAAAATCATACTCAGTCTATAATGGATTTAAATTGATTAATCTCTAAGTTTCACTAGGGTAGGATCGACACCCTCTCATCCAATAGGTTTTAGACATGTTTAAGTTACCATTTTAACCTTATGATTTAGACTTAACTCTTAGTTAAATAATTTAACTTTTACCGTGTCTTCTTGTATTCTCACACTATATGGTTAAAAAACATACTACAAACATCCAAAAGAACATAAAGTGGACCATTAATGACATATATAATATTATTTATTCCCTTTGGCCGAACATTTGATTTTTTGGAATATTATATCAGCTAATAATATAATATTTTCTAAAAACAATTAATTTATTTCAATTTAGACACTATTTGGTATTTTGTTTTTGTGAAAGTTAAAAAAACCATATCACTTAAAAAACAATTTATCCAATAAACCCTAAAATGTCATATTAACCTATAAAATTAGTGTAATTCATCATAAGTCTCAAATTTCATTTATTTTGATATTCATAATATCAATTATTTTAATCTTTAATTAATAAAGTAACTACATCATCATCATTGTGTCATAAATATATTAAATTATTTAATGTGTAAAATTATAAATAAAATACCATTATTTAGAAAAATGTTTATCTTTCTAATGAATATTTATAATTTAATTTATCTTATGAATAACCTATATTAAAAGGTTTAATTATGAAAAATTGAATTTAACACTTTTAACTCTTCTTTAAATTAAATAATAATAAATGTCCCAATCTTATAAAAGTGGAAATAAAGGGTCATATTTTATTACTATGGTTTTTTTGGTCGAATTACACTTAACTCATAGAATTAGGACATGTGTTAAGGTAATTATAAAATCATTTTTACCCTCAATTACCCAATTTACTTTAAATTGTGGTAATTAAAAGTCAAAAGTTACTATTAACCAAAAATCATTTTCATCTTATTGAACCAAATTTTACATACTAAGTTTAACTATGTCTCTTGGATTTTTGAAATTCCACTCACATATGTGGTAAAATTTGGTTTTATACAAATTTTTAAATTCTCCAAGACGGTGGGTAAAAACGGTAAAAAGTTCAATAAAATTATATACATATAATTTTATTATAAAAAAGATTCTGATGAATTATATTTAACTAATATTATTATTATGTATCCATTTTTACTTAAAATAAATTTAAATAAAATAATTAAATATTATAATAAAAAGTGGGTTTTTAACAATAATGCAATTTTTTTACTATTTAACAAAAATTGAATGTTTTCGGAAAAATACCAAAAATTCCCTCTAAGATAATTTTGATACTCCAAATTCTAAAATGATTTATATTTTTCTAATTTCAAAACATATAAGTTTCATTAATAAATTTAAAATTAATTCATGTTGTCAAAACCAAAAGGTGTATTTTTTAGAAATAATAAATATCAAATGATTGATAATTGTTTATATCAAATTTCAATGTGAAATTACATACAATGACCAGAATTGGATTAAATGGTAAGAATATAATCTATTTATACATAAAACCATTAAAAATTTTAATTTAACACAATAAAATATTTTGAATAAAAATATTGTTTTCAATTAAAATATAGTATTTTTCACTATTCATCCAAATACGAAAGTATTAAGAAAAAACACCATTAATTTATTGAAAATAAATTCATATGTCCCGACTCTATAGAAGATGATTATTCTGTCAAATTGAATATATTATAGTTTCAAATATTGGATTCAAAAAGGGTTCTCCATTAAAAGGTGGTAAAATTGCATTTTTTGAAAAATACGTCTTTTATCTAAAGAAATGGAATTTTTTCTTAAATTATGTCTAAGAAACTCATAATATGGATTCTAAAAATATGAGGATTATATAAAGTTCAATATTCAATTAATACTATTCATAACTGCTTTTTAACAGCTAGTTTGGAAAGTCGTGGTGCGCTTGAACTCGGTGTTGCTTATAGTGCATGTTATTAAATTACGTTGAAGAAAAAATGTACTATGAAATCTTGGGGTGTCACAATATTCCCTCCTTCAATAAATTGCATCCTCGCAATTTGAAATTGTTCTTCGAAAATAAAATGTTGAAAATAGAAAATACCTTTGTTGGAAAACCCAAATCTGAAATTGGGTTAATAAAATTTTCTCTTAATAAGAGGAAAAGGGAAATGAACTGGTCATCACAAAATTATGATCTCGATTAGGATAACATTGGTGGAAATTAGTGACACATAATTCGGGGAACAACGTTAATATTTATAGGGAGTGCTTGAGGTCATAAATCACAAACAAGTGTAAAATTGAGGGCCTCAAATCCATCACGCTGTGATGATTTAAAATACCATTGGTTCAACAAAACATAAGGTATTGGGATAACACATTTTTTTGTTTTAAGATACCTTCCCTAAACTTGAAGAATTAATTTACCCATAGAATAAGATGAAAAAAATTATATATATATATACTTGACATATAGAGTTTCATCCTTCAACTAATTCCTACCACAAACTCATCTTTCACTCCAACATATTTCAATAAAATATTCTATTTGTCCTAATCGTATTGGGTTCCAACAACAATGAATTCCTAATTCACCTATAAAACCCTTAAAAAAAACTAGATTATACAATCAAAGGACTTCATGTAGTCCAGTGATAGGCGATAAGTCCCAATCGCACTATGGTTGTTGGTTCGATTCCCGCAGCTTTGTCTGACACGACGGAATGTCACAAGGTCTATGTGTTGTCCTTTTTATAAAAATACAAAAATAACCTTAAAAATAGTATCAATTTTCAAACATAATCAATATAAACTTTTAGACTTAGCCAAAGTAAATCTACCCAAACTCACAGTCCAATATTTATAAGGAAGTTAAACTCAATGAAGATCTTTTTTTCCACTTAATAACATGTGAACACCTTCATCATTTATTATTTTAAAACATGGTAACACCCTGAATTACCATAAAACCTTATTGAGTAAATTAATTCTCCCTTATCTTTTATATAATATAGGATATATACCTTGTATCAAAAAAATTTGAATATTCCAACAATGATGAAATAAACAAACTATAAATCAGTGCGAATGAAGTCAAGAATATCCAATATATTTTTTCAAAATCAACCAACTCTTTTTCGAAAATCACTACCTCATTATCAGGACCATTTTAAGGATTACCTTTCCTTCATCCATGTATTTTCAAAAAAGTGTAGCTTACTATTAAGTCACATTTCATAGAACAATATAATCTCAAATCCTCAATAAAATAGTACTGTAGTATAATCCATATTTATCTCCATAATTCATATAACAACTGTATTGTTGACAAAACACTCAAATGAAATAATTCTATAATTACAACATAAGAATACTATTCATTGCTCTTCATCTGAGGTAGTATCATAACTTGATTATTATCAAATAGCATCTTTTCCGGAATTCTCGGATAACTGAGACATTGATTTGCGTAGTGTACCAACGCCTTGAAGATGAAGCATTTTACCATTGAAATCTTTTTCGTACCCTTTGCAACCACGTACATGATGTCCTTTTACTCCACACATTTGACAACCTCTCAATACCTTAAATCATTTACCAAGGTGATTATTTCCACATTTATCCCATATAGGAAAATTCTTCTTTCCCCTCTTCCCATTATCCATCTTTCTCTCTACCATCCTTTTATTCTCTTGGTTCCCTTCAAAGCCATAGGACTTAGAGAATTATATACTTATCTTATTAACACATGATATTATTTCTTCATATGTTTAGAATACGTGGGAGACTATTTCCCTTCTAAATGGTGTCTTAATACAATGAATTCTATGATCTGTCCTACCCTTTGGATCAAACATATTACTGGAGTTCTCATTCCTTCTATTGGGTTCCATTTGTATATAATGGCATACACTCGTTCAGTTTATGAATCACAATGAATAATTACAAACATGTAAAATACCTAATGTAAATTGATCATTTTATGGATATAATCTCTAATCATAAAAATATTTTCTTTGAGGAGATATATACTCATAAAACCTTCATAATGATTTGTAATGAAAATTCTATTTATCCTAATCATATCCCCTAGGAGTGTCTTAACCAAGAGTGCATCAAGGCCCGTTTCTGTGCACCAGTTCCAATTCGAGTATAGCTCAAAGCGGTGTTTTTGGGTTTTACCTCTAGGTACATCCGTTAAAGAGCCACCTCAACCTACTCATATCTAGATTGGGATGTATTTTCTTGGAAAAATCACAAAATCTCTACATTACAAATTTTTTGTAAGTTCATCTATAGTAATCCTCAAAGTATATCTTGGGGTAATGTGCTCTAATCAGAGTTTATATAAATCTAGTTTCCAAGGTAATTGGTCATCCTCCTCAGATACCAACTGTAACACCCTTAATCTAGATTCCAATAGTTGGGGCATTAGTTTATTACATTGGCATGATTACAAGGAATCAAGTCCCAAAATACCGATTAGTCTAGCAGTCTTGGAAATTAGATTACATACATGAACGTTGCATTACACTTTCTAACATACAACATAAAAAATAATCATTTGAGAATTCCATTGTTACCTTAGATAAACCCTGCATCTCAAACATAAAAAAAATATTGGGATCCTGAGTAAATAAAACATAAGAAAGGGGTGAGCTCAGATGCTCAGTAAGGGTAAATAATTTAGCAGAAGCTATAAACTTTTAAGGCAAGATGTGTCAAAAAAACAATATCCTTTTAAAAATAAACATGAACATAATATGGAAAAAATAAAACAAACATTACCATATAAACATGCACATGGATATTCTACTAGTTGAATAATCACATGTAATAACTACTTTCATAATGAGGGAATGTATAGTACTGGACTTTAATTTCTGTGTCAATGCCTCATGTCAGGACCAAGGGGATAACTGTAACCGGACCCCAACCCGGAGAGCCTCTGTAACAGGACTCCAACACGGAGATCCACTATAACAGGACTCCAACCCGTAGTGTTAGCTGTAACAGGACCCATCTTGAAGGGCTTACTTTTACCGGTCCCCAACCTGGAACATACTAGTCAAATACATTCCTCTTAAGGAAAGGATTAAGTATAACATAAACATTCATATTGAAACTACCATATGAAATATCAATAATTTATCCATAAACCATGAATGGAATAAAAATAACTCATCCATAGTCAAACATATCAAAAAACCTTAAATACAATATGGGAGATTTATTTCATAATAAATCAACTTCAAACAAGTGTAAAATTTATCAAAGGATGTTGACATATATGAAATCAAAACTATTTGAGAGAAATATCACTTTCCATTTTGGAATCATTTAAGAGTCAAAAAATTATAAAGAAAACATTAATTTTGAAAATATTCATGTATGATTGTAAGGGATTATTTGACGATTTTATAATGGAAAAAAATATATGCACCTACTGTATAGGTTAAAAAACATTCTTACCTTAATTTTTTCAAAAATGTCATAAATTATCTTGTTAGGGAAACGACAGAAAGATTCCTTTATAAAAATATTATAAAAATTAAAAATGGGTATAAATGAATTTTTCCCATTTTCTAGTAAACAGTAAAAATGTTTTCAAATAAATTTTTAAGAAAACACAGATGTGGACGATAAAGAGGTCCCAGTAGATAATTACGTATAAACAACCGCGAATAATGAAGATATTGTATAATTAACACTTACCTTGTTATTTTCCTTTTTAAATGGTACTTTAACCTCCTGTATAATATTTAAATCATTATTACTAAATTATAAAAAAACCATATACATATTTAGGATATCATATATGATCTTCTAATAATGCTTTGTTAATGGTATTTTTGTACTATCTTCGTTTTGGGTGTTAACTGATTCCTTTTCCTTTATATTATTTATTATGTGAGTCATGTTTGTTATGGATGGGATGTTTCTTATTCATATTCTGAATTAAATAATGTCTTTAAATAATATTTTTAAACATAAAATGAAAATTAATCCTGAATGGTTACGTTGAGGAATGAATCTCATCGCGTTCGTGGAGACAGTAATCTGTACGTACGCACGCACGACAATATCATCTTTTTGATATTAAAATCATATATAATTGGATGGTATATCGTATTTAAAGAATCATAATCATGTTATATTTATTATTTAAATCAATTATACATCATTATTATACCCATCCAAGTATTACTGTATTGAATAACAACTACACCACGATGTGGAGACGGTAAGCCGTATGTACGAACGTATAGTGACATGTCATTCAATGGATGGATATAATAATGAGTATGGTTGTACCATATTTTTAATAACATCATAGTATATAGAAGATACTGGAGTTATTATTTTCAAATGGAAACAACAAGGAAAGAATAAGTGGAAGAAAAAAATAACTTGAAAGAGGTGATGAAATATTTACCTCTTCTTCAGGTTCTTCTTTTTGATTAGATCAAAAGGGATCCTTCAGTTGGTTTTATGACTAAACGGAGGCCTCTAGGATGAAGGGAGGACCATTTAGAGGATATTTGGGCAGGGTTTGGCCAATCCAAAAGGATTTGAAGGTGTGAATTTGAAACAAGGGGGGTGCCCTTTTATAAGAGGGGTGAGGGGCACCTTCGGAAAAGATTGAAATATTATTTTATAATAAAATCATATTTGGTTTATAATGGCTCAAAATTGATTTATTTATAAGTTAAAGTGGTGGTGGGTCGAAATCCTCTCATTTAATCGGTTTTAGATAGGTTTATGTTACCATTTGTACCTTATCTTTTATATTTCACTATAAGTTAAATAATTTAACTTTTACCATGTCTTCTTGTATTCTTACACTATATGGTAAATAAACATACTATAAACATACAAAAGAACCTAAATTGGTTCATTAATTACATATATAATATTATTTAATCACTTTGGCCTAACCTTATATTTTTAAAAAATATTATATCAACAAATAATATTGTATTTGTTTTAAAGGGTAACTGACACTATTTGGTATCTTGTTTTTGTGAAAGTCATAAAAACCTTATCACTTCAAAAAAAATATCTAATAAACGATAAAATATCATATTAACCTTTAAAATTATTGGAATTCATAAAAATTCTAAAATTTCATTTATTTGGATATTTATAATATCAATTATTTCAATCAGTCTTTAATAAGGTGACTACTGCATCATCATTTTGTCCTAAATAAATAAAATTAATTAATGTCGAAAATTTATAAATAAAATAACATTATGTAAGAAATATTTTTATCTTTCTGTGTAATATTTATATTCGAATCTATCTTATTTATAACCCAATATTAAAATGTTTTAGTTATGAAAAATTGAATTTAACACCTTTAACTCTTCTTTAAATTAAATAATAATAAATGTCCTACTCTAATCCAAGTAGACCTAAAGGGAAATTTTTTTTTATTCCTAAGGTTGTTTTTGGTCTATTTACACTTATCCAATAGAATTAGGAAATTTTTTAAGGTAATTATAATTGCATTTTTATCCTTAATTACCCTATATACTTTTAACTGTGGTAATTAAAAGTCAAAAGTTACTATTCGCCAAAAATTATCTTAATCTTATTGAAAATAATTTTACTTACAATGGTTAACCATGTATCTCGTATTTTTGAAATTCAACTCAAATAAGGGGTAAACCAGGTTTTAGACAAATTTTTAAATGCTCCTAGACGGCGGGTAAAAGACGGTAAAAAGTTCAATAAAATTTTATACATCTAATTTTATTATAAAAATGAATACAATGATTTACATTGAAATAATAGATTTATTATGTATCTATTTTTACATAAAATAAATTTATATAAAATAATAAAACATTTAAATAAAAAGTGGTATTTAAACAATAATGTAGTGTTTTTCACTATTTATCAAAAAATATAAAGCTTTCAGAAAAATACCAAATGTTATATTTATGTTAATTATGTTATTTCGAATTCAAAAATGAATTATATTTTACCAATTTCAAAACATATATGTTTCAATAATTAATTTAAAATTAATCCCCATTGTCATAACCAAAAGGCGTATTTTTAAGAAATAATAATTATCAAAAGATTGACACTCGTTTACGTCCAATTTGAATGTGAAATTACATAAAATGAAAAGCATTATATTAAATGGTAAAAAAATAATATATTTATTTTTCCAATCCATTAAAATGTATTATTTAACAATATAAATTATTTTGATTAAAAATGTTTCTTTCAGTTAAAATAAATAATTTTTCATTATTCACCCAAATATAAAAGTTATCAAAAAAACACCAAAATTTTATTGAAACAAAATTAGTATGTCATGATTCTAAAGAACAAGCTTATTTTGTAAAATTGAATATATAAATGTTTCAAATAGTGGATTTAAAAAGGGATCACCATTAAAAAGAGGCTAAATTACAATTTTTTAAAAATTCTTCTTTTATCTGAAAAAAATAAATTTGTTCTTACATTATGTCTAAAAAACTAATAATATGGATTCTATAATTATAATGATTATATAATGTTCAAAATTATGTTAATACTATTCATAACCGCATTTGAACGGCTAGTTTGGTAAGCTGTGGGGCGTTTGAAATTGGTGTTGTGTGTAGTGCTAGTTATTGAATTACTTTGACGAAATAACATACTATGAAGTCTTGGGGTGTTATATTCTTCCCTCCATCAATAAATTGCATCCTCTCAATTTTAAATGTTCTTCGAAATTAAAATAATGAAAATATAAAATACTTTTGTTGGAAAACCCCCATCGAAAATTGGGTTAATAAAATTTACTCTTAATAAGAGGAAAATGGAAATGAAGGGGTCACCACCAAATTACGATCATTATTACGAGAACATTGGTGGAAATTAGAGACACATAATTGGAGGGAAAACATAAATATTTATAGGGAGTGATTGAGGTCATCAATCATAATACTGTGTAAAATTGAGGGCCTCAAATCCATCAATCTATGATGATTTAAAATAACATCGGTTCAACAAAACATAAGGTATTAGGATAACACATTTTTGTTTTTAAGATCACATCTCTAATGTTTAAGAATTAATTTACCCATATAATCAGAGGAAAAATTATATATATATATACACACACAGTTGGAAAATAGTGTTTCATCCTTCAACTAATTCCTACCACAAACGGATCTTTCACTCCAAAATATTTCAAGAAAATATTCTATTAATTCTAATCCTATAGGGTTCCAAAAAGAATGACTTTATAATATACCTATCAGACCCTCTAAAAAACATGATTATACAATCCAGGGACTTCACGTAGTCTAGTGGTAGGCGATAAATCCCAATCACACTATGTGTGTGGGTTCAATTCCCACAGCTTTGTCTAACGCGACGGATTGTCACACGGTCTTTGTGTTATCCATTTTAAAACAATCCAAAAATAACCTTAACAATAGTATCAAATTTCAAACTTAATCCATTCCAACATTTAGACTTATCCAAAAGACTTGTATCCAAACTCACTGTCCAAAATTTATAAGTATGTTAAACTCAATGAAGATTATTTATTCCATGTAATAACATGTGAACACCTTCATCATGTATTATTTTGAAACATTGTAACACCATAAATTACCATAAAATCTTATTGATTTCATTCATGATCCCTTATCGTTTATATAATAGTGGATATAAACCTAATACCCTAAAATTTTGATTATTCCAATAATGATGAAATAATAAAACAATTAATCGGTTCAATTGAAGTAAAGAATATCCAATAAATGTTATCCAAATCAACCATATATTATTCCAAAATCACTAACTCATTATCAGAACCACATTAAATATTACCTTTCCTTCAACCATGTAATTTCCAAAAGGTGTAGATTACTATTAAGTCACATTTTTTAGATCTATATAATCTCAAATCTAAAATTAAATATTACTGTAGTACAATCCTTATGTGTCTCCATAATTAATATAACCAGTATATTGTTGATACAACACTGAAATGAAATAATTATATAATAACAACATAAGAACACTTGTCATTCCTCTTCATCAGAGGTAGTATCATAACTTGATTATTTTTCAATAACATCATTTTTGGTATACTCTAATGACTAGGACATTGATTCGCGTAGTGTCCCAACGCCTTGTAGATGAAGAATTTTACCTTTGAATCCTTTTTCGTACCCTTGCAATCATGTACTTGGTGTCCTTTTTCTCCACACATATAAAAAACTACCATTTCATTCAATCATTTAACAAGGTGATTATTTCCACATTTATCACATAAGGGAAAATCCGTCTTCCCCCTCTTCCCTTTATCCAACTTTCTCTCTACCATACTTTTCTTCTCTTGCTTCCCTTCAAAGGAATAGGATGCAATTAATTCTTTACATATCTTATTATCATAGGATATTATATCTTCATATGTTGAGAATACATGTGAGACTATTTCCCTTCTAAATGGTTTCTTAATACCATGAATTATATTATCCTTCATACTATTTAGATCATATGTATTGTTTGGGTTCTCATTCCTTATACTAGGTGTCATTTCTATATAAAGGAATACACTAGGTTAGTTTATGAATCTCAATGAATAATTCAAAACTTGTAAATTACCTAACTTAAATTGAACAGTTTATGGATATAATCCGTAAACATAAAAATATATTCCTTGAGGATATATATAATCATAAATCCTTCATAATTATTTGTAATGAAAATTAGAATTATCCTAAGTATATCCCATGGGAGTGTCATAACCAAGAGTGTAGCAAGGAACATTTTCTTTCCCCAGATCTCAATCGAGTCTATCACAAAGCGGTGTTTTCAGGTTTTACCCCTAGGAACATCTGTGCCAGAACTGCCTCTACCTTCTCGTATCTAGAAAAGGATGTATTTTATTGGAAGACTCCAAAAATCTCTAAATTACCAATTTTTTAGGTTGTTCTTCTATACTAATCCTCAATTTCTATCCTAGGGTAATGTTCTCTACTCATAGTTTATCTAAATCTAGTTTCCAAGGTTATTAATAACATTACTCGGATACCAACTATAACACCCCAACCCTAGATTCCCCGAGTCATTGCATTACTTTAATCCATTTCATGATTACAAGGAATCAAGTCCTAAAAGACAAATTAGTTTAGTATTATTGGAAATTAGATTACATACATGAACGTTACATTACACTTTATAACATACAACACAAAAAAATACTTTGATAATGCCATTGTTACCTTAGCTTAGCCCTACATCTTTAACATAAAACACTTCTTGGGATCATGGGAAAATAAAACATTAGAAAGTGGTGATCTCAGATGCTCAGTAAGGGTAAATAATTTAGCGGATGTTGTAAACTTTTAAGGAAATTTTTGTAATAAAAACAATATCCTCTTAAAAATTAACTTCAACCTAATATGGAAAAAATATATCTAACATTACCATATAAACATGAACATGGATATTTTAATATTTAAAAAATAAAATGTAATAACTAATTTGATAATGAGAAAATTTATAGTACCAGACTTTTATTTATGTGTTAAGGCCTCGTGCAAGGACCTAAGGGCTATGTAAAACCGGACCCCAACCCGGAGAGCCTCTGTAACCAGACTCCAACCCGGAGAGCCTCTGTAACCGGAATCCAACCCCGAGAGCCTCTGTAACCAGACTCCAACCCAGATATTCTACTGTAACTGGACCCCAACCCTGAGGGATTACTTTTACCAGTCCCCAACATAGAACATACTAGTCTTATACATTCATCTTAAGAAAAGTTTTAAATATAACATAAACATTTTTATTAAAACTAGATTACGAAGTTAAATACTTTAACCATAAATCAACTTCATGCTAGTGTAAAATTAACAATGGATGTTGACATAGATGAAATCAAAAATATTTGAGAGAAATAACAATTTCTATTTTGAAATCATTTTAGAGTCACATAATTTTAACGAAAACATTTATTTTGAAAATATTTTTATAATCTTGTAAGGGAAGATTCGACGATGTTATAATGACAGAAAATAGCCGCACCCACCGTATATGTTAAAAAAACGTTATTACTGTAATTTTATCAAAATGGTCAAAATGTACCTTGTTTGGAAAACGACGGAAATAAACCTTAATAAAAATATTATTAAAAATAAAACAAGGGTATAAATGAATTTATCCAATAGTGTATTAAATAGTAAAAATGTTTTGAAATACATTTTTATGAAAACATGGATGTGGATGATAAAGATGTCCCAGTAGATAATTATGTTTAAACAACTGCGAATAATGAAGAGATTGTAGAATTAAACCATACTTTGTAATTTTCCATGGTTTAGGTTACACTAACAAAATGTATAATAGTTAATTAATTGTTATTAAATTATACAAAAACCATATACATAATTACGATATCATATATGATCTTCGAATAATGCTTTGTTATTGGTATTTTAGTATTATCGTCGTTTCGGGTGTTAACAAATTTTTTTTCAATTATATTTTTTGATATGTGAGTAACTATTCTTATGGATGGGATGTTTATTATTTATATCCAGAATTATATCAGGTATTTAAAAATTACTTTTAATCCCCAAATGAATATTAGTCTTGAAAGGTTACAATGCAGAATGAATCTTATCGCGTTCGTTGAGACGGTAATTCGTTCGTACGCACGGGCGAAAATATCATTTTTTTTATATTTAAAACATAAATAATTGGATGTCATATAATATATAAAGAATCATAATCATGTTATATTTATTATTTACATAATTTATACATCATTATTATACCCATACAAATAATAATGTATTGAATAACAACTACACCACGCTGTGGAGACCGTAGGTCTTACGTATGCACCTATGGTGAAAAGTCATTCAAAGGATGGATGAAATAATTAATATTGTTGTACCATATTTATAATAAAATCACATTATATATAAGATAATAGGGTTATTACTTTATAATGGAATCAACAAGGAATGAAGAAGTTGAAGAAGAAAAGATCTTGAATGAGGTGATGAAATATTTAGCTCTTTTTCGGGTTCTTCCATTGGATCTTATCAAAAGGGATTCATAGAATGAATTTCTGACTAATGTAAGGCCTCTATGATTAAGGTAGGACAGTTGAGAAGATATATGGGATGGTTTAGGCCGAGACAAATGGTTTTGATTGTGTGAATTTGAGGGAATCAGGAGTGACCTTTTATAAGGGTGGTGAGGGACACCTTAGGAAAATATGGAAATATTATTTTATAATAAACTCATATTCAGTTTATAATATCTCCAAATTGATTTATTTCTAAGATAATGTTGGTATGGGTCGCAGTCCTCTCAACCAATATGTTTTAGACCTGTTTAGGTTACCATTTTAACCTTATCTGTTAGATTTAACTCTAAGGTAAATAAATTAACTTTTACCATGTCTTCATTTATTAATACAATATATGGTTAATACACATATGATAAACATCAAAAAGAACCTAAAGTGGTTCATTAATGACCTATATTATACTTTTTAAGCACTTTGGATGAATCTTAAATTTTTAGGAATGTTATATCAACCAATCAAATAGTATTTTTTTAAAAACATAATTTATTTCAATTTTGACACTATTTGGTACTTAGTTTATGTGAAATTCATAACAACCTTATCACATTTAAAAAAATTATCTAATAAACCCTAACATGTCATATTAACCTATAAAATTATGGGGATTCATCAAAATACTGAAATTACATTTATTTTGATATTTATAAAATCGATTATTTTAATCTTTCATTAATAAGGTAATTAATACATCATCATTGTGTCATCGATAAATTAAATTATTTAATGTCTAAAAATTATAAATAAAATACAATTAGTTAGGAAATAGGTTTATCTTTCTAATTTATATTTATAGTCGATTTTATCTTATGTATAACCCCATATTAAAATGTTTTAGTTATGAAAACATGAATTTAACACTTTTAACTCTTCTCTAAATTAAATAATAATAAATGTCCAAATCTTGTCCAAGTGGACATAAAGGGTCATATATTATTCTTACTATTTTTTCTGATCGAATTACTCTTATCCAATAGAATTACGACATGTGTTATAGTAATTATAATATCATTTTTACCCTTAATTACTCAATTAATTTTTAACTTTGGAAAATAAAAGTCAAAAGATACTAATCCACAAAAATGTCATCTTATTGAACCACATTTTACTTACTAAGGTTAACATTGTCTCTCAGAATTATTAAATTCAACTCATAGAAGTGTTAAAATTAGGTTTCATACAAATTTTTAAATGCTCCTAGAAGGTTGGTAAAAGACGGTAAAAAGTTCAATAAAACTTTATACATCAAATTTTATTATAAAAAATATTCCAATAAATTAAATTGAACTAGTATATTCATATTGTATAAATTTATACTTAAAATAAATTTAAATAAAATATTTTTATATTTAAATAAAAAGTGGGGTTACAACTATAACGCAGTGGTTTTCACTATTCATCAAAAATTGAAAATTCTCATAAAAATACCAAAAATTCACCCTAAGATAATTTTGATATTAAAAATTCAAAAATGATTTCTATTTTACCAATTTCAAAACATATCAATATAGTTAATTATTATTAAATTAATTCCCTTTGTCAAAAACCAATGGCGTATTTATAAGAAATAATAACTATCAAAATATTGACACTTGTTTATGTCCAATTTCAAAATAAAATTATATACAATGATCATCATTAGATTAAATGGTAAAAATATAATCAATTTATACTTCCAAAATATTAAAATGTATAATTTCACACTATATATTACTTTTATTAAAAAAGTTGTTTTCGGTTAAAATATAGTATTTTTCACAATTCACCCAAATATGAATGTTATCAGAAAAACACAAAAAAAATTATTGAATCTAAATACTTATGTCCCGATGCTAAATAAGAAGTTTATTTTTAAAAATTGAATATATAAATGTTTCAAAAATTTTATATAAAATGGTTCGCCATTAAATGTGGTAAAATTGCATTTTTTTAAAAATAATTCATTTATCTGAAAAAAATGAATTTGTTCTTACATTATGTCTAAGAAATTAATAACATGGATTCTAAAATTATAAGGATTATATAAAGTTCAAAATTTAGATAATACTATTCATAAAATCTTTTGAACGGCTAGTTTGGTAAGTCGTGGTGTGATTGAACTCGCTGATGTGTGTAGTGAAAGTTATTGAATTATTTTGAAGAAATAACGTACTATTAAATATTGGGGAGTTACATTTAATGAAGAGTGGTCTAGTCTGTTGGGAAAAAAATATTTTCCAAATTAAGTTATTTTTTTGCACCTATTGCTGTCCAAATGAGACCGACGTCTAGTTCAAATGATTAATCACACGAGAAATGGAATCATAACAATAATAATTAATCAACTTTTAATAATTTTCAAAAAAATTTAACAAAAAACATATGTGATAGAAAAATGAAACAATTCCATAATTGATAAATTTTCATACTGATGCTCAAAATATACCAAAAATCCCGAAATGACACAATTAAGCTCAAATTTATATGTTCTTGATGATTGAATAATTAATATAGATATTAATTATAATTTTTATATTAGCTATATCAGTCATTTGCAACATAGAATCTAAAAGGAAATCCCTCGGGTGTTGTGGAATCACAATTCACATATATTTCAATAGTATACATGATTTCAATGGACACAATGCCTATATAAGAAAATATTGGGAGTCTTATCATCCTCATATCACATTATCCCATTGGTTTAGTGCGTGCAATATAATGGAGGAGGATATAAAAACGTGTAGTTGTGGGAGGTACTCAAGTCACATAGTAGGGTCTTAGGGATTTTTTATAACCATATGAACATGGTAATGCTAGATCTTGGTCTGGTATCATCAGCAACATATTCATTCATTGCCTTAGTTTTTGTTTTTGGATACCATCCCTATAAAAATTAGTCAAATATTTACCCTATTGGAGGACCCATATATCAAATAAGATCACTAAATAGGGTAAATTCTACTCTATTAATATTGGATCAATTCCCCATAATATGGTGAAATGAAAAAACTATCTAATTCTACATGAAAAGGATACCTACCCCATGTATACATGGGTGAATTAAAAACACAGTAAATGATCTCATCCTTACTGAGTGAAATAGATACATAAAATGTGAAAAATGGGGGTGTAATCTACATCAGAATGAACTATTCAAGACCCATGGGGTATACATAGTGTATCCCAGGGGCATAGAACATGTTATATCATGTATTCCACCTTATCATGATCTTTCATACCATATAGTATGTTGATCCCAATTGTGACAATTTTTATATGTTAAAAATGGTGTTTCTTGTCCATATGATTATATAGAATGTACCTACTTTTTCTGAAGCCATATACCTCCATTCATTCAGGAGGTTTGACCCAACACACTGGGCATGTGAGGCCACAAAGGTCCTGGGAAAAACAATTAGTAGAAATATACCTAGAATAGCAGGGGTCACATAATAGGTGAATAAGTCAAATATCGTCGTGATATTTTACTCCCACCTAAATCAGTTTCACCTCAAAAAACTGAATACATGATATGTGTTGTTGTAAACTATAGTTTAGCTAGTTGGAAAATTTCTAGAATCAATATTATATGGTGTATCTTCCAATGATCAACACTCTATTAATTATTCTTTTATGAATCGCAACTAAAAACATAAAAATCCATGAGGATTGTCATTAAATCATGTTTGTATGTTGTAATATGTCATTATTTTAGAAAACCAAATCTTTTTATCACTACATCACATTGAAGTCCTATTTTCTTGATTCCATAGATCAGAAAACGGGTCATCATTGATTCTTTATTCAAATTTTATTAACATCACTGATCCCCCACCATGCTAAAATCCTTGATAAATGACCCCATTATGAAATGTATAACCAATGAATGATTTCACAATGAATAAGATCCATGGGATTTGGTTGAAGCACTGCAAGAAAGCACCGGTGATGAGAACTCTTATAACTGATCTAAAGAGGCACAACACCTCAAAGTGAATAATTATTTTTGGCCATAATAACACCATCTATAAATTAATGTAAATTAAACATTGTTTAAATATAATTATAAATTTTTCAAACAATGATAAAAATCATGTTCAGATTTTTTTACATAAACTAAAAACATTACAGTCTCGAAGATCATAAATGTTGGATTAGTGTTTTAGAAACTAAACTACAACAATTTTGATCTAAAAAGAAAAAGGGATATATGCCCCAAAAAATCGCATATTGAATTATAGATTAATCATTGATGGAGTAAGTGTATTTAATTGATGTAATTGAAAAATTTTCTACCTTCATCATGGACTCCCTGAATATCCTTTGTCAAAGAACATGGGTCCTCATACGATATTTTATTTATAAGTGACTTTTTCACTGGGAGTTACCACTCACCCTCTATAATAATTATCTACCATTTTTAATTTTACAGTATAGTTTATCTTAATATAGTTTCGTACATACAATCACATAGTGAAATGTTAAATTAATTCAATTTATTAATTTATTTTCAATAACAATTTACAATTTTCAGAAACTATTCATTATAGAGGAATCTAATTAAAATGAAAGATATATTAATTGACGGTTAAAATAAGACATATGGTTTAAAATGTGGTGTATTTTTTCCCATTTGATACTATATTTGATGATTCAATAAGAAATTCTTTATGACTTTTCCATTTCGTCATATAAGGGAGAGATTAATAAGTCATCAAGGTTTCCTTATAACTTGATCATTCCTCTTGTTTTGAAAATCACAAACACCTTATCTTAAGTCAAATATCATTTTACCCTATATTTACCCGTGTAAGGAAAAATTTCTTTCCCCAACGAAATCTATCCTTACCATGTTTTCATTCCTCAAATCATAATATTTCTTACGTATACAAATTGGATTCATATCTAAAAACTCAGAATCATATAATACATAGACATGAAGTATTCTATTTTAGGATTCGAATTCATGTTACGAACATTTATGAAGTTCTACTCCGAATTCCCTATTTAGAACATTTATGAAGTTCAACTCTGAATTTTGATTACGAACATGTATAAAGTTCTAACTTCAAATTATGATGATGAATTCTGATTACGAATTCTGATGAGGAATTCTCATTACGAATTCTAATAACGAATTCTGATTACGAATTCTCATTGCGAATTTTGATGAGGAATTCTGATTATGAATTCTCATTACAAATTCTGATGACGAATTATGATTACGAATTATCATGACGAATTTTGATTGTGAATTCTGATTACGGATTATGGATACCAACATGTATAAAGTTCGACACAAAATTCTTCTACAAAATTGAATCCGAATATCTCTTTATTATAGACTCCGAATTCATTTACTGGTTAGACTCCGAACTGTAAACTGTCAACCCTCTGAACTTTCAATTTCTTCATTCTGAATATCAGTTTTAGTTATGCATTCACTTGTTCTATTATAAAACTATGTCATGCCTTCAGTTATCAACTAACCATTGTTTGAGTGACACCTGTACAACTCCCTCTGAAATTAATGTAAAAATATGATCGTTGGAGGAGGGAGCTGACCGTAGGAGCTGTGCCTATAAATATGAGATCATTTAAACACTTGACAACATCTTTTGATATCTATGCTTACATGATGTTGAAGTGATTTCAAGAGAGATAGGATCTTATAAACTCTCATGCATCATGCAAAAAGCTTTAAAATCTTGATCAAACAATGCTTCATACATATTGGCTTCGTTCAACTCTGATTGATTCTATGTACAATTGAGGGCTTCCTGGGATAGGAAGACAAAGGTGCCAACTAGCAGATAGTTGAGGGCTTGCGGGTATATCCAGATAGACTCTGATCATCATATGGAGGGCATACCCTGGTTTGGGTAATATATACTTTCTTGAATGTATAAATCAAGGGACCTCTTATCCAGGGTTGTTAAATACCATTCTCTTTGGCTTAAAAGAGTTATTGTTTGTTACTTGTAGTGTTACTACTTTGTTTTCTATTGAGCATTTTGTATTGTTAAGGAATGTATATCGTTTTATACTACCATACTTGTAATGTGATTATATAGGATTATATACGCTTTAAGGTAGAAACATAGATGTTTTAAGATTTTGTTGAGTTTCATTTATGGAATCACTTTTCTAGAATCAAGCATGTTTTTAGAACATTGAGGTATTGTGAATTTTGATTATGAAAAATTTATTTAGGGATTTTTTAAAAGAACAATTCACCCCCCCACTTGTATTTTATCATCTCATACTTATATATTTGATCCTACATTTGGTATTATAGTGTATATCATACTCACATACCATCTCACAATTCATATCAAAGTAATAGGTTCAATCTGAATTAACCTCACGAATAGATTCAGAAGACTTTCTTCTTCTTATAACTTTTGGAATTGAATATTTGGAATTGAATTTTCCGGATTCATATTTTCGGAATCTATTTTTCAGCATCACATAGTTCAGATTCAATTTTTTATCTTAAATATACTTTTGTTCTATATTTTTTTCTTAAGATATTTTCTCTTGTTTACAGTATTTTACTACTAACATGTTTTTGTGCCAAATACTAATGGAAGGTTTAAATGTCGGTTATATTGATAATCAAAATCCTACCAGACCTCCTGTTTTTGATGGAAATGATTATGAGTACTGAAGAGATAGGATGAAGACTTTTTTTATCAATAATAGAGTTGATAACTATCTTATGCTGACTGGAGATCATAATATTCCGGATAAGGAATTGAGAACCATTACGAATCAAGAGAAAGCAGAATATCAATCAAATTTCAGAGTTAGAAATACTTTGTTGTGTTCTATGACTAGAAATATCTATAGTAAAATATCTTCATGTGAATCTTCAAATAGTATCTGGAGGAAATATGAAGTTACACATTCTGGTACATCTAAAGTCATAGAGACAAGAAGAGCTATGTTGAGAGCCGAATACGATAGTTTTAACTTTACTTATGGAGAACCTATAAGAAATGTTCAGGAAAGTTTGATGACCATATTGAATAGCTTTCATTCTATGGGTGAAAAAGGTTTGGATAATTCTACTCTGTTGGAAAAGATCATAGATATTATTCCAAATGAATGGGAGTCCAAGAGGACAACTATTGATGAGAATAGGAAAGTCACTCAGATTTCCTTAGATGAGTTGTTTGGAACTCTTCTTCAGCATGAAACCAGAATGAAGAGAGATGCTAAAAATGATAAGAAGAAAAAGGCATATGGAGGAGTTTATTTTACAACCAATTCTAAACATATGAAATCCAAGACCCTAGAAAGTGTAACTAGATCAAAGATAGAGAAATCCATTATTCATTCCGAATCTAGTGACACAGAAAAGTCTTAGAATGAATTAGATAATCTTTCTCGAAGAATGAACAAGATTGTTTCTCAAAAGAACCATCAGAATAAATACAAGAAGAAGGACTACAGATATAATAAGGATGGAGAAGTTACGTGTGATGAATGTAAAAGACAAGGTCATATAAGACCTGATTGTCCCTTGTTGAAAAATATGGAAAAGAGGGAAAGGAATTCAGAAAGGAACAAGAAGAAATTATATCGGTCAAAGCACAAGAAAAGTCATAAATCTAATGATACATTGAGTGCTAGATATGGAGATTCTTCAGAAATTGAATCTTCTGAATACGATTCATCAAAACAAAAGAATATGGGATTCAATGCAACTACTTATTTCCCCAATACATGTCTTAAGGCCAAGGTATGCTCTGCCGAGGCTTTAACAAATTTATCTCTAGATAAGAATTACCATTCCAAAAATAGTACTTCAAATGAAGATACTTAATCCTCATAAAATGAATAATTACCTCTATATGAACAATTCCCTAGATTTTCCAAGTCACATGAAGCATGAAATTGTAAAATTTCTAAGAAACTAGTCTTGGAAAATACCAGGGAATAAATTCTTATAAAAGAGATTTCAGATCTTTCTATAGTTCTTAGAGATAAAGAAGAGATTCTGGAAAAACATTATAAAGACCTTGAGAAAGAAAATTATGATAATGAAGAACTTCATAAAGATCTTAAGAATGATATTTTATAGATAATAGTTTTTGAGGAATAATCTAACTCTACGGAAATGATCCCTGAGGATAGGAATTCAGTCATGAGACTGAAATATGAAATATTTTCTCTTAAGAAGATTCTTGAAAAATTTACCTCTAGGAAGGAAATTTTTGACAATATGTATTCTCAAATTAAAACTCAAGGAAACTCTACTGGAGTAGGTTATACACACACAAAAAACCGGTTTTCAAAAACAATTATTTTGTTCCTTCTAGAGCCCCTTTTTGTAAAAAGTGTCAATGTGGTGGGCATTGGAATAAAAATTGTTCCTTAAATAGAGTTCAATCTCTTGGGTTTTATACAGATTATTTTTATAAATCAATTTCGATACACAACAATTTTTTATCTTACAATTCCGGATCCAAGAATGTTTGGATTCTGAAAATCAAAATTTTCTCTTATTTTATTGAAAATAGGGAAAGTACCAACAGCAATACGTGGTACATGGATAGTGGATGTTCCGATCATATGACTGCTAATAAAAATTGTGTAGACATAATTATCATAACAATAGGAGGAAAAGTAACTTTCAGAGATAATTCTCAGGGAGAAATTATTGGTACAGGTTACATCGTTCTTCTTGAAAAAACATTGATTTCAAATTTTTCATTTGTAAAAGGTTTTAAGCACAACCTATTTAATATAACCCAATAATGTGATGAAGGATGCCTTGTGAATTTTTGGAATGATAAGTGATTATTACACAATTCAAATGAGGATTTTATTCTTTCTGCCAATAGGAAAGAGAATGTTTACACAATAAACATAGAAGACATT
Organism: Viscum album; assembly: GCA_963277665.1. Taxonomy (NCBI): domain Eukaryota; kingdom Viridiplantae; phylum Streptophyta; class Magnoliopsida; order Santalales; family Viscaceae; genus Viscum; species Viscum album. Next base: position 1,015,037,550 of record OY728140.1, on the reverse strand, counting down.
AGGAGCCATGACTTACCCTGCCTTAGTGCAATGTTAGATCATTCTGGGTTGTGGCATATACGTTTAGGTCACTATAACCTGAGGAACGTATGAAAACTCTCTAAGAAAGGACTAGTTAAGGATATACTGGATCATATATTTGATTCTTAAAAAGTTTGTGACCCTTGTCAATATAGAAAGAAAAATAAATCATGTTTTAAAGCAGTCGTTGAAGTCTCAACAACTGATGCATTACAGCTGGTGCATATGGATCTTTTTGGTCCAACAGAAACTGGAAGCATTGGGGGAAAGTATTATGTATTTTTCTTAGTTGATGATTACACTAGATATACGTGGGTCTATTTTATAGAAAATAATTTTGATGTCTTATCTTATTTCATAAGTTTTAGAGCCCAAGTGAAAAATGAGAAAATCCTTCCGTTGAAAACTATACATAGTGACCATGGAGGAGAATATCAAAATTATGATTTTGAAACCTTTTGTAGTAGAAAAGTTATTAATCAAAAACTCTCAGCACCCAGAACACCTCAACAGAATGTTTTTGTTGAAAGAAAAAATATAATTCTTCAAGAGATAACCAGAACCGTGTTGAGTGAGTATTCTGTAGGTAATCATTTTTGGGCTGAAGTAGTAAGTACTGCTTGTTACACTATAAATGGTGTTTTTATTTGACCATTTCTTAATAAAACTCATTATGATTTGTGTAATGGTATAAAACCTAGACTTTCCTATTTCAATGTTTTTGGTTGCAATGTATTCATCCTGAATACTAAAGATAATTTACACAGATTCGCACCAAAATCGGATGAAGGAATTTTCTCAGGCTACTCCACAACTTCTAAGGCATATAGAGTTTTCAATAAAAACACTTGTACTGTTGAAGAGACAGTACATGTTAAATTTGATGAAACTGATCCTTTTGTTTTTAAACAACCCCAACCTACATCCACAGATGTGTTTTAAAAAACTGATTATCAACCTTTGATAGAAAATCCTTCATATGAGAAAAATTTTCAAGAATATGCTTCTAAAAAATTTACCCCAAAAGATTTCCTACCCTATGTTGATGAACAGGTTTTACAAAACCCAAATCAGCTATTTCTGAAGAATCATCCTAGTGATAGTATCATTGGTGATGTCAATCAACCAGAAAGGATGAGAAGTTCCTTATGAAATGAAGTAGAACATCTAGCATTCCATTCCAAATTAGAACAAAAAAAACTGATGAAGCTTTAGTAGATAATGATTGTATCAAAGCCATGAAAGATGAACTAAATGAATTATAAAGGAATAAGTTCTGAACCATGGATGAAAGACCAAAGGAAACTTCTGTTATTGGAGTAAAATGGGTCTTCAAAAATAAGTGTGATAAAAATGTAATCATCGTAAGAAATAAAGATAGATTAGTTTCTAATGTCTATAATCAACAAGAAGGAATAGACTATGAAAATAACCTATGCTCCAGTAGCTAGACATGAATCTATTCGTATTTTACATTCCATTGCAGCATTCTACAATTTCAAACTTTTTCAAATAGATGTGAAATGTGCTTTTCTTAACGGTTATCATCAAGAGGATGTTTTTGTTGAAAACCCTCCTCGATTTAACGATGATCATGTTTTTAGACTTACCAAATACATGTATAGACTTAAACAAGCCCCTAGATCATGGTATGATAGACGTACACACATTTTTTTTCAAAATAACTATGTTAAGGGAAATGCAGATCCAACCATTTTTTTGAAGAAAGACAAGAAAAATGTTTTGATTGTTCAAATTTATGTTTATTTCATTATATTTGGTTCAACTCAGCAATCCTTAATTGATTCGTTTGCCGATCTAATGAAATCTGAGTTTGAAATGCGTATGATGGGTGGGTTAACATTTTTCCTAGGGTTTCAAATTTCTCAAAAACCAGGAGAATTCTATACATCCCAACATAAGTATAATAAATATCTTCTTAAAAATTATGGATATGATAACACTAAGAGTATAAGTACCCCAATTGGTACTTCAAACACACTTGATCTTGATGAAGCTGGAAAACCAGTAGATCAAACAACCTTTAGAGGTATGATAGGAAGTCTACATTACATGACAGCTAGTCATCCAGATATAATGTTTTCAGTAAACTTATGTGCAAGATATCAATCTAATCCTAAGGAATCTCATTTGAAGGCAGTGAAAATAATTTTTCGCTATTTAAAGGGAACCATGGAATTAGGAATATTTTATACTTCTGGAAATGATTTTGTCTTGAAAATCATTTCAGATGCTGACATTGGTGGGTGTAGAATGGATAGAAAGAGTACATTCAGGACTTTTCATTTATTAATTGATTCACTAGTTTATTGGTCTTGCACGAAGAAACATTATATAGCACTCTCCACTGCTGAAGTAGAATTTGTAACAGCTGGAAGTTGATGTGCTCAAGTGTTGTGGATGCACCACACACCCACTGACTATGGATTGATTTTTACTAAGACTCAAATTTTGTGTGATAACACACGGTTTGTTTCCCTTATTAAAAACCAAAAACATCAATCTCGTAAAAAACAAATAGATATTAGGTATCACTTTCTTAGGGGTTACACACAAAAAAGAGATATCATCCTACAATTTATCAGAATGCAAGATCAGCTTGCTGATATTTTCAAAAAAACATAACCCTCTAATTGATTTTAATACATTAAACAGAAGTTAGGAATGATAATCATGTGGTAATATTCTTCTATTAAATATCTATTGAACCAATATCCATACAGTAATAAACTCTTTTTTATAGAAGGAGTACTTCTGTTATTAAATTTTTTCTAACTTTTCATAGTTATTTTTCATACAATTTCTTAATGAAAATTTTTCGTAATGATGTTTTTTAAAAAAAAATCGTAATGAAAAATTATCAAACATAAAATTTTCGTAATGAAAAATCTTCAAACATGAAATTTTCATATTGAAAAATATTCAAACCTGAAATTTTCATTACTAAAATCTTAAAACCTAAAATTTTCATAATAAAAAATCTTCATACCTGAAATTTTCATAATGAAATATCTTTGGAACTAAAATTTTTTGTAATGAAATCTTAAGACTTGATGTTTTCATAATGAGATTATTCAGACCTAAAATTTTCGTAATAGAATTTTTGGATTTAAAACTTTCGTAGTGATGTTTTCATTGATATTATTTTTTAATTCAATGTTCTTCAAGAATAATATGACCTATTACAAATAATATTCCTAGTCAATCAGAATGGTTTGACTTCCTTACCTATGTTTTCAGAATCACATTTTCATGCTATAAGTTTTTTAAAAAATTTCTGATTCGTTTCTCCTTATATAGAAATGTTTTTCTTAAAACATCAAAAGATTGGATTCAAGATTTCCTTGCGGGTATGTTTTCAACTATTAGATCTTATAAAAGAGTTTTTCAACCATTAGATTGGAATTAGAAGTTGAAAGGTCACTTCCATCACCTATATAAAGGGTATCCCTGATGGTTGTACCACATTTCTTTCCAAGCTCTCGCGTCTTGAAGCCCTGACACTATACAGAAGCTTGTTCTGAATCCTTTAAGAAGTGCTCAGTCTGAATGTCTACAGAAGCTCCTTCTCAGGATATTTCTTCAGTCAAGAAAATCTCGGAATTGTAGATATATAGGTAGAGGTTGGTTCACCCAAACTTCTTCAATAATTATGATTCTATCATTTCAAAGAACATCGGGCTCAATGGATGGGAAAGTGTATCTATTTCAAAGACAACAGCTCATTATGTGGTGTATTAGGATCTTCTTATATAATTCTATGAATTGTTTTGTTTCTTCAAGGAAGATGGTAGGGAAAATTTATCATTCAAAATCAATAGAAATTCATTTGCTCTCTCCTATACCAAGGAGGATATCTTGGTAGGCATACCTTATGAAGGGGAAGCCAAATTTTTCTCTCAAATGCTGCCATAGATTTAGGGATGTTTTGATAAGTCAAAGGCTATGGAGTGTCTAGGCCTTACTGATATCAATATTGCAAAAAATATTTCCCATCTATCTACCAACAAATAGATTCTACAATTATGGGTTCAAGGTCTCATCGTACCGAGAAAGGGTGATAAGAATACCCACAATAAAAGAGACCTGTATATCTTATATTTTTTGGAAAATCTAAGGAAGTTGAATCTGATGAGACACATCCTCATCACGATCCAAAACATCAAGAATGGAAATCATAGAGCTCTGATCATTATGTATACGACCATTCTTTTTAAGTTGATAGTTCAGTGTCTTGAATCTTTCCCGATTCCCTATAGTTACAAGACGAGAAATTATAAGGTAATTCTAATCAGTTATGATATCTTAAAGAGGATGATAGTTGGTTTCTCCTAGGAGACAAGAGAATTTTATGATCTGCCTGAGGATGAGGCAGAAGTTGTTCCAGAAAACATTGAAAAAGTCGAGCCATTTAAAAATGTATGAAAGAAAAGAAATCTGAAGGAAGTGGAGGAAACAGACAATACCCCCAAAGCCAAGGAAGGAAAATCCACACCTCCTAAACCCAAAAAAAATCCGACCCGGATGAGGTGGTAGAAAAGTGGAGAGGGGACAAGAAGAATAGAAAATCAGGGGATCCAAAGATCAATTTGGATCCTCCTCAGGCTAAGGCCTTGAAATAAAAGGCTATTGATGAGCTAGAGAAGCAGTCAAAGGATAAAAAGATAAAGAAGAAAATGTATGTGGCTGAGATTGTTCAATATCTCTTGAAGGCTACTGAAGTAGGTTCATAAATCATTCTTATTCCGAAATATTTCCTTGCGGAACTATTTCCCGAGACTCTGGGTAAGAGGTTTATGTCTCTGAAAAAACCACAAGACAAGACTATAGAAGAGAACAATGATGCATCAGAAGTGTAGGAAACTGAGAGAAGTGGTGGATCAGATGATGTGGTCAGGAAGGTTGAAGAGTATCATGGAAAAGAGAGGTCTTTTGAAAAAATTTCACTCTATACTTCTCAAGCCGGATCTTCAAGATTTTCTACACCCGCAGATAATCGGAAGGGTGGTGAGGAGGTGAACAAACCATCCGAGGAAGAGAGTCATAATCATTAATTCTTTGTTCCCGAGGACATGGAAACTAGGGCTGAGAAGGAAAATATTGATGAGGACATGATTGTACAACTATCCGAAAGTGAGCATGAGTCTCCAGCATGAGAAGATGTTCCGGAAGTTGATAATAGTATGAAAGTGGTTGTTGATACACCGACAAAAGATATTATCAGAATGAAAGAAGCTGGAGGAACTTCAAAGAGGATGTTGGTAGAGATAGAAGAAGAACCATCTCAGTGAAGAATTTCTAATTCGGAGTGATCTGCATTGGGACATGATTTTGTTGTCCAGTCCTTGAAGAAGTTGGTGGATACCATTCTGATATTTCTAGTAATTGAGTCTAGATTCTAGATGCTTCAGCATAGAATGAATCAAAAATCAGACTCCGTATCTATGGTAATGGACTGATGTGTGAAGGTTGATTCAGATTTCAAAAATTTAATGATCAATTATGAATCCCACTGAAGTTCTTGAAACAAAATTACCAAATGGTCTAAGAATATTGTTGAAGATATTGAAGAGCTTGATTAGTTTCACGAAGATATTAAAGAATATTTTGATACTGAAGATGGAAAAATCAAGGATCTTAAAAACAATTCAGGAAAATATAAGTCTAGAACAAGGTTCTCGGATTTAGGATGTAAAAGATCTGAACGGGAAGTTGAGCTATATTGTTTAAATATTGAAAACGGAGAAGGATCTCTGGAGCGAGATGCAAGAAAATATTTTGATGCAAGATGATTTGCAAAAGGCTCAAGAAGAGGGTGTGAAGGCTCAGAAAGAGGCCATGAAGGCTCAGGTAGAGGCCCTAAAGGCTTAGGAAGGATGGATCAAGGCATTAGAGAAGAAAGCTAAGGAATACCACAAAGAGATGATGACGTTTAAGACCATTGTCAAGATGCTATTGCCTAAGGAAAAAAGAAACAAAATATATCACTACAATATTTTGATGTATTTTCTCCTTGTACTCATTCTTTCAATCATAATAGAATTATGGTTGTGTGTTTTGTTGACTACACTAATATTTCAGGTAATTTATTATTTTCCATTCCCTGATACTCTTTTTGAAAAATAAAAATGGGGAGAAGGAAAAATAATTCTAAAGATAAGAAAGAAAAATATATATCCCTATGTAAGGGGGTGTTTATTCAAGGGGGAGTTCTCATTATGAATATTTCCACATCCAAATGAATTTTATCATCCCGGAAATCTAGAATACAATACTTAGAGTTCCAAAGGCTAAGGGGGAGTTAGTCGTATTCACTATTGTCCATAAACAATGGAAGACATGCTTTAATTTCAAAGTCTAAAAAATTATTCTATGTTCCAAAATTCTTTTTCGTAAGGATGTTTGTGCTTTCCAAAAAGGGAAATATTTTTGAGTCAATAAGGATTTTCTTATCTCATTACCATTTCATCATATAAGGGGGATATTGATAAGTCGTCATGGTTTCATTATGAATTGACCATTTCTCTTGTTTTGAAAATCACAAACACCTTATCTTAAGGAAAATTTAATTTTGCGCTATATTTACCCCTATAAGGAAAATTTTCCTTTCCCAAGGAAATATGTCCATAAAATGTTTGCATTGCTCAAATCCTAATTTTTCTTAAGTATAAAAATTGGATTCATATCGAAAAACTCGGAATCATATAATACATAGGCATGATGCATTATATTTTAGGATCCGAATTCCTGTTACGAACTGTCATGAAGTTCTACTCCGAATTCACTGTAACGAAATTTTTTGAAGTTCAACTCTGAATTCTGAATACGAAAATGTATAATGTTATAACAATGAATTCTGATGATAAATTCTTATTATGAATTCTCATTACGAATTCTGAGGATGAATTCTAATTACGAATTCTCATTACGAATTCTGATGAAAAATTATGATTATGGATTCTCATTACGAATTTTGATGATGAATTCTGATTATGAATTCACTTTAAGAATTATGATGATAAATTCTAGTTATGAATTATCATTATGAATTCAGATTGTGAATTCGGATTAAGAATTATGGATATGAACTTGTATGAAGATCGACTCTAAATTCTTCTGCAAAAAATAATCTGAATATCTCTTTATTATAGACTCTGAATTCATTTACTGGTTAGCCTCTGAACTTTAAACTTTCAACACTCTTAACTTTGACTTTCTTCATTCCGAATATCTGTTTTAGTTATGCATTCCCTTGTTATATTATATAATGATGTCGTGCATTCAGTTATCAACTAACCATTATTTGAATGACATGTGTACAGGTCCCTCCAAAACTCAAAGAGAAATATGACCGTTAGAGGAGGGAGCCGACTGTTGGAGTTGTGGCGATAAATAGAAGCTCATTTGAACACTTAACAACATCTTTGCACATCTGTGCTTACATGTTGTTGAAGTAATTTCTAGAGAGAGAAGATCTTATAAACTCTCAATCTTTGTGTAGAAAGTTTGAATAGCTTGTTAATACTTTGCATTGTGCATATTTGCTTAATGCGACTCCGATTGTTGCTATGTACAATCGACGGCTTCCAGGGATTGTAAGACAGAGGTGCCGACTACCTGATAGTTGAGGGCTTGCGGGGATAATAAGACAGACTGTGATCTTCATATTGAGGGCTATCCATGTTTTGGGTAAGACATACTTTCTTGAAAGTATAAATCAAGGGACCTCTTATCTAGGGTTGTTGGATACCCTTCTCTTTGGGTTAAAAGAGTTATTGTTTGTTGCCTGTAGTGTTACTACTTTGTTTTCCGCTATGTATTTTGTGTTGTTAAGGAAATTATAACATTATTATAATTCCTTACTCGTACTCTCATTATATTGGATTCCATATGCTTTAAGTTATAATCTTAGTTGTTGTAAACATTTGTTAAGTTTCATTTCCGAAATCACTTTTCCAGAATCAAGCTAGTTTTTAGAACATAGAGGGGTTGTGAATTTTGGTTATGAAAAATTTCCTTAGGGATTTTTTAAAAGTACAATTCACCCCCTCTTGTATTTGAGAATATCATACATATATATTAGGTCCTACATTTGGTATTATAGAGTATATCATACTCACATACCATCTCATAATATTATATATATTTTAGAGTTTCATCATAAAAAGACCCATGCTCAGAATAAAAATAATATACTGTTTTTATAATCTAATTTTTGTGGTCACAACTTACTCAAATTTCCATATCTGCTCAACCAGTTGGTTAGACCCTTAATTTGGAACTAAAGGAACCCTGAATAAATCATTACATGGTAACCAACTAAGAATAAATTATTTTTTCACCTAGGGGAATATCCCAAAACATTAAAACTCAATGTCATAATGAGTCCCAAATGGTAATCATTACGGTTGTTGCATCTAATTTCCTCATAATTTCATAATTATATTTTCTTGAAAACATAAATACTAAAGTCAAGGTCATTATATGTCATGTAAGAACGTGATTCCAACTATGCAATAATAATTTTGGGCAAAATATAATATAATATAATATAAGGATGCTTACTAAACATATTATGTTGGATGATACCGAAATATAGGTAAAGATCATCCTCTGATACAAGCATCCTATTAGTTTATATATCCATTTGAATTGGGGAAATGTTAGGGTTGAAATAAATATAATTAAATTATTTAAAAAAATTCTATATTCCTATGAATTGGTGTTATTTATTAAATGTCTATTAAAATAGTTTTTTAATACATCTTCATGTAATTCAGATTAGGGAGGTGTAATAGGATGTTTCATTCAATAAAATTAGGTTAAACATTGAAAAGGTTAATTTATACATGAATTAAATGCATGAGTTTCTATGTCACGTCATTCCATAATATAATGGTACTATTCATGACAATGAAAGAGATGTAGTTAAAAGAGGGTATGGTTTATTTTATCCTCACCCATGAAGGAATAGATAATTTGGTCATTTTGGATATCATTAAATTGATGAGATAAACACGTCCATTATGGATTACATTTATTAGTGATTGTGGGCAGCCAGGGTTCTCGTAAGATTATTTTCAAGAAAAATATTACAATGTCATTTATTTACATTGAAGGAAGTTACTTTATATGAGTTTATCTCTATTTAATTTGGGATCTTGATTGTGTGGGATCTTGTATTTTGATTCATAAATCTTCATTGTTGTTCCTTCTTTATTCTTCAGGATTTAGAGGATATGGTGTTTTATTTTTTTGGAGGAATTAAATATATTGATTCAAGACTAGTTAACCCAACTTAAGATGTTAAATTATTATGGGGTAACAAAAAAGTAAAAGGTAAAAGAGAAAATTATTGTGTGGATCGGTTATTTGGAATCTAACTCCACCATACAGCAATTGTTATCCACCAGACACAACATCTTGTTTTATATTTCCTCAATATTTAAATTATTAAGATATATTTTCTTGAATTTGAACCGAGGGAGGGATCCATTACTAGTGAAAGGGGTCTTAGTGGGTGTATGTGGTTCCTATTGATCCCAATTTCATACATCATGTTCATGAGATATTTTCCAGTAAATAGATCTACCAAGGATATGTTCTGAAAGATATTGTATATGGTGGATAAATTCTAGTTTCCTATGTTGTCGGATTCCAAACAGGATTTATTAGATCGTTGTTTTATATAATCAAGTGGGTACATTGTCATAGAGTTGGAAGCTATCACTCAGATAATACTAGTGGTACTGAAGGGTTTTTTTGTGATATCAAAATTTCTCAAGACCTAATTTAGACGTACAAAATGATCAATAATTATGGAAGTATAAATATATTTAGCAGAGGATTTCTGGATTCCAGTGGTGAAGTGGTTTTTTTGTTCCAAAATGATTTCATTCGAATATGCTTGTTGTACAATAGGGATAAGATTTCTGAAATTCAATTGATGACCAGTGTGAGTCTGGAAGGGTGTTATATTTAACATTATGGAATTCAAAATTTTATATATAATGATAAAGTCATCCGTTAATAGTCTTAATAGCTCATGTTATATGGATTCAATAAGTGTTCAATGATTTTTTAGAGATATTATTTGATGCCTAACATCTAGTATAATTATTTTATGGTGGAAGATATGGATGTTATAAGATTCCAATGTTACTAATCTTGGACAATTTTTGAGTTATGTTGGATAGATATTTAACAAGGAACATGGTATATAGCAAACGAGATGTATATAATAAATGTACACAATGATTTTGACAAATATTTATATTTGGGTGCCTTGAAACATATTCTTGGAAGGCTTCAGTGGTCAATTAAATGTCACCACCATATTATTTCATTCATGTTTAAGTTGATATCAATTAGAAAAATACACATATGTTTCATTTATAAAAGAATAATAGGAATTTAGTATGACTGTTGCAGTTATAGGTCTATTTCTTAGATGTTACAGTGTCTAATGGTTCAAAAGATAATGTTATTTTCACTATGTTCCTATCAAAGCTACCGAGTGTTCACAAGTTCTCTTGAATTCAAGAGAATTGATTCTATGTCTCTCAATAATAAATATATGATATGGATTAGTTATATATTATTGGATACTCAATGATGTTATTGCTTCTTACAGACATTGAATATAAAGGTGATGCTATCATTATAATAATCAATATGAATATGGTCAACTATTAAGGAAAAGTTTGTTTTATTAAAAGTAATGGGATCCATATTGGGAGGATTCATGGTTAAGTTCGAGTATGAAAAACAATTAATTCTAGATGCTTATACTTCTATAATATAGAATCTATCAAATGGTTTTCAAAATGAATTTGATGGGAGTCGGAAGGAAAAAACCCATTGGTCACTGGTAAATTGAGCTCTAGTGTAGGAGCCTATATACAAAAATGACCATGTTAAACCTCAATAACGAGCCATCATAAAAACATTATCCTTTCAAATTTTTGTCGAAATTTTTTCTCCTTAGTTCATTATCAAAAAACTAAGTAAGTTAATTGAAGAAGTCTGTTAGAATGTATGGGTGTTTCCAAAATAGAATAAATTATAGGAGGATTTTAACCATTTTCATTAATAATCGTGAAAATTTATTTGGAAAAGATGAAGGTTAATAATATGACACATCATAGAGAAATAATAAGTTTCAAAATAGATCCTTGATGTTTTTCTGAAATTTATAGGTTAATAACTCAGAACACCATAAAGGGTTGTATATTAGATTTCTGGAGGCCTATAACCCACAAAAACTAATATCAAATCATATCTTTGATACAAATTGTTTATAATTATACATGTAGAGACCCTAAGCATGACGTACATAGACATTACATTAATTTTTTGGAGTACATAGTACATTACAAAAACACACACACAAGGACCGTAATAGTTTAGTGTCTTTGGAAACACAGAACATAATCTTCTAATCGTGGTGAAAGATCTTCAAGATTACCCATAAAGGTCTTCCCCTTTTGTTTTCTTACCTAAAACCTTTATTTAAATAATGGGGAAAAGAAACCATATAAATGGGTGAGCTCAAATGCTCAGTAAGGGTAATAATGGATAAAATAAAAAAAATCACATACATTTGAACTTCAAAACGAGAAAATAATATTTAAACATCAAAATCTTGAGCAATGACATAAATCATGATAGTACGTAAGGCATAGATCATAAAGAAACATTAAACATGATAAAATAGCATGGGAATAAAACAAGTAATTGTGGCATCCATTAAGCACTTGTAATGATTTCCATAGTATCCAAGGCATTGCTGCCAAGACCGTCTTAGTGGACAAAGTCCCTTTCTGAATCGAGTTCACTCCTCGTTCCAGTCCTGTAATACTGAACTAGATTAACTTACCGTTCCAGCCATGTCTATCTCATTAGATATAAATATTTACCCAATGCATTGGAGGGAGATATAGGTTCCACCCATCTCATAATGAAATCATTCTTACTTGTTCCATAATATAAACATGCATCATTCATAAAAACCCAATAAATAAAATGGGTTTCATAAACATCATCCCATCATCACATAATCCATATAAAAGAAATGGATATCATTTCATAATAATAGAAGTGGAACCATGTAAATCATAGAGATATTATACTTCAAACATACACATATGAAATAATGTCATCTTAGATGGATAACAGTTTTGATAAAACACTTGAAATGAATTCTTGAAGAAAATACCCTTTCTTCTTCAAAAGCATTTTCTTTTCACAAAATGTCATGCAATTTTAAAATAAAAGGATTTTGTTGAAAATAGTCATGAAATATTTTAGAGTAATCTTCATGTAAATAAGGATTTATAAAACTGTAAAAATCTGTTTGTGCGGTATAAGTTAAAAAAACATTCTTCTCGTAATTTTGTCGGAAAAGTCAAAAAAGTACCTCGTAGGGTAAACCAAAGAAAGATTCCCCCCATACCATGGGGTAAAAGTCAAAATGGGTAGAAAAGAAATTTAAACATACATGAAAACACTTTTATAAAACATGTACATGGATGATAGAAATAACCCAAGTAAATACTTACGAATAAGCAAATTTGGATAAAAATGAGATTTGCAAAATTATCCCTTACCTTAGGTCTGATATGCTTCGTACGTATCCGAACCTCCTCTTCTTTGAAGCGCCTCTTCTAGACCTCATCTTAGGGCACTAAAATTGGTCTTTGAAGAAGACCAGGACCTCTAAGATGTTTCTAGGGATGTGGATAGTAGAATTTGGCAGGGTTTGGCTGAGCTTGAAGGCTCAAATTGGTGTGAGGAAGAGAGGGGGGAGATGCCCTTTTATAAGGGTGAGAGGGGCACCTTTAGAAATCTTAAACATATTAATTTATAATAAATCTAACCCCACTTAAAAACATCCAAAAATGCCTCATATTCGAATATTACATGACATAGGGTTGTAATCTCATCAACCATTAAAATTTGGACATGTTATGAAATTATTTTAAACATTATCAACTTGATTTATCCTTACTTGATCAATTTAATTTAATTTGTGGTAATAACATTTTAAAGTTTAAATTATAACAAATAATTACTTATTTGTGGTGAATTTTCGATAATTGGATACTTTATAACATTTTGGACCATATAAATTTAAATTTATTATTTTTATATATTTTTGTGATTTTTAAACAATTTTATAATATGTTATTTTTATAAAATAACAATAGCGTCAATTTAGACACTATTAATTTATTAGAATTTAAATAAAATATATACAGAAGATATGTTCGAACTAAAAGCATTAATAGATTCATAAAAGTTCATATGTATCTAGAAAATTAGTGAAGAACATTAAACAGTTCATATAATATTTATTTTATTATTTTTAAAACCATTTATTTGGTTTATCTCTTAGTAAAATAATTACTACATAATTTTTTTATAATTATCTAATATACTTATTTGTTGCATAAAAATTAAAAATAAAATCCTATGATGAATATAAATCTATTGACTTTCAATATAATAATTTTACTCTAATTTATCATCTTAAAATCACAATATTTAAATTGATATATTTATTAAATTATGAAGGTGACTACTTTGGCATCATTTAAATTAAAATAATATAAGTGTCATAATCACTTTTATAAGACTCCTAACAGTTATATATTAGGTAAATGGATGATTAAGGTGTAGATATACACTACCAAAAAGTTTTGGTCAGGGTTTTGGGCCTTTTAATGGGAATTATTATTTCAATAAAAAATATATTATTGATTTTTTACTTAATAAATAATTTCTGCATCATTAATGTATCACCATTAATGACAATTTTTTAATCCCTAAAAATTCTAAATAAATTATCATGATATAGATAATTTTATTATATTTCTGGATAGTATTCATGTTCTATGTTTTATTATTTTTATCACTAAATTAAAATTATTATACTTATAAGATTTAAGAGAGTGACATGTAGTCACTTCCATTAGTTTTAGTAATAATTAAATTATTTTCACGGTCAAAAGTCCATAAAATGAATATAATCCGACCCTTAGGTGATATTTGTATAAATTTATCCATCCAATAGATTTTTGGAATGTGTTAGGGTAAATTTTATAATATTATATTTACCCTTAATTACCTGATTTACCTTTAACTATGGTAAATATAATGTACCGTTGTTACTATTCATAAAGCCCAAAAATAATATATAGTCTATTAATATAATTTGGACCCAATGATTCCAAATATGGAATCCATTTTCCCAAATTCAATACACATATGTGGAAGAAATTAAATTAAAATTAATCCTGTTGTCGAACGAAAACTGGTTTTTGTTTAAAACATTGCAAAAGATTGAATTGATTAACCTAGAAATTCAAGGTAATATCAATGCTAATGACATACATTATATTAAATGGTAAAAATATATTCTATTTATACTTTAAAACCATTAAATATTATAATTTAACCCCATAAATTATTACGATGAAAAAAGTTGTTTTTAATTAAAATATACCGTGTTTTTACTATTCATTAAAATATGAAAGTTATCAGAAAAATATCAAAACATTATGAATTGTAAATTTTTATATCCTTATTCAAAATAAGAAGTATATTTTGTAAAATTGAACTTATTAAAATGTCAAAAACTAGATTTAAAGTGGGTGCGCCATCAAAAGGCGGCAAAACTGCATTTTTTTTAAAATACATAATTTACCCGAAAAATTTATTTTGTTCTTATACCATGTTCTAGAAAATGTGTAAGATGAATAATAATGTTATAAAATTCAAAATATAGTTAATACTATTCATAACGGCTCGTTCATAATAATATTATAATAACATATCGTTGTTTAGTAAAACCCGGTATTGCGTACAACACACGCTATCGAAGAAGGTCGTGATTGCATGTAATGCAAGCCAAGTCAGGGTTGAGTATAGTGAAAGACTCTTTTGTTGTTTCTTTATAACAGAATCCAACCATTTTCTCATTTATACATTGAATATATATATATATACTCAATGTTGCGTAGAATGACTATTATCAAACTAACATGAAATTGTGTGCAACACAATCTAAGAATAGTGTTGCGTATACTGCAAGCTAATACGGTGTTGCGTATAGCGCAAGATAATCTTGGTGTATTGTACAATAGAATATATGAAAGCAATTAAAAACAATATATCTTATAAAATCTTGGGTTATTACATTCTACCACCTTAATATTAATTTCTCCCATGAAATTCGTCCAGGTTATAAATGGTTTTCTACTTGAATGTTTTTTTAATTTAAACCCACATCGTAAAAAGGAATACCAAAACTTATCTTTAAAAACTATAGTATGAAATGTAATGGTTACCCAAATAAACTAATCACTGGGTTTCCACAAAGGAGAACATAGGTGATAATATGGATATGGAAGAGAAATATAACCATCATGTTCTGATAGAGAGTGGTAGAGAACATGGCTATGGAAAAGCCAACAATCACAAAGCCATAGATTTATGATGATCTAGGGTACCATCTGATTCATCAGATATAAGGGCACTAGGACAACATTTTTTGTTTTCAAGATCATTTCCCTAAAGTTGAAGAATTTGAATTAGAATAAATACTTACTTTATTTTGGTATAATCTCACTTTTGTTCTTGACTTGACCAATTTCCACTTCATCTCTTAAAGAAATGAAGTTGAATTTTTTATTCGTGAAGTGTTAGCAGATCATGTGATAGAATGACGGGTCATTCCATCTGTCTCAAACAAAAGGTTTACAAAAGTTTTTAAATATACATAAGTCGATCTATAGTGAGATTAATCATATATGGTTCCAAATATGGACTTATACTTCATATATCATACTACTTAATATAATAAAACTAGTTTCTATTAAACAGGGACTTCGTGTAGGCCAGTGGTAGAAAATAAAGGCCAATCGCACTTCGGTTGTGGGGTCGATTCCCACTGCTTTTTCCGATGCGATGGGCTGTTGCCAGTTTTGCAGGTTGTCCTTTTTCTAAAACTACATTACTATAACATCCCATCAATAATATCGAAAAAAGTTATATCCTTAAACAATACTATCTTATGTCAAACATAATCCATTCCAATGTTTAGTCTTAACAAAAAAACGTCTTTTTAAACTCATTGTATAAAGAGAACGATTACTAAAAAGGTCATATTACAAGCACGTGAATACCATCATTTATCCCTCATATATCTTTTTGGTCACATTCCAGTCATGTGAATACATTAATCATGTATTCTCTTGAAAAATGAATACCCATTGAATCTTAGTGAAAAAGAGAATTCTGTCAAAAGATAACTCTTTCCACATACCAAAATCCTCAAAATTATACATACTCAAATCATGATATCACTTAGTCCTTATATCAATCATGAGCCCATGAATAATGTCAAACATTTCATTCTCCCCTTATCCCTTAATTATGCGCATATCATCTGCTTTCCAAAATATATGAATCACTTTTCATGGTTTCCGGTAACATAAAATTATTGAAAACCACAATAGATTAATACAAAAATATTCTAATACACCATAAAAGTACCTCAACAACATTATTCATGAATACCAATACATGAACACATTAATCCATCCTCTTCAATGATTGTCCTGGAATAAGTCCTTCATTGATTTAGAAGTAACTTTTTAGGTCAGGGCATTGAGTTGAGTAATGCCCATGTTCTCCACAAATAAGACATTGAACTCCATAACAGTCTGTCACTCTATGGCCCTTTTGTCCACATAGATAACATTTGTCCCTCCATTTGAGGTATTCCTAAAGGTTTTTCTTCCCTTCTTTAGAAATCTCAATCTTCCTTTCTTTATGCTCCTCAACATCCGAACATGCATAAAATTCTATCTTCCTCTTATTTGATAAATTAGGCATACCACTAAATTTCACCTTGTTAATCATATATCGCGATGACTGATTCGGCATAATCACAATATCTTTCTCTCTAGGCATTACACAATTTTGTTTCTCATAGTTACCAATTTTTCCATTGGATTAAATGTTAACCAAAATCCTTCTGGTTCCCTCCATTGACTAAAACACAAAAAAAAATTCTGTGAGAGGCAAAAATTATACAAGGAAAATAACATAATCTAGGGGATTACCTTCGACATCTAACATCTTAGGTTTAATTATAATATTGTTAGCATAGTTCTAGGACTATATCCTATACATATACTTATGTTTAGGGACATCCCTAGACATACCTTAGAAATATCTCTAGGTATCTCAATAAAGTATTCGCATCCTAGTTTCCAAAGGTTGACTAATCCTTTCCTCAGATACCAACTGTAAAGACCCTAAGCTTGACGTACATGGACATTACATTAATTTTGCGGAATACTTAGTACATTACAAAAACACACACACAAGGACCGTAATAGTTTAGTGTATTTGGAAACTCGGAACATAATATTTTAGTCGTGGTGAAAGATCTTCAACATCTCCCATAAAGATCTTCCCCATTTGTTTTCTTACCTAAAACCTTTCTTTAAATCTTGGGGAAAAGAAAACATATAAAAGTTTGAGCTCAAATGCTCAGTAAGGGTAAGCATGGATAAAATAAAACAAATCACATACATTTGAACTTCAAAAAATGAACATAATATTTAAACATCAAAATCTTGAGCAATGACCTAAATCATGGTAGTATGTAAGGCATAGATCATAAAGAAACATTAAGCATGATAAAATAGCATGAGAATAAAACATCTAATTGTGGCATCCATTAAGCACTTGTAATGATTTCCATAGTAGCCAAGGAATTGCTGCCAAGTCCATCTTAGTTGACAAAGTCCCTTTCTGAATCGAGTTCACTCCTCGTTCCAGTCCTGTAATATTGAAACAGATTAACTTACTATTCCAGCCATGTCTATCTCATGAGATATAAATCTTTACCCAATGCATTGGATGGAGATATAGGTCCCACCAATCTCATAATGAAATAATTCTTACTTGTGCAACAAAATAAACATATATCATTAATAAAAACCCAATAAATAAAATGGGTTTCATAAACATCATCTCATCATCACATAATCCATATAAAAGAAATGGATATCATTTCATAATAATAGAAGTGAAACCATGTAAATCATAGAGAAATTATACTTGAAACATACACATATGAAATAATGTCATCTTAGATGGATAATGGTTTTGATAAAACACTTGAAATTAATTTTTGAGGAAAATATCCTTTCTTCTTCAAAATCATTTTCTTTTCACTAAATGACATGAAATTTTAAAATAAAAGGACTTTGTTGAAAATAGTCATGAAATCTTTTGGAGGAAGCTTCATGAAAATAAGGATTTATAAAACCGTAAAAATCTGTTCATTCCGTATAAGTTAAAAAAACATTCTTCTCATACTTTTGTCAGAAAAGTCAAAAAAGTACCTTGTAGGGTAAACAAAAGAATGATTCCTTCCATACCATGGGGTAAAAGTCAAAATGGGTAGAAAAGGAATTTAAACATACATGAAAAAACTTTTATAAAACACGGACATGGATGATAGAAATAACCCCAGTAAATACTTACGAATAAGCAATCTTGGATAAAAATGAGATTTGCAAAATTATCCCTTACCTTAGGTGAGATATGTTTCGTACGTATCTGAATCTCCTCTTCTTTGAAGCGCCTCTTTGAGACCTCCTCATAGAGTACTAAAATTGGTCGTTGAAGAAGGCCATAACCTCTAGGAAGTTTCCAGGGAAGTGGAGAGGAGAATTTGGCAGGGTTTGGCCGAGCTTGATGCCTCAAATTGGTGTGAGGAAGAGAAGGAGGAGATTCCCTTTTATATGGGTGGAGAGGGGCACCTTTGGAAATCATAAAAATATTAATTTATATTAAATCTAACCCCATGTAAAAACATCCAAAAATGACTCATATTTGAATATTAGATGATATAGGGTTGTAATCTCATCAAACAATAAAATTTAGACATGTTAGGAAATTATTTTAATCATTATCAACTTGATTTATCCTTACTTTGTCAATTTAATTTTATTTGTGGTAATAATATTCTAAATTTTAAATTTTAACAAATAATTACTTATTTATTGTTAATGTTCCATAATTGGATACTTTATAACATTTTAGACCATATAAATTTTAATTTATAATTTTTATATATTTTTTTTTATTTTTAAACAATTTTATAATATGTTATTTTTATAAAATAACAATAGTGTCAACTTTGACACTATTCATTTATTTGAATTTAAATATACTATTTACAGAAGATATGTTCGAAATAAAAGCATTAATGGATTCATAAAAGGTCATATGTATCTAGAAAATTAGTGAAGAATATTAAATAGTTCATATAATATTTATTTTATTATTTTTAAAACCATTTATTTGGTTTATCTCTTAATAAAATAATTACTACAATATTTTTGTATAATTATCTAATATACTTATTTGTTGCATAAAAATTAAAAATAAAATCCTATGATGACGGTAAATCTATTACCTTTCACAATAATACTTTTACTCGAATTTATAATTTTAAAATCACAATATTTAAATTTTTATATTTATTAAATTATGAAGGAGAAAACTTTGGAATCATTTAAAATAAAATCATATAAGTGTCATAATCAATTTTATAAGACTTCAAACGGTTATATATTAGGTAATTGGATGATTAAGGTGTATATATACACTACCAATAAGTTTTGGTCAGGGTTTTGGGCCTTTTAATGGGTATTATTATTTCAATAAAAACTATATTACTGATTTTTCACTTAATAAATAATTTCTGCATTATTAATATATCACCATTAATGACAATTATTTAATCCCTAAAAATTCTAAATAAATTATCATGATGTAGATAATTATATTTGATTTCTGGATACTATTAATTTTCTAACTTGTATGATGTTTATCACTAAATTAAAATTATTATACTTAAAAGATTTGAGAGAGTGACATGTTGTCACTTTCATTGGTTTTAATAATAATTAAATTATTTTCATGGTCAAAAGTCCATAAAATGAATATAATCCGACCCTTATGTGATATGTGTTTACTTTTAGCCATCCAATAGAATTTTTCATGTGTTAGGGTAATTTTATAATATTATATTTACCCTTAATTACCAGATTTACCTTTAACTATGGTAATAAAATTTACCATTGTTACTATTCATAAATCTAAAAAATAAAATGTTGTCTATTAATATAATTTCGACCCAATGATTCCAAATATGGAATCCATTTTTCCAAATTCAATACATAGAAGTTGAAGAAATTAAATTAAAATTAATCCTGTTGTCGAAAGAAAATGCGGTTTTGTTTATAACATTGCAAAAGATTGAATTGATTTAACCGACAAATTCAAGGTAAAATCAATGCTAATGATATAAATTATATTAAATGGTAAAAATATATTCTATTTATACTTTAAAACCATTCAATATTATAATTTAACCACATAAATTATTACGATGAAAGAAGTTGTTTTTAATTAAAATATAGCATGTTTTTACTATTCATTAAAATATGAAAGTTATCAGCAACATATCAAAACTTTTTCCAATGTAAATTTTTATATCCTTATTCAAAAGAAGTAGTTTATTTTGTAAAATTGAACTTATAAACATGTCAAAAACTATATTTAAAGTGGGTGCGCCATCAAAAAGCAGCAAAACTGCATTTTTTTAAAAATACATATTTTACCCGAAAAATTTAGTTTGTTCTTATACCATGTTCTAGAAAATGTGTAAGATGAATAATAATGTTATAAAATTAAAAATATAGTTAATACTATTCATAACAGCTAGTTCATAATAATATTATAATAAAATATCATTCTTTAGTAAAACCCGGTATTGCGTACAACACACACTATCGAAGAAGGTCGCGATTGCGTGTAATGCAAGCCATTTAGGGTTGCGTATAGTACAAGAATCATTTGTTGTTTCTCTATAACATAATACAACCATTTATTCATTTAGAAATTGAATATATATATATATATATATACTCAATGTTGCGTAGAATGACTATTATCAAACGAACTTGAAATTTTGTGTAACATAATCTAAGAATAGTGTTGCATATACTGCAAGCTAATACGGTGTTGCGTATAGCGCAAGATAATCTAGGTGTATCGTACAACAGAAGTTATGAAAGAAATTAAAAAGAATATTTCTTATAAAATCTTGGGTTATTACATTCTACCCCCCTTAAAATGAATTTCGCCCTCGAAATTCTTCATTGTTATAAATGGTTTTCTACTTGAATGTTTCCTTAATTGAAACCCACATCGTAAAAAGGAATTCGAAAACTTATCTTTAAAACTAAATTATGAAATGTAATGGTTACCCAAATAATCTAATCACTGGGTTTCCATATGAGATAACATAGGTGAAAATAGGGATATGGAAGAGAAATATAACCATCATGTTCTGATAGAGAGTGGTAGAGAACATGGCTATAAACAAGACAGCAATCACAAAGCCATATATTTGTGATGATCTAGGGTACCATCTAATTCATCGGATATAAGGGCACTAGGACAACATTTTTGGTTTTCATGATCATTTCCCTAAAGTTGAAGAATTTGAATTAGAATAAATACTTACTTTATTTTGGTACAATCTCACTGTTGTTTGTGCCTTGAACAATTTCCACTTCATCTCTTAATGAAATGAAGTTGAATTTGTTATTCGTGAAGTGTTATCAGATCATGTGATAGAATGACGGGCCATTCCATCTGTCTCAAACAAAAGGTTAGCAAAAGATATTAAATATACATAAGTCAATCTATAGTGAGAATAATCATATACGGTTCCTAAAATGGACTTATACTTCATATATCATACTACTTAATATAATAAAACTAGTTTCTACTAAATAGGGACTTTTTGTAGGCCAGTGGTAGGCAATAAAGGTCAGTCACACTTCGGTTGTGGGTTCGATTCCCACAGCCTTGTCCGAGGCGATGGTCTGTCGCCAGTCCTGCAGATTGTCCTTTTTCTAAAACTACATTACTATAACATCCCATCAATAATATCGATAAAAGTTATATCCTTAAACAATACTAACTTATGTCGAACATAATCCATTCCAATCTTTAGGCTTATCCAAAATACTTCTTTCCAAACTCATTATAGAAAGAGAACGATTACTAAAAAGGTCATATAACAAGCATTTGAATACCATCATTTATCCCTCATATATCTTATTGGTCACATTCCAGTTAGGTGAATACCTTAATCATGTATTCTCTTGAAAAATGAATACCCATTGAATCTTAGTGAAAACATGAATGCTGTCAAAAGTTAACTCTTTCCACATACCAAAATCCTCAAAATTTTATATACTCAAATCATGATATCACTTATTCCTTATATCAATCATGAGCCCATGAATAATTTCAAACATTTCATTTTCTCCTTATCCCATCATTATGCGCATCTCATCTTCTTTCCAAAATATTTGAATCACTTTTCATGGTTACCGGTACCATAAAATTATTAGAAAGCACAATAGACTAATACAAAAATATTCTAACACACCATATAAGTACCTCAACAACATTATTCATGAATACCAATACATAAAAACTTTAATCCATCCTCTTCAATGATTCTACTAGAATAAGTCCTTCCTTGATTTAGAAATATCTTTTTAGGTCAGGGCATTGAGTTGGGTAATTCCCATGTTCTCCACAAATAAGACATTGAACTCCATAACAGTCTGTCACTCTATGACCCTTTTGTCCACACAGATAACATTTGTCCTTCCATTTGAGGTATTCCTCAAGGTTTTTATTCCCTTCTTTAGAAATCTCAATCATCCTTTCATTATGCTCCTCAACATGCGAACATGCATAAAAGTCTATCTTCCTCTTATTTGATGAATTAGGCATACCACTAAATTTCACCTTGTTAATCATATATCGCGATGACTGATTTGGCATAATCACAATACCTTTCTCTCTAGGCATTACACAATTTTGTTTCTCATAGTCACCAATTTTTCCATTGGATTCAATGTTAACTGAATTCCTTCTAGTTCCCTCCATTAATTAAAACACAAAAAGAATTCTGTGAGAGGAAAAAATCATACATGGAAAATAACATAATCAAGGGGGAGTACCTTTGACATCTAACATCTTAGGTTTAATTCTAAGATCTTTAGCGTAGTTCTAGGACTATATCATATATGTATACTTATCTTTAGGGACATCCCTAGACATACATTAGAAATATCTCTAGGTATCTCAATAATGTTTTTGCATCCTAGTTTTTAAAGGTTGACTAAACCTTTCCTCGGATACCAACTGTAGAGACCCTAAGCTTGAAGTACATGGACATTACATTACTTTTTCGGAATACTTATTACATTATAAAAACACACACATAAGGACCGTAATATTTTAGTGTCTTTGGAAACTCGGAACATAATCTTCTAATTGTGGTGAAAGATCTTCAACATCTCCCATAAAGATCTTCCCCTTTTGTTTTCTTATATAAAATCTTTCTTTAAATCCTGGGGAAAAGAAAACATATAAAAGGGTGAGCTAAAATGCTCAGAAAGGGTAATCATGGATAAAATAAAACAAATCACATACATTTGAACTTCTAATCATGAAAATAATATTTAAACATCAAAATCTTGGGAAATGACATAAATCATGGTAGTACGTAAGGCATAGATCATAAAGAAAAATTAAGCATGATAAAATAGCATGGGAATAAAACATGTAACTGTGGCATCCATTAATAACTTGTAATGATTTACATTGTAGCCAAGGTATTGCTGCCAAGACCATCTTAGTGGACAAAGTCCCTTTCTGAATCGATTTCACTCCTCGTTCAAGTCCTGTAATACTGAACCGGATTAACTTACCGTTCCAGCCATGTCTATCACATGAGATATAAATCTTTACCCAATGCATTGGAGGGAGATATAGGTCTCACCCATCTCATAATGAAATCATTCTTACTTGTGCCACAAAATAAACATACATCATTCATAAAAACACAATAAATAAAATGGGTTTCGTAAACATCATCCCATCATCACATAATCCATATAAAAGAAATGGATATCATTTCATAATAATAGAAGTGAAACCATGTAAATCATATAGACAATATACTTGAAAGATACACATATGAAATAATTTCATCTTAGATGGATAACGGTTTTGATAAAACACTTGAAATGAATTCTTGAGGAAAATATCCTTTCTTCTTCAAAATCATTTTCTTTTCACAAAATGACATGCAATTTTAAAATAAAAGGATTTTGTTGAAAATAGTCATGAAATATTTTGAAGGAAGCTTCATGAAAATAAGGCTTTATAAATCCATAAAAATATGTTCGTTCCGTATAAGTTAAAAAAACATTATTCTCGTACTTTTGTCAGAAAAGTCAAAAAAGTACCTCGTAGGATAAACAAAAGAAAGATGCCTTCCATAGCATGGGGTAAAAGTCAAAATGGGTTGAAATAGAATTTAATCATACATGAAAACATATTTATAAAACATGGACATGGATGATAGCAATAACCCCAGTAAATACTTCCGAATAAGCAATCTCGGATAAAAATGAGATTTTCAAAATTATCCCTTACCTTAGGTCAGATATGCTTCATACGTATCTGAACCTCCTCTTCTTTGAAATGCCTCTTTGAGACCTCCGCTTAGGGCACTAAAATTGGTCTTTTAAGAAGACCAGGATATCTAGGATATTTCTAGGGAAGTGGAGAGTATAATTCGGCAGGGTTTGGATGAGCATGAAGGTTCAAATTGGTGTGAGGAAGAGAGGGAGGAGATGCCCTTTTATATGGGTGGAGAGGGGCATCTTTGGAAATCATAAAAATATTAATTTATAATAAATATAACCCCACTTAAAAAAAACCAAAAATGACTCATATTTGAATATTAGATTAGATATAGTTGTAATATCATCAACCAATAAAATTTAGACATTTTAGGAAATTAAAAACATTATCAACTTGATTTATCCTTACTTGATCAATTTAATTTTATTTGTGGTAATAACAATCTAAATTTTAAATTATAACAAATAAATACTTATTTGTTCTGAATTGTCCATAATTGGATACATTATAACATTTTAGACCATAAAAATTTAAATTTATAATTTTTTTATATTTTTGTGATTTTAAAAAAAAATTATAATATGTTATTTTTATAAAATAACAATAGTGTCAATTTTGACACTATTCATTTATTTGAATTTAAATAAAATATATACAGAAGATATGTTCGAACTAAAAGCATTAACAGATTCATAAAAGGTCATATGTATTTATAAAATTAGATAATAACATTAAATAGTTCATATAATATTTATTTTATTATTTTTAAAATCATTTATTTGGTTTATCTCTTAATAAAATAATTACTACAAAATTTTTGTATAATTATCTAATATACTTATTTGTTGCATGAAAATTATAAATAAAATCCTATGATGACGATAAATCTATTACCTTTGTCAATAATACTTTTACTCGAATTTAGAATCTTAAAATCACAATATTTAAATTCTTTTATTTATTAAATTATGAATGTGACAACTTTGGAATCATTTAAAATAAAATAATATAAGTGTCATAATCACTTTTATAAGACTCCAAATGGTTATATATTAGGTCATTGGATTATTATGGTGTATATATACACTAAAAATATGTTTTGGTCAGTGTTGTGGGCTTTTTAATGGGTATTATTATTTCAATAAAAACTATATTACTGATTTTTCACTTAATAAATAATTTCTGCATCATTAATGTATTACCATTAATGACAACTGTTTAATCCCTATAAATTATAAATAAACTATCATGATGTAGATAATTTTATTATCTTTCTGGAGACTATTCATGTTCGAAGTTTTATGATGTTTATCACTAAATTAAAATTATTATACTTAAAATATTTCAGAGAGTGACAAGTTGTCACTTTCATTGGTTTTAATAATAATTAAATTATTTTCTTGGTAAAAAGTCCATAAAATGAATATAATCCGACCCTTATGCGATATGTGTCTACATTTAGCCATCCAATAGAATTTTGGAATGTGTTAGGATAATTTTATAATATTATATTTACCCTTAATTACCCGATTTACCTTTAACTATGGTAAATAAAATTTACCATTGTTACTATTCAGAAAGTGCAAAAATAAAATGTAGTCTATTAATATAATTTGGACCCACTGATTCCAAATATGGAATCTATTTTTCCAAATTCAATACACATAAGTAGCAGAAATTAAATTAAAATTAATCCCGTTGTCGAAAGAAAATGGGTTTTGTTTAAAACATTGCAAAAGATTGAATTGATTTAACCTACAAATTCAAGGTAAAATAAATGCTAATGACATACATTATATTAAATGGTAAAAATATATTATATTTGTACTTTAAAACCATTCAATATTATAATTTAACCACATAAATTATTACAATGAAAAATGTTTTTTAAAATTAAAATATAGCGTGTTTTTACTATTCATTAAAATGTGAAAGTTATCAGAAAAATATCAAAACATTATACAATGTAAATTTTTATATCCTTATTCAAAAGAAGAAGTTTATTTTGAAAAATTGAACTTATAAACATGTCAATAAATATATTTTAAGTGGGTGCGCCATCAAAAGGCGGCAAAACTGCATTTTTTAAAAAATACATATTTTACCCGAAAAAATTATTTTGTTCTTATACCTTGTTCAAAAAAATGTGTAAGATGAATAATAATGTTATAAAATTAAAAATATAGTTAATAATAATAATAACGTCTAGTTCATAATAATATTATAATTATATATCGTTGTTTATTAAAACCCGGTATTGCGTACAACACACGCTATCGAAGAAGGTTGTGATTGCGTGTAATGCAAGCCAAGTCAGGGTTGCGTATAATGAAAGACACCTTTGTTGTTTCGTAATAACATAATCCAACCATTTTTTCATTTATAAATTGAATATATATATATATATACTCAATGTTGCGTAGATTGACTATTATCAAATGAACTTGAAATTGTGTGTAACACAATCTAAGAATAGTGTTGTGTATATGGCAAGATAATCTTGGTGTATCGTACAACAGAAGATATGAATGAAATTAAAAAATAATATATCTTATAAAATCTCGGGTTATTACAGTACACCACTAGCCCCCATATGTTATCAACCAGATTTGGATACATATTGAACATGGCCCTTATAACTCCATTGGTTAGATGATCCCATGTGGCCTCAATATCTATAATTGGGAACAACAGGAACTACCAACCCCCACTAAGTCTCCCTCCTTTTATTTCAACTCCCACTTCATCTTCATAGTCAATATCATACTTCTAGAAATAAAACAAACCAATAAAAACCTGACATGAAACTTACAGTGCTCAGTTAGTTAATGAGAAATTCAATGTGACTCAAATGGGATCTATAGCCCATTTTATTGGATATAATTCAATGTAATATATACAAGAGATCGTTATATAATGTATTGGATTGTAAATTAATTTGCATGTAATATATTATCTGTGGAATCAATGAGGTGAACCATATGGGCATTGTGGGAGTGGAACAAATCTGACTAGTGAGCCATTATAAAAAGAATTTGAATTGTATTTTATTGGGATATTTTTTAATTTTATATGTGAGGAAAATTCTAAAGTAGTATCTTGTTAGGTATCACAATGATAATTATTTTATTGTCCATTTTAGGAAAACTAGATATTAATACTTCAAATTTAATTCTAGGGAAAGATGAATGGATATGAAATACATTTTATATGTGATTTTTGGTTTTAGGATAGATTAAAAATTCATTAGACAATGCTAAATTGGAAATGTTCATTTGATGTAGTGGATCAAGAATAATATTAAAAGTTTAGTGAATAAAATGGAGATATATGAATAGAAAAAGTTTAGTAGATATAGTAGAGTGGTAAATATATAAGGGAATACATCCTTAGATTGAAATTGAAGTGTGGGAGTACATATTGTGAATCATAAATATGCAAGAAATGTTAGGCCAGTCATGTTATAAGAATTATTTAATGTTTTGATAAGGGTTACAATCTAGTTATAGCACAGAGCCCCAGTGGCAGTGATTGAATGTGCAAAATTTATAGATTATACGAAGTCACTTATGATGATATGATGATTTCATTCCTTTTAGATCATTGGTAAGGTAATTGTTTCATGTAATCAATTGTGTGGGATATAAATTATGGCATATACAGTTTATTAGATTTTGTTTTTTGATGCAATGAATTAAACATGTAATTAAGGGTTTCAATTTTAAAAATGTACTTCTGCCATGAACTTCAAATGGTGGTGGGACAAAATAATGGATAATTTTTTTTAACTATGAATGGTTGTACCAGAGCTACCTCACACAAATCAAATGTCAAATGATGTAATACTAAGTCATCATTCTATCAGTTAATGGCCATAGTGATGATTGCAAATGATAATTATCTAGATATAGGAATAATGTTTTAGCGTGAAAAAACTGCATAAGATAGATCATCTAGAGGGATTATATCCCCTTATCAAGGGATGTTCCTGATAAGAGAAATAATGGACTGAATGTTTTATTATAAAGAATCGGTAGTTATTAGCAATGAGTCATGTTAGGGTGTAGGATTATTTTTTCCACCAAAGACATGTGTATGATTTGATGAATGAATGATGAAATGTTCTCCCATTGGTGATGTAAATATTTTCCAAAACAAATAATACCATGATTCTATGTTTTTTTCACTTCATATGTTTTTTTGTTCATTATTTAGTTGGAAGGTTTTGAATTCGAATAGGGAGAGGTATCTGGAACCAATGGAGTATAATTTCTTATGGTGGTTGTTGTAACTCCCCCATAATTTAATATATATATATATATATATATATCTTACTTTAAACAAGAAAATTGGATATTATATCATTCTCCACACGCACCACCAAACATAAATGAATCTATGATAAAATATGAATAAATATAAATAATTAATTATTCACATCAGAAAAGTTATTGATTTATTGGTTATAAATATGAGGTACCAATTTATAAAATTTAATTTTAATGAAACTAAATAATACATTAAATATTATTGAAATTCAATTAGTTCTCTAAAAATTACTTATCAATTTATTCATTATTTTGAAAGGTATTTTTGTAAAAATTTATTTTTTATGTGTTATTCATTTCTGTTTCTTGAAACATATAATTAATAATGACTAATAATGTTTGTATTATTAATTGGTTTCCACTAATTAGGGTTTTAAATGATGGTAAATTAGAATAACCAGAGTTAATATTATTTTCAAACAAAAAATGATTTTACATTATATTTAATGTTTTCATTCAAAAATTAAAATTATAAATTTGATAATTTGAATTTGAATATGAGAAAATATTTTATGGTCTTATATTAGAAATATTATATTATTTTGGAATATAAGGATTTTTATTAAATAATTGGTCTTTAGGTGAATAATGAAAATATGTACATTTATTTAAAAGTTGTCATATTTATGACATTATTACTACACAAGAATGACTTTTTTGATACATTTTTATATAAAATATAAATTTAAAATGAAAATAAATAATTAAAATTTTCAATATCATTTAATCAAACTCGTGTATATTTTCCCGAATGATATGTTATATTTTTTAATATACACTATCTTCATTTTCTTATATTAAAAATGAATTTTCATCACTTATATTAATTAAATATATAAAAATAGATTTCCAATTTTTTATATAAATAATAATATTATGTATTTAGATCAATTTGAATTTATTTAAAAAAAATTATGATTACTGAGATCAAAGTTAATTATTGTGGTAATGGTAAAACAATTATTTTCAATGAATTGTTTTATTAATATTTTTAAATTTTAATCTAATAAGTTTGATTAATATTTTTTTAATTATGACATGAATTTTTTTTTAAAAAAATAAATATTTATATGTTCATACCATTAATATTTTTCATTGGTTAAACTAGATTAAGAACACATAATGGGAAAACACTATTTTATACAATAACTTGTATTCCATATTTATAATGTTTCAATTTAAAATTGTACGTAATCTCATTTAAAATAAAATTAGATATAATGTAGATTTATTTTCACTCCCATGTATAATGTTTCTAATTTTTTTTAAAATTTATTTTTAAATAAAATATAAATTACTTTGTTTAAAACTATTTACCAAGTTAAAAACCAAAAAAGGTAAAACGTCGAAAAACCTCCAAACAAACGACTTCCAATATGTTCAAAAAATATGTGGAAATTATTTTCTGGGGAATTATAAACAAAAATTTACCCATAAATACTTTTATTAATGATTATATAGTATTTATTCCTTTAATAGTTTGATGATATCATTTAAAAAAATTGTCTTCTCAAAAGAACCTTTTCATCATTTATTAATTTGATTAATTACACCCCTTAATGAAAAACCAATTCCTTATAATTTATTCAATATAGGTAAGGAATTTATCCCCTACTATAATCCACTCTCAATTTTATAGGCCTTTGGTCTCAATTATTTTGCATAATCCCATTATTTTGAAGGATACCTTTTGAAGAATTTATATTATACCGAAGCGAGAATTACATAATCTTTATCATTTCTTATTAATCATTATCCTAAAAACCTTACAAATTCATGTTAAAATGATGACTTCAATATCAATATTATACAAATTTTTTATTAATTTATATCACAAACCATTATTTATTCATTTAGATTCAATAAAAAAACAAACTAACACAAATTATGCGATTTGTGGACTACCTCCTACATGAGGTGCAGATTTTTAATTATTTATATTAATTTTTTTATTCATCCAAATCAACTAAAATAAGATTAAATAATTTCAAAAAAATACTAAAACAAGTATTTATTCTTATATCATATTGATATTATTATCTTGACCCCCTCCCCACAAAGTCTACCCCTCCTGGGCCGGCAATGTGATAAGGGAGATAATGACCCCCCCCCCCCCCCCCCCGAGTCCCACCTCCAGTAGGCCCCGAGTTGGTGACTAGCACCGAGGGTATAGTAAACACACAAATTGGAGGCATTACCCTATAAGAGAACACTTGCAGAAGAGAGAGATAAGATAGACACCAACCAACTCCAACTCAAAACTCAAATATAAAAGAAAACCCAAATGCACATATGTAATGTGATGAAAAATTACAACAACTGGAAGGGGAAAACTGGAAGTACCCAAAAGAAAGTAAAAAAAGCATCTACCACGGGCTCGAACAGCTCTTGCAAAACCAAGCTAGTAGAAACTCTCATGATATCCAACCTGCATCAGGTGACCTAAAAATAGTTTATATATACATAGGGTGAGTATAACTGTATACTCAGTAGGATCCTCCCTAAAGCCTCTCATGTAAAAGTAAAGAAAGCATGCTAAAGCACAGTGAACAAAAAGTGAAACTCACTTGTCATCTAAATAGGTATACTATGTTCCCCGCCTCACCATGGATACTCTCACCATGAAACACATACATTAGTATATAATATAATAAATAATATCAAGGGAACCCTGATACTACTTCCCCACTAGTTTTCCACTTTTCCCCAACGTCGCACGCCCTATGCACCTCTCTCAAAAAGGCTTTCCCGCAAACACCTGGGAAAAGCACCCAAATATGCACCTCGTGCAACAAAATCACCACATCCATGCAATAAAGTAACCATGTAGTTTTGGGATCCACCACACCTCAGAAAACGTGTATCATATGTCGAGTATTATATCTCAATCCATTAGAGTCCATACACCAAGTAAGGATACTCAAGCCATCATAGCATATACATGATGCACCTATGGTAGTACATAGGTTACTATATCCAGAATATGTGTGTGTGAAAAACCACAAGACATTACAGCCCTCTACAGACATATATGGGGAAAACTAACCACTGTTCCTACCAGCACAAGTATCTACCAAGATAAGTGTGCAGGGCCAAAGGGTGTAGTCAGTCATCTATCCTCCCATAAGAATATTGGGGAAAACACCCAACAGGGCTTAGAATCCCCGGGTGTTAGTTTCCCTTACTAACGAGGTGGTGTATCCAATAGAAACGCATAAAGTACATAATATACTATAGCTGACAACCACACAATGGGAATAACGAAATATTAGAATCAGCTGCAGCTAACGTCTCTCAGACTCCCGGCTTCCAATTCTAAGACTAGGTATCCTATAAGCACACAGCCCTTTAAAAAGAATTATTTCTTGACTTCATTCCCGTTTTATCAATTCCATATTACATTAATTAATTATTAAAACATTATTTAACCATTTACGATTCCACTTTTAATTTCATTAGCATCACACCCAATGTCTATTACCCCATTAAAATTACAACATCATCTTTATATTCTATCAAACTCCAACCCCAGGGGTTATCACCATTTATTCAATTATTCATTACATAACTACATTCCCATATTCCGAATCATTCTAGAAAAATATTATATACAACTAAAAACAAGGGGGATCGACACGGTGGGTTGATGTACTACCCATCGAGTCTTTGCTTACTATAGAAAGAGCGTAGACCCATCCTCCCATGAGAAGCTAAACACAGAAAGCATGTGTCATTCACCACTCATCTTTGCCTCTTTCAGATGAAGGGTAAGTAAGACCATCTTTCTTAGTTAGTGGGGGAAAGTTAAATAGATAATCAACCAAAAAGAAACTGCAAGCCTCCAACAATCACATCCATCATGTTCCATCATCCCTTGTTTCCTCCCTAACACCAACATGCATAAACCGATGCATATCGCCACCCTAGGAATCATTTGTTTCCACAACCAAAAAGCATCCATG
Source organism: Viscum album (assembly GCA_963277665.1). Lineage (NCBI taxonomy): Eukaryota > Viridiplantae > Streptophyta > Magnoliopsida > Santalales > Viscaceae > Viscum > Viscum album. The sequence goes on along the minus strand of OY728140.1, from coordinate 1,015,004,606 downwards.
CCCCCATATATCACAACTGCCATCAAGGCTCACATCACAACACGAACAGTAAGAAAACAAAAATCTTAACAATTTGGATATTGGCCCTTTAACAACAAAGAAGGTAACTCAGAAACCTACAATGAATTATCATTTATCATACACCCAATTGTTTAATGCATCATGGGTTAAGAAATTATTTTTCGCAGGATCCAAATTCTAGAAACCTAATCAGTATGTTATCGCAAATAATGAAACATGGTTACTACACCAATTTTACTATGATATAATTACAACAAGAACAAGATTTGTTTACATTCCTCTTTGTCTTTTTTTCAATCAATTATCAAATAATATCGGTTTTTATTTTTTACCGGTTTACATAAAAAATGAACAGCTAAGCAAATGAATCCTAGATATCACACTATCTAGCAAAACAAGATGAAAAAACATACAATCCATATCAATATTTTTATCTGGTTCAAATATTTATTATGTCAATTCGATTGTCATCCAGTCGGATAAAACATGATAACAATACAGTTACACGTAAAATAATAGAGAAGCAATGCATCCCCTACCCCAAATGGTTCTTGACGTTCTTTATACGAGAATAGTCCACACAACGGATCATGATCGCCTCATCTCATATTAACTCCATCCACCTAAGGATGGAACGGTACGGCCGCACCAACTGAAACCCAACAAAACACTATTAGAATAATGTATATCACATTCTACAATATGGAATGGAGAAAAAGAAGATGATGAATCCCAAAATAATGATAGTAAAACATACCTTATATCAAAGATTCATGGATACTTCTTGGTTTCACTGAAATAGGGGGTGGAATTGCAGCAAAAAGGACATCAAGGGAAACCAATCCATGAAAAAAGGTTGATCTAATGATTACTACAGGAAGGATGGAATGGTTCGAGCATCCCTCACCAAAGAACAAGGGAGGAAGAAATATTTTCCCTTTTGAAGATTTAACGAAGAGATGGTTAATGATACTTTTAATTACCCATTAATAGAAGATTGCATTAAACCACACGGTATGGCCATGTAAAAACATCTCGAGCATTAGAAATAATTAATATAGGATTTTTGGCCTTTGAATCAGGCTTAGATTCCTTAAAATAAGGCTTTAAAATCATTTTACATCAAAGGAACCATTAAAGGGGAGAACTGTAGGAAGTTGGAAACACTGTACACCCTACAGTTCTGGAAACACTGTACACCTACCATTCTGGAAACACTGTACACCAACTATTCTGGAAACATTGTATACCTACCATTCTAAAAACACAATACACCCACCATTCTGGGAAACACTGTACAATTACTGTTCTGGAAACATTTTACAACTACCGTTCATGAAACACTATACACCTACCTTTTTAGAAACATTGTACACCTACTGTTCTGAAAACACTGTTAACAAAACTCAAAATTTGGCAATGGAAATAAAAGATCAATGTTGGAACCTCTCTTTTGGATTGTTTACTTAAGGTTACCGATGACACTATTCAGATAAGGTTACTGTTGCACTGTTTACAAAAAGTCACTGATAACACTATTCAATAAGGTCACCAATGTCACTGTTCACACAAGGTCACTGTTTCACTATTCACATAAGGTTACTGATGATCATGTTCACATTAGGTCACCAATGACAATATTCGAAGGAGATCACCGATGCAATATTCACATAAGGTAACCCATGACACTGTTTAGAGAAGGTCACCAATGACATTGTTCACATAAGGTCACTGATGTCACTGTTTACACAAGGTCACCGATGACACTGTTCATAGAAGGTCACTGATGCACTATTCACACAAGGTCACCATTGCACTATTTGCATATGGTTACCGATGCACTATTCAAAATGGTCTACTGATGGAACTATTCACAAAAATAGATAATTTGGAATGGTGTTGGGGATATGTCACCTTAGCCTGCAGACACACCTTATACTACTGATTTTCTCAATGGAATGGGCCAGAGAGGTCCACACCATTACATCAGATACCTCTCAAAACATTCTTGTCTGAGAGAATTCAAAGCCCTCCTAAAGGAAAAATGAAATGAGGTTCGAACAACCACTCATCGAGATACCTCTCGAAAGAAAGAAATCCACAAGATGCAAAAAATAAATCCAAATTATAAACATGAATGGTCTTACCACAAGGGTACATCGTTACATTGGAAGAGTTAATAATCAAAAAAATATGTGTATTGAGCACGTATTTGTGACTCAAGTTCCCAGGTACTCTCTTCCATTCCACTGTGTTACTGTAAGAGACAAACCAAGGGGATTGAACACTCGTACAACACCTTCCCCTTATGGTCTTGGATCTCCATAGGTCGATCCTAAAAGGTTGCATCATCATCATCATCGATCTCTCCCCGATCGATGACGTGAGAGTCATAAAGAAGTTAACGAAAGAGCTTTGATACATGGAAAACATCTTGTATCTGACTCATCTATGGGGGATGTGATATTTGATATGCCACAGCTCCAACATGAGCTAACACATCGAAAGGACCAACAAACCTGGGATAAATCTTACTCCCATGAAAAAAACATTTCTTCCCATGATAGGGAGTCACCTTCAGAAACACATGATCCCCAACATTAAACTCGAAGGGTATCCTTCATTGGTCAACATATTATTTTTTATGATCTTGCACCGTCTTCATCCTCTCACGAATAACCTAATCCTTCTCTTTTGTATTCTGCACTAGTTTTGGTCCGAGAATTGCTGACTCTTCTTCCCCGCTCCAGCACAATAGAGAAAAAAAAGGTCATTCATACAAGGATTCAAATGGATCCATACCAATGGTGGAGTGAAAGCTATTATTGTAAGCGAACTCCACCAAGGGTATTTTCCTCATCCACGAACCTCCAAAATCAAGAACACTATAGTGAAACATTTCATCAAGTGTCTGGATGGTTCGCTCTGTATGACCATCCTTTTGAGGATGAAAAGTTGTACTAAAACATAGCTAAGAATAAAAATCATAATGGAGACCTCTCCACACCCTATAAGTAAAGAAAGGATCCCAATAAAAAATGATCATCCTTTGAACTCCATGATTTCTAACCACCGCTTTTAGATACTACCTTGACAAAACATCCACTGATCTCGTCTCCTTGATTTCTATAAAGTGGGATGATTTTGTTACGCGATCCACTACCACCCAAATTTCATCATGTCCTCCTAGAGCTCAAGGTAAACTAGTAACAATGTCCATTGATATGCCATCCCACTTCCACTAAGAAATACCTAATGGCTGGAGCAGACCACCAGGAACACGGTGTTCGACCTTCACCTTCTGGCAGACCAAACAATGGGACACAAACTCCAGAACCGCACGCTTTAGCCTAGGCCAAAAAAATTGGCTCCTCAAGTCTTGATACATCATTGTCCATCTAGGATGAACCACTAAATGATAACTATTAAACTCTCTAAGAACAATCTCGAGCATTGTTGAATGAACAATAATCCTTCTGTGATAAAACACACGGTGTGGTTCATCCTCCAACCAACTATCAGGGGCCTCACCACAAAAAAATAGGTCTCTCCACACCTCTACCTAAAGGTCACGCAACCAGGAATATTCCACTTTCTTCATGAGTCATGACTTCACCATCATCGGAAAAAGACTACCTATGCCCCCTACTTGTCCCATATCAAGGTGTAATGCTGACAGTTCATCAATTTGTCTCCAAGAGTTACCAGATTCACACATTGCTTCACTACGTGACTTCTGACTCATCACATCAGCTGCAACATTTACCTTTCTAGGTGTATATGATATTTCAAAGTCGTGTTCCTGTAAGAACTCCATCCCCGAAATTTTCGTAAGTTCAAGTCACGATGGGAGAAAACATACCTCATACTCTTATGATTAGTGAAAATCACAAAGTTCTCACCAATGAGGTAATGTCTATACAACTTCAGAGAAAACATCGTGGATGCCAACTCAATATCGTGAGTGGTATAGTTATGTTCATTGGGATGTAACTACTGAGACCCATAAGAAACAACTGATCTTTTCTGAATCTGAACAAAACCCAACCCCAGATTCAAAGCATCACATATAACATCAAACTAAACACCCTCCGCTAGAATACAAATAACTGGAGCACTTAATAACTTCTCAATTAGATACTCAAAATTTACCTAAAACTAATAAATCCATATCAATGCATGATCCTTCTTGGTTATAGCTCTCAGAGGAGTCGCAAGACATGGGATTTCAGCTACGAACCTCCTATAGTAGCATGCGATACTAAACAAACTTCACAACTCCGACACTATCTTGGGGGCTTCTCAAGACCCAATTGCTTATATCGTTGACAAATCCACTACTACTCCCTTATGGGACAGCACATGGACCATGAAATGGACTTCTCGAACCAAAAATCACACTTCAACAACTTCCCAAATAGCGGATGTTGACAATGAACTCCCAAAAAAACATGTAGATGCTTGGCATGCTCCTCCGTAGACATGGAGTACGCAAGGATGTCGTTGATGAAAACTACCATGAACTTTTCCAGGAACTCATGGAACATAGAATTCATCAATCTCACGAACAAAGTTGGAGAATTCATTTTGCTGAACGGCATTACAATGAACTCATAATGCCCATGACGAAAACGGAAAGTAGTCTTCAGGATATCGTCATCCTTCACACGCATCCAATGATATCCTGACCGCAAGTCGATATTTCAGATCAACATTCACTCTTAAGTTGATCGAATATATCATCAATCCATGGAAGAGGATAGGGATTCTTTATTCTCACTTTGTTTAAGTGATGATAATTGGCACACAACCGTAAACTGACGTCATCCTTCTTCAGGAACAAAACTGGTTCACCCCATGGTGACACACTTGGCCGAAAAAAACTATAGTGTAACATACCATCAGGCTGTATATGTAGCTCTCATAACTCAAAAGGGGTATCCTATATGGAGACATAGAGATAGGATCTTCTCTTGGTAGTAGTTCGATCCCAAAATGGATCTCTCGTCGAGGGGGTAATGGTACAACTTCTTTTGGAAAGACATCAGGGTACTCTTCTACGACACTAGGAAATGCCAATTATTGAACCACTAATGAATGCAACATCATCTCAACCATCATGGATGATAAGTATAGAACATTCCTATGAACCATCTCAGGATCTCGCTCTCCAAAATACACCACCATCTCTCCATCTGCACCAACGAAAACGACCTTCTTCCCAAAGCAATCCACGATAGCATGCACTGAAAACAAAATATCCTTGCCGAGGATGACATTATTTGGTTGTATTCGTAAACATGGGAAATCTACCCAAGAGCATTGCTACCCCAACACTAGCTCACTATTTCTACATACTTCAAACAAGTCAGCTCAACCTCCAGCTGGCGTAGTCAACACCAAGGGCACTGGAAGCATCTCTACCTCAAGTCCAAAAGCATGGACAAGGGTAAGTGATATGAAGGATTGTGTCACTCCTAAATCAAACAAGGCATACACCATGGTAGAAAAAAATCAAAGGGTACCTCGAACGATGTCTGGTTTGTTTGGTGCTGGCAATGCTAGAGCATGAAGCTGACCACGACCTCCTCTACGGCCTCTCCAACCCGGATGACGACCACCACCATAGTCTCACTCAACTCTCAAAGGATGGGGAGCGTCATGAGGATGTCCTCTTACTACCCCATCTACCTTATGCAGATCTATAGCTAGTGCAACCTGCTGCTACTGCATTAGGTGGAACTACCTCAATATAGGGACCTGGAGCAGAGCACCTGGTGGATGATGACTACTCTGAAAGGTTGGTCACTCCTGCTGTTGATGACCTCAACCACCACAAGTAAAACAAGTGTGTGATCCCTTGTAATAGGACTAAGAGTTTCTTCCTCCAGAGAAATGAGATGTGAAGTGATGGGACCTACCCTCAGCTGAACAAAAACTCTTCTTCCCTAAAAACTGGGAACCCGATACCACAACTCAACTTTTTGAGTTATCACAATGACTCCCCTCTTGTGATGATCTGGTTCTGGCCAAAGTCCTCTCCACAACCTCTGCCCTCGCCAGAACCTTAAAATATGTCTTCTGCATAAATGGGGTGACCTGGCGATGGATCTCTAGATGCAAAGCATCCTCGAAATTCCTTTCCCTATCATCCTAATCTTGAAAATGGTCTGGATAATATCGTAAAAGGTTCCGGAAATGGATTTCAAACTATTTCACACTTGAGCTCCCCTGTCGAAGGGTAAGAAGATCCTAGCGATTGGACACCTTCATAGTCGAAGAAAGAAACTCGACACTAAACTTTTCATTGAACTCCTATAATGAGATCACTGACTCCTTGTGATTCCCGATGAATAAGGACCACCACAGCCTCACTGATCAACGTAGCATCGTCCCAGCCATGGACACCCAGTGCTCCTTCCAAGAAGGGATCCAACTGAAGCCGATCTCGACCTACTCTAACTAGTCATCTATGACTGCATCTGAAATGGAGCCCTCATTCTTTTGCAGACTATGGCGTTGAAACTCTCAGAGTGTCTTCCTCCATGTGTCATCGTTGTCAACCAGTACCCTACAACAATCTGCTGGAACAACATGCTGGACATCTTCTATGTGATCCTCAGAAGCACATCAACCTGGATCCATACCTATAAAATAACAAAAATATAGGGCTCCTAAACCTAGAATATTGAAGACTCAACATTAATAAATTAATTATTTTCGTTTCTTCATTTTAGATTAACCTATCCTAAGGTTTAACCATTCAAACACATGAAAAAAGAAGAATGATGTGTGATCCTTTCCTAGGTCTCTACCATGCAACTAGTATCACCACATTTAGTAGCCATTGTAAAATTAATGGTTCGAACATCATATCATAGGGGGCCCTAATTGCATATGTCTTAGTAGGTCTTCAGTGTTTACATAACATGCTAAATGTGAATGACACCATTGCCCTACCAACCCATGAAACCTCACCAGTGCCTAACTCCAGGCTCCATCATATCCCTCAACCATACCACTGATACCACTCGGTCTTGGCCGCCTCCCCAAAAGTGCACCCCTCCTAGCTTGGAAATGTGAGAAAGGAGATAATGACCCCTCGAGTCTTGTGTCCAGTAAGCCCCGGGTTAGAAACTAGCACCAAGGGTATAATAAACACACAAATAGGAGGAATTACCCTCTAAAAGAACACATGAAAAAGAGAGAGGTAAGATAGACACCAACAAACTCCAACTCAAAACTGAAATATAAAAGAACACCCAAGTGAACATATGTAATCTCATGAAAAAGTACTACAACTGGAAGGAGAAAACTTCAAGTAACAAAAAGAATGTAAAAATAACAGCAACCACAATCCCGAACAGCTCCTGCAACCCAAAGCTAGTAAGAAACCATATTGATCTTCAACCAGCTCCATGTGTCATGAAAACAGTTTAAATATACATTGGGAGACTATAACAGTATACTCTGTAGGATCCTCCCCAAAGACTCTCGTGCAAAAGTAAAAAAAGCATGCTAAAGCACAGTGAACAACAAGTGAAACTAACTCATCATCTAAACATGTATACTAAGTTCACAGCCTCATCATGGATACTCTAACCAAGTCACACATACAATAGTACATTATATAATAAATAATAACAAGGGTACCCCTCTATGACTTCTCCACTGGTTTGCCGCTTTCCCCAATATTGCATGTCCTATGCATCTCTCTACAAAAGGCTTGCCCATAGACACCTGGGCGAAGCACCACAATATGAACCTCGTGCAAAAAAACCACCACGTCCATGAACTAAAGTAACTAGGTTGTTTCTAGGAGCCCCCATAGCTCACAAAATGTGTATCATATGTCCGGTATTATACCTCAATCTATTACAACCCATACATCGAGTAAGGATACTCAATCCATCGCAACCTATACACGTTACACTGTTAGTAGTCAGTAGGATACTATATCCAGAATATATGTTTGTGAACAACCACAAGCCATTATACCCCTCTACACACATATATGGGGAAAAATAACCATTGTGCCTACCACCACAAGTAACTACCAAGAGAATAGAGCGGGGCCGAAGTGGGTAGTAAGGCATCCATCATCCCACCAAAATGAGGGTGGAAAAACCCCCAGGTTCAGAATCCTCAGGGTGTCAGTTTCCCTTACTAACGGGGTGTAGTAGCATATAGAAACCCAAAAAGTATAGAATATACTATATCTCACAAACACATGATGGGAATAACCAAGTGTTTGACTCAACTGCATCTAACGTCTCTCGGACTCCTGACTGCCACATCTAAGACTACGTATCCTTTAAGCACACAACCATTTAAAAAGCTTTATTGCCTTACTTAATTCCCGTTTTATCAATACAATTTTACATTAATTAATTCTTTAAACATTAATTAACCATTTACAATTCAATATTAAATTTCATTAGCATCACATCAAAGTTATACTACCCCTTTAAAATTACAACCTCATCATTATGTTCCAGCAAACTCCAACACCATGGGTTAACATCATTTATTCAATTATTCATTACATAATTACTTTTACACATACCCAGGCATTCTAGAAAAAAAATTCTATGCTACTAAACACAAGGGGGATCAACACGGTGAGTAGATGTACTACCCGTTGAGACTTTGTTGACTGTAGCAAGAGTGTAGACCCATTCTCCCTTGAGAAGCTAAAAACATAGAGCATGTGGAATTCCCCGCACGTCTACGCCTCTTTTTTAAGAAGGGTAAGAAAGACCAGCTGCCTTAGTTAGTGGGGAAAAGTAAAATAGATAATCAACCAAAAAGAAACTGCAAGTATCCAACAATCACATCCATCCCGTTCCATCATCCCTGGTGTCCACCCCAACACCCACATGCATAAACAAATGCATCTCACCAACATAGCTGTTATTTTATTTCACAACCAAAAGGCCTCTATTCCCCCACATATCACAACAACCATCCAAGATCACCTCAAAAAACAAGAAATAGGAAAACAAACATCTTAACAATTTGGCTCTGGGCCCTTTATAAATCAAGAGGGTAACTCAGAACCCTAGAAGGATTTTTCATTTATCAAACAACGGTTTCATTAATACATCTTGGGTTAACTGATTATTATTCGCTGGTTCCAAATTTGGGAAACCTATACAATAATTTATCACAAATATTTAAACATTATTACTATGCCAATTTGATTAACATAAAATTACAACAACAACTAGATTCGTTTACATGCCTATATCATTAGCTAAATAATTATTAAATAATCCAGGTATAATTTTTTTAACAATTTACATCACGAACAAATTGCTAATAATAGAAAGAATAGATATCACAGTATTTAGAAAAAAAGATGCAAAAATATACGATCCATGTCATTATATTTATCCGGTTCAAATATTTACTATGTCAAATTCATTGTCATCCATTGGGATAAAACATGCAAATGATACGGTTGCATGTAAAAGGGGAGAGAAGCAACAAATCCCCTACCACAAATGCTTCTTTATGTTCTTTATACAATAACTGTCTCCTCAACGGATCATGATTGCCTCCTCTCGTGAGAAATGTATCCACATGAGGATGCCACGGTATGACCGCACCAACCAAAACCCAAGAAAACTCTAATAGAAGCATGGAGATCACGTGCTATAAAATGGAAAGGAGAAACATAAGAATATTAAACCCAAAATAATGATGATAAAACATACCTTATATTGATGATTAATGGATACTTCTTGGTTTCACCGAAATAGGGGCTGCACTTGCAACAAGAAGGAAGTCGAGGGAAACCAATCCATGGGGAAAAGATTTATCTTCCGATTCCTATTGGAACGATGTAATGGTTCGAGCATCTCACACCAGAGAATAAGGAGGAAGAACAAGGGAGGATGTTATCTTGTCCCTTTGGAAGATTTAACAGAGAGACGGTTTATGATACAAATTATTTCCCATTAAAAGAAAATCGAATTAAACCACATTGTTTGAACAAGTAAAAATATCTCGGGCCTTAGGAATAATTATTATAGGAGTTATGGACTTTTAATCGGCCTTAGAGTCCTTAAAATGTGGCTTTGAATGCATTTTACATAAATGGAAACGTTAAAGAAGAAAAACTGTAGGAAGATGGAAATATTGTACACCCTACCAGTCTGAAAACACTATACACCTACCCTTCTAGAAACACTGTACACCTACCGTTCTGGAAATAGTGTACACATACAGTTCTGGAAACACTATACACCTACCATTCTAGAAACACTATACAACTACTATTCTCGAAATACTGTACACCTACCTTTCTAGAAACACCATACACCTACCATTCTGGAAACCCTTTTCAAAGAATTCAAAATTTGGAAAAGGAAAGAAAAGGTCACCATTGGAACCTCACCATTCTAGAAACACTGATCACAGTACTAAAAATATGGAAAAGGAAGGAAAAGGTCACTGTTGGAACCTCACCTTTGGATTGTTTAATTAAGGTTACCGATGAAACTATTTTGATAAGGTTATTGTTTCACTGTTCACAAAAGGTCACCGATGACACTTTTCACATAAGATCACCGATGTCATTATTCACACAAGGTCACCGTAGCACTGTTCACATAAGGTTACCGATGATACTGTTCATATAAGGTCACTAATTCACTGTTCACATAAGGTCATCGATGACACTGTTCACAAATGGTCACCGATGACACCGTTCACATAAGGTCACTAATGACACTGTTCACACAAGGTCATTATTGCATAGTTCACATAAGGTTTCTGATGACACTATTCACATATGGTCACCGATGACACTGTTCAAAGACAGTAACTGATGCACTGTACACACAAGGTCACTATTTCACTATTCCCATATATTTATTCATGCACTATTCACAACGGTCTATTGTTGAAACTGTTCACCAAAATGGAAAATTTGGAAAAGTGTTGGGGATATATCACCTTGATCTTTAGAAAAACCATATACAAAGGATTTTCTCAATGGAATAGACCAAGGAGGTCCGAACCATTACAATTATACTCTTACTTAACCATACTCATCCATTGAGGTATAGGGTTTTCATGTTTTGTTCGGTTTATCCACTTACTTGGATAATTATACAAAACTCTATTATAGAGGAATATGGGGACATAAATTTAAGTGTTATTATAATTTAATAAAAAAATAATTATTTTATTGGGTTCTTGAAATGTTATATTAAACATAAAAATTATTTTTTAAATATCTTATATGATAAAAAAGATAACAAAAATAAGCCATCATCAATTCAATTTTAACAGAAACTTTTGAAAAAAAATATCTATTAAAAAAATATCATATGTAAATGAATGGTATATATTAAATAAAATATTAATAATATTTTTTTCAATAGAGTATATAAGTAAATTAATTCTATTATTCATCTTCTTTGGCACACGTGCATAGTGAATCTAGAAGAATGTTACTTTTTTCTTCTAAAATCCTTCCCTTTGAGAGATATTATATATTACACTCCTAACATCATCTATTGGTGTATATAATGTCTATTTCAGATAACATTCCATAACTTATCATATTATATTTCTATTTTAAATTCAACTAATATCCCACTCTTTCATGTGGTTTTGATTTAAATGTTACTCAAGAAGCAATGCTTATTTATCTCAACCAATAATTTCTTAAGACAAGTTTATCTTATAAACAATGTTTTCCCAATAATGGTGTATTAATTTCCCACAGATGAATCATTATCATATAATTTTTTAATCATTTTAATTACTAATCCCAATCAATTCATTTTTATCAATTAGCTTCTACTCACTTATTACACCATTTGTAAATATTAATAGTAAAAACATTTCATCAAATGGGTTATGATAATACTCTTGGACATAAGAGTTGGGTACATTATACCAATTTATTTTTTATGTTTTGATTTTATTTAATTAAATTTATAAAATATAAAACCCCCATTTAAAATGTTTTTTACATTAATGAGTATATTTCCTATAATAGATATTGATAATTCAGTTGTTCTTTTCATTAGTTATATTGTTTTACGATTAACCTTATTCTTATGTTCATGATTTCTTCCAACAATGTATTTTATTATATATAAGTATATCTACCTATATATTTAAAAATATATTTTTATAGAAAGGGATTTTTTTACTATTTTACAATGATATGTTTGAGGAAGTGGATTTTCAAAATAATAATATGGGTTTTTATTTTTAAATTCATATATTTTATCTTCAATCTCGACATTCTTATACTATAAACCATATTTATTTTCAAGTTCATACTATTTATTATTACTTTTTTAATTAATTTTTTTCAATGATTTTATAATCCTCTATTTGATAAATAATTTTGAAATTGACTCATAAATTATTCTTTTACGCCAATTTTAAAAAAAAAATTAAAAAACACTTTATGTTTTCAATTCCATTATATCTATCATATTGAAGTTATTTATCATCATGTGGTTCATATGTCATGATTAATATCCTAATGTATAATTTCATTTTGTTTTTTTATCTCTCTATTTTAAAAAAATCAATTGGTGATCCCGTCTTTATGTTATACAGTTCGATGTATTCTTTTGAAAGGTTGTACTTTTTATATGTTAACATCCTTATAGGATTCTATTTTTTCACTAGAGATATTTTTTAACCACACACAGTTATTTTCTAGATATAGTATAATCATATTATATCTAAATTAACATAACAATATACTCATTTATCTATACTATGTGGACATCACATGATGTTATAATTTTTATTAGTTAATTTCCACCCATGAATAATGTTATCCCTTTTATTAACATCGAGAAAAGTATTTGGATTCCATATATTATTATTCCAGTATTGATAATTATTGGAATATTAGATATATAATTTTTATCCATCCACCTAGTTTACCCAAAAGGGTTATAATTATATTATCATCTTAATTTACAAAAGGAAAATAATTTTCATATTTTCATTGAGATTACAATACATTTGGATATTATAATATTAAATCTGTATTGTTTGGCCGTCCACCTCCATTATTCGAATGATTTATGATAATATTTTCCCAGTAATTATCATGGGAAAAAGTATTACTATTTTTAATGTTAATATTTCAATATGGTTAATTATTAGAAAAATATAATGTGATTGTTTACCCAATATCTCATATGATGGATGTATTGGACATAGACATGTGGTGGATGGGGAATGATGTTATATATCCCCTAAATGAATTTATAGGTCTCACTATACATACATTATTGGGAATTATGTTTTATACCTCCCCATAATATTATATATTTCATTGAATGTAATATCCATATTTTCTTGATCACAATATGTTGGATTATGGTATGAAATAACTTTTCTAGTATTATGAAATTAATTTCTATATAAATATTAATTATTAAATTTGTGAAATATTTATTTTAATTTAAATCCATGGATATATAATTCTCTTAGTTTTAGTTGAGTATGGACATATCATGACTTCTTATTTCCCAAAAAACTTGTGCGATGTACTTATGCCACAATTTCCCCAGTCGTATGTTTTCCCATACTCAGCATTTTACCTCACACATTATTTAATTTTCATTTCCCTAGGTTATGAAAAATGTTATTATATATGATATGTATATAGTATTTACTATGGGTATAATTATTGGTAGATTTTGAAGGATTATTTTGGATAATTTATATTCATATATAATGAAAAAATATTATCCATTTGATAATCAATACTATTTTATGTTATGTCCAAATTCTCTTTAGGTGTAATACTAAAATTTCATGAAAATGTATATAATGGAATATTTTATTTTTGTTTGGTATTTATGGGATATTTATGTCCTAGAATATCTAATATGTATCAAATTTAGAATGTAAAGTAATATTTTATGGGAATCATATCCATGATTAGGGATCATGGTAGTCACAGTTAGTATTAGAGTATGATTGATATAACTTTATATCTTAGAATGTTTCTGGAGGATAATTTATAGGTTCATTTGTTAAGGTTTCTAATATTATTAATTTTATATATATCCATTTTTTATATTATATTGTTTAAGGATAATGTAGTTATTCATATTTTATATAAGGATTAGGATAACATAACATTAATGAAACCCCTATGCATACATCTAAGTAATTATTCTTATTATATAATAACATATATATTTATTAATATTATAGGGATTTTTTTATTCTCTTTACTACACACCTGGTCTGACACTCCTTAGGGGATAATCATTTGTTATATCATATTATCATTATGAATCATTATGAGGGATTTGTGTATGTTTAAGTTTGATAATGTAATAGTAATGTAGATATGGATACCACAGATTTAAATGTATGGATTTATAAGATAAGGAACATATTAATATATTTTTTCATCTTTAGATAAAGGATAACATCGATTGTAAGATCATATATTTCAAAGACATTTGGGATTGGAATATTTTAAGGAAGTTCATGGTAATTTGAGATCTCTAGTTTAACGATTATGTAAAGTATGAGATTACCCAACACAATGTTACCATGGTTTAACCAATAATAATATATGTTAAACAAAGAGTGAAATTTATTGAACAGAGTCTAATTAAAGCTAAGTGGTATGAACTGTTGTATAAAATTATATTGTTATAATGTAGGATATCATTAGGATATATTTTCCTATATTTATTTATGATAATTCTCTTTAAATGATAATAAATCATGTTTACTATTTATGTATTCGAATGTTTGATTACTAGATAGACTAAATTAATGATGTATTCTATATAAAATTTAGAAAATATCCTAATGAAAAACCTAACAAAATAAGTGATGGATTCTAAAATATATTGATTATGAAAAACTAGTTGTGATGAATTGTGATTAATAGTGAAATCATAGTTGAAATATTAAACACACCAAGGAATATAATAATTAAATATCATATAAATTAAATTTAAATGATAATGAAAGAAATATGATTAAATTCCATAGTTAAAAATTTAAGCTGAAGTATGGGAGAAATTTCATTAATGGGAAAATTAAATTCTATAAGTGTAGAGAATAACTTTATCATACTAAAATGATTAAGGGAATGTTATAATATATATAATTATGTTCCTTCAATTAAAAGAGAGTGGGGAATTATGTGACTCAATGTCCCAATATAAGGTCCAATAAGTGAAATAGGCGCTAATAACCATTAGTGGAAGGAAAATGTTATGATACAACAACCTGTAAGGGTTGGTGTCCTGAGAACCAACTATTTTGTACTTTGATTACATGAATGTTCACTTATTATATATTGTTCATTGTTCTGCATGACTATAATATTATAATGTCCTGGAATATTTTTTGCATTAATAAGGTCCTGGAAGATCCCCACTATGATAAGAACCTTGAAATTCTATAACAATATTCTTAAATAATGTTCTGTGGTTGGATGACATACTATGATATGACACATAGTATACAGACCGTCGTGTGCGAGAACATGTAAGAGGACGAGAATCTCTCTCATGGAATCCGCACTTGGTAATCTCCAAGATGAGATATTATGAGAACAGACCTGCCAGTAGTAATTCTGCATGTCTTGGTGTCATAAGATATTACTATCTGTGTGTGTGTGTAATGGTCTTTAGACTGGAAGATTATCATTAACTCATGTCAGGACTCGAGCACTAAGATTTTCTAACGAAAACTGTCACGCAGATAGTTGGCGGGAAGTAGGGTACGTTGGGTGCGTCATGAGTGACATGTTGTTAATGGATAAGTCGAGGAAGGATTTTTCCCTTCCAATTATGGATGTGGATATCTTGGACCTCTGATTGAAATAAAACTGTCACATTAAATTCCATGTCCATGGTGTGAAAGACGAGTTTATTTCAGGTAGTCAAAGAATGACAGATCAAGCATATAGGTTTATGACACTACCATGAAACCTTCTTGATGAGATATCGAGACAATGATATTAAATTACACTGTAAGCGTTCGTATGAGGTGAAACGTCAATGCGGCGTCAACTTCTTTCTCTTGGGTGCCTTGACACGTTTCTAGACAGTATTCTTGGACTTTAGGCAAGCTCGCCCATTGACAACGAGAAAGAGCCCTAGAGGGTCACACACTAAGTGTATTCAAGTATCTCAAGTAGAATAAATATTATTCCCATATGTGGCTTAATAATTATTCAAGGAATCCTAAATCGTTTTGATGATAGAGGAATAAAGAAATGAAAAACAAGATATACACGCCCTGTATTAAAGATTACACGCTGTGTAGTTTTTCATGGAAAACAAGTACACGCTGTGTATTAATAATTACACACTGTGTAGTTTTCTTTATGGAAAGGAAGTGAATAAATGAAAAATTGATATACACGCCGTGTTCATTGAATGTACATGCCATTTAGTTATCAATGAAAAACAAGTAAACACCGTGTATTTATTAATACATGTCGTGTAGTTTTTCTAGTCGGGATTTTGATGATATAATATTGTTTTAAATGATATTTATTATAATCAGTGTGGGTGCATGTTAAAGAATTAATTATTTGACATGAGGTTTTTAAATAAGATTCAATGAAATAAATAAAATGCGTAACACATTTATTTATTGTCATAACTCTACATCCTCAAACCCGATAATAAATATCCTCACAACCCCAACTCTTTTCCAACACACAAGGGAATCGTTGTGCACAACAATTCTGGATAATTATTTCAAGGGTGAAGGAACCTCTTCCTCCAATAATTCTCTCAAGACCAAGAGAGATCATCTCCCATTGGATCAAGACGATCTACGGCGGACAACGCAAGAAAAGGCTTTTCAAAGATAGCACCCGAAGAATTCTTTGGTGACGTCCAGATATAAGAGGTACATGTGTGGATCACCGCTAGAGGGAGTCTACACTTGGCTTATGTAACGCAAAGACAGATCGCATCAACAACGTGATCTAGAACATCAACTAAGAAAGAACACCCAAAAGTAATTTCTTTATAATTAATTAAATTAACTATAATCAACCAGTAACGATCCTTGTTTGTGGTTCCGGGACAAACCTTCTTCTTTGTATTTTTCTGTGATTCGATCCATGGAGACTGGAATTTATCGTCATATTGATCCCGGATTGATCATTGCTAATGACAAAAAGCCTAGTGGGAACATCCACCCAGGCGCTTCTGCTGTGCCCGTATCCTTAAAATGGTATCATAGGGAGGTTACAACGTTGATTATAGTTATTTAATTTCCATCGATAATTTACGCATTTATATTTGATTCAATTTGAAATAAATCATTCTATAAATCGGAATAAATGAGATCTATTATTCCTCCCTCGTTTCTCGATTCACATCACAGAAATGACCTTTTAATTTTAATTTTGACATAAATAAAAATGAGGAACTCATCCGGAGGAGCCTCTCTTTCTGTCTGTACAACACAGGATTACACGACGTGTAATTAAAACTACACGTTGTGTACTTACGTTCAACGAACCGGCACTGGTCCAACAAAACATGCCGTGTGAATTGAATATGCCTAAGTATTAATCATTCCTTGTTGACCATAATTCAACGACACATGGAAATCGGAATTCATGGCATGTATGTTGGAGAAATACGTCGTGTAGTCTGTTCCGGCCTAGGTGAAACCGTGTACAAGGATAAGTCGTGTACCACGTACACGGGATCGCCATGCCGGTTACCATGTAACAAGGAAGTACACACCATGGATGATTTATCTACACACCATGTACTCCAAAATTTCCAATGTATAGAAAACACGCCAAAGCCCTCGGTGTGTACTTTGGATAAAAGGTGAAAAGAAATACACACCGTTTAAATATAAACTACACACCGTGTACTTTCCAAAAATGGAATTTCACCAGGTTTCCTCTAATTTAAAAAGACCCGTACAAGGAATATGGATGAGAAGAACCTCAAGGAAATTCAGAAAATAATTTAAGATAAAAAATTGATTTATTATGAGATCATATTTACTTGAATTCGAGCGCGACATATCTTAAATGAAAGAACAATTAAAAGAATTTGAATTCTAAATATGCGAAAATGTCATTGAATACTATGGATGATCATGAGCAAGATCAAGGGACCATTTTTATGTGTATGGTTTCATTTAAATTTATTTAATTTAAATCTGTTGGCCTTTGAGCATTCTTCCAATGAAATATAGGGCCTATATGCCCATTGTTTCTTTAATGTAAACCCATGTAATGGAGGATCTCCCAAGCCATCGGATATGGTTCAAATCCCAAAGCTGAGGTGAAACTGACCTAATAAGATACAAAGGTGGATAGGTGGGAGCTGCAAAACACGAGCCATCAGGTTCAAGGTGTTTTCCCTAGGTCACAGTTAGCTTATCAGAAACCGCTAGATAAACTAACCAATAGAATCTCATGATCATGGCATATTATTTTATTTCTGTCTAAATTGCATGTTTTAATTATTATGTATGTGTTTTTGCGATCACATTGTTAATAAAATGAACAATCATGCAAAGATGGAATAAAATAAAAACTGGACTATGCGTAAACATTATTGGAACATTGTTAATCACTTAAGCAAGAATCACTTAATATTAACAAGCATGTGATAATGCGAAACTATGCATAAAAGATTAAAATCCCTCAATACCTTACTATGTCAGACCAAGCCTTCAGTTACTTGATTAAGGGAAAGACTCAATAAAACTATGTGTTTGACCAACCCTTGTTGGGACACTTACTATTATAATGGAAGCCCTTATGAAAGGTTTCGGGTTTACATAACCATATTACATCAAGAGAAGTAGCCCTTGCTAGACTTGGTGTAATATTGGAGGCAAGAGTTGAGGAAATCCAAGTTAGGATTTCAGTATTGGGGAGTCCACTCAACAGATCAGGGAACTATAAGCCCATAGTTGGCAATGACCTTCCTACCTAAATACCTTAAAATAGCTTGACCAACCCTTGTTGGGGTTATGCGAAGGGGAATATGGATCCTTTCCACTAGAATGTCAAAGCAACTGGACATTCTAAGTTCAATGGTGAGGGCCATTGGGACTTGATAAAATAGTGGAAGATTTAATAAATTCATTTATTAATTTTCATAAAATGTAATCAATAAAGTACTGGTAAATCGTCTATTTTAATTTGTAGAATTGAAATGAAAAACTTGTCAACCACAATTTCTCTGTGATCAATTCTGGATAAAGACAATATCCTCACCACTACTGGAATTTAGCTTATTCCCAACGGCAGTATACCAACGGTTTATTTAAACCGTTGGGATAGTGAGTCTTTTCCAACGGTTTAAGAAAACCGTTGGCAAAGAGAATTTCAGCAGAACTTTCCCCAACGGTTCACTGGAACCGTTGGGAAAAGGAGACCTTTCCCAATGGTTCAATGTAACCGTTGGGAAAAGGCTGCTCAAACTCACACATTCCCAACGGTTCCTGTAAACCGTTGGGAAATGTGTGCCTTTGCCAACGGTTTATAAAAACCGTTGGCAAAGGTTTCCCCCAAATTGCAGGCCGCGATCTCCTCTCCCCATTCGGACAGAGCCCTAATCTATTCACTCCGCTGGTCTCGCGAACCCCATCTCACTCCACTGCTCTCATGAATCCGAACACCAGTACCCCCATCCCAACAGGTACACCCCATACGAATAGGTGAAATTTGATCTCAACCATATTGTTGTAGTTTTTTTAATGAATAGATTTTTTCCAGGTGTTGGTAGTTTAATTGATTATCCAGGTGTTGGTGATTTTTAATGTTTTTGTATTCTATGTTTGGAAGGAGAGTGTTCAAAACATGTAAATCAAACCAATTTGATATTACTCATGAAATCAATTTGATATTGGATTGTGAGATTTTTTAATGTTTTTGTATTCTGTTAATGTTTTTTGTATTCTATGTTTGGAAGGAGGTGTTGGTGATTTTTAATTATTTTCCAATGGTCGAGCATCATGTGAGATTTTTTCTATGTTTGGATAATGGATTGTGGGAATTATGGATTGTGTTCAAACCAATTTGATATGTTTTGGATAATCGATTGTGGGGGTAGGGGCTGTCCACGGGGGAGGGTGGGTGTCCACGGGGGTGGGCGGGGGTGTCCACGGGGGTGGGAAAGGCTGTCCACGGGGTGGGCGGTGCTGTCTAGGGGGTGTGGGCTGTCCTGGGGGTCTGGGTGGGGTGTCATGGTGGGGGAGGGGTGTGTGGGGTGTCCACGGGGGTGGTATGTCTAGGTGGTGGTGGTGGGGTTGCAGGGGAGGGGGTGTGGGCTGTGTGGGAGGGTGGGCGGGGCTATCCAGGGGGGTACGGTGGTGGGCGGGCTGTCCACAAGGGTGGACGGGCTGTCCACGGGGGTGGTCGGGCTGTCAAGGAGGCGTGGGCGGGCTGTCCAGGGGGGTGGGTGGGCTGGCAACAGGGGGTAGGGGTGTCCAGAGGGTGGGCGGGCTATCCAAGGGGGTGGGGGCTGTCCATAGGGAGAAGGGGTGTCGAGGGGGGTGGGTGGGCTGTCCACGGGGGTGGTTGGGCTGTCTAGGGGGTAGGGGCGTCCACGGGGGTGGGTGGGTTGTCCACGGGGGTGGGCGGGGGCTATCCACGGGGGTGGGAAAGGCTGTCCACGGGGGTGGGAGAGGCTGTCCAGGGGGTGTGGGCTGTCCTGGGGGTCTGAGTGGGGGGTCCTGGTGGGGGATGGGTGTGTGGGGTGTCCAGGGGGGTTGGTATGTCTAGGTGGTGGTGGTGGGGTTGCAGGGGAGGGGGGTGTGGGTTGTTTGGGAGGGTGGGCGGGGCTATCCCGGGGGGTACGAGGTGTCTAGGGGGGTACGAGGGTGGGCGGGCTGTCCACAAGGGTGGACGGGCTGTCCACGGGGGTGGTCGGGCTTTCAAGGAGGGGTGGGCGGGCTGTCCAGGGGGGGTGGGTGGGCTGGCCACAGGGGGTAGGGGTGTCCAGGGGGGTAGGCGGGCTATCCAAGGGGGTGGGGGCTGTCCATAGGGAGAAGGGGTGTCGAGGGGGGTGGGTGGGCTGTCCACGGGGGTGGTTGGGCTGTCTAGGGGGTAGGGGGTGTCCACGGGGGTGGGTTGTCCATGGGGGAGGGCGGGGCTGTCCACGAGGGTGGGAAAGGCTATCCACGGGGGTGGCCGTCTGTGCCTACACGTCACGAATAATAATTATAATGTTCCACGGTGGTTTCAGCTCCATCTGAGGCCGTCCGCTATGAATTTGACCGTTGGACGCCCGTTCTGGCCGTTTATGACACCAGAACTGCGTTGTCGGTCACCGTGGGCACACGGAACGTCCGATTGATGTGCCGTCTACTCAACCACATCAGAAATCACTCACCCGTATTTGTCGTCTGATTTCAGGCCATTCCGACATCGTTCGGCCCGTTTGGACCCCCCTCACGCGCGTTTACGAAGCTCGCGCATCACTTAAAACACGAATATTGAGCTGTACCGTGCAAACCGCACGTCCAATTGACGTGCCGTCTGTGTCTACACGTCACGAATAATAATTATAATGTTCCACGGTGGTTTCAACTCAATCTGAGGCCGTCCGCTATGAATTTGACCGTTTGACGCCCGTTCTGGCCATTTATGACATCCGAACTGCGTTGTCGGTATCCGCGGGCACAGGGCACATCCGATTGACGTGCCGTCTGCTCGACCACTTCAGAAATCAGTCACCCGTATTTTTCGTCTGATTTCAGGTCATTCCGACATCGTTCGGCCCGTTTGGACCCCCCTCACACGCGTTAACGAAGCGCGCGCATCACTTAAAACACGAATATTGAGCCGTACCGCGCAAACCGCACGTCCGATTGACGTCCCTTCTGTGCCTACACGTCACGAATAATAATTAGAAAGTTCCACGGTGGTTTCATCTCAATCCGAGGCCGTCCGCTTTGAATTTGACCGTTGGACGCCCGTTCTGGCCGTTTATGACACCAGAACTGCGTTGTTGGTCACCGCGGGCACACGGCACGTCCGATTGACGTGCCGTCTGCTCGACCACTTCAGAAATCAGTCACCCGTATTTTTCGTCCGATTTCAGGCCATTCCGACATCGTTTGGCCCGTTTGGACCCCCCTCACGCGCGTTTACGAAGTGCTCGCATCACTTAAAACACGAATATTGAGTCGTACCGCGCAAACCCCACGTCCGATTGACGTGCGGTCTGCGCGTACACGTTACTAATAATAATTAGAATGTTCCACGGTGGTTTCAGCTCCATCTGAGGCCGTCCGCTATGAATTTGACCGTTGGACGCCCGTTCTGGCCGTTTATGACACCAGAACTGCGTTGTCGGTCACCGTGGGCACACGGCACGTCCGATTGACGTGCCGTCTACTCGACCACTTCAGAAATCACTCACCCGTATTTGTCGTCTGATTTCAGGGCATTCTGACATCGTTCGGCCCGTTTGGACCCCCCTCACGCGCGTTTACGAAGCGCGCGCATCACTTAAAACACGAATATTGAGTCGTACCACGCAACCCGCACGTCCGATTGACGTGCCGTCTGTGTCTACACGTCACGAATAATAATTAGAATGTTCCACGGTGGTTTCAACTCAAACCGAGTCCGTCCGCTATGAATTTGACCGTTTGACGCCCGTTCTGGCCGTTTATGACACTCGAACTGCGTTGTCGGTCACCGCGGGCACAGGGCACGTCCGATTGATGTGCGGTCCACGCGTACACGTTACTAATAATAATTAGAATGTTCCACGGTGGTTTCAGCTCCATCTGAGGCCGTCCGCTATGAATTTGACCGTTGGACGCCCGTTCTGGCCGTTTATGACACCAGAACTGTGTTGTCGGTCACCGTAGGCACACGGCACGTCCGATTGACGTGCCGTCTACTCGAACACTTCAGAAATCACTCACCCGTATTTGTCGTCTGATTTCAGGCCATTCCGACATCGTTCGGCCTGTTTGGACCCCCCTCACGCGCGTTTACGAAGCGCGCGCATCAATTAAAACAAGAATATTGAGTCGTACCGCGCAAACCGCACGTCCGATTGACGTGCCGTCTGTGTCTACACGTCACAAATAATAATTACAATGTTCCACGGTGGTTTCAACTCAATCCGAGGCTGTCCGCTATGAATTTGACCGTTTGACGCCCGTTTTGGCCGTTTATGACACCCGAACTGCGTTGTCGGTCACCGCGGGCACAGGGCACATCCGATTGACATGCCGTCTGCTCGACCACTTCAGAAATCAGTCACCCGTATTTGTCGTCTGATTTCAGGTCATTCCGACATCGTTCGGCCCGTTTGGACCCCCCTCACGCGCGTTTACGAAGCGCGCGCATCACTTAAAACACGAATATTGAGCCGTACCGCGCAAACCGCACGTCCGATTGACGTGCCGTTTGTGCCTACACGTCACGAATAATAATTAGAATGTTCCACGGTGGTTTCAGCTCAATCTGAGGCCGTCCGCTATGAATTTGACCGTTGGACGCCCGTTCTGGCCGTTTATGACACCAGAACTGCGTTGTTGGTCACCGCGGGCACACGGCACGTCCGATTGACGTTCCGTCTGCTCGACCACTTCAGAAATCAGTCACCCGTATTTTCCGTCTTATTTCAAGACATTCCGACATCGTTCGGCCCGTTTGGACCCCCCTCACGCGCGTTTACGAAGTGCGCGCATCACTTAAAACACGAATATTGAGCCGTACCGCGCAAACCGCACGTCCGATTGACGTGCGGTCTACGCGTACACGTTACTAATAATAATTAGAATGTTGCACGGTGGTTTCAGCTCAATCCGAGGCCGTCCTCTATGAATTTGATCGTTTGACGCCCGTTCTGGCCGTTTATGACACCCGAACTGCGTTGTCGGTCACCGCGGGGCACAGGGCACGTCCGTTTGACGTGCCGTCTACTCGACCACTTCAGAAATAACTCACCCGTATTTTTCGTCTTATTTCAGGCCATTCCGACATCGTTCGGCCCGTTTGGACCCCCCTCACGCTCCTTTACGAAGCGCGCGCATCACTTAAAACACGAATATTGAGCCGTACCGCGCAAACCGCACGTCCGATTGACGTGCCGTCTGTGCCTACACGTCCCGAATAATAATTAGAATGTTCCACGGTGGTTTCAGCTCAATCCGAGGCCGTCCGCTATGAATTTGACCGTTTGACGCCCGTTCTGGCCGTTTATGACACCCGAACTGCGTTGTCGGTCACCGCGGGCACAGGGAACGTCCGATTGACGTGCCGTCTGCTCGACCACTTCATAAATCACTCACCCGTATTTGTCGTCTGATTTCAGGCCATTCCGACATCGTTCGGCCCATTTGGACCCCCCTCACGCGCGTTTACGAAGTGCGCGCATCACTTAAAACACGAATATTGAGCCGTACCGCGCAAACCGCACGTCCGATTGACGTGCCGTCTGTGCCTACACGTCACGAATAATAATTAGAATGTTCCACGGTGGTTTCAGCTCAATCCGAGTCCGTCCTCTATGAATTTGACCGTTTGACGCCCGTTCTGGCCGTTTATGACACCCGATTTGCGTTGTCGGTCACCGCGGGCACACGACACGTCCGATTGACGTGCCGTCTCCTCGACCACTTCAGAAATCACTCACCCGTATTTGTCGTCTGATTTCAGGCCATTTCGACATCGTTCGGCCCGTTTGGACCCCCCTCACGCGCGTTTACGAAGTGCGCGCATCACTTAAAACACGAATATTGAGCCGTACCGCGCAAACCGCACGTCCGATTGACATGCTGTCTGTGTCTACACGTCACGAATAATAATTAGAATGTTCCACGGTGGTTTCAGCTCAATCCGAGTCCGTCCGCTATGAATTTGACCGTTTGACGCCCGTTCTGGCTGTTTATGACACCCGAACTGCGTTGTCGGTCACCGCGGGCACAGGGCACGTCCGATTGACGTGTCGTCTGCTCTACCACTTCAGAAATCACTCACCCGTATTTGTCGTCTGATTTCAGGCCATTCCGACATCGTTCGGCCCGTTTGGACCCCCCTCACGCGCGTTTACGAAGCGCGCGCATCACTTAAAACACGAATAATGAGCCGTACCGCGCAAACCGCACCTCCGATTGATGTGCCGTCTGTGCCTACACATCACGAATAATAATTAGAATGTTCCACGGTGGTTTTAGCTCAATCCGAGGTCGTCCACTATGAATTTGACCGTTGGACACCCGTTCTGGCCGTTTATGACACCAGAACTGCGTTGTCGGTCACCGCGGGCACATGGCACGTCCGATTGACGTGCCGTCTGCTTGAACACTTCAGAAATCAGTCACCCGTATTTGTCTTCTGATTTCAGGCCATTCCGACATCGTTCGGCCCGTTTGGACCCCCCTCACGCTCGTTTACGAAGCGCGCGCATCACTTAAAACACGAATATTGAGCCGTACCACGCAAACCGCACGTCCGATGGACGTTCCGTCTGCGCCTACACGTCAAGAATAATAATTATAATGTTCCATGGTGGTTTCACCTCAATCCGTGGCCGTCCGCTATGAATTTGACCGTTGGACGCCCGTTCTGGCCGTTTATGACAGCAGAACTGCGTTGTCGGTCACCGCGGGCACACGGCACGTCCGATTGACGTGCCGTCTGCTCGAACACTTCAGAAATCAGTCACCCATATTTGTCGTCTGATTTCAGGCCATTCCGACATTGTTCGGCCCATTTGGACCCCCCTCACGCGCGTTTACGAAGCGCGCGCATCACTTAAAACACGAATATTGAGCCGTACCGCGCAAACCGCACGTCCGATTGACATGCCCTCTACGCGTACACATCACGAATAATAATTACAATGTTCCACGGTGGTTTCAGCTCAATCCGTGGCCGTCCGCCATGAATTTGACCGTTGGACGCCCGTTCTGGCCGTTTATGACACCAGAACTGCGTTGTCGGTCACCGCGGGCACACGGCACGTCCGATTGACGTTCCGTCTGCTCGACCACTTCAGAAATCATTCACCCGTATTTGTCGTCTTATTTCAGGCCATTCCGACATCGTTTGGCCGGTTTGGACCCCCCTCACGCGCGTTTACGAAGCGCGCGCATCACTTAAAACACAAATATTGAGCAGTACCGCGCAAACCGCACGTCCGATTGACGTGCCGTCTGCGCGTACACGTCACGAATAATAATTAGAATGTTGCACAGTGGTTTCAGCTCAATCCGAGGTCTTCCGCTATGAATTTGACCGTTGGACGTCCGTTCTGGCCGTTTATGACACCAGAACTGCGTTGTCGGTCCCCGCGGGCACATGGCACGTCCGATTGACGTTCCGTCTGCTCGAACACTTCAGAAATCAGTCACCCGTATTTTTCGTCTGATTTCCGGCCATTCCGACATCCTTCGGCCCGTTTGGACCCCCCTCACGCGCGTTTACGAAGCGCGCGCATCACTTAAAACACAAATATTGAGCCGTACCGCGCAAACCGCACGTCCGATTGACGTGTCGTCTATGCCTACACGTCACGAATAATAATTAGAATGTTCCACGGTGGTTTCAGCTCAATCCGAGGCCGTCCGCTATGAATTTGACCGTTGGACGCCCGTTCTGGCCGTTTATGACACCAGAACTGCGTTGTCTGTCACCGCGGCCACACGGCACGTCCGATTGACGTGCCGTCTACTCGACCACTTCCGAAATCACTCACCCGTATTTGTCGTCTGATTTCAGGCCATTCCGACATCGTTCGGCCGGTTTGGACCCCCCTCACGCGCGTTTACGAAGCGCACACATCACTTAAAACACGAATATTGAGCCGTACCGCGCAAACCGCACGTCCGATTGACGTGCCGTCTGCGCGTACACGTCACAAATAATAATTAAAATGTTGCGCGGTGGTTTCAGCTCAATCCGAGGTCGTCTGCTTTGAATTTGACTGTTTGACGCCCGTTTTGGCCGTTTATGACACCCGAATTGTGTTGTCGGTCACCGCGGGCACACGACACGTCCGATTGACGTGCCGTCTACTCGACCACTTCAGAAATCAGTCACCCGTATTTGTCGTCTGATTTCAGGACATTCCGACATCGTTCGGCCCGTTTGGACCCCCCTCACGCGCGTTTACGAAGCGCGCGCATCACTTAAAACACGAATATTGAGCCGTACTGCGCACACCGCACGTCCGATTAACGTGCCGTCTGCGCGTACACGTAACGAATAATAATTAGAATGTTACACGGTGGTTTCAGCTCAATCCGAGGCCATCCGCTATGAATTTGACCGTTGGACGCTGGTTCTGGCCGTTTATGACACCAGAACTGCGTTGTCTTTCACCGCGGGCACACGGCACGTCCGATTGACGTGACGTCTGCTCGACCACTTTATAAATCACTCACCCGTATTTGTCGTCTGATTTCAGGCCATTCCGACATCGTTCGGCCCATTTGGACCCCCCTCACGCGCGTTTACGAAGCGCGCACATCACTTAAAACACGAATATTGAGCCGTACCGCGCAAACCGCACGTCCGATTGACGTGCCGTCTACACGTACACGTCACAAATAATAATTAGAATGTTCCACAGTGGTTTCAGCTCAATCCGAGGTATTCCGCTATGAATTTGACCGTTGGACGCCCGTTCTGGCCGTTTATGACACCCGAACTGCGTTCTCGGTCACCGCGGGCACAGGGCACGTCCGATTGACGTGTCGTCTACTCGACCACTTCAGAAATCACTCACCCATATTTTTCGTCTGATTTCAGGCCATTCCGACATCGTTCGGCCCGTTTGGACCCCCCTCACGCGCGTTTACGAAGCGCGCACATCACTTAAAACACGAATATTGAGCCGTACCGCGCAAACCGCACATCCGATTGACGTGTCGTCTGCGCGTACACGTCACGAATAATAATTAGAATGTTGCACGGTGGTTTCAAGTCAAAAGGACGTCATTTTAAGTGAAAAGCATCAACTTACATACGGAAAACCGACCAAACACATTCCGAATCTGTTGATAATTTATCTCAACAATCCATGGGTCATATGTGACGTGTATGAGCCAACCCGGGATGAATCCGAGTCGCGGTGTGGCCGGGATAAGTCTAAATGGCTCTCTTTTGTTTAAAATGGACACCATTTTAAGTACATACGGAAAAACGACCAAACGGATTCGGTTTCCGTTGAATCTTTAGGAGAACGATCCATGGGTCATATGTGACGTGTACGAATCAACCCCGCCACAATCGGGGACGCGGTGTGGCCGACACCACTCAAAGTGTCGGTCTTTTGTTTCAAAAAGACACCATTTTAAGTGAAAAGCATCAAGTGACATACGAAAAACCGACCAAAGGCATTTGGACTGTGTCGATACTTTATCACAAGGATCCATGGGTCGTATGTGACGTGTACGAGTCAATCCCGCCTCAATCCGAGGAGCGGTGTGGCCGACACCGTTCTAACTGTGTCTCTTTTGTTTAAAATGGACAGGATTATAGGTGAAAAGAACAACTAGCATACGGAAAACCGACCAAACGCATTCCGAATTTGTTGATAATTTATCCCAACGATCCATGGGTCATATGTGACATGTACGAGCTGACCCGGGATGAATCCAAGTCATGGTGTGGCCGAGATCAGTCTAAGTGGCTCTCTTTTGTTTAAAACGGACACCATTTTAAGTACATACAGAAAACCAACGAAACGGATTCGGTTTCCGTTGAAACTTTAGGAGAACGATCCATGGGTCATATGTGACGTGTACGAATCAACCCCGCCTCAATTGGAGACGCGGTGTGGCCGACACCACTCAAAGTGTCTGTCTTTTGTTTCAAAGGGACATCATTTTAAGTGAAAAGCATCGAGTGACATACGGAAAACGGAGCAAATGCATTCAGATTGTGTCCATACTTTAGGAAAAGGATCCACGGGTCGTATGTGACGTGTACGAGTCAATCCCGCCTCAATCTGAAGAGCGGTGTGGCCGACACCGCTCCAACTGTGTCTCTTTTGCTTAAAATGGACAACAATTTAAGTACATACGGAAAACCGACCAAACGCATTCGGTTTCCATTGAAACTTTAGGAGAACGATCCATAGGTCATATGTTACGTGTACGAGTCAACACCGCCTCAATCTGAGGCGCGGTGTGGCCAGAACCACTCAAAGTGTCTGCCTTTTGTTTCAAAAGTACGTCATTTTAATTGAAAAACAT
Source organism: Viscum album (assembly GCA_963277665.1). Classification (NCBI taxonomy): domain Eukaryota; kingdom Viridiplantae; phylum Streptophyta; class Magnoliopsida; order Santalales; family Viscaceae; genus Viscum; species Viscum album. The sequence goes on along the minus strand of OY728140.1, from coordinate 1,014,975,392 downwards.
CAACTAGCATACGGAAAACCGACCAAACGCATTCGGATTGTGTCGATACATTAGCACAACGATCCATGGGTCATATGTGACGTGTATGAGTCAACCCCGCCTCAATCTGAGGCACGTTGTGGACGGTAGCACTCCAGGTGTATGTATTATGTTTAAAACAGACATTACTTTAGGTAAAAATATATGGTATACAAAAAACAGATCAAATTATGAATTGACTTCCAGATTCCACATATAATTGTCATCTACATTTTAAATTGAAATCTAAATGAATTATGTATGTTTATAATTACGTTATCAATTCTAATTTAATTATGGATGTATATAGTTCTACCATTATATGTTAAACGTGTATGAATTTGTTCTCTATATGTAAGTGTTAGTTGGTTACTGCAGGTACAATAATTATATATGTATGTGTTAGTTTATTGTAGGTACAATAATTGGATTGAAAAATGAGAGGGAACCCACAAAACCAGATGTGGTGCTGGTCAAATTGGAGACCTGGTTGGGAGCTGCTGGGAAAATTGGGGAGCTTCTGGGTGATTTTCCCAGCAGAGGCTATGCCAACGGTTCAAAACCGTTGGCATAGAAATTGTAGATTAGTTTTACCAACGGTTCATCAAACCGTTGGTAAAACACTTTTCCCAACGGTTTAGAACCGTTGGGAAAGAGTAGATGTGGGGTTTTTGCCAACAGTTTGAAACCGTTGGCAAACCTTTTTCCCAACCTATCTCCACCCTATGCCAACGGTTTGCTGTAAACCGTTGGGAAATGTTTTTCCCAACGGCTTACTTACCTACGGTTGGCAGAACCGTTGGTATATGTTATACCAACGGTTTTCCAACCTTTCCCAGCATTTCTCAACCGTTGGTAAATAAATTATTTCCAGTAGTGTACCGGTAGTAACCTTCAGGAATGGTTTAGGCGCCTTTGGGTTATCTTATGACATGACCGAATGTTTTACGTGTTGGAGTCCTCACTTCCTGATTCTGCTGCCCCATGGGTGAGTGATGAAGATTTCTTGGTCTATGATCAACATTTGAACGATGATCTCGACGTTCAATGTTTGATGCTATCATCTATGTCTAGTGATCTCATGATGTCTCATGAAGCCATGGATGCTTATATCATTCTCGAGCACCTCCGTGGTCTATACTAGGAGAGAGAAAGACAGGAAAGGTTTGAGATCTCCAAGGCTCTGTTTCAGATCAAGATTGGAGAGGGTGCCCCAGCTGGGCCTCATGTAGTCAAGCTCATTAGCTGCATTGAGCACTTGGATGTTCTAGGGTTTAAACTCCCCCGAAGAACTGGGTACAGATTTAATTCTTGCATCACTACCCCAGATCTTCTCTAACTTTGTTGTGAACTTCAACATGAACAACATTGAGAAGTATCTATATGATCTCTTTATCCTTATTGGCCAAGTGGATAATGACATGAAGTGTGAAAAACATTCTATACTAATGGTGAATAAAAGGAAAGGGAAGGCGAATAAATTTAAGCCCAAAGATTCTTCAAACCCTTCCATGAAAAGGGAGATCAAAGGGGAGGCAAAGGAACAAGATGCTATTTGATTCGCATGTGGAAGAAGGGCCACTGGAAGAAAAACTGCACCCAGCCAAGGAAGCAAGGTGAAGCTTCAGGTACGTTTGTTATCTAATGCAATCTATCTATTTCTACTAATAGGGTATTAGATACTGATTGTGGTGCTCACATTTGTATCCAAATATAGGAACCAAGTAGATTCAAAAATATTGACCGAGGTGAGGTGGATCTATGAGCAGCAAATGGAGCCAGACTTGCTTTTATAGCTATCGGAGACTACCACCTCACATTGCCTACTGGGATGATCTTGGTGTTAAAGGGTTGTTATTATGTGCCTTCTATTACTGACAACAATATTTCAGTATCCAGATTAGATACTGATGGATTCATCTTCATGTTTGGAAGTTGATGTTGCTACTTTTATAAAGATAACTCTTTTTTTGGTAGGGAACATTTATATAACGGCCTTTATGTGTTCGACTACACAAACCATGTAGTAGAAATCGATAACAAAGTTATTTCACATGACTCATACCACACCCAACTTTGGGATCACCGGCTAGGTCATGTCAATGAGAAACATTTGAAAAAATTACATCAAGATGGGTATTTATATTCTTTCGAACTAAGACCACATGGTGTATGTCATGCGTGTCTACAAGGAAAAATGTCCAAATCCTGATTTAGTGGGAAAGGTGAAAGATCTAAAGAGCTTCTAGAATTAGTTCACACAGATGTGTGTGGGCCATTTCCAGTTGAGGAAAGGGGTGGGTTCTCATACATCATAACTTTTACTTATGATTTTAGTAGATATGGATATATCTACTTAATGAGGTATAATTCAGATTCTTTTGATCGGTTCAAAGAATACAAGAATGAAGTTGAGAACAAGCTTGGTAAGAAGATCAAGAAACTCCGCTCAGACAGAGGAGGAGAATATCTTAACCAGGACTTCATTTATTTCTTATGAGAGTTTGGGATTCTATCTGAACTCAATCCTCCTTACACACCGTAGTGGAATGGTGTAAGTGAAAGGAGGAACCGCACCCTGTTGGAGGTGGTGAGATCAATGATGAGTCATGTGAGTCTTTCATTATCCTTTTGGGTATATGCATTACAAACAGCAGAAGACATACTAAACCAAGAACCAACTAAATCGAGAAATGGTATTCCATACGAGTTATGGAGTGGACGCGAATCCATGTTATAGAATTTACATGTGTGGGGTAGAGAAGCATTTGTTAAGGCCTCTTCAGGTAACAAACTTGCACCATGAGGCACAAAGTGTATATTTATATGATATCCCAAGGAAACAAGGGGATATTACCTATACAACCCCTCAGAAAAAAAGGTTTTAGTGGAAATACACGCCATATTCCTTGGGATGGAGCACCTCTCAAAAAGAGATAGTGGGAGTGAAATAGACTTTGATGTAGTCGAGGCTCAAGATAAACATGAGTTGTTATAAGAACAGATTCAACAAAGCCTCGTGGAAGAAAAATCTGTTCTGGAGACACAAGAACTGCGTAGGAGAACGACAGAGGTGAGAGAACCATAACGATATTGTTTTCTTGTCACCGAGGATTTTGACTCACTATTGGTTGACAATGATGATTTTCTTACCTACAAGGAAGCAGTTGAAGGCACAAACATTTCCAAGTGGAAAAAAGCCAGGAATTCTGAAATGGATTCCATGTACCAAAACCAACTATGGATTTTGGTAGATCCTTCAGTTGATGTAAAGCCTATTGGTAATAAATGGGTATTCAAGAAGAAACTGGACATAGAGGGGCAAGTCAGCACCTACAAGGCACGACTGGTTGCAAAACGTTTTAGACGGCGTCAAGGCATTGACTATGATGAAACCTTTTCACCGGTTGTGATGCTGAAATCCATCAGAATCCTATTGGCCATTGCTGCTTACCATGACTATGAAATTTGGCAAATGGATGTCAAAATAGCTTTCCTTAATGGGAACCTCCAAGAAGATGTCTACATGACACAACCTGAAGGGTTTGTGACTCCAAAGGATGCCAACAAGGTATACAAGTTGCAAAAATCCATTTATGGATTAAATAAAGCATCATGGTCATGGAACATTCATTTTGATGAAGTTGTAACCGAATTTTTCTTTGTTATAAATGAATGTGATCCTTGATTCTACAAAAGGTTTAGTGGAAGTGTAATCATTTTCCTAATAGTATATGTTGATCACATATTGCTAATTGGAAACGAATTACCTGTCTTACAGTCAGTTAAGGCATGGTTTCATAAATGCTTCTCAATGAAAGACTTGGCAGAGGCGGCATATATTCGTGGGATCAAGATCCATTGTGATAGATCTAAGATAATGTTGGGCCTGAGTCAAAGTACATACATTGACAAGGTAATGAAGAGATTCAGTATGGAACAGTCCAAGAGGGGATTGTTGCCAGTGTCACATGGCAATCATCTTTCCATGAAAATGTGTCCTTATACACATGAGGAAAGAAGGAGGATGGAAAGGATCCCTTACGCATCCGCGATTGGGTCAGTCATGTATGCTATGCTATGTTCGAGGCCAGATGTTTCTTACGCATTAAGTGTGGTAGGAAAATATCAAGCTGATCTAGGAGACTGCCATTGGATGGCAGTCAAGACTATCCTTAAGTATCTGAGGCGTACTAAATATATGTTCCTGGTTTATGGAGGAGATGAGGAACTAACCATAAGAGGACATGTAGATGATAGTTTCCCGACTGATCAAGATGACATGAAGACAACGACTGGATACATCTTCAGTTTGAATGGAGGTGCAGTGAGCTGGAAGAGCTCAAAGAAAAGTGTAGTGGTCGATTCTACAACGAAGTCTGAGTATATCGAGGCTTTTGAGGCAGCTAAAGAAGCAGTATGGATGCGAAGCTTCATCCAAGAGATGGATGTTGTACCGAGCAGTAAAGATCCTATCACACTCTATTGTAATAATACTGCAGCGGTGGAACTTGAAAAAGAGCCAAGGTCACATCAGAGGACAAAGCACATACATTGGATGTATCATCTCTTGAGGGATTTTTCTCAGAGAGGTGAAGTTGCAGTGAGTAGTATTTCCACGGAAGACAACATGGTAGACCCCTTGACCAAAGCCTTGACTCAGCAGAAACATGATCATCATGTGAGGTCTAGCGGACTAAAAGTCATAGGTAGTTGGCTCTAGTCCAAGTGGGAGTTAGTAAGGGTTAGTGTCCTGGGAAACAACTATTTTGTAGTTTGATTACATCAATGTTAACTTATTATATATTGTTCATTGTTCTACATGACTATAATATAATAATGTCCTGGAATATTTATTCCATTAATAAAGTCATGGCAGTTTCCCGCTATGATGAGAACCTTGAAATGCTATAACAATATTCTTAAATAATGTTTTTTGGTTGGATGACATACTATTATAGGACACATAGTATACAGACCATCATGTGCGAGTACTCGTAAGAAGACGAGAATCTCTCTCATAGAGTTCGCACTTGGTAATATCCATAATTGGAGATTATGAGAACAGGCCCTCTAGTAGTAATTCTGAATGTCTTCGTGTCATCAGATATTACTATCTACTAGTGTGTGTAATGGTCCTTAGACTAGAATATTATCATTAACTCATGTCATGACTCACGCACTTAGATTTTCTGACAAAAACTGTCACGCAGACAGTTGGCGGGATGTAGGGTACGTTAGGTGCGTCACGCGTGACATGTTGTAGTGGATAAGTCGAGGAAGGATTTGTCCCTTCCATTTATGGAAGATGATATCTCTTCCCTTTGACTGAAATATAAATGTCGCATTAAATTCCATGGCCATGGTGTGAACGACAAGTTTATTTCAGGTAGTCAAAGAACGACGAATCAAGCATATAGGTTTTTGACACTATCATGAAACCTGCTTGATGAGATATCGAGACAAAGGGATTAAATTACACAGTAAGTGTTCGTATGAGGTGATACGTCAATGCGGCGTCAACTTCTTTCTCTTGGGGGCCTTGACCCATTACTAGACAGTAATCTTGGACTTTAGGAATGCTCAGCTAATGCCGATGAGAAAGAGGCCTAGAGGGTCACACACTAAGTGTATTCAAGTATCTCAAGTAGAATAATGATTATTCCCATACATGGTTTAATAATTATTCAAGGAAGCCTAAATCATTTTGATGATGGGGGAATAATTAAATGAATAACAAGATATACACGCCGTGTATTAAAGATTAAACGCCGTGTAGTTTTTCATGGAAAAAAAGTACACGTCGTGTATTAATAATTACACATCGTGTAGTTTTATTTATGGAAAGGAAGTGAATAAATGAAAACAGGATATACACGTCGTGTACATTGAATGTACACGCCATGTAGTTTTCAATGAAAAACAAGTACACGCCGTGTATTTATTAATACACGCCGTGTAGTTTTTCCAGTCGGGATTTCGAGGATATAATATTGTTTTAAATGATATTTATTATAATCAGTGTGGGTGCATGTTAAGGAATTAATTATTTGACATGGGGGTTTTAAATAAGAGTCAATGAAAAAAATAAAATGAGTAATGCATTTATTTATTGTCATAACTCTACAACCTCAAACCCGATTATAATATCCTCACAACCCCATCTCTTTTCCAAAAAACAAGGGAATCGTTGTGCACATCAATTCTGGAGAATTCAATCAAGGTCGAAAGAACCTCTTCCTCCAAGAAAGCTCTCAAGACCAAGAGAGATCATCTTCCATCGGATCAAGATGATCTCAGGCGGACAACGCAAGAAAAGGCTTCTCCATGCTAGCACCCGGAGAATCCTTTGGCAACGTCCAGAGATATGAGGTACACGTGGGGATCACCGCTAGAGGGAGTCTAGACTTGGCTTCTATGATGCAACGATGGATCACATCGACAACATGATCAAGAAAATCAATGAAGAAAGATCACCCAAAATGTATTTCTTTATAATTAATTACATTAATTATAATCAACCTATAATGATCCTTGTTTTTGGTTCCGGGAAAAACCTTCTTCTTTGTCTTTTTCTGTGATTCAATCCGTGGAGACTGGCGTTTATTGTCGTATTGATCCCAGATTGATCATTGCTAATGACAAAAAGCCAAGTTAGCACATCTACCCATGCACTTCCACTGTGCCTGGAACCTTCACTAATAATGTAGCAGATATTGATATTTCACTCTAGATTTTTTGTGGCCTATGTCATGTGTGGTATCACAAACTACAGGATGTTGAGTTATAAATAAAATCCACTAGTTGTATAATTAAAATATTGATAATATTCAATATTTCTGGTATGTTATAACCTAGAGATCTATATATTCTTCACTTATATTAATTTTGTGTGAAATTATTAATAGGATATCTATATTTGTTATGTGATTATAATTATTCTTCATATCGATAAATGTCATTCCATATCTAAAATAAACCCTTAAAAATTTAGAAGTGTATATTTAATTAGGGTTTCCCAAAAGAAAGTACACAAATATATTGAGCCAAACTATGAGGGTACCACTTATATAAGGGTGACCCAATATGACCCCCATGACTTTAATATATTAGTTTGTTTAAATGATTTAAATGTGATTTATAACCCACTCCACATGAAACACCTAACATAAAAGAAACCATGAAATATTTATCTAAAACAAAAACATTTATGTATGTTCATTAACAATTAGTTGTAAAATTAGTGGGAATAATTTGAGTAACCAATTTAATAAATATATCTAAAAATAAAATAAAGGATGCTTTTAATATGAATGAAATTAAATTAATTAACATAAATTGACTAACAAAAACATTTATTTTTTAAAAAGGTTCTATTCTAAAACTATCCTACTTATATGATATGGATTTATATTCCCTGAAACATATTATTTGGGTTGATAAATTATATTTGGTACTAAAAATTGGTTAACTTATCTTTAATTGTAAAAGGATAGGAAATAAATATAACAAGGGTTAATTTCATTTTCTAACACATATGGTTTTCATTATATTTTAGGATTCTATTATGAAAATTAATTTATAAATTTAAATATTAAAATATATGATATGAAAAAATATTTTTTAATTATATTGTCAATATTAACTTAATATTGTTTTGACATATTTCTAAAATAACTTATTTTTAGGTGAATAGTGATAAATATATATTTTGTTAAAAATAGGCACTTTCAGGAAATTACCATAACAAAATAATGACTTGAATGTTTTACAATAAATAATTTTAAATAACTATATGATGTTTCTAAAACCCATGTATGTTGTATATTAATCATAAGTAATATTTTATTCTGAAAAATAAATTTTCACACCTATAAAAATTAAATATTTAAAAATAGTTAATTTTTTATATAAATATGATCATATTATATAATAATGAAAATTTCTTATTTTGGTGTCAAATTTTTATAATTATGAATAAATTTAAGGATTATGATAATTGTGAAACTAATATTTTCACAGAATTGATTTGTAAATATTATTTAATTTTTATAAAATAAAATAAATTAATATATAGTAAATGATTTACGTAATATGATTTAAAAAAATTAATATTATTAATTAATATTTTAATTTTAACTAATTATGGACAATTAAAGGATTAAACAACATTTTTCTTCAGAAAACATTTTTCTATATATAAAATAATTTAATTTATAATAATAGTTTAAATAATTAAGAAATTAAATTCTATAAAATGGATATTAATTTTAGTTCCAATGTATCCACATTCATTAATATTTTTTAAATTATATTTTTAAATAAAACATAAATTACTCGGTCAAAAACTAGTTACAAATGTGAAAAAATAAATTGAATGTAAAAACCATGAGAAAAAAAATATATCATGTTTAATACTTTTGAAGAAATAATTTTTTGATCCTTTATATATCCAATATCATCGCAAACTCATTTATTTATTACAATTTAAGGTTTTTACTGTTAAATAGTGTAATGATAACATTGAACATTAAGGGGTGTTCTCAAAAGCTCCCTTTCAAAACATATAAAAAGGGGAAATTTCATCTAATTCATGTCACAACCATTCCTTTGAATTTTTTCCAAAAAATTTAATTTTTATCTTACTATAATTGTATTTAATTTTTTTAGCCTACGGTCTCTATTATTATCCTAAAACCCTTTATTTTGAAGGATATTTAATGAGAAATTCCAATGTACAGAACAGGGTATTAGATACATCTTAAAATTTCTTCATAATCATTATCTTCATAAAGTTGTGAAAATATTGTAGTATTTGAATATAAATATCCATATTATAATAAATTGTAATTATATTAATGTAAAACCCCATTTTTTATTCATTTTCATTTACTTATAATATCAAAAAATATGTTAACTATGAATTGTTCATACTGCATATTCCCTGAAGTAATATTTTTTTAGTTTTCATATTTATTTTCCTAATTTATCTAAAAAATATAATATATGATTCGCCAATATAAATAAATATCTATAATAATATTATTCTTATATTATAATGATATTATACAATTCATTATCAATTCTCTCCCATCGAGGTACAACATGTTCAGGTTTGTGTCGGTTTAACCACTGAATAGAATAATAAAATAAAAAATATCATCGAAGAATATAGGAATATAAATAATTATGATATTATATTTTCACAAGAAATTAATTCTTTTTTATGTATATAATTTTTATATTATGTGTGTATCGTATGGCTAACATATAATCTTCAACCACATAAATTACCTAATTAACATCCACACAATCTCAACAAAAAACAATACAATAAATAAATTGAATATTATAATAAAGTTTCTATATTAAATTAAATAAATAAAAATAGGTTTCATAATAATTTGTTTAATAAACATAAGTTTATTATTCATTAATTTATGTCCAAACATCTAATGAACATTGAAAACAGTAAGGGTTTGCATTTAAATGTTTTCTATTTGATAAATTCCTTTTATTCTGAACCATATTTAAATTATGTGTTGCAAATAATATATATTTTTTATGTCATAACATTAATAATATTTTAATAATTCTATTTTATGTCTAACTAAAATCTCATTATTTAAGGGATATTTATTAAAATGTTATTCAAGATGCACGAGTTCTTTGTCTCAAACATTAATTAATTTAGACATGTTTATGTAATACCCCTTATTTTCCCTTTAATTTTATATTCACTAACCATATATGTATATTTATTATATATATTTATATTAATGTGAAATACTAAGAAAAATAATTTTTTTTCATGAAATGTATTTTATTTAATTTTCCCCATTTTTAAATCATTTGGGTATCTCAATTTTTATTCCTTATGTTATGATCATCCCTTTAGCTTTAAAGTTGCTTACATTAAAAATATGACTATATTATGTGTAATATTCATTATTTACATTTCTATAATATAAACCCCTATTTTGAAATATTTTTTACTCCAATGAGTATGTTTCATCTAAGGGATATTGATAACTCATGTATTCTTTCCTTGAGTAGTATTGTTTCGTCCTTCACTTATTTCTAACATGATTGAGTTATTGCACTATAATATTTTATTATTTTTTAAATACAATAACTATATTATTAAAGGATGTTTTTATAAAAATATATGTTTTTTCTCTTTTCAAAATGAATGTTTTGAAAAATTGTATTTTCAAAATTAAAAATTGATTTTATTTTCACTTTAAATGACCCCCTCAACATTTATAAAATATAAACATTTTAACTTTTCATGGATCTATTATTGAAGATTATTTTTAAAATTAAGGGTTTTCAATTAATATTCACCTGACCTTTTGAAAATCACTTTTGGAACTAACTCCTAACATTTTATTTTATAAAAAATGTTGGAAAAAATTCCGAAAACACATTTATGTTTTCAATTCTATTTTCCAGTTAATATTAAATGTATTTAACCTAATGGGGTTCTGGTTTACTGATTTTTATTATAATATATATATATATATATATATATTTGGGGTTTGAACTCACATTATCAAACAAATCAATTCTTCATTCCTTATTGACTGATACCCTTAGAACCATTCTTTTTCAAGGATATTTTTCTAATTGGTCAACATCCTTCTAGGTTTCCATTGTTACATTGGTGATATATTCTATTGAAATTATCAACATTGATTATTTAAATGGGTTTTAATAATATTATTATTGTATTATCTATTCCATAAAATCATTTCTTTATACAGTGTGAACATCACATTTTAAATAATTTATATTGGATGATGTTTAGCTCGAATGAACGAAATCTCTTTGGTTGACGTGAACAAAATTATTGGTGTTTCGTATATAGTTACTCTAATGAATAAGATTTTTATCATATTGACTATGTATTTTTTTGACTATCAACCTTATTTCTCAAGATGGTTTATTATCATGATATCTATTTTTTACATGGGGAACATTATTAGGGTTCTGTATGTTGTCATTCTTGTTGGGGTGATTATTACTATGATAAAAATGTATTATTAAACCATACAGATTCATTATTCTAATGATTTATGATCATTTGATCCTATTAATTATAATTGGAAGTTTATTTATTTTTTATTTATTTTCTTATTCCAATAGGCATGATTATTGGAAATTTTGATTATGTATTGTTTACTCAATATCTCATATGATGGATGCATCGGTCATAAACAAGTGATAGGTGGGGAAAAGTTTTATATATCCCCTTTATGAATTAATAGGAATCATGAGAAAAATATGTTGGGTTATTTTGGAATATTCCTTACAAAAAAATTAATATACCTTGATGGTAATATCTTGTTGTCTATCATCATAATGTATAGGCTCATGGAATAGAATTAATGATCTGGTAGTATAAATTTCATCCTGGAGGAAACAATTATTATTTTTCATTTGAGTTATTTGTTTTATTTTCTTGGGTTTTTTTGTGGAAAAAAATGTCAACCAAAGACTCTAGTATATTTTATAATGACTCTAATTTTCCATAAATTATTTTTGTATATTGTATAAAATATTTTTTCACAAGTCACTTGGAATGAATTTGATTCTAAGGGCTAGTGTTCTGATAATAAATTATAGAAACATATTAAATAACACATAGACACACAATGTTTTCAATAAAAGAGGAATAAATCCTAAATAGGGGGTGCTTAATTTGAAATATTATGGATTTTTTGAGATTAGAATGAATGTTTTACCCTATGCAAGAAATACACATTGTCAACATGATGTGTTTCTGGAAAATCAATTACTCACACAAAATTAATAATATAAGATTATTAAACTGGATTAAATTATTTTATTTGACCCAATGAACAAGTATTATATAAATATATGATTAAGGTTATAGTTGTAGGTTATGATTCTAAAATCCTAATGAACTATGTGGCTTGTGGATAGTGTTCTAGGTGAACGATGATAAATAAATAATTGGTTGAGAATAATTGCATGAATAATGTTCATAGATTATATCAAAAATGATAATGAAGAACTATTAATCATCATCATTTGATCAAAACTCTATGTTGGATGTTTAATTTTTAGTTTTGTATCCTTTTCATTTTTCCCAGTTGAATTCAGATTTATTCTATGAACATAATTGATGAGCGCATCAATGTAACATTAAAATTGAGGGAAATAATTTTTTGGTTGTGTTGATTATCCTCCTATAATGTCTTTTTCAATGAAAATAGATCGAGGCCAAATAAAAAATGGTTGATTTTCATTTCTCACATTTTATGTCTTTTTGTTTTCTTCCCTGTTTATCACTGTATTTTTGCATCCATAACTCGATGAATATTGATTTTTTGATAATTGTTTTACCATTATTCGATGAAATGGGACATTACCATGTATGTGGATAGAGATCAAGGATACGCTGCAGGTGTGATGCTGAAGGTGGGTGAAGGGAGGTTAATCTAAATGATATTTTTCCCATTCTTACTTGTTTTTATGTGAGGTGACAGAGTGTCCTAGCAAATATTTTTCAATTTAGGTATGAAAATGATATTGAAACAGAGTTAATGAAAAGGCTAATCTAACCTTTGATATATAGGTTTTCACAATCGGGTAGGATCTGACAATGAATAGAATGATGTGGAAGAAATACCAGCAGGACTATAAAATCCTGCAATACAGGGAATGTATTTCTAGATTACACGCTATTTGGGAGTATTGGCGACTGGGCAAGGGTTCCATATTGAGTTTAATATCACACAACGTGTGAGTAGGTCACATGTCGTGAGACCCTTCCGTAGGGGAAAAAATGTACTTTAAAGGGTAAATGAACAAAAGAAGTGTTCCATAGTATCAGACACTTCGTGTACTCTTACCTGTCATGTACTTATCCATAATCATGGATAGAGATACATGAGCATGTACCAAAAAGAAAAGCAGTGTGTTGTGTGACCTCTATATGTTGTGTGTTTCACTCACACACTTTTTATATTGAGGTTTACATGTTGGGTGATGTGGAACCATATGAGCATATTTAGGATGATCATGGAATGTCATGTCCTCCCTTGGATATAGCAAAAATCGCTTCATCTCTTTAGTTTAAAATAGTTTTGATTGAGTGGTTTTCACCTTTATCATTTCCCTGAAGGATACATTGTGGCATTAAATACAAATAATATGATGGTGATCCCCTCTAGAGAATGAATCCCAGATTGGATTTGTGGCATCACTTCATGAGACTATAGTGATATTCTCTATCATAATTGCATCCTAGGTGGGGATTTTGGAATCAACGTAACCTCCTTAAGTCGAGCATTGATCCTCCATATTGAAGGATATATGGGTAGGGATTGAGATATCTTTGGTATATGACCCCTACATATATGGATGATCGAGATTGGGTTTCTAGTGTCCCCATATGGTCCTAGGTGTCACACCCTATATGAGTAGCCAGGTCTTCTAAAGCTTGTGAGCTTCCATGGGTGGGGCCCAATGATATGGACCTATTGAATTATTGTATACATTGATGACATGGCTCATTGTGTGGATTATTATAGAATGGGGATAAATTCATGTATAATATTATATCTGGAAGTTGTTTGTGACCGCACAGTGGTGTGATGTCCTTCCTATGTTTATCTAAGTGTTTTCATGATATTATTTTATTGTTCTATCCTTTCATTGAGTTAGCTATTAATAATTCTTCCTTATTAATTTTTGGGTGTCTTACTGTGAATTTTTATACTCACCCAAGTAATGGATCATCTCACATATGTCATGTATAATGCATATACTTTCCCTTTTGATAGTTTCCTCAATGGATTTGGAGAAGGTGGACCATAGAATAATCTAGGTATAATGATGTGATTTTTGAGATCATCCATTTAATTTTAGTCCTCACTCATAGAGGAGGTTTGACCCTTTATAGTTTTATTTTTGGATGGTATTGGGACCCCTTAATTTTTCAAATACTATTCTATTGTTCTATGGGTATGGGATTGTTGATGCATGCATGAATTGGTTTGAGTTATTTAACATTTCGGAATTGTATGTTCATGGATATGTATGTGTGTGTGAATATAAATTTCTCTAATGCATCCCATTTTGGGATATGCCTACACAATGCTGGACACCAGCACCTAGCTTCGGATGTTATCTTTGTGTAGTTATGGACAAGTCCATAGTGGATCATTTCATGAGATTATGGCATCAAAATTTATCATTCTACCTTATTTCTGATATCTATGAGATTGTTTTGGGGAAACAATGTTTAGTGTTTCGAGTTTATATTTCCGGATGGGACCCCAGTATTGGTGTGGGAGTTGACGTATCCATGCACCAGGACTCCTTTGACCTAAATTTTGACTAGGTACATGTAGAAATTGGTTTCATGGAAAAAATTTGTACATAAATCATATATTAATGGATTGTGGTTTCAATTTCCTTCTTGACCCATCTCCCCAGATTTAATCTTTTACTTTGGAATGTCTTGTTTTATTTTAGGATTCTTTTGAAATGAAATACAACTAGTATTACACAACGTGATCTTGGGGATGATCCACTAAGTGATGAGGAATTAGTACAGTGGAATATACTAGAGGTATAACCTCATATTTATTTTGAAACTATACCACCACTCATTGTGTAGTAGCAAGATCTTGAATTCCCAGATGAGGATGCACATGTGCTGAGTGAAATGCATTAGTTTCATAGGCATTACCCTATATTTTTTTGGGGTGAGCAAGACCCCCTGGTGGATGAGGACTGGATAGAGGTATTCACTTGAGTTTTTCTCCTTATACGGATGACTACAGATTATCTGCAGGTCCTCACATCGAGAATTCTTTTGGGATCTTCTTGGAGACGGTGGAGCTTAGTGACTCTGTCACATGATGGATCATATCATTTATATCTATATTTAAAGTGTTTAGTGGAGTACTCTATAGTTTTTACTGATCTCTGGAAACACACTATTGATATAGTTTAGGATTCATTTTTTTTAGAATGGATATTTGAGAAAGGAATACATCAGGACATTAGTGCTTTAATGGTACCCCTTAAAATTACCACCTCTCTTGTGGTTCATGAGTGGGCCTTTGTAGTGGAGAGATTCTCAGTAGAGAGGGAACCAATATTGGGTGTTTGTAGTGGGAACCAAGGAGTTGAAACCATGGAAACAGGGATTCGATGATAATCATAGGGATCCATGTTAGTCATATGTTTCAAAAGGTGACACTATGACATAGTCTAAGGGGTGTAGGGGTCATATGATGGATCAAATTATCCAAGTAGAAACAGTGTTTCTCTAGTGATTGTTTGGGAAATCTATCTTAGGATTTCCTTTCCTTTTGTTATTCTTCTTGATATATTTTAGCGGTACCGCCGATGGAGAGATAGAGGCAGTAGTAGGGTGGTACATTTGGTGACAGACATGGAAGAGGTGCTAGAATAGTATAAGGATGGTTGGAGGTTTTACATGGTATCATCACCACCGCAGAGTGTTCCATTCCAGGATCATAAAGCTTGTGTTTAAAGATGAGGCCATATACAAGGTAGGGAGTCCTATGACCTTGATTCTCTAAGGATGATAATACATGCTATAATTGTATTTTATACATTAGCAATAGTATTGATAGTCACATTTGAAATTAATTCATTTTTCAACACTTATTCGGTTCAAGACATAGATATCTTAGTTGATATCTTGGAATGAATCTTGTAGTATGAGACTCTGATTGGTGGTGACTCAGGGATTTGGTACTTATGTTGATAGTGTGACCCGATTATTAGAGGTGATAGTTTTGTGTGGTATTTATTTGTAGCAGTGATGAGGCCTTATGAAATCATGTTATGTAGGGATTTTTTATCCTTACTTCATTCCAAAATATTATATTTTATGAGTATGATAATTTGAGTCAGAATTGATGGGATGATGTTTTCCTATCTGGGTGAGGAGGAAACCATGGAAGATCAAGAAGTTATAAGGATTAAGATATTTTAGTTTATTACTCACCAATTTTATAGAATGAATCTTTGTGTAGTGGATGTTAGGTTATATGAGTTCCTTGTGGTGGTGGCAGTGTCTGAAGATATATTTTCTGATGATGTAGTTGGTTTACTGCCCAACCCTGGGATATTCTTCTAAATTGGCATACACCTTAGGATGGCCCCAAATTAGCGCCATCATATCATATTTCTACAATATAACTTTACAACATGGGGGAATTGTTATAGGACTTATAGAGAAGGAATTTTTGAGACCTATTCTCTCCTCTAGGGTGACCCTAGTGTTGTTCACTAAGAAGGAGGAAAATATCATGAGATTAATTGTATATTACTGATAATTGAATCCAGTGATTGTGAAGAATAAGTATACACTAATGAGGATCAAAGACATATGCGATCACTTCATAGGTGAAAGATGGTTCTTAATGATTGACATTAAATTATGTTATCAGTTTCTGGAATTATGAGAAAATCATATATAAAGGACGACATTCAAATATAACTATGGTCACTATGTGTACTTGGTTATTCTCTTAGACATGAAAATTTAACCATCATTGTTCATGGGACCCATCAATAATATCTATCCTCATTTAACATTATAGTTCATGTTATTCTTCCTCGATGATGTCCTAGTGTACTCAGTATCTGACGAGTATCACATGAGACACTTGAGGATTGTCCTAGACACACTACAAGAGAAATAACATTAGGGGATCTATCAATGTGTCAGTTTTTTATTCTGCATGTAAACTTATTGGGAAATATAATATTTGAGTTAGGAATAGTATTAGATCTAGTAATGGTTGAGGTAGTGATTTCTTGGGAACTTCCTGAGAGTGTTGTCAGGTTTTGGATTCACGTTGGGTTGGAAGGGTAATATAATAAGTTTGTACCAGATTACTCTTGAGTGGGAGAAACCTTGATAATTTTTTACTAGAAATTGAATCACATTATGTGGATGGAATGATTCCCGTAGTGATTTTAGGAGATAAGGAAAAGGTTGATGGGTGATATCATCTTCAGGTTACAAGAGGAGGGTGTCGAGTATGTTGTGTTATGAAATTCATTAATGACCAGATATAGATTTTTTCTGATGTAGAGGCATGCATGGATTACCTATGGTTTCCACTATTTGAGACCAAATGAGTAGAAATACACGACACATTTTTGTGGGTTAGTAGTGGTAGTCTTTTCACTAACACCTTGGAGACATTAATTAATGGGAAAGAAATATATTGTTTATTTTGACCAAAAAAACTCAGGCATATCTTCTCTCAAAGTATCTCTACTTGAAACCAATGTGATATGAAGACATTTTCCTGGACTAAGACTTCGAGATAGTCTATACTCCTAGGAAGGGGATCATGGTAGCACATTATCTCATCATGAGATTGTTTCCTTAGTTTTTAGATGATGCATTGAAGTAGTTAGCCTCACTACATATATATGTTGTGGAATGATATGGTTCTTCAAACCAT
Organism: Viscum album; assembly: GCA_963277665.1. Classification (NCBI taxonomy): domain Eukaryota; kingdom Viridiplantae; phylum Streptophyta; class Magnoliopsida; order Santalales; family Viscaceae; genus Viscum; species Viscum album. The sequence goes on along the minus strand of OY728140.1, from coordinate 1,014,957,882 downwards.
TAGTTTATGGTTGATACCCCCCCCCCCACTTCTACAGTATGTCAAGGATGCTCAACATGGATATTTTTACTATGAGACCTTATTTTCTATTATATCCATTGGACATGCTCCTAAATGATATTCTAAATGTGGGGAGGGTGATCTCTTTTTCAAAGGGTGGACAATGGTACCATTGGATTTTAGGGGGGAGGTGATGTGGGAGTTTCGTACATCCATTTTGGCATTAATATGTGTAAAAGATGTACTAGGACCTTAGAAATTAGTTTTTGTAACGATGAGTGAAATGTTTTGTTTAATAGGTTGCCTCTTGATGCCTCACTGTTTAGAAGGTCAAGGATGAGAACTAGATTCTAGTGTATTTAGCATCACCACGTGAGGCACTAAAGTGGATGTATGATGGGATATCCATGTACTTCATGATGGGGTTATGACATATATAATGGGGATTTGAGGACATCTAGGTGACCATAGATGAAATCACTATATCTTCCCACCTCCTAGCTATTCATGGGATGAGTTCTGTAAATAGAATGAAAATACTCTACTTCCATGATATTGTCTGACTCTATGAAATTCCCTCTATTATCAATTAAAATAAGGATGAATACATCATGTCACAATTATAGAGAAGATTACCTAAGGCCTTTGGTAATCTATTTTTCTTTGGCATGATGTTTCTCTAAAAAAAGTTTGGATATAATAGGTGGACCATTCAAGTATTTATGAACCTGATTTGGGCTTCAATGTTTGAATGTGGTCATATTGTTTAGGATAATCTTCATATGGTGCATTATCCATGAAAAATAGCTACCTGTCACGACCCGTCCCAGTGTGGCCCGAGCTGCAACTCCCCAAGCCCGCCTCCAATAGGCCAGGGCCTTGTGACTAGCACCAAGTAGGCATGCTACTATCATGGGAGGCATTGCCTAAAAACTTTTACACACACACACACACACCCATCTCCATGCCCACAAAGATGAAAAGTAAAAACTAATAAAAGAAAAATATGCATTCATACACTAGAACCAAACCAACCAAGTACGATAGGAACGTAATGTACATGAAAGTAAAACCCTGGGCCAAAAGTAAAATCCCACCAAAAGAAAGTCTCTAACAAAGTCCAACCTGTAAAAAAGGTGATGGGACTGCAGTCTTTAGTCGTAGGAACACACCTCGGCCAATCTGATCTCACTGAGTACTGTCTGGTCCTGGTCTGCCTAGAGTCCTGTCAAAGGCTCGCTCGTCTTCATAAGACATGACACATATGGGCAAGGCCCGTGTAGGGGTGAGTATAACAATACCCAATAGGACACCCCTAAACCAAATAGGAAAATACAACAAGGGAAATACCAAAAAATAAAGGTACAGTTAGCTCTACACCGTATATGTCTATCGAACATATAACAAGAATATCCAGATATACTCATGCACGATCGACTATCATGAATACCACTACAAGGATCCAGCTCGAATGATTGCACTAAGCATGCAAACGGGAGAACACACTCCTAGGTAAAAAGAGAGTGATACAAAGAACTCATTCTGGGAGAACACACTCCACAAGAACCTTGAGAACATGATGCTCAGATGTGGATCACAACCAAGTCATGGGGTGATTCGGACAACTCAGTCTGAGCTAATCCGCTATGAAGAGGATCGATGCCCGAGTAAAGTTTGTCACGTTGATACCATGAACTATACCTAAGGTTCCAGTAATTAATAGAGGATCTAGCTCTAAGTCTCACATAGGGGATTACAACAACTCTATTAAACATGTTCATATGAGGGGATCATACTCATGTGTAATGGAAACAATACCAGAACCTTCAGGGAAAAGACCAAGGGTACGAACCCCAAGAAAACTAGCCCAAGTTGCAGAAGGCTAGTGGATCAAGACATTTAAGATAGGTTACACGGTTTGTAGTTTGGTTACACTCTGTGTTCCTTCACCCCAGGTACTGCACATGTAAACGGTCCATGTCATCTGTTCACGCTATCTAAAACCAAACTACACAGTGTGTAGAAAAAGTACACATCGTGTTCCTTGACCCCGGGTACTGCTCGTTTAACCGGCCCGTGTCATTCGGATTTTTAGATAGAAAGTATCTACACGGCATGTTGAAGAAACACATGTCGTGTCCGAGCACCTGGGGCTCACTCTCTGTATGATGGCCATGTGCCCGTACTCGGTCTCTACCCATGTCTCTGTCGCCTGCCTGTGTACTAGCACACGAGGTATCCTATGTATCTGGCCGGGTCTGGCCGAGGAGGAGTATACACGGCGTGTCCATGGACGTGTACACTCCCCATGTCTGTGTACTCCCAGAGTACATTCCAGGTAATCCTGCCAATGAACACACCACATGTAGCCCATACTACACAGCATGTAGTAGGGAAATTTCCAGAACGTCGTCTTCTTCCTCACGCTTCGGCTGATCTTCCGAATTTGTGATCTCTTGTGTGTTCGTCCTGATAATCCATCGGTTGGTTCGTTCCATCATATTAAAATCATAAAGTGTGTTTTTATTTCTTCAAACTGATCATAAACCTCAAATGATCCATCCGAATAAAAACACCAGAAAACTCATAACTCTCGATCTGCTCTGAATCGTCCGCCGAAACCTCTGTCGCACCTCTGTGAAATCGCTCCGGGGTTGGATCTTTGATTTGGGATTGTTGCATCGAAGAACGGATGCACAAAGATCTGTTGTTCATCACCTTGCGAAGAACGTGAAGAACGAGAAGAAGAGAAAGTGGAGAAATCCAATGAAACAAAATTGAGGAACGAACCTCCTCCGTCATTCGTCGCGGCGTTGATCCGCTCCCGTTAATAGGATTAAACGGAGTAGGAAAAATCAACAACAAAGGATCAACATGGATTCAATCTCCCAATGTCCCCGCAAAAGACCATCCCACAAGAATGATCGATCCGCGAACTAATCTGTTTGTGGATTAGCCCGCGTTCTTCATAGAAATTAATAATGGGGAAGAATCACAAGAAAACATCCTACTTGGATTCCGTGGTGTTCGTTGGCGAAGATCCGGTCGCCGAGTCGTCATCGCCAGCGAAGCTCATCAAGAACACCATCGCCACGTTGGGGGGTTTCCTGGAAAGCTCTCCAGGTAGATTTAGGGTTATGAGAAAAGTAACCCTGATCCACTGCAAAATCTCTTTTTAAAAATGTTATGATATATTTCGTTGCAGCAAAGATTTAAATAAATATTTTTATTACGGTTACGTCCGAAACCCAGATTTCGCCACCCACCTGCGCCATCCGATGATAGGCCTTGCCTCAGGTAAAATCATTGTTCCGAACGCAAAGGTGCCCTCATATTTCTGATCTGTGCACCCTTTTATGAGTTATTCCACTTTTTCAAGAGAACCGCACCTGTGCGTAATTTAGTTATTAAATTAAATTCCAACATTTGTTTCGGGATCACCGGGCCTCGGAACTGCACGCTGTCCAAGATCTTGGTCTCGAATTAATTCCCATATAATATTAAAATAATACATGGAAAAATTCTTTACATTACATCACACCCACCTTAGGGATTTTACGTCCCCAAAAAGCCAAAATAAGGGCTACTCAAAAAAATGTCGGTACTGCACGCGAATCTGAGCCTCCTGCTCCCACGTGCTCTTTTGGAGATTCAGGTGCTACCACCGGACATGCTCCAAGGGAATAAATCATCTACAAAGGATATTCTCTTGCCAGTACTCGATCTCCACTGGGTAATAAACAATGGTCACTCAATCATCGTCATCCAGCTCGCCCGAGTCGATAACGTGCGATGGATCATGCACGTAAATTCGTATCTACAACACATGGAAGACGTTGGGTACCTGGTCCATATGAGGAGGTAGAGCCATGTGATACACCACCTCACCAACTCTACGCATAATCATAAAAGGGACAACAAACCTCGGAGATAGCTTTCCGCCTCGGCCAAATCTCTGTAATCCCCGTCAAGGTGAGACCCGAAGGAACACATGGTCTCCTTCCTCGAACTCCAAGGGCCTCCGCCTCCTGTTGGCATAATATTTTTGCCAACATTGTGCAGTATTCATCTACTCCTCGATGACCTGCACCTTCTCTGTAGTAGCTATCACCATCTCTGGGCCCGTGAGTGCTGACTCTCCTGGGTCATTCTAGCAAAGTGGGGACCTGCAGGGTCGCCCGTACAGATCCTTGAATGGTGGCATACCAATAGTGGAATGATAACTGTTGTTATAAGAAAATTCAACCAGTGGTAGGTGATCCTCCCAGCTATGACCAATGTCAAGTATACAAGCTCGTAGAATATCCTCCAGAACCTGGATGGTCTACTCTATCTGACCATTAGTCTGAGGATGAAACGATGTGCTCAATCATAATTGAGTCCCAAAAGCTTTCTGCAATCCCTCCCACAACTGGGATGAGAAACGAGCATCATGATCTGAGATGATTGTTGATGGAAATCCAAGAAGTCAAAATATCTCATTCACTTAGAGGAATCCCAAGCTCTCTACTGAACTCTGATCTTGTATGTCTAGGAAGTGGGCCGACATGGTGAGACGATCAACGATCACCCAGATGGCATCGTGTCCCCTGGACGTATGTGTTATACCCGTCACGAAGTCCATGGATATCCCTTCCCACTTCCACTCTGACTCCTCAAGTGGTTGTTTCAAACCTGCTGGTACTTGGTGCTCAGACTTTACTTTCTAACAAGTACGGCACCCAGAAACAAACTCTTCCACACTCTTCTTCATTCCTGGCCAACAGAACTGACGTCAGATGTCCTGATACGTCTTTTCCACACCTGGATGTACCACTAGAGTAGATTTATGGAACTCCCTCATAACCTACTCCTGAAACGTCACAGGTACTACTATACGCCCTCTGAAAATAAAAATGTGCTCCCCACCTTCTGAATATCCATCAGCCGCAACACCTGTGGATATCCGAGCACGTAGAGTCTCACAGTTAGCATCCTCGCATTGTGCTTCCCTGAATCAAAGTAAGATTGGAGGGGTAACAACCATCGAATAAAGGTAGGCTCCCTCATATCTATCCACAAAGGATAACTGTAAGGATGCCAACTACCTTTTAACCTCATCTAGAAACTGCGAACTGGATTTCTTGCTGACATCATCTGACACAACGTTCCCCTTCCCATGTTTGTAAACGATCTCAAAGTCATAATCCTAGAGGAACTGAAGCCATCGTATCTATCTCAAATTTAGATCCTTATGGGAAAAGATATATCTGAGACTCTTGTGATTAGAGTAGATGCTAAACCACTCGCCCATCAGGTAGTGCCGCCATATCTTCAACGAGACGACTACCACTGCCAACTCGAGATCATGGGTCGCGTGGTTCTGCTCATGTGGCCTCAACTAACATGAGCCATTGGAAATCATTTCTTGCCTCTGCATGAGGACACAACCAATCCCAGTTCCCGATGCGTCATAGAACACTACGTACACGACACCCTCCTCCGGTAATCTCAAGATCGGGGCGCTAGTCAGATTCTGTCTCAACTACTGGAAAGCCTGCTGGTATCTCTCGGTTCACATGAAAGGCTTCCCCTTTCGGGTCAATGATGTCATGGGTGATGAAATCTTGGAGAAATCAAGAATGAATCTCTGATGGTATCCTGACAACCCAAGGAAACTCCGCACCTCCATCACACTCTGGGGTGGATCCCATGCAAGTAATGACTCCACCTAGGCTAGGTCCACTGCTACACCATCTGCTGAGATAACATGTCCCAGAAAGTGGACCTCCTGTTTCCAGAACTGTAACTTCGAGAGTTTCCCATAAAACTGGTGCTCTCTGAGTGAGTCTAGAACTATCCATAGGTGTCCCGCGTGCACCTCCTCGGATGCAGAGTACACAAGGATATCATCGATGAAGACTACTAAGAACCGATCTAGATAGGGCTGAATGATCCGGTTCCTGAGTCCCATGAACACTTCTAGGGCGTTCATCACACCGAAGGGCATCACCAAGTACTCATAGTGACCGTAGTTACATCTAAAAGTTGCCTTTGGTATATCCCCTTCCCGTACTCACAACATGTGATAGCATGATCATAGATCAGCCTTTGAGAACCATAGTTCCCCTCTCAACTGGTCCAGAAGGTCAGAGATCCTCAGTAGTGGATATTGGTTCTTCACGGTGACCTGATTCAAGCGCTGGTAATCCACACATAGCCTAAATCTCCCGTCTTCCTTCTTGGAAAACAGAACTGGAGCCGCCCAGGGTGAAACGTTCGGTCTCACAAAGCCCTTCTTCTGCAAGTCTTCCAGCTGCACCATCATCTCACGAAGCTCTGCAGGAGCCATCTGATATAATGATGTTGATATCGGTGTTGTCCCAAGTTGAAACTCAATGCAGGAATCTATCTCCCGACAAGGAGGTAGTTTGGGGACATCCTCCAGAAATGCATCCTCGTACTCAGCCACTACTTCTAGAAACTGGAAACTCGTAACGTCTGCTGGGCCAAGGGCTAGGCTAGACAACTTATATGAAATCGGTTGCTCCTTCCTACGCACGAGTCCATCCTGTGCTACCTGGGTCTCTCTTTCACCTACAAAAGAGAACCTCATTCCATCACTGCGGACACACCACACCCTTCTCCTAAAACAGTAGATCTGGGCTTGAACTATGGATAGAAAATCCATACCAAGAATGAAATCGTAAGGCCTAGACGCTACCACCAAGAGGTTCCAACCGAAACTCTCACATCCAAGGGTCAGGTCACACTGTCTACAGAGGTGTGTGATCTCTGAATCTTCTCCAGTTGGTGTTTCTAAGTGTAAGGGTCGATTCAACGGCTCAACTGGAATCTCAAGGTATCAATCAAGATAAGTAGCCAGAAAGGAATGACTAGAACCTCGGTCTATCAATACGGCAGCCAAAGTAGAAAAGACACAGATTAGTCCTCTAATAATTCCGGGAGTACCTGGGTCATAAGCCTCTTCCGCCTACAGCTTTCCCTGCCTCTGTCCACCAGCTCTCTGATCCTATGGTGGACCTCATAGGGGTGGTGGTGGTAAATGGTCAAAATGTCGACCACCTATAGCTGCTCTCCCAGATCCACAACCACGTCCTACGCCCTGCTGATCTATCTGCTCCACACGATGCCTTTTCCTTAGTGGTCCATCCACTGATCCCGTGTCCATAGTACGGAGGGTCAGACAATCTCGAGCGAGATGTCCCATGCCATCACATGAGTAGCATCGCCTCTCTCGAGGATGGATGGATGCACCCTGCGAACCCTGTACGGAAGATCCCCTATCCTGGGATCTCCTATGGAAATGTCTCCCCTGCCTGGGTCCCTGACATAGGCTCCCTGCTGCCGAGGTCTCTGCTCCAGCTCGCCCACTACAGACAACTTCCGGCTGTCTCTACTCTTCCAAGAATCTCTCAACCACCAAATCCCACTGGAGAACCCCAGAATAGGTAGGAATGCTCATAGGGATGATTCTATCTCCGATATCTCTGCGCAATCCCCACTCAAAAGTCCAAGCTCTGAAGTACAGATCTTTGACCATATCCATCGAGTACCACGAGAGGTCGGTAAACCTCGATGAATTGTCATCCACCGTCATGGTTTCCTATTGGAGCTGAAGAAGCTCAAGTATACGTACTTCTCTCAGAGTAACCAGTAAAAAATCCTCTATGAAGAGACGCTCAAACTCCGACCATGCAAGTGTCGCCTCGTCAGGGGTCTGAAAAACAAGACTCAACCATCATCCTTCCGAGCCTTGTAGAAGGCTCTCTGCCAGGATCACCATCTAGTTTGCTGGTGTCTTGACCAAATGGAAGACTCTGGTCACTACCTCAAGCTAATCCTCTACTGCCTGAGGGTCATGCTCTCCTCGAAACCTGAGGGGTCTCTGTATCTGAAACTCATGGAGTGCGTTCAGCCTGTGCTCCTCCTCCACCAGTACCGCAAGTACAAACCACTTCTCTGTAGGTGGAGGAATAACGGGCACACCGCCCGATGCTAAAACTGGGGGATTTGGTCCCTGTATCGAGGCTTCATCACTAAGGGGGTCATCCTCGTGATCGAGCTGCTAGATCCAAGCGGGTACGCGTCGCGGAGGCATCCTGTAAAGAAACATGATGTATCTTATTTAGTGAGTATATCTGGAGAGATGACTCAAGAATGAAATAAAAGCCACAACCCATTCCTAGATGATGCATGTACCATTATTTTTCCCCTGAAACTAGTGTTATCATGTTCTGAGTCGAAAATAATGTTATCAGAGACCTGGTTTATGGATATGTCGGCCACCCGCACCCACACTATGGTCCCTGGCCTAAAATCTGAACTCGAAACACTTAACATTGTTCCACCAAACCAACTCACAGACTCTCAATCCTATGGTAGACTTGACAACCACTGATACCACTCTGTCCTGACCCGTCCCAGTGGGGCCTGTGCCGCAACTTCCCAAGCTTGCCTCCAATAGGCCAGGGGCTGGTGACTAGCACCGAGTAGGCATGCAACTAACATGGGAGGAATTTCATAAAAACTTGTACGAACACACGCACATCTCCAAGCCCACAAAGAAAAAAAGTAAAAACTACTATAAGGAAAAGATTCATGCATTCACTAAAACCCATCCAACAGAGTACGACATGAATGTAAATTACATGAAAGTAAAACCCTGGGCCAAAAGTACAATTCCACCAAAAGAAAGTATGTAACAAAGTCCAACCTGTAATGAAAGGTGATGAGACTGCAGTTTGTAGCCGTAGGAACACACCTCGGCCTATCTGATATCACTGAGTATTGTCTGCTCCTGGTCCACCTAGAGTCCTATCAAAGGCTCGATCACCTTCAAAAGACATGATACGTGCAGGAAAGGCCAGTGCAGGGGTGAGTATAACAATGCCCAGTAGACACCCTAAAACAATAAAAGAAAATACAACAAGGGAAATACCACAAAAGAAAGGTACAGTCAGCTCTACCCAGTATATGTCTACCGAACAAATAACAAGAATGTCCAGATATACCCATGCATGATCAACTATCGAGAATACCACCACTATGATCTAGATTGAATGATTCCACTAAGCATGCAACCGGGAGAACGGACTCCTAGGTCTGAAGAGAGAGACACGAAGTACTAGTTCCAGGAGAACACACTCTACAAGTACCTTTAGAACATGATTCATAGATGTGGATCACAACCATGTCATGGGGAGATTCAGACAACTCAGTCAGAGCTAATCTTCTAAGAAGAGGATCGATGCCCTGGTAAAGTTGGTCACGTCGATACCAAGAACTATTCATAGGGTTCCAGGAATGAATAGAGGATCCTGCTCTAAGTCTCACAGAAGGGAATCCAACAACTCTATTCAAGATGTTCAGCTGAAGGGATCATACTCCTGTGTAATGGAAATGATACCAGAACCTTCAAGGAAAAGACCAAGGGTATGAACCCAAAGAAAACTAGTCGAAGTCACAAAAGGCTAGTGGCTCAATCCATTTAGGATTGGTTACACGGTGTGTAGTTTGGTTACACACCGTGTTCCTTGACCCAGGGTACTGCCCATGAAAACATTCTGTGTCATCCGTTCAAGCTATGTGAAACCAAACTACACGACGTGTAGAAAAAGTACATGCCATGTTCCTTGACCCCGGGTACTGCCTGTTTAACCGACCCGTTTCATTCGACTTTTCAGAGAGAATGTCACTACACGACGTGTAAAAAAACACATGCCGTGTCTGAGCACCCGGGGCTCGCTCTGTGTACGCTGGACATGTGCCCGTACTCGGTCTATACCCATGTCTATATCGCCTTCCCATGTACCTGTACACGGGGTATCCCGTGTATCTGGCCGGGTCTGGCTGGGGAGGGGTATACACGACGTGCATTTGGCCGCATACCCTCCCCGTGTCAGTGTACTCCTGGAGTACACACCCGGTAATCCCGCCAACGAACACACGCCGTGTAGCCCATACAACATAGCGTGTAGTCGTGAAATTTCTAGAATGTCGTCTTATTCCTTGCGCTTCGACAAATCTTCTGAATCCGTGATTTCTTTTTCGTTTGTGCCAATAATCAATTGGTTGGTTCGTTTCATTATACGAACACCATAAAGTGTGTTTTCCGTCCTTAAAACAGATCATAAACCTCGAATGATCCATCCAAAGAAAAATGCCTAAAAACTCATAATTCTCGATCCACTCCGAATCGTCCGTTGAAACCGTCGTCGCACCTACGTGATATTGCTCCAGAGTTGGATCTTCGATTTGGGATTTTTACGTCGTAGAACGGATGCGCAATGATCTGTTGTTCATCACCTCGCGAAGAACACGAAGAATGTGATGAAGAGAAAGTGGAGAAATACAATGAAACAAAATCGAGGAACGAACCTCCGTCGTCATTCTTCACGACATTGATCTGATCCCGTTAATAGGATTAAATGGAGTAGGAAAAATCAACAACAAAGGATCAACATTGATTCAATCTCCCAAAGTCCCCGCAAAAGCCCATCCCACAAGAACAATCTATCCGTGGACTAATATTTTTTTGGATTAGACCTCGTTCATCATAGAAATCATGAATGGGGACGAATCACAAAAAAAACATCCTACATGGATTCCATGGCATTCGTTGGTGAAGATCTGGTCGCCGAGTCGTCGTCGCCAGCGAAGCTCATCAGGAACACCATCGCCGCATTGGGGGGTTTCCTCCAAAGCTCTCCAGTGAGATTTAGGGTTATGAGAAAAGTAACCCGGATCCACTGCGAAATCTCTTTTTAAAAAGGTAAAGAGATATTTCACTGTGGCAAATATTTAAATAAATAATTTAAATAAAATATTTTATTATGGTTACGTCCAAAACCCAGATTTCGCCACCCACCTGCGCCAACCGATGTTAGTCCTCACCTCAGGTAAAATCGATGTTCTAAATGCAACGGTGCCCTCAGATTTCTGATCCAAGCACCCGTTTAGGAGTTATTCTACTTTTTCAGGAGAACCGCACGTGTGTGTAATTTAATTATTTAATTAAATTCAAACATTTGTTTCGGGATCACCGGCCCTCAGAACTGCATGCCATCCTAGAGCATGGTCTCGAATTAAATCCCATATAATATTAAAATAATACATGGAAAAATATGGGAAATTACATCACATCTACCTTAGGGATTTTACGTCACCAAAGATCCAAAATAAGGACTACTCAAAATGATGTGTGTACTGCACGCGAATAAGAGCCTCCCGCTCCCACGTGCTCTCCGGGAGATTCCTGTGCTTCCACCAGACACGTACCAAGGGAATAGCTCATCCCCGAAATATCTTCTCTTGACGGTCCTCGATATCCACTGGGTAATCAGCAAAGGTCTCCTCATCATCGTTGTCCAGCTTGCCCCAGTCGATAATGTGTGATGGATCATGCACACACATCCGTAGCAGCGACACATGGAATACGTTGTGTACCCGGTCCATCTGAGGAGGTAGAGCCAAGCGATATGCCACCTCACCAACTCTACTCAGAATCTGAAAATGGCCAACGAACCTCAGAGATAGCTTGCCTCCTTGGCCAAATCTCTGCAATTACCATCGAGGTGAGACCCGAAGGAACACATGGTCTCCTTCCTTGAACTCAAAGGGACTGCGCCTCCTATCGGCATAAGACTTTTTCCAACTTTCTGCAGTCTTCCTCTACTCCTGGATGACCTGCACCATCTCTGTAGTAGCTATGACTATCTTAGGGCCCATGAGGGCTGACTCTCCTGTGTCAGTCCAGCAAATTGGGGACCTGCAGGGTCTCCCATACAGATCCTTGAATGGTGCCATACCAATAGTGGAATGATAACTGTTGTTATAAGAAAATTCCACAAGTGGAAGGTGATCCTCCCAGCTACGACCAAAGTCAAGTATACAAGCTCATAGCATATCCTCCAGAACCTGGATGGTCTTCTCCATCTTCCCATCATTCTGTGGAGGAAATATTGTGCTCAACTGTTACTGAGTCCCAAAAGATTCCTGAAATCCCTTCCACAAGTATTTATGAACTGGGTTTTGACTTCAATGTTTGAATTTGGACATATTGTTTAAGACAATCTTCACATGGTGGATTATCGATGAAAAGTAGCTACCTGTCACGACTCTTCCCAGTGGGGAACAAGCCGCAACTCCCCAAACCCGCCTCCAATAGGCCAGGGGTTTGTGACTAGCATCTAGTAGGCATGTAACTAACATGGGAAGCATTTCCTAAAATCTTTTACACACACATGCGCACATCTCCAATCCCACAAAGTTGAAAAGTAAAAACTACAAAAAGGAAAATATGCATGCATACACTGAAACCCAACCAACAGAGTATGATAGGAATGTAAAGTACAAGAAAGTAAAACCCTGGGCCAAAAGTACAAGCCCACCAAAAGAAAGTCTGTAACAATGTCAATACTGTAATGAAAGGTGATGGAACTGCAGTCTGTAGCCGTAGGAACACACCCCAGCCACTCTGATCTCACTGAGTACTGTTCGGTCCTAGTCTGCCTAGAGTCCTGTCAAAGGCTCGCTCATCTTCAGAAGACACAAAATGTGCGGGAAAGGCCCGTGCAGGGCCGAGTATAACAATACCCAGTAGGACACCCCGAAACCACAATGGAAAATACAACAAGGGAAATACCACAAAAGAAAGGTACAATCAGCTCTACACAGAATATGTCTACCGAACAAATAACAAGAATATCCAGATATACTCATGCAAGATCGACTATCGCGAATACCACCACTAGGTTCCAGTTCGAATGATTCAACTAAGCATGAAACCAAGAGAACACACTCCTAGGTCTGAAGAGAGAGATAAGAAGTACTCAAACCGGGAGAACACACTCCACAAGGACCTTGAGAACAAGATGCTCAGATGAGGATCACAACCAAGTCATGGGGTGATTCTGACAACTCAGTTTGAACTAATCCGCAAAGCAGAGGATCGCTTCCCGGGTAAAGTTGGTCACCAAGAACTCTACCTAGGGGTCCAGGAATGAATAGAGGATTTGGCTCTAAGTCTCAAAGAGGGGATTTCGACAACTCTATTCAGGAAGTCCGGCTGAAGGGATCATACTCCTATGTAAAGGAAATGATACCAGAACCTTCAGGGAAAAGACCAAGGGTACGAACCCTAAGAAAACTAGTCCAAGTCACAGAATTCAAGTGGCTCAAGACATTTAATACAGGTTACACGGCATGTAGTTTGGTTACAGGTCGTGTTCCTTGACCCCGGGTACTACCCGTGTAAAAGGCCAGTGTCATCCGTTGATGCTGTGTAAAACCAAACTACATAGCATGAAGAAAAAGTACACGCCGTGTTCCTTGACCCCAGGTACTTCCCGTGTAACCGACCCGTGTCATTCGGCTTGTCGGATAGAAAGTAACTAAACGGCGTGTAGAAGAAACACACACCATGTATGAACACATGGGCCTCACTCCGTGTATGCTGACCATGTGCCCGTACATGGTCTCTGCCCATGTCTATGTCATCTTCCTGTGTACCAGTACTCGAGGTATCCCATGTATCTGGCCGGGTCTGGACTGGGAGGGGTATACATGGCGTGTCCTTGTCCGTGTACCCTCCCCATGTCTGTGTACTCCCAGAGTACATGCTTGGTAATCCCACTGACGAACTTACGCCGGGTATCCCATACTACATGGCCTGTAGTCAGGAAATTTCTAGAACATTGTCTTCTTCCTCGCGCTTCGGCCGATCTTCTGAATCCGCAATCTCTCATATTTTCATCCTGATACTCCAGGGGTTGGTTTGTTTCATCATACGAACACTGTAACGGGTGATTTTGGTCCTTAAAACAAATCATAAACCTCGAACGATCCGTCCAAAGAAAAATGCCTGAAAAATCATAACTCACGATCCGCTTCGAATCATCCGCCGAAACTGCCATCGCAACTCCGTGACATCACTCTGGGGTTGGATCATTGATTTGGGATCGTTGCGTCATATAATGGATGCACAACGATCCATTGTTCATCGCCTCGCGAAGAACGTGAAGAACGTGAAGAAGAAAAAGGATAGAAATCCAATGAATCAAAATTGAGGAAGAACCTCTACCATCATTCGTCATGGCGTTGATCCTCTCCCGTTAATAGGATCAAACTGAGAAAGAAAAATCAACAACAAAGGATCAACATGGATTCAATCTCCCAATGTCCCCGAAAAAGCCCATCCCTCATGAACGATTGATCCACTGACTAATCTGTTCATGGATTATCCCGCGTTCGTCGTAGAAATAAAGAACGGAGACGAATCACAAACAGTCATCCTAACTGGATTTTGTGGCGTTCGTTGGCAAAGATCTGGTCACTGAGTCGTCATCACCAGCGAAGCTCGTCACGAACACCATAGCCGCTTTAGGAGGTTTCCTCAAGTGCTATCTATGGAGATTAACGGTTATAAAAAAAGTAACCCTGATCCCCTGAAAAATCACTTTTTAAAAAGGTAAAGAGATATTTCGATGTATCAATGATTTAAATAATTTTTTTAATTAAATATTTTATTACGGTTACGTCCGAAACCCAGATTTCTCCACCCACCTATTCCAGCTGATGTTAGGCCTCTCCTAAGGTAAAATCGGTGTTCCGAACGCAACGGTGCCCTCATATTTCTGATTTGAGCAACCGTATAGGAGTTATTATACCTTTTCAAGAAAACTACATGCACGTGTAATCTAATTATATAATTAAATTCAAACATTTGTTCCGGGCTCACTAGGCCTTGGAACTGCACGTCGTCCCTGAGCCTGGTGTCGAATTAATTCCCATATATTATTAAAATAATACATTGAAAAATCTTGGACATTACCCTACCATTTTTCCATTATTGTGGATTCATTCGAGGCTTCGTACGAGTGACCCTACTGGCCCCCACATTAATTGTATAATCTTGGAAAACCATCATTGATGGGATTGGATTTCATGCGCACTAAAATAGATATGGATCACCTCATTTAAGAGTGAAGGAGGACTAAAAAGATATTTCAGAATTATTTTTCATACTGATTAAAGAGACCTATGGAGTTTGAGGAGGGAGACAATGTGTTCTTGATGGTCTCACCAAAAATTTGGATGTTGACATTTAGTTGTAGTTGGAAAGTAATCTTTTCTATTCCTTGATGTATTTCAAACAATAAATAGAGTTGTTATGGTGGAGTACCACCTAGTTCAATTTCCGCAGTCTGACCGGGTACAGGATGACTTCCACATGTCAGAGATAATGATATATTTGTGGGACTCATCACATTATCTCGACTAGGGAGAGCTAGAAATGATGGATGAATCCCCCTTTGTTTATTTCAAATTACAGATGGAGGATTGATAGGATACGATCTTTTTTGGCTTATCAATTACCCTTGTATATATCATGTGGAAGCATTAGAATCTTCATGGGAGCACCTGGGAGAGGGAGAACCAGATATGATCCCCATACCCACATCATATTGTGTATCTTTTTTTCGTTTCATTAATCAAATCTCTATTGTGGGAAGAATATAGTAACTCATATTTTCCATTAATTATTTTTTGGACATTATGTGGAATAATTTCGAGTCATGGCATTGAGATGGAGTGTGTTTCATAGGACCGGTGTTCCCAAAAAGATGTTTTAAATATATTAAATATATTAAATTACTTGTGCACACATTTTTTCAAAAAAAACTCTAATAACTCAGGAATGGGAGCCCATATCTGAAATTTGAGGGACTTGTTGAGTGTAGAATGTGGGTTTCACAATATGTGTGGCATAATATTTTTTTTCCGCAAGGAATTTGGGAAACAATTCATCACAAGAATTGAATTAATTAAATTGGTTTAATTTATTTTATATGATGTAATGGCCTACTATTCATTAAATATACAGTTATGGATTTTTTATCCAAGTTGGACAGTAATACGCAGGGGAACTATGTTACCATTAAGAGAATTTGGGGTGAACAATAATAGATCCGGACCATGTCGATGAACATTCCCCAAACAATGATTTTGGATCTCATCAATGATGGAAATTCAGAATTGTTCTTCATCAATGATCAATCCAAACATCAGTTCTGATTTTTGATTTTTATTTTTTCATCCCATTCTTTTATCGTGGATGAATTTGGATCAATTCCATGAACATAAGTTTTTTTGTGCACTGATGGTAGAATAAAATTAAATGAATTCACTTTTTCATTATGTTGAATATCCTAGTAGTCATTATTTTTCTATGATAACAAATTTAGGTTGAAAAACAATGGTTGATTATCATTACTTATATTTTATGACATGTGGTTTTCTCTACTATTTATTTTCAAATTCATCACATGAATTTATTTTAGCTTATGGTTCAACGAATATTTCACATTTGAACGATACATGTATAGTCATTAGTGTAGAAAATCCTTACCGTAGGTTCAGTTTGTGATCAAGGATACAGTCAAAGTGCGATAATTATGTTGGATGATTCGAGGTGTAATAGAACATAGTTACGAGTACCGTTCTTCTCAGTTTTGACATAAAGTTACATATTTAACTACTAGATCATTTTTGATAAAATATAAACCCTGATTCTACCTAGAATTTATGTTAAGGCCCTCCAACCGAAGATCTGCACATTTCATCTTGGATGGGGTTTTTAAAAACTAGTAGATGGATGCAGAAATATTCTATGAAATTTAGAAAAGCACACGACACACATCATGTATATCAGGATTACACTAAGTGTTGGTCCACTATTTACAACGATAGGGTATGACATAGAGATAAAAATCACACATCATGTGAATATTTCACACACTGTATAACCCTTACATATTTTATCGGGTTGTACCTCAAAGGGTACACAGGCGTTGAAAAAATACATGGTCTTGGGCATGCTGTGAACTCATAAATTCCATACAATCACACAGGGTCATGGTTATAGATATAGGGGATAGACAGATTACATGGGATGGTTATTGACATAAATCTATACATTATTTGTTTCATTCGCATTCCATGTATGTTGAGCTTTATATGTCGTTTGAGGAATCACCACAACATAATATATTGGGGGATTAATGAAATATGCGTACCTTATATAGACCTTGGGTACTCCCTTGGAGAATGAATAGATCTCTTCACCTCTTATGTTTATACTAGTGTCGGGTGATATGTTTTCCCCACAGTCATTTCCCTTGAGGGTACAATACGGAAATTCATTCAAATATTGGGATCAGGATACCCTCTATACTACAAATTCATATAGTGTTTTTTGGAATCCATCTGTTAGACTCGAGTGAAATACTATATCCACATTAGACCTTAGGTGGGATTTTGTGGAATTAGAATGATCTCTAGAAGCATGTTTTTGATCCTCCATAAATTATTCCACTTCAGTAGTTATTAACATATCATTCGAATATGATACCCTATAAGGCAGGTTGATCCACGTATGGTTTTTGGTGCCCCCCCTGGTTCTAGGTGTGGCCCACTCTCCAAGTATCAGTGTATTCTGAGACTAGTGTGCTTTATTGGGTGTGTCCCATTGATATTTCCCTCTTGATTGAGTTTTTCCAATAATGGTATAAATTGTGGAGTATATTCTCTAGGTAAAAATGTTTCATCCAGAAGTATCCTGTGGCTAGAAATATGTTGTGTCCACCTAGTGGTGTGATGTCATTCCATAGTATATCTGGGTGTTTTCTATAAGAAATAGATTTTTATATACTTTTATTGTGATCAGTATACATAATGTGTTGTTTTTAGTTTTTTGGGGTTACCTACCAGGTATGGTCATACTCATCCGTACAAGGCCTCTTCCCATAAGTGCCTTGTCTAATGCAGAAAACAACCCTTTTGATTGTTCCCTAGGAGGAAACAATGAAAATAGTTCATAGCATAAGTTAGAAAGAATCTTATGTTTTTTGGGATCATTCACTGGATCATAGTCCTCTCCCTTGGTGAAGTTTGGAGTCTATAGAAATTTTGATTAGGATTATATTTGGCCCCTTTTCTATTTTTAGTACTTTAATATCATACTATGGTTATAGAATTATAGATGTATTCATGCATTGGATTAAATTATTTGAGATTTCATTATTTTAGAGCATTGTATACATTGTTTTGTGTTTATGTATACATGTTCATTAGGCTAATCCATCCCATTTTTTGTATATTCCAACTCGGTGCTAGTGGCCAACCCATGGCCTATTAGAGGCACCTTTGGGGGGGGCATAGTTCAGACCCTGGTGGGTCGGTACATCACATAATGGTGTCCTAATTGTTTATTTATTCCATTATAAATAGGTATCTATTCATGATATTGATTTTAAAATGTTTCTACTAGTATATAAATATAGAGAATCCATGTTCCGTTATTCTCTTTAAAAATGTATCCCTAAATGGACCCACATAAATAAAGAGACATTTATTAAAGTTTTTTTTAAGAACATAGATCAAATTTTTTTTTCTTTTAATGAAATTTTCTATTCATTTAAAATTATTTTTAAACAAAATCCTTTAAAGATATGGTTGTTGATATTTGAAAAGATTACCCAGTTGACCATCCATAGCTTAATGGGGTTTAAACACTTGGTTAAATGCAATTTCTTGGCTAAATGTTGTAATGTTTTATTTCAAAATAAATGCATTATTTCATAAAAATGATTTCTTATTTATATAGATAAAAATTAAAAATAGGTTTTAATACATTATAATGATATATTTATATTAAAAAAAATATTTTTTATGTAAGAACACAGTTTTTGAAGAAACAATTTTATTGAATAACCATATCACTTTATCTTACCAAGATATTATAGTAGTCATACCTTGAAAAATATAAATCTTAAGAAAGGTTATGCTTGTATTAGAAAAAATAAATCATTTAGGTTATGGAAAAGTAAGTAGTGGAAAATCGATACAAGGTAATACATAGGTAAGGTATAGATGAACTACTTAAACAAAATGGTTAGGATCATTTTATATTTCATATTAGAGTCATATGATGACAAGGAAAATACAACACAATTTAGGTTAAATTACCCCTAGTACAACATATAAAATAATTAGTAATGATATCATTTTTTGAAATAAAATTCAATGATTAACAAGGAAATGAGGATTAATTTGTTTTGAAAATTATGGAAAAAAATAATGAATCTTGTATAAAAAATATATGAAAACAAAAATAATTCCATTAATATAATAAAATAGGGATTATAAAATTAAATATATATGAATACCCATTTCATCACTAATTTATAAACCATATATTTTAATATTGGTTTTAAAAATCATTTTACAACATGTAATGAATTCTCAACATAGAAACTTTTTGAAATAATAAAATATATCATAAAAAGGCCTTAAATTAATATTTCCTAAAATTATTTAAAGTTTTTATTATTATATTTAGAAATATAGTGGTAGATATGTGCCATAAATAGCTTATACATTCACTCTTTAAGTCGAAACTATCATACCTTACTATTTAATGTTCATTAGAAATCAAAAAATCCATAAAGCATGAACCAATCACAGCAAATCAACCCCTATAATCACTAAATATATTTTCCATAATGATAATACATGAACCCAAATTTACCTATTATAAACTCAAAAAAACCTAGTTATAACCTAGAAGGTATCCAATATTGATTATTTTAATCATGAATTTCATTGATTCTTTAAGAAAGAAACCCAAAGAGAACAAATTCATTGTAAAAAAATAAAATACAATCAATGTCATTTGAAGTGTAATAATATCATTGTAGTATTAAATGGTTTTAAAACACCATAAGGACCCTCTTCAAAAAATATATGGAATTTATAGGGCATGGGGTGATTAAACAATTACTTATTGAAATAATATAAGTATAACCCTTGTAATATGTGAAGGAAAAGTGATTTTATAAAAGTAAGAGGAAAGATATTCACTGGCTAGCATATATCATGAAGAAAAACACGAAATTTTATTTTTTCACTTATAGGAGGAAGTGGGGAACTAGAAGAAATTATAGATCATACAAGTGGTGTTTGATCAAGTCAAATGTAGGTGTTCTAAAGTGGAGGTTGAGAGTTACTGGTGATAAAAAAAAGAAATAAAAATTACATTAATTGGAATTCTAATGAAGTGTTCATGATGGACATTAGAGATTTGGTAGACCACCATTATATTTACAATGTAACTCATATGGATACACATTCACTCATTATCAAATAATATTTTAGTGTAACAGCCATAGAGTTTTAGGGATTCATAAATATCAATACCATTTTCATGTCCTTTATGAAAATTTTATTCAATCTCATCACGGCTTCTAAAAAAACTATTAGCCCCCTACCCATACACAAAAAGCACCATAAATCCCATTATTAAACCAAAAAATCATATATCCTACTGAAAAGTAAAGACAAACTACCAAATGTCATCCCAAAATTCAATTTTTATAAAAAAAACATTATCTAGATTTTCCAAAAAAACATAATGACCAATTTCAGTGTAATTACATGTGATATATGAAAGGTAGATCAATTACGACATATGATTTTAGGGCCTTATGTAATATGATTCAAGGTTCCCGTGCATCATTAACATACTATGTGGGATGATGTGTACTATAGGGTAGAGTGCATTGTTTAATATGTAAATCATTTTTGTTTATTCATATATTTAAATAATGAAATAGTGGGAAAAATAAAATGAATATTGTTTCAATGATCATAAAATTTATTTTATATTCCAGGTATTAGATGTTATTTTTTCTATATATATTGAAATATATAGTGGAATATTTTTGTGTATGAGTGTTATATTAGGGAAGTGTAGTAGGATTATTCGGTCAACCACAAGAGAGTCATCACTATTAAGGATAATTCATAGAAGAAGTGAAATGTGACATTCAATATCAAAGATTGCCTCTGTATGGGTGGATTATATTTCACTGGGACACATAGAGGTGTTTGGAGGATCATAAGATTTCTTTTATTTTGAACCAAGATATAAAATTCATTAGATTCCTTTTTTATTATTTTGAAGCGAGATACTCATTGGTAGTGGATTCTATTTCTTCATTAGTGTGAGGAAACATATGTAGTTTTGGATGATTTTCTTGAATAGTTCAATGATAAGTTCATTTCCTTTACAATGAAGGATTTTATGAGGTAGGATTATCTCTCCCATTATTAGGGGAGCTTATGTTTTTGTTAACTTTTAATTGGATTCATAAACCATATTCATTATTTATATGGTAATATCCTTGATTAAAAGGCTAGGTGATGTGATTCATTCCAACACATTAATGACATATTGTGCCATGATATTTCATGTAGAGGTAATATATAATATGTTTACATGAACTAGTTCATCTATATAAGGAAGGGGTTATAAATTATTGATGTGTGGGGATGTATATAGAGGACCTCAGTTGTGCGGGTAGTCGAGATATAAGCTACTTGGAAGTCATCCTCTGGTATCCCCTTCCTGTTTTTTAGAAATATACAGTATTATTAATGGTCATTAATAGTATATATTAAGGTTATGTGAGTCATCCCATTATAGACCAAATATAAAAATTATTTTTTCATTTATACCCATAGTTAATATGGGATTTAAAAAAATTGATTTTGGCCCAATCTGTATTTTATGCAGACCGGTATGTGGACTATCTCATATTTGAAATAAATATATAATATATTTATTAAAAAATAATAAATTACTTACTATTATATATTAATAAATATTAAACACATCATATCTATGACATTATTTTTTCTATTTTATATATTAAATTTAAACTAAATTAAAAATTTTATTTCTATTATGTTATTTTGTAGATGGGGTTTCTTAATAACACAATATTTTTACTTGGTCTATTTATCCCCATTTGAAATTTGTTACAATTTTTTATAATACATATATATCCATAAATGGTTATCGATGGGTTTTTACCATTATAAATAGGCCTATTAATCAAAAATAAGTTCTAAGGCCTCTATCAGGAGTTATAAAATAGTTTTTTATCCTTATTGATGTCATGGACATCACACAAACCTATGATCAACATCATTTTGGGGTCATCATGGAGTAGATTTTCACTTTCCAAAGCATCGATAATAGTGGTTTCCATAGATTCTACATCATTAACAACATGGAATTCATTGTTTCATGTAGTACATTGAATAAGTAGTACATAGAGTAAAACCTCATAATATGCATTTTACTTTTAGGGATAAAGTTGAGCATAGTTGTGGTGGTTTTCATCATCTAGACTAGTTAGGAAGGGAAGAAGAGCGTGTTCACTACCATTCCATGGATAGACCAATACCTGAAAGACTATATATTTTACATCGTTAAATTTAATGAACAAAATTATATTTTTACAAAAAAAAACAATATTCTCACTATTTAGATTACACACAATATATTATAAAAAATCAAAAAATATAACCCAAGGTAAAATAGTGTATTCTTATTTCAAAAAATAATAAATCCATGAAAATAATGTTAATAATTTTCTAAGACTTAATTATAATTTTCATGCATAAAATGCATCAAAACCCATTTTTTAAAAAATACAATAAAATGGCTAGTAAAAAATAGTGATTAATTACAAAGATGTAATTAATATTGTAGAAATGTGTATGTCACATATATATTTCATAATACCTTGAATATTATTCCTAATATCAAACTTAATAGAAATATTTTAATTTTCATGCTTATATAATGATATTCTTTTGTTTTTTATGATCTTTATTGCATATTATGTATGCTATAAAACATAGTTTTTATTTTAAAATATCATGATTGTATAGATATGGTGATCAAGAAAAAAATTAATAACTGATGGATTACCAGGTCAATGTTGAAGTTTCAAAATAAAGATTATATTTTATATTTCATTTTGGAGACCATTATATATGCATTACAACATATATAATCTTGAATAATTTATTTATATTATATGTGGATTGTAACATCATGAGATTTCAGTATAAATTTTTTCGTTTAGATAATACCAATGTCAATATCATTCTTCACACATACTAAATAAAAGGCCATGATATATTAGTATATTATATTTATTATCATCTAAATATATTTATTGTATAATATAATATTTAAATAGTTGATATAAATTTTTAAAATTACTTAAATTAGAAAATTTGTAGGAAATAATATTAGAAACACTTAATGTATGAGAATTTGTTTTTAAGTAAAATCAGTTAATCATTATCATTATTATTATTTACTGAATGAATAAAATATAATTTTTAGAAATATAATTATATGAAGTTATATTTATTTATCCTTTTTAATAAAGAATATTAAAATTTACATATTATTAATTCTTCAGTATTTTTTTGGAATATCATTATTTAGTCAAAAATGTCATTTTGATGAAAATTATAATTTTCATGACTATCAATATATAATAATGGTCTATAAGGTCATTAAACCATATATATATATATATCAATATATGAAACTAAGTAATAACATTATGAATTTTATAAATATTATTTGAACATAGAAAACTCATGGCCACAAATTTTAGAACTAAAGTAAATGGATACATTAATAAAGAAAATTATTTTATATATTTTCTGTTGTCAATTATCATTTTATGAAATTATGATATGTTTTGATTTTAATGTCATATAAACATCATTATTTCATAATATATCATGTACTATCAGGATAATGGGTGTTAATAAAAAATTATATTATAAATAAAATTATGTTTTTAAAACACTATTTTTATTTTAAAAACAATTTATTATGTTATAATTTTTTAACATAAAATAATATTTTCATAAATTTATTAATTTACTAGAGTTAAATGGAATTTTAAATTTGGTAAGAAAATTCTAATTATAATTTGATAAACACGTAAATTACAATGCTTAATATTTATTTTTGATTAATTAGTGTTTAAGAGAGTAAACTATTGTGGAATGAATTTTCCTAAGCTTAAATGAACTATAGAACATATATAATTACATTTTTTTGTTTTAATGTATTACCTATGTTTTAACCAACCTTACCTCACCAATATAACATATCTATCATGTCATTCCTTTCTTTCTCCTTATATAACATTCTTTTCCATGGAAAGTTCCCATTTCTTTACCTATAAGAGGGAGCACTCCCACCCATTCATGGTACACTATTTCCATTGGTTTACTTAACCTAAATATAATAATTTACTACTAATAGAAAACTCTACAAAAAAACTATTCATTTTCCTTACTTAAGTTTTCATAATCACTTCATTTCCAAGGATAATTGAATCAACAATAAACGTTACCAGTGAGAGTATTACACACCTCTAAATATTTATTTTTAATTTTATGCTTCCAATTATAATAAAAAATAATATAATTAAATCAACATCATTTATATATATAATTTTATATATTAATTAAAAAAAATTCTTCATTAATTTCATATCATCCACTAGTTAAAATAAATGCATCGAATGTGTGTATGTGTGGAATATTAATTCCATGAAAAGATGTAGTCTATTTTCCATCAAAAACTATTTGGGATAATATTAGGGTTGATTTTTGTGAATAAATATTTTTTATATAACTTATAAAATTATTGAATTATCTCATTGGTCATTTACCTTCGTTTCATTCATTTTTTGAGGAATGATATTGTTAAGCATTCAAATGGTCAAATTACAACCTACATGAATGATGATTCATATTTATATTATCCACCAAATATTGATAGACCTAAAATTATAGTTAATTTTCTAATATTATGTTTATAACACTATTTTAATTATTAAATAATACATTTCATATACTATCACTTCATTAATTAATTAAGGTATGGGTTCATTTATCATACGTACATATAGACAACAACCTCCAGGAAGGAAAAATTCAATATGTTATCAACACTCATAATAAAAGGTTATATGAATTTATTTTGGGTTATATATGATATTTATTAAGTTTATAGTATTGTGTAAATTTTAAAATAACATTATTTAATAGAACTTTCTAGCTCATTTGATCATTATGACACATGTTTTTTGTTATTTTATCGTCTAGATGATAAATGATGTAATGCTTATATAGTGGATTATTAAATAATTTTATATAAGATAAATTACATGTATCATAAGGTACTAATTATTTATTATATTCTCTTACATTCATATCATTAATATCAAAATTGGATAATTATATATCATCTATTCTTATAAAAAACACTAAAAACAAGTTTCTCATTTAGTTTATCATAATGAGTTTTATCTAAAAATAAAAAAGGATAAATATGGAGTTTTATAAGTTATTATTATTTATATATTATATAATCCCAGTTAGACTTGTATTTTTTTTACTTTCAATGAAATAGCATGTATCTTCATTAACACTACAAAGAATATTCCAGAATATTAAATATGATAACATGAGATGTTAAAAATAAGGTACAATGAACCAATATATTCATAGTAAATAATAATAAATGGAATATATAAATGTGTTTTATTATTAATATGGTTATTAAATAGATGATTAGTACATTTATTATTGTTTTATATGATTTCATAGTACGGTCATCTATGCAGTGAAATATGGAATGGGATTTTTGTCTCAAAGAACCTTTATTGAGACATAGTATATATTTTGAACAAATTATCTTTTATATAAACTATATAATACCTAATTTTTATGTTTTCATTGCATATATTTTATTCATGGTATTTTAGGTTCATCTTCAATCACTCTATCCATCAATTGTTTTTTCTAAATATAATTCTCAAGTCTCTACTCAAGAAGTTTTTCCACGAGTTATGAATTCTGTTCTTTACGTTGATATTACAAGTCTCCTTTTTCAAATAATTTCTTTTTTAATATTTTGTTTCTATTTTAGTAAATTAATCTATTTCATTGAAATTTTTCACTTTATGTGATTATTTTTTATTTTAAAATTCACCCCTAAAAATAGGGAACCCAACCTAAGAACATGGAACTTTTTCTTTCATATACTTGTTTTAACTAATGAATCTATTTTATATAATACCATAAGTTAAATTCTTACGTCTCTTGATATGTTTTCATAGAAAGGTTCTATCTTCCATTGCATGATGTCAGTTTAACTAAACAAATTAATAAACATTTAGTGTTTCATAAATGATTTGTTTTGAAAAAATTTTTTTCTATATAAATTGTTTTAATCTGTTCCAAAGTATCTACTTTAATTTTTTTTTAATTTTATATAAAACTATATTTAATCTCATTAAAATTTATTTAATGTGAAATATTTTAACTATTTTCCTCATGGAACATTTTACATGGAAGGATTCGTATTAATTTTTTTATGATAACATAATATTTTTCAGTTTTCAATCAAAAATATGTTTATTCTCATTGATTAATTAATATTACTTATAAAAAAATTTCAAAGAAAATATTAACAAATTTATTTTAAAACAATTTTCCTAAAAAATAGTGATTTCTTTATCTATGATTTCTGGTTGATTCAGGGTATTATTAAAATGAAATTTTCCAGCTTATTAATCTAGATTTATTATGAAATTATAATATACATATATATGAATATTGGTACCCTGTTTTTTCTTACTTAATCATCCCCAAGGAAAGGAATTATTTTCATCCAATTCCTTTCTTCTATGAATGCCCTATATTCCATTAAATTGAATTAAGGGTGTTAAATTTTTTTCCAAAAACATATAATGGTAAGGGGAATTATTGTTTATGAAATATATCCTCATTCTATATAGATTAAAACCACATGATTATTACTATTTTTTTATTTTTCTTTACCGAAAACCATGCATCAATACATTTGATAACCATTTACTTTCTATGGGTTTATCATGTTTTGTTTATTGAGGAAATTGTGAATACTTCTTTGTGGATAATATTTAATAAGGATTTAAAACCAATTTTATTTCCATGGATTTTTATTATATGATTATTGAAACCATGTGGCAAGACATATCTATGATTCTCATTTATATGATGGATGTGGATTAAATTGTATATCCCTCTAATTCATTAGCTAATATATTAATCTCATGAGATACCATGATTTATGGGATTTTATCATAGCCAGCTATTGTGTAGGATTAATTATCCTAGCCCACTAGGATATCTTAATGATACAGGTATTATTCAAAAATGATTATGATGTAATGTATTTTTTCTTTGTTTCCATTAATATTGCATCATAAGATATTTTGATGGTTACAAGCAGGGGTGAATTTTAATTAAAAAAATAAAAAATTACAAATAGAAAACCTTTTATGTTAATAATATTGGACTTGTATATAAGAAGATGATTTGAGTGTTAAAATCATAACTAGAAAATGTCTGATTAAAAAATATTAATTTATTAGTATCACAATATGTCTGCAAAAACTACTATTAAAAATTTAATGTAAACATACTTTCTATTTTATATACATAACTGAATTTAAAACATCTATAAATAATAAATATATAATCATATTAAATAAATAAAGAGTTTAAGTATTTTAATAAATTAATTTACTCTAAAACCTTATGTGTTTTGGTAGTAATAAATATTGAGTAAACATATCCATAATTTTAGACAAATTGTAAAATATTTTTCCAACCATTCTAGGATAGACCATGATCTGATAGATCGGTAGTATTCCTATCATGATAAGTAATTGAAACAATGAAAAAATTCATCTCTCTATATATTTCACAGAGTGTCCCTCGAAAAAATTATGGGTCTCTAACTTCCTTTCCTCAGAAGCCCTCGATCAGATGGATCAGATTCATCATCTTTCTATCCTCGGAGGCCCTTAATGAGTACCTTTATTAAACTATGATTCCCAATGAAAGTTGTTCATTGGAATTTAGAACCCTCATAATACTTTAATAGAAAGTAAACTTTATCAATGATTACAATTTGTTAGAATGGTATTCTAACACAGTGCGATATTTAGACAACTTTCATTGTGTTTTTTTGGAGCAACTAACACTTCCAATGACCTTATATCTATATGGAATATCCTAAGGGTCATATTTTTGTGTAATTTGAAACATCCTCCAAATAATTTCACTTCAATATCTCATAATGATCTATATCATTCACTTGGTTGATAAGAATTTCATTTTCCAAATTCATTTAGTTTATAAGTATTACAATGATATTTCATATTTTTTCAAATATAAAATCAATTTTATCTGAATATAAACATTTAATAGTCCTATTTGAAGGACTCAACACCAGTTTATGAGATTCGAGGCCTTATTGTTTTTACATTGTAATGAAAAAAATAAATACACATCCCTAAAGACCAAATAGTTCAATATTTTTGGAAATCAAAATACATACATAAGTTCAACATTACAACATCAAATGAAATACAACATATCAACATCATTGGAATAAAAAATAATCTCCTAGACTACCCTTACATGAGAACAATAATATATATCCTAAAAACATGGGAAAAAACAACTGAATGTGGTGATATCAAATGCTCAGTAAGCGTAAATAATATAATATAATTAAATATAAACAGTTATAATGATGAATAACTAAAAATACATGCCTTATAAAAATATTCATGATCATAATATGGAAGGAATAAAAACTAATTATATAATTCCATAAAATATAACCATGGATGTTATAGAAGATGAATAATAACATGGTCTACTAATATCTTGTTTCATAATGAGGGAATACATAATTTTATATATTTTGAAATATACTGTCAAGTCCTTGGCCAAAACCATATCTGAAATGGTTAAGGCCATGTCCAAGTCCATATCTATTTTCTCTCATGATACCTAACAATGAATCAAGGGGTTATAGTGGGACACACCAGTGGTTTACTAAGATCAATTAATTCCTCATATGAATGGGGATAGAATTAAACAATATATACATTAATATTGAAACTGACATCTGAAATAAAAATGATTTTCCCCAATCACAAAATAATAACAATTCAGTGTAATATGTTTAATGGTTTCATGATAGATCATCCATAGTCAAAATAACCATAAAGCATTAATTACAATATGATAGATCATATTGTAATTTTTTTTCCCAATTATACATAATATTCAACAAAATTGTAGAAATATTAAAAATTACTCTTAAATAAATCATTGAGTAATTCTTAAGATAAATACTCTTTTCCTATGAAAATAAGAGTTTTTTGGAAAAATCATTTTAAATTACCTTACATGAAATATTATAGTATTATAATAATAGAATGAGTAATTTTATAAAAATAATTATTACTAAAAAAATTATACAGTTCCCCTGAAAATAGGTATGATTAAGAGAAAATCCCTTGTACTGGGCTGGTATTTTGGGAAGAATTTTTGAATGATCCTTTTAAAACTGGTATCTACCCAAAAAATAAAGAATTATTATTATTTATACACACATATAGAGCATATGAATGGAATTTATTATTAGTACATAAAAATAATTATTAATTTAATTGGGATTAAGAGAGAGAAATAGTAACCTAGAAGAAAATGGAGTTTTTGGAAGAAAACCCAAACCTTTGGTTTGAATCTGATCCGATCAGGACAATAAGGTACTATACAATGAAATTATATATATTAATAACTTAATTAATAACCTATTATATATGTATATAATTTCTTATAATTTTATTAATTTCATTTATGGTCATTTTATGGGTTAAAAGATTCAATATCAGCATTTGTGAGTTCTCGTTTCATTTGTTTTCATGATCAGTTAATTTGTATGGATGTTAATGTAAAATGTGAAATGAATTACATAATTTATATTATATGTTATCAATTTTGCTATAGAAGGATTAATTATCATATAAGTCAATTAGTTACTTTGGTTGGGGATTTAGTATAGAAAATTTTAATGATAAATACTTGGATTAATATGGTTTTTTTCCGATCACCACAAACTCATTTTTTTCAATATATTAAAACCATGAGTAAAAAATTATTCCAAAAAAATACCAAAGATATATTACATATATTATTATTTTTTTCAATCATAAAAATGGTTTCATGTAAATAATTTAAGACAATAATTGAAGTTGAAGACCCATCATCCTTGAATGTGATAAATTAACACATCTCAGATGGTGTTTTCAATTCATGTATAAAAGTTGGAGAAATGAGATATATTGATGAATTATTCCATCATCATAATAAAATTTCCTATACATTTGAGGTACTATAGTTATTTTAACATTTGGAGAAAAGGAGGAGAGGAAAGAAAAATAATGGAACGCGAAAGAAAATAAAATAAATGAAAAGTAGAAATTACCTCTTGAATTTACCTTACTTGAGAGCCTCTTTAGGGGAGAAGATTTTGAATTTTGAAGAGAGAAAGGGCTTCTAGACGTGGGTTGGATCTTGGGAGATGATTTTTGTTGAATTTCTATATGGAAAAACTTTTGAGGGGAGTGAAGAGTAGAGGGAGTGAGGGGTGGTGTTTAGCAGGGGAGAGGTGGGGTTTTCCATTATTTAATCATTGTTTTATTAATTTGGCTCAAGAATATCAATCGTCTTGATTATTGTGACTGAAAAATAAAATAAGTGTATGTGAGTTCAAACAAATGGAAATTTATATAACAAACCAACTCTTTATTTCATATTTTGACATGATTTATTATACTAACATGCACTTAATACAACCATGAATATCGAGAGGTCTCGTGCATTTGGGGATTAGGACATTACATGACAAATGAAGATATGAAATAAAATGTCTTTATTGAAAACTTATTTCACATGAACAAAACATTAATTCATACTTAGTATTGCATGTGATAACCTGAGGAAATACATAATAAAAGGGTGACCTATAAATCCTATCAAGGGATAAACCAGGCATAACATGAAGAATGAAGTTCATGTTAGGTAATAGAAATATCAATGGATAATAAGAGAAACACAAACATAAAATAATGATATAGCATGATTATCATAACATGGGAATGTGGAAACAACATAAATCACTACATCCTTAACATAAATGAATCATGTAAACCCCTATCCAAACATGATGGTAAAAACTTATAATGAAATAAGGCAATGATTTCTCCAACATGACATATCATGATATTAAACATTATCTAATGCATTTGAGTGTGATCCGGGTTCCCACATCACAAACCTTTTAGTCTCATGCTTGAGTGTGTCACATTGATCATATAACATGGATATATTGTACATCATAATTTATTCCATGATATATGAATACGGAATAC
Organism: Viscum album; assembly: GCA_963277665.1. Lineage (NCBI taxonomy): Eukaryota > Viridiplantae > Streptophyta > Magnoliopsida > Santalales > Viscaceae > Viscum > Viscum album. The sequence goes on along the minus strand of OY728140.1, from coordinate 1,014,926,650 downwards.
ATATTTGATATTATATAATTAATAAGTAAATTTTCATAAAGGTGAATAAAATTGGTAGAGAAATGTGCATGGTATTCACTACATGATGATTTTGGTGTGGAGATTATAGTGCAATTTCGGAAGCATAATGAAATCACATGGGGATTCATAAAATGGGTTGATGAGAGAAAAGGGTTCATTAATAATTAATACCAGAAATGATAAATAACTAGATCATATAAATACATGTTCCGACATGAGGAATATGTAAATCGAGTTTGTAACATGATAAAGAAACTTGAAGAAGGAGAAAGAATGAAATAACTCTTACAAAATTTCAGCATGGTAATGGGTGTACATGGGATGGATTAATGGGAGAGTAAGGGATATCTCATTAGTCAAACATAGTAATGGTAGTATGGGGGATGTGAAAAAATACCCTATCATTTTTAATTTAAAATAATATGTTTTAATAATATAAGGAAACGTGTATAAAAATGATAAAGGGAAGTGAGGATTGCTCACAAGGATGTGTGATCTTAAAGGATTGAGAGAGGCTTATTATGAGATTGGGGGCTCCTTGGAAAGACTTTAGGGAGTGGAGAGTAGTTTTAGGATTAGCTCCATAGAGTTTGATTTAAAATTAATAATATTTTGGGTGGATTTATATTGGGAATTAGGTAGAATTTATTATTATTTAGGTTTTGAACACTACACACTAAAATATTCATGACCATAACCCTTATCATGGATTTTACACATTGTAACTTCCAAGTATGAGTATAAAAAATTATTCTATAAGGCCTTGGAGTAAATATATTAATATATTTCCCGTGCTTTTGTGGATGTGAATTACACTTTCAAGGATATGAATTTAAAATCTTAAACTATTTTATATGTCTTGGAGGATTCCCAAAGACTTTATAAAATAGATAAAATAAACCGAAAATGGATTTTTTAAATGAAAACATATATTTGGTCGAAGATATCCTTTATATAATTTTATGACAAATCTATTCGGTCATTGTTATGTCATAAAACTCAATATATACTTATACGATGTTTAATTTTTACCAAGAAAAATTGACTGTGTTAGAATATTATGAAAACTTATGTGATAGATAATTTCGACGTCTTGATTCAAAAAATAATATTTAATGTATCTTAATAATTTTATGAATATATGAATTTTATCATTGAAAATAAAATCAACATTTAATAAAAATTGATCAGTATTGACAAAAACTGTTTTCAAAACATTATATAATTATATTTTGACTTCATAAAAATTATAAGACCATTTATATTTAATAAAATTAATTTCTAATAATATATTATTAAAATATTATATAATTCAAAACTATTTTAATTCATCAAAACATATTTCTTTATTGAATTAGAATATTAACCCAAATAAAGTAATTGTGCTTTAAAATTAATTTACAAAGTAACAATAAAATAAGAAAGTATGCATATTATTATTTATAAAAAACAATGCACATAATCATAATGATTGGGTCTTATTAGATATCCATTTATTAGACAGGCATATTCCATTAGAGTAATGTGTGTTATGACATGGCTTTCATTGGTCCATTTGGAGAACATGGTTTGGGGTGTGATCTCGATGTGCTTGAAGTTCTCCCGTAAAGGATTTCACCCATGCTTAATTTGTTGGATTTAGTCTTGATCTTTCTCTATGGCAGAGCCTAGAAATGTTGTCTCTCTCGCTTGCTCTGATAAATGTTCTTCATAGGTTAATATCCTACTCGTTGAGTCCATCACTTCATTTGTATGTGTCAAAAGGATTTGTTAGAACCCTATATTAATACTAGTAATGTGATTACTATTTAATAACTATATTTTCAACGGTAAGGACACTCAATAGTCATTTAAATCAATTTGGATATAATAAAATAAATGAAGTGCATGAATGTTCTATATCCACAAGACATTAAATGAATGTGAGTTTTTTCATTGTAGTTTGGGTCATTAGAATTTCTATCAGCCATAACTCAATCATGATGTTGAAATACATTTATTTATCATATTTCATAAATTATTGAATTTTACTATTCACTATAAATTCTTGTATTTTGAAAAAAATATCAATAAATCACCCTATACATTTCATTGTGGTGAATAATTCAAAATTGAACTACATTTTATAAAAATTAGTTTTTCAAATATGAGAAATTTAATTTTTAAGTAAAATCATTATTTACAAGAAATATACTAATTTGAAATTTAAAACTCATTTTATAATACATTCAAAAATTAATTGAAATCTCATAAAATTTAACTAAATTCATAGGAAAAAAAAGATTTATTGAAGAATACTTTTTATGAAATTGATTTTATTTTAAATAAATTTATTAATTTTAAATTATAATGAAATATTTATTACTCAGTAAAATAGCAACATTTAATTGTTACTTTTTAAAATATTAACTCTCATTTAGACGGTCTGTATATTTTATTTATTCTCACATGGGTGAGGTAACTATTCAAAAGGATAATATTATTATTCATAAGGGTACATTAATATTCATAAGGGAACATTACTATTCACCAAATATTTATGTTGGTCCCATCATACTCTAAATATCTTACTAAATTCAATCGTGCATGCAATTTTATAAAAATTAAAATAATAAATAAAGAAAACTTATATCTAACGGCTAGGTCATACCTTTCTCTTATAATTATAAATGTGTTTGTTGCACATAGACTCAGGGTTGAATGCATATTACAATTAATTTATTTGTAAAACCTAGGGGTGTAACATTATTCCACCTATACTAAAATGTAATCCATGAAATTACCATAATTTTAAATCAAAAAATTCTTTTCGTAGGTATTCATCATATGATTCTTAGTTTCCCATTTCTCCACTTCAATTTTAGGATTTTTCCAAAGTACATTTGCTAGCTGAGTTGTCTGAATCCTCAAAACTTGTTCTTTAGTGTCTAGAATCTAGATGGGATCTTCACAGTAAGATAAGTAATGTTCCAACTCTATCCCATTAGAAGTGATGACATGTGTTGGGTATGGAATGTACATAATGAATAATGAAACATGGAACAAATTGTGTGCCTTAGAAAGGTTAGGAGTCATTTTCAAATGATAATCCATAGAACTAATTCTACCCAGAATTTAAAATGGGATTATGTACCTAGGGCTCAGTTTTTCTTTTCCTTCCAAATCATATAACACCCTTCCCTGGATAAACTTTTAAGAAATTGGGATCTCCCTCTTCAAATTACAAATCATTTCTTTTATTATCATCATACATCTTTTTCCTACTTTGAGCTGCTTTGATATGATTTATAATAATATTTACCTTTTTTTTATTTCCTCCACATGCATTGGGACCACAATCTTCAATTCACCAACTTCATCCTAACAAGTTTGTGTAAAACATATCCTTCCATAAAATTCATGATATTGTGACATTTTAATACTTGAATGGAAACTATTTTTATAGGAAATATCCACAAAAGGTAAATATTTATCCCACATACCATGAAAATCAAGTGAAAATGATCCCATCTTGTCTTCTAATGTTTAGACCGTCCATTATAATTTCCCATCATATTAATGGTGATAAGAAGTACTCAATCAATGCTTTGTATCCAATTATTTTTTATGAATTTTCCACAATTTTGATGTTAATCATGGATTACGATAATAAAAAATTGATATGGGTGCTCCATGATGTCTCTAAAATTCATTGATATAGGGTCGTGTAAGGTGTTATAATATAAAATCATCCCTTATAGTGAGGAATTGTGCAGATTTCGTATGTTGATAAACAATAACCCATATTGAACGTTTATTTCTTGGAGTTTGGGTAAATACATTATACAAATCCATATTGATGTCATACCATTTCCAAGTAGGAATAGGCTGAGCTAGAACGACTCCTCTAGGATGTGTTCTTTCAGCCATCACATGTTGACAGAATAAAAATCTTGATACATAATCACTAATTTCCCTCTTCATTTCATCCCACCATAAATGTTCCTTTAAATATATATACATCCTAGTGCTACCAATATGTATAGAGAAATTTTAACAATGGGCATCATCCCATAAATCAATTTTTATCTTGAGTAAAACTCGAGCACAAACCCTCTTCTCGAATCTCAAAATTCCACATTCATTTACTATGTCTTGCGACTTCACATCATTCACATCATGAATTTTCTTTCAATGATTCTAATCATCAAACTGAGAACTATTAATCCTTTATAATAAATATTTTTGGGTAACCAATTGAAAAATTAATGATGTTTCACCTTCGTTGATGATTCCCATATCAATTCTCTCTTTATCCTTATCTATAGGATCATTGCAAATTCTCATTTTCATAGAACTCCATGATCCTTTCTACTCAATGCATCAGCTAACTTTATTCCTTCTCTGGGTTGTACTATATGGAAAAATCATAATCCTTGACTATATATAGCCATCTCCTTTGTCTCATGTTTGTTTCTTTCTCTAAGAAGATGTATTTCATGATCATGTGATCAATATATATCTCAAATCATTCACCATAGAGATAATATCTCCATATCTTCTAAGAAAATATTATAGATTCTATGTGAAGATCTTGACTTGGATGGTTCTATTTATGAATTTTTAACTTTCTTGATGCATAGGCAATAACTCTATTATTCTACATAAGGAAAAATCCATATCCTGTCATTGATGTTTCATTTTATATTATAGACCCATATTTCATCGATGGTATAGTTAGGATCAGGGAATTCACTAATCTCTTATTTAATTCATCAAAACATTCCTTGCATTCATTTTTCTATACGAAATTAACCCCGTTATTATTGATATTGGTTAATGGGTTGGCTAATTGTGCTATGTTTTGAATGAAACGCTAATAATAACTTGCTAATACAATATAACTATGCACCTCAGTTATGATCATTGGTGTAGTCCCTTCCTCAATACCCTTTGTCTTAAAAGTATCAAATGATATTACATCCTTAGATAAAAAATTGACAAAATAAATAAACTAATGGAATCCAAAATTTAATCTTTATAATCTTATCACATAATTCAGTTTTTCTAAGAGTCATAAGAATAATGAGCAAGTGGATTTCATGACCTTTTTAGATTTTAAGTTATACAAATATATCAACAGTAAATACCACCACAAAGTCATCATGATATTCGTTGAAGACCCTATTCATCATATCCATGAAAATAGTGGGTTAATTATTCAGTCTAATTGGCATTACTATGAAATCATAATTCCCATACCTGGTTAGAAATATTGTCTTTGAAATATCTTCCTTCATCACACAGAACTGATGACATCCATATCGATGTTAAATCTTTATAAATATTGAGCTCCATGAATTTGATCCAATAAATAATATATATGAGGTAGGGGATACTTTTTCTTTATCTTAATTGTATTGATCTCCGTTTTTTCAACAAAAATCCTTATATATCCATCATTCATCTTGATGAAAACAACATGGGCATCCAGTGGATAAACACTATAGTGAACAGATCCTTTATTACTCAATTCCTCTAATTTTTTCTTTAGTTTTATACACTTCAAAACGTCTACAGTACCTAGAATCTTTGATATAGGTCATGAAATAGGAATTAAATAAATAGAGAACTCAACATCCCACTCGGGATAATGTCTAGGTAAATCCTCTAGAAACACATCAACATATTCTTCTAGAATAGGTACAACCAGTATTTGAACATTTCATTCCTCACCCATACATATTGCATTCTACTCCTCCCCAATAATTGAATTCATTAGAGGTACATGGAGTGGATCTAGATGAGAATATAATTTTGAGGTTTCTTCTCTAAATATAATGGATTCTATACCATTCTTAAAAATTATAACTGTATAATTCGTGCTATAGATTTTTGCATCATAATTTAAAATCCAATATATACAATGAATTATATCAAATCCCATCATTGGTATGATAATAGAGATTTCAACTAAGGCACATTTTAGGTGTCATAAGGGGGATTGATCGACACATCTTTGTTTCAATGAAACTTCCCCTAGGTGTTTTGACTTACAACTACTTTATAAAATCAAATTTGAAATATTTAATTTTCATTGAAAACTAAGAAGATTTAAAAGAATTTGATGATATGAAATCAAATAAATAATTTTATATGTTTGAGGAAATGATTAAAGTACCTTCCAAAACATCCATAGGTACATTAACTTAGTATTTGGGACAACATAAGCGTAGCCTTTCTCCCTTTGAATTTTCAGAGTCTCGTTTCCTTAATTATTTGGAAAAGAATTATAATAATTCCCCATCTCCTTAAAAATATAACATTGAACATTGATATATTCTTTCTTTCCCTTGATATCATCAGCATAATGTCCATTCAGTATAAACTTATAGCACACACGTTTTCCTTTTAATCTGGGACCAAAGTGTTTCCTTCCACTAGTATCGCATGTTTGAAAATTCACCTTTCTATTATTCCCTTTATCCATTTTGTCCTTCACCACCTTCTTATTCTCTTATTTCTCCATAAATACATAATAATTATAGAATAATTTCAATGTTTTTATAACACTTCAAACATTGTAATTGTATGATAAGAATTTTCAAGAGACTATTTCCCTTTATAGGAATTCTTTTAAACCATCACATATTTAATAATAATTTCTCCTCGGAATATTTATATAGTCTAGAACATGTATTTCTATCCATTTAAATTTGGATTCATATGTGGAAACTTTTTCATCCTCATTATGTTTAAATCTCATAATTTTCCTCCCAATATCCACTCATTTTTCATGAGGAATGTATTTTTTTAAGAAACATTACTTAAAATCCCTCCATTACATTTATTATATTTCAACCTTCTACTTGTTTATTTGAATTAATGACAACCACTGATCTACAACTCATGATAGATGATAACACACTATGAAAGCCTTCACTCTTTCTCTACAACCGATAGTGAAAAATATCTTCTCCTAAAAAATTATCCACTGGTCCACCATGAAAGAATTTGTAGTCCAATTGATTGATGGAGGCTGTTGTCACATAAAAAAGGTCAGAATTGATCTTCAACATTATGGATCAAGATGATCCAAATGAGTAATGTTATTGTTCATAACCCGATTCATTTGTCCCAGTATAGTTATATGTTTCCCAACACCAGTCATAGCTCCGGAGCCAACATCTTTATCTAGCAAGGAGAGAAATCCCTACATGGGATATGCATGTTCATGAGATTTACATTCCTTCCCATAAGAACCATTTATAATTAATTTCATGCACTAGATTAGTATATGAATCATAATATATAATCTTAACTAATAGTAGTACTAAACATAAATTGATATCCAATCCATAACTAATCTCATAAACATGGTTTATTTGAAGAAACAATCTACATTTACATCCTTCATAATGGTTTGTAATGTAAATTTGATTTATCCTAAGAATATCCATTAGGAGTGTAAAACTAGGTGTGAAGTAAAGACCGTTGTAAGGTACTAGGATACCCTACGTTAACCCTGAAACTCTGTGTCAGAGCTGTTACTCTAAGATATATATGTTCCAGAATCACATCATCTTATAGTATCCAGATAGAGATGTATTTTCTTGAAATATCCATAAAGTCTATTCCTTAACAAAAATACAGGATTTTCTGGTATGATTAGTCTCAAATAATATCTTAGGGTTCTTTACCCAAATATAGGTTTTCTAAATCTAGTTTCTTTGTTTACAACTAGTCTTCCTATGATGCCAACTATAAGGACCTGACCCCAGTTTCCTCGAGCTGGTGCCCTAATTAGTTACATGGGCTTATAAAAATGAAATATGTATCCCAAAGGACCAAATAGTTTAGGGTTGTTGGAAATCCATATACATACATATGATCACCATTATAATTTGAATGGAAATTGTACATATAAACTATATTTGATTCATAGATAATCTCATATATTATCCATCTATGTCCTTTCTAACATACATCTTAATGAACTGGGAGAAATGAAACATGTGAAAGGGTTGATCTCAGCTACTTTGTAAGGGTAAATACTATAGTGGATGAAAATATAAACACAATGAAAGATTAATAACTTCAAATTCATTCCTTTAAAAATAATATTGAGCATAGTATGGTGGGAATAAATACATATTAAATATTTCCATAAAACATAACCATGGATATTCTACTAGTTGAATAATCAGATGAACTATCAATCTCTAGTTTCATAATGAAAGAATAAATAATTCTTGAAATTCTGAAATATAGCATCATGGACTCATCTAAGACATCTGAATACAATTAACGCCTTAAGCAACACCATGTCTTAATTTGGGAAAGGCTTCGGCCAAGTCCATATTTGTTTTGCCTCTTGAGTCCTACTAATGCATCGAGGGGATATAGTGAATCCCACCAATAACTTACAAATTGAAATGAATTCCTCCTTTGAATGAAGACAAACATTAACTATATATACATTGATATAGAAATTAACATATGAGATGTAAATTACTTTCCCCAAACATAAACAACGACCATTCAGTGTAATATGGTGAATAGTTTAAAGATAGAACACACATAGCCAACTTATAATAAACCGTTCAATAAAATATGAATTATTTTATTTTAAAATATAACTCCAAATTATAAATAATATTTATCCAGAATGTTGAAATTAGTAATATTATTCTTATATAATCATTGAGTTATTCTTGAGATAAATAGTCTTTTACTTTGAAAAGAAGAGTTCTTTTGGAAGATTTTTTTTTAAAATTAGAAGTGAAATTATATAGTTTTTTCATAAAAATTTGTTTTCTTTTATAAATATATTGGTTGCTAAAAAATAGATTATATAGATCTGATGAAAATAAGTAATAATTCATGAATATTTTGTTAATCGGGCTTGTATTTTGGGAAGAATTTTGGAAATATCATTTCTAATGACCTATCTATCTATAAACTAAAGGCATATTTGCATTGGTATTTCCATATATAGTACATTAAAGAAGAATTTATGATGGATTCATAATAATAAATAATAATTTAATTGGGATTAAGATAGATGAATATTAACCCAAATTAAAATGGAAGTTCTGGTATAAAACCCTTACCTAATGTCTAAATATGATTCAGTCATGAATATAAGTCCCTCGAATATGAAATTAGAAATATTAAAAACATGATTAAGAACCTGTTATGAATTTACTTTATTTTCTATAATTTTATTACGTTCATTTATGGTTATTTGTATGGGTTAAAATATTCAATATCATTATTTGTGATTACCCATTTCATTAGTTTTCTTGATCGATTCGCTTGTATAGATGCTAATATTAAATGAAAATTGAATTATAGAATTTATTTTATATGTTTTTAATGTTCATAAACAAGGATAATTGATAATGTAAATCAGCTTTTTGACATTGGGTGAGGATGAATAATTAGATAAAATTTTAATGATAAAAAATTTGATTAAATTGGTGGTTTTTCGATCACCACAAACTCATTTGGTTCTATAAATTAAAACCATGTGTAAAAAATGAATAAAAAATATGAAATAGGATATATAAAAAATATAATGATCTGGTTTGATCATAAAAATGGTTTCAAGAGCATAATTGAAGAATGGAATAGTAGTTGAACCCCCATCATCCTTAAATGGGATAAATTAAGTCATCTCAGATGGTGTTTTCATTTCTAGTATAAAAGGAGGGGAAAGGAGAGATGATTATGAATTATAAAATTATCATGACACAATTAAAGAACAATGAAGTATTGTATATATCATATAATTTCGTGGAAATGATGTGAGAAAAAGAAAATAAAGGAACTTGAATGAAAATAAAATAAATTAAAAAAGGAATTTTCCTCGTGAATTTATCTTTTCTGAAAGCCTCTTTAGGGGACATGATTTTATATTTTGAATAGATTGAGGGAATATTGATGTTGAATGTAACTTCGAAGGAGATTTTTTAAGAAATTAAATAAGGCGTAATTCTTGAGAGTAGTGATGAGAAGGGGGACTAAAGGGTGGTTTTTACAGTGGAGGAGAGGAGGGTTTTCCATTATTTTAATCATTATATTATTCTTTTGACAGAAGACTATGAATAGTCTAGATTATTTTGTAACAAAATAGTTTAAAGAACTTTTGAGTTAGAAACATTGGTCATTTACATCATCTATGACTCAAGAAAGATGTTGAAGTTTATTTATTTCCCATATTTCGTAAATTATCGAATTTCACTATTCACAAAAAATTCAAGTATTTTGGAAAAATTCACAAAAATCACCCGGCACATTTATCAAAATTTAGAACTCAAAAATGAACTCCATTTAATCAAAATAATTTTTTAAACAAGAGAAATTTAATTTACAAAAAATCATTATTTTCTTGAAAAATACATATTTTAAATTTGAAACTGATTTTATAATGCTTTAAAAAATTGATTGAGGTCTCATAAGATTATCTATAAATTTTAGGAAAACGAAATAATTATTAAATAATAAATTTAATGAAAATGAATTTTATTTTAAATAAAATTCATAATTTATAATTGATATAAATAATTTCTTACTCACAAAAATATCAATATTTAATTATTTATTTTTTAAATTATTCACTCTTATTTATCTGGTGCCTATGTTTTATTTATGCTCACTTGGGAGAGGTTACTATTCCTACGGATCATATTACTATTCACATCGGTACATGAAAATTCACCAAATATGTATGTTGATTCTACCAGACTCGAAATATCTTATTGAATGCAACTATGTAAGTCAAATATTTGAAATTAAAATCACGGAAGTTCAAAAAATATATCTAATTGAAAGGTTATAACAATATCATATAAATATCAATGTTATTTATTCCCACAGACTCAATGTTGAATTCATTATAGAATAATTTTATTTGTAAAACCTTTGTGAGTTACACCTACGGACTTCCCAGTTGTTTTTAAAATAGATAAACTAAGAAATGATTAATTCAATAGATATGTACTAGTATTAGTTTGATTTTCATGACCATTATAATTCAAATAGATATTACATTACAATGAAAAATAGTCAGAAAAAAAATTGATCTGATGTGTTGGATATACCATCAGGCCAATGGATCATATTTCATAAAAGAAGTATATATTAATTTTATATTTTAATTATTTCTTCATTCGGTGTAAAATAATATTTTTTACGAAAACATAATAACAACACAAGATAAAAAAATGTAATAAAATAGTGTTTTAAGAAACTATTTGTCATTTTTATAACTAAAGAAAGGAAATTAAAATTTTTTAAATATTTACTCAAAAAACAGGTCCATTAGAAAGCACAAAACATTGTAATTAAAATAAAAAACAATTATCTTTAAAAAACATACATCCCATTTTTCTGTTATGAAATTTGATGATATAATTTATATCATAGCTCTCCATGTGTTAAATATATCATTATGATATGATGATAATTAATATTAATTTCATTTCTCCACCTTTGTAAATGTATTTCTAGAGAGACACAACCTTTTATAACTCTCCCCATAAAACATATCTCCTAAAACTTCTCCATGACATTCACCACTTAAATTTATCCACATAGACATATAAAATTCTTCCAATTTGTGATTAAAAAATGCACATGGAAAATACTAAATCACATGAAAATTTAGAAAATTTAAATCATAAAAAAATATGTGTATGTGAGTTATATCATTATAGAAGATATTTATGATAGAACAAACATCCAAAAGTAGTTAGAAGATATTTAAACATATTTATTTTAAAAAAAGATAATTAACATTAAATATGAATTGAAAATGGTTTCTAAAATATTAATTAATGTTTTGAAATGAAAATTTTCATTCCTTCTTTAACAATTTTATCAAGATATCCATCATCTTTTTAAAATATTTATTATCTATATGATATTTTGAAGCTTATTGCTCATGATTTAGGATTTAGTTTTCTATAACTTCATACATTCAAACCTCTACATTTAGGTTTCACCCTCCCCACTTAACTACTTATTTTTTTCTCCATAAATATTAATTCATCTTCAATGTTAGGTGTTTTATATTATCTTCTTACACATTATGTAAATTGACATTAAGAACATTCTCTTCTTCATTAAAATCATCATTCAGGACATTTAAGTCTTTCATAAACATGAATCTATTTTAAACATCTACTAGTAAATTTAAAATGATTCATTCATCTAAATAGAATGTTTCTTAACTTATATAAACTTATCATCACGATCCCTGATATCATAATAAATATAGTTTTACAATTGTACAATATTATTATATACCTATTTTATACCTTTGTATTTTCAATTAAATATTACAATTCATATCCAATTTGAACAATTCATTCTCTAAATTTTTTTGGCAATTCCTATTATTTTAACTATTATGAATTAGTTTAAATATTTCCTTTATGCATTTAAGATAAATAATTTAATCACTTAATTATTTCTAGGTTTGTAAATTATAATCAAATCATTTTTGGGATACTATTACATTAGAGTCGAATGTCACTAATAGTTTTGGAGGATCATATGGTTGACTTGTTAAAACATCATTCATCTTTATTTCTTTATATTTTTATTTATAGGAAATTTTTATAATATTGGTATCCTAATTAGATTCAACCTTGTATGATATTTAATGAGATTTTTTATCTTATTCTTTTTTATGATGATTTTTCTACTTCTTTGGAAGGTGATATTTCTTCCTCTGATTCCTCATATTTAGGATCCTTATTTTAATGGTATGGTGATGTAATTTCTGATGAAGATGACCCCAATGTTTTATTTTACTTGGACTCTTCTATAGATTTTTATTCTTATTCATCACCCTCTTTCATTCATGATCTTCCTCTTATTCCACTTTTACTTCTTCATCTTCTTCTTTCATGAGTTATTTATCTAACTGGCTCATAGTTCTAAAAAAATATTTTCAATACGTCATAAAAACCATTCTTTATTCCCTTTTAACATCCTTGACATCATTTACATGAACTGATTATTCCAAATCCTTTTTCCATTTACCCTTATCACCATCTACTGGTAGTTCTAAATAAACAAACAATGTTTCTTTAAAATCCATACTACAATATAGATTTATATGATCAATGCGAGGAGATTTTATAAACAAAATATCTAGTTGCATCATTAATAATAAGGGTAAAAATGTAATTGGATTCTCTATAGATTTTTCTATATCCTTCATCAGCATTTTTCGATATTTTAATATTTTAAAATATCATTTTGTTTCTATTTATTTTCTATTTATTACAATTGTTCATCTCCATAAATATTAAAATCTAATTCATTATCCATATCAATCCCAAAATCAAGATCCCTAGGATTATTTTGAGCCTTATGGGTCACGAGAGTCATTAACAAATCATTTTCCCTTCACTTTACATTTTTTTATTTTATAGAGGGATGATTCATCCTTGGTTTTTCCATTCTAATCTTCTTTCTCTTTCACCATTTCTACATCATAAATTAGTTTTTCATAAATTTCAGAAAACATTTTCAACATTGAATAAAAAAAGTTTCATCCTTGAAAATTTTCTTCTCTCATCTTGGAAATTTTTTCCCTAATGGGGTTAGTTTGATTCTTTACATTAAATACATATATTAAGTCAATAAGAAACTAGTTTATAAAAGAAAAAAAAGTCAAAAATATTGAATTCATAAATTAATTTTTAATTCATTCCACCATAATGAAAAAAAACACAGGATTTATTTTCCTCAAATTCATCAGATAATCTTAAACAAAGATGGATAAAATTTGTAGGTTATCCCTCTCACATTTTCTCGGTCTGAGATAATGGCCCATCAATAAATTAATAACTCTTGAATCCAAAAAGAGATGAGAAACATCTTTTTAACTTATCATAAGATTTTAACAGGGATTCTACATCCATCAAACTTTGGAAACAACCAAGCATATTATGTAATTTATGACCAGGATGATGTGATTCTCTTATAATAACCCATATATTGATAGAATAAGTCTTTTCATTTTTATTAATAGATATGAATTACTTACTAATTTTAAAATTAATGGGAAATTATATCCAATAGATTACAGGACACACAACAATGATTTTCTCCATAATCATGTGTTGTATGCAAGACTATATTATATTGAATAATAATATACTGTTAATATTATTATTTAATATACTCGTTTTACTTTTTTTAATGAAAAAAATAATTTAAAATTACATTTTTACACATGTATAATTGTTTTTTAAAAATTAACTTACTTTTTGTAATATTAATATCAAAATTTAATATGGCTGAATATTCTTATTTTCCTAAGAAGTTTTGTTTTTTGATGACTAGCGATAAATTTTGAATTTTAATAGAAAGTTGTTTTTTATATAATATGTTTATATAGTTAAATAAATTTTTTTATTAGTATAAATATTAATTAGATAATATTTCAATCATCTATACCAATTTAGGTTTCTTAAAATAGTTTCTCATTGAATTTAGATTTAAAAACATGGAAAACCATTGAACTTTTTTACTTATAAACCTACTTTTTGTCCCGTCTGTGGGATTAATTTTAAATTGATTTCTTTTACTTCTGTTATTTGAATATGGAGATATGTATTCCGTATTTTTAATCATAATAATTTGTAATTTATAACATGTTCAACCCTGATTTTTATAAAAACATTTGTGGATATAATTAGAATTAATTAAAGTGATTAAGTTAAATAAGTGTTTATTTAGTGGTTAAGCTTTAGTCATATAAATCAAAACGACCTATAAATGTAACATCATGATGTTTTGTATAAAAGGAAACTAAATTCCATGTCATGATCATATGAACTACTAAATACGATGTCATCATTATAACCTATCCATTAAACCTAATTTTTCCACTTCTATGTTTTGGATTCTTAAATACTAACATACATGGTTGCGATAAGTATGTTATTAAGAGTATAATAGGACCATCATAATTTTTAGTGAATAGTTTCCTATCCTTCTGAATAGTAACATACACATATGAAAAGTAACCTACCATTATGAATAGTTATATTTCCATTATGAATAGTATGTCATCCAAAAGAATAGTAATCTCATACAAGAATGATATAATAAAATCATGGCATCTTATAAGAGACAATATCACTAGAGTAAAAGAATTCGTATTTTTATAAGTCAAAAATAAATATTTATAATTAATTAATTAATTTAAAAGTGAATTTATTTTCCAAAAATGTGTTTATAAATTAATAGTTCTATGTCATATGGTTTTGCAATAATTTTATAATACCTTTTGTAATTTTTTAATGCATTATAAAATCATTTTCAATTTTAAAAGTTGTATTTTTCAAGTAAATTATGGTTTCAATTAAAAAATAAATTTCCCATATTTGAAAAATTATTTTCAAAAAATGGAGTCCATTTTTTTATTCTACACATCGAAAAATTGTTATGGTGAATTTTGGGGTTTTTTCTAAAATACAACAATTTTTTATGAATACTAAATTACAATAATTTGTCATATAAAAACATTATAATGTAAATGAACTATTCCTAGAATCATGAGTGATGCATGAACCCAAATATCAAACTCACATACACTTATTATTATTCTTGGTTATGAAGTCATCACTATTTCTTATCAGGTGGAGAATGAATAAATTACTGAGTTCAATATTGAGAAAGCCTCTCTCCCCTCCACTATAAATACCACCCCTAACACCCTCCTTACATCACACCTATCAAGAATCAAGACTTGCCTAAACTCTACCAAAATATCTTCCCTATCCATACACCACATTTACGAGAACTTAGTCTCATCAAAAGACAATGCCTGGGTTCCTTAGGTAGGATCTCATGGGGACGATTCAAGAGATAATTTATCCCTCTCTTTTGGTTCAATTTCCTTTCAAATTTCATTTCATTTCTTCCCTTGTCTTTAACTTCTCTTATCCAAATGTCATAATAACTCTATTATGACTCATATAATAGTATTATATCATGTTAATGGTTGATTATTCATTATAATGTTCCCTATCTCTATTTGATTATAAAAATGAAATCATTTCCCATGATGTTTTAATTTAACTACATCCTGTGCGATGCACTTCCATCATACTTAAAATCATTCAAAGTTATCAATAAAACCATTAAATGGAAGAATATATATTTTAATATTTATTTTTAAACCTATTTGATGTTCTGGAAACAACATTTATTAACAATATTAATTGATAAAACAAAACATGTTTGTTGTGATCCAAAAACTACCAAAGTAACCTAAAACGATCATTATTAAATTTAAACTAATGATTAGTCCACATGGAATATAAAATAATTCATTAAGAGATAAATTCATTTAATATATGATCATTAATAACATGTAATATTAGTTTTTAATGTTATTACATGTTCTACACGAACTTACTTTCATGTGTACAAGTGAACCATTCATGGAAACTAATGAAAAGAAAAATCCCGGACAAGTAATTTAACCTCTATAACCCATAAAAAGGAATATAAAAGAACGTAATGAATCTATAATTTTCCATATTCATGTATAAAAGGTTATTTAATTGTTAATTAATGAATCTAATGTGATTATATAGGCCATTAAAGTGAAGATCGTGTTCAGATACAATGTAAGGGGAAACTATCAAACCTAACTCTCTTTCCTTCGATTTTCCCTTTTCAACCCATTTTTAGTATAGATATGAATTAAAATCATTTATTCATCATTATCTTACATTTTATGGTAAATTAATGTTCTATACTTTATGAAAAATCAATTTTTTCTGAAAGAACACTTCTTTCAAATAAACACACCCATTTTACTTCTCGGACATTGTTTCACTCTTCACTCAAGGTTAATGGTTCTATGTAAAGTTTGATATTCCCTCTTTGTTTTTTAATCCAAATGTTTTTGAATTTGTGATTTATTATATGAAACTCATTTCTTTCAATATTTTATTTTATATTGATTTTTTTTCATATTTTCAATGTGGCTTGCTTGATAATGTAAATGTTATGATTAGAAGGGTGTCCCCGAAATTATATATTGCAATATAAATGTGTTAATGTGATGGGTGTTCTCAGAATTATACAGAAATAAAATTCATTGGGTATTGTGATGAATCCAACAAGGTAATTTGTAATGATTTGTGAACCTGATTCTATATTTTTTTCAAAACTATGTGTGGTAGCTAACCACTATGAAATTATGTTTCATTTTTATGCAATGACCCATTCCATGTTATTATCTAAGGATTTTTATCACGATTGTGATGAAGATGTAATGTTCACCCAAGGTTACATTGTTGTATGTTCTTATATATCCTCTTAATAGGATTTTATCCTACACCTATTGAATGTATATCATTTGGTAAATACATCTACTAAAGAGAATTCAAGAGCCAATAAGAAGCTAAAGAAGAAGGAATTAAATAATTCCTTATGGTATACTATGTAAAGGTTATGTATGGTTTGTATATTCCTCCATAAACTATAAACATAAAATTTCCTATAATGTATTAAATAATTTGTATTTGTTCAATTGTCATTTATAAATAAATATACTACATTTATTAGGGTTAAACTTGGAAGTGCAGGTTTGGGGATTTATATTAAACTTGTCCAAATTAAATTTATATCAATTATTAAAACATATACCCCATTTTCTATAACATGGACCATTATTGGAGTCAATTTATGTAAGGGAGACCAACCTATAGTGTTTATCATTTTATATTAAGAATAATGTCACTCCCCTCCAATATAAAAGGTACCCCCCCACCGCAATTATTCACACCTCTCAACCCATTTTGATCATCCAAAACCTGCCCAAAAAATCTATCGAAACCCCTCCAATCACCATATATGCTTAAATTTAGGAATAAATCATTGAAAAAATTATATTTTTTCAAAGAAAAAGAATATACCTAAGAATAGGTAACATTCATCAACATGAATTTTTATTTTTTTCCTTCTCCAATCACTATATTTCACATTATGTAATTAATATATAATAACATATGTATGATCAATATAATGATATTTTTTAATGTTAATGTCAATAATTAACTTACACACACATCTATCAAATGTGTAATAAACTTACCATTCATGTGTACATTGAACTACCACCTCGTGAAATGATTTCGTTTGTTTTCCTTTTACCACCTATCACGGTGGATAATTATGATGGAAAAAAAATTTAATATGATATATATGATTCTAATTATTTCTTAATACTTCTATAAGTTTTATATAATGCATAAATTCATGCATTTCATATCTTGGTAATGTGATAACATAATTTGTGGACATGTGGTCTAACCCCTCAAGAAAGTTATGTGATACGTTAACACTTTACATGAGATTTATAAAGGATTGATTAAATTAATAATATGTGACATAAATTCAATATCTATAGTATTCATTTCATAAATATATTTTTTAAATATAATTTATAATTGTATTTAGCACCCTTTAACAAACAATAAAAAATGATAATGTCATTCGTTGATGTGTGGACTACCACCTTCTCAATGTGATGGGATTAATTTTATATCACCATAATTATATATATGTATATAATTATATATTGTTAAATAAAATTTAATTTATGAAATAATGATCATTTTGGAATCATTATTCTTAATTAATCTCTTTCTAGAATAATCGTTGAAAAATTGGATCATTACTCATGTGTATGTACGGCCTCCCGTCTCCATGATGGTAAAATTGTTTCATTTTTTAAAATAACCTTTCTCATTTTTTTTAAAAAGTATAATAGAAGTATGAAAATTAAAATTATTTCATCATTTTGATTGTTTAAAATGTTTATATAATGACCCCTTTGACCAACATTTACATACCAAATTCCTTTTCGACAAATAAACTCAATATGGTTGAAAGACGAAAAATAAACAAAATTATTTCCGTAGCTATTTACAACATTATAATAATTGAATTAAAATAATTATACAAATGAAAAAGGTTATTATGTAATTAAATAACTAACATATGTTTACTATTCATCAATATAATGAAACATACGACAAGCTGGACTCAAGGTACGGGACTTCATCTCAATCTCATTTATGGAGGCATATCATGATGTTATACACCCTTATTATTCTATGAGACATATATACAACAACGTTGGCATGTTATATCGCGAATATTCTATAATATCTTGATATTTATTTTTTAATTAATTTTATTCCTTACTAACGTTTATGATTCAAATATTTCAAAGTGGTATGGGACACTTCAATAAAAATTACTTTTAAAATGTTATAAAATTTAATTTCATCATATTTTACTCCATGTCAATATTCATGATATTAGTTTATATGTTTATTTAGATAAAAATATTATAAAGGAATTTTTATGTCAATTCAAAATTTCATTATAATGTTTTAAAAAATGAATCATTTTCTACCTTTTATAAGGAATTTTTTTTAAAAAGGAAAAAAGGAATGTTTTATTCTTAACATACATGGTGATGATGAATTTTCCCTTTCTGTGGCTATGATTTTACATTTTGTCTCACTTTTCAATGATTCGTGTTTTATTAAATGAGAAACTGTTTTTATTTTATTTGGATATTTTTTTAAAAATGGTTTTCTGAATTAAATTTGTATTTTGTATTGAAAATGGAATTATTGAATGGAAAAGGCATTTTCATATCAAAAAGTGATTTGAATATGGATTTAAATGGGTTTTCCAATCTATGAAATGGTTTTTTTAGGTTGTGTTTCATAGACATTATAAGGTATGGGTGTTCCCAGATAGCACTAGGTAAGAACATTATAGGTTAAATTGTGGGTGCACCTAAAAATCACTCCATGCATAGGGAAATGACTATATTCTCAAGATATTTATATTATAGGTTGTCTATATTTTTACTCCAATCTATAAGGGGTTTGAATGGGTTCTATAAGGGTTCAATGTGATGATGTCTCAAGGTACATATATGGATTTTCTATGATTTCAGTGGATTTTTCATAGAAATAAATTGTTTTATATAGGTAAAACAAAATAATATTTATTAGATAGTGGTAAAAAGCTTTTTGTGTAAAATATTATGTTTTAAAGAAAATGGTTTTCATGAGTTTGAATGTTTTTAATAGACAAAAAATTTCCTTCTTTTTGTATCCCCCACTAATATATTTATTCTCATCAAATGTTTTTAAATGATTTTCATAGGTTTTAATTTTTATTAAGGTATTATAACAGGTAAAGAGGAATTTCATGAAGTGTATTCATAAAATTGATCATGATTTAATTTAAATGTGTATATATTGGATAAAATGGATACTGAATGAAATTTTCCACTTCGTATTTTATGGTTTTTTATGTATGATTCAGGGGGTAATTCTATAACACTCTAGACATGAAATGATATTAAATGTGATAGATATTTAATAATTAACTAAAAATCAATAGTATGTAATGTATAAGGATGAGGCCTTATAGTTGGTGTCAAATGTCAGTTTGGATAACATTAGAGGTTAGGTTAATATTAATAACATTCCCTTGAATGATTATACCTTATGTCCAAGTTAAAATATTATAGAATTTATAGATTATCATCTTCATTATCTATATTATGTTTTCTATGAATGTTCTTCTATAGAGGAAACAAGGAAGTTATAGAGGGAAGAAACCAAGAGGAAAATTTCATTCAAAATCTGCATTATGAGATGGAGTCTTTTAAAAAAATATGTTCAATGAGATGGGAAGAGTAATAAATGGTCAATGTGGCAGGAAATAGATAATAAATAAACTTAGAATCCTAGAAATAAGCCCCATACATGTTCCATGTATGGTAAAATACATTTTTGGGAATTTATGTTATGATCACGAAAGTGTTTTCGATGTGGCATGTTGGGTCACAGGGTTCTTAACTACAAATAAAAGAGTGCTATAAAATTAAAAATCAAGATAACATATAGAAATCCAATGGAATGATGTTCTAGTTGAATTGATTGGGTAAATTATGATAATGTGTGTCCAAAGTTTATTACCAAGGGTGGAGACCTGTGACGACACATCCTCGGGGCCCGTGCCGGGACTACCCCAAGCCCTCCTTCTATAGGCCAGGGGCTGGCGACTAGCACCATAAGAGAATCCCTGATATTAAGGGAAGGAATTTACTTTTAACCTGTAACACACACATAGTCTGAACACAAGCAGTAGAGGTAACAAGTACTAAAATAGAAATGTAATGTGTGCTGAAAGTAAGTGGGCCAATATACAAACCCAACTGAACAACATGTACAATTACCAGTAAAAAGGGAAAACAGCTCCTGGATCGTCCACCGGGGAATCCTACTTGAAGGGTAGGTGAATAACTCGGAAAACTCATCCCTATGGTACGTCCCATCTAGTCCAGCTCTGAGCAGCCTCCGTCTGTCACCCTCAGCCTCGATCACGACAATCCTTCATCTGCACAGAACCCAACAATGTGCGGGCGAAGCTCGTGTAGGGGTGAGTATAACAATACTCATTAAGGGACCCCGAGACCCCTACAGGTCTCCCCTAATCCACAATAGATAAACCAAAGTATAAAGATAAAATCATGAAGTATCAACCAACCCTACTTAGGTATATGCCCATACATATAACTAAGTTACTAGTCACAGTCCGGCTCCAACTCCCGAGCCCAGACATAACCCATCCCACAAAGGAAGTAAAGTCAGTCAATGTGATAATAATGGTTGAATGAAATGACTCACCTCACACAGTTATAAATCTTTCGTAGAGTGATAGAGATGATCAGATGTAGTCAATGACTCATCTATGCCGTTGGAACCACACAGGATACAAGACCAACTAAGATGTTGGACCCACACAGGATATTGGACCAGCTACTCTGTCAGACCCACATAGTATACAGGAATAGAAGTCAGAACTGTCGAACCCATGGAGGATCCTGGCACAGTAGTCATCGTTGTCGAACCCACATAGGATTCTGATACACTAGTTATCGATGTCTAACCCACGTAGGATTCCGGTACAGTAGTCGTCGCAACTAGCTCTAGGGTTCCCGCACGCAGCACGCTCAATTCTAGGAGGGTCCACTCCTTGAGTCAAGTTTCGATACATGAACTATCAAGAAATCCAGATTTTATGTTTCCTGTAGTTCTGTCTCATCATAAGGAACCCAACACGATAGGCGGCACGTCAATCGGACGCCCGGTCGGAGAGTTATCGGCATTTTCGTTTTAGGGGCCTGGTTGGATTTACGCTCCTTCCAAACCTGGAGGTTTTCCAAAGTTTTTCAAAAATCACATAGATTATTGCAAAAGGAAGGCCTCGTCAATAGGGTCTCATTGCCGCAAATGGTGCGGTGATCGAACGTGTGGTCTTGATGTTATTTGCATCTAAGCGAAGACGGGCCCGACCCGGCTCGACGGGTCCGACCCGGCTGGGGGCTCGGCCCGGCCCAGTTTACCGGGTCCACCCCGGATGGGGGGTCGGCCTGGCCCTATAGGGAACATCCCACCTGCGAACCCGGCCCGCCCTACGGGCCTGTCCGGTTCACCCAGCAGCGCCAAGCGGCACCGCCTCCCCCCTACCCGATAGGCCGTTGCCGGCCGGTTCTGCCTGGCGCACGCGGCCTGCGCAGCGGGCCACGGTTCTTTCCATGTGGCACCTACTATAAGGCCCCATCCTTAAACCTTACTTAATCTTGAGTTATTACAAGATTACACATTGAGGATCTTTTCGGGTTTAGAGTTTTAGAGAATTAGATCATAAAACATGCATTACATTCCACATATAAACAAAGTGGTTACATAAAGATAGCATTCTTCTTTCCCATCAATGGAAACATATTTAAAATAAAACATGGATTCTTTCTTGACACTTCCTTGACACTATCATCATATCATGTACCTTTCCCTTGACCTGTGAAAATCATTTCAAAAAACTTAGGATGAGCATAAAAAGCTCAGTAAGGGATATAAAAATATGGAAAGGAAACATGGGTACATATGTACATAAGAATGAAATCATACTTTACCCATAAAACATAAGCAATTTAACATACCTCATCAAATCATGAATAAATCATAGAAATCATAAGACATAAAGGTAACTTGAGGCATTCATAACATTCTTACGTAGGGAGTAACCCTCTTGGTTACGTTTGGAATACCCATCACTGTATATTCCCAAAATCTCTTCGGAGAAACCTTAAGTTTCACTCCTTCACGTTACCCAATGCATTGGAGAGCTATATCGGGCTCACCCGCCCTTAGTTTGTCACGGAACCACCCGTCTTCATAATAATGCCAAAGAACCTCACCATAATCGTATCACATAAAACATGCATAAAGGAAAAATAACATTTCCACCTTTCAATCACAAGATATCAATACAACACATTGATATAAAAACATTATGAAAACCATTTTCAATACCAAAATAAATGAAAATTAAAACATGGTATTTATTTTTCTTTTAAAAAAAGGTATGGCTTGTAGAGGAAGCCGAAACTCAAATAATGGTCACAACGGCAGAGATGTCATTGTCGCCGCATACGTACGACAAAAACATTCATTTTTGTCCTTTATTAAACGATTCATATAAAAAATATTTCTTTTGAATAAACGTAAAAGCCAAAGGGGTTTATACACCATATAAAAGAAGGTTGTGTATAAAACAAAATATGCCTCAATAAAAGGAGATTGAGATGAAGTCCCATACCTGGGGTTCGACTTGACTCGGTCATTCTTTAATCTCCTGAATAATAAACTTGGGTTAATTTATACTTGTTTAAGAACCTTTTTTAAGTTCATTATTCCTTTTATATCACTTATTTCCATGTCATGAACACTATGTAATTATTCAAGTTAATAATGGTCGTTTTAACGATCATTGGTACTTGAGTAAAAAATAAACCCATTATAATTACAAGTTGTTCATGTGTCCATTATATACAGAATGGTATTCATGATGTAGATATCGTATATATCATATATATCCAGTACATGCATGCATTTATAATATTATATAACATTTAGAGGTAAGAAATGAAATGCACCGTTCATGGAGACGGTAAGCCGTACGGACGCATGAATGCTACTTTCATTTCTATTTTGTATTTTATAGAATGGAATCATAATGATATAAAGGTATATCATAATTCCATTATAATATAATATATAATATCATAGTTCCATCCTTTATACGTCCCACATATGGTATTTAACGAATCAAATCACTTTGAGGGGGCGGTAGTCCGCACATCCTTAAATGAAGATATCGTGTTTACCCATAATAGAAACCATAAAGGTATGCAAAAAATGAAAAATACAGAATCTTAAGGAAAAAATAGACATATTATATATCATATATAAATATTGTGACATCTTAATGGCCACCTTTGAAGGTGTTAAAAGAATGTTGAACAATCATCGTTTCGGGAGGCATAAATTCACCATCCACGGAAACAGTATGTCCTTTAACCGTTAGATGTAGGTGTGTGTAAGTGTAGCTCTAATCCTTCTTATAACAACATCATAGTATATTGAAGATATTGTAGTTGTTACAAAATAAATGAATAAAAAGCGTTTATGGTGTTGGAGAAGCAAAATAAAACAGAAGGACTCAAGTGAAGACATTACCTTAAAATCGGGTAACTCCCTTTGGTTTGAGCTCAAAGGCTTCCTTGGGAAGCCTTCAGCTCAAAGTGAGCCTTTAAGGAGTAAGAGAGGGATTTTTAGAGACAAAATGGGCAGGGTTTGTCCGAGCGAAAGGCTTTGGGAGTGTGGGTAAGGAGTTAGAGGTGGGGGCCTTTTATAAGAGGAGAGGAGGGGCACTCTTGGAAAGTAATGAAATGTTACTTTATTTGAAAATGATTTTCGGATTCAAAAGGTCCCACATTGATATAATTTGAGGGTAAGGTGATACGGGTTCGAAATTAACCCATCCAATAGGTTTTGGACATGTGTAGGTCATAGATTTTACATTATCATTTCATTTTATTTAAATCCTTTATTAATAAGTCAATCACTGCATCATCATGATGTCATAAATAATTTATTTTATATAATGTCTAAAAATTATGAAAAAAATAATATGATGTAGGAAATATTTTTAGCTTTCTAATGAATTTTTATAGTCCAAAAGATCATTTATGTAGAAGAAATTAAAAATATTTTACTTAGGTGATACATTCTTTGTCACATTTAACATTCTTTAAAAATAAAAAGATAAAAAGTCACTTTCTCACAAAAGTGATTCCATGGGGCCCCCAAGATTGGCAAAAGGAATCCCATGGTCTTCCATGAGACAACCAGTAGCCTTAGGACACATTTTGTGGTTTTTTGTATTATTATGATATCATTTTATTATCATTAACTACCTGATTACTCATTAATCAAGATAATTAAAGATAATTACCATCATTACTATTCATAATGTCCAAAAATAAAAGAGTCTTAATTAAATAATTTGGACCTTATGATTCCAAATATGTAATTCATTTTACCAAATTAAAAACACATAAATTGCAACAATTGATTTAAAAATAATTCCCGTTTTCAAAAGAAATAGCGGGTTTTTTTGAAACAATATCTGTGAAAAGTTTGGCATTAGTTTATGACCAATTCCAAAGTGAAATTAATCCTAATGACCACCACTGGATTAAATGGTAAAAAGATATTCAGATTACACTTTAATACCAATTAAAAGGATAATATAACCATATAATTAAATAAAATGAAAAAGCAGTTTTGATGTAAAATGCAGTATTTTTTCACTATTCATTAAAAAATGAACATTGTCAGAAAAATACCAAACATTTATCCAATGTAAATTTCAATGTCCCAATCATACTGAATATTTTTATTTTGACAACTATATCTTATAAAATTGTCAAAAGATATATTTAAAAATGGTTTGCCATCAAAAGGCAGTAAAACAATCTTTTAAGAATATTAGTGTATTCCATGCATAAGATTGTATTTATTTTAAATTTAAGCCTCTAAAACACTATCTTAATCATTAATATACATAGATAAAAATATCTATTATTCATTACATACATGGGATGTTACATCCTTCCCCCCTTTAGAAAATTTCTTCCCTGCAATTTATTTACTTATCGAATAAATGGGGGGTACTTATCCCTCATTGCATTTTCAGATTCCCATGGTGCCTCTTCCATCATGTGGTTTTTCCACAAAACCTTTGCCTGATTAATCACCTTATTTCGTAACACTTTCTCCCTGTGGTCAAGAATCTGGACCAGTTGTTCCTCATAAGATAGTTTCTCTTCTAGCTGAACTATCTTTGGACTCAAAACATGAGATGGATCTGGTATATACTTTCTCAACATCGAAACGTGAAAAACATTGTGTACCTGAGATAAACTAGGAGGTAAAGCCACCCAGTATGCAACTGATCCAACTCTCTCCAGAATTTCATTTGGTCCAATGATCCTTGGACTCAGCTTTCCTTTCTTACCAAATCTCATTACACTTTTCCATTGTGAGACTTTGAGAAAAACATGATCACCTACCTCAGAAGTAAGATCTTTCCTCCCGTTGTCTGCATAACTCTTCTACCTACTCTAAGCTGTTCTCATGTGTTTATAAATCAGATGAACTTTTTCTGCCATCTCTTCTACCAATTCCGGTCCCATCAACTTCCATTCACCCACTTCATCCCAGAAAGCTGGAGTTCGACACCGCTTCCCATATAATGTCTCAAATGGTGCCATCTGTATACTGGAATGAAAACTGTTATTATATGAAAATTAATCCAAATAAAGATGTTGGTCCCAACTTCCCTGATAATCCATCGAACAACCTCGTAGCATATCCTCCATGGTCTGAATTGTTCGTTCTGACTGCCCATCTGATTGAGGATGAAATGTTGTACTAAAATTTAATTCAGTACCCAACGACTTCTGAAGGCCTTTCCAAAAGTTAGAAGTGAACCTGGGATCACGATCAGATACAATGGATAGGGGAACTCCATGTATCCTGACTATCTATTAAAGATACAAACGGGAAAGTTGATCTAGGGAAACAGTATCTCATATAGCAAGGAAATGAGCAGATTTAGTCAAGCGATCAACAATAACCCATATTGCATTATTACCTCGAGATGTCTTCGGTAATCCCACAACAATGTCCATGGATATATTCTCCCATTTCCACTCTGGCACTAGTAAAGGATGAACCATCCCTTTCAGTAACCGCCGCTCTACTTTAACCTGTTGACATGTCAAACACTTCATAGTAAAATCAGCAATATCTCTTTTCATTCTATCCCACCAGTAATAATCCCACAGATCTCTATACATCTTAGTACTGCCAGGATGAACTGAAAAAGGAGAACTATGAGCTTCACATAACAACTCTCTCTTCAAATATGAATCACAAGGCACACATAATCTCTTCCCAAATCTCAAAACGTAATCATTATCAATGTTGAATTCAGGCAACTTACCTTTCTGAACCAGCTCTACCTTTTTCTACAACTCACTATCTTGCTTCTGTGCTTGCTTGATCCTATCTGATAGGGATGATCTCACTGATACCTGAAATAAAACAGAAGAACTTCCTACACCAACAACTTCTATGCCAAAGTTCATCAAATCATTAACCAAAGGATCACATTCGAAACGCAACATTGCTAATGAAGCATTACATTTTAGACTCAAAGCATCAGCCACTTTATTTGCATTTCCTGGATGGTAATAAATTGTACAATCATAATCCTTGATTAATTATATCCATCTCCTTTGTCTCATGTTCAATTAATTCCTCGTGAATATATACTTTAAACTTTTGTGATCAGTATATATTTCACACTTTACTCCATACAAATGATGCCTCCAAATTTTTAAAGCGAAAACAACAGCAGCGAATTCCAAATCATGTGTAGGGTAATTTACCGCATGAGTTTTCAACTGTCGTGAAGCATAAGAAATTACCTAATCATTATGCATTAGGACGCAACCAATTCCTTTCAATGAAGCATCACTGTATATAACACACTCACCATTCCTGGAAGGTAGTGCCAAAACCGGAGCATTCACCAATCTTCTTTACAATTCCTGAAAACAATCATCAGATTCTTTTGTCGAGATAAACTTAACACCCTTCCGAGTTAGCTTAGTCATTGGACTAGATAACCGTGAAAAATTTCTAACAAACCTTTGGTAATAGCCTGGAAAACCAAGGAAGCTACGAATCTCAGTTACATTTGTGGGTCTTGGTCAGTCTTCCACAACTTTTGTTTTTTCAGGATCAACAGTTATCCCATCATTAGAAACAATGTGACCATGGAAATAAATTTTGTTGCAACCAAAACTCACACTTGCTGAATTTTCCATACAGTTTCTTTTCTTTTATGGTTTGCAAGATAAACCTTAAATTACTTTCATTCTCTTCTTTAACATTAGAAAACACCAAAATATCATCAATAACAAATGCACCATTTATCACCTGACTCAACAGATCCATCACTGCAGTAAACTACTCAATTCTGATTCTGACCATCTTAGGATGCTGATTCGGAAGGTTATTTCCTTCTGTATGCCTTCCTATCACTGCTTCCCTGTTTCCTATGCAGAAAACCATTCTGAACAAACATGTCTTAGATTAAGCAACATAGTAATCTTCAAATACTATATCACTTCAATTTGACCATAAAAAAATTTGGACAATCATTTAATAGAATTATAACTCCTAAAGATATCTAAACTGACCTCTGATACCAACTATAAGGCCCTAGCCTTAAACCTTACTTAATCATGAGTTATTACAAGATTACACATTGAGGATCTTTTTGGGTTTAGAGTTTTAGAGAATTAGATCATAAAACTTGCATTACATTCCACATATAAACAAAGTGGTTACATAAAGATAGTATTCTTATTTCCCATCAATGGAAACATATTTAAAATAAAAGATGGATTCTTTCTTGACACTTCCTTGAGACTATCATCATATCATGTACCTTTCCCTTGACCTGTGAAAAACATTTCAAAAAACATGGGATGAGCATAAAAAGCTCAGTAAGGGATATAAAAATATGGAAAGGAAACATGGGTACATATATACATAAGAATGAAATCATAATTTACCCATAAAACATAAGCACTTTAACATACCTCATCAAATCATGAATAAATCATAGAAATCATAAGACATAAAGGTAACTTGAGGCATTCATAACATTTTTACCTAGGGAGTAACCCTCTTGGTTACGTTTGGAATACCCATCACAGTATATTCCCTAAATCTCTTCGGAGAAACCTTAACGTTTCACTCCTTCGCGTTACCCAATGCATTGGAGAGCTATATCGGGCTCACCCGCCCTTAGTTTATCATGGAACCACCCGTCTTCATAATAATGCCCAAGAACCTCAACATAATCGTATCCCATAAAACATGCATAAAGGAAACATAACATTTCCACCTTTCAATCACAAGATATCAATACAACACATTGATATAAAAACATTATGAAAACCATTTTCAATACCAAAATAAAAGAAAATTAAAACATGGTATTTATTTTTCTTTAAAAAAAAGGTATGGCTTGTAGAGGAAGCCGAAACTCAAATAATGGTCAAGGCGGTGGAGAAGTCGTTGTTGCCACGTACGTACGACAAAAACATTCCCTTTTGTCATTTAGTTAACGCTTCGTATAAAAAATATTCATTTTGAATAAATTTAAAATTCAAAGGGGATTATACACCATATAAAAGAAGGTTGAGTATAAAACAAAATATGCCTCCATGAAAGGAGATTGAGACGAAGTCCCATACCTCGGGTCGGACTTGACTCGGTCGTTCATTAATATCCTGAATAATAAACTTTAGTTAATTTATACTTGTTTAAGAACATTTTTCAAGTTCATTATTCCTTTTATATCACTTATTTCCATGTCATGAACACTATGTAATTATTCAAGTTAATAACGGTCATTTTAACGATCATTGGTACTTGAGTCAAAAATAAACCCTTTATAATTACCAGTTTTTCATGTATCCATTATATCCAGAATGGTATTCATGATGTAGATATAATATATATCATATATATCCAGTACATGCATGCATTTATAATATTACATAACATTTAGAGGTAAGAAATGAAATGCACCGTTCATGGAGACAGTAAGTCGTACGTACGCATGAACGCTACTTTCATTTCTATTTCGTATTTTATAGAATGGAATAATAATGATATAAAGGTATATTATAATTCCAGTATAATATAATATATAATATCATTGTTCCATCTTTTATACGTCCCACATATGGTATTTAACGAATCAAATCACTTTGAGGGGGCGGTAGTCCGCACTTCCTTAAATGAAGATATCGCGTTTACCCATAATGGAAACCATAAAGGTATCCCGAAAATGAAAAATACAGAATCTTAAGGAAAACATAAACATATTATATATCATATATAAATATTGTGACATCTTAATGTCCACCTTTTAAGGTGTTAAAATAATGTTGAACAATCATCGTTTCGGGAGGCATAAATTCGCCATCCACGGAAATAGTATGTCCTTTAACCATTAGATGTAGGTGTGTGTAAGTGTAGCTTCAATCATTATTATAACAATATACTAGTATATTGAAGATACTTTAGTTTTTACAAAATAAATGAATAAAAAGATTTTAGGGGGTTGGAGAAGCAAAATAAATCAAAAGGTCTCAAGTGAAGACATTACCTTAAAATCGGGTAACTCCCTTTGGTTTGTGCTTAAAGGCTTCCTTGGGAAGACTTATTCCCAAAGTGAGGCTTTAAGGAGTAATAGAGGGAAGTGGAGAGACAAAATGGGTAGGGTTTGGCCGAGCCAAAGGCTTTGGGAGTGTGGGTAAGGAGGTAGAGGTGGGGGCCTTTTATAAGAGGAGAGGTGGGGCACTCTTGGAAAGTAAAGAAATGTTACTTTATTTGAAAATGATTTTCGGATTAAAAAGGTCCCACATTGATATAATTCGTGTTTATGGTGATAAGGGTTCTAAATCCACCCATCCAATAGGTTTTGGACATGTGTAGGTCATAGATTTTACATTATCATTTCATTTTATTTAAATCCTTTATTAATGAGGTAATCGCTGGATCATCATGATGTCATAAATAATTTATTTTATTTGAAGTCTAAAAATTATGAAACAAATACTATGATGTAGGAAATCTTTTTATCTTTCTAATGAATATTTATAGTCCAAAAGATCATTTATGTACACAAAATTAAAAATATTTTACTTAGGTGATACATTCTTTGTCACATTTAACATTCTTTAAAAATAAAAAGATAAAAAGTCACTTTTTCACAGAAGTGATTCCATGGGGCCCCCATGTTTGGAACAAGGCATCCCATGGTCGGCCATGAGACAACCAGTAGCCTTAGGACACATGTTGTGGTTTTTTTGTATTATTATGATATCATTTTATTATCTTTAACTACCTGCTTACTCATTAATCAGGATAATTAATGATAATTACCATCGTTACTATTCATAATGTCCAAAAATAAAAGAGTCTTAATTACATAATTTGGACCTTCTTATTCCAAATATGTAATCTAATTTACCAAATTTCAAACACATAAATTGCAATAACTGATTTAAAAATAATTCCCGTTGTCATAACAAATAGCGGGTTTTTTTGAAACAATATCTATCAAACATTTGGCATTAGTTTATGACCAATTCAAAAGTGAAATTATTCCTAATGACCACCATTGGATTAAATGGTAAAAATATATCCAGATTACACATTAAGACCAATTAAAAGGATAATATAACCATATAATTAAATTAAATAAAAAAGCAGTTTTGATGTAAAATGCAGTATTTTTTCACTATTCATTAAAAAATGATCATTGTCTGAAAAATACCAAAAATTTATCCAATGTAAATTTCAATGTCCCAATAATAATGAATATGTTTATTTTGACAAATATATCTTATAAAATTGTCAAAATATATATTTAAAATGGTTTTCCATCAAAAGACAGTAAATCAATCTTTTAAGAATATTAGTGTATTCCATTCATAAGATTGTATTTATTTTCATTTTAAGCCTCTAAAACACTATCTTAATCATTAATAGACATAGATAAAAATATCTATTATTCATTACTTACTTGGGATGTTACACCTATAGGCGCCGTGATTCTTTAGTCTGGTCGCTCATAGTAGGCTGGTTCTCCAAGCCAAGCGGCCCGCGGTTGTGGGCCCCGGTCTCCTCCTTGCGGCGCCTGCGGGCGCCGCAGTCCTCCAGCCCGGCCGGCAGACTGCCGACCGGTTCTTCCAGCTGAGCGGCCTGCAAATGTTGGACGCGTTTTCCCTCCACGCAGTCGGCATAACTGCACCAGTCCACCACCGCCAAGGCCCGGACTGGCCATGGCCTTCAACTCCACAGCGCGGCGTGACGATGCCGTGCCTCTTTATCCATCGTGGTACTCCCGGCCACGGTTCCTCATTCGTCTGACGCGATCCTCCTAGCCGAGGTTATTCTCTGGAGTGGTGTGACAGCACTACACCATTTCGACTCTGGCTCCGACTTCATCAAATAAGAAAAACAAAGGGGACGGTCGGGCCGTGCTCGTGCGGTCTGAACCCTCCTCGTCGTATGATATCATTTGGTTTTTCCCAACCATAATTTTCTTCGACAAAGAAAGAAGGTGTAATATCATAAATAAAATTAATACAAAATTTCTCTATGACGATTCGATGTACGCGGTCTAAGGCACAGAAAAATAATTCAAAGACTTCATCGAATGTTACACCCATCACACACAACTGATTTCGGGCTCAAGCATCGTCCTTGTTCTTCGTCCGAGGCGGTGCGTTCTTCATTAGAGAGGAAAGGCTCTCTCAAGGTTCCAACCAAAATCTCCACACAAGAATCATTCTAACCCTAAAAGAATAATAGACTTGTCTATTATTTATTTATTGGAAAAATAATTAAAAATAATTCAAATATATTAATTAATTGATGCATTAATTAATCTTTAGGTGTTGGCCCCATTATGAGGGAAGGTGGAAGGTGGAGGGTTTAACCCATATAAATATGGGGTTCCAAGGGATTGAAGCCCGTGTGGGACCCACCAAGTAATATCCTCCCATGGGAGGTTATGTGCGGGTGGGCCCCACTACTAACCTCCCTTTGTATGTTTTAAGCACCATAAAATAAAAATATTTTGCCATATTTTTATTTAACTTATTTATGAATACCCCCAAAATTTAACTTCCGCTCTCGTTAAAATGCGACTGAGGTAAAAGTCTCCTTAAGAAAATACTAGTGTTTCAAGTTAATCGGTGTCCACGGATTTCAGTTCCGAGAATCGGTTCAAAAGATATAAAATCCTGCATGTATGTTTACTGAAAGTACCCGAAAAAAACTTCAGAAATTTAAATCGGGCACACCGGGCCTTGGAATCAAGAACTGTTAGAAACTACAGGCACGTGAAATTCCCATGTATTTAGGACAAAATTTTCCATAGGATTTATAGGTCATTACATTCTCCCCACCTCAGGGCTTTACGTCCCCGTATGCTACATCACATAATGAGGGAACAAATGGGGGCACTGATCACGCATCTGAGCCTCCTACTCCCAAGTGATCTCATGGAGGTTCCCGTGCTTCCAGCGAATGCGCACCAGAGGAATCAACCATCCACATAGGACCCGCTCCTGTTGATCCTAAATCTCCCCTGGAACCTCTGTGAATGTCAACCCGTCATTGATGTCCAGTTCCCCATGGTCGATGATGTGGGACAGGTCGTGCACATATCTCCTCAGTTTTGATTCATGGAAGACATCGTGCAACCGGTGCAACTAAGGTGGAAGGTCCAGGCGGTAATCCACGTCACCTACTCTACTGAGGACCAGGAATGGTCAAATGAATCGTGGAGATAACTACTCTCCTCGGCCAAATCTTAGTAGACCTCGTCGAGGTGAGACCTGTATGAAGACGTGGTCACCATCCTCGAACTCCAGTGGTCTCCGTCTCCTATCAGTATAGGACTTATGTCTGCTTGGTGCAGTCTTCATCCACTCTTGGATGATATTCACCTTCTTTGTCATAGCCTGTAACATCTCTGGTCCTACAAGTGCTAACTCCCATGGGTCTGTCTAGCACAGAGGCGATCTACAAGGTCGGGAGTATAGTGCCTCATAATGTGCCATCTCGATGGTGGAGTGGTATCTGTTGTTGTACACAAACTCCACCAAGGGTAAGTGATCCTCCTAGCTGCGACCAATGTCAATGAAACATGCATGGAGCATGTCCTCGAGAGTCTAAATGGTCCTCTCAGTCATTCCATCTGTCTAAGGATGGAAGGCGGTTCTCAAGCGAAGCTTTGTACCGAAAGCCTCCTACAACCCCTTCCATAGTTGAGAAGTGAAAATATCATCCTGATCGGAGACAATCATTGATGGCACACCATGAAGCCATATGATCTCCTGTATTTAGATCCATCACATGCTCTCAGCATTTCCTCGAGAGTCTGAATGGTCCTCTCAGTCATTCCATCTGTCTGAGGATGGAAGGCGGTTCTCAAGCGAAGCTGTGTACCGAAAGCCTCCTACAACCCCTTCCATAGTTGAGAAGTGAAAATATCATCCTGATCGGAGACAATCATTGATGTCACACCATGAAGCCATATGATCTCCTGTATGTAGATCCATCACATGCTCTCAACCGAGCCTTGGTCTCTGATCAGTAGAAAGTGGTCCAACGTGGAGAGTCGGTCGACAGTCACCTAAATAGAGTTATTTCCTTTGAATGTACATGGAATTCCTGTCACAAAATCCATGGATATCCCATCCCAATTCCAATCTAGAACCTCTAAGTGCTGAACCAAGCCTACTGGAACATGGTGCTTCACCTTCACATACTGACAAGTGAGGCATCGCGAGACAAACTCTGCTACATCCTTCTTCATACCCGACCACCAGGACTATAGTATGAGGTCCTGATACATTTTCTCGACTCCTAGATGTACCGCTAGAGGGGATGTGTGGAACTCCTTCAACAACTCCTCTTGTATTGTAACAGGTACCATGGTACATCCTCTGAAGAGGATGATGAGATCCCCACCTTTAAAAAACCCATCAACTGTCTGCCCTAAGGATATCTGAGAACGTCATGTCTCATATTCAACGTCCCCACGTTGTGCCTCACTGAATCACTATAGAAGTGGAGGAGTGAGAGAGAGACACTGTAGAAAGGCTACTCCATCTCTATCCACAAAGGATATCTACAATGTGGCCAGCTCCTCTATCACCTCTCCTAGCAGCTGAATGCCTGATCTCCTGTTGAGAGCATCTGCTACAACGTTCCCTTTCCCATGAGTATAGACTATCTCGAAGTCATAGTCCTGGAGGAAGTCGAGCCATCGAAGCTCTCTCAGGTTCAGGTCCTTCTGCGAGAAGATATACCTGAGACTCTGGTGGTCAGTGTAGACTGTAAAATGCTCTCCCATCAGATAGTGCGGCCACATCTTCAAGGTGAAGACCACTACTTCTAACTCTAGGTCATGGGTAGCATAGTTCTGCTCATGGTCTCTCATCATCCTTGAACCATACATGATCACTGTTCGCTCTAGCATCAAGACACACCTGATTCCATTCCCTGATGTGTCGTAGTAAACTACGTACCCTACTCCCTCCTCTGGTAGCCTCTAGATGGGTGCACTATTCAATCTCTGCCTAGGCTCCTAAAAGCTCTGCTAGAATCTATCTGACCACACTATGGGTTTTCCATTCTTCTTCAATGCTGAAAGTGGTGCTTCCACTCTGGAGAAGTCTGGCCCAAATCTCTGATAGTACTCATCCAGTCTCATGAAACTCTGCACCTCCATCAAAATCATGGGTGGATCCTAAGAAAGTACTGCCTCGATATTCACTGAAACCACTACAACTCTAGCCTTCGAGATGACATGTCCCAGAAAGTGAAACTCTCGAATGCAGAACTGGCAGTTCGAGAGTTACCATAAATCTGGTTCCCTTTGAGTGTGTCAAATACTACCCACAATTAGTAGGCATGCACCTCGTCAGTTGTCGAGTAAATCAGTATGTTTTTTATGAATAATACGACAAAATGATCACGGTAAGGATAGAATATCCTATTCATAAGACTCATGAACAATGATGGTTCATTGGTTATGCCGAATGGCTTAACAAAGAACTTGTAGTGGCCATACCGACTCCGGAAGAGAGTCTTCTTCACATACTTTTCTCGAAATCTGAGCTTGTGATATCCTGACCTGAGATTCATTTTCGAGAACCATCATGCTCCCTTGAGCTGAAAAGTGAGGCTGTAAATCTTCGGGAGTGGGTACTTGTTTTTCAAGGTCACCAATGTCAGGAGAAAGTAGTCGACACACAGTCACAAGCTCACATCCACCTTCTTGGCGAACAAAATCTGATGTGCCCAGGGTGAAACACTGGGTTAGATAAGTCCCTCCCCCTACAAGTCATCAAGCTGTACCCGCAGCTCACAAAGCTCGGCGGGAGACATCCGATATGATGGAGTAGATTTTGGTGCATTCCTGGGGTACAGGTCAATGTAGAAGTCTACCTCTCTATGTGGAGTTATTCCTGGAACGTCGTTAGGGAAAACATCCGCGTACTGATCCACCTCAACAGGAAAACTCAGACTCCGCAGATCAAACGCTCCGAGGATGAGACTACCCAACTGATGTGAGATCGGCTGCCCCCTCCTCTAAGAAAGTCCATCCTGCGCTGCGAAGGCTCCCTTTTCACCGGTGAAGGTGAACCTAGTCCCATCTGTGCGGATACACCACACTTTGCGCCTAATACAGCCAATCTGAGGATGAACTGTGAATAACCAGTCCATACCTAAGATCACATCGTAAGGCCTCTACGCCACTACATAAAGATCCCAGATGAAGCTCTCGCTTCCTAGAGTAATCTCAAACTCCCGACACCAGTGTGTAATCATTGAGTCTTCTCCCGTAGGAATCTCTAGACTTAATAATCGAGCCAACGGCTCTGTTGGAATCTCTGGGCTCCGAATGAGGGTAGTGGAAATAAAATAATGACTCATACCTATGTATATAAGTACTACATCACGGGTGGAGTAGACGCAGATAGTACCTCAAATCATCTCAGGTGCGCCGTGGTTGGAGGCCTCGACTGTCTGGAGCTGATCCCGCCTCTATCCTCCAGGTCCCTGTGGTTGGGGGGGACCTCCTTGTGATGGTGGTGGTGGTAGAGCCTCGAAACATTGTCCACCACCCACTGCTCGTCCATCTCCTCTTCCACGTCCGCCTACTCCCAGTGGACCACCATGGTTGAACCTCTGCATCTCCCTAGTAGGTTTATCTACTGTCTTATGCTCATCTGCATGGTGGGTCGGGCAGTAACGAGCCATGTGGCCCTGCCTGCTGCATGCATAGCCCTACCTGCTCCTCGTGTAGCTGGCTATATCTCGTGTGACCCGCACAATCGAACCTGTATCCTGGAATCACTGACCAGATGGCTTGGTCCAGTTGGACCTCTGCTTCATCTGTCTACTGCAGGCTGCGGAAGATTATGCTACATGTCGCCCTGTGGTGGGTCTTTCCGCTGGTGACTACTAAGTGAGAAAACATTCCACTAGATGGGCTTGATCTAGCACCCCCACCTGTGTCAGGATACTGAGGGGAATAATCGGAGCCCTGATCGCATGCCTGAGACCCTGCTCGAAGGTTCGGGCCCTGAAAAATGGTTCTCGTACCATATCCGTGGAGTTGCGTGAGAGGTCGATGAACCTCACTGAGTACTGAGCTACAATCATGCTTCCATACTGCAGATGAAGTAACTCATGAATCCGCACCACACGAAGGGTGGCTGGAACAAACTCTAAGTGAAAGGGACTCTCGATGTCTATCCAGAGCCATGATTCCATGTCATGTATCTGTGGAATCAGGCTCCACCATCTGCCTGCTACTGCATGAAGGAGACTCACGACAAGGATCACCATGTGGTCGGATGGTGTCCCTACCAATCTGAAAACTCTCACGACATCCTCCATTCAATCCTCGGCTGCCTATGGGTCCTTATCTCCCCTTAAACTCGGCATCCTCGGGCACTGGAACTCGTGCAATGCAGTCAGGCGGCATCCACTCTCTGCTACTGGAGCTGGTGGTATCGGTGGCCCAGCGGGTAGTGGTAACGCTGGTACCTCCACTGTGATGGGGCCCTGCACCGAGGCCTCGTCACTCGGTGGGATACCATATCATACGAAACTTGGAACCCTAGCTGGCTGCCTCCCGGGGGCCATCCTGAAAAGAAATAGGTTCTCCATAGATAAAATAGTATACCTGGTGAGCTAACACAAAGTAATCACGGAGAATACTTTTTCAAGGATACACACTCAAAATCAATGTTTTTGTGCACTGAGTCGGAGATCAAAAGCCAGAGTCCTAGTGTATGGACACATCATCCGCCACACCAACAACGGTTTTCATAAATTGATAACCACACCCAAAACACTTAACACTATTGTGGTTAAAAGAATCATAGTCCAAGGTCTACTGTAGAACAGAATCCTTTGATTCAAATTTGTCACGAACCGTCCTCGAGGCCTATACCGTGACTACCCCATGCCCGCCTTCCATAGGCCAAGAAGCTGGTGACTAGAAACAAAGCCGAGTCCCAGATATAAGGGGAAGACATTTCCTTTTAACATGTAACACCCACATAGTCTGAACACAAGTAGTTGTGGTAAGAAGTACTAAAATAGATAAGTAAGGTATGCTGAAAGTCTGTGGGATAGTATACAAACCCAACTGAACAACCGGTACAAGTACAAGAAAAAAATGGAAAACAACTCAAGGATCGTCCACCGAGAAATCATACATGAAGGGTTGGTATAGAACTCGAGAAACTCATCCCTGTGGTACGTCCTGTCTAGTCCAGCTCTGAACAGCCTCTATCTGTCACCCTCATCCTCGATCTATACTGTCTGTCGTCTGCATAGAACAAAACAAGGTACAGGCGAATCCCGTGTAGGGGTGAGTATAACAATACTCAGTAGGGGACCCCAAGACCCCCAAAGGTCTCCCAAAATCCACAAAGGATAAACTATAGTAGAAAGATACAATCATAATGTATCAACCAACCCTACTTAGGTATATACCCATACATATACCTTATTTACCAGTCACAGTCCAGATCCATATCATGAGCCCAAAAACAACCCAGTACACAAAGGAAGTAAAGTCAATCACCATGTTAATAATGGTTGAAAGGAATGACTCAGCTCACGTAGGTATACATATTTCATAGAGTGATAGAGATGATTAGATGTTGTCAGTGATACATCTAAGCTCTCGGACCCACACAGGATACTGGACCAGCTATGCTGTTAGACCCACACAGGATACAAGACCAGCTACTCTGTTGGATCCACACAGGATACCAGAATAGAAGTCAAAACTGTGAGACCCACGGAGGATCCTGATACAGTATTCATCGATGTCGAACCCACGTAGGATTCTGGTACAATATTCATCACTGTCGAACCCACATAGGATACCAGTACAGTAGTCGTTGCATCCAACTCTCTAGGGTTCTTGTAAACAGCACGCTTGATTCTGGGAGGGTCCACTCCTTGAGTCAAGTGTCGAAACATCAACTATCACGAAGTCCTGATTTGATGTATCTTGTAGTTTCGTCTCATCATAATGAACCCAATTCGATAGAAAATGCGTTAATCGGACGCCCGGTCTGAGAGTTATTGGCATTTCTATTCCAGGGGCCTGGTTCGATTTACGCTTGTTCCAAACCCAGTAGGATTCCAAAGTTGGACAAAACTCATTTATAGTATCGAAAAAGGACTTCCTCATCAGGAGGGTCCTAGTGCCATATAAGACAAATAGATCGAACGTGCAGTCTTGATGTTATTCGCATCTAAGAATAGACGGGACCAGCCCGTTAAACCTAGTGGACTGGAGGGTCGGCCCGGCCTTGCTCGGCGGGTCCGACCCAGCTGGGGGGTCGGTCCGGCCTGGTTTGGGGGGTCCGACCCGGTCGGGGGACATCATGGCCTGGTGGGGCGTGACTTACCTGCGAACCCGCCCCGTGCTGTGGGCCGGTCTGGTTTGCCTAGCGGTGCCAAGCAACGCTGCCTCTCCCCTGCCCAGCCGGCTTTGGTGGTCCAGTTCTTCCCGGTGCACGCGTCCCGCGCAGCGGGCCATGGTTTATTCCACGCGTCGCCTGCGGGCACCGCGATTATTCAGCATGGCCGACCGTAGCCGGCCGGATTTCCCATGCAAGAAGCCCACGGTTTTGGGCCTTGGTCTCCTCGGCGCGGCCCATGCGGGCGCCGCGGTCCTCCAGCCCGACCGGTTCTTCCAGCCGAGTGGCTAGCACAATGTCTTCGGCCCACCACCACCGCGGCCCGGCAAGGCCGCGAAATTCGGCTCCACAGCGCGGCGCGATGACGCTGCCCCTCTCCATCCACCCCAGCCCTCTCAGCTATGGTTCCGCTTTTGTCCACTGCGGTCCTCCTGGCCACGGTTATTCTCTGATGCGGTGCAACGAAACTGCTCCCTTTCGGCTCTGCCACTGACCTCATCAAATTGAATCAATAACGGGGAGGGTCGGGCCGTGTTCGTGCGGTCTGAATCCTCTTCGTCATATGTTATCATTTGGTTTTTCCAAACCAGAATTTTATATGATGAAGAATGAAGGTGTAATCTCATATTTAATATTAATACAAAATTCCCCTACCTCGAATCAATGTATGTAGTCGAAGGAGTGGAAAAAGAATTTGAAGACGTCGTCGAAGTTTGCGCCTGTCACATGCCGCTGATTCCAGGCTCAAGTGTTGTACTCATTCTTTTTTGGTGAAGGTGTGTTCTTCGTTGGATATGAAATGCTCTCTCAAGGTTCCACCCAAAATCTCCACACAATGATCTTCCCAACCCTAGAATAATAATAGACTTTTCTATTATTTAGTTGTTGGAAAAATAATTCAAAAGAATTCAAATAGATTAATTAACTGAGGCATTAATTAATCTTTAGGTGTTGGCAGCATTATTAGTTAAGGTGGAAGGTGCAGGGTTTAACCCCCATAAATAGGGGGTTACACGAGTTTCAAGCCCATGTGGGTCCCACCTAGTAATATCCTCCCATGGGAGGTTATGTCCGGGTGGGCCCCACCACTAAAATCCCTTTGGAGGTTTTAACCACCATACAATAAAAATATGTTGCACATATTTTAATTTAACTAATTTAGAAAACCTAAAAAATTTATCTTTCGCTCACATTGAAATGCTACTGCGGTAAGGTTGCCTTAAGCGAATACCGGCACTGCGAGTTAATCGGTGTCCTCAGATTTCAATTCTTAGCACCGGTTCAAGAGATATAAAATCCCACACGTACATTTACTAAATGTACCCAAACAAAACTTTAGAAATTGATTCTGGATACACCGGGCCTCAGAATCAAGCACCGTTAGAAACTACGGATTCGTAAAATTTCCATGTATTTAAGAAAAATTACCCATATGATTTCTGGGTCTTTACAAGACCATCAAGATCAAAAGAAAAAAGAGTGTGGGAAATCATTTTCTACTAGTGTGGTTGATGTTGGAACATAAAATAAAGTGTTAATACATATATTAATTATGTTATTGAATTTTTTCAATTACCTTTTTTCTCTAGATCATGACATCCATTGATTAATCATAAATTTTCATGTAAATTGGAAATACGAACAAACGGAATTATGATATACCTTTTCCTAGAAACTATGATTGGATGTAATAAATGCACCATGATTTATAAGAGTCTACCAATTTTCATCAGTGGGATGATATATCCTAAAAATATTATTGAAAGGTTTGTTGTAATGTTTGATATCATACTTAGTATGGACTATATTTCATTTTATCAAGATAAGATATATTTAAGTGCAATGATAGTTGAATTCAATTATTTCATGTCTTTTCTAACATACCAAGGATCTAAAAAAACTGATTGGAGATCCAAATGAATGTTACCCAGATCATATTTTTTAAAATAAATAAAAATTCTAAACTATGGATATTCCATTAGTATAATAATACAAGGATGATTTTTTAAATGTTTTTCATGGTGTTACTCTTGCTCGAGAGGTTCATTTTATGATATAAATCGTACACAATGCTAATAATATTTCAAATCCACTTATAAAATGTCTAATATTTAACTTTTATAGTTGAAAATGTCAGTATAGAATTTATTTGAAAAAGGTAGAATTTCACCTAGCACTTCACCATGAGGTTCTCCTTTCATGTTTTTTAAAAAGAATTATGGGTCAATGAGACTTTTCGATGATTATTGTTCCTTAAATTACATCATAGTAGAGAAGATGTATTATTTTCATCATGTCAATGATATGTTTGATTAGATTATGAGAGCACAATATTTTTATAATCTTTACCCGAGGTAGGGATACCATCAGCAGAATGTGATGGAATATGACATTCTGAAGACTGTGTTTCATACTAGATATGGCCACTATGAATTTTTAGTTATGTTGTTTGGTTAATCTAATTCACCTATTGTATTCATGGAAAATATGAATAGAATTTTTCTTGAGATCCTGTATAAGTTTTATGATCTTGTTTATTGATGAATTTTGGTATATTCTAAAAGTCAAGAGGAGAGTAGAAAACATCCAATGGTGTTTTTAAAACAATAAAAAAAGATGCATTATGGGAAATTTAGAAAGTGTGAATTTCTATACAAAAAAAATTACATTCATTGGTCACATTTTTTTTCAAAATATGTAACAACTGTAAATCCTTCTATAGTGATTTTTTTTTTATGAATGGGAAAGATGAAACCATATCAGAGAGATTCATAGATTTCTTGGATTAGAGGTTTACTATCAGTATATTTGTTTATAAAGTTTCTTAGTTTTCCATTTCACTGACTATGTTAACACCTTGATGAGTTATGTTCATATAGAAAAAAGAATATTATGAGTTTTTTAGGAACAAAAATGAAGATTGTTTAATTCTCTTGTTTTGACCCTACATTAAAAAATTAGTGATTTTGTCATATATAGTGATTCTTAATTGAAAGGAAATTGTTATTCTTGATGCAGAATGACTAGGTTGTTGCTTATGATTCATGTTAGTAGAAACCTAATGAGTTACATTACCATAATTATTATTTTTAATTAGATACTATTGCTTTTTAATATATATTTATAATTTTAATGGAGGATAGTATGAATAATATATTGATGTGAAAATTGGAAAGTTTATACTATCTCTAAATTAATTGAAAATGAGACAGAGAAGATGGTTGTAACTAATCAAAGATTATGATTTATCTATTCTATATCATTGCAAACAAAACAAAGGGAAAATTAATTATATTGAAATATTTATTCTACATTAACCATGTAAAGTTTGTAACATTGACCTTTGTTTATTGATTTGATGATTTTGGGCCTCAAAGGTTTGGATATAGGGACATCCTCTATTTTGTTTTAGTTTATCGTGATGTCAACATTGTCAGAAATAATTTTGAGGGCTTAGAAAATGGATCTGTATTTGCAAGAAATTTTAGAATCTATAAATAATGGAATGTTTCCTAATATTAATATTACTGACTAATTTGTCTTCTGATTTGGAAAAAGATTACATGAGCCTTTTGATTAAAGAGTTGTTGAATGATTTTATAGTTCTTATTTTATTTCATTCATTCGAGAAGAGATAAGATGTACAAAAGACATTCATGAGTATTACTAATTGGATGGAATGAAAGTAATACATTGTGGATGTTACCATGAAGTGTTTTTAGTGAGATCATGTTAAAGAAAAATGATTATTACAAAAGGGGTTGCATCAATCAATTACATTTCGAATGATTAAATGGAAGAATATATCAATCGATTTTGTGTTAGGATTTCCAAGCATATTTCTACGTAAAAATTTGTTTTCTGTTATTAATTACTGATTAACCAAATTTTTTTATATTAATCCCAATTGAGATATGATGTATTTAGATAATATTTATTGAATGTTTTTAAAAGTGATCATCTGGTTACATGGAGTTTCTTTCTCAATTGTATCATATAATGATAATAGGTTCACAAATAATTTATGTAAATGAAATCATAATACATTGGGAACTTAATTAAATTTCATTAAATATTTCCTTTTCCAATATAATCGAATGTCTGAATGGATAGTTCATACGTGGAAGAAATGATTCATTCTTTCGCAATGGATTACCTGGGATGTTGGGATCAATTTATTTATTTAGTTTTATTTGATTATAACAACAATTTTAATTCCATTATATAAATGGAATCATTTGAGAAATTATATTAAATGAGATATTGGATACCATCATTTTGGAATAATGTAAGAGAAAGGATATTGATGGAACCAAAGTTGGTAGATAAAATAGAGAAGAAAGTT
Organism: Viscum album; assembly: GCA_963277665.1. Classification (NCBI taxonomy): domain Eukaryota; kingdom Viridiplantae; phylum Streptophyta; class Magnoliopsida; order Santalales; family Viscaceae; genus Viscum; species Viscum album. Next base: position 1,014,882,194 of record OY728140.1, on the reverse strand, counting down.
TAATTGATTCTGTGGCACATGGGAATAGCTCAGAGTAGTTAGAAAAGATTTTCAAATAACTGGATGAATGATATTTCTTTTTATGTATCTAATCTTGAGTTTCTAAAAGTTTCTATATGGAAAAGTGTCATGTGTTTTGTTAAGAATGGAATGTTGAGTCCATTGTTCATTGGACCACTTGAAATACTAGATAAAGATGGATTAGTTTCCTACTAAATCACTTCACCTCCATGATTATATGAGGTACATACCATATTTCATGATTCAATGTAACTTATGTATTAAATATATTCAACTCGGGATTTGTGTTTTGAATTACTTCAATTGGACAAGAATATTTCTTAGGAGGAACAAACAATTCATGTTGTTGACTGTAGAGAAACATTGTTTCAGAATAATCTAATTAACCAAGTTAATGTTCTATATAAAACCCATATAGTTGAATAAAAAACACGGTAATTTAAAATTAATATAATGGAAAAAATAAACAATTATTTAATAAGGTAATAAAATTTATAGAATGCAATTTCCAAAAGGGGTGAATGATGTGACGCCCCTAGTAATGGTAGAGCTATCAATTTTCATATTTATTAATATTTATGAAATAGATAGTGATTTTACAGTATAGGTAACACTATTTCTAATAGTTTACATGACACACAAGAAAATATTTTCTCCCAAATCTTGTGTTGCATGAATAGTGGAGTTAGTGTGAACATTAATATACAATTATTATGGTTGTTTGGCTAGCTTTTAATGGAAGAATAAGTTACAAAATTAAATGTTGACACTCTTATAATATTAAAATTAAACAATAATCTAAATTTTTGGAATAATTATATCAAAATTTTTATTGGGTGAATTGTTTGTATTTTTCTATGATTTTTATTTTAAATGAATAGTGAAAACAGTGAATATTAATTTAAAATTAATTCTTCATCAAATTTATTTATTTAGATAAGAAGAATTTTTAATTTATTATAAATAATAATTATATATCTGGTATATCACTTACACCAATTTAGTTTACTATAAACAATTTCATATTTAATTTAGGAATAAAAACATAGAAACAGTTTGAACATTTTTACTTTCAAAACGTACATTGTCATCCTGTTTGTGGGATTAATTTTAAATGTATTTCTTACACTTCTATGATTTGAATTTGTAAATATGGATTTCATATTTGAAATTATAATATTTTAAATTTTTTTATAATTTTGACTTAATTTTGACCAAAAAAATTACTGAATGTTATTGAAATTAATTATTCTGAGTAAGTTAAAAAATGTTCGCATATTGGTTATCCTCTATTCTTAAGAGTCCAAATAACCTTGAAAACAATCCAAAACCCATTTTATTGTAATTATTCATCATTATAACACCTTTAAGAGATCATGAACAATTATTTGAGGCAAAATATTATATTCAGACTTCTTGATAATGCTTACCTTTTTTATATTTACATGAATTCCACTCCCACTCCAATATAAAAATTCACTCACACCCTCACTTTTTCCAACATCTCAATTCCATTGGTAAAATCGAAACCCTTCCCAAATAATCAAAAATTATGCCAACCCTAACCCTAGGGGATACAATTTTGTAATAAATCCATACAAGAAGACCATTATGGCAAAGAAAAATGAGTTACACTAAGAAGAGATAACTATCATCAACATGCATTTTCATATTTTTGATTATACACTCCCTTCATTAAAATTTATATTATGGTTATATAATATAATTAGTATCTTAAATATAATGAGATTTTTTTACATTATGGTTTCAACCTAGACCTACATAAAATTCCATAAAATGGGTTACAAACATTCCGTCAATGAGTATGAAAAACTATCACCTCGTGAAACATTGTCATTCATTTTTCCATTGCCACTGCTCGTGGCTGAGAATTATTTTGGAGAAACTACTTTTATACGATATATATTATTTATATGATTCTTAAATACTTATGATATTTATATATAACCTATAACTTATAACATTCCATTTATTGGGAATATAAATACATCCTTTGTGGACGTGTGGACTACCACGTCCTCAAACCAATATGATACATATACCCATTACCTTTGATGTATTAAGGATTGTTTTATTTAATAATATGTGACAAAAGTGAAATATACATGTTTTTCATGACATAATTACCTTTCAGTAAATATAATATATCTTTTTCTATAAAACAATTTCACACCCACACACAAAGGTATCACGTCGTTTGTGGGCGTGTAGAGTACCGCCTCCTAGACATGATGTGATTTCATTTACATCACATGAAATATTTTTATATTAGTATATATTATTAAATAAAATTTTATAATGATATAATTACAATTCTGTAAAGTGAAATTTTACCCACCTTCTTTCTTTAATGATCGTTGAAAAATTGAAATGTTACTCATGTTTATGTATAGTCTACCATCTCCAGGATTTTTACGTTTGTTAATTTTTTATAACCATGGTTCATGGGTGGTTTTAAAAGTATAATGTATTTATTAATATTATAAATATATAATGATTTTTGTTCTGGATATTTTTATATAATGATCCATTTGACCATTTCTTCCTACTAAAGTAACTTTTGACACAAAAAATGATTTTAGTGAAAACAAATGATCTAAAAATAATTCATTAAATTGTTATTTAGAACATTGTAATAAGTAAAATAAAAGTAATTATAATAATGAAAAATATTATAATGAATGTATATAATTTACACGCGTTTATTATTTTGTATGATATACACAGATGTGAGAAGTCATACTAAAGTGAAGGGACTTCATATCAATCTCCATTCATTGAGTTTTATCTTGTCATTATACAACATTGTTAATTTATAAGGTTTTGTAAAACCCATTTTACAGGTTGTATCATGATTTTTATATATTATAATTAAAAATTAATTTTTTTAGTATTTTATTATGTTTTGATTTTTATGATTCAAATATTTCAAATTATTGTAGGAAACTCTAATTTAAGAATATTTTTTAAAATGTTTAATGTTTTAATTCCAAAATATTTTCCCCCATTTAAATATTCTTAATATTATTTTATATTCATATTTATATAAAGTTATTACAATGGAATTTTTATATCTATTTTGAATTACATTCAATTTTTTTTTAAAAAGAATATTTTTATGTTTTTTATTTGGAACATTTTGATAAATGATAAAATAAATGTTCTATTCCTAACATAAATGGTGATAATAACATATCTTCTACAATGGAAATTATTTTATTTTTGAATTAATTTTAAATATTTTTTGTTTTATTAAAAGGAAACCCTTTTTTATTTTTTTCTATATTCATATTGGAAATGTTATTTCAAATTTAATGTGTATTTTTATTGAAATTGGGATTTTTGAAAGAAATTTATATTTTGATATCTGAAAGTGATTTTTATATGAGTTCAAAATATTTTTTCAAATGATTACATGTTTTATTCATGTTGTGGTTCTTAAATATTATTAATTATTGGTTCACCCAGATAGCTTCGGGTAAGCCCATTGTTTCGTAAACAATGGGTGTGTATAGGTAGAACTCCAATGAATTAGGTAATGATTATATTTTGTAAATAATTATATTTGATGATGTTTATATGGTTTTACCAATTTGTAAGGGTTCTTTATGGGTATAATTTGATGATTTCTCGATGTACCTAAATGAATTTTTATGTTCTATAAATAGTATTCAAGGAAATCATTTGTTTTCAAAAGGAAAAATAAATGATATTTATTATATAATGATATATTCCTTTTTGGGAATGTTTTTCTATTTTACATAATGTGTTTTCATGAGTTTTAATGTTTGTCAATGAACTAAAAGTTTCCTCCTTTTCATATCCCTTATTGAGATTTTTAAGTACATATTGACTTTGTTAGAAAATAATTAGATTTAATGATGATTTGTGGATTTGAAGAGGACATGTTTAAATTCATGAATATTTTTCATAAAAGGTAACATTATTTATTATAAATGTATTATACGGTTCAAAAAATGGATACTTATCTAAATTATTTACTTTGTATTTTATGGTTCTGTTATGTATGATTTATTTCATAACCCTTTAAAAATATAGACAAGAAAATATCCAAAATGTGAAAGAAAGTTATTTTTAACAAAAACAAAAGATTGTGTATTTTATAAGGTTTGGGCCTTATGTCTTCCTCAAAAACTAACATCGACAAGATCTTATCCTTGTTTATTAGAAAGATTGTATTCTGGACAAAAAATATGGAAAAATAATATCATCCTCGTCATTTTAATGAAATTTTATTGTTGAATAAAATTCCATTACTACTTTTTGGAAATGTATGTCAAACTCTTTATTTGGGTTTTCAATGAAAAATATTTACCGTCATTGAAAACTAATAAAAATTTAATATATTGAACAATATTTTCATACCAGGATCTCTCCATGAGTCTATCTTTGAAATCATCTATGTTCACAAAATTTTCCACAGTGGCCGACTGTCAAGGTATTTTTATAACCTTCAGATGAATTGAAAAACAACAATGTGAGAACTAAAATGGGTTTTGAGTGTTGGGGTTTAATCTTCTTCGAATAGAAGTGGAAAATTGTGTGTCTTGAATTTATATAGGCATGAGAGAAGACAATTCATCATCCTGAAAATTTCATAGCCCATATTTAAATCTTTATCTTATCTGATGGTAAAGATTTAATCAATGAATTTTTAATGTATCAATTTTGACACAAGCATTTTTTGAGAAAAAAAATTATCATAGTATTGAATAATCCAATTATAAAACATTTATGTTCAAAAAAAATAATAAAACTAAAATAATATGTACAAAAACATTTTTTATCTAATTTATGAATATTTTTTAAAACTAAAAGTGGAAGAACATTCAAAATAGAGAAGATTCATCTGTATGGGTGACCTTTTGATATTGGAATTTTTAATAAAAATTTATTAAAATAAATTTTATTGAAAAAATATTCATTGAAATATTGAATATAGTTTTTTATGGAAAATCTATTGTAGAAAATGATTTTAAAACAAATTTTTTTTCTTGTGTTTTTTATAAAAATTATACCTCTCCAAAATTTATTAAAAACATTAATCCCAAAAAAATGTTATTACAATTGGAATATTTTAAAAACTCAAAAAAAATTATAAAAAAAATACATTTAGTAAATACAAAAAGATTTTAAATAATAATAACAAATATACTCCAAAATTGAGAAAGTGTTAATTAATGTAAAGATATTTGTAAAAATTTATTTAGATATGAATGACCACATTCTATTGATCAATCTAATATTTAGTTTAATACATTAAAATATATTGTAACTGAGGGGAGTGTAAAACTTTTATCAAGTAGTTATTTCATTCCAATGAATTTTCAATTGATATCTTTGTTAAGTGTGTGATCCTGAAGGAAATGGTGCCTTATATCTATCTTTGTAGCACATGAGTAATTTGATAGGGTTTTGCATATGAAAATGGAACTTCTATTATGAAACAAAATAATTTTTAGTGAAACTCATGCCATAGTCAATGATTGTGTGTTTCATCCACAACACTTGAGAACAACAACTTCTAGTGGCCACATATTCGGTTTTAGTAGTAAAAATTGCTACTGATTTGTAGAGACCCTTACCATGACGTACATGGACATTACATTAATTTTTTGTAATAATTATTACATTATAAAAACACACACACAGGGACCGTAATAGTTTAGTGTCTTTGGATACTCGGAATATAATCTTCTAATCGTGGTGAAAGATCTTCAACAACTCCCATAAAGATCTACCCTTTTTTTCTTACCTAAAACCTTTATTTATATCCTGGGGAAAAGAAAACATAAAAGGGTGAGCTCAAATGCTCAGTAAGGGTAAACAAAAGAAATATCAATCACATCATATTCATAAGAATATAACAATTTGGAAATATTACCCTAAAAAAGAGATCATAATTTCATAACATGGGATAAATCATGGTAGTGAAACGTAATCACAATAATCATAACTTAAAACGTGAAGCTTTTTGTCATACACACATAATCATAGATAATAATTTCTTATTAGTAAAGACTCATTGCCAAGACTATCTTAGTGGACAAAGTCCATTTCTGAACCGAGTTCATTCCTTGTTTCAGTCCTGTTTCACTGAACCGGTTTAACCTGCCGTTCTTGCCATGTCTATCTCATGAGATAAAAAATCTTTACCCAATGCATTGGAGTGAGATATAGGTCCCACCCATCTCATAACGATACCATTCTTATGTGTGCCCCAAAATCATAAACCATACATCATAGCATAAATCATGTAATAAAAATTGGAATCTTAAACATCATGACATCATTAAACAATTCATATAAGAGAAATAAGTTCATAAAAATATTTCCATAACAACATAATCAAGTCCATGTAATAATTGGGATAGAAACAGAACCCTATATTATCTTAGATGGAAAATAATTTTGATAAAACACTTGAACTCCATTCTTGAGGAAAATATCCTTTTTACTTCAAAAACACTTTTTATTTCTTAACATGTCATACAATTATAAAATAAAATAACTTGATTAAAAATAAACTTGAAAACTTGTAAAGGAATCTTCTTGGAAATAATGTTTTAAAAATCCATTCATGCCCTATGAGTTAAAAAAACATTCTTCTAGTACTTTTGTCGGAAAAGTCAAAAAGTACCTCGTATGAAAAACCACAAAAGATTCCTTTCATATCTTTTACTAAAATCTGACCTAAGGGTAAAATTGGATTTAAAAAATTGTAGGTGGATGGAAATAATATTACATATTGAGGAAACATGGATGTGGATGATAAAATACGCCCTAGTAAATACCAAAGTATAAACAATCTCGGATAAAAATTAGATTGTGATATTTCCCTTACCTTAGGTCCGATTTTCTTCGTAAGTGTCCGAACCTCCTATATAATGATTTAAAAAATGTTATTGACTTATTCAAGAATCATATTTATTTTTATGATATCATATATGGTCATATTCCTAGCTTCTTATTTGTAATATTTCATTACTACTTGTTATTCGGGAGTTTATTACTTTTTGTTCTTATCCGCGTTTTGTCAAATAAATTCTTATTATAATTTTTAGGTTGTAGATACCTTATTTACAGAATGTTATTAGTGTAATATATATCATATTCATTCACTCAATTCATTTATATAATCATTATACAATGAAGATCATGTAGAACTAGTCGCATCACATCGTAGAGACGGTATTCCGTACGTATGTACAAGTGATGATATCGTTCCCATGATCATTAAATTGTAATGGAGTGTATATATACTATTTCAGAATAAATATAACTTTACAATAATCATATATAGTTATTATTTACACCATTATACCCATCCAAGTAAGGTGGTGGTGGAAAATAGATTGCACCACGACGTGGAGACGGTATTTCGTACGTACGCACTCGTGGTGATTTCATTTTCTATAGGATGGATAGATGGTGAAATAGGATTTTTTTCATACTTATAATAACATATAAGTATATGAGTGATACTTATGTTATTACTTAACAATGAAACAACTAAATAAGAAGAATTGGAAGAAGAAATAAAGATGAAAGAATCGGTAACGGGCATTACCTCTTCTTTGAAGCGCCTCTTTGAGACCTCCTCTTAGGGCACAAAACATGGTCATTGATGAAGACCGGGACCTCTAGGATGTTTCTGGGGAAGAGGAGAGGAGATTTTGGCAGTGTTTGGCTGAGATTGAAGGCTCAAAGTGGTGTGAGGATGAGAGGGATGAGGTGCCCTTTTATAAGGGCGGAGAGGGGCACCTTTGGAATAACTAAAATTATTATTTTATTATAAAGACTAATTAGGTTATTAATATCTCCAAATTGATATATTTCGATTATAAGGTGATGATGGGTGTAAATCCTCCCATCCAATAGAATTTAGATAAGTTTAGGTACCAATTGTAACCTTATCATTTTGATTTAACTTTAAGTTAGATAATTTAACTTTTACCGTGTCTTTTGTTTTCTTACACTATAAGGTTAATAAACTTACTATCTCAATCCAAAATAACTCCAAGTTGTTTATTATTAATATATATAACCATATCTAAGTTATTTGGCCGAGACTTAGATTTTTAGGAATAAAATAACAATTAATAATATAGTATTTGTTTTACAAACTATTTTATGTCAATTTTGACACTATTTAGTAATTGATTTTTTTGAATCTCATAACAGAATGATTAGTTCGAAAACATTTAATTAAATGAATAACAAAATGTCATATTAACCAATAAAATTAGTTTAATTCATAAAAAGTCTAAATTTACATTTATTTGGGTATTTATAACATCAATTATGTCAATATTTAATTAATAAGATAATTACTACATAATATTTGTGTCATAAATAAAATAATTTTTTTAATGTCTAAAAATTACAAATAAAAAACCATTATGTAGGAAATATTTTTATCTTTCTAATAAATATTTATAGTCGAATTTATCTTATATATAACCCTATATTAAAAATGATTTACTTATTAAACATTGATTTTAACTATTTTAACCCTTCGTTAAATAAATTAATAACAAATGTACTAATCTAATCCAAGTGGGCCTAAATGATCATATTTTATTAATAAGGGTGTTTTTGGTCGAATTATATTTATCCAATATAATTATGACATGTGTTAAGGTAATAATAATATCATTTTTACCCTTAGTTACCCTATTTACTTTTAACCATGGTAAATAAATGTAAAAAGTTACTATTCACCAAAAAATATTTTCATCTCATTGAACCACATTTTACTTACTAGCATCAACCGGGTCTCTAGGACTTTTGAAATTTCACTCACAGAAGTGGTAAAATTAAGTTTAAAAAAAAAATCAGTTTTTTTAACTACCACTAAGTGGTTTCACTATTCATCAAAAAAATGAAAGTTTCCATAAAAATAACAAAAATTAGGCCTAGGATATATTTGATATTATGAATTCAAAGATTTTGTTTATTTTACAAAATTCAAAACATATCAGTTACATTATCTAATTTAAAAATTAATTCCCGTCGTCAAGATAAATAGCGTGTTTTTAAGAGATAATAACTATCAAAAGATTGACACTTTTTTATGTCTAGTTTAAATGTGAAATTACATCCAATGAACAAAATTGTATTAAATTGTAAAAATTTATTCTAAATATACTTTAAAACCACTCAAATTAATAATTTATCACTATTAATTATTTTGATTAAAAAGATGTTTTTAATTAAAATTTGGTAATTTTCACTATTCATCAGAATAAGAAAGTTATCCAAAAAGTACAAAAATTTCACCCTAAGGTAACAATGATATTCCGAATCCAAAAATGAAGTCCATTTTGAAAAATAAAATTTACAAAATTTCAAAAAGTTTTTATTACTATTCATAACGGCTAGTTTTAATAATATTTTAATAGCATATCATTGTTTAGTGAAACTCAGTATTGTGTACGACGCAAGCTATCATGGAAGGCCGCGGTTGCGTGTAAAGAAAGCCATGATAGTTTTGTGTGTAGTGAAATATTCCTTTGATGATTTATTTAACATAAAAAAAAAATATTTCTCATAAAAGTCTCGGGTATTACATACTACCCCCCTTAAAATGAATTTCGCCCTCGAAATTCGTTAGGGTTATAAATAGAAACCCACATCATAAAAAGGAATACCAAAACATGGCCTTAAAAACTAAAGTATGAAATGTAACGGTTACAAATATTAACTAATCACTGGGTTTCCACATAGGAGAACATAGTTGAAAATATGGATATGGTAGAGAAATCTAACCGTCATGTTCTGATGGAGAGTGGTAGAGAACATGGCTATGAGAAATCCAACAATCACAAAGCAATAAATTTGTGATGATCTAGGGTACCATCTGATTCATCGGATATAAGGGCACTAGGACAACATTTTTGGTTTTCAAGATCATTTCCTTAAAGTTGAAGAATTTAAATTAGAATAAATACTTACTTTATTTTGGTACAATCTCACTGTTGTTCGCGCTTTGAACAATTTCCACTTCATCTCTTAAAGAAATGAAGTTGAATTTGTTATTCATGAAGTGTTAATAGATCATGTGATAGGATGATGGGTAATTCCATCTGTTTCAAACAAAAGGGTAGCAAAAGTTATCAAATATACATAAGTCCATCTATGGTGAGTTTAATCGTATACGATTCCAAGAATGAACCTATACTTCATATATCATACCGCGTAATAAAATAATAATAGTTTCTACTAACCAGGGACTTCCTGTAGTCTAGTGGTAGGCGATAAAGGTCAGTCGCACTTCGGTTGTGGGTTCGATTCCCACAGCCTTGTCCGACGCGACGGGCTGCGGCCCATCCTGCAGGTTGTCCTTTTTCTAAAGCTATATTACTATAACATCCCATCAATAATATCGAAACAAGTTCTATCCTTAAACAATACTAACTTATGTCCAACATAATCCATTCCAATCTTTTGGCTTATCTAAAATAATTCGGTCCAAGCTCATAGTATAAAGAAAATTATTACTTGAAATGTCACATAAAAATCATGTGAATGCCATCATTTATCCCCCATATATCATAAGATATATCTTGTTGGTCAAATTACAACCATGTGAATACCTTAATCATGTATTCTATTGAAGAATGAATACCCATTGAACCTTAGTGAAAACATGAATGCAGTTAAAAGTTAACACTTTCCACACACCAAAATCCTCAAAATTCTTTATACTAAAACCATGATATCACTTAGTCCTTATATCATTCATGAGCTCATGAATACAATCAAACATCTCATTATCTTCTTATCCCTTCGTTATGCGCATATCATCTGCTTACCAAAAATATCTCAATCACTTCCCATGGTTACCGGTACCATAAAATTATTGAAAACCACGATTGACTAATACATAAATATTCCAATATTCCACAATACTATTTACAACATTTTTTTGGAATCCCATTAAATAAACACTTAATCATTCCACCACATCGTTGTCATATTCAACATCACAAATAGTGATCACATGTGACATCCCTTTGTCCTTTGTCTTAAGTGGTTTCTCATGTCGATCATCATTAACTCCTGGATTTGGGAATTGATTAGCATAATTCCCAATTTCATTTCACTTGAAGCATTGAAGTGTTGTTGGTGTGTTCTCTGCAGTCTTTTCTTTATTCACACCATTAGCAACCCTTTTTCCATTACGTCGACACTCAGCTGCTCGATGACCTTCATTTCCACACTTAAAACATTTTCTAGTCCCTTTAAGACAATATCCACCATGCTTCTTTCCACACTTTGAGCATAAGGAAACATTCATCTTCTATTCACCATTATTCTGAGATTTCTCCTTGAACTCTATCTTTCATTTCTTGTCAAAACCATGAGATGGATATGTAAAACCAACTTCCATTTCTACCTTAATAGCATAGCGCATAATTTCATGATAGCTACTGAAGTCTCTTATAGCTAATTCCCTTCGAAGAATCGGTTTTAAGCCACTGAAAAATCGATCAACTTTACTTTCAGGTTGGCTGATAAATCCAGATGCATACCTTGCAAGCCTTGTAAAATTCGCTTCGTATATACCAACAGATTCATCATCCTTTTGCTTTAGTTCAAGAAACTCCTTCTCCATCTTTGTTCTAAGAATTTGAGGGAAATACTTATTGAAAAATAATTTCTTGAACTCGTCCCATTCCATGGACTCAATTTCATCTCTTGGCCTCGTATTCTTGATAAGATTCCACCATTGATCAGCATCACCTTCCAAACGATATACTGCTAGGATGAATTTATCATGTTCAGAACATTGAAGAACAGAAAATATCTTTTCAGTGGTACTGATCCATTTTTCAGCAACAAGTGGATCAGAAGACCCACTGAAAGAAGGTGGGTGTTGCCTCATGAAGGACTCAATAGAATATTGTTCCCTTCTCTGCTCATTTGGAAGTCCAGAATGATTCATAGCTTGTGTAAGTATAGCAATAAGTTTTTTCACTCCATCTCCCATAACGTTGGTTTTTTCAGGAGGACAATCATTGCATCGTCCATTACATTGATCAATACGGTTCCATCGAGTTCCAGCCATCGTCTAAAACCCAAAAAGTATAGTGTGAGAGGAAAAAATCACGCTAGGGAAAACAACATAATAAAGGGGGAGTACCATCAATATCTAACAACTTAAGATTAATTCTAATATGGTTAGCGCAATTATAGGACAATAATGTATACTTAACCTTACGGACATCCCTAGACATACCATAGAAATATCTCTAGGGATCTCACTAATGTTCTCGCATCCTAGTTTCCAAAGGTTGACTAAACCTTTCATCTGATACCAACTGTAGAGACCCTAAGCTTGACGTACATGGACATTACATTACTTTTGCGGAATACTAAGTATATTACAAAAACACACACACATGGACCGTAATATTTTAGTGTCTTTGGAAACTCTGGATATAATCTTCTAACCGCGGTGAAAGATCTTCAACATCTCCCATAAAGATTTTCACTTTTTTTCTTACCTAGAACCTTTCTTTATATCCTGGGGAAAAGAAAAAATAAAAGGGTGAGCTCAAATGATCAGTAAGGGTAAACAAAATAAATATCAATCACATCATATTCATAATAACATAACAATTTGGAAATCATACCCTGCAAAAGAGATCATAATTTCATAACATGGGATAAATCATGGTAGTGAAATGTAATCACAATAATCATAACGTAAAACATGAAGCTTTGTGGAATACACAAATAATCATAGAGAATCATTTATTATTAGTCAAGACTCATCTCCAAGACTATCTTAGTGGAAAAAGTCCATTTCTGAACCGAGTACATTCCTCGTTTTAGTCCTGTTTCACTGAACCAGTTTAACCTTCCGTTCCAGCCATGTCTATCTCATGAGATATAAAATCTTTACCCAATGCATTGGAGGGAGATATAGGTCCCATCCATCTAATAATGATACCATTCTTATGTGTGCCACAAAATCATAAACCATACATCATAGCATAACCCATGTAATAAAAATGGGAATCTTAAACATCATAACATCATAAACCAATTCATATAAGATAAAGGAATTCATTAAAATATTTCCATCACAACATAATCAAATCCATGTAATAATAGGGATAGAAACAAAACCCTATATTATCTTAGATGGAAAATAATTTTGATAAAACACTTGAACTCCATTCTTGAGGAAAATATCCTTTCTATTTCAAAAACACTTTTCCTTTCTTAACATGTCATACAATTCTAAAATAAAAGAAGTTGATTAAAAATAAACATGAAAACTTGTAAAGGAATATTCTTGGAAATAATGTTCTAAAAATCCATTCATGCAGTATGAGTTAAAAAACCATTCTTCTCATACTTTTGTCAAAAAAGTCAAAAAGTACCTCATACGAAATACGACAAAAGAATCCTTTCATATCTTTTACTAAAAACTCACCTAAGGGTAAAATTGGATTTAAATAATTGTTGGTGGATGGAAATAATATTACATATTGAGGAAACATGGATGTGGACGATAAAATACACCCCAGTAAATACCAAAGTATAAACAATCTCGGATAAAAATGAGATTGTGATATTTCCCTTACCTTAGGTCCGATTTGCTTCGTAAGTGTCCGAACCTCCTGTATAATGATTTAAATACTGTTATTGACTTATTAAAGAATCATAATTATTTTTATGATATCATATATGGTCATATTCTTAGCTTCTTATTAGTAATATTTCATTACTACTTGTTATTCGGGTGTTTATTACTTTTTGTTCTTATGCGCGTTTTGTCGAATAAATTCTTATCTTTCTTTTTAGGTTATAGATAAGTTATCTCCAGAATGGTATTAGTGTAATATATATCATATTAATTCACTCAATGCATTTATATAATCATTATGCAATGAAGATCATGTATAACAAGTCGCATCACATCATGGAGACGGTATTCCGTACGTACGCACGAGCGATTATATCGTTCCCATGATCATGAAATTATAATGGAGTGTATATATACTATTTTAGAATCAATATAACTTTAAAATAATCATATATAGTTATTATTTAAACCATTATACCCATCCAAGTAAGGTGGTGGTGGAAAATAGATTACACCACGGCGTGGAGACGGTATTCCATACGTACGCACGCGTGGTGATTTCATTTTCTGTAGGATGGATAGATGGTGAAATAGGTTTGTTTCATACTTATAATAAAATATCAGTATATGAGTTATACTTATGTTATTAATTAATAATGAAAAAACTATAGAATAAGATGTGGAAGAAGAAATAAAGATGAAAGAATCGGTAACGGGCATTACCTCTTCTTTGAAGCGCCTCTTTGAGACCTCCTCTTAGGGCACTAAAAATGGTCTTTGAAGATTACCAGGACCTCTAGGATGTTTCTAGGGAAGTGGATAGGGGATATTAGCAGGGTTTGGCCGATCGTTAGGGCTCAAAGTGGTGTGAGGAAGAGAGTGAGGAGGTTCCCTTTTATAAGGGAGGAGAGGCGCACCTTTAGAATAACTAAAAAGATTATTTTATTATAAAGTCTAATTTGGTTTTTAATAGCTCAAAATTGATATATTTTGAAGCTAAGGTGGGGATGGGTATGAATCCTATCATCTAATAGAATTTAGACAAGTTTTGGTATGAATTGTAACCTTATCGTTTAGATTTAACATTAAGTTAGATAATTTAACTTTTACCGTGTCTTCTTGTTTTCTTACACTATAAGGTTAATAAACTAACTATATAAAGCCAAACAAACCCCAATTTGTTTATAATTAATATATATATACTTATATAAGTCATTTGGCCGAAACTTAGAATTTTAGGAATAAAAAACAATTAATAATATAGTATTTTTTTAGAAACTATTATATGTCAATTTTGACACTATTTAGTAATTGATTTTTTTGAAAATCAAACTGAATGATTAGTTCGAAAAAGTTAATTAAATGAATAATAACATGTCCTATTAACCTATAAAATTAGTTTAATTCCTAAAAAGTCTAAAATTACATTTATTAGGGTATTTATAAAATCAATTATGTCAATATTTCATTAATAAGATAACTACTGCATAATCTTTGTGTCATAAATAAATTAAATTTTTTAACGTCTAAAAATTAAAAATAAAATACCATTATGTAGTAAATCTTTTTATCTTTCTAATTAATTTTATAGTCGAATTTATCTTTTTTATAACCCTATATTAAAAATGATTTACTTTTTAAACATTGATTTCAACTATTTTAACCCTTCTCTAAATAAATTTATAATAAATGTCCTAATCTAATCCAATTGGGCCTAAATGGTCCTATTCTATTACTAAGGTTGTTTTTGGTCGAATTATATTTATCCAATAGAATTAGTACATGTGTTAGGATAATAATAATATCATTTTTACCCTTAGTTACCCTATTTACTTTTAACCGTGGTAAATAAAAGTAAGAAGTTACTATTCACCATAAATTATTTTCATCTCATTGAACCACATTTTACTTACTGAAATCAACTGTTTCTCTCGGATTTTTTAAATTCCACTCACAGAAGCGGTAAAATTACGTTTTTAAAAGAAATTCAGTTTTTTTAACTACCACTTAGTGGTTTCACTATTCATCAAAAAATTAATGTTTCCAGAAAAATACCAAAAATTTGGCCTAAGATATATTTTATATTCTAAATTCAAAGATGATTTTTATTTTACCAAGTTCAAAACATATCAGTTACATTATCTAATTTAAAAATTAATTCTCATCGTCAGGACAAATAACTTGTTTTTAAGAGATAATAACTATCAAAAGATTGACACTTGTTTATGTCTGGTTTAAATGTTAAATTACATCCAATGAACAACATTGTATTAAATTGTAAAAATATATTATAAATATAGTTTAAATCCACTCAAATTAATAATTTATCACTATTAATTATTTAGATTATAAAGTTGTTTTTAATTAAATTTTAGTAATTTTCACTATTCATCAGAATATCAAAGTTATCCGAAAAGTACCAAAATTTCACCCTAAGCTAATTTCGATATTCTAAATCCAAAAATGAAGTCTATTTTGAAAAATAAAATTTTCAAAATTTCAAAAGGTGGTTATTACTATTCATAACGGCTAGTTTTAATAAAATTTTAATAGCATATCGTTGTTTAGTGAAACTCGGTATTGCGTACGACGCAAGCTATCGAGGAAGGCGATGGTTGCGTGTAAAGCAAGCCAAGCTAGTGTTGTGTGTAGTGAAATATTCCTTTTATGATTTTAATAACATAAAAACTAAATATTTCCCATAAAAGACTCAGGTGTTACAAGATTGTTGTTCCATACATGACCAAGATACTAAATTTTCTAATAGGAAATTAAACGTTCTAGAAGAGATTTTCCAATCCATTCTACATCCACCAAAGTCATATTTCGAAAAACATTTATTTCACAATCATGTCTAGAAGGGAAACTAAAACCTAAATCCATAGTTCCCTTAAGATAAAAAATATTTTTTACAATATTATGATGGGAATCTATTTGATTGGACTGGTATTTAGAAAATAGGCATACTCAAAACATTAAATATGGGTGACTTATTGTTAAGTAAAATATTCCTCCAATCATACCTCTATAGTTATATTACTCAACTTGTTTCCCATATTCATCAAGATCTAAAGTATTTGAGGATCTAACAAGAGTACTAATACTTCTAGTATTTCTATACCTAATTTTATTAATTAAATTGATTATATAATTATGTTTATATATAAAATTTCCTTTCGGTTTTGTTTGAACTTGAAAACATAGAAAGTTTGTTAACTCACCCATCATACTCTTTTCAATAAATGAATTCATAAGATCTATAAATGAATCTATTAATGATTAATCATTTTAAAAACATATAATTACATCAATATATTTTTGTACAACCATAATGTTTTTATTGACATATTTTATTTAAAATGATGCATCCTCATTACCATTTAACCAAAATAATTAGTAACAAAAATCTAGTTAACCTATCATATCAATTTCTATGGGAAATTCTAAGTCCATAAAGTTCCATTGAAATTTTATTAACATGTTCATGATTATTTTATTTTCCAACCCATATGGTTGTTTTAAATAAACTTATTCTTTTTTATATCCATTAAATAATGCCCATATTATATACATTTGAACTAATTTAAACTTTTAAAATTATCTATAAAATATATGTATACGAATAACTTCATGTCTTTCTACTATAGAAAATTATTCTTCATATACTATTCTTGGTTTTAATAACCCTTATAAAAAATTATATCTTTATTTATAAATACTATACCATTTTCATAAAATTTATTCCGAAAACCTGATTTTACTCTGATAACATAACTATCCTTCGTTTTTTGATATAAATCCAACACATGTTTTCTTTAAAACATATTGACATCTTCTAAAATATATTTTTTCCAATCCTCATCACATAAAATTTCATCTAGATTATTATAATTGAATTGTGATTTAAAATTAGGATGTTAATTCTCATTTCTGAAAAAGCATCAAGTAAAAATTGATTTATCTACATCACTAATCAATTTATCAGTAGTATTATTCCTAATAAAAAATAATTTATTTAATTTTCAAATCATTTTTCATCAACAATAGGTTGAAAAAATTCATGAGGAATAACTTTAGAAATATATTTCTCGTTTATTTACTTATAATAAGAACTCCATAACATATGTTTAAAATCATTTTTAGAAATAACATCCATATATATATATAGGTTGGAGTTGTTTGAAAACAAAGGGATCAATTTCATCAAATTTAACTTACACCTTCTATTAAAAAATACTTGTATTTTTATTAAATACTCTGCAGGCCTTACTATTTTTTGAAAAACTAATAATATTACCTCCTCAAACTTTTGGATCATATTATATAAATTATATTTAATATTTAATATGAATACTTTGAATCCCTTATCATTGATGTATGAAACTTTTGGTTTTCTTCTTGTGAACAACTCATAATGTTTTTTTGTTTATAAATGTTATAATTAAAACATGATTTATATTATAATAAGAAGTATTAAAAACTTAATCAGAACAGTATTTCAAAACTGAGTATTCACTCATCCTGGTTCTAGTTCTCTCTTGAAGAACTCTATTACTTCATTCAACTACACAATTTTATTTTAGAGATATCATTGCTAAAAATTTATGTATAATAGCTTTCTTACTAAAAAAATTTTCAAAATAATAATTTATAAAATCATTACCATGATCACTATGAATATTTATTTGGGAGATATTTTTCCCATTTATCACATTAGATATAAATTTTTACAAATATGTATAGCCTTTGAATTTTTATTTGAGAAAATAAAACCGTTTATATTTATAAAAATCGTCAACTAAAACTAATAAATAGTAACTTCCACCAACACTTACAATTAATTTAGGAAAAAATAACTATTTTTGAACTAATTATAATATATCTAAATATGAGCCATCACTAATAGATTTAAAGCTTTTTTTTATGTTTCTTACCAATTTAATAAGGATCAAATATTTGTGAAATTTGAAACCTACATTCAGATAGATCGTTTAAAAGTCCTTTTATAGTAAAATTTTCTATTATTCATGTTAATAGTTTCTAGAACTTTTATACCATAACCATGATTGGTCATCCATTTCACTATGTCAAGATAGTTATTGTATCCAATGTTATTCTATTCTTAAATTATAAAAAGTATCATACTAGTTCCTAGATAAAATAAATTCATCTTTAGAACTATGTGCAATACATTTATCATACCAAATGTTCTCAATATAACCTACATAACATATTTGAATTATTCTTATAAGGTTTTGATTAAGTCCTATAATAAATAATACATTTGAAATTAATGATTTCCCAAGAATAAAAATATTAACTATACTGATAATATCCCCTTGAGAATTATCTCCCAAAGTCATCTTCTTTCCCTTCATCATTATATAATTCTTAAAGCTACAATTATTTCCATTCATATGTCTGGAGAACCCACAATCCATGAACCATGTATTCTTGTTTTTAGTACTTTTTTAATTCCTTTAAAATAAAAAGAATGAGTTTTTCGGAACCCAAACATTCTTGGGATTGGTATTATGAAAACACAAAATAATCTTTAAAGTCATTTTTTCAAAAAAATACATTGTCAAGAAAATGTCTCTTATTTTAAAAATTCATCTTTTGTAAAATATAGAGATTGAACATTAAAAAAATAAAATTTATTTTTCAAATTTCCACCACTTTGACACATTTTAAAAAATGGATCACTTTTTGTGGAAAAACATTATTATTAAAAAGAGGTTTTTTTATGAAATAAACCTCGTTCCAGAAATATCAGTATAAGATTTGATTTTTTATAAATATTATCAAACTTTTCCCCCCTAGTGGAAATTTTATATAATTGTCTCTTCAATCTAGAAATTTCATAGTTTATTTTTACAACTAAACCTATATTTTCAGTAGTTGAAGTATTCAAAATAACATTCAAAAAATAATTTTGTAAACTATTTTTCTCAAAAATATATTTTCCCAGATCTTTAGAAATATATTATTTTTCATAATTAGTTTTATAATTATATATTGAATGATTTTATGTCTTGGTATTTAGTGTAGATCCTCTTAAGATTTCTTTAATATGTATTTCTTTTTCATAGTCATGTTTTTTATAAACATTAAAAAATTTATTCACAAGATGTTTAGAAGGCTTGTGTAACATCCCAAGAATATGTGTTTCATGTAACGGTGAATTTTATATTTTATGTTACACATTAATCGAACACCTGGTTTCTTATGGAAAAGTAATAATAAAATTTTAATAGAGTAAACACACAAAATGAATGAAATGCTCTTTATTCAAATGGGAACACCATAGTAATTAAAATACCCTGAGATCAAATAGAAAATTAAGATAACCAAAGATACCAATTAAAAAACCTATTAACATTACAATATGACCACTGAAAACAACGCGAACCCCGAGAAGATAATTGGGGTCTTTAGCATCCATCCAAACAAACATAAGAATGGCCGAAGCCACCGCAGTCGCACTATGTACCAAATAAATGACTTGAACCATCTTTATTTCTTCTTCTTCTCCAATCACCTTATGATTATGACACCCCAAGTCTTGGTTTTACAGAGCACCAATACGACTATTACCACATGTATCCATTGTAAACCTGATGACTATAATTATAGACGTTAGTCCTTAAGGTTTTAGCTAAAGATCAATTAATTACTCAACGACGTGTTAAAAAACATTAAATATATTTAGTAATAATAATAAGCGATGTATTTTTTTTTATGTAATTGTTTTATATATATAGTTTTGAATCATTATCATCATAAAATTTTAATTAAATTAATTTTTTATAAAAATATTATTAAAACTAATATTATTATAATTTTATAATGTTATTTTACATGACAATTTGAAATTATTGTATGAAATTATTTAGAAAAATACATTATGAAAATGAATGAAACATTATTTGGGTTTCGTACACTTTCAAAAATGATATATATATATATATGAAATTATAATTATTGTTAGCATTTTATAAAATTATTAATAATATGTATTTCGTTTTAAAAATTATAGTTATTCAATTTAATCAATTTTTTTTTATAAAATTGATATTAATTTTGGAATTTCATGTATATAGATACATGTTTATAAATAATGATGTTAATAGTAATAACATGTACATATTTTATAGTTAATAATAAATACATGTTTGCTTCATATAAATTATAATTTTTTTATTTATTCATATTATGATATATATAAAAATATATATGGTTATTTGTAAGTTTAATTAAAATTTGTTTATTTATATTGTGATATATGTTTATAATAATTAAATTATTATTAAACTTTGAATTTCTAAAGTATTGTTTAAATAAAATTTACTTTTGACCTTGTGTTAATGATATAATAATATAATAATAATGATAATAAAATAATAATAAAAGATAATAAGAAAAAAATGAAACTCGTGTAGAGGGGGGGGGGGTGATTTCACATGTTGTCAAAACAAAACATAACATAACAATATAATAATAATATTAACAATATTATATAATAAATCAAATTGATTTTAAAAAAAACAAATGTGGATAAATATCCCCCAATTTAGGGTTAGGCGCAGCGGAAGCCGTGAGAGTGAATGAATGGGTTTTAATAAATATATATATATATAGTAACATATTAATGATATAATAGTAATTATAATAAATGAATAAAAAATGGGTAAACAAAAAAACATGATGCAGAGGGTCATCTTCCTCCTCGGTCTACAGAGAGGGACGACGCGAGCCCCTCCTAAACCGCCAGCGACACGGGATAACCTCTAGAGAGAACCTCCCCACCAGTTCCTCACCGTCGCCAGAGTACCACCACGCTGACGCCTCGCGTCGTCTCCCCCAGCAAGCCAACCAACCGGCTCCCGGTTCTTCCCAACCTCCAGTGGCGTCAGCAAACCAGTGTTATCTCCATCATTCTTCTCCCTCTCCACTGTTTATTTTCATCCCATGACTCCCCTAAGAATTCTTTTGTCCTCATCATTCCACATTCCTATTTCCCTTCCATCACATCCCTTATCCTACGAGCCAACTTTTTTGGGTAAGGATATAATATATATATATATATATATATGTGCATTATTGTGTCGTTGGATGTTCTTTTCTCGAACTCAATGTTTTGGCCCCTCCTTCGGTAGTCTGTTGTAGGACCCTTTTACTCTGTTTGAACCAGGATGTTTTCTTCCTTTAAACTCCCCTCCAATGTAGGTGAAATCCTACGCGTGTACCTCTTGCTCCACCTCTCCGTCTCTCTCTTGTGTTCTACGGTTCTCTAGCAAGCTCCTCCCCTCTGCCAACTCGAAACCATCCTCCGTAGTATAGGTAAGGGGATATTACTATTTATTTTATAGTATAAATTGAATTTCACATATGGTATATAACATGATATCTATTTGTAAGTAGATATATATATATATATATATATATATATGGTTGTGAAAATGGAATCGTCTCTTCCCCTTCCACTATTAAAACAGGGTTCATGGTTTCCTTTTAATGGTATAAGGGCGGCGTCATTTTTTCCTTCAATATAAAAATGGGTTTTCATATAATTATATATATAAATGTGGTTTTGATATGTATATATATATATATATAATTATATAATTATGCGTAATTTTTTTCCAAATACAATCATTTAAGATCCTAATAACTTGAATATCCATCTTTAAAAATATTTTATGTGCGAACTATGTTTTGGGTTAAATGGAATTATGTATCTAAAAACTATATATATGAATATATATATATATATATATGTATGTCTATTTACATATTTATGTGACACAATCCAATTCTGTTTTATAATTTCTAAAAGATGATTTCTAAGCCCTAAATAATTTTTTAGATGCGAAATGTCATTTGCTTACAATTGGATTATACATGGTATGAAAAACCTTAATTTTTATACATATAAATACATCTAGTAGTATATGTTATAAACCTAACATGTTTTGGTTTGCAATCAAGTAGATTTAATAAATAAATATGATTTAGTAACATTTATTACACGTAGGAAGTAATTAATCCTTTTTTGTTATGAAGATTTAAATACCTAAACCTTGTGTATAAACGGTATTATTTCTATATAGATTCCAAAACCCTAATTTCCAGTATTAAATACTAGAATTAGTTAATGGTTTGATGCAATTAATGATTGAAGGGTTACTAGTAAATGTTAATTTGGTGTTTGCTAAACTAATATACACTTATGTGTATGGGTGTACAATAATACGTTTAACATGTAAGGTTTATTGTAATTAAACCATATTTAATAATATTATCCACTTATTAATTCAAAGAATATATTTTGACTTAACCCAAAATATATTAGAGAATAAATGGATTTTTAAAATCATGTTATGTTACATATCATGTTGTTCTCATATATGGTCTTATTACATAATGAACCCCCTGTAGATATGGTCATTAGTTAATTAAGTTGTGATTTGGTCTAATTGCATGATCACTAGAACTTTTATCAGCATGCACATAATTAAATTTGAATGAAATAGGGAATTTAAACTAAGATGTTATCATTTCATGTGGCAAACCCCATTCATTCATCATTTTATGTAATTGTATTATTATTACATGTGCAAAAGATATTTTACTTATCCATGCCTCCCTTGGGAAATGGTTATCATCAAAATTTATATGTTCACTGTCATATCATGTATTTCTACCATAAATGTACAATAGTTTCATTATCCATTTTATTTGTTGTTGTATTCAATAATGAATTCATATGAAAAATAATGAGAAAAGAAATTAAATTTCCCAGAGTATTATGGGACACCATGGGTAATATCTAATAAAATTAAATTAAATAAATCAAATTGGTATGTGCACTTTGATTTCTGAGGTATGAGGAATGCATTGGACTTATTATGTGATGGGTGGGGCCCACTATAGCCCCTTAATGCATCGGCATGTCTCATGAGACAACTAGAAGCGGAATTCGCAGAGGCCTTTCCCATTTTACGAGTTATGGATTTTGGTCGAGGCCTTATTCACTAGACGTCTTGGCTGAGGCCTTTCCCATTTTATGTTTTTCTTAGTGGGTAAATCCTAGAATGTTTCAGTAGGGACATCACTAAGGATGTGAGGGGGTTTTTCTTCTCTATGTGGATTTCATGTAGTAAATCATTAAGGAAACTCATGAACTGATATATAAGCTTATGTATTATTGAAATATTACATGTTTTTTATTCCTGTCTCGACTTTATCTGTACTGTTAAGTGAATTCTCATGAATGTATTTTCAGATGGATGGACAAACAAATATCTCATCCCAACCAGATGAAATTTTGAAGGAAATCTTAATCAGGGCGTGCACCTTGGACTATCCTTCATTCCTTCATCTGTGAGGATCATGTCAACGAATGTTTGATTTTTCCAATAGCCATGAAATTATTTGTTCCAGTCAAGGGGACGAATATGTATTCCACCTCATCTTCAATACCCAACTCCCTTATTATAGGCAGAGGGGGAGATACTTCGAAGGTCTTTTTCGATGTTTCACTCTTGCACATTATTTTTCTACCAAATCATGTTTCCTGGTAGCTGCCCAAGGTGGGAACCACAGAGCACCCTTCATGTATTAGATTCTAAACCTTAGTCTATTTGATCGAATCATTCCAATGGAATATCTTGAGCAGGATATAGTCCAGCGAAGTACCAGAGAATATGTCTATTCAGACATCCCCGACTCTATTACTGCACGAGCCTCCATATGGAAGCATGTGTGTAGAACACATGAGTAGGAGTTCAAGACATACTGCTCAAGGTGTATCTGGTCCAGTGAAGTTGAGGAATTGAGTACCAACCTGGGTATTCCGCTGACCGAACCAAATCTCCCATTTTGGGGATAGTGATATTCTGGGGATGTTCTTTTTTAGTTTATGAATAGAATTTTGAGGATGCAATTATTTGAAGGTGGGAATAATGTTACATCCCAAGACACTGTGTTTCATTTAATGGTGAATTTGATATTTTATGTTAACCATTAATCGAACAAACTGGTTTCTTATGGAAAAGTAATAATAAAATATTAATAGAGTAAACACACAAAATGAACGAAATGCTCTTTATTCAAATGGGAACACCATAGTAATTACAATATACTGAGATCAAACAGAAAATTAAGCTAAAAAAAGATAAAAATTAAAACCCCTATTAAGATTACAAGAAGACCACTCAAAACAATGAGAACCACAAGAAGATGATAGGGGTCTTCAGCATCGATCAAAACAAACATATGAATGGCTGAAGCCACTACAGTTGCACTAAGTACCAAAGGAATGACTTAAACCATCTTCTTTTTCTTCTTCTTCTTCCATCACCTTAAGCTTAAGACACCCCAAGTGTTGGTTTTATAGAGAACCAGTCCAACTGTTACCACATGTAGCCGCTGGTAACTCGATGTCTATAATTATTGCCATTAGTCCATAAGGTTTTAGCTAAAGAACAATTAAGTACTCAACGACGTGTTAAAATTAATTAAATATATTTAGTAATATTAAAAAGTGATGCATTTTACATATGTAATTGTTTTATATATATAGTTTTGAATCATTATCATCATAAAATTATAATTAAATTAATTTGTTATAAAATTATTAATAAAACTAATATTATTATAAAATTATAATTTTATTATACATGAGAATTTGAAATTATTATAAGACATTTTTTAGAGAAATACATTATGAAAACAAATGAAACATTATGTGGGTTTTTTATACTTTCAAAAATGATATATATATATATATGAAATTATAATTATTGTTAGTGTTTTATAAAATTATTAATAATATGTATTTTGTTTTAAAATTTATAGCTATTCAATTTAACCATTTGTGTCCTAAAATTGTTATTAATTTTATAATTTCATGTATATATATACATGTTTATAAATAATGAAGTTAATAATAATAACAAGTAAATATTTTATAGTTAATAATAAATACATGTTTGTTTCTTATAAATTAAAATTTGTTTTTTTATTTATTCATATTATGAAATATATAAAAATATATATTCTAATTAATAAGTTTAATTAAAATTAGTTTATTTATATTGTGAAATATGTTTATAATAATTAAAGTATTAGTAAACTTTAACTTTCTAAAGTATTGTTTAAATAAAAATAACTTTTGACCTTGTGTTAATGATATAATAATGATAATAATATAATAATAAAAGATAATAAGAAAAAAAGGAAAATCGTGTAGGGGGGTGTGATTTCATGGGTTGTCAAAACAAACCAAAAAAAATAATATAAGAATAACATTAACAATATTATATAATAAAACAGATTTATTTTAAAAAAAACAAAAGTGGATAAATCCCACCCGATTTAGGGTTAGGCACAGTGGAAGCCATGAGAGTGAGTGAATGAGTTTTAAATATATATATATATATATATATAGTAACATATTAATGTTATAATAGTAATTATAATAAATGAATAAAAAATGGGAAAACAAAAAAAAACATGACGCGGAGGGTCATCTTCCTCCTCGGCCTGCAGCGAGGGACGACGCGAGCCCCTCCCGAACCGCCAATGATGCGGGAAAACCTCCAGCGAGCACCTCTCCTCCAGAGCCTCGTCATCACCAGAGTACCACCATGCTGACGCATCACGTTGTCTCCCCTAGCAAGGCGACCAAGAGCTCCCAGTTCTCCCCAACCTCCAACAGCGTCCGAAAACCAGCGTTGTCTCTATCTTTCCTCTCCCTCTCCACTGTTTGTCTTCGGCCCATGACTCCCCTAAGGATTCCTTTTTCCTCACCTTTCCACGATCTTATTTCCCTTCCATCACATCCTTTATCCCTAGGTTCAGTGTTTTTGGGTAAGGATATATATTAAATATATATATATATGTGCATTATTGTGTCGTTAGATGTTCTTTTCTCCAACTCAATGTTTTGGACACTCCTTTAGTAGTCTGGTTTTGGGCCCTTTTACTCTGTTTGAACCAATACTTGTGCTTCCCTAATACTCCCCTCTCATGGGGGTGAAATCCTACGGTTTTACCTCTTGATCCACCTCTCCATCTCTCTCCCAAGTTCTACGGATCTCTAGCAAGCTCTTCCCCTCTGCCAACCCGAAACCATCCTCCGCAGTATAGGTAAGGGGAAATTTCTATTTATGTTATCATAAAAATTGAACATGATATATATTTGTAATTAGATATATATATATATATATATTGTTGTGAAACTGAAACATCTCTTCCCCTTCCACTTTTAAAATAGGGTACATGGTTTCTATTAAATGGTATAAGGGTGGTTTCATTTTTTCCATCTATGTACAAATAGGTTTTCATATACTTATATATATAAATACGGTTTTGATATTTAAATATATAATTATATAATTATGCATATATGATTTCCAAATATGAACATTTTTTATCTTAAATACTAGAATATCAATCCTTAAAAAATCTTTTATGTGCGAACTAAGTTTTGGGTTAAATGGAATTTTTTCCCTAAAAAATATATATATGTATATATATATATGTGTGTGTTTCTATTTATATATTTATGTGACACAATCCAAATCCATTTTATAATTTCTAAAATATGATTTCTAATCCCAAAATAATTTTTTAGACGCGAAATTTCATTTGCGTACAATTGGATTATACGTGGTATGCAAAACCCTAATTTTTATCCATGTAAATACATATGGTAGTATATGATATAAACATAACATGTTTTGGTTTACAATAAAGTATAGTTAATAAATAAAAATGTTTTGGTAACATTTATTACACATAGGAAGTAATTAAACCTTATTTGGTTATGAAGATTTAAATACCTAAACCTTGTGTATACTCGGTATTATTTCTATATAGCTTCAAAAACCCTAATTTCTAGTATTAAATATTAGAATTAGTAAATGTTTTTTGAGTTGGTCTAATTTCAAGCTCACTATAACTTTTATCAACATGCACATAATTAAATGTTCATTAAATAGGGACTTTAAACTAAGAAGTTATCATTTCATGTGGTAAACCTCATTCATTCATCATTTTATGTACTTTTATTATTATTATATGTGCAATATATATTTTTCTTATCCATGCCTGCCTTGGGAAATGGTTATCATCAAACCTCATATGTTCATTGTCATATCCTATATTTCTACCATAAATGTACAATAGTTTCATTATCCATTTTATTTATTGTTGTATTCAATAATGCATACATATGAAAAATAACGAGAAATGATATTAAATTACCAAAAGTAGTATGGTACACCTTGGGTAATATCTAATAAAAATAAATTATATAAATCAATGTGGTATGTGCACTCTGATTTTTGAGGTATGATGAACGAATTGGAATTATTATGTGACGGGTGGGGCTTACTATAGCCCCTTGATGCATCGGTAGGTCTCATGAGACAAGTAGAAGCAGAATTGGCTGAGGCCTTTCCCATTTTATGAGTTATGGATTTTGGCAGAGGCCTTATTCACTAGACGTCTTGGAAGAGGCCCTGACACAGTCCGACATATGCATTTTCCTCATTATGACTATGTAATTTAATTAAACATAAAATATTTAATTATTAGAATATTGATTAAAGTGATTATGGGTTTTGGCTGAGGCCTTAATAAATAGATTTGTTGGATGAGACCTCAACAACATGATTATTGAATGTTCTGCATTATAATTCCACATTATGTGTATGTTAATTACCTATGAGTATGAGATTTAAATACACAGGGAAAACAATGAGACTATGGTGATTCATGATAAGTTTCATTTTCATATTTTTAATGAAAATGTTATCATTACATTAATTATGTTGTATTGTGCACTTTTATAAGTTGTAGTGGAATTATTTATGCGCAACTCTGATAATGTTCATGCTCATTAGTACTTGCATACCTTCCATGCTATGCCTACATTACTTTTTAGTATTTATGCATTTTATGAAATGTTTTAATTATTTTATAGCGACCTTTTAGATAATCATGATGTTTTCTTCAAAGGAATAATTTTGATATATGTGAATGTATTTTCAAAGGAAGTTTTCAAATGCTGTAATAAGTATTTTCCAAACCCCTTACTGAGTATTTCAATGCTCACCCGACGTTGTTGATTAAAATTTTCAGGTTATAGTTTTTAACAAATGGTACATTTCAGAATGCAGCTGGTTTTCCCAGAACCTAAACCTCACGAGCCTCTGTAATTTTGGGACATTATGTATTATTTGTAAATGTTTGTAAATAATTTTTAGTACATCATGTCTCATGAGAACCAGCTCTGGGCATTTGGGGGCCAGGTCCTTACAACCTGCATACTTCTTCAAAACAATGTACAGTATTACCCTCTTCAGATGCGGATGGATCTTCCTCAAATGATGTATAATTTTTCTCATTATTACTATCAGTATCATTTCTTTTAAATTATGTTTCATAACTGATTTGATAGTAGTTACTTTTACCATGAAACAATTATTACCCTTTGGTATTTTAGAAAATAAATCATCAATCCTATTTCCATAAAATTCAATGTCTGAAGAATTATCTGATGAATTTTATGCACCACTGTCACTCCTGGTGTCAGATTCATTCTAAATTTTTTTCTTTTCTTCTTGTAATACATGACATAATGTTTAACAGTATTCCTCTCTTTTTTATCCTTATTTTTCATCTCTACAAAATATTGTAAAATGAGTCATTTAGTTATACATTCATTATTTATAACTTCATAAGATTATTTCTTGTCATTATTATAATTGTTATTTTCCTTGTATCTATAGTGAAAGTCTTTCATAGGCACGATGTTATTCATCCTTGTAGAAATACTTTCTATCTGATTTCTTGTCATTTATAAATAACTAAAATCTGATTTAATAATAACTTTCAACTTCTTTGTAGATTTAAAAAAATTTCTTGAAGACTTAACTTTTTTAGGAACATTATATTTTGTTTCAAAAGAAACTCTACTATTATAACTTTTCATTTATTTATAATGTATTTTAAATCTACATTTATATCTCATAGTAGTTCTAATAAGATCTCAAGTGTTAGACTTATAATCTTCCCTTTATAATCCAAGGTTGTTCTTTTGGATTCCTACTCATTGAGTATAATTTTTATAATCGTTTCAACCTAGATCCCAACTGTGAGATATTTTTCTCGAAAAGAATGTACACTATTCACAATAGTCATAATATTAGATGAATTTTTATACTGATTCTCCATATAATAAATCAATGGATTTATAGTCTTCTCTCATCATGGATCTTCTAGTCCCAATGAAATTTTAATTGTATAGTAGTGTGATTTATAACTTTTATATATGTTATTAGCCGCTCTCCATAGTGTAATTTTTCTCCATATATTCCATTTAATATAGAAAACACATTATTCCTAACACAAACATTCAGTTGATAATATTGATTTTAATGATGAGTAAAGGTAGTAACTTCATTATTTGGAATCTAATAATCCCTAGTGTGAACAAAAAAGTTATCAACCCCATTATTGATAATTAAATTTGTTATATTATCGCTCCTATACTCATAATAATCAACATAAAATATAAGTGGTATTATCAAATTCATATATTCTTGGGTTCAAAAATCTAACAACACTATTATAAAAAAAATATAAACAATTTTATACAATGAACCATTTTTATAGTAACTATTTATAATCTATTAGATTATATATCATCCAGTTTTTAATTAAAGTAAAAACACATCATTAATTTATTATAGCCTCATTTGATACCAATTGTTGGGTCATAAAATATTGAGATGGCTACAAGATGAGGGTGAATTGTAGTTTAAAAACTAAAATCAATACAAAACACAAAACCACTTATGTTAATAAGATCAGACTCATAGATCTCCTGATGATTAGAGTGTTAAATCAGAACTAGGATACATAAAATTATATCAAAGTTATTTTTCTGTATCCCAATCAGTCTAGTAAAAAAAATGTTAGAATTTTATGTACAAATGTAAATTCTAATGTATATGCACATTAGAATGTAAAAAATGTATAAAAAAGAAATAATGAATCTTATAAAAGTATGAATATCATAAGAAATTTTAATAAAAAAAATTAATCACTGTAGTTATTATTTAAGGATGTTAGAAATCCTGACAAAATATATCCATAGTTTAATTCCTGTTTTTAAGGGTTTTTCTTTCCTTAACAAGAAATACCTCAATATATAAGTTTGATATTACTCTATCTTTATATCCCAGTAAGCACCCAATGAGATGACTAGATTTATCTATGTATTTTGTTTGTAGAAGACCCTCGATATTATGATTTTTTTGAATCATCCAAGAACTAGAATCCCTTGAACTAGTGGATCAAATTCACCACCTTCATATCCTTAGAATATATGATTAGTACCATGATCAGATAAATAATAGAAAAGATAATTGTTCTCAGGAATTTAAGAATGAAAAAAGGATTCCTTAGAACATCAATTCCCTAAATTATGACAGTGATTTAGAAAGATATGTTTAGGAAGAGTGATCATTACATGAATTGAGTTATGAAATGCATCATCTAAAAACTCTTCAAATAAAAAACTTTTTATAAGAATTCTCCCAATGGACTTAATTCATTGTTATTTGTAAAGGCATCAGGCACATTGAACATTGAAATCTCATAATGATTTGGATCTTGTATATGAAATCAAATCATTCTATATTCTAACATCATTTAGTTCATCACACTTACAATGGTATTTTTTAATATGTCTAATAGAATCTACTCGATATATTATTATTTTAATATTTGGATCTTCGGATTTTATTTCCTTATATTTTTCAAAATGATAAACTAAAAAAAGGTCAGAATGACAGATTGGTACCAATGTTAGTCTGATGGTTATGACTTTTTCAGTCTGATAGATAATAAATAAGTCAATGTAGGGTTCAAAAAAACAGTTTATCTAATGTATCAGCTAAACATTTATTCTGATGGCTCATATTGAGTAACAGAAGTTTATATTCATTTATATTATAATTATTTATTCATTAGGTATAACAAATTGTATTCAATGTAAACATGATAAAATATGTATGAATTATTGAAATATTGTTTTAAGAATGTTTTTGTGATTTCCAAAACAATGAAAATGTTAAATAAAAAGTATAACCTTCATCTTAAAAATTTCAATGATAGAATTATATTATATTATAACCATTGTTTACTCAATGATCATATATTAACATATATTTATTCCATGCTCTAATGCTTATGATTCTTCCTAATTGTGGTATCATGTTATGCCTCATGTCTCTAATATTATTCTATATATTTATGTTTACCTTAATATTCATCTCGTCTCATAACTTTTTTATGTTTTATTTCCCTCGTTTATAAATAAATATATTAGGAATTCCATGTTTGGTGGAAAATAATATTTTTAGTATTTATGGGATACTTTCAGAAATCATTAAGGATTTATTACTTTTCTTATTTAATTATATTTTATACATTTCAAGATAATATTTTAGATATTTTTTATTGATTTTACCTATATCTCTAAAACTATAAACTAAATGGTCCTTGGGTTGTTAGTATGAAAAATATATTGTAATCTTATATTTTTATCAAATCCAATGATGTAATTTATGTATTCTCATCACCATATTGAGTAGAGTTGGATGAGGGTCACTAATGATGGTATCAAAGTAGTGTTTATATAACTATAGATCCTAAGATTTTATTTTTTGTGGTTTATTTATGATTTAGGAATGAAATCAAGGGTTAACGAGTAATGGATAATATTAGTTTTAATGGTATAGATAAACCTTTTGGTTAAACCATTTTGGTATTGCATGATTTTATTTGTAATGTATTCTATTTCCAATAAACAATGTAAAATATGATAACCAAATAAAATTTTAGTAAATTATATATTGTGGGATTTTCCAAGTAATCACACCCCTATGTAGATAGTATAATGTAGTTATGATTTTTAATATATGCATCTTGGGTTAACGACCACCAAAAGAGTTGGTCAATATTATCGTGATTATCATTCTGGCCCATTGTTAATATGCCATAACCTTGTACAGGTATAGACACATTTAGGAGATGTGATGTTGTAAATTCACATTTTTATGGATCTTGATAAATGTTTTCTACTTATGATTTAATGGATGTTAATTTTATTAGAGAACTTTAAATTAAAAATACCATAGATAAAATAGATTGGAGATAAAAACTCTTATGTTATGGTATTCATATAATTTCTAAATTATTTCTTATAATATGATAGATTTCAATTTTTATATTTAATAATTTATGTATTCTGATGCTTACAAATTCCATTAAAATAATATTATTAGAAAAATGTATCCAAGATATCAATGGATGCAATGGAGAAGGTGGTGATTGTCTTGATAGTATATCTATCATGAAATTAATTGGGGTTGGTAATATGGTTATTTTTTCAAATCAACAATCATGAAATAGGATTAACAATATAAATAGATTTGAATTCAAAAATATACCAATGAAAATAAGGATGGAGTCTCATGAAATATCATGTGATGAAGATGATGAAGGATTAAAATTAAATTTCTTATATGTCAAATATATGGGAAGAAACACATTGGGGAATATCTTAAAGGAACTATAAAATGTTTTCTATTTAGAAATAGAGGATCCATGAATATAGAAACTGAGGAAAAGATAAACATTCAGTTAACTTGATGGAGGAAGAATATGTGTCTTCTATTTTTATTAATATAGTACTATAAACATCTCAATTGTAAATTTAACTTCACTCAGGTCAATATTTATTTCATTGTTTATTAATTTTTTTATAATTTCAATGTACTCCATTTATTTAATGATAAGATAATGTAAAATCTATAGTTATAATTGTATATTTTTTTGTATAAATTACACTTTGTTCAATATCATTCCTCAAATGCACTAAAATGTATATCTTTATATATATGTAAATTAAATTCATTATAATTAAAATAATATTATGATAAAATAAAATATATTTATATATGATGTAATATATAAATTTTAATTAAATAACAAAAAATTTAAATAATATTATAAAGGCTTGATGTTTGAAAGTTGTTTTAATAAAATTCATATTATCTTAATATTTTGTATTTTCTACTAAAAATTAACAAAATTATTTTTAGAAATAGACTTATATAAAATTAAATTTACTTTTTAAAACATAATATATCAAAATATATTTTGTATTGAATTTTTATGACTTTGTAGAAATAATAATTTTTCATCAAGAAGGTGGTTTTTATAAAAATTTACATTTTCAAGACATTACCTACAAAACCCTTTAGGATTCAGTATAATATGTTTCAATGATTAAAATTTGGTAGTGAAAATCAATACTGTTTTTTGAGTGATTTTTGGATTTCCAAAATTCTTTTGGATTATAGAAAGGCCTATGGCATGGAGTGTGTAGGTTGTGGTGTTGAGATGCTCGCTATAGTGCAGTTCAGAAGGTAGTGGTGTAGACATAAGGATGTAGTTTTTTAGGGTTACATCAATATATTCCATATTTATTCCATGGTCATCATGTTTGGAGTAGTAACCTAGAGTTATTATGTTCGAGATAATACCATTTTGGGTAGGGATTCACTTTAGAGTATGTGATCTAGTAAAATCCAACTTCTCAAGTGATCCATGTGGCATAAAGGGAGCTACTACAGAATAAGGGCTCGAGGGTGGATAAGGTTTGTTCGTCCAAATTTAACACATGTTTAGTGTAGTATTTTAGGATATGGCGTCTACCTTCCCTATGTAAATATGATCTATGATGTGTGAAGAATCATGGATCTAAAACATGGTTTCTACCGTAGTGCTAGGATATTTTTGGGGAAATCATGGGTACAAATATAGAAACATACAGTGTAGTCATTCATGTTGTGATATTTTCATCTATTTTAATCTCTATCCATAAATACCCAGACACCCTCTGAACATCCATTTCCTTCATCCCATTCTTTCTGAATTTAGGCTCCCAGAGAGCTATTTTTTTTCTTTTTAAGACCTTATTGTTTGGATTCAACCTTTAGATTTGGGAGATAAATCCTTGTTGTTTCCACTTCATTATTGAGAAAGGAATCTATTTACAAGTATGATAGTCCTTTAATAACCCTATTTTATAATTTATTTATGTAAAACATATCATATTTATTATAAAATTGATGGATTTGGTATTGTAATGAATTAGATTTTTGAAACACACATTTTAAAATAAATTTCATTAAAAACGAGTTTGGTCATGGGGTGCATCATTGAAGTACCTTTTGGTGTGGTTTACATTCCGAAAAAATATTATCAATCATTAATGTAGTAAGAGGTCGATTGGAAATGTTTTAATAAAATGTTATCTTGGTTTTTTAATAGTTTTAAAATCATAGAATGTTAAGAATATTGGTTGTATTGAGATCTGAGGTCGTAGTGTGTGTGAAATCTCTAGGGAATTATTTTGTGAATTTAAATTGACTCCGGTAGGACTCAATATCTGTAGCATTCAAGACTATATTGGTTTAGGGATTATTTTTCCATCATTTTTTATAGTATGTATTTCTATAGGCTAGAACGCAAAATTATGTTCTTTTTCATTTATGTCTGGTATTTCACATTATGGTATAATTCATTGGAGGATTTCTATCATGTTTATATTTTGGACTATTGATGGATAATTTTACATATACTTTACTTATTTATTATGTATTATTTTCATAATCACTTATTTGGGAAAATCGAGGGATTTTTTTGGAAATAAATCAATGATTTAGAAATTGGTAAATATAGTGATTTTTTTTGACAAGTTGGATTTATTTTAAAAAGAAAAAATAATGTATTAATTGTATTATAATTTTTATTGATTATTTTTAGGAAACCTTCTTGTATTAGATCCCATAAATTATTTTTTTCTTTATAGTGATTTTATATGTGGTTTTTAAAGACATCAAAAATGTGAATCGAATGTTGTAGTTCACGGATTTACATGAGTTTCGTCACCTTAGTTTCATAGGATAGTTCGGTGGTTATGGATGGTCACGTGGAGGATAATTGTTGGGTTGGAATTTCTTTTCATTTAAGTTTTAGCAAATTTTTATTGACATTGTATGTCTCATTATTATATACTATTTCATACCCTGTATACCATTTTACCTCATTGATTTATATTTGAGACAGGTTTGGATTGAATTGATGTAACTACCATTGTCTAAAACCTTCTTGGGAGCCTTGTAAAATTGGTCTGGGTTCGTTCATTAAAAAATGGTATCAAAGGGAATGCTTATACTAATATGTAATGAATGTGCGTAGGTTTTGTGTAGTTTAATTTGTATATTAGTGTTAGTATTATCATAATTTCAATAGTATGTTTGGGAGGGTGTCTGGCCAGAACACCTTCATGTCTAAACTAGGGATTCCATGGGTAAACAGGGATTTTTTTCCCAAAATGGGATATGGTGTTCGAAGTTCAATTATTTTACTAGATGTGGGGAATATTTAAATGACACTATTACTATTTTATTTTCCTTCATTTTTATTATTTAAAATTGCGTTAAATTTTATTAATATTAATGGAATTGGAACAGATTCATGATGTTGGTATATTGATTTTGAAATTTTCTATCAAAATGATTTGTTATTAACATTATTTTATGTGGGTAATACATATATGAAGGGATATTCATAATATATTTTCAGAATCATTGAAAAACATTATGTGGATGAATGCTCCATTAGACACTTCATTAGTGGAAGATATAATATACAATATCCAATGTCTAGGATAGGTAATGGTTAGACTTGAGGGACAAGTAAAAGATCCTGGATCAGAATTTGCTACGTTTATTCCAACCAACATTCATGTTGACAATGGTCCCTAGGAATCTGAGGGGTGACATAATAAAAATTAAAAGGATTTTGTTTTTTTAAAACACACGAGGACCCAGGCTGATATTTTCTAGAAATAACCATCAAATACATGGGATGAATTGGTGGGACACTATCGAGAAATGGAATTTATATAAAGACATCACTTGTATTTTTTTAATAAAATATTCAATTTGATGTTTTACCTGAAGACATTGTGTGTGGTGAAGACTAGAAAAAGTCATTCCCCTGTGGAGGTAGAGAAAATATTTTTGTATTATTCTACTTGTCTCTCAGTGTTGGTGAACCTAACACCTAATATTCTTACTAATGAATACCTCAAATCATAGAGGTTTTATATGGGTCCATGTATGATAATTCATATTATATAAATCTCATATCCCTTATAAATTTTATTGAGGTGGAAGATACTGTAGCTATAGGTAAGGAATAATTTTTTTTGATCTTGTATATGTTAGGCTCTAGTTGTACTAGATGTGAGTTAGGGTGTGTTTTTCGGAAGAAGATGAAATGAAAGGGTGATTTTTTTTCATTGGTTCTAGTTTATGGGATCTCATTAATATAGCCACAAGTTTTCTATTGTTAGTGTGTAAGGATTACTCATACCAAGACTATTTTCATGAAATCATACAAAAAGTTTCATCATGGTGGAACATATAGTCATCTCTAGAAGTTTTCTGGATGTATGTCCCACAGAAGTATGGTGGGATCTAATTTTACCAAGAATTAGTTATTTCATTATAATTCTTCCAAAAGGGTTGAGTCTTATCCCCATTCCAAGGGTTATGTGCATGCAGCTAATAAGGATAAAGAGGATATGATATGATAGAATTTAATGAATTGGAGTATGTAACCGTGGAATATGATTCGGGGATGTCTATGGTTAGAGGTATGATATATAGTTTATCCTTTATGGAATTATATTTTTTTAATACTGGTCAAACTCATTCGTTCATATCACCAATTTTAATAGATACGTTGGTATTTTGTTCAGATATAATGTCTCCCTTATTTGATCATTCAATTACTTTTGGATTGAGGTCCGAACAAGTTTTCAAATTTCCAATATGTTGTTTGTTGGTAGCATATATCAATGTGGTGTGGGATTTACTAGTTCTTGATGTTCTAATATTCAACATGAATATTAGTATGGATATGATGATTTGTTCTAGGGGCCAAATTGATAACTATCATTGTCATGCTCATTTCATATCTCCCTATGGATTCACACATGTATTTCAGGGTGAGTGGGACATTATATCTTGGAGGTTAGGGCATGGCTTTTTTAAACTATAATTATATCTTTCTAGTTATCAGATACGTTACATAATGATGTTAACTGTTTCTTTTTTATCCCACTTCCATCTCGATTGTGTACATATCACGAGGTCTTTCATATGATGTTTTTGGATAACCACTATAGAGGTAGGATTAGTTTACTATTAAACTACTCCACGATACGATTCCCATTTCCTTTATATGTTATTATTTAGAACATGGGATGTTTATGGATCGTAAATTACATATTGTCAACCATGAAGAAGAGGGATTAATTCATCTTGTTGTTTCGTTTGTGGTATTTATAATTCCCATTTTCTATGAAGGTTGACAGGATCTTTATACTTTAAATTGATTATTGGAACCTATGTTGGAGGATGATTAAGAATAAATATCCATTTATAAGAATTGATTTTCGCTTTGATCAGCTCAGAGGGGATCTATGGTTTTCTACGATTTGCATCCATTTGGGGAACTACCATTTTAATGTATGTAAAAATTATATACCTAATACATAATTTAGGAGCTGGTATGGGAATTTTTAATTTCTTGTTATTCTATTAGTTCTAACTAATTCCCATGCAGTGTTTGTGTCATTGATGAACCATAACATTCATTAAAATTTTGGACTTGTTCATAGTCATGATTTTGGTTTATATTTTAGTTTAATCTAATTTAGTGGATGGGAACTTGGATCATATGGTATTATCCTCAAGATCGTACGATATCATTATTTGTATGGTAATCACTAGAATTTATTGGTTTGGATCAAGAGGTGAAATTTAAGTTTCATTTTTAATCTAAGAGGTCAATATATGCTGGTCCTAAAAATTTATAAGAAGAAATGTTTTTCGAATAACCCATAAATGTGTTTGAGAACTATTTGTTTCTTGGTTTGGCTAGTTAATATATGTTATCTGTTCAGTGATTTTACAAGCTTAAATGTCCAACGACTGCTTTAAAACTAAAAGAGTAATGTTTTAGTAGAATGTTAAATATAAAATAACCATTGAGTAATATAATATTAGAATGAATTCAACTCTTGTTTATATATTTATGAACTATGTATGAGATATCATTTGATATATGATGCTTTGGGTACATGATTGGGATGTGTCTTGATACAGGGAATGTAGGAAGTGGCCTATGTATCTCTCTAGTTGTTCTGTGATGAGAATAACAACCATAACCAAGATATTTAGTAAATATTATTTATAAATTCTCTCAAAACATGGAATCAATATCTCTTTATGGATCGATTTATTGTATATTATGATCATAAGATTATATAATATATTTTAACTCATAGGGATCTAAATATTCAATAAAGACACTATGTTTAGTGTCTCCAGAGTTTTGATTTTGATATTTGTTACACTCATTGGAATGTTAATGTGGTTAGTGATGCGTAATTATGTAATTTACCAACTCAATCTATAAAAAATTACTATAGGAGTGATCTTAGATGATTTTTTTCACTAAGAATTTCATGGGAGTTGAAGTGGCTAGTGGAAGAGTATTCATATCTTTAATGATGGTTGAATCCTCATTTGATTAGAAATTTTAACATGAGTAGCCGGAAGATTTATATTTTCTGTGCTTTATAAAATCATAAACAGTGGTTAGACCTCGAGTGAGTGGTATCATTCTCCCATTGGTTCTTTGTGTTTATAATGGTTTTCCATTTTCATTTCTCTCATGTATAAATTATTAGACTATGGAAGGAATTAAATTTTTTTGTACAACCTAGGACTAAATATATGTATCATGATATAATGTTGTTGTATTTTTTTATGGGGATGATACATTCAATTATAGATTTTGGTTCATAGTGCCTTTATTTTCATATGATTAAAGAAGAACACTAGATAACTACTATTTTTTTCAAACATTAACCATTGTGGGTTTTAAGTGGGATGATATTTCAATAAAAATCATCATTATTTTACCTCAAACTCTTAGTAACAGAGATTCAACATGAATGATCATTGATAGCCTTATGAAACAATCAAATTTCTTCTCTATCAATGAAATAATGATGATGGAACAACTCTGGAATTTGTATGACTGAGAGGGTGTGATACATCATGGGGTTCCCTTTTTGATTATTTAAGATAGGTATCTATGATTTATATCTTGGTTTCGGAGAGGTTTTGAAGAGGTGTTGGGTTCCTTATTGTAGGTTCCAGATATTATCATTCTTTGATGTATGGGAAGATGGAGAGATCTATTCCAATTCATGAGAATATACTCAGATCGTATTTTATTGAATTTAGTGGTTCCTAGGAAAATATTTAACCTATGTTCAATATATCCAATAATAATAGTTATTATGATTCAATTAATATGGTTCCCCTTTAATCATTGTATAAGAATCATGGTAGATCTCTCCTTTGCTGGGTATTGTTGGGAGAGAAGTCCTCGGTTGGGCTGAACCTTGTTTAAGAGTTGACAGAAAGGGTGAAGTTGATCTAGAATATACTGATCATGTTATAGTATTTTTAGAAATCCTATGTGAACCAACATCATTAACCATGTGGTTTTGATGTTGGTGATTAGGTTTTTCTTAGAGTTTCACCGAACTTTGGACATCATCAGTTGGGAAAGTTGGGTAATTTTACATTGTGGTTGGTTATACCCTTTGAGAACATCGAGTATCTTGGAAATATTGTGTATCTATTTTTCTTTTCACCGAATTTTAACTCAATTTTTGATATGTATCATATTTTCCATCTAATGAGATATTGATTGTATCATTCCTATGTGATTAAATATTAGGATGTGGATCCTGAACATGATAAAATTATGGTTGAGTAATGAGTTATGATTATGGATCCTTGATAATAATTACCATATGGTACAAAAACTATAGTTTGTGTACATTTCAATAGCTTACAGGATAACCATGAGATGTGGGAGTTGGAATATTTTTTATGAGGAAAAATTGGCCATCACGTTTTTCATATCTAGAATCTTGACGATTTTTTGGATAGTAATATTTTATAATGAGAATAATTGTTACACGCTATGGATTTTGGTGTACACTCATTTTATGTTTGAGAGTTCTAAATATGAATATTTGATGTTTTAATGGTTATATTTGGTTTTATGAAATTTTTCTTTATTTTTTACTGGGTTTATGAAATAGAGGGTGTACCCTATGAAATAGAGATACATCCTATGACAAGGTCTATATGATTGTGTCATATGTTCACAAGGCATAAATTTTTTAGCTAGTACCATAGTTGGTATAGTTTTTTTGTGGTCACCAAGTTGTGGTGTGATGTCCTACATGGAGGATTATTTTGAAACTAACATTTTTGGGGGATTTCATCATGTCATATGGGTTTCAACATTATCCCACTACGCAAGTGATCCCTATAGCATGGAGGGATCATCCATGATAATGAGGTTGGATGTTGGATTTTTTTCAATTCTACCAATCATACACCCTTGAGGAGTGGTGTTTTTAGAGATGGAATATTACCTCCCCTATTAAATAGGATCTATAAAATGGGAACTATCATATATCTTCGACATAATTTTAATGGAAGCCCAAAAAAATGATGTGGAATCCTACACCTTAATAAGAGAGGTTTTTGAATGGTCCATCAGGGTATATTATGGTATTCAATTTTAATTTTGAGCTATAAAAATGAAGACACCATCCAAACATCCATTTCCTCCATCCCTTTCTCTCAACCATAAGGTTCTTAGAAGATTTGTTTGAAGGAATTTGAAGTATTTATTATTTGAATTCATCCATGATCTTTGGGAGATCAATCATTACCACTTCCTCTTTGTTATTGTGGTATTTTCCTCTATAAATAGGTTTCAGTTCTTGAATTACATTACATTCATACGGTTTTGCTTCATTATTATGTATAAATTTCATATTCCCTCTTGGGTATATATGAATGCCCGATTATAAATTCCTCAGGTTCTTTTAAAATCTGATTTTATGTAATTAAAATTTCTAATAAGATATATTTTATTTAAAATAGAGAAATAACTTATTAATATTGTTATATTTTATATAGATTCCTTAGTGATTTTCTATTTGAAATTGAAATCAAACTGAAATTTTTTCCTTTGGGAATTTGTAGATGTGGAATTGTAGGACAAATGAAGTGGGAAAGAAATCTTGTAGTCTACTAGCTTCTCTTGTATGTTTTCTCCTTTATTTGGTAGGATGGTATGGTGGATATGGATGGTTCTTTTATGGTTATAATTTGGTTGATGCTCATATTAGGTTCATTTGGGTGAATTTTGTTAGTTTGTAGTGGTGTTTTGGGTATTTCTTAGTTGGGGCACAGTTTTCCCAATCCATTCACCATTCCGCTGCAAACCCTACAACCCTAGACAAAGTAGGATTTTATGATTAGGGAACAGTTTTAACAAACATTCACTATGTTTGGTGAAATAGTTCACTCCTATAAGATAGGTGGATCTTTTTTTCAAACCACGTTCCCCTACCCAGGAAACTGTGCCCATGTAATTAATTCCACTAAAAATTAAATTCAAAATTCATTATCCAATCATGCTTTATCATAAATTTAGGTTACTTGTACATAACTATTCTATCTCATATTTATTGATTTTGGTTGGATTACAAGGGATTCTAGGGTCTATCCTTGAGAAATCAAATACCATATTGAAGAATCATTACCTCTTTTGGTAAGATATTCTCATCCAAATTTATTTTGATCCTATATTCCCTACATATAGTATCTTTTAAAGGAACGATTTAGTCTATTAGTGATGGTTTTATTTAATTTTTACTAAAAATAATCTATTTTATCTTGGACCTATTTTTTATTATCTATATTATGTTCTTCGTTGTGCTGTTGAACATCCCATTCAATTTAGAGATTTCCATTGGTGAGCGACCATCATAGATCTTGAGGTAGGTGGTATAAAATGAAAATACCAATATATTGATTTTATTATAGTAATATTATAATGAATTTGATATTCCTCTAATAGGAAAATAGCATCTGGAATTGAATTAATTAAATTAAATTTCTATTTTATTATTGAATTAGGTAAAATTTGGGGAAATTGTAATTTGGATATATTGGACTAATTAATCCGTTACTTTATTTATGGAATGATGTGAATATGAAAAATATAGGGAATTGGATGTATGTAATTGCTAAATTAAATGGGATTTTTTAATTGGTTAAATTTTTAGATAAAAAATTTATTGATAATTAGAATAAAGGGGTGTTTAAATTATCCTATAAATATTAATGTTATATTTGAATAGATATTGAAAAATGGTTTAAATAATGAATTTTCCATATTATTCCTTGTGATTAAATTATTGAGAAATTATTTTTTGGTAATTTAATTGGCATATCATGAGGTTAAATTCTGATAAGAAGGTTAATGATGATTAACCTTGATAAATGAAAAATGAGTCATTTCTGGTGTGATTGAATTATTATGAGTGCGAGACATAGACAAACGCTTTAAAATATTAGTATGTAATTTTTTATGAATGTTTTTTTGTGACAAGGAACAATTCCTTAAATACCCATGGTGTCCAAGCAATGGTGTTCTTGCCCCAAAATTCATGCATGTGACAATGATTGCGAGACACCAACTGATCTTCAAAATCCCACTATTTTTATTGATTGATAGTGAGTGTGGGGCATGAATTGATACTGAAAAACACAACATGTGTGATGGATTAATAGTTAGTGTGGTCCAAAAATGTATTATTCAAAATCCTACGTATGATATTGTTTGATTAATTGGTTGTGGGACACATATTAATGGTTCAAATAGCTATGGGGTCCATGTCGTGGCATTCTACACAAAAATTGTTTCAATGGACTACAGTTACAAATGTCCCAAATTTTAAAAATTAAATTTAATGATAAATGAATTCCCGTAATTATGATGAATTTTGATTTTCAAAATGTGATATGGTTTAGAATCTAGGAGGATCCAACACAGGTATTGGTGGATCGTGTGTAATTGAGAACCCGAGGAAATTTTGTGGTAAGTTATATAAT
The DNA here is from genome assembly GCA_963277665.1 of Viscum album. NCBI lineage: Eukaryota > Viridiplantae > Streptophyta > Magnoliopsida > Santalales > Viscaceae > Viscum > Viscum album. The sequence continues at coordinate 1,014,838,301 of OY728140.1, read as the reverse complement.
AATGAAGTGTAATAATTGTTTCCATTATGCATCATACATTACAATTTATACAATTGAATTCAATATTATTTATTGGATATATTTTTATACATATTAGGTGGTGTTATACTAATTTTGTACACACACGTTACTTAGGATTCTTGATCAGTACCCGAATAAAATTCTTGTTTTTAGGATCGAGTAAAAGAAACAGTCAAATATTAGATAATTTATTTGGGATGGGACATGGATAAGGGAACCATAAATTGTTTTAGGACCCACTTGGGGCTGTCATTGTGTCATTATTTTGGGTTTTCATTGAGACACATGAACCATATAATGTATGACATATCAACTATTTAGTTTTGGATATTGTTTACTTTTTGGTTCATAATGTGATATTGGTTTGTTTAGGAAATTTGATTATTCTAGTTATAGTAATTTCCTTTTTTCATTGTTATTTATTCCTTTGGTTGTGTATCATTGATGATAAGGTATAATCTCTTCATTTTTTATATTTTACCTTTACTTCTATTCATCATTCTTTTAAAAAAGGGAAGGAATGCTTTAGGTCATATAACTGGACGGTTCAAAGCACCGATATATGGCTCCCTAGATAGGATATTTCAAAGGGGTATTAGAGGATATTTTCTTTTCATTATTTTGAATTAGTTATTGGGAAAGGTATACAAGAGACTAGGAAGATTATGTACATGGACATCATCTCATGTATTGGTTTAGGGAACCCTTGTATAGGGGAAAATCAATGTACACATGGTGCGATTATTGTTATTTATTTATTTTTTGTAACAGTTTGATATTATATCTCTTCAATTGAATCAATACTTGTGTGATGTTATTATTATTTCTAATATTTTTGGTGACTTAACTCATGGCCTTATATGGAACAAGTGTTGAGTATGCGTCCATTATTTTAGGCACTCAGGATTTATTGTGACATGAATCATTTTTGGCACGGATAAGAAAATATGTTTTTGGGATGTATCGTTTATGTGAAAGTGATTTTCTTTATTGAGTACAAATATAATGAAGAATGTTCCTATTTTGAATATGATAAATTGAAAAATTGTGAGAAATGTTAAAAATTGGTGTCTAATGAAAACATTTAATTGTGAAAATGTTTTCACACATTGTTAACAATGAAATAGATGTAATATAGTTATTTGTAGTGATAGTGTCTCAATTTTGGCCATGCAGGAGGGTTTCAGGGATTACTTGTTATGGATTTATGTGAATCACCATAATGGTGTAACATTTATGAAATGTTTCTTGAGATGTATTTTTGGTATTGTAGATATATTCCTCCATGAAGACACTTTTTGAGAGGACGAAAAGATGTTATGGATACTAAATATCCACTAGTAGTGGAACCTGAGGCACCAACAGTGCTAGGTGAGGAAGCATGAGAGTAGTTCCCTGAGAAATTTTCTTGGTTTATGTAGTTTATGGTAAGAAGAAAATGGAGTGTTGTTAAGAGTATTTTTGACAACACATGGGATTTTTAGTTTTATCGCCCTTTGATATTTAATAGAGATGTTAGACTTGAGGCAACTGATTTGTAGATTGAGTCTGTCCAATTTTTTAAAAAAAAACAAAGAGACTCCAACTGAGAGGATGGTCCATCTTTGTACTTATATGTTATCAGTTTTGGTGAAGAAATGCTGTGAGATCTAGTATCCTAATAGATAGGTGGATAATATGGAGAGCCATTACATTAAATATAATTTCATAGAGCACTATTACAATGAGATTCTCATGTTGGAGAGGGCAGTTGTGTTCATTTTTTTGACATAAGAGATTATGTCCGTGATAAAATATATTGGTTGCTTTATTGATTTAGTGTTCTCTAAAACCAAATTAGAAGGAGATGAGGTGACTGGAGAAATACTTTTAGGATGGGAATACAATGTGAGGTTATGTCCCAGGTGAATAAGATATGGCTGAAAACGTTTTCTAAAGTGGTGAATTAGTTTCTCAGTCCTGAGGGAAAACAGAATTAGGCTTCTAGTAGAGGATTGGTGGTTTCTGATGTAACATCAGGAGGTACGTCTTCCAATAGTAGAAGACATATCTATGTGATTCTAGCTATGGTGGTAGCATGAATAGTGGTTAGGGGGAAGGTTTAATCCCATAGGTATGTACCCAAATGACCTATCACCAGTGCGCTAGTCTTGATTACATTTATAGGCATTATCCTTGACCACTGGTAGAGTATCAATCTTGTGTAATGATGGGACATGAATACAAATTATGTAGGAAGACTTGATATAATGGTAATGATGGAGTTTCTAGTAAGAATAAATGTGTAAAAGTGGTTCATCAACACCATATTATACTAATAGTTGGTGATCAACTATTAGTGGTAGTAGAGGTAGTGAAAGAGGTGTTCTGAGGAAAGAGATATTGTATCGGTATAGTGGTGCCACTCAGGGGGCTTATAATTCAAAATATGGAAGAGGTTTGGTACTATTGCATGTATTCCAGTATACACTAGTGGATAGCGAGGATAGACCATCAATAATTAGATGTACTATTCTTATAAAATTTATACTATATGGTCTCTTTTTTAATATATGTGCCTCTGATTATTTTATATATTCACAACAAGTGAATGGGTTGAGTTTTAAAATGGATTTCAAGAGTGGGGTGATGATGATTAATAACAATTTGGTAGTACGGTCGAGGGGTATCTATTTCTACATTGAGTGTTCTCTTGAGTTTAGGGAATATCAATTTCTTTATGATCTTTACATTCTGAATATTTCATGTTTTGTGTTGATTATGGGTATGGATTAGTTAGTGGTGTACTCATCCGAAAAAGATTGATATAGTCAGATTGTGACTTTTACATCTCTAAAGGATGGAATGTATATACACCATAGAGAGTGGGATATCCTGGTGGTCCATGTAGGGCCAGTTCATCATCAATAGGGGGTGCTCACCACCCATGTTTCTATTTTGTTGTTGGATGTTGGTGGTTTAAAGAATGATTTCATTATAAACATAGGGGAAAGGTTCCATGATATGTTTCCTAAGTACTTCTCAGGGATTCCACATGATACAGACAAGGAGTTTATAATTAATATAACACATATGGATGAGAATGTTTCAATTCCATCTTACAAAATGGAACAAATAGAGCTTCAAGATCTAAAGACACAAATGGAAGAGTTTACGAAAAAGACATTTCTATGACTAATTTTGTCTTCATGGGGTTATCTATTTTTGTTCTCCATAAAGGAAGACATGACATTGTGCTTATGTGTTGATTATAATAATTTCAACCAGATAACTATGAAGAACCTATATCCACTTTCATCTATCAAAAAACTATATGAATAGTTTATGGGAGTGATTTTATATATGATTGAATTTGGACCAGGGTGTCATTAGTTGAGGGTTAGAACTTCTAATTTACCTCATACTACTTTCAGAAGTAGGTTTGTCCTTTAAAAGTTTTTAGTGATTCCTTTTGGGTTAACGAATGATCGAGCAGTTTTTATGGCCTTAAGAAATAGAATCTTCCACCATTACCTAGATCAGTTTTTGGTTGTATTTGAGGACAAAATATTCATGTAAATCAAGACATAATATGATCACACCCAATAACATGACATTATACTGAGAACACTAAGAGTGAATCAACTATATTGCAATCTCTTTAAGTGCCAATTATGTACTGATCAAGTACATTTAATAGGTCATGTAATCTTGGAGGAAGGTGTGTCATTTGACATATTGAGGTGTAGGTAGAGGTTTGTTCAAAGTATCTCAATATTATATTTGATAGTAATTGTTTTTTGAAACTAGTGTTTTTTATCGGCGGATCATCCAAGAAATTTTCCCCTTGTCCAAACCACTTTAAGGCATAACAAAGAAGGTTATGATGTCTTAATGGTCTAGAGAATGTGAAAATCATTTCAAGGAGTTGATGAATCACTTTAATATTGTACTAATATTGAACCTATACACTCCAGGGGAGGATTATGTGGTGTTTTGTGATGCCCCAATATGTATTAGAGTAGTGTTAATGTGGGGACATTGAGTTGTAATATATGGGTCATGGAAATTGAGTCCACATGAATGAAATTACCCTACACCTGACCCTGAGTTAATTGATATGGTTTATGATTTGAAGTGTAGTCGGTATTATCAGTTGGGTGATAATATTAATGTGTATACAGATCATAATAGTCTAAAGTCTATCTTTTTTCGATAATATTTGTATCTATCACAATGGAGGTGTGTTTACACTATGAACTCATTTTATTTTGAGCTAGAATATATACTTGGAATGGGAAATAGTGTATTAGATTCCTTGAGTTGGAAAACACAGAATCATGCAGTTCATGATTCTATTTTTGACTGAAATCTAATAACTTTTTCCACAGAGATACATTTTGTGGTTCATGATAGAAAAGATAATTTTACCTTCCTATCACCATCAGTAGAGTCCACACATTTGAACTAGGTTAGGGAAATAATTTATGAGGACATGGAGTGTTTTTCCTTGAGGTTAAACTATGAATGTAGGGATACACCTTCTAAAGTTTCAATATATTATCATGAGATCATCTATTTTGGGAATAAGGTTTTTTTTCCTACAAGTATATTGAATGAGCTAATATGACATTTTCATGACTCGAAGTTGTTAGACAATCAGTGATTAAACACAATGTATAGTGACCTACATTGATAGTATTGGTGTCCAGACATCAAAGAGGTGATTACAGTGTGTATGAAAAGATGGTACACAAGTAAACAGGTGAAGTAATAACGTCAATAACCTAGTATTTTACTACAACCATTTCAAATTATGGAATGGTAGATGAATGATGTAAACCTGCACTTCATGGTGGGTCTCCTGAGGATGCCTCAGATAAATGATGAAATTTTGGTTCTTGTGGACCAAATGATGAAATTAGTGAATTTCTTACCTATTTGGGATATTTTTTTAGTGTAACACTTGGTATACATGTACGTTTGGGTGATAGTACATCTACCCAGGGGTGCTACAGAGCATAGTTTCAAACAATGACTGATGTTTTTCCTTACACTTTAGGAAAGTCCTGTAGATGGATCTTGCTACACAAGGGTTTATTAAGTATATCATTCTACAGATAGAAATATGCATAGTCAGAACATACTATTCAAGTGAAGGAGGATATTCTATAGGTATGTGTTCTTAACATTGGTTGGTCATGGGTGGAGCACCTAGAACTAGTGAATTTATCATATAAAAATAGTTTTATGGATGTGTATGTCTATTTCTATAGTTGGAAAAAGACATATGATGATATATGCAGATGAAAATTCAGTTTATAGTGGTTGATCTTGTTTTCCTTCGAGTTTCATCTATATTTGGTCACCATATGATTCAAAGGCTATGAAAGTGGGCACTTTTTTATGTTGGACTATTTGAGGTTGTGGGGAGAATCAGTTCGGTTTCATGCCAATTGGATCTTCAATAGAGGTGTAGTTCTATGAAATATGAATTTTATGTGTCACTGCATTGGTATTATCACCCTATCCAATATAATGTGATCTTTGTGGATGATGTTTAGCTTGAGGTAGATGTGTCCTTTGAGAATAATCAGATAAATGTTGTGGAACGTAGTGAGAATGTTTTGCAGGGAAATGATGTTCTGATAGTTCATGTATTGTTGAAACATGGGTGTGTTGAGGATGAAACATGGGTGATTCAAGAAGTTATATGGGACTATTGTCCCAATCCTTTTAACTCAGATGCTTATATATTTTTTGGATTATACCTCAAGGAAGAGCTGTAATAAGGTGGGGAGACTGTATGATATAGAACATTTCTTGTGGATTCCAAAATCATGTTTATAGGTAATATTTGTCTTAATTTTAATACATTGGTTGAGTCTTGTCTTGGGTGCATTGGGGTGAAATTTTTATGTTTTTGACATGTTTTAGGAAATGCACGGTTGGCTCATGGTTTTCCAAAACCATTTGACATTCCCCTAAAACCCATGAAACCCCAGATAGATCGGGATTGCATGGTAGGTACATGTTTTTCAAAATCATGGTCTATTTTATGAGTAAAAGTTTGCTCATAAAAGAGTAGAACACGGTTAGGAAAAAATGTTGGGAAAACCAGGCACTCTGGCCTAGGAAATAGTGCATACGAAAGTAATTCCACCCAAAATTCGTTTTATATTTCCCCACCCCAAACCTTCACCATAATTTGACCAAACTCAACCCTAACTCGTTTCTATCATTTTTTGAGGATTCCATATGGATTCCATGGGCTTCTAGACTCCATTAATGATGAATTGTAGACTAGATTAAATAATTTTCCCCTCTCCTAATAAGATATTCACATCTCGATTGATCTCATCCCTCTCTTCCATAATTATATCATCGTTTTAAGGTATTATTTCTTCAATTGTTGATACTTTATATCTAGGCTTTCATGAAAATTAACTATTTGATCTTGGATTTTGGTTTAGGAATCTAGACCACATACATAATTATGAAATTGACCATTATTCTTCAATTTTGTTATTTCATTTAGAGAGTTTCCATTAATGATCTTTAGGAATTTTCTCTAAATAAAAAATCCCATAGTCTTGAATTTATTATTGGTATGTAATTACCAAAATAAAAATTTCTATGATTATGATATTGCATCATGAATTGAATTTATTAAATTACATTTACATATGAAAGTTGAATTGGTTTGAATTTAGGTAAATTTTAATTTTTTTTATTAGATTAATTAATTAGTTAATAAATAAATAAAATGATGTGATTTAAGAAGATATGGTATATTGAAATTATGGAATTCTTTAATTAAATGGGATTGTGTAATTGGTTAATTTTTGAGATATGGAATTTATTGATAACAGTATTAAAGGGATGTTTTGAATAATCATGAAAGTTTAATGAGTTACAGGAATAAATATAGATAAATGTTTAAAATAAATAATTGATTGTATTATTCCATGTGATTAAATGTTTGAACCATGATTGATTTTTACCTTTCCTTCACTTATAAATGTGAGAACTCCCAGTGCTTCAGCATACATAGATTCCATAATCATTCATGAATAAGCACTTTCCATTTACTCTGACATGAACACTCTCTTGTGAACCTTTGCCTTTTTCCTTGTTTGGTTATCCTATGGCATTCATTTCAACATATAATTCCACGGAAAATCAATATTATTATGGTGAGTTTTACTCCCTACATAGTATTTATTTTAAATTTTCCTCATCCTAATCATTCTTTACCTTTTAAACACATTTAATTAATTTTCATCTATATAATTTAATGAAATTATATTAATTTTAATGAAATTATTAATTCAATCCATAACAAGCACAATGAAAAAAATTCATTGATCATGTGTATTTGTATACTACAACCTCTGTGATGTGATGTAGTTTATTTCATCTCCCCATCTTATTAATGCTACCAAGAATGTGTTTTATAAATAATTACGTTTTTCATTTCACTTATAATATTCCTGAATGGTTACCTTTGTAATTTACCTTTATATATTTTACATTTGTTAAGGAATTAGATTGTTAATCATGTGTATGTGCATACTACCAACTCCACGAATGATTCATATTATTTATCATAGAATAATAACATGTATGGAACTAGATTTATTATTAATGAAAAAAGATTATTTTTATAGCATTATCACAATTATGAAATGATAAAATTTTATATACTATCACCCAATAAATTCATTGATGAATGGGTTTGATAATAATGTGTGTGTGTGTGTGTGTGTGTATATACTGCCACCTCAATGAATGATGAATTATATTGTTTATCATCACACATAATTAATGGTTAATATAATGGAATTTTTTAGAGATAAAAGGTATGTATTACATGTATAAAATTATTTAAATGTTATTTTAACATTATGTAATACCAAATTCCAACTCATTCGAATATCCAGACACACTTTTTTTGTCACCATATCCCTTACATGAGAGATGTTGAAGCATTTATATAGTGAATGATTAAGGAATTTCGTATACTACTTATTAAGTGTAACAATAAGGTATTAAAAATGGTTTAATTATTTTTGGATTTATAATATTAATATAAAAACATATTAATACATTATCAATATTTTTCATTAAAAAAAGTTGAATCAATTTTATCTTTAGCTTCATCATTGTGATTCGTAATTAAAACACTCAGGGGATGAAATTGGAACATTATAAACAATCATGCGATATATATTATTGAACCGCAGGTGATCTATTAATGTTTAAAATTGTTTAAAATATCGGGGATCTACATTCACATTGGAAAGCATGCATGAGAGAATTAATTGTGTTAACACTAGATGTTAAAAATAAGCTACAATAATCCATTATATTTATTATAAATAATTATAAATGAAGATAAAAAATGTTTATAGAGACTAATAAGATTGTTTTATATATATTTTATACATTTATGGTTTTTATACAAAAAATTAGCACATGGCCAACTAAGGTAGTAAATAAGGTAAGGTATTTTTATCTCAAACTCCCATTATTCAGTCCTTTCTAATAAATTGACTGATTTACCTATATTTTTGTATGTTATAAACATTTTTTATTATTCTTCATATATTCATTATTAATGATATTTGATATTTATTTTCAAGAACATTCTCTTTCATGGTTTTTGGTTAGATATTAATCAAGTATCAACTCAATTTATTTTTACATGAGTCAGGAATATTCTATTTTTAATTGATCAAATAAGCTACCTTTATCAAACCATTTCTTTTCAAATTTGTTTTATTTCATTTGTCATTGAGGAAATTAATTCCTTTAATTGTAACTTCTCTCTATGTGGGATCATGTTATCTTTTAAAATGATTAATTTAAAGGAATGATTCCCAAAAAAACACATTTCTATTTTTCTTGCATATAAACATTTTTTCTATTGAAATTATTTTTTATAATATCACATGTCAGCTTCAGAAACCTATTCCCCTTTTATCGGTGAAATTTATTATCACACTTTTTATTACGTGGGATTTTCTAAAAGGTTTTAAGGGACACTGAACATTTTTTACATGATTAGTTTTCAAAAAAATTATTCTAAAGATAGTTTTTAATATGTTTCAAAGTCCCTATTATAAAAATTATTATAAGGTTATTTTAAACAAATTTTAACTCCAAAAAATTTATTTGACTGAATTCTTTTAACATTTTCCATGCGTGTAATTTTCAATGAAAGGAATCTCCTTTACATGTTTTCAAGTGAATGTATCTTTCCATAACCTTTTTCATTTTCTAAGAATCATCCAATCTACACCATCATGTGTTCAAAAAATTGATATTTTTATTCTCATTTATCAATAATGACTTCTTTTATAATGATAATTAATTTTTTTCTCATATCAATTTTGTTAATACATCTAAGACTATTCTTTATTAATTTCATATGACTGGTCGAGGATATTATTCAAATGATATTATACTCCTTCTTTATCTGGATGCCTTATGATATACTCTATTATATATATGGGATTATTCTTTATTACTTTTGTGTGGACAAATTATCCAATTTTAAAGGCATGATTGAATTCCATTTCATTTCCTCTTTGAATGACTTGTGTTATTTTACAATGATTGAGTAGTATTCCCAAATATTCATAATATGTTGATTTATTAGGGAAATTATTGCCTATATTGTATATAATTTTATAATACAGTTTAAATACCATATTCTAAATAATCATCATGAAGTGTTATTTACATAGAATGATTCTTAAAAACATTGGATAAACAATTATTTTCAATGGGTTTATCATGATATGATTATTGAGGAAATTATGAATGCTACATTATAGAAACCATGTAATAAGGTTATAAAACCTATTTTATTTCCTTTGGTTTTTAAGATATATTGATTGAAACCAAGTGTCACACAAATGTATGATGTCATTTATTTGGACGGTATAATTGAAATTATATATCATTCCAATGAATTGTAGAATGTTGTTATATCATGATATATCATGGTGTATAGGAATTTAATAACCCCAACTATGTTTTGTGGGATATTATCCTTGAAAACTATGTTATGTTAAAATAGAAGGATAATTGAACTATGTTAATGATATCATGTTTATGTTCTTACCATATTCATATGAGCGAATTCTCTTATGTTAAAAAAAAATTTAATTCATGTTCAAATTATATCATCTCTTTATTCTGTAGTCAAATTCATATGATATATACTCATTATGATATCAGATTTGGACCCATGTTTCGTGAGTTATTATTACTATAATTACCATTAGTTAAAATTTGATTTATCACCTTTATTAAGTTTCCTTTCTATGGGTTATAAAGAAATGTATTATGTATTCTATGTTTAGAATATAATGTTATGTGGAAGATTTATGGGATACATTGAAGACACATTAAGTATTTTGAATATCTCTTATATAATTTGAACAATGTACATATAATGATAATACATGTTTTTTATTACTATTTGATTTTTCCCAATTCAATAAAACACTAAACTAAAAGGCCCCTTGGTTGAAAATACGTCAAATATATTGTAATCATAGATGTGTAACAAGTCTATTTTGGTATTTTACATCATTTTGGAACAGGGTCGAGGAACATAGGTTCGGGGATGATACTGTATTGATTGGTAGTTCACTTTCATGTTCCCAATATTTATGTGGGTAATTCCTTCCATATTTGAATTTTATAACTTTAGTTATGGACCTATGTCCATGGTCTATAAGAAAATTCATTTTTGGCGAATCCTTTCATTATTTCCAACCAACGAGGGGTTCTTGTGGGGATGTGTTATGGTAGAATGTATATTATGATATGGTTTTTTCATTCTCAAGGAAATTCTATGAACCCTCTTGGGTCAAAAATTTGGTTATAAATACCTTGAAATTTTTTAGAAAACAAACAATTATGCAGTTTTAAGTACATTTTATTTTAAAAATTTATCACAGAAATATATGTTAAAACAAGATATAAAAATTTTATGGTAAATTCTATATGAATAGGGGTCTATAATGTATGAAAATATCCCCCTACATAATTTTTCATTATATATGAATTATTTCATTAATGTTATAAACTATTTAATGAACCAACTGCATATTAAAATTCGTCTCATTAACAAAATATATTTTAATAGTATTTTGACGATTGATCATGATCTATTTAGGATCACTAAGAATGATTTTTCTTATATTTAACTTATATAGGCCATAATATCCTAACACCTGAGTTAATTCAGCACAATACCCAAAGTGAATTCCTAATTTTAGGAAATAGTATCAATTTACAGGGGAATTAATAAGACACTTTTTTAATGATTTGACCCTCTAAATATAATAATATTAAAGTTTAATTTATTTCAATAATATAGAATTATTAAGTAATAATATAATATTGAAGATATAATATAGTGATGAAAGATATGTCAAAATGATAGACAAGATAAAACATCCTATAAAAGTATTCCTAAAAAAATATTTTAATTTTATATATGATATATCAAAAATATATGTGACCAAAAAAAGGAAAAACTTATATGTGAAATAATTTATGCAATATAAAATAATCTATGAGTACCCAAAACTCAAATCAATTAACCTCCATGTGACTCGAGGTTAGCGTTATTTCCTTACATCCTCAATATTTTATCATAATAATAAATAAAAACCCAACATTTAATCCATGAAGTCTTTCCCAATATTTAAGATAACATGAAATCGTACACACTAAAGTGTGTATTTAGGGAGAGAGTGAATGACCACTATGGTACTAGTAAGAATACATTCTTTTACTTATATTTAAGAAACCTATCATGATTGTTTGATGTTAAACGAAAAAAAACAGCTTTATTTCTTATTCATGATTTGGAAACACAAAAAAAATATATAAACATGTTTTTCCAAAAATCCAACTTCTTTTGGTACGAAAAATTAATTTTATTGTTTTCTTTTTGAAAAATAATTTAAAATATATAAAATATTAAAAGTAAAAAAATATTATAAATGATATTTATGGAATTATGATTTTTATTTTGAATTGACGTTTAAAAAAAAATATATTTACCATTATATTTTTTATTTTAAAAAACACTTTTAATTTATTTGAATCATAACCAAGACATAAAAGATTTTTATGAGAAAGACACTAAAAAGAAAAATTAATAAATAAACCTAGGAAAATAAACTCTAATTAATCATTTTAAGAAATTAATAATATTATAACACAGAAATACATATAAATTATTTAATAATTACCATTATCAACATGGAAGGATAGTAACAAATAAAACATTATCATTAAAATATAATTTCATAAGATATAATTATAAAAACTTGGATAGGATCAGACAGAACCATCTATCAATCTATGGTGTTCTTCTAACAAAATAACCACTAAACTTACTATCTAAAAGACTCATTGTGTAACACCAAATATATAGTGAATAAACTAATATGGGTTGTTATATATATCTAATACCATTAAATCATACATAACTCATCACTCGAGACCACTTAGTTAACCATGCATCCCATATATGCTTATATTAGATGTTGGAAATTAAATCAATGCATCTATAAAACATATCATTCCAATTTCTTTTACTAATAAATCAACTCACCAAAAAACATTATATATTCTTGAAAATTTATATTTATATTTAATAATAAAACAATTCATATCAGTTTTTGTTTTATAACAATATAATTTGTAACCTAAGGGGGCATTGTGATAATGGGTGTGAGTTTATAAAAAAATATTACTTTTAAAAAAGGGAATTTTATTTCAATAACATAAATTGAAATAAATAAACCAAACTTTGAAAATTATTCTTGAATCATACATGAGTAGAAATATCATTTTTACAAGGAGTCTTAACAATCAAACAAATGATTCAAAATTATTGTAAAGAGAGTAGCACAATAAATTCACAATAGAACATTACATATCCAGTGAAACTCTATAATCCATAAAACTTATAATCATGAAATATATTTTTGAGAAGTCATCTAGTACTTTAAATTACACATTAATCTAAAATTCATTTAAAATAACAATAAAATCTATTTTTAAAACACTTATATTTCATGAATATATCTTTAGATTGAAAATTAACTTCTTTAATTAAATTTTCCACCCATATAAAAAATAATCCACTTGTAACAACAAATATTATATAAATTACCATCATCAATTTGATTATTTATTTCAAAACAATCTTAAAAAACACAGACACTAAAGGTTTCATCAAATAAAATTAGAGGTATGAAAACACCTACCTCAATCCTAATGAGACAAAATTTATTCGAGAAAAGATTAAAGGAGGGAACTAGATAAGTTATTCATTCCAATAAAACCCTCCAATGATTAAACAAACTCAAAGCATCAGTAGGGATAATATAGTTATTTATATAAAGGGGAATGTATAATAAAAGAGGCTATACATGATAAAGATGATACCAAAATGTATTTTAAGTGTATACCTAATAGAATAAGATTAAAATTTAATGCAGAAAACATGATTTCAAAAATGGGGGTATATCCTTGAAGTATGGATCCCTTAGATGATCCAAAAACACCCATGTAATTCCAAAAAAATAATACTATAAAAAATTAAATAAAATATAAAAAATATATCTTTTGAAAAAAACTCATTTTTTGGATGCACTGTTATCCAATTATTGAACATACCATGATATTTCCTCTATACCCAATAAACCTAACATATATGTATAGGCTAGATGGATTCACTATCTATTGACAAATAGTGTTCAAATTTGTTCCCTAAAACCAAATTAACATGTAGTTTTTGAATATGCTAAAATATATTTAATATTATTATACAGTGAATGTTATTTTTTGACATTACTGTGATAATTTTATAAGAGTATTCTTTACATTATACTATTATATGAAGTTCCAAATGGTAATGACAACCTATGGGTGTTTTGAAAATATTCATAAATAAATATTCCCAACAGTCTCAATATATTTATATAATAAGACACTGATGATGTTTAATAATCAGTACTTTGTCATAAGAATTGGAACTTCTTATCATGATGTTTTCACTTACTGTCCTCCAAGAAGGATGTTCATATGGGCCAAGTGGTCGATCAAGATTAAACATCTTTTATATGTTATTGGATATTGATATTGGTAGTTTTTTTATTTCTCTTCAGAATAGATAACATTACTAATATGTAATATTATTTAAATTAATTTATCTATGGATTAAAATCATGATAATATATTCTCAGGGAGATTTTTCATACATTGGGTGAATTGTAATTGATATGAAATTAATTGAATGGTCAAGAAAATATATATCCTTTCAATATTAATATATAAATATGTCCCTTCTCCTTTTGTAGAAATGTACCTACGTAACAAACTCTATTGACTCTGAAAGTTATAGATTATTTTTTAAAAAATAGAAAAACATTAAATAAATAATATAGTGTGATGAAAAAATAATTATTTAATATTGATGATATATTTTTTAGAAATGAGAAAAAATTACACAATACCATTTATAGGATTTTTGGGGTTGCTCTTAGGCTCACTTCTTAATCTATGTGTGTCTTGAAGAGTTGATTGACATTATTCCTTGGTTTTAGATATATTACACCTTCTATTATATCTGAAACATTAATTGAGGGTGACACGTTGATTGTATCCAGAATCTCATTAAATCCAATTGAATTTAAAAATTAAGATGAATTCATTTCCCTAGTTTGTAAAATATTATATATTCGCATAAAAGCTGATCAAATAAATAAAATCACCTAATATTCAGGTTCTGAGTATGTTATTTAAATTTCATATATTGTTTAGTGTATATTATTTTTTGTAGGAGGAAATTGATTGAGATTGGTGATCTCATGGAAATGATATAATATTATAATTTATTGAATATAATTTAAATAAATATTAGTTGATTTAATTAGGAAATGAGATTAAGTTAAACACAAGTTATGTGATAAAATAATAATATTATTATATTTGGTGTGGGGAATAGCTTAAAATATATAAAAGGAAAGGTATATTTTGAAATTATCATTACATAATCCAAAGTTTACATTCATAAATACATTATTTTTTGGATGGGTGAGCTAGGAAAATAGAGAAAACATCTAAAATTATCTCAAGACCAAGATATATGCCCCTTCTTCTTCTCTCTATTACGAATTTAGATACATAAAAAGGGAATATAATTATAATAATCTATGAATGTCATGAAGTAGGTTATCCTTCTTTTATAAAACATAAGATATCAAGAGTTTCATTTAAATATTCTTGGTGCATATACATCTATGTCTAGATGAATCCTTGTTTAGATTATTAATCACAAAGACAACACAACAAGAGTGGTGAAGGAAACTGATCAAGAATAATATAGTGGATAAGGTAATTATATATTTAAATTAATTATAAAATAAATAAATATATATATATATATAATATTATGGAAATTATGGAGATAATTTTTTTATTTCATTGAATTTTTCTATTATGTTTTAGGAAAACCGAAATTTTTTGTCAATCCAACACTTCCACTACACCCTAAAACCTTAAAGTGGTGTTAGAAAAGTCACATTTGAATTTATATTTATTTAGAATTTATATGAAACATTTCTGATTTCATCCGACTAGTTTTATTTATTATATTTCCATTATGAGCCTGAAATTTGAGATCACACATAAATTTGTCATAGTAAAATCATGAATAGAGCAAAATATAAAAAGAACTCTTGAAATATCTATCTAGAGTTGCCAAGGACACTGGTTGTATGACACTGTTATTTGGAGTGTAACTAAAAATATTGGTTGTGTAATTTGTTTTTCTCATAAGAGGCACATTACGAATAAATCCTAGTGCATCGTGTGGATCAGTAAATGGAATCATGACATGTCAATTATCGACTACAATCACAGCATGTAGGTTTTCAAGGATATCACATCGTGTAATATTATTTTACCCTCCATGTAACCCCACACAAGGGACATACAATGTACATCATAGAATTTTTTTGGGTCAATACATGGCATCATTACATCTCATATATTTTAATCCAACCAAGAAGAAGACAATACGTGAACTGAACAGTGTGTAGATTATGTATATTCCATGTTACACATGTTAGTCCACACAATATATTCATTGTGAATTTAAAGATATTTTTTCTGTGTCGATATGAAATATAATTACTCACTGTGTATTTATTTCGAACACATGACATATAACTATACATTAAATTATATGTTCTATACACGGTCTTCCAGTGGTATGTATCATGTTCATTTATCCCATAACATGTGTTTATACACAACAAGATGATTACACGGTTTGATCATGTGGAACAGAAATTGGGTATGTAATGGTATGTCATGTGTAGTTATATATCATGTAGTTTTTGGAAAATGATGTGAATTTCATTTGATATATTAAATTTATTAATGTTTGATTCATTATTATACCAACAATACAAACCCTATTCCCTATAATTCACATACCATATATATAATAATTTAAAATAAAAAAAAATTATTTTATTTAAAAATAGTTGATGTCAATCTTAAACCATCTCAAAGAAACAAATTCATAATAATAGAAAGTAGTAAACAAATTTTCTAATTTATTTCTTAATTTAAATGAATGTATCTTAAATAGAAATAGTGAAACATTTTCTATCAATACCAAAATTTGTTTTTGTTTCTTGTTGTGAATGATTATGAGCATTGAAAAACAAATGTATGGGTTGGATTTATTTATTTTATTACTTATTTATTAGATGAATTATTTTTTTGATAATTACCATAAATAAAATCTGATTATTTGTTAATCATTCCTCAATCTATTATAATTTATTGTTTTAATATTGAGGGTTTATTTAATGTAATTCAAAACCCCTAACAGCCCTCACTTATATGTGAGTATACATTTTAATGGATGGAGATCCCAACATGACGATAGATTTTAGAATCCAATCCAAGATGAATAAAAATAAGGATATACAAGATTTTTTTTTGAAACTTTTAACTCAAACAATAGAAGTCACAGTGACATATTTCTCCTATGATCAATGTTGGTTTATTACCACTCAATAAACCAACCACTGGATAAATCTCATGATCATTTCAAGTCATTATTTTATTTTAGTATTTTATGGTTAGATATTTATTTATGAAAAATATTTTTTTCTTGTGGAATTAACTGTTATCATATATATAAATAAATTAACAATAATTCTTTATAATATAACATAATATTTATAAATTTAACATATCAAGTATGAATTTTAATTTTTTTATTATCACATATAATGTAATTGAAAAGTATACAGGGTATAAAATAACATGGTTGGATGTATTGGATGGTCCCTTATCAGGGTGCCTTTAATTATTTGGTATTCGAATGAATGTTAGGGGAATGAAAACCCATGTTATTATTAAATTAGTTTCCCTAATAAGTCTTGGTGTATCATTGTGTAAATTTCAAAGGATAAATCATTATAGGTTTTGGGGATTGGGGAGTCCACTCAACATATCAACAAGTTTCATGTTAATTCATTTAGAATGAAAACACTAGATAAACACCATTGAATAATTTTATAATTCCTATATCTATGTTTTTTGAAGAGTTATATGGATATTTGACATATTATTATTTGAGTGACTAAAAATTCTGAATCCAATAATGTGGGATATCCGGATTTTTTAAAATAGAATGAGACTGGAATAAAAAATTAATTATTTAACTATTGATAATAAATGTAAATTACAAAATCTATTATTTCATGTGTTATATAATAGTGGAATATAAAAAAATAGATTTGTTGTAATCTGTTTTTACATAATGAATTTCCTCTTCAGAAGAAATAACTAATAATATTATATGGATTTCACATTACACTACTAAAAAAATTATGACTTAAGTCATGAAATCATCTATACAAGATCATCCAATTATATGTGTGACTGTGAAATGGATGTCTATAGTAAACACATGGAGTATGTATTAGATGTCTGGTGTTCCATGTATTAGTTATGTTTACTGATCATAAGTTATAGCATCATGATCCGGATCTATACACAATGTTGAATCATATCTAATAATGTCATATGAAGATATATAGACAAATGATAAATGAGATCATCATTGTATTTTATACATCTAAAAAATATAGATATATTTCTTGTGATAATATACTCTCTAAGATAAGTTCCAATAAAAAATTTGTAAATTTGAGTTTCAATATTGATTATAAATTACACATAAATCATATTCATTGATCTGTAAAAAAATTCCATTTTCATTGAAAAACATTAAAATAATAACATGGATAAGACGCCAAAGAAATATTCGACTATAGATCACCATGTATATATCGATATGTGGGAAGTTTTTTCTTTTATCCTTACAGTGAAAAATTATAATGATCATGTTAATGTACCAATGACAATATTAGAGTTACTGGTTCCCACATAACATCCATCATACAATTAAAAGATCAAGAGGGATAACAATAAATAGGGGGATATTTGTTTCACATGTATCAAAAAAATGATACAAGAATAGTAATTTCAATCAATTAAATATGAATAAATCCTAATACTCGACTATGGGTATATTAATCATTGAACATGGTATTTTTGTTTCTCATAGTGGGTATTTAGTACAATATGTGACTCAAATATTTAAATCTAAATACACATACCATGTAATTCCAATCAATTTCAAAAAACATGTCCACCATCATGTTCTTGATAATATATACTCATACATCCGGTTCTGAAGATCATAAATTAAAAATTGAAAATTGGAATGATTCATGTATTTTAAAAAACTATTCTTTTCTATTGGGTGTTACCGATAATTTATCATTATTTTGAGTTATAAAAACTATATCTCAATATTTGTCACTATGATACATTAATTATGTTTGAAATGAAGGATTTTATTCTATAAAAATATTTAATAATTTAATTATAATTAAACAAATATCAAATATCGATAATAATAGAATCATATAAAATATTAGACATAAATAATAACAATTTTGTAGTCCCATTGTGGTAGCTTCAAGAGTTTTGGGGTTGAATTGATATTTTCCCAAAAATATAATTTATTCCCTCCATAATCAATATCAAGTTAAAAAGATACATGTTTTTAATTATTTGGAGTAATAATAATTAAATATTTATCAATATAAAGGATCTAGAGTATACGACATAACTAAATAAAACAATTTTATTTAGAATACGAATATAAATAGTAATAGAGTTTTTAAAGATGTGTTGGACTTATAGATAATAATTTGTAATATTGTAAGAAAATTACCAAAAGAGATTAATGAAATTTAAACAATAACTATTTTTTTTAATACAAATAATTATTAGGATTATTTTGTAGATTATAAGGTTCTGTGTTCTAAAATATAACTTCTTTGACCAATTGATCAAATTCCAAAACTGTTACCCAAGGAAATCATTGAAAATATTATTACTAAGTCTTATAATTGGATTTATTAAATAAAATGATGACGGACACTATGTTTTTATCCTCTATAATTCAATTAATATAGATTATAATATTATTCTTTTGTCCTTATAAATTTATCAATAATGTTTGGCAGCAATATCATACCCCAAAATTTCTTTAATAGTATAATATCAAAAGTAAAAGTTCATACCTATATAACATATTCAATAAATGTTGAAAATGAATAGTTGTATAATGAAACTGACTGATATATCTATGAAATCTATTATAATTTAAAGCATTTATATCACCCTATAATACAAATCTTACAAAATATCTAGATCTCTATTGTAGTGAAAAAATCATGAAATTTATCACTCCCTAAATCAAATCAATATCTAATCCTTTAGTCATGAGTCTCGTGATTGTATGAATTTTTCATTACAAAATTGCAATAAATTCACTGATTACTCCATGATGACATGTTAACATTTTCTATAAGGTCACCTTTGGAATCATCATTTCTATAAAAATAATATTCTTTTTAAAAATATACATTGACTATAAAACGACTTCATAAATAAGGAAAATAAATAGTGTATTTTAATTATTCAAGAAATTTATCTAGAAGATGAAATTTTAAAAAATAGGATCCACAATCTGCCCATTTTTTTTATCACAAGACATGATAAAATAGGAGGTTAGAATAAAATATTAGAAAATCAAACACTCTATGTTATTTACAAAACAACACAAACATTCCCCACCTTATAATATGTAAGGATAAATTCTAGAAAAGAAATTATCCCCTTAGAAAAACAATATAATAAAGAAAAAATTCTCTCTGTAACACTGAATTTTTTCCCCAATTTTTTTAGTTCACTAAACCTCCCCTTTTTTCTATTTTGAAAAATAATCACATAGATGGTTAAGTAGAATAATGTTGGCAATATTAAAAATAATATATAATTCCTTTGATTAATCAAAAATATAAAATGAAAATGATGTAAATTAAAAATTAAAAACTTGTTATCTATCCTTTCCATTTAAAAATAAAATCATTAAAGAAATAAAACTAAAATTAAAATTTATCCTCTAAAACACATGAAATAACATGCCTCTATAAATAATGATTCCAGAAAAAATATAGTAAATACAGAATTTTATTTCAATTTTAGATCATTCATAAAATGTGTTAACCCTATATA
Source organism: Viscum album (assembly GCA_963277665.1). NCBI lineage: Eukaryota > Viridiplantae > Streptophyta > Magnoliopsida > Santalales > Viscaceae > Viscum > Viscum album. The sequence goes on along the minus strand of OY728140.1, from coordinate 1,014,817,583 downwards.
TGATTTAACAGAAATATACCTTCCATTGTCGATGATATTTTCTCCATATGAATTTCCACTTACAAAGATGGATAAAAAATGAAGATATTATTTCTTTTTATTTTGTGACACTTGATCAATCTTATGTAGCCTGTGAATATTTAAAATTCCATCAACATATCGATATACTATGATTAATATCTTCTAAAATTCATCCCTTTACTCTAAAATGAAATAATGATTTTGGTACGCAAACATTCATTGGTCCTAATGTATTAGATAATAGAACTATAAGATCCCAGATCTCTATAACACTTCTACATTGAACTACTATTGGTTATTTGTAAATAAAATTATTATATGTACTAAATGATTGAAACATATTAATATAACATCTATTTATTGAGTGACCACCCCTTTTCCATTTTTCTCAATACATATCACTTTTTTAGGAAACATAATTGGCCTCAAAATGTGACTTTCGAAAAGATGAATAAATTACTCAAGTTAAATAATTGTATTGTTTTAGTAATTCAATAAATTTACCAAAGATAATCATTTATGATGTAAACATCGAATGTAACTTCGTGAAAATTCAAACCTCAAATTTTATTTTTAGAACTTCATACTTATTATTATTAATTAGGATAATAGGAAAATATATTTCCTTCAACTATGAATTTAATTTATAAATACATTCAGTTACTATAAAATTTCCTACCTTATACTGATCATATTTCCTTAATATAATTTTAAATTTCATCAACAATTCATTCAAAAATTCCTCCACTTCCTCAAATAATGGAGTATCATTTTCATCATCTATTGAATAAATTTTAGTATAATATATTGTATTATTTTCATGATATTCAACAATAAAATTATATCTAAATCGTGTTTTGTTCTAATAAATTGAAGCAGTGAATCCAGTGATATTTTAGCTATTATTGATTTATGAATCACTATCAAAAGATGCATCTCCAATATAACCAAATGTATATATACCTTTTTTAATTATCTATTCTTTTCACTTTGAGGATATTCTCAAATCCATTTCTTCCTTCTATAATTTGAGATAGTCTAGATTTATGTTTCATGAATTACATGATTTATATATATTAATACCCAATAATCTAGGAGAAATGAACGACCTGCTCATAGGAGAATATATAAAAGAAAAACAAAAGAGTCAACAAAATAGAGTCACAGAACATTTCAATAAAGGTGAGAGTAGACCTCACCACTAAGGTCAGCATGAACATGACATTACAAAAGTCAGGCATAACACATGACCAACTGGAACTAACCTCTAAAATTGCACTCTTAGAAAGAGCATCAACAACCCAATTTGCCACATGATAAAGATGTGTAACTTCAAAGGAAATCATCTCCACCAGCCTAAGACATTCAATCCAAGCTGGTATAATATTCCATTGTATATTGTGGGAATGATATTTAAGAATTTGAATAGCAATAGATGAGTCGGATTCCAACCATAATTAATGCCAGCGAAAATGTATAGCATATTTGATTTCTTTGATCATGGCCCAGAGCTCATCTTCAATGGAAAGTCCATTTCCAATAAAATAGAAAAATAAACCTTTCACAAACCCTCGGGAAGTTCAAAAAAAAACCACCATAGCCAGTAGGGCCTAGATCACCTGAAGCTGCTCCGTCAACGTTGACTTTGAGGCCTCCAGATATTGGTGGTATCCAGCGGAAATACATCACTATTAGCAGCTTCTGGGACCTTACATTCACACAAAGTGATCTCGAAAGAACAAGTTCATCATCATTATTATCCATAGATACTTTTTTTAAAATAAATACACTCAAAATGGCCCGGTGTATGAAAAGAACACCATTGCGGAAAGAGGAATTTATTTTGTTGAAGGCCAAGTCAATTTGTGTCTTCCAAATGATAGAAAATATACTCACAGTAGCATCCAATCGAAGGGAGTTATTTTTTTCTCATCGATCCTTTTTACAAATAGACTGTAACAGCTCCTCTATGGTTTGTAAGTTGAAGTAGTAAGCAAAAATTTTCTGCAGATATTTTCATAGCCTATATGTAAATTTACATGAAATGAAAAGATACTGATGACTCTCATCTAATTCCAAGCATAGGGGGAAATCATGGGCAAATAGAAGTCCAGCACGTTGTAGCAGATTTTGAAGATAGAGGCACTACTTCCATATTTTTCATAGAAATTAGATAAAGTAATTGGGATAAAACCATTCTGGACACACGTAATATATGAGTGCGGGTTCATGGAGGGTCCACAATATATTCGGTATCACTATTTAGTAGAAAAAATCCCATTCAAGCTGGGCATCCAGATCAGAGTATCGTAATTAATATATATATATATATATATCGAGATATTTTCAGACAAAGATGAGCATGTAATAAATCATTAATCACCACATGACCACGAATATCTTCAATAACACCGTTTTTTGAAGATAGAGGGACAAAAAGGTCTTCAAAATGTGAAGGTACAACCAAGGAGTTGTCCAGCAGTTCATCTGTGATTGATGAAAAACCTCCCATTTTGAGTTCTCCATGATACCAACATAGTCCCGCTTAATGGCAGTCCAAACAGAGGAAGTCAGGTAATAACCATAATCATGTTGAAGCATATTCACAAACTTGGAGTAGATGAACTCTGTAGAAGGATCAGATCTGAAGAGTAGGTTCCACACAAATTTCATGAGTGAAGTATCATTAAATAATCTTGGATCATTCACATCCATTCTCCCCATTTGGATCAGTTTAATACAGGCTTTCCAGGCCACTGTGATTAACATTATCTCATTAATTGATCGAGTCTAGATAAAATTTCTAATCTTAGCAGCCATCTATTTAACAAGCGCCTTTGGCCAGATATTAAGAGATAACGAATATAAAAACATCGATATGATCACTAAATTAACCATTAAGATTCATCCAACCAAAGACATATTATTACCTTTATTGTTCTCTAATTGATTGAAAATTTTCAGAGCAATGTTCTCAATATTACAACACATTATTATTCCCCAATACAGAGACACCCCAAGATAAGTAAAGGGTATAAATCCCCTCTTCATTCCAAGCTTCAAAGTGATTCAGTTCTATTTCGATATGGTAGTGCATTCCCCAAACATAACTGATGACTTATTCCAGCTAATAACAAGACCTGAAACCTCCTCATAATGTGAAAAGATACCCTTGATACAGGAGATGGTTCCTTTATCAGCCTTTCCAAACAATAATTTATCATCAGCATAGAAAAAGTGAGAGGGAGTAAGAAGATTCCTTCAAATCTTAATCTTCGGAAAGCCACAAAAATTAGCATGGTCATTCAGACACCAACTCAAGTAGTCTTCTGTAATAGCAAAAAACAGAACAGATAAAGGATCCCTGGCATTACTCCTCTTGAGAAAAAAATAATCCTCTGGGGATCCATTAATAAGAATAGAGATCCTCACACTTCCCAAGATGGATCCAACAAGTCTAATAAATTTCTGTGAGAACCCATGCATTTGAAGAATCTGGAAAAGAATGCTCCATCGGATAGTGTCAAAATATTTAGATATATCATGATTTAAAGCCATGTCACAAAATTTCTTCCTCTTATTCATGGCATTAACACATTTAGAAGTAGTGAAAAGGAAATTTTGAATGTTCCATCTAGGTAGAAACCCAAAATTATTATTAGAAACAATCCCCTTAGCAATTTCACCCGACCTCTGAGTCATAATATTACTAATAATCATGGGTATGGTGTTCCCAATAGCCACTGGTCGAAAGTCTTTAATGTCAAGATTTCAATATTTCTTAGGAATTAGAGAAATAAAAATATAGTTCATCCCAAATGGCATAAAGGAGGACCTATAAAAATCCCTCACTTCCTTTATAATATCAACATTGACAATATCCTAGTAGAACATAAAAAAAATTATGGTAATGCCCTCAGGACCAGCCACACTATTAATGTTTAAAGATAGAGAAGCATCATAGTTCTCCTTAATAGTAGGAATATCAGCGATCTTATTATTCTGGAAATTATTGATAGATGGCTCAAATAAATTGATAATTTTGTCAGAGTTACCAACTCTGGTGTCTGAATATAGCTTCTCAAAGTAGTTAGTAGCAGCTTGGACAAGCTCACTTTCTGTAGAGAACATACTCCTATAAATGTTAATGGCATTGAGGCTCCTCCAAGCTCTCTTTTCCTTGTGCATTCAATTAAACATCTGGGAGTTCTATTCTCTCTCTAACAATCTCATATTAAACTGATTCTGATCTAATATTTCTTTAAGATTAAAGAGATTATCCAAATTTGAAGCAGCTTGTATCTCCTCCTGGGAGGGAACATCATGGAAAATATTATTTCTCTTGTGATTGAGCAAGCAAATTTCAGATTCTTTGATGTCATTACTATGGGAGAAAAAAGAAGATATACTCCATTTCCACAATCTTCACTTGACTTCTTTTAACTTACAACAAACGATTTGAGAAGGACATCCCATGAATTCAGAATTAAAAAAAATCTAAAAAAATCACCCTGCAACCCGGAATGACCAACCGTGCATTATTAAATTTGAAGGGAATTGGAGCTGACCTCACTCTGTTGTCACAGACCTCAAACAGAATAGGATTATGATCAGAATGTATCCTAGGTAAGGTGACTCCTGAAACATCAATTTCACTATTTCCATTATCCAGTTGCACCAAACATCTATCCAGCTTAATTTCTTATCATCCATTGATGGTGTACTTACTCCATGTAAAGTCAGATCTAGACACATTGATGGTGTACCTACTCCAACTAAAGTCAGATCTAGACACAGGGACTTGAGTCAGACCACATTTATCAATACAAGAGGAAAATTCAGAAGCTGAAGTACGGCCGAAATTCTACCAGGCTATTTCTACATGTGTCAAAACAACATTGAAATCACCAATTTAGATCCAACTATTATTCATTCCCTCAGAGATATCAACAAGATTCCTCCATAGAGCTCTCCTCTTATTATAAAGGTTGAAGTCATAAACAAATGTTACCGAGAGAGTTAGAGAATTAAGACTATAAGATAAAGTCATAAATTGCATATAATTCACAAAATATTCAATCGAAAAACTATTATGTTTCGTAACCCATAAAGATTCAGCACTTTCCCCGACTTTATTATTGGAAACAAAGGAGTAGCCCAAAAAAGACCACCTAAAAGAGACCCAATTCTCATATTTCATTCGTGGATCAACAATACCAATTAATAAAGGTTTATTGGTCAAAATGAGATGCCTAAGGGACTTGACCGTGGGATAATTCCCAATCCCTTAATAGTTCCAAAATATATTCTTCATTTCTTTGATCGGAGCCTAGTGAAAGGCCCATTATCACCAGGATTCGTATCTTTGATAGATTTATTAGTACACAATTTATCAGGGGGAGGAACCTCTGAATCTTGATTCAGAGCAGTAGAATCATCACTATCCTCACATGAGATCTCATGACTGAGAGATGAATACCTATTCATGGAATCAATAGGGGAATGTAAACTGGTTGGGAGTCTTCTCCTCGCAACCTTATCCAGATGGACCAGAAAAAAGTCTCCAGAATGGAATCCAGAAATCTGTTTAATATGAGTATGAACAAGGGAATAACCACTGGAAGAGATATGGACATCCATTGAGGAATTAGAATGATTATAAGAAATATCAACATTCACAACAACAACTCCAGAAGCAAGATCTAATGAAGAAGATTCATTCTAGTTAGATTGACCTACTAACCCAGCCAAACCAGAAGCAGGGATTTCATGGGGATCTTTATCACAAGATTAAATAGGATCCTCATCAGTGGACTTTTCAAAAGTCTCCTCATAAATTTTCTTCCCTTTTCTAGGATAATATTCTAACAGTGGGTCCATGTCATGTACAGCAGTAGGCTATTTGGTTTGAGTGGAAACCCCTACAATGTCCTGAATTGAGTCCCCCAGATTAGATTCTCCCACACACTGTTTGTCTGAGTCTCCATTCATAGGGGGGTCTGATCCAGTATTTATTCCTTTATTTCTCCTGAATGTCAAGTCCTCATGCCCTCTGATTTTACATAAGATGTAAATTTTATTTCTGTTACAATCTGATTCCACATGTCCAAAAAAATGACAATTCAATTTTTAGGTCTGTTACAATCTGATTATCATATTTACTAACGTATTATTATAATTTTCCCTCATTCAAAGAGATTTTACACCATTAATAATTTTTATAATTTATTAATGAATTTGGATAAAAAAATTATCTTCTAAGTAAATTATATTATTGATGATATATATATATAACATGGCTCGTTTGGTCTCCAAAACATTAGATGTTATAAATTTTTAATCCATAAATTTTTCCAAATTTTTTAATCTCTCCAAATAAGATATCACTATATATTTTTTAATTCATATATAAAAAATTATTTTAAACATTGAAATTTTCTTATTATTCATAATTGTAATCTATAGTAAAATCCAAAATTTCCTTCTATAAAATATTAAAAATTATTTTTTATCATCTGATCGTTATCCTTATCAATTGAAGAAACCATGAGTCTAGTAACCTATATCGAATGATTTTTTTATATTAGTATAATATAAATTGGATCACCTAACCATGGATCAGTAATCTTATCTATCTTGGAAAACTAGATGCACTCCAAACCATCATATTATATTGTAAATTAAAAAAACTTGAAAAAAATCTTATATCCTTCAAAATCAAAAACTACCACATCCTTATATCTCAAGGAAACTAACACATAATAAAGGGTGAGATGGAAATCACTATAAGGGGAATAATTCAGAGGAAGATATCATGAGTAAAAAAATTATAAAAAATGGAATGGTAACTAATCAATAAATGTAATATATTATCAATAAAAATGAGAATGAAACATATACCTGGAAAAGACTTATACATCAAAAGGAAAATAATAAATAATTTCATAATGATGGAATAAATAATTCCATATATCTTAATCTAACTATAAAGGATTATCAACCAATATATCATATATATCACCAATTCCTCTCAAAAATGACATCATACATACCATTGTGGCCTCCCAATTAATACATTGTCATTGTATTGGCATACATGCATGGATAAATACCTATTCTTTTTTCTCATGAGACCTATAAATGAATTGTGGGACTATCTATAATAGGTTCTACCAAATCACTTAATTATGATTAATGCATTCCTTATATAATTAATTTAAATATATATTATATAATATTTATGACTGACTAATCAATTAATATCAATATTGTATCACGAATATAAAACAAAAATATTTCCATGTAATGGAAAAAACATTCCTAATAAACTTCATTTAGTTCACGCCATATATAATAATTAGAATACTGTTTTCTAAATAATTAGATAAAGAATGGTAGAATAATATCATCCAAGAACATTGATTATTCCTTATATAAATTAGTTATAAACCATCAGTAAGTCATACATGAAAGGTAATCATAAATTCATAAGAAAAAAATGGTTTTAATTAAATGATAGAATTTGAAATATTAGAGAGGTTTTTTTTGTAAACATTAATAAATATAACATTCCTTAAACAATAGTAACATTTTTCTATAAATGGTTATAAATTATAAACCATTTTATTTTCAACCTTTTAGAAAACAATTCTTTAAGAATAGAAACAATAAGATCATTTAAAAATTTAAAAATGTTTTATTTTAAAAACTATGGAACCACTTCTGGTAGGATAAATAGAAAATTAATTTCTTGAAGGTGGAAAAATTCCCTCTCAAAATATAATTTATAAATAACATTACTTTCCCACTATTATAAAAATTCAAAAAAATAGTAGCTTGGAAGAATTTAAAAAAACTCATTAAACCATTGTAATAAAAGGAAAGGGTAGTATAAACCGACCTCTAATGATCTATAAAAGATAAATTATAATATCCTAAAAGCATTTTTAAAATATTTACATGATGTAAAAAAAATTACATTTAAAATATAATTTTAATGAAAATCCCTTATGGAATTAATAACTTTTTAATCAAAAAATCTTAAAAAAAATTAATTGTTCCTCAAAAAACCGTTAAAACAGAGGAAATAAATAAATAATCTATCAAATAGGTAGAATATATACCTAATGAAATAAATTCATTTTATTATATAAAATATGTCTCAATGGTGTATAGTTGAGATTAAAAACCATACACTTGGTTTCTTGATTGGTTTGATGCACTGTATTCTCCTCTTATTTGGAAAACCGCCTTTAAATTAAATTGTAGGACTTCTTATATTTGTATTTTAGCGATTTCAGGTCATATAATATCTAGGTAAATATATTTTGAATGGACTTTACTAGGTATTTTTCAAGATATTGTTTTCAACATTTTTGAATAAGTGAATTGGCGAGGTGACCTGATATAAGTGAGGTGGGATGGAAAATTATAAATACTTCATAATATATTATATAACACATGTTATAATCAAGTCATGTGGATCCAAATTTTCATAGTTTCAAATATGAGGTGGGTAAATTAGAATTCAATAAAACAAATTAAAATTTATCTCCTATTGTGGGTTACCTTTAACCCTTATCTCATTATTTTATCCCCTTTAACCCATTTTTCAAGTAAAAGTTGTGCTATTGAACTTTGGTTACAGTTATTTTTAACCAAATATTAAATTAGAATCATTGAGAAATAATAATCTTATGTTCCAAAATATGAAATATTTTATCTAATATTCAATTTCCATAATTGGTAAAAATTGCATCTAATATAAATTTGAAAAATGAAAAAAGAAGAATTGTTGTTAAAAAATTCCTTTTAACAAAAAAAATATGTTTCCCCCCAAAATATATTATAATGTTGATTCCCAGGGAATTAATTGGATTGTTCAGAATAAAATAATAATTGTTTTACATTAAAACCAAATAAAATTTTAATGATACGTCGAACTTCGTTAAAAGGAAAGAATAAAAAGTATTTTTTAATTGAATAAAAATAAATAAAATATTTTCAAAATTTAAAAAATATTTTTATAAGTTAAATATTTATATTTTTAAATAAATTATAATAATTTAGAAAAATACTTTTGATCCCTCAGAAATATTCAGTAAATATTTATGTTATTTTTAAATCACTATAATGTCATTAATATAGTGGCATGGTAATAAACAATTCATATATTAATGATTTTAACTAGAATTTACTTCTTTAAATTACAAAGGATATTATAGAATTATATTTTTAGATATTTATTTTAACAATTATTAAATAAAAAACTCATATATTAAAAATTGGACACTTCTATTCTATATTCAATTTTTTCAAAACACAAATTTTAAAAAGAAACATGTTATCTTCTCAGGGAGCATCCTCGTAATTTTCACCATGAAAACATCCTAGACACTAATAATGTGTAAAATTCTGTGAATGTCTTGTTAAAATATTAGATTAGATAAAAATATTATTAAGTTAAATAAAAATTAAAAAAATAAATTACTCCATGAATTCTTATAAAAATTTTCTATTTCCAAAATAATCTTTTGGCTCAAAAAACATTATTTCTCAAAATAAATGACCATATATTCCCAATACATATAATAAAAAATTTCATATGAAATATTAATTGAAAATTAATACTCATAATTATTTCCCAATAATAATCATAACCCATAAAACACCTTAAAAAAATTATGCTTTTTACCTATTAAGATGTTGTATATTCTTTTCATTAAATATAATATCACTATCTTTCCATGAGAAATCATAATATTTTCATTAAACACCATAGAAATCATATATTGAAATTGTATGTAACTTGTGTAATTGTTTATATTTTATTATTTAAATTGTAATAAACATATAGTAGAATTTAATACTCAATGTATTGGTGGAAAATCATGCATATTCTCTTCTTTAGTTTATCATGGAACCACCCATCCTTCATTAATAATGTAACCAACCATTATTCGTTTATAACTAAAACACAAAAAATAGGTTTAAAACAAAACAACCAATCATTATAAAAAATTACCAATAACCATAAAATATTAATAAAACGTAGATCAATTTCTTTCTTCATTACACACAACAACAAATTCAGTATAGCCATAAGAAACATTTTTTGTATATCGAAATATCAATTCAATTTTAAAACCCTTATTCAACAAACCAAAACATAGGAAAATAAAATGTTGTTTTAAGAAATTGGAATCTTAATAAGGAATTTAAATATCAAATAACATCAAAATTGGATGAAAAATTCATTGATGTCATATACGTGAAAATATAACATTCTATTTTTTTTAAAAGAATGTCAAGAGATTCCAAAACAAATACCATTTTAAAACCATTGAAATAAAATTAAAACTGACATAAAATATCCATTATAACTAATTTATTTCCATATAAATACATCCATTGAATAAAATAAAAATATCGAAATGGAAAAATAGTTTTAAACAAGAATTTAATATTCATTTTTAAAATAAAGTCCATGAGCTTGAATCTAACTCATCATTTATATTCTTTATCTTCTTGAATAATAAACTTATTTTATTTATTTCATGATATATAATAATTTTTCAATTTTAATATTCATTTCCAGGTTATATTAAATTAATTATTCAATAAGGTTATCATAAAACGTTTTGGTGATATTAAGATCACGAGTCTAAAATGGATTCACTGGGATTTAAATGAATAAATAATTCAAAAATACACCATATCTAGAATAATAATTATGAAAAAAATATAATTTTATAGAATCAATTATAATTTATATCCAATATTGAATTATGTTTTTGAATAACGAACTATGTTATAATCATAGATACAGTAGGTCATGTGTACACATGTGTAATATTTCCATATTTCAATAATCATTATTAAGATAATGTAGGTAATTATTATATCTATATAGATTTATTTTTTTATTATAAATACAATATTATTTCATTAAATATACTTATATATATATTTTATATAATTTTTTTATGAAAAATAATCACATCACTTCATTGAGATAGTAGTCCATTCATAGCCATAATTAACGTTGTCATTTTCCATGGGATGGAAAGTTAAAAAATTTTGTGATGTGGTATCTTTTAATAATGATAATTATATCATTAGTATCATATATATACATTACATACATCATTATAATTAACCATATGAGATTGTGATGGAAATCTAATTACAGCTATTCGTGGGGCGGTTATCCAAAGTACATGTAACATCCCCAGATTTTATGAGATAGATTTTTTTTAATTTCATTGATGTCTTTTGTTGTAAACTAAAACAATATTATTTTTCACTATACGCAACACCGTATTAGCTTACAGTATACCCAACAATATTTTGGCCTTCTGTTTCACATAATTTCAAGTTCCTTTTATAGAATTGTTTTCACAAAAGACTGAGTTTAAGTGATAACTATATATTATAACCTATTCATTATATTGGGGGGAATGAATAACATTAATATCCTCTTAAAAACAGTATAAATTAATATAAATGAATCCATAAATTTACAAAATTATACTTATGGATTTTATTAGTGAAATATATATGGAATATATTCAATGTAATGTTCAAAATTAATCTAATATGTTTTGTAGACATGATAAAAAAAATAATTAATTTTATAGATAAAATAGGTGATTTTCTAAAAATGCAGTTCTACATCCTTTTGATTGCAAACCAAATTTATAAATAGTAGTTTACACTTCTATAAGTTATTTTTAACAAATTAAACTTCTCATTAGGATGAAATACATAAAAATTTACAATGGATTATTTTTTGTTATTTTTTTTTTGATAATATTAATTTTTTAATAAATAGTGAAAGATACTGAAATTTAATTTTAAAATTGGTTTTTCATATAATTCATTTATATAGAAATGTAATCCATTTAATTAGTTTCAAATTATAATTATATTATGTTTGTATCATCTAATACAATTTTAATTAGTGTAATAGGGTACTGTAGGAATATTGTAGCAGCGGCAGAACTGTTGCAGCAGAGGCACTGTAGGAGGACTGTAGCAGCGGTGGTACTATAGCAGATAATGTATCAGTTAGGTACTGTAGCAGTACTATTCACCATGGGGCTCTTTGAGAAAAATAATGGGCTTTCTAACCTAGTATTTTGGCAACTTGGCCTTGGGCCTTCAGGCTATGTAATCGGTCTCCCTCTACCCAGTCTAAAGAGGTATTTTCTTTAAATAATAAAATGAGGCTTCATCCCCAACCATTAAAAAATCAGAAGAAAATGCATATCAATATTTTAATGGTTTTTACTTTTAAAAAACAATGCTTTCTCACTTTGACAATAGGAATTAATTTTAAATTAATTACTAAAAATTCTTTGTTAACATTTTTGAAGAATTGATTCCAAGGATTTAGGGGATACAATTTATTTTAATAGGTTAGTTTTATTTTTTTAGTTATTATGAATAATAACTAGGGAAATTTTTATTTTCCACAATTAATGGTATATTTGGTAAATTAGGGTAAAAAAATAAGATAAAGATAATATAATTCCCTAAAACCTGCCAAAATCATATTTTATGAATGAGTGTCGACCAATATCTCCTATGGGTTGTAATTTATTCATTTAATGTAATTTTTCCAATGAACATTATAAAATTATCATTAAAATAAAAAAAGTGGAAACATTTTACTCTCTTATCTATAATAAGTATAATAATTTAGACAAAGTGATAAAATTGATAAAACATAGAATATAAATAATCTCTTGAAATCTAATTAAATTATTTACATCATTTAAATTTTTTTAGAATTTTATATATTAAATAATTACCATAAATATTGACACAGTAGTGATATAATAATTATTTTATTAGGATAAAAATAAAATAAATGATTTTATAAATTGTAAAATAAATATTTTATAAAATACATTATATCATCCTCAATTTTTCTAGGTGAATATTATATGTTATAATACTATTAAATTCTTTTGGTCAAATTTATATATGTTTTTTGATTTTATTTAAATTAAATCACATGTATAGTTTAAAAATTGAAATAATTGGTATTTTATTAAGTTATTTAAAATAATAAAAAACATTTTAAATTACCAAGTGGGATTCATATGGTCTAAATATTAATTAATTTTCTAATTATGGAAAATTTACCACATGTAAGTAAACTTAAGAGCCTCTTAATTTTTAAAATTTTGTTACCTCAATTAAAATTAATATAGTGTAATTAGGGGTAAACCGAAATGATAAGGTTACAAATAAAATAAATACATGTATAAAAATTATTGGATGATATTATTTTGAACTATAATCATATTATCCACTAAATATATCACTTTAGTTCTATTATAATTCTAAAATCAATTTGTAATAAAATAGTATTTCCAGGATTTCCTAAAGTGCCCCTCCTTCCTCTAATAAAAGGACACCACATCAACCCATCCACTCACACCTCTCAGGTCCCTTATTTCATCCAAATTCTGCTCAAATAATCTCACAACACTCTTACCTTGCTCTGATACACAATAGTTTTATAAGAATTACTTTTTAAGGAGACCTTTTTGAAAATCAAAAGGACATACTTGAAAAAGAGGTAATTGTTTTTTCACCAATTTCAAAATTCTTTTCTTATTATACTTCCTATTATAATGTTGTTTCCAGGATAATGTAAAAAATCTATTATTTCAAACATGATTAGATTTTATTATAATTATGTTACACCCTTATACCTCTTTTTATCCTTCCAAATAATAAAAATATCACCATGTGTTCCTACAAACGTCTTACCTTCTCCATGTCGTGTTATAATATTTTGTTCAACAATACTTAATTTGGATGGTTATAACGTCTATTATAATGGATAATTAATATAACATTATAATTATTCTGTATAATTAATATACCATCAAATTAAAAACCATTTAACCATTAAATGAATGATAAAGTCGTTGTTGCGTACGTACGACCTACTATCTCTATGATGTGATGTGATTCATTCCAAATGATATTCAATAATGCATGATTATATAAAATATTGGAATGAATAAATATGATATATTACAATAATAAAATTCTCTAAATCATTTAACTATTACCTAAAATGTAGAACATGATCTTATCTGAAAAATACTTACATAAGAACATAAAGTATTTAATATTTGAATAACGAGTTACAATGAAATGTTACTAACTAAATGATGATAATATAATCATATATGATATCATAAAAATGATTATTATTTTGTAATAAGTCAATAATATTATTTATAACAATATATAGGAGGTTCAGATACATACAAAGGATAGATGACATATGGTTAGGGTTCATTTGGTAATCTCATTATTAATAGAGATTGTTTATACGTAATTATTTATTGGGTTATATTTATCATCCACATCGATGTTCCAAGAATACATAAAACTATTTTAGTTATTATAAAAAATTATAAATTCAATTTTACCCATTGGGGAAATTTTATTAAACACTATGAATGGAATATTTTTCCTTTATTCGATACGAGGTACTATTTTGACTTTTTTTAAAAATTACTAGGGAAATTTGTTTATAACATATATTTCTTGAATGGATTCTGACGCCTTAACAACATGTTATTATGCTATATATTTATTTACAATATTTCAAGTTAATTTTCAATTAAATTCATTTCTTTTAAAATATCGTGGCATTTTTAGTAAATAAAATTTTTTGGAGAAGAAAATATGTTTTCCTCATGATTTAATTTCAAGTATTTTATCAAAATTATTTTTCATCTAAGATGACATAGGGTTATGTTTCTATGCCTATTATTAAATTGATTTGATTGTTTTTATGATGGAATTATTATTTTGAAATCTATTTATATTAAATGAATTATGATGGAAGGATGTTTAAGAAACCCACTTCATTATTCCTTGGGTTATGCTGCGATGAATGATTTATGTTTGTATGGAACATTTATTAATGATGTCATTATGATATGGGTGGGACCTATATATACCTCCAATGAATTGGGTAAAAATTTATATCTAATAATATAAACATGACTGGAATATTAAGTTAATATGATTCACCAATACCGGGATGGAATGATAAATAATCTCAGTTCAGTGATGGACTTGTTCTCCTTTTATGGTCTTGTCTATGAACATATTCTAATATGGAAATGATTTTTGATGACTACGTGTTTTCCAAAATTTCATCTTTTATGCCAATGTTATGGTATCATAGTTAATTTTACTTTATGATTTATTATTTTTGAATTACCTATAAATATTTCGTGAATAAAGATTTTGATATTTGATAGTTATGATCATGTTTTTAAATTAAAATGTTTATCTACTATTTTATTACCCTTTTTGAACAACTAAGATCACCCTTTATTATGTTTCCATTCCTCGGTTTTTAAATAAATCATTTATGTAGGAGTACTAAAGGGTGATATCATTATAAGAGATTTTGAATATCGTTCACAAGATAGAATAATGTATTACATGTTTCCAAATGCCCAAAACTATTATGTTCCTTAATGTGAATTCTTTAAATGTAATGAATATTCATCTAAAAATTTGTAATATTCATATATGTAATGCTTGGGGCGTTATAGTCGGTATCAGAGGAAAGGTTTAGTCAACCTTTGGAAACTATGATGTGAAAACATTAGTGATATCCCTAGATATTTTTCTAAAGGATTTCCTAAGGATATGTATAATTATATGTTACAGTCCTATAATTATGGTAATTATTAAATAACCTAGTGTCAAACCTATGTCGTTAGAGATTTATAATACACCTCCTGTATTATTTTGTTTTCAGAGTTTTATTTTTTCCTCTCACACTATTCTCTTTGGGGTTTAGATAGTTGTTGGAACCTGATGAAAACATGTTAATGATCCATGCAATCGGAAATGAAATGATTTTCCGCTTAAAAAAAAATTATTGGAGATGGAATGAAAAATCAAATCATTATACTTACATATGTGATGAATAATTCTTGACTTCAAAATGATCATATGAAGGAAAAACATTTTTTTGAGTCCTTTGTGTGGTTTTGACCACATTCTCTCAGTTGGTCTTTTGATCCACTTATTGATAAAAAATGGATCATTACCATTAAAATGATATTTTTCATCCATATCTATTTGGAAAATGACAATGTTACATTGGTTTTTTATCATTTAGAAGGTGAAGAGAACTAGTGGAGAACTCTAATCAAGAATATGATTCAATAATATGAAATTGAATCCATATAATGGGATGAGTTCAAGAACAAAATTTTAAATAATTCATTTCTTCATATTCTTTGGATAAAATTTGAAAAATACTTCCTTTTGATTTTGAAAAATGATGATGGATCTTTTGGTACATAAGAGGAAAATTTTAAAAGACATTCATCGTATGATTCTAAAATTGTCATCCAACATGTAAGAAAGTTGATCGATTCATTAGTTGTATAAAAACAAGTCTTTAAAGGTAATTATCTATTAGATACATTAGTTTCTATGAATATATTGTGTGTTGTGCAATCAAGGTAGAAAGAGATGTTGGTGTTACATAATAATCCCATGTTTTTTACATGAAACAAAAGATGCAGTTCAAAAGAAAAATCTAAAAACAAAGATGAAAAGAAGATGAGTGCTTAATTATGCTCAAAGTGTGGAAAGAAGCATGGTGGGGAATATCATAAAAGGGACTAGAAAAAAAATTGAGGAAAAGAAGGTCATCGGTAAGTTGAGTGCCGATGTAATGAGAAAACGGTATCAAATGATGTGATTTGAGAAAAGGATATATAGAATGCACAACCCACACATCAATGCTAAAGGTGCATGGAAATGGGGAATTATACAAACCAATTCCTTAATCTAGGGGATACCAATGATGGTTTATTTCAACAACCTATAAATTCCAATGATAATGGAAAATCACATGTTATCACTACTGAAGAAGGTGAGTCTGAACATGAAGTGGTAGAATGATTGAGGGTTTATTTAATGGGATTTGATAACAATTTTGTAGAATCTGTTTTATGGAATTATGGAATAACGAAATATCTTGGTAGTGGTCCAATGTTGTTTTATTCATTTATTTGAATGCTTAAGTTTAGTGGTACCAATATCCATGAAAAGTGATTAAGGTAATAAGGTGATGTTTTTGAAAAACAAATGATTTAGGGAAGGATGACCCTTAATATGAAATTGATATTGAGGTAATTATATTGGATAAATTTATATTAGATTGGAAAACGTAAATTTGATGTTATTAGTTTCCTTGGAACTAATTATGGAATTATTGACTTCAAGGTTATTCTATCTTGGTTGAAGATTATATCATTTTCAACATATGAAAAAGAAAACATGCATGATTTCAATAACGGTGTCTGATAGTTCAGGTAATTATCGCGACTCAAGAGTGTACATGATTGATATTCACATGTTTGGAATGTGACATCCCTAAACTAACTTGTGATATATGGGAGATAAATGTTAAACGAATTTAGTTCACCTCTTTCTAAAGTTGTATATTTTCATTTTTTGCAGGATTGTAAGGTTATACCATTACGGATAGTTTAAGTTATGTACCAATTGAGTTTTTTTAGATTATTGTATTATCTCACTATATGTAGAGTTGTTCATATTTTATAATCAATGTTAACCTTTTGTGGAGACATATAGAATTTCCTGTCATTCTATTTGTGGATAGCATGATGTGCTAACACTATAGGAATAAAAAATTCAAATTTTTTCTTTGAATTAGCGATGTAGTGGAAATTATTCAAGTCATGGAGAATGATGATATTGTATAGTAATCAAGAAAGTATTTCATCTATTGTTCTTAAACATTATGGAATGGATCTTGAAAACCAAAAATGTTATCTTAGTACCTTATTATATGATTAATCAGATAGACTCTTAAATCATCACAAAATTAAGGGTTTCTAGTTGTTAAATTTATCCAAATATTGTTCAATATCAGTATACATAAAAACATGATGGATATATTTTTATTCCAAATCCAAGTTTTCACTTCCCACCTATGTTCTTTTATGTGGAAACCCCGTGATTAGTTTCTTTGGGAAATACTACGTTTCTAAATTTTATTTTTGAAATGAAGTTTAATTCATCCCTTTTATGATGTGACGTTCAATGAATGAAACATTAAAGTAGTAATAATTTAATAACCATGATTAATTTTAATGGATAAATTCATTTTAATGGGGGTATAATTTAACACCCCATGATTTTATGAGACAAATACATTTAAATTTCATTGATGTCTTTTGTTGTACGCTAAACCAAAAATAGCTTGCACTATATACAACACCGTATTAGCTTGTATTATACGCAACAATATTATGGGATTGTGTTACATAAAAATTAATTTTCTTTTCATAGAATTATTTTCATCCAATACTGAGTATAAGAGATAACTAAATAGTATAACTTATTAATTACAATGGCGGGTATGAATAGTATTAACTTCATTCTAAAAAACAAATTATATGAAAATAAGAGAGTGTAAAAAATAAGAAAATCACTATTTATCGGTTTTATTAGTTAACTATGTATTTAATATATTCAATTTATTGTTTAAAAAATCATCTTAAATGTTTTCTAGACATGATATAATAATAAATTCTATTTTACGGATAAATTGAGTGTATTTCTAAAAATGTAATTTTACCGTCTTTTTATGGAAAACAAAATATAAATCTACTTTTTTACACTATAATAAGTTATTTTTGGAAAAATAAACTTCTTCATTAGACTAGAGATATAAAAAATTTCTTTGGCTACTTTTTTGTATTTTTCAGATAATAAACATTTTAAATGAATACTGAAAAACCTGCATTTTAATTTAAAAACTACTTTTTCATATGATTTATTTATACAGAAAATGATATCATTTTAACTGGTTTTAAAGTATTATTAGGTTAGTTTTTTAATAATTTAATCCAATTTTTTTCATTTTATGAAATTTCTCATTGAAGTTATATATAAACACACATCAATCTTATGATGGTTTTTACTTCAAAAAAGATGTTTTCTCACTGTGACAATGGGAATTTATTTTAATATAATTCTTGGAAAATTTATGTTTTAAATTTTGAGAAAATGGATTCCATATTTATAATAATTGGGTCCAAAATATGATAATAGGTTACTATTATTATTTTTTATATTAGTAATAGTAACTACATTAATTTTTATTTACAACAGTTAAAGGTAAATGAGGGAACTTAAGGTAATAAACAATATGATGAAGATAATAAAATTATCCCAACAACTAAAAAAATCCTATAGGATGAATGAAATTATACCAATATCACCATGAAGATAGAATTTACTCATTTAATCGACTTTTATCCTTGAATGTGATTTAATTATAATTAAAAAAAATGAAAGTGATAACATGTAACTCTCTTATCTCTTATCAGTATAATAATCTTAATGTACAGATAAACATGACAAAATATCAGAATTAAATAGTCTCTATAAATATAATTAAATTATCTACATCATTTGAATATAATTATAATTTGTTTATATTAAATAATTACCATAAATATTGAAACAATAGTGAGACAATAATTATTTTATTAAGAGAAGTATCAAGTAAATGATGTTAAAAATAGTAGAAAAAAAAAATATTTGAAATAATTTATGTCATTTAAGGTTTTTCAAGGTGAATATGACATGTTATAAGACTATTATTTTTTTAATTTATATCTACTTTTTTGATTTTTTTAGAATCATTGAAATGACTAGTGTAAAAATTGACAGTGTTGATATTTTATTAAAATAATATTTTATTAAATTATTTTGAAAACATAAAACTATATTAAAATTACAATTTGGATTCAATATGTTCTAAATGTTAATTATTTTTACATTTATGGTAAATTATAAGTAAACTTACTATCTTATTAGTAATTAACATATTGTTACATCAATTAAAATTAAAAGAGAGAAATCAAGGGTAAACTAAAAATATAATGTTTAAAATAATATAAATACATGAATAAGAATTATTGGATGACATTATTTTTAACTATAATCATCTTATCTTCTATATAATCCACTTTGGAGCTTTTATCATTCTAAAATAAATTTATGATAAAATAATATTTTAATACTTTATTAATGTGCCCCTCCTACCACTTATAAAAGGCCCCCACATCTACCCACATACTCACACCTATAATGACACATGGATAATCAAAATTATTCTAAAATAAGCTCCCAACATCCCTCCCATCCTCTTAGAAACCAAAAATTGGTTAGAAATCAAACCTAAGGAATCCTTTTGAACAAATCAAATGGAGATACTGGAAAAGGGGGTAATTATTGTATAACCCATTTCAACATTCTTTTCTTCTTGTACTTACACTTATTAGGTTGTCTCCATACTAATATAATAATTAAAATATATTCTACCAGATGATGTGTTATTATAATTATCATACAACTTTATACCTCTTTTTATACATCCCTTGAGTAATAATATCACCATATATGCATAATAATGTCTTACCGACTCCACGCCATGGTATAATTTTCTATTCAACAATACATAATTTTTATGGGTTTACTGATGAGTATTATGGATGATAGATTTAACATGATAATTATTCTGTATAATTAACATACCATCCACTTACATACCATTTAACCATTATGTGATTGATATCGTCGTTCATGTGTATGCACGGCCTACCGCTTTCACGATGCGATACAATTAATTATACATTATATTAATTAAATCATGATTATATACATGATTGGAATGAATAAATATGATATATTCTAAAAATATCATTCTTTAAATGATATGACTATAACCTAAGATATGGAACATGAAATTGTGTGACAAATCTTGCAGGAGAAAATAAAGTATTTCCTATTCCAATAATCAGTAACAATGAAATGTTACTAATAAGAGATGATACTATAATCACATATGATATCCTAAAAATGATTTTGATTCTTGAAAAATCATTAAAATTATTTAAATATTTATAAAGGAGGTTGGGATACAACCAATTATATCAGACCTAAGTTATGGGATAATTATTCAATCTCACTATTATTCGAGGTCGTTTATACATAATTATTTACCGGGGTATATTTATCATCAACATCCTTGTTCAATAAATTTGAAATTTTATTTATTATTTTCTAAAATTTCTAAAATTAAATTTTACATATTGGATAATTTTTACTAAATTATATGAGATGAATATTTTTTCTTAATTCAATATGAGGTACTTTTTTGACTATTCTGGGAAAATTATGAGGAGGTTTTTTTTTAAACCTATATGGGATGAATGGATTCCTATGCTTTTATAAAAACATATTGACATGAATCTTACTTTATAATATTTCATGTTTATTATCAATTAATTTCTTTTCTTTTAATATTGTGTGTAAAGTTGTGAAAATAAATCATTTTTAAGAAGAAAAGTTATTTTCCTAAATAAATAATTTAAATTATTTTTTCGAAATTATTTTCCATCTAAGATAACATAGGGTTATGTTTCAATCCATATTATTAGATTTATTTGATTGTTTTTGTGATGGAATTATTTTTATGAAACCCATTTAATATATATATATTATGATGG
The DNA here is from genome assembly GCA_963277665.1 of Viscum album. NCBI lineage: Eukaryota > Viridiplantae > Streptophyta > Magnoliopsida > Santalales > Viscaceae > Viscum > Viscum album. Next base: position 1,014,795,945 of record OY728140.1, on the reverse strand, counting down.
AATGATGTTTAAAAACCCCCATTTTTTCCTTGGGTTATGCTAGGATGAATACTTTATGTTTTTGTGCAACATGTAAGAATGGTTTCACAATAAAATGGGTGGGACTGAGATGTCCCTCCAACATATTGGGTAAATACTTATATCTCCTGAGATAAACAAGAATAGAATGGAAAGTAAATCTAGTTTATTATTACAGGGCTGGAATAACAATTAAACGCAGATCAGTCATTGACATTGTTATCTATGATGGTCTTGGATACGAACCTTGGATAATATGGGAATGATTTTCTATACTTGTGTGTTTTTAACAAGTTCATGATCTATGCTAATTCTATTTTATCATAGTAAATTTTTCATTATTATTTGTGCCTTACGAACTGCTATGATTTATTTCATGACTCAAGATTTTGATATTCAAAAGTTATGTTCAAGTTTTTTACATTCATATTCTCATATATTGTTTTCATACCCTTACTAATCATATTTACTCACCCTTTATTATGTTTCCATTACTTATGTTATAAAGAAATATTTTATGTTGGAATACTAAAGAGGAATACCTTTATGGTAGATGATGATGGTCTTTCACAAGTTAGAAGAATTTATTCTATGTTTTCAAATGCACTAAACTATTGTGGTCCTCCGACGAGAATTTGTAAAATAAAATGAATATTCATCTAAAATTATGTAATATTTACATACATCATTCTGGGTCATTATAGTTCAGATGAATTATTGTTTAATTACCCATGTTATGTTAACAGAGATGTATATATGTTATAAAATTAACAAAAAAATATCAATATGTGGTAGATATTATTTTTATTATTTCATCATGGAATAATAATATTTGAATAAGATATAAAATAAATAAAATTACTGATTATGAACTGTACCTATTTTTATATACCCTCTTAATTAAAACACCAAAAGAATTCCTAATATTTTTTTTAAAAAAAATTTCCTCTAAAAACATTGAGGGATGTAAGGTAGGTGTTTGGGTAGGTATTTGATGAAAAGAATGATTATCAAGTGTGAATAAAAGAGAATAAGATGTACCCTTTTATAAGAGATGGTATATATATTAAATTAATATATATCAATTTTTTTGTAAAATAGGATCCAAATTAAAAATTTATGAAATTTATATGAGAATGAAAAAGTATGAAAAAATTTACCATTTTTAATAATATGTTGATATAAATATGTTTACTCTTAATGGGTAAATATAGTTAACATAAAAAAGTGAACTATAAATTGAAAATTATTGATATAATCTTCTATATAACACTCACTTGGATGAGGATATTTTTTTATGAATTTTATTTCATTTAATAAAACATTATTTATTATGAAATAACATTAATGTCAATTTTGGTACTATTCATATGATTTTACTATTAAAAATCCCAATAAAAATTAATCGTGATTATAATTAATACAGACGTCTATAATACTTAATTTTTATCTAAAAAATCTTTTCACAAAAAAATTACTCCAATAATATTATTTTTAGAGCTTTAAAAATCATATTATTATGTTTTTTTACAACTTGAAAAAGAAGGTTCTCTATGTTGCATAATCATTTTAGGCTATTATTTCTACACTGAAAATTAAAAATTAAATTAACATGATGAAAATAGTCATTTATACTACCCATTAATATTTAGAACCTAACATATACTTTTTTCACCACATTTAAAATAATTGGTAATTTAAAAGAATGAGAATGACATCTTTGATTTCTCTTCATAAAAAGTAATATAAGCAATAAAAATCAAGGAAAATAGAAAAAAATTCCTTATATTTGAATTTAAAATGATAAGGGATGATATATACTCATAAAATATAACTAATTCAAGTTTTAGGTTCATTATTTAGTTAATTTCATTTTATTTTTAACATTATTTCCATGATTTACACTTTATTATTATAAAAAAATTACAAAGGATATTATTCTAAAGGTACAAATATTAAAGCGTTATATTTAATAAATTCATTACAACTAATTCTAAATATAGAATCCATTTTTAAAAATTCAAAAAACAAAATTCCTATAATTTAATTTAAAATTATACTATAAATATTTGATGAAAAGGTTTTTTATAAAAATTCCCTTTTAATTATAAATTGTTTTTATACTGAAATAAATTATTGAATTAATTTTAAATCATATAATTGGATTTTATAAAAAAAATTGTACTAATTAAATTTTAAAACTAATACAAAATATATATTTTATTTTTGAAAACTGAAAAATAAAACTCAATTTTCAATAAAATTTTGTACTTTTACTATTCATTGATAAATCAACCTCTCTAGAAAATACTCAAAAAATTAAGATAATTTTGAAATGTTGAATTCTAAAATTAAAAATATTTTTTAAAATTAAAATAAAATAATTTGAAAATTATTCATGTAAATAAAACCTTATAACATAGGGGTTTTATAAATATATTTCCTTTTTGATTTAAAAAGATACATAATATTTATATAATAAATATGACTACATAATTTATGAATACTAATATATATGGAAATAATTTAATCTATTGTCAAATGGGATGATTCTTTCTTATACCTTTTTGAAATTTCATCGCCACAATTTTATTCACCAATAAAACAAGTGGAGATATCATTCTATCATAGAATTTTCAGATTCCCATGTCACTCCTGCAACCTTATGGTTTCTCCATAAAACCATAACATGATTAATTACATTTTATCCTAATGTATTATCTCTATATTAATGAATATAAACAATATTTTCCTCTTAAGACATTTTATCTTCCAAATGAACAACCTTTGGGATCAAAACATGTAGTAAATCTAGAAAATTTATTTTTAACATCAAGACATGATATACGTCGCCTACTAGGGATAAAAATAGAGATAAATCCAAATGATAGGAAATATTTCAAACATTATCTATGAATTGGTTTAGCCTAAGGAACCATGTACATACATTCCCATTTTTACTAAAATGTATAAAAAATTTCCATAGAGATACTTTAATAAATACATAATTCTCAACCTCAAAACAAATATGTTTCTTCTAGTCATCTACATATATTTTCTTCCTAATATGAGTCTTACTCATATATTTAAAATAATCTTCATCTTATCAACCATTTCCTCTACTAGCAATGGTCCCATTAGCTTCCTTTATCTGACTCCATCCCAAATTTCTAACGTCTAACGATTCCCTCTATTTATATAGTCAAAATGATCTATCTTTATACCAGAATGAAAACTTTTAATATAAATAATAAAACCAAAGAAGGACCAAAATCGAAACATTATTGGAAATTCATTGAATATGAAAGAAAAATCTCTTCCATAGTATAAATAATTCACCCATATTTTCCATTATACTAAGGATGAAAGGATTTATCGAAATATAAATTAGTACCAAATAAATTTTAAATAAATATAAAAAATGTTGGCATAAACCATTTATCATGGTGACTTATAGTTGAGAGGTTAACTCCGTCCAATGTGACTATCTCCTTGAGGTTCTGTGAGGAATTTTGACCTGAATACATAGAATGTCAAATGTGAAGGAAATATGAATATTTTGATAATAAATCAATAATACCCCCGATCAAATTATTACATTGAGAATTATTTTGAAATCCACCTATAATTATAGGGATATATTCTTCCATTTCTTCACTAGTACTAGGGATGGGTGAATTATTATTTTTCAGTAATTATCATTATTCATTATCCTCTTGAAAATTCACACATTTCGTGGTTAAATAAATAATATCTAAATTCATTCCTCCACACCCAAAATTCACATAATGGTTACTATACATCTAATTGGTTGCATGATAAATTGAAAATGAGGAACTGTGAGAATCACTCAACAATTAACTCTTCTACTAGTAAGTCCACGACACGCCTAATATCATTCAATGCCTCTGAAAAAATTTGTTATCAATATTAAATTTATGAAACATACCATTCCAAACCAATTAGACCTTTTCTTTTAACTCGCAATCTTCTTTTTGAGCCTGTTTAATTCTATCTAGTAGATAAAAATGTATTTAATCTTAAAACCAAACAAATATTGGCCCTAAATACATAATTTCATGGAAAAATTACACAATTCAATGAGAAAAGGTTCAGGTTTCAAATATTACATTGTTAATAATGTGTGATATTTTTTTCTCTAATTATCAACTAATTTTAAAGATTTTCCAAGATGGTAACGGATTACACAATCATAATCTTTGATCAGTCTCATCCATCTTATATGTCTCATGATCAAATCTTTTTAAGTTAATATATACATCCAACACTTATGATAAGTATATATCTTACACCTTGCTCTACATAAACGGGGAATCAACTATTTGATGAAAAAATTCATAACCGCTAATTCTATATCATGTGTCAGTTCGTTTAACTCATGAGGTTTTAGATTCCATAAAACATAGTTAATTTCATAATCATTCAATTATAGAAAAACAATCCATATCCCTTTAATAATGCAACATTGAACATGAAAATTTCTTTATTTTTATAGGGTATCTCCAAAACTATAAAATTTCTCAATATTTTATTTAGTTTCTAAAAAAACTTTGAGTAATATGTACCATAATAATTTAACTCCTTTTCGAATTAACTTATTCAGTGGGTTAGAAAAATGAGATAAATCTTCAATAAACCATCTATATTATCCAACTAATCCAAGAAAACTATGTATCTTTGTGAAATTAGTAGGTATTATCCACTCATCAACAACATTTTATTAGGGTCAAGAGTTATACTATCCTATGAATCAATATGACTAAAGAAGGAAACAAATTCCACTAAAATTCACACTTACTAAATTATTCAAATATCTTCATTTTTTTAGGGTTTTCAAAAAAAAAGTTTGGTAAGTTTCGTGGTCTACATGAATTTTTTAATATATCAGTATAAATTAAATAAAAATAATTAAAAATTTATCTAAATAGACATGATAAAACTCTATTCATGAGATCTATAAATAGAACTGGTGAATTTGAATACCCAAAGGGCCAAAATACAAACTCATAATGCCCATATCTAATCAAAAATGATTTCTTCAAAATATTCCCCCCACACAATCAATTAATAGTACCCAAACCTATGATAAATCATTAAAAATAATAAAGAGCCTAGATCTGATAAAATATTCATTTATATAAGGAAAATGGTACTTTTTACTAATAAGGATGTTATTAAAAGTTTTATAATCAATGTAATGACTTTACGAACCATCATTCATCTTAAAAAACAAGACAATAAAACCCCATTGTAATGTTCAAATATGGTTGAAACCACTTTCAATAAATTCATATTTTTTATTTTTAAATTATAAATGTTTTATTTAATCCATTTTATAATGATCTTTTGAAATGTGATTATCATGAAGATCTATGTTAGAAAGAAATTTAACTGCTTGATCTAGAGTAAATTCTAGAAAACCATCATGAAAAACGTCAATAATTTTATTCATTAATGATCAATTATTAATAATAAATTTTTATTTCTATTCAACTACATGTGTTAAGTAACATTTATTATTATCACTAATCAATTTTGTCGCTTATTTATAGGTTAACAAAGGTATGAAATCATTGAATAAAGAACTATTTTCTCTATAATCTATCATATCATGATAATATAAAAGAAAATTCATACCCAAAATAAAATCAACCACTACCATGGGTAGTTAAAAATATATTTATGAATGATTATTCTATTTATAGTAATAGGAAGATTCTTACAAAACATGTATTATCTAATATTTTTAATAAGAGTTTTTACCAAAAAAATTATCATGCATTTATGAGGTGATATTTCCAATTTACCTAAAAATATCTCATAAATAAAATATTGTCAGGATCCATTGTCAAAAAATGTATTCGAATAGTTCAAATAAACTAGTAACATACCAATCATCAATTCATTTGACATCCAAACATAAACTATACTAGTACCCAAAAATATTCTACACCCTTTTTCATCCAATATAGATGATTTCCACCCTGATTCACTAAAATCAGACATACACTAGCATAAGGTCTAAACTCATTTAAATCAAAGTACCTTACCATTAAATATTAATTATTTTCCTGATCAATTTCTTTTCATTCATGATCCATATTCCAAAACATTCAACATTGGAATCATTTCCCAAATTTCATTAGAAATACCTTTGGGTTATTTTTACTACACATAGATTAAGATATAAATATTATTTTCTTACCTCCATATTTTATTGATAAATTCTTACATATTGCTTTTTATTCGTGCATTTTATTACACATTCTCTCATGGAATAAATGTTCATCTACAAACTATATTTCTTTCTTTTCATCACATCAAATGTATTTCTAATGACTTATAAACTCAATAAAATCTATTTAATTTTAATAACAAAAATTCAATAATGAGAGAAACTGTTTACTTTCGGTATCATGATTCTAGATAAAGTTTGGTATTTTTGATACCAAAACGATGAAGGATTCATTATATGTTTCCATTTAATATTCAGGTTACTATAACAATTCTAAGGTTTTTTTTTTCATCTTAAGTAGAGAAGCCTTTGGAAAATATTTATGAAATAAAATCTTCAAAAACTCATCATATTCCAATGTATAAATATCTTATATTTAGCTACTATTATTATCCATTGACACCCACTGGTCAGAATTACCTTCAAAATTATATATTTAAAGAGTTACTATTTGATTATCTGAAGAACTCATGACTTAAAATATATTTTCCAAATAATTAAACTATTCCTTAACCACCACTAGGTTAGAAGATCCATTGAATGCTGATGGTTGTTGTCTCATAAAATTATACATTATCTCCATGTTTCACTATGGATGATATGGATACATTATATGATAAATACCTCCCACGATTTATATCTACTGTAAACTGATCCATTACTCAATCTATCATCCCTATTGCTATTCCAACCATTTCCAGTTGCTGATTCATAATCATTTTGTCCCCATAGTTCTTTCCAAATAAAGATTATATATTTTCTCTATGGAAATCATTCTGAATAGACATATTTTATACCATGAAACATATTAGTATTCAATTTTTATAACATTTCAACTTATCTTTATGGTAAAATATTTTATGGGTATTCTATTTATAATATCCTAAACCCTAATGTTATCTAATCCTTTCTATGATACCAAATGTAAGGACATATCCTAAAACATTGCATTTTCTGGTAACATAAAATGCAAATTCACATTATTTTATTCTAAAATATCTTTTAGTTTTATAATTTTATATCTTTAGGTCATAACACATACATAAAAATCAAATGTATTTCAATTTGGACATTTCTATTTGGTCTATATTTTTTATAAAATAAAACTTTTAATAAAAAACTTTTTTTCATTTCATGTAACATCATTAAAATTTTCATATTGACCTAATTCATTTCCGTAATCGTCATTAGAACCTTCAAAAACATTTTAATGTATGGTATTGGAACAAAAATCATGGTGGATAACATAAAATTAATAAAATGATACTTTATTCCCTAAATATATATAAAAAAATCCATATTTCAAATAAACCTTTTGTCTCAAACTAAATATTTTATTATTAATAAATAACCTTCTCTGTCAAAAAGGTATTGATAAGACATTTCATATGAATTCATGATGGATAAAAGTAATCTCATAATGGTTTCTTTGAAATCAGTAAAACATATAAACCCTTTTTCACAATGTTAAACTTTTCACCCAAAATATGTATTATATACAATCCATTAAAAATAAAATCATTATCTTACTTTGAGATATCATAATATTTTCATCAAAACCCATAGAAATAATAGGTGAAACATATAGGTAACATAGGACATAATTTCCATCACTCTTACTATCACTCTTATCAAGGGATTACCATACAGTTCACTTCCAAACCCAACACATTTGAGGGCTATCATGGACACACCGATAATTTATAAATAAACCACCCATTCTTGGTTAATAACATAACAAAACATCATTTCTATATAATGGAACCACAAATCAATGAATTATAACAGAACCACCCATCATCATAAACAATTCACAATAACCATAACATAATAAAAAACATAGAGCTTCTATTTTCATCATAATACTCATAAAAATAATATTTTCAACCCTAAGAAATATTTTCTAGAAATTAAAATATCCATTATATTTTAAAAAAACTTTTTGAAAATATCTAGAACATAGGTAAACAATTAATTTCATTTAATATAATATGTAATACTAAAAAAAATTTAAAATAAAATAACGGTATTGAAATTTTTAAAATACATTATAATCGAATACATTATAACTTGACATTCATTTTGTAATTTAAACATAAATACTAATTATTCCCTAAAAATCCCACTGAAAAAATTGAATGTTTATTAAAAGAGATATAAAATTTTCTTTTATTATTATTTTAATTCCTTATAAATAAATCCATAAAATAATTTAATAATATAGACAAGGATGAAAATGACTTGCAATAGATACATTAAAAATGATTATTAGAAGAATGTTACTTATCTTGAGTCTGACTCATCACTTATATTATTTATCATCGTGAATAATAATCATAAGATAATTATTTACATTTATAAGAAATGTTTTCATGTTTATAATAGATTTTATTTTGTTCATTAAAATTTTATTTTCAATTACCGGATCAGCCAATTTCACGTTAATTTTTTTGATGATATTCAGTTTATGTGTCCAAAATTGATTCAGTATGTTAACTATGATAAAATGATTGAATATTACTCCATATCCAAAATAATAATCTTTAAATAATTAAAAATTTAATACATCATTTAACATATAAAATCAATCATAATATATGATGAAGAAAATGAACTATATTTCAATCATTGAGACGGTGCATCGTAAGTACACTTGACTAACATTTCTATTTTTCAATGATCATTAGGAAAAGAATTTAATTATTATTTTATATTTACTTAGATATAATTATACTATAAATACTATATAATTTCATTAAATTTACTTATATATATCAAGCATGTGTTGTGGTGATGAATCAAAATTGAATCTCTTCATAGTGGACGTATTCCACATGTACGCATGAACAATATTATAATTTTCCACCAAATAGAAATGTAATATAATATATGATATATTATCTTCTCAAAATTATATATATTTCATTAATATCATACATATTTATATATGTTCATTAAATACAGCATTATAATCAAAAATGAATTACATCAGTCATTGAGGCAATAGTCCACCATACATAGGAAAGATGTATTTGTTTCACATTTGATTGAAGAGTTCGTGGATATAGTTTATTAAATTAACCTAAAAAATCTCATTATGAGTAATTTTCAAATGAAAAAACAAAAAACCTCATTATGAACAAATTCACCATCTTCGGACACCCTCTTAAGGTTAACACCAAAAGCATTCAAGGATGGTTTAATGATCAAAACAATCTAACTAGTACATGTATTTGGGTCTATGTATTGTAATTGGGATTTTATTCGATAAAAAATGGCTTTTGAACTGTGATATAATTTATAAGAGGAAGTGAAATTTTATAAGGGTGGTGTGGAGCTCTCTTTGAATTTATTAAAATATTAAATTAATTTTTATGGCCAAATGGACCCAAATTGATAATATTAGAATATAATATATCTATGATTATAAATAATCTCATCTCATAAAATTTGGATTATTTTGGGTCACATTAAAACCCTTTGGTTAACACTTTATTAACCCCTTTGACCAATAAGGTAATATTAATGTATTTTACTCTTAATGAATTGATATAGTTACAATAAAAGGAAAAACATCACAAAAATGAACCATTACTTATATAATGAAAAATATAACATTCACTTCACTGATGATAATATTTTTTTAAATTAAAATCAATTAATAAAAAATTATTTATTATAAAATAACATTGATGTTAATTTTGGAAATATTCATTTAATTTGACTTTGGAAAAAAAATGAAAAAAATGAATTATAAAATAACTCAAAATCTACTATAATATATAATTTTAGAATAAATTATAATTTTTTATAATAACTCACTATGATAATATTATTTTTACAGTCTTTAAAATCATTTTATTGATTTTTTACTGCATAAATAAACATTTTGTCAGTATTGAAAGCATTTTAGAAAATTATATCCTTAATAGAAATTTAAATTAAATTACCATGATTAAAAGAGTTAATATAACTTTTATATTAATATTTATAACCTAACATATATTATATTTATCCCTTTGTGAAAATTTATGGATACTAAAATAAATGGAATGTAAATTTTTAAATTTTTTACATAAGATATTATAAATGGTCAAAATATTAGAACCATGGAAAAAACCATATCATCAAACTTTGGATGATTATGACCTATATATAATTATCAAATAATATTATTTCAATATTTAGGGTAATTATTTTGTCTAATCATCTTATTTTTAACCTTAATTACCTAATTTACACTTTACAGTAATAAAAAAATTACTAAGGTTACTATTATTAAATTAAAAAAAGTGAAATCTTTTCCAAAATCGGACCCATTGATTAGAAATTTTTAATCCATATTTCAAAATATGAACTACATAAGTCTATAGATTTAATATAATATTAAAATAAAAAATATGATAAAAATTATTTTTAGAAAAGTTCCCTTTTAAGTAGAAATTTATATTATATTATATTATATTATTAAATTATTTTATAAAACAAAATTAGATTATTTTATATAAAAAATAACCAATTAATTTTTAAAATTAATCTAAAATAAAATTTTAGTTTTTAAATAGACCAAAAAACCTTTTTCAATAAAAATTTGTATTTTATGTATTCACTAAAAAATAAATCCTTCTATAAAACTCTGAAAAATTAATCATAAGATAATTTTTACATGATGGACATAAAAATTGTATTAATTTTACAAAATTATAATTCTTTAAAATTAAAACTAAACTTCTAAATAAACCCTTATAAGAGAAATGTTTAATAAGACCACTCCATTTTTTATTTATAAGTTTCTTAATATTTTCATAATTAATAAAAATACCCATTTCGTGAATACTAATAAATATGAAAATTATTCATTCTATCATTATCTGGTTTTTTACAATAAAATTTATAAATTTTTTAAAATTTCAATATTTCAAAAATCACAAATAAATTAACCTTTTCAAAAACAATATTAAAACCTCACCAAAAGATAACATTGACAAGATGAAATCAAAGATGATTACCCATTTCATCTAATTCAAATTTAAAAAATATTAAAATTTTCAATTAAATGAAAATAACATATATTAATAACATCAAATTTTATATAAAAGTCTATTTTAAAAATTTTATTATTTTAATAATAATTTATATAATTTTATAATTAATTCAGTTTTAATATATTACTTCCTAGATTTAAATATTATATATTATCATTATAATATTTTAAAAGTTATCAATTAAATTCCTTAAGGTAAAATACCATATAAATTTAAAATAATTTCTTTAAAAGTATCCATTTTCAGAATAGAGTAATTCTAATCATATATTAGTAGTTAATTGTTTTAAAATAATTAAATTTAATCATTAAATGTAAAATAATATATTTTAAGTATTATAATTTTTTTTATATTTCAATTTATTAATTGTTTATTTTAATATGAATCAACTCGTTTTAGTTTCTTAATGTGTAAAATATAACTTATAGAACATAGTATTTCTTTTAAACTAAATATTTAAATTTCTCTATGTTATATTCTCAATAATTTAATTAATTTCATCCTCATTATTTTATATTTATCTTAATGAAAAAATTTAATATTACATAGTTATAAACTATGATATATATTTTATCTTCATAAATAATTCATATGTTATAACTAGGAATCATTGTATTTCTTAATTAAATATTTTAAAAATAATATATTTTTTAGTTTGAGACTTATAGATATGAACGGATTTCTAGAGGAATATCTTTTTTTATAACTATTATTATCCACATAAAAATTGATATATTGTTAGTCGGATGTCTTATGTGAAGGAATTTTTTTCGATAAGATAGAGAGGATTATGAAATATACTTACTTGATTTTTTCAAATTTTTATGTGTTATTTTTAAGTTTGATTAAGTGTTTCAATAATTTTTCCCTATTTTTACTTTTTATTATATTAATTAATGAATGAAAGTAATTTTTTATTCCAAAATATCAAAAGCAAAAAATTTAATGGATTAGAAATCCATAAATTAATGTAAATTGTTTCCAGCTATCTAAATATTAAAAAAAAAGTTCAACATGATATGATTATGAAAATCCATTACGTGAGGATGTGATACATTAATTCATAAAACCTAAAAAGTAAGACCTATTAAAATGTAATAATACATTAACCATTAAATTTATTATAATGAATACCACTAGTTCAATATATACATTTTTATGTTTCATCTAATAATTCCTTAATTCTAAATATTTAATAAAACAAAAAATCAATATTATATCGAATTCCAACATATTTATAACAAATATGATTAAAACTAAGGGAATGTTATTCATTGTTCAATATATATTATGATTTTAAGGTTCCTTAATTGATAACTCCTCCCTCAGTGTTTCAAGAGGTGGTTTAATATCACTGAGAAATATAAAAGTGTTCAAGGTCACAAATAAAAAAATAATGACTATATGATCAAGGAACATTAAATCACAACTAAATGTTCTTCCTCTTCTGTCAATGTTATTTCATTTTCTTTTTTTTCATGATTGGATTAGTATAGTGTAAATTCCCTTAATGATTGGTAAATTGGTTAAAATAGTTCTCCATATCCTTATAGTTATTGAACTAGATATTAGTGGATTATTTATTTTCCTTGTATTTCTAGATATTATTTCTATTTTCACCATGATTTAAATAGTCTTGCACTCCATTTAACCAAGTATCATAGTGTTTCTTTCTTATATAATCATATATTTGAAGTTATATCATTCTCTTATTATCATTATCCTCTTTTATTTTTCTATGGTGTTCAAACATCTTATAATTATCTTCATTTCCATTTAAAATATAATTCTTGAATATTTTTTCTTTCTCCTTATGGAACATGACACTACATTACCTTAGGATGAAAATATTTAACAATCTAGTTCTCTTCGAAGGCCCGGATTACTTCCACCATGAAATGATCAACCTCACTTTATTTATTAAGTATGTAGTATGTAGCATGCCTTTATAAAATTGTATAGATTTATAATACTCAGTGAGCCTTCTCTCGTCCTTGTGTATTAAGTTAAGAAATTTTCATTCCATGTTAGCTCATTTCTCTTGAGAAAAATATTTCTCTAATAATATCACCTTACAATCCTTTCAATCAATTATCTCTATCTTGTGATCCTCCATTATATTTCTAATAGATGAAAACCATTGATACATTATTCCATTAAAATATTACACTAATAGAATAAACATTTCCATTATATTCCTTCCCAAATTAATTATATATATTTCAAGGGACGTGATCCATTATTCAGCTACTTAAGGATTAATATTTCCATTAATGGATTGATGTTTCTACTATATAAAGATATCCAAAAATTTTTAAACATTTTTTAGAAATAATAGGTTATATCATATATTCATGTTAATTGTTTTTATACAAGGTAAATTACCTTAGTATATGATAAGTTTTTAGGACCAACATCAGTTCTACGGACTTACACAAGAGATAAACCCCTACATTGATTATGGGTGTTGAATCCTTTTCCATTCTTTCCTATAAGAGACATATCTAAAAAATTTAATACAATTAATTAGATCATATCATTATGAATATTGATCCATATCCTAAAAATTCTTTTAAATGTTTTGGAAAATTCTTGGGGTTCTTCATAATGTTCATGCTAGACATGTTCTTTTAAAATTTATTACCAAATAATCCTTCTAAACGTACTTTGATACCAACTATAGATACCCAATATATAATAACCCAATGTTATTAATTAAATTTATTAAATTTATATAATATATGATTGATTAAAAAACCAAGGATCAATTAGTTTAGCAGTCCTATAAAACTAGATACACTAAAACATCCTTATTTCAATGGAAATTAAAAAATTGAATGACAAATTATTTCAACCATGAAAATAAATCCAATATACATACTTCATATAATGGGTAATGGATATTATAAAAACGCTGATATTAGATAATGAATAATGTAAATTGTACAATAGGAGCAGTGAAGAATAAATATGGTATAAACCACATGGCATAGTAAATAATTAATAAATATTCCATATAATAAATAAAATTAAACATGAAATGTATCCATGGAATAAATCATAGTAATAACATGAAAAATAAAAAATTATTTCCTAACGATATAATACTTGAAGTCATGCATCTGAATCTCACTAGAAAGATATCATAATTATATCCATAGCCTCTCAACTGTGACATCAAACATATTATCATGTCCACCCAATGAAGTCATTTTCAATGTATGGGTCAACAAACACCAAAAAATTCAAATTAATTATTCTCTTATGAAACCAAGTGTTACATAAATAAAATATTTATACCTATGGAAACCCATCATAAACATTTTTGCAATTAATTCCATATATATTGAATCAAAAATATAATACACAATCAATTTCTGTCATAAATCAAAAAATATATTTATCTAATCCATAATATGGAATATCAATATTTCCATAGTATATAAAATAACACTTATAGTAATATTCCTTAACTTCACACTATATATAACAATTAATATACATTTTAGTAAATAATGAAATAAAGATTTTTAGATAATGTATCATCATGGAACTCATATTATACCTTGTGAAAACGTTAGGTATAAACCATAAATCTAATTTAGATAAAATGAGGCCATCATTTCACTATTAATTATTTTTTTATGTAAAGTAAATTATTTTATGAATAATATATTAAAATGGAAGAAAATTTTTATATAATAACATACCTTAAATGTCTGGTACAGTTGTTTTTAAAACAAATATGCTAAACATCATTTCCAAAATATATTTCAACGTTTAATAAAATAATTAAAATTTATATAAATTAAAAATTCATAGAATAATGGAAAACTATTTTCATTGAAAAATGATAGAATTCCTTAGAAGTACTTAATTCTATAATTATTTCGATGGTTATTATAAAATATATTCACTCCCTATATGATAAAAATAACATGCCTTTCACACTTTTATAAATATCCAAAAAATGATTTTATGGGAATGATTTCAAGAGATTCCATTTATATCATTGTAATGAAACTAATATTTAGTATAAAAAATCATTACATATATTTTATGTATAATTAATAACATTCTTGAAAATTTCTAAATAACAGTTATATGGAGGAAAAAGATTTCAATGAATTTAGAATATTTTTTTACTTGAAAAATACAATATGTCATTAATAAATTTTGAATAAAAACCCTTAAAAGAGAGATAATCATTTGGTTGAAATAGTAAAACATGGTATAATATGTCAAATAGAAAACATATACATGATGTAAAATAAATTAGGCACATTATATTGAATATTTATCAATGTATTGTATTTAATATGAGAAACTATTTCTTTTGATTCATGATTGTTCTTTTGTGTCATATCCTCCTCTTCTCTTTTTATTACACCATAATTCTATATAGGTTCATATTTTGGCAAGACCCATACCTCTAGAATAGAAGTAAATAATTTATCAAGGTTTTTTAGTATGGATTTCCTAAGATATAGTTCTCAGAGTTGGTGAATATTTCAGAAGTAGAGGTTCTCTTTAATAAGCTACTTTGGTGGAAAACTTATAAATACTTGAGCCTTTGTTATATAATATGTGTCGTACTCAAGAAAAGTATCTCAAAGATCATGAAGTTTCAAATTTTAGGATTTTAAGGAAACAATACAGCCACCCAATGAGATTTAATCAAATTTTATTTGTTATATTGATGTTTATGAAATATTTTATACCTTATAACCCATTTTTTCATTAACCATGGTGATAAAGCTTTTTTGTGGATGGTAATCATTATTACCAAAAACGAAATCAAACTCATAAAAAATTAGAATATTCTTATAAAAAATATAAATAAAACTTTATATGTTTCAATTACTAGATGTTGTAATAATTACATTTAACATTACTCCATATAATACAATAAAGGTTGTTTTTAGAAAAAAAATGTTCATTTTTAAGCATTAAAATTATTTTACACCTAAATAAATTATAATGACTATTAAAATGGAATTAATTGGATTACATTAGATTTATGTAAACTCATTTTATTTTAAAAACAAACCAAAACCTAATGTTACATTGAAATTACTAAATTAATGGAAAAGAACAAAAAATAGATTTTATTTGAGTAAAAACATTGGTAAAATTTTAAAAATTTCAAACCAAGATATTTAAGGAAATAATTATATTTTTAAATGAATTAAATTATTTCATTCACATATATATATTATAGAAAATAAATTAAAAATATTTTATTTCATTATTATATCATGATAATGTAATAAGAGTGTAAATATTTTTGGAAATCATTTTTTTATTATTCTCATAAAAATCAACCTTTTCAAAAAAATCCAAAACATTGAATATAAATTAATTTTGACGTGTTTAATTCATAAATTAATATCCTATAATCAATTTAAAATCAAAAAATTCGTAATGTAAATTAATTTAAAATAGAACCTATAAATAATAAAATTAAGGAAACACTCTTTTAAACATATATTGTTTTTAATCAAATTTCATATTAATTTCTAATTAATTTATTTTTAATATATTATCTGTTGCATTCGAGCATTAAATAGTATCATAATAATATTTTAAAATTTATTAATTTATAAAATTGATATTAAACACCCAATCATTTAGAAATTTTACTTTGAAAAGTATCCATTCTTAGCGTTGAATAATATAAATATTATCATATTATTTACTACTTTTCAATTAATTAAATTTCAATCATATGAAAATATTATATGTAAATTTAATATTTTATTATTGTATTTCTATTTACAAATGGTTAATTATAATATTTCAAGAACTGTTTTAGTTTAGGTATTCATGTAAAATAATGTATCTAACATAGTATTATTTATAAAAGTATTGCATATTTAAATATCAATGTGTTACAATAGTGTTAATAAATAATCTCATAATTCTATATCGCTATTAATTAAAATTTATTAAATTAAAAATGGATTTTTTAGTAGTATATTAATTTTCAAAAATTATGATTTTTAGACTCCCTACTATTGAAAATTCATAACCCTACTCACATATTAGTATATGTATAACATATACATATGACTTAAAATTGATAGAGATAAAAATTTAGAGAAATTATTTGATAATAAATTTAATCACAGTATCATGGCATCAAGAGAGGGGTGAATTGATGTTTTTCAAAATTGGTAAATATTACCTCATTAAATTATAGGAAGATCAGAAGGTACAAGTTCTAAACTATTCTGAGTAAAAAAATTATATATATTGTAATATAAAGGATTGGAAAGACACAAGTGAACCAAATAAATTTAAGATAAATGGGACAAGAATATAAAGAAATAAAATAAATGGTAAATCATATAATTTAGTCTCGCTTATAAATATATTATCTCCAAATCAGTGATTATAAAACGATATAATAGTTCATCTACATGAAATTGTTAATTTTTTATCCAATGAGGATGGAGGATCAATACCCAGTTCCAAAGGTACCATCTTCCATAATAGAATTTATTAGATTAGATGGTTGAAATACTAAATCTCTTACCCTATATCTTACTCTTAAACATTAATAATAAAACTTTTCCCCCAAATTCATTGATCATGGGATTAGAAAAAACATGTTCTAATCCCATGAACTAATTCAATGAATAGAGATCCAATGATCATGTTCTTATACCAATATCCTATTGGAAAAAGTATGATAGAAATTACTTAACCAAATAATTTTTTATTTGAAAAGGATTTGTTAAATTTTAATTATCTCAAAAAATTCATAGAATTTTTTTGAAATTATAGTGATTACAAACGAAAAATAACTGAATTTACAATAAAACCTCACACAAATAGAAGCACATATATCACTATTGATGCTTTCAATGTCATAAACTACATTCCAAAAAGATCATGTACTAATAAGACAATCATGACTGAGTTAAAATTAGAAAATAAAATTTTATATGAAAAATAATTCACTATTTCTGAAGTAATCTTACCTTCACGAAGTTATTTTACCATCAATCATGAAGAATATTTTAAATGTACATTTATCATTTTCATAAGCATAATTTAGTCTATTTTATGTTGCAAAGGGTATCGTAAGCATTTTTCATGATGTTTTAATGATGTTATTTTTGGCTCACCAAGAATTCAATTACAATGTACTCTTGTTTACATAAGTGATGTGAGGTCTAATGGTATAGTGAATCACTTCCTGAGTTTATATGATATATGGAAGTTGGGTATTTATTTCGATCCCATCATGAAGATACATTATGAACCTCTACGTGAGAACACATTTTGGGAAAGTGTATATCCATTTTTTCCTATAAATACCCCATACCCACCTCAAAATAGAAATAAAGTGGAAAAGTATAGAAACATTAAAAGGATATATTTAATAAATTATGAAATTTGGAAGAGCTTATCATATTTTGTACATGAAGAAATCCATGAAAAATATATTTTTTAGAATCGGGGAAAAATAAATGATATAAATTCATGAAGGGTAACCATCATGAATACATTATGTGAACCCTTCACAGGGAACCTACGTGGGACACTACTATGAATTATATTTTAGGAGGGAGGACTGTGTAAAATCATTTTCTATCACGACCTGTCCAATTGGTACCCATATTTGGAATTCCCCATGCTTGCCTCCAATAGGTCAGGGGATGGTGACTAGCATTAAGATGGAATATCACTCACATGGGTGCCCTTATCAAGAGGTAACTATGAACAAGAACACACATCCTAAACCATAAAATGATGAAATGTAATAAAACTGATAAAAAAACTAGGATACATCTAAACCTAACTTTCAATGTAAGATAGTAAGTACTCGAAAGAAAAAAGGACCAGATAAAACCCATGAAAAATAATCTAAAAACATGTCTATCCAGAAAGTAAAGAAATTGACTACTTTAAGGTAACCACCTGAATAAACCGCAATCATTCTGGATCACTATTCTCTTCATGGTCATTTTTCCTCTAGTACTACATTAATGTATTGATCATCTTCATAATACATGAAAAGTGTAAGAAAAAGTCATGCAAGGGTGAGTGTATGAATACCCAGTATAACACCCTGAAATTACTAAGAATATAACTTCTAGAATTGAAATCACCTCTACAAATCTATTTGTTTATAGATAATTTGAGAAGAATATCCATATTTACTCAACAAAGACACATAGTCTAAATGTAATGTCTCAATTGTTGTGATATTCATGTATTCCTTCTCAATGATTCTATATAGAACGTGTCTAAGAGAACACAGTCTATGTGTTTTGTAGAACTGATAGAATCCTCCCAAGATGTACTAAACAACATTTCCTTCAATATGATGTTCACATTAAACGTTAGAAAAGGAAAATTCACAAATAAGGATATCACCCGAGGCTATAGGGTATACCAACAACTCAATTTGGAATAACCTGCTAAATAGAGGTCCAGTTCTTATATAGTGTTGGTTAATATGATAGCAATAACTCAACCTAGGAAAAGATCTTATATAGAATCTCACTCTGGGACACAAATAATGATTCCAAAAACTATATTCATAATTCCCACGATAGGGGTCATTATCTTATGTCTAGGATGAGATTCCATACTAAACCCCATATAATTGATCTAGGAAACTCTCCCTAAGAAAACTGGTCCGTGTTGAATAGGATAATGGATCGAATCCAATGTTTAATGGGTATATATCATGTAATGGTTTTTTCATGACATGTATAGTGGAAACTGGGTTATACCCATGTAAAAATTTGTATGTCTCTTTCTATTTCTCTATCTTTGATAATGTTAGAATACAGGGCTTGTCTAAGCCCATGTACCCCTTACTTCAACTGTGCCTGAAATTCAATGTCTATTTTCAAAAGGTCATCTATGTGTATGGTTTGACACTTATCCTCCAATATACACACCAAGTTCTAGTAGAATGGTTAAATACCATGTGATGGGTGTCACACACTGTGTGACACTTAACTACACAAGGAGACTCTATCCATCTTTGGGATGGTCCCACACATTGTGCAATACCAGATTATAGACTATTTATATCCTGATTTTCTAGATTCCCATATATGGTTCACATATCTTCTCCCACTCCTCCAGTAGATTATTTGAACAAGAACCTCACCACAAAAAATTAATCCATAGTAATCTGAACCTTTTCTTCACCAATCATCGGGTTCCATCCTTTGAAATTGTTCATAAATCTCCCTCACACGTCATCAATTATTCTACATTTATGAACACAAATATTGGGTATACTCAATTCTCTATGATATTTTTCCACTTCTATATTATTATGATATCCAATCCATATAACTTCTATATTTTCAATATCAAACCATGTCAACATAAAACAAGTTCACAAGGGTTGATTCAAGATTATTTGATGAACCATGTGCCTAGATATTTTTCCATGATGAATGAATAAATAAGGAATAAATTAACAATCACAAACATGAAGAATAAACCTCTTCCAATTTTCATGTTATCCATCATTCATTTTCATTATAAGGAAGAGAAAGTAGATAATAAAATAATCAAAATAAAATTCACCAATTCTATTATAAATGAAACACATACCCACAATATGCATGATCTGTTAATAAATCTATGTGATCATTGATACACATTCATCAATGGAATAATAAAATGGGTATAAAACCTTACACAAAAACATCCAAACATGATTCAGATAATTCAGTGATGAAGAATGATTTTGTGTCATCATCATTGGTGAGATCCATGAAATCCATTCCACACTGACCGTTATTCCTCAACCTCATTATTGTTCTCCAATAATAGTTCCCCAAAAAAATTTCTAAATATATATGGTATTTTTGATAACCCTAGGTTTTTACTATAGCATTCGATTTATAGAAACGAAAATTAGGTTATTGTGCTATTTCAAATAAAATAAATTAATTTAACAATTTATTTATTATTTTCTGCCCAGGTTGATTTTTTCACAAATTCCAAGTGACAAAAATGATTATATCATTACTAGGTTAATGTACATGCTCTGAACTCAATGGTTCTCTTAGATTTTCAATATTATCCTCCTTTAGAATGTATTCCAATTTTTGTGGAACAATGTGTGCATATGTATTTAATATATTTAATGTATTTCATAAATTGATTCTGGGAAAATCGTGCCACGGATTCTCATTTCATCTGTGTACATAACACTAAAAATAGTTCATAAAATATTTCATGAAAAAATATGGAAAAATAAAAGTTGATATATTCTCCCTACCATGGTGATTTATATCTTATAAATCCAAAACAAAATTCCGCCCAATTAAATGTAGGTATTGAGCACACATATGAGTCTCTTTCTCCCATGTTCCCTCATAAAGGTTCTTGTGTTACCCTAACATATAACGAGGGGAATAAATCTCACACAAATGATCCTATATTATAGATTCATGATCACCCCTAGTTACATAGAAAAGTTATCTTTATCCTTAATGTGAAACTCACCCTAGGAGATAATCAGTGACAGATCGTGCACTTACCTCCTCAACTATGACACATGGAAGACATTGTCTACCCGGTCTAACTATGAAAGTACAGATATGAAATAGACCACCTTGAAAACTCTATACAGTATCTTTAATGGTCCAATGGATCTCAAAGATACATTTTTATCCTAGAAAAATTTTATTAGTCCCCATTAACGTGTATCTTGGAGGAACACATTGTCTCCCTCATATAAATCCAAAGGCCCCATTCATTAAACAACATAGGACTTCTCATAATTCTCTGTATTCCTCATATACCAATTGATGATTTGTACCTTTTTTTAGTGGATCATACCAAATATAGACCCATAAGTGCTAACTCTCTAGGGTTAGTCCAAAAATGTGGTAACCTACATGGACACCATGATAATGCCTCAAATGTTTTTATAAGGATGATGGAATGAAAGATGATTTTTTAGATAAATTCCACCAATGGATGGTGTCCATCCAAACTATGTACAAATAATAACATGAAAGATCACAATATTTACTCCTGAACATGAATGATCTGATCAGTCTGCCTATCAGTTTGGTTGTTAAAATATGTCCTAAAAAATAGTTGATTCCCAAAATCCTCCAACAATCCATTCCATAAATGAGATTTTATGTGGGAATCATGGTCATAAATGATTTTCGAGAGAACTAATTGAAGTCGCGCTATCTATTTCATGTTTATTCATCACATGTTCTATTCTAAACTCAACTCTCAGATAGCAAGGAAGTGGTTTGACCTGGTGATTTGGTTTAGAATCACACATATGGAATCATTTCCCCTCGACATAACTGATAATATCATTATGAATTACATGGATATATCATCCTACTAACACTCTAGACCCTCAAAGGTTTGAGCTAAACCCACATAAACATGTGTCAAAACCTTCATTTATTGGAAATTAAGGCATCAAGAGACAAACATTGCAAACCTATTCTTCAAACATGGCCATCAAAACTGAGGTCGAGGGTCTTAGTACATATTTTCTACACCAAAATGTAATGAAAAATGATATGTATGAAACTCCCTTAGAAACACTACCCATAACATCTTTGGTACTATCATGTATCCTTTAAATAGAATTGAATCCTCTTCATATTCAAAAAAATCCATCACAATCATGTCTAGTGGATATCTGATTATCTAGGGTCTTGTTGTGATAATATGATACCACATTCCAATTCCTAGGAGTATATACAATCTTGAAGTCACAGTCCTAGTTTAACTCTAGTAATCTCCACTATCTCATTTTAGAATCCTTCTAAGAGAAAATGTACTTGAGACTCTTTTAATCAAAATTTATGATAACCCACTCCTCATAAGGCCGTGTTGCTATATTTTAGTGACAAAATTATCCCTGCTAACCCATGATCATGTGTCGCATAGCTCATCTCATATTTTCTCAAATAACATGAACTATGTTCAATCACCGCCTATATATACGTCAGAATACATCCATTCCGGGTTCCTCATGAATCACAAAACACTGTATACATGACACCAACCTCTAAAAATTTCAATATGGGGGCACTAATCAATCCATTTCACAACTCATGAAAATCCTATGGGCACCTCTCATTCCAAAATAATTTATTCACCTTTGGGGTCAATGTTTTCAAGGGTGTTGATATCCTATAGAAATCATGTATGAATCATTGATATTAGCCTGACATACCAAGGAGACTCTACACCTCTGTCAGATTCTTGGGTGGATACCAAGATAAAACTACATCAACCTTTGTCGGTCAAATTCCACCCCATATTTTAGATTACTGTGTCACAAAAATTTGAACAGATAAATCCATAACATTCTTATTAAGATCTTCCCACAATTCGGGTCTCCCATAGTGTGTCTAGAACCATCCCCAAGTGTCTTTCATGATCCTCCTTGGGCATTCAGTACACTTGGAAATCATCGATAATGGCTACCTTGAACTGGTCTAGGATGGTTTGAAATATTTAGTTTAGGAGTCCCATTAACACTTATAAGGTGTTTGTCTTTCTGAAGGGAATCACTGAGTACTCATAGCTACCATTTCAACTTCTGAATTCCATCATCAAAATATCATCATCTTGTATTCGTATTTGGTGACTGCCTGATCTAATTCAATATTGGAAAACAATCATACCCTTCTCAACTAATCAAATAGTTCATCAATTCTCATTAGTGGATAGTTTTTCATTATAGTCACCTAGTATAGTTAATGGTAATCCAAAATCATCCTATATCTCATATCTGACTTCAATTTTAAAAAACTATGGCTGCCCTGGATGAAACACTAGGACATGTAAATCCCCTCCTCTTTATATCCTCTAATTGAACCTTTATCTTATGTTCCTCTATGGGAGTAATCTGATATGTAGTTTTACATATCGGGGTAATCGTAGGGTATTGATCAATTAATAAGTCTTTCTATTTGTGGGGTGTTATCATGGAACTTCCTCAAGAAATATATCCTCATACTCTAGCCCCACTATAGGGAACTGAAAATCATAGCATCCACTACAATGAGGGTTATTCTAACCAATCTATGAGTGATCAGATACTCCCTCCTATGCATGAGTCCATTGTATGCTTCTTGTGTTACATTTACTCCCACAATGTAAAACCATGTATAATAATTTTAGACACACCACATCTTCTAGAGGAAATGATTTATGGGTGTGAATGTTAAATAACAAATCCACACCTAAGATAAATTCATAAAGCCACACTACTTCTAAAAATAATACCCAAAAACACTCTCACCAACAAATGTTAGGTAAAATTTTAAGTAGAAATTTTTTATCATTGAGTAATCTCTAGAAAGAGTATCCATGCAACAGGGTGGATCTACATGATCCATTAAAATATTTATGTCTCAAAATATAGAATTGGATGTAAAGGATTGACTAACACATGTATCGTTCATTACTACAGATAATGTTGAAAAAACACATATCATACCTCGTATCATTCTTAGAGAGTCTTATTCATAAGCATCAACCACTTGATGCTTCCCTCACCCCAATCATCCATCTCCCTAAGCCTGTTTTGGACCACATTGGGGTGGTGGTGGTGGTCATAAGTCCAAATTTATACCACCTTTATCGTTTATCTGAGATCATATTCCATATTTTCCACCCTGCAGGCTTTAATACTCATGATGTTACCTCTTCCTAGTTAGCCTATATACTACCTCTCTATAATCAAAATGGTGGGTCGAACAATCCCTTATGAGGCATCCCATGCCTTACATGGGCTGCACTTCCTCTACATGGGATAACTGAATCCATCTAATGATCCCTAATCCAAATATCCTTTAACTAAGGATCACCTCCTAAAACATATTGAATATATAGGTCCATGAGTCTAAAATCAGATCCCTTCTTCTAATGTCATTACTTTTGAGTATCCATTACTGGTAACAACTGCCTACAAATCCTCATCCAAGAACCTCTTGACCACCAAAGAATGATCTTTCCCTGTAGTAGAAGTAGGAATATATTATAGTATAATGATAGCTCATATGGCACTGTATATTAATCGATCAAAGTTTCGATCCTAAACTAACAGGTTATGAACTATATTCATCGAGTACTTAGATAGGATTGTGGACCTCGATATATACTAAACCACTATTTTACATCCCAACTAAATCTGTTGAATCCCCTATATGCACACATATCCCAAATAATCATGAGAGAAATCACCTATGAAAATCAGCACGAACTCAATGAATTTTATACTCACCACATCATAAGGTTGGGTCACTAAAAAGCACCATTTCATGCAAAGACATGAAAAAGGTTCACTAACTGGAGAAACCTCTGATCTTCTGGTATTCTAAAAATATGGAAACTCATATCACTACCTTAATAAATTCCTTATATACATGTGGTTTGGGATCTCCTCAAAACTCGAGGGTTAACTATCACAAAATCGCATAAATCATGCTAAACATACATTCATCATCCACCTGTACTATAGGTACCATCTGCTTCTAAACATTAGGTGGTATAACTAGTCCACCACCTAGAGGTAGAACCTCTTGAATGGGTTCCTGTATCGATTTCTCACCACTAAAGGGATCATCCTCTTTATCTGAATGCTAAATCCTAGTTGTAATACATTGAGGAGGCATCCCTAAATAACATGATGTACCATGGTCAAATAGTACATCTTGGGAGCTGACATAAGAAGGACATGGAAACCATAACCCATTTCTATATGATTCATGTACCAATGTGCAACCTACAACTACTTTCAATATATACCAAGTCGAAAGGTTGGCGATCATCGTCCTGGTGAATGTAAACATTAGACTCCACCCTAAATGTAATGTCCATATCCAGAAAGTCTAACTCGAAACACTTAAAATTGTTACCCAAAACAATCTCAGTGGCTCTAGTCCTAATGTAGAATAGTCTATTATAATAGAAATCTATCATAACCCCTCCCAATATTTCTAACACCACGACTACCCCAACCCACGTATAATATGCCTAGGGAAGGGAAATAATGTCGAGAATGCATTTCGCTATCATGGGAATACTTACACTAAGTTACCTATACACATTCATGCATCAATAAGTTCATACAATACTGAAATCATAAAAAAAATTGATAAGAAATGAATGTATACATATAAATCCCACTTTTGGAGTATTAAAACATGTATTGGAATGAACAAAGCTCCCAATGAAATCCCATCACACCGAATCTTAAAACAAGTCCAGCCTAAAAGTATAGAATGAAGAAGTTTCCAAGGTAACCACTAGAATACACCTGGTTAAATATGGCCCACTAATAGCAAACGAGTTTTTTTCCCTCTATTAATCCTTCAAATAGATGATCATCTGAAAAAGACACAACTTGTGTTAGAAAATCCCACGTATGGGTGAGTATAGAATTACCCAGAAGAACACCCCAAAATAACTAAGCATATGACATCAAGAATATTCCTTGTATCATCATAGGTAAATTTATACAACACATTTAAACTGAATATCCATATATACTAAACCAAGATACCTTGTCTCTAAGTAAAGTCACAACCATAATGCTAGCATAGGATTCCAGCTCGATGGTTCCACATAGAACATGTCTAAGAGAACACACTCCATGAGTTAGATATTATTGATGGGGTCCACCCAAGATGTACTGCTCATTGATTCCAGCCATATGGTGTATATGATAGAAGTCTCAAAATAATGATACACAGATTAAGATCATACCCAAGACATTTATTATCCCAACAACAAAATATTGAATAACCCTCTAATTAGACTATTATCTCTAGTGTGGTGTTGGTCATAATGATTCGAAGAAATATACCTGGGGAAATATTAGGATAGATGATCTCACTCTATTAATCAGGGAAAGATTCCAACAAACCTATCAAATATGTCCCACTAAAGAGGTCATTGTCATTTATGTAGGATGTGATTCTG
This sequence comes from Viscum album, assembly GCA_963277665.1. Taxonomy (NCBI): domain Eukaryota; kingdom Viridiplantae; phylum Streptophyta; class Magnoliopsida; order Santalales; family Viscaceae; genus Viscum; species Viscum album. The sequence goes on along the minus strand of OY728140.1, from coordinate 1,014,768,666 downwards.
TACTAACCCCTTGGGAATGAGTCTAAGGAACGATCCATAACAAAACCTATCCAAACTAAATATGAAAAGTGTTTGAAACCAACGTTGAAGGGTTACACAATATAAACTTGTATTACCCGGAATGTCGCATAAACATCGGGTTCTTGCTATGTAAAACGGCTTGTTATTGTGTCTAAGTTGGATTAAATTGAATTTCAGAGCTTGTTTACTCTAAACCATGTCTGTTTCTTGCTGTAAGTGTCTATATATGGCTGAATTTTTCAATGTATGTTTGTCTATGTAACCTATGTGATACACTGCATGTTCTAAGAAAGGGGTCACATTCCTTGTGATGGGTTTTATATTCCTTTTGATACTTAACTACAAATGAAAACCCTAACAACCACTATACGGGTCCCATATGTTGTGTAATCCTAGATCACACATCATGTATGTTAAGATTTTCTAGAATCCCATATCTAGTTCAGATGACTTATCCAACTCCTCTATTCAATGATATAGCCACACACCTAACCCCAATTCATGAACTCATATTTTCTTGAAAATTTACATCACTAATCATTGGGTTTCGACAATCGAATACATTCACAAATAGACCACCCACATTATCAGTCATTACATAATGAAGAACCAAAATATCGGTAAGCCCATGCCATATAGAGTCTGGATTTTTAATCTCAAACTGTTGTGCTATGACACTGGTGCATAATAGTTGATTCATCGGTGTTTGTTGAACCATGATCCAAGGTATTTTCCAACAATGAACACAAGAACATAGAAAATATGAACAAATAAAAACATGTGGAATGGACCTTATCCAACACTTATGTTGTCCTAGATTTTTTGATTTCATAAAATATAATGAATAGATAATAAAAAAATCGCAAAACATTTCCCAATTCTCTGAAAAATCTATCATCTATCCACAATACAGACGATCTAAGAATCAATCAATTGGTATATTGGTTTGTTTTAATCATTAAAATAATTAATTGCGTATAAATCCATACAAAAAACATCCTAACACGATTTGGATCGATTAGTAATGAAGAAAAAATCCACATCTCTATCATCAGGGAGTTCCATGAATTTTGTTGAACACCGATCAATGGTCCCCAATCCAATTCCCATTCTCTGATATATGATACTCCAATGAAACCTAGAAATATATTGTTTTATGTGGATAACACTATTATTTTCTAATATCAATGAACTTATTGAAATATGTATTATGTTTTTGCGCTATTTTAAAAATTAACATCTATTTATTTATTTTACACTATGATGAATTTTTCAAAAAACACCCAATACTAAAAAAATATTCTGTCATTCCTGGGGTAACTTCCCCACATTGAACTCAATGGTCTCATTGGACTTCCAATCCAACCCTCTATTTAGAATTTATTCCACAGTTTTAGGAAAATATGATGCGTGAGAATTTAATATATTTAATATATTTCTGAAATTAATTTTAGGCACACTGGGCCACGGAATCACACAGAGTCTGCTCACCTATCTATGAAGATGATCCAAATAATGTTTCAAAAAAAACATTGAAAAATAATATAAATTAAATTCGTGAGTCCTCCTTAAATTTATTCCCTATGTGACTCATATTTTATAAGTAGCCCTACTCCTGCATGATGTTGATGTCCTCAATGGTACCCATCCACCACTACTTAAGGATTCTACCTCACATAGCATCTACATCCCCCTGATTACTTCATGATGTATTCATACTTTGGTTAAATGGACCTCTACCATGTCCACTTCTTTCTCCAAATCACTTAATTGGGTTATATCATCCCAAAATAAATTTATTTACTCCTTCACCAATGAAAAAACCCAAAATAATTCAAAATAAGCCCTACCAAACCACTCAATATAGAAGATCATGTTTTCAGACATTCCAAAGTTCCCTCCCACGATCATGTATTACACTGACAAAAGAATGTTCGAAAACTATCTCCCGGGAAATTTAGCACCCTCAAGATGATGAAAATCGTGTTTTCCCTTGAAAATGAGGGTTTTAATTATGAGGACACTGAAGTGGTATCTCCTGGCCCAAAATGCACCTCTTATCTATCAGTTGAAATTGCAGAACCATGTGGTTGTGGGATTCCTTTTTATGTATAATCCCTAGTCATGTTCCAATGGTTGAATTCATATCCATAAATCTACAATGACCTGGTGTAACCAGCACTTGTGTTCCACACACCCATATCAAATCCCCAATCATCCTCTCCTAGTTCTCGAGTAGAACCACGGACCTCCTCTTTTGGTGTGAACCCTAATAAATAATGAAAACATCCATGATCAAATATCAATGATCCATTATAGAGAACTATTAGAAAATCCCAATGCATAAGTGTAACATATCTATATTTTTGTTTGTGTTTTCCATAAAATAAATATTTTTTGTTTATATTCTTTCACATACACCATTAAAATAAAAAATTCTATTATACATTTTATTAACAGAAAATTATAAGTATTAAATGTGAATTTTATAATTTTTTAATTGAATTTGTTGGTATAAATAGAAGTAATTGCGTTTTAAAATTTATGTTTATTAAAATGAAATAGATTACATTTTTAATACAAATTCATCAATAAAATTCTATTCATATAGCTAAATTACAGATAATATTATTTTATACTTCAAAAAGTGTTTCCATAAAAAAGTTCATTTAATGCGGTAAACATTTTTAATTTAAGAGAAAAAATTATTTAAATGATTATAGAATATATTATTCATATAAATAGTATATTAAAACTATTTTAATTAGTAATTTAAATGAAGTGAGAATAATTATAGTTATTATTTGAAACAGTTCATTTTCCTATAAAATGGTTATTGTGTATATTTTAATATTCAATTCAAAAAATAAATTATTAAATATTAGGTTATCATTTATGAAAAACGAAACAAAATTTTAAATTTGTACAATTTAAATTATCTTGTAGTTATTTTTTAAATTTTCTTGAATATTTAATTTTTTAGTTGGATAGTAAAAAATACTAATTTTACATATATTATAACTTTCACAAAAACATAATGGCACAAGAAGGACATAAAATTCCTAAAACCCTTTTCTATAGACCAAATATACATTTACTAAGTAAAATGAATATTTTAAAAATAATATGCAAAATTTTCAAACTAACTACTAACATTTTTTTACTTATGTGAATTTTTATTCAGATATGCTTTTCTTTTATAATGTAATTATAAAGTAACATTCAAATTTTAATTTATTTTAAAGGAAAATAAATATTATTTATTTATTTTTCAATCTATATATTTTAGGGTAATAAATTCTAAATATATATTTATTTTAAAATCATTTTCATGCTCATAAGAATTTATTTTTCTAAAAACCACTTTCCATTTTGTTTTGTGTCCTCATAATAAAATTAATATTTAAAAAAATATGAATTTAACATTGAAAAATGGATTCCATATTTAGAACCAACATATTCTAATAATTTATTATGTTTCATTTTATTTTTTATCCATAATGAGTGGTTTAAATTGTAAAAATTTTGTCGCATTGGTAAAGGATAAAGGGTTTAACGAGGGGGTTAAACAGATAGATATGGTTTAAAGAATCACTAATAAATTTTTAACTATGACTATTTGAGTGATTATATATATAAAATTACCTAAATATGAATCCTTTTCCATTTTTTTAACATTCTTATGAAAATGATATTAGAGTATTTTTAATTTAATGTTATTTACAAGGGTGTTACTCCCCTCACTAGTAAAAGGGAACCTAATCTCCTCAATTATCTAAACCACTTGAGAACCTTATATCAAAAAATTTATTTCCAAATATTTTAATAAATATCATACCCGCATTTTATAGGTTATATTTTATCCACAATACAAACCTAATAAGGCTTATGGTGTAAGCCGAAGGAGGTTACCCAAAGAAGAAGAAATTTTCATAACCAAGTTCTTTCTATTTTATTTCTACTTCCACCTCTACCATTTTTCATATAAATACTAAAACTATCACATCGGTATCATAAATATACTAAACTTTAAGTATTTTTTTAATAAAAATTACCTATCTACATTCAATATAATGGAAAATGAAAATTTCACTAATGTGTTGGTGTACAATACCACCTCCATGGAGCAATGTATTCTATTTTCCATCACCTCCTATCAAGAAGGATTATATATATGGATATAATATATATATAAATTATTTATAAAAATATAATTATTTTAAAAAAAATATTACTTATATTCCTATATATATCAATTGAAAAATAAAAATAGCAATTGTGTGTATATACGGACTACGCCAATATGAAGTGATTTAATTTATTTTTCATCACCAACTCACATGGATGGTTATAAATTATTTATTAGGAATATATAGTCCATTAAAAAATATTATATGTCATTAATATGATTTATTAATGATAACATAACAATTAATCACCATTATTAATTAATTCATTGATATTATGAATTTACTTGGAACATGATCATTATTGATGTAATAATCATGAATAATAGTTAAAAATAACATGTAATGATATTTGTACATAATAAATAGGCATATAAAATATATTATATTACCTTAAATAATATATTAATGATGAAATATGTATCCAAGTATAGGTTTCAACATCACTATTAGAAATTTTTTTGAAACAATCTAATTTACTATAATTTCGTAATGAAAGTAACAATTAACTGACTTATACAAGTGAAAAAATGATGATAATGGAATAATATAAAAGGTAATAGATTAAATATAGTTTCAAAAAAATTAATTAAGATAATTATGTTTAGTATAATGGATGTCAAATAACATTCATTGATTTTGAGAGTTATGGTAAGAGTTTCTCATCTCACATTTATTTATTTGAGACAAATGTCATATTCAATAATTGTTTTATATTTTGTAAGGTATATAATTCCCTAATAATATTTTTCAAATAAATTCACAATATTAAATTTAATTAAAATTATAATAAATTTTTATGAATCATGGACTTTTTATTTAAGAGATACCAATGTTATAGTTGTTTCCTCATCTCAATTTCCATTTTTTATGAAATGTTCTATATTCACCACTTTATTTCTTATGTGTTATGTGTAAAATTATAAAGAATAAATTTTATAAAAATTATCAATAAATATATGGGGATTTTCTAATTCATATACCCTTTCTTAATTTCATGATTTTTTAAATTAAACTGATTCCAAATTTATAAGGGTTTGTCTTCCAATGTTACTTTTCAACGTGATTTTTTATAATTTAATATATCATGTGGTATTTCTCTTGGTAAATCCATATATTTTATTCTCCTATTTTTATTTCTTTATTTTCCAAGAAATCATTTTATTTTTCCATCTTTCATACTCAAACAGTTGGGATAAATATTTTTTTTTAAAACTGACATGATTTTAATTTTTCGGTTTGTAATATTTCTCATCCATATCCATAATATTGAAAATTATTTCATGGAATTTGTTATATAATTTGAAATTATAGATATTGTTTTTTCACCAATACCATATAAGTTATTTATAAATGATTAAAATGAATTTTTTATAATTTTTGTTATGACTCAATTTTAACTTTTTATGACGGTAATAAAATAGTGATTTTTTAATTACTATTCAGTATAATTTTACCACTATCATGAAAATTATTTATCATCAATATTCCATTACATTATTTAATGTTTTTAAAAAATTCAATTGTCATTTTTCTGGAAATTTTCAGTTTTAAAAAGTTACCAAAAATAACAATTCTTTCTCTATTTTTCAAATAATATTTTTAATGTTTTTATGATGGTATTTTAAATCTATGAAATAATATTTAAAGGTATTTTATTCTTTATTTGGGATATTATATTATCATAATACCCTCTTTATTTCTCTTGATTTCCCACTAATGATTTTTAGTGATGTTTTCATTAAAAATAACATTCAGTCCCACAGGTTATTTATGATATGATAAAGTTGTGAATGTTTATATGATATTATGGCATAAATATGTCTGTTTTTCATTATATTAAGTTTGTTCGTGAAATTATATATCCTTCCAATTCATTGGGTAAACCATTATATATTATAAGATAATATGAAAGGGAATTGTGATTGAACCAAATCCACTTTGTGACTATGTCCACTATGACAGTCTTGGTAGTGATCCTTCACTATGTAAATGGTTTTCAATGCTTATGTGTATGAAAAAAATTTATTCCACATTATTATGATATTATTTCATAGATCATGATTTATTATTGATGATTCATCACTCTTATCAATGATACCTTAGGTTATTCCAAAACATTATTCTGTGACTCATGGTTTATGATCTATGTTATGTGACATATAAATCTATTAACATAATTTTCATGTTGTTTTATTATTTTTAAAACCCCATAGGATCATATTATCCTCACTTTTTATCAACAATTAATAGTTTCATTGTTTACCATTATAGATCATTTGATCTTACACTTCTTATGTTTATATTTACCTAAGTTATAAAGAATGATATTCTGTAATATATTTCTATATATTTTTCATTCATATATAATTTTTTTGGATATGATAATGAATTATTATTGAATAATAAAATTTATTTATAATGCATCAAATTTCTATTGTATGGGAAACACAATGGTTTTTTCATGTAAATTTTATACCTATTTCTATAAAGCTCTAAACATAATAAGATTTTGTGTACGTAGGAAAGCCTATAGTTGTCATTTATATAGTATCTATGGATGGATAAATTTGGGTAATGTTAGTTGGTATCAATTACATAATGTAAATATTTTGTTTTATCTCATGATTCATGTGTACAAGTCTAGGTTGTTATAGTTCAAACCAGATCAGGGTTTAGGTAACATTAGTTGTTATTAATTTATCATATGAGTATAATTTTAGTGTTATAGATACAATCATGGGTTGATTAGTTTATGTTTGAGGTATAGATATCCTTTTAAGAATTTATGTGATTATATTCTCTGGCGATTTTTTATATTTTGGGAAATGTTAATTATATTTGAATTATAATATATTATTTATATATAAATAACCCGTTATGATTTTGTGATATTTAATGATTAGGTAATTATATTTTCTTTGGATATTGCGATTATTGATATTGGGAGTATTATTTGAGAATTGTATACTATGTGGGGGCTAAAAAATTTCTTGGTGATATAGGGATTCATGTTATTTTCGGAAAATATTAATATAATTTTCTCTTTATTTATGATTCAGGTATATATATTTCTATTGGTTTTGGATTAATGAATTTAAGGAATTATTTATGTTTAATTTTATGAGTATATGTTTCAATGTTTTTGTGGTTAGAATAATGAAGGAAAGACCATGATATTCATTAATATTTATTTTTAAGGATTTAGATTAGAAAAATATTATGAGAACCCTAGGTACATTTCTGAAGATAGAAAATATCTGAATTTTTTACTAAACTACAGAGTGTGTGGTGTCCTTGAAATTACATCCCTTTCTATATAAAAATAAATTGATGCATGACCTGGAATAGATTTCCCGATGGGTAAAAACATTGAAAATGATGGTATGGTATTAACTCCATCTTTCTATAGTGCATGAGAAAGATATCCAACATCATACCTCATTTGACACTCCTGAGAGATACTATTTTTTAATTTTATACTCTATTTATGAACCATAGTGAGGGATTTGAATTTAATTAGTTATAAATACTAATTGGAAACGAAAATGGAAAACTTATATTGAAACCTAGAATATCAGAGTTTGAAATATGGTTTCATAATTATTTATATCTAATGAATAATTTTAACTCTAATATGATTAATTTTTCTGAATAATGTTGATAAACCCTAAAACTAACCATTTTGGTTTTATTAAATATCTACAATGATTAGGAATCATGTGAACAATGAATATGACATATGGTGAAATATTCACCTCATGGGAAAAACTACATGGGCCATGGAATGAAAAAAATTATGGTTATTCATTTTAATTTCTCATAAATTGTGAATAAAAACATAAACCATACTGAATTTATATCCAAAAAAATATGGTGTTTTGGGAATGTTCAGGATTTATGGATCATGGAGGAATGGATATTTAACTTTATACTTGTCAATGATATGTGAAAAATCACTTAGCTACATGTATTTAAGGAGTTGAGTGATACTTCATTAGTTAAAAATTAAGGTTTATAGAAACTGGTTGAAGAATATATGATTTTACAAGAGTTTCATTAGAATATTGTATGGATTATTATGGATCTAAGCACTGAGATGGTGTAATTTTCGAGTCCTAATCTGACTATAATTACTTTTGAACTATCATTAATATAATGTGTGAATAGTTTTCCTCAAAAGTAGAAAATATCTTAAATAGATGCTCAAATTAGAAATATGAGGCTTCTATTGAATTTGGACCATGGGATTTACCCAAGGTGAGACATAACCTAAGATTGAATTAGATTTTTTTGTTTGAGCACAGTTGTGGGTATATTATTAAATGAATAAATTAAAATATTAATTTTATTTCATTTCTCCTCCACGGACAAACATGGTTCATAAATACGTTATTATGGACAATTTACTGGGATAGATTTATAAACTAAAAATTATGAGTGGGCTTTTCAGGATAAGGTACTTGGTGTACAACATCAGATCTGGTCCGGATCGAGGATTGTTGTACCCTTAGAATTCTAGTATGAAACCAAAAACATCAACATGGATTCATTCTTCATTAGACATCAATCCATCTCATTGTAGGATGGTTTATTTATGTTTATTTATCCCCATTTTATTTTTCCTAAAATGATACTAAATCAATTGACAAATATATCAATTTTTTGATCTATCATATTGAGGATACATGATTATTTGTGTGGAATTTGGAAGAAATTGTTTATTTTTTTTCGATCTTAATTTTCAATTTTATGGAAACGAATTGTGGACAACCTAAAAATATCTAATCTTCATTCTTATTTTTAGTTTCTTAGTTTTCTTACATCATTATTCACAAATTCATCATCTGTGAGTATTTTTACATGTCATTTGATGAATACCCGATAAATCAAGAATTATGCACCTGCATCTTGGCACAGAGGATTGATATCGGGGATCCAGGTTAGGTTTGATGATGTGATTGATCTAAGATGATGGATGATAAAATATGGATGGATTTAGGGATGCCCATTATTCATATCTTCGGTGTGAAATGATTATTTGGATTGATGGGATATTTAATAGAAGATCAAGGCATGATATCCACTAAGAAGGAGATAATGGGTCTAGGTCGAACCAGATTCTCAATCTTTGGGTAAGGTTAGCAGTGGAACAAGAGGCGATGGTGGTGTAGGAATATACGTAGGACGAACTCAAGTGTTATATGAAATAATTTATTACACAACATGTAATCATGATATAAACACTGTGTGGGACCCAATGTGTAGGGAAATGCTTTGCATGTGAAGAAAATATCACCCAGTGTGTGACCATTACTTGGAGGCTCAACATTTTCCATGGGAGGTACATAGGAATACATAGGTTTAAATGGGCTAAGAAAAAACATGTACTCAAACATATACATGACCTTTGAGATACAATGTCGGTCCAAAGTACGTGGGTGGGAACATTCCAAGTACTCAAACAAATACATGGGCACGAGCCTCGATTCAAGAGTAAAATCATGTTCCAAAGGGACATGCCATGTAATTCTACTACATGCTCTTTAATTCTCAAAAAAATGGAATCAAACCATTTTCCTCTTCATCTTGGAAAAGTTTTATTATGGTGTCTTCCCTTGGTATATTATGTGACGGTTTTGAATGGAGTCATGTTTTATGCATTGGATGGATATCCCCTCTAATGAAGTTCATTTTTTTATTGAGTTATGGGAATCCCTCCATGAGGCCCATAGTGAGATCCTGAAGCATCATTATCTCCCTAGGTGGGGTTCTTGGTATCTTCATGTACTATACTATGTGGACCTTGGTCCCCTACAAAACTGGTTAATCAATATTTGTTTATTGGAAATCCCCATGGCATTGGGTTTGATACCCACATGTGTATTGATTTCTTCAAACTTCTAGTGTGTACTTTTTATAGGGAGACCCAATGAGCATGAAATCTTGGATGGATTCCATGAGTGCTCTTGGAATCTTGAAGTGTGTTCTCACAAAAGAGTGTTATATAAAACCTTCAATAAAGATTACTAGGCTAAAAATAGGGTTCTGATCATACATTAGTCTATGTGTCTACTATTATTATGTCTAGATATTCTTATTGTATATTTGATTCAAAACTATTGTGGATGAGATGACTTTTATTCATGATTATATATGTCTATTAATTTATGGTTCCCCTACATGGTATTTTTATACTCACCACTACATGGTATTTTCCTACACATGTCGTGACTTGTGACGATGATTGACATTTTGATAGAGTCCTCGAGACACCGAACCCATATGGATTTTAGAGATTTAGATAGTCCACGGTGTGTTCCTATGGTGACATTAAAAGCATTCCTCACCCACTTCATAGGATGGGATTGTTCTCAGTTTCTTAGGATGGACTTTTATTTGGATCCTTTATTCCACTAATTTTTTGTCATACTTTAAGAGTGGAATTTTAGATGTATGTACGTGTGAATATATTTTGTTCTACATTTTATCACTCTTTGGGCTTGGAGTTGTGTGTTTTTTTTGGTACATTAGGCTATGTATTCTCATGTTTCTGATATTCCTAGTTGTCATTGGTCGCCTGCCCCAGGCCTCTTAGAAGATGGATTACAATAGCTATGGTTTGGGCCCTGTTCAGCTGGGTTGAGACATAGTGGTATCACAGAATTCAATTCTGCATTAGGAATACATTATTTAATATTATTTTTAGATTTATGGAAATATTTTGAATCCTTTGAAGTTATTTTTTTGTTAGGGAATCTAGGGTTGGTACATCCATTGGTGTATCTATACACCATGACTCCAATCACATGACATTCAACTTGGTGGATGTAAACAATAGTTATAGGAAACAACATTGGAACATGGATCATATAGTAATGGATTGTATTTTCCATGTACATTATTAGTCAGCTCTCCATATATACACATTGACCCACATACATATTTTTTTAGGATTCCTCTAAGATGTTTTCCCGTGATGATTCAATAGTGTTATCCTGAGAAGGATCCACTCGGAGATGAGGCTTTGATAGAGGGACCAGTTCAAGAGGCGTTACATCCAACTGGTGAAACATTCATAACGTAACCTTTCAGAAAAAATGGTTCCTATTGTAGAAGTTGATGTGGTGAGTATCTTGAGCACTCTTCATGGGTTTTTGTGATAGAAACCATCATTTTCCAAGGAAAACTCAACCAAAATGTGCCTGTGGAGTTGAATTAGGTGGTGAAAGGATCCCTGTATCTTTTCAATACACATGTTGACTAGATTGTGGTCATATCTATGATCCTTATCCACTGATGTGCATGATTATTGAGGGTATTAGTGACCCATCCAAACATTTAGGTGAATCTTTCATGGCCATACATCAAGTGGCGTTTCATAGGGTTATTTTATCTTGCTATATTGAGGGTTGTGGATATCCTGGTGCTTCATAACCTCCATAAGGAATTACAATTATGGATGAGTATACATCGAGGTTCACTATCCTTTCTATGTACTTAATGTATATTGTTTGTGATAAGTTCTTTTTAGCATTGATATTCGGACATGTTCTACCTAGATACATCCAAGACCTAATGTAACCTCTATTCATCCTATTTATACTGGGGTGCTATGCAATTATTTGTTGGTTTAGGGTTTCCCAGATAAGTAGAAACATATATTTGGAGAAGGTTGTGGGAACACTAGTGCTGAGACTTCAGTGGTAGGGAGATGTCAACAGACACAGGGACTTGGACATGCGGGAAATTATAGGGGGTGGTCATAGGAAATATGTTATGTTGTATGGGTTTAACCGGATATATTTTCTCATCCCAGAGAGCGGTGGTTCTTCTCTTATGATGTTTTGGGGAATCTTGCATGCTATTTTCAGAAATAATTTATGGATAATAGAGAGAAAATCAATGGAATACATAAGCAGAGGTAGTGGTAAGAGAAATCAAGTCCACATGTGTGAATGTGTAGGTGGATTTTGGAGAGCATCTGTTGGTGGTATATGTTATGACATGTTTCCACCACCTCCACATGGTGGTATTTTATATGCTCTAGGATTTGGGGGATAAGGGAGAGGGTAGTTGCAGGTGATCAAGTCTTATGACCCAATGAATCCACGAATGACACGAGGTGTGATTTGTGTCTTTCCAACCATATTTGTGGTATTAATAGACATAGATATGAGTCAAAACATTCTTTCCACTAATCTATTGTGGGACTTATATAGTATGGGTAAGAATGTTTCTCAACCATTTCACTTGGAGATACCTATTGGAGTTCACTCAATGGTCACACAATACAACTGATGGTGTGACCTGGTTCTAGGAGGTGATAGTTTTTTTGGGGTCTCTTTATAGCAGCGATGAGGCCAAATTATATCATAATAGGAATGGACTAGTTTTCTGATATTTATTCTCATATAAAATATTTCTAGTGGAGGATGTGATGTGTACATAATAATGGGATCAGTTTTTTCTTTTGTGGATAAAAATGGATATCTAGGAATAGAAAAATTAGCTCAGGCATATGAGGTAGTATCTAATCACTCACCAGTTACCTATAAAGAACCAAGGTGTAGTAGTTGTTATACATTTCTAATTTCTTGTAGTGGTAGAGGATTATGATGGCATCTTTCCTGAGGGAAATCCAGGAATACCTCCCTATTCAGAGAAAGACTTCATCATTGACATATACCTAAAGATGACTTTGATATCTAGTCTAGAATATATTGTGTTTCCCATAAGGATTTGTGAACTAAGGGTGAATTGGGAGGACTTGTAAAGGAAGGGGTTTATCAAACCATGTTTTTCGACCCTCGCATCCTTATTATTGTTCCCCAAAAAATGTGAACGTGAGAATGGGGTTATGTGTGGGTTATATTCACCTAAACTAGGTGAATATAGATAAAAATTATCCTTTGTCGGGGATCAAAAACCACTTTGTTTAGTAAAAAGGTATCTATGGTTCTTGAAGATTGACCTCAGATTAGGCTATCAGCCGTTGCGAGTATGTGATGAGGATATACCGAAGGTTAAATTCAGATGGTATTACACTTAATATTAATAATAGTTGATTAAATTTAAAATGATTAATGATCCATCGGTTTTCATGGGACACATTAATAGTATCTTTCAGCCTTTTGTAGACCAGTCTGTGTTAGTCTTCATTGATGATATTTTATTGTACTTGGTGTCTGACGAGGATCATGAAAGATACATATAGATGGTTCTGGATATACTCTGATAGAATTATATTTATTTAATGATCTAGAAGATCCAATTTTGGAATCATGGGGTCCACTTCTAGGGACATGTTATCTTAATAGATGGTCCAGAAGTAGACATGGTGAAAGTAGAGGTACTGTTAGATTGGGAGCCACCAAATTGCATGATGGATGTGTGGAGCTTCCTTTGGTAGGTAGGGTACTATCATAGATTTCTACCTATTTTATTCTCTATATCATATCCCTTTACAATTTTCTCCTAAAAGGGTAACCATTTCATGTGGATAGAGAGGTGCCAGCATGATTTTCAAGAGTTGAAGCAGATTTTGACGCGCACTCCAATCTGTTCATTTTCGAATGATGGATTCTAGTATGTAGTTTTATGTGGTGCATCAAGGACTAATAATTGTTTTTCAATAATTCATAAGTATACAGTGATTTTATATGGCTCATGTTAACTGAGGTCACATGAGCACAACTATTCAACCAATCATCCTAAAATCGTAGTTTTAGTCTTATCACTAAATATTTGGAGAAACTACCTTGTGGGTGAGAAATTTATCTTTAATCTAGACCATAAGAATCACAATTATTTCTTCCCTTAGAAGGATCATAACGTGGTATAGTTTCAATGGATATATTTATTCCCTGATTAAGATATTGAGATTATTTATACTCATTATAAGAGGAATGTGGGGAAAATGATCTTTGTAGGAGATCGTGTTTGTAGCTACTAAGCGAGGTATCAGAGTAGTTGGACTCATCATTTTGATTCTTTATGAATGGGGATGGATCAATATACATTTCATCAATGGTTATTATCCCTCTGCTTTTTTAGTGATCCAGGGAGGTACATCTTGGGATAACAATTATGTGACCCTACATACTCATATATCCACTGAAAATGATCCAAATGGATTTTTTGAAAGAGCAGAGCATGTCATTATTTTCAAATGATGGGTGATGGCACCAGTGATTTTATGGGATGTGGTTCTGAGAGAGTTTCATACATCTCCCTAGGTTTTATATCCATGTATCTACGAGGTGTACCGGGCCTCTGACATTAGTTTTGATCTCTAGGTATGATAGAGGTTGAGGTATTGGATGCCTCTTGATACATTATTTATTAGAATGTGAAGACTGATCATAATGATACAGTGGATTTAACTCAACCCCTTAAGGTTCCAGATTGAAAGTGGGATGGTATATCTATTTTCATTGTGTCAGTGATACCATTTATATCTAAAGGAAATGATATTATATGGGTGATCATAGACCGACTCACCATGTTGGCCCACTACTTAGCTATTCGAGAGTAGAGTCTGATAGAGGTCTTCGGTTGCCTCTATGTGCAGTAGATAGTTTGGTTTCATTGATTTCCCCCTAAGATCATTTCTAACCATGATCCTTGATTCACGTATCACATATAGAATGGATTGAATGATTCCTTTGGGACAAAATTGATTTTGATCATTTAATTTCACCCTTAAAATCATGGCTAGATTTAGCAAACCACTCAGGTCTTATGGGACCTGTTGTGGGAATACATGTTATACTTTTTATATAGTTAGTAGGATCTCATGTCATTATAAAATAATAAATACAATAACAACTACCATTCCACCATTGGTATGGTTCCATTCGATGCCTTTTATAAGAGACCCTTCAGTTCACCACTATGATGGACTGACCAATCTGAGTCAACACTTATGGGCCTACCGTTGGTGTGATCCAAAATAGGGAAGGTATAGATCATCTAAAAGATTATGATGATTGCACATAGCCTTCAGAAGTCTTATATGAACCATCAATGGAGGCCTTTGGAGTTCCCTGAGGTATAACATGTATTCTTGATGGTCTTACCTCATCACGGAATATAGATACTTGTATTGGGTGGTAATCTATCTCCAATATTCAATATCTATTTAAATATATTTCATAGAGTATGTGAGGTGGTGTAGCACTTAGATATGTCCCAAACGTTAGAACCGACATATGAAATTCTCCACATTTATCATTAGAGAAGGTACATGCACAACCAATCACATTTATCTGCTGGGGAGATCAAGATATTGATAATAGATATTCCTTTGTGGAGTTCTCGTTATATATTGGGGATTAGTAAGAGAATATCATCCATGGGAGAATGATTCCATCAGTGATTGTCTAATGGAAACATTGGAAACTTAAGAGTGTGCCTAGGAGAGGGTGTCCTAGATATGCTCATAGTACCCATGTCTCTTTTTAAATACTATTTATTTGTCTTTTTAGAATGTAAATCCCCAATGTGGGGATAATTTTACACCATTTAATTTCATATATTACTTGGTAATATTGAATGGATTATTTTAGGAAATTATCACTAAGACGGCGTGAGATTATGAAGCCCGATGGGCCTTGTTTTTATTTTGGAAATATATTAAATATAGTTAATATCATAGTATCCCATTTTTTTCAAAAAAAAATATAATTACACTTAAAGGGAAACCTGGATCATAAATCTAAGGAATCTATTTAATTAAGAGTGTGGGGTTTACCCTTGGAGTGACTTCACTATGGAGAACATTAAATATTTTCATTGAGCACAGTTGTGAGTGTATTATTAAATGAATAAAAAATTATTTATTTCATTTCATTTATTATCAACAACAAAAAATGGAATATATATATGATGTAATGTACACTAATTAGGTTTATCCACATGACCATTTAAATTGAGAGTGAGGTAATTGGGGAAGATCCTTCATGTATGGTATCATCAAATCATATCTAGATTGATGATCGTTGTACCTCCGGAATTCTATGATCCCTCCAAAAATAATGATTTAGATTCATTCCTCATCAATTATCATTCAAAATTGAGGAAGGATATTTTCTTTATGTGGATGTATCCTCAATTTTTTATTCCTATGATGAACTTGAATCAATCATCCAATGAATGGATTCAAGGATTTTTCTTATTGGGGCTACTAGTTTATTTTTTGGGTAATTTTGGATAAATTGATTATTTGATTAGGATCTTCTTTTTTATTTATAAAGAAAATAAATAGAGGCCACCTTGAGAAAATATATGGATCATGTCAATTTTATCTGTGTTTTCTCCCATCATATTTATTTGTACATCTCTAGTGTTTTGATTGACTATTGGTTCGATGAATACCTGAGAAATCAATCATTGTGCACCAGTATCTTAGCTCAACTGATTGATATAATATATCCATGATCAGTGTGTTGAAGGAATTTTTTTGTGATGATTGATGAATGATTATGGATGGAAACAGGTATAGCAATTCTTCATATCATCGTCATAAAATTATGGGAGGCTCGAAGGGTTATTTTTTTAGATAATCGTGACATGATCTCCAATGAGATGGAATGGTTTGGATCGATCAGGAAAGATCTACAATCACCAAGAGAAGATGGTCTTAGAACTAGAGGTGATGGTGGAATGGTTGTATACTTGTGAAGAACATATGAGTGATGTGAAATATCTAGTTACAAAAATTATAATCCAGATCTACATTCCATGTAGGATTCCTTATGTAGTGCTATAGTTTTTTAGGGAATAAAAATATCACAAGACAAGTGAAAATAGTCACGTGATGTGAAACCATTACATGGAGGATCAGAATGTATCTAGGGAGGTATGTGGACATGTCCAAAAGTACACAATTTTTAGTAAGTTGTTTATTTCGACATGGATATGTCTATCTAGACACATGCATAACTAGTGTTACATGGTAATGGACTTGTTTTGTACTCAAACAAGGATATGGGTTAGGTCCATGATACATGGATACAACCTGGTGCTAAAGGGGCATGTTGTGTGCTTTCGATACAAGATGTGTACTTATTCAAAAATTGATTATAGCCATTATAATAATCATATTGGATATGTTATTTTAGGATACATTTCCTTGATTTATTCCAGAGGGTTTTTATGGTGTTTCATCTTATTCATAGGATGACAATCCCATCTAAGATACTTTAGTCATTGATAGAGTCGTAGGAATCCCTCTAGGAGGTCCAGAGTGTTATCCTCTATCTTCCACAATTCTATAGTTGGGTTACATGTTATTGTCATGACCAACACTATGTGATCATTGATCACCTATTTGGTGGGTTAATATGAATTGGTTTACGGGTATACCCAATAGACTTGGGTATGATCCCCATCTGTGTAACAATCTATTTATACATCTGGAATCTACATCTTATAGTGAGACCTAATGAACATGAAATCATGAGGTGATTCCATAAGTTCTATATGAATTATGTATTGTTTGTTATGTTGCAATAATACAACATAATATTAGATGGGTTGAATTCTGTCTTTTAAAAAACCTTCCACAGTTCATGTTTTTCACACCCTCTATGATTAATATGGATATAAAGATCATACATATGTAATGATTACAAGTAGAGGATATGAAGATAAAGAACATAACTTTTTATCGTGGTTTGGTGTACAATTATCCCCAAGTTCACTCCACCAGTAACTCTTGCAGCGTGCCTCGTGAATTTCACTAGTAGGGTCCTCTTATCATAAGACCATTAATTCACAACTGAGTGAGGGAAGTTGACACCATTAAAATCAATGATAAAAACAGAGCCTTCTGGTTCCCTAAAAGTGAACTGAATATCCACATCATAGATCATAAGCCGATACTCCACCAAATCTGGTTCTGAATAGCTGAAACTCTATCAAACCAGAAAAGATTGATTTGAAGATGGATTGGGCTGAACTTCAAAAGAAGCAATAAAAATTGATATATATGGATATTCTTATTCAAAAATTAATTTCTTAAATAAAGGGATAGTTCTTAAGTATTCATGTTTGAAAATAACCATCAATAAAAGTAGCAACAGTTAGCATTAGTAAACTTACAACAATATGATATATAACATGTATGTCTCCAAAGTTTAGTATCTTTTGAAATGATGATCAGTAATTGTGGAAAAAATATGAAAATATATCCACTACAGAGTAATCATATATGAAAATATGTAACATGAATATTCATTAGTTGAAACAATACACTAGTAAAATATATAAAGAAGATAATCTTTATTCACAATTTCTGATCCATGAAAGATTCGTAAAAACCCATAGATAATAAATTCCAAAAATACCAAGTGATTCCTAGAATTCATTAATAATATGATATATTATATCCATTGAATATTTTTATTTGAATCAAATGTGTTGATCATTGAATCGATCAAAAACTAGATTTAAAACGGTCTGTAATTCAAGAAATACATTTGCATAAATCTGAGATAAAATCGGGAATTTAAATCTCTCACTTTGTAAATTCAAATGTTGAGTTCCTTCAAAAAATGAAAAATAAAAAATTTATGGTTAAACTACATAGAATTCCTTTATTAACAATGATGACAGTGTATGTTTGATCATAAAAGTAAGTTTGATGAACCGTATGGTTGGGTCCTCAAACATAAGGTTCCCTACTAACATATGGTTCTTTAACAATACTTTATTCTCATTACGAACGTATGGTTCCATTTAAAAATAAGTTTCTTTATCCATAAATTATTTCATTTGTAGAGTTGATGATATATATGAACCTTCTTCTGACATATGTATGAATACAAATATACGTTTCATGATCAATAAGTGTTATCCCAGGCATAGGGTTTATTCATTACATTATGTTTTGAATGTATTTTATGAACAGTGTTTCCAAAATACATGTAACAGCATTCTGAACACATTAATAATTATTCAAAGTGAATTGAAATCCTAAGTACAATTCAATAATATATAATAAAGTTAAAAATAATTTCTTAAAATACACATAAAGTAATATCATTAGTAAAACAAACAAGGGTATTTGTGAGAATCAAAATCAATTAATATTTATAGAGTATTGTGGAGACAATACATTCCCAAAAATCAATCAATTTTTCAGTATCAAAAAACCTATAAAATAATTAAAAATATATAGAATTTTGTAAATGAATTTAAAGAAAATATTTATTATTGGAATTTCACAGAACTATATAGAATTAATTTAAATAAAATTAATTTTTTTATTCATCCAATCCCCCCCTTTTGATATCAAAAAGAAACTATTGTAAAAATGGTCAAAACACTTTTAATTTTGAACAAACATTAAGTAAATTAGTCTATAGTGGAGTGTGAGTATAAGTAGAGATAAAAAAAATGATAATGAACCATAGAAAATAAAGCATATAATGTAAGATGAAAAATAGAATTCTATTAATAAAAACAATACAAATACATTAAGATAGTTTTGGGCGACGGGGAATAAGTTTGACAACTAGTTTGGTGAAATGTTAATGGTTAGGATTTCTTATTGGTTCTCATTATGTATTTGCCTATGTGACTTCAGGAACTGCTTTTAGTTCTTCTATTAGAGCATGTATCTTGTCTGCAAGAGTGTCGCCTAATTTCCTTTTCAAAATTTTTGAATCTTGACCAACATGATGATTTTAAATCAAATTGACTTTCAAAAAGTAATAAAAATTTTCATTTTTTGAAAAATATGAGCTAACCTATACCTAAAAATATTTAGTATTAGAATGATACCTAGGTCACTTGAAGTCCATTGATTAAATAGAATCTCTTGATTATCCAACAACACAGAAGATGATGCACTATTGCATTGAATATTGAAAAGATGACCATTTATATCCTCTATGACAGTGGTGATAGACATAAATCTTCTGATCATATATACGGAGGATGGAGGTGTGGTTGTAGAAATACTTTCATGAAATATACAACCATTAATATAATAAAACAGGTTCCCCCAATATAATTTCATATTTGTAAACTCTATTTTAAAATAGATTCATCTTTGCTATTAAAAATAACATCCATAATTTATCTATTAAATGCTTCAAAATCACTTTTTGATATAGAATTATAATGAATCACATGAAACTGAGTCTGAATAGGCTCTAACTCTATCCTTGGAGCATAAGTATTTTTCAAATCATCATCTGATTTTATGGAATCTTCTAGCTTCGGATTATGATTTGAATTCTATACTAGAATATTATTAAACATGATCACAAGATATTCAATTTTATTAATTATGGAATCATATGTCCATTCATATGGATTCTTTGATTAAACTGCAGATTCAAAAATTTCTGAAGGGTTAACAGTTGAATTTTCCAAAACAAATCACTTGAAAAAGATATATTGTCAATAGAATATATTATTTATCCATAAATTGAGGTACGTTTCTCTAAATAATAACTAATGTCTGAAATATCCTGATACTCAAAAATCACAGTTCCCTTAGTAACTGATCCTTATACATGTTGTTATTATTTTTTAGTTCCATCCTGGTAAACTATTTGAGGGACATTTTGAAGTTCCAGATCATGAGTTTCTACTTGTTGTTCCTCTTCATGAACTAGTTACTCTAAATGAACTAAGCAGTTTTCTTCTCTTGAACCTAAAACCAGCTCTTCACGTGTTGGTTTTTCATGGATCATTGGTTTCAAAACAAGTTCCTTATGAACTTATTCTTCTTAAGCGGGATTTATTTTATCATAAAATATTAATTTTCTGTTGGTAGAATTTTCAACTCCTCCTATTATGGATTCTTAAACTCGTTAACTATATTAGAAACATCCCCCTGATAAAAAGATACTGATTTTAGTCGGTCATCAGCACCAGTAGGAATCAAATTTCCTTTTATATTACTCCAAAAAATCCCAATAACTAGAGATTAATAGAATTCAAGACATTACTATGTTGAAATTTCACTCTTTAATCAAAAAGAAGAATCTTGATCTTCCTAATCAAAATTATAGATAGTCTCCTACCGTAACAGTAAAATTATATCCATTCTAATGATTAGAAATAATAATTTAGATACCAAATCAAGTATATAATAAAATTTAGTATGATATTACTAATGAAAAAAACATCATATAATTATCTTGGTAAAATTTTGAATCTATCTCAACTACTCTTAGAGATATAGTAGTTCGAATAAACATAACTACCACTTTTTGATATGCCTCAAGATCTTTATCAAAAAATTTCAAAATGCTCATGGAAGAAAAAAATACATTATATCTTTAGACTTATGATCATTATTTCTAATCAATATGAGATCAAATTGGATGAATTCTTCTTGAGGGAATTTCAAAACTTGAGCAATTTCAACTAAATGAATTGAAAATTCCTTATATTCTATTCATGATGATACAATATATTTTATTTCACCAAAACAGAATTGTATACTATTTCAGAAGTTTTTTTGTTATACTTCTTAATGAAAATTAATATTATCCTCATTGAATACAAATTCCTATACTTTAAATGCAATTTTTTGCATGAGCTAATGGTTCATCTCATATAGCGACTCGAAGTGCACAACCATTTCATGAATAATATTTCATGAGGAAACACATTGGTGATTTAGATCACTGGGTTCACCTCTATTTGTTCACTTATTCTTCACTATTCCATAGAATGCGAATGTTGAAAGTTTTTTGATTCTAAGGTTTGGGATAATGATGAGTGTTTTGGAAGAGTAAATGGTTTAAAAATTTAAAAGGTAAGATAATTTGATGTATTTTCTAGAAGATGATGATGTGTTCTTGTTTCTCATGCCTAGTATATAGAGTTATCATTAATTTTAAGTTTTTGAAAACAAATTATTTGAAATTAAAGAAGAACAAAAAATTTATTTATGAAAATAACAAAAATACTAAATATGAAAGCGAAGACAAAATAAATTAATAAAAATAGAAAACTATTTTACTAGAAATAACTTCAAACAAATAAATACTAAATACATTATAATTGAAATAAAATTATAAGTATTTATTTAAAATTAATTACCCCCTAATAAAATCAAAACATGAAAAATTAAGAGGTTTAGAGAAAATATCATAAAACTGATATTTGATATTAACAAATTATAAAGATATATAATTTTTAAGATCAGATCTCTTAGAAAAAATGACTTATATAAATGTGACAAGTCTTAGGAAGAATTATATGATTTTTGAAATATTTATGACACTAGTATTATAACATAAAATCATGATACAATTAAAATTTTGTCCAATGACCATTAATGTGTTTTTCACCCATAATACATCTACACAACAACTGCCTAGGGAAATATTTTCTACCTCTTCCTTTGACAGTGAAACTGAGTATTGTTTCTTACTCAACCATGATATGAAATATTTTCCCAAAAAATGGATGGTTCTGGGGTGATTTTTCTATCTGATCTATAATCTCCAAAATCATCGTTTGAATATGAAATTAACATAAAAGATATAGTTTTGGAGTAAGGATGATATTGATAATCAGTTCTTTTTAAATTTATAAATATTATGTTAACAGTGGTAATCTGGGATTCTTTGGTATTTTACTAAACTCTTTCACATAAACATACAGAAAATATAATGTCGTTTCTTTTAGAAGTATGATATAACAAACTACCAATCATTCCTCTATATAATTTTTTCACTATTTTTCCAGCTTCATCCAAATTATGTTTCATATTGGTACACATAAGAGTTGTATATGAATTTCTATTTCCAAGTGAAAACATTTTTAGTAAATAAATATTATATTTAATTTTATTTAAAACATTTCCACATTCCTTTTGATAAATCTAAAGTCACAAAAAAGAAACCCATTTCTCCCATCATACTAATTTAAATTTCTTATTTCATTAGTTTTGAAAAAGCATAAAAAACCATTTTATTTTGTGAACAAACAATTATATCATTAAAATAAATTTTATCTAACAAAATAACAGAACAAACAGTAATCTTAAAAAATTTATGGATCTACCAATCCTATAGTAAGTCCATTTTTTAAATGAAAAGAAATGATTCATTCCTACCAAGCTCTTGGTGCTTGTTCGAGACCATATGGAGCTTTAGTAAGGTTAAAAACATATTTTGTTTGAGTATAGTCAAAAAAAATTGGATGTTAATTATAATATTCTTATTTAAAATTTCTATTTAGAAATAAATATTTAACATCCATATAATATAACATAAAATCTATATGAGAAGCATAATCTAAGAGGATTATTATGGCTTCCAAACTAGCTACATGGGAAAAGGTAATTTAAAATATATTCCTCCTTCATGATTATATCATTTAGCTATTAATGAAACATTATTTCTAGTTATGATCCTCTGGTCATACTTTTTGTTTTAAAGACCCACTTGATCCCATTTTCTGGATAATTGGTTGGTCTCTCTACTTGTTCCCAAACATCATTCCTTTTGAAATGGTTTAGCTCTTCTTGCATTGATAGCATCCAACTATCATCATCTAAGGATTCTTCAATTGACATAGGTACAAAATAGGGTTTAAATGTAGATAATTTATCTTTGTTTCAAACATTTCTTACAGTTACAATTCCCATATCAATGTCTCTTATAACAGTTTCTAGAGGGTGGTTCTTCATGTTTCTTTATTTTCAAGGTAGGACACTTTCAGGTTCTACAACTATATGTTTTTTAGAATGGGATCGAATTTTATTAATATAATTTTCAAAATTAGCTTTAGGGTTTTCAAGTCTAATATTATCAAATTAATCCATAACTTCACCTGTTTCATCATTCTCTTTTGTGAAAGGGTCGGTTTCATCAAACTACACATGAACTAATTCATCCATAGTACTTGACTTATTTATTATTCAATATATATGATTTAGATGTAGCATAATATCCTAAAAATATTTCTTTATCATATTTTAGATCAACCTTACCAAGATTATTCTTAGTATTCAATATATAAACCTTGAATCCAAAAACATTATGTACTTCAATTTTGGTTTTCTGTTATGCAAATGTTCATAGGGTGCTCTTTTAAAAATAATCCTTATTAACAGTTTATCCATGATATTTGTGGTTGTGCTTATAGCTTCTACCCAAAAATAGTTTGAAAGACTATATTCATTTAGCATAGTCCTTTCTATTTCATGAATAGTTTTATTTCTTCTTTCAAAAATTCAATTTTTAGATGTTATTATTGTAGAAAAAGTCTGTTTGACACCAATATTTGAGAAAAAAAATTATGTTACTGATTCTAAAATTATCCATCATGATCAATTCTTAATGAAATTATTTTAAAACCATTTTCTTTTTGAACAATTTCACAAAAACATTCAAAAAAATGTGAAAACATCACTTCTGAGTTTAATAAAATATACCCAAGTAAATTAAGAATAATCATAAACTAAAACATAAACATATAATTTAACATATAAATTTGATACCCATTGTGGTGAAAAAATTAATTTGGATAGGTTAATATGGTTTTAAATGTATCAATTTGGTTAATAGATTTGAATGAGGATTGGTGTTGTTTTCCAAATTGGAATACATCCTAGAATCTATCATTATAAAATTTAATAAAAGTAAAATGAGAAAAAAACTACTTATGAGATAATTTATGTAAATCATAGATATTATAATGAACAAGTCTCCTCTTCTAGATTCAGGACACATTTGTTTTGAAAGGTAAACTAATCAGATTCTGCTTACATAAATAATTTAAATCCATTGTATAAACATCGTCGGTTCTAGTTACTCTAAACTATAGTAGTTTATAATTAAATATTGTGATGGAATTTTTAGTATATTAAACATAAAAACAATCATCTCATTGTTATGAAATACTTATCAGATTATTATTTATACCTTGAACATATAGTTCTTTGTTGATTTATATAGTCTTTGGTTCGCTAACAGTCCCAACTCCTATGATCTTTATTTTTGAATAGTCACAAAACGTATCTAAACCAAAATTCATTTGAGTTAATTTGTGAAATTTTTATTAATCACCACTCATGTTTTTGGAATATCCATTTTCCATATACCATATGACTTTTCTATTCTAGTGGAATGTTTCTTAAAAAATAAATTAAACAAGTGTTTGTTTTGGTACCCACATCTTCTTCTATCCTCTTGTGTTACATAGAAATAATATGGGAATCCAAATATTCTTTTTTTTATAATTCATATTACATTGATAAAAAACATTATAAAAAATTATATTTTAATACCACTAATTTAGTATTTTTAAATAATAATAAATAGTGGAATGACCATTTGTTTCACAATAGTAACAAGTATCATTTCTCAAATTTTTCACAAAATAATATTTATAATAATTAGATTTCTCACTCTTTATTCCTACTATATATATTTCTCTATAAATGAAATTATTAAAAATAATTTCATTTAATAATTTTTCTCCTTTTGTGAAAGTGAATGCAGTACCCTTTTTAGATTCTACTTCATCTTATAATTCTTTAATCATTTTCTCATGATCAATGAAGTTTGTTGTAGATGACTTGGATTTATCAAATAGTTCCCTAAATTTTTTAGTAGAGTGTACCTTTAACATAAAATATAATTATGTATATTTTTTAATGTTTTGTGTTTTGTTAAGAGACAATCAAATTTCCCATTTAGAATTGAGCAGTAGGCAGCCAATTTTCCATTTGAGCAACTACCAGAATCAAAATCAAGGGTGTAGCAAGGTTTTTTATTATCCTCTTCAACTATAAATCACATAATATCATTTATATTTTATTTATACTTTTCTTAGTTGTATTTTTATAGCTTCTAAATAATTAAGTCACACTCCATGTAGCTTTCATTGATGTTTTTTATTTATTCTCATTATCAACAATCTTCTTATATCTCTTATCTCTCCTTTTCTTTTTATATTTCAGTTGAGGAAAATTAGGTATAATATGAACCAATTTCTGTCATTCATAACATCGAACTTCTCCTGGTTCTTTCACATCTTAGTTGATGTATTTTTTTAAACCACATTTATTCAAAAATAATTTACCAAAATATTTTCTAACTGAGCTACTTCTATTTCAGAATCTGAGGATTCAAAAGTTTTCTCTTCTTTGAATTATATCTTAGTTATTTTTCTATTATTTTGATATTTAACTTTTAGAGAAGTATTTTCCATATTTAATATAATTTTATGATCATGAGCTTAATCATTTATAATATATTCATACATCATCATTGTCCCAATTAGTTTATTCATTGTCATATCCTTGACAGTGGTGAATAGCAGTATATATTCCATTGAATTTTGAAGGTAGTACTCTAAGTACATTCAAATAAGGATCATATTATTTTATGGGTTATCCCACGTTATTACTATTGATGATAATTTATGTAAACCTTCTATTCATATGTGTGATCCTTTCAATATCTATCATTCTTAATGTGTCAAATTTTTTATTTTTTGTCGCATACCTCATATTTCTAACATTATATGTTCCTTCATAATCAACCTAAATGTTTAACCACATATCATAAGTAGTAGTTCATTGTGATACATGATTAAATTCATCTATTCCAACACCACAAATAATACCATTCATCCTTTTCTATTTCATGTCATACTCATCTTCGGTTTCATAATTCCAGCTCTATGGTTTTTTAGTAATCATATAAGGAGTAATTATTTTTTATTAAACATTAAATCCAAGATTCTTTAGATAGATAATCATATATGAATTATAGAACCTATAATTTTTAACCTATATGTATTGATCAAGTATCGTAGACATTCCTTCTCTATGATCTTCTATTTCTATCTTTGTATAGACCTTATACTTCTAGCTTGCTATAACATATTCCAAAATTTCACCTTCGATACAATTGGTATGTAGGAATAATATATGCAACACAAGAGGGAATTGAATTTTGACCCTTCAATAATCTTCCAAAATTCTAGGTTTTCACACCCTCTGTGATTAATATAGATATGTAGTGTTTTCTTCTTTAATGATTATAAGTAGTGGATAAATAAAAATATAGAATACAACTTTTTAGAGTGGTTCAGGGCACAAATATTCCCCAGTCCACTCCACCAATCAATTTATCTATGATCTTGGTGAATTTCACTAGAACGTTCTTATTATAAAAATTTCATAAATCCCCAAATGAGTGTATGTAGTTAACACATTTACAAATAAGGATCAAAATACATCTTTCGGGTTCTTTAATAGGGAACTGAATATCAGCAGCATGGATAGAGAAGCTGATTCTCCACCATATTTGATTTCGAACAGTTGAAACACCAAAAAATGAAAAGAGATTGATTTGAGGATGGATCAGGTTGAACATCACAATTATAGTAGTATTAATTGACAGTAAATGGATCTTCTTCCTCAAAAATGATATTCTTCAATAAAGGGATAATTCTAAACTGATCTCGGCTTCTAATAATCTTTAATAAAAGTAAAACTATATAGTAGTAGTAAACATATAGTTGTACGAGATATAATATGTATGTCTATAAAGTATAGTATTTTTTGGAAATTTTATTATTCATCATTGAAAAACTATGAAAGGATATTCAAAAAAGGGTAGTTTTATATGAAAATATGTAACATGAATATTCATCTCTTGAAAAGATAAAATGGTAAAATATATAATGTAGATATCCTTCTATCAAAATTTCAGTTCAAAAAAGGGTGAATTATAAACTTTATACATTCAAGTTCAAAAATAATAGGGGTTCTGTAACATCCCTAAATAATATTAAGGATGTTTTCCATGGAATACTGTTCATTGAAACTATTGTGTCAATCATTTAATCGGCCGATGAAAAGTGAAATGTTGGGTTCCTCCATAAAATGAAAAAAAACAAGCGTAGGGTTAAACTTTGTAGAATTCAATATTACAATTCCTAGTTGAAAACGAAAGGTTGATCATAAAATTAATGTTTATGAACCATATGTTTGTGTCCTAAAACACGGGGTTCCTTAATAATGTAAGATTCACTAACCCTAATTTATTCTCTTTACAAAGGTATACAATCATTAAAATTTAAGGTTCATTATACATGTATTTCTTCAACTGTAGGGATGATGATCGATACACACCTTCTTCAATCATAAGGTTGAATACAAACATAAGGTTCATGACCGATTCATGTTTTCCCAGGAGTAGGGTTTATTTCATTCATTAAATTCTAAATGTAAAGTATGAACAATATTTCCAGAATATACTTAAGAGCATTCTGAACACTTTCCAAAATATTCAATGTGATTTAAAAGAATTAATATAATAATTTAATAAATAAAATAGTTAATAATAATTTCCCAAAATACACATAAATTAATATTATTAGTGAAACAAACTAGGGTATTTGTGTTCATAGAAATCAATTAAGATTTATAGAGTGTTTTTTATTCAATACATACCCAACGGTGTGTTCTCTTGAAAAAGTGATATATGTATTCATAGAGAAGGAATCATAACATGGAAATATGGTTTTTATCTTACATGATATTAGGTGTCTAATATGAATATATCAGGGTATTAAGGTTGTATATGTAATTTACATATACCACAGATGAGATAAATATTATTCTTGGTGATATATGCACAATCATTTTAGGGCATCGTACAGGGTATTATTATACTCACCCCTAAATGGGAATTTCCCCCACATGTTGTGTCTTATGAAGACAGCTTCCCTTTTCATGGAGTCATAGAGGGACCAAGACAAGGTGGAGATTAGCGATTTAGATAGACCAATGTCTGTTCCTATGGTGACCATGATAGAATTCCTCACCCACATTATAAGTTGGGCTTATTTTCAGTTTCATTTGGTGGGCTTGTATTTGGACCTTTTTTACTATTAAATTGTGGAATTTCTTGGTTGATGGTATTTTAGATGCATGTATTAATGGTTATGTATTTTTATATATTTCATCATTTTATGGGAATAGAGATGTGTATCTGTGTGTGTGAATGTGTGTACATGTATATTAGTCTAAGTCCACCCATGTGTGTGATATGACTACTCAGAACTGGTCACCATCCCCTGGTGTAATAGAGGTGGTATTTGGGTAGTCACTATTTCTGCCCCATTTGGATGGGTCATGACACTAGTTTATAAATAAAATTAATTTTTTAGAAAACATGATAGATGTAATTATTTAACATCATAAGGTAAAAAATTATAATTCAATTACTTATTTTTGAGGAACATGAGAATTATCTAAATTAATTCCCAAATCAATGGGCCAAAAAGGTTGATAGGTGTTAATAACCTCAAAGGATAGGGGATGATATAAGGGAATAATATATGAATATCTTCTAGGTTGATCCTGATAATTAAGGTATACTTATCCTTCATTGCATATTTATTTGTTTTTAATTGAATAGTTTTATTAAATATTATTTATCAAGGAATTTCTAACCAACAAAAAATAATAACCATAATAATTTCATAATGAATGAATGGATAAAACCTCTATTTATATTATTATTGTATATTGAGTTGATGTTTTACTTAATGTGATTCTAAAAAATTTATAAATCTTCCTTTAGAAAATTTTATGTGATTTTTGGAATGAAATAGATCTCACTACATATATTCTATATCAATTTTCAATGTATGGGAGGCACATTTCATATTTGAAATCAACCAAGGAACATTAATTGTTCAAGGATTAATATCAACTCCTAATGAAAATTACATCCTTTATATAAGTCTTAATGATTTTTTATTAGGATTATATATCTCCAATAGTTGTAGAGAAGAATTATATTAGTGAAATTTCTATTATAAGGGTAAAAATCAGATTCCTAGTATAAATAGGTATATTTAGGATTACATCTCATCATGACTCTTTACTATAATAGGAATACCCTTTTCTTTTTTTATAAGTAAATAATAATTAAAATTAGGATCTCATTATTTATTTAAGGGGGTAGAATATAACACACTATGAATTCCATATAGGTTTTATGTTAAATAAATATTTTTGTATATCTTGTTTCATATGAAACAAAAAACTGAATGAACTGTGATACATTTTTTAAAGATAAAATTATATGTATAAAATTAGATGAATTCAATATAATAGTCGAATTGATGGATTTAAATATATGGAACCACATCATAAAGTCAATGTATATAAAAACACAAAAAAGATCATTTTTCATACTAATTAATTGATAAATTTCAATTATTTTATCTATGTAACTAATAAAATCATTTTATTCTTTATAGAATAATTTCATAAAAATTTCATTTTTAGGCAATATGTTTTTTTATTTCAAAAGACTTAAATAATTATTGATAAATTGTTATTCAATATAATATTTATATTATTATAATTTTACAACTACATAAATTATTAATTTAGAGGAAATATGATAATTATAGTTAATATTTAAAAATGGTTATTTCCCTATCCAAGTATTTTTTTAGTATATTTTATGTTTCTATTAAAATGTTATATTCCAAAAATTTTGCAATTGAATTATGGATAATTAAATTCCTTTTTGAATTTATAGTAACTAAATTGCTATTTGGTAAATTTTCAGGATATTTCTTAAATAGATGACATTAAACAGAATAGTGAAAATACTGCTTTTAAAAAAACAATAACTTTTATAACATCAATATGGTGTTATAATTACATAATAATATTAAAAAAAAAATTTATAGACCTAAATAATATTTAATAAAAAATAAGTCATTTAAAAATATTATTTTTGAATATATAAACCCAAGAATTAAATTTAAAAACATAAGTGATGTTTTATTCTAATAAAAGTACTATTTTTGGTATTTTTCAATTATTAAGTGATGGAAAAGTTAAATTGGCTTTTGAAGTGATTTAAAATTATAATTAATCTCCTTTAATTTTTTAAAAGTCATCAAATTTTTAGATAATAAATTATATAAATAACTTTGTTTAATAAACTTTTTATGTTTAAAATTTATTTTATTAAAAAAAGTTATCTATTTTCTCATACTTATATTAAAATTAATTTTTATCACCAAAAAAATTTTAATATTTTAAAATGGTTTCCATATATCAAATACAAATATTCAAAAAAATTAAAATTCCCATTTCATTTATTATTTGTAATTAATTTTCCCAATGGTAAAAAAAATTTCAATACGATAAGATATAAACGGGTTAACTAGATTATATTAATGGTATTAGACTAGTGATTATGGTAGTTCCACAATACTGCAACACCCTAGAATAAAATTCTAGTAGCCCTAAATGTCAGTTACTTTATGGAAATGGTGTGGAAGGATGAAGACCATAACCGTGGGTGGAAGGCCACAACGTAGGCCCTACGGTGATGGTAGGGATGAAGCAAGGAGGACTCGATGGTTTCGATGGTGAAAGGCATCCCCTGATGAATGATCATATGGTTGGGAAATCAATATGATTGATTCGAGGTGGTAGAATTAGTGGAATATAGAAGTAGATGGTAGATCACTGACAGAGGATGTTGGCTAGTGGTGAGTGTAGTAGACATTCATTCAGGGTGTATAGTGGTGGATTGATGGGAATGGGATGGAGGGTAGCCGGATAGCCATCCCTTGGACTAGTAAAAATGCATATGGGCTAGGCCTTTAGGTCATGTATTGGGGACAATTGTCCTAATTTATTTGGGTTTTATCCCCCTCAAAATGTAAGTTCATGAAATGGGATCCCTCTACCCCATATAAAGAGAAGTTTCCTCATACATATTAAAAAAGTGTAGTTAATAAGGGGATTAAACTAAGATATGTGGAAAATATATCAAAAACAAATTCTAAATATAATTATTTATTTATATTTTTACCCTAAATTAGTAGATATTTGAAATTTTTTCCATTATGTTCAACTTTCCTATTAAAATTAATTTATATTATTTTAAAGTTAAGGGTTGTTATAATGATTCCACTCCCCTTGTTTATAAATGGTTTCATCCTATTCAATATTTTACATTAAAAAAATAACATTATCACAACCATGATCAATAAAAAAACCATTCCAACACCCCACTCCAAATACTATATGTTCTGTTCTGAAAAAAAATATAAACATACGAAGGATCATGGTGTAAGCCAAAGGAGGATGCCCAATGAAGTTTTAATTTTCTTAACCAAGTTATATCAATTTTATTTGTTCTTACACCTCCTTAGAATCCATTATATCCATATTAATATGATTAAATTGATAATATATATATATATATATAATGATGGTTTAATTTGTTAATGGAATAACCATTATCGATCACATTTACGTCTAATGGAAACTGAATATGTTTCTCATGCGTATGTGTGGAATACCAACTTCAAGAAGTAATTTATTTTATTTTTTATAACATATGTTATAAAAGGTTATAAATATTGATATAATGAATATATATATTATATTTATAAAATATTTATTATTATATAAAATAAAATATTATTCACCTTAATTTATTTTCATACATTGAAAAATGAAAACATCGCATGTATGTACATGCAGTCAACCGCCTCCCTGAAGTGAAGTAATTTATTTTTCATGAAAACTTTACGTGGAAAGTAAAAAAAATTAATTTATGAACAGTAATTATATTACAGGTTAATACAAATCATGAATAATTTTCTGGAATTATAAAATAATATTTGGTGATCATTATAAATTGTTTCTTTACTATTGGTATATTACCTGAAACAAGCTAATCATCAGTTTCGTATTCATTAATCATTACTAAATATTTCATGAAATTATAGTGTAACATTATATATCATAATGGTACATCTATTATGGTTCTTTTAATAATTTGTAAATTGTGAAATATTTATCCAAGAATGGGGTCTTACTTCACCATTACAAAATATGCACAAAATAATTGAAACTAGTAACTTTTATTCCTGAAAAGAGACATTATCAAAATAATATATTTTTATTAATTGATCACAATGTATGGATATAAAAGGTAATATATATGAATAAGTTTAATAAATAAATTATTAATATAAATTCTTTAATTATACATGTGGTTAAATAACTTTGACGGAAACAAAGAGTTACAGTAGGTATTCAACATCTCACTTTAATATTATTACAAAAAATTCTATATTCATCTATTTATTATATTTTGTGGTTTAAAAAGAATAATATATAGTTTATTATCCTAAATATATTAAATTACATTCATTTAAAAATCGACACCAGTTTCAATCTTTTACTGGTATTCAATTCAAGAGATTTTAATGTTGCATGGGTTTCCTCACCTCAATTTATCATTATTGATATCTATTAAATATTTTATATATTGTTTTTTGATTGGTGTATATACTGATCATTGGTGAATGTTTTTATAATTTCATGAAAATTATTCAGATATACTAATCCATATAATTTTCTCACTTCAATGATGTTTTAATTAAATGGCTTCCAAGTATCTAGTGGTTTATTTTTTAATCTCACATTTAATTGATATTGTTTATGATTCAATATACTATGGAATAATTATATTCACTATTGATCTTAATCCTCATTTATTATCTTATACTTTGGTTATTTCTATATTTTTTATGTATTCATTCCATTTTCACTCTATTTGGTACACAAATAGATTAAAGACATCTAAATTTAATGTTATTTCTCATTTTTATTTTCAAATATTTCCCACTCATATCCATGTTCTTAAAAACTATTTATAGAAATTACTATCTAATTTTAAATAATTAGTAAATATATTTTTATAATACCTTGTAAATCCATTAAAATTTATTAAAATAAATATTTTTAATCTTTATTCATATGACTCACTTTTGAAATTTTACTATTGTTAGAAAGGAATTTTTTCTAATATTTACGATTCAACATCATTTTCTATCCATCCTGATTGATATTCGCTATCAAGCATACTTTAGAATTTTTAATGGTTTTAAACATAAAATATCAATAAAACTTTTCTTGGAATTTTTATATTTTTATAGTTTCCCACATTAAAGTGGTGTTCTCTCTTATTTAATAACTTATATTTATCAAGCTTTTATAAAATTATTTTTCATATAGGTGGAAATCATTAAAGGATTTTTATGATTCGATATGGATATTCTACTATGATACCATCCAATTTCCTTCTTTATATGACATCTGGTGATGTTAATTTTATAAATACTATCTCTTTCCCGTGTGGTTAATTAATCTATCATGAAATGAAGAATGTTATATGATCTTATGACACACATATATTTGGTTTTCATTATCTGATAGGTGGGATCAAAATTATATATCCATCTAATGATTTGGATAAATGATGATATCTCATGTGATATTATGAAAAGTAGTGGGGAGTAAACCCAATATTCTATGGGAATTTTTCCATTATAGATATGGGAATGAATGCTGAACACAATCCTCTATACAACTATATCCATTTTAACAATCATGGGAATAATCCATGAAAAGGTAAATAATTTTCCATACTTATATATATGATAAAACATATGACTTATGATTATTTTATACTCACATGGATCGTGATTGATTATTATTGATTCCTAACTCATATAAAAAATGTATTATGTTGTTCCAAATCATTATTCCATGACTCGTGGTTTTTTATCATTGTATTATTGGTTATGAATCTCTTATGTTATATCTTTGAATATTAATTATTATCTCTACCCATACCAACATCATATATCACTTATGATCTTTGATTATTAAAAACCATGTTCATCATTATTTTGAATTTTATCTCACACCTATTATGGTTCAATTTACAAAGGTAGTAGTGAAAGATATTATATATGATTTTTCTATAAAGGTTTCATGTGTGGATAATTTTTCTGGCAGATAATGAAGACTTATTTTATAGTAAGAAAATCAAGACATAAGGGGAAAAATTTCTATTAGATTGAAATGAAAGGGGTTTTTCAAGTAAATGTTTTTCCTAATTCTCTAAATCCTTAAACCTAGAAAGATATTGGTTATCTAATAGGGTGAAATTTTATTATTGATATTGTATTTATTTATGGTTAAAATTTTGTCTCTTTGGGTTGTATCAAAGGTACTATGCAAAGAATTTTAATTTATAATTATTTAATGGAATAGGGGTTTGGGTAATAAGAGTATTCCCCACTCAATATTATGTTGGGAACCCTTTCATGGAAAAGAATTCCATGTCACATAGTGTAAAACTAAATGAAACCATCCTTTTCGCAGGATATTAAACTATAGAACATGGTCTCATCACATGACTTAAAACAATTAAAATGAATAGTGTGGGATTTCATTCCCCTTAATCAAGATTTTTATGACACCTCATTGAGATTCAAACCCAATTTAATAACCATATATGTTCTTCCTCTCATGGTCATATTCCTTCTTCTCTTGTGTGTCTCTGTTGATTGTTCTATATTCCCTCTATGACCCTAATCTGGTTCCATATAACTTATTAATCGATCCTCATTTTTCCATAATTCTGATGATTCCATATCATTTATGGTGGGAAAAATTCCCACAATCCAAACCAAGAAAATATATCCTGGTCCCATATATATAATGAACCAAATTCACCCCCATTAGTCTATATTTCTTTTTAAGGTCAATCATAATGGGTTTGTTATATGTAAGTCCCCCACAAAAATTTTTTATGATATTTATAACATAAAGTACCCTCACCATGATATTAGAATATTTGGGGTAGGTCATGGTTTCATTAACATAAAATTAAGAATAATGATCATATCCCATGGCCAAAAAAATGTATTACATTTCCTACCAAGTGGAACCAAACTATGAGGGTTTTGATACCCATCATAGGTTTATATATAAATCCACTTTCATTGTTCTAACACATATACCAAAACATGAAATCTCTCTAGATATGGTGATAAATTTCATAGAATCCAACAATATGGATTTAAACTATATTGTAACAAATTAATATAGAAAATATAAAAAAAACCCTAATATATACAGATGTTCACATAGAACTCTGTATTTAAATTAATTCATTATAATAGTGGGAAACCATCCCATGATGGGATTTTGGAAATACTCATGAATGTATATTAATTTAAAAATAGAACCTTAGAGTAGTAAACAACTACCATTAAAATAATGTGATGAGCCTACCCTCCCATACCCTTAACGAATGTGTCTTCCCAAGAATTTCTTGAAAAGTACAATCCATCTAACTTTTTATAGAGGGTCCACAGTGACTCAAAACACTATGAAAAGTAATTTCACTATGGTTTCAATCAGAAAAAAGAAATTTGAACCAAAATTTAATAGAAATTCAGAATAACTAAGATATCGTAGTCGTCAGCCATTTTTTAGACACACATGATTCAATGAGAAATAAAAATTTTAAACCATGAATGAAACCTTTAATCCGGAAAGCGATTGAACAAACCTATTTATAATTTTGATATTTCACTAATTTGATTTTTTCTTTTTTGTGGTCTTTGGTAATACGAACCACTCTTCGGATCCCACATAGATCGAAAGGGATGAATTCTTCTTCTGGAAAATGTTCTTTCACTTCATCCACCATAGAATCCTAGGCTCTAATGACTAGATAGACAGTACAACTAACATAGATAATTTAATATGAGTTAACATATAAATTAGTGAGGTAGTATGAAACACCATACCAACCCTCTAGGTATCTCAAATTATCATTCAAACATTGAGGCCTAATAGTCCACTTCTCCAGCAGATGTTTAGAAATAATCTGGAGGCACCCTTTTCTACTTGAAACCATTTCTAGATATTCTTTCTAGATTATTATAATATTATCCTCCATTGAATTTAGCTCGTGGAGGAGTCCCCTAAAACCTATTATTATATTTTGTATCAATCTATAATCTCTCCCATCTAGTATCATCAATTTCGTCATGGTGTACTCCGGGATCCTCAAGATATCACCTAATTTATTTCTTGGAAATCCCATACCCCGATCCCTAAAAATGGTTTTTCTGTGAGATAATTATCGGGATAATAGAATCAATCAACTATAGAGAGGGAATATATGCACATTTACAATTAAGGATTGTTCCAACATATCCTAGTAGAAAATTGGTAATTGACCTAACCCATATATACATTAATAGGGAATTCCACTATAAAATAGTTTTCATCAAGGGGGAAATTCTATAATCTTTCTCTCTCAACTTTTTTTGCCTAAATAATCCAATGGGAAAGGAAGGATTCTAACGAGATAATACTCCCATAAAAACAGAATAATCCTATCAGTATATTTTTGAGGTAATGGAAAGGAAAGAATATATTTCCTCTCATACTATTTTATACAGTCATCAATTTTTCATAAATTTAGTAGAGAACAGAGATAATCATATTCATGGGACCTATTAAGAAAAAGTTACATATTCCTACATTCAATAATAGAGAATCTATTAAGATTATTCTAGAATCCATTCCTCATTTTTCCAATATTCCAACTCAAACTCAGAAGGACCCTAGTAATATTCCTATAGGAAGAAAAATATAAAGATTATTTTACCATATCCATTGAAAGGATTACCTAGAAAACATTACAAAAAATATAGGAGGAATCCCATATTACTACTCCTCCTCAATCCAAAATAAACAATTGGTATACTCTAGAATTAAATACATGTCAATCATATATCATATTATAAATTTAAATAAATATTCAACATACTCCATTAGAAGCATAGGAACAATCTCATATGTTTTCCCTGATCAATTCTAGTTTCCTTGAGGACCTATAATATATCATAGTATTGTTCCAAGGATCTCTTTATTCCTCAACTCAGAATAAGTAATTCATACTTATGGAATTCATCCTTATGATACCACAATTAATAGTTTTGGAATATCTCTTTAGACTATCTATCGTGGATGTCCTCTCCATAACAATATAGAATGTGATCATAGGGAATCTTACCCTAACACTCACTGTGAAGGTACTCCCCAAATTATAATCTCATCCCAATAATAATGTCATCAACTTATTCCAATTTAACTATATATTACCTTGTATCAGGAAGAACTTGGGAGGTTAAGGCTATCTATACCATGTTCATTTTCGTGAATCCAAAAAAACCAATCTTTACTGAATGATGATGTGGATCGATGACCATTATTTTCACTACCAACAATATTAACAAATATTTAACTAGAATAAATTATAGTTGACATGGAAATTATGGTAAAATAAACTAGAAATTTACCTATATGGGTGTATCATGTGAGGGAATTTATTTCCCATGATGAAGAAAAACATTATGGATATAATTAAAGAACTTGTTGTGGATAAAATAGTGATGATGTTTTGGCCCTTGGATACATCCAAAAACAAAATTGAAAGATAATTGAAGAGGTAATTGATACCCAATCGATGTTGGAATTTATGGGAGAATATTTATCATCTCTATGATAAAATATTTTTCTTATGGGGAGTATGCATGGAATGTTGAAATGTTAAGAATAATTTTCTAGTAGATTGATTTTTCATCGTTCATAGTGTCTTGATGAAAATAGAAGATAAAGAGATGTATGCGCCTCTAATTTATTTTCCATGGTACTGAAAAATCATTATTATTTATAATTGTTCATCCTTTACATGAGGTGAGCATCATGGTCTCGGGTGATATAGAGAATTGAATTTCACTCCATTCTTCATTCAAACTAGTGCATCAAAGAGAATGACATGAAACATCATCATCACCAAAAAAAATTATATAGCGTAGGGAATATATATTCAAGATATTCTATCTAGAATAGGTCCACTACTTCTATGAAATTAATGGAACCAACATGATGGAAATGGGACATCGATAATCTCATTCAAAAGTTTACCAAGAAAGATGAAAAAGCCTTTCATTTTTTAAAGATAAAACCTCAGAAACCAAGATCTATTGAGTAACCCAGAATATAACGTTAATCAAGATAAATATGCGATAAATATCCAAAAAATTATTTAACTATTGTTCGTAATATTTTAAATGAATCAGTAAATGTCATTTTTGTAGAATAAGAATAATAATCACTTCCTGTAGGACATGGGGAATTTTTTGCACCGCCACCATCCCTAGGTCATAAATGCTTTAGAAATATAAAATGGGGACAATTAAATAAATTTTAAAACATTAAATCTTGGGGCTAAGGACATTATTACCCCTCTTACCCCTCTATTGAAATCATTTTTTCAATATTATGAGAGGTTTCCCTACAAGAAGTTGCCTCATTGTTTATGATAATGTGTGAACCACCTTCATCCCCATGGACATGCTCAATAAGAATCATAAAACCCACTATTTATATTGGAATATATATAATGTATCCAATATATCATAAATAATAAAATATGATACCTCATAGGGTCCATAATCCAAAATATTCAAAAAATATATCTCATATTGAGATGTTGAATGAATTCTATCTCAAGAAGAAACCGACTACACTATATGCATTATTAAGCATAATTAGTTCCAACCATATAGATAATATATATCATGATACCAATGAGGGAGATAAGAGTAAATAAATTTTTATCTAAAATTTGGTCTATAATAAAACACTTGAATAAGGTGTGATCACTATACATCAAAAGAAAACATGGAAATTGGAAACATTAAATTCTTAGCTGCCTCCCACCCAATAATCGTTAACCAGAGACAAATAAAATAGAGAGGGTTTATCCCACTCACCACCAAATAAGGCTTAAATTAGTTCTCTTAAAGAAAAGATGGCTTAATTAGAATCAAATATAATATTATTAATGTATTTTAATGCTCAGTTACCTATAAATATTCAATGTAAGTATATTTACTAGGTGGAGGGTAATTCATCGCATTTAGAAGACCCTATTCAATTGTAGAATGACACTCAATCAATCAGGTTGTAACCTTACCATCCAACATGCTCCTGTTTTGAGAATCTAGAATATCTAACCCCATTGGGGGACTATTATGATTATACTCTATTGAAATTGTATTTTCCATAATTTCCAGTGTAATACACAGTATTGTCTTAGAATGTATTTTTATAGCTATTGTATATTATTAGATCATGTCATGATCTACCAATTACCCCTACTCAAGAATCATCTATGTTATATTATGGAACATTTCCATTATATTTTCTCAACTCCATTAGTTCCCTTACCACTTGGATGAAAGTTATATAAGGATGGTGTGAATCAGTGAAGCAGGAGTGAAATCCCAACCCTGAATGGGAAGATGAAACATTTCATTCACAAAAATATAAGAGCACAAAATTCCCATTCTTTAATGGAATTAGGGATCTGGAGCAGATCATGAAACATAATATGTCCAAGGGTTTCCTTATTATCGGAACACATGGCTATAATGAAACATATAAACAAATAAACTTTGTTCCAAGCATGGAAGGACGTGCATTTTTCAGGTATTTAAACTTTTCATCTTGGTCTATTGTGAAATAGGAGGACCTTCATTTCTAGTTACATTGTTAATTCATCTCAGTGAAAAAAAATATGGTTATACTTAATATCTCTACTTTCCAGTATGTAATTACAAGAGAGTTCAATATTTCACCACCATTTGGAAGGGTTTAAAATATTCCCATAACATTTAGAAACCCCATAATAAATTTATATAGATATTTGTAGAGAATCTCTAGAGTGAGTTCTAGAAACAATTGTTTTCCTTAAAACAACTAGGTGGATTCTATGAATTTATGGTTATAGCATAGAACATATAGGATTACATCTAGTGACCTAATGTGAAATATTAGATTGCTTGTGTTACACAAGTGATAAGGTTTAATAAAGATGAGACTATGTTTTTCACACATGAGTCAGTACCGAGACCAACCCCATCATTATAAAAATTGGAATACAAAATAATACATACCCCTGAATATTCATAGTGTAAAAACACCCCAATTAGTATGGGTGAAATGACCAAACCCATCCAAGTTTTGGGGATAAATGAATAAGAATTCTTATTTTAAGAAATATTTGGATCAGTGATATTTCATTTCCATGATGAAAAATAACCTGGATGAGTTACAAAAATATTGGGTTTCTAAATAAATTAGCCACAATGGCCACGTAGACTATTTCCCTTATAATCAAATTTTGGGTTATAAAATTCAATAGTATGTTTTTATTTAAGGATATCCTCTAGAATACGATTAGCAATGAGAAATAAAAAACTATAGAGGCCTCTAATTTAGGTAACATTCATCTATTTCCATTCTCTAGAAGAATAAGAAAAAATAAAGCATGTCCTAGTTATGCTTATATAAAAATTTGGTCTTTATATGAGTAGGAAATCATCCATCCAAGCCTACTCTATTCTCAGTGCACTTCTGTGATAAGAAGTAACACCATTATCTCCCTATGTAATGCCCAACTGAACACCTTCATCTTAATTCTATGAAATTTAGCGTAATCGATGAAAAAATAAAAAGAAATGGGAAGAATTATATTGAACATCCACCAGTGTAGTTCAGAACATTTAGTATTTATTTCTCCTAACATTATGAGGATGAGAACTACCCAGCCAAACTAAACCCACAATAGATGATGAGTTTCAATATAGCTTGGTCAATGTCATCCACATGGTATATCAATTTTATATAGAATAAGATATATATGAACATGATTTTTCCACCAATAATTAATGATATTGGAGAATTGGTTGCAATGTTGTGGGGAAAGGGAAGGTAGAGACATTATAGATCTTAATGAATAGGATTCATCACTACCCAATTTATCTTAGAGGAGTGATCAGTAAGGACCCTTGAAGTCCTCCAGAATTCTGATCTGTGGTCATAGTTACTGAAATGTACCCTGAATACACCCATCCAACTTATAATCATGTGGTAATCACTTTTATAGAACATAAATATAAGGATGTTCTTCCATGACACATCAGAACTGTACAGACTTGGAAATTTAAAGGAATTTATTTAAATACTTTGGAATTTTATAAGTATGTGGCTTCTGACGGCGCTTGATTCTGAGGCCCGGTGAGCCCGAAATCAATTATCTAATTTTAGCTCGGGCACGTTCCGTGAACAAACCAGCGGGTTTTTGTAACTTTTGAACTGGTGCTCGGAATTGAAATCTGAGGGCACCGCTGAACTCGCAGTGCTAGTAATTGCTTAAGGGGACACTTACCATAGTTGCGTTCACAAAAGAGGATATGTTTTTTGGGGTGGTTTGTTTAAGAAATGAATAAAAATTGTCAGAACGATTTTTATTACTTGGGAGGTTACTCCCTCCCATGGGTAGTTAAGGGTGGGGCCTGCAGCCACTTCATTACCCAACTGAGGAGGATAGAGAGGTGGGGCCCACACGATACCCACCATTTAATTTCCTCTGACCTCATTTATTCCCCTACTATTTACTTGACTTTCCCCCCATTAATATCCCTTAATTAATTCTTGGTTAACTCCTCGTTTTGATTAATGAGGAACCTTCCTTTTCACCTTTTTAATTTAATATGACAATGCGTTTAATAATGGGGAACCTTATCTCTCACTTCATTAATTAAATCATAGAAGAGTTTCATTGCTTATAATAAAATAATAGGGGGAAACTATTATTTTATCAATGGAGAGCTTCATTGGAGAAGGAAAAAACATGGGAGAGATTTTGAGCATTGGACAAAGAACAGTGGCCTCCGACGAAGAACGACGAATAACGCTAGTTCCTCGGAGATCGACGAAGCGCTGCCAAATCCTCTTCTCCACGATGTCGTGTATCGCAACACCAAATCCTCTTCTCCACTATGTCGTGTACCACGATGCCTATGATCCTCTCCTCCGCGATGTCGTGTACCACGACGCCTATAATCCTCTTCTCCACGACGCCATGTACTGCGATGCCGACGATCATATTCTTTGTCGAGGTAGGGGATTATTCATCATTCAAGTAATATTTAATGAACATCATTGTTAAATTTTTGGCCGCCTATTATCGATATAAAGGGAGGAGGTCAGACCACACAAACAAGGCTGATCCTCCTCCCCTTTTTACTGTTGATATTCTTTGTGGTGGAAACGACGGCGGCGCGGTGCAGTTGCATCGCATGGGAATGAAAAAGGGTCACGGTAGAGGCAGTCTGCGGTGATGGTGTGAGAGGCCATCGCGCCGCGCTGGTGAGGCCAAAGGAGGACGCAACCAAGAGCGGGCGGTGACGGATGTGCGTCGCGCCGTCGCACCACGCCGGAGCACCAAGGGGGCTGTGGCCGGGGCGGTTCGCGGCTGTTCAGTGGAGCGGCCGGCTGGGCCGGCCGCTGGCACCAGCCGGAGGCGGGACCCCCTCGGGTCCCACAGTTTCAATAAAGGCCGACCTTAATGGCCGACCGTTTCTTCAATCAAGGGGGGCAGCGCCCCCCTCCGCATCCCGCTCCGCCGAGAGCCGAGCCCCCGGCCATGCGGGCTGGACCGCCCGTGCCGGGCCGGGCCACGCCCAACTGGGCCGGACCCGGATCCGGGTCAGGTCGTCCTGGTTCGGGGCAACCCAGGGGGTATTGGGCCGGGTCGGTCTGGGCCCAGACCCCCTAATTTCAGACAGATTCGTACAAATTCTCATAACATGGGCTACAGACCTCTGATCGATGCACCGTCAGTTGCGTTGGGATCCTTGGATCGATACGGTCGTTTTGGTATATTACACACTAGGTTTAGGAGAACTTTTGGTATGGACGGGTTTGTTCGAACACAAAACCAACCGGGCCCTTAGAGCTAAAACGCTTGTAACTTGAGATCCAAACGCCCGATTAACGTGCCGTCGACTTTGTTGGATTCCTCAAAGTAAGGAGGTTCTTTTGGCTTACTCCGATCAAAGTTTGGATGCAGCTGGAGTACAGTCAGTTTGGTTTTAGCTTAAAACCCAACCGGGCCCCTAAGACGGAAAATCCAATATCACTTAGGCCAGGCGTCTGACTGACGCGCTGTCTATCGCATTGAGTTCCTATTGACGAGAGGGAACTTTGTGATACATAGAATCTGGACTTCATGAGAGTTGATGTATCGACCCCC
Organism: Viscum album; assembly: GCA_963277665.1. NCBI lineage: Eukaryota > Viridiplantae > Streptophyta > Magnoliopsida > Santalales > Viscaceae > Viscum > Viscum album. Next base: position 1,014,724,430 of record OY728140.1, on the reverse strand, counting down.
TTGGCTCGTGGAGTGGACCCTCTTGGAATTGAGTGTGCTGTGTGCGGGAACCCTAGAGCTGGATGCTACTACGACGATGATGACTACACTTGGATCCTCTGTGGGTTGGGCAGTGCGGACGACTGTACTTGGATCCTCCGTGGGTTCGGCAGCGACGACGAACATACTGGGATCCTCCGTGTGTTCGATGGTGATGACTACTGTTCTTGTATCCTATGTGGGTCCGGTAGTATTTGACTCTTTACTTGTATCCTATTTGGGTCCGGCAGAGTATCTGGTATTGTATCCTTTGTGGGTCTGACAGCTTAGCTTGTATCGTATCCTATGTGGGTACAACAGCTTAGATGAATCAGTGGCTACATCTGATCATCCCTATCGCCTTACAAAGTGTATACCTTTGTGAGCTGAGTCTTTATTCTCAATCATTATCATTGATGTGGTTGACATGATTTCCTGTGTGGATTGGGTCGTGCTTTCCTATGTGGATTGGGTCGTGCTATCCTATGTGGATTGGGTTGTGCTTGGGCTCGGGAGTGAGAGTCTTACTATAAATGATGACTTAGGTATATGTATGGGCATATACCTATGTAGTGTAATTGATACTTCATGATTGTATCTTTCCTTTGTGGTTTATCCTTTTTGAATTTTGAGAGACCTTCGGGGGTCTCGGGGTCCCTACTGAGTATCATATACTCACCCCTGCACGGGCTATACACGCACTACGTTGTGTTGGATGTAGACAACAGATATCACTAATAGGGGTGGATGCTTGTGGAAATGGACGGTACACGGAGGTGGACCACTTGGCGGGACGTACACGGAGCAGACGGCCAAACCGGGGAGCTGAGGAGAATATCAGTACCCACCCTTCAGGTGGGATTTCCGGAGGATGACTCGGTGTTGCTATTTTACTTTCTGCTGCTGTATTTTCCTTTCAGTTGTACTTTACTTTCAGTTGGGTTTGTATACTGGCCCTTTTTCTTGAGCACTTACTTTGTATTCAGTTATGCATAGTGTTTACATTGCTTGTGTACTCTGTTGTGTACGTTACTTCTTAAAGGCAATGACTTCCCTAATTTTGGGATTTATGCATTTGGTGCTAGTCGCCAGCCCCTGGCCTATTGATGGTGGGCTTTGGGTATTCATAGCATGGGCCCCAAGGATGGGTCGTGACAAATTTATATCAAAGGAGTTGGTTATACCGCAGAAGTTAAGACTCTGATAATTTCTTCACTATGAGGTAATAAGTTTTTGAGTAATGAGTGTGGTCATTAGTCTAGGAAATCTAGTGTTGGTGCGACGACTGACATATCCATACATCCGGACCCTGACTTCTGATTTCCGAATCAGTAAACGAAAATATTGATTTCATGTGTGGTTGAAAATTTTATTTGTGATTAATTTATGTCATCTCACCAGGTATACTGTATTAACCGTGGCACACCTATTTATTTTTGGGATTGCCCCACGATGGCTGCCAGCTAGGGTTCCGAGCTTTGTGCGAGACGGCATCCCACCGAGCGACGAGGCCTCGGTGTAGGACCCCATTATAGCAGAGGCACCGGTGGTACCTTTAACTGTCGAGCCACCAATGCTACCAGCCCCAGTGGTGGAGAGTGCATGCTGCCTCAGTGTGTTGCACGAGTTTCAGAGGTAGAGGCCGCCCAGGTTCCGCGGAGAGACAGATCCTCAGGCAGCCGAGGATTAGCTGGAGGCTGTCGTTAGAGTCTTCATGTTGGTAGGGATGCCAGCAGACCTCATGGTGATCCTTGTCACGAGTCTCCTGCATGCAGCAGCAGGTAGATTGTGGAGCCTGATGCTCTAGGTGCACGATGAGGCATCTCTTCTTTGGACGTACTTCGAGAGCCACTTTTGCTCTGGGTTCGTTCCATCCACCCTCCGTGCGGTGCGCATCCAGGAGTTACTACAGTTCTGGAAGAGAACCATGTCAGTAGCCCAGTACTCGGTGAGATTTACCAACCTCTCTCACTACTCCACAGACATGGTACAAGACCCATTATTTCGGGCCCTGACCTTTGAGCAGGGGATGAGGCATGAGATCAGAGCTTTGACGATTCGACTCAGCATTCCGAATCAGGCGGGGGTACTAGAGAGATCCCTGCTAGTGGAGAGCATTCTTGCTGAGCATCCATCAGCATTAAGACCCACTACAGGATGACAAGGAGTAGAGTCTTCCGTAGTAGGCAGTCGATAGATGACGCAAGGGTCCAAGTGGACCAGGCCATCAGGTGGGCGACCTCGGGACACGGGTTCAGTTGTGCGGGGCACACAACGCAGATCCAGCCTTCCTAGGAGAAGAAAGTGCTATGCATGCGGCGGGAAGGGTCACATGGCTCGTGACTGCCTGACATGCCATGCAGACGAGCAGTATACATTGGAGAGACCTCCCAGGCAGAGGTATAGGGTAGACCGTGGCGGTCTTCAGGTAGTAGGCGGACGAGCCAGAGGAGCTGGCCGAGCAGCGGGTGGAGGACGACGCTTCGAGGCTCTACCACTACCACCCCCAGAAGGTCCACCCCAAACACAGGGAGCTGGGGGTCATAGGCAGGATCAGCTCCAGGAAGCAGAGGCTTACGACCACGGTGCACCCGATATGATTCGAGGTACCATCTGTGTCTACTCCACCCTTTCTGTAGTTATTATAGACACAGGTGCGAGTCATTCTTTTATTTCTGCTTCCCTAGTTCAGAGCTCGGAGATTCTGATGGAGCTGTTGGCTCGATCCAAGCGGCTATAGATGCCTATGGGTGCAGATTCGATGATTAGGCACTGGTTCCGGCAGTGTGAGTTTACTCTAGGAGGAAAGATCTTTGGCTGGTATCTTCTTGAAGCGGCGTCGAGGCCTTACGATGTCATTTTTGGTATGGACTGGTTATCTATAGTCTATGCCCTTATCGACTGTATTAGGCACAAGGTGCAGTGTGTCTACACTGATGGGACCAGGTTCACCTATACCGGCAAGAAGGGAACCTTTGCAGCATAGTATGGACTCACACAGAGGAGAGGGAAGCCGATCACACAGCAGTTGGCTTGTCTCATCCTCAGAGCAGTCGACGTACGGAGTCCGAGTTTTCCTGTAGTGGTGGACCAGTATGCGGACGTTTTTCATGACGATGTTCCAAGACTACCTCCTCACAGGGAGGTAGAGATCTACATAGACCTATACCCCATGACATCAACGATATCCACCCTAGTGTATCGGATGGCTCCCGCCGAGCTTCGTGACCTGTGGGTACAGCTAGAGGACTTACAGGGGAAAGGTTTCATCTGACCTAGTGTTTCACCCTGGGCTTCTTCGATTCTGTTCACCAAGAAGGAATATGGGAGCTAGCGACTGTGTGTCGATTATCGTCGCCTGAGCCATGTGATCGTGAGGAAAAAGTACCAACTTCCATGGATTTATGACCTCTTTGATCTGCTCAAGGGAGCACGTTGGTTCTCGAAGATAGACCTCAGGTCAGGTTATCATCAGCTCCGAGTTCGGGACAAGGATGTGTAGAAGATGGACATCAGGTGTCATTATGACCACTATGAGTTCATGGTCATGCCCTTTGGTGTGAAAAACGCTCCAACAGTATTCATGAGTCTCATGAACATGATCTTCGAGCCCTACCTCGATCATTTTGTCGTAGTCTTCATCGATGACATACTGATTTACTCTACAACTGAGGAGGAGCACGCTTACCACTTACTGGTTGTACTGGATACCTTTTGAGAGCACTATCTTTATGGTAAGCTCTCAGAAGTGCCAGTTCTAGCTTTGAGAGGTCCACTTCTTGGTGCACGTCATCTCTAAGGTGGGAGTTGCAGTGGATCCCGCGAAGGTCGAGGAGTTACTTTCTTGGGAGCCACCCAGGAGCTTAACGGTGGCGCGGAGTTTCCTAGGTCTGGATAGGTACTATCGGAGATTTGTGCCAGACTTCTCCAGAGTTGCAGCACCACTTTTATCATTGATGAAGAAAGGGATACCCATCGTGTGGTCAGACAGATGTCAGCAGAGCATCCAAGAGATGAGGCGGAGATTGACCAGTGCGCCCATCTTGAGGCAACCAGAGGAGGTTGTAAGTTACGTAGTTTACTGCGACGCATTGGGGACCGGAATCGGGTGTGTCCTAATGTAGGAGCGAGCAGTGATAACTTACGGTTCACGGCAGTTGAGGCCGCACGAGCAGAATTATGCCACACATGACCTGTAGTTAGTAACAGTGGTCTTCGCACTGAAGATGTAGTGACATTATATGATGGGCGAATGCTTTACAGTCTACTCTGACCACCAGAGTCATATGTACATTTTCTCTCAGAAGGATCAGAACCTGGGAGGATGGTGATGGCTCGAGTTCCTCCAGGATTATGACTTTGAGATTGTCTATACTCTTGGGAAGGGGAACTTTGTGGATGATGCTCTCAGCAGGAGATCGGGCATTCAGCTACTTGGATAGACGACAGAGCTTTTAGATGCTTTGCAGATATCCTTCCTCGATAGTGATGGGGCTGCCTATCTTCAGTCTCTCACAGTCACTCATCTACTACTTCATTGGGTCAGAGAGGCACAGCGTGGGGACATGGACTGTGAGACGCGACGTGCACAAATATCCTCAGGACAGGCACCTGATGGATTCTCTGTAAGAGAAGAGCACGTCATCCTTTTCAGGGAACATACCATGGTACCAGTTACACTACAGGAGGAGGTGCTGAAGGAGTTCCACACTTCCCCTGTAGTGGTACATCCCGGAGTAGTGAAGATGTATCCGGACCTCAGACGACAGTACTGGTGGATGGGTATGAAGAAGGTTGTGGCAGGATTCGTTTCTTGGTGCCTCACTTTTCAGGAAGTGAAGGCAGAGCACCAGGTACCTACAGGCTTGGTACATCCCTTAGAGGTCCTGGAGGTTATGTGGGACGGGATATCTATGGATTTCCTGACGGGGCTTCCACGTACTTCCAGAGGACACGACTCCATCTGGGTTATCGTAGACCGACTCACCAAGTCGGCACACTTTCTACCTATTAGAGAGCAGGGCTCAGTGGCGAGATTGGGATGTCTCTACATTCATGAGATCGTATGGCTTCATGGTGTTCCATCGACTATCGTCTCCGATCAAGATGCTCAAATTACTTCCCAGATTTGGAAGGGGTTGCACGAGGCATTTGGGACGCAGCTATGCCTGATCACCGCCTTTCACCCACTGACGAATGGTCAGATGGAGAGGACCATTCAGACACTCGAGGACATGCTCTGTGCATGTGTCCTTGACTTTGGTCACATCTATGAGGATCACCAACCCTTGGTGGAGTTTTCATACAACAACAGCTACCACTCCACCATTGGGATGGCACCATACGAGGCCTTGTACGGCTGACCATGCAGATCACCTTTTTGCTGGAGAGACCCTGCAGAGTCATCACTTGTAGGACCAGAGATGGTCCAGGCCATGACAGAGAAGGTACAGATCATCCAGGGGAGGATGAGGACTGCTCCGAGCTGACAAAATTCCTATGCTAACAGGAGGCGGATACCACTAGACTTCGAGGATGGTGACCACATTTTCTTACGGGTCTCACCTCGACGTGGACTATGGAGAATTGGTCGGGGTGTCAAGTTATCTTTGCGCTTCATCGGACCATTACAGGTTCTCAAAATGATAAGCGAGGTGGATTATCGCCTGGATCTTCCACCTCAGTTGCACCGGGTGCATGATGTCTTCCAAGTATCTCAGCTGAGGAGATACGTGCACGACCTGACGCATATCATCGATCATGGGGAGATGGACATCGATGAAGGGGCGACATTTGTGGTGGACCAGATGGAGATCGAGGATCGACAGGAGAGGGTCCTACGTGGATGGTCGATTCCTCTAGTGCGCATCGGGTAGCAGCACGGGAACCTCCAAGAGAGCACATGGGAGCGGGAGGCTACGATGCCTGCTCAGTACCCTCATTTGTTTCCCTAGTTATGTTGTGGCTTTAAGGGGACGTGAAGACTTGAAGTGTGATTATTGTAAAGAATCAGAAATTTCAAGGAATTTTTTTAAAATACTTTGGAATTTTACAAGTCTGTGGCTTCTGACAGAGATTGATTCTGGGGCCCGGTGTGCCCGAAATCAATTTTCAAAGTTTAGCTCAAGTACCTTCCATGAACGAACGAGTGGGTTTTTCTAACTTTTGAGAAGGTGCTTGGAATTAAAATCTGAGGGAACCGATGAACTCGTTGTGCTAGTAATTGCTTACGGGGAAACTTACGGTAGTTGTGTTCACAAAAGAGGAGAAGTTTTTTTTGGGGTTTTGTTTAAGAAATGAATAAAAATTGGTATAAAAATTTTTATTACAAGGGAGGTTACACCCTCCCATGGGTAGTTAAGGGTGGGTCTTGTAGCCACTTAATTACCCAAGTGAGGAGGATAGAGAGGTGGGGCCCACAGGAGCCCCACCATTTAATTTCTTCGGACCTCATTTATTCCCCTACTTTTCCTTTACTTTTCCCCCATTAATATCCCTTAATTAATTCTTGGGTATCTCCTCATTTTGATTAATGAGGAACCTTCCTTTTCCCCTTTTTAATTTAAACTGCCAATGCGTTTAATTATGGGGAACCTTATCTCTCCCTTCTTTAATTAAATTATGGGAGAGTTTCATTGCGTATAATAAAACAATAGGGGGAAACTATTATTTTATCAAGAGAGACCTTCGTTGGCAAATGAATGAATTTTGGAGAGATTTTGTGCTTTGGACAAAGAACAGCGGCCTCCGACGAAGAATGCTGGTTCCTCGGAGATCAATGACGCGCCACCAAATCCTCTTCTCCACGATGTCGTGTTCCGAGATGCCAAATCCTCTTGTTCGCGACTCCGTGTACCATGAAACCTATGATCCTATCCTCCGTGACGTCGTGTACGACGATGCCTACGATCCTCTTCTCCGCGACGCCGTGTACCAGGACGTCGACGATGGTCTTCCTTGTCGATGTAGGGGTAAATTCTCCGTTCAAGTAATATTTAACGAACTTTGTTGTTAAATGTTTGGACGCCTGTTATCGATATAACGAGAGGATTTCGGACCGCACAAACACAGCCGATCCACCTCCCCTTTTTGTTGTTGATCTTCTTTGTGGTGGAAACGATGGCGGCGCGGTGCCGTTGCACCATGCGGGAACGAAAAAGGGTCGCGGCCGAGGCGGGCCGCGGCGAAGGGGTGCGGCGCCATCGCAGAAAAGGTGTGCGGCGCCATCACGCCGCGCCGGTGGGGCCGAAAAAGGCCGCTCCCAAGAGCGGGCCGCGGCGGAGGGGCGCGGTGCCGGCACGCAGCACTGGAGCACCAAGGGGGCCACGGCCTGGGCGGGCCGCGGCAGTTCAGTGGAGGGGCCGGCTGGGCCGGCCGCCGGCACCAACTGGAGGTGGGACCCACTCGGGTCCCATGGTTTTAATAAAGTCCAGCCATAATGGCTGACCAATTCTTCAATAAAAGGGGGAAGCGCCCCCCGCCGCATCTCGCTCGGCCGATAGCCGAGCCGCCGGCCACGCAGGTCGGGCCTCACTCGCCGGGTCGGGCCGCCCGCGTCGGGCTGGGCCAGTCGCGCAGGGCCGGGCCGCCAATGCCAGGCTAGGATATGCCAGCTGGGCGGTGCCGCGCCCAACAGGGCCAGACCCGAGTCATATCGACCCGGTTCGGGCCGACCTAGGGGGTATTGGGTCGGGTCGGCCCGGGCCCAAACCCCCTAATTTCAGATAGATTCGTACAAACACCCATAACTTGGGCTACAGACCTCTGATCGACGCACCGTTAGTTGTGTTGGGATCCTTGGATCGATATGGTCGTTTGGGTATATTACACTAAAGTTTTAAAGGGAACATTTGGTATGGAGGGGTTGGTTCGAACACGAAACCAAACGGGCCCTTGGAGCAAAAACACTTATAACTTGAGCTCCGGACGTCCGATTGACGTGCCGTCAACTTTGTTGGATTACTCATAGTGAGAAGGTTCTTTTTACTTACTCCTATCAAGGTTTGGACACATTTGGAGTATGGTCGGATTGGTTTTATCTGAAAAACCAATCGGGCCCCTTGGACGGAAAAGCCAAAATCACTCAGACCGGGCGTCTGATTGACGCGCCATCTGTCATATTGAGTTTCTATTGATGAGAAGGAACATTGTGATACATATACTCTGGAATTCGTGACAGTATATGTATCGACCCCCTTGGCTTGTGGAGCGGACCCTGTTGGAATCGAGCGTTCTATTTGCGGTAATCCTAGAGCTGGCTACGACTGCGACGATGACGACTGCACTAGGATCCTCCATGGGTTCGGCAGTGAGGATGACTGTACATGGATCCTCTGTGGGTTTGGTAGTGACGAAAACCTTACTGGGATCCTCCATGGGTTCGAAGGCGATGACTAATGTTTTGTATCCTATGTGGGTCTGGCAGTATTTGACTCTGTACTTGTATCCTATGTGGTTCTGACAGAGTAACTGGTCTTGTATCCTTTGTGGGTCTGATAGCTTAGCTGGTCTTGTATCCTATGTGGGTATGAAAGCTTAGATGAATCAGTGTCTACATCTGATCATCTCTATTGCATTACGAATTTTATACATGTGTGAGCTGAGTCTTGATTCTCAATCATTATCATTGATGTGGTTGACTTGCTTCCTGTGTGGATTGGGTTATGTTTTCCTATGTGGATTGTGTCATGCTTTCTTCTGTGGAATGGGTTGTGCATGGGCTCAGGAGCTGATGTCTAATTGTAACTGAGGACTTAGGAATATGTATGGGCATATACCTAAGTAGTTTTATTGATACTTCGTGATTTTATCTTTCCTTTTTGGTTTATCCTTCGTGGATTCTGAGAGACCTTCGGGGGTCTCCGGGTCCCTACTGAGTATCATTTACTCACCCCTACATGGGCTATGCCTGCACTATGTTTTTTTTGGATTCATACGATAGACAGCACTGATTGAGGTGGAGGCTTGTGGATCTGGATGGTACCCGGAGGTGGACCACTAGGCGGGACGTACACGGAGCGGACGACCAGAAAATGGAGCTGAGGAGACTATCTGTACCCACCCTTCAGTTGGGATTTCTGGAGGATGACTCGGAGTTTCTGTGTTACTTTCTGCTGTTGTACTTTCCATTCAGTTGTACTTTACTTTCACTTGGGTTTGTATACTGGCTCTTTTTCTTCAGCACTTAACTTGTATTCAGTTTTTCTTAGTGTTTACTTCGCTTGCGTACTCTGTTGTGTATGTTACTTCTTAAAGGCAATGCCTTCTCTACTTTTGGGTTTTACGCCTTTAGTGCTAGTCGCCAGCCCCTAGCCTATGGAAGGTGGGCATGGGGTAGCCATGGCACGGTCTCCGAGGATGGGTCATGACAAGAACCCTCTATGTGTTTGACAAGGTCGACAACATTGATGTTTATCGATCCTTGATTGAAAATGGATCTATGGTCAATCACATCCCAGATAAAATTATCTAATATTCTGGATATAAAAATTAATAATTTTCTATATCAAATATGACCATTAGAGGATATTATAAGAGTTATAAAAGAAACTCCTGAAGATAATAGTTAAAGCTCTATTTATATTACTCATAACATAATTTGAAATATCATTTGTTCGTCAAAATACAGCTTTTATTTCCCTATTTATATGACATAGATTAATACAGTTGTTGTGGTTCCCTCTTCATAACATAAATAATTTAAGTACATTATTAATGGGTAATTCTAGTTTGTGTATGGTGATAATTCCCCTTATGAGTCATAAGAGTCCATATTCATAGTTATGAGCTTCTATACAAGGGAAGTGATTTAGTTTATGGGGGATGATTCCATCTAAATCCCTTCCCCGAATGGACAAGAAGCTTATTTGACTAATCTATGGAGATAAATGATGATTTTATAAATTCTATAAATAATCTACTCTTGCACACCACCACTTGATAAAAAGACAAAGAATGGGAGTTAACGAGCATGGAACATGGGAACATGTTACCATATCTTCATGATCATGGATTTTCCAACCAAATTGGACAAACCATAAGGTGGACATAATTCCCACAAAAATAGTAAAACCACATAAAATTATTCCCCAAGGATATTAATCCCACACTATCCCCTATATATCAGTATCTAATCACACCATCTACCACTAATGATCGAAATATGTAACGTAATGAGGAAAAAATCCTTGATTATGATGTCTTTTCTTTAGTATCATTTGTATCTAAAAATATCTCATCTGAATTCACTTATGAAAAAAATTCCACATATTGTTTTTGAATCATAATTTCCCCCTTCTTTTGATTATGATGATATATAAGAGAAGGACGAGAGAGATGGCCCTAGGGATACCCCCATAATCATTAAATGAAGGTGTATCAACCATGACTAATGAAAATATATAGATACATATTGGTGTTGGAGAGGATCCATAATAAATATTTGTTTGTTCCATCATTACCCTCAATGATTAAGAACGATATATTACCTTCATAAAAAATAATATCAATTTCCCTATAATAATATGATGATTCCTACGATAGCTCTCATGAAAGCTACACATCACATGGTCCTGCTCCTAGATCATTATGGATACAAAAAAGAAGGATGGAAAATTCATAATACCCACACTTCTAATTCAGAGGATGAATTTGATAAAATGATCACAGATAACTTTTTTAGGGTGGTCCTATACCTGAATTGGTATTACAAAATCATCCCGACCAAAAAGAATAATGGTAAAATCATATTTTCTTTGAATTCTGGTATTTTATTTTACACTTTCCAGAAGATAACTTCTTTATTTCCATTAGATATCTATAAAATGATGAAATTGAAGGATAGATATTACATTACATCATGGATGTATACTCTGGCTAAAATAATGTCTAGAGATCCCCCAAATATTAACATTTCACTACCATTAAGGTTCCTCAAGAGGTTTTATATTACCATGTAATTCTTTTTTTATTGAATTTTATTGGTTCCACATACCATAATTTCATGCATCACATCTTCAATTTCATCCTACGGTATATCAATGACTGTTATATAGATGATCTAATGGTCATGTCTCAAGCAAATATGTGATCACTTGTGTCATGAACCAAATCTGGTCGCCACTAATACCGATAACAAATAGAGCCCATGAAAAGACCCAAAGGGTGTTCCCTATCCCCATGGTCCGAAAGAAGTGCCCTGGTATCAATAAATTTATTTTTGGAAGGATTTACCTGGGTATGATAGCATAAAACATTAAAACAATCAAAAATAAGAATCTGAAATTATCCTGCCAAACATGTAGAGAAAAACCGGATCTAAAATAATTTTTTAAATAAAGTAAAAAATATCCAAATATAAATAAATATATCATCATGTTAGCCCAAAATACCCCACACAACAGGGGGCCATCACCCCCGAGTCGTCTCCATGACACCGCACCACAGGAGGGGACTAACAACCCAAACCACCTTCACCAGAGGCTTTGCCTTTACCTGAGTCAAACATAACCAAGTCTAAATAAACCCAGGGTCATGTATGTAGGGTTTAAGACCAATCCCAATAGGATACCATCAAAATATTCCAATTTTTATGAAATACAAGGAGAAAAAGCAAGATGTTTCATTACGTAAATAAAAGCAGTGAAAAATTCCATGAAATGCTACTTTCAATTGAAAATTGTTTCCAAACTAAAACATTCTAAATGTTAACACATTTAAATAAAAAAATATGGTTGTTGTAATGTGAATCCGAATACACTTTAATACAAGGGTAAATACCACAAATCCAATGAGCACCAAAACTGAGAACACCCCTAGGCAACTAGATATTCTCGGGCCCTATGTACCTCATACCTCGGTGTAAAGTAACCATGTCAGAAATATTTTCATGAGCACAAGACACTATTAGAGAACATACCCATAACCTAGTGGTCCCCAAACATCATCTATATTGTTTAGTTATTGATTTTTTATCCATTCTCTCAATGAAGTATCGACAAAACCCATCCGGATCATTAGTTGTACTAGCACATATCTACCCACCCATGTACCTAGGCTTACCCCTTTGTTATCAAACTATTTCAGCAAGAAACACAAATCACATTGAAAATAAAAACAACACTATTGATCACCTACAAACAATAACATAGGTATACACATGTTATACTACTTAAAACACACAAAAAAGCATTTTGATTTTTAATGAACAACTTCTCAAAATCTTGTCTTGGTTTGTACCCAAAACTGCTTAAAACACACACATTTCACACCATGTGCACACATTATGTAACAAAAACACAACATGGTTGCAAAAAATCTTCCAATGAAACCAAAAAAAATTAATTTTAGGGCATCCCCATATGACTTTGGAAGTTATATCATTGTCAAACCTCCATATTCACACAAACATCGCACTTAAAGGTCAAATGCCTCACAAACACCATTAAAACGGATTTTCACATAAATATATATATATATAGTAAAAAAATATTTTATGGCCTTTTAAATCCAAAAAAAATAAAATAGATTGTTATAGGGAAGCCCCAAATGAACCAATAAAAGGATTCTATGAAAAAACACCAGTTTCACATAAAAATGACTCTTAAAATTCATTTTCTTCATAAATACCACTAAATTTTTTTTGGCAGAACCATTAAAAATAAATAAACATCAAAATACAATATACAAATCTATATAAGTCACAAAACATGCATACAAAATGGAATCACCTGCCAAATTTGCTAAAACCTTGAATTGTTTGTGGGAAAACACAAACGAACCACTATCGCACCTCAAGGAAGGAAGACGAAGCCTAAATAAAAGATTGGACCATGAAAAACATTGGTTAATCCATATGTACGAAACCATAACCTTTGGTAATTTGGTACATCAAATAAATTGAAATAAACTTCAAAAAAGTGGGAGGAACTAAGAGGGAGAAACACTTACTTGAGATTGTTTGAAGTTCTTCCACCAAATCCCCCTTCAAAATGAAGATCCAAGGGAGTCTTTTGGTGCTTGGGAGGATGAAAAGGATATAAAGGTCAAAAGTGGGAAGAAAATTCCGATTAATGATAAATACCTAGAGGGAAAATAAGTCATTTAATATTTTTTTAATGACCTAGACATAAGTTCACGGTTTGTCTGCACGATTTGGTAAACCGTGCACCTAAACCGTTCACCCTCCATTATCCCCTCAAAACATCATCACAAGACAAAAAAATTTGTTGGTTTTTATGGGAGACGTAATGGGTGTGTTAGGATAAGAATATATTAAATATAAGTACCTCTAATGAAGAACATGGCTTTTCCAATTCTCCCCACCATTAAAATGTTACGTCCCGAAAAGTCTCCTAGAGGCTTGATCGGAAAGAAAGAATGGGTACTTTTCCTCAAACCATGACTTCCACTCCCATGTCTCAGGTGTATTAATACCATGCAACCAAAAAACATGAACTAGTGTAATAGACTTCCCTTGAAGCACCATCACAATGGAGTCCACTATTTGCACTGGCCGCTCAAAAACTGACCAGTCAAGATCTATATCTAGTTCTTCCCAACTCAACAAATGGTATGGATCTGGGTTGTATTTCATCAACTAGGATACATGAAAGACATCGTGGATGGATGTCAACAGAGAAAGTAAATACAACTTGTATTCCATCTTTCCAATATGCTCGGTGATCTCAGAAGGTCTGACATACCGCATCGTCAGCTTCCCTTTCTTTCCAAATCGATCATGGCCTACATGAGGGGCCACTTTCAGGAATACCATGTCACCCAAAAAAATCCATGTCTCAATGTATTTGTTCAGCATATGATTTATGGAAAATCTAATCTATTAATAAACACTTCCTGATCAACTTGACCATCTCATATGTCTCTTGCACCAGACTCAGCCCCAGTAGTGATATCACAACTACCTCAGCCCAACACGGGGGGGGGGGGGGGCACAAGGCCGACCATAGAGTGCCTCTAAAAAATCCATTAGAATCCAGGATCAGTGACATTTATTATAAGAAAACTCAACCAATCCAAAATTTCTATCCAAGGAATCTCCAAATTCCTAGACACATGCACGGATCATGTCCCCTGACATTTGATTCGCCCGCTCTATCTTACCGACTGTTTGAGGATGGTATGTCATGCTCATTTTGATCTGAGATCCCAAATCCTTCTAGAGGCCTTCCCAAAACCCCGATGTGAAGTGGGGGTCTCTATCTGAGAAAACTATTGATCGAACACCATGGAGCCTTACCACCTCCTAAAGATATAAACGTCCCAACTCATCCACTTCAGATGTATCTCTGATTTGAATGAAGTGGGCTGATTTGGTAAGATGATCAATTACCACCCAAATAGAATTCTTACCCCGAGGTGTATGAGTAAATCCATCAAGGAATTCTATGGATACCTCATTCCACTTCCCGGTAGAAATGGGTAATGGATTGAGAAAACTGGAGGGCCTCTGATGCTCTTCTTTCACCTGCTGGCATGTGTAACATCTCGACACAAAGTCTGCTATGTCTCATCGCATACCTAGCCATGATAACTATCATTCAACATCATAATACATCTTGGTGAAACTCGGTTGGATAGCCCACTAATACTGGTGGATATCATGAATCACCACCTTTGGAAGAGATAAAGGTACTACTGAACTACCCTTGAAGCACAAGATGCCCTCGGGGGATGACAAACAATCATAGGATGTATCCCCACCTTGAAGAAACTGCCTCAGCCGCTGAAAAATCTCATCACTAGATTGTTCCTGCTGAATCAACTCTAAGAGATTAGGATTCAACTGAATGCTTTCCAAGAATGCACCCCCATTATTCTCCTTCATTTCTACATGCATCTAAGAAAATAGTTCTATCAAAGTCCACTCATAATTGGACTTCCTCAAAGCCTACAATGGAACTCTACTACCCTAAGTGTCAACCACCACAATTCCCTTTCCTAGTGTATAGGAAAGGTCATAGTCTAAACCCTACAATTACTCGATCCAGCGATGCTACCTCAAGTTTTGGTCCTTTTGAAAGAAATATAATCCATGATTTTGTGATCAGAGTAGACCAAAAACTTCTCCACAAATAGATAGTGATGCCAAGTATTAAAGCATTAATCCCCACTTCCAACTCTAAGTCATGGGTAAAGTAATTCTTTTCATGTGTTCGGAGTTGGAGAGAGTCATACGCCACCACCTGATCATCCTACAAAAGCAAGCACCCAATACACATAGCGGATGCATCGTAATATACCACATTCCCCTTTCCTGCCTCAGGAAAAATCACTACAAGGGTGGTAGTTAACCACCGATTCAACTTCTTGAAGGATGCCTGACATTTTAGGCCCCATAAAAGCTACACCCCTTTCTAGGTGAGCACAGTCATGAGATTAGCAAGATTAGATAAAACCCGAAAAAATCACCTGTAATAACCATCCTGACCAAGGAAACTTCAAACCTCAAACACGTTATACGACTTCTCCCATGAAATAACAGCACTAATATTCTTGGGGTATACTAAAACCCCCTTCTCTTAGATCACATGCCCCAAAAATTTCACATCCATGATCCAAAAAGAGATCTTTGAAAAATTTTCATAGAGGGGGTAAACCCACAGTGCCCAAAATGATCCTCAAGTTATGTTCATGTTCCTCATTAGAGCAAGATTATACCATAATATCAACCACAAACACAAAAATGAATGAATCAAGATACTGGTGGAAGAACCAATTCATGAGTTTCATAAATTTTGTTAGAGAATTGGTCAATCCAAAGGGCATTACCCAATAATCAAAGTGGTCGTACATGATTTGGAAGGCTGTCTTTTGGATATCTTCCTCTTTCACCCTGAGTTGATGGTATCCCAAATGTAGGTCTATTCTAGAGAACCACTTTTTCCCCTTAAACTGATCGAATAAATAATCTATTTGGGAAAAGGATATTGGTTCTTCATTGTTACCTTTTTCAACTTTCAGTAGTCAATGAATAACCAGAGGGATATGTCAGCCTTTTCACGAAAAACATAAAAGATACCTAAGGAAAGATGCTCAAGCGAATGAATCCTTTGTATTAATAGTCATTCGGTTGTATCATTAATTATATCAGCATTATAGGGCACATGCGATCTGAGGGAAGAGATACTTGTTATGTTCTCGACACTTGATCAATCAAGAACTCCGCATCCCGCTTTGGGGTAAAACTTGGGAAATCATCTGAGAATACCTCCAAAAAATCATTCACTATATGAGTTAGTTCACATTAAAAGGAAATCCCCCCATCCTCTAGCATGAGAAATGATAAACGGAAGATAAGACATCCCAACTATGGGAGTGGAGGTCATGTGCGACTCGACTGAGGATCCCATTATCCATGAAAAACCAAACAACTCCCATCAGATGTTGTGAAACTCACTCACTTCCTGTAGAAATCGATGAGTTCCTAGATGTGCAGCTATCAGGACCCGTACCCTAGGGCCCATTCCGTGATTACCCCAAGCCCATCTTCCATAGGCCAGGGGTTGGATACTAGCACTAGAAAGGCATTTCCCTAAATGGGAAGTCATTTCCTTTAAACTTGTAAAGTCACACAGTCCATGAGCACGACAAGATGCAACGATGAAGTAAAACTACAATAGTAAAAGTGTGTACAAAAAAGTAGAGGGGGCCATAATACAAACCCAACTAAATATATACAACTACAATAGAAAACATAAAACAGCTCATTCGATTATCCACCAAGGATCCTACCTGGATGGTAGATATAGCTCTTCATGTGGATCTTCTTGTCCATCAGTTGCCCCTATCCACATCAAGTCCAGGCTCCCCAAGTCTCAGCCAAGGTTTCCCATCATCTACACAGGACACAATAATGTGTGGGTAAAGCCCCCACTTTGGTGAGTATAACAATAACATATAGAGACCCCGAGACCCCTGAAGGTCTCTTGAAATTTCACAAAGGAAAACAAAAAAACATGATCTTGATCACAAGAACAAAGAAAAAACTCAGATCAAACTAGACATACTTGTCTCGTCCGCAAAGGAACATAAGGCCTCAACCTCAAGCCATTTCTAGGAATTCCAAATAAGGATCAATGTGTAGCTCAAGGATCAAGAGTACATGATCCATGAATTGGCCATCCCTGGTGGCACCCTTCTAAGTGATGTACTCCATCATTTATAACTCAACCATTCCTAATGGAATGTCTGAAAGGACGTGCTCCATTGGGAACATTCTACTAGAACTGTCTCAAGTGCCCGATACTAGGGGTATCGCAATCATAGTCTTGAGCCCGAGGCTAGACCAGGGAGAACTAAGTGAATATTACCACTCCTCGACACTATGTACTGTAGTCGAGGGACCTCCATCTTTCCTAAAGGACCTGCTCCCCATTGCTACTCAGAGACGCGCGAGTAATACTCTATATGTGAGGACCTGCACCCTACCCGATATGGGAGTACAACTCTGGTAGTTGTTTGTTGTGGGGGACCTGTGCCCTAGTACATTAGAGGAGTACTGACCCTAGGCTAGAGGACCTCCTCCCTATCATCACAGGGGAGTACTAACTCAATATGTGAGGACTTGTACCCTACCTAGAAGGGGAGTACAACTCTGGTAGTTTGTTCGCTATGCGGGACCCGCACCCTAGTACATTAGGGGAGTACCCACCCCAGGATAGAGGACCTACCCCCTGGCATGGTTGGGGAGTACTGACTCTACTGTATCACTGCATACAGAGGACCCGCACCCTCGGTTGGTAGGGGAGTACCTACTCCAAACAAAGAGGACCTCCACCAAACCCGATATGGGGGTACCTGACTCTATGTGAGTTAAGTATGGAGGACCCACGCCATACTAGAATAGTAGAATACCAACTCCAAATATAGAAATCCCAATCAGATGGAAATGAACCCGCACTCATGACATGGGTAGTCCCGTCTCAACCACAGTAGAGGAGTAAGAAATACCTACGCCTTCAGTCATCAAGGGAGTAGCCATCATATTTTTCACTACAAGAAACATCCTAGTTCTACTCCTCTGGTTATCGGTCATACCTAAACCGCTACAAAATTCTACAAGGATGTAACCAGATGATCTGTCTTGTCATAATGGTTCCAACGTATAAGACAACGCGTCCACTAGACACTCGGTCTATAAGCTATAGGCATTTTAGTGCTGATGGCCCAGTTGGATTCAAGTACGACCCAACCCAGCCAAACTCTAATATATTTTGAATTGTGCGTGCAGTATCTCAATAGAACCATCTCTCTCCAATGATCCCAGGGTTGTATATGGTTTTTCAAACTAACATTTGGTTCGCAAGACACGACTTTTTAGGCGTATCTGGGCTCGAGAGGGGTCCGGGTCTATTCTGACCTGGTTCAAACCGAACATGCCCGACCCGACATGGCTCGTCCCACCCTGGCTAGGTTGGTCCGTGGCGGGTCGGCCCACCGGCTGGCGTGACCCAGGTGGGTTCATGAAGTCCACTGCTCTTGAGAATCTCAAAGGATCTGTGTGAATTCTTTATTGGTGATGACAGGTGGCGCTGCCTCATCACCCACTGGACCCACAGGGAGCGGGTCCCCTGCATCATCGCAGCTTTGAGCCATAACTTCTTTCAGAATGGCGCACAACTGTGCACCACCTCCATCTTGGAGGCTAGACGCCTATCCAACCACTGATGTTTTGAGAAGCGCCGCTCATCCACCGCGGCTAGTGGTTGCCGGCCACCGCCCTCATCCATCGTTTCTTCTTCTGTGGGGCTCTAGCAACACTCTAGAGCTCTGTTTTCACTTCTTCTTACACCTACGGGATCTATGAGATGCTATCATTTCTCCACAGCTCCCAGATTCTAGATATTGATGAGTTAAAGAATTTTTCCCCAAAGAATGCAACAAGAACGAAGTAACGAAGGGTCCGAGCCAAGTTCTATTATCCTACAACCTCCTCGTTATCGTGATAACAAGCAGGATGAATTTTAATTAATCAAAGTCAATTTCAACAATAAACCCCCCTACCTTGAGATTATTTGGAGACGTAGTGGTGGTGGAAGAAGATTATGTGCTTGATGAATCCGACGGCATTCATCGATCCCATTTCGTTGCTACCCGAGCTTCCGTCTCTATCGGTGGATGGTGTCGTATCACTTGGACAGAGGTTCCTCACATGATGAATCCATTCAAAAACTCTACCTCAAGCCCCTTTTAAATAGAGGGGGAAGGGTTAGTAACACACTGAGGAATTAATGAGGATTATTAATTGACTTAATTAATGTGGAACATTAATTACTAGAGGGGTGGTTACACAAACAAAGTGTAAATGATAATTTAATATCCTATATTAAATGAATGAATACCTCTATGGCCCCTCCACCACCAGTGAATATGTGGTATGATAAAAAAATAACATTTTTTTATTTTATTAATTATTAAAAGTTGAAAAAAATAACTTTTTCAACTGACCTACAGTGATCGAGGTGAATCCCCCCTTAATAAATTAACAGTGCTATGGTTTAATGGTGCCCTCAGATTTCAATTTCAAGCACCGGTTGAAAAGTTATAAATTTTTTCCCACACTTTTACTAAATGTACCTTAAGAAAATTTCCAAAATTATTAACATTCACCCTTGACCTGCGCTGATCAAGGTTAGTATCTGCCTAAGAAAAACATGCCCTCATGTGCTCAATGGTACTCTCATATTTCAAATCCGCGATACCATTTAGGAGTTAATGAATTTAACAATAATATAATTGTTATTTATTTTTTTGGAAGCCAAAAACTAACTTCCACTATTGGCATGTACTGGCCAAAGTTAGGATATACCTATGGAAAGCATACCATCACAAGTTTAGATGTGGTCTCAGATATTTAATATGAGTCAAAATTCGTATGTTATAATAATTTGAAAGATAAAATAATTTTATATTATTAATGTTTTTTACGATTATGCCATTTTTAGGTTTTCTCACTAGAGGCATGCACCGACTAAACTTAAGTCACGCCTAGGGTAAACTCTCCATCCTGGACACAACAATTCCCATAGATTTATGATTCGGGAAAATGTTTAAATGTTATTAAAATTTTTTCTAGAAAACCACTCACACTCGCTATTTTAAACTTAACAACTTTCAACGAATCATTCTAGGCACTCCAGGCCTCAGAATTACATGCTGTCAAATTTCGCGGTCTCAAAATAATTCAATATAATAAAAATATTATATGGAAATTCTGGGCCATTACATTACCAGCCAATCAATTCCATGTATCTTGTCAAAAAGATCCACATCTAAGACCAAAAGGTCTCACTCCATCTTAATCCCTCAAACGGAGAGCACACATGACAGGCACCTAAGACCCTACTCCATCTTCCTTCACAGCGGCATAATCAACTCCATCGCAAAAGGCAAAAAATAAGTTGGAAAATTTAGCATGTCAACAAAATGGGAAGAAATGAATGAAACAGAGGAACCAGTATCAAAAAGTGCAGCAACTATAAAAGCTGTGATTAAAATGTTACCTTGAACCATCAATGGTCCCACCTATGATCCTGCTGGTGCCTAATCCACTGTATGGAGATGTCTTGTTTATTCATGAGGTTGACTGATAGATTTTGGTTATTCCCTAAACTAGCTCTACTCAGATGATTACCCAACCCTACCACCACGACCACTAAATCGATATCCCCCATTCCTCAACGGCTCGGACTATGTTGGCACTCATCTTAAATCCACTGACCTTGCCCCACACTGAAGTGGACGTGCCACCCGGGAAAATCACTACAAATTCCCCATACCTCTACACTATTAAGAAGGCTTTGGGGGAATTTTTTTATGCTGGTCGGATGTGCCCTAGCCTCCCACACTTGTGGAATACGACTGATCTTGCCTCAATAGATGTAGACGAATACTACTAGGAGGAGTGGCCTGAACTACCACCTCCCTTCTCCACTTGTTCCTCTCGCTTCCTTTTATTTTATGAAGAGCATCCAAAACCCACTACCAATATTGACCCAGAGAAACCATCCCTACCTTTCCAATCAATCTTCACCATGCACGCCTAATCAATAACC
The DNA here is from genome assembly GCA_963277665.1 of Viscum album. Lineage (NCBI taxonomy): Eukaryota > Viridiplantae > Streptophyta > Magnoliopsida > Santalales > Viscaceae > Viscum > Viscum album. The sequence continues at coordinate 1,014,703,338 of OY728140.1, read as the reverse complement.
TCTGTATAGGTCCTCATCTTTAACAAGAACCCATGGGAGTATATATATGGTCAGAAGCCATTCTCAATCCTCTGAGACATCAGTTTCTCATTGGAGATGATTTTAGTGGAATACCGAACCAGTTCATAGAAATGGTTAGTGTACTCCATAGCATAAATATTCTCCTGAACAAGATCCATGAACTCTCGGGACCTGGCATATTCCAAGACCACGAGGCAGTACAGCTCAATGAAGATAACCTTTAAATCTCCCTAATGCATCTTCTCATTCTTTCTTATTTGAAGTATTGTTTCCCACTACCTATGGCTAGGAACCTCCAACATAAAGGATGAACATTTCACCCTGAGGTCCTCAAGGGTATCCAATAACTCGAACATGCGCTCGATCTTCTTGAGCCATTCCTCTGGTTCATGGGGTTATATGTTGCCTCGAATAGTGGGAGGCTTATTTTTCATGTCCTCCTACGCCTTATCCTTTCTCAGACCAGTCTTATCCTCTCTAACCGAAAATAGAATAGAATTCAGTCTCTGTCCTAGATCCTTGATAGCCCAGACCATGGCCTTGCATATCCTCTAATGAATTGGTATGGGATAACTCTCTCCAATTTCCTCCCATGGGTGTATGGGAGCTTTCTGGGGAGGCATGTTGCTAAAAAATACAACAGTAAAAAAACAATAGTCAATAACCTAATTCTTATTTTTTTAATCAATTACCAAAAATATAAATTCTCTACACACATTTTCACAACAAAAGATAAAACTACTCCACCCCCGCCTGATGTCCACATGTTTTCTGCAGCCCACACGTCTCACCTGAAAGTGAATTCAATCAGACAATTCCAACGTTCCTGGTGACTCAAGGTCTTCCATGAGAGGTTTGGTTTAGTCGCCCTACTCATGAAAAAACCCCAATACACTAGGTTCCTATCTCTTGTTTGTCCTAACTCATTCCAAAAAGAGTAATATAACCCAAATCATTGGCCTCCCTTGATACCATTTTTTTCACGAACCGAATCTGGTCACCACTAATAATAGCACCATATCCATCCCTTTACAAGTCCCGAAGGGCAATCCCTATCCCCATGGGCAGGCGCAAGTGCCTGAGTATCAATAAAATACATTTGCGAATGATTTACATGAGTATGAAATCATAAAACATTAAAATAATCAATAATAGGAATCTGAAATTTACATGCCAAACAAGACTTAAAAAACAGATATTAATAAATAGTTTTAAATAAATTATAATAGCTCCAAATAAAAATAAATAAATCATAAATTCCACCATGAATACCCCACATGACAAGAGGTCATCATCCCCAAGTTGTCTCAACAACATCGCACCATAGAAGGGGACTAACAACGTAAACTGACTTCACCTAATGCTTTTCCTTTACTTGACTCAAATATAACCAAGTATACTTATTCCCAAGGGGGTGTGAGTAGGCTTTGAGCCCAAGACAAATAGTATACCACCATAATAAACCAAATAGTATGCAATTAAAGGGGAAAAATAAAGAAGTATTAATATGTAATGAAAAGAGGTGATAAATTCCAAGAATTTCAACTTTCAATTGAAAATAGTTTTCAAACTAAAACATTTATAATGTTAACACATTTATATAAGAAAAGTTTTCTACTATTATTTATAGCCAAACTAACCCTAATAAAAGGGTAAATACCACAAATCCAATGAGCACCAAAACCGAGAACACCCCTTGGAAACTAGATAGTCTTGGGATCCATGTCCCTCATACCTCTGTGCAAAGTAACCATGTCAAAAATCATTTCTTGTGAACAAACACTAGTAGGTAACATCCCCATAACCAATTGGTCCCCAAACATCATCCAAATAATTTAGTTAGAGTTTTCATTATCCATTTTCTCAGTGAAATAGAGACAAACCATATCCGAATCACTAGTCGTACTAGTACATGTCCGCCCACCTAGGTACCCAAGCTTCCCCTTTTGTGGTCAAAAATTTTCAGAAAGTATCACACATTAATTTTATATAAAAAGACAACTACTGGTCACCTACAAAAAATATAGTATCTATAAACACGTTTTACCACATAAGACACACAATAGAGAATTTTGATGTTTAATAAACAGCTTCTAAAAATCTTGTATTGTTTGGTAAAATAAACTCTTTGACACTCCCACGTTGCACACCATGTGCACACTTTATGTTACCAAAACAAAAAATGTAGTCTACAACCTTCCTATATAACCAAAAAATTAATTTTAGGGAAGCCCCAAACCATTTAAAAAGTGATAGCATTCTAGAACATCCATTTTTACACAAACATGGCAATTAATGTCCATATACCTCACAAACACCATTAAAAAAATTTCCTAGCAACAACAAAAAGAGATAAATTGTCAAAATAGTATTTTCAGCCCTAATACATCCCAGAAAAATCAAGTAGGTATTTATAGGGAATCCTTAAATGAACTAATAAAAGGTTTCTATGAAAACCCCACCAATTTCAAATAAAAATGACACATAAAATTAATTTTCTTTATAAATACCTATAAAACAAAATTTTACAGAAACATTAAAATGTAATAAACATAAAAATACAATAAATTCTGCATTGTGAGTCAAAATATTTTTGTATACAATGGAATCTCCTGGAAAATATATTATAACCTTGAATCCATTGTGTGAAAACTCAAACGCACCCCCATTGCTCCTCAAGGAAGGTCGATCAAGCATAAAAATAGAATATTGGACCAAGTAAGCCCGATGTTAATCCCTAGATTCAATACGCTAACCTTTTTTCACTTTTTAATTCAATGAAATTGGAAGAAACATCAAAAATGAGAGGAACTAAGAGGGAAAAACACTTACTTGAGAATGTTTGAAGTTCTTCCACCAAATCCCCCATCAAAATGATGATCCAAGGGATTATTTAGGTGCTTGGGATGATACAATGGATATAAGGGTCAAATGGGGGTAGAAAGGAATGAGTTTGAATAAATCCTGGGATGGAAAAGAAGTCATTTAACATTTTTTACTGACCTGAACATTGGGGCACTGTTTGTGTGCACGGTTTGGTAAATCGTGCACCTAAATCGTGACCCCTCCATTCTCCCCACAAAACATCTTCAAAAGCTACCAAAATTTTTGGGGGCTTAGGGGGGACTTCGGGGGGATGTTAGGATAAAATATATGAAATGTAACTACCTTTAATGAATAACTTGGGTGTGACAAATTGGTTGATCAATATATATATTTAAACTTGTTTTGGTAACACAACATAAATATGAACCCCATTATGTTCACATTTTCAATGACATCATATAAATATATTAACATAGTGGTATGCCAATGTGGCATAAAAGTATTCCATTAGGAGATCATGGTGATTATTTATATTCTCCAAACTTAAAACCTCAAGGAATTTATTAGACTCCATGAATGACTTACCTTTATTTCTGACCTCATTGTTATGTGTTTATAATTCATAACGTTGATCAAGAAAGTGATTAATTATGAATGGAATTATATTTATCAATACTATTTTAAAAATCTCAAGTTATATGTTATACACTCATCAGTGTCAATGCCTCTAGTGGAACGAAAGCCACTATCATGTATTTGGAAACCCCATAGAAATTTCTAGTGCTATCATCACATAGATAAATTATGCGGGTAATGAAAATATTCATTACAATAATGGTATAATGATTCTTGATATTGAGACTATATATTATAGATTTGGGATGAACTAACTAACCCAGATCGTAGTGGTGTTTATATAATGATTTACCTACAATAGGGTAAAAATGAAATAGTTGAATAATGAAGAGGGGGTGAATTATATACCTTTAAAAACATGACAGAAACAAGATATCCTCCTTGAATTTAAATAAATTTATTCTTATTACCAGAAAAACAAGTGAGATATGGAATATAAATAAGGGAAATAATATAACAAAATGATGTATAGTGGGTCAAGGAACAAAAATCCATTTTTCAACACCACCATTACTATATCTATGATCCTGATAATTTTCATTAGAAGGTCATCTTATCTAGTAACCTTTATAATGGAGTGAATGTTGTTGAAACCGTTATAATATTAATTTTTTAGTAACAACATGTTATTTTACATGGAACCAAGATATCCACATCTTAGTGTGGGAAGTATACACCGCACCATGACTGAGTACAATAAGATGAAGCTTCAATATAGAATTGATAAGAAAAGAATTTCAATATTGGATCATCTGATAGTTGTAGTTGTAACTAATAGATGTAAATGATCTTTAAAAAATCACAGCCTTAGAAAAATAATCTTCAACAACAATCAAAAATCCTTTAAACAGTAGTTGAGAAAATAGTAAAATATGATCAAAAATTTATGTCTCCAATGTATAGCTATAATAAATGCTTTTCAGGGTTGTATCAAAATATTATAAAAGAAATACAATAGAAACAAAATTGTGTCAATCAAAAGGATAATGAAACAAGATTGTCTATGTCAAAAGATTACTCTGAATATGAGGACGCATAATTGTTTTGGAACATGCATCTATTTCTACCATTTTGAGAAGATGAAACTCTTGGAATTTAACTAGACACCCAAATTACATTTGGTCAAATAGATCCAGAAATATCACTTTATAAATTTTTATTATTCAAATTCAACCTTTTTTTAAGAAACTATTATCATACCCTGGAAATATAAATAGTTTAATCAATTCATCAGAGGAATTTTAATAGGTCTTTAAACAAAATTAAAAGATATATTTAATTCCTGATAGAACATTAGAGAAAACAATAAAAACATTTCATAATTTAAAACTCCATAGTTGAGTGAGACTAATTTATATTTTCTCTACGTAGTTATAAATTTTAAAGGAATAGTTGAAAACATATAGTTTTTCAAAAATGTATGCATACTAATCCATACATTTTTTCATAAAATGATGGGTTTCTTCCAAATGTAGGATTCTTGATCCATAAGTTTACTCCAAATATAGGGTATGAATGTGTGGTTCATTACTGAAACTAGAGTTCACAAACCATATATTCCTATTAAAAAGTATGTTATAAAGTTTATTTATTGAATACATTTAAATTAACGGTACTCATAAGAAATAAAATATAGTTCCATGGGATTAATGACTAAATTTTTTTCCAAAATAAAATAATTATAAAAGAAATAATTATCTTGAAATCCACTTAAGGTAACTTCATTATTAGCATAGATGTGGGTGTTTATGAGCATTAAAATAAAAAATAAATTAGTGAAATAATTGGATCAACATATTCCCAACAATATAACCTTTTTGATGATAATAGAACCCATAAAACTAATATAAGAGTAAACACAAAATTATTGGTTTGAATTAAATAATTAATAGTATGGAGATAAATATGACATTTCAATATTAAATTTTAAAAATAATATACGAAATTTGATAAACCTAAAAATAAATTAATTTCATGAAATTTTCTCTTCCAAAAGAATAATATTTTTACATTGAAATTTCTACTATATATTTTCTTCCAATTTTTAAATATTTATTTCCCTATTTTTATCATTTTATTTTAATATCCCATGTATTTATAGAATAAAACCTTTTCATTTATATTAATTTTTTTGAGTAAGGTTTTATTTTTTCATTAAATTGGATCCCTTTTTTGATACCATACTCAACATGCAACAATGGGTTTCTTTGAAATCTTATGTTGCACACAACATTGAGTTATACCAAAAAATAACATTATAATATTATAATTTTAAAGGGTAGTTAACACCTAGGAATTGTATTCGAGGGAAAGAATAGAACTAACAATAATTAGATTATATATTTTATTTAAATGTCTCTATATTTATCCTAAAATTTTTAAAACCTCGTTTTACCGCCTTTTGATGTAGAACACATTTTGAATATATATCTTGTCACTTTTAAATGTTTTATTTGAAAAAATAAACATCCTATATAGAAACTGGTATTTAAATTTTACATTTGATACCTTTTTAGTGATTTTATGATACAGATCATTTTGTAATTAATAATGAAAAATACTGCATTTTATGTCAAAACTGTACTTTCATCTTATTTATTTTTATAGTGAAATTATACTTGTAATTGGTTTTAAAGTGTAATGGGATTATTTTTTTATCATTTTATCTAATATTCTTCATTGTAAGTAATTTCACTTTTAAATTGTACATAAACTCATATCAATCATGTTATAGTTGTTACTTCTTTAAAACCCTCTTTTTGGTTATGACAACAGAAATTATTTTTAAATTAATTACTGAAAAATATGGGCCTTTAATTTTGAAAAAAGGATTCCATATTTGGAATTAGGAAGTCCAAATTGTGTAAATAGGAACCTTTTATTTTTGGACATTATGATTAGTAGCATCCGTAGTTATTTTATTTACCAATGCTTCAAAGATAAATATAGTAAATAAGGGTAAAAAATAATAATATTATTATATTAAACAACCCTAACACATGTCTTAATCCTATTGTATGTGATATTCCTGACTGCGGTCATCCTTGTGTTGATTTTGGGACCCAATGGACCACTTGTAAGTGATAATGACATTTAATAACAAGTAATTTAAAATAAAGAGAAAATAAAAAAACAAGAATCTTTCACTAAAACAAGTCATATATGGGTTTATATAAGTTATATATTGAACTATAAATAGTCATTATAAATCTAAAAAAATTTCCTACATCATCATATTTTATAACTAATTTTTAGAAATTAAATATGAAAATTAAATTATGACACCGTGATGATGTAGTGATTTCTTCATTAATAAAGGATTCAAAATAAATGTTATTATAAATATTAAAATAATGGTAATTTTATTATTTTGATGCCATCCAAGAATTTTATATATGATATTGACATATTATCTTTGAGTTAATTCCTTTAGTTTTAAGGAATCAGGTGGTTATTAATTTTTTAAAAAGTCAAGTATGAATAAAGTCCAAAATTGATATAATTGATAACATAAAATATAAATTTGTTTATAAAATGATATTAAATTCATAAGAAACAAATATTCATCAAAGTGGTTATTATTAGTCTAAAATTTATTTAATTACTCTTTCATTGGACATTTTTCATGTTTTGGTCAATATTTTAATTCTCAAAGTGTTAAATGCTTGACTAAATGGTAAGTGTAAAAAAGGGTTAAATAAAAAAGATAAGAATTAAAAAAATATCAAAAACAAGTATAATAATAATTGTTTGATTTTATTTCGACTTATATTTTTCTAATCTTCGAACTAACTAAATTTGGACTCATTTAAAATCAAAATGGAATTTATAATAAATTAAATTTTCAAACATTCTTAAAGTGTCCCTCCACCCTCTTATAATAGGCCACCACCTCTATTCACTTAATAACACCACTCAAGCAACTTGTCCCATCCAAATTCAGCTAACATAATCACCAAATATAACTTCCTTCCCCTAATAATCCTTGACTTTGGCAGAAGGCAATTCTAGATGGCCTTTTGGACCAAATCAAAAGAAGTTACCCAATTTTAGAAGTAACATCTTCTCTCAAGTTCCTTTACATTATTTTCCTTCTCAACTTCATATTCTATTCATATTAATGTATTACATAAAAAAAATAGTATCCTGAATATATGAGTATTTCATATGAGTGTGATTTTAACTACACTTACACACACCTCTATCTAATGGATATGAACATACTATTTCTATGTACGGAGAACTACTAACTCATGAAATGATGATTATTTAATTTTATCCTACCACTTATCATGGTGGCCATTATAATGGAAATATATTTATATATTAGATTTATTAGATTTATTTTTTATCTATGCTTATGTTTTTTTATTTAAATAATACCTTTTTTCTTTCCATAATGGGTAAATATGAGGATTTCATTTGAGGAAGTGCGGACTACAACCCTCTCAAAGTTATATGACTCTTTCATGCCATACATAAAACATATATTGGATTGAGTTGATGAACTTATATAAAGTATATAAAATATGATATTATACTGTAATTATAATATACCTATGCATCCTTTAGTTTTTATTCCTTTAAATATGAAAATAAATGAAAGTAGTGTTCAGGCGTACGTACGGCTTATTGTCTCCATGAATGGTGAATTTCATTTCTTATCTCCAAATGTTATATACTATTATACATAAATGTATATTTTGTATATATATATATATATGATATTTAAATCATGACTATCATTATATAGATGATGTACTTTTGACTTCATGGACAATTTACCTCAAAACAAGTTCATTTTTGACACAAATACCAAATATCGACAAAACAGACGATATTAACATAAATAATTATGTGATATTTATAACATGGTAATAAGTGATATAAAAGGAATAAAAAAGTCTAAAATCATCTAAGTCAACTAAAAAATAACTTATTTTTATTATTCAGGAAGAACAAGGAACATACGTGATGAGTCAGACTCAATGTGAGGGACTTCATCTCAATATCCTTTCATAAAAGCATGTTTGAGTTTATACATGAACTTCTGTTATAGAGTGTATAATAATACCCTTTTTCTTTTAATTTCATTCAAAAATTTTCAAAAAGAATATTTAGTTTTATGAAGTGTTTTACTAAATGGAAAAGGGAATGTTTGTTTTTAACGTATGAGGTGACAATGACCAATCCTACACCGCAAGTATTATTTGATATTCGGCTCACATAACTAGATTTAATGTTTTTGAATGGAAAATAAATACCATATAACCATTTCCTGTATTTTTCTATTGAAAACGGTTTTGAAAAAGCATTGATTATGTCAATATCTTTAAATCTTATATTGTGATTAAAATGTGGAAATTTTATCTTTCATTTATGTTAATTTTATCTATTATGAGTATGTTATGGTTCTTGGGCATTGTTTACCTATACAGGTGGTTCCATGATAAACCAAGGGTGGGTGAGCTCAATATATCTCTCCAATTCATTGGTTAATATGATGGAGGTAAACATTAATGATTCTCATAAGAGATTTTGGGAATATATTATGATGGGAATTCCAAACATAACTTCATATGTAGCTATGAAATATAAAATGTAAGTATGTTAGAGGTGAAACAAGTTACCTTTACGATTTATGATTTCTTTGTGTTATTCAAAAGTCTTATGATATCACGAGTTATGTTAAAGACATTATCTTTTATGATTTCAATGTTTTATTTATCTATTTGTATATAATCATGGACTATTGTTTCATTACCTTATTCTATATCCGTTACTGATATTTTTATTCTCATCAGATGTTTTTGAAAAAAAAATCGGGTAAAAGGAAGGGTAAGTGAAAGGATGATATCAAGAATTTTTTTATCAAGAAAATATTTTTTGTTTTATGTAATGAGTATTATTTTTGTGAAACAATTGGTGAGAGTAGAAGTATATACTTTTTAATATCTGATATGTAATGTAACAGTTATAGCCTAATTCTATAAAACTCTAAACTTGAAAATATCCTCAATATGAATTCCTAACTTAACATATGATTGTGTAATGTTTAAGGTTGGGCCGTATAGTTGGTATCAAAGGACGGTTTAAATAACTTTAAGAGGTAGGATATTGTTAAATGAATATATGTAATTTATTTTTACTTTATGATAAGATTGAAATTATATAGAATTTAAATATTACCATGTTTATTTTCCTAATATATTTCTATGTTTGGAATGGTTTTCCATAGAATAAACAAGGTATCTATCATGGGACGGTATCGAGAGGAAAAAAACCTACCAAATCATCAACTAGAAATGGTCTGAATTGGAACTGAACATTTTGTTTCATTGATAGAACAGTTGAATCAAGATATAAATGGTGGTGGTATAAAAGAACGAGATCATCCAGATCAACGATTGAGTAACATATAAGTAGTGTATCATTTCATGAAGAAACATCCCCCATCATTCAGAGGATCATCTAACCCTATTCTAGATGAAGGGTGGAATAAATCACTGGAAAATATTTTTGATGTCATGGGGTGTTCATAACATCAAATGGTTAGTCTTCTTATTTACTATTTTTAAGGTGATGCCGATTAGTGGTGGTCGATGCTTAAAAATATCAGGGTTAGGGAGGAGACTAATGCTCTTGATTGGGATTAATTCAAAGGTATGTTTCTTGAGGAATATTTTCCTAAGGTTGTTCAACTTAGGATGGAAAGACAATTCATTTAATTGAGGCAATAGGATGACTAAGTGGTAGCTTATGAATCCAAATTCACTCAACTATAACTGTATACTCAAAATTTTATACGGGGTCTTGATAGTAAAATTAACCATTTTACATTGGATTAATGCCAAAGTATCAAATGGAATTATCTTACCATGAGTTAAAAAGTTATGAAAAAAGTTTCCAATATGCGGAGAATGTGGAAATTGAGTTTTTTGATGATCACATTTTCATTGAAAAAAACAGAATAAAAGGTCAATGTGGAAGAAAAAGGGGATAACTCCTCAAAAATGTTTGATGTTATGAATTATAAGTTTGTAGTTGGTGAAAATTGTGATAAAAAGAACACTGGGGAATGCCTTTTAAATTTTGGTAAGTCTTCTGATGTAGTAAAGTTGTAATAAGTCTCATAATTCCATATAAAAGATCAGGATATTTGTACTAAAAAATATTATTTATATTTAGTAAAATGTATTAAGTGAAATGAAATGTGTTATCATGAAAATGAGTGTCCAAAAAAGAACTCAAAAGAAGGACTGAATCCATAATAAAAGAAGAAAAGGGTGATGAAATCCTTTTCAATTACTTCAGATGATGTTGGGCCTTCTAATGAAGTAGTATCAGGTAAACCATTTTTTATTTATATTATGCCTACGTGTTTTTGATTTAGGTTCACACATTCATTCATTTTTGAGAAATTTTCTAGTAAATTGTGAATTCTATCTCAAGATATGTACCATGAACTTTTGGTAATAACTCCAAGAGGAAATGTTGGGTCAAAAATAAATTATTATAACATCCATGTTCTTGTGTGTAGAATGAATCTACTTTAAAACCATATTGTTTTTCATATAGTAGAGTTTGATGTAATTTTGGGTATGGATTTGCTTTCCATTTATCATGGTAAGATTGACTATAGAGGTAAAGATGTTTCTTTTCAGAAATAATTTTAGTTTATGTACCAAAATGAACCTTTAAATTTGATAACATATCAGAAAGCTGAGAAACTTGTAAAATATGGAAATGAATGTTACCTTCCACATATTATTGAAACCAAAGAATTATTCAAATTAATGATGTGCTAGTGGTAAATGGGAATCTTGATATTTTTCCTTATGATTTTCCTAGTATAATACATGATCGGGAAGTTGATTTTACTATTGACTTAGTTCCTGATGCCAAGCCAATTTTAAAACCCTCTTTTGTAGAGTCTCAAATTGATGTTTTATAGTTAACGAATCAATTGAAAGAGTTTTTAGATAAATGTTTCATTCGACCTAGAAAATCGTCATGCGGTGCTCATGTCTTGTTCATAAATAATAATTATGGCTCAATGAGACTTTTCATTTATTATATAGCCTTGAATAACATAACTGTTATGAACAAGTATCATTTTCCTCATATTAAAGATTTGTTTAATCAGATCTAGGGAACATTGTATTTTTCAAATATTTACATGGGTTTGGGGTACAATTATTTAAAATTAAAGGAATCATACATTCCAAAGTCTGCGTTTCTTACTAGATATAGCCATTATGAATTTTTTGTTATGCCTTTTGCGTTAACCAATGATCCTTCTGAGTTCATGGATCTTATGAATAGAATTATCTATGAGATCTTTGATAAGTTTGTGGTTGTGTTTATTGATGATGTTTATTTATATTCTAAATTTAAATATGAGCATGAAATTCATTTATGTGTTGTCTTCAAAACCCTAAAATAAAATAAATTGTATGGTAAATTCAATAAGTGTGAGTTTTGGTTACAAAAAATTTCATTCCTTGGTCACACTATTTCTTAAGATGGAATAACTATTTATCCTACTAAAACACATGTTTTCAATGAATTTCCAAGACCCATAAATATATCCAAGATTTTTGGTTCCCTTGGTAATGTTTATTAATGGAGGATTGTTGAACATTTTTCACGTTTATTAAGCACATGGACTAAGATAACTTGAAATGTTATTAAGTTCATCTGGAAAAAAGAATGTGATGAATGTTTTAAAAATTGAAAAAAAATGTTAGTGAATGCTCTGATATTTGAATTGCCTTCTAGAAATGGTAAATATGTTATCTATATTGGTTATTTGTTGAAAATACTTGGTTATGACCTATTACAAAACGATCCGGTAATTTCTTATACTTTATGTCAGTTGAAGACTCATGAGTTTAATTAACCTACTCATTATTTTGAATTAGCTACTATTGTTTTTTCTTTTTAAAAATTTGGAGGCACCATCTTTATGATTTAAAATGAGAAATATATACTGACCATAAAAGTTTGAAGTATATATTCAATCAGAAAGAATTAAATATGAGATTGAGGAAATTGGTGGAATTAATCAAGTATTATAATTGCATGATTCATTAACATCCAAAAAACCAAATAATGAGGCTGACGCTTTGTGTGAGAAATGTAATTCTACATTAAAAATGTTATGTTTGGAACGTGACCCATTGATTAATGATTTGATGAAATTTTTCATTGAAGTTGTTGGTGCCGTAAATTCCACTTCTATGTTTCAAGATTCATTATAATTGTCTCAAGAAAATAGATTAATGAATGCATAGAAAGAAGACTATGAGTTGTAGAAAAAGGTAGAATTGGTTCATAATTGTATGTTACATAAATTTAACATTGATAAAAAAATTATTTTGAGGTTTGGAAGGAGGTTATGTGTTCCTTGGGATTCACAGATGAAGAAAGAGTTGTTATGTGAAGCTTGTAGTTCCCTGTCTTCAGTTCATCCAGGTAGTATTAAAATGTACAGTGATCTTTGAGAGTATTACTAGTAGGATGGGATGAAAAGAGATATTGTTGACTTTACTGCGATTTGTTTATCTTGCCAAAATGTTAAAGAATAACAATAGTTACTGCAAGGGATTCTTTAGACTTTTCCATTTCAAGAGTGTATATGGTAAAATGTGTCCATGGATTTCATAGTGGGATTACCAAAGAGTTATCAATGTACCAATGAAATATGAGTTATTGTTGATCAATTGACTAAATCGACTAATTTTTAATATATTAAAGATACCTTATCTCTAGATACACTATCTCGATTTTATATTAAAGGGATAGTCAAGTTACATAGAGTTCCCCTCTCTGTTGTATCTGATCCTAATCTTAGGTTCACTTTTAACTTTTTGATGGGCCTTCAGAAGTTATTGGGAGGTGAATTAATTTTCAGTACAACTTTTCATCCTCAATCAGATAGTCATCCAGAACAAAAAATTTATAACATGGAAGATATGCTACCTTATTGTTTAATAGATTACTTGGGATTTTGGGAATAATATCTTTCTTTGGTAGAGTTTTCTTATAATAAGAGTTTTCATTCTAGTATGAAGACAACACCATTTAAGGAATTATAATGAAGGTGGGGTCAAACTCTCACTTTTTGGGATGATGTAGATTAAAGGATGTTGATCGGACTAGAATTGGAGAATATATGGCAGAAAAATATTAGTTGATTCAGAATCACATGGAAATAGCTCAGATCTGGAAGAAAAGTTTTGTGGATAACCAGAGGAATGATCTTTCTTTCGAGGTAGGTGATCATGTATTTCTCAACTTTTGTCCATGGAAAAATGTGATTTGTTTTGGTAATAAAGGAAAGCTAAGTCTAAGGTTCATTAGACCCTATAAAATCTTAGAGATGTTGGATCAGTTACCTAGAGATTGATTTTACCTCCAATTTTATTCCAGGTAAACAATGTTTTTCATGTTTCAATGTTGATAAATTATATGTCGGATCCATATCATGTTTTGAGTCTAGAGGTAGTTCAGTTGGAAGAAAATATTTATTATAAGAAACAACTAGTCCAGATTCTTGACTACATAGAGCAAGTGTTACAGAATAATGTAATTCATCAAGTAAAGGTTTTGTGTAAAAACCACATGGTTGAAGAGGCAACATGGGAATCTGAAAATGATATGATGTATAGATACCACATTATGAGATACCCTTTTTATCACATCAATTCATTTTCTGAATTTTTAAGTCACGTAGTTAGGCTGCCGAATTTTCGTAAAATAAATAACATCATCTAAATTATTTCTAGTTTCCTTTTCATGTGTTATGTCATTCAAATATCCATACAATGATCTTATTTATTTTTTATTTTGTCCTTATAATATATTAGGAGTTATTTGTTATTAGGTTACCCTTTTCCCCTCTCTTTTTAATGTTTTCTAAAACCATGTTTTATAGCGATTATACAGCAGAATGTTCGTCACAAAATCTATATCTTTTGCAAAAGAAATCCTCTTATTTTATTTATGTAAATACCCTAACATATTTAAATTATATGGGTATTAATCAAGACATAAAAATGATATATTTTATTCTGAAATTGACATTCATAAATCCCTAATTCTCTTTCAATTGGTTATTAGTCACATAATGATCTTGTTTTGAGAACATCTTAAAATGACGTGATTTTGATATGAAACCCATTTATTTTATTCTCTACAAGTTATTTATGAAATTTTTTATTATGATATATTTGGATCACATGAAAATTAATAGATAATAATGGTTTAACCTGATATAACTCCAATGCTTTGGGTAAGAAAATTAATCTCTTGAGATAACATGTTTTATAATACCTTGGTGAATAACTTTTGTAATTTTTATGAAGCATACAGAATAGAACTTGGGGATATGCTTATGAATTTCTAAATTAAACATAGTATACAAATTTTCATATTATGTTTCAATTTATTATTATGATATTCATCTATACCCCATGTTCTTTTTGTTATCGCTTATGTTCACATGTAAACTGTTTCACTTGTTTTCTTTATTGGGCCTTCTATGCAGCCTTTCCATTGATTTATGTCTCTAGGTTATGATATGAAATAATTGAACATAGGATGAACATTTAAAGAAGATTTTAAAGGGGATTAAAATAATTTGTCATGTTTTCATGTGTTTTGTACCTTTTTTCCAAGACACTGGGCTTTAAAGATCCTCTATTTCTAAAATGAAATGAAAATTTATGTAATGAAAAGCTGAGATGACAAATTATGTATCAAATGATAGTTTAGTTATTTGTAGAAATTAGAGTTTTAAAATTTTATGAATAATTATATAGAAAATTTTAAATATAGGAAAACTTCCTGGTATTATGGTGACCTATTATGTATGTGGTTTCTAAACAAATAAATCCCCTTCTGAATACAAACTAGTGGATATAGCTTAGGCAGAGATGTACCTAAGAGTTAAAGATCACACAAGGAGTTTTGTGCTTGACACAGAGTATCCTAGTACAAAATAAAGGTCCTTGTTTAACTCTTATTTTGACACTCCCCAGGGATAATATTGGTTAATCATAAGATTTTTATGAATCAATGAGAAAGATTTATAAAGAATTGTAATTTTTTTAAATGAATAATGTTTTTAAGCATAAAGTTTTAAGACATAAAAATCCTTTATAGTTAAGAGATTCATAAATTAAATAAGCTTCTCACTAAGGTTTTATTATTTTATAAAATGGAATCCAAGAGGAAGAACTGTGAAAATGGTGACCGCAATGGACCATGCATTAACAGGCCTCCGATAGAAGCTAGAATTGAAACATTCACGAGAATGATGTACCAACTGAATCATGTTATGGGGAATAACATGAATCATGATGAGAGGATTATATCACTATGAAGGGAACAACATTCTGTTGATTCCTTTATCCATCCATGAACACAGATATTCAATGGATCTACTGACGCATTTATATCTGAATAGTGGATCAGCTCTATCGAGATGATATTTTCTATGCTACTTTGTTGGGACCAACAGAAGGTCACCCTACCTGTAAACAGCTTAGAGGGGGAAGATAATTATTTGGGGGAACTGATTAAAAACATGATACCAATAGTGGAGTTTAATGCAATGGGGTGGGAAGAGTTCATAGGGTTCTTCTTCAATAATTATTTCCCTCGTTCTATGAAAACAAAAATAGAGAAGGAGTTTCTTATCATAAAGTGGAAGGAGAATAAATCTGCTAGAGGCTATGAGATAAACCTCACAATACATTCCCATTTCACCTCAAGAATTATCATGGATCCTAATGGGATGGATGATATATTATTTAGGGGACTAAGACCTCGCCTGTGGAAGAATCTAGCCAATAGAGACTATGATAGCTATGAGGAGATCCTGCAGAGTGTATTGAAAATCGAACAAGATTTCAATGAGATCTAGTGGTCTCATAAATCCAATGGCAAGAAGAGTTCAATGGATCCCATCTTAGATAGGACCTTTGATCAGGGAAGCAGAGTCATGAAAATGAAACGTCCCACATGTAATAAATGTGGGATGAAAAATTTGAGGAACTACCTGCTCAGGAGTGGGAAGTGCTACAAGTGTGGAAATGATGGCCATATCATGTGGAATTTTCAGAGAGACGTGAAGCCTCAACATACAAACACTAATGACAAAGGGATGATGGGGCCGAACCTACCTGAAGTCCAATAATTCAAGGGTGGACAGCATGGGCACATTTAATATCAGTGTTTAAATCTATGGGAAGTGGAGGGGGATCACCAGCATCCTCATAATAGGCTATGGGAGTAAGTTCGTGCTTTTTTATCACTACAATTGATGTTGAAGCTACATATTATGTGGTGGTCGGTACTCTTGATGTTATCTCAAAGATTGAAAATACTTTGTTTGATTCAGGTTGAATGCATTCATTTATTTTCTCCATGTTTTCAAGGAATATAGAATCACCCAATGAATTTATAAAATTAGATTTATCGGCCAATAATCCTCGAGGGATTATCCCAGAATCATTATTGTTTAGAAAATATAGTTTTTACTTTATTGAGCGCAATATTATCACAAATCTAGTAGTCATTCCCATGCTGTAATTTGACATTATACATGGGATAGACTTTCCCTCAAAGTTTTATGTTATGATAAAATGCGGAAGCAAGGAAATTTCATTTATCTTGAATGGAAAACCTATAGTTATCTTCCAATGAGATATATCTCAACTTGATCGTTGTCTACAAGAACCTCATATATCCTTCTTTATGGAGATGATCTTTGAATAATAAGAAACAAATGAGAGTATATGGATTGAAAATTTTTCCATCATCCCGGAATACATTGACGTATTTCATGAGATGTTACCCGGACATCCCCCAGAAAGAGAGGTAGAGTTATCTATTGAACTCATACCTAGATCTCATCTGATATTAGATAGCCCGTATAGGAAGAAAAATGTGGAGGTAGAGGAATTAATGAACCAACTCCAATATCTTTTGGATAAGGGGTTTATCAGACTGAGTGTGTCTCCTTCAGAAGAAAATGTTCTCTTTTGGAATTAGAAGGATTGATCGATTTAGCTAAACACTGATTATATAGAATTGAACGAGATCACAGTAAAGAAAAAATACCCTCTCCAAAGAATTGATTACTTATTTGACCAACTTCATGGGGCTCAATTTGTCACTGAGATTCATTTTTGGTCTGGTTTTCATCAATTGAGAGTGAAGAAAGCAGATAATCCAAAAACCTCATTCCAATCAAGATATGGGCATTATAATCTTGTTTTTATGCCCATCGGACTGACTAATATTACTGATGTTTTTATAGATATGATGAATATAGTCTTTAAGTACAACCTTGATAAATTTTTGGTAGTTTTTATTGATGATATTATGATATATTCCAAAATTTTCAAGGAACATGAGGATCTTCTAAGGGTTTTTTTTTCAAACTATACACAAGGAGAGGGTTTTTGGAAAGTACAGAAGATATGGATTTTGGTTACAACGGTTTTCTTTCTTAGAGATCATTGTAACTAATGAAGTAATCACAATTGACCCTAAAAGACAATGGTTTTATAGGAGCGGCATCATCCTACAAAAATAACTGACATTCATAGTTTCCTTGGATTAGTAGGATATTATAGGTGGTTTGTTGAAAAAATTTCATGGAATTCTTTTCCATTAACCAAGTTAACTAAAAAAATGGTCAAGTTATTCTATACAAAAATGTGTGAGGAATGTGTCTAAGAGCTGCAGAAGAGATTGGTTAGTTCACCCATTTTTACTCTGACCCCATATAGAGAATGATTCCTTATTTTTAGTGATGCATCTCTGAAAGGGTTTGGGTGCATCCTCATGAAAAATTACAACGTCATTTTTTATGCATCTCGATAGTTGAAGACTCTTGAGGAGAACCATCCTATGCATGATCAGGAGCAGGCTACAGTCATTTTTTCTCTGAAGACATAGAGGCACTGTATTTATGGGGAGAAATGTGGTATATATACTGAACATCAAAGTTTGATGTATATTTTCTCACAACAGGAATTGAACATGAGACATAAGAGATGGTTGGAACTTCAAAATGACTATGATTGTTCAATTCCTTATCATCTCAGAATGGAAAACTAAGGTGATGATGCATTATGTAGGAAAGACCAAGTTGTTCTTTCTATAATGAGAATTCAAAGAGATCATTTGATCAATGACCTAGTAATGTTAGACATGAGAATTATAAGGGATGTGACATCATCAACTATATCCAAAATTATTTATCAACCATCACTAGTAGAGAAGATCAAGAAAGAACAGAAAGAAGATCGTTTATTAAAAAATAAGTTTGAGGCTGTGAAGAATGGGATGTTTTCAGAGCTCAGTATTGATCAAGAAGGTGTACTATAATTTTTTACGAGAAATGTGTTATATCTATTCTAGAAATAAAGGAGATAATGGATGAAGCTCATAAATCAACTTTCGATATACATCCTAGAAGTATGAAAATGTATAAGTACCTTCGTGATTAATATTGGTGAGATAACATGAAGGGCGGTTGCTAACTACACAACAAGGTGTCTGGTATATCAGCAAGTGAAGGAAGCACAAAAACTTCCTAAATGGGTATTACAACCACTGCCCATACTAGAATGGAAGTGAGGAAATATCACTATGGACTTTCTATTTGGTCTCCTAAGAACATCGAAGGGAATCAATATGATATGTTTTATAATAGACCATCTCACCAAGAATTCCCATTTTATCTGTTTTCGAAATGATTTTTCTCTTGAACAACTAGCCCGTATTTCCATGTAGGAAGCGGTAAGGCTATATGGAGTTCCACATTCGATCATATCTCATCGTGATCCAAGGTTCACATCAAAATTCAAGAGGAGAATTCAACATGTTTTGAGTACCGAATTGAATTTTGATACAGCCTGTCACCCCCAAACTAATGGCCAATCTGAAGGGACTATTCAAACACTTGAGGAAATGCTGAGAACATTCTTAATGGAATTTTATGGTTGATGGGATCAACATATCCCATTGGTTGAGTTCTCATAAAATAATTGTTTCCACACAAGCATTCAGATGGCACTGTATGAAGCTCTATATGGGAAGAAATGTAAAATCTTACTTTTTGGGATGAAGCTGGTGAGAGAAAGCTTCATAGGCTTGATCTTGTGCTAGAGATGATAGAAAAGGTTAATTTCATCAAAAACACATTAAGTTTGCTCAGAGTCAGCAAAAAATCTTTTCCAACAATCGTCGAAGGGACTTGGAGTTTGATGTTGCTGTCAAAGTCTTTCATTGAATCTCACATTGGAAGAGAGTCATGAGGTATTGGAGGAAATGGATGCTCACGCCTTGGTACATTAGCCCCAATGATATCCTTGATCACATTGGAGTAGTAGACTATCAGCATGCACTTCCTCTAAATCAATCACAAGTTTATGATGTCTTCCATGTATCCCTCATAAGGAAGTACATACCTGACCCTTCAAACGTACCAAATCCAATGGTGGTACAACTGGTACATGACCTCCCTTATGAGGAGCAGTTGATTGAGATCTTTGATCATAGAGACAATTTTCTATGAAACAGGACTACCTGCCTTTTCAACATGTTTTGGAGAAACAAAAAATGTGAAGAAGCCGCGTGGGAACTAGAGGAGTCTATGGGGTTGAAGTACCCACACCATTTCTCTTTTAAAGGAAGGACGTAAAATTTCGAGGATGAAATTTCTTAAGGGGGGAAGAATGTAATGAGATGAACTTTTGAATAATATTTTTTTCTTAAATTTGGGTGTTATTTTATTTTATACTCAACCAAACTATACAAGTTAATTTATTAAGTGAGTATAATTAAAATCAGACCATTGTTTTTTGACTATTATTTGACCATTTGTCAATATAATCATTGGAAACTATACTCGTAATGTTATGATTATTGTTTATAAATACAGACGACAATGGTTAATTAATACAGAAATAAGAGTCGATGGCCTCATTCAGTAGACTCCGGTCATAGAAAGCCTATCTTTTGGAGCTTGATAATTGGGTAGCATCACTAGGATTTTCTTGGGAACATTCCCAAGCAAAACTCTAACACGTTAAGACTGAACAGAATTGCTTCCGGGTGAGTTCAATCTGATAAAAATCACTACTCATGCAATGTTGTCCAAGCCGCCCAAAGACTCTCACTATTGTACACCCTACTCGTAGGCCATATTTATGTGTTATAAGGGGCTATGAAATGAGGCCATAGTTACTTTGTGTAATCTTTGTGAATAAATAAATATTTTTCCCTTATAAGTTTAAAATTTGGGAATTTAAAATATCAAGATAAAAATATGATTAATTTATAGAAGTTCTATAATATTGATGATTATTGGAAATAGAGTATTGTAAAATATTTTTTATAATTTAAATAATTATAATGTAAAATTATTTTCAAGAAATGGTCTTTTATAGTTCTAATCAGCAAAAAATTTAGTTTCAAATAAGATAAAATTTATTTGTGGTGACTTGTAAATTATGAATAGAAATTTTTCCCTTATGAATATTAATATGCGCAATGGAATAGTAAACTCAATTAAAAATGTATAAATATAATTTTGGCATCCTTATTGGTAATGAGATATAATAGAATAAGTAAATAACTTTTTCAAAAATTATTATTTAAGTGTTAGTATTTTTCAGGTAAATAGTGTTTTTACTTAAAAATAAATATCTCAATTTTAGAAAAATATTTTCATAAAATGGATAACATTTTTGAATTCAAAGAAACTATTATAGTTTAGGGATAATTTTTGAAATTTTTATAAAATGTTTTGTTTCTTGGTGAATAATAAAAATATAGTTTTAAGTTTCGGTGTGTTTAATGACATCATTAATTATTTAATAATGTTATAAAAAATCTGGTAGACTTGTGTATAGTAAAATATGTTATGAGTTGTCCCATGTGGCCAATACCATGGGAAACCCCATGGTTTTGAAAATACAACTAATCAGGGCTCCCATGAAAATTAAAAAAATATCACCCCATTGTTTTCTATAAATACCAACCCATTCCTTAATTCCTCTCATTCCAAATTCCTCATCAACTAATATCTGGTCTTTTTACTTTACATGGAGTCCTCCCACTTTTTCCTCAATCCCCCCAAGGTCCCAACCTTTGAGTTTTTTAAGTTACTCTTCAAGGTCAGGGAACCTTTCACCCTCCTTTTTTAGTCAACACTTCTTTTATGTTATGTCTTTGAATTTCCATTTTCATATAATGGGGATATGATATTATTTATCCCTCTTACTATAATTTTCATTTATAAATGATTAAATACCCTTTTTCTCTCATCAATTTATTTTTTTAATTTTTCTACGATGTTGTTAGGCGGTCAAATTTTTATAATAGAAATCACATATTCTCTTTTCATTCATGTTTCCTTTTCATGTGGTATGTCATTAAAATATCCATACCATGATATTATTTCTTTTTTTCATTCCTTATACAATATTATGAGATATTTAGGAGTGGGTGACCCTTGTCCCCTCTCTTTTTAATGTTTTTTAAACCATGTTATATAGCTGTTATGCTGCATATTTTATGACTCAAAATCTCTATATTTTTTTCTCCAGAAATTCTCATATTTTAATTATTTGAATACCCACACCAAATTAATTTCTAGGTAATTAATAAGGACATTATAATGATATATTTGATTCTGTAATTTAAAGATATAAAACTCTTATTCCCTTTCCATTAGTTATTAATGCCATAATAATCTTGTTTTTATTCACTTTTTAAAACATCATGGTTTTGATATAGAACCCATTTATTTTATTCCCTTTTACTTATTTATGAAATGTTTTATTCTGATCTATTTGGATCAAATGAATCAAAATACATATTAAGGGTGTGCCTTGATATTGATCCAATGCATTGTGTAAGGAAATTAATCCTTAGAGATGACAAGTTTTATGAAACCTTGGTGAATAACCTTGGTAATTTTTATGACACCTTGGAGATGGACTTTGTTGATATGATTATGAAAATATAAATTAAATTTTTAACCACATTTGCAATATATGTTTCAATTGACTATTATTATATGCATATTTATTCACATGTTCTTATTGTTATCGCTCAAGTTCACATGTAAACTATTTCACATGTTTTCTTTACTGGGCCTTTTGTTCACCCTTTCCTTTGATGTTTGTCTCTAGGTTATGAGATGAGGTAATTGTAATAAGGATGAAATTTTCATGAATATTTTCTAGGTGATAAAATTAATATTTTATTTTTATGTTTTATGTACCTCTTTTTCCACAATACTAGACTTCAAAGATCCCATGTTTTTAAAATGAAATGAAAATTTATGAAATAAAAAGGTGGGATGACCTATAATTTGAACAATTTAATGAAATCCATAAATTTTTTAGATAAAATATAAATATTAGTGAAATATTATACTTGTTGTTTTTAATTTTTCATTGCCTTATGAGATTTTCAAAAGGATAAATAATTAATATTATCAAAATTGACATAATTAGTACTTTGAATGAAATAATATTTTATTAAATGATATAAAATTCAAAAAATATATATATAGATTTTCCAAATGACAATAATAATGTTAAATATTTCATAAATGATCCATTTGGGGTTTATTTTTCATTTTATAGTAACTATATTAAATATAATGAGTAAAAATTAATGTTCTCACGGTAAGAGTAAAATGGTTTAACTATGAGTTTATGCCAAAAGATAAGCTTCTTATTGTAACATAAACATGTCTAAAAATACTTTTTTGAGAGTATTTATACCAATATTCATCATAGATGATAAATAACTCAATTTAGGGCTATTTTAAAACTTAAATAAATTTATATTAATTTAATATTTTGAAGGATTCCAAAAGTGTTTGTCCCCTCTCTTATAAAATGGCACATCCTACCTCACATTCTCAAACCAAATTTAGATTTATTTCTTGAATAACATATAACCATTCCCCTAATAAACTTACCAAGACACATTCTATATATTCCTATATTCTCAAAATACCAGCCCTAGAATCTTTATGTGCAGACCCAATGGAGTTCCACTAAAGAAGAGGTAATCGTCTTTTCTGACTCATTCAAAATTACTTCTTCGTATAATACATTTTCACACATTAATTCCATTAAAAAATGATAAATACATTATAATATATATTATAAAATTATATTATGATTATGGTATAACTATATTCTTACTTTTATCCATCCTACAGAAATCAATATCACCATGTGTGCGTACGTACAGCTTACCGCCTCCATGTTGTGGTGTAATTCATTTTTCTTCACCACATTATTTAGATATATATAATGAGGAATATAAAATATATAAATAACAAATGTGAGATAATATTGATTATTTAGAATTAAAATTCTAAAAAACTACTTACCACATTAACACAATGGGAATGATATTATCACTCATAATACGTACGGCCTACCATCTCCAAAATGTCTTGATATTCATTCTACATGTTAACCATTTATGAGTGATTATAAAAACATATATTATTATTGAATAAAATATAAACTTAATATAATTCTAGATTTGAAGATAATATACCATATTCATAACAAACAGGACGGACGTGACAAAACAAACTTAAGAAAATGAATCAGTTAACATCTGAAAGAATTGTAATAATGAAATATTATTAAAAAATGATATAATATGACTATATATGATATCATAAATAAATATATAGTAATGAAATAATTTAATAACCTTCTCTAACAATTATACAGGAGGTTGAAACAACCTCAACTAAATGAAATTAAAAGTTAATGGTTAATTCCACACTGGTATTTTCATTCAGGATTGATTATATGTAAGTATATATTAAGGAATATTTTTCATCCATGTCTAAGTTTCATCAAAAAAAATCCAAAAGATTTTTATTATTATCATAAAAAAATTTAATGACTTTTTTACAGTTTTTTGACTTTATATAAAATATTTTGATATAAATATTTTGTTATTTTCCAAATGGGGTAATTTATTTATCTTTCAACATAATGAATATTTTTAACTTATGTAGCATGAAATGTATTTTTTTACATCATGATGCCTTAATGTTTTCAAGATTTTCTTACAAGATAACACTGTTATTTTCAATGGAAATGTTTTATTTTATAATTTCAATGCTTTTAAATGATTTCAATGTAAAAGGTGGAATATTTCTCAAGAAATTTTTAATGATTTTATTAGATTATTTTCATCTATATCAACATAATTTGTTGGATTTTACACTTAATTGAGTTTGATTTATTTTTATAAAATCTACCCTATTGTATTGAAGGTTTTCTTTTATGTTTGACTACGAATGTGCTATTCTGATGACATTAATATTTTATGGTTAATGTATTAACATTTCTTAAGAATGATTTAAACTGAATCATTATGTTGTTTATGTTTCACCTATTTCATATAAGGAATGCATTTGATTTATAAAGTGGTGGTTAGGGACCACTATGTCACATTGATGCATCAGTAGGTCTTGTGGGACAAACTAGTTTGGTTTTTTACATGTTTATTTATTGCTTATTGGATGAATCCTTAATGGTATATTTATAATGTCTGTAATTCTGTAATCCCTCATTATGTGATAATTTATTGATATTCCATGTGATTATTCAACAAGTATAAAATCCATGATTATGATTTCAATCACATGTGATTGTTTTAAATGGTATTGTCTATTCATTCCATATTATGATCCTTATTATTTTTAAAGGGATTATATTTAAGTTATACACCTTTCCTTAAAGATTATGATTATTCACTCATACTAGATTTGGTTTTACGCTTACCCTTAGGGAGGATCTCAGCTCATCTCTTTCATAGGTTTTATTTTTACCTGGGTGATAAGATATGTATTTTTGATGATATGTAGGGTTATTCTTGGAGTTAAATAGTGTTCTCAAGGGATTTTCAATGTTGTATTTTTTGTTTTAAATTGTAATGTAATGTAATGTTCATGTCTATAATCTATCTTCCAATATGGCTAAAATGACGGATCCTTAGGGATTAAAGTATTACATCTATGTCATTGTAATAATGTAAGGCACCTGCTCTGGGATATTGGGGTCGGGGTCATTACAATAGTTTAAACATTTATAATATGGATTTTATGTGACCTTCTAGTTCTTTTATAGGGAAACAAGATATCCAAAAATTAGTGGGAGAATATCACACTCTACCACAACTGAATACTAGTAGTCGACACTTAAATAGAAAATAGATTATATAATAATTTGAATATTATCGTAGCTCATAGTTTCAGAATAAATTTATATATGTAGATGATCTTGAATAAATAATATCATTAGAAAAACCATATTCATTATAAAACATATTTCCTTTAGAAAGTTGTTGATAGAATGATAGGTTGATTCTCAAACATGTATATCTCCATAGGGTATCACTAATTGACTCTTTGTCAGGATATATAAAAAGAATAATAATGAAATACAAAAATACTAATACTGATTCAATTAAAATAATAATATAATAAATGTATGTCTACTATGTGTATATCTAAATATGTAAACAAAATAGTATTTTTGAAGAAGAATCTACCTCTATAATTTTGAGGAGAAGAAACAATCAGTATTTAACAAGATGCACTAATTGATTTTGTTCAAATATATCAAGAAATATACGATGATTAATTGTGATTATTCAAATTCAAAATCTTTCAATGAAATTCATATATTCCAATTTATATATGAATGATTTATTCCATTAATCACACACCATTGAATCAATATTTAAACAACATCAAAAGAAATATTTAATTCTGAAAAAACCATTGCATAAAGAATATAAATATTCCATAATTCAAGAATTTTTAGTTGACAGAGTTAAACATAGGGTTTCTCTACCGAGTGAGGAAATTTAAAATAATAATTCAAAATATGCAATTGATTACAAAAATTACAATGATGAACCATATGTTGGTTCCTGAAATGTAGGGTTGCATCCAAAATTAGGGTTTTTCCATAAATTCACTCCAAATGTTCAGTATAAATGTTTTGTTCCTTACCGAAGGTAAGGTTTATAGATCATATCTTCCGCTACAGAATTTGGTTATAGACAATGTTTCAATAATCATTTAAAAAACCATTACTCATAAGAAATCAAATAAAATACCTTTGGAATAATTTATAAATATGATTATAGAATAATGTAATTATCAAATAGTCATGATCCTAAAATAAATATGATCTAACATAATTATTAGCACAGATTTGGGTCTTTTTGAGATTCATACTCTGAAATAAATCAATGAAATTATTTGAGAAATATATACCCCACACCTATAACATTAAAATTTCCTCTTGATCTCTTAGATGGATCCCGTAAAATATATCATATATATTCAAATATTTGTTAGACATTTGGAATAATGGGTATCAATCAGTTAATAGTTTGAAATCCAAATAGTTTCACAAAAGGTTGTTAATAAGAATTTAATGGAAGATTTCCTACATGTACTCCCGACCTAAGAAATTTTGCTAGTAATTGAAAATCTACCTATGAGAATATTTTATCCATCCAAGACACTCCCCAGACATGTAGATATAAATATATGGTTCATCTTAATGTATGATATGAAGAAGAATGAAAGACCCAAAACATAACAAGGTTATCGTAGGGAATCCATTTGTTCATTTTTCTAGAGAGATCCTCACATAATCTTTCGTAATGTTAGAAGGTCGCACCAACACTAGGGTAGAATACCAATATCTCATAACATGATTAGATCTAGACCTATAGATACCAGTAGATAACCTAAACATCAAGGGTGAATCAGATCTACTAATCATGCAAATGAATGTAGACTTTATCATTAAATAGGATTTAATCCCCTTCTATTACTATACATGGGTGTTGATGGTGTAATTCAACATCGAAAAACTTTTTACTCATGTTATGAATTACTAGAATGCTCATACTTTTGAATTTTATAATTTTGCCACAACCCATGAAAAATTGGATAAATATGAAATGGGCCTCCACATTCCTCTCCATAGAGTACTCTCCATATTCATCTGCCATAATATCAATGAGATCATTTAAATAAACACTATCCTAAATTAAGGTGATCCCAAATCCATTAAAATAAATTATTTTCATGGATAGATTTTATTAATAGTGTAGTACCACAAAAACTGAGTCATTCTAGTAGATCAAGCTAAGAATTGGATTATCTATCATTGAGTAGTGAGTATCATTCTCTATGATGACCGAAATTCCCAGAGTATCCTCTATAAGGTGGGATTCTATTGTTTTATTATTACCTATATAGAGGGAGGTGATAAAATTCCCAATGTATTGGATGAATTTTCTATTTCTTATGGTAGTCATCATCCAGGAAATAGACTCTCACATTAGACAAGAAGACATGGGTATTTTGATCCTATTATGATATAGGAATATATAAAAAATTTTCCAAAAAATTTTTACTTTTCATATAAATTCTAACATAATTCTCCATAACTATGATTTATTTCACATTAAAAATATACTTGTGGTTATTTTTCATTTGGGTAATTGAAATTATTGTGCTATATCTCCCAACAATGGCATGGTTGTTCAAGTACATCCTTATTACCACCGATTTCATCTCCAATTGGGAAATGGTTAAACCCTATAATGAATTCAGAATAAAGGATGTAATAAAATTCATCAAGACAAATATTATTATCATATAGGGTGTCCCTGATATAATGATAATAGGAGATGATAGAAATTCATACACTTCTTATTTGAATCGGGTGTATCAATAATATATAATTGGGTCGAAACGTCTTTCTGAATAGCCCGAAGGCCTTCTTTTTATTCCGTTGTGACAATACCCTTTTCAGGGGATAAGGGGAACCCTTACAAGGCCCTTAGGATTTAGAGATTACATGACCCATTTGTCTTAGAGGAAATATTCATACTATAACTACTTGGAGCTTGTCCTCCCAAGATTCAATATCGTCATGTCTGTTATCCACCATCGCATGGCAGTTCAGCTAGGTTTCTCATGCATGAACAATCTTGTCATAATATAAATTTTGTTTCCTCTCTTTATTAGAAAACCACTAGATTCTACTCTACTGAATAAACATTCTATGGATCCTCATCTAGAGTCTACTCCTTATACTATTTTCTTGGTCCATTATGCACAATTTCAGGTGGCCTGAAATCCTTGGGGTGGACTGAAGGCCTTGAGGTGGCCTGAAGACCTTGACATGGCCCGAATGCCTTACTGGACTGAAGGAATTGGGTGGCATGAAGTCCTGGAAGGACCCAAGGACAAAACTGGTGGCCCGAAATCCCAAACGGATGAATAGTTCCATGCTGCTATAGTAACAAATAGTAACTGCTATAGTTGCTACTACTCAGCTGCTACAGTAACCCAGAAACTATGTCTCCACCCAAATTTGAACTCGTGTATCTCATATGCACTTGTCGAGTCATAACCAATCAGTCTAAGGCTCTTGTTCTTCTCAAAACATCTTTCATGGTACCATGTAGTCGAAAATTGATAGATATGGGCCTTTTATATGATGATATCAAAAATACTATAGAAAATGGTAGACAATGAAAATAAGTCTTTCCCTTAAAATATCATGTACTATATTTGGGATTTTCATAGCATAACCTATATATATACATATATATATGAAACTAACCCCATATTATCTTATATATGGGGTGAAGGTAGTCTTACACATCAGGTTTCAGTTACACTCAATCCACATGTCTATTTTTAATCACCTATATAAAGATGATAAGTCTTAGATTTAGTTAGATAAGATATAATATATTGATAGGAAAGAGTTATACACATTTGACAACCTAGAAGTACATAAAAATATATTTTAATGATAACTCAATTTGAAATTTATTCTCTTATTATTACTCCAAATAAAGATAGTATGGATTCTCAGAACTCCTAGTATACATGGGAAGAAGCCCTAAAAATTACACTAAAATGGTAGGGAACATATTCCTTAATTAAGGTAATAAAAATATATAATATTCAATGATCTTGATGGAAAAATATTATTACACCATCCAGCAATGAAATGCTTTTCCAAAATAACATTACATAGCTTTCACTTCATTTCATCTACATCCTCATCATATAATGATAAACTACACTTTCATAGTCTTTGTAACATGACTTTAAACTACACTACCCCTATTCATCTATGTTGTATTTTTTTAACATCATATCACATATATCTTGGTCTCATTAAATTAAATTGTAAAAAATAGTCCTAGATACACCATGTAAAATTGGGAAACCCCATCCAAATTATATTTTCATGACGCTAAACTACATAGAAACTACATCCTCAATGAAATACATTAAACTAAACAGTCATAGATCTCATAGAATAAACCTAAACTACATGAAATATTATTTCTAGAATAATATCCATAAACGAAATTAACAAAAAATTCCATTACACAAGACATTAAACTACAAGAAACTACTCTTTTAATATTAAATTAAAATAAATAGTTAATACTTACCTCTATTAGGATCTCTTATGTGATGTGGGTATTATTCATATAACCTCCTTTTTTCACACTTATCAAGACTCAAAAGAGTTTATAAGTTCTATTACATATTCCTCATTTGAAAAAACCATCATTCCTCATTTCCTAGATCAATTACGATGTTTCTTCTTTATCTCTTGACACTGGAATACACAAAAAAAATTTCTTCCTAAAAAACTATACAGTGCATAATTATACCTAACATGTATATCCAAACTCCCTTACATGATATTTTTATCTATGTAATTGTTCATTGTCACATGGGATCTTATTCTTATAAAAACCACCTACACATAAGAACAATGTGTGGCTTGATTCCTATTATCACAGGATATGTAGTGACACCTAGATATATTATTTATCACCCATACATTAGTTATATAAACTAAAATTTCCCTTTTAATCTATGTTTTTGGTCCTTCTTATACACATACAATTTTCTCAATGTCCATTTATAAATGGGTAGAAAAATTTATTTCTCCTGAACATGATTCTGATTTATACAGAATATAATTGAAAATTACTATTTCTAGTTTTATTATTGTTGATATAAGATACATAATGATTCCAATATCACCTATATTGGGCCCATCAACAATTATTGACCAAATGCCAACACTTTTTTGATGATAGATAACCTCAATTTTCATCAGGTTTCCCTCAAAAGGACAAGCACTGAGATAGAGACATCAATCTTTATTCATCCTCCAGATCTGTGTAAGACTATCGAAATATGGTTTGAAATATATAATACTATTCTTAAGTAAAAATTTCCCCAATCCAGTATGTCCTAATCTTATAATAATAAATTATTCAACATTCAAATTTGATCTGCATGATTTTATGATGAAAATAACTTATATCCTTTGAAAATTATGTCAAACAATTGGATGTTCATTAAAAATTCCCTTCACATGTGCTTTAGTGTGGTGTAATCAATTTTCAAATTTTCATATGTGTCACACTCCATGAATAACTCATCTGATCTTAGAGGTGCTAGTATATTTCTTTGATTAGAATGATTGAGATCTACCATGTAAATAGTAATATATCACGTTCTAGGTCAAATGGTGTGCAATAATGTAGTGTAAGGTTCTTCATACCCATCCTCCCAAAAGGATCAGAATGGTATGTGAGACTTGTTTTCCTTACATGATATTTAGATTTTTGTAATATCATTCACCGTTTCTTCCTTTCATATATTGGTTGGAACTAAAATAAAATTCCTTCCAAAAGAACTTTGTGTAACAATATTCCTATTAATATAGGATATATAGTTACATCTAAAAGTCATGGTCCCATCCCAAAGCTCAACTAAAATTTATCTCCCCACTTTTTATTGGTTCCATAACCCCATCCTATTTATCTCAAGTTCTCTACACCTTCCTCGATACTAATATGGGGTTTCCCCAATATTACAATAACTACATGCATCGTGATTTATATACATTGGAATATGTATTAAGGCTAGGATATCTACCATAGGTCCAACCACAAATCCAAAAGTGTTTAACAACCTCTAATTGTATGGTTTCCCCATTAACATTGGGTGTTTCAACATTAGACTCTATGCCATGATGGAAAATCTGTTATGTCATAAAAACTATTTGTAACATGATTCACATACCATGGGATATGTAACAATTCGTAGATTCTCTATCCAAAACACAGAAATGAATACTTTAGATTTTGATTACTCATTTTTGCTCATTTGAGGTTCAAAAACATTCTTTCCATTCAAAATTAAACATCGTGGGTTCGGTATTATTTATAACAACTTAAACATTAGAATACATTCATCCTTATCAGATGATAATAAACTACTTGAAACTTGGTAATTCATTCATTACATAAAACTTCATAGAGAGGCCCATGCTGCATTACCTACATTTCCTACATTAGAATAGTATTGATGTAGGGTTTTATGACATATGAGACCCTTCACTATATTAAAATTCCCCTTTTCCATAATATTAATGGATTTTAGGCCCCAAAATTTATATTTTTCTATGGATTTGATAAACATAACAAATACAACAATGAGGTTCCTTTTATTATTAATATTATATTAGCATTTTCAACACCCCTACTCTATATTTGAGCTAGATCTGTATAGGGGCTAGTCATCATATGAGAACTACATGTGTCATAATCCAATATATTTTAGGGTATATAGTGAATTTAGAACAATATATGTTATATCTAGACACAAATAACCACTAATTTCCACTTTATTATCATACCAAAATGGTAAAATTATGATTATTTCATGATTAGAATGTTATGAACATCTTCTTCTTTTTTCCATTCAACTCTCTCACTTGGTACCTTAAGAATATATGTCATCATAAATCATTCATGGCTATGAGTAATAAGTGTATATGTATCTATGGGAAACTTGTGTTTCGATTAGAATACATGCTCTCTTATGGATCTGAATATGTGGCATGATATGATCTTCATATCAAATATGTATTTGTCTTCAATAAAAGGTCCCCTAATTTACATATTCCTTTTAAAGAATATCAATAGAACTCACCATCATAATATGGTTAGAAGGCAACTAATTGTACACTTTTCTCATCACATACTCTAATTTGAATAATTTAGATGTGGATTTACATATTTTATATTCCACATTTAATGGTTTTGGAGTTCCCTTTATCATAGATCCCCATTGGATTTATCAGGTCATACCCATATTTTTAGTCCAGGAATTTGTTCCATAAACAACATCGACTCCCCTTGAGAAAGTATGTCATGGAAGCGATCACTCCCATCACATTTGGATAAACATACCATCATAATCTAGAAGGCTACCTCATTGGTTCATTTTACAAAAATTTTATGGCCTTAACATTCATCATTATTTTTTCTATGTTGTCTTAGATTAAACCCCAGACCACTTTGGACAAATATGTTCAACATTAAACCCCATCTCTCCATAAGTCCTTATTATGAAAAATTAAACTACATATAAAAGAGTTATAAGAAATTCCAAAAAATATATAATGTTTATTCTTATAAAATTTTGACACCCTACTTTATAATATTCCCACATTCAAGGATTTGGGAAATGTTATACTAAAAATTCATAAAAAATGCTCCATCCTCATTGGATTAACCATATTGTCCCAGAAAAATTTGAGTTATTATTTATAGAACCATATTTCGAGGAAACAATTATAGAAACTTGATAATATATCTCACCACCCCGAACGTGTGTTCTATATAATATTGTAAAACCATTACGGATCCTAAAACATCATTGAATATTAATTTTCTTAATACTCCTACATCATTTTCCATGTGCCTGAATCCTCTCAAATTTTTCATGATTATCATTAATGGTTGCATAAGTCTCCAATGGTAATCTCAGTTTTTATATGGATAAATGCCCCTATTATGGATCTACATGGCCACCCCAATACGTCCTTCAAACCGAAATAATATTCTCAAATTGAGGATAGGGGACTCTAATATTGGTGTACCTCAACAACATTATAACAAAAAGCACTAATCCAATATGATCAGTGGTCATCCATAATATATATTTCTCCAATCAACATCCTTGATTTTATCCCATTTTAATAAATATTTAAAATGGTATGATCTAAAAACTCTAGTGGATTTCAATCTTAATACGTTGAACTTTCATGCATCATGATCACATTTAATGAATAAATGTGTCCTCTTATATGTGAACAATTGATTCGTTAAAGATTCATAATCCTTATCCCAATGAAATAAAGGAAATTTATTCATAAACATAAACTATATTTCCCCATTTCAGATATATACAACATCATTTTTAGTATATGTATTCACATCAAGCTTTTCATATAGTTACCTTAGAGACTGGATCATATTATACAAAAAATTTAACAACCAAACACTTTAGTAAACATTTGTTCAAATTTGTTAAATCCTTAAAATAATATCTTTTGTTTCAACCAAAAATACCATAAATATGGTCACCTATAAAGATATGTTATCAAACAAACCCCTCGATCACTAAGGTTTCCTTCACAAATTTTTTATATATAATGCCTCAATTTTGGTTAATTCTATCAGACCATAAATGTCATATTTCACTACTCCAAAAGGCATGATATTAAACTACCTATGGAAAAATTCATTGTACTCACCAAATTGAAAACATGAAAAGTTTAACTAGGTTTAGAATCATGTCTCCACTCACTGGGCATCAATCATTCATGTTTAATGAAAAATTGACCATTTACAAAATTGAAAATGTACAAAACATAATTGGTTAAAAACAATAAATGATAAAACTAAGCAAAAATTTTAGCTCTAACACATTAATGTTACGCTATATATGGATTAAGTAGAAGGTATGTACAAGGGGAAAAATAATGTTAACAAACATGTGGGTTCTTCTATATGATCCTTACAAAAGTTAATTTGTGATGTCTAGGTCCATTACCCTTGGAAAAAATGGAAGCATCCATTTTTCCCCTTTCATATAACTTTCTGGAAGATCCATGTGAAATGTGTGAAGATGTAACTCTTGGATTATTTTACTATATCAATTATTTATATCCTTATTCAAAAAAATACCTTCATGTCCCTCATAAAACTAAGTTAACTCATCTGACAAATGAGTACTAACTCTAGTGTTACTTTGATGGAATTTATGCATATACAAATTTGTGATCTATGCCAAGTGGGGAACCATACTGACTCAGGTTCGTGAGAACTACAATAGACCACTTCCATTCCAAAATCAATGTTCAAGTAGATTTATTTTATCATGAAATTTCATTCTTAGGATTCATGGATAATTATTAAGTGAAAAAAAATGAAATACTGATGAAAAATTGACAATGGTTGAGAAAAAAAATTATTCATTACATAAAAAAGGGAGGAAGATATAAAATTTGGAATATGATGCAAAAATTATATTTGATGACAATTAAATGAAATGGATATGATAGTTTATGATTAGTTATACTAAGTAAGCCAGCTAATTATTGGTCCAAAGAACACATATATGGCTAGAAGATCACTTGTTTTGTAACTTCTTCCATGGAAACTACATGAATTATCTCAATACAAGTAGTCAATTCTTTGTACCTATATTTAAAGTTCATAATCTTTGAAGTAGTTTTCTCTATCATCACTTTCACTATTTCTATATGGGCCACATGTTATCAAATTGCCATAGTTTTTAGTTCATGTAGTCATGAAGTTGTGGGTATTTTTTAGAAAAGTGATCCATCTATTTTTGAACCCCTATATAACTTCCAATTGACAGTAGGAACTATATTGTAAGCGGGGATCTCATTCTGAGAATTCTAGCTAACATAAGGTAATTAGAACATGTTGTACGAGAGAATCCAATTTCTGATAGTCAAATTGATCTACACCCATTCAATATAATAGATAGAAAAATATATCTACCTTATCCTCTATCTCCTCTAATAAATATTCTGTAATAACAGTATAAACAAGTACAATAAATACTTACTTATATACCAAACATTAGTAGTAGCTTCTAGATATGCACTCAAATCACTCACCACCTTAGGTATATTATCATGAATTCATTCCTCAAAGGTGGAAATATCTTTAGTTGGTGTGATATTTATATATGAATTTTTAAATATCTCCCCAGGGTTTGTTCCACAGACTGACATAGTATAAGTTGAACACTTATTGTTAAAGTAATAAAACCAATTCCATCAATATGGGTTATAGATTCAGTCACTAGTACTAATATTAACCCTCAATTGATATAAATGGAATGTAAATCTTGGGAAAATACATAATTCTTAGGTTGTTTCATTGTGGGACACTTTAATTTGATGATTATCTCTAATGTAAAATCTGGCAGCAGACTCTAAAATGCCAGTGGTTTTCTCCCCCATTGAAAAATCCATCACATCGCCCCATCTGGGTAACTCTCTACCCATTCCACAAAATATCCCCACTATAGATGTATGGGAGCACCAGTGTGAGATAATACAAACTCAAAATTTATGCCCTATGCTGTCAATATTAGAAAATATGATACATTATGGTAGGATTTCATTCACTCTTGGCCATATTAAAATTAGGTAGGGACAACATCAATAAGAACATAAATTCGAATAAATTTTTTTAAGAAGTATAAGCCTCGCAGATGACCAGTTCATCTACTCAGACCTCAAAAACCCCATACTGAAAATAAATTCCGAATTAACATTATTCTTGGGTGCCACTTTAATATTTATCTACCATTATAAAAGGTAGATCACTATAAAAAAACAATAGTGATATGATCCTCAATGTTGTTTGTGACCTTACCATTACTCAAATACATCAACTGAATGATGAAAATGTTAAGTAGCATGGGATAAGAAGCACAATGTGGTATTTTTATGATATACTATTACTTTTACCATCAAAAATTATCTACAACACAACCATAATGAAATATGAATGGACCATTAATATAATATGGAGTCCTCCCCTTGAATAAATGGTCTAAAGAGTGTTGGGTCTTTGAAATTATTGATATTTATTTAATACTGGGTTGAATATATGCTAGTAAAGTCACAATAACCATGGTTCTAACCTTGATTCCCAAGAGGTAATACCTATTAAGGAAGATACATCTACTCAAAAAAATGTCTAGGAATGCTTATTGTCATAGGGAGGGGAGAAAACATTCTATATTGTGTACCCCCATGTATTGTACTAGGATACAAACATGGTATCAAAAACGAAAATTCAACATTCCTTGAAATTTGTGTATGATAGATCTGAAATATCCAAAATCAATGCAAAAATCATCTAGGATGAAAGAATACTTCAACCCATTCAACAAATTTTACAATTAAATGAAGTCGTAGATTCCATCCCAATATATCCTATTCTTCGACAAGTAGATCTCTCACTAATGGGGAGGAGTATACTACTTCTTCTTTAACATTATGCATGGGAATAAACTAGTCATGTGTCCTACGAAGAATTGGGATACCTTCTAGTTTTTTTTATCCCATAAACTAATTATTCCTCCAATATGTTGTAGATCAAAAGTGTTGGTACCTAAACACCAATGACTAAAAATATCTAAGAGAATCTTGGTTGGTCAGTACATTATGTGTAACATCCTAGAAAATTGATGTGATATTTATTTTAAATAAATGATATAAATAAATTAAAATTGAAATTTATAGCAAGATAAAGAAAATTTTATTAAAACCATGTCTTCATTATAATAAAATAATATACAAATAGATAATTAAAAATAATGGAAGAATCAGTAATAAAAGAGTACTAGCACAAATAGAAATAATAATTCTATGAATATGACCGACTTCATTAGGTCATCCATATATTTAAAATATCCAAACATTAATATTGAAATAATTTAGAGAGAAATATGGAAGATGAGAACCATATTTACAAGAACGAGAAATGGAATTTGGGGAATATGGATTATTTGAATATCTGAGTTATGGGTTTTTATATTATTTTTTTCATTGACCATTGAAAATGTATCCATATTTTAACATTCAAATAAAATTTATAGTGATAATAAGAATTTTTTCATAAAATACATTAAAGATATATAAATCAATAAGTTTTATTAATTTGATTTTTTATAATAATTATTAATATTTTTCCATATGAAATATAAATTTATACTATGTATATTTTAAGGTTTAAGTAGCATAATTTGAATCTTAATATTAAAGTAAAATTATTTAATGTATCTAACAAAATTAACATTATATTTTACTTATAATAAATATTATATTACCTATAATTCTTATTTTAAAATATTACCAACTAAGATGCAGGTTTTGTGCGCTACTACTGAGGTGGGATGTTAGGTAAACTAGCCATGCCCATGAGAGGAAAAAGATTTGATAAGTGCATGTATGTTAGGATGAGGGATCTTGGGTTGGTAGAGTTAACGTATGGTAAATACAAGAGGTAGAGGTTCTGGTATTGGTTGATGCCCATTACAATTGGAAATGGACCCCATTACTCACTTCAGTTGAGAAATGGGCTCTAGTAAATATTAATACAAGAGAAAAAAAATTTAACGTGGGATTCATTGATTTATTACATTTCCCCAATATTTGAAATGGTCGAGTATATCATAGTCGTTATATTGTTTTAGCATGGACCATTCGATCTTTTCTTGTATCATCTTCTTCCTCCTGCCTTTTGTTTGAATTGAAAACCCTCAATGTCAGTAAATTTCTCATCAATTTCATATCCTTCTGATGTGTGTATCATCCTATAACATGAACTTGTGTCTGACTCAATATCATGCAACCATTTTCATCCTTTTATTATATACATATAAAATTTTAGCCAAAAAATTGGGAAATTGAACCCTATAAGTGTTTGTCATCCTACATTGTGATATTTCACATTGATATCCTAGAAAAAGTTTATTGATATAATTTGTAAATAAGATTTTAAATTTATCTAAATCTGTCATAATATATATATATATATATATTAACACATCATAATTGTCTCATTTAATTTATAAAATGGGTTGAGGATGGAATCTTCCTAGCATATCTCCTTTTATAAAGATTAATCACTAACTGTGTGCCTAAAATTATCCATCAATCTTAAATGATTTTTTTAATAAAATGCACATGGTGGATATCTTGGTCCATATATTTCTTCAGTTACATGACTATATATTTATATATTTATATATATTATAAAAAAAATATTTTTCTAGATTTATATTTATACCCCAACTATCTAGTTTAATTGAACAACATTCGGCTTACTCAGCATGCCAGGTAAGTATCTAGTTGTGAACACCCTATAGCCTTTATAGATTATATATATATATATTCCATCACTATATGTAAATAGGTGATTTGGGATGTGATATAATTAAGTTAGATATATTCATCACACTAATTATATAAAATCATGTTTAGATATACAACTCATGACTTTCAAAACTATCCAAATATAATCATATATTATAGATAAATTCATCATTAATTTAATATTTTACCTATACAATGTTGTTGAGACTATAAATAGATATTTGCTTTTTTATTTTTAAGTGTTCCAGTTAGAAAACATTTCACAATCCAGAAAGTCATTTTTTCTTCTCTCTCATCTGCTGTGTTCAATCCCCTTTTGAAGGAATCATTACTTCATCTATATCATCATTTTGTGGTAAGTGGTAATTTTTAAATTTTATATCATAAAAATAATATTATAGTAGGATATGCAATTACATTCAAATCTCAATCATATCCAAATTATTCTTTAATTCAAAAAATGAGAGACTCTTGTTGTCACAATTTCCCTAAATTGATTGTTTTGAGAAACCCCAATGAATGATGTTTTGTAATAAGAAATAAATTTTTAATCTATATTTTAAATTAATAAGGAAATAATTTTTTATTTTATTGTTAAAAGATTGCACATTATGTGTAAATTGTTTTTTATATCCATGAATATCATTAATGATTGTAGATATGGCCATATTTTATGATTGTTAATAATATTTCATGAATTTTAATACTAATATTTATTTTCATTTCAAACGATTTATATTTTTCACTCAAATTTTTGTAATACGTATATAAATTTAGATTAAAACTAACACTTGTGGATTTTATAAGAATAAATATTTTTCGAACCAAAAATGTTATGATATTATTTAACAAAATAAATACTTTTCTTAATATTCATAATTTGGTTATCAAATTAGTTAACGATTAATGGAGTGATCCCACATCCTCAATGGTACTTTGTCCTGACAGTGATACTGCTAGTGGGCTCATGCTTATCTTATGGTCTTCAAGTATCAATTTCATCCATAAAAGATTTATTATTTTCAAAATATTTTTGATGTATACATTTATGAACAGTGTCAAAGGATTATTATTTTAAAATAATGGAATTGTCAAAGAAGAATGTATATATTTTAATTTTTTTAGTGTATCTTCTTGAAATTCTTAGATTATTTGTTTGAAAACAAAAAATTAATATCAAATATTTTGTTAGTGATATAAAGTTTTGTCAAAGGAATATATACTGTATTTTTATCATTTGTTTCAAAACCCCATACTGGGATATTTTATGCTCACCGTATTTTTTAAAAATTATTTTCTACAGGGTGATTTAAAAAATATTTGGTGAATGGATTTTATTATGGAACTATAGTAAGAAAATCCATTTAGTTATTTCATAAACATCATTATTTCCTACTATTATGTATGTATATTTTGTAATAATTCAAAACAGATACCAGAATAGATACTCGATTGTATAATGGATTGTGTACTTTTCAATTACTCTTTAATAAAATAAAAAACAAATACACAAAATGTATTTAGTACTGAATCTAGAAATACGGGTTCATCTTGGGATAGTGGTATGAGAGGAATTTCTAGAAAAAATTAGAAATTATAAATTTTTAATAGGTTAAGTGTTCCATATTTTTAGTAAATCCCTTATTCTATAAATTTTATTATGGATGGAAGAATAATCAAAAAAACTTTTTTATCCATTCTAGATGACCTTCTTGAAAATATTATTCTAAAATCATGCTCAAATTACTTTGAGCCCTTTTCCAATTTTCATCATACTAGAAAATTTCACTATGAAATATCAGACACACCTAACATACCTTGATTCTTTTGAGGGTTAGAATTTGTATATTAGAAAATTTTACATACCTGGAATCAATATTATTATAGTTGAAAAAAATATATTATTGGGGTATTTTCCAATAAATTACATTTTCTAGCATCTGTGTAATGTTTTTAGATTTTTTTGAATCCATTGAATAGGGTCACCTCCAAACACCTTATATGTATCCAATTTTATGTTTTAATTCTTCTTGAAGAATCAAATACAATTTTAAAATATTAGATGATGAGTGATTAACAATATTTTATAATAATCAAGTCCAAATATACATTACCAAATAATATAATCATCAATCATATGTATTAAATACTTATCAATTTTTACACTGATTTGTCCCAAATTGAAGAATTTGCATATGGGTATGAGAAATAGATGAACTAAAAACTACTCTATAGATTATTTTTAATAGAGGGATACCTAATTTGTTTCATAAAAAAGCAACATTGAAGAATTCGAAAATGGAGAAAATTGTTTATTAAGTAAACATTTTGGGACCAATAATAATAGGTAATTTAAATTTGTTTTAATGGTTCATCATCGATTAGGAGTTATGATGGGGAAAACATGTAACATGGCTTGGAAATGTAAAAAAACTTATAACACCTTTCAGGTTTGATCAACAGTGCAAGAATAAATATAAAAAATAAATGGAAGGGATAAAATTTGAGTTGGGGCAGAAAGAATGACGAAATAATGAGATAAAGAACGAGAGAAAAATTAGCGAGTTCAATAATTTTTTCCACTGCTTGCATGATGGAAGTAAATCATTGTGATATTAAAAGACATATAAATAATTTCATATCATGTAATTCTGATCAAAGATTTTCTATGTGAATTTTGAATTGGGTTCACGTCTCACAAGACTCTCCCTGATTTGGAACTTTGACTCCTTTAGCGATGTGTAACTGGTCTCCATGATTTGGTTCTTCATTGGGCCTAGATCATCATAGCAGGAATTGAAATTTGAATGTTACACATTGTTTGTTAGTGAATCAAGTTGTGTAATTTTTTCATGGATTTTAATTCCATCACAATATGCTTCTCAACATTCGGATATGTTAGGAATGATTACTACTCATTGTGTAATTGGCATTACCAATGTGTAATTATCATTTTTTCCCTTCTATTTAGTTTTTACTTTGAAATATTGGAAACCTATTTATTGAAAAAATTAACACATATCATGTGCTTTGTCGAGTAAAACATTTATAATATTTAATAAGATTATTTCAAAATTTGTATACAATGTATTCTTATCAAAATTCTCCACACTTGAATGATTTCTCATCCTCATGAAAAAAGAATCTCCATAGGGAAATCAAAAGGAAAGTGATTTTTTAAAATTGGAAAGATTCATTATAAGAAAAAAATAGAAACTATGTGTAAGTAGAAAAATTAAGTCTCAAAAATCTTCCCTCTATAGAAAATTAGTAATGCCTCATAGTTTGATTCTAAAAACAAATTATTTATCATTTGGTTACAATTTTATAAGGGTTCCTTAAATTCTATACCCATTTTCTATTTACCCCCATTTAATTTTCCCCCAACACTCAGGGTAAAATAAAACTAGATTTATTCCCCTTCCCTGAACACATTTTCCTTAAAATAGTGTTCCATTGAATCTATCATCTCTAATTCATAAAGAAAAATAAAAAATCAATAATGGGGGATTTATGAAAAAAAGTTTCAAATAAATTTGTCATTGTGGGAAGGTGGATAGAGAGTGAAACAATCAATGCTCCAAAAGTAGGGTAGGGTTTAAAGTATGATTCATGTATTTCATGAATAGTA
The DNA here is from genome assembly GCA_963277665.1 of Viscum album. NCBI lineage: Eukaryota > Viridiplantae > Streptophyta > Magnoliopsida > Santalales > Viscaceae > Viscum > Viscum album. The sequence continues at coordinate 1,014,660,792 of OY728140.1, read as the reverse complement.
TAATGAAATAACTCCTTCTGTACGAATGAATTAAATTCTCTTATCAAATCAATGGGGATCCAGGAATATATCATGTGAGTCCCGAAGGAATATTTTTCCTTCATTTTTATATTCTTGATGTTTATTTTTCAAAAATAATGTTTTGGATAGATATCACATCCATCCCCTAACCACATATGATCCTCCAAGGGATTAATCAACCTGGAAATGGTTATTTTTTACCTACTTAATAGAAAACCCAAGTCATTTATTCATTTCATTTAAGTATTTTTAAAAGGAACATTATTTGTGAGAAATAACCAAAATTACACATGGATCATAAGAGAATAGTTTTGTAAATACCAAAATATATCTATTTAGTAAAATAAACCTTTGTATGTTGGCTAAAAAACATCCCCCACACTTATTCAATGAAAAGTCGGACATAATAAAAAGAGTACTGTAGGAAGGCATAACTAACTTGGAATAGTTTCATCCAATAAAGGTAATTTATGGAAAGTATGGGTTAAGATAATGAAATATTTTAGGGGGACTTAAGAAATATTATATCAATGAATATTGAATCATAAATATTATAATTTTATTTGTTCAGTCATACCCTCAATAAGGTATCAATGAATATTTTGATAGGTTTACATGTCTCAGGTCTCACTCATGAAATATTTTTAGAAATGAATATTCATTTTTTTATCATAATCCTCCTTGGAATGGGAGTAGATATACCTAACATTCAATAAATTTGGGTTTAAATATAATAATAAGTGAATTTAATTAAACTCATTACACCCATTTAATGGTGGTGGAAACTAAGCACATATCTCAAGTGATAACTCCTAAAGCTAGGTCTCAACATCAGATAGATTCTTAGTCATCTATAGAACAAGGGTAGATAGAGATGGAATAAGTGCATCAATTTATATAAAAGAATAAGAGGATCCATAAAAGGAAATTAGAATGATAATTATAGTTTTTATAAATAATCCAAGAGAATAAAAAAGTAGTATCCTATATTGGAGGTTGCGGGATAGTGGAAGTGCAGTATGGGTGTGTACTCAACATTGAAATTTTTCATAATTGATGATTAATACAGTATCAATATGAAGATTCACACTAATATCCACATAATATAATTAAAGATAAAATACAAGGAGAGAACCCGAAACTAGGAAGAGAGGGTCAACATATTTTTATAATTAATTTAATTAAATTATAGAATTGCATCCAAAGTGATTCTTTCTTCGTAGATGTGTCTGACCACAGGTCCTAGGTGAGGCTTTGTTAGGATTTATAATCCAAGGATATGAATCCTCTAGAAGTGATCCACATGTGCCTCATGTATGTATGAACACCGCCATCGGAGTCCCTGAGTCCTACCACTAATGATCCTTGAACATGTGGTGTCTGCCTACAATCACCTAGAGAATCACTTCCAAAGCGTTCTCCATGATCAGGTGGATGAGGATCTCTGTTTTTTTTAGAGTGTTCTTTTAGAGGGAATAGTTCTCAATGATCAAGATATTTTCTCCAATTATTTTATGCATAATAATTGGTTAGCTAGGGGAATGAACCCTTGGCTTATAAAGAGATCAATAACATAATGGGGAAATTAAATCACTAGGTAATAATAAATAATTAGCATAGGTGTCATTATTTAATTTATTATTTCATTTTAAAACCCCATGTCCAATAATAATTGAAATAATATTATTTCAATGACATATAATTAATGAATTTAATTCACCAGGTAAAAATAAATAATTAGCACAAATGTCGTTACTTAATTTATTATTCCAGGAGAAAACCCCATGTCAAATAATAATAGTAATTTTATTATTTATATTCCATGTGTTTAACTTTCCTATTATATTTAAATATTTTTTAACCAAATAATATTAAATATTATTTCTCACTATACCCATAACATGGTCTTCCAATCCACCTAAATATTTATCAGGACATAAACAATAACCACTTATATATTAAATAAATATAACACCATTATTCCCTAATAAATAAGTATTTCATATGAAAAATATTCTCATGAATAACTAGTGATGAAATAAATGTTACTAAGAAAGCTTGAATAACAATTATACAAAAACTGGGAATAATATTTATTCAACATGTTAAATAAATAAATTATTTAACTGAGATAGAGACTAAACTTAGTGTGTGACCCTCTAGGACTCTTTCTCATTGGCATTTGGCGGGCTTGCCTAAATCCTTGAATAAGTTTTAGCAATAGTTCAAGCCACCCAAGAGAAATAAGTTTATGTCTCAATGAAATATCACCCCATATGAATGCCAAACGTGCAATATAATCCCTTTTTCTCGATATCTCCAATCAAGTAGGTTCCATGCAAGTGACATCAACCCATGTGCATGATTTTTCATTCTTGTAATTCCTAGAATAGAAATTTCCTATAGGACACCATGTCCATGGATTTAGTTATTCTATATCATTTCCATCAAGGGTCCTAAGTTATCTACTTCAATAGAAGTGATAAACCTTTTCTCAAAGTATTCATTAATGCAGTATTATTTGTGACGCACCCAACATATCATACCTCAATATAAACATCTATCATCATGGTTTTCATCAATACATTTTATTTATCATTTCCTAATACCTGTTAAATATAATATTAATGTATAAGTCCAATATGAAATTCTGAATATAAGAACATCCTATGAAACTTATGAAGGTGGATTTCTTACTAGAAGGTCTTGTTCTCATAATATCCTCTTGGATATTACCAAGGGCACACGCCATGAGAAGGTTCCTCATAGTTTCATGAGTCCCCAACCCTAAGAACAGATATCATTTTTGTCCCTTCAAATGATATCATCCATCCGTTGAATATATATTCAAGAATACTATCAGGTCACTTTTGATTTCTCATCATAACAGGGATCTACTATGACCTTTTAGTGTCACAACTATTCATAGAACAGTATCACATACTATGTCACGTAGAAGAACAATCATGACGTGTTCAAGATTTTATTAATATTCATCAAATGAATACCAGTTTATCATAAAGTACCACGTAGTTAGTTTCTAGGGAACCAACTCTAATAGACTCCTACTTCCACTAGAGACATCTACTAACAATCTTTTGTCTGCTTGCTATCATATGATATTCATGCTTCTGTTGAGATATTACTTTAGTCAAGGGTTTTACCAAGATCTCTTCCATGGAAACTCTACTTGATGTAACATCACCCCTTTGATGCAAATATCTCAAGAGGTTACACTATTAGAGTATGTACAGTGTCTGTTGATGTGACATTGGCTCTTTTACAATTTCCACTATTGTAGTATTATCACAATACAATGTAATGGGATCTTTTCTTCTAGTCACCACGTCATGCTCCTAGAAAAATTTATGAATTTAAAAGGCTTATTTGGATATATAATAAGAAGTTATATATTCATAAACTATTTTAGAATCAGTGGAAAATTGATGCTTTTAACTCTTCTAGATCATAGCTCCTCCATTGAGAAAAAAAATGTGTCTTGATTGTGACTTCAGATCCTCATGATCTACCTACAAACCACCATCGGTATACCCTAAATTAACAAGCTCTTAATCTCCTCCATACACTAGGGACATATCCTTATTTTTTCTTATATACTTAAGGATAAACCTAAAAATAGTCTAATGTTGTTCTCATGGATCATCTTGATATCTACTGACCATGCTCAGTGTATAGGAAACATCCTGTCTGGTACATAACATGGCATACAATATAGATCATATTGTTGAATCTTATGGAATCATATTCATCCAATATTTCACATGTTGTTTCTGGGGACACATTTTCTTAGAAAGATTTGTACTATGTGACTCTGGAACCAGTCCTCTCTTATTTTGTTCCATACTAATTATCTTTAGTATCTGGTCATTGTATAAACTTTGACATAGTACAAGATGCCTCTTGGATCTCTCATGAATAATCGTGATCCCTAGAATGTAGGATGCTTCGCCTATGTCCTTCATGGAGAAGCACTTTTTCGACCTGCCCTTGACTGATTGCAGGACTGGTATATCATTCCCGATAAGAAATATTTTTGTCTACATACATTATTCGGATAATGACCACATTCCCATTAAACAGCTTGTAAACACATTTCTCACATTCATTCTTAATGAACCTATGTTCTCTTATGGCTTCATCGAATCAAATGTTCCATGATCTAGATGCTTGCATTAATCCATAAATGGATCTCTAAAAGTTTCATACCCTATTAGAATCACCAAGTGTCAGAAACCATTATGGTTGTGTCATATAGACATCTTCTTAATGGTTTGGGATATGGAATGTAGTTTGGACACCCATCTTCAAAATCTCATAGTCATGGAAGGCTAATATGGGAAGTATGATTCTTATGGATTTTAACATGGAAACATTTGAAAAGGATTAATCATAATTAATTCATTGACACTATTTAAAATGTTTATCCACTAGAATATCATTATATGTACAAACATGACCTTCCATTTCTTGTTTCTTTTTGAATAACCCTCTTCACACAATAAGATTTACATCAACTAGGGAATTGACCAGAACCCATACATTGATCCGATACATGGAATCCATGTCATAATTCATAGATTCTATGAATCTTGATGCTTATAATATCTCTACTTTTTCCTTTTAGGAGAGAGGTTCATCATTGTCCAACAATAATGAGTCCCCATCCTTAGTGACAAGGAAACCAAATCTCTCTAGTTTCTTTACCTCTCTTTTTTATCCTATGAAGTAATAGTTTTTCAAGAACTACCTCTTCCACAAGGACCTGTGGGACTTGTTCCTGTACCATCTGATGTGTATCTTGAGCATCAACTTCATCGAAGTCAATCTGGATCCTACTATCCTTTTTTAGAATATTCTCCCCCTCAATAAAAACAACTTTTCTAGAAATAGTATCGTTCTTGTATGAGGTGTTTTATAGGTGGGTTCCTCTTGTTTCATTGGGATACTCTATAATGATACACTTCGTGCAGCATGGTGCTATTTTGTTTACTGATAAAGCCTCAAAAAATGCCTCGCATATTCATACACATGTCTACGACAAATTGGGTTTCTTTCCAGTCCATATCTCAAAGGGAGTCTCATTCTCCACCTTAGATTGTACTTAGTTTAATGTGTATGTCGTAGTTTTAAATTCATATCCCCAAAAGGATAATGGAAGATCATAATGACTCATCATCCACCTTACCATGTCCAAAAATGTATGGTTCCTCCTTTCACTAACACCATTCAACAATGTTGTATACGGTGGAGTGAGTTGAGATAGAATCCCAAACATTAGTAAATGATCAAAGAACTATTGGTTAAGATATTATCCACTTAGATCTGATCAAAGATTTTTAATCTTCTTACACTGTTGATTCTCTACTTCATTCTTAAACTACTAGAATTTCTCAATGGAATCAGACTTATACCTCATTATGTAGACATAGCCATATCCACTCAATTCGTCAATTAAATTAATTAATTAATATTATTCCCCTCTATATTATACTATAAATGGCCCACAGACATTAAATTGTACCAATACTAGAAGCTCTGGGGCCCTTTCACCATGTCCATAAAATGGTGGTTTGGTCATTTTCCCTTATAAAAAAGTGTGACATCTATCATGTGGGTTTTCTTCAGAAGATTATAAATAACCATCTTGATAGATCTTTTTCAGGTGGTTCTAATTTACATGACCAAGGAGATGATGCCGAAACTGAGTGTTGTATGAGTCATGTGAATAGGTTCGTTTTCAATTTCGAACACATGGTTATCATAATGTAACATATACATACTATTATTTAAATGTTCCAAATAGTAAAAAATGTTTTCCTTAAAAAATTACTGACACTTATTTCTGAATAGGAATATAAATCCATCTATATTGAAACCCGATAAAGAAATTATGTTCTTGGTAACACTAGGTACATAATAACAGTCATGTAAACCCCAAATCATTCTCATCGGCAATGTGAGGTGGTAGTCAACAATGGTAAGAGCAGTCAGCCTCACACCATTGGTAGCCACATATCCACCTATCCTATGGCAATTTTTATGAATATACCTAGTTCCTACATTTGAATATAAGGTGATCCCCACAATCTATATCTATTACCCAATGTGTATAAATGAAAATATTGAACTCAATAATGAACACACATTTGGCTTCTCCTTTCTTGTGGGTGAAGATCCTCTTCCAGTGGCCTGACATTCCACATGAAAAGCATACTGCCTCCATTTACTTTCCCTGCCACTAGATATTATTCTTCTTAGTAAGATGGTACACTGAGGATTTAGATTGTTGATAAATCTTAGGCCCCTTTTCCTTCTCCATCCTCATCCTATTTACCATAAGGACTGTGGGTTTTTTCCACCCCATGTCCTTTTCAACCAGGGGAATCCAGGTAAGAAGCTCCAATGGATTCTTATCATTATTCCTCATATAATAATTCACAATAAAACTTGATAAGGTCTTAGGTTGTGATGCTAGTAAAGATCTGTCTACAACTCATCTGGGATTTTAATCCCTAAGATGTCACAATGCTCAATGATTCCAATAAGCATGACTATATGTGGTTCAGGTAGCACAGACTCTCCACACTTAGTAGCTAACAAAGAATTGGAGATATCATACCCCTCCTATCTCACCCTATTTTGATATAGATACCAATGGTGAGACATCATGCAATAAGAATCCATTTCTTAATTTTACATCAAGAGGTCATTGGTCATGGATGATAGCAAGAAGCACTAAAAATCTATACCGTCATTTATATTTTTATCATACAAATAGAATTCTTTATCACTCACCTCATTTCCAGGCATAACTCAAAAATGCTTTTCCATCTCATAATGTGTCCTCTCATGGATAACGATAACCCAAATGCGCCTTTTCCACTCTTGTAAATTAGTATTTGTGAGAAGGTTTTCTTTCTTGAGTATGGATCAAAATGATATGTTTGATTTAATTTTATTTTTATTTCTACAAATTAGGATTATTATAGTTTTAGTACTTTACACTGATAAATGTAAACAAACAAATAAATTAATATATATGAGTCTCCCACTATTTTGTGGAAACCCATTAGACCTAATTATTGGATTTAGAATATAATGTTTCTTTGACATTTTAGAGGGAGGGATCCATATTTTCCTTTACATTACCCCTAGTAGGGTTGGTCAACCAACTTGAATGGTTTTAGGTAGGCATTACAAATTCCAACTGCATTAACTCGCTGCACCTTGATCTGTTAACTGGACTCCCCAATTCCAAAATCCATAATTTTGGATTTCTTAAATGTTTACCTCTCAGTTACATCATGTCCTTCTAGGTCCATCAACCCTTGATGTAAACTATGTTGATTAAACCAAAAATATCAAATTAGAATTCCTTGGTAATTGAAAGCACCAAAACTGGGGTTGGTCAAGCACATTGAACTATGATTTAATTCTATCCGAAGTAATGGAAGGAAACACCGACTTAATATTTAATTGAATGATTTTGTTCTCTATGCATAAATTTCCACTTTTTAACTTTTCACATGATTTTTAGTGTTATGTGAGATATACTTAAGTGATTAACCATTTATAGATAATATTTAAGAATAATTCATTTTATTCTAGTTCTATCTTGTTTGGTTGTTAGTTCATTAATTATGTGATTGCATCAAACATCCATAATGAATAGCCATACAACTAACTTAAATAAAATAAATGGTATGATCAACAGCTTTACTATTGGTTATTATATCTAGAAGTAGACAAACTAACCCTGACCTAGTGGAGAAACACCTTAACCATTTTATGGTTCGTGTTTACCGCTTTCCACATGACCACCTTTTTTTCTCCTTGGATTGGTTACGCCTTGGCTCCTAAATTTAACCACCCCAACTTTCTAAGGAGTTCCATCCAGTACTTATGTTTTTAGCTCTCACACAGGTGAGGGGTAAAATCAGGTTTATAAAAAAGAAACCATGGGCATGAAGACCCTATATATTTATGAGATGAAGGAATGTAGGCCATCAAATTTAATTTAATAAATTAATTAAAATGGAACCAATCACATACAAAGTAATGGTCTATCTCATGATCATCCACATACAAGAAAAAAATTATGCATTTAATAAAAATAGAATTCAATTATTTAATCATTCTTAATGAGATAAATCATTCTCAAATCGATTAATCCTTATCTTTAATTAATCAATCATTTTTATCGTAATCCTTTTTTCAATTTCCTTGAGATTCTCATTCATAACAATGTACATAACAGGTTCCTTGGAAGAAACCTAGTGAATACCTATTGAAAAACTACCCCGCAAGTATTTATACTTGTATACACTTTAATCTTTGTGACATGTAGCATGCACACAAAATTATAATTATAATACAACTCATACATGATATTTAGATACTTGAACGTTACACAGAAGTTTATTTAAACAGATATATATATATATAAATCAAACACCTATCACATGTTGTGTCTCATCTTTACGCCCACATGAAGGAACATGTACCAAGGGTTATGTAATATAATAATATTTTTTTTAATCTTCATAATATATAACTAGTAAAAGCTAGTAGATCCAACTAAAAAAAGTGTACCCTCTGCACCATCTATCCGAACATTCTTGGGGAAATGGCATGTGATGTGTAATTCAAAAATCTTCAGAGTACCCATCTTTTTGAATCCACGTTACATGGTCACCGACTGAGCAATACATGTATGGGACACATGACTTGACCTTAACTTGAAGGTACTACACATTGTGCCCAGTGGTCCACACAGTGTGTAGTCTGGCTGACTGTGTGCCAGTCTGTCCAGGTCAACACGTGGTGTAAGAATTAACTACACCTCATGTCATTAATGCACATGATTTTAGTTATTTTTGAATTACTCATAACACATTGAACATAAATACACAGCAAGTAAATTCAACTGCACGGTGTGTATTCTAGTTTTATTGGAAAAGAACTGTCTACACCTCCTAATGAGATCCTCGATTTAATTTTAATAATAAAATTATTCATTTTAGTTAGATCTGCAAGAAATGATAAGGGACTAAAAAATATAAAAATTCATATTATAAGAACGATTAAACATTAATTGAATAACTAAATTATTAAATCATAAATTATCAATGAATTATTTAAATAATTATAAATGAAAATATGACTTCTTTGATACCACTATTTGGTTTCAACTGCAGTGGAAGTACAGTATGGTCATTTACCCAAATTTTCAAATTATCCTAATTGATTATTAATATGATATCAATATGATGATGAACACTAGTATCATTTTATTTTAATGAATGATAAACGGGATAGGAGATAACCAAGAACCTAGAAGAGAGGATCGACATATTTTGTTTAAAATTAATTTAATTTAATTATAGAATTACCTCCAAGGTGATTCTTTCTTCACTGATGTGTCCAACCATGGGACCGAGGTGGTGATTTGTTGCGATGTAGAATACAAGGATATGAGTCCTCTTGCAGTGATCCACATATGCTCCTTGTATCTCTGGGAATTACCAAATGAGTAATAGGGTGCTATTGTGGAAGATCATTTTGTTGGTGATGTCCTCCTTCAATCGGCTTGAGAATCGCTTCCCAAGCATTCTCGTTGCTCTAGTAGAGGCGGATCTCCCTAGTTCCGGAGAGTGTTTTTCTAGAGGGAAGAGTTTTCTAGTAATGGGATATTTTATCTAAGGATGTTGTGAACACCACAATTAGTTATCTGGTGGGATGACCTCTTGGATTGGGAATTTAATTCACTAGGTAATAATAAATAATTATCACAGGTGTTGTTACTTAATTAATTAATCCATAGGAAACCCCCATGTAAAACAAAAATAGAAATTATTTTATTTCCAAGACATGTTCATAATGAATTTAATTCACTAGTTATTGATAAATTATTAAGACATGTTCCATTACTTAATTTATAATTCTATGTGAAAACCCCATGTCAAATAATAATAGAAATGATATTATTTCCATGACATGTTATTAACATGCACATTATATTTAAATATTATTTAACCAACTAATATGTAATATTATTTCTTACTAGACCCATAACATGGTCTGCCAATCAACTTCAATATTTTTTGAGCCTTTACTAACAACTATTTTTATATTAAATAAATATAACTACATTATTCACTGATATAAAAATATCTTGTCTAAAATATATTCTCTCGAATAACAAGTGATGAAATTAAGGAAATCAAGAATATTTGAATAATTATTAATGAAAAACATAGAATATTATTTATTCAACTTGTTAAATAAATAAATTATTTAACTGAGATGCTGGATACACTTTGTGTGTGACCCTTTAGAACACTTTCTCATTGGCATTAGGTGGGATTGCCTAATGTCTGAGATTTCTTTCTTAAAATGGTTGAAGGTGCCCAATAAAAAGAATTTGACGTCACAATGACATGTCACATCATATGAATGCATAAAGTGTAATAAAATCCCTTTATCCCGATATCTCAAGTCAAGTGGGTTTCATGCAAGTGCCATCAATCCATGTTCTTGATTTTCCTTTTTTTGACTACTTGGAATTGAACATGCCTAGAGAACACATTTTCCATGGATTTATTTATGCTATATCATTTCCATCAATGGGCCTAAGTTATATACTTCCGTAGAAGTGAAATATCCTTTCTCGCAATAATAATTAATGATGTATTAATCATGACACACCAAACATATCCTACCTCATTGTGAACATCTGTCATCATGGTCTTCATCCATATATCTAAGTGTGTGAGTCATAATACCCATTAATAATAGTCTTATAGTTTAATGAACAATACACATTTCTGCATATCGGAACATCTAATAAGACTTATGAATGTGGATTTCTTATGGGAGGGTCTTGTTATGATAGTATACCGGTAGATAATATCAAGGGTGCACACCATGGGAAGGTGAATTAAAGTTTCATGATTCCTCACCCCTAATAGCCTATCTCATTTTTGTCCCTTCAAATGATACCATTCCTCAATTAAAAATAAATTCCAGAATAGTGTCATGAAACATCTAGGTTCTCATCATAGCTAGGATCCTCTAAAAACTTGTAGTGAGACAACTATTCTTAGGACATTATCACATACTGGGTCAAACAGAAGAACAATCATGGTGTGATAAAGAGTTTATCAATATTCATCCAATGAATATTGGTTTATCATAAAATACAAAGATGTTTGCTTCTCGGGAACCAACTCCAATACACACACACACACACACACACACACATATATATATATAAATTTCAATGATACAATATAAGAAGGGAATAAAGATACTATAAAAAAATGAATGATAGAAACATAATTAAATATGGGAGTGGAATAGGATAGAATATAAAAAATAAACATCAGTTTGTATTTGTTGTATAGTCCGCTCCAGAATAGAGGGTAGTTTGAGCTGCCCCATCGAGTCAATGGTTGTAAAATTAGAAGAGGCTTGCTGATCAGACGTGGAAGGTGGTGTCATGGTTCTAGAATCTATCTTAGAGATAGGGTGTGGTGATGTGCTGATATGATATGAGGTCATCTATCCAGATTCTAGAGAAATACAAGGAAATTCAGTGTATGGGTAATTCTGGGGTCATTTCCCCTCTCGGACTACAATGCCAAATACATATACTAGGTAACTGGGTATGTCTACTTTGAAGAGATGTCAACATAAGTGATTACAGGTAAAGGAGGGATAGATGATGGATGGACAATGAAGGCAAGTCATGGTTGAGATGTTTCATGGTATGACGGTGGTGTACAAGTAGTTAAATTATACAAATTTGTAAAAGGAATGTGAAGATGCTGGGAGAACTAACGTAGATTATTTAGGAAGAAAAGGTTCATAGCTTAGAGGTCTTATGGATAGGATAGGGTGGGTGGAGTAGTAGGGTTGGTGCTTGAGGTGGCGGATGAGGGAGTAGGGGTGGGGTTAGGTGTAGGAACAAAAGATATAGGGTCTGGGTAGGATGTGGTGGATAGTGGTAGTGTAGGATCTTCTACATAATCTCTCATTGCCTCATCAATACACATATCTACTCGTACTTCTCATTAGTAGGTATCACCATATTTGATCATTAGCGTCGTATTGCGTAGAAGTAGGAAATTATTTGACTCTATAGGACTGAGGGAAGTTAGTGTAATGGTAGTGTTAAATACATAGAGATAACAAGAAAATTGGTTGATGAAAGATTCACAAATCATTGAACCTTGTGTCCTCTATACATAATATCTATAGTAAAAAAGTTAAACTGAGAGGCCATTTTGAAGGATGGTCTACCCATCGTAGTAGATAGTATGATGAAATCCATCTTGATAATGTTATGATGAGACATTGAACGAGTGTATGACACAAGTGTCAATTACCTATAAAGAATGTAGAGTCCTGGACTATAGAGGTGTGTAGACTTCATAATCATAGGAGTGTGGTTAGTGTGAGAATAACATTCCATCATCCTCTAGATACACTTTTAGTATGACTTTGATGGATCAAGTTAGAATGTAGGGAATCCATGTATGTGGGGAATTCATCAGTATAAATCCCATGGCCTATGACGAGAACTATGAAAGAAAGCTCATGAGGTTGTCCGCTTAATCTAAATAAGAGGATTTCAACTATGACCTCAAAACTATCCAAAAACTCAACAAATTACTCATAGTATGTATTTTTTTACAAATAAATTATGGAGTATATATTCAGGAGATTGAGGAGCTGGAAGACCTCTTGGATGAGATGAATTTGTGTAAGGATGGCCATATCGAGAATTTTTTTTGGTCATCATTGGTTTCATCTACAGATGATTGAGTGCCACATGGTGCTTGGGGTATGAAAATTATAATATTGGGTGAAGTTGGGGGTTTTTTAAACATAATTCATATCAGATTTTTATTGATAATCCTTAGGAATAGCTAACTCCTAATGTAGTGTAGCGGAAGTGCATGATGATGATCTATGAGGTGGTGGATGTGTGAAACCTCTTATGTGCTTTCCTCGGTGGTAGATCATCTTTCTCAGACACTGGATTGGAAGGTGGAGTTCACATAGTCTTTATGTGATCCATGTCAGGTGTAGGTTCAGTGTAGAGAGGTATTAATGAGGGATGATTGGGGTGGTAGGGGGAGGAAGTGGCAGTTGGGATGGTAGAGGAGGTTTGGAAGGGTTCGAGTGTGAATAGTGAGGTGGGGAGATGCGATTAATGAACCCTAGTTTCACTATCTAAATAGATTGTGTAATTAAATGAAGTGTAATCTAGTTTCACGTAATGTAATTTTGGAATATATTTGAATTCTATCATTAAAAATACCCTTCCAAGACCTTGGTTACACGACGTGTAATTCCTCCTTTTTCTTATAATTGGGTCAGACCCTGTTCCTTTTTCCCAACATTATCCAAGATGTCCTAAATATTATTCTATCTTAATATAGTATATAGGGACCATTCCATGGTTTCCTCCCAGAGAGTGCTTCATTTAATGATGGGTTCTTGACTCTTTGATGCTTAGATAAATTTCGAACTAATGATGCCCCCCTCAAGGAGTGGACCATTATAAATTTTTAACCATTCACCAATTACTTTGAAAGGTGGTTAACCTTATTTATGAATCTCAATGGAACCATAAGGGAATACATGAATGTCTTTGAAGGGTCCTGATCATCTATATTTGAGATTCATAGGGAATACTTTTAATATATATTTTAACAAGAAGACCATATTACTTAAGAAATAATATATGTCTCGCAATTCATTGATCATTCCATTTATTGGTATTTTCTTTATAGATTTTTTCATTTTCATATGAATTATTTCCGATTTCTTCCAATTAATCTAACTGGAGAATCCTAGCTTCACCAGCCTTTTCAAAATCCAGATAGAGCTTCTTAGTATCCCAATATTATCGATCCTCTACTTCTACTTAAAAATGATATGGGTTCACATATATAAATTATAATGGTGTGGTATAAATGGGTGTTTTCTACATCGTGAAGTACATCCATAGTGAATCATCTAACTTTAGACCCTACTCCATTCGGTCTTTTCATGGTTCTGTTTAATTACTCTATTGTTCAATTCAATTTTCCTTCTTGTTTTCAGGTTGTAGGGAGTTCTTGTGTCGTACATGATTCCAAATTTTTTCAACAACCCATTAATTTATGGATTGGTAAAATGTGTTCCTTTATCCATAATAATTATTATAGGAAATATAAATATTGAAATCACATTTTTCTCTAATAAATTCATCACCACATTTGTTGTTTCGTGTCATTTAGCTTCAGTGTATTTCCATTTGGAAAAGTAGTGCATGAAAACTAGGATATAAAATTTTCCATGTAAATTTGGAAAATTTCCCATGAAATATACTCCCCATAAATCTAATATTTTGAATTCCATGATTTGTTTTTTGTATAATTTTAGTCATTTTTTCATTGGTGAAAGTTTTTTGTCACCGATCAAAGATTTGACAACAATCCCCTATATCTCGGTAGATTTTGGTCCAAAAAATTATAATTTATAGACTCTATACTACTATTAATTTAGGTCCATGCTATCCTCCAATTAGTGACATGGGGAACATGTCTAAGACTCCTTGAATCTCATCCTCTGGGATGAAGTGTTTCAATAATTCATCATCATAGTGCTTAAAAAGGGTTGATTCATCTTAGTAGTAGTGTGAATATTCTAATTAAAATCTTCTCCTTAACTGGTGGGAGAGTTATGGGTACAAAAAATCCCATTGTGAGATAGTTTTCAGTGTCTAAAAACTATATTTAGGATTTTAATGCTGAAGAGAGTTTCATTGGAAAAGTAGTCCTCAATTTCATAGTGGTCGTAATACTTTTTATGAGGTAGTGAAAGTTAGGATTGATTGTTACTGAAAACATTTTTTGTTCCTTTTGTATCCTTAATGATGATGTTTAGTTCTTGAAATAGTTGTTTCCACCAAATCAATATACATATATATGGAAACCTTTTTATTCATCAAATATCATAGGTCATCAAGGTCAATACAAAAAATTACTTTTTAAAAAATGAGATAGGGGCAAAATTTCTTTAAAGTAGAAACAACAGAAAATAATCCCTTCTTTATAGGTGTATAGTACACTTGAGATTAATTTATTGTATGAAAATAATAGTAGATTGGGGAAAATGTGTAAATGAATCACTATCATTGAACAACACCAACAATAATGTCGCTATCATCTAACTTCAATTCCACCTCCTTTCCCAATTTGTAGAAATGATGACTGGAGTATCTACAAGTATTTTCTTTAAAGTATTTAATTCCTACTATCATTACTAATTGAATTAAAATGTATTTTACTTCGATAATAGGTGTGTAGGGTGGTAATATTTCATGAAATACTTTACAAAATTTGGATAAAAACCTGCATGGCCCAAAAAACTCCTTATGTCATTGATTGATTATGGTTGAGGTAAATCTTTGATTATTTTTATTTTATCTGAATCCACTTCTACTAAATCTATGGAAAACAATTCCAATGGTATTTATTCTTTAAACCGCAATATGGAAATTTTCCCTGTTTAAAACTAGCCACTTCACTTCACAAAATTGAGGGACTAACTAAATATTTCATTGAGAGACGATGGATGATCATACATAAAGTGAAAATTTTCCCTAGAATATTTCAATGAATTCATATTCTGTATCATAGAATATGTGTTTTATGCACCTTCTAATTTTTTTTGTTCATTACACGTAGCGAACGACATGCTTTTACAGGTGAATATTCCAAATAGACCTATGAAAATTGTTTTATAGTAATCATCTAGATTGACTGTAATATGATTTTTACCCAAATATCCATCGAGAAAATAATATATTTCATTTAATACAAGTCTATCCAACTTTTGAAGAATGATAGGAAAGTGTAAATGAACTTTAAGGGTTTCCTCATTAAGGTTTATATTATCCATGCATACTAAAGATCCAGTGATGGTACGAGTTAAGATAAATTAATCTTCATCGGGTTTTTTTTCAATTGTAATACCTCATTTCTTTGGTAAAACCTTTAGTTGGATGACCATCATTATATAATAGATTGAAAATATTATTCCAGTGACTAGAAGTCTCAGTGTTTCTTTCTTAACTACTTCCCTCATTGGTTGGGTGAGTCTCCTCTGGGGTTGGAATTGGGGTTTATCACCTTATTCTAATTATTTTTTATGAGTTCATAATGCTGGACCAAAACCATTGATGTCATCCACCTGCAGGAAATGGACAATTTATATCTATTTAAGACTTCTATAAATTTTTACCCATATTAATTTTTCATTTCCAACTTAATGATGAATATTAATGTAGTAGAATTCTCAAAAAAAGAATACTGGAGTTTAATAGGGATGGGTTTCAGTTCCAGTTTTTGTGGATGAATAGATGGGGGTATAAATGGTAAGATATTTTCCCTTGTAAGTGGATATACATTGTTTACATCCTCAAGGTCATATCCATCATCATCATCAGGGGGAATTTCATCACTGTATTCTTTGATCTTTTAGTAGTCCTCTATTACGTCTATGAGAAAGATTTCATGGATGTTAAAAGAACCATCTATTTATTTTTATACTCTCGCAAGGTCAAAAAACATGTTCATCACATACTCTGGATATTATTTCTCCATGATTTACATCCTACAATTCTTTCCAAGTAGATAGAATTTTTCATCCTGGGATGATTATAATTCTTCCTTAATATTCCATGTAGAGAATTAGGAAGTCCTCTAGAAAAATAAACTTCCCACCATTGAGTATGACATCCTTGAAAATCCATTAAGGATACTGTACTAGTCGGTCAGTGAATTAGAGTTCCACTCTAGCTGGTTTGTATTCATCAGGTCCCATCATGTGGAATACACTCATCATCATGAGGTTGATGTGGGATCCTACTTTCACAAGTCTCTTTTGATGTTGCATTATCTTATTGGGTATGGGATTGAAAAAATCCATGGATGTCTAATTTTTAGTGTAATTTTATACTTAATGACTATAGAATTCTCTTCATTTAGTGAGATGCCTCCAATATCTTCTATTTTTCATTTTTTTGGATAGTATATCCTTGATATATTTCTCATTGGCAGGCATTTAAGTGATTGCCTCAAAAAATGGAATGTTGAGGTTAAATTGTTTGAACATATCCAAAAACATTATTTTATTTCCCTTCAATACATCATTGCCCAATTATTTCCATGAAAGGGAGAGGTGGTTTATATGGTGGTGTCATAATATAGACATCATCCTATTGTTGTTTTTGAATTGGAGATTTTGTCGATAGAGGATCCTCTAGTGGTATCTATTGAGCACTTTCAATTTTTTTTTCCTCATATTATTTTTTGACCATTTCATGTATTTTGGTTTCCTCAACTTTTTTGTCTTCTCCTTCTCGGGTTGTTAAATTTCCATCACTTTCCCACTCTTCAAAACCACTTTCTTATCCTTTTCATTTGTGTATGTCTCTTTATTACCTACTAGAGATTCTAGGAATCTCTCTTATAAGGTCTTTGATATCTAACCCATTTGATTCTTGAGGTTATGAAGATACTCCCTTTGATTTGTTAATTTAGTCTCTTGGGTTTTCATTATCTGATCGGCCTTTTGATCGATGGATGAGAGTAGATTTTCCAAAATTGATTACAGAGCATTGAATGGTTGTGGAGTTAAGGTGGAGCTAGAGGAAATTATTGTTATGCTATAGGAGAGAAGCTTTTTTGCATCAATTTTTGTGGTTTTATAGGAGTATGATTCATTGGAGGAAATCCAAATGTTAATTGGTACCTAAATAGTTCCTAAAAAATTCGTTGTTGGAAGTTCCCTTTATTATTTTTTTGAGGTTGCTGAACTGGAATCTCCAGATACTATTTTTGTTGTTGAAAGTGTTGATATTTTTATTGTAATTATTGTAATAAAAGTATTGGATTTGATACTCCTAGACACCAATTTTGATGTATACATATAGGTGTGGGCCACCATATATTTGGTATGATTGGATCTCCATGGCAGTGGATGTAGGGGGAGGTGGTGTACTAGGTAGCTTAAATGATTCAAACATTAATTTTAAGTCCTCTACATGTGTAGTGAGTCGAGTGGGTTCTTCTAATTAGTGGATTCAAAACTATGTTGGTCTACGATCTCTCTTTCATATACTAGAATTATGATATATTTCATCTAAAATATATCACCCACCTCGGGTGTTTTGAACATTAACCCTCCATTAGAGGCGGCATAAACTAGTGTTTGAGAAGCTGGTTGGAGGCCTTGATAAAATGTTTGGAGTTGTATCGACATATCATATATGTGAAGTGGGAACTTATGAGTGAGTTCGTTGAAATGATATCATGATTTCCATGTTGATCCTCCAACATTTCGAGTGAAATTATGGATGTCATTTTAGTGTTTCCGGGTCATGATATGCACAAAATACTTATCAAATAATTTGATAAAGAAATCAAACCAAGCCATCATGGACTTGAGAGATTGTATTTTAGGTCAATCCTTGGATTGGTCTCAAAGGGAGAATATAAATACTCATCGTATTATATAATCCTAAGATATTCCCAGGTTGTGGAAGGTATCACAACCTTCTATCATGTTAGAAATATGTTCACGGGGATCATCACTTTGAATTCCTCTAAACCAGCCCATATTCTTGATCATATGAATGATTCCAGGATTAACCATGAAGGTGCATTCCTAAACAGTAGGGCGTACAGTGTTGGGTTTGTCACCATTGATTGATGGCAATCCATAGTCCATAATGGTGCATTCTTGTTGAACCAGTTTCTCTTTATGTATTTCAATTTGCATATTTAACATGTTTTCGGGGTTGGGACCGGCAAGATTGTTGTGGTTGGTAATTTTTGAACAATGGTGTGGAAAATATACATTTGTAATTTTGGTTTGAAGGTATAATATTATTGGGTATCAAGGATCATTGAACAAGAAAATGGGACTTGTTTCATGAACTAAGACCTAAAGGACAAGGATTCAATAACAACAAAAAAATAGAAAAAATGGAATGAGAAAGGGTAAATATTTGAGGTAATTAAATATTATTTCTGTAGGTGTCCATTTCATATCAATGTATTTAATCTCAATAGAAACAACAATAAAATTCAATGCTCTGGAATGCATTGTCTAATTGATGTGGGATACGGTTAGATTACATTATTGTTTCCCAAACTACACATAATACTAAAACATATTATAGTGATACTATGGGGTAAATACCATGGGGAATCAGACTATATTATAGGAACCAATTTTTTTAACCCTATATGTAGGTGTCATAAAAAATTATTCGAGTTTGGGAGAAAACTAACACAAAAAATTTGGTGATTTAAAATCCTAGATATATAAGATATCATGATCAATTTTGTGGTTCAAGTAGAAGGATAATCTTAATCCTAACTTGGTATGGTTTTAAGGTCTAGGCTACGAATCAAGAAAAGATCACTAGTTTGCTATGTTCAAACAAATTTGATCCCCCTATGAGGAAATTATTCCTTGGTCTGGAGATAGTTACAACATATATTCACTAAACATTGCTTCTAAGCCAAAAATTATCATGGGATATTGTTCATAACCAATGCCACTCCAATTAGGTTAGGTTCATGTATTCAAACTCACAATGGTTAGGGTTTCCTAAAAGAATTAGATAAACCTATTTTTATGACCATATTTCTATCCATGGGGTTACCAAGTTGAGAATTAATGATTCATTAAATTCAGACACTTGTAGTTGTGATCCCTACCCAAAGCGGTTTACCTACTCATTAAATAATTGATTAAAATTGGAAAAGGATTGAAAACATAATTAAAATAAAAATAAAAATTAAAATAAAATAATCAAATATCATGCCTTCATAAATAATAAATTTGAAACTCCAATATTTCATAACTTCTTTCAAACACTTAATTTATATAAGAAAATGGAGGAATGTAGAAAGGGTTCATTATCAATCACTGATTGAGACGGAGAATGCATGTAACTTAACTTCACGTTGTGAAATAATGACATACTCTTTTCAAGTTTGATCAATTTTTCTTGAATATCTGTAAAATAATAAAGTTAAGGGATTACATTTGAGTTGAGGTAGAATGAAATTATAATGAATGGGAGAAGGAACAAGATAAAAATGTGAAAATATTAAAGTTATATATGTAGTGCACATATTATAATTCAATAATCAAGATATTAAATACATGTAGACAATTTCACATCATGTAATTATGGTACAATATTTTCTCTATGAATTTTTAATTTGGTGTGAATCTCACATGAGCCTATGAGATTTGGAATTTTTTCTCTTTTGGTGTGTGTCTCATAATGTGTAACTGGTCATCACAACATGTTTCTTACTTTGGTCGGGATCATCATAGTGAGAATCAAAATTTGAATGTTACATGACATGAATTGGGTAATAACATAGTGTAATCACTTCATGTCTATTAAATACTTCATAAAATGCTTCACAACATTAGAATATGATTTGAATGATGCGTACTCATTGTGTAAATGACATTCATGATGTGTAATGATCAATTTTTTCTCTTTTCTTCAGTTTTTCTTTCAAAACCTTAGAAACATATTTATATCCAAAATTAAAACATACAAGGTACATTAAGGACTAAAACATGGCTAATATTAAATAAAATGATTGAAAAATATGTTTGGAATTTGAACTTATGAAGATGCATACAATTCACTATGAATATCATGTGAATAAGATTCCTAAATAGTTATGGTGGATATTTGGGTTTGTTTGGTTCTCTATTTATGATACTATATATATATATATATAATTTTAAATTTATATAATTATTTTATAC
Organism: Viscum album; assembly: GCA_963277665.1. NCBI lineage: Eukaryota > Viridiplantae > Streptophyta > Magnoliopsida > Santalales > Viscaceae > Viscum > Viscum album. The sequence continues at coordinate 1,014,639,885 of OY728140.1, read as the reverse complement.
TTTTATATTTCAAAATGTAACTATATTTTTAAATTTTACTCTATTCAGCTTGCTTAGTATGTTAGTGAGGTATATTGTTTTGATCTCTCCATGGATCATATAGTGGGAATATGTATGTGTGTGTGTATATATATATATATATTCTACTGATTTATTTCAATAGTTAAATTAAAATGCTGACTAATTAAGTTAGTTGTCTTCATCACACTAAATCTTTCAAATACAATGTTGATATACATGTAATGATTTTAAAAACCAATTAAACAACATATTAAATAATAGATATATCAATCCTTCATTTAATATTATATCAATGTAGTAAATTTGAAATTGTAAATTGAGGTTTCTATCGAGGGTTTTATGATTTACACATAGAAAATCCTCCACGTACCAGAAACTCTCTTTATCTTCTCATCTATTTAGTGTATTCATTCTTTGGAAGAAGGTTACTTTAGTTCATCTATATTTTCATTTTGAGGTATGCATGGTATTTTTTTAGATGTTTATATCATCAAAATTATATTATACTATGGGATATTATTATAATCAAAACTGAATCATATCAAAATTATGTTATAATTAAAAAAATTCGGGTGGATTTTATTTTCACAATTTCTATGCTGGGTTTGTTTTTATATTACCCTGTGAAGGAAGCTTTTTTATAAGAAATCCACTTCAAATCTATCATTCAAGTTCACATGATCGAATGTATTATCTCAATGAAAAATGTTATCATTTTATGTGTAAAATTTTATTTTACATACATGAATTTTATTCACGACAATAGATAAGGCCATATTTTATAATTTGTAATGGAATTTAATGCATCTTAATATGAATATTTATTTTAATTTCAAAAAAGTATATATTTATTTCCTTTATGTTTTTTGAAGACTTCTATAAATATTAATTCCACCTAACTCATATGTATTCTATAAAAAATAACATTTTTCTTAGAATATATGTTAAAAAATATCAGTTGAAAATAAGTGAATTTAATTTTTAAATAATGTTAATGGGATATATATGATAAAGGAAGACATAATAAAATATTTTACTACAAATTTGGAGTATCTATAGTGAATGAGTTGATAAAAAATATGGTGATCCTACGACCTCAAAAGGAAGTTATCATGATAGTGATACAGATAGTGGACTCTGGGTTTTAGTATGGTCTTTCTATTATCTTTTAAATATATTAAACAATTATTATTTTCAAAAAAAAATAAATGTATAAAACCATGAATATTTTCAAATGATACTCATTTCAAAATATAGAATATTTCAATGAATTGTGTATTTATTTTAATGGTTTTGATAATATATTCATTAAGAATAAAGATCAAGTGTTTTTGAAAAATATAATAAATATCAAATATTTTTTAATTGATATAAATTTTTCTAACTAAATTTAAAAGTATTTGAAAGTGGGTTTTTAACATTTGTTTTAAAACCCCTTATTAAAAAATTTTATGATCACACTACATTTTAAATGATTTTTCATAGGGTATATATAACAATTATTTGTTAATGGATTCAATTAATGAACTAGAGAAATAAAATCCCATTATTTGTTTCATAATTTTTTGTAAACTGTGATATTATGTATGGAGTTTTCCTAATATTTGAAAACTGATATCTGAAAAGATCCTCGATTCTATATTGGATTGTATATTTTTTAGTTATACTTCAGTAAAACATAATAAAAATATGTAACTTGTATTTAGTAACGAATCTGAATGTTTTAGTTTGGGTTGTGACATCATGTACTAAGATAGCCATCCTACTTCATATATATCAACTACCTACATATGTTTAGTGAACATTACACAACAATGATCCACTTACATTTTTTATAATCACTCGTCATAAAAGCTACCTCCTAGGTGAAAATATATCTTTTTAATTATTCAACCATGATAGTTTTGAATTGAAAAAAGATTAAAATGGATGAATATTAATGATTAATGGGTTACTAATCCTTATTGTAGTCATCTTTCGTAAGAGTGGATCTTTTTCAGATATATTCACTCCCTTGATAATCCTTTAGGACGAGTTGACCCTAAACAGAATTATTTTCCTATATATTTCCCAAGGAAGATGTGTACTATATCAATGGAATATTGTGGTCAGCAACATTGATCAAGAGGTTATCTATAAGAAAATATTCATATATATTTATATATATATATATGTTTGTGTGTATATATTATATATCAGATGATGAATAGTCCCAATGATTTAGTATGAGAAAATTATTGAAGGACTTTTTTTATTAAAAATTACTTGATTGAAAGGGTTTCCATCATTATTTCTAGTAATATAACCCCTTATTTTAGTTCTATCCATAAAATCACATTAGTGATAATATCTAGTATCCATTTTCATTATGCTTAAAATGATGGAGATTATTTTCAAAATGCAAGAAAGGTGAGAGAACCCAAAAATTGGTTATGTAAAAATTATATCATAGTATTACATGAGCTATATTGGTGTCACTCTAAAAGTACGTGCACATTAAAATATTAAAGATGAATTTGATAATAAAAGTTATTTTTGGAATATATGATTCATGAAACACCAGGTGTTCATCCAACTCAATATGATTTGTGGGGAAATAGTCATGAAAGGAATCTATTACATGAAGCTATTCAAATATCACAAACATGGAATCCCTTTATAAGGAATATTAAAAGTCACATGTGATAAATGAGGGGCCCGATCCCATTTATATAGGGATGGTATCACAATATAATAGCCTATATACAACTTTGGTGGGATACTGTTATATCTCATAATTGTCTCTACTTTGTGTTGACCATCTCCACCTAATGAATGATTCATATGGTTACAAAGCTATTGGTTATTTCCATCCAATTTGGGGGCAATCTATTTTTTATGAAATCATTGGTTTGTAATAAAAATTTATAAATCTAATGGTAAATCATTTATTTTTATATTTCTAGAAACATAAGATGAATATTTTTTCTGATGAAATCATAGTTGTGGAAAAAAATTTGCCTGGAACCTATGGTAACTCAATTATTAGTTATTTCCATTTATGTTGGATTAAAACAATTCTTGATATAAACCCAAACATAATACATATTTTTAGTGATTTGAGTCTATGCAGACCTATTTTAAAAATGCAGGTGGTCGCATGAAGTTTTTCAGTGATGTTTTGGAATACACATTCGCTGAGAGGCTTAGTGGATGGGATAATAGAAAAAATGGGGGTATATTTTCAACACTCTATGTCCCAATTATGAATTTATGATATATCCTTAAATCCCTCAAAAATCAATGAATATGACTGGTTACCCCCATAATTGAGGATGTTGGGTGGATATGTAGTGGGGAAGCTATAAAACTTTTGGCCATTTTGAGAACAGACCTATACGACTCATGATCAGATGGGTACATGCCAAGTTGGGTAAGACCGTGTGGGTTTCCACTATCTAATGATAAATTTAATTTATATGAAAAATATTTTTAAAAAATATATTTATTATGGTAATCTATATTTTATTTTTCTTCTTCATTTTCTTTGGTTTTTCCCTCTATCTTGTTAACTTATCCTTCATCCAGGGAAACTCTCTTGTGATCACCATAATGGTTGTGTAATCTACCATTCCTCTTTCTCAGAAGCTTTAATTTTGATATACCGTTATGCATAGCCTATTATTCCTTCTAGACACCTTCCACACCATGAAACTCTATCAAACTGACCACCCAAATTGCATCGGACAACATAATTATAAGTTAGCATGTACTCACGTGGGATTACCCAATATCATGTATAGGGAGTGAACCTCCACTATAATGATCAAAATTATACCCGATCACTTTTCATTGAAAAATGTAATGTCGATTCATGCTCAATATAAAGAGAAATACCAGATTAAACATTTAATTCATAGATCAACTATGTTCCAACACTGTCATTCATGAGTCCTGATTCAATCCTTTTTACCTCCCCCTAGTTCAAATCTTATCTGGTTCCCCACCCCACAATGTCTTGATAGAGTCTCCCTCCAAATTCAACCTCCATCATGCTCATGATGATGATCCCCCTAATGATTCCCCATGTGGATGCTTCATTTGATGTACGGATTCTTCACCCCATGGTTTCACCTACACCATTTTGGTATTTATTCATATTTTTCTAGCCAATTTATCTCACATGCACTTTTCTTATAATTTTTTTTTCTTATTTTTCTTAAATTACACTATTTCATATATATAAATATATATTTATTAATTTGTCGATGTAAAATATTATTTATATTTTATTGACAACAAACAAATATATAATAATAATAAATATAGGTTTCTCGTAGGTTTTACATCCTGCCTCGTCTCAATGAATGGATAAGTGAAACGTCTTTTACTAGGCCTTAGGTGACATCACCAAGACCCCAAAGGCTATAAATAAATACCAAGGTCCTCATGACTAATTGGAGGATTATTTTTCCTTTAAAATATAAAACATCCATACTACATAAATAATAACTGACCAAACCTTCATATGATGATGAAGTATAAAATAAAACTCAAAACATAAACAAACAATAATCCATATCATAGTAAAAGTTGAAACGAAAACACATACATGAAGTGAACCAAATGACCAAAAAACTCCAAAATACCAAGTGACATCCACCAAAATAACCCAACCCACTTCATGCTCAAACTCCACATACCATGACCATGGTATCAAGAAGCATCACTAGAGAACTGAGATACCTTTCCTTTACTTATGTATCCATATATTACAAATGAAAACCAATAGTAGTGCCCAATTAGGGGGGCGAGTCTAAAATCAGTAGTGTTTCTCCAATATTTTACCAACCCACACCACTAGGATAAATCATGTTAGCATAATGTATATAAAAGAGTTTAAAAGTATTTTAAACAATTTATATCAAAACCATAAACAATTTACAAGGAAAACAATTCTATCATAAACCCTTTCTCATTTATTTGACATAACCATAACCATGTCTTCACCCAAACACCATGCATTCCCAAGAGACATTTCTATACTCCTAAGTTGACTCTCATCAATCCAACAATCCATCTCAAGGTGAACAATATTAGGCTCCTTAATTGCAAACACCCCTTTCACAGGGTAATGCCTATCAATATACTCACAAAAATAATTTATATAAAATATCCATGTCAACCCCATACACATAAAACATTTTCTTTCTATAAATAAAATAAGAAAAAAAATACATGCATAAAAATTCATTATTTTAAAATCATTATTTTAAAAATATAAAAAATGGTTTTTTTCAAATATCCATAAAATATTTTCCAATTTTCAATGCCATAATCATAATGGGATTCCATAAAGAATCACACAATTATTTCACAACCACATCAATATAATCATTTAATGAAAACTAATCCTTCATTTTATTAGTCATGTGTAGATAATGGAGAATCCACCTACCTCACAATAGTTGCTGAAGGAAAAGAACAACACAATGAACTCTAGATCCATTCTTGGATATCATATCCATAAATAATTGAAATGATAAAACATCAATATTACCATCATGGAATATGAATTATTCCAAAATGGATTATATATAATATTTTTTAAGAGAGAAGAAGGCTAGATCTATAAAGAACTCTGAGTTATTGATGGATTTGGGACTACAATACACTATGAATTTTCTGATAATATCTTCTCAATCAAAAGGGATCATTTCATAATCCTATGAAGAAAAATTAATTTGGTTTAGCGAATTATTAAGTTATTAAAGAAGTTCTTCCGGTTTAATTTGGATTAGATCCACATTTTAAGGTGTCTCATCTATGTGCAGTATGATTAGGCTGCACGGTTTGCAGAATTGTTTGACGACCATGGGGTATTGCTATCTTAAGGCCACTCCTCACAAGGTTAGAACACACTATGAGACAAACTGTGCTCCAAAAATAAATTTTCCTCTATTTCAAGAAGCACGTTTTCCCATGGGCACTTCCATGGTTTTCCCAAACTGTGTGACAACTATGCACCATCCTAGTGTCCATTTTTCTCCCTTGTATAGTTTATGGGAGATGGTTCATGGTTTCTAATAACCATTCATAAAATTTCCACCTTAATAAAGTAATCTAAACCATAACATCCCCCTTAAAACTCCTAAAACATCACCTGAACATTACATAGACTCAAAATAGATGAATAAGGGTTCATGTACCTGAAAATGTGGGTAAACAGCGGGCCTTTTGCAACCTCCGTATTGTTGGGAAGGATTTATAAAACAACCCACATAACATGTAGTCTTTTATTATCTCAATCCTGCACTTTTTCCCTCCTTCATAGGATTTCCTCAACCCACCTCACCCCATCTTTTTCACAATGATATACCCCCATAATAGTGACCTGATCTTAATCATGTTTTCAGTGTGAATATATATATGTAGCATAGTTTCACCATATTTTCATTATTAATTAATTCCACTACGGTATAGTGAAATATGGTTTGGGATATTAGTATTTATATCCATACATGGAGATGCTAGTTGTTATGATGACGGGATCAGACTCATGAATAGGGATTTCTATGTGTCCTTGTAAAGTGAATTAGGGCCCTTATAGTTTGATTCTACCTAATTGTACTTCTAGTCACATTTATGGCCATTTAATAAGGACCATTATAGTTCATTTTAAGATCATATATCTATGAAATATATCAAGAAGTTCAATTTTATAAGAAGTGGCCTTCTATGTCAAGGGATCATATAAGTCATTATTGTGGTACTTACATATATTCTTACCATTTTGGTTGTTCTAAAAGGGAATATAGACCAATGAGGACAAATTTGATTCACTAATCATTTGCAGAGGTAATATATGTAGTTGGTATATTTTTGTTAAGATGGTCCACCAGGTAGGATATAGATTCAGTTGTAATATTGATTAATTTGAATGATTTCACATGGAATGTTGACAAAGTGAAGGCCCATATAGGGAATATATGTCAACAAGTAGTTTCATAATGGATCATGGAAAATATGGCCCTATGAGGAAGGATATATATGGTTATGATATTAGGATTAAACATCGAGTAGGATTACTATATATCCTAATTAATTGGAATCATCAACTAAGTAGTTCAATTGGTCAAGTTTATAGACATGTGACAAAATTGTAGGGTGCAATTCAATGTCATGCAGAAATGAAATTTTTTTTGTGTTAATTTCTTTGACTAGAATATCTATTTCAAGATAGGTAAAAAAATATTTAATGGGGATTATGCATTGGGTTTCACTAAACTATTCATGAATGAATCCTTGGGATGAGATGATTAATGAGAGAATGATTGATTTGGGATTACATATAAGAAATAGTATCATGGTTTCACATTAGAACTAGGAGAGCATTGGTAGAGATTATGCATGGATATGTACTACTCAAGTGTGGATTTTATAGTCTCATTTATGATTCAAGGTGGTGAAATCATCAATTGGAATACGGTTGGTCTTACACATAGAAAGGTACCACACAGATACATGGATCGTTGAATAATATATAGAGCCTGGATGACCATATTGTGATAGTATGATCCAATTCAGGGTCCTTATGATATAGTTACTCATTATCAAGGGGATAAATGATTTTGATATTCCCATGTAATCTATATATCTTGGAAGATAATTCATGAACATCCATTAATTAGGGTAATACATGATATGGGGAGGGAACTCTAGTGTGCTTTATATCCAAAAAATGTACATTTGTTGGTTTTGGAGAAGTTATTATTTTTTCCTTTTGGGGATTTCACCTCAGTAGATGGAATCCATAAAGGTATTTTGGGTTGATATAACTCAAGTACATATCTTGGTTAACGAAATAAACATGGAATGGTTTTATTTACCCAACATATGGATTCCTTCTAAAAAATAATGTATAGCCAAATACTACATGAGATAGAGCCCTAAGGGGGAGGTTGTTTCGGTTTCCATCAATAAAAAAATTATTATTGCAGGTGAGGATAGGTCCCATGGGGTTGTGAAACACATTGAGATCTCATATCATATGTGGAAATAAGGATATGGTTCCAGGATCACTATGAAGTTCCTTTGAAAATTGGTATGTGGAAACTCATTTAAGAAGGTGTATATATTGGGTTTCTTATTAATAACCCATACCCACTTGGAAATCAACACACACATGAATATTATAGAAACATTTTAAATATACACATAGTAATTTGGAAATTCAAAAGTAATTCTCCTTTTCTATTCAAAAACAAATTCATTTAATATCTGATGTTAAGACTCATTCCAATAAGAATATAAGAACTTTACATAGGTTATCCTTCCTGAAATCTCTATGTGGACCAATCCTGAGGTAACTTTATGGGAAATTCCAATGAATTACATTCACAGAGGAAGGCTCATGAAAACACCTTCATAAAATTTCCTTAAAACCATTCTCTATGAGGCTTCCCAAATTTTTCTCACTCCTCTAATGTGACCCATATGTCTTAAAAGGCATCTATCATCCTCTTTCCATTGCCTAAAGCTTGAATAGAATTTGGATCCACGTGATCTCTCTATGAATCATATATATTATGGGTAAATGGATGTCTCCCTTTTCCAATTATCTGACCAAGTATCCTACATGATTCATATCAACCAAAAATTCCATTATAGATTCCTTCCACCAAGTTCAACCCCCTAAAAATGGTGAAATGGGACTATATCCTAAAATATGTGATATACATGATACGGTTTTTAGTAATTAAAGAGTTCCCTCTGTTGATCATGTAGTATTTTGATAAGTGGAGGTTTCATAATTATCCTCCAAAATATGTAGATCCCATGGGGATATCATGACCATATATTCCCTTGATAATATGTGTCCATATCATTGGGATAATAAGGGTCCCTCTTTAAGACCATAATGGCAATCATCTCTCCTGATTCCAATTATTGAGACATGTATCCATGGATTTCCTTCCTATCTGTCATCCCCATACATATTAGCATTAATGATTTCACAAACTTGAATCAAAAAAGAGGTAAGGAAACACACACATGGTAAGTTAGAATATATACGTAATCGCCATTCATTTTATTTTATTTCAGGAGTAGTAAAATAGGCCCCTTGTATAGGTTTAATCATCAATAAATAATCCCCCAATTAATGATATCATCCAAATTATTCATTAGTGTGTATCCTCAAGGCATCCCAGTTCATAAGACCTAATAAGTATTTGTTTTCCCCACTAATCATTACACAAAAATCATATTCCCAAAATGAAAACCTTTATGATAAAATCCATATAAGATATTGTTAAATTTCACATTATGGACTTGTCATATGACATTAAACAATTTCATTCAAACTATGCTGGATTTGATTCCTATTAATCATGATATATATAATTCCTCCATTTGGATAATAAGCAATATCATATATATTTATTTCAATCCCTGCTATTATATATTACCCATGATCCCAAACATCTCTTTTCATTAGTCCATATTCTCTCTAGGACCCTTCTATTGATCCATATTCCCTATAAACTAATTCTTGTTAGGATTTAATCATAATGAGTCCATATTCTACCTAGTGGGATATGTCCTCACTTTCTACACTAACTATATATCTCATGGGTTTATACACTCTGTGAAATAAATTCATTCTCATCGGGATATAATTTTTTTTATATCAACCATAAAGGACCACATATGAACATGTTCCACACCAACCATTGATAGAAACCATTCACCTAGAAGTCCACTCTGTATGACTTCAAACCTCTTCGTATATTTCTTTGTTTCATGGACATAAAGGGTTTTATAATGGACATTTTCACATGGATATAAAAGGTATAATGTTTCCCACTAAGTTGAATCAAAAACTGAGGGTTTGAGTTCACTTTTTATGGATAAATAAAAAACCAACATTCATGGTCCCGATCCCAACACCACAACACCCACCACCTACCTGGATCTAGTGAACCTGAAATTTTGTATTTAATCCAAAATTATGCTAATTAATAGGAATATGATAGAGAACCTCTAATATATATAGATTTTCACACCAAATATATTATTTTGATCTAGTCACTAGAAAATGGTATGCATACGCACATATGAATTTGGGAAGAATTCACAAATATATGTTTAATACGTAATAGAGTATCAAAGTATAAACTAGTTCTCTTAAAATGGATTGATAATACTAACCTCACATACTCATAAAAATTATGTATTCTATATTTTCATTAGAAAACACTCACTGACCACCAACCTTTGGAAATAAATTCAAAAAAGACACTTAACACTTTAACCAGTAAGTGCATCAGGATTTTTGTTAGAAACAAAAATATTTAACCTAACATCAATATAAATAACAAATAAATCAGTTACCATAGGTTTCAATAATTTCTGTTCAACATCCACATTTCTACTGGTGAAAAATGTTGAACATGGAATGAATCTAAATAACTAGTAACAATGTTACCATGATCATTGGAAATTTTTTTTCTATAGTAATGATTCTATAAAAACAAAAAATCGGGTGACCATTGGCTAAATTTGAATAAAGGGTTATGTTGTGAAACAATCCAAGGTGTATTAAAATTATAGTATCTTTATCTTTATATATAAATTTCTATTGTTTGAAGATCATATTCAATTGTGGTATGAGGTAGGATAAGTATAGAATGGGGTGATTTTTTTCCACAATGTGATATTGTAAATGGAATATAGAAATTAGATTTAATTTTCCTTAAGAAATAGATTCCATGATTTTTATGTCTATATTAGGGTGTATATATAGATCTATATTAAGGATTATTTTTATATCAAAATATGAGTATCCCTAGTAGTCATATACACTTATTTCTGATAGTCGTGAAAGATTTATTGAGACTCAAATTCGTATAGAAAGAAGTGTGGTAGATAGAAGGAAACATCCAGATATTGGTCTATATAACCTAATCATGAACTAACTATAATTAACATGTTTTGGGATGATAAGGGATTGGAAACAAAAGATCATATATGATGAGTTATAAAATTTATGGTTCATGTGAAACTTCATTCCATGACATAATAGGGATTAGGCCATACATAATTTGGATATAATGAATACACCCTGTATTGATCTAGCTAAAATGAAGTAGTGGGGTTCTTAAATTTCCTAATATGGTATTAAAAATAGGAGTAACCCCATTGTTATATTCAAGTAATTTATTTAATTCATAGAAAAATATGAAATTGGGTACCCAAACACCATGAATTTTAGAGAATTGGGTATTTTAAACTTAGTTTAGGGTCTCACATGTCATCCACCATTAAAGGTATATTTCTATCATGTAGGTAAACGATGGTCATGTATCGTAGACCACTATATGTAGTTTAGGATTATACAAGAGGAATTATATATCATGTAGTATATTATTAAATATAAGGATAAAGTTTTTCTATAGTTTAAGTTAAAATAATGAAGACATGAACCATGTAGTTTAATGTCATTAGGAAAGATCGTTGATGAACCTCACAAGAGCATAGACTATGGGTAAAACACAAGGACTTGAGACTTGGATTGAGGTAGTGAGTTTTAAAAATTCTATATATCCAATGTTATGGGATTCAAGTCACATATAGTTCTTATTAATTCACACACAATCCATATTAGTGAATAGACTCATGTTGGAAGACCTCATGTGAATGGGGATACCATACAATGAGAGGTAGTTAAATTGTATATTATTTATGATTGGTCCGAAGTGTGGATATCCTACAACTACTATATATCCTAATTTATATAAATAAATCTATAAATTATAATTATAATGCAATGGTAAAACCATGTCTTAGTACCATGAAATGAGATAGGAATGCAATAATAAAAGGAAATGGTTCTGGAAAAATAAAATGGGTGGAGAAAATTTTGAATTGAGATTGTGACTCAGCCTAAGAAGTTCTATGATCAATACATATCATGAAATAATAGAAATCAATCCACACATATTTATTATAGAGGGTATTTATTTTAGCATCAACCAATGTATGAAAGAAGATAAAACACATCGAAAACTCTTATAGTGATCTAGCTCTCACATAATGAAAAAACATATGACTTAATTTTCCCAATATTTTTGCTCGTTGGTTATAGTGGACCATTAGTAGTATATTTTCAAATCATGCATACCATATTTTGTTTACCACCTATAAACATTGTGGATATCAATCATGAGAATTAGATAAATTGACTAGGGCCTCTAAGAACATGTGTTCCATTCTTTAAATGAGAAAAAAGATTAAATTGGAATATTAATTTCACTTCACTAGACTTAATATCATGGGACTTTCAAGCACACATCATATAATTTTAAGTCATGTGATAAGGATGTAAGCACTATGTTGTTTGAATCATATATCATTAGAATTAATTCCTTTAATTTTAAGGTCTTATGATAGTTCCTAATTGATTTTGTACATTTTTATCTAGGAATATGTATATATATAAAAAGATATATGATGGGGGTCTTTCATCGATCTAGCTTGTGTGAAGAATAACATAGCTTCGACTCAGTGATGGAACTATTGAGGTAAAATCATGAAAATATAAGTGGGAAAATCATAAAAACATGGAAATGATCTATAAAATCCTGAAAAATGAGCCATTGAAGTACTTCCATGATATAGTCTATCACATGACCTTAGTCACACCTCCTTATATGCCAATGGATTCTGACTAACTATGGGGGCCAAAGGTGGCATTGTTATGAGAATATACCCTCATATAATAGTTCAAAATAACAATAAAAAGAATTAATAATGATACACATTAGAGAACATAGAATAGAACATAGACATAATAATATCAACATAAATTGTAAACAGAAGAAGATAAATTTATGTACAGTTAATGGAATGAACTTAGTCATGAAAAACATAACACTCATACAACTGACTTCCCCCTATGTCATTCATATACTGAGACAAAAAAATAAAAAACAACGAAATGGTGATCTAATGAATCTATGATCTAAAACTCATCCAGTATTTTGATATCATCTAATTAATCATGAATGATCATGAAAAACTCCACAGAGTCCTCAACCCAAACATGTTCCTATAATAAATATTTGGGAGCCTATCATATGCCCAAGTGTAGTCACAGCCCTAGTAGAGTGTGGTTAAAACTCAGTAGTCCACCATCAACAATGAATAATGATAATTCCATTTAGATAAATAGTGTATATAGATAAACAATGGGGTAAATAACTAATATAGAAAATGATATATAGTTTAAAATAATCAATTGTTTATCTAGTAACCTTTTGGGCATTGTGTTCTAAGGTGACACACATGCCAAAAAAGCCTATATCAACCAAATATGATCATATGAGTCATAAAATATAGGTTGAAACTTACATAAATATATGTTAATTTAATCAGTCATCTACATCAAGAAAGCATTAATCATCAATCCATGGTATTAATCTAATGTTATTGTGTTATAAGTTTCTAAAGTGTAATTTTGGAACCTCGAGTGCGTATCAATATCAATCATGCCTATAACCTCTTTCCATTATATGAATAATGTACAATGATATAAGTACCAATAGGGATAATAATTATTGGAATTCTAATCAAACATATTAATAATAGTTCACAGATCATTAGTCAAGAACCTACTTATACATCAACATAATAGTTCCCGGAGCATCATTCTAAAGTCTAAATCATGGATTCAGATCATTTATCCACAATAAATTCCATATAGTATTTTAATATTACAAGAGAATCAATATGGAACATGAAACAACGATCATACTATAAATTCCAAGAGCCTTAGTATAGATCCTATACTATATAGTATACTACATGTGTTTGGGGAATCAGCTTGACATCCAACTCATACAGTTTACGACTAGTTCCTAGCACATCATTAGGGAACCTAAACAATATATTGTTTCTAAATTAATAAGGTTAAATATATTTACCATTAAAAACATTAAAAATAATGAAAACTACTAGATTTCAAAAAAAAATTAAAAGATGCATCAAGGAATTTTATCACAGGAGAAACCACACAACCGTGACCTAACCCTATGAGTCATTTCTTAATGCTCAATGAAGGGAAAACAATTAAAAATGGTTTGTAAAATCATGTTTCATAACCAAGTGTATTCCCATAACTTCAATAAAAGTGTGAAAAGAAAAAAATCCCCCTCTGGTTTTTAGCCACTCCCCCACCACCCTTCTTACCCCATTTGGTGTGCGTAGACTAGGGGTTTTCCTAACCCCATTCTCCATGCCCAACACCTGAATTCAGAGTATTTTTGTGGAACTATTTAGAAATGATTGAGGTTACAATCACCCTATTTAAAAATCTTATCTCTTCCTTACTCCCCATCTAAAATTTTTTAGTTCTCTGATTTATATTTTATTGATTGCACCCGATCGTCAAGGAATCATATGTTTCTCAAATGGCTTATTGTTGCCTTACATAGAGGGGATACTAAGGTTAATTCCAAACGTTTTTTCATGGATTTATATTATGTTATGTATTCATGGTTACTTTTATTAGCTATTACCTAATGAATTAATTTAATTAAACATTTTAGTAGTATCGCCTCTTAGAAAATTACTCAATGATAGTTCCAGGAGTCCTGTATAGACAACTCATGAATGTTTGTAGATGTTTCAATAGGATATGAGAACCCAATAAAATTTTATACCCTAATGAATTTAAATAAAAATGTTTAAGTTTAATTTTAAATTAATAGAATAAATTTTTTATATTTCATAGCATGATTTTTGATCTTGGGTGGCTAGGATGACCTCATTTGGACACCGTGGAGTTGGAAGGGTCTTTTAAAAGCCCTGGAAAAGAGGCCAATACTTGGAATTATTTTGTAAATCATCATTAACGAGTTATATGGTTTATGATATTTACCCATAATCTTACTAATATATTTTCATGTGTATGTTTCAGGTTCCATAAACACATATGTGTTTTTTTTTCTTCCTTAGATTATGTTATTTGTTTGGATTTAAGTTGATACCATATACCTTCCATGACTCCCAATAGATTAATTGATATTTGTAAGAATAGACCTATGGTTGCCCATGGGGTGTGTTGTTTCATGAAAATAGTAAAGTGGGGTTTTAAAGGGTAATGTGTGTAAGTTATTATATCAAAGTGGTTGATCTTGATGTTTAGATTGGTTTAAGGTTTAAGTGGTACTTGGTAATGCATTGGAATGAATGTTTTATAATATATTAAAGGGATTAATTGAAAATTTTTATCTGCTAAGGTTCGTTGAATGAAAAAGGAGTCCTTTGAAATGGTTGTAACCATGTTCTTTGTGTTTTTACCTAATTTTTCGTTTAAAAGGGGGATATATGTTTCAATGGGATTTTTTTTCTAAATTGGTGGTTTACCTTGAAGTGATATTTAAAAAGGGAATTTGGGGGGAATTTTAAATATTGAGTTTAAATGGGTGACTTAATGGATAATTAAATGGTTTTTTATGAAGGATTTTTCTATATTTTGAATATTTTGAAATTTAAATACATTGAACCTTTTTAATTGATATAGGAGGAATGTTTTGGGTTCCAAACTAATTCTCCAGTCATTGATAGTAAAATTTATGAGTTATTTTTTAAACTAATTCTCCAAGCATAGGTAGGGTACAATATAGAATATGTTATAGACTGAGGTTCTTCTCACTAAAATTATAAACAATGATTTAAGATACAAACTAATTCTCTAGGAATTATGATTTAGAAGATGGAGGGTACAGATGATTGATTCATTGTGTGAATGGTTTAGGTGATGGATTGATGCTCTGGTCACTATTGTTTTAATGTATAAATAGATTTTTTACTGATGCTATATGAAATATTATTATAATATATGATTGGAATGATACACATGATGATTTGTATCAATTCCAGTAGCTTTATACATATTTCAGGTTCTATACCAAAGTTCTAGGCATGATGAATATTGATACACAGTTGAGGTCCTATTATGAAAGTCTCGAAACTGATATCACAAGAAATTGAGATGAATAGCATGGATTTATTCATTATGATTTCAAAATTTATTTTAAGGATGAAAATAAATTTTATTTAATTATGTTTCATGCTATTGTTTAAGAATCAGATCCCATCTTAGATTGGTGAATGTTTAGTTATATTAGGTGTTACCATAGAACCTGATTTCTAAGGGGTTACTAAATAAATATTTAGTTTCTTTAAAATGTGTATTCTTTTATATAATATTTATTTAACATCATTTTTTATCTTCATACACAATTGTTCTGACAGGTATGTTCTTCAAACATTGTTAGTGGTGGCCTATGGAGCTATATTCACACTTTCCCTTGTCCCCCACTAAACTTTGGTGCTCAACCAAATATACCACGTTTATTATAATAAAAAATATTAGATGAGTAATGTGCCAAGTTTTTCATGATCGTGTAGGATTTATTATATGGTATTAGGAGAATATATAATGTTTTTGTCAAATATTTAGTAGAGCACATTTTCTTTGTTTTAATTTTTTTTTGGTATGTTATGATACTAGCCTAGTGGGCGGTTAGTTGTATAGTTGTTATGGTTGTTCGAGCCTAACTATATTCCATTAGTCATACTATTTTTTTTATATTTATCTATATCTTTTTTGTTTTATCTTTATATGTTGATGTTTATGTATTCATATGTAAACCATGATGTGTATCAAAATTAATTATTTATATTATGATTGAGCAATCCAATATTGAGGTATAGTATCCTAACAGTACCACCGTAGACCCCGGATACTATTAGCGAGCCCCTAGTGTATGTGGAGGTGCGCTTAATGTTATGTGGGAAACTACATTTGGGAAACAGTTTAGATACTCTAGAATCATGATTTTATAAATTCATATCAGAGAAGTTACTATCAAGTTGTTTTACTCATTAGAATTTTATAGACTGGTGATATATGAACATGTTGTAGCATGTGATGTATATTGGGTTGGTGTATCGCAAACACCTATTATTGTAAAAATTCATCATTCCAAGGGATGGGATTGATTTTATTTTTATTTTAGGTTGTGGTTTCATATTATTTCCACCGCAAAAGATAGAAATATGGTTTTGATAATTTCATTGGTGATGGATTTCTGACTCGTGGCTAGTTGGAAAGAGGAGAGTGCCTTAGCTTTGACTATTTTCCTATAGAGGAAAGAGACATATCATTCATCATGGTTGGAATTTAGGACCCAAATATTATAGTTCTGATAGATTGTGGTTTCTTTATGACAGAGGATTTTTTATTTAAAGATTCGCCAAATTCTTATATGATGTTTTCCCATATAAGTACTCAGTGGAATTATACTCATTAGGTTAACTTTTATATGGATATCTTTCTAATATAATTTTATGTGTATATATAGTGAGGTTCTTGATAATGATAAAACTAATAAATTCCTCATGTAATGTAGGTATAGTGGATCTAGTGGGATAGCATGGCATGGGTATATGAATATTTGACCATTGTGGGTGGTTTCTCATATTGGTTTCCTGGAATTGTACTATAGGGAGTAGTCTGATGTGTGGATGCTCAGACGGGATGGTTTCCCTAGTTGTGGGTGGTTGGTTTAACATATGTAATTTTTATTATATGTTACCATATAGATGGGTGTTTTTTTATGTTTATGTAATGGGACATTAGAATCATAGCATGATTGATTCCAATGAGTTTTGTCCCTCTGTGAGTTTGTATAGACCACGGTGGTTAGACCTAGTGACTTGTCATGAGACTTGACTAGTAAGGGCTTGGTGGGAGAGCCTTGATACCTTCTAAACATGACTCCAGTTTAGTTATTTAGATCTATACCTCTAAGGTTGACCCTTCATATGGGTCATCTGAGTTATGTGCGCCCTTGGGATTGTGAGGCACAACTAGATGATTTGAACTTTATATACGGTGCATGTCAGGTGATACATAATATAGAGTTTAGGTGCATTAAATACCTCCTTGTTTTCGGATGGACATTCTTTTCCTAGTGTTAAACCTTTTTGTTGGTTTTTATTGGGCCATTATTGTTTAAGTACCTAGCCCATGTAACAGTTGTGCATGTGGAATATGCCTATTTTTTTTGATTTCGGACTAGGAGCAATAGAGGTACCCAAAGGTATGTGGTTTTGAGTGTGTGATTTTTTATGGTAATTCACTGTAAAGGTGAGGTTGACATGTTGTATTTGAGTACTGTTGAATAGTTGATGGTTATGTATGGGGAAATCCTTTCAGAGGTATTTGGTATGAGGCACATATAGATGAATAGTTTCCTTGAGATTAAAATCACTTGTAGTGATGATGATTCAATGGAACACATGGTTTATAATCATATTACATTTTATATTCCGAGACCATTTAAAAATGGATGTATATTTTGGAATATATTGAGAGTGTAAATGTACTTAGTATAACTTTTTAATGATTATTGGGACATACGTGGTTGTGAATGTTGTTTTCTCTCGATAAGTTGTCATTACTTTTGGAAAGCACCATTGGTTCCCTTTTTGGGTGATATGGGAATTCATAGAAGGAATAGCCCTTTCCAAGGTATTATGAGACAATTTTCCATTTAGTGTTACTTTTTTGAGTAAAAATCAGTTTTTTTGGTTTGGTTGTAGAAGATTTTATAATTATTAAGTGTTAATGGGATCATGGAGGCATGAACACATGGTGACACACTGTGTTGTTTATCATGGGGATTTAACATTACGAGAGTGTATATACTATGATAATTAGTGAAGCCAAAGGCCATGAGTAGGTTCAAACCCAATGTGTTTATAATGATATTCTTTTAGAAAGAGAGGCCTAGTTCCTTTGAATGAGTATTATATGTCCCTATAGTTATACGTGAAATTGTAAAGAGATTGGTTTGTGGTGGTAATTTTTGAGGAAATCATAGCATACACTTAGTATAGAGTTGATCATGTCCCACATCTTAACATCATCTTGAGTATGATGAGAGAGATCAGTTATACAAAAATATATCGAAACATCATTTCTATTGTTATAAATGTCATCTAAAGAGATATCACTCATGGGAAAGTAAAAGTGAAGTTGTATAGTGGGAATTGAACCATCGGTTATTTTTTAGTAAGGTCCTTGTGACATACTAGATATCAATGAATGTTGTGAGAACATTATCATGATCCATAAACATGGGATAGAAGGTATTTAATTTTTTTCCTTATGTGAGGTTGATATGACCCTATCCAATTTGCGGGTTGGTGGTGAATGAAATGTTGGACATGGAGGATGGGGTTTCTTAAGTGAGTTCATGAAAACAAACCCTCTATGGTGAGGTGTGACATGTAAATCATGAAGGTAAGACCCTTGTGTCGAAAGGGTTTATGTCCTTCATAATTGGTCATCGATTATTTGATGTGAAACCATCATACAATGAGGAAGCAATATATTTAATAGGGAATTATGGAAGAAAAGTTTATGTGGGGATGATCAATCTGAGCATTGGATTTGGGCACAAGGTGCCTCTAAAAAGTAATTTAAGGTTCTTGGTTTTTAAGTGTGTATATTTTTATGGTAGAGATTATTGAAATATTATATGGATAATGAACTAAACATATATTATGATATAAATTCAGTTATAAACATCAGTTAGTGTATTTGGTTGGTCATGGGATTCCTCTTGCAGAACAGTCATCTAGACCAAGTTATATAGTGATATGCTAGAATTTAGATCCATGCATTTTTTGGATGATTTAATCAATGATAGTTTAAGGAGGGTTAGTGTATTAAGTGGATGAGGAAAGTTAAAATATATATTTTTATTTTTGGAAATGAACATTGTGTTTTGGATTTTGAGCTCGGATTTTGAGGAAAATAAGCTTTTATCTTAGTTCATGGATGGATAGAATGTATGTTTCCACTCCAGTTAGTTTTTTATGATGGGATGGGTGACAATATTAATTGGTGTTCTAGTGGGTGTTGAGGTACAGTAAGTTGGGGAACCACATTCAGTGAATTATGGGAACATAAGGTTGAAGTTCAGTTGGGATTTTCTGTTGGAGTAAGTTCCATTAATTAGAAGTAACCGCTTATATCTTGAATCATATGGTAGGGAGAACCATAGTCCTTGTGACTATGTGGGTGATGAAATATTATTTGTTTCATTTTTATAGTTTTAGTTAATTTCTTACTTGGTTTTTTGATTTGATAATTGTCATTGGTATGGGTTCTATCCAGTTGAGTGCCTAGATTTGGAGGTTGTTGCTTGGTTGCTTAATAGGAATTATGAAAATAAATGAGGCTATTGGATGTGATCGGTGACTACTGTTGGTCAGGTGGTTTGGATGGATGAACCCCATAACATCTCAGTGATGAAAAGTATTATGGTTGCGAGGTTCTAGGATTCCACATCTATATGAGTTATAACTTCTAGATGAAAATCTAAAAATTTTGGTTATTGGATGGGGAAAACGTTGAAGCGAGACTCGAAACGTTTCTTCAAGAGTTGGAACAGCCCATGAAAATGTTATTAGGTGAGTAATGAAGATGGGAAGGTAACTGGGGTGTTCAATATATCGTTGGGAGATTGTGGTTAGGTTTCATGTATTTTGACATTTTCTACCTCAAGTGGACGATTTGGTGTACATGGTTTTGAAAAAACTATGTGAAAACTTATTGATCATGGTGTTTTTAGTTAATTTTGAACATAGAATGGTTAAATTACAAAGTTAGTGCATTATTCGATGTAAACAATGGGATTCAGAGGAGACATTGTGGGATAGGATGTAGCGCATATTGCATAGTTCATAGTCTATGCATGGATTTAGACAAATCATTCATCTTTTTTCATATGAGTTGAAGTGCTGAAAACTTGGTTTGTGCATAGTTTATATGGAACCTTTTGTTCGCCAGATATTGTGCCTTAATCTCTCCACCACCTAACATGGTTTCTTCTTTGGCTGATATATTTTACCTGAAACCATGCTCTAACCATGAAAAATAATCATTCTCAGTTCAAAATGAACCAAAACACCATGATTATTAAAGTGGTGTACAATTTCACCCAAATTATGAACACTAAACCATGAACACAAGGAAGAAGAATCTAAAACCATAGTAACATTACCTCAAGATCCGGAGCCTCACTAAAACACTCAAGATACCTTCCAATCCTCACCCCTCATCTACAAACACTTCCTTGATACATTCCAACTATTGGATCACGGTTTCATGTCTCTCTAAAAAATTTACCATACCGTCCCATTAAAATTTAAAATTCCCTCTATAATTTCCAACTCATATAGACAATGAATATTACAATATACCTAGATGGGCGTAGTGTTAGTGATTTTATAATCCCTATATATACAGTAATAAATAGAATCATGAAAATGTAGTTATTATTGACTTTATTTTATAAAAATTAATCTTATTTATTGAGGTTGAAAATTGGGTTTCACCATAATGTAGGTCCATTGGTAGAATTTAATGTGGATGAGATGGATTGAACAAAAAGGTAAAAGAGGGAATTTATATTGATGGAATTTAATGTTTTACCTAATATATTAGATCTAGGGGTCACTACATATTCTATGATAACAAGAATCAATCCAAACATAGTTCTTATGAGTAATAAAATTTAACATGAATGGGAGATCATATTCAAATAATGTCTTACGTGGATTTGGATCTCATATAATGGAGATTGGCCCTATATGGTTGGTCAATTTAATATTTTTAAGGATTTTTTGGAAGGAACAATAATTTATTAGTGTGTCGTCCTGAGGCAAGGAATAAATAACTTCTTGGATCTTGAACATGTGGCATCTTGATTTTGCTAACTAGTAAAATTGACAAAAACCAATAAGATCATGAGATTCATACTCTATGTGAGAAACAAGTGGTTCTTGGAAGATTACCTATGTCTCAAAAGGGAACCTTCCAATAGAATTTTTCAACCATATATTATATTATCATATGACAATGGTAATTTTCAAGTGCTTTAAAGTGTTAAAGAATGGATTTGTGGAGGAATATTGTTTGATGTCATGGTACATAGATTAATATATCAAATAGTTTATGGAATTTTGATGAGTATCATGAATATTTCGTTTAATATACACTAGTGATAATGAAGATTCAATGTGGTTTACCTTCATGTGGATAGCACCACATCTGGGTAACTCTCCACCCATACCTTAGCATAATCCCATGATAGGTTAATGGGAGTGCCATAATGAGGCCATAAAACCTAAATTTTTTATAATACCATATCATTATTATAAAAATCTTGTGGATGACACCAGGATATCATTAACACGATACCTCATTAAAAGTTAGTGGGGAAACCCTTTGTTTGCAATTGAATTAGCATTAAAGTTTATTAGGGGCATAATGCTCATATATATCTTTTTTAACAAATCAATCCACTAAAACCACGTCCCAAAAAAATAAATGGTGATAGAAAATTCATTTTTAATACCACATCCACTTTCAATGGTCATTTCAAAAGTTGAGTGGCTATAAAAAATCTCAACTAAATAAAAATATATAATAAATATTTCAATAACTTCATCGGTACTCAAAGACTACGTCCAACCACAAGAAATTTTATTCATCCAAGGAAAATACATGTTATAAGGTACTTTTATTATGTACTAACAGTCCAATTCAAAACAATTTAATTCCACCCAACTAAGCATAAATTGGAACAAATCAGAAATACGATATAGAGTTCTCGCCTCTAGTGTGTTTCCAAACATGTATTAGGTAAAGGTAAGAATCATTTTTTACATATTAATTGGTTGACCATGTGTTAGAACATCCTTCATTTCTTGGGTTCTAACCATGACACCTAAGTAATACTACCTAGTAGGGAAGAGTCTTATACTAAGAAACATGGGCTTGGATTCAACTTATCAAGGGGTAGGGGATATATTTCATGGTATTTTGTACCCAAATAATGTGTATTGACCCATTTTTGAAGTATCCCAATGTGGATCGTTGACATTCATGGCTTGTTAGGTGGGATATCACCCTTTGATCCTAACTCCTAACCTCAGTTAGCTGGGTTGAAGGATGGATTTCAGTCATTACCTGAATGGGACAATTGGATAAATATAGAGACACATTCCCAATATTATATCTATATAATCTTGTATATCTCTTGATAAAGGAGGAAGTTTTCTAGTATTCTCCCAAACATTATCAAAAAGGAAAAACATTTCATAAATCCTCCTAAGGATCAAGGGACCTCCCTGTTTTTTGATATCCCATGAGACAATCCCATCATCCCCATGTGATAGATAGAAAGTGTTTGTACCTAAACCCCAATGAATAAATAGTTCATAGAAAATATTAGATGGTCGATACATCATGAATAGAGATATTCATACTTCTTAATACATATAAATTACCTCTTTTGATTTTTTAAACTCCATGAAACATTGATACACCCAAAAGTCCCATTATCATTCATCAGAAAGGAAACCAATATGGTATAAATACAACTACAAACTACATCCTACAATGGCATTATTCAAATGAAATGTGAAAATAATTGAGTAAGGGATTGTAGTTATTTATATTTATCTTATTCAGTTAACATATATTTATTAAATATTTGTATAAACTCTCTTAATGAGTCTTTGGAATGAGTCAACCCTCAATAAGGATATTTTCCTAGATATGTACCAGGTAATATATATACCAAGATGATAGTCTTTTATGATTAGGCATAGGGATAGTGATGTCATCTCAAAGACTACACTTATATATATAAAATATTTGAGATAGTGGATAGACCCAAAATTGGTATATATGATAATTATTTAAGGATTTTTTCTGGGGAACAATATTGTAATGAGGGTCACCTTCATCATTTCTATAAATAGAAATCCTAATTTAATTCAATGTCATCTAATCAAATGAGAATGAATATTTATAATCCATTTTTGATGTAAAATAAATTTAAAGGTGACACTTTTCAAAACTCGATAAGGCTAAGAATTCTGAAAAATAGTGACATCCATGTTCCTATGTTGCGTATAACTTATCCAAGTAGGTGTTACATGATCTTCATGGGACTATGTGATATGTAAGATGGGTATTTAGAGAGAAATATTCAGTTTTGGAATTTCTTCATGAAATACCTATTATTTAGCTAATTCATGAGATTTTCATGGATAATATCATGAAGGGAATATTCTATGAATGGAGATTCCAAGTTCAAAAGCTCTTGATCACTTTGTGAAGAACTCAAAAGGTCCAAAGTTAGAAATCAGGGTCCCTAAATCCATTTATATAAGGGCAGGACCTCTTCCTAGTAAACTGAAAAAGAACTTATGTAGGCTACTTTTCATTATCAGAATTATCTCCACTTCATGGAAATTGGAACCCATTCTAATGTGTTCATTTTTGTATGCCAAAAAGTAACAAACTACATTCCAAAAAGATGATGGCCAATAATTATGTTAAAATCAGTAAAGGAATGTTTCTTGTGATGAAATATAAACCCTTCTCCAAGAAATCCAGCCATCCTAAAAGTGATTTAGTTTCCTTCATGAAGAAAATTCTACATAATTCATCAACATTTGTGGAAGATTAGGAGAATCCCATTTAGGTCAAAAATTCCACAACATTAGGGGACCCCATGAATTAATTTTCAGTCGAAAATATTTCTCATAGGTGAGGTGAAATATCATACAACTATGAATCCCTTCATGAACACATATCATATGTAGTAAGAAAACAATTATTATGACCCCACCATGAGGTTCCTTCGCACAATGCCACATTGAATCCCATTTTGGGAATTTGGATATTTTGGGTTACCTATAAATACCAATTTCCCATATAAAAATGGATACAAAAAAGAATAATAGTGAAAATATTTTAAGATAGACATCAAACATTATGAAATTCAAGGGATCTCTTAATCTTCAATTCATTAAGGAATGAAGGTCAAATCCATAGTTATAACATAGATAAATATGAAAAATATATCTTTGTCAATGGTCTTATTCATGAAGAACATTTTTGAACCCATTGTTTGGTCCATATGTGGGGAACTATTATTAACTAATTTCATAGAATGAGGGTCGTATAAAAGCCTTCATGAAGCCTCCTTAAAACCATAAAATATGAGGCGCGCCTTATTTTCATAGAACTACTCTATGAACTATATGTTCTTGATGGTATCCATCAACATCCTCATAAGAAAGAGAGCTCACATAAGATATCCCACTGATAACATTACAAAATCTCCATATTACGGGTAAATATACTTTTTTCACCTCCAAAAATTTTCCCAAGTCACCTATTTGGGTCAAATCAACCCAAATTGCATTTATATATTCCTTACACCAACTTCCAAACCATAAAAATTTCAAAATAAGACCTTATCCCAATCAACCTAATATATATTATAATGTTTTTTGGATTGATTGTGTTAACGCCCTTTATTATATATTCCCCTTTTAAAAAGTGGTGTGGGAATTATCCTCCTAGATATTTAGAATCATATGGGTGATCATGATCATATATCCAATTGATTATGAGGGTTCTTATAAGGAGGTGATTAATGTGTTCTCTCTTATCCCAACTTGATCATCCTTGATTTGAATTACAATCAGTGATCCATGGGTCCATGGGGTTTTTCTCAATGTGTAATCATTGACCATATTCCCATTTATGATTTCAATGCCTTGAATCATCAGTGTTATTGGGATGCACACACATAAGAAGCACACTTATATGTGAAATTCCCATTCAACCTCTCCAAATCCTAAGTATCACTATTGGCCTCCTAATTTTCTGTTGGTACTAATCAATCATGCTACCTTGAATGAAAACATCCTAATTATTCATTTGTTATAAGTGTTAGGGCATCCAATGTGTAATCCTCACACTATCTCCAATTATATCCCATTTCATTACCATAACATCCTAGTTGTATGAGATAAAACATAACAACAATGTTCCTATTTCATGAAATAAAATTATATATTATGATATTTTTATGTGACCATAAACAATGTCAATCGGACTTCCTAGGATTTTATTCCTATTAGTTATGATATTAAGGATGCCTCCTTAAGGATCAAACACAATATCATAACCACTAATGTCATTACTCACTGCTCAATAATCCTTGTGAGAGATTATGTATATTATCATTCATCCATATTCCATCTAGGACCCTTCACTAGGGTCATTGTCCCTATAAACTCATCCTCATTATGTCATATTTCTTATGTGGTCATAAATTTCCTAGGGAGCTATATCTCCACTAGTAGAATGGAATAAATATCTCATTATAAATATTCCCTATGAAATAAATTCATCTCCCTTCAGCCACATTACCTTTAAGGTCTACTAGAAAGTGACATTTATGTGTACATCCCACACAAACCATTTCATGGAACATTTCACCTAGAAGTACATTCTACGTGGCTTTAAATTACTTCTGAGAGGTTATGGATTTGTTTCCTTTAAATCCACCAAAATGGACATAATAACATGAATAAAAAAAATTTAAATATCAGGAAGTGGGGAACAAATAAAATGGTTTTTATTCCCTTCACTATGATATAAAGTAATCCCCTTTTGGGAGCCCAATCTGAACACTACAACACCAAATACCTCCCTATATAGTGATAAATTCTAAAGTTCCCAACAATGTGGATTTAAATTGTAGGGCCACTAATTAATAGAGAATGGATAGATAACGTCTATTACAAACATACATATATATATGTATGTATATATGTATAAATATATATATATTAAAATATAATACACGGTTTTGATCAAGTCGCTTGGATGGGGGTAACCATTCCTGCATTAGAATTTGGTCATGATTCATGAGCATATCTTAAATTCATATGACATTCCCAAAGTAGGAAACATTTCACCAAAAAATGGTATTATGAGCCTAGTGTCCCATCTTATCTGATAATATATACTCCCAAGAATTGAAATAAAATTCATAAAGACCAAGTGACTTTGGAAGGAACACCCACACTAACTCAAAGCACTACGATCAAGAAGTACATCTAAGTTTCCAATAAAAACAAAATTAACCAAAAGTAAATGGAAAAAATATAACAATGTTTCCATAGGGTGTTCCCATTTTTTTCAAATCCATGATTCTATTAGAAGTAATCATAGTGACAATAAAATCTAATGGAAGCTATAAACAATTTAGGTACTCGAAAGTTCTCAAAAGTTACTAATTTTTTATTGGATTCAATATCCAGTCCTTTAATCCTTGGTTAACTTTTTATAAAAGATGTGCATGAAAAACATTTAAATAATTAAATGATTACTCCCTGAAGAAAAATATCTCATTTACATCTTAAATGAATCAACATAATCATATATTAGATAAATTTTTTAGATCAAACATCATTATGGTTTAGAAGGTTAGATTTCGAATTATTATGTCCAAAACATGAATATTTGGGAGATAATATTTTTGTACATTTAAAATCATTCTACAAGTAAGTACAAGGAAAATATATAGTTAATTATGATTGATGAAGACAAAAGATCTATAATATTTAATTCATGAAAATGACATCATATATTCAGTGAAGGGCGTGCAGCTATTGACCCACATTCCCACTTTTTTCGGGGTGCGTGCATCAGTCCATGAAGGGTGTGCAGCTTTTGACCCACATTCCCACTTTTTAAACGTGGGCGGTATCCATCACCTATTCAGTGACGTTTTCTCCTTGATCGAAACGGTTTTATGGGATGTCAGTTCTTCCTTCCATGGATTCCTCCTCAGAAGTCGTCACCTAGTCTAGGTATCCCTTATAGACTAAAACATTGTTCATGAAACTCTTCCCCATTCCATGTCTTCATGGATGCATGTTGATTTCACTAATTCTTTCGGGACATTCCAAGGGTTTTGGTCAGGGAAGCATCCTTTGGTCGTGGGAGTAGTCACGTTAGACATCACTAGAATGTATGAATTCTAGAACACTAACACATCTATGTTTCTTCCCCTTATTATAGTTCTTCTCGAGGGTGTAGAAGCCTGAGGCATCCCACATTGAATGCGGGTAACTATATGCCAAAGGCATGTATCTGTGGTTTTTCTCAGCTACCCAAGTTAAACACTGGGTATTTCATGAGTTTAACATCTAACGGAGATGGATTAGACTGATCGAAACATTGACTAAAGTGGATCAGATGGGTGAAACCCCTGGTGGAAATACTGATGTCGGGGATAGCAAGTGGTTAGTTACTTGATTACTACAATGAGCAATGAAGAGATGAATTGGCATGATCTCGCTGGGATGTTGCAGCCCGGGTATGAATCTATATGGATAATTGTTGGTTATGTGATCTGGATGGAGAATGGCATAGAGTTGACTTGGGGGGCGATAGTGATATTGGGCTTCAGTCTCGAAAAGTCCTCCTACGTATCCCCATGGCAGGGAATCAAAGTCCACGTAGTTCAGGATGGAGAGTACAAAATCATGGTGTGCATAGAAGAAAGTGACCCGATTATATATTGGGGCTTCCATGTGGTTAGCAGCCCGAGGTTGGTCTTACGTGACTGGGATGGACCAGCAATATAGGTCCAAATAGTAGGGACGACTGCGGCTTACCACTAGGTTTGGGTTAACAATGGCTAACCGCTGAATGGGGTTCACAACATCTTACCATTTGATAAAGGCATAATGGCTTACCACTGGATGGGGTTTAAAATAGATTACCATTGGATAGAGGCGCAATGGCTTACTGCCGGATGGGGTCACAACAGCTTACTACTGGATGGGGTCGTAATGGCTTAATGTTGGATCGGGTCAAAACGGCTTAATGCATTATAGGGTCACAATGACTTTCCACTGGATGGGGTCACAATGGCTTACCGCTGGATGGCAGCACAACGACTTAATTCTGGATGGGGTCACAACATCTAACAGCTATATGGGGTCACAATAGCATACCATAGGATAGGGTCACAATGGATTACCTCTGGATAGGGTCACAATGGATTTCTGCTCGATGGGGTCACAATGTCTTACTGCTGGATGGGGTCACCACTGGTTACTGCTAGATAAGGTCATAATAGCTTAACTCTAGATTGGGTCACAATGGGTTACCGCTAGATGGGGTAACGACGTCTTAAAGCTGGATGGGGTCACATCAGCATAAAACTACATCGGGTCACAACGGATTTCTGCTGGATCGGGGCACAACGGCTTACCGCTGGATCGGGTCACAAAGTCTTACTGATGGATCAGGTCACAATGGCTTCCCAATGGATAGGGTCACAACAGCTTACTACTAGATAGGTTCACAATGGCTTTTCTCTCGATGGGATCACAATGCCTTACCGCTGGATCGGGTCACAACAGCTTACCGTTGGATGGGTCATAACGGCTTACCACCGGATAGGGTCACAACAGATTACCACTGGATAGGGTCACAATTACTTACCACTAGACAGGGTTATAATGGATTACCACTGGATAGGGTCACAACGGCATATTGTTGGATAGGGTTGATCCTCCTGGATGCTTCCTACATACCTTGTCTTTGAGACAAGGATCAAAGTCCATGTAGTTCGGGATGGTGGTTTCAGTTTAACATCGTACAGGAAAAAAAGGGGGGGATGCAGTTTAACATCATGTGGGACGAAGGGGGTCTGACATAAAGTGGTTCGGAACCAATGGGTGTTGGTCATGAACCACAGGGAGGCTTCCCACGTACCTTGCCTTGACAAGGATCAAAGTCCTTGTAGTTTGGAATGGAGTGGGAAGGTATGTGACAGTGGTCAGGACCAATGGTTGTTGGGCTTGAACCACATTAAGGCTTCCTACGTACCATGCCTTGACAAGTATCAAAGTCCACGTAGTTCCGAATGGAGTGGTAACCGACGTGAAGTTGGTCAGGACCAATGGTTGTTAGTATTGAACCTAAGGTAGGCTACCTATGTACCATGCCTTGGCAAGGATCAAAGTCCACGTAGTTCAGAATAGATATGGGGGGTTATGCTCTAGGATTCCCCGAGAGAATTTCATGGTTGATGCTTACTCAAAACCCACGTGAGTCCTGCTCGGTATGAGAAACAAGAGGAATCAAAGGCATGATTATCACGTCGTGGAAGGTGCGTCCATGAAAAGTGTAATGGGGGCTTATGCGGGGTAAGCGGCCCAAAGAGGAAACAGGGGCTTATGCATGGTCCGAAACTCGGGGATATGGATATTGGGACTTACACCAGGGTGGAGGCCTAGGTGGTGGAAAATCTCAAAAGGAGAGGGATTTGGCACTGAAGAAAGGATTATTTCAGTGCCCATCCACCCCTATCTGGTCCTTGGCACTGATGAAGAGATGAGGAGCATGGGTGATACCTCCTATAAGAAAATCTAGGGGCTTACACCAAGGTGGTTTCCCTTTCCCCATGGATAGACACTGCTTTGATAAATAGGATCTCATTCCATGTGTGGAATTATTTCTCTCTCATAGAGACTAGTGGGAGTGCAGAATGTCCAAGGTGGGGAACCCTGCGTAACACGCATGGAGTGAGGTCACAGTTTAATTTCATGTTCTAAGGATAAAGGTGCTTGGCAGTTTAATGTCCTGCTGCTCGGATGATGTGGGTTCTCTCCACACCCTTAGGAATTAAATAATTCAAACCCTCCTACCCTTGGGGAAGGGAAGGCATCAACAACGCCATAGTGAAGGGGTGTTATGGAGTTATCCATTGATAGTTCCACATTAGCGTGGCTATACGAAGAATATATATCCGTTAGTGTGCCTATGAGAAGAAGCATGAGGTGAATCAAAGCAATGGGTAGAACCTCCCAATGGACTTTGAAGTTACTTTGTGCAAACCTATAAAGTCGCATGGGAAAAGGAGTTGCAGAGAAAAGGGTCTCATAGGTAGAAGCCTCATGAGGCACTGTTGATTCATATAGTGTATGGGCTTCGCAAAGGGGTATGCTTTGCGAAGTGAAGTGGCCTAGCCTAGGTGTAGGGTATATGTGCATATTGAAAGATTTTGGCGAAGTGGAAAGGCCCTCACGGAGTAGTACTTCACAATAAAAGGGTGCCTTATGATGCATAGCATTGTGAAGCAATTTGGTTCGCGAAGCACAGTGACAATACCTTAGCATGTGGGTAACATGTGCATGGAGGGTGCTTTGCGAAGCATAAGTTCTCCACGAAGACTCAAGTCCCCTTGGGGATCCCCTTCCTTTGTGAAGGACCGTGGGCTCCACGAAGGGTATCCTTTGTTGAAGAGGGGTCTAATTCAAGAAAAGGGGGAAACACTTCATGATGAAAAAGTACCTTGAGAAGCTCATGGTTTGTAGAGCCGAAATTGCTTCATGGTTTGAGAGAAAAGAAGGCAAATGGTCGGATGATCCATCCTTTGGGATTTATGGGAGCCCTGTATTTATAGGCAATAGGTGCCACAAATCAGAGATTGCTTAGTGAAAAGCCACATGTCAATTTTTCGTAACCACAAATCCTCCCTCCTCCCTGGTCCACAGCAGCTTCGAGAACATCAAAGGGGGTTCGCAGAGCCTCCCACCTCCTTGCTCTGTGGAGGGTTCATGAACATCAAATGGGTTGGCTAATCCTCCCTCCTCCTTTCTCCATAGCAGGTTCGTATAGGAGACGCATGGTGCCACCCACGGTGCTGTGGGGCTCCGTGAATGAGATTCGTGAGGCAGTACCTAAGGGTTTTTGTTTGTTCGTCTTCTTTCCAAATTTTGGCACCAAAAAATGCCCCCCTCAGACATGGAGCTGAAAAAAAATAGAGGGTATGAGTCTGAGTTTCAATCACCAAAATCTCTAGTCCAATCACAAAGCTGGCTTGCGAAGGAGGCTTGTGATGTGGAGAGGCGATGGGAATACCGAGCGCACTGTGAAGCATTCCGTATTTAGAAGCGTTGTGAAGCACCAGGGGTACATGCCTATAAATAGGGGAGATGACCTCTCCTTTTTCCAATCTCTTCTACGTGTTTTTGGAATTTAGAACTCTTGATTCACGAATCTCCATGTACTCCATGATTTCTCTCCGCAAATTGGGCCTTATGCTTCGTAGCGCATAGTGAGTCATTGACTCCATGATGATGCACTCTATGGCTTGCATCCGAAGGTCGGTGCAAGGCTTCACGATTTCGTTGTTTGGATCGAGCTCCGTGAACAATCTTTGCGAACGAGCTATGCTAAAATGATTTTTGAAAAGTGTCCAAATCATAAAAATGGAATGGCTCACCAAGATGCTTCTAGGTGGGTCCTTGTGGATGTTTCCCAAAGGGAGGATATGGCGAATAGCTTGGGTCTAGGGGAGTTGGTACGGAGCCACTCTGATCGTGATTCATTGGTGAAGATTCTATCAGAAAGACAAAGGAATTATTTGATGTGTAATAGTTATTCTCTGTATGGATTTGGGTTGAGGTAGGAGGTCTTCATCCCTGAAGAATTTTGGGAGGAGCCAGCTTACATGTTTAGGAGAACAGCATGCTAGCGCCAGTGGTTCAAGGTGGTTAACGACCATTCTCGGGAGGACTTAAATCCTATCAATGCTGACTACCTATACAATCACATGAACAATGTTGATGGGAATGAATTTCAGCTAGAGACATCCCACCCCTTGTAATATATTATCTTGAAGGGAGGACTAAAGAACCCAAGGAAGGGATGGTCCGATGAGTGGGATCTATGCCAGGGTGGAAACTTCACAGAAGCCTAGGCCTGGGCCTACTGGGTAGGTGCCTCGTGTGAAAATTTCGGGGTAGAGCTGAGAAGATTGGGCTTGTTTGAGGCGGGTTGGGCTTCCCAATTCCATATCTATCAACTGAAGTAGCTGATGCTGGAGTTTTTGAGCAGGTGTTCATTGAGGACTAATACATTCCGCTTACACTATAGGGAGGTTGGCATCAGTTTATATGATGTGCATCAGATCTCGGGGGTCCTGATACTGGGGGTGATGTATGATGAATTCCTCCCTGTTATGGGTACATTAGAGGATCTAGAGAAAATGCTACCACTGGTGATGGCGTTGATGGAGCTGGTGCTGGGAGTGGACAAGGAAGTAGTGAGGGATGTCCATTTCAGGCGATGGTCCAAGAAGTTCTAGAACATCTTGGAAGATAGGAATTTTAAAGTGAGGCCTTGAACATGCCCGAAGGGGGATCAATGAGGCAAGGAGTACTCGTACTAGCATCTATTGGAGGATATCCAGTTGAAGACGTGGGGATTTAGAATCAGTACCGAGCACCAACAGGTAGTCAGGTTGTTCGTATTCATTTCCACTCTCATCTACAGTTGAATCTTATAGATGAGGGATATGAACATGGGCGTGTGACTAAGAATGTTTATCATGGCGTCCATGTTGGGGAGAAGAGGGTGATTTATTCTTGGGATCCCCAAGCTCATCATGTTGTACAAGATTGTTTGGCATATCAGTGAGGGGAAGATGACACAGAGGATGTGTGGGCCTTTCCACATCCTGTATAGATGGATAGTGGTGAACGTCAGGGAGTCTATGAATATATGAACCCCATATCCCCTCTAGAATCGAACTTTCGTCCATCCATCCTAAACACCAGAGGGAGCTCTCCGGCCAAGCTGACAATGTTGGCGGTACTGAACCGTGTCTGGAATGTAGATGAATTCAACTTTCATTTGTTCCTTCTTCCAACGAGTGCTTTCAAAGTTTATGGGCAAGGAATAGAAGAGCACAGGTCCTATCTCCAGGAATTTTGAGGTGGATTTCTCATGGAAAGAGTGGATTGCGAGCCCCTCTCGGAGCCGTACACCTTGCACTGAATCTTCAGGAAATATAAGTGTATGCAGCGACTGAACCCACATGTCTATTTAGGGGTGCTCCGTAAGGATAATTCATCTGTGATGAGGCATATGTGTCTCATGTTCACACGGGAAGATGGGAAGATTTGGAATGAGCTGCCTCCGCCCACCGTCATCTATGGGTTGGTGAAGGAGTATGCAAAAATCTAGGAGGCGGCATACCTAGGGGAGATGCTAAAGCCACCAACCATTAGGGCTGGTTATGGTGTGCCTCCTCAACCTCGAGGCTGGGGCTAGAAGGCGGAAAGGACATCCCGCGGTGGCGGGGCATCCGTGGCGGCGAGGCCCACACCGGTTGAGGGGAGGTAGTGGCAGTGGATCCAGCAACAGCAGCAGACCCGGTGGTCCTAGAATAATAGAGTTATCTAGAGGGTATGCCTCTAATAGGATTCCATAGAATTTCCACTCATGCTATGGGGAAGTGGTTGTGCCACATAGACATTCCAAATAATGTTGTCTTCTAGGAGGCCAGGAACATCTGGGAAGTCAACAGACAATTCCTAGGCCCGTCCGAGATGTGGCAACACCTGAACAATCTAGGGATATATTTTCTAGGGATAAGCCCTATCAAGGCTGGATTTTCTATGTCCCATGAGGATTTGGAGAAAAACCTGTCAGATCTGGAGGACTTTTATCACTCTAGTAGTGCCCTGCGTCTATTCACAGATCGGGTAATGGTGTTGTTAGATCCAATGGGCCCTTCACAGTTCTCATATACTAATCTAAGATAGTTATTCCCTCTACCAAAATAATCAGATGATTCCTCCTGGGGTGAGGAGGCCAGTACAGGGATCCCATTTGAGGTGGGTGAATGTGGTGATTCGAACCCATCACTTGAACAGTTTGCAGAGGCTCTTGAGGTAAAATCTTATGTCCCTTCATCGAGATCTGCTTCCAGGCTACCTTGGGCCCCTTACCAATGTTTAAATTGTGTAGGAAAGCCTCATACATATACCCCATTCTTTCCCCTCAACGGATATATATGTGGGGCATTGAGGATCTATGCCTGCGATTACATCGATTACTGCGTCCGGTGGGGATAGGACACCAGAGGTGGCTCCTACAGAGTTTTCAGACCTTCTGCCAATATACATAGGGCCATGCCTCGACGTTCTGATGGCAACAACCCAGGAATAAGACCGATAATTCGATCTTTGTATGTCTTATTTACAAAATTAATGACTTCCACCCATCGATCAGATTAACTAACATCCGCGCATTTCTTGGTATGCATATTTCTTCTAATGGCATGGACTACCTTGGAGAGGTTGGTTGGTAACTCTGGTGGCGCTTTTCCCGGGGGGGATGCTGGTGGTCATGGAGGAAGATATCTAGACTAGCCAAGTGGTGGCGCTCCTGATCACCAGTGGGACCGTTATCAGGGCTGGGCCTGTAGTTATTGAAGTGGGATCTGATGATGAAGAGCGATCGGATAGAGCAGGTCCTTCCAAACCTGATCAGACACAAGATTTGGACCCTACTGATGAGTTCTTGGGATCATTCTCTATGTATGATCCTACCAACCCCACAGACTGGGATTAAATGGCCTCTGATTAAGGGGATATAAAGATAGTCCATCACTGATCCGGGAAGCTGAACAAGAGCATCATTGATGACACCCCTCAAGCACAATTGATAGACAATATAGAGAAACTTCATTCACATATGCGTGAACTGTATGCTAGGGGGGTGAACACCCAACGTCCCCACATGCTCATCCGAGATCTCATGGAGGAGGAGATTCTAGTTTACGATCATGGCCTTGGCATGGGTTGGAAACAGCGGAAAGCGATGGACATCAAGAGGCACCAAGAGGCTGAAAACGAGATTCAGCAGCAGCACATCTGGGAAGATGAACATTCTACTCCCCTCAATGCACATCCAGAGATTATATCGCAACTAAGGAACCACCTAGAAAAGGTTGAAGAACACATGAGTCTTGCCTCTGAAGAGATGATCATTTTCTGAACCAACGAGAAGCGGGCTTGGATCATAGTTGAAAAATTGTGACCCCTAGCTGCTAAAGAAGAGTGGTAACTGAATAGGCAACAGTGACTCCTGGATGCCACAAGCTAGAGGGTGGCAAAGCTGCAACGTTCTTTTGATAGGGTCAACCCTTCCCTGGGAGGGGTTGATCCTCGAGTACAACGATGAATTCAACTTTTGAATACAATTTCATGATTTGACTATTTGTGTTAGATGCATGCCAAAGTTTTGTTATTCATTTGGTTTATTGCATTTTCGTTATATTGATGGAACATCTAGCGATCATTCCATAAGCTCACGTGGTTTAGGCCTGATGCAAGAAACAAGGGACGACCTCTTTATCATTCCACCTGAATATAAGAGTGAAATCCAAGCTCCAGGCTTCCAGGGTTTGAAAACCCATCCCAGAATTCTGATAAGAATGGGAGAAGCCCGACTGGAGGAGGAAGCTCTTAGAATAGTCAAATCATCGATTTCCTAGTGTGTGCTAGTGAACGAGCAGGGTAACACCATGGGCATTTGAATTAATCCAAAAATAGGGGAGTGGAAAGTGTGAATCACGATACCCAAAATTTGGAACACTGTAGGGATGGAGTGACAATGAATAATAACTATTGACCGTGTTCGAAACAAATAATCCGTATTTATTTTTCCTGAAATGGGGATAACAAATGAGGGCTGACCGCTGACCATGTTTAAAACATAGGGATTGACTTGAAAATTCATCCCATAGTCTTCCAAAACATTGGACCATGTCAGAAGGTGAGCCATAGGCCAAGCATCCATACTATTATTGGGTTACTTTATATATGAAAGAGGACGCGGGTCCAAATAAAGGGCATGTAAAACGTGGAGTGTGGCATGATGGTTTGTTCCAATGGGGCCCAACACTCTAAAAATTATGCCACTATGGTGAAGGCACATTAGGTTGGTGAATCGGTCTAATCAGGGATCATACCTACTTCCAAATAGGACCTCTCTAGTAAAGACCTAGAATGACACATAGTTTTACATCATATAGTGAGGACGGTGCACATAGTTTAAATGTCATACTTCTTGGACCATGATTGGGGATGAGGGGACAGAAGGGTTAATGACCCTAGGGCTGCGCCCAAGGAAAAATGTTAGGGTATCTTTACATATCCCTTGAGGATGGGAATGGATCCATATGTGCTTCTAAGAGTGTCATTTTACATCATACAAGACGAAGAAAATCATGTCGGGAATGGTTCCACTAGTACACGTCCTTCCAGAACTACAAAGCCCACATGAGTCATGCTCGATATGGGAAACAAGGAGCAGTGATGGGAATTCCATAGCACAAGAAGGTATATTTTAGGGGAGATGGGACACTAGGTGAATGACATCCCAATGATGTCGACCTTCCTATATAGTGATTTAGATGTGCGAAGGGTTAAAGACGACTATGTTATAATTCCACTTGGACATAATGAAGATGAAATGTGTGAATCATGATGCTCGAGATCTGGACCACAATGTTGGTGGTGTGACAATAGGGGATAACAGTTGACCATGTTTGAAACATAGTATCTGTATCGTCTGACCAGAAATGGGAACAACAAATGAGCGTCGACTCCTGACTATGTTTGAATCACGTGACATGTCACGAATGTTGTCTTAGGTCCTCAGGGATGTTGGCCCAAGACTGTAGGTAAGCCAATGTGGCATGAGAACAAGCCATAAAAGGTGTCCCTTCAGACATGGAAGAGGTTGAGGATCCGAATGACGGGCTCAAGAAGCTTGGACATGGTAAGAGGGAATGTCCCTATGAAAATTCCACACTTCGGGCGCTACCACAATGCATCTGAGTACGAAAACTAGATGTATCAGATAGAGGGAGTTGAGTCTCCATCAAAGGACAAGGTTCATGAGGTTTCACACTTCCCAAATTAATGTTCTTAGGATGGGAAATCAAGGGGAGATTGATTAAATAGAATAGGTGCAGGGCAACGATGTAGCCAAACCCAACGCGTAGTTCCCATAGGAAGATCTTAGTTTGGGGTCCTAGAACTCAGACCAGGTTGGGAAGAGACATGGGGGAACATGGTATGGTTGTTTAAAAAACTAATGTGAATGAGAACCCCTGAGGTACTTGCCACACCCCATGTTCCCAAAAGGGGTCAGGCATAGGGGTTATAAGAGAGATGATAGGATTTCAGATTCATGGGGCCGGCCATGAGGAAAATATGTGTGGGAGTTCCTACGTATCCCATGAGCATGGGAATCAAGCCATACACAGTTTTGGAAGATGTCATGCAGTTTAGCGTCTTGTGGTAAGGATGCGAAGTGATCATAGTTTATGGTCATAGAACTTGGACCAAAGATGGTAAGGAATGTGGGAGACACATTGTGAGGTAATTATGAATATTGACATGAATGAGCATCTTGAGACCAGATTACCATAAATTATATAGGGAGGTTTTAGGTAAAGGGACCAAAAATGAATGTTAATCTGGGCCTGAGGAAAAATGCACGGGTGTTACTATATATCCCATGAGAATGAGAATCAAGCCACGCATAGTTCTAAGGATGACATGGTAAGAAACCAGTGATAGAGATACTTAGGTTGTATGGGTCTGGCCCTTGCACTAAAAGAAGAAGTATTTTATTGATCGTGTTTGTCCTTTAAGATGGATGTATGTTTATTTGTGAAGCGATGGACCTAGGATAGAATGTCTAGGAATTGTAAAAAGAACCAATCCATGTGCAGGCATTGAAAAATGGTATGGTGTGTGACTGATACCAAACATGATGTCCCCTCGAATGAGGACACCACGATGCATGGCCATTTTTTTCATGCTTCCAAGACTGTAATGTCACAGTTTAGGGTCATGTGATGGGACCAACCATGCACATTAACATCATGTAATATAGACGTAATAGTTTAAAGTCATGTTGGACTAGGAAGCACAGTGTAAAGTCATGTGGCTCAGACATATACACAAAATATGCAGTTCAACAGGGAATGTGCATGGCATGATAAAGCCTACCTGACGTGAATGAGGACATAATCCCATA
The DNA here is from genome assembly GCA_963277665.1 of Viscum album. Lineage (NCBI taxonomy): Eukaryota > Viridiplantae > Streptophyta > Magnoliopsida > Santalales > Viscaceae > Viscum > Viscum album. The sequence continues at coordinate 1,014,601,001 of OY728140.1, read as the reverse complement.
TCACACCGTGAAAAATTCTAGGAAAGAATCCTTGGGCCGAGGGGGCCAGAAAAGTTTAGAGAATATGGGGTAGCAGAGACTAGCTCTCAATTGAGCTTGACCTAAAGACGAGATGTCTGGGAGTTCCTGCATATCCCAGGCGGATGTGAATCAAGCCATACGTAGTTCTATAAAGTACATTTTAATGTCATACATGACAAAGGACAGGGGGTAGGAGGGACTAGCTCCTTGAAGGGGAGCACGTGATGCATCTATTGTAAACCCGATGTGAACGAAGGCATAAGACCATGCATGCCACATAACGCAGTCCTATAAGATAAGGGTCCTAAAGGGAAGAACAGAGGAGATAAAGTAGTGGAACTCAAGCTGGACCCAAATACGAGATGTTTGGGCATTTCTACATATCCCATTGGAATGGGAATCAATCCATATGTAGATGTAAAAGAGATCATTGTTTATGGTCTCAGATGTTGGACCATGGAGAAGTGGAATCCTTCCAAGTAAGTGTGCACCTAAATCTGATCCCTAATCCCAGATGAGTCAAACTCAGTGTGGGAAACAAGGGAGGTAGTGGTTTTTGTAGTACCTAGAATACACGCCCAAGGGGAGTTGGTGTGGAGCCCCGAATGACACATTACCGTGGCTTAGTCCTCCTAACGTTCAAATGCGCACTGAGGGATAGTATCGGGAGGGTTGACATTCCACTTGGAGACAATGGGATGGAAAATTATGAGAATCATGTAACCGAAATTTAAGGCTTTAAGGGGTTGGCGTGATGATGGAGGATAACTATTTACCATGTTCAAAACATAGTACCCATATTATGTGACTTGAAATGGGAACAACAAATGAGTGTAGACCACTATCCATATTTGCAACACAAGTCTTGTATAGATTTTTTGTCTGAGACCCTTGAGGAAATTAGACCGAAATGGTAATATATCCCTTAGACCAAGCATCCATTCCATTTGGGGGTCCCTTCGAATGTGAAAGATAATGGATGACCAAATGAAGGGGAACATGAAACCTGAAAAATGGTTGAAAGCATGTCTAGGATGAACCTGACACTCTAGTATCTAAACGAGAGTACTCATGGGCACATTGGTGAATCACCAAGAGGGTTGTGGGACCTGAATGAAGGGTAGCCGACTCAAAGAGATGAGAGTAGGGAAAGGGAGGGAAGGCCTCTCATGGGAGAAATCTATGTGGCGTGGTTGTTATAAACCCGATGTGAATGGGGACATTAGCCCATACAATACCATATACCCCTTTCCTGGGAAAAAGTAGGCCATGGAGCCAGGATGATAGGGAGGTTTATAAGAGATGGGGTTAGACCTAAAGACTAGACATTCGGGTGGTCCTACGAATCCCATGGGGATGGAAATGAAGCTACATGTAGTACTAGATAGAAGGATGATGGAAATAAGGGATAGATACCCCAAAGAGGGGAGTGTATGGCACGGTGAGTAACCCGATGTGAATGAGGACATAATCCCACACCATTCCATACAATCCTAAGTGAAAACTCAGGCTAGGGGCCCAAGGCTGGGCCACATATAGAATGTCATGGCCGGCTTTCATTTTGACATCTTGTAGTAAGGATGATGGTTATCATAGTTTAAGGTAATAGTTCTCCTACTGAAGATGCCTAGTTTAATGTCATATGTGTGGGATAGAGAGGGAGAATCAACTTTCTTATGGAAGGCCACAAAGCAGAAACAATGATAGAGAAAAACTGTTCACCAGGTTCGCAACAGAGTATCCACCCCTATGTGACTGGAGTTTGGGGAAAACAATTGAATGTCGATAGTTGACCTTATTAGCAACATGGGACTTGTATCATTTTTCCTCTCACAGTCCTCGATAATGTTATCCTATAATGGTAGGAGAGCCCTTGGTCCATCCATTCATGCCATCGGGGGGTCCTTTTGGATATAGAATGTGATGGAAACCCAAATGATGGGGATCATGATGTATGGAAGGGCCGGTGCTCGCTGGAAGGATGATAAATGAAGGGTGGGATGTCTTGAGGGGATATGTGTGGCATAGAGAAATAGATTGACTTGAATAAGGACATGAGTAAATACCTCACCGTACAATCCCAAATGAAACTTGGGAAAGGGGGTCAAAGGGGTCGAAAGACAAGAGGCTAGGTGCCCCGGACAACTGTCGTCATATGACCTCTCATGTGGGAATTACATCATCATATCTCCTAAGACTAGGTGAGAAATTTTGGGTGTGGGAAACAAGAAGACGGACTAGGCTATCCCCCTCACATAAGTGGCTGACAGTTGGAATTACACTCCTGCTAAAGGCAGACCGAGGTTTGGAGAGACGGAGGGGAAAATGAAACACTACACTCCATTTTTTGGACATATGGGGGTTTTGACAACAACAAAGGATAGATTTTGACAATGTTCAAAACACAACATCCACATCGTGTATCATGGTACGGTCATGATGAAATCGACGTGAATAATGGAAAAAGCCTGCGCCACACCATGTGTTTCATCCCAATGATAGGTCCCAAAGATTGAGGATGGGCCTACGGATGAAATTTCCAGGTGGTCCTACATATCCCATGAGGATGGGAATCAAGACATGCATTGTTCTGAAAGGTCTGTGCAGTTTAACTTCATGTGCTAAGGACGTGGGAGGATTAGAATAACGCGGTGGGGCTCTTGGCATGACCTTCATAATCATTCCACGAGTGGGGCCAGAAAATCTTAGGCTGCATCATATGACATCCTCCAAGGGATCTACACCTAGGAGGGGTAGTCACATGAGAAGACCGTGGGGCTGGATTCATGATGAGGCATCCGAGCATTCCTATGTATCCCATGAGGATCGAATCAAGCCATAAGTAGTTTTAAAAGGTACAGTTTAACATCTTGAAGGGAAACACATAGTTTAATGTTATGGGGTACATTTTACCATTTAAGGTCGTGTAGGACCAGACAGTTTAAGGTCATGTAGGACCGGATAGTTTAAGGTCATGTAGGACCCTGATGCAGATGAGGGTCGTCCAGGACCATTACGTAGTTTGGGGTTGTGCAGGATGGTACAATTTAAGGTCATATAGAACCGTACAGATTAAGGTCATGTAGGACTGTGTAGTTTAAGGTCATGTAGGACCCTGATGCAATTTAGGTTCATGCAGGACCATTATGCAGTTTTGGGTCATGCATGACCGCTCATTTTAAGGTCACATGTGACTGGACATTTTATGGCCTTGAAAGACTGAACAGTTTAAGGTCATGTAGGAACCTGATGTAGTTTAAGGCCATATAGGACCATTCCATAGTTTGGGGTCATGTTGGACTATATAGTTTAAGGTCATGTAGGACCCGACATTTTAAGGTCATGTAGGACCGAATAATTTGAGCTCATGTAGGACCCTGATGCAGTTTTGGGTCGTGTGGGACTATTACGTTGTTTGGGATTGTGCAGGACTGTACAGTTTTAAGTCATGTAGAATCAGACAGTTTAAGTTCATGTAGGATCAGATAGTTTAAGGTCATGTAGTAACCTAGTGTAGTTTAGGGTCGTGCAGGACCATTACACAGTTTGGGGTCGTGCAGGACTCTACAGTTTAAGGTCATGTAGGACCGGATAGTTTAATGTCATATAGGACCCTGTTGTAGTTTGGGGTCATGTGGGACCATTACATAGTTTGTGGTCGTATAGGACCATACAATTTAAGGTTAGTTAGGATTGGGGGACTCATGAAAAGTATTTCTTGAGAAACTTGGCATTGGTGGGAGGAGTTGTACACTCACCATCCATGGTAACGAGTGAGTATGTACCATTAAAGTAAACCTTGTGAATTATGTATGTTCCTTCCCATTTAGGCTCCAACTTGGGTGGTTTCCTGCAAGGTATCATTGGTTCCCTTAGGGCCAACACCAAGTCACCTTGCAAGAAGGACCAGAGGTGAACTTTCTTTTTGATATCTATAGATATATTTTCTGATTCCCTTCCGGATTGTGCGGGGCACGAAGAATGTTATCTTCAAGAGCATCCATCATAGACATATGGATTTCATATACTCAATCAGAAGCTTAATAATCATAGAAAACTATGCGTAGTGAGGGATATTTAATCTCGATGGGCAGGACGACCTCTGTTCCAAACACTAGGGAATATGGGGTCACCTGGGTGGAATTACGAGTCATTTTTTGATAATCCCATAGGGAATTGGAGAGGTTTTCTGGCCAACTATTCTTATTTTGACCAACCATTTTCTACAGAATGTTAGAGAGGGTTTTGTTTAATGCCTTGATCTGTCCATTTTCTTGCACATGATAGCAGGAGGTATGGTTAGAATAGATTTTGTACTTAGTGTATAATTTCATCCGCTCAACTACTCGTAAGTTCGTTCCATTATCGGTGGGGATGGCATGAGGAACTCCAAATCAGTAGATGATGTTGGAGCTCACAAAGTCAACGATGGAACAATCCTTGACCACTTTGAGTGGAACTACCTATTCCCACATGGAGAAAAAATACATAGCAGTCAGGATGAATCTGCACTGGCGAGCTGTCACTGGTGGATATGGTCCCACGACATCGAGATCCCATACCGAAAATAGCGAAGAGTACTTGGTGGAGTGGAGAGGCTCTGGCAGCTAATGCATGAAGTAAGCATGAATATGGCATGCATGGAATATTTTGGTGAACTCGACACAGACATGGATCATGGAGGTCTCAAAACACCCCAGTCTATGGATCTGGTGAGATTTATTCGTCCTAGTCTGATAAGCCCCACAGTAACCAACATGAACCTCATGCATTACCTAGGAAATCTCAGATCCTTGAATGAAAAGGAGGAGGACCCCATCAAAATCACGCTTGTAGAGGATCTGCTCATGACCAGTGATGTCCTGGAGGGTGCACCGTAACGTGCGGTGTCTGATTCGCTCATGCTCGTCCCGATCTGTTGGGAAATTACCGTTTTGGGGGTACTTGAAAATGGGATTTTCCAATCAGGAATCACTTCAATCACTACATTATGGGGACCTAGGGGTCCCAACATTGAGGCACTAGCGGTAAGTCGGATTTCATGCAGGTTTTCATCATCACCTTGAGTGACAGGAGAAATGACTCTTCTGTGTGACACATGGATATTCTGGTTATCCTATTCAGGCTCTAAAAGTGACGCATCTTGGACGGACATGGAATCATCTCGACCGTTCTAAGATCTAGGGACATGATTAACTTATGGACGAGATGGGAATTGGGCCATTAGCTATAGAGTGCATTCCAACAAAGGCACAAGATCTGGATTTTTAATGACATAGTCACTGTTGATCTTCTTGATGACCAGTTCGGAGTCCCATTTCACATGAAAATGGGGAAAATATATCTTGAGGTAATCTCATGGCCAGTGATGAGAGCCTAATACTCTAACTTAGTGTTGGTGCAGCCTTCTGACAATAGTAATGAGTATGGAAGAATAGCTTATATTGGGGTAATGAAGACGATACCTATATCTACCATATTGAGCCTGGGGTCATTGAGCCTTCTACCAATGGGGCTATGGGAAGAAACAACGAAGTGCATTTTCCAACTCAGGATAGATTTATCTACCGAGAGGATTGCCTTATTAGGAAAATCAATGTCCAAGGACTGGACCGTAGGAGCTGGATGGGAAGCAAGGAAGTCTACCACTTCTTTCCCCTTAATATCCTTCTAGGCGACAAACTTGAGGTCAAACTGATGGAGAATCACTACCCACCAAGCTAGACAGCCTTTCAACATGGGGCAGTTTAGGATGTACTTCATCAGATCTCTTAGGACCCTGACTCTACCTCATGGTGCTGAAAGTAATGTCACATCTTTTGTACTGTGAATACGAGCACAAGGCATCTCTTTTTGATAGGGGAGTCTCTAGTATCCATATCGAGGAGAATGCTGCTGAGGTTGTATTGGATATTCTCCATTCCCTCTTTATTTGTATGGGAAAGAAGGGCGCTGAGAGATCACTCCAAGGTAGTCAAATAAAGGGACAGTGGCTTTTCGGAGATGGGTGGCATTAAGACTGGTGGCTGGAGAAGATACTGCTTGATTTCTTCAAAAGAATCCTGACACTCTTTGTCCTACTCATAGACGGTGCCTTTCTTCATGAGCTGAGAAAAAGGCTTATACATGCCAGCCAAATTTGCGATGAATCAATGTATGTACGATAAGTAGACTTAGAAGCCTTAAAGATCCCAAATGTTTCTCGGAGGAGACATCAGGATAATGGACTTGATCTTCTCTGGGTTATTCACAATGCCCATGTATCAGACAAAAATGCCGAGAAACTTTCCACAGGTGACCCCGAAGGCACACTTCATTGTGTTCATCTTCAGGTGATGGAAATAGAGGAAGATGAACACATTCTCAAGGTATTTGAGATGGTCTAGACATGGGTGACATTTTACCACCAGGTCATCTATGTTACATCCACCATCGTTCCGAGGATTGGCTTAAATATGCGATCCATATCCCGCTGATAGGTGGAACCTGCATTCATTAAACCGAAGGTTATGACTTGGTAACAGAAAGTACCTTGTGGTTACCTGAAGGTCGTAGACTCTTCATCCTTGGGGGCCATTTGAATCTGGTTATACCCAGAGTATCCATCCCTAAAAGAGAGGTCTTGGAACCCAACGGTAGCGTCAATCAACAATTCCAGAACAGGAAGGGGAAAATCATCCTTTGTATAGTGACGATTGAGATCCCGGAAGTCATTGAAAACTCTAATATATCCATTATTTTTCCATACGGGAACAATGTTGGGCAGCCACTTGGGGTATTGGACCTCCTTAACAAAATTTTCTCATATGAGCTTATAAACTTCTTCGTCAACCATGGCTCCATGAGAAGGGTGAATCTTTATGGGAGGCTGCTTGAACCTGCGATGATTTGTCGAGAGACCGAGGTGGTGGATGGATACCTGAGGATATTTTAGTGTAATATAATCATAACTCTAAGAGAATACATCATGGAGTTGTTTAAGGATGTCTATGTACTATTGTTGCACCTCGAGGGGCATGGTAGCACTGACAAATGTGGGTTTCTGTTCTGCCTCGCTACCAAGGATCACCTATACCAAGTCGTCAAATGTGGAAGAGACACCCTCTTCAAAGGTGGTGGAGCATCCTCTTCTTCACATGTGGAGGGAGGATCCTGAGTAGGAGGACCATCCTCTGTGTCGATAGATCCCGATTGGAGGCTGGTACCATCCTGAGCGGTAGTGGACATTACATTGGGGAACTCTTGTGCTGTCGCAACCATGGTGATGAAGGATGTTCATCCAATCCCATCTGGTCTTTGGGCCAAGGGGCAAGGCTTGATGATATTGAATAAATAGTGGAGCATCGACTTGATCTAGTTAATTATGGTCCGGCGAAACAGGCAAGTATGACGTATTGTCGTTGTCATGGGGGGGAAATCCCTATATCTAATGGGAGTAGGAGGCTCTGGGATAACATGAGCCTGGTTTTCATAGGAGTATGAGGAGATCATCTTGCGTCATGTAGACATGGGAATTTCCTCCCCCATCATTCTAGAAACAACAATGAATCGCACCATGTATGGAGTTGTAGCCTCTAATTAATAAACAGGAAAAACGTATGGATCATCCTGATCTACCCACGTGTCGGTTGGAGTCATAGCATGCTCGACCTCATTAGTCCAAATCTACTTGTCCTTTCTCTTGTAGTAGTCAGCATGTAGATAGCATGATTAACAAGAGGAAAAGGGGGATGATTCACTTTTAAGCACATACACTTGGCCATTAAAGGAGTATGTAAGGCACTGGTGATATGATGAAGGAACCATCACATGTAGGTGAAGCCACGGACTACCCATCAACACATTGTAGGCGGTGTCCTGGGAGACAACCATGAACTCGGTGCTAGAAATTAGACCGCCGAACTGGGTCTTCAAATGGATCTTGCTGACTGGTGAATACTTTGTCCTATCATAACCTTGGATTCTTAGGTCAGAGGGACTTAGATCATCATCAGACCATCCCAGTTTTCGCAGTGTCTGAGTCAGGATTAGGTTGATTCATGAGCCTGTGTTCACAAGACAGCGACAAAACTTTCTGCCATTGAACTTCTGGTGGTGTACAGTGGGATAATGGGTCCCTTTATGGGAGATCCTTCATCTTCTCCAGAGAACGAGATGATGGCCTGGCATTCAGCATTCTTGACCGCCTCAGCCTGAACAGATTTTGTCGCTGTTACCTCCATCTCAAACTAGATGTGGATTTTTAAAGCTTCGAAGAGGGCCTCATGCACATATGATGACGGATGAAGGGCATCCAAGATGGAGAGATTTACTGAAATGATGTAAATATGTTTGAGAACATCATACTTCTATTCTAGGAATGAACTTCTACTTACAGTAGGTCACTCTATGACATGGGGTATGGAGGGCCCTACTGGCTGGGTCGATGGCTAATTGGTGCTAGAAATATCATGCTGCTCTCTAGTCGAACCCTGCAGAGTGACTACCAGATGAGGGCCAGATGACTAATAACGTCCTGTATCAATGTGTGGCTGGTCATGGCATGGTCGCGGAGGCTCTTCCTGATCCATCCATATGAACGATGGCAAAGGCGGACCTGATGTCACCAGATGAGAAGGCTGTGTATACTGAGTTCTGCACTAGGCCTTCCATTAGGATTTGGTCATGTGCATGGCCTAGCTGGAAGTACTAACCAAGGCACTTCGACGACCAATATTATTTGTGGCTCTATCGACGCTGACGATGGCTAGGTACATTAGGAGGATCCTCTTATCGCTTACCATTGATAGGAATCATGTAGGTATTTACCAGCTCTACGGTATTAATCGAGGCGTACCCTTGACCGTCACATGAAGAGTCATCCACTACCAGACGGATTCTGGGAGGGATCACCATCTTCGGGGGGCATGAAGTCTCTAAGAGGATGGGATGACGATGGCATTAGTGGGGAACTTTCCCTTACCTTACGCCGCCAGTGTTTTCTCTTCAGAGAATAAGAAGACCGAGACAACGATGCAGAAGTAGTTTGTGTGGCTTTAGAAGGCTCTAGATGATTATGGAATGCATGGATAACACCATATACATGAGTAGCTATTTTATGAGAAATTACATTCTTCATACATTTGGGACCCATAGTTAGAGACCTGATGTCACTCACCTTCACTATCACAGCTGCTGTCTGGCCTCACGAAAACGCATGCCATGTGTTCTAGAGCTGGTCCCAACTAGACTATGTTGTTATCCACCTAATCTTCATGCCATTATTGAAACACATAGTACAATATGAGGGTGTTCCCCAGGATACAGTGGTAAGGGCAATAATTAGGTTGATCAGTGAGGTTCGTGTCTTCTGGCCTCCTACACTCAGAAAAACATACAATCCCCTACTCTATGGAACTTCAAAAATAACCAGGGTGTTGTGCCTTGGTGAAAAAGTCTGTCTGGTTCCTCCTGTCTGAGAAGGGTTCAGTCAGAGCTTGATCCTAATGAGGGGATTTAGGAGCCTACTAAGGGGGTGGAGCTTGGTTATCTTGCCCTGGCTGTGGGGCACATTGTGTGGGGGTACTTACCAATTATGAGGTGGAAAATGCAAGGCTGGAGGTTGCGCCTGAGGTGGAGAGCCACTGTGAGGATGTGGAGGCGGCTCCACTAGTAACAACTCTAGTTGGATGGGGGCCTCTATTTGAGCCACTGTGGTAGGATCTACCATGGTGTCCCTTCTCGTAGGGATTGAAGGAGGTAACAGACATGCCTACTTAGCCTGATGTAAGGCTTCCTCTAGGCACTGGGCCTTATCAAAGAAGTCTCAGAATCCCCTAGGGTAGTTCTGGGTGATCATAGAGGGAACCAGTTCCGTCTTGATGTTCCCTATGCAGATCATCAGAAATTGATCCTTAGTCAGCAACATTACAAGAGATCATGCGAGTACTTTCCACTGGGTGACAAAGTCGGCAACACTCTCATCAGGCCTCTTCTTGAACTTGAAGAGGTATGTGATACTCTTCTTCTGAGTGGTGTACCTGAACTAGTAGAGGAATTTCCTATGGAGTTCCTCCTAGATGGCCACTGACCCGATGGGTAGCTAGTTGTATTAGGCGAATGTTGGCCGATCCAGTGTCTATACAAAACCCCGAAGTTGGGAGGCTTCATGTTGCGCTGGAGTTCCCAACATGGGGCCACACATTGCGATGAAGTGGGTCAGGTGCTATAGAGTGTCCCCTTTCTAGTTAAAGGGGAAAAAGGTGGGATTCTCAAAACCCTGGGGTGATGGCATATAATCCACCCAAGATGGGTATGGCTTTCCATCAGGTGGGATTACCACCTGTCGAGTCTCTATGGCTTCAAGGTAGGCGGTGAGTCCCGCCATTAGATCATCTAGGTAGGGATTCGTATCTTGATAGGGATCCCTTACCACCAGTGTATTGGAGGTTTATTCAACACCATAACCAGGCCTAGCGGCTCGTGGAGCGGCTCTTGGAATGACCTATGGAGCTTCTGGGGGAATCCAAGCTAGGTTCGGAGGATTTTCACACCGTTCATGAGGGTTTGGTGACACATATTGCACCCTCTTTCCATAAGATCCAGCATCAACCCTGTCTGTATGGGGAGGATGGTCAAGGTCACCTGGGGGAAGTTCTCCAAGGGGATGTTGCGCCTGCCCCTGCTAACCTAGCCGAGGATCACTGTAGTCTGTTCATCACTCCATAGTGCGTTCAGCAAGGAGATCGTCGACCACCTTCTTCAGTTCGGTGATTTGTTGATGCAACGTGGCTTTTTGGTGTCCTTGTCAGCCTTCTGCACTGATCCAAATGGTTTGGAGGTTTTGAAAGCCCCTAGGAATTCCTTTCCCTTATAGGGATTCCGGCTAAGGACTAGTGCCTTGGTGGGCATGGGAAGACCCCACAGATTTCTCTGCTAGTGATTGACCCTTCCAACGGATCTCGTAGCTGTATCAATCCCTCATGAGATAAGTCCCCATCAAGGAGCTCCAGCTCATTCTCTCCCTTTGATATGTTATCCATGTTAACTGTGATCCTTCCTGAAGGCATATCCTCTTTGTCTCCTAAAAAATCAGAGTGGTACTGGACAGAACTGAAATGGAGGGTTGCGTACTGCGCCCAGCCACCGATTATAACATGGGGAGAAGCCACATTGATTATACTGTGGGGAACTTTAATTCTATGGATGCATCATTTTTGGAGGGTATTATGGAGGCCGAGTGACTCAGGGCACTGGGCCACGAGGAGTGTAGCCAAATTGAAAAAACGACATTGTTAGCTGATATCTTCGATGTGTGTCGGACTCTTGGGGTAGGTCACTCGTCGACATTGTAGGTGGAAATGATGCACCCAGAGGTTCTGGAAAAAGCATCCAACCTCCTCTTGGGTGAGAACTTCAGGTGCCCTAAAATTTGGTGTTGCAACTAGCTAGAACATCTTTGGAAGATGGTCAACTTCGAGAATACCCCACAAGCCCCTTCATCCAGATTCATGGTTTGGACCATCATTGCCCCACTCATCTACTAGAGGTTGATGATGTACTAGTAGTGGTACCTATAAAGAATGCGGAGATGTAAGGATGGCTGGTGGAGAATACGGTGAGCGAGCTGACAAGCCGCTGCATCTAGGGCAATCCTCTGAAGAGTGTAGTGACTTGTCCACCTCATCATGGTAAGACGGGCTGATGACCGCAGTTTCCGGTGCAGGGACTATGGCTGTTGACATTGGGTTATGCTGCTACTCGTCCACCATTGATCCCCAGAATAGAACTATGTGATCTCTAGTCAAGGTAGAGAGTGCTTCTGGTGATGATGGTGTTGATTGAATGGATAAAACCTATAGGGTGGCCAAATTTTCTTCTTCCTGGATGTACTTGTGGAGGGAGGTGGGGATGCGATGGACCTCACATTCTAGAAGTATGAGACCGATGTGCCTTTTTCCTACCCTAGCACTTGATATGGAGGATATAGACGTGGGTTCCATCACTGTGTCATATTCTGCCTCAAAATTTGAGATGGAGACTGGTTTTATCTCGGTTTGAATCTTCTAAACATTCTTTTTATGGTGGTGATGACCTGCCCTCCTGCCTCAGGATGGTTCTTCGAAACAAGGTAGATTTTTGGAAAAAGGAGGTCCTTCGGCCGTACTGGTGCTGGGGCGGGGTGGACTTCCACCTGGGTGAGATGGGGTGCGAGGAAAACCAAGAAAAATATCAAAGGGAACACATGGATGACCTCTGTGTCCACCAGCTGATGTGTGGATGGGACCTCTTTTGGAAATTATGGAGTGGGTAGGACCTCCGCTTCAGCTGATAGGATCACGGGTAGGACCTCCATTCTTGCTTCCCCTGGCAGCGTCAGCGTGAGGAGGGTCCTGGTACTGTTCAAGCTGAACAAGGGTAGGACCTCCGTGTTGGGTGCTGGTGAAGCGAATCTGACCTTCACTCCTCTAATTACAGAGGCGTGGAGGACCTTCACAAACTATTGCAAGGACATGGGGAATCCCCCCATACTGAAGATTGATCGGATTCATAACATATCCATTTTGGTGGTATGTGGTTGGAAGAATGACCCCATACCCAATGCAATGAGTGCGAGAGAGACTTCCGTACTAAGTTCCATAACCATGGGAAGGACCCTCGTTCAGATTGAAGGTAGCATGGGGCAGACCTCTGTGAAGAGCTTAGAAGCAAGGAGGACTCGAATTTAACATGGTGACGATATGGGTGGGACCTCCGTACAGGGTGTTGCTGCCGCAGGTCAGTCCACTGCGGGTGCTCTCTACATCGGTGGCCGAGAGAGTCAACCCAGCCTGCCTGTGGGGAAATTGGGGCCTCGATCCAGGTTTCGTATATAGGTTCTGTTGGTCAGTGTGCATAGGAGGATGATGATACACATTTGCGGTGGCTCGGGCCATAGTATTTTTAAATTTTGATACCCTTGTGTGGGGTCCTCCTCAGCCTACACCCGACGTTGGCATCGGGTCATCCAGACCGGGGCTAGTGGTGCCGGTATATATCTTACCTACTCTTCAACCCATGAGACTGGGTGGTAGCTCTTGTGCATCCTAGTTGGGAGCCTCTTTGGGGGCCCCTGGAATGGGATCCAGGCTGGGATGGCCCAGAAATCCCCTTCCTCATCGGCGTAGGGGAGGGAGTCGTCAAGACATTCTGGGGAGAGGCTCCTGAAATGATTGTACTTTAGGGTGGGGAGTAGTGGCTCCCTGTGCGGACCTTGGGGGAAGTGGTGGTGACGAGGAATAGGCGTCACTAAACATTAGAATTCCATATCCCAAGTTAGGATAACCCCCTCTTCCTCCTATCGACATACGAGCTTGCATGTCACCCTTCGTTGTACGAATTTAGAAGGGGAGATGGGGCATGGTCTCCCTGTAGTTGTGGGTGTGGAAGCTGTCACATAATTAGTTGAGCCGCATGGGATTACTACGTTGGCATTTCCCCTACCCCTACATATGTGGGTAGGTGGTGATTGGATACCCGATGTAGCAGCTTGATTCCTTGAAAACAGGGAGACTAAACCATTAGTGCAGAAACAAAGAAACTGACGTACAATGCCCCTATTCCATTTCATCTCCCAAGGATGGTAAGAAGGATCCATGCCGACAACGTCACAGACTAGGATCTCCAATGTTTTGACTGCCCCAACTTCTAATGAGTTTCACACCATGACCGTTATTTTCTTGGCAGAACTTGGTGCCAGATGATTGGATCTGGTGACACGATAATCTACTGATGTCTCAAACGTGACTAATATCAACATTTAGGAGAAGAGCATCATGTTGGGTTCACCATTGTTGTTTCTGATGCTTTTTTCATGGTGTACAAATCCATCTATAGAGGGTGCATAGCTATTTCCTTGTATTCCTTCTTTCCAAACACAAGCGGCATCTGTCACCTATTTAGGGACATTTTCTCTTTGATCGAAACGGGATGATGGGATGTTAGTTCTTCCTTCTATGGATTCCCCCTCAAAACTGGTCACCTAATCCGGGACTCCCTTATAGACTAATACATTTTTCATGAAAATATTCCCAATTTCATGTCTTCATGGATGCATTTTAATGAAACTTCTTTTTTTTGTCATTCCAAGGGGTCCGGTCAGGGAAGCATCCTTTGGTCGGTGGAGTAGTCACAATGGACATCACTGGTGTGTTTGAATGTGGGAACACTAGAGCATATGGGTTTCTTCCCCTTATTATAGGGCACCTCATGGGAATGGAAGCCCGAGAAATCCCATGTTTAATGAGGGGAATTATATGCCATAGGCACGTATCTAGGGTTTTCCTAAACTTTCTATGTTTAACCCAGGGTATGCCGCGAGTTTAACGTCTAGCAGAGACGGATCGAACTAATCGGAACACGGGCTAGAGTGGATCCGATGGGTAAAACCCGTGGAGGAAACACTAATGTCAGAGATAACACGTGGCTAGTTACCCGATTATTGCTAGGAGCAGTGAAGAGATTAATTGGCATGATCTCACTAGGATGTGGTGACCTGGGTAAGAATCAAGATAGATAATGGATAGTTATTTGAAGTGGATGGATAGTGGAATGGAGTTAACTCGAGTATGATGGTGATGTTGGGATTGAGTCTCAAAGAGACCTCTTACGTATCCCTATGGTAGGGAATCCTAGTCCACATAGTTCAGGGTGGGGAGTATAGAATTAAGGTGTGCACAAAGAACAACGACCCGATTATATATTAGGGCATATGTGTGGTTAGAAGCTCGAGGATTATCTTATGCCACTGGGATAGACCTGGGATATGGGTCCCAACTGTAGGGAAGACAGTGGCATACCGCTGGGTTTGGGTTGACAAAAGCTTACCATAGAATAGGGTTCACAACAACCTACCATTGGATGGTGGAATAATGGCTTACCATGGGATGGGGTTCACAACGGATTGCAATTAGATGGAGGCATAATGTCTTACAACTGGATGAGGTCACAATGGCTTACCACTAGATCAGTTCACAATGGATTACCACTGAATAGGGTCAAAATGGATTTCTGCTGGATGGGGTCACAACGGCTTACTACTGGATAGGGTCACAACGACTTACCGCAAGATAGGTCACAATAGCTTACTGCTGGATAGGCTCACAACAACATTCCATTGTATGAGGTCACAACAAATTACCGCTGGATTGGGTCACAACGACTTACCACTATATATGGTCACAACGGCATATCATTGGATATGGTCACAACATCCTACCGCTGGATAGGGTCACAATGGATTACCGTTGTATGGGGTCACAATGAATTACTGCTGGATCGGGTCACAATGGCTTACCGCTAGATACGGTCACAACGGCTTACTGTTGGATAGGGTTGAACCTCATGGAGGCTTCCTATATACCTTATCTAGGAGACAAGGATCAAAGCCCACATTTTTCGGGAATGTGGATGCAGTTTAACGTTGAACAGGAGGAAAAGTGGGGGATGTAGTTTAATGTCATGTGGGCCAAAGGTATTCCGACATGAAGTGGGTCGGAACCAATGGGTGTTGGACTTGAACCTCATGGAGTCTTCCTACGTACATTTCCTTAGAAAAAATCAATGTCCATGTAGTTTTTAATTGAGTTGGAACTGACGTAAAGGTGGTTGGGACCAATGGTTGTTGGGCTTGAACATCTGGGAGGCTTCCTACATACCTTGCCTTAGCAAGGATCAAAGTCCATGTAGTTCAGAATGGTGTGGGAACCGACGTGATGTTGGTCAGGACCAATGGTTTTTGGGCTTGAACCTTAGGGAGGCTTTCTATGTACCTTGCCTTGGCAAGGATCAAAGTCCACGTAGTTTAGAATGGGTGTGGGGCTTATGCTCTAGGTTTCCTAGAGAGAATTTCATGGTTGATGCTTACTCTATGCCCACATGAGTCATGCTCGGAGTAAGAAAAAAGGGACAACAAAGGCCTGATTATCATGTTGTGGAAGGTGCATTCATGGGAAGTCAAATGGGGGCTTATGCATGGTTAGTGGCCCAAAGAGGAAACAGGGGCTTACACATGGTCTGTAGCTCGGGGAGATTGGTATTGGGAATTACTCCAGGGTGGAGGCCTGGGTGGTGAAAAAGCCCAAATGGAGATGTATTTGACACCGAAGAAAGGAGGACTCTGGCGCCCGTCCCACCCCCTCTGGTCCTTAGAATCGAGGAAGAGAGGAGGATCAGGGGTGATACCTTCTGCAAGAAAAGCTTGGGGCTTACACCAAGGTGGTTTCCCATTCCCCATGGAAAGATGCCACTCTGATAAAGAGGATATCATTCCATTTGAGGAACGATTTCACTCCCATGGAGAATAGTGGGAATGCAAAATTTCCAAGGTGGGGAACCCTGCGTACGACTCATGGGGTGAGGTCATAGTTTAACCTCATGTGCTAAGGACAAAGGTGTTTGGCAGTTTAATGTCCTGCAGCTTGAACGATGCAGGTTCTTTATGCACCCCTAGGACTTACATAACTGATACCCATCCACCCTTTGGGAAGGGAAGGCATATAAAATTCCATGGTGAGAAGGTGTTATAGAGTGATACATTGAGGGTTCCACGTTAGTGTGGCTTTTCAATGAAACAATAGTCATTAAAGTGGATTTATAAAGAATCAATAGCCATTAACATGCCTATGAGAAGAAGAATGAGGCAATGAAATGCAACGGGAAGCACTGCTCAATGGACTTTGATATTACATTGTACAAACCTAGTAGGTCGCATGGGAAAATTATTTTCAGAGTAAAGGGGCGCATAGGTAGAAGCCTCGTGAGGTGCTGGTGCTTTATATAGTGGATGGGCTTTGAGAAGGGGTTTGCATTGCAAAGTGATGTGGCCTATCCTAGGCATAGCATATAGAATCATATGGAAAGTGCTACATGAAGTTGAAAGGCCCTCACAAAGTAGTAATTCGTGAAGCAAGGGTGCCTTGTGAAGCATAGCATTGTGAAGAAATGTGCTTTGCGAATCAAAGTGAACCTACCTTAGCATGTAGGTCACATGTTCATTTAGGGTGCTTTGTGAAGCATAAGTGCTCCATGAAGACCTGAGTCCCCTTGGGGATCCCCTTCCTTTGAGAAGTCCCATGGGCTCCGCAAAGGGAATCTCTCCTTAAAGAGGGGCCAAATTCAAGCAAAGGGGGGGGGGACTTAACAATGAAAAAGTACCTTGAGAAGATCATGGTTTTTAGAGCATAAATTACTTCATGATTTGATAGATAAGAAGGAGAAAGGTCAGATGATCCATCATTTGGGATCAATAGATCTTGGTATTTATAGGCAAGAGGTGCAGTTACGTAGAGATTTCTCAGCACGAAGCCACGTGGCATTTTTTCATAACTGTAAAGACTCCCGCATCCTTGCTCCACGATGGATTTGTAAATGCCAAAGGGGGTTCACGGAGCCTCCTTCCACCTTGCACCGCGGTGGGTTCGTGAATATCAAATTGGTTCGTGGAGCCTCCCACCTCCTTGCTCCGCGGTGGGTTCGCAGAGGGGAAGCTTGGTGCCCGCCACGGTGTTATGGGGCTCCGCGAATGATCTTATCAAGGTAGTACCTAAGGATTTCTATTTTTTCTTCTTCTTCCAAAATTTTGGTGCCCAAAACTATATTTAGCTAAAAATATTATGTATTTGACATTATTATATGTTTTTTTAAAAGATAGAAACCTTTTATAACTTAAAAGGTGATTATTCCACAAACCTTCTAGACTTTTGTTTAATAGATGCATGGGATATATTCTACAAAGAAGCTAATGGTATATTCCTTTACATTATTGGATTGATTTAATATATTTAATGAATATCATGTGAAGTAGTAAATATTCCTCATAAAAGATAAGATATTCTATTTGAGGGTGTTTGAAAGAATATGTTAACCAAGAATTCATTGATCATTAAAAAAAATTGAATTATTCCTGATAAAGCATTACATTAACCACATCAGTGTGATTATGTTAAAAAAAGGAAGACTAAGGACGAATCTTATAAGTATTACAATTTATTAAACTATTATTTTTTTTGAAATTATTAAAAAATAGAGACATTAACACTTAACCATATTCCATCAATAATAATGAATATATATCATGAAATTTATAATATGAATGAAATCAATAATGTCAAAAAAATGTTTTTATATAAAACATTTTTTAATTATTATTTAAGTAACAAACAACCATAATGAAAAAAAATTATATATCATATAATTGTTTTCTATCATTTAAGGATATTATAATACCTAATATAGAAATTATATATTCTAGTTAAATATAACATCTTTATGTAAGGGAATCATATATCTATTTAATATAGTGGTAACAAGATATACATTAATCAAGTTAAGGATCACGATGTACATGAGTTGGAATAGGAATAAAATATCCACAAAACCATGGGAGATGAGTTTTTCTAGAGAAAAAAACAGCATAAGAAGTATAACACCAAAAAATGATGGTTTTATAATCACAAAATTACGTGATTTATATTATTTATTATTAATAATGAGTACTTTACATATAGTAAAGTAATAAATATCAATAAACTGAAGTTGGTAAATTGATATGAACTCAAGATTAGATTCTATATTATAAATTAACATATATATTTTGGTTGTATATACAGATGATGTAAAGCCCACAAATTCAAATTTGATATTCAAAGGTAGACATGGATGGAAAAAGAGATTAATTATACATCAGGATTGGTTTTCAAAGGTATATGACCAGTCAAGAAGTTGACAATGTTGAAATCTATTTGGAATTATATTTTTCATGGTATCTACTGTCATTATCATATAAATGTTTCCAGGAATAATTTATGGGTTAATGAGCCTATTTATTCATGGGATAGTTATTTTTTTCATGTGTCTATATGTGGTTAGAAGGAGTTCTATAGTTTTCCAAGTAAAATATTTTGATAAATTTTGTAAAATTGAAATCAACCATAGACTTAATTAAGAAAAAATTGAAAATATATTTTTCTATGAATGAAATAAAGTAACACCCTATGTTATAAGGAATAAGATCAATTAAAGTTGATTTATTTTTTTCTTAAACCAAGTCATTATTTATACATTTAAAAATTATTGAAAAATAAAAGGCATAAAAATATAGGAGTGAAACATTGAATATAACACAAGGCATAAAATATATCTAAGATGTTGTTTTCAGATATAGGAATAGCTGAATGTGACAATTGAAACCACATATTCTTATGTTATGGGATCTATCACATATAACATGATATAAATTAAATTTTATATTCCTTATACATAATGTATGGTGGAAAATATTAAATAGATCTATGAGAACCACACAATGAGAACTTAAAATAACAAAAAATTACATGGGGATGTATGAGGTACATGTTCCTAGTATATGGATTAGAGGTGACATTATTTTTCATGGGGACAAAAAACTAGTCTTACATTAGATCAATTTGATAAAATAACATTGATAGAATAAATATTTGAGAAATATATTCTTATTTATTTCAGTGGTTTCCATATCTATATATAATTTATATGGTGTTACGTCTGATGATCATGGGGAATAATATAAAATAAGAATAAAAATTTCTAGATGTTGTAATTATATAAATAAATTAAATAATTATCACAATATATATTATGAAAATCTAATGTATATGGAAGTATCCTATATGTAATGTATATGAACAATAAAAAAGTTATATACTCATTAATTAATCTCTTGAAAAAAAATTTCATTATATTGATGAATTATTTGTTAGTAGAGTTTCAATTGAGTAAAATGTGGAAGCCTTATTTTCTAAAGCCATATCTTAAGGGAATCATTAGGATCATGTGTGAACCAATGATTTTGGATTTATTAGCAGTTTCCTCCACTGAAAGTGTGTGCATATTAGAATTAGTTCCCTATAACTAACTACCTTTCTAATTTTGATTACGAAAAAATTTATTTATACTTATTAGAGAGTGATTTTAATTATAAATAATGTCAATGATATATTTTCCTTTGTATATTTTTCAAATAAAATGGTTGTAGTTACTTATTAACTATAATGATAACTAAAAAAATATAACAAAATATTCTTAAATAAATATATCTTATGGTCTAAAGATATTTATTATATGGGAGAATGATGATTATTTACTATCACGTTTTAGGGGCTGATAATAATTGAGACTTATTCTAATTATTATCACTATTGGTGGTCTATATGAAGAGATATTATGAGGATAGACCTACTAATAGTGATTCTATATGTTCATATGTGACTGGATATTCTTATATGTGGATTTGTCTATTGGTCATTATAGGTTATGAAATTATTAACATGTATCATGAATTGATGAATAAACAAAAATAACTATGATATATGCTCATGGAAATGTATAATGAAATAGGTAAATAAAAAGTGATATGATGTTAATGGAAAAGTAAATAAAGGATCTTACATTTCAACATTAATGGGATAATTTATCTCCAAACCATTAATTGAAAAATAACTATCTGAAAAAATCAATGTCTATGGTAATTTATTGATGAGGTAATTTTATAAATTCAATGAAATATAAATAGTGTATATAGGGTGATAAATAAGTTTGAATCTTGTATGATGTGATAATATTTGAAAAAGAGGTTATATTACACATTTTCATTCATAAGATGGTTGATGTAGCTACTACACTCACTTAAAACTCTATGGGTTTCTTTATATATTTTTATTTACTGATCTTATAATTTATGTAAGTTACAACTATTTTTATTTTAGAAAGTTCACTAGAGGGTCACACCCTATGTTTATTAAAAATTCCATTATATTCTAATAAATTTAAATTTATAAAATAAAATATTACTTGGTTTGTGGAATATTTTTTATTCGGTTATAAGTTGTTCGCATATTCAATCATAATATATTCATTTTTAGAATATAGTATTTGATTTTTATACCTTTTTTAATCATTGACAGGATAATGAGTATAATATTTATTTATTCATGATTTGAATTAATAGAGTAAAATATTTTTTTATTCAAGTCTTTACAATATTAAAAATAAATATTTATTCATAAAATTTGTGAGTTTAAAATATTATAGGATGATATGGAATGAGTTTAATTATCTGATTCAAATGATATATTTTATTTATTTATTTAATATAATTTAAATAAATAATAATTTATTTATTTATGAAATGATATCAGAATTAACATGTGTGATGAGATAATAATATATTATTATTATTATTATTGATGCGAAGAATAACTTAGAGCAAACCATGGGATAAGGTTCATTATAAAATTATAATTATTTAACCCCAATAATTTATTTCTATATATATAGTTTGTTCGTCGGAAGATGTGTTGACACAATAGAGAGAAAATCTATAATTTTCTCAAACCCAAGAAATATATTCCTCTATGTTTGTCTCTTTACAACATAAAGAGATATGAATATAAAATTGTTGTGTTCAATTATGAGTGGCCTGAAGCACTGTATCATTTTTTATTACTTCATATATCAATAACATTATTAGATGATTTATGGATCATGTATGTATAATTTTATAGGGATATAATTTTGATTCCTTATCATAATGACAGTGAAATAATATTGATGATATAAAATGACCAATAATTATACAATGAATGAGGTAATTATTATTAAAATTGACTATAAATTAATTTTTCATTATTCTATCAATGATATTACAAGCATAATTTTTCTCATTATTCATATTTATCCATTAATTATAATGAAAATATAAAATTAGGAACCCATAAAAAATTTTTATTACTCTCTTGAACCTTCTCATAAATCATGAATGCTCCACAAGAATAATATTTTAACTCATTCTTGGTTTGAGAGAACGATCTCTCATGTTATACATAATGGAAATAAACATGGTAAAGATTTAACATTTTTCATGAATTTGAACTGAAACTGTAAATAAATATAAGTAAATAAATCGATAAATTAATTACAAAAAGTGGCATTGGGGTGTCATATATCTCCCCATCATACCACTTTTATAGTGCTCCAACATTTACATAAATAAATATCACATATATTTAGATTAATATTAAATACATGAAAATAAAAAAAACACTAGAAATGTAAAGGTTTATAATATTTGGAGAGTAGAAAAAAATTATTTTTATTTTTTGAAAGATATTTAAAATATCCCATAAATATATTCCCCCATTGTACTCTTAATAGGCATACCCTACTATGAACATTCTTCATAACCTCTCAAAAAGAAACATAAGAAAACAGGGAGCTCAAATTCCCTGTAAGGTAAAACATGGGAGATAACAATTGATGGTCGTGAGAAAGAATAATATAAGAATTAATGTATCAAATAATTTCAATAACATAAAAAATTCATACCGAACCTAACCAGGATAAAAAAATGGGTTATAATATAAAACATTAGCATTTAAAAGGATAGAATCAGAAGAATGATAACTCATCGTAACATAATAATGGACAATAAGGTCATTTAATAAATGTGTGTTATACCATAATAAGTATATAAACCATTTAATTTGTTAAGGATAACTATGAAAACCATTATATAAAGAATCAAAAAATGTTTCCCATTGTGGATCGGGCACATCAGCGTGTTTCCCATAATGGATCAAGCACTTCAACTAGTCTCTAATAATGGATCAAGCACATCGAATTTCTACCCAAAACTATCTCGTGAGATATTTACATTTACTAAATGAGTTGGAGGGATACATAGGTACCAACCATAACATTATTGAAGTAATTCATATTAGTTTCACAATATCATAAAATGTTCACCGCATTAAAACCTATGAATATAAATTGGTTTCACAAACACTTTATCACAGCATAACAAATGGAAATGGGTTTTAAAGACATTTTTCATCAAAATTATAATCCATCATGATAAAGAATAACTTTTATTTCCTTTTATTATATACATAGTAAATTATAATTAGAGTCAAGATATATTTTCGTATTTGAATATATATTCCACTAAAATGTCATCAAAACCCTCTTGAGGAAGATACTCTTTCAAATTTAAACTTCACTTTTTAAAATATAAAAAGCAACTCATGTAATAAAGAAAAAATTTTATTTTAAAATATTCTTAAAAACATATAAAGAAATATTAAAATAATTGTCATTTTATGACGGTGAGAAATTCCTTCCATGTCGTATATGTTAAGAAAATACTCCTTCTCGACAGTTTTCAGAAAGGTCATGAATTACCTTATTTTGAAAATAAAAAAAATATTCCTTTTAGAATTTTTTTTTAAAATTTAAATTTGGGTAAAATTAATTTAATAAATTATTTGATAATATTAAAAAATAATTTTAAAAAAACATGGATATGGATGAAAAATATTCCCATGAGCAGACTTAAACTTAAAGAATCCATAATTTTGGTGATATTTTGAAATAAGACCCATACCACATTAGTAAATTTGTAATCATAAGCTCCAGAAAAGAAAAAATTTCATATTTTAATTAATATCTCATAATACTCATAATAATAATCGTAAATCCAAATAATGGACAGTATATACAGCATACAAATGAAACATGTGGTGAATATGACATGTGTCCCAATAAAATTAAAGTGACATGAAAATACCATACCTCAAGTCCCTCCTTTCTTCATTCACATTAAAACCTCTTATATAATAAATATTAAATTACTATAAACGTATTTCATAACAATTTTTATATTTATCATACCATATATGATTTATTTATGACATCTTATCACATGTTTTTTTAATAAATTGTAATTATAATAACTGTTCTTTGTGATAACTTCTTCATTTTCTAAGCATGTTTTGTTTCGGAAGTCTTGATCCATATACATTGATAATGGTTCCATAATTTAAAAAATATTATTCATTCAATAAAAATAAAATATATTCATTATAAACATATTTATAGTCATTCATAAGAAGTTGATATGAGAAAATTAATGGCATCCTTCATAGAGAAAGTAGTATGCATGTTTGCCTGAATGATATTATAATTTCCTAGAGGATTAGATATAAATAAGGTATGTAACATATCTAACCTTGGATACACTAAAATAATTCTCTATGGTGGGTCATCTCATGACCCCCAGCGTTCCTCCTTGTACACCATTGGTTTCTAACTAGCGGTGATAGTCTAATAGACCACATTGAGAGATTATACCCTCTTTACCAGAGTGAGACAGTATAGATATGATATGAAATAAAGGATATAATAATGTATAAAACAAAAAAAAATCATTATGAACTATTTATCAAATAGGATACAACCACAGATGAATAATAAATATGTGATGTCATGATAATAGTGAAAAAGTGAAGACAACCCAAAATAAATTGAAATAGACGAATCCCCAAAATAGGACCTGAATCTATGTTTGGATCCTCATAAATGAATATACCAAGCCCTACTCAACTCCCTAACATAGGTATTTTCCCCTTTTCCTGACATGAAACATTGAAATATACCTAATTCCCTAATGGCGTCCTTATCAGAGTGTGAGTACAACTCAGTACGCCACCAATAATGGTGTCTAAAAAATTTCAAGTCTAAACAAATTGTTCATGAATGTATGAAATAATTGGAAAGGAAAAAAATCATCTCAAATTCCATTTATTAAGAATAATCACTTTATCAATTCCATAAAAACTTTTATTTCAATCACATAAAATATCTTAATTACTAAATAAATTTTCCTCTCATGATCCATGGGTTAGGCATTCACATCATTATACAGTAGTCTAAGCTGGTCAATTTTCCTGCATGAGGGGAGAAGTCAGGTTCCAAATCTCAATATGGGTAAATATTTCAAATGTAATCATAACACACATACATTGGAGCCTATTTCTAGGTACTCTCTTCCAATAAAACCATTAGGGGCCTATAGAATCAATTTAGC
Source organism: Viscum album (assembly GCA_963277665.1). NCBI lineage: Eukaryota > Viridiplantae > Streptophyta > Magnoliopsida > Santalales > Viscaceae > Viscum > Viscum album. Next base: position 1,014,576,064 of record OY728140.1, on the reverse strand, counting down.
TCCTTAACTAGTTCATTCATGGGTGAGGGCTAGACCATCAGTCCAGCCCAACCCATGGAAGGATCCTCAATCCACTATCCCTCCCCAGCAAGCCATGTTTACATTCTTATTTATCCATTTATCACATATTCCAAATCCAAAACAAAACATAATAATTCTTGTAATGCTTACAATTCACAATTCTTTTAACAATCCATTTGTGCATTTATCGTTTATTTCTCATATATTGTTTAACCTATTTCCCTTTTTATACCTTAAATCATATAGAAATATCAATAATTCCAATACGTTAAACAATTTAACCCATTTCTCAATTTATATGTGTTATCCAATTAAAAAAATCATCAACTCATATCCCTTAATCAATTACAAATTTTTATTTCAATATCATATGTATTTTTACAAATTCACATTAATCCATTTAACCCATTTTTCACATCACAACAAATAATCCATTATTCCATTATCAAAAACATGACACACTACCAATATTCCCATTTAAAATAAAAAAAAATCAACATATTTTTTATTTGATCTACTTCAACACTAATTAAACTTAGTCTTAACATCACAATTTTCCATGTTTGAAAATATTGGTGCACCCCATGGGAATTCCTAAATTGGTCAAATCCATCTCAAATTATCCCATGGGGATCATAAGGATTTTAAATCATCAATTGGAAAACAATTTTACAAAATATTACTAAACTCATCAAATGCACACCATTAGGTATGGAATAAATTAACTATTCGTGAACAAATACAAAACCAAACTATGGGATAGAACTTATAGACCACCCACCCCAAATACGAAGATGAGATAACCCTAAACCATAGCTTAATATCAATATTCAATAACCCTTTGATTCCCCAACCTATGATCTAGTAGAAAAATAGGTTTTAATGTATTCATAAGGGGAAGAACGAAATCACAAGCCCTAATCCTGAAACGATAACCAAGATGAGCATTTTACTTACCCAGAACATCAATATATACCCAACGTCACTTCAAATAGACTAGAATCAATATAGATTCAACCTTATGAAGATTTGGGAGTTTTGGATCATCACCAGGGCAGGAAAGGGAATAAATGGAAGTAAAAGTTTCTGAGGATCTTAAAATATAGAGGGGGAGGTTTTGTAAATTTCCACTTTTAATGGGGCGCACAGTTTGGTCATATGGTTTGGAAACCCTGGTTCCAAATATCCACCCTCCTATGTACAAGGGTGGGTTCAAGTCACATGGTTACCTAGGATTTTTTCATAGTTTAAAAAACATGTGCCAACCCTATAAAATGCCTCTATCAAAGGATGCATGATTTGGAATCACCCTTTGCATGGTTTGTACTAACCATGCACCAACAGTGAAATATGCAAAGAATGGGCCGATGTCCCTTATTTTCTATCATGAACCACCAAGACACCCCTGGGGATCCTCATAAATATGGTAATCATTTATTTATACAATATTTAAGTATTCAACCCGAAATATAAACAACAACATACCTCCAAAACTTCTGGGATAATATAACCTCCCAACCATATAATGTCTCATCCTTGAGCCATGCTCGCAAGCATCACTGAGCTTCTAAGGAAAAGAGATTGGGCCACTGGGCCCACATTTCAGACTCCCTCTCCCATGTTTCTTCATAAAAATTACAATGAAGACAAAAAACTCAAACCAAAGGCTCAATCATTCCCCAGAATTCCTTCTCACTATGATGCACAATACGAACTGAATACTCCTAAAAGGATGCATCAACATCAAGCTCAATATCCTTAACATCAATCTCATTGGATTGTTATGGGTGATATTTAACAAGTTTTGGCATGTGAAATAGATTATTTATACTAATATTTCATTGTGGAAGATCCAATAGGTACACCACCAGTCCTACCAACTCCACAATCTCAAACAATACCATGTACATGGGTTCCAACATAACCTATTTCCAAATTAAATGGTTACCCATCCTTGTCAGCACCAGAAGAGTCACATGATTTAACAACACAAACACAATAGGTATATGATGTTGTAATAAAAATAAATTTGACTACTATGATCTGTTTCCATATATCATTGAATAAACTAAACTTTTTTTAAGTCACTTACATTAGACTCGATCCCAACAATTATGATTCTCCATCTTCTATCAAACACAACAAATATTGACACAATTTACCATAGAGTTCCTCAAATGGTGCCATCTGAATCATATTGTAGAAGCTATTATTGTATGTAAACTCAACTAGTGAAATTGATTTTCCCCAATTCCACCAAAATCTAGGACTCATGCTCTCAACAAGTCCTCTAGTATCTGAACATAATACTCTGATTGCTCATGCATCTGCATGTGAAATATTGTACTAAAAACAACTTGATACTAAGACCATACTGTAATCACAACTAGAAGCATGGTTTGAATTGTAGATCATGATCTAAAACTATAGTTTGTGGTAACCCAAGAAATTGCACTACCTCTTGAACATATAACTCACCCTTCTTATCCATAGTTAAAGACTCTTTAATGAGAAATAATTTAGCCACATTATTCAACTAATCTACAACCAACTAGACTGCATAATTCTTCTTAATTGTCATTGAAATAACAACCACAAAATTCATCATGACATCATCCCATTTCCATTTCAGAATGGTTAATTCTTGGAACAAACCACCATGTTACTGATTCTCAGCCTTTATCTATTGAATGGTGGCATCACGACATGAAACCTACAACCTAGTTCTTTATTGTTTTCCACCGATACTGCTTATGATTATTAAAATACGTTTTCATCAAATAAAGATTTAATTCACACATTTATACATAAAACATGCACATCAACAATTCTCGCATACACATTGGAACAACAACACTTCCCTGAAAATAATCAATCCCATCATCTCCAACATTCCAACTAGAAGATGACTCCCAAAATTTAAGATTTCTTCTCAAATAAAAACATTTGAAATCCTCATGATTTTTTCCCATGATCGAGTTTAGAAGTGTGGAATAAACTTTAAAGGATGAAAGTGTTATCTTCTCATGCCCATCCTGTACCTCCAGATGCATTTGAGAAAACAATTCCATCATTATCCTCTTGAAACGGGATTCCTAAACCGCCCGATTTGGAGTCTTCTGACTCAAGGAATCTGCATCATTTTTTACATTTCATGTTGTTTAAATTAGCTCAAAGTCAAAGTATTGCATGTGTTCAACCAATCTTCACTAAATAATATTCCAATCATACTGATAGAATATGTAATTATGGATTTTATGATTGGTATACAACATAAATTTTCCCCCTAACAATTATTGTTTCGAACATTAAAAGATGTGAACTATTTTGGCCAATTCAAGATCATGTGTCGGGTCATTTCTTTAATGACGTCATAACAATCGTGACTCATATACCATAACTTGATCATCCTCTATCAATACCTCCGAAATCTCTAGAACAATTCATCACAAAACATGGTATATTTCTTATGTGGTCTAAGAAATATCACAATCTGTTTAGTTTTCTACTACCTCATTATTTTCTGAAAGGCAATATCACATTCCAGAGACAACCCAAAATTCATACTCTTCTTTTTAAAACCTATAAGTGGAACATCTGAAAAATAATAGTATTTAATGGAACTTTTGGAATATCCTTCCAACCCTAAAAACTTTATACATCAGAAATAGTCATGGGATTATCCTAGGACACAACTACCATCAACTACTCTCAGTCTACAAACACGCCATCGTTGGAGAAAATGTTCCCTAAGAAATGAACCTTGTCAATGCATAAATGAAACTAATATTTCATCAACAAATACAACTATGAATTGATCCAAATAAAGATGAAATATTCCATTCATTTGGTCCATAAACAATGTTGGTGTATAGGTCAACCCAAATGGCATAAAAATCATTCAGACCATACCTAATATTGAAGACAGTTAATAGTATATTAGATACTATCACTCTAAGATAATGATACAATGAGATCAGATAAATCTTATAGAACACTACTACACCACTCAGATGGTCAAAATGGTTATCAATTCTATGAAGAGGTTATATGTTCTTAAATTTAATCTCATAAAAAATCCTATAATTTACACATTGACCTAGGAATCTAACAAAATTCATCGAAAAGAAACTACAGATCCCCTGGGAGACACAATCAGATGAATAAACCCCTTGTTCTCCAACTTCTCCATCTGATATTTATGCTCCTAGTGTTTTTATGGTTTTATTTAAAATGGTATAATAGAAAATCTTTCTAACCCTAGAAGAGACTCTATCATGAAACCAATTTCTCTCACCAGTGGAAGCCTCTGTATGTCCTCAGGTAACACATATTTCCACCAATCCACTATTGGAGGGAATAAAACCAACTCTACTCCCCCATCATTAAGCATAATATAAGACACATGGTATGTGAGTTCACCCAACTACTACCAAAATGAAATTTCACAGCCTACTCCGATATCCCATTCCCCACAGTGGACATAAAATCCTCCCCAAAGATAAGTGAATGTCACCCTATGATTGTAATTGTAAATATGGTCTTCAAATAGAAAAATCCAATTTATACCCAATATCTGATCAAAACCCAACATCTCTTGCAGAAACAAGTCCTATAAAAAATGGTACCCACAATAATTAAGAGCATACCCCTTACATTGCCTAATATTTTCTACCCACACCCTTATTGGTGTATCAATCTACATGAACCCACACATAATTTTCACTTATAGACCCAACACAACCCCAAACCAAGAATATAAATATTAATATAAGGTACATGTATCAAATAAATATATAAAAATGTGGAATCTAGAAGATTTGTACCGCGAATAATTGATTTTATAGCCTTGAAATATCCATGTGTAGAGTGAACACATTAATGCTGACCTACCCCTCTAACCTAGGCTCTAGTATGATTTCAAAGTGTTGTATTTCCCTACTGATATGGGTGCTCTCGTCTTAGAGTACCTCACATGCCACCTCTATTGGTACAGCTAGTTGAGCTCCGACTACCATTCTAATATTGGGTAACTGAGCCCCTTCATACACATTACATCGACCTCAAACCCTTATCCATTTTCGGATGTTGAGGGATCTTATAGAACCTCTTCACATTATCTATTCTACTGCACACTCTTCACTCAATAAGTGGTTGGGGGAACTAACATGGTAGGTTTCCCAACCTACTACACTAATAACTAAAAACATCATCACCACTCTGAGAGATTGGTTCTCTCACGCATATGTAAATTCTTGAAATGAGACTTCCTTCTATCGAAATCTATTCCACTAAGTCTCTCAACTGGAGTTACATGTCCACTACTAGAAGGTTCCTTCAGATTTCCCTCTACAATATGGTCATGATAAATCTCATAATTAAACTTCTCCAAAGTAATTATATTAACTAGGGATGTAATATCATGTCGATGTTCCTTCTATCCTCCCGATCCCCCACCATATCTTGAAGAGAACATTTCAAGTCAATGAAATTTCCAGACTAACTCATCGCTAGCATAGTATGGAGACCCTGTATTTTTATATATTAAAATTATATAGAATTTTCCAAATACTTAAAACATTATAAAAATATATGACCAAATACCATACAAGTCTAATGCCTTTGAACGAATGGGAACACAAGCACTAATACATAAGTGAGCTATATTATCTCCCACTAAATTCTTCTAGACTAGAACCCTTATTTGTCTCATCAATAATAATTCATATCTTCTTAACATAGGGTCCAACGAGCTTATACCTAAGTGGTACAAGCTACTGCATGGCATCCAAAAGACCCGGGATCAAATTTGGGCAAGGAGGAATTTCCGGGTACTATAGAATTACTGTAATACGCTACTGTATAAGTACTGTAGTGGTGGAGGCACTATTGTAGGTTACTGTAGCAGCAGCGTAACTATACCAGGTACTATAGCAGCACGGGTATGTAGGAGTACTGTTCACCAAGGGGTCCTTTGGGCCAACAAATGGGATTTCAAGACTTGTATTCATGCTACATGGCCTTGGGCCTTCGAGCTATGTAATGGGTCCCCTTCTACCCACACTAAAGAGGTCTTTACATTAAATAATAAATTGAGGCTTCGACCCAAACCTTTTTAAAAAATATATCTTCTTAACATTGGGAAGGAAGCCTAAAAATGGGTGAGCATAGATGCTCATTAAGTGTATGTAAGAGAGGTTTGTAAGAATAATCATGATCACAAGGGTATGAGGACATGACTATTAAAATATAATATCATGCCCTACATATGAAATATCATATACATGAAACAATACAAAAATCATAAATATTCATAAGACATGAATCAAAAGAAAATAAAGAACATTACCCCTAAAGGAATAACATTGGAATATAAAATGGAATTTTGGAAGGCATATATGTATAATGTATTATTTCAAGTGTATTCAAGGAATCACTGCCAAAGCCATCTTAGTAGTATAGACTCACTCCCCATACCATCTTGGTAGTCAAAGATCTCTCATGTGGCCATATTAGTATCATGAGTTCACTCCTCTTACCATCTTGATATTCATGGTGTTGAGTCAAAAGTTCCCTTTTGACTTCAATACCTTTTTTTTGAAATCAAAAATGTCTATTACCATAATGATTGTACTGACCATGATGATCGTATGGAACTTGATGATCGTACTGACCATGATGATTGTACTGACCATGATGATCGTACTGACCATGATGATCATACTCACCATGCTGATCGTACTAACCATGATGATCGTACTAACCATGATGATCGTACTGACCATGATGATCGTACTGACCATGATGATCGTACTGACCATGCTGATTGTACAGACTATAATTTTTGAACTGACTCTGACAATCGTATCATAATGACTCTGTCAATCGTATCGTACTGACTCTATCAATTATACTCACTTTTTTGTATCTTATTTTGTATCATATCAATACATTACATTTAGTAGTAGTTATACTTGTTTTAGTACTTAGTCAAAAACATGTGTTTCATAATAATCATAATCTTGTTTATCATCTTCATATATCTTTTGTTTTAACCAATACGATGTCGTTGAGTTAGTTACAAACTAATCAAAACGATGTCGTGCTTTCTGTTTCAAATGACCATTATAATGCCAGGTGTCAATGTCCCTCTGAGTTTTTCGGAGAAATATGACCGTTGGAGGAAATGTGACCATTGGAACCTAAGGCCTATAAATTGGAGGTCATTTGAAGCCGAGGAAGAATAACTGTGATAATTTTCTTCTATCATGTTCTAGAGAAAGATGTTGTGACTTCTCTCATGCTTTGTGCATTGTGCATCCGATCATTGTATCGAGGGCTTTCATGTGATTGAAAGAAAGAGGTTCCAATTACCTGAAAATTGAGGGCTACCGGGGATAGGTAGATAGAAGAACTGATCATCGTATCAAGGGCTGATGGGGATAGGCAGACAGACAAACTGATCATTGTATCGAGGGCTTACCAAGGTGGTGGTAAGACAGACCTCTTATCCTGGGTGAAAGGATAACCCTTTTCTTTGGGTCAAAATAATTGTAATACTTTCACATTTCCACTGCTATTTGTATTAGAAATGAATTTTTATTGTTTCCTTTCTTCTTTACAATTTCAATTTCAATTGTTTCAAATTACAATTATTCTATTACAATTTGTATTAATAGATTCTATATGATTTAGGGTAGAATCCTTCACAATTGTATTACTCTGATTATTGTATTCATCTTGAATACAATTACTTTACTTTTCTAATAGTATTACATTACATCATACCTTTATATTCAATACAATTGTGGTTTATTTGAATTGTATTATTTTAAGTTATTCTAAACTAATACCTTAAGTGTTTAAACACAATGTTTTTAAACCTACAATTCACCCCCCCCCCCCCTCTTGTATTGTTCCATCTAATATACATATACATCTACATATTCAAACCAAAAATTGGCATCAAAGGAGGTTTCCACTGATTTGTATTACTTGCTCAATTTCTGTCAAATTCTAATTTCAACTATTTACTACACTAATGTGTGGAGTGGAAAAGATTTTTGTTTTATCAGATGGAAGGAATGAATATTGGGTAAATTGACAACCTAAATTCTTCTAGACCACCTATCATTGATGGGAATGAATATGAGTATTGGAGAGATCGAATGAAGACGTTTGTTATTAATACTGGTGTAGACAATTTTATAATGCTTACTGGAAGTTAAAAAATTCAGGATACTGAAGTCAGTACTTTCACTAACCAAGAGAAGCAAGAATATCACCTGAATTACAAGGTACACAATAAATTATTATGTTCTATGACCAGGAATATATACAGCCAGATATCTTCATGTGAAGCAGCAAACTGTATTTGGAAGAAATTGGAAGTCACGCATTTCGGTACATCCAAGGTCATAGAAACAAGAAGAGAAATTCTTCAAGCAGAGTATCATGGATTCATTTTCCCTTATGGAGAGCCAGTATGTAAAGTGCAACAAAGATTTATGACAATTGTAAATAGTTTAAAATCTATGGGAGAAAAAGGTCTTGATGATGAAGATCTTGTAGATAAGATTATAGATATAATTCCAAATGAATGGGAGTCAAAAAGGTCAGCTATTTATGAAAATAGAAAAGTTTCCCAGATTACTCTTGATGAACTATTTGGAACTCTTTTACAGCAAGAGACAAGAACGAAAAGAGATACTGATATCAAAAAGAAGAAGAATGGAAATGGTAGTGTAGCTTTTACATCTAAAGTTAAAACATCTGAATGGATAACAAGATCCAAAGCCAAGAAAGTTTTTATATCTGATTCAAGTGATTTTGATCTTTCAGATAATAAGTTAGCCAATCTTGCTCGAAGGATGAATAAGATTATGGGAAAGAAAGACATCCAGTACAGATTCAAAAATAAAGATAGGAAGGATAATTAAGATTCATAGGTAACTTGTTACGAATGTAAGAAAGTAGGAAATATAAGGCCTGATTGTCCTTTACTAAAGAGAAAAGACAAAAAGAAGAAACATTATGAAAGAAATAATAAAAAGTATTATAAGACAAATAATGTCTTGAAGGAAAATGATAATTGGAGTTCAAGGGGTAGTGAATCTTCTGAAAATTCATAAGAATATGAGTCCTCAGGACCGAGAAATATTGGACATATAGCCAGACTACCAATTGAAGATCATTGACTTATGGCCAAGGTACATAATGCTGAAGCTATTACAAATGTCTCCTTAAATGAAAATTAGATTAATAATAAATATTATGAATCTTCAAATGATGATTCTTCATCATCCGAAGATGATACATTACCTTATTTTGAAGAAGTATCTAGATTTTATAAATTACTTGAAAATGATAATTCTAAACTAAAGAAAAAGTCTGATATAGAAAATTATATCATTTCAGATTATACTATAGAAGTATCATATCTTTCTAAGGATCTTGATACAAAAACTACATATTTTTAAAGAATTTTAAAAACCCTTGAGAATTTCAAATCTGATAATGATAAACTTTCTAAGGATCTAGAAAATGTGATTTCTAAGAAAACTATTTTAGAGCCTAACTCTAGTTTAAAATCAAATGTTTTGGAAGATAAAATCATAGTTTTAAAACTAAATTCAGATATTTTCTCTTTAAATAAATGTTTGTCAAACTTTACTCGTGGAAAGGAAAACTTTTAAAAGATGTATTCTCAAATCTAACCTCTGAGGAATCATTATGGACTTGGTTATACTTATTCCAAACCGTTTTTTAGTAATAACTATTTTTTTCCACAAAAAACACCTTTTTGTTCTAAGTGTCAATGTGGTGGACACTAGACAAGAGATTGTTCTCTTAATAAAACTCAATCTTTAGGATTTCATAAAGCTCATGTTTTAAAACAAATGTGGATTCCTAAAATTCTCTTATCTAACCCTTCTAGATCCAAACAAGTTTGGATTCTGAAAAACTAATTGTTTCTTTTTCAGAAAATGAGAAGTGTACCAACAATAATATTTGGTACATGGATAGTGGTTGTTCTCAACACATGACCGGATACAAAGACCTCTTTGAAAAGATTATCAAAAAAGGAGGAAAGGTTACCTTCAGAGATAATGCTCAAGGAAATATTATTGGTATAGGTAATATTGTTTTTCTTGGAAAAGTTATTATCTCAAATGTTTTGTTTGTTAAAGGCCTTAGGCACAATCTCATCAGAATAAGTCAATTATGTGATGAGGGTTACCTTGTGAATTTTAGAAATTATAAGTGTCTAGTTCACAATTCCAAGGATGAGTTCATTCTATCTACCCATAGGCAAGAGAATATATACACTATTAACTTAGAAGACCTTAGAAGCCAAAATTTACCCTACTTAAGTACAATAGAAGACCATTCATGGCTATGGAATAGAAGACTAGGACACTGCAATCTATGAATCCTTTGTAAACTCTCAAAGCAAAGACTTGTAAATGGACTACCGGATCTTAGATATGATTCTTCAAAAGTTTGTGATCCTTGTCATTTTGGAAAGAAACATAAAACTATCTTTAACTCAATTACTGAAGTCTCAACTTCTAATGCATTACAGCTAGTGCACATGGATCTTTTTGGTCCTTCACAAACTAGAAGCATTTGAGACAAATACTATGTATTTGTTTTATTTGATGACATTACTAGATTCACATGGGTCTATTTTCTAACAAAGAAATCCGAATCCTTTTCCTATTTCAAAACCTTTAGATCCCATGTTAAAAATGAGAAAAACCTACCATTGATAACTATTCATAGTGATCATGGTAGAGAATTTGAAAATTTTGGATTTGAAATTTTTTGTAGTATGAAAGGTATTACTCACAATTTTTCATCTCCAAGAACTCCTCACCAAAATGGTGTTGTTGAAAGAAAAAATCGTATTCTTCAGGAAATGACTAGAACCATGTTGAGTGAGTACTCAATTGCTAAGCACTTCTGGGATGAAGCTGGTATTACTGTTTGTTATACTATAAATCATGTTTTAACAAGACCTTTTCATAATAAAACACCTTATGGGTTATAGACTGGCCGAAAGGCTAAAGTTTCATACTTCAAAGTTTTTGGGTGAAAATTATTCATTCTGAATAAAAAAGATAATCTACACAAGTTCTAACCACAATCTGATGAAGGAATATTTCTAGGTTACTCCACAACTTCTATGGCTTATAGAGTTTTCAATAAAAACAATTGTACTACTGAGGAAACACTACATGTAAAATTTGATGAATATGATCCTTTTATTTTTAAATCATCCCAACCTACATCCTCAGATGTGTTTTCAAAAACTGATTATCAACCTTTGTTATAAGATCCTTCTGATAAGAAAAATGTTCAAGAACATACTTCTAAAACATTTACCACACAAGAATGTCTACCATTTGTTTATGAATAGGTTTTACAAAATCCAAATAAATTTTTTCTTAGGAATCATCCTATTGATAATATCATTGGTGATGTAAATCAACCTGTAAGAACCAAATATTCCTTAAGAAATGAAATAGAACATCTTGATTTTCTTTCCCAATTTGAACCTAAAAGTCCATGTGAGGCCTTAGGTGATGAAGATTGGATCAAAGCAATGCAAGATGAACTAAATGAATTTGAGAGGAATCAAGTCTTGACATTAGTTGAAAGACCTAAAGAAAAAACTGTAATTGGAGTAAAATGGGTTTTCAGAAACAAATGTGATGAAAATTGAATCATTTTACAAAATAAATCAAGACTTGTTGCTAAGGGATATAATCAACAAGAAGGAATAGACTATGAAGAAACATATGCTCCGGTAGCTATGCTTGAATCTATTTGTATTCTATTAGCCTTTGCAGCATACTTTAACTTCAAACTATTTTAAATGGATGTTAAATGTGCTTCTCTAAATGGTTTTGTTCAAGAAGAAGTTTATGTCGAACAACCTCCTGGTTTTCTAGACCCAAAACATCCTAATCATGTTTTTAAACATAACAAAGCCCTATATGGTATTAAACAAGCTCTTAGAGCATGGTATGATAAACATACATGATTTCTTTTACAAAACAATTATACAAAAGGTACATCAGATTCAACCCTTTTTATAAAAATGTAAAATAAAAATGTTTTGATTGTTCAAATTTATTTTGATGACATCATATTTGGATCCACTCAGCAATCTTTACCTGATTCTTTTCCTAATTTAATGAAACCTGAGTTTGAAATGAGTATGATGGGTGAGTTAACATTCTATTTAGGTTTTCAAATTTCTCAAAAACCAGAAGGGACATATATATCTCAACATAATTATATTAAATACTTGCTCAAAAAGTATGGATATGACAAAATTAAAAGTATTAGCACTCCAATTAGTACCTCAAATACATTTGATCTTGATAAAACTAGGAAACCAGAAGATCAAATAATATTTAGAGGTATGATATGAAGTTTTCTATACTTGACAGCTAGTCGACTAGACTTAATGTTTTCTATATGCTTATGTGCAATATATCAATCTAATACAAAAGAGTCTCATTTAAAAGCCGTAAAGAGAATCATTCGGTATTTAAAAGGCACTATAGATTTAGGACTTTTTTACTCTTCTGGAAGTGTTTTTGTTTTAAAAAGTTTTTCAGATGTGGACTTTGGTGGTTGTAGAATGGATAAGAAAAGAACATCTAGAACATGTCATTTCTTAAGAGATTCTCTGGTTTCTTGTTGCTTTAAGAAACAACACTCGGTAGCACTTTCCACTACTGAAGCTGAATATGTAGCAGCTGGAAGTTGTTGTGATCAAGTGTTGTGGATGAAACACACACTCACTGACTATGGTTTGAGTTTTTCCAAAACCCAAATTCTATGGTATAATACTAGTGACATAGCTCTTAGTAAGAACCCAGCACATCACTCTCATGCAAAACACATAGATGTTACGAATCACTTTATTAGGGATCATACACAAAAAGGACATATTATTTTACAATTCATTGGAACGCAAGAACAACTTGCTGACATTTTCACAAAACCATTACCTTCTGATAGATTTGAGTTTATAAAACAGAAGCTATGAATGATTAAATTAAAATAATCATTCATATCTACTTCTTGTTTTTACATTTCTCCATACATTAAACAAGATCCTCTTAGAAAGGGGTAGAAAATTTGTTACTATGTTTCTTACTTTGTTCTTTTTATATTGAGATATTTAATTATTTATTCTCCTAGTATGTGTTTTTGCCTATCTGTTTATCGTATTGACAGTTTTATAGTATCATATACTTTTATATTTATCATATTGATAGTTTTATTGTATCATTTACTTTTTTGTTTATTGTATTGATAGTTTTATCATATCATTTACTTTTCTATTTATCATATTGACAGTTTTATCATATCATTTACTTTTCTGTTTATCATATTGATAGTTTTATCGTATCATTTACTTTTCGGTTTATCGTATTGACAGGTTTATCATATCCTTATTTTTCTGTTTATCGTATTAATAGTTTTATTGTATTATTTACCTATCTGCCCATTGTCTTGTCTGATCATGGTAATGAATTTCTTTTCTATCGGCACGTCCGTTCATGGAAATGAAATTCTTTTCCATCGGCTCATCCGTTCATGGTAATGAATTTTTTTTCCATCGGCACATCTGTTCATGGTAATGAATTTCTTTTCCATCGGCATGTCCGTTCATGGTAATGAATTTATTTTCCATCTACACGTCCGTTCATGGTAACAAGTTTGTTTCCAATCAGCTTTTCAGTTCATGGTAACAAGATTGTTTTCCATAGGCTCGTCAGTTAATGGTAACGACTTTGTTTTCCATCGGTATGATGATTGATAGTATTCTTTTACTTCGAATTCCTGTGTTTTTTCTTTCAATACTATCTAAACCAATAATTACCTTACGATCTCCGGCAGGTACATACTTTTCATTTTTTTTAATTTTTTTTCTCTTTAATCCTATCCATTGATTTCTTTTCTTCTAATCCCAACCGTAGAAGATCAATGGTCACCCTTTTTCTGCCTATAAATAGACCCCCCCTCCCCATCCCACACCGGTTTTTCACGATTTGAGGGGAAGCTCTGTTCCACCGATTTAAGTCATCGTACGATCTTTCAAGTGGCTTTATCTATATGTCTCAGTCCTCTACTAACACTCCCGCTGAAATGTCTTCAAAGACTTTTACAGAGAAATACTTTTTCAGAGAAAGGTTAGTTTCTCGGGACTTTTTTGATTCGTACGATTCTACAATCAGAAGAATCATTTTGTTTCAAGGCTGGGAACATTTATGTGTTGAAAAACCAGTATCTTAAGATCCGGTTCTTTTTGATGAAGTCACTCAGTTTTATAAAACCGTTTCGTTTGATAAAAATATGACTATCAACTTTTCTGTGTACGATAGAAAGATTTCTATGCCCGTGAGTCAAGCAGATCATTTTCTGAATGTTCCGATAGAAGGGGACTCTTTCTGTCCATCTCATAAACTACCAGAGGAAGTTGGTATGTTTAAATAAGAGAATTCTGAAAAGTATCTATTTATAATAAATGAAGAAAAGATGAAAGTATCTCATCTTTCTCCATACAATAGATTTGTGACTCTTTGGATGCAAGGTTTTCTTATCCCAAGGAAAAGAGATAGAGAAACTATGAATGTTTCTGATGTTTTTATGTTTGACTATCTTGTAAATATGAGAAAAGTAAATCTCATTGGATATGTTTTTGAAGCTATAATGAATGTTAAGTCAGGAGGAATTAAGTCCCAAATGAATATTTATCCAGCTATTCTTACAAAATTCATTCTCGAGAGTATGAAGTTTTGTAATATTCCAGTGAAAGGAAATATGATAGATTTGAAGCCCTCCTGGATTAGTAAAAGAACTTTGAAGAAGTTGAATGTTCGTTTTGATCCAAATTCAAAACTTTTTGTAAGATATTTAGATGCAGAATCGGTTCAGAATCAATCGGCACCTATACCTGTCAAAGATAATTCATCTATCGGTGTCCCTCAAAAGTCATATCCTCAAACCAGTTAAAATCCAAAGAAGAAACCAAAGTACAGTAAGGAGGTTGTGGCGAAGTGGAGAAAAGAAAGAGAACAGAGAAAGGAAGGTGATCCAGAGTTCGGTCTTGACCCAGCTAAAGATTTTGCAGAAAGAATAAGGGTAGAGACAACCCTTCAAGATGAAAAGAAAAAGAAGTCTATTTTTAAAAGAAAGGCTCAAGACTTTGATATCTCTAAAGTACTCAAAATGGTTGAGGATTCTAGTGATCAACTAACGGAAGAAATACATCAAGAACCAGTCGTAAAGAATCTTCTATAGAATGAAAAAGGAAAACAAATGTTGGAAGAAATAGAAGATGTTGAAGAAGAGGAAGGAGATTTTCTTTTGGAATTCTTCCAGAGTTCGAAAAAGAGTATAGAAGAATCGGTTCAAAAGAATAGTGAAGGTATTCAACAAGTTCCTCATGATGATAAAGTACCTTTGGAAACTTCTGAAACTCTGGATAAAACACCCCCTCAAGCAAATCAAGGTGCTCAATCTTCTCATACTGAAAAAGTTATTATCATCGGTGACAATGTAGAAGAAAAAATAAGGGAGAAAGAAATAGTAAAAGGAAAACAGCCAGTTGTTGACTCATGCCAATCAAATGAACTGGTTTCGTATGATGAAGATACTGATTTAGAACAAACAATTTCTCTCAAGAGAAGTGATTACATTGTTCCTATTTTAATAAGGGTTAAAAATATTATTCCTTACTTTCCCAGGATGGAAGGGAAAATTGATTTTATTACTGACAATCAGAAAAAGAAATTTGGTTCTATAAGATAATTCTGAATGAAGGTTTTGTTAGTTGAATCTGATTTCAAAGTTCTATCTGAAACTTCGGCTGCTCATATGAAGGCTTGCAATAGGATGACCATGTGGTCATATAAAACAGAAAGCTTAGTGAATGACCATGGAATATCAATTGAAGATATAAGAAGATTGTAAAATGATCTTGTGATTGATTTTAGAAAGCTTGACAAATAAACTATTGAAAGACTGAATCAGGTGACTCATGGAGCCGATATTCCTTCAGTGAAAGAATTGCAAGAGAGAATGAATGCTTTTCAGTCTAAATTCTCAAAGGTTTCATCTTTCAAGGATAAAATGGTTTTGTTGAAGAAACAAAATTATGTGTTATCCAAAGATAAAAAGAATTTGCAAGACAGAATTGATACTCTTGAAGAAGTAATCAGAGTCCAGAAGAAGACTATCAAGAATCAAGATCAGATTTTGGCCGACCAACAAGAGCTTCTCAGATCTCAAGGTGACTCAATTTCTGAAGACAAGAAAGAAATAAAAAAGATGAAAGTTGTTCTTCATGAGCTGATAGAAAAATAAAATGAAAGAGAAAATAAATGAATGTTGTGTTTGTTTTTCTTTTCTAATGGAACCTGTCTGTTTTGAAATGAAATTTATGATACTCTTTCTTTTTTCTTGCATTTCATTTCTCTAACTCTTTCAGGAATCTCAAGCTTACCCCATTTTTTTTTAATTCACAAAGGGTGAGACTGTTTCATAAAGGGGGAGAATGTTTTATAAAGTGGGAGAATGTTTTACAAAGGGAGAATGTATTGATCAAATACTTCTAAACCAAGGAAAATCTGTGAATACGATCCTTTGGAAAGTATATACCTAAGGGGGAGTTAGTTGTATTAAAATTCATATTCAGAAGAGTTTCCAATAACTTAGGGGGAGATAAGTTTTTATTGTTGTATTCACTTTGTGTTTTGTGCTTTCCAAAAAGGGGGAGATTGTTGAGTCAAAAGTTCCTTTTTGACTTCTATACCTTGTTTTGGAAATCACAAATATCTTTTACGATAATGACTGTACCGACCATGATGATCATACTGACCGTGATGATCGTATTTTCCATGATGATCGTACTGAACATGATGATCGTACAGACCATGATGATCGTACTGACCGTGATGATTGTACTGACCATGATGATAATACTGACCATGCTGATCGTACTGACCATGATGATCGTACTGACCATGCTAATCATACGGACTATAATTTTCGAACTAACTCTGACAATCGTATCGTAATGACTCTGTCAATCATATCATACTGAATTTGTCAATTATACTCACTTTTTTTGTATCTTATTTTGTATCATATCAATACATTACATTAAGTAGTACCTATATTGTTTTAGTACTTAGTAAAAAACACATGTTTCATAATAATTGTACTCTTGTTTATCATCTTCAAATATCTTTTGTTTTAACCAATACGATGTCGTTGAGTTAGTTACAAACTAATCAAAATGATGTCGTGCTTTCTATTTCAAATGACCATTATAATGCCAGGTGTCCAAGTCCCTCCGAGATTTTCAAGGAAATATGACCGTTGGAGGAAATGTGATCGTTGGAACCTGAGGCCTATAAATAGGAGGACATTTGAAGCCAAGGAAGAATAACTGTGATAATTTTCTTCTATCAAGTTCTAGAGAGAGACGCTGTGACTTATCTCATGCTTTTTGCTTTGTGCGTCTGATCTTTTAATAGAGGGATTTAATGTGACTGAAAGACATATGTACTGATTACCTACAAAATCGAGGGCTGCCGGGGATAGGCAGACATATGAACCGATCATCGTATCGAGGGTTGCCGGGGATAGGCAGACAGACGAATTGATCATCGTATCGAGGGCTGCTGGGGATAGGCAGACAGAAGAACCGATCATCGTATCGAGGACATACCAAGGTGGTGGTAAGACAAACCTCTTATCCTGGGTGAAAGGATAACCCTTCTATTTATGTCAAAAGAATTGTAATACTTTTACATTTCCACTGCTCTTTTTATTAGAAAAGAATTTGTATTGTTTTCTTTTATTCTTTACAATTTCAATTGTAATTGTTTCAAATTACAATTATTCTATTACAATTTGTATTAATAGATTCTATACGATTTATGGTAGAATTCTTCACACTTGTATAACTCTGATTATCGTATTCATATTGAATACAATTTCTTTACATTTCTAATAGCATTACATTACATCATACCTTTATATTCAATACAATTGCGGTTGTTTGAATTGTATTAGTTCAGGTTCTTTTAAACTAATCCCTTAAGTGTTTAAAAAGAATTTTTTTAAACCTACAATTCACCCCCCCCCCCTCTTGTATTGTTCCATATAATATACATATACATCTATATATTCGATCCGACATGTGGTTCACTCCCATGGATATCATAGAAGTAAAGTCTCATTCACAAGATAATCTATGTTTATCTCATGAGATAAATCATTACCCAATACATTGGATGGAGATTTAGGTCCCTCCCATCTCGAAGTGAAATCATAAATACATGTTCCAATGATCATGAATAACCATATCATAACCCATGAAATGAAATCAGTTTTATAATCATGTAATCATATCATTACCTAGGTGAAAAGGAGGTTTCTATTATAATTTCATTATAAACATAACCCATAAAAAGAAGCAGGATTCAAAAGTATATAAGCTATGATTGAAAAACTGGCTTCATCAACATCATTCCATCAAAACATAATCCATTAAAAGACTGAATATGAATGGAAACATTGAATAATTTCACCAGGAATTCATGATTAATAGAAATTGATGTTATCATAAATTGGAAATAATTTTGATATATCAATTAAAAACATTCCTTGAAGAAAATATCCTTTCTACAATAAAAAATATTTTCAACCATAATAAATTTTGAGAAAAAATCTTTGAAAAAATATATCTAAACATATAAAGGATGAATTGAAAAATAAAAAACATTTTCATAATACATTTTCATTGAAAATGGGCTTGAATTTACATTTGAATACATTTTTGAAAACATTGTTTTTGATTACGATAGATTTCCGACTGAAGTGAGAGGCAGTCAGATTTTACATAAAAATATTATCTTAAGTACCAAAGAGTGTAAAATGGTAAAAATACCTGAGGATATCTAGAATAACCCAATTATAAAAAAAACATTAGTGACTATTCTTTAGATATGTATCTTGATATTTAATTAATTTAATTTTAATCATTATCAATCACGTTAAGTGATTAGATTGCCACAATAAACTATCGTCACTTGGTATCTTGGGATCATACTCTCCATGTAAGAAAAAAAATTAAATGAATCATAAAATAAAATGAAAAAAAAGTGTATTCATCATATAACTTGTCAAATCTAATTATATATACCTTGATAAAATGTAGTTGTATAACAAAACATGTGTCTAAAGAAGGAAAATGTATGAAAAAAATATCTTACTAGTTTGGTAAATTTTAAAACATAAACCCGATGAATGAAATATAATAAAAGGGAATTGTGAATAACTATAAATTTAATTATAATATATATTTAGTACATTAATAAATAGTATTTACAATACACAAAAGAAGTGAGTTGTGAATAAGGCATGTATCTCATGAAAATAAAAGTGAGATAAAATTCTCTTACCTTGTGTCTTGACTCTCATCGTACTCATTAAAACCACCTGTATAATAAATATTAATTTATTATAAATATTTTAAAGAACCATATTATTATATCTAATACAATGAATGGCTTCATTATGACCTTATATTACCCTATTTTTAACAATCTTCTATTGTGGTTTCACTTTGGGTAATATCTTCTTTGTTCTCCGCATGTGTATTAATTTGTAATATCATATGTCCTTATACTTATATAAAGATTAAAAGATGTAAAAATGATATATATATATATATATTATTTTAATTTTTATTATAATAATATATATAATATATATGTATGAAATGGAATACACCGTTCATGGAGACGGTAAGTCATACGTATGCAAGAACGTTGTTTCCAATTTTATTGTTGTATTGAAAGAAAGAAAGAAAATGAAATATATTTATATATGTATATAATATCATTATAGAATAATTATATTTATATATATATCATATAATTTTACTAATCCCATCTTTAATATATTCTGTGTATTTTGTGAATAAATCACATTACGCTGAGGGGTGGTAGTCCACACTTCCTCAACCAAAATTATCATATTTACACAAAATTAAAAGTACAAAATATGTATTATAAATAGAATAAATGATATTAAATACTTTATAAATATAATATATTACATAGATAAATCTATTTTCAAACAAAATTTCCAACAGGAGAGGTATTAGAAGAATGATGAACAACCATCATTTAGTGAGGCCTAGTTCTCCGTACACGTAAACATTCTGTTCGTTGCCCATTAAATTTTGATGTTTGTATGTTTAGATCAAAATATTAGCATAAAAACATCATAGTATATTCATTACACTATTTTTGTTATAAAATCAATGAATAAGTTGAGTGGTGGGGTGGATAATGAAAATTAAATAAAGAAGCTTCAGAGAAGGTGTTACCTCTTCATCAAGTAACACCTTTTGGATTGTCCCAAAAGGAATCCTCTGGTTGATTTTCAAACAAGAGGAGTCTTCTAGGAGGAACTGAAGGATTTTAGAAAGTGTATTAGTAATATTATTTCCGAAACTATGAAGTTTTAGATATGTGAAGAAGATAGAGATTTGCTGGCCTTTTATAATGAAGGAAGAGTGGCACTCTTATAAATATTGGAACTAGAAATTCCACCCATGTTTTTCATGTTGAACGTGGATCTAATAATGAACCAAAGTTTTTAAAATGGAGTATAAAACATAAAAATTTCCATCCAATGGATTTTGGTAATGTTTATATGTCTTCTTGGGTTTAGTCCCTTGTTAATATTAATTCAACCGTAATCATTGTAATTAATTTTATTCAAATTCACTAATGTTTTTGGTCAAAAAATAAGTTAAAAATTTTAGTATTTATTATTTTTTCTCATTACAAATAATTAATCCATTTTTAAAAATTATAATAACATAAGTTTCATAAATTAATTTAAAAATTATCTCACTAACATGATGAAATTGTGGGTTTTAATGTATAGATGACCTAATGTTTGATATATTTTTATATTCAATTTCGAAGTGAAATTGATTGCATTGACCAGAGTTGGGTGGATTGATGAAAAAATTATCTAATTAAACATTAAATCCAAACTAAAATATAATTAAACCTCATAAATAAACTATACATAAAAAAATTAAAATTAAATTATGGTATTTTCACTATTCATTCAAAAATTATGTTTCTTAGAAAACTCCCATAAATTCACCCTAATATAATTTTGAAATTGTAAATTAAAAAATAGATTTCATTTTATCAATTTCAATTTCAAAATTTGTTTAATATTATTATTATTATATTTTTGAGAAAGACAGTAAAAATAGTTCATTTGGGAAAATAGTATTTTTAAACATATAAGGACTTTACCGAAAATTATATATTTTGTTATCAGTATGATTTATTTATATTAAACCATTAGAAAAAAAATTTAAAATTTGTTATTAATATTAATATTACTATTTTTAACATCTATGTTTTAAGTATCTCATTTAAATAATTATAACATCAAAATGATATTTCGTAGAAACATCAGTGTTTCATGTAAGATACACCAAGTCGGTGTTGCATGTAACATACACCAAGTATATGTTACATGTAACATACATTGACTCAGTTTCATGTGAAATAAATGAGTGAATTATTTCAATGAAATAAATAAATGAAATTTTAATTTATTCATGGAAAAAGATCCATAAAAACTAGGGTGTTACATTAATCCCCCATTAAAATGAATTTCGCCCTTGAAATTTATCACTCAGGAAAAAATAGGATAATTTTGCTTCAGGATATCCTCATGTTCCCATGTATCATTCTCTAACTCGTGATTTCTATCCAAAACCTTGACATTGTGAGTGGTCTTGATTCATATAACATTCTCCACATGGTTTACAATGTCAACTGGTTATTCATCTTAGGAAAGATCTTGCTCCAACGGTGTCACTTATGGGTTCAGTACATGTGAAGGTTTAGGTATGTACATCCTTAGGAGAGATGCATGGAACACATCATGGACTTGAGAGATTTTTGGGGGAAGTTCTAGTGATAGGCTACTATCCCGATAAGATTAAGAATCTCAAAGGGACTGATATACCTAGGACATAGTTTCCATTAGTTCCTGAATCTCATATCCTTCTTCTAGGGATAGATTCATAGAACCCCATTTTAACCATCTTCAAATTCTAGATCATTATGACTGTCATCATCTTGACTTTTCTTTGACTTTGAGCTTCCTTGATATGATTTTGAATGGTTCTAGCCTTCCCTTCCATTTCTTCCGTGATCTAAAGTCTGAATAGCTTTCTTTCTCCAACCTCATCTCAACATATTGGAGAGATAAATTTCATCCCATTTAGGGATTCAGACGGTGGAATTTTAATTCTTGAGTAAAAGAAATTATTTTAAGAAAACATAACAAGAGGAAGATATTTAACTCAACCACCACTGAAATATTGAGAACAAGATCTCAACATATCCTCTAGGTTTTGAAATGTTCTTTTAGACTATCCAACTATATGAGTATGATAAGCAGTGTTGAAATACAATTTGGTATCATGTGTTGGTTGAATACTTCATGAGAACATTGACATGAACCTAATATCTTGATCTGATATAATATAATTTGGTACTCCATCAATCCTTACCTCTTCATTAATGTGTATTCTATAAAGCTAATCTGAAGAGAACTATTCTCCGATAGTGATGGAGGGTGATAACTTAATAAGGAGATCAACTACAACCAATATATCACTAACCCCTTTAGAGGCTTTGGGTAGGGAAACCACAAAATCCGTAGTGATGTTTTCCCATCTCCATTTTAGTATGGGTAATGGACGAAACATCCCCTTTTCCTTTTTTTCCTTTCATCCTTAAATTGTATTCATACCATTCTTCGAGACACAACCTATATGATATCTCTCTTCAAGACATTCCACCAGAATTATTCTCGCAAATCAATGTACATCTCTTTACTTTCAGGATGAATAGATAATGAAGAACTAGGAGCTTCCTCTAATATCTCCTTCTTCAAATTTGGTATGGAATGAATGCATACAATATTCATAAACCTCATAATTCTATCTTAATCTGGTTTAATATCAGTAATATTTCTAAATTTTTTTACATCACCACATATTCATTTTGTACCCCCTTAATATTCACTTTAATAGAGGGTTGAACATTCATTTGAGAAAGATTATATTTTTTCCCTTCCTTCAGGATTTCTAGATTAATCCTTTTCCAATCCCGAAATATTGGATATTTTTTATCCTCATCAGGGATAAGCTAGCATGATCCTTCCAACTCAAAGCATCACCCACCTTGTTTACTTTTCTAGAGTGGTAATGTATTGAGCAATCATAATACTTTATCACTTCTCACCATATTCTCCGGCACATGTTCAACTCCATATAGGTGAATATATATTTTAAACTATTATGATCGGAATATATATTAAACTTTTATCCTAAAAGATAAAGCCTCCTTATATTTACTAGAAAAAATTCTACTGGTAACACCAAAACATTAGTGGGTAATTGTTCTAATGAATCCCCATCTGTCTTGAGGTATAAGAGTTAACCATGTTATTCATCATAATAACACATCCCAATCCCTTCTTTAATGCATAATTATATATTACAAACCAATTTACACTACTGGGTAATATAGGAATAAGTTCACTGACTAACCTTCTCTTTAGTTCCTTGAAATTCTCCTCGCTTTCATCTATCCATATTAATTTCACACCATTAAAATTTAACACGGTCATAGGATTATATATTCATGAGAAATTATCCAAAAATCATGAATAATATCGATCTAAACCAAGAAATATATGGATATTAGTCACCATGGTTGGTCTAGTCTAGCATTCAATATCCTCTGTCATTGATGGATCTAATATTATATCATTTCTTGAGATTATGTGACCCATAAATGAAACCTATTGCATAAAAAATTCACACATTTTAAAATTTTCATATATCTTCTACGTCCATGGGTTCTTTAGTACAATTCTCAAGTTATCTTCATGGTCTTAATTGATCTTTGAATAGATAATATTCCCATCTGTAAATACTACCACAAACTAATATGTAATCTCTAAATACATTATTCATTTAATACATAATGATAGAAATGTAATTAGAAAGACCAAAAGGCATCAATACATATTCACAGTGTACATACCTATTATGGACTAAATTATTGGTTATATACTCAGTCTTGACCCTAAATTGATGATATCTAGAATGAAGATAATTCGTGGGAAAGTATTCAACTCTGAATAGTTGTTCAAACAAGGCATCAATATGGGTAAGGGGATACATTTTCTAGATATTTATCTTCTTAAACTCCCAATAATCCATGAAAATTTTCATTGATAAATCTTTTATTTTCACATAAATAATAGGTGCACCCAAAGGTTAGACACTTGGATGAATTAATCCCTTATCATGTTTTTCTTGGAATTGCTTCTTCAATTCCAGCAACTCAATCGGGCAAATTCTATAAAGAGTCTTTTAAATTTGTAGGGAAGTAGGTATGAGTTCTATTGAGAACTCAGATTCATGTTTTGGTGTAATTCTATGATACTCTTCTGAAAATACATCCAAAAATAAAGAATAGTTGGCATATCATCAATGTTGATTTTCTCCACAACCATTTGAGATAAACAACCCTTGTTATTGGGAATTGAGACCTATAAAATGGATGAAATCTTTACAAGAAATTCATGCTTATCATCACATTTATGGATGATCATATAAGGGTTTTAAATATCAAATTAAACTTCCCTTCCATGAAAATTGATGGAAGATTTATGTAGAGAATGAAAATCTATGCCTAAGATGACATCAAAATATACCAAAGTAAGAATGAAAATTTTTCAGGAAGCACAATCCCAAAAACTTGAACCATAGAGTAATCATAGACCTTTGAAGCAATCATTATACCATTGGGGGTTTGCACCGATTATTCCACGTATAATTCTTTTGGTGGAATCCTAACACCATTGTCTAATTCTTTAGATATGAAATATTGGGTAGATAAAAAATCAAATATTACATTAGAAATTCTAGAGTGGATTTTATGTGTATCATTCATCATGTAATTATCGCACACCTCATACAAAATATTGATTTCCTTAGATTCCCCCATTTCCCTTAGCATAAGAGGTTATTTAATTCAATCCTCCTAATCTTTCCTTGGGTTTGGGAATTAGTTTTCACAAATCATATTTTCTTTACACTTATAGCACTGAATCATGGGAGGTTCATTTTGTGTTGTTTTTTCTATATCTGAAGTTTTAGCTATCTTTTTCCCATGACTTCATAGATGAAATGCCTAATGGACTTCCCTTCCACACATTAAAACTTTATTTAGACTCCTGAAGGTAGTTTTTTTCTTGCTTCATCCAACAATTAGAGCATAAAGGGGAGATCATCTTTTTATCTTCATGGTTTTTAAATTTTCCATTAAACTTCATGTTCCTCATTTTTTCAAAACCATGAGGTTGATATGTGACTCCCACCTCTATTTCAACCTTTATTTCACAAAGTTTAATCCCTTGATAGCTAATAAGTCTCTTATGTCCAATGCTCTTCTGAGACATGGCTCTAAGACACTGAAGAACCTATAAAATTATCAATAATGTTGGATGATAATTCCTAAAGCATATCTCAAAAGTCTTAGGAAAATAGCCTCGTATGTACCAATAGACTCATAATCCATTTTCTTCAACTAGAGGACCTATTTCCCTATCATGGTATGAATAATCTGAGGAATGTAATTATGGAAATATAAGTTCTTTAAATCATCCCAACACATGGATTCAATCTCATATTGCTTCCTCGTATTCTTGATTAGAGTCCACCACTAGTTTGCTTTACCTTCTAACCAATAGATATCCAGAATGACTTTTTCATGCTCTCAAGACTTGATATTGGAGAATATATTGTCAACGGTATTAATCAATTGTTCATTAAAAAGTGGATCATAATACCCTTTGAAATAAGGTTTCTGTTTCCTAATGATGGATTCAATAGAATTTTGTTTCATCATTTTCAGTTATAGGATTTCTAAATTATGAGAACTTACTTAATCTATGATTTATTAGGCTTATCCTATGATATTTATAGAAAAATTCTATTTAAATCCTTTATAATTGGTTGTGAAGAGTTTGTCAATTTCCAAAGCATATCCTCAAAGAGTTTCAAACCAAGTGTAAAGTAAGGCACATTTTCATGTACCAAATTACAGTGAGTTAGGTCTAGAACAACTTTTTAGAGTTATTACCCTAAGGTAAATCTAGGATAGATGAACGTACACATGTAATATTCGGATAGGGATGTATTTCTAGGAAACCCCTCACTCTATCCTTTACCAAAATTATTTTACATTTTCCTATAATTTTTTTATCATTATACTTATCCGTATACATACCCTTATATTTCTCACTAAGGTTTTCTCATCCTAGATTCCAATGGTTAACTAAACCTTTTCTCTAATACCAACTATAGAAACGATAAAATTTAATATATTAACAATAAACAAAATGTGATGAATACATAAAAATTTGTACCAATAGACAACCAAATATCATAATAATCTATTGTCATTGGAAACATATAAACATGCACACTAAAACATAAGTGAGCTACAATATCTAAAACTATGTTATTCTTTACTAACACCCTTCAAAGGCACAAAAAACATAATAGATGTAATTCTATCCTAGGGGAAAATTATAAAATTAATGATCTTAGAATCTTAGTAAGGGTATACAGTGAAGATATGTCAGCATAATCATGAGAATAAGTGTTTGAAAACATGATGTTCAAAATAGAATATCATACCCTGCATATCAAAGATCGTATTTATGAAAAATGGAATGATTATTGGTAGTTAATAAGTCATGAACTATAAAGAAATAAATAACATAATACATGAAATAATAACATATGAATAAAACATAGACATGTGGTAGAAACATAAGCATATAATATGATTTCTATAGTTTCTACGACATCGCTACCAATATCATCATGGTAGTATGGGT
This sequence comes from Viscum album, assembly GCA_963277665.1. Lineage (NCBI taxonomy): Eukaryota > Viridiplantae > Streptophyta > Magnoliopsida > Santalales > Viscaceae > Viscum > Viscum album. The sequence continues at coordinate 1,014,548,974 of OY728140.1, read as the reverse complement.
TCATTGCACATACTATCTTGGTAGTCATGGTTCACTCCCATGGCCATCTTAGTAGAATGAGTTCACTCATCATACCATCTTGGTAGTCATGGTTCACTCTCATGGTCCTATTAGTAGTCAAGGTTCATTCCAAAGACCATATTATTCTATCTCATGAGATATAATTCTTTACCTAGTGTAATGATGGGAGATATAGGTCTCACCCCTCTCATAGTGAAATCATACATACATGTGCCACAAGATCATAAATAACCATATCATAACGCATGAAATGAAATGGGTATTAGAAACATGTAATCATATCATATTTTATTAAAAAATAAATGTTTCATAATCATTTAATCATAAAAATAACCTGTGAAAAGAAGAGGGATTCAAAATAATATAACCTGTGAAATAGAATTATGTTTCACCAACATTATGAGAAAAAAACATAATGTAATCAAAGAAAAATATTCAATTAAATGTTAATGAATTTATCCATAATGGATTGAGTAACACCAATAGATGTTATCTTAGATGAGAATTATTTTTGAAAGATCTTTTAAAAAACTTTCTTGTGGAAAATATCTTTTCTGCGTTGAAAAACTATTTTAAGTCATATAACTTTTTGAAAATATTTTTCTTTGAAAATAGATTTGAGAACCTATAATGGAATAATTGAAAAATATTAAACATTTTTAAAATCCTTTTTCCTGGAAAATGCGATTCATATATGTTTTGAAAAAATTTATGATTATATTTTTGAAAAAATGGCTTTTGATTACAATAGATTTCTGACCAAAGAGAGAGATTATTATATTTTAATTAAAAAATTATTTTACATACCAACAAATAAAAAAAGACAATAATACATTAGTATATCATAAATAACCAGAGGATAATAAATTTCATGATTTTTCATTAGAAATGGATCATAATATTTCATTAATTGATGCATAATAATAAAAAATCTCAAAAATCAATGAGATGGTTTCAATAAACTATTATCACTTGGTAACAAGGGATCATACTACCCATGTAAGAAACATAAATTACATGAAGCTTAATATATCATGAAAATAAGTATATTCATGATATAACATGTCATATGGAAGTATATAAACCCCAAACCGTTGAGGTGTATAATAAAACATGTGTCTCAAAGAAGGAAAATTGAGACAAAACTACCTTACCAATTTGGTAAATTTTGAAAGGTAAACCCCATGAAAGAAAGATCATAAAATGGATATGTGAATAAAAATAAATTAAACTATAAAAGAAATAGAAAAAAAAAGAATGGGTAGTACATTCACCAAATATAATAAGTGAGTGGTGATGAATTCATGTATCTCACGAAAATAAAATTTGATGAAATTCCCTTACCTTGTGTTTTGACTCTCATCGTAAACATTCAAACCACATGTATAATAAATATAAATTTATTATACATATTTTAAAAAACCATATTATTATATCTAATAAAATATATTGTTTGATTATGACAATATATTCCCCTCTTGTTGTCAATCCTATGTTATGGTTTCACTTCGGGTAATATCTGCTTTGTTAATCGCATGTGTGTTAATTTGTAATATCTTTGATCCTTAAGATTATATCATTATTACATAATGTAAAACATATAATATTTATAATGTATATTAGTTATATTTTTATAATTATAATATATTTAATATATAATTATGAAATCAAATACACCGTTCATGGAGATGGTAAGTCGTACGTACGCATGAACATTGTTTCTATTTTTATTGCCATATTGAAAGAAAGAAACAAAATTAAATATATAGATATATGTATATATGTATGTAATATATTTATATTAGAATTATAATGATATATATATATCATATAATTTCACTAAATTAATCTTTAATATATTCAATGTAGTTTGTGAATGAATCACATCACACTGAGGGGGTGGTAGTCCACACTTCCTCAATTGAAACTATCGTATTTACACCAAACGGAATGTAAAAAATATATATTTTAGAAATAATAAAAATGATTAAATAAATATAAAATATAATATATGAAATATATAAATATATTTTATATTATACATTCTACCATGAGAGGTGGTAAAGGTGAAATTAAAAGTCATCATTTATCAAGTAGGTAGTTTGTCGTACACGTAATCACAATGTTTGTTACCCATTAGATGGAGGTGTGTATAATTTTAGGTGGAAGCCTTAGCATAAAAACTTAATATTATTTTGATGAAAATTGTTTTATTCAATAATGGAATAAATAGTGTGTATGTGGTGGAGAAATAAAACAAAACAAAACATCATGAGAGAAGATGTTACCTCTTAATCGGGTAAAACCTTTTGGTTTGTGCCAAAAGGATTCCTTGGATTTTTTTCTTTACAAGGGAAGGATTCTAGGATAAAGGTATGTATGTTGGGAAGTTTATTGGGTAGACAATCTCCAATCCTAAATGGTTTGATATTTGTTAAAAAGAGGGAGAGGAGGCAGGATTTTATAATGAAGGAGGAGTGGCACTCTTGTAAATATTTGAATGGAGAATTTCACCCATGTTTTACATGTTCCAATTAGATCCAATAATGGTCCAATTCTAGTAAAATTAACTATCAGGTCTATATATGTCCATAAAATGGTTTTTATACAATTTTACAGGCCATTTTGAGATGTAGGGTTATAGTTTAGTCTCTAATTATGCTTAATTTAACCTTAATTGTTGTAATTAATTTTAATCACTTTCACTAATATTTTTGGGCCAAAAACTCAGTTAATATTGTTTGATGGTATAAATTTTGATGCTTTAAAATATTTAATCCATTGTTTCATATTCTAATTATAAATTTTGAGTAAATTAATTTAAAAATAATCCTCCTGAAGAGACGACACAACAAGTTTTTAAAGTAAAAATGATCAAATGATTGCTATCTTCTTATATTCAATTCCAGGGAGAAATTGATTCAAATTAAAAACAATGGTTTTATTGAAAAAAAATTATATAATTAAACATTGAAGGCAAACTAAAATATAATTTTACCTTATCAAAAAATTATATGTAAAATATTTTTGGATTTAAAATCTGGTATTTTTCATTATTCATCCAAAAAAGATGTTTCTAAGAAAAATACCATAAATTCAAATTAATTTAATTTTAAAATTTTAAATTCAAACAAAAATTATTTTAATAAATCCATTTTCTTAATGTGTATAAAAATAATTTTATTATTTTTCAATGGACATTAAAATAAGTTCATTTGATTTATTATTTTTTGTGTTTATAAGGAATTTACCGAAAATTATATCTTTCATTATCATTATGTTTTATTTATAAAAAAATTATAAAATTATTTTAAATGTTATCATTACTATTCATATAACTATTTTTAATTTCTAGGTTATAATTATCTCATTTAAACAATTATAACAGTAAAATGATGTTTTGTAGAAACATCAGTGTTTCTTGTAATGTACGACAAATCGGTGTTGCATGTAATATATACCAAGTCAATGTTAAATCCAACATATGGTGATTAGGTTCTATTTGAATGGAATTTTTTAATAGGTGTATTTAAATACATAAAGGAAATTTTAATTTATTCAAGAGAGAATAAAGGTCCAAAAAAATGATGGCTGTTATATATAGACCCCTTGATCAACCTCATAAACATTACATACTTCTCCTTTATTAATGTATTTTGATAGAAATGTTCTAATAAAATTCTGAAAAATCATTCCACATCATACTGGATGATTTCTGGGTATGAACTAGAATATCCCACTAGTGCTTCGCCTGACCTCACAACATATAGGCCACCAGTTTGACACACTTCTAAGGAGGAGTCTGTAGTTGATCAGGAATTGTTTGTATGGAACCTAACCATAATTCAGCTATGTCTGGTCTACCATCTCTAAAAAACGTCATAGATATTGTTTAGTTGTAACTACCTAGTCATGTAAAACATAATCAACAAAACCCACCCTAGGTATATTTCCATTAATCTTCATAAAACGAGTGAAGTTTTCTTTGAACTACTCTTCTCTACTATTACCCTAATTCACAAGGTTCTCATTCTCCACATTTCGAGGATCATTCTCAATGACATCCTATTGTCTCCAAACTGGCACATGATGTGGTATAGGAGTCTTCCTACAATTCCAAGTTCACATATCAAAACACATCACACAATGTATCCATAATTTCTAGAAATAAATCTATCCATTAGTCATAAAAAACACATTCCACATGCATTATCCCAAGTGAAATTGTCACATCTAGATCACTGCCATCAACCATTCCTACCATGGGTCGTAGATAACATGAGGTAACCAATATACATAATAAAAATTCTTTCATTATACACCTTATTAGTTTCATTTTTAAATTTTCAACATATATATTTCTTGTTTTAGGCATATTTTCAATTACCCAACATGTTACATCAAACTTTTTATCTTATTTATGACTCCTCATTGAGAATAATTTCTTCCAATGTTCTTTAAAAATCCCTCCATGTAACAATTTGCATCAAAATTATTAGAAAATATTTTTATTCAAATTTTTCAGTGAATAAAAATGCATTCTAATCTTCATTTCCCACACATCCATCCCATGTGTGCCAATCATGATTCATTCCACCTATATCCCAAGGTTCCCATAATGACTATTGAATAAACAATCTCATTCCATTCTATCCAGGAGAAAATATCATAAAATATTCAGATCACACAACTAGTGCATCACCCAATGGTGGAATATTACTCAAATTTAACAACACATATGAAGAACAACAATTCCCACCCTAGGAACTTGATTTTACCATTATACATGGGTTGGATACTCCTATGCACAAGCTCATTGTAGTGACCATACACTTACTCATATCTCATATACCATACCATATAGCAATAAAACAAAAAAGAACTAGTATTATATGACTTTGAAACAACCCCGGCCTAGGGGCCACTAAACTGATGCTCTAAGGGGGGTCATCACATGACCTCAAGTGTACATCCCTATATTCTAGAGGTTTCCGACTAGAAGAATGGGTCTAATATGTCACATGGGGATACTATACCCTATTTACTAGAGTGATCCATAACAAATAAGATAAAAAATAAATACAATAATATGTCATAAACCAGAAACACGCATTACCAATCAGTTTCCAAATAGGGTAACAACTGAACCGAAAAATAAATACGTCATGTCATTATCACAGCTCCAAAAGTGAAGAAAAATCAAAATAAATATTAATAGTTGAATCCCAAAAATAGTTCGTGACTATAACTTTGTATCCTCACCTATTCACATCCTATGACTAACTCAACACCCAAGCATATGGATTTTTCCCTTATCCTAACCTGCAACCATGAAATCTTCTTTGGTACCCAGTGGCGGCTCGAGTTGGGTGTGAGAAAAATTCTGTACAACACCACTAATGGTGTTCACAAAATATCTAGTCTAAATAGATAGTTCCTGAATTTATGAAATAAAAGAAATGGTAAAAAACACAACTCATGGGACAGTAATTAACAATATTCACTTTAACCATTCCATCAACATTTCCATTTCCATCACTTAAACTGTCTTCATTACTAAAATCATTTTAATTGCTTATTCAATGTTTTAGGAATTCACATCATTACACAATAGTTTAATCCCATAAATTATCTTTCATAATGGGATAATTCAAGTCACCTATCTCACAAGTGTTAATCATTTCATAAATAATCATGACACACTTACCATTGAGCCTCATTCTAGGTAGTCTTTTCAAATGTAACCATTAGGGTCCTATAGCATAATTCTTGATCCCTAACCCATTCATTCAAGGGTGACGTTTAGAGACTCAGTCCAATATGACTCGTGGGTGGAGCCATAGTCTTTTATCCCACATCACCAATACATTTTCACATGATTATTTATCCATCTACCACATATACCATATCATAAACCAAACATAATAATCCAGGTAATGTTTATAATTCACAATTCATTTAAAAGTCAAATCATCCTTAATCTTTAACCCATTATAACATTTACCCTTTACATGGAATATCTCATTTAAACCATTTCCCTTTTTATGCCTTAGATCATTTTTCATAATCAACATTGACAACACATCAACCCATTTAACCCATTTCTCAAATTACATTTCTTAGCGCATTTAACTATGTCATAAACTCATATGACTTAATTAGTTACTAATTTTCATTATAAATTTATATTTCATTTGAAACATTCTAATTAATTGATTTAACACTATTTCATATCATGACTAACAATCCCTTATTCCATATTCCACAACTAGACAAACTAATAATTTTCCCCTTTTAACTCAAATAACACATCCACACATTTATCGTGGGATCTATTGAAAACATAAATGAACATTAAGGATGACATCACGATTTCTCCATGTTCGAGAATATTGGTTCACCCCATGGGTGGCACAAAATCAATCTTATTAACCTCAAAGAAACCCATGTGGAACATGAAGGTTTAAAATCATCTCTTATCCAAATATTTTATCAAATCTTAACGAAGTCATCAAACTCACACCAAGAGGGAAGAAATATAACAACTAAAAATGCACAAATCTATGGAAAACTATGGGATATAACTTATATAAAACATACCTAAAATATAAATATGACAACACCCTTAAACATAGCCTTGGATTTTCATTAAATTACCCTTTAAATCCCCAACATAAAATCCACTAGAAAAAATGATTTTTATGGATTTGGAAGAGTAAGAATGAAACCATAAGCCCTAATCCGTAAAACATAATCAAGAGCATTAGACATACCATGATCTTTAATACACACCCAGTAACACTATGTAAGGCATAGAATCGACCGATATCTAACCATGTGAATATTGGGTACCTTTGGTTCAACATAAATGAGGGAGGAGGAAGAAATGGGAGGAAAATAGGGTGATGATCTTAAAATCTCAAGGGGTGGTTTGGTAAACCAACAGTTTTAAATGGATTGCACGGTTTGGTTACATCGTCTGTAAAATTGTATTCCAACTGTGTTATATCCTCTTTCCAAGGGGTTCCAAGTCACATTCTTACCAAGGAATTCCACTAGGATTGAAAAATCGTGCAACAATTGTATGAAATATCTCAATCCAAGTTTTCAAGGACTGGCCTCACCCTTTGCACGGTTTTCACTAACGGTGTGACAATTGTGAAATGAGCATATAATGGATCAATTACCATTTTTTCCATCTCCCAGACCCCACCTCCCCCCCCCCAAGACACCCCTAATACTCCTCATACACCCGATAGACAAATATTTATTCAAAATTTAGGGATTAAAAAAAAATTAAACAAGAACATACCTCCATGAATTCCTAGATCATACGAGGTAGATTTAATATTCAATTTAAAAAATATTAATTTTATCATATTTATAAAATATATAAAAATTAAACAAATCATAATACCAATCTATAAAATATGGTGATAAAAAAAGAATTGTATCGCTAAGTGGACATTGTAATCCATATGTATGAATAAGCAATACATTCACATATTATTATATGTGAAAGAAAGAGAATAATTGTTTTTTACAATCATGATAATATTTCAGAATATTCTGGATATTGAAGTTATTATTTTATAATAAATACCATATATATAGATAAGGTAAGAATGAGTATAAAAGAATCTGGTATGTCAAGTCGATTAGCTCTTTATTGAAATGGATCATTTAGATCTCCTCTAAAGGGATGTAGGGTTTGTCTTTGTGGAGGAAAAAACCCTCTAAAATGTTCCTTGGGAATTCAAAAATGTAACTCGATAGATTCTGATCAATATATAAGGCTCAAAGTGGTGTAAATAAGTGTTGGAGGAGGTTCCCTTTTAATTGAGGTGAGGGTCACTTTTGGAATTTCTAAAAGGATTAAATTATAATAAATTCAATCTTAAAAATATGCATCAAAATTGTCATGGATTCCCATAGAAGTTATGATAGGCTTTTAGTCCCATATTCCAACATAATTTTGACATATTTTTTGTAATTTTAAAAATTTTCATTTTGATTAACCCTTAGTTAACAGAATTTACTTTTAACTATGGTAACATCATTTTAAATATTAAATGAATTTAATTTTTCCGATAAGGTATAAATTAGACCATAAATGATAAATATATGAAATTTTAGAACCTATAATAACCATATTATCTTTTTCCAAATATTGATGAATTTCAAATAATTTAATAAAATATATCTTGATAAAAAAATCATTATTATCTATTTTGACACTATTCATTTAATTTTACATTAAATACATCCATATAAAAGGGTGAATATTAATATAATTATTTTGTCACGAACCAGGCCGGATCGTCATCCGACCCGACACCCGACCCGGTCCGCGACATGGCCCGAAGGGCGTTCCCGATCCCCACGGGCTGGCAACTAGTGCCGGGCATCAAAAAAAACCAGTTGGGAACGGTTTGGCCCATGAAAAAGATAAGCAAACATAAACTGAACAAGCATATAAATAAAGGAAAACAAACTGAATGACGTGGCAGCAGAAAAAGGAATAAATAAAGAAACGCGACATACCTCAGGTGACCCCGTGGATCACCACGGTACAACAACCACACTCACTCCCAAAAGCGATCCAAGACTGAAACCTGCAACTGAAAAGTAAAGTAGGCGTGAGCACTGAGATGCTCAGTAGGAAAGCCAAAAACAACCACGTCCTATGCCTTCGCCATTATTAAGAAATCCACAATGCCAGTTTGGAAATAAGATATAATAAAATAGTGTTTCTCCTTTTCAAATTTAAGTAACAAGTTTGCATTTTCAGGTAAAGCCTTTTACTTCCACTACATTTTCAAAATAGGTTTCAAGCATGCATTTAACATTTCAAAATGAAAAGAAACCAGTTTGGATTAAAATATGGTTTTCACAAACAAGGCATCAAGTATGAAACAACTGGAAAGAAAGTTACATCGTTAGCAGCATGAAAAAAAGTGAGCACCATGGGTAATCCCTATAGGTAGCTAGAACAAGTGGGAACCTAAAGACCTCATACCTCAGTGAAACGTGGCTTAGAAGACCACGACCCTCAGAAAACATGGCTTAGAAGGCCACGACCCTCAGAAAACATGGCTTAGAAGGCCACGACCCTCAGAAATTCATATGTTTAGTTAGGGTTGTCCCGTCAATCCTGCTAGACAAACCGGGACGAACCCCTGCCGTGTCATCTAGCGTACTAGTCCTGGTCACCCACCTAGATACCCGGGTTTTCCCATTGTGCTCCATTTCAAATGGTGGTGAGTTTTCTTTATCAATCAATCAATCAAATACATTACACTTTCTTTATCTAAAACTCATTCAACCATTCACCACCTCACTCCCTACTTAAGTGCATTCCCCCTCTTTACACCACACAAACATGCACAAGCCTTTACACTAGGCACACATCACAAACCACTCATCAACACTTGCATCCCATTTTATTTTTCAAATTTAGGGGAATGACTCAAAAAGGGGTTTTCTAATTTCGCAATCCAAATCTTAAAGTGCCAAACGGGCCTCAATAGAGGTTTTTTTCTATTTCATAAAACATTCTTAAGATGCCAAACATGCTTAATTACATAGAGGGAACACTTTTTAAAATCAACCGGCTAGAAGGCCAAACACCTTTGGAAATACCCATTTCCAATTCAAACCATTTAGGAAATCAATTCTTTTCCAAGAAAAGTAACTTAAGACCAACGGCTTTGAAATACATTTCAATTTACCAATACAAGGCATAATAGTTTCTAGCAACCGCAATCAGATTCCATAACATGTATATATATATATATAAATGCATGTGCGTGTGTGTGCCAAGGATCAGTTCGAGTGTTCGTCTTCAAACAACGACATGTTTGAGGTAGGTCCCCTATGCCTAAGCTTTTAATTTGAAATTCATAATTGCTTGACTGTTTTAAGAATATGTTTCACACTATGCTATATATATATATACATGTTTTGGAATCTGATTGCTGTTGCTAGAAACTATTATGCCTTGTATTGGTAAATTGAAATGTATTTCAAATCCGTTGGTCTTAAGTGACTTTTCTTGGAAAAGAATTGATTTACTAAATGGTTTGAATTGGAAATGGGTATTTCCAAAGGTGTTTGGCCTTCTGGCCGGTTGATTTTAAAAATTGTTCCCTCTATGTAATTAAGCATGTTTGGCATCTTAAGAATGTTTTCTGAAATAGAAAAAACCTCTATTGAGGCCTGTTTGGCACTTTAAGATTTGGATTGTGAAATTAGAAAACCCCTTTTTGATTCATTCCCCTAAATTTGAAAAATAAAATGGGATGCAAGTGTTGATGAGTGGTTTGTGATGTGTGCCTAGTGTAAAGGCTTGTGCATGTTTGTGTGGTGTAAAGAGGGGGAATGCACTTAAGTAGGGAGTGAGGTGGTGAATGGTTGAATGAGTTTTAGATAAAGAAAGTGTAATGTATTTGTTTGATTGCTTGATAAAGAAAACTCACCACCATTTGAAATAGAGCACAATGGGAAAACCCGGGTATCTAGGTGGGTGACCAGGACTAGTACGCTAGATGACACGACAGGGGTTCGTCCCGGTTTGTCTAGCAGGATTGACGTGACAACACTAACTAAACATATGAATTTCTGAGGGTCGTGGCCTTCTAAGCCACGTTTTCTGAGGGTCGTGGCCTTCTAAGCCACGTTTTCTGAGGGTCGTGGTCTTCTAAGCCATGTTTCACTGAGGTATGAGGTCTTTAGGTTCCCACTTGTTCTAGCTGCCTATAGGGATTACCCATGGTGCTCACTTTTTGTCATGCTGCTAATGATGTAACTTTCTTTCCAGTTGTTTCATACTTGATGCCTTGTTTGTGAAAACCATATTTTAATCCAAACTGGTTTCTTTTCATTTTGAAATGTTAAATGCATGCTTGAAACCTATTTTAAAAATGTAGTTGAAGTAAAAGGCTTTACCTGAAAATGAAAACTCGTTACTTAAATTTGAAAAAGAGAAACACTATTTTATTATATCTTATTTCCAAACTGGCATTGTGGATTTCTTAATAAAGGCGGAGGCATAGGAAGTGGTTGTTTTTGGCTTTCCTACTGAGCATCTCGGTGCTCACACCTACTTTACTTTTCAGTTGCAGGTTTCATTCTTGGATCGCTTTTGGGAGTGAGTGTGGTTGTTGTACCGTGGTGATCCACGGGGTCACCTGAGGTATGTCGCGTTTCTTTATTTATTCCTTTTTCTGCTGCCATGTCGTTCAGTTTGTTTTACTTTATTTATATGCTTGTTCAGTTTATGTTTGCTTATCTTTTTCATGGGCCAAACCGTTCCCAACTGGTTTGTTTTGATGCCCGGCACTAGTTGCCAGCCCGTGGGGATCGGGAACGCCCTTCCCGGTCGGATGACGATCTGGCCTGGTTCGTGACAAAATGGTATCAGAGGGAGGTTGTTATTTGGGGTGTCGAGTAGCTTGGTGATTAGGTGTGTTGGGACTCAATAGGTAGGTGCGGGAAGGACGTCATGAACCCTTGCCCGTCCGGAGACTCGAGTTTCCAGGTGTAGTTCGGGATTGGAAATTTTCTTCTTTGGATTGGTATGTGTGGATGAGGGATGACCAAGGAAGTGAGCCAGTGTTACGCGATAGACTTACATGGAGTAGCGACCCATGTACAGCCCTAGTGCACGGTTCGAGATACTTCCTGTGGTGGATACCCGCTCGGAGCATGGTCTGCTAAGCCATGTTACCGGGTTGGCATCGCCACTAGTCCCTTATTTTTGGAAATTTTGATGTGAGTTATGTTTGACCTTCATTTTGGTTGGTGTGAGTAGATCTTAAAAATTAAAATGGATTTTTGTGAAGGTGGTTTGAATTGGGAATGTGGTGTTAGAGTGGAAAATTGGTTTTGAAATGGAAATTGTTTTCTTTTAACAAATGTGTGGTTTCAAAAGGGAAAATGAGAGGTGTTTTGGAAGTTGTTTTGGAATCTCAGTAACACTTTTTTGGAATGTGAATTGGAAAATGTTTTGGAAATTGAAAATGTATTGCTTTGATGATAAGTTATTTCTTCAATTGGTTGGAAATTTTTGCTTTGTGCTTCATGGTCTGTTTTGGAAACGAGAAGTATCTTGAATTGACCCTTGGTATTCCTATGAGCAATCACATACATTGAGGTGCGCATGTGGCAAGTGGGGAAATTGGTGATGTGAGTGGATGGGTGCTTGAGCTAGCACGGGGATATGTATGTGTGAGACTTCATGGGATTTCAATGGTGGATATTTAAGTGGTTTTGGTTGCTGAAAATTGGTTTTCAAAAAGGGTTTTCCAAATGTTTAGAAAAGTGAGTGAGAAATTGTTTAGCGTTCTCTTTTCGTAGTGGGTATTCCTTTTCGTGACTTCTTGGTTTTGACGTACTGAATTGTGGTTGGAATAGTGATTTGAGTTTGAGATTTTGTTTGTGATTGTGGTGTGGAATTTTGATTTATGATAACTTTTGATTCGTATTTGTGCCTCTTGTTTTGAATATGATGCCCAGAAAAGTCCCAGAAGTTTCTAGTGAGTCTCTTCTAGTTGTTGGTTCTACCAAGACTCTTAGCGGGGTGGTGGAATTGAATTCTTTCCGGTTGTTGTTCATATTCCGTGGTGATCATGATCTATCAAAGGTAGCGGACTGGCTTGGTGAAACCGTTGGTGTTTTCAGGTTATTGGAAACTCCCAAAGCTAAGAGAGTTCGTGTTGGTTCAGGTCCGTTTGAAGCTGCAACTTGGGATTGGTGGAGGAGATAATCCTAGAGTCGTTGCATGATGGTATGTCTTGGAAGGTGGTTAGGACCACTCTCGTTTGATGGTTTATATTTGTGGAAGTGAAGGTAAGGGAAGCGGAAAGGCTCGTGAGTGTCCAGCAAGGCCAACGAATAGTGAAGGCCTACGTTGGGCATCTCAAGATGTTGGTTTCCTTTTCTCCAAAGATAACGTCGCAGAATCAGTTAAAGTTTCTCTTGTGTGGGGTCTTCGTCTATTGTTCAAGAACCGGTTCCCTTGGTGTTTGAGATGGTTCCCCATTTTGTGAGAGCGAGCCAGAGGAACCCATCTCAAACAAGTTTTCTTTACAATTCCATCTTCTATTAGTCAAGACACTCTCTTGTTTGCTCCTAGTGTGCTCGGTTTGGGTACTTTAAGCTGCCTTGTCATCATCCTCTGAAGGCCTGCCGTCAGTGTGGCCATTTGGAAAACATAGTGAAGTTCCGCTAGCGGCTTCGTCAGGAGGAGTCTCGATAGGAGAATGTCAGCTCCTGACTGCGGGGTAGTAGATGCTTCAAGACATCAGAGCTCCAGCCACAGGTCTCGGAGTCAAGCTTTTCACGCAGTCAGGAATCGTCGGGTGTGGGGCACCTTGGTCTAATTTTTGTCTCCAATGAATAAATTGGGATGGTCTGAATTTCCCTGTTGCATCTCTCCCATATTTGGAGGTTCTATATTGCTGTAAGAGGCATAAATGTCTCTTATTCCTCATTGTAGTCTATGTTCTTTGATCACCCCGCTGTGGTTGTAAGAAGGCATGGTGATCTCGTCTTTTTTTAATTCCGGTAGTTCCGTCTCCTCAAGTGTTACCTGTTTTGTTTTAGTACATGCTCATTTTGGAGATGCTCACCTCTTGTGGAAATGATGAGTAATGGTTGAGTTTGTCTTTTGGTAGAATTCTTCTGTGGGTTTTCTCATGTGTCCGTGGTTTCTGTTTTGGGTTGGAAATTCCCATGTCGGTCTAGACTGGTGGGTTTAAGCTGGTCAGTTCTTAAATGGTGGGGAGACTCACCACGGATCTTGTCGTGTTTTTTTTTTTGAGGTTTGGTCTGTGCGGCGGGTTTCCTCTTGAATCAAGTTAGCAGTTTCAGAGTTAGCCCATACTAAGATCCTCGATGTCAGTTGTGCTAGTCAGGTTCTTGTGGTGGGGAGAACCCTCCTCTTTTCCTGATGGTCCTTCTCTTCTCAGTTTCCCTCAAAGTTGGTCGGGTGTGACTGATGGAGTGAAAAGTCATACCAAGTTCATGATTTTGTTGGCCTCGTTCAATTTCAACCTCGAGTTTGATTCCTCGTTCGACTGGGCGACTTTCTGGGGGAAGAAAGTTTTTGTGGTGGGGAGAATTGTCACACCCCGACCCGATGCTTTATTTAATTTTAATTATTTTGGGTCTCGTTTTTGAACTGTGTTTTGAACTAGTTTTAAATTAAAATAAAATCTCGTTTTTATACGAACGCGCGAGCGTATGCGCGCCCTGCACAGCCCCTAATTTTTGTTAAGGGATTGTTTGTTGTCGAATGTGTTGTTTTTGAGACACGCAACCATGCGTGAGGCCCCGCGCGTGAGACCGTGCACAGTGTCCGCTCTCAGTTAATAATTTTATTATTATTATTTTAGTTAATATTTTAATTAGGAATTTGTTTATTCTTTCAAATTTCACTTATTTATTTTATTTCATTTTATTCATTTTATTTATTTATTTATTTTCGTTTTATTTATTTATTTTTATTTCATTTTATTTATTTATTTTTATTTCATTTGATTTAGTTATTTTTATTTCATTTTAATTCATTTTTCTTTTTTCTTTTCTTTTCTTTTTTTTTTCCTTTCTTCTTCTTTTTTTTCCTTCCACTCTGTCTCTCTTATTCCCCCGTTGCGATCGCCCCCCTGCGCCGAACCCTTTTTTCCCCCTCCCTGGTCGCGGCGGACGCCTCCCCCACCTGAAACCCTCGCCTCGCCTTCTCCATCTCCAGCCGCGCCTCCTCCCTCTCCGACGGCCGCCCTCGCCGCGTTTCGCCCTTGCCGCGCCTCCTCCCTCTCCGGTCGCCGCCCTCGCCCCCCTTCTCCCACTCCGGCCAGCTTCTCGGCGACCTCGCAGCGGCGTCCCGCACCCCCTTCGGCCTTCCGCCATGGAGCCGAAGCTGACCTCCCTCACCTCTCACGCCGCCCCATTCCGGCGACCGGACCTACTCCCCCTGCTCTTAATCCATCCGACGACAGTCCCGACCTCCCTTACCTCATGCTCAGTCCGGCGAACCACCCGCCGGCCTCCTGCTGTCTGGATCTATCTGTCACGCCTCACATTGTTTGCTAAGTTTGTTGAATTGTGTTTGATGTGAGATAAAGTTCATGCCACCATTTTTTTTTCATTGTACCTCGAACACCTCTTCGTTGTGACTGATTAGTTTCTGGATCCACTATCATAGGTGTGTTTCACTTATTTTGATTGTTTCACGCATCCTGTCGATTTGCGATTAGGGTTTCGTATGAGGTTTTGTTTGATCTTGTTACTTTTGGTTGATGTCTTGTTTTTGGGTTCGATTCTGATTTTATTTGGTCCTATTATTGTTTTAGGGTTTGATTCGATTTGGTTATGGTGTGTATTGAGCTGCGATTGAAGTTTTGCACCATGTTTGAAGTCGCGCAAAAATGTTTTGGGGAAATCGATGCAGAGGTAGGTGGTTTCGCATATAATCATTATTTGATGAATTAAATTGCAAGTTTAATTAATTTAACAAATTTTTCACTTAATTTATGTTGTGCTAAGGTACTTTTCATTGAAGTTATATATGTGTTTGGTTGTTTGGTACAATGTTTAGATATTATGGGTGTATTCTTGCTGAAAACTAACATTTAATCAGATGTTAGTGATTTAATAAATATTCCAGTTAGTTTATTAATATGTGAAGAGGGTGTTGTTGATGTTTTAGTGTAGTGTATATGTGCGTGTAGTCATAAACTAAATTTTGATTAAGTCTTTGTCATTTTGAGTCATTCGATGCATTTTGAAAACTGTTTAATAAATTTCCAAGCGGTTTTTTTTATTATGAAAATGGTCATTTTAATTATGCAGTTGGTTATTTGAATTGCGTGGGTGATGCAGATAGAGTTTTCAAAGGTTTTTATTGTGCGTCATTTTTTTTAAAACGGAATTGGGGTTTGTGTGTGTGTCGTGTTGTGAATCCCTCAACATGTATTGTAAGTTCTTTTAAATTATGTAAGGTATGTTTTAATGTCTATATGTTATAAACTTGGTTTCAAAGTGGCTCCCCAACTTGAAGTTGAGTGTGTCGTTGGCGCGAGTCTTTGATGTGTTATTTTGAAGTGTTTTATAGAGTGTTTAAGTGTTTGATTTGTTTTATTAATTTTTTTTTGTGTAGTGCGTTGGACCTTGCTACGATGGTTTCAAGTTGCGGGTGTCAGGAACGCCTACACGTACATGCATAGGGTAAGGTAGATATATATATATACCCTCTTTGCACATATTCCCTCATGACATGGGGAATATGTGCAATGCAGGTAGGGGTGTATATATATGTATATGTATAAATGCACGTGCGTGTGTGTGCCAAGGATCAGTTCGAGTGTTCGTCTTCAAACAACGACATGTTTGAGGTAGGTCCCCTATGCCTAAGCTTTTAATTTGAAATTCATAATTGCTTGACTGTTTTAAGAATATGTTTCACACTATTCTATATATATATATATATACATGTTATGGAATCTGATTGCGGTTGCTAGAAACTATTATGCCTTGTATTGGTAAATTGAAATGTATTTCAAAGTCGTTGGTCTTAAGTGACTTTTCTTGGAAAAGAATTGATTTCCTAAATGGTTTGAATTGGAAATGGGTATTTCCAAAGTTGTTTGGCCTTCTGGCCGGTTGATTTTAAAAAGTGTTCCCTCTATGTAATTAAGCATGTTTGGCATCTTAAGAATGTTTTATGAAATAGAAAAAACCTCTATTGAGGCCCGTTTGGCACTTTAAGATTTGGATTGCGAAATTAGAAAACCCCTTTTTGAGTCATTCCCCTAAATTTGAAAAATAAAATGGGATGCAAGTGTTGATGAGTGGTTTGTGATGTGTGCCTAGTGTAAAGGCTTGTGCATGTTTGTGTGGTGTAAAGAGGGGGAATGCACTTAAGTAGGGAGTGAGGTGGTGAATGGTTGAATGAGTTTTAGATAAAGAAAGTGTAATGTATTTTTTTTGATTGCTTGATAAAGAAAACTCACCACCATTTGAAATAGAGCACAATGGGAAAACCCGGGTATCTAGGTGGGTGACCAGGACTAGTACGCTAGATGACACGGCAGGGGTTCGTCCCGGTTTGTCTAGTAGGATTGACGCGACAACACTAACTAAACATATGAATTTCTGAGGGTCGTGGCCTTCTAAGCCACATTTTCTGAGGGTCGTGGCCTTCTAAGCCATGATTTCTGAGGGTCGTGGTCTTCTAAGCCACGTTTCACTGAGGTACGAGGTCTTTAGGTTCCCACTTGTCCTAGATTCCTATAGGGATTACCCATGGTGATCACTTTTTGTCATGCTGCTAACGATGTAACTTTCTTTCCAGTTGTTTCATACTTGATGCCTTGTTTGTGAAAACCATATTTTAATCCAAACTGGTTTCTTTTCATTTTGAAATGTTAAATGCATGCTTGAAACCTATTTTGAAAATGTATTGGAAGTAAAAGGCTTTACCTGAAAATGCAAACTCGTTACTTAAATTTGAAAAGGAGAAACACTATTTTATTATATCTTATTTCCAAACTGGCATTGTGGATTTCTTAATAAAGGCGGAGGCATAGGACGTGGTTGTTTTTGGCTTTCCTACTGAGCATCTCGGTGCTCACGCCTACTTTACTTTTCAGTTGCAGGTTTCAGTCTTGGATCGCTTTTGGGAGTGAGTGTGGTTGTTGTACCGTGGTGATCCACGGGGTCACCTGAGGTATGTCGCGTTTCTTTATTTATTCCTTTTTCTGCTGCCACGTTGTTCAGTTTGTTTTCCTTTATTTATATGCTTGTTCAGTTTATGTTTGCTTATCTTTTTCATGGGCCAAACCGTTCCTAACTGGTTTGTTTTGATGCCCGGCACTAGTTTCCAGCCCGTGGGGATTGGGGACGCCCTTCGGGCCATGTCGCGGACCGGGTCGGGTGTCGGGTCGGATGACGATCCGGCCTGGTTCGTGACAGATTTTATATCTCTATAATAATTAATAAGGATCTATAAAATTCATGGGACACATTATCTCATTCACATTATATCACTTTTAATATTTTTAAAATCATTTAATATCCGTTTTAATATTTGGAGAAATACTGTATCGATGTTGCATAAGAAATTAAGTTCATTATATAATTACTAGAAAAAATAATTAAATTTATATCTTCAATATAATTTAATTAATCAAACAAAATTCACATATATTCATTCATTACATTCCATATTCCCTATCTGGACACAAAATAGGTATGAAAAATAAGATAGTGACATTTTCTAAATTTCTTGGGTTTAAATAATATATGTCATTTTCAAGAAAAATTGTTCATTAAACTACTGTAGGTCTAACATAAGGTTTTACAAACAAAATTCCATTCATACAATTAGAATTTGTAGAAAATTTATGGCTTTATCAATTATTTTTAACTAAGATTGACCTAATTTACCATTTATTAAGGTGGTAAATTTTATCATTGTTTCTATTCATATTGACCAAAAATTGATGGTCTCTAATTACCAAGTTTGATCCTCCTAATTCTAAATATTAATTTTTTTACCTAATTCAATATCTATAAATGGAATCAAATAATATTAATTTAAGCACACAAAATCTGATAAAAATATCTTTTTAGAAAATATACATTCATAAAAAAACATGTTTTTTATTTTCCTATGCATATAAAAATATTTGATGAATTTTAAAAAAAAATTATAAATTAAATAAGATAAAAATTTCACTAAAATAATTCACAAATTTTAATTATATTAATTTATTAATTTAAAAATACATTTCATGCTTAAAATTAATTTTTTAGAAAGTATCACTTTTATTTTCAAATAATTTTTTAAAATTTTAATAATTTGACAAAAAGTGAATTTACTTAATAAATGTGTAGATTGAATATTTTTTAAAATATAGTTTCTTATATTAAAATATTTCTAACCCACTATCTTATAATGGACACATAATATGTTAGTAAATTTATGAGGTTTGTCTAAAATTATTGTTATGTGTAAGTAAATACATAGAAGAAATCAAATTAATTTAAGAGAAAAGTTTCATAAAATTTAAGAGTGTTACATTCCACCCCCCCCCCCTCAAAATTAATTTTATCCTCAATATTCATCACGCTGATAAGAAATGAGGTAACCATTCTTTTATTACATCCTTATGTTCCCAAGTAGATTCTCAAATTCTTTGGTTTCATGAGATAAATTTAACCAGGTAAGTAGTCTTGTTCCATATCACATGACCTCTATGATCTAAGATTTATATTGCATATCCCATCTAATAATAGTCATTATCTAGTTGTAAGACTGTTACTTTTAGTACATGTAAAGGATTAGTTATATACACTATCTTGAGAGAAACATGGAATATTCCATGAACTTGACATACATTCTATGTGAGTTTTAAATGATAAGCTACCTTCCCAACTTGATCAAGAATATTTAAGGGGCCAATATACCAATGGATATTCATCCAATTATTATTTAATATCATGACCTTATTCCATTTAGAAGTTCCTTGAAAGCCTTTCTCACCATGTTTATATTGCATACCAAATTTAATATTTTTATTATAAATCTTCTATCAACTCTGGGCTAACTTGATTTGCTGGTGAATAATTCTAAATTTATCTACCATTTCCTCAATAGGATACGGTCTCAATAACTATCTTTCTCTAACATCATCCCATCACACTGTAGTTCTAAAATTAATTCAATATAGGTTTTCATAAGGTTCATATTAATTACAGATTGAAAGGTATATTTTATATAAATAAATTTATTAGATGAAGGTGTTAATCCCAACAATGTTTTAAATTCATAGAACAAGATTTAAGCATATCATATAGGGGTTGAATGGTTCACTTATACTAACCACCAATCTGAGGAAGATACACTATAATGAAACTCAAATCTTTTTGAAAATACTACTGAATACTTTTCCAGAACTATGAGGTAAACCTTATATACCAATCAAATACAATTGGTAATTGTGCACCACGCAATATTATCACTTCTTTAATGTTTATTCCAGAAAACTAATCATTATATAAATATTTTCTAATAAAAAAGAAGTTTTCTAAATTTTTAAGGTGATAGACTATTACCTGTATAACATTATGAACTTCATATTTTTTGGGAAGTCTGACTACAAAATCCAGGGTGATGTTTTCCCATTTCCAGTAAGGTATAGTTATTGGTTTTATCATCCCCTTTGACTTTGGTCTCTCTACCATAACTTTTTAACAAACTAAGAATCTTGAAGAATATTCTGCAATATATCATTCCATTTTTTCCCACTAGATTTATTCATTCAAGAACATGTAGATATTTTTGGTCCCATTATTAACTGAAAATGATATACTATGAGCCTCATCCAACAGCTCCTTCAAATTTGGTATGGGTGAGACACATACATTATTCCTAAACCTTATTATTCCATCATAATAATGGTTAGACTCATGAATTTTTTCACCTTGTTTTTTATCTCAATATCATCCTTTTTCACCTCTTTAATCCTCACATGGATTGATGGTTTAACATTCATTTGATAAAGAAAATATTTCTTTCCCTCTATTATGATTTCTTGATCCATCCGTTGAAAATCCATAAATATTGGATCTTTTTTCATCCTCGTCATAAATAATATATCATTTTACTTTCAACTCAAAGCACATGACAACTATTTTTCTTTCCTAGTGTGGAAATGTATTTAGAATTCATAATATTTAATTATCTCAAACTACCTTTTTTGGTTCAAGATCATCACTTTTTTAGTGAAAATATAAATTCAAATTTTGTGATATGTATATATTTCACACCTTTATATACAGAGATAATTCGTCCATAACATTAAAGAAAACATTACTACAGCTAACATCAAATCATGAGTAGAGGTAATTTTCCTCATGATCCATCAATTTGTGTTATCTTTAAGATATCAATATATCATTTTTCGTGAAAAGACATCTTAGTACCTTATTTGATGCATCACTACATAACAAAATGGATTCTACACTACATGGTATTGTGAGAACAGGTGCACTGAACATACTTCTTTTTAGCTCATTTAAATATGCTTTATATTCTTCCATCTATATGAACTTAAATCCTCTCTGAGTGAAATTATTGAGGGGACTAGATAAACATGATAAATCTCTTGCAAAACATTGATAATATCATCACAACCTAATTAAACTGAATATTTCAATTGTTCTAGTTCTTTTATTCCATTAATCTAAAACTTCTATCTTTAAATGATCTATAGATGTACGCTTTATTAATATGTTATGACTCAAGAATCAAACATTCCAAAATGAAAATTCACACTGGGTAAATTTTCCCTAAAACTATCCTTCCTTCGGGTCTCCATCACAATCCATAACTAATATGCATGTTATTCCTTTCTATTTTAATATATAAGAATATCATATATAAAGAATAAAATAATCTTATTAATGTAGTCTCTAAGGACTAAATTAATTTAATCGATGAAAATAGTAGTGGAATTTATAAGACCAAAAGGAATCAATATAAATTCAGAGTGTTGTTACCTTGTACTGGATATCATCTTGGCTATATCCTATTTGATAAACCTCAGTTGATGAAATATAGATTTATGTTCAATCTTTGAAAAGTGTTGAACACTACATATTTGTTCAAATAATTCATCAATATGGGTTAGAGGATACTTTTTCGTGAATTTTATCTTGATAAGTTCTCGATAATCAGTGTAGAGTCATGTGGATGCACATTTCATCTCAACCAGTAGAATTTGCTCCCCTCATTGTGACACACATTTCTGAATGAGTCATTTTTTAATATTCTCTTGGAGTTTCTTATTCAATTCATGTAACTCAATTTGGGTCAATCTATAGTTGTATTTAAAATAGGCATAAAACCAGTTATGAGTTCTATTGAGAACTAAAAATCATGATTTGGTGGACAACCCATCAATTCATCAAGAAATTAATCATCAAACCATCAAAAAATAGTATTATACTAAATGATTATTTTCACCCCAAACATTTCAGATAGATAACCTTCATATATAAGAATTAAAACCCTCAATATGTAACTAATTTCCATTAGAATTTCATATTCATCCTCGCATCGATAAATGATTATAGGAACATTTGAAATATGAGAGGTTCCTTCCCTTCATTGAAAATTGATATCGGATCCGTATAGAGAAATAAAATCCATTCCTAGAATCACATAATATTCATGTAATGGGAGAATCATAATATTTTTAGGAATAATATTCCTAAAAAATCAATAAGTGATAAATAATAAACTTTAGATGACATTTTTTCCATTAAGAGTTTCCACAGCCAATTCAAAATTTAATTTTTCATGTGATATGGTGATTCCATTAGGAAATTATTTATAAATAAATGTGTTAATGGATTATGTATCAAAAACGACATTAGCTTTTCTAGAGTGGAAGGTAAGTGTACCTTTCCCCATGACATTCTCGTAACGCAATTTAGTAGTTGTAATCACATGAGATTTCCCATTTTCATTGGGCTTAATATCTTATTGAAATTGATAAATAAAAGCCTTAGATTTAATTCACTTGAAGGAATAATGCCCATAATCTCTGTATTTGATGAATTTGAGTGTGTTTAGTGCATTAGTTGGGATGATCTTTTCCTCTATTTCATTTACCATCTTATTTATCTTCATTAGACATTCATGGGCTTTATAGACCACATTCCCACATTTATAGAACCTCAAAATTCAATTCAAAAATTTCACTTGATGTTTCATTCCACATTTATGGCATGTAGATACCTGTAATTTCTTATGACAATGTGATTTATTTGAGTTTTAGTTTGTCTCAATATTTCTTATCTTATCAAAAACATTGGAATGGTGGGAATACCCAAATTTTATTTCTACATTGAGTGCACGTCAAATAATTTCTTCATAACTAATAAATTCTCTTATTGATGATTCCTTTTTGAGAATTTGTTCTTGGATGGATAGGATTTTATCAATTTTACTTCAATGGAAGATACATAAACCATATGAATACATTACAAGCCTTATAAAATATTCCTCATGGGTACAAATGGATTCATCATCCTTTTGCTTCAGCTCAAGAAAGTACTTCTCTATCTTTGTATATAGAATAAGAGTAAATTACGTACTAAAGAATATCCCTTAAACTCATCTTATTCCATTGATTTTCTTTCTTCTCTTACCACATATTGTTGATAAGATTCCACCATTTTTCATTGTTTCCTTCAAGACGCTAAAAAACATGGACAACATTTTCATGTTCAAAGAGTTAAATAATAGAAAATATTTTCTCAATGGTATTGATCCATCACTCAGCCACTAGTGGATCAGAAGATCCATGAAAATATGTTATATTTTTTCTTATGAAATATTCAATAGTGCATTGCTCCTAAATTTTATCATTTGGAAACCTAACATGATTCATAGCTTGAAAAAGTTTGGTGAGAATAATAGTAAGATTCTCTATTCCATCTACCATGAAATTTGGTTTCATGTGTGGGAAATCATTGAATTTTCCATCACATTCAGCATTAACATGATTCTTTTGGTTTTAATACATTTACTAAAACCATAAATCCTAGTTTGAAAAAAAAATATTCATAATTTAAACCCGTATAATTCAAAAAAATCAATCATAAATTTTCAAATCATTAAACATAATTCTATGACACCTTTGGTTTAACTAATAAATTTTTTGAATTTTACCAAAACATTATGATTTTATACTACACATAAATATATCCCTAGGGTTTTTCATAAATTTTTTTTAAACCAAATATCAAAATATTCACTAAACAATTCTATGTTACCAACTATAGAAGATCGATATTTTCATACATAAATGTTACATTTATTTAGATGAATATTATATACATAAATATTTTATCCAAACTAGAACCATATAGTTTTGAAGTATTTTGAGAGTAGATATATAATATTCTTATTTTATGTATGATATTTAACATCTCACAAAACGATCCTCCCTCAAAGTACTCTTCAAGTTCATACCAAACTAAACAAATTATTCATGACCTAGGGAATGAAATTATAAGAAAACTATGAACCCAAATGCACTAAAAGGGTAGACATGGAATATATGAATCGATAATCATGTGAAAGTATAACGAAAATAAAAAATTTATGATATCGTGAACATAACTTAAAAAATTGATACCCAATTTGAAAGTATTAAAAACATGAGTTATAGTATAAAATATTAAAATTTCAAAAGGCATGTATCATTAAAATGAGAAATCAACATAACTCAATCATGAACCATAATTTTGTGTCAGAAATGTGTGTTGCACCATCATAAGTATAGGAAACAATTATTACGTCCAGGTTTAATAATAAGACCATCATATCAAACATAAATACCTATTTCAAATTGTGTATCAGGAACATGAACTTGTTTATTGCAATGGATCAAGCACTTCGATTTATTTCCCATAACAGATCAAGCACATCAACTTGTTTCTCATAACTATCTCATGAGATATAATACTTTAGCCAATGAATTGGATGAATATATAGGTCCCATGCATCACAAACTCAAAATAAAATATATGAGTTCCACATGGTCATAAACCATTCATCATTTCAAAACCCATGAATAGATATGTGTTTCATAAACACATCATCATATTATAACCCATGGAAATGGGTTTCATAAAAATTATTCATCATTATCATAATCCATTTAAAGAAATAATAGAGATTTTATCATTGGATCATAACCCCAAGAAATAAGAATTTTAATCATGGTTATTTTTTTTCATTTATGAATAGAGATACCACAAAAATATCATTAAAACCATCTTGAGGAAAATAATGTTTTAAATTTAAAATTAATTTTTTAAATATAAAAAATCTGCATGTAATAAAGAACCATTTCCAATGAAATGAAACATGTAAAAATGTAAATAAATATTCATATGATTAACGTGTTATTATTATGGGAAATTCTATTTATAATGTTTAAATTTAAAAAACATTCCTTCTATATTTTTTTAGGAAAAGTCACAATGTACCTCGTTCAAAGAATAAAGAAAATGAATCCTTTGAATCTATTTTCTAAAAATTTAAACGCAGGTAAGAATATCTATAAGAATGTTATAGTATAATAGTAAAAATAAATTCATTAATTTTTTTTAAAAGAAATATGTATATGTAAGAAAAATATTCCCCAACAAAGACTTTGATGTAAACAATCCCGAATTCTGTTAAAGTTGTTGAATAAAACCCTTACCACTTTGGAAATTTTTGAATCATAATAAAACTAAAAGAAAAAAAATATGGTTATGTATATTTCATAATTTTAAACATAATAATCATAAAAAATTCATGGTATATATATACCACATAGAAGAAACTAGTAGTGAATATGGCATGTGTACCAATGAAATAAAAGTGAGCTGAAAATCCAAGCCCTTATGTCCTGCCTTCCCTCATTCTTGTGAATAGATCCTATATCATAAATATGGATTCATTATACATGTATCTCATAAACATATCAAAAACGAGAATAAAATTTATTATTTATTTATGTAATCTTATCACCAACTTATTGTTGATTTTTTTTGATAAAAATCACTCTTTTGTTTGATAACTACTTCATTTTCCAAGAATGTTTGGGTTCAACAATCCATGTACTTATAATTTGATCAAGCTTCCATAATTAATAGAATTTTAATCAGATTATAAATAAAATATATATTAATTATATATATATTTATGGTCACTCGTAAAAATTTCATATAGAAAAATGAATCACACTGTTCATCAAGACTGTTGGTCGTATGCACACATGAATGATATTTTTATTTTTCAACAGATGGAACGAAAGAAAGGTAAAAATTAATTAAAAATATTTAATATTTAATATTTAATATATATCATTTATATAAATATATATTCATAAAATTAATCATAATTATGACTCAAGTAAAATATAAATGAAAAACAAATCACATCTCTTCATGCAGGTGGTAGTCCACACGTATGCATGAATGACATTATAATTTCTTAAAGGATTCGAATGTAAAAATGTTATATTGTATATAAAAATTAAATATTTTTGATTAATTTTTAATTATAATATATTAATATTACACACATCATAATAAGAATACAGAAAGTAAGGTGATGAAAAATTAGTTGTATAATTATGTGGAGACGGTTAGCCTTACGTATAAATAAGAGATACTTTAACTTCTTATTTGATGTGAAAGAGGGTGTATAATTGTTTTTACATAATAATAATTATATTTTATAATATTTAGGATTCCGAAATTTAATATTTTATGAATATAACATATATTTAGTAGAGTTAGGGAATAGTATAAGTGAAATTGATCGGTTAAGGTTGTTGCCTCTTCTTTGAAAGTATTTCATTATGTTTCCTCTAAAGGGCTCTAGGTTTGGTATTTTGGGAAGAAAACCCTATATGATGTGTATAGGTATGTATATAAGTTAAATTTTCATTATTTTATGATCTATAGTGCTCAATGTGGTGAAAATAAATGAGGGAGGAGGTTCTGTTTTATAATTTATGTGATTGGAACTTTTGGAATTTCCCAAAATATTAAATTATAAAAAATTTATTATCAATTATAATGCCCCAAAATGGACATTTATTAGAAGATATGGTAATATATGGTAGTAATACTATAAAAGAATATAATTTAGATAGTTTTTTGTTTACTTTTAAGCCATATTAATTTAATTAACCCTTAGTTAACCAAATATAAATTTAAATGCAGTAACAACCTTTTTTAATATTCATGTATTGTAATTTTTTGGTATAAGGTGAAATTGAACAATAAATGGTTTAGTTATGATATATTAAAACATATAATAACCACATTTTAATATATATATATATATATATATTATTTTTCAATAATTTAATAATATACCTTTTTGAGAAAATATCATTATTGTCTATTTTATTACTATGCATTTAATTAAACATTAAATGCATCATAAAAAAAAGAAAAATTAGAACATAAATATTTCAAGCATCTCAAATATTATATATAGATATATAAAATTCATGGGTTACATTAAATCATTCAAATTATATATATTTTAACATTTTTAAAATCTTTTATTAAATTTTTTTATTAATTGGATAAATACGGTATTGGTGTTGCATAAGAAATTGAGGTCATAATATAATTACTTAAAATAAAAATAATTTTATAACATGAAAATAATTTATTAAGTATAAATATACACACCTATATGTTTTCATAATATACTTTCCCACTATGTGGACATGTAATAAATATTAAAAACAAACAGAGTGACATTTTTTAACTTCCTTTTTTTAACTAAAATATAAGTCATTTCCATTGAATAGTGTCCATTAAACTAGTCCATTTTAAACATAAGGTGGTAATGATACAATTAACTTCCTCTAGTAATAATTATGATGAAAAATTGTGGTCTTTGCACTTATTTGTTACCTAGAGTAACGTGATCTACCCATTACTGAGGTGCTAAATTTGGCCATGGTTACTATTCATTTTTACCAAATATAGAATGGGAATAACTACCAAATGTGAAACACTGAATTAAAAATATGTATTTAATTGTATCTAATTAAATACTTTTAAATATATGAAATTAATTTTAATGTAACTGTCTAAAATGTGGAAAATTTTAATTCTTGGAAAAAATGTATTTTTAAGCATAATTTTTTTTATTCTTCTCATATACTTAGATAAATTTTTGTTAAATTTTAAAAATATTTGATCAAGTAAATAATATATAAATTTATTTAAATCATTAACGAATATTTATTAATTTAAATTATTAATATAAAAACTCATTCTATATATTAAAAATGTTAATCATAATAAAAACTTCATTTATCTTAGTTATTTTTTAAAAATCATAATAATTTGAGAACAAATGAATTCATTATATAAATGTTTATACTATATATTTTTCATAAATTATTTATTACTCTTCATACCCTCTAATTGAACGACTATGTGAAAATAGACACATAAAATTTTAATAAAGTTACGTGGTTCATCTAGACATGTTGTTATGTGTAACGTCGACAACCAAAGAAATAAAATCATTTAAAGAGAAATATTTCAAAAAATCTCATGTTGTTTCAACTTTTTACCCCCCAAAAATCATCATTAACATTAGAGAAATAAAATAATAAAGGGTAACTCATCCTTATCAACGATTCCAACCATTAACATGATCATATCACTTGAATGAGAAGGACTCGAATCACCTCACTATAATTTAGTCTTGTAATTGAAAATTTAAATACGATGTCCCCAGAGAAAACAATCTATTAAAATATTAAATTTTAATAGCTACCAACATTCAAAGATTCTGATTTATAATCCATCAATTTAATGTTTTTTAATAAAATACCTTATGATATTCATTTGATAAATAAAATTCCTCCTAGATGCCACATTCCCATGACATTATAGAATTGAAATTAATATTATGTCATGATACAAGATAATCATATTTCATATAATATAATATAATTGAAATTATTAATTTATTGTTACTATAACTAGAGAATAAATTTATAAAAAATTATTCCTAATGAAACCTCATTTTCAAAAATACAAACATGGTGTAAGACCTAAGAGTCTGAGAAATTGATTCTAGTTGGTTAGAAGTTCATTGATTTCCAATATGAATTCATACTATGATTTGGTAAAGGATGTAAAAAGTAAAGGCAAATTATTCATTGCCTTTATATGTTTACAATAAAATATAACAAGTAATACAGCTATAAATTCAAAGTTTCGTATCGAGACACAAATATTTAATATTGATTATATATAACAAATTTTTTCCTCCAAATAAAATATTAAGACCTACTGTTGGTCACCCCTCCATTAATAGTTAAACTTTTGAGGTCATAATATATGAATTTAATCACCACAATGATCATACTACCTCTAAACACATTATATCCTCCAAATAAATGAGCTAATTGAAATAATGAACTTACACTAACATCACATTACCAGATTACATAGATGTAATAGATTCCTTAACTTAAGATATGAAATTCTAAATACTTATAACATAAAAACATAAAAATCTATTAATCAAACACCCCATATATAAATAAATAATTAAACCCCCTTATATCATTTAATGAAATTAATAATAAATATATGTTGATAAATTTACCGAAAACTGATTTTGGTCTATCTTTCAGCTCATAGAGTATATGCTCCATTACCGATCACTTAGGAGAATTATATCTCATTAGAGGCTCACCACCACAATAAGATTCTTCTACAGTGCTTGATGAATTATACTATATCAAATATATCCCCCTTCATAGAGAATTCCATTTAAATAATTTCTGAATATGATCCTGTCACGACCTGTACGAGTGGGGCACGAGCCGCAACTCCCCAGTCCCGCCTCCAATAGGCCATGGGCTGGTGACTAGCACCTAGTAGGAATGTTACTAACATGAGAGGCATTACCTCTAAACCTATACACACACACACACACACATCTCCAAGTCCACAAATCTGAAAAGTAAAAACTAAAAAAAATGGAAATGCATGCATACACTAAAATCCCAACCAATAGAGTATGACAGGAAAGTAACGTTCGGTAAGTGAAAAACCCTGGGAAAAAAGTACAAGCCCTCCAAAAGAAAGTCTGTAACAAAGTCCAACCTGTAAAGAAAGGTACTGGGACTTCAATATGTACCCATAGGAACACACCTCAGCCTATCTGATATCACTGAGCACCGTTCGGTCATGGTCCACCTAGAATCTTGTCAAAGGCTCGCTCGTCTGTACAAGACATGACACGTGCGGGCATGTCCCGTGCAGGGGTGAGTTTAAAAATACCCAGTAGGACACCCCGAAACCACAAAGCAAATACAAAAAAGGAAAATACCACAAAAAAAAAAGATACAGTCAGCTCCACACTGTATATGTCTACTGAACATATAATAAGAATATCTAGATATACACATAAAAGATTGACTATCGCGATACCACCACAAGGTTCCAGCTCGAAGATTCCACAAAGCACATAACAAGGAGAACACACTCCTAGGTCGGAAGAGAAATAGATATGAAGTACTCGTTCTAGGGGAACACACTCCACAAGTACTTGGGAACATGATGCTCAGATGAGGATCACAACCAATCGTCATGGGGTGATTCCAACAACTCAGTCTGAACTAATCCGCTAAGATGAGGATCGACACCCGGGTAAAGTTGGTCACGTAGATACTGAGAACTCTACCTAGGGTACTTGAAATGAATAGAGTATCTGGCTCTAAGTCTCACAGATTGGATTCCAACAACTCTATTCAGGAAGTCCTTCTGAAGGGATCATACTCTTATATGTAGGAAATGATACTAGAAAACTTTAGAAGAGAGACCAAGGGGACGAACCCTAAGTAAACTAGTCCAAGTCATAGAAGAAAACTGGATCAATCCATGTAAAACAGGTTACACGGCCTGTAGTGTGGTTACACATCGTGTTCCTTGACTCTGGGTACTACCCATTTAAAATAGCCAGTGTCATCTGTCCAAGCTATGTAAAACCCAACTACACAATGTGTAGAAGGATAACACACTGTGTTCCTTGACTCCGGGTACTGCCCGTGTAAACGGCCCGTGTCTTGAATCGAAGTCATGTTGGAAGGAATATACGTGGAATGTAATTCGAAGCACATTCTGTGTCTTGTCCACTAGGAAACTCTTGTGTACCCTATATGCATGCCCGTGTACCAGTACACGGGGTGTCCCACGTATCTGGTCGTGTCTGGCCGGGGAAGGGTATACACGCCGTGTCCTTAGCCATGTACCCAAACTGTGTCTATTTAATCCTAGAGTATATGCCAGGTGATCCCCAACGAACACACGCCGTGTAGCCCATACTACACACCGTGTAGTGGGGGAATTTACAGAACCGCTTCTTCCTCCTCGCGACTCGGCCGATCTTCCGGATCTCGATTCTTCCGTTCGATTGCTGCGAAACTCAAGGTGATTGTTCGTTTCATCATCCTAACACCGAATCTGAGTGTTTCAGACCTTCAATCCTCTCGACTAACAACATATTATCTTCTGATGAAAAACGGTCAAAAACAAATATCTCCTAATCCGCTCTGAATCGTCCATCGAAACCATCATCGCAGCTCCATACAATCATTCCATGGTCGGATCTACTATCTTAGATCGTTACGCCTGAAGACTAAGGAGAAATCAATCATTTTTCTTATCCCGTGAAGAATGCGTATAATGCACATGAAGAACGAGAGAATTTGGGGGAGAAAAACAAAAAAATTTAGAGGAATGAACCTCAATCGATGTTCATGCTGATCTTGATTTGTCACGGTTAGAAGGTTGAACGAAACCAAAATAACTCAAGAATCAAAATCCCCAAAATCCCTGTAAAATCCCATCCTGCAAATAGGATCGATCCGTGGGCTAATCTGTTCATGGATTAGTCCGAGTTCGTCGTAGGAATCAAGAACAAGAAATAAATCACAAAGAGATCAAATGCCCTACCGGGATTCGCGGCATTCATTGGCGAAGATCAGGTCGCCGCGTTGTTGGTGCTGACGAAAATCATCAAGAACACCATCACCACGTTGGAAGGTTTTCTCCAGAGCTTTTCAGAGCCTCCAGGTGAAATTCAGTGTTATCAGATTAGTAAACCAAATCTTTTGTGAAATCTCTATTTAAAAAGTTAAAAGATTTCTCTTCAGCAATGAATTAATAAAATATTTTTATTAAATATTTTATTACAGTTACGTCCAAAAACTAGATTCCACCACTGACCTGCATTGGCCGATGTTAGGCCTCGCCTAAGGTAAAATAGCTATTCTGAACGAAACGATTCCCTCTTATTTCTAATCTGAGCACCAGTTCAAGAGTTATTCCACTTTTTCAGGAAAACCACATGCGCACGTAATTTAAATATTTAATTAAATTAAAACATTTGTTCTGAGATCACCGGGGCTCGGAACTGCACGTCGTCTCAAAGCCTGGTCTCGAAATAATTCCCACATAATATTAAAATAAAACATGGAAAAATTTGAGACATTATATCACACCCACCTTAGGGATTTTACATCTTCAAAAAGCCAAAAACAAAGGCTACTCAAAAGGTTGTGGGTACTGCTCACGAATCTGAGCCTCCCTCCCCCAATTGTTCTCCTGGAGATTCTCATGCTGCCACCGGACACGCACCAAGGGAATAAGTCACCCACAAAGGATCCTATCCTGGCGATCCTCGATCTCCACTGGGTACAAAGCAAAGGTCGCTCCATCATCGATGTCCAGCTCGCCCCAGTCGATAACGTGCGATGGATCATGCATGTACTTCCGCAGGTGCAACACATGGAAGACGTTATGAACTCTATCCATATGAGGAGGTAGAGCCAAGTGGTACGCCACCTCACCAACTCTACTATGAATCTAAAAAGGGTCGATGAACCTTGGAGATAGCTTGCTACCTCGGCCAAATATCTGCAATCCCTGTCGATGTGAGACCCTAAGGAACACATGGTCTCCCTCCTCGAAATCCAATGGCCTCCATCTCCTGCTGGAATAAGACTTATACCGACTTTGTACAGTCATCATCTGCTCCTGGATGACCTGAACCTTTTCTGTAATAGCTCGCACCATCTCTGGGCCCATGAGTGCTGACTCTCCTGGGTCAGTCCAGCAATGTGGTAACCTCAAAGGTCGCCTGTACAAAACCTCGAATGGTGCCATAAGAATAGTGGACTGATAACTATTATTATAAGAAAATTACACCAGTGGTAGGTGATCCTCCCAGCTATGACCGAAGTCAGGTATGAAAGCTCATAGAATATACTCCAGAACATGGATGGTTCGCTCCATCTGACCATCTGTCTGAGGATTAAACGCTGGGCTAAAACAAAACTGAGTCCCAAAAGCTTCATGCGATCCCTTCAACAATCAGTATGTGAAACGAGCATCATGATCTGAGATGATTGTGGATAGAACTCTATAAATTCGAACTATCTCCTACAGGTAGAGGGGTCCCAATATCTCTACCAAACTCTGCTCCTGTATGGCTAGGAAGTGGGCCGACTTGGTGAGTCATTCAACGATCACCCAGATGGCATCGTGTCCCCTGGACGTACATGGTAAACCCATCACGATGTCCATGGATTTCCCATACCACTTCCACTCTGTCACCTCAAGGGGCTGAGTCAATACGGCTGGCACCTGGTGCTCAACCTTTACTTGCTGACTAGTAAGGCACCGAGAAACAAACTCTGCCCCACTCTTCTTCATTCCTGGCCACCAGAACTAACGTCGGAGGTCCTGGTACTTCTTTTCCACATCTAGATGCACCGCCAAAGGAGATGTATGGAACTCCCTCAGAACCTCCTCCCGCAACGTCACTGGTACTACTGTGTGCCCTCTGAAAAGAACAACTTTCTCTCCACCTTTTGTATATCCATCGGTAGCATCACCTGCATATATCTGAGCATGTAGAGTCTCACAGCTATAATCCTCGTGTTATGCTTACCTGACTCGATGTAATAGTGAAGGGGTAACAACCATCAACTGAAGGTATGATCCCTCTTATCTATCCAAAAAGGATAACTGTAAATAGGCCAACTGTCTCATCACCTCATCTAGTAACTGCGAACTGGATTTCTTGATGAGAGAATATGCCACAATGTTCCCCTTCCCATGAGTATAAATGATCTCAAAGTCATAATCATGGAGGAACTCAAGCCAACGCATATACCTCAAATTCATATCCTTCTGAGAAAATATATATTTGAGACTCTTGTGAGCAGAGTAGATGGTAAATAACTCTCCCATCAGGTAGTGATGCCATATCTTTGATACGAAGACTACCACTGCCAACTCAAGATCATGGGTCGCATAGTTCTGCTTGTGTGGCCTCAACTTACATGAGCCATAGGCAATCACTGCTTTCCTCTGCATTAGGACAGAACCAAGCCCGGTTCCGGATGCGTCGAAGAACACCACATACTCGACACTCTCCTTCGCTAATCACAAGATCAGGGTGCTCGTCAAAATCTGTCTCAACTACTGAAAATCTTGATGGCATATTTCGGTCCATACGAAAGGCTGATCCTTTCGGGTCAAAGCTGTCATGGGTGCTGAAATCCTGGAGAAATCAAGAATGAATCTCCGATAGTAGCCTGCCAACCCAAGGAAACTCCGAACCTCCATCACACTCTAGGGTGGCTCCCATGATAACACTACATCAACCTTGGATGGGTCCACTTCTACACCATATTCTGAGATAATGTGTCCGAGAAAGTGGACATCTTGTATCCAGAATTGACACGTCTAGAGTTTTCAATACAACTGGTGCTCTCGGAGTGTGTCCAGAACCATCCTCAGGTGCCTCACGTGATCCTCCTCAGACGCAGAGTATACAAAAATATCATCAATGATGACCACCACGAATCGATCTAGATAGGGCAGAAAGATCCGGTTCATGAGTCCCATAAACATTGTCAGGGCATTCGTCATGCCGAAGGGCATCACCAAGTACTCATAATGACCGTAGCAACATCTTAAATTCCTCTTTGGTATATCCTCATCCCATACTCGAAACTTTTGATAGCATGATCGTATATCAACCTTCGAGAACCATCTTTCCCCTCTTAACTGGTCGAAGAGGTCATCGATTCTCAGTAGCAGATATCAGTTCTTCACGGTCACCTGATTCAAGCACTGGGAATCCACACACAGCCTCAAGCTCTCGTCTTCCTTCTTGGGAAACAACACTGGGGTCACTCAGGTTGAATCACTGGGTCTCACAAAGCCCTTCTTTTTCAAGTCTTCCAGCTGTACCCTCAGCTCGAGAAGCTCTACAGGAGCCATCCGATATCCTAATGCTGATATTTGTGTTGTCATGGGTTTCACCTCAATGCAGAAATCTATCTCCTGATGGGGAGGTAGCCCATGGACATCCTCTGGAAAGATGTCCTCGTACTCAGCCACTACTTCTAGAAACAGGAAACTCATAACAGCTTTCGCGCCAAGGGCTAGGCTAGCCAACTGATATGAAATCCGTTGTACCTTCCTACGTACGAGTCCATCCTGTGCTGCCGGGATCTCCTTTTCACTGATGATGGAGATCCTCATTCCATCACTGCGAACACACTGTACCCATTGCCTAAAACAGTCAATCTGGGAATGAATTGTGGATAGCCAATCCATACCATGAATGACATCGTAAGGCCTCGACGCTACCACCAAGAGGATCCAACCAAAACTCTCGCCTCCAAGGATCAGGTCACACTATCTTCAAAGTTGTGTGATCTATGAATCTTTTCCAGTCGGTGTTTGTAAGCGTAAGGGTCAAGTCAATAGCTCAACAGGAATCTCAATGTCTCAAACTAGATAAGCATCCAGAAAAGAATGAATGGAACATGTGTCTATCAGTACAGTAGCCAAAGTAGAAAAGACACAGATTGTACCTCTAATCATTCTTGGAGTACCTGGGTCATAAGCCTCTGCTTTTTGTAGTTGTCCCTGCCTCTTTCCACCAGCTCCCTGGACCTGGGGTGGACCTCATGGGGGTGGTGGTGACAAAAGTTCAAAACGCTGACCACCTCCAGCTGCTCTCCCAGCTCCTCTACCATGTCTGCCGCCCCACATATCTTTCTGCTCCACATGTTTCCTCTGCCTCGGTGGTCCATCCCTGCTCCTATGTTAGTAGTACGGTGGATCTGACAATCTCGAGCGAGATGTCCCCTTCCATCACATGAGTAGCATCACCTCTCTCAAGGATGGAAGGATCAGCCCTATGAACCCTATACGATAGATCCCATGTCTTGGTATCTCCTGTGAAAACGTCTCCCACGCCAGGGACCCTGACATCAGATCCCTGCTACTGAGGTCTCTACTCCAACTCACTCAGTGCTGACAACTGCCGGCTGTCTATGCTCTACCAAGAATCTCTCGACCACCACAGCCCACTCAAGCACCCCGGCATAAGTAGGAATTCTCATTGGGATGCTTCTAGCTCAGATGTCTCTCTGCAAGCCCCACCCAAAAGTTTGATCTCTGGAGTACTCATCCCTGATCATATCCATCGAGTATCGTGAGAGGTCGGTAAACCTTCAGGAATAGTCCACCACTTTCATGGTTCCCTACTGGAGCTGAAGGAGCTCCTTTATACGTACTTCTCTTAGGGTAACTAGTGAAAACTCCTCTCTGAATAGATTCTCAAACTCTAACCATGCAAGAGTCGCCTCTTCGTGGGTCTGGATAACCAAACTCCACCATCGTCTTGTTGAGCCTTGCAGAAGGCTCGCTGCCAAGATCACCATCTGGTCTGTTGGTGTCTTGACCAAACGGAAGACTCTGGAAACTGCCTCAATCTAGTCCTCTGCTGCCTGAGGGTCAGGCTCACCCCGAAACCCGAGGGGTCTCTGTCTTTGAAACTCATGGAGTGTGCTCAGCCTGAACTCATCCTATACTAGTACACCAGGCACTAAACACTGCTTCACATGTGGGGGAATAACTGGAACACCACCGGAAGGTAAAACCGGGGGATCTGGTCCCTATATCAAAGCTTCATCACTGAGGGGGTCATCCTCGTAATCGATCTGTTGGATCCTAGTGGGTGCACGTCGTGTAGGCATCCTGTAAAGAAACAGTATGTATCTTAGTCAGTGAGTATATCTGTAGAGCTGACTCAAGAAGGTCATGGAAACCACAACCCATTCCTATATGATGAATGTACCATTATTTTCCTTTGAAACTAGTGTTCTCATGATCTGAGTCGAAAAGCATGTTTTCAGAGTCCTGGTGCATGAATACGTCGGCTGCCCGCACCAACAGTGGGGTCCCTGGCCTGAAAGCTAAACTCAAAACACATAAAACTATTGCCCCAAACCAACTCACAGGCTCTCGGTCCTAAGGTAGAACCGAACACCTCTAATACCACTATGTTATGACCCATCCCAGTGGGGCCCAAGCCGTAACTCCCCAATCTCGCCTCCAATAGTCCAGGGGCTGGTGACTGGAATAGAGTAGGCATGTTACTAACATGGGAGGCATTGCCTATAAACTGGTACACATGCACACACATCTCAAAGTCTACAAAGTTGAAAAGTAAAAAACTACTAAAAATGGAAATGCATGCATACACTAAAATCTCAACCAAAAGAGTACTACAGGAATCTAAAGTACGATAAGTGAAACACCCTGGGCCAAAAGTACAAGCCCTCCAAAAGAAATTCTCTAACAAATTCCAACATGTAATGAAAGGTATTGGGACTGCAATCCGTACCCGTAGGAACACACATCGGCCTGTCTGATCTCACTGAGCACCGTTCGGTCCTAGTCCACCTGGAATCCTGTCAAAGGCTTGCTCGTCTACACAAGACATGACACTTGCGGGAAAATCCTGTGCAGGGGTGAGTATAACAATACCCATTAAGACACCCCGAAACCA
This sequence comes from Viscum album, assembly GCA_963277665.1. Classification (NCBI taxonomy): domain Eukaryota; kingdom Viridiplantae; phylum Streptophyta; class Magnoliopsida; order Santalales; family Viscaceae; genus Viscum; species Viscum album. The sequence continues at coordinate 1,014,511,452 of OY728140.1, read as the reverse complement.
CGAAGCAAATACAACAAGAGAAAATACAACAAAGGAAAGATACATTCAACTCCACACAATATATGACTACAAAACATGTGACATGAATATCCAGATATACTCATACAAGATCGACTATTGCGATACCACCACTAGGATCTAGCTCGAAAATTCCACTAAGCACGTAACAAAGAAAACACACTACTAGGTCTGAAGAGAGAGAGATACGAAGTACTCAATATAGGAGAACACACTCCACAAGTTCTTGGGAACATGATGCTCAGATGAGGATCACGACCAATAATCATGGGGTGATTCCAACAACTCAGTCTAAACTAATCTGCTAAGTAAAGGATCGGTGCCCTGGTAAAGTTGGTCACGTAGATACCGAGAACTCTACCTAGGGTTCTAGAAATGAATAGAGGATCCATCTCTGAGTCTCACAAAGGGGATTCCAACAACTATATTCAGAAATTCTTGCTGAAGGGATCATACTCTTGTATGTAGGAAAAGATACTGGAAACCTTCAGAAGAAGGACCAAGGGGACGAACCCTAAGGAAACTAGTCCAAGTCACAGAAGGAAACTGGCTCAGGCAATGTAAAATAGGATACATAATGTGTAGTGTGGTTACACGCCGTGTTCCTTGACTCCGGATATTTCCCATGTAAAACGGCGCGTCTCATCTGTCCAAGATGTGTAAAACTCAACTACACGGCATTTAGAAGGATCAAACACCATGTTCCTTGATTCCGGGTACTTCCCATGTAAACGGCTCGTGTATGGATTCGAAGTTGTGTAGGAAAGAATATACGTTGCGTGTAAGTCGAAGCACACACTGTGTCTTGTCAACTGGAAAACACCTGTGTACCCTGGCCGTATGCCCATACATGGTGTCCGTCCGTGCCGCCTACTCGTGTACCAGTACACAGGGTGTCCCACGTATCTAGTTGTGTCTGGCTGGGGAAGGGTATACATGCCGTGTCCTTGGCCTTGTACCAACCTGTGTCTGTGTACTCCCAGAGTAGATGTCAGGTGATCCCCGATGAAGACCCGCAGTCTAGCCCATACTAAACGCCGTGTAGTCGGGAAATTTCCAGAACCGCATCTTACTCCTCACTCCTAGGCCGATCATATGGATCTCGATTCTGTCGTCTGTTTGCTGCGAAACTCAAGGAGATGGTTCATTTCATCATCCTAACACTAAATCTGTTTGTTTCAGACCATCAATTGGCTTGATGAACAACATATGATCTTCCGATGAAAAATGGCCAAAAAGGAATATCTCCCGATCTGCTCTGAATCATCCGCAAAACCCTTTTCGTAGCTCCGTACTGTGATTCCATGGTGGGATCTAAAATCTTGGATCATTATGCAACAAAACAAAGGCCCAATCAATCGTTGTTAACATCCCGTGAATAATGTGTAGAACGTACATGATGAACATGTGAAGTCGGGAGAGAAAAACACACAAATCAAGAGGGACGAACCTTGATCGATGTTCGTGTCGATCTTGGTTCATCGTCGTTAGAAGGTTGACCGAATCCAAAAAAACACTAGAATCAAAATCTCCAAAATCCCCGCAAAATACCTTCCCAAAAATACGATCAATCAGTGGGCTAATCTTTTTGTGGATTAGTCCGCGTTCGTCGTAGGAATCATGAGCAAGAAAGGAATCACAAAGAGATCAAACGCCCTACCTAGATTCGCGGCGTTCGTTGGCGAAGATCGGGTCACCGCATCTTTGGTGCCGGAGAAGCTCATCAAGAACATCGTCACCGCATTAGGAGGTTTTCTCCAGAGCTTTCCAGCTCCTCCAGGGGAAATTCAGGGTTATGAGATTTGTAACCCTAATCCCCTGTGAAATCTCTATTTAAAAAGTTAAAAGATTTTCTTACAACAAGGATTTAATAGAATATTTTGATTAAATATTTTAGTACAGTTACGTCCAAAAACAAGATTCCACCACTGACCTGCGTCGGCCGATGTTAGGCCTCGCCTAGGGTAAAATCTCTATTCTGAACGCAACGGTGCCCACATATTTTTTATTCGAGCATTCATTCAGGAGTTATTCAACTTTTTCAAGAAAACTACACACACACATAACTTAATTATTTAATTAAATTCAAAAATTTGTTCCGGGCTCACCGGGCCTCGGAACTGCACATCGTCTCAGATCCTGGTCTTGAAAGAATTCCCACATAATATAAAAATAAAACATGGAAAATCCGAGACATTACTGATCCCCTCTAACAACAAAAAAATAGGTTTTTGGGTATTTATAAGTAGAGATTTTTAATTTACTTAATTAGATCATTGAAATAATACAAGGTATAACATTATTATTAGTTTTTTGATAACTCATTGGGAGGGTTTTCTAACACAATCACCACATTACGACCTAGGATCATCTTGTTTCCCCTTCATGCGTAACAGATCACCATCACTACCAATAATATAACTACTAGGAATAGGTAAAACATGTTCTACACAAAATTATTTAAAAATATTTAATTTTACATCATAACCTATATTTAAATATATTTATATGATTTCAAGAAAAATATGAAAAACCTTTGACTCAAATCATAAGTAGATACCCATTTCAATGAATCGATACCTCAAATATTATTTAGGGACTAGCTCGAGTGAAGGATATCAAACACCATCACTATTTTATCACCCTACAAAATGAATGAAAATTTCATCTCCTTCTCCACCATTACATCCTCATGAAAATACATTTGAAAAAAAATTGTTCTTTATATATTCAAAATGCATTCCCTCATATTGTTGATCTTGAATCATGATCTCCCCCATTTCTTGACTCGATGCATAAAATGTTGCTAAATATTATTCTAATTTAAAGGTTTAAAGAGTTACTAATTAATTAATGATCACCTAGGTCCTTTAAATCCACTACATTTACTCTTGAGTATAGTGATAACAATGAAATATATGTGGTTTATGCTTTCAAAGTTCATGAACAAGAACCATGGATTGATTTAGGCCCAAATACTCCATTTTATTAAAATCCAGGGAAAATTAAATAAATATCTGAAAAACAATACCAATACAACATTAAAAATAATTTGTACTATAATAAGAATATTATATGACATTCTATAAAATACCTAGTGTGTAATAAAACCAATTAAAATATGAATTTTATATATTATTAGAAAATCCCATTTTACATCAAAATAATTTGGAAAAATACCTTGAAATTATTTTTGTAAAACTATCGTGGATAAATTGAAGGTATTTTATAATTATTAAAAAACCTCATAAAAATAACTTTATAAATCAATCATAAATAAAAATATCACTTTTATATTCAAGCATTGAATAGTAAAATCACTGATATTTTACAAAATAACTTGTCTATAAAAAAAGTAGTTTTTGAAAAGAAACCTCTGAGGACTCAGCATAAAATACTAAACTTACATAATCAACCCATATCAATACCTTACAAAATTCACTATAACTTATCTCAAATAAATGATATGAAATAATAAAATAAGTTTTATATAAAAATAAATAAAAAACAAAACATATTAGGATGGTCAAAGTAGTATATAATTTGGAATCATGATTACTCAAACCATTCTCAAAATATCTAAAGCCTATCAGAATCCTTAAAAATGTAATGCATGTTTTACGTAAGGTCTGAATCCTAGGAAAAAAATTGTGCACCATTATTTCCTCCCATTTTCAATCCAAAATATTTTAATTACTCAAAATAATTTATATAATTTCTAAATAAAACATAATAACATAATGTTTAATTGAAATATCCCAATGAAATGAATAACCAATCCCAATTTCTAAAATATACATCTTTAAAACCGATAAAAACTTATAGATCATTACAATAATTGTTGGATAGATTATATTTTATAACCTAAAACTTATGTTTCTTTTATCCTATTTCCTATATATTTTTTATATTAAAATAACAAGATGTATCTTATACTATGTTGTAACAAATTTACTTCATTTATCTTATCCTGACACCCATGAAAATCCATTATAAAACCCTAAGTGCATTTTTTGTATATATGGGATAGGAATAGGTAAAAAGGTTGTAAAATATACCATATATGAAATAATTTTTCCTCTAATTTCAATAAACAATTCATTCCATTCATAATATGAATTTTCAATAATTTATCTATATTTAGGATTTGTATTCTATTTAAATAATGTTTTTTTTTTGAATAACATTGACACTAAATGAGGCATAACATAATAGAAAATCTATAAAAAATTTAATAATTTAATTTTTTAAAAATATATAATACATTGGTACAAGATATTTTAATAAGAAAAGTGAAAAAATAAAGGAAGAATAAAATTTTCAAATAAATTTTGCAATCCAAAGTAATCCATGTGTCCTAAAACACTAAAACAGTTATCTCCACATGACCCTAGGTCACCCCATATCCCAAAATCATAGAGATTTTTGAACAATAAGGGATATACACCCAATTTGGAATCCATATCTTACTGAAATACATAAAAGATAATTATAATACATATACATCAAGGTGTGTATATAGATAGTGGGTGAATATCTATTAGGATATCACCAATAATCTGAAATATTCCTTTTATAAGGGAAATATAAAATTATATTTTGAAAATAATGTCTTTAAAATAGGTTCTGTTCATATATCTGAAAAGGAAAACCCAAAAAAATCATAATACTTTTTCATTCTTAAAGACACCTTGATATGGTAAAAATGAATTACTTATATTTCTTCATTATAAAATATAAGTTAGTATTATACAAAAATAAAAAAATAAAAATACTGGGAAGGAATTTTATGAAGATATAATTTTGATTTACAAGTAAAAAATAATGAAAAATAACACCAAATTTACAAATTTTATTTTCACAGACACCTAGATTTTGGTTGAATCATAACCAAGATATGAAGATGAGGAAAAAACACCATAATAAAAACATAATAAATAACTATGTGAAAATGAACTATAAATAAAACATTTAAAAAATGATTAATATTATAACTCAAACATAATTATTAATCATATAATAAACACCATCCCCATAAAGGAGAATAAGTAATGAACATTACACTATCATCATGGGACAACACTATATTTCCTAAAGAGATAATCCTAAATGGGATTAGGTGGGAGAATGTATTCGAATATGATGGATTCATAAAAAAACCACCTGACATACAATCCACTAGCCTCACTATATGAAAATCCATATCCAAAACATAAACTAAACATGGGGATATTAGTCGAGAACTAATTTAAACATGCATATTGCTTATCCCTTGAATTCCAACATGTCTACCGATGGATCCTGTGATGTTTTCTAACGTTGGTGGGTATTCAAATCAATATATAAATGTCTAATTTTATTCTAATATATCAAATAATCATATATATCATTTTTAAACACTCATAAATTAAACAAACCCCTGTACATTTATATCGAACTATAATAATATTAAAATCATATCTTTTATATATCTATATAATCCAAAACAAGAAAATATAAAATGTGATCAAGGGTATAAGTTCATAATGAAGAATATTTATTTACATTCCAAATAATACATTAGTTCTTACAATGGAAATAAAATATTTGAAACTATCTATTGAAATTAATTTATGTATTATACATCATTAGATATTTCATTTGAATAAAGAATATTAAAAGGATAAAAAATATTTCAAACATATAGTAAAGATATTAATAAATGAAATTGATACCACCCCAATACATAACCCATATAACTTTATAATCCAAAAAAATATTAAAATCATTTAATATGTATTTTATAAGTCATCTAAAAATTTAAACACCTCTTTAAACTCAAATTATTTTATTAAAGGTAAAAATTCATTTCTTGAAACACTTAAAGTGGATAAAAATGTTTTCATATTGGAAATTAATTTATTTTATGAAATTTACCTCTTTTATAAAAATAAAATCATGTCCATCCATAAATATTATTTTGAAAATAAATAATAAATATTATAAACTAAGTTTATTTTGATCAAAAAATTAATAAAACACAAACACTTAAGACTTCATTAAAAGAAATGAGGGGTATGGAAACAAATACCCCATTCCAATAAATACAACATGTGTTTGATGAATTATATGATACTGGAACTAGAGAGGGTATTACCAACACTTAAATATAAAAAACCCCATGGTTTAAACGTACCCTATGTATGGAATTCGCCGCCACAATCATTTAAATCATTGGTAATGAATTATAAGATATTGTAATTGAAATAAAGATGATAGAATAAGGGATTTGGGTTGATTAACTAAGTGAATCTATTGACAATTAGATTTGATGCACCGTAGAATAAAAGTGGTGTAGAGAGCTAAGAAGGAGCGAGCTCTAGATAAAACCTAAACCCATTACACACCCAAATAATAGAACCTTGATGGAAAAAATTAATATTTATAAATTCAGATTTTTTTGCAAAAATGAATAGTCACACTGCATTGTTTACCAAACTGAGTACCAACCACAAGACCTAAAAACCCCTAAACTATATGGCTATGTTACATTGTTTCACAAAGTTTTCACCAACCATGAATCTTATACTATATTAGATAAAATAAAAAAATTAATGTATAAATGGGGTGTTACATTTTTTCTATATTAAAAATTAGGGATTGTATTAATAACTATCCTAAAAACACCACTCTCAATGATAATTTAATGTAAATTAAATTTTACTTCAGTTGATTATAATTAGTGCTTAATATATTTTACGTTTTTTATAATGTAGGAGGTCCAATTATTATTAAAATTTATTAGTTTCTCATACATATCTATGATAAATTCATTATTTTTTTATGTTCTTATTATTATATTTATTAAAACAATAATTATAAAATGAAACTTTTAATTTCATTATTTTTTTGGAAGCCTTGAACTGATTTGATCGAATATATTGAGCTTATACATATATTAGAATCATATCATCATGAAACCTATGAATATTCTCAATGAGGTGGATTCGTTGTTTTATTGTTTTCTATTATGTAGATCTCATAGTAAAACTAATAAATATCTTGTTTATTGATTCAATTATTTCAAATAGAAGACCATTGATGGATTAAACTTATCAGACCTTAATATTGTGGATTATAAATGTTTGAAAAAAACTCAATTGGTCAATTATTATTAAATTTTTTATCTTATAGTAAAAATGAGTTCATTTGATATATATCAATAAAACATATTTATGGGAGGTATAAATAAAGACCACATTCTCATGGGTTAAAAATAAAATATTTAACATTAGGGGAAAATTATTAAAAAATGAATTTAGAAGTTATTCTGTTATTTTAAAAATTATACGCTTTATTATTTATTATATACTTATGATAATTTACCATCTAATTTCACTTCCAATTTTTCGTATAATCAATGATGGGCCATATTTATCAAGTTGAATTACACTTCTATTTATATTCTGTTATGTATAGGTGGCTTGGATAATGAAATAAATATTTTGATGTTGGAATATGAAGAGTATAAATTATGTAGATTGCATAATCTAGTAGAATAATCATGTAAGCATATATTTTTTAAATTTTCATTCTTAACCCATATGTTTAATTTTATTGATGTAATGTTTTTTTGAAATTTTCCATGTGTTATGATTTTTTTATAGTCATTGTCATAAGGAGGGATTATTTCTTTAGTATTTATAAAAAGGAGTCGGTGTGTTGCAAAATTTATAATATATTAAAAGGCCATAAATAATAATATATTTACGGTAATGAAAAAAATAGTGTCCAATGTAGTGAACAAATCAAATTTAGCATGAAGACTATTTTGGTTGATATTAAAAAGATTTATTGGAACTCCAAACTCTTGTATCAATCAGATAATTCAGGATTTCATCATTAAGAAAATGATAAAGGTTAAAATTATTATATTTTTATTATTAAATGTATAATCAGGGGGTTTATTTATAGATTTTGTTTTTTTGTTAATATTATAATATTATAGGATATTTATTTATGTTTGTTTTCTCTTTATTTGTGGTGATAATGATTGGTTTATCAATTAAGGAATCGTGTCCTTTGTAGTTATTATTGTAATTCCCACAATTCACACACACCAAACTATGGGGAATGTTTTTTGATTCTTTTGTTTCATTTAGATATTTATAATCAACAATTATTGTATATACTTATAAAAATTGAAGTAGATTTATTTCTACTCAAATATTATAATTTTAATTATTGTTTGATTTTCTAGGACAATGTTAATGATCCTTATTTAGTGAAAATTATATAAACCTCAGTGGAATATATCTATAGTGGGATATTGTATAAAATATTAAAAAATTATAATGAAATTGAAAATTTCTAGAATACTAAAAAAACATAATTCAATCATACGTAATTGTTGTATCTATAAGTCCCCAGCCTTAATCCTTACTTAATCTTGAGTTATTACAAGATTACACATTGAGGATCTTTTCGGGTTTAGAGTTTTAGAGAATTAGATCATAAAACTTGCATTACATTCCCCATATAAACAAAGTTGTTACATAAAGATAGTATTCTTCTTTCCCATCAATGGAAACATATTTAAAATAAAACATGGATTCTTTCTTGACACTTCCTTGACACTATCATCATATTATGTACCTTTCCCTTGACCTATGAAAAAACATTTCAAGAAACTTGGGATGAGCATAAAAAGCTCAGTAAGGGATATAAAAATATGGAAAGGAAACATGGGTACATATATACATAAGAATGAAATCATACTTTACCCATAAAACATAAGCACATTAACATACCTCATCAAATCATTAATAAATCATAGAAATCATAATACATAAAGGTAACTTGAGGCATTCATAACATTCTTACGTAGGGAGTAACCCTCTTGGTTACGTTTGGAATACCCATCACAGTATATTCCCTAAAACTCTTTGGAGAAACCTTAACGTTTCACTCATTCATGTTACCCAATGCATTGGAGAGCTATATCGGTCTCACCCGCCCTTAGTTTATCACGGAACCACCCGTCTTCATAATAATTCCCAAGAACCTCAACATAATCGTATCTCATAAAACATGCATAAAGGAAACATAACATTTCCACCTTTCAATCAAAAGATATCAATACAACACATTGATATAAAAACATTATGAAAACAATTTTCAATACCAAAATAAAAGAAAAGTAAATCATGGTATTTATTTTTCTTTTTAAAAAAGGTATGGCTTGTAGAGGAAGCCGAAACTCAAATAATGGTCACGGCGGCGGAGAAGTCGTTGTCGCCGCATACGTACGACAAAAACATTCGCTATTGTCGTTTAGTAAACACTTCATATAAAAAAATATTCCTTTTGAATAAACATAAAAGTCCAAGGGGTTTATACACCATATAAAAGAAGGTTGTGTATAAAACAAAATATGCCTCAATGAAAGGAGATTGAGACAAAGTCCCATACCTCGGGTCCCACTTGACTCGTTCGTTCTTTAATCTCCTGTATAATAAACCTGAGTTAATTTCTACTTGTTTAAAAACCTTTTTCAAGTTCATTATTCCTTTTATATCACTTATTGCCAGGTCATGAACACTATGTAATTATTCAAGTTAATAACGGTCGTTTTAACAATCATTGGTACTTGAGTAAAAAATAAACCATTTATAATTAAAATTTGTTCATGTATCCATTATATCCAGAATGGTATTCATGATTTAGATATCATATATATCATATATATCTATTACATGCATGCATTTATAATATTACATAACATTTAGAGGTAAGAAATGAAATGCACCGTTCATGGAGACGGTAGGCCGTACGCACGCATAAATGCTACTTTCATTTCTATTTCATATTTTATAGAATGGAATCATAATGATATAAAGGTATATTATAATTCCAGTATAATATCATATATAATATCATATTTCCATCCTTTATATGTCCCACATATGGTATTTAACGAATCAAATCACTTTGAGGGGGCGGTAGTCTGCACTTCCTTAAATGAAGATATTGCATTTACCCATAATAGAAACCATAAATGTATGCCCAAAATGAAAAATACAGAAGCTTAAGGAAAGCATAAACATAAAATATATCATATATAAATATAGTGACATCTTAAGGGCCACCTTTGAAGGTGTTAAAAGAATGTTGAACAATCATCGTTTCAGGAGGCATAAATTCACCATCCACGGAAACAGTATGTCCTTTAACCATTAGATGTAGGTTTGTGTAAGTGTAGCTCGAATCCTTATTATAAAAACATCCTAGTATATTTAAGATACTGGATTTGTTACAAAATAAATGAATAAAAAGAGTTTAGGGGGTTGGAGAAGCAAAATAAAAAAAAAGGAATCAAGTGAAGACATTACCTTAAAATCGGGTAACTCCCTTTGGTTTGAGCTCAAAGGCATCCTTGGGAAGACTTCTTCCCAACGTGAGGCTTTAAAGAGTAAGATAAGGAAGTGTAGAGACAAAATGGGCAGGGTTTGGCCGAGCCAAAGGCTTTTGGAGTGTGGGTAAGGAGGTAGAGGTGGGGGCCTTTTATAAGAGGAGAGGAGGGGCACTCTTGGAAAGTAAAGAAATGCTAATTTATTTGAAAATGATTTTCAGATTCAGAAGGTCCCACAATGATATAATTCGAGGGTAAGGTGATAAGGGTTCTAAATCCACCCATCCAATAGGTTTTGGACATGTGTAGGTCATAGAGTTTACATTATCATTTCATTTTTATTAAATCCTTTATTAATGAGGTAATCGCTGCATCATCATGATTTCATAAATAATTTAATTTATTTAAAGTCTAAAAATTATGAAACAAATACTATGATGTAGGAAATATTTTTATCTTTCTAATGAATATTTATAGTCCAAAAGATCATTTATGTAGACAAAATTAAAAATATTTTACATAGGTGATACATTCTTTGTCACATTTAACATTCTTTAAAAATAAAAAGATAAAATGTCACTTTCTCACAAAAGTGATTCCATGGGGCCCCCAATTTTGTCACAAGGCATCACATGGTCGGCCCTGAGATAACCAGTAGCCTTAGGACACATGTTGTGGTCTTTTTTTATTATTATGATATCATTTTATTTTCTTTAACTACCTAATTACTCATTAATCAAGATAATTAAAGATAATTACCATCGTTACTATTCATAGTGTCCAAAAATAAAAGAGTCTTAATTACATAATTTGGTCCTTCTGATTCCAAAAAGGAAATAAATTTTACCAAATTCCAAACACATAAATTGCAATAATTGATTTAAAAATAATTCCCGTTGTCAAAACAAATAGCAGGTTTTATTGAAACAATATCTATGAAAAGTTGGGCATTAGTTTATGACCAATTCCAAAGTGAAATTAATCCTAATGACCACCATTGGATTAAATGGTAAAAATATATTCATATTACACTTTAAGACCAATTAAAAGGATAATCTAACCATATAATTAAATTAAATGAAAAAGCAGTTTTGATGTAAAATGCAGTATTTGTTTCACTATTCATTAAAAAATGAACATTGTGAGAAAAATACCAAAAATTTATCCAATGTAAATTTCAATGTCCCAATCATAATGAATATTTTTATTTTGAAAAATATATCTTATAATATTGTCAAAAGATACATTTAAAAATGGTTTTCCATCAAAAGGCAGTAAAACAATCTTTTAAAAACATTAGTGTATTTCATGCTTAAGATTGGATTTATTTTCATTTTAAGCCTCTAAAACACTATCTAATTCATTAATAGACATAGATAAAAATATCTATTATTCATTACATACATGGGATGTTACATCCTCCCCTCTTTTAGAAAATTGTTTCCCCGCAATTTATTTACTTATCGAATAAATGGGGGTACTTATCCCTCATTGCATTTTCAGATTCCCATGTTGCCTCTTCCATCATGTGGTTTTTCCACAAAACCTTTACCTGATTAATAACCTTATTTCGTAACACTTGCTCCCTGTGGTCAAGAATCTGGACCGGTTTTTCCTCATAAGATAGGTTCTCTTCCAGCTGAACTACCTCTCGACTCAAAACATGAGATGGATCTGGCATATACTTTCTCAACATCAAAACGTGAAAAACATTGTGTACCTGAGATAAACTCGGAGGTAAAGCCACCCAGTATGAAACTGATCCAACTCTCTCCAGAATTTCATATGGTCCAATGAACCTTGGACTCAAATGTCCTTTCTTACCAAATCGCATCACACTTTTCCATGGTGAGACTTTGAGAAAAACATGATCACCTACCTCAAAAGATAGATCCTTCCTCATGTTGTCTGCATAACTCTTCTGCCTACTCTGAGCTGTTCTCATGTGTTTCTGAATCAGATGAACTTTTTCTGCCATCTCTTCTATCAAGTTTGGTCCCATCAACTTCCTTTCACCCACTTCATCCCAGAAAGCTGGAGTTCGACACTGCTTCCCATATAACACCTCAAATGGTGTCATCTGTATACTGGAATAAAAACTGGTATTATATGAAAATTCAACCAAAGAAAGATGTTGGTCCCAAATTTCCTGATAATCCATCGAACAAGCTCGTAGAATATCCTCCAAGGTCTAAATTGTTCGTTCTGACTGCCCATCTGATTGAGGATGAAATGTTGTACTAAAATTTAATTCAGTACCCAATGACTTCTGAAGGCCTTTCCAAAAGTTAGATGTGAACCTGGGATCACGATAAAATACAATGGAGAGGGGAACTTCATGTAACCTCACTATCTCTTTAAGATACAAACGGGAAAGTTGATCTAGGGAAAAAGTATCTTGTATAGCAAGGAAATGAGAAGATTTAGTCAAGCGATCAACAATAACCCAGATTGAATTATTACCTCGAGATGTCTTTGGTAATCCCACAACAAAGTCCATGGATATATTCTCCCATTTCAACTCTGGCACTGGCAAAGGCTGAAGCATCCCTTTCGGTAACTTCCGCTCTACTTTAACCTGTTGACATTTCAAACACTTCATAGTAAAATCAGCATTATCTCTTTTCATTCCATCCCAGCAGTAATACTCCCGCAGATCTCTGTACATCTTAGTACTGCCAGGATGAACTGAAAACGGAGAACTATGAGCTTCACATAACAACTCTCTCTTCAACTGTGAATCACAAGGCACACACAATCTCTTCCCAAATCTCAAAACGCAATCATTATCAATGTTGAATTCAGGCAACTTACCTTTCTGAACCAGCTCTACCTTTTTCTGCAACTCACTGTCTTGCTTCTGTGCTTGCTTGATTCTATCTGATAGAGATGATCTCACTGATACCTGAAACAAAACAGAATAACTTCCTGAACTAACAACTTCTATGCTAAATTTCATCAAATCCTTAACCAAAGTATCACGTTCTAAATGCAACATTGCTAATGAAGCATTACTTTTTTGACTCAAAGCATCAGCCACTTTATTTACTTTTCCCAGATGGTAATGAATCTTACAATCATAATCCTCGATTAATTCCAGCCATCTCCTCTGTCTCATGTTTAACTCTTTCTGAGTGAATATATACTTTAAACTTTTGTGATCAGTATATATTTCACACTTTACTCCATACAAATGATGCCTCCAAATTTTTAAAGCGAAAACAATAGCAGCTAATTCCAAATCATGTGTAGGGTAATTTATCTCATGAGTTTTCAACTGTTGTGAAGCATAAGAAATTACCTGATCATTCTTCATTAGGATGCAACCAAGTCCTTTCAATGAAGCATCACTGTATATAACAAACTCACCATTTCTGGAAGGTAGTGCCAAAACTGGAGCATTCACCAATCTTCTTTTCAATTCCAGAAAACAATCATCACATTCTTTTGTCCAGATAAACTTAACACCCTGCCGAGTTATCTTAGTCATTCGACTGGATATCTGTGAAAAATTTCTAACAAAACTTCAGTAATAGCCTGCCAAACCATGGAAGCTACGAATCTCAGTTACATTTGTGGGTCTGGGCCAGTCTTCCACAACTTTTGTTTTTGCAGGATCAATAGTTATCCCATCTTTAGAAACAATGTGACCAAGGAAAGAAATTTGTTGCAACCAAAACCCACAATTGCTGAATTTCCCTTACAATTTCTTTTCTTTTAAGATTTTCAAGATAGCCCTTAAATGTCTTTCATTATCCTATTTACTTTTAGAAAACACCAAAATATCATCAATAAAAACAACCAAAATTTTTCACCTGAGTCAACTGAGCCATCACTGCAACAAACTGTTTAGTTCTGATTCTGAACATCTCAGGATACTGGTTTGAAAGTTCATTTCCCTCTGTATGCCTTCCCAGAAAAGTTTTTCTGTTTCCTCTATGAAAAAAAATTCTGAACAAACATGTCTTAGATGAAGCAACATGGTAATCTTCAAATGCTATATCATTTCAAAAAATATTTTTGGATAATCATTTAATAGAATTATAACTCCTAAAGTTATCTAAACTGACCTCTGATACCAACTACAAGGCCCCATCCTTAAACCTTACTTAATCTTGAGTTATTAAAAGATTACACATTGAGGATCTTTTCGGGTTTAGAGTTTTATAGAATTAGATCATAAAACTTGCATTACATTCCACATATAAACAAAGTGGTTACATAAAGATAGTATTCTTCTTTCCCATCAATGGAATCATATTTAAAATAAAACATGGATTCTTTCTTGACATTTCCTTGACACGATCATCATATCATGTACCTTTCCCTTGACCTGTGAAAAACATTTCAAAACACTTGGGATGAGCATAAAAAGCTCAGTAAGGGATATAAAAATATGGAAAGGAAACATGGGTACATATATACATATGAATGAAATCATACTTTACCCATAAAACATAAGCACATTAACATATCTCATCAAATCATGAATAAATCATAGAAATCATAAGACATAAAGGTAACTTGAGGCATTCATAACATTCTTACGTAGGGAGTAACCCTCTTGGTTACATTTGGAATACCCATCACAATATATTCCCTAAATCTCATCGGAGAAACCTTAACGTTTCACTCCTTCGTGTTACCCAATGCATTGGAGAGCTATATCGGCCTCACCCGCCCTTAGTTTATCACGGAACCACCCGTCTTCATAATAATGCCCAAGAACCTCAACATAATATTATCACATAAAACATGCATAAAGGAAACATAACATTTCCACCTTTCAATCACAAGATATCAATACAATACATTGATATAAAAACATTATGAAAACAATTTTCAATACCAAAATAAAATAAAAGTAAAACATGGTATTTATTTTTCTTTAAAAAAAGGTATGGCTTGTAGAGGAAGCCGAAACACAAATAATGGTCACGGCGGCAGAGAAGTCATTGTCACCTTATACGTACGACAAAAACATTCCATTTTGTCGTTTAGTAAACGCTTCATATAAAAAAATATTCCATTTGAATAAACGTAAAAGTCAAAGGGGTTTATACACCATATAAAAGAAGGTTGTGTATGAAACAAAATATGCCTCAATGAAAGGAGATTGAGACGAAGTCCCATACCTCAGGTCCGACTTGACTCGGTCGTTCATTAATCTCCTGAATAATAAACTTGAGTTAATTTATACTTCTTTAAGAACGTTTTTAAAGTTCATTATTTCTTTTATATCACTTATTTCCATGTCATGAACACTATGTAATTATTCAAGTTAATAACGGTCATTTTAACGATCATTGGTACTTCAGTCAAAAATAAACCCTTTATAATTACAAGTTGTTCATATATCCATTATATCCAGAATGGTATTCATGATGTAGATATCATATATATCATATATATGCAGTACATTCAAGCATTTATAATTTTACATAAAATTTAGAGGTAAGAAATGAAATGCACCGTTCATGGAGACGGTAAGCCGTACGTGCGCATGAACGCTACTTTCATTTATATTTCATATTTTATAGAATGGAATCATAATGATATTAAGGTATATTATAATTCCAGTATAATATCATATATAATATCATAGTTCCATCCTTTATACGTCCCACATATGGTATTTAACGAATCAAATAACTTTGAGGGGCGGTAGTCCGCACTTCCTTAAATGAAGATATCGCGTTTACCCATAATGGAAACCATAAAGGTATGCCCAAAATGAAAAATACATAATCTTAAGAAAAAAACAAAAATATTATATATCATATATAAATATAGTGACATCTTAATGGCCACCTTTGAAGTTGTTAAAAGAATGTTGAACAATCATCGTTTTGGGAGGCATAAATTCACCATCCACAGAAACAGTATGTCCTTTAACCAATAGATGTAGGTGTGTGTAAGTGTAGCTATAATCCTTCTTATAACAACATCCTAGTATATTTAAGATACTGGAGTTTTTAAAAAATAAATTAATAAAAATAGTTTGGGGTTGGAGAAGCAAAATAAAACAAAAGGACTCAAGGGAAGACATTACCTTAAAATCGGGTAACTCCATTTGGTTTAAGCTCAAAGGCTTCCTTGGGAAGACTTCTGCCCAAAGTGAGGCTTTAAGGAGTAATAGATGGATGTGGAGAGACAAAACGGGCAGGTTTTGGCCGATCCAAAGGCTTTGGGAGTGTGGGTAAGGAGGTAGAGGTGGGGGCCTTTTATAAGAGGAGAGGAGGGGCACTCTTGGAAAGTAAAGAAATGATACTTTATTTGAAAATGTTTTTCGGATTCCAAATGTCTCACATTGATATAATTATAGGGTAAGGTGATAAAGGTTCTAAATCAACCCATCCAAAGGTTTTGGACATGTTTACGTCATAGATTTTACATTATCATTTCATTTTTTTTAAATCCTTTATTAATGAGGTAATCGCTGCATCATCATGATGTCATAAATAATTTAATTTATTTAAAGTCTAAAAATTATGAAAAAAATACTATGATGTAGGAAATAATTTTAGATTTCTAATGAATATTTATAGTCCAAAAGATAATTTATGTATATAAAAGTAAAAATATTTTACTTAGGTGATACATTCTTTGTCACATTTAACATTCTTTAAAAATAAAAAGATAAAAAGTCACTTTCTCACAAAAGTGATTCCATGGGGCCCCCAAGTTTGGCACAAGGAATCCCATGGTCGGCCATGAGACAACCAGTATCCTTAGGACACATGTTGTCATCTTTTTGTATTATTATGATATCATTTTATTATCTTTAACTACCTGATTACTCATTAATCAAGATAATTAAAGATAATTACAATCGTTACTATTCATAATGTACAAAAATAAAAGAGTATTAATTAAATAATTTGGTCCTTATGATTCCAAATATGTAATCCATTTTACCAAATTACAAACACATAAATTGAAATAATTGATTTAAAAATAATTCCCGTTGTCAAAACAAATAGTGGGTTTTTTTGAAACAATATCTATGAAAAGTTTGGCATTAGTTTATGACCAATTCCAAAGTGAAATTAATCCTAATGAACACCATTGGATTAAATGGTAAAAATATATACAGATTACACTTTAAGACCAATTAAAAGAATAATCTAACCATATAATTAAATTAAATGAAAATGAAGTTTTGATGTAAAATGCAGTATTTTTTTCACTATTCCTTAAAAAATAAACATTGTCGGAAAAATACCAATAATTTATCCAATGTAAATTTCAATTTCCCAATAATAATGAATATGTTTATTTTGACAAATATATCTTATAAAATTGTCAAAATATAGATTTAAAAATGGTTTTCCATCAAAAGGCAGTAAAACAATCTTTTAAAAATATTAGTGTATTCCATGCTTAAGATTGGATTTATTTTCATTTTAAGCCTCTAAAACACTATCTAATTCATTAATAGACATAGATAAAAATATCTATTAATCATTAATTACTTGGTATGTTACAGTATCAAACTTACCTCCCACAATATTCATAGAATAGAAGAATTATTAAAGAAAATTATACAAATAATGAAAAAAAATCAAAAATTCAAACCATATTATATATAACCCCTTGACTCGAGGACCCAAATATTGAGATCCAAATTAGAGGCCGCATAGTCATAATCATTCTTCTCTATTAATTTAAGTATAGAAACTAATTTTTAGGGATGAAGTAATCTTTTAGGGATATTTTTTTAATAAAAATACATAAACTGAAAAAATAAAAATGCATCTGCATATATGACTATTTTATTAAAAACTATAGAAATAATAGGGGAAAATTATAAAATTTGTTATCAAGGAAAATGAGAAAATAAAAACAGAAAATAAAAGGAAGTGTCTCAATTACATGCCACCAAATCTACTCTCTAAATCTTTAATGTGGATATCTCTACTGAAAAAGTTAAAAAACCATACCTTTCCATGTATCATGGCCAATCATTTTTATATTTCCACTTAATGCTATATTTAAGGGGTGAATATAAAATCAATATGATTTCTACAATTAATCTTATAAATATAAAAGCATGATAATTACGATTAGTATAATGTTAATTAAAATTATATATTAAATAAAAATATCCCAAAACATCGATTTTTGAAAATCATTCAATAATAAGGAAATTAAATAACATTTTTTCATTAATCAAATTTTTTGAAAAATCTCATTCCAAATTCCCCATTTTTATCAAATTGATTAGTAAACTGTTGTTTCTCTCCAAAAAAATCCCTTTAAAAAAATACTATTTTTTCCCACATTTCGTTGGAAAATATCCAATTTTTACCATGTTCTAATAGATGACTCTTTAGTTACCCAAATTACATTAATGATTGTTTGATACTTCATGCCCCAAAAAAACTCCATGTTTTCTAAAAATAAACTTCTGATAAGGAAAATATAAATCATAATCTAACTAAATTCAATGCTACACAGTCACCCACAATGATCCATCATCTAACTGGGTGGAATTGAATTTTATTTTGATTAGTGCCATATGAGTGAAAACATTCATTACCTGCTCATATTTATAACCCCAAACCATCAACTTTCCCATAATAAAAATGGCGGGGTTTCCTTTCCGACATTTAACTCCTTAATAAATGATCTCAATGTCTCTTCTTTAACAAAAATGAATCTAATATGTATTCAAATAGTTATCACCATGAACCCATTTTTTAATATTCCCACACACCATATTAGTGTTCCAAAATAAACTATATCCAAATATTTTATAAAAATATAACCTCTACCCTATGTACATTAACATGAATAAAATTATATAAAATTCCAACATTTTAAATAAAATCATAGTTTCTCATAAAACACAGATATCAAAATCATTCATCAAATAATCAATAAACATTACATAAATCAATTATCTAATATCATATAAAGTATCAGAGACACTTCCATTGAAGTCATATTCCTATGTATAAACATATTCTGAAATAGCTTTTCTTTTCATAGTAAAAAAACAATTCATACTATCATAATCCTATATAAATATAAACTTATAAACCAAATGTCAAACCCGCAATGTCATGAAATTTGGAATGATCAAGGTAGGTTTGGCATGGCACCATTATATTATGATATTGTCTCGTATAACTCAGTAAAATAGTGAACAACATAGTATATGTTTTATCAAACGCCTGAAACAATGTACGTTCCCCAAATAGAATTCTATTTTACAATTATAAAATAAAAATAGGTGAAGGGGAAAATTTATGTAAACTATAATAACTACATAACTTTTGTAAAAATACATTCCAAATATCATAAATGTTGATTTTAATTCCTTAATCACAAGAACATAAGAAATATAGTTTTCATGGACCAAAAGAAACATTATATGCTACTAATAATTTTAATAAAATATATTGATTTAAATATAATACATACCTTATTGTTTTTACCAATCTCCCACTCTTAATACCCTTCAATCAAACCCTCCAATAAAAATTCCATTATCTCTAACTAAGAATATAGAGAGATATCAAAGAGAATAACATGTAAATCCCCTTCACTATTTATAGACAACTCTATCCAATTCCACCGTTGAATAATTATGGAAAACACTAATTTTAAGGAGTAAATATTCTCCCATTTGATTCCTTTAATTCCTTGGTAGACTGTAATAATTTCCCCATAAAAACCACCATATTACATAATTTTTTTAAATAATTCATTTATATCAGATCAAGGTATTCCAAAATTGACAATTTAAATTATAATTTCTAATCATAATTCTATGGTGGTTCAATTCTAAATCCACCAAGAAAAAATATAATTTCATTCCTTTAATTTTCAAACCATTGAACATCATCAATTCAATGTCATCCATGTCAAATTAAACTCCAAATTAATTTTATCTGATTAATTCATTGAAATTCTCATCAATATTAAACTCTAATAATTCTTATATCAATTTAATTATTAACTCATAATTAAAAAAATAATATATAACAAAACTTATATAATAATCATTCCATAATAAATTGATGTTATTTTTCACATCATTATATAATATCCAAAACATATGTCCAATTATTTTTCACATCATCAATTTTTTCTTCCATGAAATTTCATTTAGTATCACTAAAAATATAAGGCCACTCGTTTTTCCTCCGATTTTCTATTTCATTTGTTTCTTATTTAATTTCACAATGGTTCCATATCACTATAAGCATAAGAATGCCCTATTCTATAAAAAATGTCTCTCTATTATCCAAAATCAATACTCATCTTTCTATATATGACATATCATGTTCTAAATCAATCATATCCCATCTCAAAACATGAGTTTCATGTGATAAATAATTCTTCAATTAATAAATTTGAAAAATGTTATGAATTTTTGGATAAAAATATGGTGTCACCAACTAGTAAACCACTTTATCTTTCCAATCCGTGATCTCACAAGAAACCAAATATCATGGAATCAACATTCTTGTTTCCCAAACAAATTATGTCATAACATTAGTATATATTTCAAAAATTAATGAATTCCAACATCAAATCTCAAGGGTCGTCATTTATAATCCTCCTAATAATTTTGACAATTTAGTCTTGAATCATGAATTGCTAAATTTATTTAACATCACTCTTCACTAATTACACCGAAATAGGTCCTTCAAGAGTCCTTTCACTAGTCTCAATCCACCATATTGGGGAATAAAATTACAAATCATATAATTTTTAAATTCTTTCTATAATAATTGATTTTTAATAAATATTGTTATAAAAAACTCCACCACTGATAAATATCCTTCTCAATAATTCCCTATTTTAGGAAGATTTATTTGGTTCATATATTCCATATTATGAATAATATATATTTTATCCATATATATAATGATATTAATCAATACCAATCCTCAATTGTATCCCCATATAATTATATATTCTATTATAGAATCTAAATATAATCCTCAAATCCTTATCTGCTATAATATGCTTCCAAAATCTATAAATGTTTAAAAAAAATATATTATATAATGTCTATAAAGGTCATCAAATGAATATATTTACTGAATAGGTATGAAATGTAGCGATATCTTGTTTCAATACATAATTCGATGGTGATCTTGAAAATCAAATAAAATATTAAAATAAAATATCTTCCCATTTCTATGATTAAATGGGTAATGGTTGAAACATATTTATTAATTATCGATGCTCCTCCTCTAATTATTTAAATATAAAATATAAAAAAAGGATTTCAATAGTGTCATTATTTATTACCAACTACCAAAAGTGTTATCTAATTTCATAATACATATCAGTATCTTTGGAATGTATTTCTCAACATTAATGGTGACAAATTTTCAAACCATTATTCTTTAGTTTCATTGGAACCACAATTTATGCTCTGAAATAAATCACTAAATCAAGTGTAATAGTTCATCCATCGATGGTCTCCCCAATATATAATTAATCCATTATAATATTAGATTACACATTACATAACTAATTATATTTCAATTTTTATATCATCATAAATTTCAAATTAGGATTATATAGAACCAAACCATCCATGATTTCATTAACCAACATGTGAAACCACAATAAAAATCCCATAAACTACCATTAATTTATGGTTTCCTTCACCAGTTGAGTTAGACTATTTCTAATCAAGGCATATACTGATAATTTCCTTTTTCTTTAGTATACAAAAACTCAAAATAAAAATTATTGAAGATACTCTACCCACTTATTCACTCTCAAATTGAGATGAAAATAAAAGAAAATATACATCAAAATCTTATTCTCAATATAAAACAAATTACACCAAAATGCCAATACCTTTACGTATTAAATTTATTAAAAACAATATCTAACACTACTCCATAGGTAGGTTAATTCTTCTTATGAGGTTTTACTTACCTAGAACTACATTCCATGAATTTTCTTGGTTAATTAAAATAAATCCAAATATCAAGCCAAATGTGTCCTAGTACACCTCTTAAAAAATCATGATTCTGAAATAATAAAAACTAGTGATGAAATAGGTATATTCTTTAAATCATAAAATTCCTCCTACCATGTCAAACTCTATTAAAACTAATATCCTTATTGATTCAAGGCTATCAGGGGTGATTCTAATTTTAAAAATTTTGTAATGTATACTTAGTAATATCCTATAAAACACAAAAAACATTCTATTTCAAAAATATTGTTGGGTATTTCCCATGACATCAAAACATTCACCATCTATGGGTCAATATTAATTCCATTATCATAAGTTATGTGTCCAATTAATTTTACATTTGAAATCTAGTATATGACTTAGATTACCTAAAATAGAAATAATTATCAAAAAAGTTCTCAAAACAATTTTCAATTGTTTTCATAACAATCTTCCTTTCTCAAGTATATCCATATATCAACAACAAACCCTGAAACAAATGTGTTGAAAATTTTATCAAAAATAAGGTACATCAATACCATAAACACTTTAGGTCCATTTGGTAACTCTAGAAGGTATGAATAAGAATTTATAATGGTTATATAAACATACAAATGGCTTTTTTAGAACATCCTCTTCCATTACCATTAAATAATAATATCTATAATGATATTTAGTCATGGAAACCCATGATATTGAATCTCTTGGAGCATAGTAGAATGATGGTTTCATGATAAATGTTGGATTTTTACCAATTTAGATGGATAAATCCTAAAAACATAATGAAAATAAAATTCTAATCTCCTGGAGAGGATATTTTCACATTTAATTTATAATCAATATAAAACTAAAATTACATCAAAATTATAATTCCCTTTAATCAATTTATGTGGTCTCTCTATTCTCTTTGTTGTTTTCATAGAGTATCTAAGAAAGGATTCCTGTAAGTTTATCCACACATGAATCATAAATATTCAAATGATGGTCTTAAATAATTGGGAGATAAAATTGTAGAGAGAATTGGTTTATGTTATTTTTATTGAACAAAATAAAGATTTCTCTTATTCTATCTACATTATTGATAGGGAGGGTGGAACATTTTATCTCTAGGGATTGAGATAGTTCTAAAAAGACTTTTGGTTGTAAGAAATGAGTGTATCCAAGGCTAAAAATAATATAATAATTATTTTATACTTAGGTTTAAAATTTTTATAATTATACAAAAAACCGTAAAAATATATCTAGACTAAGTAATATTCTATGTCAAATAATAATAATAATAACATATCTCATTAAATACACTTGTTTAATAATAATTTCCTAAAAAATTATTTAAATGATATTAATTAAAACATATCATTTCCATTTATCCATAACATGACCAATAACTCTTCCATGGAATTTATTGAACCTGGAATAATATAGGTTTTCATAAATGAATATTAATCGTTCAATAAATAAAAAAACACGAAAATAGAAAAATAAGTAATTGAATTAATATTTATGTAACTAAATAAATATTTATAACAATCTTTTAACTAAACTTATTAATTTTTAAATATTTATTTTTTATCTTCTTAATAACAAAAAATTTATAAATTGCATCTCATGTATTCTATACTCAGATATCTCATGATTGAATTCATGTGATCAACTTTAAATGAATAACTTATATTCCAAACCTGAGAATAATATTTATTCTCAATATTAAATTCAATAAACTTTAATGATATTATAGATACACTATGTTTATGTCTCTTTATATATCTATATCAATGACTTAATGTGAACTTAACTAAAGTCTGAGATCACTATCAAATAACACATCAAGGCACCCATAGAGAAAATATTTGATGATGTAATTAAAAAATAACCTAAAAATGATATTTCATTGTAAAATTATTTTATCTATAGAATCCCATCATGTATGATATATACTTGGGCCATTTATTTATATTCTTTATTTATCATTATTTGCCTCTCTAAAATGATTTCTTCCATAAATAATCATGGAAATGGATTTAATTAGATAGTTTTATTTCAATTAAAGGGACAAAAGTTTTTTCATCCATTAATATAGACGGTAAAATCCTTTATTTTTTTATTTAATTAATATCACATCACCTATGACGTACAGAACATATTCCACCTCACCATGAGCATATTTCATAAAAAACTTTATCCATACATCAAAGTACATGATTCATGATACACATTAATAATAATCTCAATTAAATGGATCGACACAAACATTAAAAAATAGTAATATCAAATGACACATAAAACACATTGAATTCCTATCACTGGGTATATGCTCATGACCTCTCTTCTAGAAGATCAACAAGTGAAAACACTATAAGAAGAAGTCTCAATGTCTTCTGATCCCCTAGATCCAGATAGTTGAACATCATCTATGTCCCATCAAAAAGTTGAAATCATGAGCACAAGATATATTTTTTGGAATATTTTCATGGAATATATTGTTTCACATTATAATGGGGAAGTATTATAACCTTTTTATGTATTAAATAATCCAGGTAAATTATCACATTAATTTTATACTTAAGAATAATAATCATGTTATAAGATATTTAATAATATTTAGTAAATTAGAAGCACAAATAAATTTTATTCTAGGGATCCAAATAGAAAAGGCTCTCACTTTCTATATATCCAATTAATAATTAATAAATTATTTGTTATTATATGATAAAAATGATTATATGGAGGTATGGTTATGTTTTTTGGTCGTACATGTTCATTTAAGGCTATTCTTCTTACTTCAAATACACTAATCTAAGAAAAAATCCAAAGAGATTATATCCCTTAGTATTTACCTTTTCTTTTATATCTTTAACATGAAATATTTTTCTTCTATATATGATATAATATTATAATAATACCTATTATTGTTGTATTTAATTTTATTGATATAATTCTAATAAATAGAACAAATCATTAAATAAACTGCTTCGTAAGTTGCATCAGAAAGTGCAATGTACTGGGTATATATATATATAGATATATGGATACCACTATCTTCATTATACTTATATTTATAATTTATTTTTCCTATATGTGAAAATATATAAAATTTATTTATTAGAAATATAGTTTATAATCCCCTTAAAACTAGAAATCCAATTTCTCTAATCATCAGGAACATATCCTTTGTATTTTCTCATATAATGTCTGATAGTTATGACTTCTACTGTATGAGTTTCAACTGGATTGGTTTGATATTTTTTCCAAAATTCTAAATAAATAATAAATATAAAGTAACTATATATATCAAATTTCATATATGAAAACTTTTAATTGTATAGAATTGTATTCATCATCATAATTTACTCCTATGTATTAACACATCATCTTGTTTAGACTTTATTCCATGCGACATAGGAAACAATCCAATATTATCTTATTCCATCTTTTATTTCTTTATAAATTTTAAATTTATCTATTATTACTAGACATTAAAAAAAATAGAACTATCATAGTACATATTTTTCTCAATAATAAGGATTATACATTATCCATTTAAAAAAATATTCTTCATATTAAAATTAAATAATTGTTCAACTTAACATATTTTTCTATATTTTATCAAAAAAATTACGTGTAATGTGATTCCCTCTGAGTATCATGTATTTTTAATTTTGAATTTATTTAATTTATTTTGATTTTTTAATGGATTTTTTTATCAGGGAGTCAAAATTTTGGAGATTTTGGAGAAACGGTTTAGGAACATAGTCTATGCGTGGTTAGTAGAAACCATGTGGTAACCATTAAATATGGAAATATTGGTTATAGTGGAAATTTTAATGGATTTTATAACCATGAAGCTATTACATGGTAACCATGTTATTCATTTTTCAAAGGCTAATATCTACTGTATGGTTAATTCATGGTTTGTCTAACTGTGTGGATTAATCATGCGACCCATGTGGGATTCATAAAAGAATACATGGATTAAATTAATAGATTTAAAATATAATATCCTATTAATATCTCATTAGCTCAAACCATACCCTCCTTGATACTCTAGAGTACTCCCCCCTTGGTTCCTGGGTGAAACTCAATCAATTTTTGTGGATTTAATTGAGGTAAGTTCAAATATCCTCTCTATTTCCCCTTTTTCTATAGATCCACCCTTAATTTATATTACCCTTGATCTTTTGGAACCCATAGAGGATATTATGGTTGGATTTGTAACACCTGAGACTTTTATGAGAAATATTTTGTTTTTATGTTATATAAATCATCAAAGGAATCTTTCAATACACACAACACTAGCTTGGTTTTCTTTACACGCAACCGCGGCCTTCCTCGATAGCTTGCGTCGTACGTAATACCGAGTTTCACTAAACAATGATATGGTATTAAAATATTATTAAAACTAGCCGTTATGAATAGTAATAACCACTTTTTGAAATTTTTTAAATGTTATTTTTCAAAATGGACTTTATTTTTGGATTCAGAATATCGAAATTAGCTTAGGATGAAATTTTTGTACTTTTCGGATAACTTTCATAATCTGATGAATAGTGAAAATTACTAAATTTTAATTAAAAACAACTTTTTTAATCAAAATAATTAATTGTGATAAATTATTAATTTGAGTGGTTTAAAAGTATATTTAGAATATATTTTTACAATTTAATACAATTTTGTTCATTGGATGTAATTTCACATTTAAACCAGACATAAACAAGTGTCAATCTTTTGATAGTTATTATCTCTTAAAAACACGCTATATTTTAATTAAAAACAACTTTTTTCATCACAATACTTTATATGGTTAAATTATAATATTGATTATTTTTAAAGTATAAATAGAATATATTTTAACCATTTAATATAATGTATGTCATTAGAATTAATTTTACATTGAATTCATAGGTAAAAACATTTCAATCTTTGGCAATGTTTTAACTTTTAAAACTCGTTTTCTTAACAACGAGATTAATTTTAAATTAATTAATGTAACTTTTTTGTTTTGAATTTTGAAAAATGGATTCCTTATTTGTAGTCAGTGGGTCCAAATTATGTTAATAGGTTACTTTTATTTTATTTTTTTGATATTATGCATAGTAACTACGGTAATGTTTTTTATTTACTACGGTTAAAGGTAAATAGGATAATTTAATGTTAAAAGAATATTATAATAATTCAAAATTACCTTAAAACTCTTTCTAACATTATTTGATGATTATTGGCCGACCATGGGAATCCTTGGGTCGATTTTGGGACCCCATTGACCCACTTGGTAGTGACAATGAAAATTTGGATTAATTAATTTAATGTAAAGACAAAATTGACATTAACAAAAATATTTTTGTAATTAATTTTTATAGGAGGTTATATAAATTATATTTTTGACTATAAATATTAATTAGAAAGCTAAAAATATTTCCTACATAATTATATTTTTTTAATTTTTAGACACCAAATAAATTAAATTATTTATGACACAATAATGATGAAATATTTACCTCATTAATAAATGATTTAAATAAATAAGATTATAATGATTAAAATATTTTCCAAAACATGTCCAATTCTGATTGAATAATTTTATTTCGACCATAAGTCATCTTATCTTCATCTTTAATGATTTTTGGACCTTTTGAAACCGAAGATAAGTTTATAATAAAAAAATATTTCCACACTTTCCAAAGGTGCCCCTCTCCCCCTTATAAAAGGGAACCTCCTCCCTCTCCTCCTCACACAAATTTGAGCCATCAAGATTGGACAACCCCTGCCACTTTCACCTCTCCACTTCCCTATAATCATTCTAGAGGTTCTGGTCTTCTTCAATGACCAAACCCTAGTGCCCTAAGAGGGGGTTAAGAAGAGGCGCGTCAAAAAAAAGAGGTAATATCCATTACCGATCCTTTCCAAATTCTTTCTTCTTCAACTTCTTCTTCTTTTGTTGTTTCATTATGAAGTAATAACATCAGTATCACTCATATACTGATATGTTATTATAAGTATGAAACAACCATATTTCACCATCAGTCAATCCTACGGAAAACGAAATCACCACACGTGCATACGTACAGAATACCGTCTCCACGCCGTAGTGTAATCTATTTTCCACCACCACCTTACTTGGATGGGTATAATGGTGTAAATAATAACTATATATTATTATTTTAAAGTGATATTGATTCTGAAATAGTATACATACACTCCAATACAATTTCCATGATCATGGGAACGATATCTTCACTCGTGCGTACGTACGAAATACCGTCTCCACAATGTGATGTGACTCATTCTACATGATCTTCATTGAATAATGATTATATAAATGAATTTAATGAATTAATATGATATATATTACACTAATACCATTCTGGAAATGAGGTATCTACAACCTAAAGAGAATAATAAGAATTTATTCGACAAAACACGAATAAGAACAAAAAGTAATAAACACCTGAATAACAAGTAGTAATGAAATATTAATAATAAGAAGCTAAGAATATAACCATATATGATATCATAACAATAATTATGTTTCTGGAATAAGTCAATAACATTATTTAAATCATTATACAGAAGGTTCAGACACTTACGAAGCAAATCGGACCTAAGGTAAGGGAAAATATCACAATTTCATTTTATCTGAGATTGTTTATACTTTGGTATTTACTGGGGTGTATTTTATCATCAACATCCATGTTTACTCAATATGTAATATTGTTCCATCCACCTAAAATTGTTTAAAGCCAATTTTACCCTTCGGTGAGTTTGTAGTAAAAGATATGAAAGGAATCTTTTGTCGTTTTTCATACGAGGTACTTTTTGGCTTTTCCGACAAAAGTACAAGAAGAATGTTTTTTTAAATTATACGGCATGAATGAATTTTTAAAACATTATTTCCAAGAAGCTTCCTTTACAAGTTTTCAAGTTTATTTTTAATCAACTTCTTTTAGTTTAAAATTGTATGACATGTTAAATAAAGGGAAATGTTTTTGAAGTAGAAATGATATTTTCCTCAAGAATGGAGTTCAAGTGCTTTATCAAAATTATTTTCCATCTAAGATAATATAGGGTTCTGTTTCTATCCCTATTATTACATTGATTTGATTATGTTGTGATGGAATTATTTTTATGAATTCCTTTATTTTATATGAATTTTTTTATGATGTCATGTTGTTTAAGAATCCCATTTTTACTACATGGGTTATGCGATGATGTATGATTTATGATTTTGTGGCACACATAAGAATGGTATCATTATGAGATGGGTGGGACCTATATCTCCCTCCAATTCATTGGGTAAAGATTTTATATCTCATGAGATAGACATGGCTGGAACGGCATGTTATACCGGTTCGGTGAAACAGGACTGAAACGTGGAGTGAACACGGTTCAGAAATGGACTTTGTCCACTAATATAGTCTTGGCAATGAGTCTTGACTAATAAGAAATTATTCTATATGATTATGTGTGTATTCCACAAAGTTTCATGTTTTATGTTATGATTATTGATATTTCATTTCACTACTATGATTTATCCCATGTTATGAAATTATGCTCTCTTTTACAGGTTAAGATTTCCAGAATGTTATGTTCATATGAATATGATGTGATTGATATTTCTTTTGTTTACCCTTACTGAGCATTTGAGCTCACTGTTTTGTATGTTTTCTTTCCCCAGGTCAGGAAGAAGCTTATTAAGTAATATATGCCAAAAGGGACTATAGATATGATTAAATAAATAGGAGACAATGTAGATGCTTTATGAACCAATTGTTTATGTTTCCCAGTTTCTAAAGACACTATACCTATATGATCCTTTCATGGTTTTGTTATATGTTGTAATAAGTATGCTATAATTTTGAAGTAATAACAATGTATGTAAAGTATGGGTCGTTATAGTTGGTATCAGAGGAAAGGTATAGTCAAACTTTGGAAACTAGGATTTGAAAGCCTTAGTAGGAATTCTAATGATATGTCTAAGCAAAGAACACAATCTTAGTGTTTTAGAAATGACCATGAATATCCTAGGATAAGACCTTAAGTGTGAAATTTTATTCCTGATTATGTGGTTTTCCAATTAATTAGTGTTTCTCACACTATTCTTCTTAGTTTTAGTCAATGGCTGGAACCCGAAGGAACCGTGTTAATGCGGAATGCGACGGGCAATGCAATGATTGTCCCCCTGAGAAACCAAATGTTATGGGAGCTGGAATGAAAAATCTTGTAGCCATTCTCACACAACTTTCTCAAGATATGAATCATGCAGGACTTCCAAACGATCAAAGGAAGGAGCAAAATTCTGTTAAATCCTTCATGAGGCAGCGTCCACCTTCATTCAGTGGGTCTACTAATCCATTAACTTTTGAATAATGGATTAGTAATATTGAAAAGATATTTTCTGTTCTTAAAAGTTATGAACATGATAAAGTCATCCTAGCAGTGTATCGTTTGGAAGGAGATGTTGATCAATGGTGGAATCTTATTAAGAATACGAGGAAAAGGGAAGAAATTGATTCTATGGAATGGGATGAGTTTATGAACTTATTTTTCAATAAGTACTTCCCTCGTATTCTCCAAACAAAGATGGAGATAGAGTTTCTTGAACTAAAGCAAAAGGATGATGAATCTGTTGGTACCTATGAAGAAAATTTTACAATACTTGCAAGGTATGCTTCTGGTATTATTATCCAACTTGAGAGTAAGATCAATCGATTCTTTAGTGGCTTAAAAAAAAGTCTTTGAAGGGACTTAGCCATAAGGGACTTCAATAGCTACGAGGAAATCGTTCGATGTGCTCTCAAACTTGAGATAGAGATTGGAGTAACCCATCAGTCATATGGGTTTGATAAGAAGAGGAAAATGGAATTCAAAGGAAAATCTAAAGAGCACACTGAAAAGAAGATGAGCTTTCCCTTATGCTCAAAGTGTGGAAAGAAACATGGAGGGAGTTGTCTTAAAGGGAAAAGTAAATGTTTCAAATGTGGAAAGGAAGGTCATCAGGCATTTGAATTCCAAAATGATGGGAAGAAGATGTCTAATGATGCAAACAAAGGAAGGGATGCATAGAATGAACCTACAACACTTCAATGTTTCAAGTACAAGAAGATGGGGCATTATGCCAATCAATGCCCAAATCCAAGGATTGATGATGATGGTCAAATTCAACAAACTCTTAAGGCTAAAGACAAAGGAAAGTCACATACAATTTCTATTAGCGATGTGGAGTATGATAACGATGTGGTGAAAGGTACACATACCATCCACTCTAAAGTAGAAAATTTTTTATTTGATTCTGGATCCACCCACTCTTTTATTTCTGAAGAATTTTCTAAGGGTATCACCGTATTACCTCAACAATTAGATGCTGAGTTGGCTGTGACAACTCCTAATGGCACAACAGTCGCATCAAAAGTTTATAATTCTACCCCGATTGAAGTTTCTGGGAATGTGCTTCCTGAATATCTTGTGATCCTTCCTATAGTGGAATTTTATGGGATTCTTGGCATGGATTGGATTTCTTTATATGGATCTCATATCAATTTCCAAATAATGGAAGTCACATTTCATATTCCAGATCAATCTATGATCGTCTATCAATGCAAGGATGAACATAACCTTCCAGTGGAAATTTCTTCCATCTTATGGGTCTTAATTCCACTAAATGAAGGTTATTTATCTCAAATGGTTGGTGAGAAACTCATGATTAAGAATATTCCCATTGTACGGGAGTTTGATGATGTCTTTCTGGAGGAATTTCCAGGTCTTTCACCAAATCTTGAAGTTGAGTTTTCAATAGAACTCGTACCAGTTTCTTTACCTATTTCATATACACCTTATAGAATGGACCCAATTGAGCTGCAGGAATTGAAGAAGAAACTCCAAGAGAATCTTGATAAGGGATTCATACGCCCTAGTGCATCACCTTGGGGAGCACCTATTCTATTTTTTAAGAAGAAAGATGGATCAATGAGACTCTGCATTGATTATCGAGAACATAACAAGATCACTATCAAGAACAAATATCCTCTCCCATGCATTGATGACTTATTTGACCAACTACGCAGAGATCAATACTTTTCCAAGATTGATCATCGTTCAGGGTATCATTAATTAAGGTTCAAAAGGGTGGATATACCAAAGACGGCTTTCCGTACAAGTTATGGACAATATGAATTTATAGTGATGCCATTTGGTCTTACTAATGCCCCTGTTATCTTCTTGGATCTGATGAATATAGTCTTTAGAGACTATCTTGATCAATTTTTGGTAGTCATTATAGACGATATTCTTGTCTATTCAAAGATCAAGGAAGAACATGAAGATCACTTGAGAATTATATTGAATACCCTGAGAAAGGATAAGCTTTATGCCAAATTTACCAAGTGTGAATTTTGGATTCAAAAGGTTGCAGTTTTTGGTCACATAATCTCAAAAGAGGGGATATCTGTGGTTCCAGCAAAAACGGAGGTTATCAAAAGATGGTCGAGACCAACAACAGTAACTGAGATCCGAAGTTTTCTTGTTTTGGCTGGATATTATCGACGTTTCGTGAATGATTTTTCACGATTATCTAATCCACTCATTAGGTTGACTCGGAAAGGACTTAAGTTTGTTTGGATGGAGGAATGTGAAGAGAATTTCAAGGAGTTGAAAATAAGGTTATCCAGTGCACCTGTGCTCACACTGCCTTGTAGTGGAGAAAGTTTTGTGATCTACAGTGATTAATCCAAGAAGGTATTGGGGTGTGTTCTCATGTAAAATGATATGGTGATATCTTATGCCTCACGACAATTGAAAATCCATGAGCAAAATTACCCAACTCATGATTTGGAGTTAGCTGCGGTAATCTTTGCATTGAAGATTTGGAGGCATTATCTTTATGGAAAAAGGTGTGAAATTTATACTGATCATAAAAGTTTAAAGTATATTTTCACACAAAAGGAGCTGAATATGTTCCAAAGAAGATGGTTGGAGATGATTAAGGATTACGACTTCTCAATACATTACCACCCTGGGAAAGCAAACAAGGTGGAAGATGCATTAAGTCGAAAACACCATGCCAGTTTATCCATGATGAGGATCACAAAAGATCCAATATTTATGGATTTACAAAGGATGGATCTTGGAATTATAATGAAAGGGTAAAAATCGTATCTTTCTCAAATGAATGTTCAACCATCTATACATGTGAATATTAAAGAGGCACAGAAAGAAGATGTAGAGTTACAAAAGAAGGTGAGAAATGTCCCTAAATTCAACCTTGATTGTGATGGGATAATAATGTTCCGGAATCGGGTTTGTGTTCCTCTCATCCCAGAATTAAAGAAGGAGCTTCTGGATGAGGCTCATAGTACTTCATTTTCTATTCATCCTGGAAGCATGAAGATGTATAGGGACCTGAAAGACTACTTCTGGTGGGATGGCATGAAAAGAGATGTTGCTAAATATGTATCTCGATGCTTGGTTTGTCAGCAAGTTAAAGTTGAGAGAAAGAAGTCTAAGGGGATGTTACAACCATTACCCATACCCGAATGGAAATGGGAAAACATCACTATGGAATTTGTCACAGGACTTCCTAAAACATCCAAAGGCAATAATGCTATCTGGGTCATAGTTGATCGTCTTACAAAGTCGGCACACTTCATCACTATTAGAGAGGATTTATCTCTGGATCAGCTTGCCAGGATATATGTAAAGGAATTGGTAAGAATGCATGGAGTACCACTTTCTATTATATCTGATCGGGATCCAAGGTTTACCTCAAAGTTCTGGCGAAGTCTTCAGCATACTCTGGATACAGAGTTGAGTTTCAGCACTGCTTATCATCCTCAGACAGACGGTCAGTCTGAGAGGACAATTCAAACTCTAGAAGATATGTTGAGAGCTTTCTCTATAGATTTAAAAGGTGGTTGGGATCAACACATGCCTTTAGTGGAATTTTCTTATAATAATAGCTTTCACTCCAGTATTTAGATGGCTCCTTATGAATCTCTCTATGGAAAGAAATGCAGGACTCCAACATGCTGGGATGAAGTTGGGGAAAGAAAGCTATTAGGACCTGATATTGTTGATGAGATGGTAGAAAAGGTCTGATATATTCAACAACACATAAGAGTAGCTCAGAGTCGAAAGAAATTTTATGCCAACAACCGAAGAAAATACCTAGAGTTTGAAGTGGGTGATAAAGTGTTCTTACGAATATCTCCCTGAAAGAGGGTCATGAGATTTGGAAAGAAGGGGAAGTTGAGCCCTAGATATATAGGTCCTTTCGAAATACTGGATCGTGTTGGGAAGGTAGCTTACCGATTGGATCTTCCACCAAATATCTCTCAAGTTCACGATGTTTTCCATGTATCTCTCCTGAGAAATTAAATACCTGGTCCTTTACATGTACTCAGCTCAGAAGTTATACCGCTGGAGCAAGATCTTTCTTATGAAGAACAACCGATAGAGATTCTGGATCGTAGCGAAAAAGTCCTACGAAATAAGACCACTCGCTTGGTGAATGTTTTATGGATGAACTACCAATTAGAAGAAGCTACATGGGAGCTTGAGGATATGATGAGGGAGAGGTATCCTCATCTGTTTGTTACAAAGTGACAAATTTCGAGGGTGAAATTCATTTTAAGGGGGGTAGAATGTAACATCCGAGACTTTTATGAGAAATATTTTTTTTATGTTATATAAATCATCAAAAGAATATTTCACTACACACAACACTAGCTTTGTTTTCATTACACGCAACAGCGGCCTTCCTCGATAGCTTGCATCGTACGCAATACCGAGTTTCACTAAACAACGATATGCTATTAAAATATTATTAAAACTAGACGTTATGAATAGTAATAACCACTTTTTGAAATTTTTTAAATTTTATTTTTCAAAATGGAATTTATTTTTGGATTCAGAATATCTAAATTATCTTAGGATGAAATTTTGGTACTTTTCGGATAACTTTCATATTCTGATGAATAGTGAAAATTACTAAATTTTAATTCAAAACAACTTTTTTAATCGAAATAATTAATAGTGATAAATTATTAATTTTATTGATTTTAAATTATATTTAGAATATATTTTTTCAATTTAATACAATGTTGTTCATTGCATGTAATTTCACATTTAAACCAGACATAAACAAGTGTCAATCTTTTGATAGTTATTATCTCTTAAAAACGCGCTATATTTTAATTTAAAAAAACTTTTTTCATCGCAATACTTTATATGGTTAAATTATAATATTGATTTTTTTTAAAGTATAAATAGAATATATTTTCACCATTTAATATAATTTATGTCATTATCATGAATTTTACATTGAATTCATAGGTAAAAACATTTCAATCTTTGGCAATGTTTTAACTTTTAAAACTCGTTTCCTTAACAACGGGATTAATTTTAAATTAATTACTGCAACTTCTGGGTTTTGAATTTTGAAAAATTTATTCCATATTTGGAATCAGTGGGTCCAAATTATGTTAATAGGTTACTTTTTTGTGATATTATGAATAGTAACTACGGTAATTTTTTTTTTTACTACGGTTAAAGGTAAATAGGGTAATTCAAGGTTAAAAGAATATTATATTAATTCAAAATTACCTTGACACTTGTCCTAACCTTATTGGATGAGTATTGTCCGACCATGGGCATCCTCGGGTCGATTTTGGGACCCCATTGAGCCACTTGGTAGTGACAATGACAATTTGGATTAATTAATTTAATGTAAAGACAAAATTGACATTAACAAAAATCTTTTAGTAATTAATTTTTATAAGGGGTTATATAAATTTTATTTTCGACTATAAATATAAATTATAAATATAAAAATATTTCCTACATAATGAAATTTTTTTAATTTTTAGACACCAAATAAATTAAATTATTTATGACACAATAATGATGAAATAGTTACCTCATTAATAAATGATTTAAATAAATAAGATTATAATAATTAAAATATTTTCCAAAACATGTCCAATTCTGATTGGATGATTTTATTTTCACCATGAGTCATCTTATCTTCATCTTTAATGATTTTTTGTCCTTTTGAAACCAATGATAAGTTTATAATAAAATAATATTTCCACACTTCCCAAAGATGCCCCTCTCCTCCCTTATAAAAGGGAACCTCCTCCCTCTCCTCCTCACACAAATTTGAGCCTTCAAGCTCAGACAACCCCTGCCACTTTCTCCTCTCCACTTCCCTAGAATCATCCTAGAGGTTCTGGTCTTCTTCAAAGACCAACCCTAGTGCCATAAGAGGGGGTTAAGAATAGGCGCGTCAAAAAAAGAGGTAATATCCATTACCGATCCTTTCCAAATTCTTTCTTATTCATC
Organism: Viscum album; assembly: GCA_963277665.1. Taxonomy (NCBI): domain Eukaryota; kingdom Viridiplantae; phylum Streptophyta; class Magnoliopsida; order Santalales; family Viscaceae; genus Viscum; species Viscum album. The sequence goes on along the minus strand of OY728140.1, from coordinate 1,014,474,778 downwards.
TTCTTCTTCCTTAGTTGTTCATTATGAAGTAATAACATCAGTATCACTCATATACTTATATGTTATTATAAGTATGAAACAACCCTATTTCACCATCTATCCATCCTATGGAAAACGAAATCACCGTGCGTGCATACGTACGGAATACCGTCTCCACGCCTTGGTGTAATGTATTTTCCACCACCACCTTACTTGGATGGGTATAATGGTGTAAATAATAACTATATATGATTATTGTAAAGTGATATTGATTCTGAAATAGTATACATACACTCCAATACAGTTTCCACGATCATGGGAACTATATCTTCGCTTGTGCGTACGTACGGAATACCGTCTCCACGATGTGATGCGACTCGTTCTACATGATCTTCATTGCATAATGATTATATAAATGAATTGAATGGATGAATATGATATATATTACACTAATACCATTCTGTGAATGAGTTATCTATAACCTAAAGAGAAGAATAAGAATTTATTTGACAGAACACGCATAAGAACAAAAAGTAATAAACACCCGAATAACAAGTAGTAATGAAATATTACTAATAAGAAGCTAAGAATATGACCATATATGATATCATAACAATATTTATGATTCTGGAATAAGTAACTAACATTATTTAAATCATTATACAGGAGGTTCGGACACTTACGAAGCAAATCAGACCTAAGGTAAGGGAAAATATCACAATCTCATTTTATCCGACATTGTTTATACTTTGGTATTTATTGGGTTGTATTTTATCAATCACATCCATGTTTTCTCAATATGTAATATTGTTCCATCCACCTACAATTGTTTAAATCCAATTTTACCCTTTGGTGAGTTTTTAGTAAAAGATATGAAAGGAATATTTTGTCGTTTTTCGTACGAGGTACTTTTTGACTTTTCCAACAAATGTACGAGAAGAATTTTTTTCTTAACTTATACGGAATGAATGTATTTTTAAAACATTATTTCCAAGAAGATTCATTTAAAAGTTTTCAAGTTTATTTTTAATAAAATTCTTTTAGTTTAAAATTGTATGACATGTTAAAGAAAGGAAAAGTTTTTTGAAGTAGAAAAGATATTTTCCTCAAGAATGGAGTTCAAGTGCTTTATCAAAATTATTTTCCATCTAAGATAATATAGGGTTCTGTTTCTATCCCTATTATTACATTGATTTGATTATGTTGTTATGGAATTATTTTAATGAATTCATTTATTTTATATGAATTGTTTTATGATGTCATGTTGTTTAAGAATCCCATTTTTACTACATGGGTTATGCGATGATGTATGATTTATGATTTTGTGGAACACATAATAATGGTATCATTATGAGATGGGTGGGACCTATATCTCCCTACAATGCATTGGGTAATGATTTTATATCTCATGAGATAGACATGTCTGGAACAGTAGGTTATACCGGTTCAGTGAAACAGGACTGAAACGAGGAGTGAACTCGGTTCAGAAATGGACTTTGTCCACTAAGATAGTCTTGGCAATGAGTCTTGACATATATGAAATGATTCTCTATGATTATGTGTGTATGCCAAAAAGTTTCATGTTTTATGTTATGATTATTGGGATTTCATTTCACTACTATGATTTGTCCCATGTTATGAAATTATGCTCTCTTTTGCAGGTTAAGATTTCCAAAATGTTATATTCTTATGAATATGATGTGATTGATATTTCTTTTGTTTACCCTTACTGAGCATTTGAGCTCACTCTTTTGTATGTTTTCTTTCCCCAGGTTAGGAATAAGATTATTAAGTAAGATATGACAAAAGGGACTATAGATATGATGAAATAAATGGGAGACAATGTAGACGCTTTATGAACCAGTTGTTTATGTTTCCCAGTTTCAAAAGACACTATACATATATGGTCCTTTCATGGTTTTGTTATATTTTGTAATAAGTATGCTTCAATTTTGAAGTAATAACAATGTATGAAAATTATGGGTCGTTATAGGATATATGATTATAGGTGAATAATTGGTTTGTTTTTAATATATATAGGATTGTAAAAACTGAATGTATTTTCATCCCATCACTGAATTTGATATTATTCTCTATTGGGGAGGTAGATGTCTCTATCCAATGGATTCTTTCTCATGGAATACATTTGGTTCTTATGATATGAAATAATTCATAGCATATAAAAATGATTGTTTTTGTTTTTTTAATGTCTAAATTGAAATCTAGGTTTTTCCCTTTGTCTTTGGTAAAAAATGGAAATATTTTAATGGTGCTTCTTCAAAAATAATTTCTATAAACATTAAGTGTTAATTGAAACATCACAAAGTAATTTTGAATTTTTTTCACTAGGTTTATGTTTCACATAATGGTAGGCTTTATCAATTTGTTAAAACTTTGAGACATTTGTTTTGGTAGGAACCTAGGATTCACTAAGCCATTTAGAGTTCTATTAATGTTCAGGTATCATATAATCCATTTTCATCCAATTTTCACATTGTTATTAGACCTTACGTGGATTTTTGTGTTTTAATTTTACACATGTTTAACATTAATGGATTACTTCATTATTTCCATTTATTTAATTGAACAGTTTTTACTTCCATGTTATTAAGGATTAAGATCAAGATTTAAAAATAAAAAGAAAAACAAAACCAATTAGATCTTTGATGAAAATATGTTTTCATATGTAATAATTTATCATACTTGTTTATTTAGTTATAAATAACAGTTTAATGGTGAAATAATGTTTTTATTATATTCATGGTGGTTTCCTGCTAGTCCTTTCCTCAATCCCTACATATTCTTTTAGTTATATGTAGACATGGTTCTGTAGGACTTTAGTAATAGTAAGGGTTTTATGTAGCTCAGTGGATCCTCCTTTTTGAAGTTTTCTTCATATAGTTTTTGAAGGATATTGATTTATGGTCAAATGGATGTAGACACTTGGCTTGTTGATTTTCATGTGTTCTAAACCATTGGTATTTTTCATGCTAGGACTCTTGTTTGTCTTTAGACTTCCTCTCTGTACTCTTATTCTGCTTTATATTCTTAAATAAATTTTCCTTGGTGAATGAGACATGTATTGGTTATGTTAAGGATTAATTCATTCCCTTTTCATCCTATATTAACACTTAGGTGAATATCTCTTGCCTATAGTGATCAAGGACATGCTTCATGACTTATGAAAGATCAAATTGGGTAATGTTTAATGTCTACCAGTGTTCAATACTTATATAATGATATTAGAACCCATGGTTGTTTCTATGGATTGGTTGGTAGACTACAGCTGGGAATATCAAAATTCAGATAGTTAGTGAAGTAGGATACCCGGTCAGATCACCTTAGTATCTAATGCCATGTTAACTTGGCTATTAATGGATTTTTCATCAAGATTTGATCTTTATTTTAGGATTATTTAAAGGCACAATATTTTGGGTTTATTTAGATGAACCACATCTTGTTTTTCTATTGGTTCCTATTATTTCCTTAAATCCTAATTATTTGTGGACTTTAATATGGGTACATAAAGTCCATATTTTGACTCATAGATATGTTATTAAGATAATGATTTGTTATCTTATATGTTTAATATATAATTCATCCTTGAATAGATATTCCAAATATTGGGGTTGAAGATGTGAGATGCGATTTGTAGGAAAATCCTCCAGTTGACCCTTTTTTATTTGAAGTAGTCATCCAAAAAATAAAGACATCGGGTCAACTTGGTGTTAGAACACACGAATGGACCTTTGAATATGCTTCTGAATATACCATATAGAATCTAGAAAAATTTCTTGGTGATAAGGGAACCTAATATCCCAAGGTGTGGACTGAACGTATAGAAATAATTTTACACTTATTGATGAATCTAGACAACTAAAAGTTGAGTTTCACCACATATATTATTAACTAACTATGATGGAAATTTTAGTAATCCATTTTTCAATATAGATTTCATAAGGATATTAGATAGACTACTTTCAAGAAGGTATCAATTCGATAGTTTCATCCTGAAAAATTTCAAGTAGATAATACTCATGATTTTTTGTATTTGTATCAAAGAGAAATTTTGGATATGAATTGTGTTACACATTTCACCAAGTTAGAGAACTTATACCAGATATTGTCTCTAATTACTACTATAAAGCTCAGTGGTTAGAGATTGGATTTAGAGATGATATTCATTTGATAATGGTTTACTACATCTTAATAAAATTTATTGATGTTGTTATATAATAAGCTATTGTTGAGGAAAACATATCCAGGAAGACTAGTATCAGTTGAGTATTATTATCTATAGGGGGATGAAAGAATGTGTCTTCTAGCAATAAAAGAAAGTGAGGTGAGCCATGCCAGGTTAGTGGTGGTGGTGTGAAGTAAACAATCAAGATAGATCCATGTAAATTTCATCCATTATGGGATATATGGTCATACTATGAATAGTTATAGGATAGAACCCATAAGCTTCCATATATATCAATAGTCTAGTCATCTCCAATGCTTCTGTTGAAACGTACCTCAAGGAAACATGGATGGATCCACTGTTACCAAATATTCCCAATTCAAGTATAAGATAGAGAAATGATAAATATCTCACTATTATGTTGATCTAAATAATTAGGTAGAAATGGTAAAAAAAATTAAGTGTTGTGTATTTTCATATTTACAATTGGGGTATACTCCACAGGAATCTGAAGAAATTATAACTACTGTTATATGTACAATTTTTGTTTCATCTTTTATGGTTTGGAAATTATTTTAGACTAGTGTATCTTTTTCATTCATATCATTTAATTTTATTGATATACTAGTTTTACATGTAGAACTTATAACCTTCATGTTGTATATTTATGCTCCCTTGGGAAATGGGTAGGGGTAATGTTTAAAATTCCTAGAGTTTTGGTTATTATTAATGACTTTGAAGTCATGTGGGATTTCTTGGTTATTGATATTGATAGTTTTTTCCTCATTATTTTCATGGATTAGATTATCAATTTTAAGCCCCATGTCAATTGTTACATCATAGAGTTTATTTTTATTCTTCCAGATGAGTCTCACATGTATTTCAGGGTGAGTGGAATCCAATATTGGGGAGAGTGGGGCATGTTTTTCCTTATTCTGAAATTACCTCATGCTATTTTTCAAAATTGTTTCTTCATACTATTAATCAGTGTTTCAGAATTTTGATTCTAATAGAGGTGAGAGGGTATATAGATGTCTTTCTTGATTACTTTTCTAGGTTACCAACCTACTGGGAGTTAGAGTTCAATATAAACCTATTATGTAGTATGAGATCCATTCATGTAACATTATATCATATGGAACCCACTAATTAAAAGGATCTTGAATTTTAGATTGAGGTTATTTAGTTTAAGATAATTATTCATCCTATTACATCACCATATTCTTTCTTAGTTCTCCTTAAAAAGATGACAGACACAAGCATTTCACATTGTATTGATTTATGAAATCTTGAGCAAGTGAGGATTTAGATAAAATATCCATTTTCTATGATTGATGATCTATTAGATAGAATCAAATAATCCACATGTTTTTCTATGATTGAACTATTATTGGGGTTCCTTTCCATGAAATGTATACACCTAATATTGCATTTAATAGCAGGTATGGGAATTTCAGGTTTATATATATGCTATTTCTTTAACTAATTATTTTATGGTGTTTATGTTATTCATGAACCATGTTTTTAATTAATTCTTGGAATAATTCATTGTTTTTTTGTGAATGATGTGTTTTTATACTCCAAGTCAATATTTGACCACATGAATAATTTGGATATCATCCATAGAATATTGAATGAACATTGAATACACGGGAATATATAAAAGTATGATTTTGTATCCAATAATTGAAATTTATGGGCTATAGGATATCATAGAGATACATCTATGTGAATCCTAAAAATTTCTCACTAGAGATAACTTGGGGGAAACCCATAAATTTCATTGAGATTTCGACCTTCTAGGTATTTTCTAGTAATCCTGAGATTTTTCTAAGATTTCCATAATCATTCATCTTATATGATATATTTAACTATATAGGGTTTTATATTTTAATAGGATGATAAATGTTAGAGATCATTTGGGGAACTTAAGGTGATATTTAATTCAGCACCAATTTTGATCTTCTTGAATCGATTTTGTGATATTATGTTTTCTATGATTCCTCATTTATGGAATTCAGATAGGTTATAATTGATGGAAAGTAGTTTGTGTCCTATGGCCCTAACCAATTTTTTCCTCATGGGATGAATTATCCTACTCATGATCTCAAGTTTTCCATAATGATGAATGCCCTCAAAACATGGTGCCACTATCTCTTTGGGGAGTGGTTTATATTATATTTAGATAATAAGATCTTAAAGTATATTATTACACTAATGGATTAAGAAATGTGATAGATGTGTTGGTTATATTATCATTATGATTTAAATTTTTATATTCCATATAAACCTGGAAAATGAAATGTCATATCTGAATCGTTGATCATGAATTCACGACACAATACATGAATGAATTAGTGGAATAGTGGTATTTAATGTTTCAAATTTTTAGTGATTCACCTATATGTAGAATATGATGATGGGTAGGTGTCCGTGGATTTGGGGAATTCTGATTCATCAATTGATGATTGGAATCATCTTGGGAAAGAAATAGGAAATGATTTTAAATATTTTAGAAAATCATTGTTGTTTGGGCTATCTAGGGAGTCTAGTCTCAGTCTCATGGATGGGGTTGTGCGTTTTTGGGGAATATTTGTCACTCTGATATCTCTAAGGAGGGAGTTAATGTATAGTTAAAGTTACCCTCGTTGGTCTATACACCCTTGGACTACCAAGATATATCATTATTTGAGATCTTGTTATTAGTTGTCAAGGATGATATGGTCGATTGAAAATTACATTTCATGATACCTTACCTACTATAAGATTAAGGTAGAGTACCACAAACCTACTAGTTTTATATATCATTTTACCATTATACTGTGGATATTGGATGATATATCCATGGAAATAGTTTTTAGTTTACCATGGACTCTTATTGTGTAGGATGTGATTTGGGTGATCATTGATTGACTTACAAAATCATCTCATTTACTTCATATTAAGCCCACATTGAGGGTGGAAAATCTCAACCACCACTATGCCTAAGATATTTTTAATATCTATAAAGTTACCTATAATATTTTTTCTAATCAAAACCCATGGATTAAATCCAATTTTTTAATCTTTTGAAGAGGAAATGGGTACCCAATTCAAGTTAATCATTTGGTATCACCATCATATAGTTGGATAGACTAAGAGATATATTTATATTATTGAGGATATTCTCCATGCATGCACACTTGATTTTGGTATTTCAATTCAAAAAAACATCATCCATTATTTGAATTTTACTATAACAATTGTATCAGACATAGATTAAAATGGAACACTTTAAAGAGTTGTATGGGTAGCTATGTAGATCTCCCTTTTCATTGTCTAGGTTGGGAGAACAGTCATTGGTTGGACTATGTCTTGTTCAAGAGATGTTGTAAAAGGTTTGGATTAACCAAAAAAATTTATGGATAGATAAACATAATCATAAATATTATGTGTACCATATCATTCATTTATTGGAGGTAAAAGTAGGTGATCGTTTTTTTCATAGTGTTTCACCTCATTTGGGACATAATCATTGGGGTAAGTAGGGTATGTCAGCACTGAGGTTTATTGGACCATTCTTGATCATTTAATGTGTTAGAAAGGTGTCTTGTACATTTGGAAAGTACTGTCACTTGACATTGATTCAGATATGTTTCATGTTTCTAAATTAAGGAGGTGTCAACTAGAACCATCCCATGTGATAGAATGATAGGATATTGATCTTATGTCTGACACCTCAGTAGTTGGCTAACTAGTTTATATTATTAATCTCTAGGATAAGGATCATTGTGGTAAAACAAATACATTTCACTCTGTATTGTTTCAACACATATGATATATCCATGAGATGTGGGAGATGTAACCATTGGTGATATATTAGTGGCCTTATATTCTTATGAGTCCATAATCTTGAGAGCTTAATGGGAAAGAATGTTTAATTGTGGTGAGAATTGTGACACCCTCTATGTTATAGGTATGATTAAATTTCATATTGGGTTATCTTTTTCTTGATTTTAATGGCTTTTGAATATCAGAGGTCAAAACTTTGGATATTGGTACGAAATATGCTAGGTTCACGATCTATGCATGGTTAGCAGTAACTATGTTGTAAGCTTTTGATATGAATTTTTTGGTTCCAGTGGTTATTTTCATGTTTTGAACATAATTTTTCTAATTGTGTGGAAATTCCGTGATAATTGTTCACATTAATTTACATGGCACATATTGGGTCTTACTTTTTGGGATAACAGTGTAACCAATATAGGATTATTTTAAACTGAAAATTTCACTGATCCCATTTTTCATAATTAAATCTAATATCCTAATACCCACATTTTATCTCAATCCTTCCCCTCCTTGAAACTTTAGAGGACCCTCTCATTGATTCTTTGGTGATACTCGATCGATTTAGGTAGATATTTTTTAGGAATGTTTGGATTTCATCTTGATTGATCCTCTTTTCTCTGTATATATGCTTGATATATATTCCCCTTGATATATTAGAAACCATAGCAGATTTTATGGTCTAATATAGGGTTGTAGGTAGATAATTGATGATGTTATTTGTAGATCTAGGATTTTGAGGATCGGATCTATTTTCTCCCATCACAAAATTCAAATTTGTCATTTTTTAGTCCATTGGTGAGGTAGGTGTCCCTATCCAATGGACTGAATTAATTTTATTTTGATATAATTTGGTTGTTTTGATATAAAAATAATGGTTTTGAATTTTTTCAGGGAAAATTGAATTCCATGATTCTTACATGACTGTTGGTGGTGATGGAAAATTTTTTAAATAAGTTCTATCAAAATATTTTTTATAAACATTAAGTTTTTCATGAAATCTCACAATGTAAATTTGAAAATATTAGGCATAGATTCTCTTTAATGTAATGGTTTAATTTGAAAATTGGGGATGACCTTCAGTATGTTTTTTAGTTGGGATCTAAGATTCTTAATGCCATATAAAGTTCCTCAAATGTCTTTATATCATAGAATCTAACTTACAACCCATTTACACATCATTAAGAAACAATACATGGATTATTGTGCTTTATTTCTGAAATTGTTTTTAATATTCATGGATTTATTATTTAATTACCAATACATATTCAATAAAAATTACTCTTATGTTCTAAAATTGTGGGATATAAATTGTTTTAAAAACTATGAAAACCAAATTGATGTTTTATAAATATGTTTTTTCCTAACTATTTATTTATGATAATAGTTTTGTTTTAAAGATATATATAATGGTTTCATAGTGAAAGACATTATACAGATTAATAGTGTTATCTTACTGGGTGTTTCTTCAAAACCTATAAATTTATTTGGGTAAGAATAGATTTGGTCTTTCATGAGTTGTGTAAAGGGAAGGGAGTCATGTATTTAAGAAACTACTCATAGTAAAAATTGTATTTAAGGGGTTTGGGGATGATAGTAAGAGATGCCGAAATAGATACAGACTCTTGGATTGAGTTTTTCATGTGTTTTGGACCATTTTTCTTTTTTCGTGTTACGTATCATGATTGTTTTAATACATATGCGTTGTTCTTTGATTTGTAATTATGTTCTTATATAACTATCCATCGGTAAATGAGACATGTATAGGGAATGTCCATGGTTAAATAATTCCCTTCTCCTCTTATATTAATACATTGGTTATAGTTTCTATCCAATAGTGATTAGGAAAGCTCTTTTGACCATGTAATGAGCTGACTTTAGTGATGTGTCAGGTCAACATTGGCAGGTTCATTATAAGGAAATTTATGGTTCTCCCTCTAACCTCTTATTGAGACATGTCTCGCACTTTTTCAAAAAAATCTAAAATCTCTAATGGATTCATAAAAATGAGTATTACACAATCACGATGCTTGATTTAGCATATAAATGGATCTCTATAACTTATATAGATATTATCATTATTTGGCGACATCATCCCTTCTGGTTTCTCTATATACACATCTTTCACAAGGTTTCATTTAATGAAGGTTATCTTGAAATCCATTTTCCAAATTTCATGTTCTAAAAGGGTTACTTTGAAAATTGAATTCTAATTGCTTTTAGAATGATAAATATTTAAACTTTTATTTATTGGTTGTGAATTTCATTTGACGAATCTTTATGAAACCAATCATACATTATAGTTACCAAATTTACCATCCTTGTTTAGTTTCTTCAGTATTTTAGACCAAAAAATTGACATACACTAGAGAAATAACCAAAATACTAAAATAAATTTTGTTACATGGAATCCATTTCTAAATTCATATGAACCTTATAATATTTTAATTTTTCGATTGACTAGGTCCTTATAAGATAAGAATTATTTATTCTCATTGAATAATATATCACTTAACATTGTGAATATAAACCAACCTATTTCATTTTATCTACATAGTACATGTCACAAGAACAATTCCTACTACTATTCCATGTAGAGTATAGTTTTTTTATTGAAGCTCATGTGCATCTATAGCCTTGACATATTTAAATTCAAACTGTATCCCTCTATATCAAAATAGAATTGATTCCTTCTTATACAAATATAATTAATCACATGACTAATACCTTTCTATATCAGATATCATTATATCAAAAATATATTTTAGGATAATTAAATGAGATTCACTTTATGAATTATTTGATGGTTTTTTTCTTAAATTACATTTAGAAAACATTTCTCATCAAAATAAACTATTTCTTAAAATAATATATTTCTTTCGCATTAAAACATATACGATATTCTTTTCTCAATAAGGTTTAGTATGAAAATTTTAATTTTTAAAACATGTCATGATATCAGTTATAGAAGACTTATAATACATTTAAGACTCTTCATTGATCCTTTATTCACTATAATCAATATTTTTAGGTGTATTAGGTATTTTTGTTTATTAATGGCTCTATTATATATTTAAAAGATCAATAAATGATCAGTTAATATATTATCTGAATATCCTTCCCAAAGGATCTTGTATTTTTGACCAATTATATTCACTATTATACGTTACATTCCTAAAATTAATAAAAGAAAATTATAAGAAGAATGTTATTCTACCACTAGAATACACTTATAATAGTTCATAAATTTCTTGTTGAACTAATTATAGAATCTTTGTAGTAATAAATACTTTAATCTCCTAAAGGATTCTTTATCATAAAAATTAATAAGTAAGTATGTTAAATATCTGATATTCTTAGATACTAAGAATCTATAAACCATTCTAGATATATGATTGAAAATTACTGTATGTTTTACTTGAAAAATAATTATCACTCCATAAGAATGTATTATTTAAGACCTATATTTTATATTCATCATTAATTATCAATATTGGATATCTATGATTCAATTATAGCTATAATATTACTTATGTTTTCAATACTATAACAACATTCACTTGAAATGTGAAATAATGTCTACTTATGTCTATAATTGGACACTAAGATAAATATTTTGGAAACATTCAATATAAAATGATATTTTTATAAGAATCAGTCAACATGGAGATTGATCCAATATAGAGGAGCCCCTACTGGGTTAGTAATAAGTTGGGAGTTCCACCATAATCCCACATCCAATGATTTATGGAAATGATTCTAGAATTGAGTTGGAATATCTCAATATATGGTATGCATTATCCAGTAAAAACCTATAACAAACACATTTTCAATACATAAAATAACCCAAAATACCAATAAGATATATATAAATAATTGAACAATATACATCCCATGAATTATAAAGTGAATAAAAATACATCCCAAAAGGACATAAATAGATAAATAGTTCACCTCACTTGTCTTTATACCACAACACACTTGGAAGCTCTTTCATACTACATGTACTCCTAGAAAAATTCTTAGTTTGATCGATCACCACCATCACCCAATACCATAAGGTTCTATCATAAATCAACATGTTCCACCAAGAATCTCTAGTAATCGGCTCTAAATATGATTCAATAACTTCACATCTACCAATTCCATCACCAAAAATGTGTGTTTTCAGCACAGACACAACACATGTGGGAACACGGTCCATGTCAGGGTGAATTTAAACATGCCGATTGTGATTCACTGAAAAATATAAACTGAACACAAAGAAAAATTTAAATTATATCCTAGTATTAGAGATATATAATTGGAATGACAATAGGAAAACTGGAACTCCATGTTGTCTCAAAGGCCCTGATACTAATGAGTAACAATAAAATATCTAAGAAGAAAAATATACATATAATCAACAAATACAATTCTCAACGATGTATATAAGGAATAATCTCACCTCAACTTTAACACTAAATGGCCATACACCAAATGAAAATTAAAATAATAGGGTGATTGAAGAGTCAATCAAGCCTAAAGTCTATAGCATTTCATACATCATATCTTAAGGGAAACCCTTGTAGTGCTGAGGGATTGAAAATTACAGATAAAATTGAGCTACTCAACCTTTCCAACCACTACACTATAGTCAAATTCTGATAAGGGTATCCCAATATCACTAAATATTTCTCACTAAGATAGGAAGTACCACTTCATCTGCTTCATCCATATCATAGCACCCATCAGGTTTTTATCCACCCATATCATACAACCCACTCATCCTTTAAAAATCTATAATTGAGGATCATAATTCCATTGAATTCCAATCTATCGCCACAGTCTGTAGCAAACAGAATCTTCATCGTTTAGCTTGAGAAAAATATCACCATAAACCACTGATCAACATCATTTTTTACCTCCTTTTCTTTGTCACCCCATCATCTTCAATGGATTTTTCTCTATCTATTTCATTTTTCATGAGGTTCCAATAATCGTACATCATCCAATGATTTAATCATGATTCAAATCATATATGTAAAGTTGAATCATTTTTCTAACCTCTCAGATGACCATTATTGCATGATGAGTGGAGGGGGAAAACCAGATATAAAAACATTTGATTATCAATGATATCAATTATAAACATGTCCATTAGTGTTATGTTTGGTAACTGAGACTTATGTAAAAAATCACAATGAATTATTCCATGATTAATACAAATATGTAAATAGATAGGGCCTTTTGGATAAATAATTGAATGTGGAACATTGAGAAATACTTGGAATATCAAAAGGTAATGAAAAATCCGACAATAACAATGAAAAACTCATAATGAATTATTGATTATTCATTTCATATTTTGAGGTTTTATTGTTCCCATCATCAATATTTGTTCATAACATTGATGTTTTCATGGTATGATCATCGATGATGGTCCATTATTTGATTCCTATTTCCACTAGACCCTTGAGATCAACTACACCCCCTTCTCTCCCTCTATCTCTACCTCAAGATATGGTTATGGTGGTCATCCTAGAGAGAGGTATTTGAAATTATTAAATATATTGAAACATGGTTTAATCAAAATAAATTTACTTATTAAATAATTAAACCAATTAAAATACATAATAAATTTTTCCATTATAGTAAACCCCACAAGGTCCCAATATGGAAACGTTTATACACTCCCAATGGTAAACCCCTCATTTTGAACTCAACTGTTGGATCTCATTCATTTATAAATCTATATTCAAGAGTTATAATCATTTCATAATTAATTGAAGTATGTGAGATAAAAAAATGATTTTATACGTAATAAATTATTATTGAGGCCCCAAAATTCTAGATAATCCAAAATAGCTTAGAATCAGGAAAAAAACCATTCCCCAAACTAAAAAAACATATTTTTCTATGTTTTTCTACTATAGTAAATAGTCAATTTCACCCCTAGGGAGTACAAGAAATATGAAAATAAAAATAAATCTAATTATCATTTGATAAAAAAAATGATGTATTTAAATCCTACCCTCCTTGATATATTTTTCGTCTTTGCAAATAAAAAACTATAGATACTAAATAGAGATTATGATGCAAAATATCGTATTGAAAATTACCCAGCGTCTCACAAATTTAATTCAACTATGAAGTCTAAAACTCGAATAAAACTCATTATAGAATGACAAGGAAGGAAAAATAATCTACCATCCAAGAAGATAGTAGTTCTAAGCATATCTAAGAATAAACTAAATAAAAAAATCAATCAATTCTAAGTTAGTCATTCCATAAATCAACACCCAAAACCTCTTCTCATATAATGGCCATTCACCACAAGAGATTAAATTAAGCCATGAAAAATTGACACCTATCCTAAAAAAACGTTTCTAGATAAGGCTATCACTGGTGTGGGTGCCTCTCTCCCCTCCTTAAAATAATGTTTGACCATTTTTTTAGGATACAAAACTATCCACACCACAAAAATCAATGATTAATTTAATAAAATTAAACATAGACATGAGAAGGTTTCCAAAGAAGCCCAATCGTCTAGTTCAATGTCATCATCTCGAGTGACCTCTAATAGTAAGTCATATGTACCAATATTTCTAGATCATTCCCTAATTTTAATATATAATTTCTTCTTCAACTTTAGTTTTCATGGGAATCCTTCATCTATATCCTATTCACCAGCAGGTTTCATACTGACTTTTTATAAAATTATGGGTGTGTTACATCCCTCTTTAACAAATGATATAGAAAAGAACATTTGGTATGAAAATAATGTTATTCATTTTTTCAACATCACAACACTAATTTTCACATGGCCCATTTCACCATAATATAAATTGGATGGTCTGGACTATTTAGATGAATCTACTATGATGAATACAGACCCCAAGATAACAAAAATCCTACAAAATAAAATATAAAAAATATCAATAAAACATATTCTTACACCACATATAAAGAGTTTTTATCTAATTGTTAGACCCAAAACGATCCACTAAACATGCCACATTGAGGGTTGTGATTCACTATGGTGCTCCCCATTCAGGATGTGTAATTTTATTTTCACTATGAACACCAAGGAAAAATTACTAACCACATGGTCAAGAGGGTGACATATACCCTTACATCTAGAAACCCATTTAGGTCCATAACCTAATAACTCCCAATAACACAAGTCTACTAAATAGAAACCGCCACCATGGACTTCTCACATTATGTAATAGTGTGGTCCCATCTATCATTGATCAATGATTATATTTCTCCCTTCACATTCCTGAAAAAGAAACTTGAAAACCAGATTCTCATTAACCTCTTCCCTCATCCAGAAATATGATACTATACTAGAAGAATCAACTCTCAAGTTGTTATTGTGCCACTCTGATCTCATCTAACACCTTTTATTCTACTTGATGAAGGATAATTTCAACCCCAAGAACTCAAATATCACACTATGAGAGTTAACTGTATAGTGAGAACCCTCATGGAAAGACAATGAAATATCAATCTAGTACTCCATATCCTCCTCCTGAAACCATTTACAAGAAGGGTTTCATTCACATTACCACAAACACCTTATGGGTTCTCATAATTGCACTTATAAATTTCCCAATATCATAATTACAATTATATTTTATGCATATATCAACCATTCAATAAAGATCAGCCTTGATTTACCCTTTGATATAATCCCTGAATTCCTCAATGGTCATTGGAAGGGAACTCACATCCATTCTCATAGAGAACTAAACCACCCTTAATATCCCAAATATACATAAGGTAGAATTTATCCCCTATGTAGGAAGATACCACAACTATACTGACCAATAATTACGTAGTTGATCATAACTACCAGCAGGTTGGTTCTACTCTCCCCACTTGAGGAGGATTTTCTTAATACTAAAGAAAGGAACCACCACATTAACCCAATCACAAATAATGAAAAAACACCACCAAAATATAATCAATCTATAATGAAGTTAGTAATTCTTCATTTCTTCTATATAATAGGGAATTATTTTAAAAATCAGTATTTCTCCACCATTAATATACTCACTCCACCATAAGGGATGATTTAATGATATTTATAATTAATAAAGGTTCCCTAGCGAGGTAGGGTCTTACAAGAATCCCCACTAGAAACATTAACTCTTCCACATACAGTTGGGGATGAGAATTCTATGTTGTGGTTGTCTAGTATGAGGTTCTATGAAGAAAATACATACTCTGAAATACAACGGTTAACATCGAATCATATCAATACATCACATGTATCATCACATGAATCTGAATATTATAATTTTTTTCCTAACGGGGCTATAAAAAGGTGGTGTTAAGGGGAATTAGTCAATGCTCCATCCATATTAGACTACTATCTCTCCATGAGATCATCCCCCAATTAATTTCAAAACCCAAAACACATATAGTTATTCAACAACATTCAATAGGGTGATCTTAGATTTCAACGCTACCTCACATGAGGAATTCCATCAAATGAACTTCTTGGACTCTCCTCTAATGAAGTTATCACTGTGTCCCATATGTGATGTGTATCTTTTGAAATAATCCTAGATCTTTCAAGGTTAACTTCCAAAACTCTAGTATAAGTTGTATATTGTGAAAAAACAAAAAAAATATAAATCATCCTCTTAAGTCTCCACTCAAACCTCTATGCTCTAAAAATTATACCATGATACATGTTTGTAAAATACCTCAATAGGTATGTGGTCCTCAATTCATACTATAACATGGTATTTTCACCTTATAGAGAGTTCAACACCCTTTTATTATAATTAATTCTCACACCAAGCCACAAAATCAAGCCACAATAGAGTATTCCCATCACGTGTTTGCTAAATTTTTACCCAACAAAATCTCACCATGTTATAGATGAATAACAAAACCTGGGTGGATATCTAGTTAGAAAAAATGCAATTAAAATTGAAGTGTGAGCCTTAAACTCCAACCAATAATCCACCACTTGAGGATTATGATCACCTCACAAACCCACGAGCCCTCTATCACTGTAACATACATATAATATCCATCCTAAATGTTTTATCATATAGTTGTGGATGTTTTTACCATTAACTCTGAAATAAATATTCATTCTAAGAACATGATAGGGAGAGTAACTACCTCACATCACTCATATGTTCATTTTTCAAATGAATATCAAAAACAAGAATCATCACTTCTAGATAAAAAATGAGAGTCCTATCATAACCTAGCCTCTACACAGAAAATGTCTACTAGTGATTATCACCCTTAATTTAATTGGATGAGCAAATGATGGTAAGATAATATCAAGATGATTTGACAAATGAAGGACGTGAAATATCCAGATCGGACATTATATGATGTAGTTGTAAATTTTATTATTCAATAAAATTGGTATCCTAGAGCTTAGAGATGAAAAAATAGTTATTGATGTCCTAGAGAAATGATATGTTGGACACTATTCTTTTTTAGTCTACCAAGTCTGATAAAATGACATGAAAACCCTTTAACATCATTTCCAAAAATTCTTAAACCATTAAAGAATCTATCCCTAGAACAACCAATTTTTATTCCACTCTAACATGATATTTCCTAAAGGGTTCCTTAGTAAGCTTTAAATGGGATGAAATTTCCACCCCAATCCCATCTTAAATAGGCCAAGGACTGGTGTTTAGCACCTAGTGGGAATATATCCTAACATGGGAGGCCTTATCCTATAACAAAATACAAAAAAAAATATCTAATACAAAATATAACACATAATATCATTAGGATATATAGATTATTATTCAATATAAAATGTATGCATGAGACAATGAATATGAATACATCCCACATAGTATGAATAATTGAAATTTTTCATCTAAATAGTCATTATACGACAAGAAACAGTGAGTATCATCCATAATATAAGTACCCCTGGATCTCACTTCAGCCATAGTGATCACTTCCATCATCACAACCCATTAAGATACATCACACATCATCATGCATCATAAAGTTTATCCATGTATAATCTCAAAACAAGACACACCATCATCACATCTAACAAGACCATTACTAAACCCATGAATCTTAAACAAAGAAACAACACATGTGGGAACAAGGTCTATGTAGTTGTGAGAACAAATATTCCCAATAAGATTCCACAAAAACATTAAGGGAAACAAAAATAAAAATGTCAACATAACTCCTGATATAAGTGATCTCTATTATGAAGATAAAGAGGGAAATAATTCCACCAAGTCATCTCAAATCTACCAATAGTAAATATTAACCAAAATAATGCTCATTAAAAATAATACATTTATAATAAAAAACTAGATTTCTTAAGGATAAAATAGAGGTCCTTAATCATCGGAATGAAAATCCTAGATAGTCATACCACATGATCCAATCAGAATGATTGGATCGCTAATGAGTGCATGAATCACATGTTTGATAGCAAGTTGTACATCATATATTGAAGGAAACCCTTATGGTGTTGAGTAGTGACCAATCCCAAAGATAACTACACTTCTCAACCTTTCTAACCATAAGACTAATTTTAGAAAATGAGAAGGGGATCATCCTCATTGTTAAATAATTTTTGTCAGGTGAGTAAGTACCACTCCCTCTAGTCTATCCATATCATACCACTGCTCATATTTTATACCCATGTCATATAGCCCATGAATCCTCTTGAAATATATTATTGAATAACATGGTCCTGTATCATCTCTTAGATAGGTGAAATATTGACTTTGAAAATAGAGGATCTCTTCCCTATATGGATAGATAAAATACTGACCCTATTATCTCCATTGGTAGAGGATTCAATCCCCATATAAGTGTATAGGTGAAATACTAACACTATATACATCGTAGTAAAGGTAACCTTTACACAAATCAATTGGTGAAATTCTATCCCTACCCAAGGATTATTAGAGGAATCTGTATTCTGATGTAACTTCACTACAATGGGAGTACCGACCCCATGATTTCTCTGAATACTATACCTACACTCTATTATAGTCTATATAGATCCAAGGAGAGTGCACAAATTATATCACCCATTTATCCCATTCAGTGTGAATAAGAAGGGAACTATCATGTTATATATGAAAACAATTCAATATATAGACTATTAAAATGCTTAAATCTAAGTCTCCAAAATGACGATAAAAAAATAAACTAAGGCTAGAAAATTATCTGGTGTTTTCTTAAAGGGGGTACTGTGAATTTATCCCCAAGGTACTCTTCTAGTCATGAAATTCCCAACACGTGGTACGTAAAAAGAAACTATTGAGAATGTAATAATATGTTCATAGAATGTGGTACTAATGAGGACCATCGATGTGTACTACTGGTTAATATAGATTTGTAATCATAGACAAAACATCATGCCATACTCAATGTACAGCCTGTGAACCACTATAACACTTTGAGTGTGTACGTCAACCAAATCCCTTTTCTGTATTCTATACAAGGTGTGTATCCTAAATACATTCCATATGTCTGATCATATATTTTATCATGATATATAATGTGTAAATTCCAATAAAACTTCAGGTCATATTTATAATCTCTTGAATCCCTTGCACCATATCCAGCATAGTACACTACAGGTGTGCTTCCAAACTACATGTTGTGTACTCAGGTTTCATAACAAAAATCAACCCCTCGCCTATATCTCTTTCATATTATCCTATTTATACTTAAATAATGGTATTTTATTCATCTGAAGCCTCATTAATGGATGTTACATTGTTGTACATCGATCATCTACCATTAATTTTCAGAAACTGAACCTTTTCCTTCATTATGAAACTCTTATTTCTATAAGTCACTAATCAGGAGGAAGCTTCACATATATACCATTATTATCCCAAAAAAATGGATTCTACACATTCTATTCCCTTTATTCACACGTTCAAAAAACTAAATAATATCCAGCTATTTTATTAAAATTAAAATTAAACATTGAATGTCAAATCACCATCCTGTCTATTTGAACAATAACAATTGTGTGAAGAATGATGGGGGAATTCTAAATAAAAAATAGTTTCTTATCAACAAGGGAAATTGTGAGCCCAAAAATCAACTATATTCATCATACCAAGATAAATATAAAAAATCACAATTTTTTAATTCAATCCAACAATAAATCCACAAATAAAAATGGATAAGTTCAATGGGAATCGAATGTGGAACATTAGGCCCTACTAAAAAGTCTTAGAATTTGAAAGAAAAGACATTAATAAAAAATCATAACATCATGGTGAGCCATTTATGCTTTAATCCATCATAGTAATTTCCATTATGTTACACGGTCTGATCATTAATGTTGTTGGGGTATGATAATTGATGATGGTCTATTCGTTCATTTTTAGTTCCAACAAATCCTCTAGATCATACTCATCTTATTAATATTATCCAAGTATCACTATCTCTTACTATGGTTATAGTGGTTAACCCTATCGATTGATATTATAGATGATTTAATATGAAGTATTTGGGATTCATCATAATAAATCAATTAATTAGTTAATTATATTAATTTAATTAAATAATCAATTTACTTGTGAAGGTAAAAACCCAAGGGTACTGATGTAAACTAAAGTCATACTATCCTTAGGGTAAAACCCCAATTCTACACTCGATTACTTTCCATGTTTTGATATCTAGTGTTCTATTCTCTATATATAATATTGTCTTAGCAAATACACATTTGTAAGCTAAAAATAATATTTTTATTCTTAATATAATTTTAATGAGGCCCTATCATTCCCACAATTCCATGTCAACATAGCCCATGGTTAAAAATCATATCCTAGAATCAATAAAACAATTGGATAATTATTTAGCAGTTTTATTCTGTAGTAAATTTACTATTTTACCCCTTGTAAAGGCATAATACTTTGAAACACAAAATCGAGTTCTCTATCATTCATAAATAACCAAACAATTTATAGAAATGGCAGGGTTGTAGTCTTCATTAGATGATATATGAGTCAAAACCTATCAACATCATAAATATTCAAACTACTTCTTATAATTTTTCTAATAATCATTTTTTTGTATTTATGATACAAATATTGGAGTAACATGTCATTTTTAGTACCCAAAATGGAATTAAAAATAGTGCATCCATTGATTAATATACCTAAAGTAAAATCTTATACTTGATTAAATTTCAATTCATAAAAAGTACTCCTCCAAGGACCATTCTTACAACTTGTAAATTATATATCCCCCTATTCATTTCTATCCCTATGAATATTTTTCTTATTTGATTAACACTATGAAATCACTATTAAATATTATCTTCTTATGGTCTTTCCAACCTTTCCCCTCACTTAGGTCACCATAATGGATGAGGAACCATGTTGTCACCCTTCACAATCGACTTAGTGAAGTATAGTTAAAATATTATTGAGTGTATTCCCTATAATGTTAATTATATACTATATTACGTGCTTGGGGGTAAAATTACAATCAACCGCCCAAACACCGCACACTTATAACATGGAAAGGCACATCATTGCCCCCCAGGGATAACACACCCAACCAACCGCTTTATTACATATATTATTTTTCTCTTTAAGTATCATTGGGAATGAAGCCCATTACATGGAACATAGGCCCACCATTTTATCTCCCAAATAACCTACTTGCATCACTCCTACATCATCGCCAAGCCATCATTTCTGTCTCACAACCCCCTTTGTTAACCTGAATTTTCACAAACAAAATTTGATAACCATTAAACCCAACACCAAACCTGGCCTATGGAAAGGCCCATAGGGAATTCCTTATCGCCACAGGATGGAATAAGTTCTTGTGTATCATGTATTATGGTTTTGGAATGATTTACCCAATTTTAGAATCCTTTAACAACAAAAAACAATCAATAAACCAAATCTGAAAATTTATGCCAAACATGCCTCAAATAAAATCCAGAACATAACACATAGGTTTAAACATGACACAATAGGTCCAATGATACAAAATATTAGCTGTAAAATAGACCAAGGGGATCCACACGACTAGTGGTAATCACCCAAAAGCTGTCTCTACAACATAACACGATAGAAAGAAACTACCAACATGAACCACATCACCCAAGGCCTTCCCTTTACCTACGTCAAACATGATAAAGTATACTAAAACCCCAGGGTTGTAATAAGGGTGTGATACTAATACTAATATAATACCACCCAAAGGATTCTATATAGTATGTAATACAGGATAAAAGCATGCACATTTTTGATAAACAAGAAATGGTGGTAATGAATTCTAAAGAATGAAACTTTTAAACATAAAACGTTTTCAATGGAAATTTTCAAAGAGTGGATATTTTTAATTAAAATGTGTAATCTACTGTATTTTTTTATCCAAACAAATCTTAAGGGAATAATAAATACAAAAGAACTAAAAAGAATGAATCTTGGGAACACCCTTAGGTACTAGTTAGTTTCAGACCACATGTACCTCATATCTCGGTGTAAAGTAACCATAGTAATATCCATTATCATGAAATAGAAACTAATAAGGAACATAACCATAACTTATTGGTCCCAAAACATCATCAATATTTTTTTGTTCATGATGTAAATGTCTAACATGCTATATGAAATAGGAAGAAAACCACTATGGATCACTAGGGTACTAGTACACGTCTGCCCACCAAGATACCCATGTTTCCAACTTTGTGTTAAAATGAATTACACATGTTAACAAAATCCAATTTCACATAAAATAATCAGTTCTGGTCACCCAAATTCTAAATATTATCTACACATACTTTTCACCACTTATATCACTCAATAAAACATTTAGAATTTCCATAAAACAACATAACAAAATATAACAATGCTTCACACATAAAATCAATTGAATACCTCACTTTGAACACCATGTGAATACCAATATTTCACCAAAATAGAATTTACAGAACTAAAACATTTCAATAAAACCATTTTATCAATTATAAAACAACCCCAAATGATCGAATATGGGATATCTATGAAAAACACCCATTTTCACCCAAAAATATCATTTTAGCACCATTAACTTAAGAAACTCCACCAAAACAATTTTTTCACTAATGAACAAGGTATATGATAATGAAAAACATTATAAATCCTTCAATTCTAAATCATTCAATAGTTCTTACACATGGAATCACATACCAGAAGTGTAAAAAATACCAAATCCTTGTGAAAAAGTTCAACCACACCACCACCATAGTGAAAAAGTGTAAAATAAATCCTAAAACCACAATATTAGACCCAGAAACACAATATAAAACCCTGGTTTCGAATCCCTACTTTCTAGACAATTGGAACATCAAGATAAAAGGAAGAAACCATAATAAAATGGTAGGAGGAATGAATGAAACCCACTTACTTAAGTGATCATGACAAAATCACCCCAAATCTACCAAACAATGAATCTACATGTAACCAAAACTAATTGTGATGATCTAATGAGGCTTTAGAGTTCATGTGGGGACTCAAATGGGGGAGAAAGAGTCAAAATTGAATGATTTTTGGATGAGACAAATTACCTTCTCAAATTTGGACGATTTGAGAAATCCCAATAAATTTCACCCTAATCTGTAATGAAAATGAGCTCCAAAGTTGAAAAAATAGATAATTGGGGTGACTATAATGTTTTTTTATTCGAGTGGGAGGTGGAATCACTAAAACAATTAATAATTAATGAGAAAATAAATAATTAAATTTTATTTATTACAGGAAAGGGGCTCGTGGGTTGGCCCAATGCCTAACTAAATCACCCCAATCCAAAATGATAATGAGTTCTTAAGGGGTCCGAATAGACATTGTGGTTTTAATAGGTCAAGTGAGGCCAAGTGGGTTGTTTAATGGGTGAAAAAGGTTAAAAATGAATGAGTTATTGTAACACCCCAGGTAAATAATGAATATGAAATTTTCATATTTATCCATATTATTGAATAAAATGTTAATATGACTTTAAAGGGGACGCTATGCTCGATGGTGTACCCAACACGCAACAACGAGTTTCTTGGGAATCTAACGTTGCACTCTAATAATAAAATAATATTATTTCAAATGGTAGTTAACATGTAGCCGTTGTATTGGCGGGAATGGATAGAAATAACTAAAATATGATTATATATGTTTTTTAAATGTTTTTACATTTATCCAATAAAAGCTAAAGGCTTAAAATACGGAAAGAATTCAATTTTAGGCGTATATGCCCTAGTTTTCACTAAAGGTTCACTTATCACCTTTTAATGGAGAACTGTCATTAAATATAGTTTTGATCACTCTTATACATTATTTTGGACCAAATAAAACTCTTATTAAGAATCGGGACATGATATTTTACTTTGTGTAATTTTTTGGTATTTTTCCAATAAAGATCATTTTTTAATAAATAGTGTAAAATGTTGTGTTTTAATTCAAAACCTCTTTTTAATCTAATTTATTTATATGATTAGATTATCTTTTGAATTGGTTTTAAAGTGAAATTAGAAAATATTTTTACCATTAAATCCAATAGTGGTCGTTGGAATTAATTTCACTTTGAAATCGGACTTAAACTAGTGTCAATCTTTGGATATTTATTGTTTCATAAAAACACGCTATTTGCTCTGACAGCGGGAATTAATTATTAAATTAATTAATGTGACTTATATGTTTTGAATTTTGTAAAATAGACTTCATTTTTGAATTCGTAATATCAAATATAGCTTAGGGTGAATTTTTGGTAATTTTCTGAAAAACTTCAATTTTTAATGAATAATGAAACAACTAAGTGGTACTTATAAAGACTGATTTTCTGTTTAAATGAAATTTTGCCATCATTGTGTTTTGAATTTCAAAAATCCTACATACATAGTTGTCATTAAGAAGTAAAATGTGGTTCAATGAGATTATAATAATTTTTTGGTGAATAGTAACTTATTAAGTTCTTAATCGTGATTAGTGGTAATTAGTGTAATTTAAGGTAAAAATGATATTATAAAAATGTGAAAACACCAGTACACTTGTCCTACCCTTATTGGATGAGTAATGGCCGACCAAGACAAGTCATGGGTCAACTTGGGGACCCCATTGAGCAACTTTGGTTGGGAAATGACATAAATAACTTTTTATTTAATGTAAAAGTAAAAATGACACAAACATGATATGTTTTACTAAAAAACATTTAAGTGGGGTTATACAAGTCATATTTTTTATTATAAATAGTCATTTGAAAGATAAAAATATTTCCTACATCATAGAAATTTTTTATAATTTTTAGACACTAAATAAATTAAATTATTTATGACATCATGATGATGTAGCGATGACCTCATTATTTAACGATTTAAATAAAATGGAAAGATAATGTAACATCTATAAACTACACATGTCCAAAACTTATTGTATGGGTGGATTTCAAACCCTTAACACCTTATCCACGAATTATATCAACGTGGGACATTTTAAAACCGAAAAACATTTTCAAATAAAGTAATATTTCTTTACATTCCAAAAGTTCCCCTCCTCTCCTCTTATAAAAGGCCCCCACCTCTACCTTATTTCACACACTCCTCAAGCCTTTGGCTCGGCCAACCCCTGCCCATGTACTATCTCCACATCCCTATCCTCATCATAGAGGATTCCCTTTGGGCAGAATCCTTTCAAAGGAAGCCTTTAGGCTCAAATCAAAAGGAGTTACACTTTTAAAGGTAATTCATTCTCTCATGTTTATTTGTTTTATTTTTCTTCTACAACCCCCTAAACTCTTTTTATTTACTTATTTTGTAACAACATCAGTATCTTTAATATACTAGGATGTTTTTATAATATTTATTCGAGCAACACTCTCACACAACTACATCAAATGGTTAAAGAACATACGGTTTCCGTGGATGGCGAAATTCTGCCTCCCGAAACGATGATTGTTCAATACTCATTTAACACCTTCAAAGGTGGACATTATGATGTCACTATTTTTATATATGATATATAATATGTTAATGTTTTACTTATTCTTCGGTATTTTTCATTTGTGTCTTACCTTTATGGCTTCCATTATGGTTATACGCGATATCTTCATTTTAGGAGGTGCGGACTACCGCCCCCTCAAAGTGATGTGATTCGTTAATGCCATATGTGGGACGTATAAAGGATGGATTTAATGTTATTATATATGATGTTATACTGGAACTATTATATACCTCTATATAATTATTATTTCTTTCCATTAAAGTATGAGATAGAAATGAAAGTAGCGTTCATGCGTACGTACGGCTTACCGTCTCCATGAACTGTGCATTTCATTTCTTATCCCCAAATGTAATGTACTATTATAAGTACATGTATATAATGGATATATATGATGAATGATACATATAAATGATGAATATAATTTTGTAATTAAAATATACATACCTCACATTTAGTTTTAATTCCATTAATATGACAAAGAAATGAAAGTAGCGTTCATGCGTACGTACGGCTTACCGTCTCCATGAACGGTGCATTTCATTTCTTACCTCTAAATGATTATGTAATATTATAAATACATGTATATGCTGGATATATATTATATATATGATATCCAAATCAGGAATGTAATTCTGGATATAAAGAACCTTTGACCACACGAACAACATGTAATTGTAAGAAGTCCACTTTCAACTTAAGAACCAAATATCGACAAAACAAACATTATTAACTTAAATGATTACAAAATGTTTATAACATGGAAATAAGTGATATAAAAGGAATAATGAACTTGAAAAAGGTTCTTAAGCAAATAGAAATTAACTCAAGTTTATTATTCAGGACGTTAAAGAACGATCGAGTCAAATCAGACCCGAGGTAAGGGATCCTACAACTCTCTTTCTTTTTAAGTACACTCTTTTATGTCATTTCTTTTAAGCTCATCTTTCTTATGATTGGGATGTTATTTTATATTACTCCTACTGTAATTTTTATGTTCATATGATGAGAGACCCTATTCTCTCTCATCAATCCATTTTGGAAGTTTTGAGTGGCGCCGTTAGGCTGCCGAACTTTCGTAAGAGATCTAACCTCTCTCTTTCTTTTTAAGTACTCTCCTTTATGTCACTTATTTTAGGCTCCTCTTTGTAATGTTGGGGGATGTTATTTTATATTCCTATTGCTGTAAATTTAATTGTAATGTGATTATATACCCTATTTGATCTCATCAATCCATATTCAGAAGTTTTATGTGGCGTCGTTAGGCTGCCGAGTTTTCGTAAGGGATTTTTCATCTCACTTTTATTCCCGTGAGATTTATGCTACATTTGCCACAAATTCCATTGAGTGGTGTATGTACTGCCCATTATTCTACTCTTTGTGTAATATACTTTCGTTTTTGAGTATTTACATCAATGATCTATTGTCCTTCTTTCATGGGGTGTATGTTTTGAAAGATACCCAAGTCGGTAAGGGAACCATTCACCCTCCTCTTTTTTAAAAGACTTCTTCTGTTGGGTCTTTTAATTTACATATTGTTATGTTGGGATATTTTATAATATATCCTTATTGATGTAAATTTTATGTCCATGTGATGAGATACACTTTTTATCTCTCATCAACTCATTTTGATGTGATGCTGTTAGGCTGTCAAGGGAACTTTTTAACCCAATTTCGATTTCTTTGGGTTCAACATGTAGTCATTGAATATGTCATCCATTGAATATGTGTGAATGACCTTTTATTGTTTTACACTTAATATCCACTTAAATTGGGTGTATTTATATTTGTCAAACATATTTTTGAGATTGATTTGTCCTTATTTTAAGGATACCTTCTTAATAAGGGATTTCATCACATTTGACATTTCTATTGAGGGTTCATTGTTGTTATGCACCAATTCACTCTTATATGGTGTATATACTGTCCTTTGGAGTATTATATCATTAATCCATTTATTCTCATGATATTATAAAGTTCTGACTAAATGTTATTCCTCAATTATTCTATTCAAGTGTCTCTAATTTTGGTAATACCCCTTTAACCAAAATGTAATTTTAAATGTTTTAATTATTTGTTATTCTTAATATCCATGTTTTCAAAATGGTTTTATGGATTTATTTATATGGATATTAATGGTTTAAAATTTTAAGCTTCAATGTGGTATGGGACACTTTGATTCAAAAATCTCTTTATTAAATGTTTTAAATGGTTTTGAAAATGGTTTTGATAAAGGATTCTATTATGATATATTGTGATGTGGAAATGTTATCATTACTTTATATTGGTTTTATGTTTTATGATTTTATATTGGTAATTGGACATTTTAACGGGTGGTTACGTTATAAACCATATGACGGGTGGTGCCATGAATACCAGGACGAGTGGTTACGTTATAACCTCCAATGCATTGGGTATGGAAGTCGGCCATATGGCTATTCCATTAAGTATGTATGGAAATTGGCCGTATGGCTATTCCATTAAGTGATATGTGTGGAAGTCGACCGTATGGTTATTCCACTTAAGTATGTTTATGTCCCAAGTTACCTTTATATATGTTATGTGTTCTTTATATGGGTTTTATGGTAATCCTTTGGTTACAAAAAGGTAAGTAATGATACTTTTTTTTCAGTGAAGAGTTTTTACTACTTCATGAAGGTGAAAAGTATTACATTGATAAAGTATTCATGGTTTACTTTATGTTTTGAAAAACTAACAGTTTTCATTCTTTGTGTATCCCTTACTGAGCTTCTTATGCTCACCCCAAGTTTTTGAAATGTTTTTCACAGGACTTAACATGGAATAGGGTCAAGGATGGGATCAAGGGAAAGTCATGCTACCTAAAACATGGAACTATACATGTTTATTTTTTAAGAGTTTTTTATTTTATGGAAATTTAGTAGAAGCGACTACTTTGTAATCTTTTGAGATGTAATAGTTATGTCCTAATTCTCTAAAACTCTAAACCTAAAAAGATCCTCAATGTGAATTAGTCATTTAATTCAATATTAAGTAAGGTTTAAGGTAGGGGCCTTATAGTTGGCATCAAAGGTCGGTTTAGATAACTTTAGAGGTTAGGGTATTCTTTAAGCATAAGGGACATTACCATAATGGTTAGGATTTCAGAAAGAGTCCTAATTTTAGATAAAGTGAATGAGTAAGTATATATTAGTGTTTACCTTCCTCGTTAGTACATGATGGTTTTGTTGATATACTCACACTGACCTTTTTGGTTTTAGTAAATGGCTGGATCTAGCAGGCACCAAAGTGACAATGGGTTTGATGGAAACTGTGGTGGTTCTCTGATTAAGATACTGGATGAGATTGGGGATTCAATGAGGAATCTCATAGTTGTTCTAAACCAAATATCAATGAGTCATGATCACCCACTTGAACCTTGGTACGATATTTAATGCATCATGTACGAGATGACCAATCCATGTGGAAGTTTAGGTAATAATTATAAATTTAACCATTAGAGTTTATATGATCCTTACTTTTGAGGTAATTATGGGTTATTATATGATATGCTGGAAAATGAAAGGCATGAGATAAAATTGAGGTTAAAATATGTTATGATCATTTTTGATGATTTTATCTCTTTTTGGGGAATGATTTATGAATTATATAGTTTTGGGAAAAGGACAACATGCAGACCATGTGACAACCCGTCGCGTCGGACAAAGCTGCGGGAATCGAACCCACAACCACAGTGCGACTGGTATTTATCGCCTACCACTGGACTATGTGAAGTCCCTGGTTAGTTTGACTGATTCTTTCTAGTTATATGATTTTATCAATTAAGAGTAATTTGATTTTGGGTTATTTATGAAAATGATTAACCTATCATGGAGGATATGTGATTAGGTTATTTACTTTTCAATACGAGACTTTAGGACAAACAGATGTTGTTTGGAGATAAATGTTATGATTTAACTTGGAAGACTATGTGACTAAATCCTTCAAATGTTTGGGTTTCAATCTTATATTGGTTTACTTTGAAGAATTTTATGGAAAAATTGTTTATCGGATGGTCCTCTTTGAACTTTGGGTTTTGTTGGAAATTTTTTTTGAGATTAAGAATAGATATTCTTTTTATAAAGGGTTATCATTTTTTGGATTATCTGGCCTTGTACTATCCTTTTTGGTTTTGGTTTTGGTTAAAGTCTAAAGACATGGGAAGTATATAGTTCTCTTTTGTGGATTAGGTGATTCTCTAGAAGTTGATTATAGTACTCTTAATGCAAACAAGTCTCCCTAAATACTCGTCTTTTGGAAAAAAATATGAGTTTTATTAAGGAATCTAGTAAAATTTGAAAGTCAACATGATAAGTGATTATGTTTCCTTATGAATAAATTCCTCAATAAAAATTAACTTAAAGCAAAAATGTTGTCTATTAACTTTTCCTACTGGGGAATTGAATACTGTTTAACCCATCACAAGTTTGTGATTTTCTCGTGGTTAACTTTCTCCTAAACATGTTTTCTATCACTCTCCATCAGAACATGACCCTTTGTTTTTTCCTCTATGTCCATATTTTCATACATGGAATCCTAGTATGGGTTAACTTGGATGACCTTTGTACTTATCTTTCTTTATTTTAAAGTGATTGTTTTACCGACTCTTGTTCCGATGTGGGACTTTCAAGGATGTTTCCAAGCGCAATTTTAAAATTGCGAGGACGCAATTCCCAAAAGGGGGAAAGGATGTAACACCCCAGGTAAATAATGAATATGAAATTTTTCATGTTTATCCATATTTGTGAATAAAATATTAATATGACTTTAAAGGGGACGCTATGCTCGATGGCGTACCCAACACACAACAACGAGTTTCTTGGGAATCTTACGTTGCACTCTAATAATAAAATAATATTATTTCAAATGGTAGTTAACATGTAGTCGTTGTATTGGTGGGAATGGATATAAATAACTAAAATATGATTATATATGTTTTTTAAATGTTTTTACATTTATCCAATAAAAGCTAAAGGCTTAAAATACGGAAAGAATTCAATTTTAGGCGTATATGCCCTAGTTTTCACTAAAGGTTCACTTATCACCTTTTAATGGAGAACTGTCATTAAATATAGTTTTGATCACTCTTATACATTATTTTGGACCAAATAAAACTCTTATTAAGAATTGGGACATCAAATTTTACTTTGTGTAATTTTTTGGTATTTTTCCAATAAAGATCATTTTTTAATGAATAGTGTAAAATGTTGTGTTTTAATTCAAAACCTCTTTTTAATCTAATTTATTTACATGATTAGATTATATTTTGAATTGGTTTTAAAGTGAAATTAGAAAATATTTTTACCATTAAATCCAATAGTGGTCGTTGCAATTAATTTCACTTTGAAATCGGACATAAACTAGTGTCAATCTTTTGATACTTATTGTTTCATAAAAACACGCTATTTGCTCTGACAACGGGAATTAATTATTAAATTAATTAATGTGACTTATATGTTTTGAATTTTGTAAAATAGACTTCATTTTTGAATTCGTAATATCAAATATATCTTAGGGTGAATTTTTGGTAATTTTATGAAAAACTTCAATTTTTGATGAATAGTGAAACCACTAAGTGGTACTTATAAAGACTGATTTTCCGTTTAAATGAAATTTTGCCATCATTGTGTTTTGAATTTCAAAAATCCGACATACATGGTTGTCATTAAGAAGTAAAATGTGGTTCAATGAGATTATAAAATTTTTTTGGTGAATAGTAACTTATTAAGTTCTTAATCGCGATTAGTGGTAATTAGTGTAATTTAAGGTAAAAATGATATTATAAAAATGTGAAAACACCATGAAACTTGTCCTACCCTTATTGGATGAGTAATGGACGACCAAGACAAGCCACGGGTCAACTTGGGGACCCCATGGAGCCACTTTGGTTGGGAAATGACATAAATAACTTTTTATTTAATGTAAAAGTAAAAATGACACAAACATGATATGTTTTACTAAAAAAAATTTAAGTGGGGTTATACAAGTCATATTTTTTATTATAAATAGTCTTTTGGAAGATAAAAATATTTCCTACATCATTGTAATTTTTTTATAATTTTTAGACACTAAATAAATTAAATTATTTATGACATCGTGATGATGTAGCGATGACCTCATTATTTAACGATTTAAATAAAATGGAAAGATAATGTAACATCTATGAACTACACATGTCCAAAACTTATTGGATGGGTGGATTTCGAACCCTTAACACCTTATCCACGAATTATATCAATTTGGGACCTTTTAAAACCGAAAAACATTTTCAAATAAAGTAATATTTCTTTACATTCCAAAAGTTCCCCTCCTCTCCTCTTATAAAAGGCCCCCACCTCTACCTCATTTCACACAATCCTCAAGCCTTTGGCTCGGCCAACCCCTACACATTTACTCTCTCCACATCCCTCTACTCATCCTAGAGGATTCCCTTTGGTCAGAATCTTTTCAAAGGAAGCCTTTAGGCTCAAATCAAAAGGAGTTACACTATTAAAGGTAATTCATTCTCTCATGTTCATTTGTTTTATTTTTCTTCTACAACCCCATAAACTCTTTTTATTTACTTATTTTGTAACAACACCAGTATCTTAAATATAATAGGATGTTTTTATAAAATTTATTCGAGAAAAACTCTCACACAACTACATCAAATGGTTAAAGAACATATGGTTTCCGTGGATGGCGAAATTCTGCCTCCCGAAACGATGATTGTTCAATACTCATTTAACACCTTCAAAGGTGGACATTATGATGTCACTATTTTTATATATGATATATAATATGTTAATGTTTTACTTATTCTTCGGTATTTTTCATTTGTGTCTTACCTTTATGGCTTCCATTATGGTTATACGCGATATCTTCATTTTAGGAAGTGCGGACTACCGCCCCCTCAAAGTGATGTGATTCGTTAATGCCATACGTGGGACGTATAAAGGATGGATTTAATGTTATTATATATGATGTTATAATGGAAATATTATATACCTCTATATCATTATTATTTCTTTCCATTAAAGTATGAGATAGAAATGAAAGTAGCGTTCATGCGTACGTACGGCTTACCGTCTCCATGAACGGTGCATTTCATTTCTTATCCCCAAATGTAATGTACTATTATAAGTACATGTATATAATGGATATATATGATGAATGATACATATAAATTATGAATATAATTTTTTAATTAAAATATACATACCTCACATTTAGTTTTAATTCCATTAATATGACAAAGAAATGAAAGTAGCGTTCATGCGTACGTACGGCTTACCGTCTCCATGAACGGTGCATTTCATTTCTTACCTCTAAATGATTATGTAATATTATAAATACATGTATATTCTGGATATATATTATATATATGATATCCAAATCAGGAATGTCATTCTGGATATAAATAACCTTTGACCACACGAGCAACATGTAATTGTAAGAAGTCCACTTTCGACTTAAGAACCAAATATCGACAAAACAAACATTATTAACTTAAATGATTACATAATGTTTATAACATGGAAATAAGTGATATAAAAGGAATAATTAACATGAAAAAGGTTCTTAAGAAAATAGAAATTAACTCAAGTTTATTATTCAGGACGTCAAAGAACGATCGAGTCAAGTCAGACCCGAGGTAAGGGATCCTACAACTCTCTTTCTTTTTAAGTACACTCTTTTATGTCATTTCTTTTAAGCTCATCTTTCTTATGATTGGGATGTTATTTTATATTACTCCTACTGTAATTTTTATGTTCATATGATGAGAGACCCTATTCTCTCTCATCAATCCATTTTGGAAGTTTTGAGTGGCGCCGTTAGGCTGCCGAACTTTCGTAAGAGATCTAACCTCTCTCTTTCTTTTTAAGAACTCTCCTTTATGTCACTTCTTTTAGGATCCTCTTTGTAATGTTGGGGGATGTTCTTTTATATTCCTCTTGCTGTAAATTTTATTGTAATTTGATTAGATATCCTATTTTATCTCATCAATCCATATTCGGAAGTTTTATGTGGCGTCGTTAGGCTGCTGAGTTTTCGTAAGGGATTTTTCATCTCACTTTTATTCCCGTGAGATTTATGCTACATTTGCCACAAATTCCATTGAGTGGAGTATGTACTTCCCATTATTCTAAACTTTGTGTAATATACTTTCTTTTATGAGTATTTACATCAATGATCTATTGTCCTTCTTTCATGGGGTGTATGTTTTGAAAGATACCCAAGTCGGTAAGGGAACCATTCACCCTCCTCTTTTTTAAAAGACTTCTTCTGTTGGGTCTTTTAATTTACATATTGTTATGTTGGGATATTTTATCATATATCATTATTGATGTAAATTTTATGTCCAAGTGATTAGATACACTTTTTATCTCTCATCAACTCATTTTGATGTGATGCTGTTAGGCTGTCAAGGGAACTTTTTAACCCAATTTCGATTTCTTTGGGTTCAACATGTAGTCATTGAATATGTCATCCATTGAATATGTGTGAATGACCTTTTATTGTTTTACACTTAATATCCACTTAAATTGGGTGTATTTATATTTGTCACACATATTTTTGAGATTGATTTGTCCTTATTTTAAGGATACCTTCTTAATAAGGGATTTCATCGCATTTGACATTTCTATTGAGGGTTCATTGTTGTTATGCACCAATTCACTCTTATATGGTGTATATACTGTCCTTTGGAGTATTATATCATGAATCCATTTATTCTCATGATATTATAAAGTTCTGACTAAATGTTATTCCTCAATTATTCTATTCAAGTGTCTCTAATTTTGGTAATACCCCTTTAAACAAAATGTAATTTTAAATGTTCTAATTATTTGTTATTCTTAATATCCATGTTTTCAAAATGGTTTTAAGGATTTATTTATATGGATATTAATGGTTTAAAATTTTAGGCTTCAATGTGGTATGGGACACTTTAATTAAAAAATCTCTTTATTAAATGTTTTAAATGGTTTTGAAAATGGTTTTGATAAAGGATTCTATTATGATATATTGTGATGTGGAAATGTTATCATTCCTTTATATTGGTTTTATGTTTTATGATTTTATATTGGTACTTGGACATTTTAACGGGTGGTTACGTTATAAACCATATGACGGGTGGTGCCATGAATACCAGGACTGGTGGTTACATTATAACCTCCAATGCATTGGGTATGGAAGTCGGCCGTATGGATATTCCATTAAGTATGTATGGAAATTGGCCGTATGGCTATTCCATTAAGTGATATCTGTGGAAGTCGACCGTATGGTTATTCCACTTAAGTATGTTTATGTCCCAAGTTACCTTTATATATGTTATGTGTTCTTTATATGGTTTTTATGGTAATCCTCTGGTAACAAAAAGGTAAGTAATGATACTTTTTTTTCAGTGAAGAGTTTTTACTACTTCATGAAGGTGAAAATTATTACATTGATAAAGTATTCATGGTTTACTTGTTGTTTTGAAAAACTAACAGTTTTCATTCTTTGTGTATCCCTTACTGAGCTTCTTATGCTCACCCCAAGTTTCTGAAATGTTTTTCACAGGACTTATCATGGAATAGGGTCAAGGATGGGATCAAGGGAAATTCATGCTACCTAAAACATGGAACTATACATGTTTATTTTTTAAGAGTTTTTTATTTTATGGATATTTAGTAGAAGCGACTACTTTGTAATCTTTTGAGATGTAATAGTTATGTCCTAATTCTCTAAAACTCTAAACCTGAAAAGATCCTCAATGTGAATTACTCATTTAATTCAATATTAAGTAAGGTTTAAGGAAGGTGCATTATAGTTATAAAAGAAACAATTTTTTTTTAAAATTTGGAAATGGGATCATGGTTGGGCCCAAATCATGAAAACCCACCATTTACTCAAAAAATTCATGGGAACCCTACCCCCAAAGAAAGAATATGATTACCATGAAAAATAACTTTAAAAGAAGACATGGACGTGACAATTATCCCCACCATAAAAATATCCCACCCTCAAAAGTCATCTTGAAGCCAGATCAGTTAAGAGAAACAAAAATTGATATTCGATCGATGACTTGTACTCCCATGTTTTATGCTCATCAGTCCCATACTGCCATAAGACTATAATTAGAGGAATATTATTCCCTCAAAGAAATTTCTCTTAGGAGTCCTCAATTTTCACCAGCTGCTTAAACACGGATAAATCTGGCTCTGTCTCCTGTTCTTGCTAATTCAGCGCATTGGTTGGATCTGGGTTGTACTTTTTCAAATTGGGCGACGTGGAAGACTTCATGAATGGGAGTCAACTAAGAATGAAAGGCCAACCTATATTCCATCCTTCCTATATTCTCAATAATCTCAAAAGGACCAATATACCATGGTGTTACCTTCCATTTCTTTCCTAATCGATGACATCCAGATAAGGGGATACATTCAAGAATACCCTTTCACCCACAGAAAACACTATGTATCAACACCTATGATCATCATAAGATTCATGAAGACTCTGAGCTGTCAACACGCATGTCAAGATCATATTGACCTTCTCAGATGTCTCCAACACATGGCTCGACCCTAACAGTGAAGTCTCATCTACCTCATCCCATCATAGGGGGGACCAATAAGGCCGACCATAGAGCGCCTCAAAAAGAGCCATTTGAAAATAGGATTGGTAACTATTATTATGGGAAAATTCAACAAATTCTAAATGGCTATGTTGTGAACCTATAAAGTGAAAAATACATGCATAGGGCATGTCCTATAGGATCAAATTCTCCTACAATGTCTGACCATCCATTTAAGGAATGTATCTCATGATCATCTTAATCTCTGACCCCAAGGTCTTATGAAAGGCATCCCAAAACTGAGAAATGAAATGGGGGTCTCTATATCGAACAAAATTATGCTAGCACACCATTAATCCTTACCACTTCTTGGATATAAAAACGGAAAAACTCATCCACTTTAGCAGTATCTTTGATCATAATTAAGTGGGTTGACTTTATCAGACAATAAATCACCACCCAAATGGAATTCTTACCCAAATGTGTATGAAGTAATCCTGCAATTAAGTCCATGGTGACCTCGTCCCACTTCCAGGATGGAATAGGTAATGGCAGGAGGAAACTAGAGGATCATTGGTGCTCCACTTTCACCAACTGACATATGTAGCATCTGAACATGAAGTTAGATATGTCTTGTCTCATACCAGACCACTAAAACTGTAATCTCACATCATAATACATCTTGGTGGCACCCTAATTGATATCCCACTAATACTAGTGGTTATCCTACATTACAACCTTCCACATAGACCATGACACTACTGAACAGTCCTTGAAACCAATGTTTCCCTTAGGAGACAATGACTAATCAGAAGATGTATCCCCACTATAACGAAATAGCCTTGACCACTGAAAAACCTCATCACTGATTTGTTCCCAAAAAATCAACTCCAAGAGAGATGGATTCAACTAAATGATCACTAAGAACACACCTCAACTATAATCCTATGTCTCTACATTCATATGAGAAAAGAGCCCCATCAGAGTCCACTCATCACTGGACTTCCTCAAGGCTTGCACTGGTACATTTCCAATAAAAAAACCTTCCACCACACTACACTTTACTAGGGTATAGAAATTGTCAATGTCAAACCCCAGTAAGTACTCTATCCAATGGTGCTTCCTCAGATTGAGGTCCTTCTGCGAGAAGATGTAGTCCAAGTTTTTTTAATCAGAATATACAAAAAACTTCTCCCCAAAGATGTAATGATAACATGTCTTGAAAGCATGCATCACAACTACTCACTCTAAGTCATGGAACATATAATTATTTTTGAGTAGTCAGAGTTGGAAAGAACCATAAGTCACCACGTGATCACCCTATACAATCACACGCCCAAGACCCATACCTGATGCATCACAATACACTATATACCCCTTTCTAGCCTCCATAAAAATAAGAATGGGGGCGGTAGTCAACCGCTACATCAGTTTCTCGATGTCTGCCTAAAATTCAATGGCTCATACAAACTTCACCCCTTTCTGGGTGAGTGATGTCATGGGAGAAGCTAGTAGAGAGAAATTTCGAACAAACTACTTGTAGTAACCAGACAGGCCAAAGAAACTCTTAATCTCAAACATGTTATTTGGCTACTACCATGAAATAACCACACAAATCTTATCAGGGTCCACTGAAACCCCATTCCCTAAGATCACATTTGCCATAAAATTCACCTGCCTATTCCAAAAAGTGAACTTTGATAACTTTTCATACAGGCGGTGATCCTGCAAATTTGGAAACACGGTCCTTAGATGATACTCGTGTTCATATTCGGATCCAAAGTAAATAAGGATGTCATACATGAACACCTTAATGGTGGAATTGAGATACTGGTGGAACACCCTATTCATGTGTTCCATAAAGACTTTTAGAGCATTGGTCAATCCGAAGGGCATGACTACATACTCAAAGTGGTCGTACCTGCTTCAGAAGTCAATCTTTGGGATATCTACCTCTTTCACCCTATGTTGATGGTAAACCGAATGTAGATATATTTTATAAATCCACTTTTCCACATAAACTAGTCAAACAATTCATCTATTTTGGGCAAAGGATATTTGTTCTAGATTGTTACCTTGTACAACTTCTGGTAATCAATACAAAACTGGATGGACCTGTTGGCCTTCTTTACAAAGATTATAGAGGCAAACCAAGGAATGATGCTCGTTTGAATGAATCCTTTTGATTCGAAGTCATTGATCGGAATATTTAATCCCATAAATTTGGTGGGACCATAAGATATGAGGGAAGATATATCAGCTATGTTCCTGATACTGAATCGATAGAGAACTCCACATCTTTCTTTGGGGGTAATCCTGCAAAATCGTCGGGGAATACCTATGGGAACTCATCCACTACATGAGGTAACCCACCCTCAAGAGCATGGATATTTTCCTCTAGAAAGAGTGACGATAAATAAAAGATAATATCCCCTAACATTGGGAGTAGAGGTCCCACATGACCTGACCGAGGACCCCATTCCCCACGAAAAACATGAAGACACCCATCAGGTGTCGTCAAACTCACCCTTTGCCTATAAAAATTAATGTTCACTTGAAAGTTCACCGCCAATACATGCCAAGTATCATTTCAAAAAGATACATATCTATGACTAGGAGGTCTCATTCCATCTCAAACCCTGACATGGAATATGCCCACGATGAGCACCAAAAACCGTGTTCCTTCTTCTTTTCCAAAAGCATCACTAACTCCATCAAAACGGACAACAACTTAGTTGAGAATTTCAGAATGTCCACAGTACGGGTAGAGATGAATTAAACAAGAACATGGCTATCAAAAATATCAGCATCTATAGAAGAGGCAATTAGAATGGTACCGTTAACAGTTGATTATCCCGCCTCTGATCCTACTAGTGCCTGATCCACTGCATGAAGATGCCTAGTCTCTGCATGATAATGGTTTCTTGCCTATGGCTCTTCCTTGAAGTGAATCTGCAAAAAAGATGATTCATCCCTACCGCCATGACCACCAAACCGAGATCCCCTGGTCCTCAACAACTCTTATTGAGCTAGCACTCCTCTGAAAGCCAATAATCCTACCTACCTATGGAGTAGACATTCCATCCTGCAAAATCACTTCAAGTGTCCCATACCACCGCACTGATAACAAGGATTCAAGGGAAAATTTCATTTTGGTGGGATGTGCCCTGACCTCCCACACCGGTGGCACACGATAGACCTTGCATCAGAAGCCACTGAAGAAAACTGCCTAGATGGTTGGCCTGAGTTGGCACCCCCCCCTTCCCTGATCCTCCCACTTCCTTTTCTTCTCAGAAGAGATTCCACTACCCAGACACCATATCTTCCAAGAAACACCTTTCCTCCCATTTTGGACGATCACCACCATACATGTCTGGTCAACCACCTATGGATCAGTTTTTATCTTGAATAGGATGAATTGGGAATAGATCTCTGTCCTTATACCCCTCTCAAACTTCGGGGCATTTATCTGATCATTGGAGGCCATTTCTGGAGCATACTGAACCATCTCAACAAAATGGTTGGCATAATCCATCCTAGAAAATCCCCCTGAACAATCTCCATAAATCTCTAGATCGATTATACTCCAAAACTTCTTGGTAGTAATATTCATTGAAGATAACCTTGAGGTCCTTCCCGCTCATCTGCTCATGCATCCCATCTTGAAGCACTAATTACCAACACCTATGGATGGTACAATCTAACATGAAAGAGTCACACATCACCCTGACCTCCTGAGGTGTGTCTAGGAACTCAATCATGCTCTCAATATTTTAGAGCCACTCCTCCACTTCTTGGGGTTATGTACTACCTCTGATAGTAAGAGGATTGTTATTTATAAAATCATGGGATCTATCCTTCTTGGGACCAGAATCATCTTCCCTAGATGGAGTAGGAGGGGGTGATACTCTCTATACTAGGGTTTGGATAGCCCTGACCACAGCTTCTACCATCCTTTGATCAATCGGTGAAGGAGAACTCCCTCCAACGTCCTCCCATGGGTGCATGGGAGCTTTCAAGGGAGGCATGCTGCTACATAAGTAAAAAATCACAAAAGAAATCATCAGAACAAAAATTATGATGAATTTGAGCAATTATATCAGATATATATAATTCTAAAACATCACAACAATGAAATAAACAACCACTTCACTCCAACGCAATGTATAAGTGCAATTTATAGCCTGTACGTCCCACCTGGAAGATAAGACAAACAAAAAATCCCAACACCCCATGGAGAATCAAGGTTTATCATGAGAGGTACTTTACAGGCACCGTATGTCACGACCCATCCTCGGGGCCCATGCCATGACTACCCCAATCCCACCTTCCATAGGCCAGGGGCTGTCGACTAGCACCAAGGTGTAATTCCTGATAAAAAGGGAAGGCATTTCCTTTTTAAAGTAAACAAACACCTCAGAGTAAGCAAGAAGAAGTAAACACTAAGTAAAACTGGGTACAAAAGTAAGTGCGTAAAAGTAAGTGGGCCAGTATACAAACCCAAACTGAAAGTAAAGTACAACTAAAAAGGGATTACAACAACTGAAAAGTAAATCTGCAGCCTCGATCCATCCACTGGAAGTCCCACCTGATGGGTGGGTACTAATAGCCTCCACATCTCCTCGAGTCCATCCGTCCACTCCGAGTACGTCCCGCCCAGTGGTCCACCTCCGGGTACTGACCTGCTCCTCGTGCCTCAACCACCATCAGCGTTGTCCATCGTCTGTAACCAACACAACATAGTGCGGGCATAGCCCGTGCAGGGGTGAGTATAAGCTACTCAGTAGGGACCCTGAGACCCCCGAAGGTATCCCAGAATCCACAAAGGATAATCCACAAAGAAAATAAACAATCACGAAGTAACATACCACATTACTTAGGTATATTCCCATACATATACCTAAGTCCTTAATTCTAGTTCGACTCCAATGTCCGAGCCCAGGTTCAATCACATCCACACAGGATAGCACAACTCAATCCACACAGGAAACCAAGTCAATCATATCGAAGATAATGACTAAAAGTCAAGACTCAACTCACACAGGTATACTTCTTCGTAAGACGATAGAGTTGATCAGATGTAGCCAGTAATTCATCTAAGCCATCGGACCCACACAGGATCGATAGGTACTAACCCCCGAAATGACCCACAAAGGATCGATAGGTAACTAACCCCCGCAATGACCCACAAAGGATTGATAGGTAACCAACCCCCATAATGACCCACACAGGATAGGACCCACACATGATCTGTAGGCACTGGCCCACACAGGACCGCTGAGCACTAACCCACATAGGATCTGACCCACACAGGATCGGTAGCACTGATCCACGTAGGATCACTGAGTGCTGTAGTCGTGGCCGTCGAATCCATGGATAATTTCTGTATAGTCGCCATCGCCCTTGCAGTCGCAGCCAGCTCTAGGGTTCCCGCACATAGCAAGCTCGTTCGGGAGGGTCCTCTCCATGAGCTGAGGGGCTGATACATCAACTGACACATAGTCTGGAGTTGATGTATCCAAAAGTTCTGTATCGTCAACAAGAACTCAACATCATAGACGGCGCGTCAATCGGACGCCCGGTCTGAGAGTTATTGGCTTTTTCGTCCCAGGGGCCCAGTTAGTTTATAAGTCAAATCCAACCTGACTATACTCCAACTGCATCCAAACCTCAAGCAGAGTAAGCCAAAAGTTCCGTCTCACTAAGAGGAATCCATCAAAGATGATGGCGCATCAATCGGATGTCTGGAGCTCAAGTTGTAATTGTTTCCGCTCCGAGGGCCCAGTGGGTTTCGTGTACGAACCAACCCAGCCAAACCCAAAGTACTCTGAATCCTTGAGTTTAATATACCGAAACGACCTTCTCGATCCATGTATCACATCACAGCTGACGGTTCATCGATCGTAGGTCCGCAGCCCATGTTATGGGCAAAAGACCGTGAGAGTTCCGGTATTAGGGGGTTCGGGCCCGGTCCGACCCGTCCTGGTACCCCCTGGGTCAGCCCGAACCAGGTCAACCAGACCCAGGTCCGGGTCCGGACCACTTGGGTGTAGCCCGGCCCGGCTGGCGCGGCCCAACCCGGCCTGGGCGCGGCCCGGCCTGGCAGCCCGGCCTGGCGGTCCGGCCTGGTGGCTTGGCCCGGCGCGCTGGCGCTGGCCAGGTAGCTCGGCCGTTTCGGCCGAGCGGATGTGGGGGGGAACAGTGCCCCCCTATTTCGTAACTGCGGCCCCCATGTGGGGGCTTCTCTTCTCCGGCCAGCCGGGGGTCGTAACCCCCGGCTCCTCCTCTGACCGGTCGGCCCGCTCCGGCCGGCCGACTGCTGCCGACATGGGACCAGCTTGGGCCGGTCCCCCTGATCCGATGCCGGCAACCCGGAACCGGCCACCGGTCCCGGCTCTACCGCGGCCCTTGGTCCGTCCGGCATGGCGCCCCTTCTCCACGGCCCCACTCTGGCCATGGTGTCTTCGAGGTTCTCTGGCATTGTGCGACGGCGCCACGCCTTTGTTCGACTTCAACGGCGTCGCGCGACGGCACCGCGCACCTTTGCTGTATGATCCCGCGTGGTTCCCTTGCACCGCACCGCTTTCCTTCGAACCACATCAACATAACTTACAAGGGAGGAGGGTCGGATGTGTTTGTGCGGTCCGGCCCCCTCCCATTAATCGATAGCAAGAGGAATAGTTTCATGAAGAACGACAAGGATGTATACACGAACAAAAATAAAATCCCCTACCTCGAGCGTTGTTGAGCGAAGGGTCGTCGCGAAAAGGAACATCGCGGAATTGATCGTCGTGGAAGAAGTAATTGCGGAAGGAACTTCGTTGGCATCGCGGTATACGGCATCGCGTAGTTGATCTCCGAGGATTCGGCGTTCTTCATCAGAGATCGGTGCGTTCGTCGCGTTCTTCACGTTCTTCGACGATGAAGAAGAACTTTAGAGTTTCTTCCCCCAATCCAGTCTCAACACAATAAGCTCCAACCAAAAATAAAATAAGTGTTTAGCCTTATTTTATTACCTATGCCATAAGTATTTGAATTTCAAACATTCAAATATAACTCACCTATTTAATTAACTTAAGTTATCAAAGTAAATGGTGAGTTGAATGAGTTAGGGAATACGAAGGGGTGGGGTTCGTGTGGGCCCCACCACCCTCATATCCTATCTAGGATAGTTTCCCAACTTCCACATAATGGATAACGACTTGGTGAAAATAAAATAAAATTGAAGCTCAATTTTTATTTTACCTTCCATAATTTTTAACAACTCCTCACGTGTAAACGCAACTCCAGAAAATGTGTTCCTAAGCAATTACCGGTGCTGCAAATTCATCGGTGCCCTCAGAATTCGATTCCGAGCACCGGTTCAAAATTTAGTAAAACCCGCTCATTCTTTCACTGAACGTACCCGAGCTAAACTTTGGATGAAAATTCTCGGCACACCGGGCCTCAGAATCAAGTGCTGTCAGAAACCGTGTTCTTGTAAAATCCCAATAAAAATTAAGAAAAATATTTCCCTTGAATTTTACAGGTCTTTACACTGTACTCATAACCAAAACACTAAGCCTTGATAGACCTAGCTCCTATCTAAACAAACTGACCCCAAAATAGTTATATTACCCAAAAAGACAAACCTCCTCTTATTCCATTTTTTGACAAATCGAATCTAGTAACCATTAAACCTGACACCAAACCAGGCACATGGAATGTCCCAAAGGGAATTACCAATCCCAGAGGGATGGAACATTTTCTCAGGTATCATTTATTATGGTTGGGGTGATTTACCTGAGTTTAGAATCATTTAACAACCAAAAACAATCAACAAACCAAATCTGAAAATTTATGCCAAAAATACCTTAAATTATATCCAGAACTAAACACATAGGTTTCAAAATGAAACAAGAGGTACAAATATTCATAAAAGTGTCACATAAACATCCCAATGGTCTCCACATAATAAGGGTTTATCACCCACAAGCCATCTGCACAATACTGACCCAATGGAAGAAACTTGCAACTGGAACCACCATCACTGAAGGCCTTGCCTTTACCTACGTCAAACATGATCAAGTCTACTTAATCCCAAAGGGTGTAAGTAGGGTGTGATCTTAAGCCCAATAAAATACCACCCAAAGGATTATATGTAGTATGAAATACAAGATTAAAAGAATTCATGTTTTTGATAAATAATAAAGGCTGGAAATAAATTATAAAGAATAAAACATATAGGGGTAAACAAATTTCAAAGGGAAATTTCCAAGTGTGAACCCATATAATTAAAACATGTAATATAAAGAATTCTTTTAGTCAAACACACCCTAATACAATAATAAATACAAAATACCCAACGAGGGATAATCCCAGGAACACCTCGAGGCACTAGTTAGTTTCGGGGCCCTTGTACCTCATATCTCGATGTATAGAAACCA
Source organism: Viscum album (assembly GCA_963277665.1). Classification (NCBI taxonomy): domain Eukaryota; kingdom Viridiplantae; phylum Streptophyta; class Magnoliopsida; order Santalales; family Viscaceae; genus Viscum; species Viscum album. The sequence continues at coordinate 1,014,429,859 of OY728140.1, read as the reverse complement.
TGGTAATATTTGTTCTTGTGTGAAAGCCACTAGTACGAAACATACCCATAACCTATTTTTCCCCAAACATCATCAATATAGTTTTGTTAGTGTTGTCAATGTGAAACTTTCTAAGTGAAAAAGGGACAAAACCAATCCATGTGACTAGCGTATTAGTACACATCCACCCACCTAGATACCCGGATTTGTCCCATTGCGCACAAAAGAATTCCACATGATAAGAGAATCCAATTGCACATAAAATCATAATCTATGGTCACTCACATTAAAAACAGTATCTACAAATTATTTTCACCACTTAAATCACTCAATAAAACATTTAGAATTTCCCTAAAACAACATCCCCAAATATTACAATGCTTTGTACATAAAATACATTGAAAACCTCAATTTGAGCACCATATGAATACCCATATATCACCAAAATATAATTTAAAGCACTAAATTTTTTAATAAAACCATTTAATCAATTATAAAACAATCCCAAATGACCCAACATTGGATATCCTTGAGAAACACCCATTTTCACACAAAAATGCCATTTTAGCACCATTTGCTTAACAAAAGACACCCAAAATTGTTTTCACAGTAATGGAAAAGGAAGATGAAGATGTAAAAATTATAAAATCAGATATTATAAATCATACAAGTGTGAAAACACATGGAATCACCTACGATAATTGTCAAAAAAACCAAATCCTTGTCCAAAAGCTCCACCGCACCACCAAGGTTTAAGTCAAACCTAAACCCATGAAATTATACCAAGAATCTAGAGATAAAACCATAGGTTCAAATATATACTTTATATACTATAGTGAATTCAAGAATAAATGGAAGAAACCCTAAGAAAATGGAAGGATGAAGGAAGGAAACTCACTTACAAGAGAGATCATGATGAAATCATCCCAATTCCACTGAACGTTGAATCTCAAAGCAACTAAAACTAATGGGAAGGTTTAAATGAGGCTGAAGAGGCCATGTGAGGACTGAAATGAATGAAAAGAGTAAACAATTAATGATATATATATAATAAAAAATTACCTTCTTAAATCTAGACGATTTGAGAAACCCTGAGAAAATTAACACTAATCTGTGATTCAAATGATCTCTATGGAATAAATCGATAATGGGGTTGAGCCTAGGGTTTTTGAAATCAATTGGGAGGTTTAATCACTGAAAAATATTAAAAATTAATTATATATTAAGGAATTAATTTTTTTTAGCAGAAAATGGGATTACGTGTTCGCCCAATGCCGAACTAAATCACACAAACCCAAAATGGCAATGAATTACTAAGGGGTAAAAATGGATATGGTGGTTTGAATAGGTCAGGGGAGGCCATGTGGGAAGAATAATTAGTGAAAAAAGTTAATATAAATTAAGAAGTTATAAAAGAAAAAAAATTGTTTTTAAATCTGGAGCTAGGCTCACGGTTGGGCCCAAATCATGAAAACCCATTATTTCCTCCAAAAAATGCATGGGAGACCCCTGAAAAAAATAAAGAATATAAATTACAAAAAACATAACATTATAAGAATTCATGGATGTGACATGAATTCCCATGTGGCCCGTAGGTCCAAACCAGTGGCCCGAATGTCCAAACAGATGAATAGTTTCAGCTTCCTCAATACTGCTATAGTAACTCAAAAATCTTCTTCCACTAAGATTTTATCCTAGGTTTCATGCTATCTTACAGGGTGTTTTTTCCACTCAAATACCACCCCAACATCAAAATGTGTGTAAGGGAAATTCTCTCCTCCCACTTGGGGGCCCCTTCAGACCCATAGTTTTCCGCACATTCCCCTTCTAAGAAAATGGATATTAATTTCCATGTTCATAATACACAGTGTTTCGGAGTTTGGAAGGACTCGAGCCTAAGCCATTTCACATGAATAGAGAGGGGTAGAGCTAGTGTGTACACCTCTTCAAACACACCATACGAAAATATGCACTGGGATTTTTAGGACCTTTTGGTTACAAGGTGTTGGTGGGATGTCACCCACCACCAAGAACCATTATGTACTTCCTGATCCATTGGACCAAGTGTAACAACACCTAGGCTTTCTGGCCAGTTCCCAACATGGTAGAGGGTCCTGTGAGTAATCTATTCAGGCATCACAAGTGTTATCATAGCACAGACTCAAACCCAGAACCTTAGTGAAGGACTCCACTATCACAACCAACTCAACCATGCCTTTGTGTAATCATACTATTAATTCTATAGTTCTTAATGAATCTAGATAACCTAGGAGGTAAGTGTGATAATAATATATTAATAGAAAATTTATTATATAGGTGGATTCCTAACTTCAATAACTAATATATATATATATATATAATTCAATATCCTGATAAAGTGAACACCATAATGGTATTCATCTTCCATTTTATACTTATACTATGTAGGGGCATTCTCATTTATCTCTAGCCTCTCTTTATTCTTTATAAGTACATATAGATGAGCTATCATGGTGTATGAATCTGTGTATTTATGTTTCATATTTACCTTATAGGATATATCAAATGAGATTATGTACCAAACATTTAAATAATTCTCTGTGTGCCTCTTATCGGAATCCTTCTCATCCTCACCCACTCACTGTGGTGGCCAATCAAGAATAGAGTATTCCCAAACATAAAACAAATATACCTTTGTTTTTACAATGCACAAGAGCCTATATCACTCATATAAGTTTGTTCTAGAAAGTAAATTTTCTTTCCAGTATTCATCAAAATGTCTCTATGGTTAACTTTTTCAGTTTCTATAATAAATACAAGAAATTAGTATGACTTTATCCTTAGTACTAATTATTATGTAATTAATTAGTAAGTGTATAAGTCTTTACTATTTTATCATATCCCAATAGGCCACACCAGTGAATTAAAATTATCTAGTAACCCATAAATTCTAGTTTGAAGTTTCCAAATTCCCCTTCATGTAAACTAAATGGTGGCCTTATCAAATTATTTAAAGTTATTTAGTTAGTGTTTACATTTAAACTTCATTTACTCATTGCTTCTTGATTTTTTGAGTGCCCCCAATCCAAAAATCATAAACTCGGATTTCATAAACTCTTTCTTTCAGGTTACACCAAGTCCTTTTATGGAATTAAAAACATGTTTCTAGGTAGGTTAATTTAGTCAATAAATTTTATTAGAACTCGCTGATAGTTGAAAGTACCTAGGTAAGGGCAAGATGAGTACTTAAAACTATGGTTTCTTTCTAACTCAAGTGATGGAATTATTTTTTAAAATACATATTTTGATTAAGTATTTTTTTAACTTGTGAATAAATATTTATTACATTATTATTCCCAATATTGTTAATATTATGATTAGTATAAATAATTAATTAACCATGTCTCATAAAATAATTTACATATGAAAATTTGATTATTATGTCATTATAATTATAGTTAATTTACATACATTATGTGATTGTTATTAATCATCTATATAAATGATGTATTTTATAAATAAATAATTAACAATTAATTGAAAAAATAAAATAAATATGTGATATGATCGTGAATGTTTATCTTCTAGTTGGTATATGGAGACATGATAAACCAACCTTGACCCCAAGTGAAATAACTCCATTTCCTCATCCTTGGATTGAGCTGAAATATTTATCTACTATCTTGTGTATCTTCTTGGTTAAATTCATATCATTTTGAGTCCAAAACCATCTCATATCATTGGTAGATATATCCATTACATATATTTACACACATGTTGATGAGGGGTACCAGTGGTTTTCATTTAGATTAAATAATCCCTAGGCATGAAACCATATAGATAATTAAAGAGAGATGGTTGATTCATAACTCATAACATTTTATTTAATAATAAATAATTAAATTAAATAAATAAATCCAACAGAAGCACATGTTAGTCAAACTTAGGATGAATCAAAATATGCAATGACTACACATAGAGACTTTATAGAATTTATTTAAATTCATTATAATTAAGATAAATTTATTATAATTAATGAATTAATAATTTCAATAACTCCTTTTATACTTCTTATGTTGAACTATACACTTACATGACATGCATGATTACATGAAATGTTTCAATGTACAGGGTGTGTAGTTTTTTGGTTAGACTAAATAGCTCATCCAAGATATACACCCATACAGCATGCCATAATATCAGTGGTGTGTACCCCTAGTGATTCATGTGAAGTGAATGGAATGTACAATGACTATTACAAAACGTGATGTTATATAATTTACAATGAAGAGTAATTATTTATTATGCATGCCTACACAACATGCAAAAAATCCCTTGACATGTACTTGATATAAAATGCCACCAATCACCTGGTGTGTACATTTAGTTTCACACCATGTAGTTTATGTCTCTCTAAAGTTATCCTCCATGGTTACACAAATAGCACACCAAAAATCATGATGTTCCCCCTTTATGGGTTGTCACATGTTACACAGGATGGTCATTTCATCAACATATCTTGTAGGATATCTTTGTTCATGTTTTTTGGCTATTAGTCACTATGTGGAATTTAATGATCTCATGTATTTTCCCACCCATATTTTCTTAATTTTCACATGGTAAAAACCAAGTGGGGTAACATGATGTGTATTCCAGGTACACACCATGTAATCATTGTGAAACATTGGTACATGATGGAAGTCAATATGCATTGTAAAATGACGGCATTGAGTCGCACGATGATATGAGATTCATGCATATTGTATAATGTGTGGGTTGACTATAAGAATGCATCATGTAATTTACCATTGAATATCTTGTATTCATGTCATGCAGCCTAGGACCTTCACAACTCTTGAAGGTATATTTGATAATTCATTAATATCTTCATCAGTTATTATATATATAAATTCATATAAAAATTTTATATTTACTTTTTAATTAAGAATGAAAATCAGGAAATGAAAACTAAAAAAACCATAAAATTGATCAAAAAATTATAAATAAAGAAAAATTAGATTGAGAATTATATAATTACACATGGAGGATTTGTATCCAAAAAAGGGGTGACAGAGTTCCCAATTTTGGGTTTTCATTAGTTTCAATGGATTAATCCTAATAACTTGATGAATTCTACCTCATGATGTCCTAGATATAACAATTCCACATTAAATTTATAATTATTTTGAAACTAGAATTATCTCAAACCAAGAATTCATTTCAATCAATTCTCATTTTCACACATATCTCGATTCCTTTTTATGGAGAATCCAAGTGATGTTCCCTCTAGATGTATCCACACATACTCTATAAATCATTTAATAATGATCTTGAATATTTTAGAGTAAACATTAGAGAGGCAAGTGCTATATGTTAATCCTTTGTTATAGGAAAAATGGTTTATCTTCTTCCCTCTATATTCACGAGAGGGGGACAGATATATTTCTCGACATGGATTGATATAAATATATAGATATTTTATATTTTGAACAAAAAGTCTCTTCAACTCACTAAAATAATATAATAGGGTTTGGATACATGGGGTTAAAATAATTGGTAGTTGTACACATCCCCTAATCAATATGATTAATCTACATAATACCCCATGTCATATAATAATACTATTATTATTGTTGTTGTTATTATATACCATGAAATATTCTTATTTAAATATATCTTCTTTAATAAATTAATTAATATTTATTTTAAATGATATAAAATAAAATATATCATTCGCATCGGGCCATTAAATCGACACATCAATCCTTCATGGAATTTATTAAACCAAAAATAATAAAATATATAAAAAATAAAATTTATTCATTTAATAATTATATAAATTTTAAATTCCATAAAATTATGAATAAATTTTTCTTATAATATTAATTTAACTAAATAAATTGTTATATTAATTTATTCGATAAACTGGTGAATAAATATTAATGTATTTATTTAATTTCGAATAAAAACCAGAGATAAAATTTAACTCATATATTCTAAACTCAATTATATCACAATTGAATTTATGTGGTAAATGTTATTTGAATAAATAATATTAAAAATTTTACAAAAATATTAATTTTAAATATTAAATTAATCAAACTATAATGAGATTCTGGATACACTTACTATATGACCCTCCAAGCCTCTTTCTGAGGGACACAATGTATTCTTACCTAAAGTCCCAAATCAAGTTCTGGATATAATAGAATATAATCCTCACTTATGGATCTAGTGCTTGAAAAATAATCATCACATTCCTAACTTTGACACTAATAAATGTGACACACTTTTTTTCTTGAAAAAAACACAACATCAAAAATAAATATTGAATCAAATGCATACCCAAGGACCGTTTAGGTTAGTGTTTTATAGAATGAAGAAAAAATCATAAAAACATGGGTTTATAAACAACTGCCTCATAAGGATCAACATTATCTCCTACCATACACAACATTAACAACAAGGCATCAACATCATCCAAGTGAATTACTTCTAGAGAAATTTTATTTAACATCTTTCCACATAACCTAGGGAAAATAAAATATAATAAATGTGATATAAGATGCTCAGTAAGGGTAAAAATAAGGGTATTCAATCCATGATCATATTAATTCATAATATTAGAAAAAGTGAATGCGTTCATGAACATACTATTAGATAATTTTACCATGTATAACAATGGGAAAAATCTAGAGTCATGGAATAAAACTTGGTTGTCCATAAGACATGAGTTATACAATAATAAAATAACATGATCCATGATGTCACAAGATAAAAAATTTAATTGTTTAAATAAAAAAAATGTACAAACATGAGTCAAGGATAATATTTCATACTATATCGCATGGGGAGAAGATCCCATAAAGAAATTAGGTTTACCCCTATCCAAACATGACGTCTCATGCGACTAAAACATTACCCATTGAATTGGAGTGCTATATGGGTAAAATCATTACACAATTCTCTTGAAAATGTGTTCCAATTAAATATTAAAACATAATGAAGAATAATATGTTTTACTCATGGAATGAAATGGGTATTTTATTATTGTCATGAAGAATAACTGAAGGAAATATAATAATTGTACCACAATAATACATCCAAAATCAAACTAATTATAACCATATAATAAAATATGGGAGATGGTATCATAAGATATCAGATTAATTGAATATAAACATTCAAAAAATAATGTTGGCATAGTTGAAAATAAATGAAATTAGATTATAGAAATATTATTTAGGAAAATACCATTTATTAATTTGAAAATTACATAGGTTTAAAACTCTACAAAAATAAAAATGAAAACATTTTCTCTAAAGAAAAACTTTTAATGTAGGATTAAAAAATTAATGAATCATGAGGGCATAAAATTTCCCTCATGTCATATAAGTTAAATAACAATACTTTCATATTTTTTAGAAAAGTCTCAAAGAAACTTGTTTAGAAAATGATGAAATATACTTTTAAAAATATTGTAAAAATTAAAAAATGATTGAAAATATATTCAAACAACCATTTGAGAATATTAAAAACAATTTTATAAAAAAATTTATAAAACATGAACATGGAATAAGAATAAAATTTTAAATGGAAAATTTAATAATAGTGATTATTAAAAGATTTTCCCTTTTAAATTGAAGTGATCATTAATAAAATTAATCAAATATGTGTCCTGTCTATAAATACACATAACATGAGTAGAAATATTGCATAATATATTCACAATTAATTTTAAAAATAATCATGGAGAGATATAATCAAGTAATTATATGTTTAACCCAGGTAATGGAAATTTGGTTATGAATTTCCTTACCACTTTGTAATCAGTCGAATCATATACCCTAAAAAGTAACAATTATAAAATAAAACATTGAATAACATTATTATAATTATATTAATATTAATTAATATCCAATTTAAGTATACATACACCACAAATAGTAGATAGTGGTGAATAATACATATATCTCAAAGGAGTAAAAAGTGAAATGGGAAACCCTTTCCTCATGCTTCCCTTTAGTGTAGAATTATTTACCCACGTCTATAATGGTTAAAAATGGTATTAACTAATTTAATTAATAAATTAATATTTACAATAACTTATATGATCCTTTAATATCATATTACTGTTATTTCATTAATAATATCATTCTTTTTTTTGGTGCGTTTCTTTCATGGTTCCATGGTCGGTTTATTTGCGTATAATTATGGATTTTCAGGTCAAATGAAAATAAAAATTTATAAGTAAAATTTAATTGTATTAAATAACTTAAATATGTTTAAATAGTTCTATTTATCATTTTTATTTCATAAATGAGGACCATTCATTTCATAAATTGTTAAGGATAAATGTTTAATTTATTTTGTCTGTTTTTTCAAACATCATGAACTAGTATTGTTTTATTTATTATTATGAATATATATTAGTTATACAACATTAAATAGGTCATTTTATAAATATTAAAATTTTATTTAATAATAAAAATTGTTCTCTGACAATCCTTGAAGGTGGTACTGGAAAAAAAAACAAAATCATTATTCACAGAGATAGTTAATTTCCATAACTTGGAAAATTGTTTACTTTCATTAAATAAGAAGAGGTAATAAAAGGTATAAATATAAGATATTAAATTATAAAGATAATATTAAAGTATTTAAATGATTCTATAATTATTATTCCTTTATGGATGAAATATATGAGGAGAAATTAGAAGATCAAAGGAAAATAAGATAATTGTTTGGAATAAATTACCTCTTAAATGTCAACTTCTTTAAAGACCATCGAGGACCTTGGATTTTGTATTTTAGAGAGTCCAGAAGTACTTGGATGTGGGTAGAGTTACAAGAATAATTTTATTAGTTATTTTATGAGCTTAATGTCCTTTGGATCTAAATGGAGTGGTGAGGGGAGTTATTATATTTAGGGAGAGGTGGGTTTAAGTAATTAAATTAATGATTATTTTATATATAAATCCAACCATATTATGGTGGAATTAATTTTAAATAGTTATATTGTTATTTAGTGTTTTGGATTTAGGTTCAATTATATTAATTACTTAACCGATCAATCATGTTTTTAATTTTTAGGTTTTTTAACCTTTGACCTTTAAACTTTAACCCTTGTCCATATTTTACCAACACTACGGTAAATAAGTTTTGGACTGTGGTACATTTTTTATAAATTGAAATTAAATTTCCCTTAAAAATAATTTTCAACTTATTATTAAAAATATTTAATCTATTTTACAAATTAAATTCACATAATTTTTAAAATTAGATTTGAAATTAATCTCATAGACACAACAAAAAAGCGGGTTATAAAAGTGAAAAGTTCAAACATTTGAAATGTTTTTATATCCAATTTCAATGAAAAATTTAATTAAATGTCCAAAAACAAATTACTGATGTATAGTGTAACTTATTATAATTTAAAACCAATTTAAAATATAATTTACATATTATAATAAATTAGAAGAAAATGTAGTTTTCAAATAAAATGTAGTATTTTTCACTATTCATCAAAAAATGAAAATTCTCCAAAGAATACCAAACATTTACCTACAGATAACTTTTATATTATGATTTCAAAAAAAATATTTTTTCAAATAAATCTTATAAATTTTTAAAACATTATTTTTATAACTGGAGCTTCGTTAAAAGGCAACAAAATTACTTTTTAGAAAAATATTGCTTTTATGCTCAAAATTGGATTTATTCTTATCCTAAGCCTATAAAATATATTTGATTAATTTAGAAACACTTCAATGAATATATATAATAAAAATTTTACTAATATATCTCAATAATTTTGAATAATATAATTTTTTAATATAAAAATCCATTATTTTCAAAAAAAATAGTTTCTTATAAAAACACTTCATTTATGTTCAATTGTTTTTTATTTTCATGCATAATTAATTAGTAATAAATTAATTATTTATATAAATATGTGTAAACATTATTTTCATAATTTAGCTAATCTCATTCATTCCCTCTATTCCAACAACTAGGTGATAACTACCATAATTAAATCTAAATTTTTTTAATAGTTTTTTTAAGCTTGGTGTTTTATGTAATGTTTGCAAGTGAAGATATTTTTTTGAAAGGCATACCATAAAGTATTGAGGTATTATATAATACCACCAACATCAAATTAATTTTTCCCTATAAAATCAATACTTGGATATAAATATATTAGGATACCTTTTCCCCATAACATCCTCAGTTTTCTACACAACTTCCTCAATTTGGGTGTTTCACCACAATGTTTTAACCTAGGGAGTGATCTTGTTTCGTAGGACTTCTTATCTATGATCTATAATATTTTATGTTTTTTTATTATTAGAAAGATCTTACTCTAGTGGTATGACCTCTGAGTTTATTACATGTAAAGGATTAGTTATATACTTACTCCGGTGAGATACCTAGAACACATAATGAACTTGAAAGATATTTGGTTGAACCACCAATCGATAATATTCCATCCAGATACGCTCAATAATTTCATGACATTTCATCCTCAAAAATATGAAATTTCACTAAAAAATTAAATAAGGGTGTCTTAAAATTTCTTTTTTTGGGAAAATCACATTTAAAAAGGGTTTAATTATACATCACCTTAAAAATAAGGAAAGGTAAACATGAATGACACCAAAAAATTAACAATTCAAAGAGGATAACATTAGTGAGAAGTGAAAACAAGGATACAGAAGAAAAATAAAACTATAATGTTATTATGGATAGTTATAGAGAACATGGTCAATTGAAAGTCTAACTGTTCAAAACTATAAATATGTGATTGGTTAAAGATACCATTTATTTCTTGATAAGAAAATAAATCTAATAATTTTTTTATTCTAAAATAATTTTCCTAAAGTTGAGTAATTCTATTAATACTTATGATGATAAAATATGGAAACAAACTTTCATGGGAATTGAATTTTGATCCTTTAATAAATTTCCCCCACCAACTCATATTTTCTCAAAATTTTGAGTATGATGATATTTTTATTCCCAACACTCTGTAATCAACTTATATGGATCATAAAATCCCCAAAATAAAAACAATTTAATCATTCAATCTATAGTTATAAACCTAAACCCAAATAGCTAGTAAAAGATATAAGCTTCCAAAAATAATAATCCATTATATGATGAAGAACCACTTTAATATCTAAAATTAAGTAGTAATATCCCAAGTTAAACATAGATCATTCAATACATATCAGTAGTTAAAATTACACAAAACTATTCAAGAATAAAATTGAAACCCAAAAATTAGAAGTATTTGATCATATAGTCTTCTGAGAAAAATTTTAATATTTATCCCCAAATAACATAAATAACATTTATTGTATCATACCAAAAATTTAATTTCCTAAATCACAAAATCTCCAAGATATGCTAAACATTTCCATATATAACCTAACTCACCATAAAGACATAGAAAATACTATATGCTTCCAAAATAAAAATCAACCTTTATTACTAAAATAAAATATCCAATTATTATATTTAGCTTAACCATATTGTGCTCCCAAAATTTTGAACATATTTTGAAATTACATTAATTACTTAATCTCAAAATCAATTCTAGTGACATGGTTATCTATAAAGCATATTTTTCTAAAATGAACTTCACCTTCATCTGTCAGATATTTCAAAAAATAGAAAATAATTTTATACAAACTAGGACATCATGTAGGCTTTTTGTATGTGATATACCATTTTCTCCCTTTGGTTGTGGGTTCAATTCTCAAAGCCTTTTAGGATGTGATGGTTTTTCATCCATCATGTGGGTTGCCCTTTTCCTAGAGCTATATTATTATAGTCCTTATAAAAATCTATAAATGTGAGAACGACCCACAAAAATAACCACAATTTGTTTTAACCTCAAATGTTATCTCATGCCTTTCATTTTTCATCCCAAAATGTAATAACCCATAATAACCTCAAAATTTAATGTCTCCGAAAATATCATTACTACTCTTAGAATTTGATAACTTAAAGACTCAAAAGCTGTTTTGTAGACATTGGACACATGATCAACACAAAAATTATAAACCCATGATTATATCCATAAAACCTATGAATTCCAAAAAAGTATAAATCATAATCTTTAAATTTTTCTAAACCCTATTTTGATACCAACCATAATAGCCAAAATACTCACCTTTATATCTGATGCTAGAAACATAATCACCACCTTCCTTACTTTGATACTAAAAAAGTAACCCAATTTTTTCCAAAAAAAACATATGGTGTCTCAAATAAATATTGAATCACTTAGATACCCATGGAGGTTTTTGGTTAATAGTTTAATATAATTAAATAAAACTACTAGAAACATGGGTTTATAAACAACTAGCTCTAAAGATCAAAAATATATCCCATAATACCCAACATTCAGAATAAGTAATCAATAACGTCCATGTGAAATCCTTCTAGAAATAGTTAATTTAACATCCTTCCACATAACCTGGGTAAAGAAAAACATAGTAAAGGTGAGATTAGATTCACTGTAATGGTAAACAAAAGACTAATAAAACCATGATCATATGAAATCATATGATTAGAAAAATATTATGTGATCATAAATACAACATTTGAAATTTACACCTGATATATTAAAGGTCAAAATCATGGGTCATGAAATATAACATTGATGCTCATATGACATGACTTATATAATAATAAAACCACATTATCCTGGAGAGAATAAAATTAAACATGGAATTGTTTCAATAATATATAACATGATACAAATATGAGTCAATGATAATACCCATGACTATATTGCATGGTGGACAAGGTCCCATAAAGAAATTAGGTTTACTCCTTATCCCCGCATGATGTATCATGAGACTAAATTATTACACAATGCATTGGAGCGTTATCTGGGTGCACCCATTACATCAAGCTCATGCATATGTGTTTCTCATAAAGAAATAACCATAATAATTAATCTTAAGTGTTACTCATGAAATGAAATTGGTATTGTAATATTTTTATAAAACATAAACATTGGAAATATTAAAATGGTATTAAAATAGTACATCCATAATCAATCAGGTCACAAACCTTATAATAAAATATGAAATATGGTATCATATGTTCTTAACTATAATGAATAGTATGATTCAACTAAAGATGTTGACATAGATGAAAATACATTAAATTATATTATTAAAAAATTATTTAGAAAAGTACACTTTTTCACAACAAAAATAAAATATGTTTAAAATGACACAAAATTATAAAAAGAAACATTTATTTTTATGATAAGCTATTTATCTTGAGAAGTAATCTCCAAAATATTAATGAATTAGGATTGATGAAAATGATACTCATGTCATATAAGTTAAATATCATTTATTTTGTGTTTTTTGGAAAAGTATCAAAGAACATTATTTAGAAGATGGTGAGATATACTTTGCAAAAAACGTTGTAAAAACTAAAACAAGGGAAAATTTGTCTTTTAAAACCATGGGAGAAGAGTAAAAACAATTTTAGAAATAACTCAAAAAACACAATCATGGAAGAAAAAGAGAGTTTTAACAGGAATCATTAAAAGGATAATATTTTATAATAAATTACCTTATCAATTGGAGAGATCATTAATAAAATTAATTGAAAATTGTATTATATGTAAACACACATAAGAATAGTGGAAATATGTCAGGATATAATCAAAATTCATTTCACAAATAAGCTTGTATGTTGTAATCAGTGAAGTAGATGTTTAACCAATGGAATGGAAATTAGATTATGAATTCCCATACCACTTTGTAATCAGTCTAATAATATAACCCACCAAATTAATAATTTTCATAGGAAAAATTGAATAACATAAATATAATAATATTCATGGTATTTCATATCAATGTTCAATATTTATACACCACACACATTAGATTGTGTGGAATAAAACATATATCTCCAAACAATAAAAAAGTGATATTAGAAAACCTTACCTCATGCTTATCTTTAGTATAGAACTATTTAACCTCCAATATAATTGTTTAAATAATTTTATTATCTCATTCCAGAACTTATTCATATTTATAATACCTTATATGACCCTTTTATGAGATCTTACCACCTCTTCATTAATACTATTTTATTATTTTCATTGTTTTGTTTTCATTCATTTCATGGTTCAATGGTCTGTCCATTTGCATATAATTATGGATTTTCTTTTCAAATTTGAAAAAAACTAAAGAAGTAAAATTAAATTTTATTAATTAATTTCCATATCTTTTAATAATTACATTTATCATTTTTCATTCATACATGAGTGTGAGTCAGTTGATAAAGTGTCAATGAGACCCAAAGCACTTAGATGTCGGGTGAGCGATTATGAGAAATATTTTAATATATTTGATGATATACAAGGATTTTTGGATGAATTGGTTTGGTGATATGTTGTATTTATACTTAAAGAGAGGTGGGTTTGAGTGATTCAAAAGGATTATCTTATATAAAAATACAACTACATTGAGGTGGAATTAAGGTAAAAGAATACTATTATTAATTAAGGTTTTTGAGGATGGATAGGGTTGATAAATACCTCAACCAACCATTAAATATTTTAATTTTTATGTATGTTATGATTTAACCATTTAAGTTTAACCCCTGAAACTATTTTACCTATACTATAGTAAATAATCTTTTTTCCACAGAAACTTTTTAAACATAAAAATGAAAATAACTTTACAACATTGTTTATACCTTAATATTAAAATTTTGGAATCTATTTTACCAAATTCAATTCAAATAATTGGAAATATTATATTTAAAATTAATCTCACAGACACAATTTAAAAACTGATTTTCAAAGTGAAAATTCCAAATGTTTAAAATGTTTTTATATACAATTTTAATGTGAAATTAATTTCAATGACATAAATTGGTTACATTGATGTATAATTGAACAAATTATAATTTAAAACTAATTTAAAATATAATTTCACTATGTAAAAAATTATAAACCAAAGTAATTTTCTAATAAAATGGAGTATTTTACACAATTCATCAAAAAATTAAACTTCTCCAAAAAATAAAAAAAATTACCCTAGGATAAATTTTATATTATTATTTAAAAAATGATATTTATTTTTTCAAATAAAACTGGTAAAAGTGTAAAAAATTAGTTTCAAAATTATTGCGCCATTAAAAGGTGACAAAATTCCCTTTTAGAAAAAAAATAGTTTTTACGCTAAAAATTGGATTTGTTCTTATCTTAATCCTATAGAACATATTGTATAAATTTATAAAAAATATCTGAAAATATAACAAATAAACATTCTTAATTTTTCTCACTAATAATGATTAATTTAATTTATTAATATAAAATTCCATTATGGGCATAGAAAGTACATTCTTATAAGAACATTCCTTTATGTTCAATTAGTATTTAAATTAATTTCTAATTAATATGTAGTCAATGAATTCATTTAATAAAAATGCTAAAAATATATTTTCATAATTTAGTTAATATCATTAATTCTCTCCATTATGATGGTTAGTTAATAACTATCATAATTATATAATAAGAATTTAATAGTTTTTTAAGCTCTGTGTTCAATGTGGTATAATATATCGAAGATATTGTATTTATTTTAAAAAAATACATATTGTAAAATCGAGGGGTGTTACACTGGAAACACATAAAAGAACCCATATAGATATAATTTAATGTTTTAATAAAAATATCCTTCTTATGAATGATTCTATGTGATATAATTAATTTTTCACCTCATATATTATCTAACAGAATGAAAACTTCTATCATCACCCAATAAGAATGATTTATATTTCATTGACATTTCGAGATAAAATCATAAATAAAAAACAATGGTCATGTAGTTAATTTGATAATTCTATTTCAATAAAAGGTATAAATATATCATACTCCATTAATATGGAAGGAAAATTTCTTTCTTGTATTATTTAATTAATTTCATATCACTTTTTAAACACCCAATGTATGATACCTCACCGTGAATATATGATGTCATCATTTTAGTTCCTATATAAAAGTGTGTGATTTATAATACATGTCACACCCCAAACTACATGGTTATTTTATTTTATTATTTCTTTTGTACTTAAATTATTTTCTTGGGGTTAGGGATGAGTCCTGGATGATTTCTTTATTTTATGTTAAAATGTGTTCTTTTTTGTGTTGACTTCATTAGGCGTGTAGTCAGAGCATGTTTTGGATACCCTACATAGTTTTTCCCAGACAACCGTGTGACATATTCGTCACTGAAAAAAAGGGTACTTTTTATTATTACAAATAAATGTTATCTATTGTGCCGTTTTAAATTATTATTATAGTTAAGAATTATATTATTATTAAAATGATATTAATACCTTTATTGTTTTTATTTTACCATTATTGTTATTATTTTATTATTATTATCATTCTTATTATTATTATAATTATTATTATTATTTATATTGTATAGTTTAAAGAATATTGAAAAACTCTAACCTATGTGATACCCCATCCCTCCTTCTTAGTGTGTATCCGGTGTGCACCCCCTCTCCCTGGTCATGACCACAACTCCCGCCTTTGAGTTAACCCCAGCGCTACCACCCTCTCTTATCCAGCCGACCTCATCACGATCGCCGCCTCCGACACCTCCATCCCAGTCGGAACCGCCTTGGTCCCCTACTCCTCCCATCTAGACGACACCTCCCCCCTCGCTGTTGTGTATTTCGGTGATCCCTATAGCCAATGACAGCCCACTCCTCTGGATACCCCTCTCATAGCCAGCACACACTACACCAGCACCGCCCAAGCCAGTTGTGGCCCTCCATGGACCAAAACACACCTTGACGCATTGTCTAGCCCCGACTAGCATCTCCTTCACACTTCCAGTATCCCTTTTATATTTTTTCCACCTTGATTTAAATGGGTTTTTCATTTTTATAGAGGTATCATTGTTTTTTTGGGGTAGTTCATCATAGGTTAGGGGTTTTGAGACCCTCACAAAGCAGTTTCAGGTTTACATTGTCATCGAACCGTGAATTCGAGGTAGGTTTCTCAATGAAATTTCCTTTATTATTTATGTTTCATCTATTTATTATTGTTCACATCCTATATATGTGCTAATTATTGTTATGAAACTTGTGTGAAATCTATTTAGTATGTGAATTGGTACTTCAATTCTTGTTTTCTGAAAAATGATGTTGTTTTGTGAAAAATGATGTTGTTTTGTCATGTTTGTGCACAATGATTGTTTAATTAAATGTTTCATTAGTTTTTCGCTTTATTAGTGACTCTTAGAACATAGTTTACCAATTTAAATAAGTTCATGGAATGAAATATTTGTTTCCACCTTGATGAGACTTAATTGAAAACTGTTTTAGTAAATATTTCATGTGCAGCTGATAAATAGTCCAGTTGGTGTTTTTGTAAGAAATATTTTTTTTCCAGTCTGTAATGAAAATGTTTGAGAAATTTTTGTGAATGGTTCGAAATGGTTTGTTTTGTCAAGTTGTTAACACTGTGTTTTTATAATTTGTTTTGTATTAAATAGAAATTGATTTCATAAATATTCATGTCTTGTGTATTTTTCTTTTATATATAAAATTCCATGTTGGATTTTATGGGTTAAGTGTGATTTAACAAATGGTTTCTTTGGATATATAAATGTGGTGATATCATGAGAATTTATGTTTTGGGTTCTTTGTCTGGCTTCTTAAATTGATTGGGATTTATATTTGAATGTGTTTCTATTTTCAAGGTGATTTGGTGTGTCTGCACCTCTTTATAAAAAGTGCGACTGTATGTTGATAAATGGGGGTTTTTTGAGTAAATTTTTAAATTGTTTTAAATTAAAGTGAAGATTATTTGTGACTTTTAAAACTTTTTTGATTTGAAACGTTGATTGATGGACCGGTTGGCATTTTCTTGTAAGTTAGATTTGATTATATTCTTTGAAAGAAATGTTTTGAAGAATGTTTATAAATGTTTTTGAGTGACAAAAGAGTGTTTGACACCACTTTTGAAAATTGTTTGAATTTTGAGATTTGGGTTTGTTTATAAATATTTAAGGGACCCTTTGGCCATTTCATGAAATTTGTGAAAAGTGTTTATTCTGAAAACCCTATATAGATGTTTCTCATGCCTCAATTTTATGAAAATGGGTGGGGGTCCTTTTTAGAGGATTCTCAAGATCTGTTGTTTGGGTTCTTCAGTAGGAACTCATTATTATTTTTTTATTCTATGGAATGAGAATATTCCTCGAGGAGACTCGGGGTGAGACTTTTTGTGCATTATTATTATATATATGTGATTTGATGCTTGGATGGCATCGATTGACTCACCCCATTATAATACCTAAGATATTGGAACCTGGAATATTAAGAGAATTGTCTGAGACAAGTACTGCACTAATAGGTTATGGTATTGACTATTGGTGCATAGTAGGTGAATATGTTTGGGTTTATTGCTATGAGATTTCCCCTCATCTTGTCTTAATAATGGTCAGTTGAGCATATTGATCATTAGAATTCATCGTATGTGGCATACTATTGTAGATGGGGTCAAAGGTATTAGTTTCTTCTAGATTATTCTTGATCTCCCAGGTTCAACTATGTCTATTGGATTTTATTTGTTTGAACTATTTTTGAATACTTGAATACCTATTTACATTTCTCTTTCTATATGACGGCCTTGGTGTTCTTGAGTAGTGTATTTCATGGAAAGTGATTTTTTGGTTTCCCTAACTCCTATGAAAATTATTTTTTAAAACTAAATGTGTTTCAAACACTGTAGTTCTTGTTTTAAATGAAATCATCACTTTCCCCTTCAAATAGAATGGTAACACTTAATGATAGAATTTGGTTTTGTAAATAAATAAGGTCAATGGATTGTAATTTGATTATAAGTACCAAAAATTTTGTAATGCATACTTTAATATATTGTAGTTCAAACATGGAATTGATGTTTCTTTTATTTTTGTGTAAGTTAGTTTGTACATAGTATATTGGGCTAGCCTATTGAGTATTAATAGTCATGCCTATAGTTCTTATTTATTTTTAGTAGTTGTACAGGTTCCATCTTGGGTGCATTTTCCTTCGGCGAGGTTTGATCGTTGAGTCATAGAGTGACATGTGGGGTCATATAGAGTTAGTTAGGTTATTGAGTTCAGTTAGTTTTATTTTCTTCAGTTCTTGTTTAGTCATTTTACTTTGAATATTTATTTTGAGTGACTCTTTATTATTTCCACAGATTTTATTTATTTATTTGGGTCAAATTGTTTCTATTTTCACTCTGTACATTCCCAGGCGCTTGATGCCTATCCAAGAGGATCAAGAACGTATCTCGGGCCTTGCTGCAGATCAACTCAAGTGACCGGTTTAGGGATGAATCAGGTTGGTTCGTAACAAAATGGTATCAGAGAAGGCAGGCTCTTAGTGGACCTCGATTTTCAAAGATCCCTTTGTTATTTGGGAACATCAAGGAAGATGGATTTGGATTTTCCGAACTTGAGGGGTAAGTGTGGGAAGAGCATCACAAACTCTTTCTCATTCTGATCCTCAAGTTCCCATGGTAAGTCTGGTTTTGTTATGTTTTCTAGTTCTTCCGGGAATATTATGTGATTGGGATACAACAATGGGAGTTGAGAAATTAGTCCTCATAATCCCACATGGTCTGGAAAGCCATGTGGATCTAGGGGAATCTTCATAAAAGGCCTTTCGTGTTAGTGATGTGTTAGGAATATGGCCACCAACCATATGGTCAACTCACCCACCGATACTAATTACCTATTTGAGTTTTTTTGGATCTCCTCTGACTTCTGAATGGTTTTTGAATCAGAAAAATTGGTTTTCGAAAATGGTTGTTAAGAATGATATGTTTCATTTGTGGGTTATTTTAAATGGAATGGGATAAATGATTTGTTTTAGGAAAAATTAAGTTGTTTTGTTTTTTCCTTTCTATTCCTATGGGTTCTCACATGCATTGTGGAATGTTGGAATATGAACAGATGTCTGGTATGGTGAATGGATGCCCGGGGTGGCACAGACACATGCATGTTAGAGAGACTCTAAGTAATACCAATGGAGAGTGTCTAACCCACCAAACTTTATTTAAATTAACATTGTTTTCAAAAATGACATTTTTGATGTTATGATGTCTTGTTTTCTTGTGTTTAAAGCATGTCTCCTATGTGGTGTTTCATCATGACAATTTTATTTATTGAGTTGGCCTTGATTGGGTTCTTGAATTTTATTTTGTAGTGGTTTTCCCCTTGAATCTTTGATGGGTGATTATTGTGTGATTGATCAACCTAATGATTTTATATTTTAGTTTTAGAAACTATATCCACCTCTCTTTTACGGTCAAGAAGACCCTTCTATAGTGGAGGAGTGGATGTGAAAGATCAAAAGAGACTTTAAACTCGTTAATTTTCCCGAGTCTATGAAGGTCTAGTTTACAACCTTCATGCTTCAAAGTGCATAGTTGATGTGGTGGAAGTCAGTGTCTCGAAACAAGCCCCATCAAGACCTTACATGGGTGTTTTTCAATTATTTTTTCATTCATCGGTATTTCTTTGAGAAAGAAAGGGTGAGAAAGGGGTTGGAGATGTGTTGTCTGCAGTAGGGTGATGGATTAGTGTTGGAGTATTCTAAGTTCTTTGTATTGCTAGTCCCTAATGATTCAGGGTATGTCACAGATGACTACATGAAGGATCTGCGTTTCTAGGTGGGTCTCCATCCGAATAAGTTGGCAAATGTGTCAGTGTCCAACCTAACTTCATTTTCTGATGTGGTGTGACAAGATTTTCATGTCAAATTCATGATTTTGGGGGTGCTCGAAGTAGTCCTCCCTCATTCAATTCCATGGAGTAGTGGTGAGGGTTCTAGCAAGTATACGAGGAAGTGATTGAAAGTTGATGGATGAATTCATGGAATCAAAAGGCATCGATATATTTCATTAACCTTTTCAGAGCGAGAGATCCTTGTGTGTTATCAATGTCGCATTCTGAGTCACAAAAATCAATAGTATACAAATTATCATAGGCCCTACTAGGCTTTTGGATGCTCGGGACACTTTCATCGATTCTTTTGGGGCATTGCTAGAAAACATCACAGAGGATTTATATAGAAGTGATTTTCTATAGGGTTTTTTTGAAGTTTATTTTGTAGGTTTCTTTCCAGTGTAAGTGATCTCTTAACATGGCTGGTATAATGATGGTTTTTTGGGTTTCGAAATGTATGGGAATGTCGTGGGACTTTTTATGAACTCCATATTTCCATGCCAGCATGGTTTTCATTTTAAAAAATTTTGTTCTTTCATTTCTCAAATCAAAAGATTTAGGTTTCTTATTAGGATTATCAAAACCCGATTGTGAGTTAAGAGATTCTTCATCCATTATAGATCCATTAAAAAGTCATCGGAATGAATCTGGCACCTAGTCAAGAACCCAAGAGTATTTTAATAAGTTTGGTTAACATTTTTCCTTTATCATTCTGGTGAGATAGTTTTAGCGTTTCTGTTGTGGTTTCTCCATTGTTGTGAATTTCCTCTAGTTTCAAAGAGAGAGATGGGCTTATCCATCAGGTAATTTCAGTAATGGTACCTTTTTGGATGTGAGTTAACTATCAGTGTCCTTGCGTGGACCATCCATGTGAATCGGGTCAGATCTTGATTTTTAATCGTCCTTAGGTAAAAAGAGAGTTGATAGATTAAATTTTCATGTTGTATTCCATTTAGCTGGGGTAAGGCAAGGTTCGGGTTCAAGTTAGATTTATATATTTCCATTTTATCGTTGGTTCTTTATGGTGGGGAGACCCACCGTGATACTCATTGGGTTTTCACTTAAGTCATCATCGGATTCTAGTGGAATTCATATAGTGGGGAGTCCGTTCAAGAATCCCCTCTACTGGCGATCTACTTCGGGCAATAAGGATGAATCTCATTGGTGGTCGATGAAATTTCATCTGACTAAGAGTTTGGATCATTTTTATGTAGAATCCTGATTTGTTGATCGATTATTTGGATGGTGTGGTGGCATTATGGGGGCAGAAAACGTTATGGTGGGGAGAATGGTCACACCCTGAACTATGTGGTTATTTTATTTTATTATATCTTTGGCCTTAAATTATTTTTTTGGGGGTTCAGGTTTAGTCTTGGATGATTTTTTTGAGATTATATTAAAAAGTGTTCTTTTTGTGTTGACATCATTGGGTGCGCGGGCAAAGCGTGTTTTGGAAACCATGTGTGGCTTCACCCCGGAAACCACACGACATATTCGTTACTAAAAAACATAATAACGTGTAATTTTTTCCTATTAAAAATAAATGTTAACTATTCTGTCAAATAAAATTTTTATTATCGTTAATAATTTTATTATTATTAAAATGATAAGAATACCTTTATTATATTTATTTTATCATGATGATTGTTATTATATTTATTAATATCATTATTATTCTTCTTTTTTTTCTTCTTATTGTTATTATTATTATTTAAATTTTAAGGTTTAAATCTTTTTTGAAAAATCCTAAATTATGCGTTACCTCATCCCCCACTGCTAAGCGTGCAGCCAGTGTCCACCTCCTTTTCATGGTCATGACCCTGAATCCCTCTTTAACATCACCCCTGGTGCTGCCACCCTCTCCTAGTTGGCTGACTTCTTCACGACTGCTGCCTCCAGCCTCCTTCCCTACCAACGTTTCCCCAGTCCCATGCCCCTACCATCTTAATGATGTATCCCCCTCACTGCTGTGTTATTTAGTGATCCCCATAGCTAGCGTCAGCCCCCTCCTCCAGCTACCCCTCTCCCAGCCAGCGTACACTGTACTAGCACCAGCCCTGCTAGTCGCGGCCCTCCTCCGGCCAGCGCACACCTTACCGTTTGGTCCGACTATGACCAGAATCTCCTTCGCACTTCCAGTAGACCTTTTCTGTTTATTTTCTTGTTCCCGGTGGGAGTTTTATTTTCTATTGTATTATTTGTTGGTTTTGGGTTTTTCATCGTATATTAGGGGTTTTGAGACCCTCACGATACAGTTTCTGGTTTGCATTGTCGTGGCACCTTGAATTCGAGGTAGGTTTCTTAATGTGCTTCCTTTTATAATTAAAGTTTCATTTTTTTATTATTGTTCTCATCCTATTTATGTGGTAATTATGGTTTTATAACTTTTGGATAATTTATTTGGTATGAAAATTGGCAGTTCAAGTTTTGTTTTGTGTAAAATAATTTCATTTTGTTATGTTCACACACACTGTTTGTTTAATTAAATGTTTCATTAGTTTCAAACCTGATTTGTGATGATTAAAACCTAGTTTACCAATTCAAATAAGTTCATGGAATGAAATTTTTGTTTACACCTTATAGATTCTTAATTTGAAACTATTTTAGTAAATACAGAATGTGCCACGGATAAATAGTCTGGTTGGTGTTTCTGTAAGAAATATTTCATTTCAGGGTGTAATTAAAATATTTAAGGGATTTTTTTGAATTGTTTGAAATGGTTTGTTTTGTCGAGTTGTGAGCACTTGGTGTTTATACATTGTTTTCTATTAAATAGAAATTGATTTTATAAATATTCCTGACTTATGGATTTTTCTTTTATATATAAAATGCTCAGTTGGATTTTACGGGTTATGTGTGATTGAAAAAAAAGGTTCCCTTGGATTTATAAATGTGGAATCATCATGTGAAATGATGTTCTGGGGTTCCTTATATGGTTTTTGAAACTGTTTCGGATTTATAATGGAATTAGTTTTGATTTTCAAGGTGTTTTGGTGTGTTTTCACCCATTTAAAAACATGTGTGTTCATGATGATAAATGTAGGCTTTGTGAATAGTGTTTTAAATGGTTTTAAATTAAAAGAAATATTAATTATGGATTTTTAAATTGGTTTGATGTGAAATATTTAATGATGGCATGGTTGGTATTTTTATGTAAATTTCCATTGTTTAGAATGTGTAAAGGAAATGTTTTGTAGAATGTTTATAAATGTTTTTTGAGTGAGAACAGTGAGTTTAACACCATTTTTAAAAAGTGTTTTCATTCTGAGATAAGGGTTTGTTAGTTAATATTTAAGGGCCCGTTTGGAAATTTCTTGAAATTCATGAAGAATGTTTAGTATGAAAACCCTCGATGATGTTTCTCATGCTTCAATTGTATGAAATGGGTTGGAGGTCCTTGTTAGGGGATTATTAGAATATGTTGTTTGGGTTATTCGGTTGGAACTCATTATAATTGTTTTATTTTAATGCATGAGAATGCTTCCAGGGGAGACTCGGGGTGAGTCCTATTGTGAATTATTATTATATACATGTGATTTAATACTCAACTATAATCAATTAACCTTCACTTTTTAATACCTAAGACATTGGAACCTGGAATACTGAGAGAATTGTCAGGGATGAGTACTACACGGGTAGTTTATGGTACTGAATAGAGTCCCATAGTAGACGAATATATTTGGGTTCATTGCTATGGGATTTTACCTTAGCATGTCCTGAGAAAGTGTGGATGGGTGTATGGGGTGTTAGATTTCATCGTATGTGGTTTGATACTGTTGATGGGGTCCCAAGTATTAGTGTCAACTGGATTATTCTCAATCTCATGGGTTATCCTATGTCTAGGGGCTTTTAGCTTTTTGAACTGTTGTTGAATGCTTCTATACCTATTTACATTTTCCTATCAATATGACTTCCTTAGAGTTCTTGGGTGGTATTTTTCAGGGAAAGTGTTATTTTTGTTTCCCTAACTCCTATGAAATATTTTTTAAAATAAAATATGTTTCAAACTCTTTACTTCTATTTTCAAAATTAAATCATCACCCTCTCCTTAAAATATCATGGTAACACTTAAGTTGAGAATTTTGTTTTTAAAATGAATAAGGTAAATGAATTGTACATTTATTTCAAGTAGAAAAAGATGCAATGCATACTTTAATATATTGTAGTTCAAACGTGGAATTTATGTTTCTTTTATTTCAAAGGAAGCGCATTGGGAAATATTATATCGGGCTAGCCTATGAAGTTTTAAAACTCATGCCTATAGTTCTTTTCTGTTTTCAGTCCTTGTGCAGGTTCCTTATTGGGTGTGTTCACCTAAGGCAATGTTTGATCACTGAGTCAGAGATTGTTATGCAGGGTCACATGGAGTTAGTTTTGTCATCGAGTTTGGTTAGTTTTATTTTCATTCGTTATTGTTTAGTATTTTTTTGGTATATTCATTTTGAGATACTCTTTATTATTTCAACTGATTTTATTTATTTATATAGGGAGAAATTGTTCCCATTTTCACTTTTTCAATGCCAAAGCGCTAGTCGCCATCCTGGGAGGATTACGAACGCCTCTCAGGCCTTTCCAAGGACCAGATCAAGTGACTGGTTCATGTTCGACCTGGGTTGGTTCATTAAAAAAGGGTATTAGAACTGGTCATCTCTTAGTGGACCTCTCTTTTCAGATCTCTCTTTTTTATTTGGGAACATCAATGTAGATGGAGTTGGCTTTTCGGGACTTGAGGGGTAGGTTCAGGAAGAGCTTTGCGAACTCTTTCTCGTTCTGATCCTCAGGTTCCCATGGAAAGTTTGGTTTTGTTAATTTTTCAAGTTCATTATGGAACATTTTTTTATTGGGATACGATAAGGGGAGTTTGAATAATATTCCTTGTGATCCCTCATGGCCTGGGATTCCATGTGGATCTAGGGGCATGGTCATAAAAGTCTCTCTATATCGGTGACGTGTTTGGAATATGGCTTCCAACCATATAGCCAGGTCACTAATTGATACCAGTTCTCTTTTTGAGTTGTTTTCGGTCTCCTTTGACTTCTGAAATGTGTTTGAATCAAAAAAAATTTCCTGTAAATATGGTTTTTTGGAATGATATGTTTAATTTGAGGATATTTTTAAAGAAATGGGTTGAATGATTTGTTTTTTAAAAAATGAAGTGGTTTTGTTTTGGTCTTGGTGTTCATATGGGTGCTCACTAAATAATGGTATGTTGGAATATGAATGGGTGTCTGGTATGGTGGATGGATTCATGGTGGTGGCATAGAAACATTCATGTGAGTGAGACCCTTAATAATACCAATGTCGAGGGTTTAACCCACCAAAAATGTTTTAAATTAAATATGTTTTCAAAAAGGAATGTTTTGATGTTATGACAGCTTGTTTTCTTATGATTAAGTCTTGTCACCTTTGCAGTGTTTGATCATGAGGATTTTATTTATTGAGTTGGCATTGATTGGGTTCATGACTTTTCTTGTCTAGCGGTTGTCTCCATGAATATTCAATGGGTGATCATAGTGAGAAGGATCAACCTAAGGATTTTATGCATGAGTTTCAGAAGCTAGATCCACCTCTCTTTTATAGTCAAGCAGACCCTTCTATAGCAGAGAAGTGAATGTGAATGATCAAAAGGTACATTAACCTCATTGAGTTGGCTGATTCATTAAAGGTGAAGTTTCCAACTTTAATGTTTGAAGGTTCACTATGGATGTTGTGGAAGTCAGTGTATCAGAGCAAGCCTTGTCAAGAGCTTACTTTATTGTTTATCAAGGATTTTTTCATTTGTCGATATTTCTATGAGAAAGAAAGGGTGAGAAAGGGGATGGAGATGTGTTTTATACAGAAGGGTGATGGATTAGTGTTGGAGTATTTCTAGTGCTTTGTGGATCCAGTCCATTAGGATTCCGGGTATTCCATAGATGACTCCATGAAGGTTTAGCATTTTGAGGTGGGTCTCCATCCCGATCTACAGTCAATGGTGTCAACTTCCAACCTAACTGTTTTTTCTGATGTGGTGTGAATAGTTTTTCATGTATAAGTCATGATGGTGGGAGTTATCGAATTATTCCTCCCACCTTCAATTCCTAGTATTAGTGGTGAGGATTTTGGAAATGATACAAATAAGTGATTGAAAGTTGATTGAGAAAGTCATCGAATAAAAAGGCCTCGGAATATTTCCTCAACCTATTCAAAGTGAGAGATCCTCATGTGTTATCAGTGTGTAAATTTGGGTCATAAAATTTCATCCTGTCCAAATTCTCTGAAGCCCTGCTAGGATTGTGTAAATTTGGGTCACTTGCGGAGATTTTGTCTGAACGTTTCTAGAAAGCTTTATGGAGGAAGTTATCAGAAGTTTTGTTTTGTAGGGTTATTTTGTAATGTTTATTTTTTTGGCTTTCATCTAGTTTAGGGGATCTCTTATCATGGAATGTGTACTGATGGTGTTTTGGGTATTGAAATGTATGGAAAATTCGTGGGTCTTTTGATGAACTCTGGTTTTCAATACCAGCGTGGTTTTCATTTAAAAATTATGTCCTTTCAAGTGTAAAATCAAAAGACGTATGTTTATTATTAGGATTATTATAACATGACTATGACAAAGGAGATACATCTTCTATCAAATCTCTGGCCAAAATTCCTCGGAGCGATGTCGATGCATGGTCAAGAACCCCAAAGGATTTTTATTAGTTTGGTTAATGTCTTTCCTCTATTGTTGCAGTGATACAGTTATACCATTTTTTGTTGTGGTTTCTCTATTGTTATGAATTTTCTCTGGTCAAAAAGTGTGCAATGGACTTATACATCATGAAAAGTCAGTAATGGAGAATTTTTTTATGTGATTTATCTATAGGTGTCCTGGCATAGACCATCAATGTGAATCGGGTGAGGTCTTGGTTTTTATTCATCCTTGTGTAAAAATGTAGTAGATGGTTTGAATGATTATGTTGTATTCTTTTTAGCTGGGGTAAGGCCCAATTAGGGTACACGTTGGATTTTCATTTGGCCGCTTTTAGGTTGTCTCTTTATGGTGGGGAGACCCACCATGAGTCTCTTTGGGTTTTCTCTTAAGTCGTTATCGGATGCTAGTGGAATTCTTATGGTGGTATGTTAGTTCGGGCCTCCCCTCTTCTAGTGATCTTTTTCTGGCAATGAAGTTGAGTCCCATTTGTGGTGGATAAAATTTCCTCAGATTAAGATATTGGATCATGGTTTTGTGGAATCCTTATGATTTGTTCGATCTACTAGATGGTGTGGTGTCTTTCTGGGGGATGAAAGCGTTATGGTGGGGTGAATTATCACTCCCTGGCATATGTGGTTATTTTATTTTATTATTTAATTGGACTTAAAAAAAAATTGTTGGATTTTGGGTCGAGTCTATAATGATTTTTCTTTTGAGTTTAGGTTAAAAGGTGCACATTTTTTTGATGTCATTAGGTGCACAGGAGAAGCGTGTTATGGAAAACTCATGTGTCTTCGCCCAGGAAACCGCGCGACATATCTTTCACCAAAAGAATTTAAAATGGGTATTTTTTCAATTAAATATAAATGTTAACTATTGTGTCATTTAAAATTTTTATTTCCATTAAGAATTATATTGTTATTAAAATTATATGAATACCTTTATTATCTTTACTTTACCATTAAGATTATTATTATTATTTTTATTATGATAATTATTCTTATGATGATGATGATTATTATCCTTATTATTATTATTATTTAAATTTTAATGATTAACAAAATTAAAAACTATAATCTAAGTGCTACCTCATCCCCTTTCCCCTTGCTCAGTGTGCAGTCGGCACTGACCCCCTATGCCAAGTTTCAACCCCGACTCCCTCCTTTGCAGCAACCCCTGCACCACCACCCTATCCTAGCTGGCCTACCCTAAATAACTGACACCTCGGGTGACTTCTTCCTAGCTAGTGGCACCCATGCCCCTTTCTCCTCCCATCTCGAAGGTTCCTACCCCCTTGTTGTTGTGTTTTCTAGAAATCCCTGTAGCTAGTGCAAGCCCGTTCTTATTTCTACGCCTCTCCTATCCATTGGAAACTACACCAGCACCGCCCCTACCAGTCTTTGCCCTCCTTCGACTAGCACACACCTTGTAATATGTTCAAGATCCGACCAGTATCTCGTTCTCACATCCAGTAGCCCTTTTCCATTTTTTTCCTTGTTTTTAATGGAATTTTTATTTTTTTAAGTGATGATTTTGTGGTTTAGGGTTTTTCATCATAGATTAGGGGTTCTAAGTCCCTCACGAAGTTTCTTCGGGTTTGTGCTTTCATCACAGATTGAATTTGATGTAGGTTTCTCAATTCCCTTGCCTTTATAATTTATGTTTCATATATTTCTTGTTATTATCATCCTATATATGTGCTAATTATTGTTTTGCAACTTGTGGATAATTTATTTGGTATGAGAATTGGTAGTTCAATTATTTTTTGTTAAAAATGATGTCGTTTTGTTATATTTACACACAACATTTGTTTAATTAAATGCCTCATTAGTTTCACATATGATTTGTTATTCTTAGAACTAGGAATGCCAATTTAAATAAGTTAGTGGCATGAAATTTTTGTTTTCACCATGTTGATTTTTAATTAGATACTATTTTAGTAAATATTTCAGGTGCTGTAGATAAATAATTCGGTTGGAATTTTTGTAAGAAAGATTTCATTTTAGTGTGTAATGAAAATGTTTGTGGTATTTTTGTGAATGGTTTGAAATGGTGTGTTTTTTCGAGTTTTGAAAACTATCTTTTTATACTTTTTTTAATAAATAAAAATTGATTTGGTAAATATTCATGTCTTGTGTCTTTTCCTTTTATATATAAAATGCTAGGTTGGATTTTACGGGTTGTGTGTGATTTAACAAATGGTTGCCCTGGATTTATAAATGTGGTAGCATCATGTGAAATGATGTTTTTGGGGTTTGTTATATGGTTTCTATTTTTTTGGATTTATAAAGGAATGAGTTACAGTTTTCATGGTGTTTTGGTGTGTTTTCACCCCTTTTATGAAAATTGTGGGTGTATGATGATAAATTTGGGTTTTCGGAATAGCGTTTTAAATGGTATTTATTAAAATGAAAGTATAATTGTGAATTTTTAAAATGATTTGATGTGAAATGTTGAATGATTGACCGATTGGAATTTTCATGTAAATTGGATTTTTTAGAATGTGAGAAGAAAAAGATTTGAAATTTTTTTATAAATGTTTCTCAGTGAGAGCGGTGTGTTTGACACCACTTCTGAAATGTGTATTCATTTTGAGATAAGGGTTTGTTTGAGAATATTTAAGGGCCCATTTGTAAATTTTGTGAAATTCATGAAAAGTGTTTATTATGAAATCCCTCGATGGATGTTTCTCATGCCTCAATTTTATGAAATGGGTGGTAAGTCCTTGTTAAAAAATTCTCATGATCCATTGTTAGGGTTCTTCGGTTGTAACTCATTATAATTGTTTTATTTTAGGAAATAGAATAGTCCTGGGGGAGACTTGTGTTGAGACCTATTGTCAATTTTTATTATATATATGTGTGATTTCATTATTGGTTTGAATCAATTGACTCTACCAATTTTAATACCTAAGACATTGTAACCTGGCATATTGGGAGAATTGTTTGAGACAAGTACTACACTAGTAGGTTACAGTACTGACCAGTGGCCCATAATAGGTGGATATTTTCGGGTTCATTGCTATGAGATTTTCCCTCAGCATATCCTAAGAAAGGGTAGCTGAGTGTATAGAGCATTAGATTTCATCATATGTGTCATGCTATTATAGATGGGGTTATAGGTATTAGTGTCATCTGGATTATTCTCGATCTCCCAAGTTCACCTATGTCTAGTGGCTTTTAGCTTTTTGATCTATTTTTGAAGGCTTATATACCAATTTAAATTTCCCTTGATATATGAATGTATTTGTGTTCTTGAGTGGTGTTTTTAATGGAAAGTGATGTTTTGGTTTCCCTAACTCATATAAAAATGTTTTTTTAAATGAAAATGTGTTTCAAACTCATTAGTGCTGATTTTAAATGAAATCTCCACATTCCCATTCAAATAGAATGGTAACACTTAACGTTAGAATTTGTTTTTGAAAATGAATAAGGAATCTGGATTGTACTTTTATTTTAAGTAAAAAAATTATAGTAATGCATACTTTAATATATGTTGGTTAAAACTTGGAATTGATGTTTCTTTTATTTAAGAAAAACTGGATTGAGAAATAGTATATCCGGCTAGTCTAATAAGTTTTAATACTCACACCTATAGTTCTTTTATATTTTTATTCCTTGTGTAGGTTCCATCTAGGGTCTTTTTTCCTTGGACGATGTTTGATTATTCTATTTGAGAGTGACCTGTAGGGTCACATAGAGTTTGTTCGGTAATCGAGTTAAGTTAATTTTATATTCTTCAATTCTAATTTAGTCATTTTGTTTGGTATACTTATTTTGAGATAATATTTATTATTTCCATTTCTTTTATTTGTTTATATTGGGATAAATTGTACACATTGTCACTCTATCAATGTCTAGGATCTTGTCGCTTTCCTGGGAGGATCGATAACCCCTCTCTGGCCTAACCACGAATCGGCTCATGTGACCGATTCAGGGTCGACCCATGTTGGTTTGTTACAATAGACATTATTAATAATCTCAAGTCAAAAGAACAATTCACCTATCTTCATATAATAATATGCAATTCCATGTAAAAAATTTGAAATTCTTATTAATATGACTATTAGGAGGGAATTCCTTCTAGTAGATCACTATGTGAGAAATTTATTAGATGAAGTTATGATATATTATATGCCATCAATACTTGTCTATCATGAATACACATTTTTAACAAAAAATAGATATTATCTAGACCACAGGATATCTGTTTAATGATACTATAATAGTACCTTAAGGTTCTCATTATTATGAGGATCCTGTATAACCATTCAATGTGAAAAGTAATCTAAAAATATTATCACATTAATATTATCTAGATGAAAAATCAATAGGTGAAAATATATTTATTAATATTTTGGTAATCAAAAGTATGAAATATAGTTAGTTCTATGAAACAATCTCAAACAAAAATTTCCTTAATCAGGAAAAATAAATCACTGATTTAAGGTATTGGGAAATTCATATTTATTGTTCCAAGGTTTAATATTCAATATTAAATGGAAGAACATTAGACACCATAACATTCCTTAGAAAAAAACTATTATCCATGTATAAATACTTGGATAAATGAATCCTTATACTCAATTTCATCTCGATGCATCTTCAATTGTCCTCATTTTATCAGTACCCTATGATAAGAAGGTGGTGAAATAGGGTTTTTCCCATGTTCTAGTTCAAAGAAAAATTTTATGTCCCTCTCTTGTGGTTATCAAGAGAAATATTCTAGGGAAACATATAGATATTGATCCACCACAACTAGAAGTGAATATTGATCATTTCCCATCATTGATTTATGTATTAACCTCGCTAATTAACTAAGATTCATATTCAGGATCACTCACTATTAGATCCACCATGGAATAATAATTTCCCCAAACTCCATTAAAAGTGTGAATAGTCCGATTTGGTACTATAAAAAATAATTCTTTGATGATAACATTAAATTTTATCTTTTATTTTTCTAATCCATCCCCTCTATAAAGTCAAACATTTTTATCTAAAGGACTAAAAATTATTATGAGAGTTCCACATTACTAGTCGTAATAAACAATGATGGACACTCAAACTCTTTCTTATTCCATAAACACATTAGAGTGTCAACAATCATAGAACACAATATAAACTCTAATCAAAAGAAAAATTTATAAACCAATCATATTGAGATAAATAAATATAATGCCACTATAAAAAATATAGAAATGATTGTAGAGGCAATCTGAATGCAACCTCACAATATAGAAGGTCCTTGTTGAGTATCAACCTACTCTAATAAATTTTCATATTAAAATATCATTTTGTGATTCTTTGGAATTACTGGCCTCTATTCTTGATAGGGCCTCCCCACCATTCAAAGTATCTCCAAATCTGTCCTTCTTGGTCAATCATCCAACATCCATGATTGTTACTATTTTTTGGATTCCCCACAGCTAATATTTTTAAATAATTAACAATAATTATTTTTTAGATGACCCATATTCCTAATCTAAATAAATAATATGGAGAAAATGGGTACTTAAATTTTGAGTGTCCCACTTTAAAACACTAAAAAACTCTAATGAACTCTCACCCTAAGAGAAGTGAATATATGATTCTATAATACTTCCTTTAAAATATTTCATCTTTATCTTCTGAAAACTAAAAATATTATTCTCTAAATTTATTTGAGGATGAAATTTTCTTTCACACCATGTGTTCTATATATTCACCTTTATTATAACTTAATACTAAAAACCTCGATTTATGTATGTAACCTTTGTAAGATATTCCTTTTTTATATCTCTAGTTGTAACTATGTCTCTATAAGTCTATCCTTAATGTTCTAATTTTTTGACTTACTCAGAAGAAAACTACATAAGACTAATAAACTTTTTTGTATACATTATTATTTTCATGATTCCCATCTCAATCTCTAAAATTATCAATCCTTCTCCATTTTCAATTCATTATGAAATGAATATCCTAAAATATATTTTATAACCCCTCTTAGTAAAAATCCTTTTTAATTCCATATTTTTTAACAATATCTTTCCATTTTCAAGATGATCTTCTCATAAAATAAGATGAAATCTAAAACATTAGTTGTCTCTGAAATATATGAAAATAGAAATTTATGGTTATTATTAAAAAATAATTTTCCCCACTTTTATTCCTCTACAACCCCTATATTATGGTTGACTATATTTATGAAACATTGATAAGAAATATATTTCCTTCATCATATCTTTATTAGATTCCCTATCCAATTCCCATATAGGCTACACAATTATACTAGCCGTCTAAGGATCAATAGGAGAAACTTTTGCCACTCCACATCCTCACCTCACTGAAACTATTCTAGCTAATATAATTCAATATAATATACCCAATTAATCATAATTACATCAGTATCATTTCATATATTTTCTATTAGAATCATGCCCTTTTTTGGATAAACCCATTTTTCAATTATTTATAATAATAATTTATGAAACTTCATTAAAAATATCCTTTCAAAATAAATTTTAAAAAATTCAAATTACCTTATCATTGAAAATCAAATTTTTATGCCTTATTTTAAAAATACATCTTGTGACAAAAATAATTTCCATTCCTTCCATGGTACATGAACTCATGACAATTTTTACCATTCATGGATTAACATGGAAGAAATACTAATATCCAATAACTTTTTAATGAACCTTATATTTACCCATAATTCCTAATAACCGAAAGTTCTTTCTAAAGAGGTTATATATTCCTTTTTATAATATATTTTTATCTTTAGACTTCATAATTTTTCTAACCACCAGAATTCCCATGGATCAACTGAAAATCTATTCTATAGTGAAGTTTTTTATTACCCTAGCTCGAGGACTCAAATCCTGAGACTCAAATTGGATTCTCACTTGGACTCAAGTGTGATATCCTAATCAATAAACAATAGAAACTAATTTCTATAGATTAAATAATATAATTACCCCAAACTAGATAACATATCCGAATACATACTATATCAATACCCAATGGTTCTCTTAGATCTAGAGGGGTTGTTAGCTAGTATCATGTGCCTTATTATACTATTGGCGAGTGATTTACCTTATTGGAAATTGATAAATAAAAAGAAAAACTTTTATATATTGAATGTTATCGATATCTTTCAAGAAAAAGGTATAAATATGTTAAAATTCCATAATATAAAGAAGGACTTTGATATGTATGTCTAATTAAAATAAATATGATCTCGAGTCTCTAGTTCTAACATAGAGTGTAACACGAACAACACTAACATCGACCATGAACAATAAAAACATATTATATTGATATTTAATAGTAAAAATATGTACTTGAAAAAAACATGGAATTTCATATCAACCTGATCACATTTGTAGGCTGTGAGCATATAATACATCATAGGAAGCCATCATGATTACAACTGTATGGAACCATAATTTCATAGGAAATTTTCTCAATCATTTAGGGTGTTGTATAGGTGGTTAGAAGGTTTTTGGATCTATGAGGTTTGAAATTCCCAAGTTGTAGTCCATACTAGAGGATGTTATGAAGCTATGGCTATAGGATCTGGTGATTGTGGTGTTTTGTAAACCCGGGATTTTAAACACTGGTTTTGAAGGGTGTAGTGTTTGAGGGATTTATCTATGTGACATCAGGAGGATAATAATTCTCATTATGAAAGGTTTGGCATCCCTGAGTGTTTGAAAATTATATAATTAATGCATTCGCAAATTTTAAATATCATTCCTTTTATTCATATTAACCCTTCTATAATTTTTTAGACCTTAATATTTTCAATTGTGATTTGAAAAAATCATTGCACCTTGGTGATGGACATATCATGGGCTTGGAACATACTAAATATACCTATGATAATTGGAGAAGGGTAAAATGGAGGAATTGTGAGACATATTGGTTTTGTGTTAAGGGGTGTTTGGGATGCGCTGATGTTTGGGAAATAATGAGGATGTCTTCCTCAAGTTAGAGTCCAAGTTGTAGGGTTATTGTGTAATGTTTATTTTGTTGGTTTTCTTCTAGTTTAAGGGATATCTTATCATGGAAGGTGTACTGATGGTGTTTTGGGTGTTGAAATGTATGGGAAATGCGTGGGTCTTTTGATGAACTCTGGTTTTCAATACTAGCGTGGTTTTCATTTAAAAATTATGTCCTTTCAATTGTAAAATCAAAAGATGTATGTTTCTTATTAGGATTATTATAACATAACTATGACGAAGGAGATACATCGTCTATCAGAGCTCTATCCAAATTCCTCGGATCGATGTTGATGCATGGTCAGGAACCCCAGAGGATTTTTTGTAGTTTGGTTAAGGTCTTTCCTCTATTGTTGAAGTGATACAGTTTTACCATTTTTTGTTTCGGTTTCTCTATTGTTGTGAATTTTCTCTTGTCAAAAAGTGTGCGATGGACTTATCCATCATGAAAAGTCAGTAATGGTGCATTTTTTTTATGTGATTTATCTATAGGTTTCCTTGCACAGACCATCCATGTGAATCAGGTGAGGTCTTGGTTTTTATTCATCCTTAGGTAAAAATGGAGTTGATGGTTTAAATGATTATGTTGTATTATTTTTAGATGGGGTAAGGCCCAATTAGGGTAAACGTTGGAGTTCCGTTTGGATGGTTTTAGGTTGGATCTTTATGGTGGGGAGACCCACCATGAGTCTCTTTGGGTTTTCTCTTAAGTCGTTATCGGATGCTAGTGGAATTCTTATGGTGGTATGTTAGTTCGGGCCTCCCCTCTTCTAGGGATCTTTTTCAGGCAATGAAGTTGAGCCCCATTTGTGGTGGATAAAATTTCCTCAGATTAAGATATTGGATCATGGTTTTGTGGAATACTTAGGATTTGTTCGATCTACTAGATGGTGTGGTGTCTTTCTGGGGGATGAAAGCGTTATGGTGGGGAGAATTGTCACTCCCTGGCATATGTGGTTATTTTATTTTATTATTTAATTGGACTTAAAAAAAATTTGTGGGATTTTGTGTTGACTATATAATGATTTTTCTTTTGAGTTTAGGTTAAAAAGTGTTCATTTTGTTGATGTCGTTTGGTGCACAGGAGAAGCGTGTTTTGGAAAACTCATGTGTCTTCGCCCAGGAAACCGCACGACATATCTTTCACCAAAAGAATTTAAAATGGGTATTTTTTCAATTAAATATAAATGTTAACTATTTAGTCATTTAAAATTTTTATTTCCATTAATAATTATATTGTTATTAAAATTATATGAATACCTTTATTATCTTTATTTTACCATTAAGATTATTATTTTTATTATTATTATGATAATTATTCTTATGATGATGATGAATATTATTCTTATTATTATTATTGTTTAAATTTTAATGTTTAACAAAATTAAAAACTATAATCTATGTGCTACCTCATCCCCTTTCCCCTTGCTTAGTGCGCAGTCGGCACTGACCCCCTATGCCAAGTTGCAACCCTGACTCCCTCCTTTGCAGCAACCCCTACACCACCACCCTCTCCTAGCTGGCCTACCCTGCATAACTGACACCTCTGGTGCCTTCTTCCTAGCTAGTGGCACCCAAGTCCCTTTCTCCTCCCATCTCGAAGGTTCCTTCCCCCTTGTTGTTGTGTTTTCTAGAAATCCTTGTAGCTAGTGCAAGCTTGTTCTTGTTGCTACGCCTCTCCTATCCATTGGAAACTACACCAGCACTGCCACTACCAGTCTTTTCCCTCCTCCGGCTAGCACACACCTTGTCATCTGTTCAAGATCCGACCAGTATCTCATTCTCACATCCAGTAGCCCTTTTCCATTTTTTTGTCCTTGTTTTTAATGGAATTTTTATTTTCTTTAAGTGATGATTTTTTGGTTTATGGTTTTTCATCATATGTTAGGGGTTCTAAGTCCCTCACGAAGTTGCTTCGGGTTTTTGATTTCATCACACATTGAATTTGATGTAGGTTTCTCAATTCCCTTTCCTTTATAATTTATGTTTCATATATTTCTTTTTATTCTCATCCTATATATGTGCTAATTATTGTTTTGAAACTTGTGGATAATTTATTTGGTATGAGAATTGGTAGTTCAATTATTTTTTTGTTAAAAATGATGTCGTTTTGTTATATTTACACACAACATTTGTTTAATTAAATGCCTCATTAGTTTCACATCTGATTTGTTATTCTTAGTACCAGGTATGCCAATTTAAATAAGTTAGTGGCATAAAATTTTTGTTTTCACCTTGTTGATTCTTAATTAGATACTGTTTTAGTAAATATTTTAGGTGCTGTAGATAAATAATTTGGTTGGTATTTTTGTAAGAAATATTTCACTTTAGTGTCTAATGAAAATGCTTGAGGTATTTTTGTGAATGGTTTGAAATGGTGTGTTTTTTCAAGTTTTGAAAACTATCTTTTTATACTTTTTTTAATATATAAAAATTGATTTGGTAAATATTCATGTCTTGTGTCTTTTCCTTTTATATATAAAATGCTAGGTTGGATTTTACGGGTTGTGTGTGATTTAACAAATGGTTGCCCTGGATTTATAAATGTGGCAGCATCATGAGAAATGATGTTTTTGGGGTTTTTTATATGGTTTATAATTTTTTTGGATTTATAAAGGAATGAGTTACAGTTTTCATGGTGTTTTGGTGTGTTTTTACCCCTTTTATGAAAAGTGTGGGTGTATGATGATAAATGTGGGTTTTCTGAATAGCGTTTTAAATGGTATTTATTAAAATGAAAGTATAATTGTGGATTTTTAAAATGATTTGATGTGAAATGTTGAATGATGGACCGATTGTAATTTTCATGTAAATTGGATTTTTTAGAATGTGAGAAGAAAAAGTTTTGAAAAACTTTTATAAATGTTTCTCAGTGAGAGCGGTGTGTTTGACACCACTTTTGAAATGTGTTTTCATTTTGAGATAAGGGTTTGTTTGAGAATATTTAAGGGCCCATTTTTTCCATTTTTTGAAATTCATGAAAAGTGTTTATTATGAAATCCCTCGATGGATGTTTCTCATGCCTCAATTTTATGCAATGGGTGGTAAGTCCTTGTTAAAAGATTCTCAGGATCCATTGTTAGGGTTCTTCGGTTGGAACTCATTATAATTGTTTTATTTTATAGAAATAGAATGGTCATGGGGGAGACTTGTGGTGATACCTTTTGTCAATTTTTATTATATATGTGTGTGATTTCATTATTGGTTGGAATCAATTAACTCTACCAATTTTAATACCTAATACATTGGAACCTGGCATATTGGGAGAATTGTCTGAGATGAGTACTACACTATTAGGTTACAGTACTGACCAGTGGCCCATAATAGGTGGATATTTTTGGGTTCATTTCTATGAGATTTTCCCTCAGACTATCCTAAGAAAGGGTAGCTGAGTGTATAGAGCATTAGTTTTGATCATATGTGTCATGCTATTATAGATGGGGTTATAGGTATTAGTGTCATCTGGATTATTCTCAATCTCCCAAGTTCACCTATGTCTAGTGGATTTTAGCTTTTTGAACTATTTTTGAAGGCTTATATGCCAATTTACATTTCCCTTGATATATGAATGGATTTGTGTTCTTGAGTGGTGTTTTTAATGTAAAGTGATGTTTTGGTTTCCCTAACTCATATAAAAATGTTTTTTAAATGAAAATGTGTTTCATACTCATTATTGCTGATTTTAAATGAAATCTCCACTTTCACATTCAAATAGAATGGTAAAACTTAAGGTTAGAATTTGTTTTTGGAAATTAATAAGGCATCTGGATTGTACTTTTATTTTGAGTAAAAAATTATAGTAATGCATAATTTAATATATGTTGGTTAAAACTTGGAATTGATGTTTCTTTTATTTAAGAAAAACTGGATTGAGAAATAGTATATCTGACTAGTTTAATAAGTTTTAATACTCACACCTATATTTCTTTTCTATTTTTATTCCTTGTGTAGGTTCTATCTAGGGTGTTTTTTCCTTGGGCGATGTTTGATTATTCTATTTGAGAGTGACCTGTAGGGTCACATAGAGTTTGTTCGGTAATCGAGTTAAGTTAATTTTATATTCTTCAGTTCTAATTTAGTCATTTTGTTTGGTATACTTATTTTGAGCTACTCTTTATTATTTCCATTTCTATTATTTATTTATGTTGGGGTAAATTGTTCGCATTGTCACTCTATCAATGTCTAGGATCTTGTTGCTTTCCTGGGAGGATCGATAACCCCTCTCAGGCCTAACCGCGAATCGGCTCATGTGACCGGTTCAGGGTCGACCCAGGTTGGTTTCTTACAATAGACATTATTAATAATATCAAGTCAAAGGAACAATTCACCTATCTTCATATAATAATATGCAATTCCATGTAAAAAAATTGAAATTCCTATTAATATGACTATTATGAGGGAATTCCTTCTATTAGATCACTATGTGAGAATTTATTAAATGAAGTTATGATATATTATATGCCATCAATACTTTTCTATCAAGAATACACATTTTTTCCCAAAAAATAGATATTATCTAGACCACAGGATATCTATTTAATAATACTATAATAGTACCTTAAGGTTCTCATTATTATGAGGATCCTGTATAACCATTCAATGTGAAAAGTAATCTAAAAACATTATCACATTAATATTATCTAGATGAAAAATCAATAGGTGACAATATATTTATTAATATTTTGGTAATCAAAAGTATGAAATTTAGTTAGTTCTATGAAACAATCTCAAACACAAATTTCCTTGATCAAGACAAATAAATCACTGATTTACGGTATTGGGAAATTCATATTTATTGTTCCAAGGATTAATATTCAATATTCGATGGAAGAACATTAGACACCATCACATTCCTTAGAGAAAAACTATTATCCATGTATAAATACTTGGATAAATGAATCCTTATACTCAATTTCATCTAGATGCATCTTCAATTGTCCTAATTTTATCAGTACCCTATGATAAGAAGGTGGTGAAATAGGGTTTGTTCCATGTTCTAGTTCAAAGGAAAATTTTATGTCCCTCTCTAGTGGTTATCAAGAGAAATATTCTAGGGAAACATATAGATATTGATCCACCACAACTAGAAGTGAATATTGATCATTTCCCATCTTTGATTTATGTATTAACCTTGCTAATTAACTAAGATTCATATTTAGGATCACTCACTATTAGATCCACCTTGGAATAATAATTTCCCCAAACTCCATTAAAAGTGTGAATAGTCTGATTTGGTACTATAAAAAATAATTCTTTGATGATAACATTAAATTTTATCTTTTAATTTTCTAATCCATCCCCACTATAAAGTCAAACATTTTTATCTATAGGACTAAAAATTATTATGAGAGTTCCACATTACTAGTCGTAATCAACAATGATGGACACTCAAACTCTTTATTATTCCATAAACACATTAGAGTGTCAATAATCATAGAATACAGTATAAACTCTACTCAAAAGAACAATTTATTTACCAATCATATTGAGATAAATAACAATAATTCTACTATAAAAAATATAGAAATGATTGTAGAGGCAATCCGAATGCTACCTCACACTATCGAAGGTCCTTGTTGAGTATCAACCTACTTTAATAAATTTTCATATTAAAATATCATCTTGTTATTCTTTGGAATTACTGGCCTCTATTCTTGATAGGGCCTCCCCACCATTCAAAGTATCTCCAAATCTGTCTTTCTTGGTCAATCATCCAACATCCATGATTGTTATTATTTTTTGGATTCCCCACCACTAATATTTTCAAATAATTTACAATAATTATTTTTTAGAAGACCCATATTCCTAAACTAAATAAATAATATGGAGAAAATGGGCACATAAATTTTGAGTGTCCCACTTTACAACACTAAAATACTCTAATGAACTCTCACCCTAAGAGAAGTGAATATATGATTCTATAATACTTCCTTTAAAATATTTCATCTTTATCTTCTAAAAACTAAAAATATTATTCTCTAAATTTATTTGAGGATGAAATGTTCTTTCACACCATGTGTTCTATATATTCACATTTATTATAACTATAATACTAAAAACCTTGGTTTATGTATGTAACCTTTGTAAGATAATCCTTTTTTGTATCTATAGTTGTAACAATGTCTCTATAATTCTATCCTTAATGTTATAATTTTTTGACTTACTCAGAAGAAAACTACATAAGACCAATAAACTTTGTTGTATACATTATTATTTTCATGATTCCCATATCAATCTCCAAAATTATCAATCCTTCTCCATTTTCAATTCATTATGAAATTAATATCCTAAAATATATTTTATAACCCCTCTAAGTAAAAATCCTTTTTAATTCCATATTTTTTAACAATATCTCTCCATTTTCAAGATGATGTTCTCATAAAATAAGATGAAATATCAACATTAGATGTCTCTGAAATATATGAAAATATAAATTTATGGTTATTATTAAAAAATAATTTTCCACACTTTTATTCCACTACCACCCCTATATTATGGTTGACTATATTTATGAAACATTTATAAGAAATATATTTCCTTCATCATATCTTTATTAGCTTTCCTATCCAATTCCCATATAGGCTACACAATTATACTAACCGTCTAAGGATAAATAGGAGAATCTTTTGCCACTCCACATCCTCACCTCACTGAAACTCTTCTAGGTAATATAATTCAATATAATATACCCAATTAATCATAATTACATCAGTATCATTTCATATTTTGTCTATTATAATCATGCCTTTTTTTTGGATAAACCCATTTTTCGATTATTTATAATAATAATTTATAAAACTTCATTAAAAATATCCTTTCAAAATAAATTTTAAAAAATTCAAATTACCTTATCATTGAAAATCAAATTTTTATGCCTTATTTTAAAAATACATCTTGTGACAATAATAATTTCCATTCCTTCCATGGTACATGAACTCATGACAATTCATACCATTCATGGATTAACATGGAATAAATAATAATATCCAATAACTTTTTAATGAACCTTCTATTTACCCATAATTCCTAATAACCGAAAGTTCTTTTCTAAAGAGGTTATATATTCCTTTTTATAATATATTTTTATCTTTAGACTTCATAATTTTTCTAACCACCAGACTTCCCATGGATCAACTTAAAATCTATTCTATAGTGAAGTTTTTTATTACCCTAGCTCGAGGACTCAAATCCTGAGACTCAAATTGGATTCTCACTTGGACTCAAGTGTGATATCCTGATCAATAAATGATAGAAACTAATTTCTATGGATTAAATAATATAATTACCCCAAACTAGATAACATATCCGAATACATACTATATCTATACCCAATGGTTCTCTTAGATCTAGAGGGGTTGTTAGCAAGTATCATGTGCCTTATTGTACTATTGGCAAGTGATTTACCTTATTTGAAATTGATAACTAAAAAGAAAATCTTTTATATATTGAATGTTATCTATATATTTCAAGAAAAATGTATAAACATGTTAAAATTCCATAATATAAAGAAGGACTTTGATATGTATGTATAATTTATATAAATATGATCTCGAGTCTCAAGTTCTAACATAGAGTGTAACACGAACAACACTAACATCGAACATGAACAATAAAAACATATTATCTTGATATTTAATAGTAAAAATATGTACTTGAAAAAAACCATGGAATTTCATATCAACCTGATCACATGTGTAGGCTGTGAGCATATAATACATCATAGGAAGCCATCATGATTACAACTGTATGGGACCATAATTTCATGGGAAATTTTCTCAATCATTTAGGGTGTTGTATAGGTGGTTAGATGGTTTTTAGATCTATGAGGTTTGAAATTCCCAAGTTTTAGTCCATGCTAGAGGATGTTATGAAGCTATGGCTATAGGATCTGGTGATTGTGGTGTTTTGTAAACCCGGGATTTTAAACACTGGTTTTGAAGGGTGTAGTGTTTGAGGGATTTATCTATGTGACATGAGGAGGATAATAATTCTCATTATGAAAGGTTTGGCATCCTATAGTGTTTGAAAATTATATAATTAATGCATTCACAAATTTTAAATATCATTCCCTTTATTCATATTAACCCTTCTATAATTTTTTAGACCTTAATATTTTCAATTGTGATTTGAAAAAATCATTGCACCTTGGTGATGGACATATCATGGGATTGGAACATACTAAATATACCTATGATAATTGGAGAAGGATAAAATAGAGGTATTGTGAGCCAAATTGGTTTTTTGTTAAGGGGTGTTTGGGATACGCTGATGTTTGGGAAATAGTGAGGATGTCTTCCTCAAGTTAGAGTCTAAGTTGTAGGGTTATTGTGTAATGTTTCTTTTGTTGGTTTTCTTCTAGTTTAAGGGATCTCATATCATGGAAGGTGTACTGATGGTGTTTTGGGTGTTGAAATGTATGGGAAATTTGTGGGTCTTTTGATGAACTCTGGTTTTCATTACCAGCGTGGTTTTCATTTAAAAATTATGTCCTTTCAATTGTAAAATCAAAAGATGTATTTTTATTATTAGGATTATTATAACATAAATATGACGAAGGAGATACATCATCTACTAGAGCTCTAGCCAAAATTCCTCGGAGCGATGTTGATGCATGGTCAGGAACCCCAGAGGATTTTTAGTAGTTTGGTTAAGGTCTTTCCTCTATTGTTGCAGTGATACAGTTTTACCATTTTTTGTTGTGGTTTCTCTATTGTTGTGAATTTTCTCTAGTCAAAAGTGTGCAATGTACTTATCCATCATGAAAAGTCAGTAATGGTGCATTTTTTTATGTGATTTATCTATAGGTGTCCTTGCATAGACCATCCATGTGAATCGGGTGAGGTCTTGGTTTTTATTCATCCTTGGGTAAAAATGGAGTTGATGGTTTAAATGATTATGTTGTATTATTTTTAGCTGTGGTAAGGCCCAATTAGGGTAAATGTTGGAGTTCCATTTGGCCTCTTTTAGGTTGGATCTTTATGGTGGGGAGACCCACCATGAGTCTCTTTGGGTTTTCTCTTAAGTCGTTATCGGATGCTGGTGGAATTCATATGGTGGTATGTTAGTTCGGCCCTCCCCTCTTCTAGTGAACTTTTTCAGGCAATGAAGTTGAGTCCCATTTGTGGTGGATAAAATTTCCTTAGATTAAGATATTGGATCATGGTTTTGTGGAATCCTTAGGATTTGTTCGATCTACTAGATAGTGTGGTGTCTTTCTGGGGGGATGAAAGCGTTACGGTGGGGAGAATTGTCACTCCCTGGCATATGTGGTTATTTTATTTTATTATTAAATTGGACTTAAAAAAAATTTGGATTTTGGGTTGAGTCTATAATGATTTTTCTTTTGAGTTTAGGTTAAGAAGTGCGCATTTTGTTGATGTCGTTAGGCGCACAGGAGAAGCGTGTTTTAGAAAACTCATGTGTCTTTGCCCAGGAAACCGCGCGACATATCTTTC
Organism: Viscum album; assembly: GCA_963277665.1. Taxonomy (NCBI): domain Eukaryota; kingdom Viridiplantae; phylum Streptophyta; class Magnoliopsida; order Santalales; family Viscaceae; genus Viscum; species Viscum album. The sequence goes on along the minus strand of OY728140.1, from coordinate 1,014,385,003 downwards.
ACCAAAAGAATGTAAAATGGGTATTTTGTTCAATTAAATATAAATGTTAACTATTGTTTCATTTAAAATTTTTATTTCCATTAAGAATTATATTGTTATTAAAATTATATGAATACCTTTATTATCTTTATTTTACCATTATGATTATTATTTTTATTTTTATTATGATAATTATTCTTATAATGATGTTGATTATTATTCTTATTATTATTATTATTTAAATTTTCATGTTTAACAAAATTAAAAACTATAATCTAAGTGTTACCTCATCCCCTTTCCCCTTGTTCAGTGCGTAGTCGGCACTGACCCCCTATGCCAAGTTGCAACCCCGACTCCCTCTTTTGCAGCAACCCCTGCACCACCACCCTCTCCTAGCTGGCCTACCCTAAATGACTGACACCTCTGGTGCCTTGTTCCTAGCAGGTGGCACCCAAGTCCCTTTCTCCTACCATCTCGAAGGTGCCTCCCCCCTTGTTGTTGTGTTTTCTATAAATACCTGTAGCTAGTGCAAGCAAGTTCTTGTTGCTACGCCTCTCCAATCCATTGGAAACTACACCAGTGCTGCCCCTACCAGTCTTTGCCCTCCTCCGGCTAGCACACACCTTGTCATCTGTTCAAGATCCGAACAGTATCTAGTTCTCACATCCAGTAGCCCTTTTCCATTTTTTGTCCTTGTTTTTAATGGAATTTTTATTTTTTTTAAGTGATGATTTTGTGGTTTAGGGTTTTTCATCATAGGTTAGGGGTTCTAAGTCCCTCACGAAGTTGCTTCGGGTTTTTGTTTTCATCACACATTGAATTTGATGTAGGTTTCTCAATGCCCTTGCCTGTATAATATATGTTTCATATATTTCTTATTATTCTCATCCTATATATGTGCTAATTATTGTTTTGAAACTTATGGATAATTTATTTGGTATGAGAATTGGTAGTTCAATTATTTTTTTGTGAAAAATGATGTCGTTTTGTTATATTTACACACAACATTTGTTTAATTAAATGCCTCATTAGTCTCATATCTGATTTGTTATTCTTAGTACCAGGTATTCCAATTTAAATAAGTTAGTGGCATGAAATTTTGATTTCACCTTGTTGATTCTTAATTAGATACTGTTTTAGTAAATATTTCAGGTGTTGTAGATAAATAATTCGGTTGGCATTTTTGTAAGAAATATTTCATTTTAGTGTGTAATGAAAATGTTTGAAGTATTTTTGTGAATGGTTTGAAATGGTGTGTTTTTTTGAGTTTTCAAAACTATCTTTTTATACTTTTTTTAATAAATAAAAATTGATTTGGTAAATATTCATGTCTTGTGTCTTTTCCTTTTATATATAAAATGCTAGGTTGGCTTTTACAGGATGTGTGTGATTTAACAAATGGTTGCCCTGGATTTATAAATGTGTCAGAATCATGTGAAATGATGTTTTTGGGGTTTGTTATATGGTTTCTAATTTTTTTGGATTTATAAAGGAATGAGTTACAGTTTTCCTGGTTTTTTGGTGTGTTTTCACCCCTTTTATGAAAAGTGTGGGTCTATGATGATAAATATGGGTTTTCTGAATAGCGTTTTAAATGGTATTTATTAAAATGAAAGTATAATTGTGGATTTTTAAAATGATTTGATGTGAAATGTTGAATGATGGACCGATTGGAATTTTCATGTAAATTGGATTTTTTAAAATGTGAGAAGAAAAAATTTTGAAAAAATTTTATAAATGTTTCTCAGTGAGAGCAGTGTGATTGACACCACTTCTGAAATGTGTTTTCATTTTGAGATAAGGGTTTGTTTGAGAATATTTAAGGGCCCATTTGTCGATTTTGTGAAATTCATGAAAAGTGTTTATTATGAAATCCCTCAATGGATTTTTCTCATGCCTCAATTGTATGCAATGGGTGGTAAGTCCTTGTTAAAAGATTCTCAGGATCCATTGTTAGGGTTCTTCGGTTGGAACTCATTATAATTGTTTTATTTTATGGAAATAGAATGGTCCTGGGGGAGACTTGTGGTGAGACATGTTGTCAGTTTTTATTATATATATGTGTGATTTCATTATTGGTTGGAATCAATTGACTCTACCAATTTTAATACCTAAGACATTGGAACCTGGCATATTGGGAGAATTGTCTGAGATGAGTACTGCACTACTAGGTTACAGTACTGACCAGTGGCCCATAATAGGTGGATATTTTTGGGTTCATTCCTATGAGATTTTCCCTCAGCCTATCCTAAGAAAGGGTAGATAAGCATATAGAGCATTATATTTTATCATATGTGTCCTGCTATTACAGATGGGGTTATAGGTATTAGTGTCATCTGTATTTTTCTCGATCTCCCAAGTTCACCTATGTCTAGTGGCTTTTAGCTTTTTGAACTATTTTTTAAGGCTTATATACCAATTTAAATTTCCCTTGATATATGAATGGATTTGTGTTCTTGAGTGGTTTTTTAATGTAAAGTGATGTTTTGGTTTCCCTAACTCATATAAAAATGTTTTTTTAAATGAAAATGTGTTTCAAACTCATTAGTGCTGATTTTAAATGAAATCGCCACTTTCCCATTCAAATAGAATGGTAACACTTAAGGTTAGAATTAGTTTTTGAAAATGAATAAGGCATCTGGATTGTACTTTTATTTTGAGTAAAAAATAATAGTAATGCATACTTTAATATATGTTGGTTAAAACTTCTAATTTATGTTTCATTTATTTAAGAAAAACTGGATTGAGAAATAGTATATCCGGCTAGTCTAATAAGATTTAATACTCACACCTATAGTTATTTTATATTTTTATTCCTTGTGTAAGTTCCATATAGGGTGTTTTTTCCTTGGGTGATGTTTGGTTATTCTATTTTAGAGTGACCTGTAGGGTCACATAGAGTTTGTTCGGTAATTGAGTTAAGTTAATATTATATTCTTCAGTTCTAATTTAGTCATTTTGTTTGGTATACTTATTTTGATCTACTCTTTATTATTTCCATTTCTTTTATTTGTTTATATTGGGGTAAATTATTCACATTGTCACTCTATCAATGTCTAGGATCTTGTTGCTTTCCTGGGAGGATCGATAACCCCTCTCAGGCCTAACCGCGAATCGGCTCATGTGACCGGTTCAGGGTCGACCCAGGTTGGTTTGCTACAATATGCATTATTAATAATCTCAAGTCAAAGGAAAAATTCACCTATCTTCATATAATAATATGAAATTCCATGTAAAATATTTGAAATTACTATTAATATGACTATTAGGAGGGAATTCCTTCTATTAGATCCCTATGTGAGAATTTATTAGATGAAGTTATGATATATTATATGCCATCAATACTTGTCTATCAAGAATACACATTTTTTCCAAAAAATAGATATTATGTAGACCACAGGATATCTGTTTAATAATACTATAATAGTAACTTAAGGTTCTCATTATTATGAGGATCCTATATAACCATTCAATGTAAAAATTAATCTAAAAACTTTATCACATTAATATTATCTAGATTCAAAATCAACAGGTGACAATATATTTATTAATATTTTGGTAATCAAAAGTATGAAATTTAGTTAGTTCTATGAAACAATCTCAAACACAAATTTCCTTGATCACGACAAATAAATCACTGATTTAAGGTATTGGGAAATTCATATTTATTGTTCCAAGGTTTAATATTCAATATTCGATGGAATAACATTAGACACCGTAACATTCCATAGAAAAAAACTATTATCCATGTATAAATACTTGGATAAATGATTCCTTATACTCAATTTCATCTAGATGCATCTTTAATTGTCCTAATTTTATCAGTACCCTATGATAAGAAGGTGGTGAAATAGGGTTTGTTCCATGTTCTAGTTCAAAGGAAAATTTTATGTCCCTCTCTAGTGGTTATCAAGAGAAATATTCTAGGGAAACATATAGATATTGATCCACCACAACTAGAAGTAAATATTGATCATTTCCCATCTTTGATTTATGTATTAACCTCGCTAATTAACTAAGATTCATATTCAGGATCACTCACTATTAGATCCACGTTAGAATAATAACTTCCCCACACTCCATTAAAATTGTGAATAGTCCGATTTGGTACTATAAAAGTAATTCTTTGATGATAACATTAAATTTTATCTTTTAATTTTCTAATCCATCCCCACTATAAAGTCAAACATTTTTATCTAAAGGACTAAAAATTATTATGAGAGTTCCACATTACTAGTCGTAATCAACAATGATGGACACTCAAACTCTTTCTTATTCCATAAACACATTACAGTGTCTACAATCATAGAACACAATATAAACTCTACTCAAAAGAATAATTTATTTACCAATCATATTGAGATAAATAACTATAATACTACTATAAAAAATATAGAAATGATTGTAGAGGAAATCCGAATGCTACCTCACACTATAGAAGGTCCTTGTTGAGTATCAACCTACTCTAATAAATTTTCATATTAAAATATCATTTTTTGATTCTTTGGAATTACTGGCCTCTACTCTTGATAGAGCCTCCCCACCATTCAATGTATCTCCAAATCTGTCTTTCTTGGTCAATCATCCAACATCCATGATTGTTACTATTTTTTGGATTCCCCACCAGTAATATTTTCAAATAATTTACAATAATTATTTTTTAGATGACCCATATTCCTAAACTAAATAAATAATATGGATAAAATGGGAACTTAAATTTTGAGTGTCCCACTTTACAACACTAAAAAACTCTAATGAACTCTCACCCTAAGAGAAGTGAATATATGATTCTATAATACTTCCTTTAAAATATTTCATATTTATCTTCTGAAAACTAAAAATATTATTCTCTAAATTTATTTGAGGATGAAATGTTCTTTCACACCATGTGTTCTATATATTCACCTTTATTATAACTATAATACCAAAAACCTTGGTTTAGGTATGTAACCTTTGTAAGATAATCCTTTTTTGTATCTCTAGTTGTAACTATGTCTCTATAATTCTATCCTTAATGTTCTAATTTTTTGACTTACTCAGAAGAAAACTACATAAGAACAATAAACTTTGTTGTATACATTATTATTTTCATGATTCCCATCTCAATCTCCAAAATTATCAATCCTTCTCCATTTTCAATTCATTATGAAATGAATATCCTAAAATATATTTTATAATCCCTCTTAGTAAAAATCCTTTTTAATTCCATATTTTTTAACAATATCTCTCCATTTTCAAGATGATCTTCTCATAAAATAAGATTAAATATCAACATTAGATTTCTCTGAAATATATTAAAATAGAAATTTATGGTTATTATTAAAAAATACTTTTCCCCACTTTTATTCCACTACCACCACTATATTATGGTTGACTATATTTATGAAACATTGATAAGAAATATATTTCCTTCATCATATCTTTATTAGATTCCCTATCCAATTCCCATATAGGCTACACAATTATACTAACCGTCTAAGGATAAATAGGAGAAATGTTTGCCACTCCACATCCCCACCTCACTGAAACTCTTCTAGGTAATATTATTCAATATAATATACCCAATTAATCATAATTACATCAGTATAATTTCATATTTTTTCTATTATAATCATTCCCTTTTTATGGATTCACCCATTTTTCAATTATTTATAATAATAATTTATGAAACTTCATTAAAAATATCCTTTCAAAATAAATTTTAAAAAATTCAAATTACCTTATCATTGAAAATGAAATTCTCATTCCTTATTTTAAAAATAAATCTTGTGAAAAAAATAATTTCCATTCCTTCCATGGTACATTAACTCATGACAATTCTTACCATTCATGGATTAACATGGAAGAAATAATAATATCCAATAACTTTTTAATGAACCTTCTATTTACCCATAATTCCTAATAACCAAATTTCTTTCTAAATAGGTTATATATTCCTTTTTATAATATATTTTTATCATTAGACTTCATAATTTTTCTAACCACCATACTTCCCATGGATCAAATTAAAATCTATTTTATAGTGAAGTTTTTTATTACCCTAGCTCGAGGACTCAAATCCTGAGACTCAAATTGGATTCTCACTTGGACTCAAGTGTGATATCCTGATCAATAAATGACAGAAACTAATTTCTATGGATTAAATAATATAATTACCCCAAACTAGATAACATATCAAAATACATAATATATCTATACCCAATGGTTCTCTTAGATCTAGAGGGGTTGTTAGCTAGTATCATGTGCCTTATTGTACTATGGGAAAGTGATTTACCTTATTTTAAATTGATAACTAAAAATAAAAACTTTTATATATTTAATGTTATCAATATCTTTCAAGAAAAAGGTATAAACATGTTAAAATTCCATAATATAAAGAAGGACTTTGATATGTATGTATAATTAAAATAAATATGATCTCGAGTCTCTAGTTCTAACATAGAGTGTAACACTAACAACACTAACATCGACCATGAACAATAAAAACATATTATCTTGATATTTAATAGTAAAAATATGTACTTGAAAAAAAACCATGGAATTTCATATCAGCATGATCACATGTGTAGGCTGTGAGCATATAATAAATCATATGAAGCCATCATGATTACAACTGTATGGGACCATAATTTCATAGGAAATTTTCTCAATAATTTAGGGTGTTGTATAGGTGGTTAGCAGGTTTTTGGATATATGGGGTTTGAAATTCCCAAGTTGTAGTCCATGGTGGAGGATGTTATAAAGCTATGGATATAGGATCTGGTGATTGTGGTGTTTTGTAAACCCGGGATTTTAAACACTGGTTTTGAAGGGTGTAGTGTTTGAGGGATTTATCTATGTGACATGAGGAGGATAATAATTCTCATTACGAATGGTGTGGCATCCTAGAGTGTTTGAAAATTATATAATTAATGCATTCACAAATTTTAAAAATCACTCCCTTTATTCATATTAACCCTTCTATAATTTTTTAGACCTTAATATTTTCAATTGTGATTTGAAAAAATCATTGCACCTTGGTGATGGACATATCATGGGCTTGGAACATACTAAATATACCTATGATAATTGGATAAGGATGAAATGGAAGTATTGTGAGACATATTGGTTTTGTGTTAAGGGGTGTTTGGGATGCGCTGATGTTTGGGAAATAGTGAGGATGTCTTCCTCAAGTTAGAGTCTAAGTTGTAGTGTGCTAGAAATATTGAGGGTTTTGTGGCCATATTAGGTTTTAACTTTCCTTGGTACTAGTCCCGATTTAGATAAATTATTAAGATAACTTATAAATAAGGTGGTCATTTATTTTTAGGGCTTGGTATTTTCAATAAACCTTTTACCATGTCTATAACAACCATGGTAGAATATACCACCGTGTGGTTGTGGTAAATCGAGTTTCACTATAAATAAGAATTGAGCATTCTATTTGGATTTATTTTATATTCCCTATCCAATCATTTCTAATACCATGAGTCTTCTTTATCATGTTATTCATCCATTTTTGTATCCTTGCCTTTGGATTTGTTATGTTTATTAATCTTTAATATGAGGTTTTTCATTCCATCCTTTTTTCCTTCTTTCTTCTGTATTACTTCATACAATATGGAGAAAAGGTATTTTTATTCTTGGTTATTGTGGTTAATGATTTATGAATTTATGATGAATGAAATGGTATAGGTTGAAGGAAAATTTTCATGTATTCATTATTTCAAAAATACAATTCCTTGAATGAGGATGTAATTTACCTCATATAGTTGGTGTATGTCTAAAAAATTCTTATAAATTTTTCAAATTTTGTTTCGTGTTTTGTCATGTTATCCCATAATCCTCCACTTACATTAAACCCTTTGATTAATAGACTCTTTGATCCAATGATATTAACACTTATTAAATATATCCATACAAATTAAATGATAGTATTTACCATCATTCAACTTCATAGAAACTCTATCATCAAATCCCATGATCTAAGACTCCTTTTATCACTCCAGTATTTTATAATATACCCACTCTAATAATGACTTTATAAATTGAAAGTATGTATCATTTTCTCAGGCTTAGTGGATTTGATTTGGTTTGGTTTGGGGGAGTAAATCTTATCTACTTTATGCATTTATATTACCAAACTCTTCTATCACTCCCAATATTGTGGATTTTTTCTAGGGGAAGAGGTTATTATATAATTATTCTTTCTATATTTCTAATATTTATTAGGAAGTATTATTAAAATTCCATTATTTTGATTTCTACATTTCCTTTATTCAAATTTCAACCATGGTGTAATTTTAGTATTCTTTGTTATTTAGAAAATTATAGAATACATTGAGATTACAACTCATGTGAAATGTGTATTATACAGGAAATGGAATTGAAAATGGAATCATTATTTGTATTAGTGAATAATGAAATACGAGTCTTATTCCTTGATATAAACCTTTTAACAATTACGTATTTCTTATAAAATTTGGGGATGAGTAGATTAAATAATACCGAATCATATGTATAATATATTTGTTTTTATTGGTAACACTAAGATGAATTATATGTTTAAGTTTAAAGTAATACTATTATGGTAAGATCATGCAAATATAGAATACAACATTTATTAACATGAGAAATTCCTACAGTGATATATTTTAGGAACTTATAGAGTCTGGAATGCTTCAAAGGCTGAGTGGTCTTATTAGGTTATTAGGGATTTCATCTTGGGTCATATTTAAGGGTTGGGATATGTTTAAAGTGATATTCTCTTCCTTTTAATCCTTTATGTTTAGTTTTTTCATGGGATGGTTATGGAATTTGGGTGATATTTATTGTGTTTTTTTTCCTCTTGAGATTATTCCCTACCATGATATATTTTTCCTTACCTTGGATTATGTCCATGGATTTTAAGTCAGATATTGGGGATTTAATGATAAGAAGTTGTGTCTGGTGAGCCACTTTAGAGTTATATCATACATTGGATTTTATGATAATGCATGTGTTGTCATTAGGAGGTAATATAAGTTTGTTAATGGGGGAGTATGGAAATTCTTATTTATGGGAGTCGTGAGGGAGTATTGTTTTTATTTGTACATTGGGTTTGAATATTCGTGTAACAGTTAGCATTTGATTAGTGTACTATAAGGATGGTGATGTGGGGGGTTTAGTAAAGGTTGTGTAATAGGTCACCATATTTAATGTGTTATATTAAACTGACTCAAGGATTAATTGGATTAAAGTAACTGAATTAATTATGTGTTAGTTAATATGTTTTCCTATTATTTATATCACTAATATCCAATGACATTTAAAGCAGTTTGTTTGAGAAAATAGTATTTTAAAACATATAAGGACATTACCAAAAATTATATCTTTCGATATAAATATGTTTTATTTATATAAAACCAATATAAATAATATTTTAAAAGTAGTTATTACTATTCATATAACTATTTTTAATGGATAGGTTATAATTATCCCATTTAATTAATTGTAACAATAAAATGATGTTTTGTTGAATCATTGGTGTTGCATGTAATGTATTCCAAGTAAATGTTTTTTTAATATATGCCAAGATGAAGTTATATATAATTTATGTTGAGTTTTTACCATGTGAAAGTAATTTAAGAGTTTGTTCATTATAATATATAAATAAAATTATAATTTTTTTAGAAAAAGGTCTATAAAAACCCAAGGTGTTACATTCTACCCCCTTAAAATAAATTTCTCCCTCGAAATTCATCCCACAGGTAAAAACAAAATGAGGGTAATTATACTTCATCATATCCTATGGTTCCCTTGTAGCTTCTTATAATTTTTTATTTCTCCACAAAACTTTGACTAGGTGAGTGGTCTTCTTTCGTAGAACATTCTCTTTATGATCCATAATTTCAGTAGGTTGTTCCTTGTAAGAATGATCTTTCTCTAAAGTTATACCATTTGAGTTTATTACATGTGAAGGTTTAGGTATGTACTTCCAATATAGAGATTAATTGAACATACCATGGGATTGATAGTGATTTAGAAGAATTTACAAGAGATAGGATCATCCTAACAAGATCAAGAATCTCAAAGGGAATGATATACCCAGGGCTTAGTTTCCCATTCTTCTGTAATCTCATAACCTTCTTCCAGGGAGAGATTAATAAAAATAGATTTTCACCAACTTCAAATTCTAATTCATGCCAATGGTTATCATCATAACCATTATACCTACACAGATCTTCCTTAATATTCTTCTTAAGGGTTCTATCTTTCTTGGACATTTCTTCAGCAATCTCAGGTCCCAAAGGATTTCTTTCTCCGTCATCATCCCAGCATGTTGAATCTCTATATTTCTCCCCATAGATGGATTCATATGTAACCATTTAAATTATTGAGTGAAAGATATTTTTTGTATGAAAAATAAACTAGATTAAGGTGTGGATCCCAACCAACTTTTAAATTTAGAGAACAATATCTCAACATAACCTCTAGGGATTGAATTGTATTTTATTCTTACCATATATCTGAGAATGATAAGTACTGTTGAAACTCTATTCTATATCAAGTTCTTACTAAAGACTTCACCATTACATTTGGGTAAACCTCATATCTCGATCTAATAAAATATAATGTGTTACTCCATGAAACATTACCACTTCCTAAATGTATATCCTAAAAAGCTAATCCAGAGAGAAGTCTTTTATGATAGATATAATGTGTGCTGACTTAGTAAGGAAATAGAATACCACCCAAATAGAATTAAACCCTTTATAGTTTTTTGGGTACTTGAATGAAAAAACTATAGTTATTTTCTCCCATTTCCATTATTCTATGGGTAATGGATGCAACATCCCCTTTGACATTTACCTTTCATCCTTAACTTGTTGGCATACCAAGCATCAAGATACATGCTCTATGACCTATCTCTTCAATCCATCCCACGAGAAGTATTATTTCAAGTACCTATACATCTTCATACATCTGTGATAAATAGCGAATAAAGAAATATGATATTCATCTAATAGATCCCTCTTCAAATATGGTATGGAAAGAATATATACATGGTACCTATACCATCACATTCCATCCCGATCATTGTTAAACTAAGGAACTCTTCTAACTTTATTTTATAGCGCTACTTCTTCCTTATTAGCCTATTTAATCTTCACATGGATAGAGGTTTGAACATTCATTTTATAAAGATAATATTTTTCCCCTTCTTTTAGGATTTTTAGATACATCATTTGAAAATCTTGAAATATTGGATACTTTTATGATCCTCATCATGGATAAATTGGCATGATCCTTTTGTTTCAAAGAATTGGCCACCTTGTTCGCTTTCTCAGGGTAGTAATGTATTGAGAAGTCATAATCCTTTATCAACTAATTCCATCTTTTCTATTTCATGATAATGTCCTTCTTTGTGAATATATATTTTATACATTTATGATTGGTATATATATTTCACTTTTCTCTATAAAGATAATGCATCCATATCATTAAGGAAAAAATTACCACTGCTAAATCCAAATAATTAGTTGGGTAATTTTTCTCATGAATCTTGAACTAACACAAGGCATAAGAGATAACCATGTTATTCTAAATAAGAATACATCTCAATTCCTTCATAGATGTGTCACTATATATTACAAACCCTGCTCCACTATTGCGTAATGTAATCCCATGTTCACTGCCAAACCTTCTCTTCAGTTCCATGAAATTTTCCTCACATTCATCTGTCTAGAATAACGTGAAACCCATACAAGTGAACTTGGTTATAAGAATAGATAGTTGTGATAAATGCTTAAAAAATCGTCAATAATATCTATCTAAACCAATAAATTTATAGATCTCAGTCATCGTGGTTGTCCTAGGCTAGAATTCAATAGCATTTATCATTGATGGATCTATTATTATACCATCTCTTGAGATTATGTGAACCAAAAAATAAAAATATTTTTAGCCAAAATTGAATCTTCATAAAAAATTTATATATTTTCTCCTTAGGGTATTTAGTATAACTCTCAAGTGAACTTCATGCTCTTCTTTTCACATTGAATAGACAAGAATATAATTTATAAATACTACCACAAACTAACCGAGGTAATCTATAAATACTCTACTCATTAAATCCATGGAGATATCAAGGGAATTATTAAGGATAAAATCAATAACTATATATTCATAGTGTTTATACCTTGTACATATTGTCTTATTGGGTATATAATTATTTTTGACCCTCAATTGATGATGTCTATAATGAAGGTTAATCCTGGAAAAGTATTGATACCAGCATAGGTGATCAAAAAAGTCATCAATATTGGAAGAGGATACTTGTTCTTGATTGTGATCTTGTTCAACTCCTAATAATCATTGCAGAGCCTTATTAATATGTCTTTCATTTTCAAAAAAAGAATAGGTGAACCCCAAGGTGACACACTTGTCCAAATGAACCCTTATCAAGGTTTTCTAGGAGTTACTTCGTCTATTTCAATATGTCAAGAAGGTCCATTTTATATGGAGTATTTGAAATTGATGTGGAACTAGGTATGAGTTCTATTTAGAAATCAAATTCACATTTTGGTGGAAGGCTAGAAAACGCTTCCGTAAAAACATCCACAAATTCCTGAACAATAGTCATCTGATTTCTATTGATCTTTTCCCCAACCATTTGAGATAAACAATACTTGTAGATGGTAATTAATACCCTTACATTTGATCTAATCTTCATTAAAAGTTAATACTTATCATAACATAGATGGATGATCATATGTGGGTTTGAAATATCAAACGTAACATCCCTTCCTTCACAATTTATGTGAGACTTATGCAGAGAAAGACAATCCACTCCTAATATTACATCAAATTCCACCAAAGTATGAATGATAATAATTGTGGAATCACATTCCCATAAACTTCAACAGGAGAAGAATTATAACTTGGGATGCAGTCAGTGTACCATTAGAGGTTTGCACTACTAATTCCACATATAATCTGTTTTTCTAGAATCTTGAAACCCATAAAAATTATTTTGACATTAAAGAGTGGGGAGATCTAAAATAAAATTGGATATTTTATTTTCTAGATTGGATGGTAAGTATACCTTTTATCATGTCATTATCACACCCTTCATCAAAAATAGAAATTGCATGAGATTTCCCATTTTCCTTTAGCATAAGAGGTTTTTGATACTGATCATCATCACCGACCCTTGGGTTTGGGACCTGGTTATCATAATTCTCATTCTCCTTTCACTTGTAGAAATGAATCATGGAGGGTTAATTTTGGGTCGTTTTTTCTCCATTCGCAACATTATCAAACTAATTCCCATAAATTTGTCAATAAAATTTCTGATGGCCTTCTATTCTACACTTAAAACATTTATTATACCCCTTAAGGTAATTTACTCCATGATTCTTCCCACACATAGATCATAAATTAAATCACATCTTCTTCTCTTCATGGTTTTAGATTATAATTTGAACTATATCATTATTTTCTTGTTAAAACCATTAGATTGATACCTGACTTAAAACACCATTTAAAACTTGATTGCACAATTCAAATTCTCTTCATAGCTACTAAATTATCTTATGGCCAACACCCTTATGATTAATATCATTAATCTAATGCAGAACCTATCAACATTACTTTCGGGTTAGATGATAGTTTCTAATGCATACCTCTCAAGTCTCATGAAATTTTCATCATAGGTACCAACAGGCTCCTAATCACTTTTCTTCAACTCAAGGAACTCTTTCGTCATCTTATTATGAAGAATATGAGGAATGTACTTATTGAAAAATATGTTATCGTATTCTTGATTATATTCCACCACTGGTCTGATTTTCTATCTAACTGATAGAAATCTTATATGACTTTCTCATGTTCATACGCTAGATATTGGAAAATTTATTTTTAGTAGTACGTATCCATTTTCTAGTAATAAGTGTATCACAAGACCCTTACAAAGAAGGTGAAGTTTCCTCGTGAATGAATCAACATAATTTTGTTCCATATTTTACTCATTTGGAATTTAACTAGGATTCATAGCTTAATAAATATGTATGAACATAAAAATGAGGGTTTTCATTACATCTCCCATATAATACAGTTTCATGGGAGGAAAATCACTGCATTGTCCATCCCAATCACCATTAATGTGGTCACTTCAGGTTCCAACCATTGACTAAATAAAAAAACAGAGTGAAAAAAATTTATCATATCGAGGAACCACATAATCATGAAAATTTTCTTATAGGATGTCTAAATTATAAATCCTTATTAAATATATAACACATTATATTTATTCTATTTTATTAATAAATAACTTTGATTTAAATCCTTCATAATGGTTCTCGAGTTTTTTTATGAATTCGCAAATAATATTCCACAGGATTGACAAACTAAGTGTGCAGCAAGACCAGTTTTTGTGTACCAGATTACCCCAAGTCAAGCCAGGAACATCTTGTCAGATGTTTCCCACATAAGAACATATTTTCCATAGACACATCCACCTTTAGTATCCAGACAAAAATTTATTTCTTGGAAACCACCCACTCTATCATTTACCAAAATTTCAGGACATTTTCTTATATGTTTACTAATCCTTAGTATTATCCCTAGACACATCCATAGGTTCTCACTATGGTTTTCTCATCCTATATTCCAATGATTAAGTAAATATTTTCTATGATATCAGATATAGTGAACCCATATTTTCAAACATTAACATTACATAACTTTTGTGGAATACTTAAAAATTATAAAAATAGACTCCTAAAAACATTATTAGTCTAGTGCCTTTGGAAACATAGAAACGTAACAATTAATACATAAGTGAGATACATTATTTTCCACTGGGTTCATCTTGATAATCACCCTTCTTAGACACATAAAACATAATACCTATCTTCATAACCAGGGTAATGAAACATAAAAATGGGTGGGCTCAAATTCTCAGTAAGGGTAAATAAGAAAGATATAGAAGCATAATCATGAGCATAAGGGTATGATAACAACATCATGAACATAGACAAACATGACCTACATATGAAATATCCTAAACATGAATCATTGCATATATCTTGGAAATTCATAAGACATTAATCATAATGAAATAAAGAACATAAGACATGAAATAATAACATAGGAATAAAACATGTAGTTTTGGTAGACACATAATAATGTAATAATATTTCCATAGTATCTAAGGCATCGCTTCCAATACCTTCTTGGTAGTATGGGTTCCCTCTCCATACCATCTTGGTATTCATGGTTCACTCTCATGGACATATTTGTATCTTGAGTTCACTCCGCATACAATCTTGGTACACATTGTTCACTGCCATGGTCATCATAGTAGTAATGTTTCATTCCCAAGACCATCTGTGCCAATATCATGAGATATAAATCTTTACCCAATGCATTGGAGGGAGATATATTTCACACCCATCACATAATGAAATCATACATACATGGGCAACCATATCATAAATAATCATATCATAATCCGTCAAATTAAACGGGTATTATGAACATGTAATCTTATCAAAATCAATACAAAAATGGTTCATAATCATTTAATCATAATTAAACATCATTAAAAAAAGTGGGTTTAAAATTTATATAACCCATGAAAGATAATTGAGTTTTATAAAAAAAATTACCAAAAAACATAAACCATTAAAATAAATAATATAAATAGAAACATTGAACAATTTCCCCATAAAGGCATGAGTAACACCAATAGATGTTATCTTACATCGTAAATAATTTTTAATGATCTTTCAAAAACATTTATTGAGGAAAATATCCTTTCTATAATGAAAATACAATTTTAAATATAAACCCTTTTCAAAATATTTAAATTTGAAAATAGATTTTAAAATGTGTACATGAATTATTGAAAACCATTAAACATTTTTAAAATACTTTTTTCTTCAAAATGGTCATCAAAGATCTTTTGAAAACATTTTTGATAACATGTTTTTTTAATACAATATCATTCCGACCAAAGTTAGAGATAGTCATATTTTACTAAAAGGCATCATAATAAGTACAAAAGAGTAAAAAAATGGTACTGATACATGATGATATCTTTAATATCTTTAATATAGTAAAATTAATGAGTTTTCTTCAGAGATGGATCATGATATTTCATTAATCGAAGCATAATCATAGACAATCTAAAAAAGTGCTGATATTTTTTCAATAAACTCGTATAACTTGGTAACCACATATAATGAATGTTATTATAGAAAATGGTATTACATGAAGCCCAAAATATCATAAAAATATGTATATTCATGACATAATACACCTCAAAAATAATTTTGGTACACAACAAAAAATGTGTCTCAAATAAAGAAAAATTGAGACAAAACTATATTAATGATTCGGTAACTTTTGAAAATTAAACCCCGTGAAATAAATATCATAAAATTTATATTTTAATACAAATATATTTATATATAATTTAGTTATAATAAATTCATGGGTAGTACATACACCACACAAAAGGAAAGAGTAGTTCAAGTAAATAAAAAGTGAGATGAAATCTCTTTTCCCTGTGTCTTGACACTCATCGTTCTCATCCAAACCACCTTTTTAATAAATATAAATTTATTATACATATTTATAGAAAAATATTATTATATTTAATACCATATATGTCTTGATTATGACAATTTATTACCCTCTTGTTAATTATCCTATGTTAAGGTTTCACTTTCGATAATATTCTCTTTATTCTTCTCATGTGTATTAATTTGTTATATCATAGGTCCTTATACTTATATCATGATTATAGAATGTAACCAATTATATTAATGTAGTTTATATTAGTTATATTTTTATTATAATAATGAATATAATATATAATATTAAATGGAATACATCGTTCATCGATACTGTAAGTCGTACATACGCATGTACATTGTTTAAATTTTTATTGTTGTATGGAAAGAAAGAAATAAAATGAAATATATTTATATATGTATGTAATATAATTAAATTATCATTCATATATCATATAATTTCACTAAACCCATCCTTAATACATTCCATGCAGTGTGTGAATGAATCTTATCACTTTCAGGGGCGGAAGTCCACACTTCCTCAAACAAAATTATCATATTTGCACCAAATATAATGTAAAAAGATGTAGGAAAAATGAACAATCATCATTCAGTGAGGTGGTAGTTCTCCATACACGTAAACCGTAAGTTTTTTACCCATTAGATGCAGGTGTGAGTAAGTTTAGATAGAAACCATAGAATAAAAAATAATATTATATTAAGGATATTTGTTTATTTAATCATGTAATGATTATAGTGCATTGGGTAGATAAAAAATATAATAGAAGAGACCTTGAGAGAAGACGTTACCTCTTAATTGGGTAACTCGTTTTGGTTTTTACCAAAAGGTATCATTGGGGTTCTTTTTGTCCAATGGGATGATTATAAGATGAATTTAGGGATTTTGGAAATTTTTTGGGTAGGTAGTGGCGTAAAATAAGTGGTTGGATAGGTGTGAAGAAGAGGGATAAGTGGTGGCCTTTATAACGAAGGGAAATGACGCACTTGGTATTTTTTAAAACAAGTTAGGTGTATCCATGTTTTTACATAACAAAAGTCATACCAATCCAAAAAAACACAATAATTATAGTTTCATGGAAAATTTATTTCTATAAAATTGGTATTTGGATACGTTTATAGGTCTTTTTGGGTCTTAATGTTATGTTTTAGTCCCTTATTATGTTTAAATTAACATCAACCTTTGTAATTAATTTTAATAACATTAACTAATATTTATGGTCTAAAACTAAGTTGATTTTTTTTAAAAATTATATTGTTTTGATTAAAAATAAAGAATCTATTTTTCCAATTTATAAAAAAAATGACAGAAATTAATTTAAAAATAATTTTGCTGATAGGACGACACTACGAGTTCTTTAAGTAAAAAATATCAAAAGTTTTCTGTTTTTTATATTCAATTTCAAAGCGAAATTGATTATAATAAAAAAAATTGGTTCATTGATTAAAATATAATCTAATTAAAAGCTTAAGCCAAACCAAAACATAATTTAACCTTACAAATAAATTCCATGAAATCATAGTTTTGAATTTAAATGTAGTATTTTCACTATTCATCCAAAAATGAAGTTGCTTATGAAATCCCATAAATTCACCATAATGTAATTTTGATATTATAAATTAAAAAACTAAGTTTATTTTATCAAATTAAATTTCGAATTTTTTTAAAAATTAATTTTTTTTTTCACAAAAGGACATTAAAATAAGTTTATTTGAACAAATAGTATTTTTAACATATAAGGACTTTACAAATAATTATATATTTCATTATAACTATATTTTATTTATATTAAACCATTATAAACAATATTTGAAAAATATTTATTACTATTCATATAACTAAGTCTAACAAATTTGTTATAATTATCTCATTTAAATAATTATAACAATAAAATGATTTTTCATAGAAATGACAGTGGTGTGTGTAACGTACAACAAGTTGGTGTTGCGTGTAACATAAACCAAGTTGATGTTATATGTAACATATGTTGATTTAGTGTCATGTGAAAGGAATGTTTGAATTAATTCATTGAATGACATAAATTAAAATTTAATTTATTCGAGAAAAAGAAAGGTCCATAAAAACTATGGGTGCTACAATAATTATATTTTATTTCACATTATATATATATAATTATAAATATTGAAAAAAACGGTGCCTACCTTTTTCATAAAATGATATATTTTAAATTCTTAAACACTTTTACGAATACTAAAAAAACAAACAAAGGAACCTATATCATCATATCCTATATGAAACACCCCCAAATCAGCCAGAACATTTAGTGTTTTTTCAAATTAATTAAACCTCTACATAATTCTTCCCATGTCTCTATGTGACCCACTGATAAAACCTTCTTACTAAGCCTATTAAGTGAGTAACATTTAAGAAGAAACCAGTTTTGAATAATGGTGGGAGTTAGAAGTCAAATTTATGATGTTCAACTCTTGGAACATAATATCTAAACTCCTTTTAATTCAAAACATAAAATGTTATGATTTTAATGAATTATGATGTTAAATTAAAACTCTTTAAAAGTTTATCAAATTTATCTTTTCATATACATTTTCCATTAAATTTTTTCCATAATATTACATTGGTAACAAATTAAACTCTTTACAGTGTTACATTACCAAAACAACTTAAACTTTTTTACTATATAATGTGATTTTCACTTCATTATGGTAACTAAATGTAACACTTTAAGTTTCACCTCACCAAAATACCTTATACACTTCTAGGATATTATGTAAAATTCACTTTTTATTTAACTGACATAATCTTTTACTTGTTAATCTCTAAAGCTCACCAAGTTCAAACATACTCCCACTATACACTTATTAAATATATTATTTTCAAAATATCATGATATGTTACATGAACTCATTTGTGTTTAAAAAATAACACTTATTTCATTCAGTGGGAATATATAAAGAACCAAGCTATTGTTTCTACATTTAATAGGGTATTATATGTTCATATATAGTAGATCTAAATATATGAATTTATTTTACCAAATATTCCACTGAATGGTGAGGGGTATATTTCCCACATATTTTAACAAATATTTATCCTTGATAAAACACCTTTTAACATTATATTATTTTTAAATACGTTATAAAATCTCAAGAATCATAAACAATATCTATTAAAAGCATCATCTCATATTGAACATAACAATAATTTCTATTAAATACACTTATCTTAATATATAATATAAATGAGATAACTATTGACATCCCTTATTTAGATCCATTTGAGCATGATATAAATTTCCCTGAATTCAAATAAATGTTTCAGAAAACCATTACTTCGTCATTTGAATAAAAATATAATCTCTACGAATTATTGTCATTATTTTGAACTCATGTATACATAAAATACTTTTATAAGAAAACATTTGGTATCATATAACCTTTTTCAAAATTTTATAATTGATTTATATAAAACTAATAATTTTCAAGGACTCTCAATTGACTTCCCAAACCACTTCAAATATCATAGACAACTCCATCCAATGGAAATATTCCCCCTCCCTCTCAGAACATCCTTTAGGTATTAATTGTTGGAGATGACTATTGCACAAATCCATTGTTATTTTCTAGATTAAAAGTTTACCATTCTGTACTATCAATACAATATGAGTGCTAGTACATCCTATGGAAAGCTTATATATACATATTGAATGATATTATTTTGAGTGAAAGCATCTATTGGAGGCCTAAATTATATGTTTCCATAAATGTCAATGGGTAAAACCCCAAAAGCTAAATTAAAACTCCCCATTATCTTCTATAGATAATCATTAAAATTTAATTTATAATTAAAATAAAACGGAAATTGCATAAAATATGAAAATTTTCATGATAAATTTCCATTCCCACTCACATTGGGTTTTCATTACAGTGGATAATCCATGTTATAACTCCTATAGATGGTTACACATGAGTTAATCAGATCTATGAACATAATTCTAGAAATTCTCAGTGTTAACATGAAATAATCAAGAGCTTCAAATCATTTGACATCAATTATAAACATCTCCCTTATTCTCTATTTTTCTTGAGAGGGAGTAAGTAAGGAAAAATCACCTTATGTATTGATATAATTATATATAAATTTTATTGTTCACAAAACATACAAAATATACACATCATAAAAATGAAATAACTAAGAATTTACACTTTTAGTTAAAATAATTTATGTAGAGCCCCAGGTTGGATTAGGTTCCACTGAGAGGGGTGTGAATCAGTGGTACACTCTTTTTTATGAATTATCATTACATTGAATTCATACTCTTAAACCTTTTAATGTTCTCAATTAACTCTATGAAACATATAAATCTCACATTGTGTGTAGTAATAATAATAGAGAGAGAATTGCATCGTATTTAAAAGGTTTGGAAGAAATGTATATTCTTTTTTATATTTTTTATACCACCAACATCGATTCGACACTATAATATTATTCAAGTTACTTTAATTTTTTAGGCCCCAAATGGTTATACACCCCAGTAATCGATCCTCAAGTTGATTCCAATTGTACCACCAGTAATCCAACTCTTCAACCATGAATAGTTTTACCCCCCCCCCAACCGTATCCTACTCCCAAATCCAACTGAGATGCTTATTCTACTCTACATCCAACAAGATACTTCACCTATCTTAAAGGATTGATCCACTAAAGTATTCTATGTCCATATTCTCCCATGATCTTGATGGATCACACTTTCTAATTGACCTATTCAAGTAACTTTTTAGTGATTTCTATTCTTTCTCACAATATTCTAACCACCTGTTGATAATCAATTGACTCGGTGCAACAAATTCTTGGGATATTATTTCTTATTTATGAACTAAATAATCACTTAAATGTTTTCAAGAGGTGTACACAATTTCTAAAATTGTATTTTATACAAGAATGAAAAATTCACAACTTAATTCAATATTTAATTAATTCTCAACACTCATGCATGTGTGACAGAATTCATATTCTTTTCATTAATAATATTTTATTTCAATTTTATGTGAACAAAATAGTTTTACATGAATATATTCTCTTCCTTCATTAAAAATCAGTGTTGACTATTTGTGTCAACTTAATACCTTCAAATTACCTTGGGTGAAACCTTACGAAAATGTTGCATTAACCAAATTTTTTCATGCATATGATGAATCATTCATTCACTTGTTTTCATTTATACTCATGTATGCATAACCATGCATACATGTATTTTCTTTTAGGAAAACTTGGCGTTCACTATCTATATCAAAAATGTATGCATGATACTCAAATAAAAACTTCTCACAACAATATTTTTATATAATATACATGATATCTCACCCTTATTCATGCAAGGTTAGAATTCAACTATTAAACCCCTCACACATGTATGATAATGTGTGGTTTCTTGGTGTTCTTCATGAAACATAGGTAGATGTGTATTTTGTTATCCTAGTTTCTTTAGGGAAACAGTTTTCTTCATAATGTAATTAAAAATTGATTTGTACAATTTGAACACACACGGAATACTTAACCTTTATTAAAATGATTATTTGTAGATCTATCTGCCTTTGGTGGACCAAAGGGGTTACCAAATTCTCTATTTCCCTAGAGAAATTAGAACAGTCTCAATTAATGATAATATATTGTAGCCCTATCAACCTTGATGTATCTTTATTTAAAGTCAATCATCATCGTTCATTTCACATTATATGAACTAGTTTTGAATTAGTGACCAAGACGCATCTAAAGACCTTGAGAATAATTTCATACCATAATTTATTCAAATGCCTGAGATGTTTGGGTTTAACTCAAGTATATTCTGATAATAGGGGTTCCTTTGTGTTTATCCTCCCCATAACTTCCTCTTATGTGTGGGATGAAGATATCATGTATTTTAAAATCACTAATGCATCCATGATTTTTTAATGCACAAATAAGGTGTCTACAACATTATTTTCATTTGGAAGTAACTCATTCCTTGAACTCTTTGCATGCATGAAAGACATTAGATTTCATGCATGAATCCATTTTTATCCCAAATACCTCATTCCTTCATCATGATCATCAATGATGTCTCTAATGAATCAATGGTGGTACATCCTAGAGGTTGGTGATCATAAACCTTCAGATGTCACTGGTAGATGAAGACTACAACTTGAAATGATTAGATGGACCTGATTAATGTGATTGGAATGTTATATCATTAATTTTAATGATGTGGGAATAATAACCCACTCATCCATATCCCAAAATAGTTTCTCAAAGTGGATTCACACCTCCTTATTATATAATATGTCCCAAAACTCATTCGATCTACCTGCCGTGGATCAGCACCAGTCAAACTACACACACCATTATGCTTTGACCCAATGGGCTTCAAGACCAAAATATATGTGCCTTTGATCATGCAATATTCAGGCCTTATACAAGGGGCCTCTAACACATAGTGTGCACTCTGAATCCTCTTCCACCCATGGGATAACCTAGGATACTTCCTTGACTGTGGTTGACCACCGGGACCCACAATGTTGAGGCCAAGCTTGACCTAGGCTGTCTAGTGGGATGATCTATTTTTTTATAAATACCCAGTCAAATATACTTAGTAAATAGTATGTATATAAAAAATAATTCTTCCACTCTTAATCCATATAGATTACATCAGAAAATCCCAATACCTCAAATGGTCTCTATGGAATATATGCATGACTTTATTTTTACCTGACATTCTTCACATCATCATCCTCAAGCAATATCCTTACTTAAAATATAATTTATTTTTTCATTGTCACCTTAATACCTATTCTTAAATTAATGAAAATAAATATTTTTATGTTGTTCCATTATTTTATGAATTGTTCATATCTTCAAAATGAATTTTGTGCATGTCTTTGATAATGAAAATCACTAAAATAATCAGAATTCTACAAGGATAATTGACAAAGTGTGACATCCAATGCCATTAGATGAATCCAATACAATTTTTAGGAATCTCCACTTCAACTAAACTCACCAATCATATATTGAAACATCATTGAAAAAAATTCAACACTAGGGAAAAATTTATAATTTTACAACAAACCTTCAAAAAAGTGTTTATTCTATTTAATATCCCATGTAAATTATTATTATTGTTATTTATATAACAACGAATTTATATAACTAATATTTCTTAAAGAAGATAATATTTATTTAAATGATATTAAATACAAATATATCATTTCATTGGGCCATTTACTCGGTTGGTTAATCATCGCATGGAAATTATTAGACCTTGAATAATTAAAATTTTATTAAATTAAATATTATTCCTTTAATAAAATAAATATATATTATATATACTAAAATCATGAATAAATATTTATTCTGATATTCATTTAACTAGAACAAATATTTATTCTATTTTATACATTAAACTCATGAATAAATAAATATTTAATAATTATCTTGAAAATTATAAACATGGGATAAGATTAAACTCACATATTCAAAACCCAAATATATCTTGATTTAATTTTTGTGATCAAATTTACTGGAATAATTATTTTTCTACAAACAAGGAATAATAATTATTCTATGTATTTAATTTAATATAATTTAATGATATTATAATAGACATTGTGTGTGTGTGTCCCTATAGACCACTTTCTTAGTGGAATTAGGTGAAATTACTTTAAGTCTAAGACCAGATTCTAGAAACACATCAAGTTTCCCATAGAGAAAGAATTTAGTGTAGAAATTAAAACAACCTCCTTTGTACACTACTATGTAATATTGTACAATTATATCAATATCTCATCAAGAAATATTCATAGATATATCATCACCTTATAACTTTGATTTATTTTCTCTTACTTTCCAAAATGAATTTATTTGTGAACAACCAAAGCGATAGATTTACTAGAATATTTCATTTCAATCAAAGGAATAAAGGTATCTTCTTTTATTAACATGGAAGGGTAACATCCTTTCTTAACTTATTCAGTTGATGGAATGTCACTTATAATGTTTAAATTATATGCAACCTCATTTCAATAATATGTATCCATATTTTTCATTAATATGTCAAAGTTTGATATTCATGATATACATTAAAAATAATATAAATTATAAGGATTAATACATATGCGAAGAGATAGGAAAATATAATAACATATAAATTAGGTAGAATTATTATTATTGTTTCTTCCCTCATGACCTACCTTATTAAAAATAACCATGTGAGAAATTCATGAGAAGAAGCTTCAAGGACTTATGACCCACCAACACTTGATAGTTGAACATCGTCTAGGTCTTTTCATATTGATGTGTCTAAACCATAAAACTTATTTATGAATACTTTCACAGTATTTAAATATTCTCAATATATAATAAAAAGATTATAACCCTTTGATGGTAAAAATACTCTAAGATCGTTATCATATTAGTTTTATTTAGAAGAATAATCATTATGAGATATGATATTTACCGATATAATTATAATTAAAAGAATAAATGTATTGGGTTTTGGTGTGACAATTTTTTATAATTAGATGATTCCCTGATAAAATTTGGATGGAGATAGTAAACCTTTACCATAGAGTTCATACTTTAGTTTAATAAAAGTTATACCATTTGGGGAGCTAAACAATATATGTTCATTTGATGAAATTGAGTGGCTCCAGGGTTAGTGGTAATAGATGATATGAAGTTATCTTAGTGATGGAAGTAGTGGTAGCAACAATATTTGAGTATGGTAATATAGAAGGATGATCATATGACACATGAACTTGAGGGTAACCACAAACTATATGGTGAAGTGAAATAGATGATAGGTGTTTGTCTCAAATGCAACATAGAAGTTCTAGAGGAAGTGAATATTGGTAAGAAGGGGGGTCTATTTGAGGTGGAAATTCTAAAATAAAAATATACTTTCATGTGGAAAACTCTGAGAGTGTGTAGTACTATTCAATATGATACATAGAAGTAAACTCCCAAAAGTTTTCAAAATATATAATTGTTAATAAAAATGATTGGTAAATGTATAAATAGCCTTTAATCAAGAAAAAGTATTCCCCTGGTGATTTCATTAAGGTGTAATTATCTCTAAGGATATTATAAGGGTGTCACCAAATGATAATAAATGATTATTATGGAGTTTATCTATAATTATAAGCTTTCAAACATATGTTCCATAAGAATTATGGAAGATACTGTGAAAACGTACTAGACTGATTTAGAATGGGATAAATCTACCCTCATGGGGTAATTCCCCATAGAGAATATTTGGTGGGAATTCACTATAGGGAAGCAACTATTATGGTTTTTTAAGTGGGGTGTTTCGAAAGATGGAGACCCTTATAACTCAACTCTGGTAGGTTTAATAGAAGATAGGTTTCCCTTGAAACTATGTTTCTCACTTTACTAGAAGTTTCAATGAGTTCCCACATAGAGTATGACTAATGCATGTACAATGTAATTTCAATGTGTTGTGTCATTTCATTTTTTCATGTATTGTTCTTGATTTTCTGTTTTCTATAGAATTATTATATGGGGTTGTTTTTTGCATTGTGGTGTGGTATCTTATGTATGAAATTACTTCTATATTCTAAATAAAACATAGTCACGGGGTCTCATTCTAATATGATAAATTCTGAAACATGCTTCTACTAGGTGTAAGTTTTAGGGGATTAAATTTTGGAGAGTTAAGTTCTATCAAACCCAATAAGCAGTATTACAAATTTATCCGATATGTTCGGATGACTATACTCAATCCAAGGTGTTATTAATATTAGTTCAACATCATATTTTTTTCCCTTCACCTTTATTGTGACCAAAATATATTTTTTGGACAATTTTAAGTCCATGAATATTGAAGGAAATGATATTGATACCTAAAGCTAAAAAAGAACACTCAAGCATTTGGTATTTTGTAAAGACAAGAATAATTGAATAAGAAGAAGAAAGGTATATGTTTATTATATTGGGTTTTTTCAATACTTAAATCATATTAAAAATTACATAAAACAATGTTAATTATGTTAGATAAAGGTTATTAAGTATTTTAGAGGTATTTTGAATAATGTTTCAATTTATTAGAATCAATTTGGATGTTTTATGAATCTATAATATTTAATCTATAATATGAAAAAGGCATGAATCATATAAAAGTATAGAGTTAAAAAAGGACATGACAAGCTATTTATGAATACAGGGTTAGAGAATGAATAATTTCACATAGGTTGTTATTATTCTCTTAATCCTCTGTAAGCCCCATGTCTAAATAATTATTTTTTTATAATTTAAATGACATATTCAAAAGTAATGGATGAATAAATATTATTTCATAAATAAATTAATTAACATTTTATCAAGTAATATTTGAAATTGTATTTCTAACTAAATCATTAAACACATTCTATCAATCCTCCTTGATATTTACAACAACTTCAAAAATTACAATTTAATTAAATAATCACTACATTATTCATTGATAAATAAATAAATATTTTATTCAGGAAAATAAAAAATTATTTATTTATTGAATATTATACTCAAATATTTTTTCCCTCTACTAACTGGTGAATTAATATTTTTAATCAGTCAGATAATAATAATTATTAAAACACTTATGGGAATAGTATTTATTCAACATGTTGAACTCGTATAAATTTTATCATAGGTTCTGATTAAAAAGAGTGTGTAGCCCTCAGGGAATCTATCTCAGTGGAATTAGGATATTGCACATAAATTCCAAGGTTAGTATCTATCAATATTCCAAGGTACCCATAATGAATGAATTTAAATACCAAATGACAATAACCACATATGAACACACACTATGTAATATAACCCCATTTCTCAATATCTCTAATCAAAAAAGTTTTATACTGGTGTCATCAACATGTACAATCGATTTAAATTTCATTAACATTTAAAAAATTGACCTATAAACTGAATATCATAGATAAAAATTTGATTAGGAAATTTAATTCCCATAAAAGGCCTGAGATATCAACTTTTTTCAAATAACTAAATGTACAAATCCTTCTTCACATTATACATTAATGTAATATAATTCATAAAACACCCAATTTATCCTCCCTCATCGTGAGCATATTTCATCATATATTTCACCAATATAGAAAAGAAAATTTCATGATATTAATTAACAATAATATTAAATTATAGGGAATATTACACACATATATAGATATGAAACATCCAATGAAACATATAAATTATATATTTTTTACTAGTGGGTCACATTATCATAATAACCTTACTTGTGATTACTAGGTATGAACTTATTTAGAATAAATCACAGTGCCTTATGATAACCCTACCCTTATATAATATATCATTAATGTCCTATTAAATCATATTATTCTGCTACATAACTTATATTTTCATATTATTATCAAGGAAATTCTATTTACTCATAACAGAAGGGAACTGCTATGACTTCTCAATTGGATAGGTACTATTTATAAAATATCAAATACAATGTAACATGGAAGAAAAATAATGATATGACAAGAAATTAATAAATATTAAAAAAATGAAAATATGACATCATAAAGTATATATAAATTAGTTCTAGGAAAAAACCTCAACACTCCCACTTATAGTAGACCCTGCTATTAAAAACTCTCAGTTTCTGAGGTGACCCAATCATAACTTACAATCATAAATTATCATTTTGGATAGATATTCATTGCATATATTAATATTAAGAACTCTATAAATTGAAAGGTTTAGTATATATAGAGACTAGATACATAATAAAATTATTTAAGAACAATCTTCAATATCTTCCACAAGATATTATCATATAGTTATTTTCTTAGAAATATAATAGAAAATGACTTTATTCATAACCTAGATAAATATAAACGTATGAAATGGTGAGATTGGATACTCGATAAGGGTGAACATGGGAGATGAAAATCGATGATCATAAGTTAGTATAAGATAATTACCAGGGCATGAAAATGGGATCATAACTATTGATAATATACCCAACAAGTAATATATCATAAAACATGACTCATGGAATAAGAATTTTTCATTAAAAAAATACAAGATCAATAAAAGTGAAGAATCATAAATAAGAAATTATTATTCATGAGAGAATGTCAAAAAAAATAATACATATGATAGTTTAATGCACATAAGAAAAGAAAAAAATTCATTATCCATTTCTTACCACCAAGACCATCATATCATAGTCGATAGATTCATATATTGGATTCAGTTCACTCCCCATTCCAATAAAATAATTGATAGAGTCCCATAGTGGGTTGGGTTCACTCCTAATTTTATTTAGTATTATCTAATTAAATATCAAACATTATCAAACACATTAGAAGAATATATAATTTTGGTCCCACCCATCACTTGATGAAAACTATATATATGACATGATCATGAAAATATTTTTATTATAAAATCAACTAAATTACACATAGAGAAGAAACTGGTTTCATGAAAAAATACAATAAACAATTCATAAGTTATCTAGAGAAATACTGTGTGTGGTATCTTAATAACATATCATAATTGTAATATAAAAAACATCAATGGATGTGGGTATATATAAAAAAACACCCTTTTAATACTATTGGATAAATCACAATGAAAAATAAAAATAAATATCCATATACTTTTCAAAATCATTAAGAAATAAAGAAACATTTCAAAACATGTAAAGGAAACTACCTAAATAAGAATTATCATAATGGTGAAAGAATATGTTCACAAGGAAAACATTCAAAGGAATCTCTTTATCAAAATAAATTTTGTGTATAAAGATAAAACATTTTTTCAAAATTATAGTAAATAAATTACAAATAGAATAATATTACCTTAATAAATTACTTAATAATGGAAAATAAGGCAATAAAATGAATAGGTACATATAGTACGAAGTTTCAAAAATGAAAACAAATGGTGGGGTAAGTTTTACCTATAAGCATTACGTTGGGTAAATTATTTACCAAGGGAAATGAAATTGAGTGAGGTCATGAAAACTCCTAATAATAAAAATAGGGGAGTAAAATTTATAGGGTTTTTAAGATAAATTTCACATATATTTTCACCATATATAAAGTCATTAATAATAATCTTGATTTAAAAATGAGATTAGAAAGAAACCCTTATAGCTTCGTTACCTTTTAAATAAAACAACCACAAAATGTAGAACATCGAATGGATTCTTGAATACATATAGTTTCATGAAACCTACATTAAAATTACATTAATGGTATGTCTTATCACTATAGAATACATAAAGTTTTGGATAAGGAAGCATGTCTCAAAGAAACTAGATTGAGTTGACGAAACTGTTGTTTTCTTCTCCAACATTCACATAGTCTATTTAACCACCTGTATAATGAACATAAAAATATTAATTTCTTATTTTTTGACATTATTAATATTATATTGAATTTTATATTTTTAAATTATAATCATTTACTACACAAGTATTAGTTAGTAAATGTTTATTTTTATCATATATTCTTAGAAAATTAGATTGTTTGGTGCCTGTTTTGTAAAAGTAATGTTGAAACCCATTAATTCATACCAAATAAAAAATTAAATTATTATAAATATATTTAAATAATATTTTTAAATAATTTATGTATCCTCATGTTTACTTAATGGAACTTATGGCAGGGTTCATAAGAATGGGTTACTAGGTGAACTTGTTTTAGGTAATTTAACTATTTTAACATATTAATTTATAATGATCAATAATTTTTTTTAATAATTGTGTAACTATATTAATTTAATATATTAATCCTTAATATTATAAATTTTCATCAAATATATTTTAAAACCATCCATGTAGTTCAATGATGAAAAAAATAACACATCACTCCTCGTAGGCTATAGTCCGTACACGTGGAATACATTTTGGTTTTCCCCTAGAACATGAAGAAGTTACAAATTCGATTATCTTTTCATAATATTAATAATTTTATAAAAATAATATTTATTAATTAAATAATCGATTTCAACCATCATGTTAAGGTTCTTATTAAAAATGAAATATGTCACTATATAGAGGCTATAGTCTAAACATATAGCTCAATAACGTTCTCATTTTTTTAAGTGGAAATGGTCGATAATTATTGAACAATTAACATATTAATATTTAATTTTATTAAAAGTATAAATTTAATAATATTATAAGGGTAAATTTTATTTTTAGGATAAATATGGTGAAGAAAATAAATTTGATCTTACTGGTATCAAATTGAGAGTTTGAACCTTCTGTTGGAGTACCACTTGGAAATAGAGGATTTAAGGAATTTACATGTATTAAGGGGATAAAAACATAGGAGATGGAATTAGGATAATTTAATATTTTCATAAGTTTGGGAGGATTTTTAATTTTAGCATGTATGTTAATGGGTGGTGGACGCCCCCTTTGATAGATGATGAATGTAGCATTTTGGTTATAATATAAAATGACAAGTCACTATTCAAGGAAATTGGATCCAAAAGTGGAAAATAAGTAAGAGGGATGAGTTTGGATCTATCCTACTCTAAAATAATCATTTTTTAATAATTGTTTGAGTGATTTTAGGATATTTATCCATAGCATAAAAATTTTACCAAAACATACTTTTACCCAGATAACTCTTTCTTTAACATTTGGTAACTTATTTTAAAAACTAAAAATTTAATTACCATTATTAGATTGTTTTTATATTATGATTCAAATATGAAAACTATTTAATAATATTATATTTATAAAAGTGATAAAAATTAATTTTGAAGTAATAGATCGGTATCCAATAAAAATATTTTTCAGAAAAATATAACCTTTAGGTTCTAATGTGAAAACTATAACTATTTAATTTAAAATTAAAATATTTTAATATATAATTTTATATATTAAATAAGTATTTGATAAGTAAAAAGTTATCATTTTTTTAATTCATGGTTATACCTGAAATATGTTCTAAATGCCTCAGTATTTAAATTAATGATATATTTTATAATTTTCTGAAATAATTATTTTTATAAAAATGGAAAAAAATCATCATAAGATAATATTGTTATGTTCAATTAAAAAAATACAGGTCATTTATTAAATTAAAATTATGAATTTATCATTTAAATAAATAAAAAATATAAAACCACAAATGTTTTTAAACAAAATATTTTTGTTTATCTATGACTAATTAAAAAAGTGCTTAGTATAATTACTTAATTTATTTAACTAATTATTTTTAAATTTAGTTTCTCATAATAGTTTTTATTTTTTATTTTAATATATCAATATTTAATGAAATTTCGTGTTGCATTCATCGTATGATATCAAACGAGTCATGTTAATTAAAGAGATATATATTCTAAAAACTCATGGTGTTACATTCTTTCTCCTTGTGAGAAATTCAACCTCCAAATTCTACTATTATAATAGAAATAAATGAGTATACTTATGCCACATTACATTTTCATAATTCCACATATCTTCCTCAAATTTTTGGTTTCACCACAAAACTCTGACCAAGTGACCTGTCTTATTCCCTGGGACTTTTTCTCTTCGATCCATAATCTCTGTCTAGTGTTCATCACAAGAAAGATAATGCTCCATCTATATATCCTCTATGTTTAACATGTGTAAAGGATCAGGTATGTACTTTCACAGAAGATATGTATGAAACATATCATGAACTTGGGAGAGGATTTGTGGAATCTCCAAATAATAAGCTACCATCCCGATATGATAAAAAAATATCAAAAGGACCAAATTTTATAGGATTTAGCTTCCCCTTCTTTCCAAGTTTAATAAAATTACTCTAAGGAGAAATTTGAAATAATAACTTACAACTAAATTCAAAATTTAGATCTTGAAGATGATTTTCAGCATAACTCTTCAATCAAATCTGAAATTCCTTGGTGTGATGTTGAATATATCAAATTTTCCCTTTCATTTCCTTAGCTATCTCTTGTCAAAATAGCATATGTTCTCCAAATTCATCCCAACATGATAGAATTTTATGCTTATTTCTATATTTTGGTTGATAATAATTTATATTAATGATCTATATAAATCTATGGTTGTATAAAAATTAAACTAGAGGAAGGTTTTTGTCCTAACCACCTTGGAAATCCATAGATAAATCTCTCAAGCTTACTTCTAAGGTTTGAATTATTCTCTAAGTCTAATCATCTGTCTGAGGATGATATACTATGAAGAAGTTGAACTCTATATTTAACTCTTACATAATACTTCTCAATTAAAATGATATAAAGCCTAGATCTCAATTAGATACAATTGATAGTGGTAATCTATGCAGTTTTATAACTTATCTAATGATATCCTAGAAAGCTGGTCAACCAATAAATATTCTCTTATTATGATAAAATTAATTGACTTTATAATGTGATTGACTGCAACCAAAATGGTGTTACGACCTTCATATGTCTTGGGGGTCCTATGCTGAAATCCATGGTGATTTTTTCTCATTCCCATATAGTTATATTTAATTATTACATCATCCCTATAGACTTATGATGTTCCACCTTATCTTTTGGACATATAAGAAATAAATATATATAATCTTCAATATCCATCTTCATATTGTCCCTCTATAAATTATATTTGAAATATATATACATTGTTTCACTTCTAATATGGATTGATAATTGTGATCTATGTGCTTCATCTAGTAGTTCCTTCTTCAATTCTTGTATTATCAGAATGCATATCTGGTTATGGAGTGTAATCACTCCATTATTGTTAATATTGAAATATGTAATGTTCCTTTTATTATTTTATTATTTTTTTGTCCTCCTTCCCTACCTATTTAATCATTTCATGGATGGATAGTGGTATATTAACATACACAATATTGGATTTAACCCCTTTCCTCATGATTTCAGGGTCCATATTCTAAAAATATATAGTATTAGATCCCTTTTTATAATCATCATGGAGAAACTAGATTGGTAATTCCAATTCAAAACACCAACCACCTTTTTCACCTTCTCAGGGGGGTAGTGTATAGATTATTCATAATCTTTAATAAAATAAAACAATATCCTTTAGATAATATTCATATCTCTCTATGTGAATATATACATAAAGTTTTTATAATCGGTACATCCATAACACCATTCACTATAGAGATAATTCCACTATATACTCAAAGAAAAATTATTGTTCTCAACTCTAAATCATGATTTGGGTAATTGCGATCTTCTATCTTTAATTTGCATGAAGAATATTATACTACTATGATATTATACATGATAAAACATATCAACCATTTATTTTATGAATCAATGTATATCAAACACCCTTCTCCGCTATAGGGTACTGTGAGAATAGGTTCACTAACCAAACTTCTATTTAATTACATAAAACATTATTCACATTAATTTTCCCAAATTAACATGACTCCCTTATAAGTAAACATTGAATGTTGATTTTATATTGATGGTAAATACCACAAAAATAAATATTAGTATCAATTCAATCGAATAAAAACATAGATTACAGTCAATGTCATTAGCCTAGGACATAGTTCAATAACCTCTATCTCAGAAGTTTCCATAGATATACCCCCAATGGTAATAAAATTACCTAAAAATGAGACTTTTTTAAGAAATAAATTATATTTTCTAAATTATTAACATAATTTATCCTTCCACAAGGTCTTTATCCCAATCCTTATAAGATCTTCATTATCTTACTTTATCTTGAAATATAATAAAATATCCTTTATAAAGACTGCTGAAACTAATAAATGGAATATCTAAAGACTCTATCCATTATATCCATGAATATAGTGGAGTAATTCATACAGATAATTGGTGTCACTGTAAATCCAGAGTGTCTATACCTTTTATGGAAGGACGTATTGGGAATATCCTCCTTTTTGACCCTCAATTGATTATATCAATATCAATGTTTGATCCTTAAAAATATTAAGTTCCAAAAAGATTATTAAACAAATCAATAATATGGGTTAGAGAATACTTGTTCTTGATAGTGATCTTGTAAAGTTATTTATTGTTAATTAAAAGACATATTGAACCATATTTCTTCTTAACAAAAATAATATGCATTCCCCATGATGATTCACTAGGTCATATGAATCCATTACCTGGATATACATTTTGTTTCTTATGTAATTCCTATTACATAATAATGGAAATCTTATAAGGATTATTTAAAATAATAGTACCCCCATGTGTGAGTTATATTGAGTATACATCTTCATAATTCTAGGGATGTCTAGAAATTTATTTAAAAAATACATTTGTATATTCTTAAACAAAAATAATATATTCTATATTGATATTACCCTAACCATATTTTATATATGTACTATAGGAATAAGTATAAAGACCCTAAAATGGTGTTAATTTACATTGGAAGTTCATATTCATAATCATGGTAAAATATTATCATTAGTTTACTTATGATATCAAATGTTAAATCCACTCCTAGGAAATTGATATAGTATATATATAGAGAGAGAAAATACATACCAAAATCACATAAAATCAATATGTAAGAATAATAATAATATTTTTAGGAAGAACATTCCCAAAAAAATTAATCTCAGAGGACTTACAGACATGATATGTTATAATCATACCACTAGTAGTTTTCACTCATATTTCAATATCTAATCATGGAGTTGGTGTTTTTATTCCATTAGATAATTTTATAGATATAGAAGATTGGGTAGAAACTAAATTAAATAGGAAATTTGAAGTTCTTTGGTGAATGATAAGTGTATATTTCACCACCTTTCTAATGTGACCAAATTTGGTAGTTGTGATGGCATTAGCCTTCCCATTATCCTCTTCCTTATGAGATTTCTAATATTGATTTTCATGATTATCCCTTTTTTCATGCACTAATTATCATAATGTCCATACTCTTTGAAATTGTAGAATTAGAGTGTGGGTGGTTTATTTGGTTGATCTTTCTTCACATAATTTATTGGAATATTGAAGTATCTTTGGCTTTTCTTTACTCATTGGTATTATTTTTTACACTTGATGTAATTTACCTGTTCTGTTAAGGAAATTTACACCATCCTTATTTTTATATTTTCACCAATAAGGGATATTTATTTTCATTCCCCTAAGGGTTTTTCAATTTAACTTTCTTAAAAATCCATTTTTCTCCTTTGGTAACCCAAAATATGAGAACCATGAGAGTATCCACTCTCCATTCTTACATTGAGATCACTTAAAACAATTTCTTCATAACTTTCAAAGTCTCATATAGCTAGTTCCTTTTAAAGATTTGGTATTACTTCACTAAAGAATCAATAAATTTTCCTTTAAATGTTAATGATAAAACCATTAGCATGCCTTAAAAGTTTAGGGAAATTTTATGCATAGTTACTATTGGATTCATCATCCTCCATCATTAGTTCCGATAATTCCATATCTATTTTAGTTTGAAGACTTTAATGAATATACATATAGAAGAATATTTTTTTTAATATTCACAATTCATGGAGTCAATTTCCTTATATTTTCTTGTATTCTTGATTAAATTCCACAAATGATTAGTATCACCTTTTAAATGATACAAACCCCAAACAAATGTCTCATAGTTTGATCAACAGATAATAGGAAATATATTTTCTATAGAATTTGTCCATTACAAAGAAATAATTATATTATAGGACCCATTGATGGATGAAAAATATTTTTTCATAAAGTCTTTATTTGAATTTTTCTCCTTCCTTGGTGTGTTTGTGTCCTCAAAATGGTCCACATTATTATTCATAGCTTTTAAATGTTAGGGGGATTTACAAGATGGTTTTCACTCCCCAAATCATGTTCTGTTTGGTTCATAAATATCGTGAAAATCACTAGATCATATCCCATGAGAGTGTCAAACCATGTATATAGTTGGGCCTATTTTGTTTGAACCAAGTGAGTATTGAGTTAATACTCAACCAGCCTTTACATGGTTATACCCCTAAGAAAAAAAAAATTAGATCCAGTACCTAGTTACAATATCTATACAAGGTTTTTATTTCCAAAAAACCACACAATATCTACTTTCCAAAAAAATGAATATGTTATTCTACAATTAGAATTACCACTAGGGTTATCACTATGTTTTTATAATCATAATCCTAAAAAATACTATAAAAATCATCAAAAATAACAAAATCATACTCTTACACCAACTGAGGTTACCCAAGTATAACTTATAAGAATAAAACATCATTTTATATGATTATTCATTACGTATCTTAATATTAAATGCCCTATAATCATAAATTTTTAGTTTACATAGACACTAGATAAATAAAGATCATTTTTAATAATAATCTTAAATATCTCATATGAGATATTCTCAAATAGTACCATTCTTAGACATATCATAATAAAGTTTCTTATCTATAACCAGGGGAAATAGAAATAAATAAAGGGTGATCCCATTTGATCAATAAGGTTAAGTATGGTTTCTATAAATTTATCTTCATAATTTGGAATAGTATAAGAATAATGGTATGAGAATTTGATCATAACTGATGATAACATACTCAATAATTCATAAACCACAAATGAAGATTCATGGAAAAATGATTTTTCATAAAAAATAAATGAGTTATAAGAGTGTGTAATCAATAATAATGAATCATTATACATTATATCATATAATAAGAATACAAAATAATCTAGTAGGATACACATAAGAATATAAAATCATTTCCTTATTTAAGGATTGAAACCAATACCATCATATCATAGTAGAGAGAGTCTTATAGTGGATTAGGTTTACACCCAATTCCCATTAACTGTGTGTGTAGAGTCCCATAGTGAATTGGGTTAACTCATAATTCTATTTCATATTATCTCATGAGATTTCATACATTATCCAATGTATTTGAGGGAGGTATAATTTTCTTCCCACGTGTCAGATAATGAAAACCATACATATGTGTACCACATGATAAAGAAAACATTTATATTTAAACATAATTTAATTAACCTATAAGAAATAGATTAATTTTATGGAACAATCTATATAATATTTCACAATTTATATAGACAAACAAGGTGGATAGTAGCATAATAACATATCCCAATTGTAACATAAGGAACATCAAACGATGTTCACATATATAAAAAACACCCTTTTAAGATTATTGGATAAATCACTAATAAATTTTTTTGAAATAACCCTTTAATTTTTAAAATCATTAATAAATAAAAATTATTTATAAAACCAATTTTGAAACAAGGAATGTAATATTAATAGCTGATAATGATCATAATGGTTGAATAATGTGTTCACCTGAAAAAAATTAGAATGAATACCTTTTTCAAAATGATACCTATGGAGAATATCAAAAAAAATAAAAATTTTAGAAAATGAGGTAATCAATATAAGAAAAATCCCATAATAATTTATTGTAGCATGGAAAATTACATCTATAAAATGAATATGGAGATAGAGTTGGAAGATTCCAAACTAAAAAAAGAAAAGGTGTGCTCGGTTTTACATACAGACGTCAGATCAGGTATATTATTTACCAAAGGAAATGAAATTGATAGAGGGAATGTGAAAGGCCAATAAAAACTATAGGAGGAGAAAATAAATGGGTTTTGAGAGATAAATTTCATAAATTTTTTTTCATCTATGTAAATTTGTTCTTAACAATATTGAATTGAAAAAGATATTGCATAGAAACCATTACAAATTCATTGCCTTTCAAATAAATAATATATAAAAGGTGTACTATAATATGTATTCTTGAAACACTTAAACATAAAGATAAATATATTAAAAATACTTCTATTGGATGTGTACACACCATAAAATAAAATAAATGGTGAATAGAAAGAATATCTCAATTAAGTGAAATTATGATGAAGAAACCTTTAACGTTTTCTCCAACTTTCACAACATATCATTAAAAACATTTACAATAAAAATGACCATATCAATTAATTATTTTAATACATTATTAATATATATTAACATTTATATTATTCAATTATAATCATTTAGGTCACATGTATTAGTTAGTTAATTTCAATTTCCACCATTACATTTTAACAACTTCATTTGTTTCGTGAATGTTTTATAAAAGAGATATAAAACAAAAAAAATTGGTTACGAAGTTCATTTACTACATTATCAATATATTTATATCATTTTACTTCAATTTTTTATTCAAACCCATATTCACTTAATGGAAACTATGGTCATGGTTTATGAGAAGGCATACAAGATGAACATGTTTCATGTAATTTATCGATATTAATGTATTTATTTATAATAACCATTAATTGTTTCATACCTTAAAAACTAAATTAATGACATACACCGGAATAACGTTTTTAATTCCCATAGAACGGAAAAGAAGGTAGAAATAATTTTATCTTTTCATAATCCAAATAGTGTTTTAAATATTATATTAATTCATTAAAAACCAAATTTTAACTATCCATTTAAATTTTTTACAAAAAATGAAATATGTCACTTCGTGGAGGCGGTGGTCTTGACGTATGCCTAAATGATGTTGTCATTTTTTTCGAAGGGGAAAGGGTAGATAATGTTTATGAAATTAACATAATAACATTTGATTATATAAATAATACTGATTAAGTTATATTATAATGTGAAAATATATTTTTGGGAGAAAGATATAGAATTAAAAATATTCAAAATTTATTACTACTCAAATTGAGAATTTGAAACTTCTATTGAAGTACATCTTGAAAATGGAGGATTTGGGGATTTTACTTGGATACATGGACTAAAAACCATAGGAGAGGTCTCTAGGGGAATAACAATAGGTAATCTGTTGAATATTATTTAAATATTTCCAGTGTATGTAATGGTTTGGTGGAATTTCTCCTTTATAAGAGATGAGAGTAGAGTTTAAGTAATAATATAAATAGACATACCATCATTCAAGGAATGTGGTCCAAAAGTGTAAATTAATGGCAGGGTGATTATGGTTTTATCCTCCTCACAACCACACATTTAAAGATAATTTTTAGTGATATTAGGCTTTTTATCTTATGTTTTAAATTTTACTAAAATTTACTTTTTTTACGATAACAATTTATTTAAACATTGATAAATTATTTTTATAAATAAATAATTACCCTTATAAAATAATAGTTTTAAAAGTGATAAAAATAAATTTTAAAATAATAAATATTTATTGCATAATAATAGTTTTTATAAAAAATTATCATTAGGTTCAAAAAAGTCAAATATGGGTCTGTAAATTAATATTGATATTATTAAATATATAATTATACTTATTTAAGATGTATTGAACTAGGAAATGTTTTTAAAAAATTAATTTATGGTTTTATACTAATTATGTTTCAAAAATCGTAGTATTTATAAAAATGTTATTTTTTAATATTCACCTAAAAGTAAAACTTTTCAGAAAATTCTATAAAATTCATCATAAGATCATATTGTTGTTTTCAATTAAAAATTTATTTTCACTTTTTCATATTCAAATTTTATATTTTTAGAAATTTATCATTTAAGTAAATAATATATTATAAAATAAAAATAAATTTCTTAAAAAAATATTTTTGTTTATCCATGTATAATTAATATAGTACTTATTATATCAACTTAATTGATTTCACAAATTATGTTTAATTTTATTGTCATATAATATATTTTATTTTTTATTAAAATAAAGTATTATTTACTTAAATTTTTTGTTTCATACATTGTAAGATATCTAACACCTAAAATTTGTGAGAGGAAAATTTATTATAAAAAATTGGGGTGTTGTAGTCTACTAGATCTCACATGATGTTGATTATTTTACTGATATATTTCTTGAGTTAATGTTTCTAACACATTATCCTCCATATAAAATATGATCATCATGACATCACCTTTATGAGAAAATTCCATCAATATGTGATATTTCTAAGTTATGTTCTTTATAAATGAATGTGATCTTGGCTCCTTAGAAATAACCTTCACTATAGTATTTTCCCAACACAATGTGATAGCATATTTACTATTAGAAACCACATCATGTTTTTATTTAAAGTTGAAAGTAAATACCACTCCTTTAATAGCATCAAAATCCACAATATACTTAGATTATATTTTAGAATCATTGATAACTAACTTATTTAAAATCTTCTAGCTCACTTCACCTCTATTGAGATTGAAAACATATCCTAACTACTACTTCATATTATTATGATCTATTTGGAAACTAGGATTTGTATATCCCCTGATGAATAGTTCCTCATATCCCCCACATAATAGGAATATATCCTTAATATGACTATGACACTTAATGATAACATTAATAAAAGTGCTATGTTTTTCTCCTGGATTTACTTAATATCTTTCTAACATTATTGGGGTATAGAAAGCTTCAATCCAAGCATATAACACAGTATGTTTGATGAATCATATTGTAGACGTGTATGGGATCTAACTCATCCATACATATCATGTTGTGTATGATGACACATTTTTTTAGAGAGTTGTATTCCATGTGACACTGAAAAAAATCTCCTCTTGGATTATTCCATGACAAAACTCTTCAGTATATGGTCAATGTATATATATTTAATTAGTTGAAGCACCCTCTCATATCCATCAAGAATGATCTTCATCCGAAGGGTGTATATTTCATCACCTATTTCATTCGTGGAGAAGCACTTGATAAACCAATCCTTAAATGAATATAATAAATGTATATTTCTTTCAAAATCTAATATTTCATCGACATATAATACTAGAAATATTACTGAACTCACAATAAACCTCTAATAAACACATGGCTCATTTTCATGCTTTATGAAGCCAAATTCTCTTAGGTATTCATTAAACGAAATGTTCCATAACATGGATTCTTAGTTCAATCCATAAATAGACCTTTAAAACTTGTATCACTTATTGGAATTGCCTTGGGTCAGAAACCTTTGGGTTGTGGAATATAGACATCTTCTACAATGTTCTCATTAAGAAAAGTTCTTTTGACATCTATCAGAAATAATTCATAGTCATGCAATTATTTTATATAAAGAAAGATTCTAATGGTTTTAGAAAAGGATTCCGGAGAAAAGGCTTCTTCATAGTCCATGCCATGATATTTTTTAAACCCTTTATCCACTAGATGTAGTTTATAGGTACTCATTTTCCATACTATGTCCATTTTTATCTTCAATACCCATTTTCGTCCAATGATATTTACATCATCAAGACGATTACCAAACACCCAAATAGTTATAATACATATAATTCCTCTTAGAATTAATTAATGATAACCATTTTTAAGCTACTAGTTCTCCACTACCTCTTTGTAGTAAATATTTTCATTATTGTAAAACAATAATGATTGACCATCCTCAGTGAATAAAAAACATCTTTCTATTCATCTAACCTATTTGGCTCTCCTTGTAGTACTTGTGTCTTAGGTGTAATCTCTTCTATGGAGGCTTATGGAATATTTTCCTACCCAAAATCTTATGTATCTTGAGCATCACCATATTTTATTTCCATATTTCTCTTATTATTTTCTTATAGATGTTCTTCCACTTAATAAATATTTTTTATCTTTCCATAATTACTTTCGTGGATAGAAAGTTGTATAGGTAATGTCACCATGTTTCATTGGGATATCCTATAAAGATACATTTTGTTCCCTAGAGTAGTAGTTGGTTTCTATAATTAGCCATGATAAATTCATCTTAACCTAATACAAGAGTATGTGAAAATATGTATTTCCTTCCATTGATTAATTTTTATGGTTTTCTATTTTCCTCCTATATTGGTACTTGGATTAGAATGTGGGCTACAATTTTTAATCCATATTCCCAATAGGATAATGGAATATCTGTATGACTCATCATAAACATTACCATGTCAAATAAGTTAAGGATCCTCCTTTCACTAACACCATTCCATTATCATCTATAAGGATAATTGAATTGATATATAATCCAAAACTGTCATAAATAATCAAGGAACTATTGGTTAAGATAACCACCACCTTGATCCGATCAAAGTTTATTTATCATCACATCAAGTTGATTATCTACATCATTCTTGAATTATTTGAATTTACCAAAGTATTCAAACTTCTAACTTATTAAATAGATACTACCATATCTTATCAAGTCATTAATAAAAGTAATGAAATATGAAAAACCACCTCTATATTCTACTAAAAACGTTATGTGTACATCAATGTGTACCAATTCTAGATGCAATGTTTCCCATTAACCATGTAAATAAAAAGTTTTATTATTCATTTTTCTTTAAAAATGTGAGATATCTATCAAATGAAATTAGTTTAAAAGAATTAAAATATTTATCTTGATAGTGATTTTTCAACCACTTATCATTTACATGACCAAGGTGGTGATGCAATAACTGGGTGTGACACAAGGTATAAACTTTATTCGATATCAATTTCCAATACATTATCTTTATAATATAACACATAAAAATCATTATTTAAATGTGACATACCATAAAATATGTTTTAATTATGAAAGAAATAATATTTATTTAAAAATTTGAAAATAAATCCACATGTATCTTGAAAGGATATAAAATTTTTTTTGGTAACACTGTGTATATAATAACAGTCTTCCAAACCCAATATCATTCCAATTAAAAATGGAATGTCGGGGTCTCCTATAGAAATGGAATCATGTCATGATCCATATATTTTATGAAGTTCCACAACTCATCTCATATAATTACAAATCTACTTGGTTCAAACATTTGAAAA
The DNA here is from genome assembly GCA_963277665.1 of Viscum album. Classification (NCBI taxonomy): domain Eukaryota; kingdom Viridiplantae; phylum Streptophyta; class Magnoliopsida; order Santalales; family Viscaceae; genus Viscum; species Viscum album. Next base: position 1,014,341,729 of record OY728140.1, on the reverse strand, counting down.
TAGATGTGAGTACAATATGTTCTATCTAATACACACTTCATAGATATGGTAATATTTCACTCAATAATGAATGCACCTAAATTTTCCACATTCTTTATTAACTAGGTGAAATTAATCTTCCACTGGCATAGATTTATACATGAAAACATGATATATCTTTTCCTTTAACAATATTTGGATCTTCGACTTCTTTGATGCATAGTTAATAGGAGCCTTAGATTTCGATGGATTCTTTGGGCCCTTTTCAATGTTCTTCCTACTATTCACTCTAAGGACCATGGATGTTTCATGTATTATATCCTTATTAACTTATATAATAGGTATAAGGAGTTCTATATGAGACATCTAAATATTTCACATAATATAATTAACAATAAAATTAGAGAATCTTCAAGGTACTGAGGATAAAATAAGATATATGAATAGCTCATCAGGGATCATAAAACCCAAGATATCCAAACGCCCTATATATCTAATTGTCTTGACTACATGGGGATCATTTGGTTTAACTCTCAATATTTTCACATGAATAGTGAATTAGATATCTCATCTCTCTCTTATCTCCCATTCACTTGATAAAGGTCATGAGGGTGAGACATCATGTTATATGCATCCATATCCTAATACTTCTTTAGAATCTGACATAACATAGATGATAGAATTAAATAGTAGACATTTTTGGCATCGTATAAATGATTCATGTACTGATAGTTCCTTCTCACTATACACTTTTCTAGGTTCTTTAGGGATAAATGTTTCAATCGTATATAATTCCTACCCATGGTGTAGCACAATGTGAAATCACAAGTACCACACCTAGAAAATAAACCAAGTGAGAATGTTATCCTTCTCCAATATTGATCACATTGATATATTCAAATTAATGTGGGTTTCCATTTTTGTAATAAATAAGTTTGTATTTTGTAATATTTTATTTATATTAAAAAATAATATCATAAAAAATTATTAATTTAATAATCTCTAACTATTTTATAAAAACTGAATATCTATCACCATTTATTTCACAATATCTTATCACAATTATATTATAGTGGCACGGATTTATATATACCTTCTTATATCCCGTATAAAGACCAGATAGAATTTTTAAAGGTATTTAGTTAGGTATAACATATGAAATGAATTATCTCACAACTACTCGATCTCTATAGTTCCCCCCACCCAATCTTGAAATCATGTAATTGGATATCCCCAACACTTTTCTACTAGTTCACTAACTCTCATGAAGGTGATCACCCTTAATAAAAACTCATTTTAGATGACCAGAAAAATCTAGATAGAAATCCCCAAGTGTTTAAAATCACCCTAATAGATTTTGGTCAAGAACTTTGAACTATTGTTTGATTAAAACATGAGTAATAGAAGTTATTAATAACATAATATTTTTATTTGAGGTATTTTATCTTTGTGATTAAATTATCTATTTTAACTTATTTCATTCGTATTATTTTAAGTGTATTTAAATTAAGTTATTATCCATTTATAGATAAAATTTATGCACAGTCTAATTTATTGAAATTCCATCTTGTATACTTGTTAATTCATTAATAATGTTATGGATATAAAGCATCAAAAAATAATTAACCATGAAACTGACTAAAATAAAATAATAAATTTTGAATACTCATGAACTTATATAATGGTTACTTTATCTAGTGGATGACAAGCTAACCCTTAACCTAGGGATAAACTACTTGAACCATGACTAGGTTCAAGCAGTTGTATTCCACCTATACTCAAATATAACTCTCGAGTTGGTTTCACCGTGGATCCAATCTTAAATTTCATCCAATCACTTGGGATAACCATCCATTGTATATTATTTTACTCACAGACATATGTGATGGGAAACAAATAACTATTTATTGGATTTATAAAAAATAAACCTTGATCGGGTGGGGCCTTATATAATAGAGGAGACGATGAAATATAGGCCATCATTTAAATTTCATAAATGAGTTTTTAAAAACCATTACAATAGTAATTAAATTAATAGAAACCAAGAACATATATTTTTTGTTCTATGTTCAAGATCTTCCAAACATTCAATGAATACATACTTTTACATCAGCAATCATTCACTTCAAATGTTTTATTTTACTATGATAAAATCACCTCAAATTAATTTAATTAATTGTCTTATTACTTAATTCATTTATTCATTTTAAATTTTCTGAAAAGTCCCAAAAATTAAATTATATTTATTTAAAAAATATTAATTAATTAATTATATTCAAAATTAAAATATTAAATAGTGTTTAATTGGATACAACACAGCATGTTCATGTGGTCCTTAATTTAGGTGTTTTTACCTCATTTTGTTTAGTGTTTTATGATTTTATTAATTATATATGTCTTAAATAAAAAATAATTGAAAATTTTATAATTGTTGATAGTTTATTGTTTAATTATTAAAATTTTCAATTTTAAATTGCGATATAAATATATTTTTTATTTAGTCATGTGGTTAATTTTTATTTAAATAAATAAATTATTTTTAATCAACTTTTCTTCATGTGTAATATTTATGTTCATTTTCATTCTCACATTAAATATTTATTTTCATTCTTTATTTTATTTATATCATTTTCAATTGTTTTTCTAGTTAATAAATTTAATTTTTTTTAATTTAAGTATTAAAAATTCTATTAATTAATTATTATTTTTACAATTACTTGAATTATTTAGGATTCAATTATCATAAAATTTTTTGAAATTTAAATTTTAATATAATTTGTTTAATTTTTTTCAAGAAAATTCTTTGATGTTGTATGTATACTAATTATGAAAATGTTAGTAACTGATTGTGCCTCTATATGAATGTTCCTTCCAAACTTACAATTCCTATAATGAACCAAACATAAATATTACATAATCTTGAGATAAGTGAACAATTAGAATTTACATCATGTCGAGGATCTTTTCAGGTATAGAGATTCAGATAATTAGGTAATAACTCATATTTTCAACTTATATATTACAATTAGACACTTCTAATCACTATCCATTTTTTTCTTAAACCAAAAAACATTTAAAAAGAATCATGGTTTTGTTTCATGTTTAAACAACATAACTTAACATTGATCTCATCCTTTACTCTATTCTTTTTAAGTCCTATGAAAAACATTTGAAATCTTGGTTTGAGCATAAAACTATCATTAAGGGATACACAAATAAGTAAAACTATTAGTCTTGTGAAAACATGTAAACCATGAATAATTTATCATAAAGTAGTACTTCTCACATTTAAGAAGTTTTAATTACACTTCACTAAATATAATATCATTAATTACCTTTTTTATAATAAAATTATTACCTCAAACCCAATAGAAATCATATATAACATATAAAGGTAACTTGGTACATAATCATACTTAAATGGAATAACCATTCAGTTGACTTCCATATATATATATATATATCACTAAATGGAATACACATACAACTAACTTCCATGCCCAATGAATTTGAGGTTTAAGGTAACCAAACGTCCTTGGTTTATAATGGAACCACCCTTCTTTGGTTTATTACATAAACTCCCTTCTTTGGTTTATCACATTAGCACCTGTCAAATGTCCAAGTACCATTATATAATCTTAAAACATAAAATATTTCAATTCTCAACATTTCACTCAAAAAAATTGATATCAGAAGGAATAATTACACAATATAATCAAACCACTATTAAAAATATTTTCAATACCAAAATACTTGAAAATATAATAGGGTGTTTATTTTTCTTTTAAAAACATTTTGGATTATAGAACAATCCAAATACCAAAATGGCCAAGGAGGTAGAAAATTCATTGTCGTTGTGTATGTTAAAAAACATTTTTTTTCAGTAAAACACTTCATAGAGAAAGGATTAATTTAGAAAACCATTGAATCAAATTAAAATTAAAATGGTTTTATTATAATATGTATGAAAGAAGGTGGTGTATATTATAAAAATATTCCTAAATGGAAGGAGATTTAGATGAAGTCCATTACCTTGAGTATGACTTGTATTGTATGTTCCTTGTTATTCTTAAATAATAAACTTAGGATAATTTATACATGCTTGAGATCCATTTTTATGTTTATTATTCCTTTTATACCAATTATTACCATGTTATAAAAAATAAATAATTATTTAAGTTCATATCGTATGTTTTGTCGATATTTGGTACTTGACTCAAAAATGAACTTGTTTTGATACGGATTATCCATGTGGACAAAATTCCATCATCTAAAAAATATTATTAACGATTTAAAATAATATATATCTAGTATATATGTATTTTTAATAATCCATAATATTTAGAGATAATAAATAAAATGTATTGTTCATGGAGATGGTTGGTTTTATATACGCATGAACGCTACTTTCATTCTTTGTCATATTAAAAAAATAATTAAATGAAATAAATGTATACTATAATAACATTATTTTAATAATTTCATATATGTGTCCTAGGTTTAATAAAACCATCCTCCATGCATTACATGTATAACCGGAACGAGTCTTATCACTTTGAGGGGGAGGTAGTCCACACTTCCTCAAACGAAATTATGGTATTTACACAACATGGAAAAAATAAAGGCATGTTCTAAATAAAAAATTACAGAAGAATAGAGAAAATATAAATATAATATATATCATATGTAAAAATAGTTTCCATTATAATTTCTACAATGATAGGTGGTAGGGAAAATTAAACAAACATCATTTCGTGAGGTTGTAGTTCGTCATACACTAAAATAGTATGTTCATTACGCATTAAATGGGGGTATGTGTAAGTGTAGATCGAAACATTAGAATAAAAAATAATAGTATATTTTAGATACTTTTGATGTTATGTAATCATTTAATAAGAAGATTCTAGTGACTTGATAATGAAATGAAACTAAAAAAGCCTGAGAGAAGGTCTTGCCTCTTAATATGGTAACTTATTTTCGTTTATACCAAGAGTCTTCCTTGATAGGATTTATACACTAATGTAGGATCCTTGGAAGAGGGGATGGATTCTAGGAATTTATTTCGGCAGTTAATGGCTTAACCAATGTGTTCTTGAGGTGTGAGTATTAGAGAAGATAGGGTACATTTTATAGGATAGGGAAGGGGAACCCTTAGAAATTCTTAAATTATTGAATTAATATAAATTAATTTTTCAATTAAAATGGATCCATCCAGAGATATTTTGAAGAAAATATGAGATTATTTATAAATCATCTTATCCAATAATTTTTATATATGTATTTATTTTTTGTTTAAAACTTATCTTTTCGTTTACCCTTATTTATTAGCTTTTAATTTTACATAGGGTAACAATATTTTAATTATTTAGAGGATGTTAATTTTACTTATATGGGTTAAATTTCATATATTTATAAACTTAATGAACTTTTATAACCTAACATATTCACTTTGTGATTTTAAAATGTTTTTACGATTTTAAAATAATTTAATAAATTACTATAGTTATAAAACATCAATTTTGTAAACTTTTAGACAATTCATTTTATTGAATTTAAATAGAATCTAAAAAGAGAGATAACTTTGAACCAAACCATAGAATAGTATTATAAAATATCATATCCACCTATAAAAAACTTTTCTGACATAAATAATGTTGAATAATATTTATTTTAATATTTATAATATCATTTATCTGATTCCTTCATTAATAATGCAATCAATGCATCATCACTGTTTCATAATTAAATTTAATTATTTAATGTATAAAAATTATAAATAAAATACCATTGTGGTAGTTTAATATTATTATAATATTATTTTTATCATTATTTATATTATTTTCCCTTTAACTGTGGTAAATAAAAATAATTACTAAAGTTACTATTCATCATGTCAAAAAATAAAAGAGACATATTTACATGATTTGTGCCTTTTGATTCAAAATGTGGGATATATTTTTAAAAATTCAATACACATAATTTGTATTAATTAATTTAAAATTAATTGTTGTTGTCAAAATAAGAAAACCAGTTTTTTTAAAGTAAAAATCATCAAAAGATTGACATTTGTTTGTATGAAATTTCAATATGAAATTACCACCAATGACAAAAAATGGATTAAATGATACAAAAATAATTCAATTAAACATTAAAACCAATTAAAAGTTAAATATAAATATATATAAAAATTATATGAAAATGCAGTGTTGAATTAAAAAGCAGTTGCTTTCATTATTCATTAAAATTTGAATTTTATCAAAAAAAATACTAAAATTTCAACGAAAGTAATTTTTGATCACAAACATTCAAATAAAATGTTTATTTTTTCAAATATAATATATTAATGTGGAAAAAACAAGATTTCCAATGTATTTCCATCAAAAGGCGGTAAAACGACATTTTAAATATATTAAAGTATTTTTTTTCTTAAAATTGCATTTATTCTCATTTTAAGCCTCTAGAATTTATTGGATGAAAGTAAAAGAAATATAATAAAAATTTGTGATATAATATATTGATTTTTGTTCATTCCAACCAATATAATGGCTAGGCATTAACTACTATTTAAAATAATAATATAAATAATGTATTATTTTTCGGTATAACTCAGTATTGTGTGCTACGTGAGATTTCAAAGAAGCTAGTTTGTAACATCCCAGGTAAATAAAGAATAAAACATTTTCATATTTATTAATATTTTCGAATTAAATATTAATTTTAATTTAAAGGGGTTTCTATGTTTGTTAGCGTACTCGATACGCAACAAAGAGTTTCTTTGAAATCTTACGTTGCACACTAGTAATATAATAATATTATTTTAAATGGTAGTTAACAAAGAGCCGTTGTATTTTCTGGAATGAATAGAAATAACTAAAATATGATTATATATGTTTGTTAAATTTTTTTACATTTATCCAATAAAATATAAAGGCTTTAAATAAGAAAAGAATTCAATTTTAGCCATAGATACTCTAATATTCACTAAAAGGTCGACATATCGGCTTTTGATGGAGAACCCTCTTTAAATATAGTTTTGGTCACTCTTATACATTATATTTGACCAAATAAAATTCTTTTTTAGAATTGGCACATCAAAATTTACTTTGTGTAATGTTTTGGTATTTTTCCGATAAAGTTCATTTTTTAATGAATAGTGAAAAATGTTCTATTTTAATTCAAACCCTCTTTTTAAACTAATTTATTTATATAATTTGATTATCTTTTGAATTAGTTTTAAAGTGAAATTAGAATATATATTTTTACTATTTAATCCAATGGTGGTCATTGGAATTAATTTCACTTTGAAATTAGACTTAAACTAGTGACAATCTTTTGATATATATTGTTACATAAAAACACCCTATTTGTTTTGACAATGGGAATTAATTATTAAATTAATTAATGCAACTTATATGTTTATTATTTTGTAAAATAAACATCATTTTTGAATTCGGAATATCAAATATATCTTAGGGTATATTTTTGGTATTTTTCTGAAAAACATCAATTTTTGATGAATACTGAAACCACTAAGTGGTAGTTAAAAAAATGATTTTTCATTTAAATGTAATTTTACAACCTCTGTGATTTGAATTTAAAAAATCCGACATAAATGTTTGTCATTAGGATTTAAAATGTGGTTCAATGGGATTAAAATAATTTTTTGGTGAATAGTAACTTTTCTGTTTTATTTATCGCGACTAAAGGTAATTTGTATAATTTAAGGTAAAAATAATGTTTTAATAACATGAAATTACCTTGAAACATTCCATACCCTTATTTGATGTGTCATGGCCGACCAAAACAATCCATGAGTCAACTTGGGGACTCCATGGAGCCCCGTGGGTAATAAAATGACATTAATAACTTTTTATTTAAAGTTAAAATAAAAATGTCACAAACATGTATTGTTTTACTAAAACAATTTTTACATGGGGTTATACAAGTCATATTTTTTACTATAAATATTCATTAGAAAGATAAAATTATTTCCTAAATCATTATATTTGTTTTCTAATTTTTATACATTAAATAAATTAAATTATTTATGACACCATGATGATGCAGCGATTACCTCATTAATTGACTTTTTAAATAAAATGAAAAGATAATGTAAAATCTAAGACTTAAACTTGTAAAAAACCTATTGAATGGGTGGATTTATAGCTCTTATCACCTTATCCTCTAAATATATAATTGTGGGACCTTTAAAATCCAAAACTCATTATATAATAAAATAACATTTTATAACATTCCAAGAGTGCCCCTCCTCCCTCTTATAAAAGGCCCCCACCTCTACCACCTTACCCACACCTCTCAAGCCATTGGCTCAGCCAATCTCTGCTCATTGTATCTCTCCACATCTATATCCTCATCCTATAATCCTTACCATAGGCATAAATCTCTTCAAGAAACCCTTTTGGTTCAAACCAAAGGGAGTTACCCGATTTAAAGGTAATGTCTTCACTTGTGTTCTTTTGTTTTATTTTGTTTCTCCAACCCCCTAAACTATTTCTATTCCATTATTTTGTAACAAAATAAGTATCTCCAATATACTATAATGTTTTTATGAGATGTATTATAGCTAAACTTACACACACCTCTGTCTAATGGTTAAAGAACTTACTGTTTCTGTGGTTGGTGAATTTCTGCCTCATGAAATGATGATTGTTCAATATTCTTATAACACCTTTCATGGTGGCCATTAATATGTAACTATATTTATATGTGATATATATTATGTTAATTGTTACCTTATTCTTCTATATTTTTCATTTATGGCATACCTTTATGGTTTCCATTTTGGGTAAACGCGATATCTTCATTTTAGGAAGTGCGGACTACCGCCCCCTCAAAGTGATTTGATTCGTTAATGACATACGAGAGATGTGTAAAGGATTGAGTTAATAATATTATATATGATAGTATAATAGAATTATAATTTAATTTTATATCATTATGATTACATTCCATTAAATATGAAATAGAAATGAAAGTAGCGTTCATGCATATGTATGGCTTATCGTCTCCATGAACAGTGCATTTCATTTCTTACCTCTAAATGTTATGTAATATTATAAATGAATGTAAATACTATATATATATGATATATATGATATATACATCATGAATATAATTCTGGATATAATGGATATTTTACCACGTGAACAACTTTTAATTTTAAGGAGTTTATTTTTTACTCAAGTACCAATGATTGAAAAAACGATTGTTATTAACCTAAATAATTAAAAAGTGTTCATAACATGGTAATAAGTGATATAAAAGGAATAATGAACTGGAAAAGGTTCTCAAGTAAGTATAAATTAACTCATGTTTATTATTCAGGAGATTAAAGAACGATCGAGTCAAGTCGGACACGAGGTAAGGCACTTCATCTCAATCTCCTTTCTTTGAGGCATATTTTGTTTTATACACATCTTTCTTTTATACGGTGTATAAATCCCTTTGACTTTTACTTTTATTCAAAAGAAATATTTTTATACGAAGCATTTTACTACATGACAAAGGGAATTTTTTGTCTTACATATACTGTGACAACGACTTCTCCGCCGTCGTGACCCTTATTTGAGTTTCGACTTCCACTACAAGCCAGAACTTTTTTTAAAATAAAAAAATAAATACCATGTTTTACTTTTATTTTATTTTGGTATTGAAAATTGTATTTATAAAGTTTTGATTAGATCAATGTGGTGTATTGATATCTTGTGATTGAAATGTGGAATGTTGTGTTTCCTTTATGTATGTTTTATATGATACGATTATTTTATGGTTCTTGGGAATTGTTTATGAAGACGGGTGGTTTCATGATAAACTAAGGGTGGGTGGGCCTGATATATCGCTCCAATGCATTGGGTAACATGACGGAGGTAAATGTGAATGTTTCTCCTAAGATATTTAGGTAATATAATGTGATTGGTATTCCAAACGTAACCATAAGGGTTACTCCCTACATTATAATGTTATGAATGCCTCAAGTTACCTTTATGTCATATGATTTCTATTATTTATTCATAAATCTTATGATTTCATGAGGTATGATTAAATTGATTATGTTTTATGAGTAAAATATGATTTTATTGACTCTTATGTATACATGAACTAATGTTTTCATTCTGTATTTTTATATCCTTTAATAAGCTTTTTATGCTCATCCCAAGTTTTTGAAATGTTTATCACAGGTCAAGGGAAAGGTACATGATGTGATGATAGGTTCAAGAAAGTTTTAAGAAAGAATCCATGTTTTAATTAAATTTATGTTTCCTTTAATGAGAAGAGTGAATATTGTCTTTGATGTAACCACCTTGTTTACAAGTGCAATGTAATGCATGATATATGATCTAATTCTCTAAAACTCTAAACCTGAAAATATACTCAATGTGTATTTCTTGAAACAACTCAATATTAAGTAATGTTTAAGGCAGGGGCCTTATAGTTGGTATCAAAGGTCGATTTAGAAAACTTTAGAAGTTAGAAAATTGTTAAATTTATGTCCATAAATTAATTTATGGTATGATTGAAATGATATAGAATTTAAAGATTACCATGTTGCTTCCCCTAAGATATTTCTGTGTTCAAAATGGTTTTCTATAGAAAAAACAAGGCATCTATGTTGGGACGACATCCGGTGGACGACAACCTTCCAAACCAGCATCCTGAGATGGTCGGAATTGGAACTGAATAGTTTTTTTTCGTGATGGAACAGTTGACTCTCGCTATAAATGGTGGTGGTATCCATCCAAGATATCATCCAGATCAACCGTAGAGGAACATGTCAGTGGTGGAACATTTCATGAGGCAATATCCCCCATCATTCATAGGATCATCTGACCCTGTGCTAGTTGAAGGGTGGATTAAAGCACTGGATAATATTTTTGATGTCATGGAGTGTTCAGAATATCGAAAGGTTAGTCTTGTTTTTTACCGTTTTTAAGGTGAAGTTGATCAGTAGTGGTCGATGGTGAAAAATATCAGGGATAGTGATGAGATTTATGATCTTAACTGGGATGAATTCAAAGGTATGTTTCTTGAAAAATATTTTCCTAAGGTGGTACTCCTTAGGATGGAAAAACAATTCCTAGAATTGAGGCAGGAGGATGACTCAGTGGCTACTTATGAAGCAAATCTCACTCGACTGGCAAGGTATGCTCCAAATTTCATATGAGATCTTGGTAGTAAAATCAACCATTTTTACACAGGGTTAAAGCCAAATTATTGATGGGATTTAGCTTCTCGTGAGTTCAAAAGTTATGAAAAACTTGTTCGATGTTCAGAGAAGGTGGAAATGGAGTTTGCCGATGATCAGGTGTTCTTTGACAAACAACAGAATAAGAGGTCCAGTTGGCAGGAAAAGGGGGAGAATTCATCAAAGAAGAAAGTAGGTAAGAAAACAAAACATCTAACATGTGATAAGTGTGGTAAAATGCATCCTGGAGAATGTTTATCCAAGTCTGGAAAGCGCTTTCGGTGTGGTAAGTCTGGTCATGTTGCTCATAACTCTAAGGAAGATGATCAAGCAGGCAATGAAAAGCCAGTGGTAAGATATTTTAAGTGTAATGAAATGGGTCATTATGCAAATGAGTGTCTAAAAAAGAACTCAACATGGGGAAATCAGCCATACTATAAGAAGAAAGGGGTGGTGAAATCCTTTGCAACTACTTCAGCATATGTTGGGTCATTGAATGAAGTAGTATCAGGTACACTTTTTGTTTGTTCAGATTATGTCAATGTGTTTCTTGATTCAGGGTCTACACATTCTTTCATTTCAGAGAAGTTTTCTAGTAAATTGGGAATTCCATCTCAAGATATGAATCCTGAACATATGGTAAAAACACCCAGAGGAAACGTTGAGACAAAAAGAAATTATAATAACCTTCTTATCCTTGTGTGCGGAAAGAATCTACTTGAAAACCGTATTGTTTTTCCTCTAGTAGAGTTTGATGTTATTTTGGGCATGGATTGGCTTTCTGTTTATCATGATAAGATTGACTGCATAGCTAAAGAGGTTTATTTTCAGAGATATTTTCAGTTTGTGTACAAGAATGAACCTTTGATTTTGATAACATATCAGGAAGTTGAGAAACTAGTAAAAGATGGAAATGAATGTTACCTCGCACATATTGTTTAAAATAAACGAATTGTTCAGATTAATGATGTGCCAATGGTAAATGAGTATCTTGATGTTTTTCTTGATGAGTTGCGTGGTATTATACATGATCGGGAAGTTGAATTTTCTGTTGACTAAGTTCCTGATTCTAAGCCAATTTCAAAACCCCCTTATCGAATGGTTCAAGTTGAACTTTTAGAGTTAAAGAATCAACTGCATGAGTTATTAGATAATGGTTTCATTCGACCGAGCACATCACCATGGGGTGCTCTTGTCTTGTTTTTTAAAAATAAAGATGGTTTAATGAGACTTATCATTGATTATAGAGCCTTGAATAACATCACTGTTAAGAACAAGTATCCTTTGCCTCATATCGATGATTTGTTTGATCAGCTCCAGGGAGATCAGTATTTTTCGAAGATTGACTTGAGGTCGGGGTACTATCAGTTGAATGTAAAATAAGCTGACGTTCCGAAGACTGTGTTTCGTACTAGATATGGCCATTATGAATTTGTAGTTATGCCTTTTGGGTTAACCAATGCACCTAATGTATTCATGGACCTTATGAATAGAATTTTCCATGAGTTCTTGGATAAGTTTGTGGTTTTTTTCATTGATGATATTTTGGTGTTTTCTAAAATAAAATAGGATCATGAAAGACATTAAAGTGTTATCTTGCAAACCTTAAAAGAAAAGAAACTGTATGGAAAATTCAGCAAGTGTGAGATTTGGTTACAAAAAATTTCTTTCCTTGGTCACATTGTTTCAAAAAATGGCATAACTATTGATCCTGCTAAAACAAAAGTTGTTGAAGAATGGCCAATACCCACAAATGTAACAAAGATTCGTAGTTTTCTTGGTTAGGAAGGTTATTACATAAGGTTTTTTGAAAAAATTTCACGGTTATCTAGTCCAATGACTAAGCTAACTCGGATGGGTGTTAAGTTTATCTGGACAAAATAATGTCATGATTGTTTTCAAGAGTTGAAAAGAAGATTAGTGAACGCTCCAGTTTTGGAACTTCCTTCCAGGAATGGTGAGTTTGTTATCTATAGTGATTCATAGTTGAAGGGACTTGGTTGTGTCCTTATACTGAATGATCAGGTAATTTCTTATTCTTCACGTCAGTTGAAAACTCATGAGGTAAATTACCCTACACATGATTTGGACTTAGCTGCTGTTGTTTTTGCTCTAAAAAATTGGAGGCATCATTTGTATTGTGTAAAGTGTGAAATATATACTAATCACAAAATTTGAAAGTATATATTCACTCAGAATGAATTTAACATGAGGCAGAGGAGATGGCTAGAATTAATCAAGGATTATGATTATACATTTCATTAGTATCCGGGAAAAGAAAATAAAGTGGCCGATGCTTTGAGTCAAAATAGTAATGCTTCATTAACCATGCTATGTTTAGAACGAGATCCTTTGGTTTTTGATTTGATGAAATTTGGAATAGAAGTTGTTGGTGCAGGGAGTTCTTCTGTTTTGTTTCAGGTGTCAGTGAGATCATCTCAATCAGACAGAATTTATCAAGCGCAGAAGAAAGACAGTGGGTTGCAGAAAAAGGTAGAGCTAGTTGAGAAGGGTAAGTTTCTTGAATTAAACATTGATAATGATTGTGATTTGAGGTTTGGTAAGAGATTATGTGTGATTTGTGATTCACAGTAGAAGAATGAGTTGTTATGTGAGGCTCATAGTTCCCCATTTTCAGTTCATCCTAGCAGTACTAAGATGTACAGAGATCTGCAGGAGTATTACTGGTGGGTTGGAATGAAAGTAGATATTTCTAATTTTACTGTAAAGTGTTTGACTTGTCAATTGGTTAAAGTAGAGTGGAAGTTACCGAAAGGGATGCTTCAGACTTTACCAGTGCCAGAGTGGAAATGGGAAAATATATCCATGTACTTTGTTGTGGGATTACCGAGGACATCTCGAGGTAATAATGCAATCTGGGTTATTGTTGATTGATTGACTAAATTTTATGATTTCCTTCCTATTCGAGAAACATTCTATCTAGATAAAATTTCTCGATTGTATCTTAAAGAGATAGTCAGGTTTCATGGGGTTACCCTCTCCATTGTATCTGATTGTGACATCGGGTTCACTTCTAACTTTTGGAAAGGACTTCAGAAGTCATTGGGTACTGAATTAAATTTTAGTACAGCTTTTCATCCGCAATCAGATGGGCAGTCAGAACGAACAATTCAGACCTTGGAGGATACGCTACGTGCTTGATCAAAGTATTATCTGGGAAGTTGGGACCAACATCTTTCTTTGTTTGAATTTTCATATAATAATAGTTTTCATTCTATTATAGAGATGGTTCCGTTTGAATCATTATATTGTAAACGGTGTCGAACTCCATCTTTTTGGGATGATGTAGGGGAAAGGAAGCTGATGGGACCAAAATTGGTATAAGAGATGGCAAAAAAAGTTCAGTTGATTCAGAAACACATGAGAATAGCTCAGAGACGATAGAAAATTTCTGCGGATAACCGGAGGAAGGAACTATCTTTCGAGGTAGGTGATCATGTTTTTTCAAAGTTTCACCATGGAAAAGTGTGATGTGATTTAGTAAGAAAGGATATCTGAGTCCAAGGTTCATTGGACCATATTAAATTTTGGAGAGAGTTGGATCAGTTGCTTACCGAGTGGTTTTACCTCTGATTTTATCTCAGGTACACAGTGTTTTCCATGTTTTGATGTTGACAAAGTATATGCCATATCCATCCCATGTTTTGAGCCCATAGGTAGTTCAGTTGGAAGAGAATCTCTCTTATAAAGAACAACCAGTCCAAATTCTTGACCGTAGAGAGCAAGTGTTGTGGAATAAGGTAATTCACCTAGTAATGGTTTTGTGGAAAACCCATATGGTTGAAGAGGCAACATGGGAATCTGAAAATGCTATGAGGGATAAATACTCCCACTTCTTTTGATAAGTGAATAAAATTGCGAGGACGCAATTCCCAAAAGGGGGGAAGGATGTAACATCCTAGGTAAATAAAGAATAAAACATTTTTGTATTTATTAATATTTTTTAATTAAATATTAATTTTTCTTTAAAGGGGTTGCTATGTTTGATAGCGTACCCGATACGCAACAAAGAGTTTCTTTGAAATCTTACGTTGCACACTAGTAATATAATAATATTATTTCAAATAGTAGTTAACACATAGCCATTGTATTGGAGAGAATGAATAGAAATAACTAAAATATGATTATATATGTTTGTTAAATGTTTTTACATTTATCCAATAAAAGATAAAGGCATAAAATAAGTAAAGAATTCAATTTTAGGCATAGATACTCTAATATTCACTAAAAGGTCGGCTTATAGGATTTTGATGGAAAACCCTCATTAAATATAATTTTGGTCACTATTATACATTATATTGGAAAAATAAAATTCTTCTTTAGAATCCAGAAATCAAAATTTACTTTGTGTAAATTTTTGGTATTTTTCCGATAAAGTTGATTTTTTAATGAATAGTGAAAATGTTGTATTTTAATTCAAACCCTCTTTTTAAACTAATTTATTTATATGATCAGATTATCATTTGAATTGGTTTTAAAGTTCAATTAGAATATATTTTAATCCATTTAATCCAATGGTGGTCATTGGAATTAATTTCACTTTGAAATTAGACTTAAACTAGTGTCAATCTTTTGATATATATTATTTCATAAAAACACGCTATATGTTTTGAAAACGGGAATTAATTATTAAATTAAATAATGAAACTTATATTTTATGAATTTTTTAAAATATAAATCATTTTTGAATTCGGAATATCAAATATAGCTTAGGGTAAATTTTTGGTATTTTTCTGAGAAACTTTAATTTTTGATGAATAGTGGAACCACTAAGTAGTAGTTAAAAAACTGATATTTCATTTAAATGAAATTTTACCACCTCTGTGATTTGAATTTCAAAAATACAACATACATGGTTTTCATTAATATGTAAATTTTGGTTCAATGGGATTACAATATTTTTTGTGTGAATAGTAACTTTTATGTTTTATTTATCGCGATTAAAGGTAATTAGTGTAATTTAAGGTAAAAATAATGTTTTAATAATATGAAATTACATTGACACATGTCCTACACTTATTGGATGTGTCATGTACGACCAAAAAAATCCATGGGTAAACTTGGGGACCCCATGGAGCCACTTGGGTAAGAAAATGACATTAATAACATTTTATTTAAAGTTAAAATAAAAATGTGACAAACATGTGTTGTTTACTAAAAAAAATTACCATGGGGTTATACAAGTCATATTTTTTACTATAATTATTTATTATAAAGACAAAAAAAATTTCTTACATCATTATATTTGTTTTATAATTTTTAGACATTAAATAAATTATATAATTTATGACACCATGATGATGCGGCGATTACCTCATTAATTAACGTTTTAAATAAAATTAAAAGATAATTTAAAATCTACGACATAAACTTGTCAAAAACCTATTGGATGGGTGGATTTAGAGCTATTATCACCTTATCCTCGAAATATAAAATTTTGGGACCTTTAAAATCTGAAACTCATTATATAATAAAGTAACATTTTATAACATTCCAAGAGTGCCACTCCTCACTCTTATAAAAGGCCCCCACCTCTACCACCATACCCACACCTCTCAAGACATTGGCTCGGCCAATCTCTGCTCCTTTTATCTCTCCACATCCCTATCCTCATCTTATAATCTAGACCTTAGGCAGAAATCTCTTCAAGAAACCCTTTTGGTTCAAACCAAAGGGAATTACCCGATTTAAAGGTAATGTCTTCACTTGTGTTCTTTTGTTTTATTTTGCTTCTCCAACCCCCTAAAATATTTCTGTTCCATTATTTTGTAATAACACAAGTTTCTCCAATATACTAGGATGTTTTTATGAGAAGTATTCGAGCTACACTTACACACACCTCCATATAATGGTTAAAGAACATATTGTTTCTGTGGTTTGCGAATTTATGCCTCACGAAATGATGATTGTTCAATATTATTCTAACAACTTTAATGGTTTCCATTAAGATGTAACCCTATTTATATATGGTATATATTATGTTTATGTTTTCCTTATGCTTCTGTATTTTTCATTTATGTCATAACTTTATGGTTTCCATTATGGGTAAACGTGATATCTTTATTTTAGGAAGTGCGGACTACCGCCCCCTCAAAGTGATTTGATTCGTTAATGTCATATGTTTGATGTGTAAAGGATGGAGTTAATAATATTATATATGATATTATACTTTAATTATAATTTACCTTTATATCATTATGACTTCATTCCATTAAATACGAAATATAAATGAAAGTAGAGTTCATGCGTATGTACGACTTACCGTCTCCATGAACAGTGCATTTCATTTCTTACCTCTAAATGTTATGTAATATTATAAATTCATGTATATACTGTATATATATGATATATATGATATCTACATCATGAATATAATTCTGGATATAAAGGATATTTTACCACATGAACAACTTGTAATTTTAAGGAGTTCATTTTTGACTCAAGTACCAATGATTGACAATACGACTGTTATTAACCTAAGTAATTACAAAGTGTTCATAACATGGTAATAAGTGATATAAAAGGAATAATGAACATGAAAAATGTTCTTAGGAAAGTAGAAATTAATTCAAGTTTATTATTCAGGAGATTAAAGAACAATCGAGTCAATTCGGACACGATGTAAGGGACTTCGTCTCAATCTCCTTTCTTTGAGGCATATTTTGTTTTATACACAACTTTCTTTTATACGGTGTATAAACCCCTTTGAATCTTACTTTTATTCAAAAGGAATATTTTTATACAAAGCATTTTACTAAAAAAAAAAATTAATGTTTTGTCTTACGTATGCGGCGACAACGACTTCTTCGTCGCCGTGACCATTATTTGTGTTCTGGCATCCTCTACATGCCAGAACTTTTTTTTAAAATAAAAAATAAATAACATGTTTTAATTTTCATTTATTTTGGTATTAAAAATGGTTTTGATAAAGTTTTTATTAGATCAATGTGGTGTATTTATATCTTGTGATTGAAATGTGTAATTTTGTGTTTTCTTTATGCATGTTTTATATGATACGATTATGTTATGGTTCTTGGGCATTATTTATGAAGACGGGTGGTTCCATGATAAACTAAGGGCGGGTGAGCCCGATATAGATCTCCAATGCATTGGGTAACGTGACGGAGGTAAACATTAACGTTTATCCTAAGCAATTTAGGTAATATACTATGATGGGTATTCCAAATGTAACCATGAGGGTTACTCCCTACATAAGAATGTTATGAATGCCTCAAGTTACCTTTATGTCTTATGATTTCTATGAGTTATTCATAAATCTTATGATTTCATGAGGTATGATTAAAGTGCTTATGTTTTATGAGTAAACTATGATTTCATTGATTCTTATGTATACATGAACTAATGTTTTCATTCTGTATTTTTATATCCCTTACTGAGCTTTTTATGCTCATCCCGAGTTTTTGAAATGTTTTTCACAGGTCAAGGTAATGGTACATGATGTGATGATAGGGTCAATAAAGTGTCAAGAATGAATCCATGTTTTATTTAAAATATGTTTCCTTTATTGAGAATAGTGAATATTGTCTTTGATGTAACCACCTTGTTTACAAGTGGAATGTAATGCATGATATATGATCTAATTCTCTAAAACTCTAAACTTGAAAAGATCCTCAATGTGTATTTCTTGAAAAACTCAAGATTACGTAATGTTTAAGGCTAGGTCATTATACAGTTGTTTCATGTAGGGTAAGTTGTTGGACAAGGAATCCACATTAATATAAAATTAATATCTAATTCATAAATATTAATATATAAAAAAATGTATTATTCTATGATTACCTGGGATGTTACACCCCTCCCCCCTTTGGGAAATTGCATCCCCTCAATTTTATTCACTCATTATATAAGTGGGGGTATTTTTCCTTCATTTAATTTTTAGATTCCCATGTTTCCTCTTTGACAATATGGTTTAAAAAAACCTTAACCTATGAAATCACCTTATTCCACAACACATGCTCTCTACAAATAATAATTTGGACTAGTTTCTCCTAATAAGAAGGATTCTCTTCCAACTTAACTACTTCTAGACTCAAAACACGAGATGGATTGGGAATATACATTATTGACATTGAAAAAAGAAACTAATTTAGTACTATGGATAAACGTGAAGGTAAATCCACTCATTAGGATACATACCCAACTTTATCAAAGATTTTATAGGGTCCAATGAATCATGGACTTAGCTTCCCCTTCTTCATAAATTACATCACACTTTTCCATGGAGATACTTTGATATAGAAATGATCACCTACCTCAAAAGAAAGATTCTTCCTCTTTTTATCCGTATAACTCTTCTGCCTACTCTATGATATCCTTGTGTGTCTTTGTATCAACTGAAATTTCTCTTCCATTTACTCTACCATTTTTTGTTTCATCAACTTTCTTTCACCTACTTCATCCCAAAATGATGGAGTTCCAAACCTCTTTCTATATAATGCCTCAAATGGTTCCATCGGTATACTATAATAATAACAATTATTATAAGAAAACTCAACCAAATAATGGTGTAGATCCCAACTTCCCTAGTAATCCATTGCAAAAACTCGTAGCATATCCTCCATGGTCTGAATTATTCCTTTTGTCTTCCAAATTGATTGAGGATAGAAAGTTGTACTAAATTTAATTTAGAACACAATGACTTCTGATGGCCTTTCCAAAAGTTAGATGTGAACCTAGTATCACGATCTGATATAATAGAGAGGGTAACTCCATTTAACCTAACTATCTCTTTAATATACAACTAAGAAAGTTGATCTAGAGACAAGTTATCCCTAATAGGAATAAAATGAGTAGATTTAGTCAATTGATCAACAATAACCCAGAACTCATTATTACCTCAAGAGGAATTTGGTAATCTGACTGCAAAATCCATGGATATATTCTCTCATTTCCACTATAGCACTGTAGAATTTTGAAGCATCCATTTGGAAATTGTCATTCTAATTTCACCTACTGATAAGCCAAACACTTCATAAAAAAATAAGAAATATTAAATTTCATTCTATCCCACCAGTAATACTCTCAACGATCTCAACACATATTATTATTTCTAGGATGATCTAAAAATTGAGAACTATGAGCTTCACATAACAACTCTTTCCTAAAATATGAATCTCTAGCCATATATAATCACTTCCCAACCCTTAAAACACAGTCCTTGTCAATGTTAAATTTAGGTAACTTATCCTTCTGAACCAATTCTACGTTTTTCTACAACTCACTATCTTCCTTCTGTTATTTCTTAATTATGTTTGATAAAGATGATTTCAATAATGCCTAAAACAAAATAGAGGAATTTCTAGCACCAATAAGTTCCAATCCAACATTCATCAAATCATTAACCAAAGCATCTTATTAAAACATATCACGGTTAATATAGAATTACTCTTTCTTGTCAACTCATTAGAAAATTTATTTTCTTTTCCTGGATGGTAATGAATCATGAAATCATAATCCTTGATTAATTACAGTCAACTCTTATGTCTCATGTTCAATTATATCTGAGTGAATATATACTTCAAACTTTTGTGATCAGTATATATTTCACACTTTACACCATAAAATTAATGTCTCCAAATTTTTAATGAAAAATCATAGCATCTAATACCAAATCATGTGTATGGTAATTTAGCTCATGAGGTTTCAACTAAAGTGTAGCATATGTAATTAACTAATCATTATACATTATTACAAAACCAATTCATTTCAATGAAGCATCGTTGTTGATAACAAATTCACCATTCCAAGAAGTCATGGCCAAAACTAGATCATTTACCAATCTTTTTTGAGTTCCTGAAAACAATCATCACATCATTTTGTCCAGTTGAACTTAACTCCCTTACTTGTTAACATAGATAGTGGAAAATATAACCTAGAAAAGTTTTTAAAAATACTTTAGTAATAACCTTCTAATTCAATAAATCACTGAATCTTTTTTATATTAGTAGGTCTTATCCACTCTTCAACAAATTTGGTTTTAAAAGGGTCCACATTTATTCCATATTTAGAAACAATATGACCAATTCAAGAATTTTTTTTCAAAAAAAAAGATTTACTCTCACTAAACTTTACATAAATATTCTTTTATTTTAATTTTTGAAAAAAATACTTATGTGACTTTATATTACATATGGATTTTAGAATATAAAAAAATATCATTTATAAACACAACCACAAACTAATCCCAAAACTAATGAAAGACTCGATTCATGAGATTCATAAATACAATAGGTGAATTAGATAATCCAAAGGGAATAAATACAAACTCATAATGCATATATCTAGTTCAGAATGTCTTCTTTAGAATTTCATCCTCCTTTACCTTCAGTTGATGGTACCCATACCTCAAATCAATATTTGAAAAATACTGAGCTCTATGGATCTGATCAAATAAATCATCACTATGAGGAAATGGATACTTTTTATTAACAGTTATGTTATTCAAGGCTCTATATTTAATATAAAGTCGCATAAACCATCTTTCTTTTTCACAAATAAAACTAGAGCACCCTATGGTCAAGTTCTAGGTCGAATGAATCCTTCATCAAACAATTCTTACCACTTATTCTTAGTTCCACCAATTCAACTCGATCCATTCGATAAGGGGGTTTGGAAATATTCTTTGAATTAGATACTAAATCAATGGTAAATCTAACCTCCCGATCAGAAACAATACCTGTAAAATCATCATCAAAAACATTTTTAAATTCATTCACTACTGGAATGTCACTAATCAAAATTATTTCTTTATTTTCAACAAAATGTGTTAAATAACTTTCAAATCCATCTTTAATAAATATATCAGCTTCTTTGTATGTTATCAAAGGTTTGAAATCTTTGAATAAATCTTTCTTGGATTTTAAATCTATTTTAGCATGATAATAGGATGATTCTTCTAAATCTTAGTTGCTTTAATACTTCCAACTGGGGTTTTTACCCAAAATTATATATCACATTTGTGAGTTAATATTTCCAATTTACTTGAAAATATATTAGAAATGAAATAATGTGAAGATCCATAGGAAAACAGAGTATTGGAATACTTTGAAAAACCTTTAACATACCTATCACCACTTCATTTGATGGTCCAATATCAACCGTAGTAGTAGAAAAATATTTTTTTCACACCCTTATGCTTTTTATTTTACTGTTTTCCACCCTAGGTAATTATCTTTGGA
The DNA here is from genome assembly GCA_963277665.1 of Viscum album. Classification (NCBI taxonomy): domain Eukaryota; kingdom Viridiplantae; phylum Streptophyta; class Magnoliopsida; order Santalales; family Viscaceae; genus Viscum; species Viscum album. The sequence continues at coordinate 1,014,319,328 of OY728140.1, read as the reverse complement.
CACACATTGGCATAATTACCTAACTCATTGCAACTGAAACACCTTACCTCTAGTTTTTCATTTCCTACCCAATAATCTTCTTTACGGTTATTAGAAATATAACCAGTCTTAAAACATTGGAATCACTTCCCAAACATTGAGAGACATTCTCTAAGATCATTTTTACCACACTTCTCACAAGTAGGATATTTATTTTTCTTACCTCTTAACTTATTTGATAAATGATTTCCCATTTCATGGTAACTAGATCACTTATTTTACATGTTCTAATAGAACACATGATCATCATAAAAATCCATTTTTACCTTCTCAACACATCAGAAAAGTTTCCCATAGCTATTGAACTCATGAGAATCTAATTACTTTCTATATTTCAGATTTATTCCTAAGTAAAGATAATTTATCTTAAAATCAATATCATGGATACTATTTCATACGTAACTTGAAAAATGGGTGAAAGTTTTTTCATATGAATCCACATAATCTTCCTCCTTTTGTCTTAATTCCATGAATTAATTTTCCACCCTATGTAGAAGAGCCTTAGGAAAATATTTCTCAAGTAAAATGTTCTTAAATTCATCCCATTACATGGATTCAATATCTTAACCTCCCCAGATATTTTTAACTATTGACAACCACTGATCAGTTTCTACTTCAAAATGATAAATAGGTAGACTAACCATTTGATTGCCTGAACACCCCATATATCAAAAATATTTTCTTGTGATTTAACCCACCCTTCATCTTTCTTAGTGTTAGATGATCCTCTGAATGATGGGGGATATTGCCTCATAAAATGATCCACTACTAACATATTCTTCTATGGATGATCTAGTTGATCTCATTCATGAACACCAACACCATTTAATGCCTAATTCAACTGATCCATCACTGCAACAAACTATTCTTCTGATTCCTACCATCTCAAGATGCTGATTTGGAAGGTTTTTTCCCTCTGTATGCCTTTCCAACATAGTTTCCATGTTTCCTCTACAGAAAACCATTTTGAACAAACATATCTAAAAAGAATCATCATGGTAATAATAAAATGATATATCATTTCAATTTGACCATAAAGTAAAAATAATTTATGGATATTCTATTTACAATATGATAACCCCTAAAGTTATCTAAATTGACCTCTGATACCAACTATATGGCCCAATCCTACAACATTTCATAATCGTGAGATAAGTTAATAATTTCTCATTAATTAACATCGAGGATATTTTTAACTTTAGATGTTTAGATAATTAGTTCCTAAATCATACATAATAACATAAATATTGAAATTACACAATTTTACTCACTATCAATTTTTTTATAAAACAAAAATCTTTTATTAAGAAACATGGTTTTGTTTCATGTTTATACAACATAACTTTTACTTGATCAAATACTTGAATTTATTATTAATTATGTCCTATGAAAAAAATTTCAAAACTTGGGATGAGCCTAAAAATCCCAGTAAGGTATACACAGAGGAAAACTGTTATTCATAGGAAAACATGTAAACCATGAATACTTCATCCTAAAGTAATACTTTTCACATTAACATAGTAATTACACTAAACTGAATATAAGCTCATTGATTACCCTTTTTTAATAAAAATATTACCATAGACACAATAGAAATCCCATATAACATATAATGGTAAATTTGTAAATAATCATACTTAAATGGAAAAACAATACGGTCGACTACCACAAAAATCACTAAATGGAATAGCCATACAGCTGACATCAATAACCAATGAATTGGAGGATATAACATAATGAACCATCCTTAGTTTATCACAAAACCACCCATATTTGGTTTATCACATAACCAACCATCTTCGGTTTATCACGTAACCACCCATCAAATTTCTAAGTACCATTATATAATCACAACACATAAAAGATTTCAATTTTCAACATTTCACTCATAAAATTTACTATCTTAAGGAATCATTATAGGATATAATAAAAGAAATCTAAAAGCCATTTTCAATACCAAAATACCTAAGGAGTTAATAGGGTATTTATTTTTCTTTTAAAAACATGTTTGTCTTGTAGAGGAATCCAAATACCAAAATCATCCAGGTGGTGGAAAAGTCATTGTCGTTGTGTAAATTAACGATACATTCCTTTTGTCGTTTAATAAAATGATTCACCAAAAAAATGATTCCTTTGAAAATATTTGAATGAATTTAAAATGGGTTTATTATACACCATATAAAAAAGGTTGTGTATATTATCAAAATGTTCCTCAATGAAAAGAGATTGAGACGAAGTCCCTTACCTTGAGTCTAACTTGTCTTGTATGTTCCTTATTTTTCCTAACTAATAAACTTATGTTAATTTATACATGAATTATAAACTTATTTAAGTTTATTATTACTTTTATATCACTTACTAGCATGTTATAAAAATTATAGAATTATTTAAGTTCATATCGGATGTTTTTCGATGTTTTATACATAAGTCAAAAATGAACTTGTTTTGATGTAAATTGTCCATGTGTTAAAAATTCCATCATATCCATAGTAGTAATCATGATTTAAATATCATACATATCTAGTATATATGTATTTATAACAATCGATAATATTTTTATATAAGAAATTAAATGCATTGTTCATGGAAATAGTCGGTCATACGTATGCATGAACGCTACTTTCATTTCTTTTTCATATTTAAAGAATAATGATTAAATTATATAAAGGTATATTATAAAAAAAATATTTTATTAATTTCATATATGTATCATAGGTTTAATTAAACCATCTTTTATACATTCCATTTATAGCGGGAATGAGTCATATCCCTTTGAGGGGTGGTAGTCCACACTTCCTCAAATGAAATAATCGTATTTACGCAACATGGAAAGCATAAAGATATAATCTAAATAAAAAAAATTACAAAAGAATAGATAAAATATAAATATAATATATGTCATATTTAAAAAAAAGTCAATTATAATGGCCACCATGAGATGTGGTAGGGTAAATTGAACAATCATCGTTTCGTGAGGCAGTAGTTCACCTTACACAGAAATAGTAAGTTCGTTACCCATTAAATGGAGGTTTGTTTAAGTGTAGACCAAAAACATAGCATAAAACATCCTAGTATATTTAGGATAAATTTATTTATGTAATCATAAAATAAGAAGAGTTTAGGGAGTGGATAATGGAAATGAAACTAAAAATCATGAGGGAAGGTGTTACCTCTTAATCGAGTAACTTCTTTTGGTTTATACCAAAAGGATTCCTTTGGAGGCTTTCTTCCATAAGGTAGGATTCTTGGATGAGGAGAGGAATTCTAGAAAGTTTTTTTTGTAGATATTAGCTAAATAAAGTGATCTTTAAATGTGATTAATAGAGAAGAGAGGATACCATTTTATATGAGAGGGAAGGGGCACCCATGAAAACTCTTAAAATTAAATTAATATAAATTAATTTTTTAATTAAAATGGATCAAACTTGAGATGTGTCAAATATAAGATGATATTATTTTTAAATACTCTTATACAAAAAAATTTAGACATGTATTTATTTTATTTTAAAATTATCTTTTCAGTTTACCCTTAATGATTCTCTTATAATTTTATTTGTAGTAACAACATTTTAATTATCAAGAGGCAATTAAATTTACTTATATGGGGTAAATTTATAATAATTGGGAACATAATTAACTTTTATAAGTTATCATAGTGGCTGTGATTTTAATGTATTTTTAGGATTTTTGAATAATTTAATAAATTACTATTTTTATTAAACATCAATTATGTCAATTTTTATACTATCCATTTTATTGAATTTAAATAAAATCTAAACATAGAGATAACTTAGAACCAAACCATTTAATAATATTAAATCATATCATATTAACCTCAAAAAAATATGTAAGAAATAAATTATTACAAATAATATTTATTTTATTATTTATAGTATCATTTATTTGATTCCTTCATTAATAAAGAAATTAATGCATCATCATTGTGTCATAATTAAAATCAATTATTTAATGTATAAAAATTTTAAATAAAATAACATGATGTAGTTATTATTTTTATATTTCTAATGAATATTTATAGTCGAAGATATCACTTATATAAACACATATTAAAATTATTTTTGTAATAATATACATGTTTATAACATATTTTACTTTATGTTAAAATTAAAGTTATAAGTGTCATAATCCTGCCCAAGTGGATTCCAAAGGCCAAATTTTCATACAAAGGGTTGTGTTTGTAGAGACCCAAAGCTTGACGTACATATACATTACATTAATTTTTCGGAATACTTAGTACATAAAAAAAATAGGCACCAAAGGATCGTAATAGTTTAGTGTCTTTGGAAACTTGGAACATAATCTTCTAATCTTGGTGAAAGATCTTCAACGTCTCCCATAAAGATCTTCCCATTTTTTTCTTACCTAAATCCTCCCTTTATATCCTGGGAAAAAAACCATATAAAGTCTGAGCTCAAATGCTCAATAAGGCTAATCATGGAGAAAATAAAACAAACCATATACATTTGAACTTCAAAACAAGACCATAAAGTTTAAACATCAAAATCTTGAGTTGTGAAATAAATCTTGGCAGTACGTAAGGCATAGATCATAATGGAACATCAATCATCATAAAATATCATGGGAATAAATCATTTAATTTTTTCAAACCATTAAGCACAAGATATGATTTCCATAGTAGCCAAGGCATTGCTTCCAAGACCATCTTAGTGGACAAAGTCCATTTATGAATCGAGTTCACTCCTTGTTCCAGTCTTATAACACTGAACCAGATTAACTTACCATTCTATCCATGTCTATCTCATGAGATATAAATTTTTACCCAATTCATTGGACAGATAAATAGGTCCCACCAATCTCATAATGAAATCATTCTTACGTGTGCCACAACATAAACAAAAATCATTCATCATAACCCAAAGAATAAAATGGGTTTCATAAACATCATCCCATCATAACATAATCCATATAAAAAATGGATATAATTTCATCATAAGAAAATTGAAACCATGTAAATCATAGATACATTATACTTGAAACATACACATATGAAATAATGTCATCTTATATGGAAAATGGTTTTGATAAAACACTTGAAATGAATTCTTGAGGAAAATATCCTTTCTTCTTCAAAATCATTTTCTTTTCACAAAATGCCATGAAATTTTAAAAGAAAAGTATTTGGTTGAAAATAATCTTGAAATATTGTGGATAAAGCTTCATGAAAATAAGGCTTTATGAAACCGTAAAAATCCATTCATGCCGTATAAGTTAAAAAACAATCTTCTCGTACTTTTGCTGAAAAAGTCAAAAAAAATACCTTATATGGTAAACAAAAGAAAGATTCCTTACATACCATGTAGTAAAAGTAAAAAATGGGTAAAAAGGACATTAAACATACATTAAAACATATTTATAATACAAGGACATGGACGATAAATATAACCCCAGTAAATACTTACGAATTAACAATCTCAGATAAAAAAAGAGATTGGAAAAGTTATCCCTTACCATAGGTCCGATATACTTCGTACGTATCCGAAACTCTAGTATAATGATTTAAATAATGTCATTTACTTATTATAGAATCATATTTATTGTTATTATATCATATATGGTTCACTTATGACTTTATATTACTAGTTCTTTTGTAAATTCCATGTTAAAACATTGTTTTGGGTAAAATCATTTTATTTATTGTACGTGTTTGGACTTGTTGTTCTTGATATTATTATTACTTATATCAAGTCTCTATTACCTCCAGTATGTAAATAATGATTTATATATCATATATATTCATTATATATACATAATAGATAGATAAATGAAATGAAATACACTGTTCATGGAGACGGTAGGTCGTACGTACGCAAGAACACTGTTTTCCTTTCCTTATTGACTTGAATGGAAGTAAGTAGATGGCATATATATATATTCATAAATACATTAGCTTTATAGTGTCATATATTTTATTATTATTCATTATATATACTTTATAATCATTCTTGAGTGGTTAACATGGAGAATGAATCTCATCGCGTCGTGGAGACAGTAATCCGTACGTACGCATGAGCGATGATATCATTCCCATAATTATTGAATTGGAGTGGAGTGGATGATATAATATCTCAGAATTCTTATGATGTTATAATAAACATATATGAATATTCTTTACCCCATTATACCAATCCAAGTAAGGTGGTGGTGGAAAACAGATTACACCACGGCGTGGAGACGGTATTTCGTACGTGCGCACACGTGGTGATTTTGTTTTCCGTAGGATGGATTGAAGATGAAATAGGGTTGTTTCATCTTTATAATAACATATCAGTATATGAGTGATACTGATGTTATTAATTTATTATGAAATAAATAAAGAAGAATAAGTAGAAGAATAAATAAATTGGAAATAATCGGTAAAGGATATTGCCTCTTCTTTGACGCGCCTCTTCTTAACCTCCTCTTAAGGCACTAGAGTTGATCTTTTGAGGATACCAGAACCTCTATAATGTTTCTAGGGAAGTTGATAAGGGAAATGGGCAGGTTTTGGCTGAGATTGAAGGTCAAAATTTTGTAAAGAGAAGAGGGAGGAGGTTCCCTTTTATAAGGGAGGAGAGGGGCACCTTTGGAAAGTGTGAAAATATTATTTTATTATAAACTTATCTTCAGTTTAAAAATGTCCAAAAATCATTAAAGATGAATATAAGATGAGTCATGGTCGAACTAAAATCATCCAATTAGAATTGGACTTGTTTTGGATAATATTTTAATCATTATAATCATATTTATTTAAATCATTTTTTAATGAGGTAAATACTGCATCATTATTGTGTCATAAATAATTTAATTTATTTGATGTCTAAAAATTAAAAAACAACCACCATGTAGGAAATATATTTATCTTTCAATTGAATATTTATAGTCGAAAAAATAATTTATATAACTCCTTATAAAAAATAATTACCAAAATATTTTTGTTAATGTCAATTTAGTCTTCACAATAAATTAATTAATCCAAATTGTCATTATCACTACCAAGTGTCTCAATGGGGTCCCAAAATCGACCCAAGGATGCCCATTGCCGGCCACTACTCATCCAATAAGGGTAGGACAAGGGTTAAGGTAATTTTGAATTATTATAATATTCTTTTAACCTTGAATTACCCTATTTACCTTTAACCGCAATAAATAAAAGTCAAAAGTTCCTATTCACCAAAAAATATTTTCATCTTATTGAACCACATTTTTTTTCTTTATAACAACCATGTATGTCGGATTTTTGAAATTAAATTCACAGAAGTGGTAAAATTTCATTTAAATGTAAGAGTCGGTTTTTTTAACTACCACTAAGTGGTTTCACTATTCATAAAAAATTGATGTTTTTCAGAAAAATACCAAAAATTCAGCCTAAGCTATATTTGATATTTAGAATTAAAAAATGAGGTCTATTTTCCCAAATTCAAAACATAGAAGTTTCATTAATAAATTTAAAATTAATCTTGTTGTTAAGAAAACGGGTTTTAAAAGTTAAAACATTGCCAAAGATTGAAATGTTTTTACTTAGGAATTCAATGTAAAATAAATGGTAATGACATACATTATATTAAATGGTAAAAATATATTATATTTATACTTTAAAACCATTAAATATTATAATTTAACCATATAAATTATTACGATGAAAAAAGTTGTTTTTAATTAAAATATATCATGTTTTTACTATTCATTAAAATATGAAAGTTATCAGAATAATATGAAACATTTATCCAAAGTAAATTTTTATATCTTGAATCCAAATAAGAATTTTATTTTGTAAAATTGAACTTATAAACCTATCAAAAACTAGATTTAAAGTGGGTGCGCCATCAAAAGGCGGCAAAACTCCATTTTTTTTAAAAATACTTATTTTACCCGAAAAATTTGTTTTGTTCTCATACGATGTTCTAGAAAATGTGTAAGATGAATAATAATGTTATAACATTCAAAATGTAGTTAATACTATTCCTAATGGCTATTCCATAATTTTATAACAATATATCGTTGTTTAGTGAAACCCGGTATTGCGTACTACACACGCTATCGAGGAAGGTCGTGATTGCGTGTAACACAAGCCAAGTCAAGGTTGCGTGTAGTGAAAGCTCCCTTTTTTGTTGCGTATAATGTTGTAAAAACTTATTTCATTTATACATTAAACAAAATCTATACTTAATGTTTCTTAGAATAATTTCTACAAATCGAACTTGAAATTTTGTATAACAGAGCCAAGAATAGTGTTGTGTATACTGCAAACTAATACGGTGTTGCGTATAGCACAAGCTAATTTTGGTGTAGCGTACAACACAAGACATCAATGAAATTAAAAAGAATAAATCTCATAAAATCATGGGTTGTTACAGTTTTAGTTAGAAATATCTCATACAATAGGATTATGACAAGTTTTAAGGTAGTTTTATATTAATATAATATGATTTTTACCCTTATTTACCTGATTTACCCTTTAACAATGGTAAATAAAAATAATTACTAAAGTTACTATTCATCATATCTAAAAATAAAAGGGACATTTTTATATAATTCGGACCTTCTGATTCAAAATATGAAATGAATTTTTCTAAATTCTAAACAAATGAGTTGCATTAATTAATTGAATATTAATATCTGTAGTAAAAATGAGAAATGGGGTTTTTAAAAGTAAAAACCATCAAAATATTGGCATGTGTTTATATTAAATTTCATTGTGAAATTACCTACAATGAACAAAATTAGATTAAATTAAGAAAACATAATCCAATTAAATATTAAAACTAATTAAAAGGATAATATGACTATATAAAAACTATACAAAAAACTAGTTTTGAATTTAAATGCAGTATTTTTCACTATTCATTAAAATTTGATTTTTATCATAAAAATATTAAAATTTCAACCAAAGTAAATTTTGATACCCCAATTCCAAAGAAGAAATTTATTTTGTCAAATATAATATATAATAGTGACAAAATGTATATTTAAAATGGTTTTCCATCAAAAGGTGATAAAATGACCTTTTAAAAATATTAGAGTATTTTATCTTTAAAATTGGATTTATTTTAATTTTAAGCCCCTAGAATTTATTGGATGAAATTAAAAAACATTTAATAATAATGTGTGACCTAATATATATTATTAGGTTCATTCCTTTAAATAAAACATCTAGACGTTAACTACCATTTAAAATAATAATATTAATAAGGTATTATTTTTTGGTATAACTGAGTCTTGTGTTCAAATTATTGTTTTAGAGATGCCTGATATTGTGTGTTGGGTACACAATCAGAAAACACATCCCCTATAACATAAAATTAATATTTTATTCATAAATATTAATAGATATGAAAATGTCTTATTTTATAATTTCCTAGGATGGTATAGTTTTTATTCATAAACTCATTACTGTGTGACTCCATACCAAGAACTCTTCTCATGGAAAACTCTTATTACCTCATATAATAGTGGGATTTCCTACCATGAAGTCTTTTCACCACTTAAACCAAAAAGTTTCCATCAATCAAAGTTGAGACAATGTTGTCACTCGAACCACCTCACTAGAGGATGAGAAAAATTCATCGGGTTACACATCAACTAAAGTCAATGATATGCTCTCTGAAGATTCTAATATCACTAGATCTGTTGTTGAAGTTGGATCTAGGTGAATTTTTTAAAATGAACCAGAGGTCATAAGAACACTAATTTTCTTGTGTTTTTTTATCAGATCTCAGAAGAAAATTTATGTTAGGGGAGATAAGCATCCATTTTTTATTTATCTAGATCCAACATAGAGTAAGAGGATCTTCCATGATAGAAATGAATCAAGATGAAGATTCCTATTAAGGAAGCTTGAACTGAAGACCGATGGTGGTACCACACCTTACTTGAAAAATCCATCCATGTTTGAATTCTTCCAAATATGGATGGAAAAACCCATTCAATGATTGTAGGAATAATGAAGGAAAAGAGATGCGTGTGAAAGAGGCTAATGGTAGTTAAAGAAGGGTATTTTAATTAATAAATATTTAATTAAATTGAAAATGAAAGAATCATGGGGATGAGTCGATGAATATTGTTAGTATCTCTAGTGAAGGAAATGAATAGAAACAAATCTAATTATGAGATCTCTCACCTTAGGTGTTCTGAAGGTAGGCTGATCTCGATGAAGAATATTAAATCAACGAAGCCACTCAAACCAGAATATTAATTAGATTTGAGGATTATTCAATATATGGATGTTAAGTATTGTTTGCAGGATTAAATATTTGAAGATGAAGGGAGTTTTATGGCTTCTAAATACGATGGTTGTGATGTTGAGGATCAACACATGCAAGGTACTTGATAATTGTTCACAATAAACTATTGAGTAAATTTTGATCTATCTAAGGGATGAGGATATTTTGGTGAAATCTATTTTAATTACCAATTCCTGTATTAAATTTGATTGGATCAATACAAAGTTATTATGGGAAGGGTCACCTAAACTTATTGTTTATTAATCATGTTTTATAGGTAGATTATGTTTTAGGGAGCATGGTTAAAAATGTATAGATCCAAACACATGTATAGGAGCATCTAATACAAAATTCAGTTTTCATGTCCTAATTATTGGAAGGGATCAGCTCATATCATTTTAAGGTGAATAAAATATTGAGACTCCAACATGTGTTTTAAGTATTAGAGGTGACCGAGTAATGTCGATAGTAAATGTCAATGATAAAATTATTAATAATTTGGGATAACTTATAGGGTGTGAGGCAGTGAATGATATATTTTGAATGTATATTTTTTTGGAATGGTAGATTTGAGACAGAAGTTCTAGATGAAGGATAAGTGCATAAAAGATATTTTTTAGTGCTTTTTAATAGAATCATCAGGGGGAATATTTATTTTTAATTCAATTCTTTTTTCATTAAATTTATAATTGCTCTAGAATTTAATTTCAAAATCTGAAATATTTATGATTTTTTGTTAGATTTTGTTCATGGTGAATTTTAATCTTGTGGTTTTAATTTTTAACTTTTTCCCATTAAATATTAAAATGTAAAAATTGATCAAGAAGGTAAATTATGAATTTTAAAACAAAAAAATTTCTTTTTTCCTCTGAAACATTATTTAAAAACATCAGAATCAATTTGAGATATTGATTTTATCAATAATTATTAAATTTTGTACGTCATCATAGGACTATATAAACTAGAGAGATTTGCAGATCATCCATCTGTGAGATTAATATCTTGGAGAATGATATTAATGAATAAAATTTTGAGGTTTAATTTTTAATAAAATTTATATGAATAAATAAATCCATTTAATCTAGTAATAATAATTTTTTCCTTACTTCTATCATGATTGTAATTCCCATTTTATATTCTCACTATCCAATCATTTTCCTTATCTCATCTTGATTCAAAATCATTATTTTCTCCATCATTTATATTTCATAAATAGAAAAATTAAAAAATAAATACATACACTATGGTTTAAAAAAATAAATATTTTTTTGGAAAATTACATATTCTCTTTCATGTGGATTTGATACCCTACACACTATTATATAGTAGTAAATATGTGTTAAAAATAATTAAATTCGCATGTATTAAATGATGTGTGTGTAATTTGTTTTGATTTATTTCTAGGTAAGGGATTTTTGAGGCAAATGTTTCAAAACATATTATAAATATAATTCTAAAAAATACGTAATTTCATCAAAAAAACGTTTTGAAAATTATTGTTTTAAAATGGAGTATTATGTCAGTCTAATTTTTCTTCTAAATTGTACTACTTTTATTTACATAAATATTTTCTACATTTCTTATTGTAAGAGCATAAGAATATTAAAGTATAGGATAGATCCTTTTATTCATGAGATGGATAAAAATTTTATCATCTTAAAATGGAAAACCAAATTGAAATGGAAAATGTATGAGAGATATTTCTCATTAGTAATGAGTAAAATTTCAAACCAGAAATCAATATTTAGGAAAATTAGAGGCCTGTAACGAGGGAGTTTGAACTTCCTCAAGAATAAAGAAACCATTCTTCGATTATATTGTCACCTAGTGAAAAAAACTATAATCTAAAAACTAATATTTATAATGTTTGAATTATTTAAATGGTTTATCTATTTAAGACTTAATAAACTTCAATAGAGACTTCTACAATATACCAAAATAGTTTCCTCTACTAGGTATTAATGAAAATTAATTGATAATGTTATTTTGTCCATTTTTCATTAAGGGAAAGCATGAAACTTGTTTTTTATTTTAAATGGTAATTGTTTAAAAAATTAGGATCAAGTATACAATTCATTTGAGATAAACTTTTACCAACAAATATTTAAGGGAGTTCGGAGAAAAAAATCACTTGTTTTTATCAAGAGGATGGAGAATCCTTTCATGAGGCTTTGAAAAAAAATTATGAATCTTCTTAGGCAGTTTTCTCATCACCATATTCCCTCTCATATCCTAATAGATATCTTTTATGATGGATTTCCCTATTTAGTATATAATTTGGTATATTAGTCTACTGGGGAAATTATGATTACCAAATTGATGAAGAGTGGGGAAATATTTTCAATAATACTTATTTTAATTCAGAACAAAAAAATTATTTGTGGAAAAGAGAGAATAGATGTGGAAAACATTATTTTATGGGTAGAGGACAATTCTTAACTAGATAAAATAAAAGATCAAATACAATATTTAATGAACAAAAAATACTCAAAACCTTTCAACCAAGTGGGATCATAAAAATAGAACCAATCTCTTTGAGATAATTGTGCTCAATATGGGATATTCGAGAACACTAATTTTTTTCAAATTTGATATGACCACCCATCAATAAGAAAATTTTCATTTTTTAGGTTATGGTCCAAGGGTTTCTAAAAAATATGATTCTTTCTCAAACAATTATGATCCATCCAATAGGAACTATCCCAATTTATCATGGACTGAACATAGAATCATTAGACAAATTGTTGCCTCAGGATACAAAAATCATCCTAGAAAATAATAAAAAGTCTATTATAGGGTGAAACTTCCAATTACCAAGGTAATTTTGAGGGCAAAATAACTAATATAATGGACCGAATGTTTAGATTATTTGAATCCCAATAGGCTAAATTTAATTCTCAATACGCACAACATAAATCGGATAAAGTTGAAGCTCAAGATATAATTCATAATATGGAATTACAAATTGGTCAATTAGTAAAAGACATCACATCTAGAGATAGGTTAAAACTACCTAGAACAAGTAAAATAAACCGTAGAGAATATTTCATGATAGTGGTCACAAGAAGTTGATTAAAAACTCAAACTGAAGCTATAAAAGAACCTAGGAGAGACCCAAAAAAGGTGAATCTAGAAGTATAAATCTACAGTACACACAATCTGTAAATGAGAGAAATGATATTGAAAATGAAGAAAATATCAATGTTTCACCTAAAAATCAAGTTGAGAATTTTTCTAAAGCTAATATGAATGTGGGTATGATGAATCTTTTTAAATAATTTAGGGAGATGCATAACAGTTTAAGGAAATATGACCTACCCATCCTTTTTCCTAAAAAATTGATACCGAAAAATAATAACAAGGTTGAACTTCTCTAGATCCTTGGGATTTTAACCAAGCATCAAGCGAATATTACTTTCATACAAGCCTTGAATCATATTACTTTCCATCCAATGTTCTGAAGGCCTTCATTTTTTATTTATTTTGATAATCCACCTTTCAAAGGGTGAGGTGGAACTCTTAAAATTCTTCTAGGCGTAATTATTACATAGCCCATAGGCCTAAGAGGAATTCATTTCCCATAGGCTTCAAACATTACATAAAACCAAGACTAAATACTTGGAAATTTCTCCTCCATGCATCTCCATCGTGAAATCAGATCTCTAGCTTTACATGGTTGTTTGACTAGGCTATCTCATGCGTGCACAGGCTTGTCCTGATGGTAGGTTCCACACCCTCTCATTCTTGCAATCCGTGTAGCTTCTGTTGTGATGAAAGCTACTTGCTCATCCTCCTATAGAGCGTGTTCCTTGTAGGTTGTCTGGTTTGAATCTGTACTTAAGGTGTCTTGAAGGCCTTGAGGTGGCCCAAAGGCTTTACTGGACCAAAGGCTTGGGTGGCCCGAAGGACATAAAGGACTCGAAGACCAAATCAGTGTCCCGAAGGCCCAAACAGGGGAAAATTCCTAGCTGTTATAGTGTCGAACAGTTCCTACTACAGTTCCTGCTATAGTACCTACTATAGCACTGAACAGTTCCCACCACAGTACATGCTACTGTATTTCTACAGTACCCGGAATTTGTGCCTCCTCCTGGATGCACTTAAGAGTCCTCACCAACTAGGTTGAGGCTCATGTTCCTTGATTCACATTCCTTCATATCTAAAATCTATTTAAAATTGTTTCAAAAAAACTTAAAAAAATCATATACAGCCTCACTGAAGATAGTAGTGTTGTTCTTTAAAATTAAATCCCTCCAAAGATTAATGATCCTAGTTGTTTTCAATCTATACACCCTAGGTAATTGTACCCAACTCAACTTTCCTTATGAATTAGGTGCTAGGATAAACCATCTTCTATTCTCATTGTTTGAATAGTTGAGATTGGGGGACCTTAAACCCACCATTTTAATTTTATCATTGGATATCTGTTTATCCACACATCCCATAGAAAGTGTAGATAATCTACTATTTGGAGTTATCAATCTATTTCTACCTGTTGTACTTCTTCTGTTAGATATAAATTGTGACCAAGAGGTCTTTATCATCCTTGGTAAGCCCTTAGTTCCCACTGGAGGACCAATTATATATTTTCATAATGGGAAATTAATCATTAATTTTTTTGAGAAAAAAATAGGAATTTGATATTTTCAAAAATGTTAAAGAACCAACATTTTATGAAAATGTCTCTAGACTAGAGTCCTTAGAATCTAAAAATACACTTGAACATTAAGAGGAATCTAAAAAATATCATCAAAATAAATTAATTTGTAAGTTTGAATATTTAATTCTTATGATTTTGATTCTACTCAAAGTTAGAAACTTTAAATTTTTTTCTAGAATTGGATAGTAATCATGTTTCCATTGTCATTAGTGAAGCTGATAATAAATCTTCAATTTATGAACATAAATTAATTTTTAGAGATATTGAGGATAATTATCCTTCTACAAACACTATTTAATTATTTTCATTGGTTGAGGGATAGATAATCAAACCAATAGATGATTTATCCTTGATAAATGTTCTGAGTTATAATCTAGATCCTTATAATAATGATCTATCCACTATAGAATATAATGTTGAAAATTTTAAAACAGGTTATGAAATTAAAAATCTTTCTACTTTTCAAACTCTTTATAAGAAACAAATTTAATATATTTTACCTAAAAATCCCAAGATCCTTCCATCAAGTGAATAAGCACCATCTTTGAAGTTAAATACTCTCCCATGATACCTAAAATACTCATTTCTATGTAAGAATTTAACATTTTCTATATTTTGTTTTTTGTTGAGATGAAATAAAATCAAGTGTAAAAATTATGGGGTGTTAGAAAGAAATTTAAAACCTAAATAGGTTAGTCTATAGTTGATATCAAAGGTATTTTCTATTCATTATAAATACAAAAAGTTCTTATAGAGTCAGACCACAAACAAAGAGTATAATTTCAAAGAAGACTAACCCTAAATATGAAAGATATTGTGAGAGAAGAGTTAATCAATATTCTTGATATTGGTATTATATATCACATTTATAAATGTTCATGGCTCATTCTAGTCTATGTATCCCAAAAGAAAGGTTGTTTCTCATTATTTACAACTAGAAAAATAAATACATTCAATCGATAAAAGCATCAAAATAGTGTCAATATAGATTAAAGAAAGATAAATTCAAACACTATGAAGAGTAATTTTCCAATGAATTTAATATATAAAATGATTGATATACTTTCTATAAAATGGTTTCTTCTTTTTTCTTGATGGATATTATGGTTACAACCCCCTATTGTTCCAGAAGATCAAGAGAAAACTACATTGATGTGCCCCATTGGGACAATTGGATACTAGGGAATACCCTTTGGATTATGTGGTGCGCTATCTTCCTTTAAAATATATATGATATATATAATATTAGACAATATATTGGATTATTTAGGTATTCATTGATGTCTTCTCCATTTTGGATAGGACATTTTAGAGCAATTTAGGAAATCTAGAATTGGTTTTAGAGAGATGTTTATAGACCAATTTAGTTCTAAACTAGGATACTTGCTATTTTGGGGTCATTGGAGGTATCTTTTTGGGACATAAAGTATCTAAGATAAGTTTAGAGGTTAATAATTCTAAGATTGAAGTAATTTTCAAATTTCCCCCACTTAAAAATGTTAGGGGTTTTAGAAGTTTCCTTAGGCACGCCAGTTTTTACCATAGGTTTATTAAGAATTTTTCAAAAAAATAAATAACCCTTGTGTTTTTTATATCCAATGATGAACCCTTACTATTTGATAAAAATTGTTTGGAATCATTACTTTTTATAATGAAAAACTCACTTCATCACCCATCATAACGACACCTGATAAGAAATTGCCTTTTGAGATTATGTGTGATGCAAGTGGCATAGATGTAGAGATGTTTTAGGATATAAGAGAGATATGAGGTTAAATTTGGTTTATTATACTAGATTAATTGTAAATAATGATCAAATTAATAACAAAAAAACATAGAATCATTTTTAACTATGATTTTTTATCTAGAGAAATTTCAGTAATAACATTTAGGTTCTAAAGTCATAATCTTTGGGGACCATTATTCCTTAACGTGTCTACAATCAAAAAAGGATTTCAAAATAAGAATTATTAAGTGGATTCATTTCTTAAATAGTTTTATATAAAGATTACATAAAAATAGGGATATAATATTATATTTTCATGTCATCTTTATAGGTTATATAATACCGAGTGTGAATATCTGAGGGAGAATAATTATTCTTTTACTAATGAAAATATACTCACTGTCTATATTATGTAGTCTTATTGGTTTTCATATTTCACTAACTTACTAGTAGTGAGTGTTATTGCTAACTATTTGTTTCAAAAAATACAAGGAATAAGTTCATTTGGAATAATAACTAAAATCTATGGGATGACCCTTTTCTTTTTAGAATGTGTTCTAATTGAACTATAAGAAGGTTTGTGCCAAATAAATAAATGATTCCCACTTTAGAGAGTTTTCACTTCTCACCTTGGGGAGTTCATCATGGTATAGAGATAATATCCCAAAGTTCGCTGTAAGGAAGATTTTATTGGCCTAACTTACTCAAGGATGTTAAGAGTTTTGTTGTGGGTTGTAATAGATGCCAAATGTTAGGGACTATTGGGAGAAAATAGGAGATTCCTCTAAATGGTGTTCAAGATGTATTGATTTTTTTTATGTTTGGGTCTTGGATTATATGGAACCATTCCCATCATCCCCTGGTAATGAGTATATTTTAGTTGTTATTAACTATGTATCCAAGTGGGTTTAGGTAGTTTCTCTACAAAGAAATCAATACAACAATATGATTAAATTTAATAAAAATAAAATTGGGTCAATGTTTTGGGTTACAAAAGCTTTTATTACTGATAATGAAACCCATTTTTAGAATTAAAAATTCAAATCATCGATGTAAAAAATGGATTTACCCATAGAACTGGAATATATTACTATCCATGTAATGCCCTAGACCCATGCTTCTGGATCTGGTATATAAAAATGCTATAGATATTTTTTTTTATAAAAAGTATCTGAGAAATATACAAACATAAACATATGAGGATATTTTACAATTTAGAATTTGGAGGAAAAGTATAACTCTTACATAATACCAATTTTAAAACAATAAATAAAAAGTCATCGATTAAAATTTTCTCACTCTAGATCCTTATTGACTTTATACTCTATAAAATCTCTATATGAGACAAAATACATTTTATGAAAACAAAGTGTGAGTAAAATTTCCCAATAAGTTGTTTTTAAAAATCCAAAGAAAAAACTTTCTTAAAATACTAATAACTTTTCAAAATTAATTTTGAAAATACTTTTGGAAATTTCTTTCAAAATACCTTTGATAAAAACTTTTATAAATACATAGCTTTTAAATACACTTCATAAATCCTTTGAGAATACTTATAAATTTAAAAACAGAATTTTTAAATCACTTTTCAAAATATAGTAGGTTTTTTAAAACTCTTTTGAAAATTCTTTTAAAAACATAATTTTTAAAATTCCTTAAAAAATACTTTTTCCTTTCAAAAAAAAATAAATATACTCTTTCGGAAAATACATATGCTTTCAGAAATTCTATAAAGCCTATAAAAATATTTAAACTTTTGAAAATATTATAATTATTTTTGAATATATTTATAAATTGGAAATGATTTAAATTAATCCAATGATATTTCAAAAAAAATATCAAGAAAAATTTTGAAAACAAAATAATGGGTCTACAAAAAACATTGAAGGATATCTGGGACTACTTAATTATCCTTGCGAATGGGATCATTCCCCTCTCCCCTTATTTACAATGTCATAGTAACAATTTTATAAAAATATTTTTGAGATTTCTTTACATATGTGTAAATTTTCACAACCGTTTTTTGTTTTTAAAATGTAACTCATGCATTAAATACATACACAGATATATTTATATATATATATATATTAACTTTCCTTGGATATAACTTTTAAGATTTAGTGAAACCAAATCTCAATTCATTTATCTTTTGCAAGGTCTGTTAATAAAAATAATTAATATCCACGTATTTAAAATTCCCAAAAAATAATTTTAATCAAAATTTTAAAAATTATCTTTTAAAACTAATGATTAAATAAAAATATTTTAATATTGTCTGTTTAATTGGTTTTATGCATAAAATAATGACATGCATGAACAAACCCTTAACATGAAATAATGGTATTCATAAATTTTTATTAACATAAAATAATAGTTATAAAATCATATTCTTTAAAATAATAATAAATAATAAAGATTCATGTATCGTACAGAAAATTATAAAAAGTTATAATTTTAAACAAAACATTTCTTTACTATATTATTAAAAAAATATCGGAATGAGTGAGATCATCATTATAATGGTGTATATAATAGTAATTAAAAAATAACTTTTTCATAAAAAAATACACTTAAAAATATATATACATATATATAATTTTACTTTATGTACAATTATAAGAAAAATATAATATATATTTAACTTATAAATATAAACAAAAAACTATATAATACCTCTAAAATTATAAAATTAATATTTTCAAAATAAACAATTCTTCATTAAATAATTGAAAAATATTAAATTGGATGTAATCATGTTTGGAAATGAATTACCTATTCATTTTAAAGCATGAAATGATGGATAGAAATTTGTGTGTGTGTGTCAACCTGAAACTATATGTCTTAGAATTAAATAATCTAGAAGATTGGTCTAATAAAATAAAAATATATATATGTGTGTGTGTGTGTGTGTGTATTTGTATATCTAATACACCCAAAAAATACATACATGATTTTTAATTAATTAATCACTGTATGAAAAATAACACTTAAATATATATGTCAGGAATAAACTAAAAAAATTACACATATATATAATGGCACATAAATGATGAATATATACTTGGATGTTTTTTAAAAAATATTACTCATATGTACCTTAAATTACTTAAACATAAGTGTAAAAATACTTATATATCAAGGGATAATTGATCATAGAGTATGTAAATAATACTCAAATGTATATATATATATATATATATTTGAAAAACATAAAATTGTAATTACATATCACGAAATTGGATCCTAAATTTTGAACTTGAAGTTACTATGATCAATATATATGTGTATATATAACATGGATAGAAAATAAAAGTAATTATTTTTATTTTAAAAAAGAAAAATCTACTTACCGGATACTGGAAACCAAAATGAGGCTTCCACATTCTTGGTAGAAGTCGAACCAGGGGTTGGTAGTGTACTTTTCTTTGTTCGAGTTGGATAAAACCAGATAAGATTAAAATGTGATGAAATAGAGCGAGAGGCTTCAGTTTAGGTTGTACATACAGGGGTTGTCCCCACAAAAAAATGTTTTCTATATAGTGGTTAGGGTACTGATGATGTCATGGGGTGGAAAGAGGCAATGAATAAAAATCGAACCCAGAAAATGGAAAGACGAAAAGGGAGGTATTGATGATTATGGTCTGACTTGTGGAAGAAGGCGATGAATAGTGTATGGAGGCAACGATTTTTGACATAGCTTTCAGGTTCGTTGACCGGTGTCCATGGTGGTGTACGAAGGGCTTGGCTAGAATCAACTTTTGAGTAGAAGATGTTGTGAGGGGGGGATGATCAGACCGCTGATGGTTATGGGGGTCTCCTGCATCGGTGCTGATCTATTTAGACAGGTCGAGTAGGATTCTAGGGATAAGAAGACAATCCCATTTTTGTTTTCTTTTTTTCCTTTTTTTGTAATGCATCAGTTTAATATATGTGTGCATGATTTTATATTTATTAATTTTATAATAATTTCAAGAAATATCATTATTATTTTACAATTCCAAAGTATTTTAATCCATTTTCATACAATCAAACCTTATTATAATAATTATCAATATTATTATTATTATTATCCATGTTCGGTTTAGTCATACTTTGTGTATTTCAAACCATCATCTTTTTAACACTTTTTATGTGTGCATCTGAATATATCATTTATCTATATAAGATATCATTTTGTCATTAAATATATTTATTTTAGATTAACATATTAACCTTTATAATATGTATATTATTCTAATATTTACACTATTTATATTATTATTTATCAATATATATATATATATATTCATAATATTTCTATAATTATTTATTTTATGTTTCATACTGTTTATATTTTGTTACTCCTATCACATTTGTTTTACTTTACTTTTATAAGGTTATATTTACCATTAATTAAAATTTTATAATCCTTAAATTATATTATATATTTTAAGTATCATTTTATAGTCTATATTTATAATAGAGAGTACAAAATTATTTATCAGTTACTGTTAAATTGAAAAAAAATTAATAATTAATATACACTTACATATTTTAATATAAAATAATGGGAATATCATATCTAAATTAGTAAACAAGGAAAATTATATAAAATAAAAAATTTAAATTCATGTTAAATTACATTTTATTTTGTTTTAATTATCAAATTAATCATTAAATAAACATCTACTAAAAGATTAAATATTTGGGATGTTACATTCTACCCCCCATAAACAGAATTTTGTCCCCAAAATTCATGTGTTTTAGTTAAAGAAAACTCTAAAATCTGATTTTTCATATTATAGAAAACTAGAGCTACTAGATTTGTATATTTAAAAAGCTATCTTGACATCCTAATAGATGAAAAGTTGGTTTCTAACTCTTAGAGTTTTCTCAATCTAAAAGGTCAGAAAATAGAGGTCTCTAAGAATATATATAAAAAAGTAACATTATTTAATACAAACATTATAATATCTAATGTTATCTAAATCATTCCACTAATACCAATTGTAACGCCCAAGACCTATGCTTCTTGATCCACACAAAAAAATACTGTATATTTACATTTTATAAAAATTAAATGAAAAATATACAATCATTTACATCTGACATTCTATTTGGATTTAATATTTTTGATGAAAAGGACCATTATAACATAATATCAAAGTAAAAACAATAAATAAAACAGATAGTGATTAGATATTTCTCATTCTTGCGCTTTATTGATGATATAATCCATAAATTCTCTATTTGTGCCTGAAAACATTTTATAAAAGCACGGGGTGTGAAAAATTTCCTAGTAATGGGTCTTTGAAAAGAAAGTGAAAAACATATTTGAAAATAATTATACCTTTGAAAAATAATTTTGTAAATATATTTAAAAATACCATTGATAAATACTTTTATAAATTCATAGCATAAGAAAAAACATTAGAAATAATCTGAAAATACATATAATTTTAAAAACATAAATTTTAAAAAACTTTTCAAAATATAGTATCTTTTTTAAAACTATTTTGAAAATCCTTTTAAAACATGATTTTTAACATATCATTGAAAATACTTATGCCTTTGAAAAAATATAAATCTAATATTTTTTAAAATACTTATGCTTTTGGAAATTTGATAAATCCTATGAAAATATTTATGCTTTGGGAAAATTATAATGCTTTTAAAAAATAATAATTCTTTAAAAACTATTAAAAATAATCCACTGATTTTTCATAAATTATTAATAATGTTTTGAAAACAATACAATGGGGCCACTAAAAACATTGAAGGATATCTAGGCCTACCCACTTATCCTTGGAAATGTGGTCACTCATCACTCCCCTTGTTTACAATGTACAAGTTCCAATTTCATAAAACTATATCTTTATCTTGATTTGAATATATATGCATTTTAACAAGAGTTTTATAGGTTAAAAATATAATCCATGCATTAAATACCTACACATTTAGATTTATATATATAAATATGTAAATATTAACTTTATTAGGAAATCACTTATATGATTTGGTGCAACAAAACCTCATTTGATTTAGCTTCTGTATAGTCTGGTATTAAAAATAATTAACATACATGTATTTAAAATTTCCCATAAACTAATTTTCATTAAAACATTAAACATTATCTTTTCAAAATCATGTTTAAAGAAGAATATTAAAAACTCATTCACTTAATTGGTTTTTGCATAAAATAATGACATGCATGAATAAACCCATCATATGTAATAATGGAAATAATAAATTTTTGTTCACATAAAATAATACTTATTAAAATCATTCATCATTAAAATAATCATAAATAATAACCACTCATGTATCACACATAAAATTATAAAAACATATAGTTTTAAATAAAATATTTCATTTCTACTTTGTTTGAAAAATATCGAAATGAGTAAGATCGTCACCAAGATTCAAGGTGAATTTTCATGCATAAAAAATATTATTTATTTCAAGTCATTCAATGAAAATTAGTATGTATATTTATATCAAGAGTGTAAATATATTGAAACTTTGAGAATACACTCATTGTCAAATAAAATATAGTAACAAAAAATAATAACGTATATAATTGGGATTATAAATTTACTGTTTTCAAAAACTAATACCCTAATAATATATACAGATATATAATTATACATTTTTGAACAATTATAAGTAAATTTAAATGTTCATTTAACTTATAACATTAAAATAAATACTATATAATACATATACATTTGTAAAAGAAATATTTGGAGAATAAAAAATTCATCATTGCTCAATTTAAAAATATTAATTTATATGGAATCATGTTTTTAATTGAATTACCTATTCATTTAAAATCATGCAATGATGGATAGACATATATATATATATATGTAAAACTAAAACTATAAGTCTAATAATTAAATAATCTTCAACATTGGACTAATCAAATATATATGTGTGTGTGTGTGTGTGAGAGAGAGAGAGAGAGTGTGTGTGTGTGTGTGTGTTTGTATATCTAATAAACCCATAAAAATACTTACATCATTTTGAAGTAATTAATCAGTATATAAAAAATTAAACTTTAATATATATGTCAAGCATAAACTAAAAAAACTACATATATATATATATAATGACACATATATGATTAATATAGTCTTGGATGTTTTATTTAAATAATATGAAACATATAAACCTCAAATTATATAAAATTATGTATGAACATACTTATATATCATCGTCTAATTGATCATATCATATGAAAATAATACATACATTTGTATATATATTTCAAAAATATATATACAGGTAACGACATATCATATTCATGGATCTTAAAATTTGAACTTTACATTTTTGTGATCAACATATATATAAAACATGGAATAAAAAAAGTAATAGTTTTTATTTTTAAAATGAAAAATCCTCTTACCTGATACTTGAAACAAAAATGAGGCTTCTACCTCCTTGGTAAAATTTGAAACAGGGGTTGTTAGTGTACTTGTTCTTTGTTCAAATTGGATCAAACTAGGTGAAATTAAAAAGAGATGAAATAGAGGAAGAGGCTTCAGTTTAGGTTGTCAAACCAGAGGTTCTCCCAATGAAAAATGGTGTTTAAATATATGATTGGGTACTATTGATTTTGTGGGATAGAAAGAAGTGATGAATACAAATCGAACTATGAAGAGGTGAAGATAACGAGGGTAGCAGTGCCGTCTCCAACATGGTTTTTGGAATAATGTGATGAACAGTGAAGGGAGGCAGTGATTGTCAGATTTTCTCGCGCATTGGTTAGCCGATGACCATGGTGGTGTGCAGAGGGATCAGCTGCAATCATATTTATAGATGAAGATGATGCAAATGGGGTATGATCAGACATTTTATGGCCATAGGGGGATCATCGGTGTTGGTGGGGCTCTCTGTTGGCAAGTTGAGTAGGACTTGAGGAAGAAGAAGACAATCCCATTTTTGTTTTATTCTTATTCTTTTTTTAATGCGTTGATTATATAAATATATATATAACTCAATTTCTTTTTCATTAATAATATTATTATTTCAAGAAATTACAATATTATTTTATCATTCATAAATAATTTAATAGATTTCCTTACAATCAAACATTATTATCATTATTGTTTTTATTGTTATTATTATTATCCAAGTTCAGTTAGTAATACATTTTTTATTTCAAACCATCGACATTTTTTGACACTATTTATGTGTGGATATTAATGTTTCATGTATCGATATCATATTTTATTTTGTCCCTGGATATATTTATATTATATTAATATCTTAATCTTTATAATATATGTTATTCGACTGTTTATATGATTTATATTATTATTCCATAAATATATATATGTACATGTTCATAATATTTCTATAATTATTTATTTCATGTTACATAAATTTGATATTTTTGTAACTCCTAGCACATTTGTTTCACCTTGTTTTTATAAGGTTATATTTACCATTAATTAATAGTTTATAATTCTTAAATTGTATTATATATTTTAAGTATCATCTTATATTATAAATTTAAAAAAGTATGTATTGAATTATTTCTCTTTTAGTTTAAAATTATAAAAATATATAAAAGATTGAATATATACTTATATATTTCAAAATAAAATTAAGGGAATATTTTAACTGTATTAGTAAAAAATGAAACATTTTATTAAAGATAAAATGTAAATTCATGTTAAATTATATTTTATTTTGTTTTACTTTTAAAATAAATCATGAAATAAACACTTATGAAAAGATTATATTTCATGGTTTTCATAATCCACATTCTAGTGGACAAGTAGAAATTTCAAATAGGGAGCTGAAACATATCTTGGAGAAAAATATCTATAATTCAATTAAGGATTGGTCCTTGAAATTAAATGATTCTTTATAGACCTATATAATTGAATTAAAAAACCACAATTATTATGTCTTTATATAGGTTGTTATTTTAGAAATTTTTTCATTTACCTGTGGAGTTGATACAGAAGTCATATTGGTCTATGAAGGATTTAAACATTTATTTAAATATTATTAGAGAGAGGGGGTTTGTTGAACATAATGATTTGTATGAGATTAGGGGAGAGTTTTATGACAATTAAAGGATTTTTAAAGATGGGGACATATTATTTCATGATTATATCATTCAAAATAGATAATTCCAGGCTGGACATGAACGTTATTCTCATTAATTCTAGAATTTTAATATTTCCTCATAAATTGAAATCTATGTGGTTTGGACTATTCATTGTTTGTAGAGTGTTTAAAAATAGATTTGTTGAAATTTTTGGGAAGGAAAATATGTCAATGTTGGTAAATGGTTGAAGAAAAAAACATTATTTAGAAGGAAAACCACAGTCCTAGGCTTCTATCTTTGTAGTTGAAAACTGAGTTTTCACGAAAGTAAAACTAAAGACTTTAAATTTAGTTATTCATGGGAGTCAAACTATGGTTGTTATTTGATATTTAACTTTGTTTTTGTAAGAATAAAATGGTGTTTTTTCTATGTCTTGCTCCCCATTTCTACTTGATTTAAAATTTTGATCTTATGGTAATTTTTCATAAACAAGTTTTTTGGTGTCAAAATAAGAGTAGAGTTCTAATTTGTTCTCAAATAACAATAAGGTGTTTGTTGATACATTACTCGATAAATTGTTTTTACACTCAACATATGGGTTTTCATTACTCGTGACCTTTATTTGTAGAATTTTTATCTTAATGTTTTTTTGAAACTATAGCCGAATAAACTAAATGATTTCACACAAAGAGAAAAGGGAAGAGCTAATTGTGGATAAACTCAAGTGGAGAAAACTTCTTTAATAAGGGGAGTATATTATTTCAATTTATTATTTTATATTCTACTAAAATTTATTTCTATCATGTAACTACTAAATATTATACTGCAGTTATTTTACATTTAATAGTAGTGTAAAATTTAGTATGGGTAATAATACCCCTATTTTTTGTGTTTAGGGTAATTATCTGGTCTTCGTAGGTTTTTTATCTTACTATTTTATATTTTAACAAAATTATATTTGAAATAAATTTTCAAACTTGATAAAACCTTATTCATTTTGTAATCAATGATTAACATGATGTTATTTTCACTGTACTAAAAAATCATTTTTTGTGCCTTAAGACTAATTCATGTAACTTCTTAATTGGTTGTAAAAAATTGATTGTGGAAAACATAATTTTTGAAGTTCATTTTTACCCTTTAACATGTTATGGGACTACTGAATTCCAAATATATTTGAACTTGAAAAGTTAAACAGTTTTCTTCCAACATTGAATTAAACTTTAAGAATAAAGTTGGGTTTTAAATGTGGGAAATTTGGTTATCATTAAACTAGTGAATCTATAATTTAATATGAAACTACCAAAACTACTTAAAAATTTTCAAAATTGTTCAAAATTGGATATTTTCCAAGTTTTTTTCTTCACTTTTGGTAGGTTAATTTTTTTTTTGAAAGTTTTAATGCCACATAAAACTGATTATACCTTTGCTAACGCATAAATTTAATCATGTTAATCAATTTCTTCTGTAAAACACTGACCCCAGTTACCCAGAGTCGGTGAATTATTACATAACATTGTAATGATCACAAAAGATCAAGTCTCTAAAGACCGATTAGTTTCGTAACCTTGGAAACACTAGATACATTCATAATGTTTACATTACATCATAAAGTGAAAACTACTACAACAACATCTTGTCTTCAAATCCCCTCATACTATCCCTGCAGGTCATTCAGAAATTACTTTTTCACATCCAAGGAAAAATAAAAAATTGAAATGGGTGAGCTCGGATGCTCAGTAAGGATAACAATATAGCAGAAACGTTCACAAATAAGCATAAACATTTAAGGCAATGTATAACTAAAACAAAAAGCCTTTTAAACTTGAACTTCAGTATAATATGGTAAAGATAAAATGAAATAATGCCATTTACTTATTCACGTGGATATTATACTAGTAGAATAATCACATGAAATATCAATAACAACTTTCATAATGAAGGAAATGCATAATACCAAACTTGAATTTTTGTGTCAAGGCCTCGTGCCAAGACCTAAGGGATAACTGTAACCAGAACCCAACCCGGAGAGCCTCTGTAACCAGACTGCAACCCGGAGTGCCTCTAATAACCGAACACCAACCCGGAGTTCCTCTAATAACCAGACACCAAACTGGAGTTCCTATAATAACCGGAAACCAACCCGGAGTGCCTCTAATAACTGGACACCAACCCTGAGTGCCTCTAATATCTGGAAACCAACCCGGAGTGCCTTTAATAACCAGACACCAACCCGGAGTGCCTCTAATAACCGAACACCAACCCGGAGTACCTCTAACAACCGGACACAAACCCGGAGTGCCTCTAATAAACGGACACCAACCTGGAGTGCCTCTAATAACCGGACACCAACCCAAAGGGTCTGCTGTAACCAGACCCCAACCCAGAGGGCTTACCTTTACCGGTCCCCAACCCGGAACATACTAGTCCAACACCTTCATCTTACGAAGAGGATAAAATATAACATAAACATTCGCATTAAAAATAGCATACAAAATGTAAATACTTTACCCATAAACCATGAATGGTATATAAATAACACATCCATAGTCAAACATATCACAAAACCTTCAACACAATATGGAAGATTTGTATCATGATAAATCAACTTCAAAACTAGTTTAAAATCCATTAAAGGATTTTCGCATAGATGAAAATGATTTGTTAAACTCTTTGAGAGAAATACCCCTTTTTCATGAAAACATTTAAAAGTCACACAATTTAGAAAATAAGTCATTTAAAGACATCGTTGAATCAAAGTGTCCCGTACCACTTTGAAACTTTTCAAAGGAATTAATATATTAAAAACATTCATGTCCATATAAATAAATCCTTAAAAAGCATTTTGAAGACATGGATATTAATGAGAAAGATTTAGAAGAATATATATTTAAAACATCTGAAATTATGTTTTAGTAAAAAATTCCCTTAAAAAATCCCTTTTAAAACTCTTTCATAAAACATGTACATGGATAATAAATATGTCTAAATAGATACTAACGTAAAAACAACCTCGGATAATAAAGAGATTTTGAAATTAACCCTTACCAATTTGGTAACATACGAAACATACAAACCATGAAAGAGGTATCATACAATTAATATGTAAATACACATAAATTAATGTGTATTACACAAAGAATACAATTATGGTAAGTACATACACCACACAAAATGTAATAGTCGCAATATGGCATGAATCTCACGGGAATAAGGAGTGAGATGAAAACCTCTTACATTGTACTTTTTTTTAGTTGATGGTATGTTAACATCATGTATAATAGTTAAAAAATTGTTATTAAATTATACAAGAACCATATACATAATTATGATATCATATATGATCTTCTAATAATTCTTTGTTAATAATATTTTAGTATTATCTTCGTTTTGGGTGTTAACTTACTCGTTTTCTTTTATATGTTTTGTTACATAAGTCGTGTTTGTTATGGATATGTTGTATATTATTCATATCCAGAATGATATAAAGTTCCTTAACATTACTTTTAATCATCAAATGATAATTATTTTTGTATGGATACGATGGGGAATGAATCTCATCACGTTCGTGTAGACGGTAGTCCATACATACGCACGAGCGACAATATCATTTTTTTGATATAAAAAAAATACTTAATTGCATGGTGTATCATATATACGAAATCATTATCATGTTATATTAATTATTTACATGAATTAAACATCATTATTATACCCATTCAAATAATAATATATTGAATAACAATTACACCACGAAGTGGAGACGGTAGGCCGTACGTACGCACGTATGGTGACATGTCATTAAAAGGATGGGTAGAATACTGAATATGGTTGTACCATATTTATAATAACATCACAGTATATAGAATATAATGGTGTTATTATTTTAAAATGGTAATAAGAAAGAAAGAAGAAGTTGAATAAGAAATGAACTAGAAAGAGGGTGGTGAAAACATTACCTCTTCTTCGGGTTCTTCCTTTTGATTTGATCAAAAGGGATTATTATGTTGGATTTCTGATCAAACTAAGGCCTCTAGGTTGAATTGAGGGAAGTTGAAAAAAAAATCGGTTGGGTTTGGTTTATCCAAAAGGCTTTAAATGTGTGAATAATTTGTTAGAAGTGGTGTCCTTTTATAAGGGGGAGGAGGGGCTCTTTAGGAAAAACTTAAAGTATTAATTTTTAATAAATTTATGTTCTGTTTCTAATGGCTCCAAAGTAGATTATTAGAAGTATAATCTGTTTATGGGTCAAAACCCATTAAACCAATAGATTTTAGACAGGTTTTGGTCATTATATTAACCTTATCTTTTAGTTTTAACTCTTAGTTAATTAGATTGACATTTACCATGTCACTTTGTATTTTTATATTATATTGTTAATAAACATACCATATACATCCAAGGGACCCCCAAGTATTTCATTAATGATACACATATAATTATATAATTCTGTTGGCTGAACCTTAGATTTTTAAAAATTGAATATCAATTAATAATATAATATTTTATTTAAAAACCCTTTTATGTCAATTTTGACACTATTTGGCATTTGATTTTTTTGAAAATAATAACAGCATTATTACTTCAAACAAACATAATTAAATGAATAATAACTTTTCATATTAACATATAAAATTACTTTAATTCATAAAAAGTCTAAAATTACATTTATTTGGATATTTATAATATCAATTATTTTAATATTTCATTAACTAGGTAATTACTGCATCACCATTGTGTCATAAATAAATTAAATTATATAATGTCTAAAAATTATAAATAAAATACTATTATGTAGGAAATATTTTTATCTCTCTAATGAATATTTACAATCTAATTTATCTTATGTATAACCCTATATTAGAAATTTTTTAATAATTAAACCTTGATTTTAACTCTTTTAACTCTTCTTTGAATTAAATAATAATAAATGTCCTAATCTAATCCAAGTGGACCTAAATAATAATATTTTATTCCTATGGTTGTTTTTGGTTGATATACGCTTGTCCAAAAGAATTAGGATGTGTGTTAGGGTAATATTATTATCATTTTTACCCTTAATTACCCTAATTACTTTTAATCGTGGTAAATAAAAGTAAAAAGTTACTATTCACCAAAAATTATTTTTATCCTCTTGAACCACATTTTACTCCTTGATATTAACTGTGTATCTCAGATTTTCAAATTTTCACTCACATAAGCGGTAAAATTATGTTTTACATGAATTTCCAAATTCTCCTAGGATGTGGGTAAAAGACGGTGAAAAGTTCAATAAAATTTTTATATATCTAAAATTATTCTAAACTAATTTCAATGAATTACATTGAAAATATATAGGTATTATGTATCTATTTTTATCTTAATTAAATTTATATAAAATAAATAATTCTTTAAATAAAAATTCTTTTTTAATCCATAACTTAGTGTTTTTCACTATTCATCAAAAATTGAAAGTTTCCGGAAAAATACCAAAAATTCACCCTAGGCTAATTTTGATATTCCGAATCCAAATATTAAGTCCATTTGGAAAGATAAAATTTATAAAATTTCAATAAGTGGGTATTACTATTCATAACGGTTGCATTGATTAGTCGCGGTGTGTTAGAGTCTCGAAGTTGCATACAATTCAAGCTGTTGCATTATTCAAAGGGAAACATACCATGGAATCTTGGGGTGTTACATTCTCCCATCCTCCAAATAATTTCTTCCTCGCAATTGGAAATTGTTCTTTGAAAATAAAAGGTTGAAAATAGAGAATACCTTTGTGGAAAACCCATATCGGAAATAGGGTTAATAAAATTTAGTTTTTATAAGAGGGAAAGGGAAATAAGAATGTCACCACAAAATTAGGGTTTGGAATAAGAGAACATTGGTGGAAATTATAGATACATAATTAGAGTAAAAATTTAAATACTTATAGAGAGTGATTGAGGTCATCAATCATAAACAAGTGTAGAATTGAGGGCCTCAAAGCCATCAATCTATGATGATTTAAAATATCATCAGTTCAACAAAACTTAAGGTATTATGATAACACATTTTTTCTCTAAATATCCCTTCACTAATGTTCAAGAATTAATTTCTTCATAGAATAAGATAAATATATATATATATACATCTTGACAAGTAGATTTTTCATCCTTCAACTAATTTCTACCACAAACTCATCTTTCACTCCAAAAGATAATAGAACTAAAAAATATTATAATTATCCTAATAGTATAAGGTTACAATCATTAAAACATACCATTATAATGAAAACATATTTTGTAATAACAAGGGAATTCTTGTAGGCTAGTGGTAGGTAAAAAAGGCATGTCGCACTATGGTCGTCGGTTCGATTCCTACAGCTTTGTCTGACACGGCGGGTTATCGCCCGACCTGCAGGTTGTGTTTTTCCTAAAACTATAGTATCATAATATTCCAAGAATAATCATAAGAAATGTTTTAACCTTGAACAATACTATCCAAAGTTCAAATTAATCCATTCCAAAACATTATAGTTATCCAAAGTACCTCTGTCGATACTCTCTGTAAAAGATATCTAAATTCAAAAATCAAACGCAACGTCAGATTCTCCAAACAGAGTAATGTTTATCTTATTGTCACATACTGAAAATAATATTACATTAGTCATATTAAAACCTCAATGAAAACAACAAGTACTGCAGTACAATCCTTATATAAATCACATTATTCTCATAACCAGAATATAATTCTTGATTCAAAAAACACAAATCCATTAATTATTCCTCTTCAATTGTAGTAACAACATATGCTTAGCCTTGATCCCCTGGCCTTTTCTGAGGTAAGTTTCCCTGACTCTTATGAAATTCATTCGCATAATTCCCCATTTCTCTACAATTGTAGCATTCAACATTGACAGCCTCCTTCTTTCCCTTTCAATCATGAGTCTGGTGACCTTTTTCTCCACATTTGTAACAAACTCCCATTCCTTTTAGGCAAGTACTAGGGTGTTTCTTCCCACAATTTTCGCATAATGGAAAATCCTTCTTTCCCTTTTTCCCTTTATATATATCTTGCTCCATCGTTCTCTTCTTCTCTTACTTACTTTATTGTCATAGGATTTAAGGAATTCCTTTTCTGTCTTGATAACACATGAGACTATATCTTCGTATGTTGAGAAATATTGTGAGACTAATGCTCGATGAAGAAATGGTTTTAACCCATCAAAGAAACGATCAATCTTACTTCTTGGGTTATGTATATAATCTGTAGCCTGACTCACTAACCATGTAAAGTTAGCCTCATACTTTGCAACATTTTCATCCTCCTTTTGTCTCAGACTCAGAAATTGGCTCTCTATATCTGCTCGATGGTCACGCGGAAATTATTTTTCTAAGAAAATCTCTTTGAACTCCCTCCATTCAATATTTGATACTTCATCATCTTCCTTCATGTTTTGAATCAACGACCACCATTGATCGGAATCTCCAGTAAGACGGTAAACTGCCTTGACAACGTTTTCCATTTCACTAATCCCCAAGGTGTGGAATATATTCTCTAAGTAATTTATCCATTGCTTAGCTACTAAGGGATATGCACTTCCATTTAATGTTGGTGATTGTTGCCTCATGAATAAATATAACATTGATCCTCCAAGTTGTGGATTAGGGTGCTCCATACAGGTAAGGTTATTATTCATAACCTGAGTGAGTTGTCCCAGTATGGTGATTAGTTGATCAGCACCAGTTGCATCACTAGCTCCACTATAATTATCTTGATCAGGAGGGAAATCCCTACATAGAGTGAGTTCCTTTATATGGTTTCCTTTTCTTCCACTAGGCGCCATTTCTAAACTATGTCATAATCAAGATAATTTTATGGATCAAAATACATAATTCCACACTTGTAAAACACATTACATAAATTGAACTATTTATGGATATAATCCATAATCATAAAAAGATGTTTTCTTAGAGGAAGTGTATACTCATAAACCCTTCATAATGATTTGCAAATAAAATGAGAATTATCCTAAGCATATCCCCCGGGAGTGACGTAACCAAGAGTACAGCAAGGCCCATTGTCGTGCACCAGTTCTCGTTCGAGTCTAGCACAAAGCGTTGTTTTCAGGTTTTACCCCTAGGTACATCTGTGTCAGAGCCACCTCTACCTGCTCGTATCTAGACAGGGGTGTATTGCTCAGAAAACTCACCAAATCACTATAATACCAAAATTCTAGGAAGTTCTTCTATAATAATCCTCAAAGTATATCTTAGGGTTATGTGCTCTGATCATAGTTTATCTAATTCTAGATTCAAAGGTTTGTACTAAACTTCCTATGATACCAAATGTAAAGCACCGACCCCAGTTACCCAGAGTCGGTGCATTATTACATAACATTTTCATGATCACAAAAGATCAAGTCTTGAAATACCGATTAGTTTAGTATCATTGGAAACACTAGATACATTCATAAAGTTTACATTATATCATAAAGTAAAAACTACTACAACAACATCGTGTCTTTATATCCCCTCATACTATCCCTGTAGTTCATTCATAAATTACTTCTTCACATCCTCAGAAAAATAAAACATTGAAAGGGGTGAGCTCAGATGCTCAGTAAGGATAACAATATAGCAGAAACATTCATAAATAAGCATAAACATTTAAGGCAATGTATAACTAAAACAAAAGCCTTTTAAACTTGAACATCAGCATAATATGGCAATGATAAAATGAAATAATGACATTTACTTATTCACATGGATATTCTACTAGTTGAATAATCACATGTAATATCAATAACCACTTTCATAATGAAGGAAATGCATAATTCCGAACATTAATTTCTGTGTTAGGGCCTTGTGCCAAGACCTAAAAGATAACTGTAAATGGAACCCAACCTGGAGAGCCTCTGTAACCGAACTCCAACCCAGAGTGCCTCTAATAACCAGACACCAACCCGGAGTGCCTCTAATAACCGGACACTAAAACGGAGTGCCTCTAATAACCGGACACCAACTCGGAGTGCTTCTAATAACCGGACACCAACCCAAAGTGCCTCTAATAATCGGACACCAACCCTGAGTGCCTCTAATAACCGGACACCAACTCGTAGTGCCTCTAATAACCAGACACCAACTCGAAGTGCCTATAATAACTGGACACCAACCTGGAGTGCCTTTAATAACTAGACACCAACCCGGAGTGCCTCTAATAACTGGACACCAACCCGAAAGTTTTGATGTAACCGGACCCCAACCCAGAGGGATTAATTTTACCGGTCCCCAACTCGGAACATACTAGTCCAACACCTTCATCTTAAAAAGATGATGAAATATAACATAAACATTTCATATTAAAACTAGTATAAGAAATGTCAATACTTTACCAATAAACCATGAATGGTATAGAAATGACACATCCATAGTCAAACATATCACAAAACCTTCAACACAATATGGAAGATTTGTATCATGATAAATCAACTACAAATCAAGTTTAAAATCCATTAAAGGATTTTGACATAGATGAAAATTATTTGTAAAACTATTTGAGAGAAATACCCCTTTTTCATTAAAACATTTAAAAGTCACACAATTTAGAAAAGAAGTCATTTAAATACATCTTTTAATCAAAGTGTCTTATACCACTTTGAAACTTCTGAAAGGAATTAATATTTTAAAAACATTAATGTCCATATAAATAAATCCTTAAAACCCATTTTGAAGATATGGACATTAATGAGAAAGATTTAGAAGAATAAATATTTAAATCATGTGAAATTATGTTTTAGTAAAAAATTCCCTTAAAAGAATACCTTTTAAAACTCTTTCATAAAACATGGACATGGATAATAAATATGTCTCAGTAGATACTAACGTAAAAACAACCTCGGATAATAAAGAGATTGTGAAATTAACCCTTACCAATTTGGTAACTTACGAAACATACAAACCATGAAAGAGGTATCATACAATGAACATGTAAATACAAATATATTAAAGTGTATTTCCCAAAGAATACAATTATGGGTAGTACATACACCACACGAAAGGTAATAGTGGAAATATGGCATGAATCTCACAGGAATACGGAGTGAGATGAAAACCCCTTACCTTATGCTTTACATTAGTTGATGGTATGTTAATCTCCTGTATAATAGTTAAAGAAATTTATTAAATTATACAAGAACCATATACATAATTATGATTTCATATATGATCTTCTAATAATTCTTTGTTAATAATATTTTAGTATTATCGTCATTTCGGGTGTTAACTTACTCGTTTTCTTTTATATATATTGTTACATAAGTCATGTTTCTTATGGATAGGTTGTATTTTATTCATATCCAGAATGATATAAAGTTCCTAAATATTACTTTTAATCATAAAATGAGAATTAGTCATGAATGGATACAATGGGGAATGAATCTCGTCACGTTCGTGGAGATGGTAGTCTGTTTGTATGCACGAGTGACAATATCATTCTTTTGATATAAAAATAATATATAATTGTATGGTATATCATATATATAAAGAATAATTATCCTGTTATATTTATTATTTACATGAATTACACATCATTATTATACCCATCCAAATATTAATATATTGAATAACAATTACACCACGACGTGGATACGGTAGGTCGTGCGTACGCACGAATGGTGACATGTCATTCAAACGATGGAAAGAATACTGAATATGGTTTTACAATATTTATAATACCATCATATTATATAGAAGATACTAGATTTATTATTTTTAAATGGTAATAACAAAGAAAGAAGATGTTGAAGAAGAAAGGAACTTGAAAGAGGGTGGTGAAAACATTACCTCTTCTTCAGGTTATTCCTTTTGATTTGATCAAAAGGGATTCTTAGGTTGGATTTATGATTAAACTAAGGCCTCTAGGTTTAAGTGAGGGAAGTTGAGGGAATATTTGGGAAGGGTTTGGCTGATCCAAAAGGCTTTGAAGGTGTGAATAATTGGCTAGAAGTGGTGTCCTTTTATAATGGGGAGGAGGGCCTCTTTAGAAAAAACATAAACTATTAATTTATAATAAATTCATCTTCGATTTCTAAGGGCTCCAAAGTGGATTATTCTAAGTAAAATGTGGGTATGAGTCGAACTAATTTAATCCGAAAAATTTTATATAGGTTTGGGTCATTATATTAACCTTATCTTTTAGTTTTAACTCTTAGTTAATTAGATTGACATTTACCATGTCACTTTGTATTTTTATATTATATAGTTAAAAACATACCATATACATCCAAGAGACACCCAAGTGGTCCATTAATGATACACCTATCCTGATTTAAGTCTGTTGGCCGAACCATAGATTTTTAAGAAATGAATATCAATTTATAATATAATATTTTGTTAAAAACTCTTTTATGTCAATTTTTACACTATTTGGTATTTGATTTTTGTGAAAATCATAACAGCATGATTACTTTGAAAAAAACATAATTAAATGAATACTAACATTTCATATTAACCTATAAAATTAGTTTAATTAATGAAAAGTCTCAAATTACATTTATTTAGATATTTATAATATCAATTATTTTAATATTTCATTAATTAGGTAATTACTGCATCACCATTCTGTCCTAAATAAATTAAATTATTTAATGTCTAAAAATTATATATATAATACCCTTATGTAGAAAATCTTTGTATATTTCTAATTAATATTTACAATCGAATTTATCTTATGTATAACCCTATATTAAAAATGTTTTTATAATTAAACCTTGATTTTAACTCTTTTAACTCTTCTTTGAATTAAATAATAATAAATGTCCTAATCTAATCCAAGTGGACCTAAATGATAATATTTTATTCCTAAGGTTGTTTTTGGTCGAGGTACACTCTTCCAATAGAATTAGGACACATTAAAGGTAATATTAATATCATTTTTACCCTTGATTACCCTATTTACTTTTAATCGTGGTAAATAAAAGTAAAAAAGTTACTATTCACCAAAAATTGTTTTTATCTTATTAAACCACATTTTACTCCTTGATATTAACCGTGTATCTCAGATTTTAGAAATTCCACTCACAGAAGTAGTAAAATTTTGTTTTACCTGAATTTCCAAATTCTCTTAGGAGGTGGGTGAAAGACGGTGAAAAGTTCAATAAAATTTTTAAATATCTAAAATTATTCTAAACTGACTTCAATAAATAAAATTGAACTTATATAGGTATTATGTATCTATTTTGACATTAATTAAATTTAAATAAAATAAATAATTATTAAAATAAAAATTCATTTTTAAAGCATAACTCAGTGTTTTTTCACTATTCATCAAAAATTGAATGTTTTTAGAAAAATGCCAAAACTTCACCCTAAGGTAATTTCAATATTCCAAATTAAAATATGAAGTCCATTTTGAAAGATAAAATTTATAAAATTTCAAAAAGTAGGTATTACTATTCATAACAGCTGCTTTGATTATTCGCGGTTTGTTAGAGTCTCGAAGTTGCGTACAATGCAAGCTATTGCATTATTCAAAGGGAAACGTACCGTGGAAGCTTGGGGTGTTACATCATGCATCTTAAAAAACATTTTTTAATGGTCATATTTAGAAAAATTATCAAAGTATCATTTAATTGAATTTTTTTTATTTAATCAAACTTATAATACATTCATTTACATGATATATAAAATGAAAATCCTAATCCATGTTGATTTTCTTTCCCTCATTCCTTTAATATTTTATTCGTTAAGATAAAACAGTTAGATTAGATATTTCTGCTTCCATGTAATTACTAAAACCATTCATCGATTCAGTTGTGTCTAATTATTTGTGGGATAAATTATGTGTGTCTAGTCACTTATAGTTGAATATAATATTAGAAGGATCAGTTAAATTCATATTGATATTTGTTTAATTTAATTCAAAATCAATAATTTTTGTAAAACAGTAATTAAATCATCCATTCAAACCACTTATTTTGAGAGTTCCATTATACATTTTTCTTAAAAGGCTTTGTGGGGGGAAATCATTTATCCTTAATCAATTCTCAGTGGCATTATAGTTTTTTTAATTTTCATGTTAATTATTTCCAACATAAATTGATTAATAATTTCTTGAGTACAATCAATATTGAAGTGCCGTAGAATTTCCTGTGGCCCTTAATTATAGGGTTTCACAACATCATTGTTTGATGTTTTTTATGATTTTAGTAATTAAATATGCCCTAAATTTCAAATAATAGAATAATTTATAATTTTTTACATTTTATTATTAAATTATTACAATTATGAATTTTATGTTGAAATTATAATTTATTTGTTTTTTAGTAATGTGGATAATTTTTAGTTAGATAAATAAATTGTTTTTAATCACATTTTTTTCCCCTGTAAAAAAAATAATTTTCATTATCACTTTAAATAATTATTTTAATTCTTATTTATATTTATTTCATTTTCATTTTTTTCAAAATAATAAATATTAATTTTTTAAAATTTTATGTATTAAATAAATTTATTAATTCTTTCATTTTATTTAATTACTTAATTTTTTATTTATATTTTCTTTATTTATTTTAAATATAATATTTTAAATTATATTTCCGGAAAAACTCTATGTTGTTGTTAGTATGTTGACCACACAATGGTTTCTATATTGACCATCCCTCCATCTGAACCTGCCTCCACCATTATATACCTTCCCAATTGGCCAATCTAGTCTATAAACACATTACAAAGCACTTCCCTGATATGAGATCTTTTCATGGCTAGCTCTTCTACCTCCTCTCATGATAATTCTACCTACCATGATGTATTTTAACCACTTGAACCTTTAAGGAACCTTCGATTGAATTCAGGCCGATGTCGCCGCTCGAACCACCCTTGTCCAATGATGAGCCAAATCCACCAATGAACACATCAAGAAAAGTCCTGGGTCAGCTTGCTAAAGATCCCAATATCACTGGAACTTTTTTCTAAGCTAGATTTGGGTGACTTGGGGAATATGAACCATAGGTTGGAAGAATTATGAGTCATTGTTTTTCTTAGATTACTGTCTGAAAAAAAGTATTTGAAAGAGGAGAGAAGATTCCATTTTTTATTTATCTATATTGATCTTCAATGAAGAGGATCTTTCAAGAAAAAAAATCCAAGCCAATGACACATGTTGAAGAAGCTTGAATATAAGGCAGAAGCCAGTACCATATTAGATCAAGAAAATCAGACCGAGTTTCAATTCTACTAAGGAAGGATGAACAAAAACATTTTTTGTTTGCAGAAATGAATAAGGAATTGAGATGTACGAGAAGGAGGTTAGTGATAATCGATATGGAAGATTTTGAGTGCCAGATCAAGGCTTTAAAGGATACTGATGGAATCATGGTGTTGACCCAATGAATATTATCATTGTTACGAGAGAATGAAATAAATCAAACTTGTTCTGATTGTAGGAGCTCTCACCTAGTAGTTTAAAAGGTAGGTTGATCTCAATAAAGAACTTGAAATCACTAAGACTACTCGAATGTAAATCTGAATTTGATTTGATATTTATTTGATATTTGGTTGTTATGTTATGTTTTCATGATTGAATATTTAAAGATGAATACAGTTTTATGGTGTAAAAACATGATGGTTGTACAGTTGAGGATTAATGCACGTAAGGTGCTCGATAATTTTCCACAACCAATGGTTGAGTTGAAGTCAATCCATCTATGGTTTTAAGAACATCCGATCAAATATTTTTGGAACAAAAATTACAAGAGTAAATTTTATGGGATAACTGAAAATCTTGTAAACAATTCACCTGATATTTCTTATTTTTAGTTGAGGTTATGATACAAATGAGTTTTTAAGGGGTCATGGTTAAACTTAACTAATCCAAATACATTTGTAGTTACATCTAATATAGAATGAATGTGTATGTGTAACAGTTGTTAGAAAGTTTCATTGTTTTTTACGTGCTGGTGAATAAAATAATGATACTACGAAATATGTTCAGATTATTGGAGGTTACTGATTGAAGCCATTAATAAATTTCTATGAAAAAACTACAAATTACAGAGGATAAGTTCTAAATAAGGATATAAAGGATGATATATTTTTAATGGCGATTTTTTGGAATGGTAGATTCAAGGCCATTGTTCTGGATGAGAGAGAAGTTCATGATAGATATCTTGTAGTGTTGTTTCACAAAAACATTATAGGGGATATTTATTTTATTGCATTTGTAATTTTTCTGAAATTCAATATGTAATTCTGAAATAGATTTTATTTTTGGATAGATTCTTTTCATGGGATATTTTAATCTTCTTGTTTTAAATTACTTCTTCATTGCATTAAATCTTCAAATATCATAATTGATTGAAGAGGTCAACTATGAATTTAAAAAAATTGTTTCACACTTCTATATCATTATTTATAAACATTTAGAATCAATTTGAGAGATAGATTTTTGTTGAAACTTCTTAAGTTATGTGTGTCATCAGACGATTCTAAAAAATGGTGAACGTTAATGATCATCTTTTTATGAGATTAATCTCTTGGTGAAGGATACTAATCAATAAAATTTTGAGGTTTCATTTTTCATAAAAATTATTTGAATAAAGAAATCCATTTAAACCAGTATTATTAATTTTCCACTTACTTGTTTCTTGATTTTAATTCCAAATTTTTGTTCTCATTACCATATCATTTTTCCTATATCGACTTGATTCAAAATCGCCATTTTATTCATCATTTATATTTTCTAAATAGAAAAAGAAAAAATAATTATTTGCAATATTTTTCATCTCTTTTTTAAAATCTTTGGTCTTCTCGATCACACATTCCGTTGTTTGTGGGTTTGACACCTTATGCCATACTATACAGCTGTAAATAAGTGTTAAAATAATTAAATTTTCATTTATTAAAAGATGTCTCTATCACACAATATTGACACTACAAGTCTTTTTAAATTTTCATTTATTACTTTTGGATGAGTTAGAACTAAGGAGGGTCGCACATAAACATATGTTACACCAAAAAAACCTCATACATGCATTCAGAAAAATTATTCTCCCTCTCAGAATCATGATCTGAATCCTCAAGAATGAGACCATATTTATGTCTAAAGGAGTGAGTGTGCATCCAATCTAGCATGTATGTCCCCTTCTTTCTTCCAAATACCATTGAGAAAACACAAAATTTGAAAAACTCTCTTTCTTTCCCTAATAATTTTGGATTACATTTTGGTTGATTGACGCCCCAAAGATATCAAGGTGATTATCGGTAATAATAGGTTTATTATCCTAAACCCCCATGTCATCGATCTACACAACCTTAGACATGGAGAGGGTAGAAGTGTCAAAGACTACTATAATATCCCCAAGATATCCAACAATAGTAGTGAATTTCCCATTTCTTGTAGGGGTCATCCACCACACCACACAAAACATTAGAATATTAAGGTCTAACACCCCTTGAAATCAAAGTGATTGACTACCCTTATATTCACCACCTGAAGCCCTCAAAAAAGGTAGAAGAATGAGTATTTAAAACTAGTAAACTAGAAGTAAATGAGGGTTTGGTAGGGCTCAACGTGGCAGCATCCTGTTGGACGCTTGGAGGGGAGGGATGACCATCCAGTCGCAGGCTCATCCTACCACAAGAGGGAGGTGTTCTAATAGTAACCTTTGGGATTCTGGGAGAAATGGTGTCAATAGGATAATTTTTTGGTCCCTTAAAACCTATCCTCCCACGCTGATGAAAAAACGCAGGCAATTGGCCTTGTCGACAACAAAGTAAACAATAGCCAAAGGTTTACTCCTAATGAATGTGTTGCCAAAAATCAGAAGTACCTTCCACCTAGTGACGAAAACATTTTGGGAGAAAAATTTACCTCCCACATGTAAGATCATTACCACCATTATTCACATATTAAATAATCACATGTCATGTCAGTGTACACATCAAGTCACATGATTTTTTATTGTGATAATTTTGCAAATCTTAATACCGCATGATAAATTCTTCATTTATGAGAATTGGAAATACATTAACCCACACAATGTGTACTACTTTACATTTCCATAATAAATACATTGATCATTATGGTGAATAAATTATGTGAAATTAATTGAGAATTTAAATACGTTTAAATCCACGTTATATAGTATTATACTAGTTGGTATCTATGATGTTTGGTTTTAATGCTCAAATTTATATATTCTTTGCAAAATTTTATTATTTTGAATGATGAGGAATTAAAAGATGTGTATTAGTGAGCTACAAATCATGTATATCGTTTTCTATGTCTCCATGGGACATGATTATGGCTAGTCGTATACACCTTATGGACATTAAAATGGATCATAGAGTGTATGTGGAATATACAACATGTAAACTCATTTATTATGAGTTGGAAAACATTAAGTAATTATGATTTATTTTATGAATACGTTAACGAATAGGTTTTCATGAAAATCATCGGGTGAACTAAGTATGATTACACACCTTGTAAGTGGGTTACATAACAAGTGGTGCCTAAATCAACAGGAGATTCTAGGTGTCAACACTTGATGTATTGATTACTCTATGTATCAATTTTAGTTTGGTGAGATGTATATCCCATATCCCATTCATATTTTGTGATCCTCATTATACAACATGTACTTTTTAATTATACACTATGTAATGACCTCATTTTTAAAAAGCCCATAACACCTCATTATGGAACCTCTAGTCATTCTTCATCTATTTTTCATGTGTTCTGGATCATATTTGTAATGAGAGGCTTGGATATCATCAAAACAATACCACCATTTATATGAGGGGTGTTCCCTATCCCCATGGGTCAGAAACAAGCACCATGGAATCAGATATATATTAATTGGGATTTATTTTTCTTGTTAATTCAAAGTTAAGCTACATTGGAATTCTAATGGAAATCCCACATGACCCACCCATATGTTATACATCCTCTCTAGAAATAAATTTTATGCATAAAAAACAAAAGAAGAAAACATATATAAATAGAAATCAGTAATCCCTTATCTCACATTTAAAATCTATCTCCTATCCATTATACCATTGCTCACCCCCAAGATCCCTCAACATATTGTAGCTCCAAAATCACCCAACCTCCA
This sequence comes from Viscum album, assembly GCA_963277665.1. NCBI lineage: Eukaryota > Viridiplantae > Streptophyta > Magnoliopsida > Santalales > Viscaceae > Viscum > Viscum album. The sequence continues at coordinate 1,014,275,534 of OY728140.1, read as the reverse complement.
CATAAATAATGAAAATCATCAATAACCCAAATTGAAAGTAGTAAAGAACTCATTTAAAGTTCCACATGCTTTGTATTATAGAAAAAATAATTCCAGTCCTAGAAAATCATATATTAGGCACACATGGACAAATGAAAAAAAAATAAAACTGACTTTGAAGCCAAAATTAATCAATAATCCAAGAATAGTTAGTGGA